>CM060403.1:161688412-164377361 GCA_030545235.1 Helianthus tuberosus
TTCGTTTTAAGTGATATACGACGAGTAACAGTTACGTCATCTGTTGTGTGTTATCTTTATCTTTCCCTCTTTCGTATTGTAAAAACACTCATACGTCCACCACCGTTAGTGTTGACACTTAGTGTTGCAACTGAATTGTACATTCACCACTGGCCACTACCACCGCATCTCTCTTTCTATTTTTACCTCTATTTCTATGTCTATCTTTATTTGTGTCTTTCTTTTTACATGAATCTATATAAACATGGAATTGGTTATATGAATGGTATGAAGGTTTTAGTAGGCTAACATGTTAGATGCATTGTGGTAGTATATTACACATACGGCTATAAACCTAAGCCTAAGACCCTAAACACAATAGTGTGTTAGCTATAAAGTAGGATGTGCACTTATACTTTTTGAAACACCACTACAAAATTTGTGTTAAATTAATTACTAACAACCTTGTAGTGATTGACACATTCTATGACCAAGAAACATCTTTGCATACATGTGTGTTTTATACTATTTAGTTTTTTAGGGTATTGTTCGGACCCCGTCAAGGTTGCAATTGTAATCAACGAAATATTAGAATGTGACTATTCATTGTTCAGTTAGAAACCGGGAAACCACTCAAATTGACCACCGCTTTGGTTTGCGGTTGGTTCTAAAATTTTATTGGTTGTTTTTTTTTTAGGATTTTTTTAATTGTATCAAACAGTTTGGTTTACACATTATACTTTAAATCAATCGGGAAAAAACTGAATCTCACCATAGGATTGGGTTTTATGCCTTCGTATATTTTACATGGCCTTTCTACACATGAGTTTTACTTAACAATAGAATATGTGTTTTAAGTTTAAATTATCTAAACAATATCGATTATTTACTTTCATTGCATTTAATACATATTTTTATTATAAATGTTGAACAAGCCCAAACCGTGGATTCATATTTAAGCCAAACCGTTAGTGTTATAATATTTTGATTTGGATCGTTTTAAATCTCATCATACATATTTTGGTTTACAATTATTGAAACTTTATTAATTGGCTAATCTATAAATGTTGAAACTGAACGGTAAACCTCAAGACTCGTATTATTTCAAACAAAAAATAAGATTCGAGATTAGTTATATTCAATTTTTTGCCCTCATTTTTCGCCCATGCATATTTTAATCCTATATTAATTAGATATAACTTAGTTATAAAAGTGATACCAATTAAAAATACCCACATGCACTTAATTTAATCCCAGGATATTTACGTCAACCAAATGGTTCAAAACAAGATTGTACAATGTTAGGTTCTCTGGCTGAGTTTCAAACACGTTATAACCATTTACCAACCATAACTTGGTATATAAAAATCTTCACATTTTAGTACAACTATGGGTTGTGAATTTCAATATTACTTTTTTTGCTATAACATATTAATTTAGTATATCCAAAATTTATATTTTTTATTGATCAATGTTGGAATCTAAGACTTCGAAATAGAATACAAACGGGCAATAAGCTCCACTGCTAGCCTTTTTTGAATAGCAAAACTAAATGACAAAATCATTTAGTTATAAATATTTACATTTTTAATATATACATAAGTGATTAGTGTTTATTGATATATAAATGATTTTTGTTTAATCAAAACAGTTGCTCAGTTTTTCAAGACGTACTGGTGTAACCTACATTATTAGCGTTAATATAATTAATTCATCTAGAACATTGTACTTCTCTATCAGATTCAAACTAAAATAATCCCTTAAAAGTTTATATAAAAATCATTTACCTTGACTGGTGATAACTTATAAACAAATAATCAAACTTAATTCATTAACAAAGCAACTTATTGTCATTTCAATGCAATTAATTAAGTAGTTTTTTAACGACTAAACCACACACTCACTAAATATACTCATAAATCTACCTCAATGCTAGTCATAACATTAAAACTCTCAACCATTTGGGGAGAAATACATATACCACACTCTTTGATGAAACTAGGTTACAAGCCATTTGTTTTGCAATTAATTAATTAGTTAAAGAAAACATATTACTTTAATCTAGGTCGTAAGTTATAATACAAATTCTAATCACAATTTCGTAAACTCGTTTTTTTCTTTGATTGTAAAAATTGGGCTTGGGCCCTTAATGGACTGAAAAATGCAGGAAATGCATCATAAAGTCATAAATCGACCCATAAAGAAAATATTCAACTATTATTTTAATCCTGTTCACATCAATTGAAGGTTGAAAGTGCTCCCTGTCTTTTCAAATTGGGCCTGGGCAATGTCTTATCTGGTTCTGTTTTCTTTCATTAATGACATCTTATCAAGTTATTAACTATAATTCTACAAATAATGGTATTATCCTGTAAAGTATGAAACTAAATCGTCAAGAAACCATTATTAAAACATTTCGTCTTTTTATGTTCAACTTTCGGCGTCAGAAAATAATGCTCGCATAATTAATTGAAAAATCCAATTATTATTATTATATAAAAATAGAAGATAAAATACTTTTTTCAACTAAAATTTAAACTATCAATATTATCTGATAATTACTTTGTTTAGCTTTTAATGGTTCTGATCTCTTACTATTTTAGCACTTAATGGTTCAGACTGATTGTTTCTCGAGAAGATGTCTGAATGGTTTAGACATTTGCCTCTGAATGGTTAAACATTATACGAAGTCTTAATGGTTAAGACCTTTAGTTTGAATTGGTCAGACATTTTTCACTTAACGGTTAAGCATTATACTAGCTGTTAATGGTTCAGACCTCTTAGTGGTTCAACACTTAGTTCAGACCTCTTAGCGTATTTGTAATATCGTTTGGAACCTATAAAATAACTTGCCATAATTTGTCTGGTATTATTTTTTGTTTGGAGTACATGCTATTGGTTTCTTCAACAACAATTGTCTTCGGGTCAGTTTCATATACAATGTTATATTTCCTATTAAAAGATTATACAACATATATCAATTTGAAACACTTAATTGAAACCCTAGGTAAACTTGATTACATTTCTGTGTCATTTTCCTTTATGTAAAATACAATTTATTAACAATTCATATAAGAATTTTCCCTTATTGTGTTTCCTTACATTTTAAACTCTCGTAATTACAAACCCTAAAACTGTAGTAAAAAATTCTAAATTCTATGTTAAGGAATCATTACTCCAAAATTCTATAACTAAAGAAAACTTATATAACACCTAAGTAATTTAAAAACAATGAACTTACAAGTCTCACTAATGAATAACACCAGAAATAGTTCCAAGAAAATAAAGTCTCAAAGTTCACATAAAGAACAAAATGAAGGGCATGTTTGGCTAAACTTTTTGAAACAACTTATTGATTTATTGGCTTTTTGAAAAGTCATAAGCTCCAAAATGATGTTTAGCAATGAGGGTGTATGTGAGGGGAAAAAGCCAATAAGTCACTCCATTCTGACTTTTCTAAAAAGCCAATAAGTCAATAAGTTGTTTCAAAAAGCTTAGCCAAACATGCTCGAAAAAGGATAAACAAAGATGGAAAATTACCGATAAACATGCGAAACACGAAAAATTTGTTGCTATTGATTATCACTAATTCGAATCAAAATCCTAAATCATCAAAACCATCATACAATTCAGTTGACTAATATCATGAACAAATTGAATAGTAGTAATAAAATCAGTTTTTTGAAAAACTGAATCGCAAATGTCTATCGATTCTGAGTTGTGATTGTCCATTGTTAAAATTAAAACCCTTGGTCCAGTTGTTTTTTTTTTTTCAGAATCTCGGTAGACGATCATGTGTTTTTACAGACCCTTCAAGGTTCCATGCCCTTGTGATTTCATAAAATACAATTTACTAAACATAGCCATTTATAGTTGATCGGTCTTCAGTTATCTCTTTAACAAGTAGAATTTTGAATTATACAAAAACAAACAACTGATAGGTGGAAAAAACACATATGATATTTTGCTGCAACATTATTTCAACTAATATTAAAATATTCCACAAATTTTATCATTTTCTTCCTAAGATCTTTTGCAGCAAAAGGTCAAAAGCCCACCAATATAAATGGGCTCCACATCGGCAATTCTCCTAGTCCAAAACATAAAAATAGTTGTTCCAATGTCACTTGGATAATATTGCCACCAAAATATTATTTTTAATTAAGATTTTGTTAAAAAAAATTATAGATCTTTTAAATTAATATAAATTAACCTAATCCATTCCTAAACTAATATAAATTATTGATCTTTCTAATCTAATCTATCCTTCAAACTATTTTTTGGAAAGGGTGATGGATTTTGAGCACCGTACATTTGCCTTTGTTTCGTCTTCAACCCGTTTTCCTAGCATTACTATAGGTTGAATCCACTGAAGTGATGTAAAAATATAAAATAATAATGTAATAACAATACTGAGAGAGAATGATTAAGAATGGTATGAAAAATATGAAGATGTTAAATGGTATATATAGAGACTAATTTTATTAATTTTATTAATTTGGAAAGCCAACAAATAGTAGTTCAGCGGCTACTTAAACGATAACAACTGGGTTGAGTTTGGATTAGCCATGTTGCTAGGGTGGTTTTTAGGGCGTTATCGCATCACCGATGTGGTGTTCCTGCCGTTATCGCTCCTTGTCATCTCCCAAGTGTTGTCGCATCCACTTTATCCCCCCCCCCCCCCCCCCCCCTTAATAATTTAGCATGTGAAGTTGTAAACTTCGATTGAAAATTATGACAATGACTAGTGAATTTCAATACGAACCCCCTAATTTGTCAATAAAGCTCCCGTCCACACCGAAGGCTATGTGTTATAAAGGGGCTTCGATAGGGTTTTATTGAGAAAAAAGTGTTGCTAGAAGGGTGTTATGAAAAGGTTCATTAGGGCTTTATTAATCAACGTTTAGTCATTATACATGCATACATACATACATACATACATACATACATACATACATACATACATAAGGGGTGGTTCATTTGAGAAACAAATTTAATCGAGAAGAAAAACAACAAAGGGTACAACTGTAAAATATTAAGTAGTTTTTCTTTTATCTCGTTTATTACTATCTTTAACAAATTAATTAGTCATAAAGACAGACATCCTCTACTCTAATTTTTTTTTCCTACACATATTTAAATTTATCCTACACAACTCGTAATTTATCCTACACACCTAGTAATTTGTCCTACACTCTAAATTATTATTTTTTGATTATTTGAAAAAAAAATATATATTTTGAAAATAAGTTACAAACTTAATGTAGTTAACTATTAAAGAGGAAGGCTAAAATTAATAATCTATATAAGTTTACAAATATACTCTTACATTAAAATTAAATGCAAAAATTAAATGAATTAAAATGAAATATTCTTATTGGTTGAAACTTCTTCTTTTTTCTTCTTACAAAAAAATTATTCTTAAACCCTCCTATATATATATATATATATATAGGGTAGGGTTCCAGCGTGAACAACCTCCCAAGCGTGAACTGCGTGAACATATCTGGACCCTTGATTTCCTTTTTAGTTGTTAAGGGTAGGATTGTAATTATAAAAAAAAAAAGATTTAAATCATTATTTTAATAATTGAATTAAGTTACATCTTTCCTATTTTAAATTCATTATCCACATTATGTTTTATTTATTAATAATATAATTATCCAAACAAACAACAAATCACCAGATTTCAATTTTAATATTTATTTCAGATTTCATCACCAGAATTCAAATTTTGATTTTTAAGATCCACGTAACCTTCATATTTCAACGGTATACACATGTGTACTTGGATATAAATAGAACAGTACACATGTGTACTCAGCAGCGTGCATATGTGTAATTAGCTACATAATACATACATAGAAACAATACCTTTAAAACTATTTTATATTTAACAAATTACAAGTTCCATAATGTTTTCCAAACCAAACAAAAAAACATATAATTACAAGTTCCAGTTTCGTAAAAAAAATAAACCCAACATAATCGAAAAAACAAAAAAACATAATCTTTTACAACTATTCGCCAAGTTGTATGCTGAATCATCCTTATCGACCAAGCAAACAAACATATGTGAATCATCCTTATCGACCTCATACGTGAATCATCTTTATCGACCTTCCATCTCCACTTTTCTCGTTAACAACATCTCCTATAATAGCACAAAAAACTCAGCAACTAATACTTTGCATAATTCAATACACGAAAAAATATGAGATATCACAAAAACAGACGCAATACACATGTGTACATCGCGTTAAAATCAGAATACACATGTGTACATCGCATTAAAAACAGAGCAAAATCAGAATACACATGTGTACATCGCAGTAAAACCAGAGCAAAATCAAAATACACATGTGTACAACGCATTAAAAACAGAGCAAAATCATAATACACATGTGTACATCGCATTAAAAACAGCTTCCGCTGACAACTTTAAGAACAAAACAGGGGCTTACCGAACTTGAACAGCTTCCGCTGACAACTTTTTGCCGGAAAACACCAAACATCGCTAGCTTCAAGTTTATAGACTGTCAACCAAATAGATACAAAAAAATCATACATTACCATAAAATGCTCAAATATTATTCCATATAATCAAATACAAAAAAAAAATCACATAAACAATACATACAACTTGAGCAGAAACAGGTTGCTGCGTTGCCGGAACTGGAGGTGCCATTGTTGAATAGATCAAAACCCTAACGAAAAGCACAACAAACAACAAATCAATACAGAGCGTAAACCAAACAAAAAACTGCATAACATATGAACACATGAATACACAGTTGGTGTGCCTCCTTACCCGTCGGCGACAGAAATCGATTGATTATTGGTGTGCATAACATATGAAGTGTACCTGATTGATTATTGTGTGTGATTGAAAATCGATTGAGGGCCCAAATCGGAAGGAGAATAATCTTCGAAGGAGCGGTGATGTTTGATGTCGATAGGATGGAAGGTCGACGACGAGATGTGGTGGTGGCGGTGGGAGGCGGACGGAGAATAATCTTCGATTGAGGGCCTATATCATCGATTGATGGCCCAAATCGGAAGGAGAATAATATTCGAAGGAGCGGTGATGTTTGATGTCGATAGGATGGAAGGTCGACGACGAGAGGTGGTGGTGGCGGTGGGAGGCGGACGACGAGGATCAATTTAGGGTTCGTCATCCTCTGCTTCGATGATATGTGAGAGAGAAAGAGTTTTGTGGGATTTTGAAACCTAAATGTGGAGAGAACGGGATTTATGGAATCAGTTTAAAATAGAAATTACACATATACCCTTATTCATTTAATTAATTAGTAACAATTAATCAAATAATTACCATCATGCCATTGACTAAAAATCTTAAGATGATAAAAATCAAGGACCCAGATCAGTTCACGCTTGGGATTTTGTTCACGTTTGAACCTAATCCTATATATATATATATATATATAAGTTTAAAATGTAATTAATTAACAAAAGATACATTTGATGCTAAAAAGGTATTTTTTTATTAATATTAAAAAAACACAAACAACTTAAAAAATAACAACAATTCCTAATTTAAATAACTATTTCACAATCTTCTTTTAATAGATGGTCGATTTTCATGGCCATCAATTTCATATTGGAATTTCTCTGACTCCATTTCTTCAAATCGATGAGATTAGCCATAATTGACGCTAATTTTTCCACACCTTCCTTGAACGTGGTCGGTGCTTCGCTTGAAATTTATTCATTTTATTTTTAACTTTATTGTTCCTCCCAGACGAGGGTGGTAATTCCTCATCATTATCAAATTCATCTTCCATATTTTGAGATCGAAACTTATACGTGCGTTAGAACTACCTTGGGACAGAATATTGGCGAAGATGTTTTAGTCAGTTTTGATGGTAGACCTTGACACATCCTCGATACCAAGTGTCACTTTGTTGACTTTTTCAAAATTTCCCAAAGTGGACTTTGAGAAAACGAGACTCCCATCTCATGTTGAAAGTTGTTACATGGAAGTCGTAAACCGACATGTCATTTTCACCACTCGCCCGGTTGCTCCAATTTTTGTTGTAAGAGTTGCAAAAGGTCCAACCTTTTTACAAATCTTTGATCAATGACCATATATCATGTCGACGGTACGAGATTCTGTCCCCATGGTTTGGTTAAGAAAGAATTTTGAACCTGTGCCCAAAATTTGGTTTTGTTTTGGCTATCCTATAAAAAGAAAAGATTGGTGTAAGAAATTAAAAAAAGATAAATATTATTTCTTACTCATTAAAAAAAGTAAGGATTATATCCAAAGAGTTTAAAAAAAAGAACTGTTACTGATCCTTCTACATCCACCCATGCTCAAGCTAACATGCATACTTCCTCGATTGTCCAATGTCTCTTCATGTTGCACCAATACAAATGATGAAATCGTTTTTTTTTTTTTTTTTTTTTTTTTGGGGATCTTTTTTTTTCGGTTGCGACCATGGTCTTTCAGTATAAAGTTGGGTAGGGGTTGTGTTTTGGGAACCCGTTGTGATTGAGCGGTCATTTCTCACCTGCCGGACCCAAAGTGTTCCTACGGGTCAAACTCCATAATGCGTCAGCTATCACCTCTTTGGTAAATAATTGTCACACCCCAACCGATGGCGGAATCATCGGGGCGTGGCACTGAGCGAAACAGATTGTCCAGAAGTTTCCATAACAATTATCATTACCAAATAATTTAAAGTAACATGTCCCATACCATGTCTTAAAAGGCAAACAAATTATTACAGATAAATCCAGTCAAATAGTTCTGTTCCGACAACTCAGATTTATACATAGATAGTTTGTTTATTGGTTTCTAGGACACCGTCCCTAGCCTCAATTTCATCACCAGCACACAAAGCATGTAAACATCCTAAGCACCTGTCACATACGTTAAAATAAAGTCAATACATAAAATGTAAAGGTGAGCATACAAGTTTGATAATAGCATATAGAGTTCGAATTCGTTTACGCATAACCAGCACGTACGCATAGTGAAATGAAGCACGTTAGTTATCGACATTGATCCATCGATACCAATGACTGCGGGTTGACTGCCCGAGGCAGTTCGCAATACATGATTACCACCGTAATCCATGCAAGTAAAAGATCCTTAACAACCCCCGTGTGAACGGGTGCTGAGTCCAAACTATAGTACTATCGTTGTTAAGGCAGGTAGACAGCATTCCATGTGTAAACATAATAAACAAGCATTCATAAGCCACGTATAACATGCATTAACGGTTAGCGTTCAAATAGTTTGAGTAGTGTGATAGTTGTAGTTTGAATATTCGTAACGTATGTAACACCCAAAAGTGCTTAAAGCAAAAAGGGATCGAGTATACTCACAGCGATTATGGATTGAAGGGAGCGCTTAGCGAGTGCGGTTAGCCTGAATAGATTCGGTAGTATAACGATAAGCGATTCGTAAAACATCACAAAGTATGAAAGGGGTCGAATAGGAGTTCGTTCGGATGGTAATTCGATCGAACAGCAATTCGTGCGGGTAACAATCCGTTCGGGTGGTCATTCGATCGGATGGTAATTCGATCGAGTGACGACGCTAGTGGATTGTTTCTTTCTATGAGAGGGATGTGTTTGTGTATGATGGTTTGACTTTTGAAGTTTTCGTTGCAGCATTTTGAAACAATGAAGTATCTCTATCTTTCCAGCCGGTCGATCGGATGACTAGTCGTGCGGATGTCAATTCGTTCGGATGGTCATCCGGTCGGACGGCGATTTCATGATGAGGTTTTATTTATTGAAAACAGGTTCACAACATAAGTGTCATTTGATCGAATGGAAATTCGATCGGATGACAATTCGTGCTATTGAACATGTTGAAAATTGTTAAGTCTTTTAAAGTCTTAGTATCTCATGATCCGAAGAGTAATCCTTTCAAAGGGTCGTTCAATCGGATTGCAATTCGTTCAATTGTAAGATTAAATATATTATGTAACAATATTTAATCTATAGCCATTATAATCATTTACATAATAAAGATCAAAATATATAATAACCTATTATTTAAATTAGTTGGTAATTGTTGATGGACCATATTACCCTTAGTAACAAATTAGGTTTCCTCCTGGGTGCTTATATAAGGAGAATTATGTGGAGGTTAAAGGGTTACTCAGTTACACACCCCATAAGCATAACATCAAATTCGTCCTCCATCTCCTAACCGATACCCTTTTCGGTTCTCTAAGCCCCATCATCAGTCAGCACCCTAAGGAGGAACCAGATCAAGATGACAAGCATGTCGAACTCCATTACTGGATTCTCCACTGGACTTTCTGCTGTGACAGGTATGTGTTTTACCGTTTTCCCTCATGCTCAAACAGAACTGAACCAACATCAATACCCAAACTTTAATCAAGATTGTTTAAAGGTGGGACCCAAGTGTAATTCATTCGGGTGGCAATTCGTTCGGGTGGCCTATCCGTTCGAATGGTAATTTGATCGGTTGGTAATCCGCCCTGATTGTCCTGTTCGTTCTACACTTGGTCGTCTTGAAGGTTTGTCGTTATGTCGAGTCACTTTGACAATGTGTTAGCCATCAGAACCCTTCGTTTGACCCAGTTGACCAACCTGACCAGGAATCACCCTAGTCCGGCCGGTTACTGGCTCGAGACGGTTGTTCTTGACTAACCCGGAATCGGTAGGCTCGTGAGTAGAATCTAGATCTGAGCCAGCACAACACTAAGGGCGAGTAGGAGACTAGATCAGAACCTGATTCTACCGGTTTTGAGTGTTTTAAGTGTAAAAAGAGTCGAAAGAAAGTTAAAACCATCTTTCAATCCTTTTTCACCACACTTGTGTTGAGATCTTTACAAGATCTTTGTGGAAATCGGTTAGATCTAAGTTGTTCTTAGTGAGTTGAGGTCAAAACATGAAGTTCTTGAAGAACACATGATGACGTCACCTTAGAACACCCGAAATCTAGTGATTTCACGGTTAAAAATTAAGATTTAAAAGATAGAAAGGTGTAGGAGTGCGTGTAGATCAAGAAAGTACAAAAGTTAGGACGAGATCTTACCGGAATCGAGAGAAATCTGAGATAAGGTTGAGTTGAGCGTGTTGGTCGAACAGGGATTTCCAAAAGTGGAAAAGATGACAATGACAGGGGTATTTATAGGATGCCAAAAGAGGAAAAGACTGTTCGGTCGAATGGCACATCGCCTGGGCGCCTGTTCGGTCGAATGGCGATTCGATCGGATGGCACATGTCATCCTTTACTAAGTGGCTATCCGGTCGGATGGCGATTCGACCGGATGGCACTTGGTTAGGGTGTTTGACGCGCTGATCTTTGCTGATTCGTTTTCGATTGCGATCGATGCGATACGGTAGATTCTCCTAGTCAAATTACTCTCAGTCCTAAGCACTCATATCTCGCATAATCTATTTTCCACCATTACTAGAGTTCGTTTCACGATTCGGATTCGATTGCATTTCGTGTTTCGATCGAGTTCGCTTGCTTATCACAACCTAACATAAATAAACATGCACAGGTAACACGTAAGGCACACATACACGTATAATAACAAGTAAAGTTCATAGCTCGAGTTGCGATCAGAAGTCGATTCGATTAGTATGGCTTGATTATTGATTAGTTAACTTTATCGCATTGTTACTTCCTGTATTTCACAGTCGTAAGTTGATTGATTAACGATTAACACACATCGATTATTGCCTTAACGATACTTACTCCACATAATACAACTAAAATAAAGAAATTTCTACGAGTCAAGTTGCGCGGAAATCGGTCGTTGACTTTGACCTTGACTTTGACTTTCACTTGTGAAAACACGGGGTGTTACAGCCTCCCCTTGTTTAGGGAATTTCGTCCCGAAATTAGGCTGGAAGCTGTACAACGCCGTGAATCACGTTTGAGAACTTTTCATTTGGACCAATTTTGACTTCGAAATGATCGCTTCTGACACGGAATCCGTGAACGTACGTGACCAAACACACTAGAACGTACTATAATCGGTGGTTCTATAGATTGATATGAAATCGTACAAAGCACTAGAATCACAATACTACTTTCTCTCTCTAGCTCCTCTCATTGAAACAACTGCGGATACTTAGCTTTCATGTCGCTTTCGAGTTCCCAAGTGAACTCTGCGCCTCGTTTGCCTTCCCATCGGACTTTCACAATAGGAATGCGTGAGCGCCGGAGTTGCTTGGTCTGGCGATCCATGATTTCGACAGGCTTTTCCACGAAGTGTAATGTTTCGTTCACTTGTAGATCGTCTAGAGAGACATGTAAATCGTGGTTGGCGAGGCACTTTCGGAGGTTTGACACGTGGAAAGTCGGGTGGACATTATTAATTTCCTTCGGTAATTCGATTCTGTAGGCGACTTTTCCGATCCTTTCCAGAATCTTAAAAGGTCCAACATATCGAGGCGCGAGTTTCCCTTTCTTGCCGAATCGGACCACACCCTTCCAAGGTGATACCTTTAGGAGTACGTGATCACCAACGCCAAATTCACGGGGCTTGCGCTTTTTATCGGCGTAAACTTTCTGTCGATCCCGAGCTTTCACCAGGTTGTCTCGAATTTGGAAAATTTTGTCTGTCGTTTCTTGTAATAGCTCAGGACCGGTTAGGTGCGAATGACCGATCTCGTGCCATACAATAGGCGATCAACATCTTCTTCCGTATAATGCCTCGAATGGTGCCATTTGGATGCTAGAATGGTAGCCGTTGTTATACGAGAATTCGACTAACGGTAGGTATTTATCCCAATTACCTCCGATGTCTAGGACACACGAACGGAGCATGTCTTCAAGAGTACGAATCGTTCTTTCAGTCTGACCGTCGGTTTGAGGGTGGAAAGCGGTACTTAGATTAAGCGTTGTACCGAGTGCCGTTTGAAACATTTCCCATAGTCGCAAGGTAAACCGAGCATCACGATCAGAAATGATGTCACCAGGCGTTCCATGATTACAAATGATCTCGTCGGTGTAGATTCGGGCTAATCGTTCTACCTTGTAGTCTTCTCGTATTGGCAGAAAGTGAGCTGCTTTAGTCAAACGGTCGACCACAACCCATATGCTGTCGTGACCTGATGACGTGTGTGGTAGCTTGGTTATAAAATCCATGGCTATCCTCTCCCACTTCCACATGGGAATTGGTGGTTGTTCGAGCAAGCCAGAGGGTCTTTGGTGTTCAGCCTTGACTCTAGCACAAGTGAGGCATTTTCCGACGTAGAGAGCGATATCCCTTTTCATACCCGGCCACCAGTACCTATAACGGAGATCCTGGTACATTTTGTCAGCACCGGGGTGAATAGAATACCGAGATTTGTGGGCTTCGTCCATCAAGATTTGTCGTAAGTCAGTTCGTTTGGGAATCCAAATTCGGTCTAAGAAGTGGAATATCCCATTCGATTTGCTCACAAGCTGAGCTCCATCATGGTAGATTCTTTCTTTCTTCAAAGTGCGTTCATTAAAACATGCATGTTGAGCGTCGCGGATGAGGGTTTCGAGATCGTGTTGAGCTTGAACATTACGGGTGCTAAGCAGGTAACTCCGTCTGCTGAGTGCGTCGGCAACGACATTTGCCTTGCCTGAGTGATAACGGATCTCACAGTCGTAATCGTTGAGAAGTTCTACCCATCGGCGTTGACGCATATTAAGTTCCTTCTGATTAAAGATGTGTTGTAGGCTCCTTTAATCGGTGAAGATCGTACACTTGGTACCATACAGGTAGTGCCGCCAAATCTTTAATGCAAAAACAACTGCGCCTAGCTCGAGATCATGGGTTGTATAGTTCTTCTTGTGGATTTTGAGCTGATGAGATGCGTAAGCTATGACCTTGTCCCGTTGCATGAGAACGCAACCAAGACCAAGGTTGGAAGCATCACAGTAGACAATGAAATCATCATTTCCGTCTGGCAATGTGAGAACAGGAGCGTTGCAAAGCATGTGCTTGAGGTTTTTGGAAGGCAGTCTCTTGTTTGGTTCCCCAGACAAAAGGCTGGTCCTTATGCGTAAGAGAGGTAAGTGGTACAGCAATCTTCGAGAATCCTTTGATAAATCGTCTATAATAGCCCACTAGTCCGAGAAAAGAGCGGACTTCAGACGGATTCTTAGGTGTAACCCAGCTCTTGACAGCTTCAATCTTTGCAGGGTCGACGTGAATGCCTTGACTATTTACGATGTGACCCAGAAACTGAACTTCCTCCAGCCAGAATTCACACTTGGAGAACTTGGCATAGAGTTGGTTCCCCTGGAGTAACTCGAGAACCAAACGTAGATGTTGCGCATGTTCGGTTTTCGATTTGGAGTAAATCAAGACATCGTCGATGAATACGATGACGAAACGGTCGAGATATGGTTTACACACGCGATTCATCAGATCCATGAAAACTGCTGGTGCGTTGGTTAGGCCAAAAGGCATGACAACAAATTCGTAGTGACCGTAACGAGTATGAAACGTGGTTTTGGGTATATCCTCCTCTTGAATACATAGCTGGTGATATCCTGAACGCAGGTCGATCTTTGAGAAACACGTAGCGCCTTGTAGTTGATCAAACAAATCGTCAATGCGAGGTAGAGGATAGCGGTTCTTGATAGTTAACTTATTCAATTCCCAATAGTCGATGCACATCCTGAACGACCCGTCCTTCTTTTTGACGAAAAGGACCGGCGCGCCCCAAGGAGAGGTGCTCGGGCGAATGAAGCCTTTCTCAAGTAATTCCTGGAGTTGGGTTGAGAGTTCGCGCATTTCGGATGGTGCAAGACTATAAGGAGCTTTGGATATATAGGGTTGGCTCCAGGAATGAGGTCGATACGAAAATCGATATCACGACTTGGCGGTAATCCGGGAAGATCCTCTGGAAAAACATTAGGAAATTCTCGAACCACAGGAACGTCCTTCACTTCCTTCTTCTCTTTCTTTTCCTTCTCCGCTGCTACAACGTTAGCCAAGAAAGCCCTGTATTCCTTGCGGAGATACTTGCTAGCTTGTACGCTTTACATAAGCTTGAGACCTTTCGAAGTAGTATCACCGTATACACACAATGAGTCACCATTCGCGAGCGAGAATCGAATCATCTTATTGAAGCATACAACTTCAGCATGGTTTTCTTGAAGAAAGTCCATGCCTACTATGACATCAAAACTTCCGAGTTGCATCGAAATAAGGTCAATTTGGAAGATGTGATTGTTGAGCTCGAGAGTACAATCACGGATAACGGAATTGACAGGGACGGTTCTCCCGGTAGCGACTTCAACATCGAATGCCGAGGATAGCTGGGAACGTTTACGACTAAGGAGTTTCTCAAATTCGAGCGACACAAAGCAGTTATCGGCTCCAGTATCAAACAAACATGAAGCATAAATACCATTCACAAGGAACGTACCATTGACCACGTTGTTGTCGGCCTGGGCTTGACGCACGTTGAGGTTGAAAGTTCTAGCGCGTGCGGCCTGTTGTTGCTGCTGTTGTTATTGTTGTTGTTGCTGTTGTTGTTGTTGCTGCTGTGGCTGCTGTTGCTGAGGCTCTTGCTTCACGGCCCTGTTTGGGCACATGTTGGCGAAATGGTTTGGGTCGCCACATGCGAAGCAGGCTCTGGCTTTGACTGCGGGTGCCGGAGGAGCTTGTTGACCCTATGGGGCAGTGAGCAGAGCTTGAAGAGCAGGAGCTTGTCGAATACGGCAATTGGCAATAAAATGACCGTAGACGTTGCAATGAGCACAGTAACGGCAAGCGATGGCAGTTGGGTGGTGGTAGGTGCAAGTAGGGCAGAGCGGGTGTGGCCCAGTGTATGAACGCTTTGCAGGCGGTGCATTGGCCACAGGCGCTGCTACTTGACGCTGTTGGGCAGGTACGGCTTGAACTGGTGCAGCAGTGATCGCACAGTTCTTGTTGCTGGAGCTGTTCTTTCTCTTGTTCTTCCTCTTGTTGCCTAATGAGGTAGGTTCAACAGTTGGTACGGCAGTGGTAGCTTGATGCAGATGTTTCGAAGTCTTATCCCAGACACCAGCCTTAACCCGTTTGTCGTTGATTTCAGCGGCCAGCAGATAGGTTTCCTCGATCGTCGTAGTCTTAGCCGCTTGCACGAAATCAGCAACGCAGTCGGGCAGGGCCCGGATGTACTTCTTGATCGTCATGTCGGGAGTCTTGACTTGATCGGGACAGATAATGCTGAGCTGTTTAAAACGAGCAGTAAGACCAGCATTGTCACCATCCTTTTGCTATATGTGCCAAAATTCATCTTCTAGCTTCTGACGTTCGTGAGGAGGGCAGAATTCCTCTAGCATAACTTCCTTGAGCTCGTCCCACGACAGACCATAGGCTGCATCGTTCCCTCGCTTGTTCCTCTCGGCCGTCCACCAGTCTAGTGCACGGGACTGAAAGACGCCGGTAGCATTCAGAGTACGGAGGTCATCAGGGCAACCACTCTGTCACAGAGTAACCTCAATAGAGTCAAACCAGTGAAACAGTGCAGTGGGACCTCCTTCGCCAGTGAATTCTTTTGGCCCACAAGACTTGAATTGCTTGAAGCTGAAAGGCCTTGCGGCAGCTTTGGGAGCGTCGGTTCTTGACTCTTCAGACGATTTGCTGGCATTCTCATAGACATCACTCACAGCCTTTGCTACGCTTTTAGCGATGATGGAAGCAAGACGTCTGTCTCTCTTTTCCTGACGAGAAAGTGCATGACGGGATCCAGACGACATTGTCTGCAATAGACATCGCCACTGAACTTAACACACTGTATTCGAATCTCACCTCACACGTTTACTACTTACTAAAGCTTAGTCACACGTTACACTTACGTACACACACAACACATGGAGCACAATATCACATATACACATAAGCACGTAGAGCACATAATCACATAACACCTAAGCACGTAAATCACGTATTCACATAACGCCTAACCATGTAGAGCATAGGGACAACGAACACATACGCATTGAATCACTAGAAGCAGTCAGAAAACAGAATCCTATTATTCAAAGCTCGCGATCGTTCAAGTATAGCGTTCGCGCTTAGTATATCGAATAGCGTAGTGTAGCACAGGGTTGTCCAAAATTCGGCGATTTGTTAGCGATTTGAGATAGAAATGCAGCGCGTGTCGTGCGTGTCGATCGAAGTGAAAGCAAAATCGAGTAATTCTTCAAAAATTTAAACACATAAATATGTAAAAACCACATAAAACACCAAATAGATACAAAAAAATCATACATTACCATAAAATGCTCAAATATTATTCCATATAATCAAATACAAAAAAAATCACATAAACAATACATACAACTTGAGCAGAAACAGGTTGCTGCGTTGCCGGAACTGGAGGTGCCATTGTTGAATAGATCAAAACCCTAACGAAAAGCACAACAAACAACAAATCAATACAGAGCGTAAACCAAACAAAAAACTGCATAACATATGAACACATGAATACACAGTTGGTGTGCCTCCTTACCTGTCGGCGACAGAAATCTATTGATTATTGGTGTGCATAACATATGAAATGTACCTGATTGATTATTGTGTGTGATTGAAAATCGATTGAGGGCCCAAATCGGAAGGAGAATAATCTTCGAAGGAGCGGTGATGTTTGATGTCGATAGGATGGAAGGTCGACGACGAGAGGTGGTGGTGGCGGTGGGAGGCGGACGGAGAATAATCTTCGATTGAGGGCCTATATCATCGATTGATGGCCCAAATCGGAAGGAGAATAATCTTCGAAGGAGGGGTGATGTTTGATGTCGATAGGATGGAAGGTCGACGACGAGAGGTGGTGGTGGCGGTGGGAGGCGGACGACGAGGATCAATTTAGGGTTCGTCATCCTCTTCTTCGATGATATGTGAGAGAGAAAGAGTTTTGTGGGATTTTGAAACCTAAATGTGGAGAGAACGGGATTTATGGAATCAGTTTAAAATAGAAATTACACATATACCCTTATTCATTTAATTAATTAGTAACAATTAATCAAATAATTACCATCATGCCATTGACTAAAAATCTTAAGATGATAAAAATCAAGGGCCCAGATCAGTTCACGCAGTTCACGCTTGGGATTTTGTTCACGTTTGAACCTAATCCTATATATATATATATATAAGTTTAAAATGTAATTAATTAACAAAAGATACATTTGATGCTAAAAAGGTATTTTTTTATTAATATTAAAAAACTAAAATTCCAATAATATTAAAAAAACACAAACAACTTAAAAAATAACAACAACAATTCCTAATTTAAATAACTATTTCACAATCTTCTTTTAATAGATGGTCGATTTTCATGGCCATCAATTTCATATTGGAATTTCTCTGACTCCATTTCTTCAAATCGATGAGAATGGCCATAATTGACGCTAATTTTTCCACACCTTCCTTGAACGTGGTCGGTGCTTCGCTTGAAATTTATTCATTTTATTTTTACCTTTATTGTTCCTCCCAGATGAGGGTGGTAGTTCCTCATCATTATCAAATTCATCTTCCATATTTTGAGATCGAAACTTATACGTGCGTTAGAACTACCTTGGGACAGAATATTGGCGAAGATGTTTTAGTCAGTTTTGATGGTAGACCTTGACACATCCTCGATACCAAGTGTCACTTTGTTGACTTTTTCAAAATTTCCCAAAGTGGACTTTGAGAAAACAAGACTCCCATCTCATGTTGAAAGTCGTTACATGGAAGTCGTAAACCGACATGTCATTTTCACCACTCGCCGGGTTGCTCCAATTTTTGTTGTAAGAGTTCCAAAAGGTCCAACCTTTTTACAAATCTTTGATCAATGACCAGATATCATGTCGACGGTACGAGATTCTGTCCCCATGGTTTGGTTAAGAAAGAATTTTGAACCTGTGCCCAAAATTTGGTTTTGTTTTGGCTATCCTATAAAAAGAAAAGATTGGTGTAAGAAATTAAAAAAAGATAAATATTATTTCTTACTCATTAAAAAAAGTAAGGATTATATCCAAAAAGTTAAAAAAAAAAAAAAGAATTGTTACTGATCCTTCTACATCCACCCATGCTCAAGCTAACATGCATACTTCCTCGATTGTCCAATGTCTCTTCATGTTGCACCAATACAAATGATGAAACAGTTTTTTTTTTTTTTTTTTTTTTTTTTTTTTTGTGGGATCTTTTTTTTTCGATTGCGATCATGGTCTTTCAGTATAAAGTTGGGTAGGGGTTGTGTTTTGGGAACCCGTTGTGATTGAGCGGTCATTTCTCACCCGCCGGACCCAAAGTGTTCCTACGGGTCAAACTCCATAACGCATCAGCTATCACCTTCTTTGGTAAATAATTGTCACACCCCAACCGATGGCGGAATCATCGGGGCGTGGCACTGATCGAAACAGATTGTCCAAAAGTTTCCATAACAATTATCATTACCAAATAATTTAAAGTAACATGTCCCATATCATGTCTTAAAAGGCAAACAAATTATTACAGATAAATCCAGTCAAATAGTTCTGTTCTGACAACTCAGATTTATACATAGATAGTTTGTTTATTGGTTTCTAGGACACCGTCCCTAGCCTCAATTTCATCACCAGCACACAAAGCATGTAAACATCCTAAGCACCTGTCACATACGTTAAAATAAAGTCAATACATAAAATGTAAAGGTGAGCATACAAGTTTGATAATAGCATATAGAGTTCGAATTCGTTTACGCATAACCAGCACGTACACATAGTGAAATGAAGCACGTTAGTTATCGACATAGATCCATCGATACCAATGACTGCGGGTTGACTGCCCGAGGCAGTTCGCAATACATGATTACCACCGTAATCCATGCAAGTAAAAGATCCTTAACAACCCCCGTGTGAACGGGTGCTGAGTCCAAACTATAGTACTATCGTTGTTAAGGCAGGTAGACAGCATTCCATGTGTAAACATAACAAACAAGCATTCATAAGCCACGTATAACATGCATTAACGGTTAGTGTTCAAATAGTTTGAGTAGTGTGATAGTTGTAGTTTGAATATTCGTAACGTATGTAACACCCAAAAGTGCTTAAAGCAAAACGGGGTCGAGTATACTCACAGCGATTATGGATTGAAGGGAGCGTTTAGCGAGTGCAGTTAGCCTGAATAGATTCGGTAGTATAACGATAAGCGATTCGTAAAACATCACAAAGTATGAAAGGGGTCGAATAGGGATTCGTTCGGATGGTAATTCGATCGAACAGCAATTCGTGCGGGTAACAATCCGTTCGGGTGGTCATTCGATCGGATGGTAATTCGATCGAGTGACGACTCGAGTGGATTGTTTCTTTCTTTGAGAGGGATGTGTTTGTGTATGATGGTTTGACTTTTGAAGTTTTCGTTGCAGCATTTTGAAACAATGAAGTATCTCTATCTTTCCAGCCGGTGGATCGGATGACTAGTCGTGCGGATGGCAATTCGTTCGGATGGTCATCCGGTCGGACGGCGATTTCATGATGAGGTTACTTATTGAAAACAGGTTCACAGCATAAGTGTCATTCGATCGAATGGCAATTCGATCGGATGACAATTCGTGCTATTGAACATGTTGAAAATTGTTAAGTCTTTTAAAGTCTTAGTATCTCATGATCCGAAGAGTAATCCTTTCAAAGGGTCGTTCGATCGGATTGCAATTCGTTCAATACCCAAACTTTAATCCAGATTGTTTAAAGGTGGGACCCAAGTGTAATTCGTTCGGGTGGCCTATCCATTCGAATGGTAATTCGATCGGTTGGCAATCCGCCCTGATTGTCCTGTTCGTTCTACACTTGGTCCTCTTGAAGGTTTGTCGTTATGTCGAGTCACTTTGACAATGTGTTAGCCATCAGAACCCTTCGTTTGACCCAGTTGACCAACCTGACCAGGAATCACCCTAGTCCGGCCGGTTACTGGCTCGAGACGGTTGTTCTTGACTAACCCGGAATCGGTAGTCTCATGAGTAGAATCTAGATCTGAGCCAGCACAACACTAAGGGCGAGTAGGAGACTAGATCAGAACCTGATTCTACCGGTTTTGAGTGTTTTAAGTGTAAAAAGAGTCGAAAGAAAGTTAAAACCATCTTTCAATCCTTTTTCACCACACTTGTGTTGAGATCTTTACAAGATCTTTGTGGAAATCGGTTAGATCTAAGTTGTTCTTAGTGAGTTGAGGTCAAAACATGAAGTTCTTGAAGAACACATGATGACGTCACCTTAGAACACCCGAAATCTAGTGATTTCACGGTTAAAAATTAAGATTTAAAAGATAGAAAGGTGTAGGAGTGCGTGTAGATCAAGAAAGTACAAAAGTTAGGACGAGATCTTACCGGAATCGAGAGAAATCTGAGAAAAGGTTGAGTTGAGCGTGCTGGTCGAACAGGGATTTCCAAAAGTGGAAAAGATGACAATGACAGGGGTATTTATAGGATGCCAAAAGAGGAAAAGACTGTTCGGTCGAATGGCACATCGCCTGGGCGCCTGTTCGGTCGAATGGCGATTCGATCGGATGGCACATGTCATCCTTTACTAAGTGGCTATCCGGTCGGATGGCGATTCGACCGGATGGCACTTGGTTAGGGTGTTTGACGCGCTGATCTTTGCTGATTCGTTTTCGATTGCGATCGATGCGATACGGTAGATTCTCCTAGTCAAATTACTCTCAGTCCTACGCGCTCATATCTCGCATAATCTATTTTCCACCATTACTAGAGTTCGTTTCACGATTCGGATTCGATTGCATTTCGAGTTAGATTTCGAGTTTCGATCGAGTTCGCTTGCTTATCACAACCTAACATAAATAAACATGCACAGGTAACACGTAAGGCACACACACGTATAATAACAAGTAAAGTTCATAGCTCGAGTTGCGATCAGAAGTCGATTCGATTAGTATGGCTTGATTATTGGTTAGTTAACTTTATCACATTGTTACTTCCTGTATTTCACAGTCGTAAGTTGATTGATTAACGATTAACACACATCGATTATTGCATTAACGACACTTACTCCACATAATACAACTAAAATAAAGAAATTTCTACGAGTCAAGTTGCGCGGAAATCGGTCGTTGACTTTGACCTTGACTTTGACTTTCACTTGTGAAAACACGGGGTGTTACAATAATGGCTTTAGAATCTAAAACATCTTGCAAATAGGTTTATAAATATAGAGAATGAGATGAAAAAGATGTGGGATTTGTATTCAAAAACTTTGTTGTTTATATAGTTATAAAAATTGGTAATAGTCAACTCCAAATGGGTGGGGGGAACAATCCTCTACACCAATGTTTTGAAACCTGGACCGGGCCGGCCGGTCGGACCAGTTCGGCCGGGATTCGGATCCTTTACCGGGCCGGTTCACCTCATCAGTTCGTTTCAGCATCAGCCCGGCGGTCGGCCGGGGGCCGGGCGGTCGGCCGGCGGGTTGTCTCGTAGGGTCGGGTCGGTCAGGTTTTTTTTTTTTCACTCTCTGTCGCTTCCAACCATCATCTTCACTCTTTGTCGCATCCAACCATCATCTTCTTCACTCTCTGTCGCATCCAGCCATCATCTTCACTTCCAGTTCTTTCAATTCCATGATCGATCATCAGTTTCACTCTCTGCCTCGATTCCTCTTTCATATGATCTCGAAATGTGAAGATTACCATTCAAAAACACTAGATTTATACAATAAATCTTAGTGAGAAGAAGAAGAAGAATAAGAGAAGAAGAAGAAGAAGAATAGATATATCAATATCAGAGAGAGTTGAAAAGCGGCTGCACATTTTAACTTTCTTTTATATTAGGGTTAAATATTAGTTTCAAAAACTCCCTTTATAAATATAGCCCTAATCCTTTTAATACTTCTAGTTCTAATAATTTTAGAAATAAATCTTATTATAAAACAAAAACAATATTTAACAATGAAATATATAGACCGGGTCGATCTCTGGTCCGGTTCTGAAAACATTGCTCTACACCCTAACGTCTCTTTTTTCTCTTCTCCTGCATGTTGTTCGCCTAATCACTCCAAGCCACCGCACCACACAACACCCCTTTCCATGTTGGTATGTGTCAGTGTTCACAGGTGACTCCCCCTTTGGCGTCCCTCCGACAACCTATAACACAGGGTCTTAGAGGGATGTGAATTATACTCCATAACACAAAACCTATTATGTGTTTTATGGTTTCTTTGTTTGTAGTATAGTTGTATTATGTTTTATAATAATAAGTAATTTTGATGGTATATAAATTCTCAACACTCCTATCTAAATAGATAAAAAAAAATCTTGCACATTTATCGTGCACATTACTATCATTATCAGTTTTATGTGTATGAAAAAAAATTATAACAATGGTAAAGCCGGGTGTTGTGGGTTTTCGGGGCTCCCCGAAGGAGCTAATGTGGAGGGTCGGGGAGTGGAGAATGCAACACCATCTCCCTCTTCCCTATTCAATTCCGAGAGAATCGTGGGCATGATGACAATTTACACCGGTAAGGCGGTAAATATGCAATCGATGTTGTAAGGCCATGTTTGGCTTAGCTTTTCAAAACAACTTATGACTTTTTGGAAAAATTAATAAGTCACAATAGAGTGACTTATTGACTTTTCCTCTCACATAACAATTACATGCCAATCACCTTTTAACTTTTTAAAAAGTAAATAAACTAACAAGTCACTAAAATAAACAATCCCAAACACCCCTCTAAATATCACTTATATATGTAAAGATTTATAAGATACTACTCGATGTGCATATACACATTCATAAAAATAAAACTATTTGATAGTATTTATTTTTGTATAGAGTGGAATAAGTTTTTTTTTTACTATTTCAATGTATTTTGGTAGATCTTTATTAACACAAGCATAAGGGTTAAAATTTTAATACTTAACATCTGATATTATTACTATCTTTTTTACATAATTGATTATGTTTATTTGATGGAAACTCAAAAGAGATAGAAAATGAAAAGGTTGAGGATGAGTGTGTAGAGTAAATTACATTCATTCAATATAAATGACTAAAGAGAAAATTGTAAGATCATCCTTTAGATGTGGTACCATAAGCATAATATGTTGTAGGTGGCATCTTAAAAGTTTGTGTAAATTACATCTTTGTCCATACAGTTTACTTTATCGTGTACTGTTATTCTCTAAGTTTATTTATTTTAATATAGAATTAAGATCTTGTACAAACACAGCTAACGGTAAGAACCGTAAGAATAGATATGAGCCATTGATAGTTTAAATCAATGGTTGGTGTTGATTACAAATAAAACTCTTATAATTAATAATTAGTACTAATAAGTTAGAGGTAATTTTGTAAAATTGTTAATTTATATTAAATAATAAGATCTCTTATTTATGGATACTTTTTAAAAAAATATATACCATAAAAAGGTATTTTTTTATCTTTAAGTACCATATTGCTATACTTTTTTTATTTATAAAAGTGACTTTTAAAAAAGTTTCAAAAAAAGTGTTTTATAATTGTGCAAGTTATGTAGTTGGAATTGTGCTAGTTATGTAGTTAAACTTGTGCTAGTTATGTACAGTGGTTTTGTGCTGTTAAAGTGTTAATTACCATATATGTGGAATAGCTGGGTTGGTTGTTCATGTGCTGACATAGTACACGGGTGTGTGCTGATTATGTGTTAATTACAATTAAATACAAACATACATCAAAATAGATATAATGAGAACATCTGTGTTAAATCTGAAAACTAAAAGTAGATATAATCAGCACATCTGATGTGCTGATAATGGAGAACGATTAAGGATGTTGTGCTAATGTCGTTTATGTTGATAATGAAGAACGATTGAGGACAATGTGCTGATAATGGAGAACAATTGAGATGTTATGCTAATTATATAGTGTAGTGCTGATTGTTTTGCTAATTATATAGTGTAGTGCTGATTGTTTTTTTTTTTTTTTTTTTTGTGGTTCATGAACGTTGATTCGATCATGGAGAGTTACCAGATCATGGATATGTTAAAAAAAGCAAACTTTAATTTGAATTAAACTTGCATGGATTTAGGGATATTTTAATAATTATTTTAAATTAGTTATAAATAAATATGCTCAAAATGTCTAAATTACCCATAAACTAATTTTTTATTAATGGACACTTGTCAATTATGTGTTGGTTCTTACCATTCTTACAAACATAAGTGTTTGTATTTGATCTCATTCCTTCTAATATATATATATATATATAAGGTTATAGTAAAATGAAAACTTGTACAAGTTGTGTGAATTTAGAGAAATCGGCCTTACGAAACCAAAAATTCTAAAAAAACCAACTTTTCCAAGAAAAAAAAAACTAGTTTTTTATTTTCATTTACGGCAGCTGTAAATGCTGTAAAAAGTGATGTCATGCTTTTGTCATCACCTTTTTACAGCTGTTGTAAGTGGCCGAAAAACACTATTTTGATTTTTTTACGACAGTCTTTCTAAACATTTTAATCTAGGGGTGTGAAAAAATTAGGGGCAAAACTCGCACGGAAAGACCGAGTTCTCTAAGTTCTCATAACTCGTAGTGCTTTTCCCTTGATCATATATATATGTTTAGGTTCTTTTGTGAACACTTCCCAAGTGATGAACAAAACGAACAAATCCTGACCATAGATCTTCTTAACTTTAACTCAAGGGTAGGATCGTCTTTTAACATCTATAGTTTTATATATAATTTTCTTTTTTAATTTCTTTCTGGCAGTTATCAGATGATGATAACCACCCACGATTCAACATTTTCGAACAAATTCAAAATTCAATCGATCAACCCAAACAAAAATATGTGTCCATATCTTCCAGTTCGTTCTTCATATCATCAACCATCATTCACTTCGTTCTTCATATTATCAACAAGCAATTGAGCAGCGAATTTGTTCCACTGAAGATTTACTAATCATGACACATACGAACGATCAACATGTTGTTTCAACGAAGTTGCTAATTCATCAGAGTTCTGAACGACTAGGAGAACAACATCGAGGTATAATCTTAAAACAGTTGTGTATACAAAGGATGTGGAAAGCATAAACGAACAGTTGGTCCGGGAAAGAAAGCAATCAAGAAGAGTAAAAAACCGAGAAGGAAATGCAATTTCTGCAAAAAAAAAAAAAAAAAAAAGAGTTAGGGATCATGATAAGAGGAACTGTCCGCTCAAAAAGGGTGAGCCAGTTAAGGACGACTCGACAACCGAAGAAGAAGACGAGATATACGAAGATGACGAAACCCAAGAATCTGGGTCCGAGGATCTTGTAAGTGAGGAATAGTTTCCGTAAAGCGTAACAACATTTGCCTTTTTTTCTAAACATTCTAATGGTTTATGTTTTGGATTTCATGTTTATGTAGTTTATCTTCAGATGTGTTTTAACATATACAACCGAAGTATTTTCAGTTTTTTTAATTTTTATCTATTATCCATGCTTTGTTTATTGACAATATTCTCGTGTCCTATTTTGACTCGCGAAATATGCTACAAGTTAAATATACATGTAGTCTAGTAGGTTATAATGGTATATTTGCATAAGTGTATTCTGAACCCAGTAGGATAGCATTTTAGAGGTGTATATGTGTTGTTTGTATTGCCAGCTACAGTTGCAGATTTTGTTCAACAAAGTGAACTGATATCTTTTACTTCTAATACACTTCTGCAAAGTAAACTGATATCTTTTTATCATCCGTGAATTTCGAACAAACTGATATCTTTTTAGCATTTGTTCAGTAGGAATTTTGACCTCTTTGTTGATGTAATGGTAGTGTAACGAGCCAAACCGATGAGAAAATGTCACACCCCGATTACCGGTGGGCCCGGTGGGGAGTATCGTGACGTGGTTGGCAACATAATAGTCAATCAACACAAGATTTAATATGCACAGCGGAAGCAAAAGGTAAATATATTACAATCCGAATATAAAGTAACATCCAAGTATTACAACGGAAAGTAAAGGATCCACACGCGGATCAAAATAAAATAGAAACAATAGTTCAACAGACTTTGACATCTAGAGCTTGCGAAACTTGAGTAATGATGCCTGGAGTAGCCAGCCTATTTCGTCTAGCACCTGCACTTAGCCTTTTTGGAAAATACGTCAGTTTACACTGGTAAATACAACTCAACTGACTCATTTGGAAAAGAGTTTGAAAATTTATTTGAATGCACTTTGGCACAAAATATCTTTTATAACTTGGGACAATTATTTGTATATAATCTTGTATACAGATTTACTTATTTGCCGTCCATTAGCACCGGTTAGAAGAGCCGGTTTAAGTTAACTGACACGCCACAGGTATAATGCCCACAAGGTGGATTCCTTTACGTGGATTACCAGTTTTTACATAATGCATCTATCAGGTGTACGCCTACACCCCATGCTTAGGTCGTGGCCATTTCGTAAAATGATGCCAAGGATATCCGGGACATGGTCATTTAACCCCCAAGGGCCATACATCAAATAATACAGAACAAAGCGAGTTATGTAAATACATTAATCACAATCCGATTTAAATGACTACATACCCGACCAAGCGGTACTTTTATAGTACCGTATCCCAAGCCCGTATAGGGAAAATAAGTTAAGAGTATTTACCTGAGCAAAGTATCAATCAATTACAGCAAATGCAAGTACTTTTACTGGGCTCCTAATCTGGAACGAAAGTTTATAATAACCTATTAGATTTCTAACGGGTCCTTAATTAAGCCTTAGCTTAGACCGGTTAGTTTCAATGATACGGTTCGTACGCACTATTAAGCGAAGATCGGATAGAATGTGATTTAGACCCGACAAGTTCGGAGACTTGCTTAATATGGGTATTTCATACACACTCTGGATTTTGAGATAAAACCGATAAGGTTTGACCCGTTTCGGCTAATTTATGTAATCTAGTTACATAAGCCGAACCGAACGCGTAAGAGGCGTAACGGGTAATCATGAGAGCCATATACAGGTTTCCTAAGTTAATATGCCTCAATTATTTTGTGACATCAGTAAGATGTCTTTCATTATGCCCGAAACGTATTTAAACACAAACTATGCCCCGTAGGGGTAGTTTGGTCATTTAAAAGATTATAAAAGAGTTTAAGTATTAACCTGAGTCACAGATCTGATATAATCAGCAAAAATACTTAGTTTGATAAGTTATAACAGTAGGGTAAAGTAGATATGTGAAATTTATCAAATATAACCAAACTATGCACCGTAGGGGCATTTTGGTAATTTCACATAAGCTGAAAAGCTCAAAACTGAAGTCCGAGTTTAACAACCTTTGCTTACTGTTAAAATATTATAATTTACCTCAAATATCAGTAGGTATCAACCTTTGTATGTTTAAAATAGTTTTAGTACATACTATGCGTTTAAAACGCTTAAAAAGGCGATTAGAAGCCATTTCCGGGTTCGATACATAAAACTGATATTTTTATTATTCCAGAAGGCTTAAAATAATTTATTTATCATTTAAGATCAGTAGCAAAAGGTTTGGAGTCGATTAGATATGTAAAACTCATTTTATGGCCCGTAAGGGCAAAACCGACAATTACCGGATTAAGCCTACGACTATAAGTTATGCTCAGCCTAAAGTTAATTAAAAATCTTCAAAGATCCCAAAATAATATATTACATCAGTGGGTAATAAGTTTGATATCAAAAAGTAGGCTTAACTAGGCTATACGCTAATTACGCCGTTTTATTAACATAAAGCTTCTTAATTACGCTAATGAGCATAACTCTCAATCTACACCTCAAACTGATGTCAAACTTTTCATACAAGTTTATATATTAGTAACTAAGGTTTCTACACTTTTACATTTTCACAAATCACGTTTTAAGGTGAAAATGGCATAATGGTCAACATATGAGCAATTAACGGAATCATGCGTATTAATTGGTTAACTAATGAACCATGGTGTATAATCACAGAGGGTTATACTAGCATGTAACCTGGTCCAAATGAAGCTCTTAGGTATTTCTAAATCATACCAAAACGGGTCAGAACTGAAGTCAAAGCAAAAGTCAAAGCTTTGCGACTTTCGGTTCCGAACCGGGTCTAAACAGTAAATTGTCGGGTTGAACATGTTTAGACATGTTCTTATACTAATTACCAAGTTATATTAATGATCAAACAGGTTGTATGTGTTCTACATTGCTAATCATGCATAAATTAGAAATTAAGTATCCTGTTGACTTTTTATTAACAAGTTTGACCCGACATTTGACCTAGTTAAAGTGGGAATCAGGGGGAACCCTTTTGAGGGTTTATTACCCACATAATTACCAACTTATAACTACTTTTAATTCGACTAATCACTGGACCATTAGTGATTAATCTTGAAGTCAACCGTTAATTACGACGGTTTGACTTTTAAGCTAAAACTAAGCTAAAACTTAATTAAGAAAGGTTAAGCAAACTTACAAGAGTCCTATGAACGACCATAGATCACTTGAGAGAAGTCTTGAGCTCCAGAAGTGATCAGGAAGGCAAGAGAAGGGTATGATGAATGAGTTGCAACTTCATGGCCTTTTATAGTGTTTAATCCACCATAGAATATTGACACACAAGTCTACAACTGACCATAACTCATCAACAAGTGTCCCTAGATGTTTAGGGGTTGCCTAGGGGTCGCCCATGAAGTGAAACAAGTGATTAAAGTCGGTTAGAGGGCATTTCCAGGCTGCTTTTCGATGTTTCTGTATCTGGGCGGTTAACGCGGCCCACGTAAGATGTTATCAACTCTTACGCGGCCCGCTTGGGCCTTGAAATCAGAATTAACATTTTCTAGTTTCCGCATCCTTGTCCCTTGGCTCTTCGAAAGGTCAACTAAGCCTAATACTTGCAATTTAATCCCTTTTTATTTACCTACAAGGGCTTTAAGATTTGTACCCACTTTGCCAAGTCCCTGGACATTTCCGGTTAACCCGAAAAGTCATAACTTTCAATGTTAACGCTTTAACCCCTCGCACACGAATTTGATCATAACTTTCTCATACGATAACGAAACTTTACGAAATTTATATCGTGCATTCTAGTGAGCATAATTAACTGTTACAAAGCTTCGGGTTTGTCAAAAGGTCACTCAGAGGTATAACTTAAACATGTTGACACATTTAACCCCTGTAGTTTGTAATCTCTCACTTTTAGCTTCGCATGATCCATGATTTATTCGTTTGATGCTATAAACATCGTGTAGGGTTAATGTACAATATATTTATTCACTGTTGACATTTAGAACTCGTATTTTCATATACTTTTCATGTCTATCAACTTTAGTCCTTTCAGAACATTCTTTCACACGTTCAAACATATGACACATGTCAACACAATTTAGGACGTGAATTTTCGAGGTGTTACATCCTCACCCCCTTAAAATAAATCTCGACCCGAGATTTACTGAAATAAATAAGGGTACTTTTCTTTCATTGTGGATTTAACCTCCCACGTATATTCGGGACCTCTACGGGCATCCCATTTGACCTTTACAATAGGTACATGCCTTCTTCGAAGCTTCTTAACCTGTCGATCTTCAATCGACAATGGTTTTTCCATAAATTTTAAGCTCTCATCTATATGCACATCTGTATGTGGTATGACCAGTGATTCATCAGCGAAACACTTCTTCAGATTGCAGATGTGGAACACATTGTGAATTCCACTGAGCTCTTCCGGTAAGTTTAACTTATAGGCAACTGACCCGACACGTTCGATAACCTTGAAAGGTCCTATGTATCTCGGGCTTAGTTTGCCTTTCTTACCAAATCGCATCACCCCCTTCCAGGGTGATACTTTAAGCAATACCTTGTCACCTACTTCGAAGTGAAAGGATTTACGCTTTGGATCTGCGTAACTCTTCTGCCTATCATGGGCAGCTTTGAGACGGTCACGAATCTGGACAATCATGTCCGTCGTTTCAAAGACTATCTCTGGTCCGGATAATTGGACATCTCCAACTTCCGCCCAACAAACGGGCGTTCTACACTTTCTACCGTATAAGGCCTCAAAAGGCGCAGCCTTAATGCTGGTGTGGTAGCTATTGTTGTAGGAGAACTCAATCAAGGGTATGTGGTTATCCCAACTACCACCTAAATCAATTACACATGCACGAAGCATGTATTCCAAAGTTTGAATGGTACGCTCACTCTGACCGTCTGTCTGAGGATGGTAAGCCGTATTAAAATTCAAACGCGTGCCCAAAGATTGTTGGAAGCTTTTCCAAAAATGTGACGTGTATCTAGTATCTCTGTCAGAGATAATAGACACAGGTATGCCATGAAAGGCTACAATCTTATCCACGTATAACTGGGCTAACATGTCGGAGCTGTAAGTCTCCTTAATGGGTAGGAAATGTGCTGACTTAGTCAGTCTGTCAACTATAACCCATATTGTATCATTTCCTTTCCTTGTCTTAGGTAACTTGGTGATAAAATCCATGGTTACCATTTCCCACTTCCATGTAGGAAGTTCAGGCTGTTGTAGCAAACCTGACGGTTTCTGATGCTCGGCTTTGACTTGCGCACATGTCAAGCATTTAGCTACATAGGTGGCTACAGACTTTTTCAAGCCTATCCACCAATAATTTGCCCATAGATCCTGGTACATCTTATCAGCTCCAGGATGAACGGAATATTTGGAGCTATGGGCTTCCTGAAGAATAACATCTCGAAGTCCTCCATAAATTGGAACCCATATTCGCCCATTCAATCTCAGAATTCCGTCTTTGCCAAGAGATAACTGCTCCTCAGTTACTCCTAGCTTTTCATTAGGATAGTTAGCTTCTAACACAGCTTCCTTCTGTGAAGCTAACAACCTTTCAGTCAAACTGTTCTTTATCTCCATGCGCTTGGCATTGATTCGGATGGGTTTCACCCTTTCCTTTCGACTCAAGGCATCAGCGACTACATTCGCCTTGCCGGGATGATATCTGATTTCACAATCATAATCATTTAAAGTCTCCATCCAACGGCGTTGCCTCATGTTTAAATCCTTCTGATTGAACAGATGTTGAAGGCTCTTGTGATCAGAATAGATCACACACTTGATACCATACAAATAATGCCTCCACAGTTTTAGTGCGAATACAACGGCACCCAACTCCAAGTCGTGGGTGGTGTAATTCTTTTCAAGCACCTTTAACTGTCGTGATGCATAGGCAATAACCTTGCCTTTCTGCATAATCACACACCTCATGCCAGTGTGCGATGCATCGCAGTAAACCACAAAATCTTCTATTCCATCTGGCAATGTCAGTACCGGGGCGTTGCTCAACTTTTGCTTTTGGATATCAAAGGACTCTTGCTGCTTAGGGCCCCATACAAACTTTACTTTCTTCTTGGTCAAGGAAGTTAGGGGTGCAGCAATCCTTGAAAAATTTTCAATGAAACGCCTGTAATATCCTGCCAATCCCAGGAAGCTACGAATCTCTATAGGCGTCTTTGGCTCGTGCCAGTTCATAACTGCTTCAACCTTAGCGGGATCCACTTGGATACCACGCTCACTCACCACATGTCCAAGGAATTGGACTTCTCGAAGCCAAAACTCACACTTGGAAAATTTGGCATAGAGCTTCTCCTGATGTAGAAGTTTGAGAATACAGCGAAGGTGTTTCTCATGGTCAGCTTGATTCTTCGAATAGATAAGAATGTCGTCGATGAAAACGATGACGAATTTATCTAAGTAAGGCTTGCAAACGCGATTCATCAGATCCATGAACGCGGCAGGTGCATTAGTGAGCCCAAAAGGCATCACTAGGAACTCGTAATGACTATAACGAGTCCTAAATGCAGTTTTGTGTACGTCTTCATCTCTAAACTTCAGTTGATGGTAGCCTGACCTCAAGTCAATCTTCGAGAAATAACTTGCCCCTTGCAATTGATCGAACAAATCGTCGATTCTGGGCAATGGATACCTATTCTTTATCGTGACTTTATTGAGCTCACGATAATCGATGCACAGACGCATCGACCCATCATTCTTCTTGACAAACAGGACAGGTGCTCCCCAAGGAGACGAACTAGGTTTTATGAAACCTTTAGCTAGCAATTCATCCAGTTGTGTTCTTAATTCTTTCATCTCTGTGGGCGCCAACCTATAAGGTGCTCTAGCAACTGGTGCTGCCCCGGGGATGATATCAATCCTGAATTCCACTTGCCTATCTGGTGGTAAACCAGGTAGTTCTTCAGGAAAAACTTCTGGGTATTCAGAAATGATGGGGATGTCTTCGATCTTCGGTTTAGGCTCATCAATAATCACTTGTGCCATGTAGATGACACAACCCTTCTTTAAACACTTTGAAGCCTTGAGCATAGTCACTTGCTCAGGCAGCCCATACTGGGTATCTCCCCGAATGGTAAGTGATTCACCAGACGGAGTCTTTATCACCACTTGCTTTTTGTTACAGAAAATTTGGGCCTGGTTATGAGATAACCAGTCCATACCCAAAACTATGTCAAAACCGGCCAACTTAAAGGGAAGTAGAGATAGAGGAAAAGAGTGGTTCTTAATGGATATCACAAATCCATCTAACACAGTGGAGACGGTTTCTATGGTGCCATCTGCTAACTCTACCTCATAATTTATACTCAAGGTTTTGACTGGTAAATTCAGCAATTTGCAAAATTTATGATCTACGAAAGACTTATCAGCGCCTGAATCAAAGAGTACTCTTGCATAGACATCATTTACAAGGAAAGTACCTGTAATCACATTGTCGTCTAGAACCGCTTCTTTGGCATCCATTCGAAAGACCCTTGCATTGGTCTTCTTAACCTCTTCAGGCTTCTTGGCGTACTTAGGGCAGTTGGTCTTAATGTGCCCTTTCTCATTGCAGTTGTAGCATGTGGCATCTCTTATCTTCTTGCACTCTATCGTCTTGTGCTCTTTAGACTTCCATATCCCACATGCAGGTGGTCCTGACTTAGAATTGGACTCAAGTCTGCACTTTCCAAAGTGGCGTTTCTGGCAAGTCGTGCACTTTGGCTTTTCCTCTGTTCGCTAACTATTCCTTCCAGACCCAAACTTCTTAGAATCGGTGTTTCCCTTGTGCTTCTTCTCTGACCCTCGTGAGGTATCATCCTCACGCTTCCTCTTACTTTCTTCAGATTTCTTTAGCGATCTCAACCTGACCGCATCTAAAGTAAGGGACAAAGAGAGATCAGCTACTGACCTAAATGTAGCAGGTCTTGAATGTAACACCCTAGTTTCTATTTAACGGTTTTACATGTAAATACCAACGATTAGATGTGTAGTTAAGACTACACATACTATAAATATACGGGTTTATTAAAACTTTTACGAATCATAAGTTATTCTACATATCGTGATCGAGTTCGTTGTTTAACATTTACAACGTGGCAAAGTGCGGAAGCGTGAATATATATATTGTGTTCGGTTCTTCGCTGAGCTTGATCGTCTTCCGGTATCCTAAATGTACCTACATTTCATAAAAACATGAAATGCTTTAGTCATACGGGGTTTAAATCATGTCCGAACGATGTCCGGGGAAACAATTGATTTTTCAAATGAAAAACAAAATATATAAAAAAAATCTCCACCGTAAATTACGGTGGGACCGTAATTTACGGTGGCCCCTGGGTTCATGCTTTTCTACCGTAAATCAGTGGGCCACCACCGTAAATAATTCATCTCCACCGTAAATTACGGTGGGACCGTAAATTACGGTGGACCCTGGGTTCAGCCTTTCCATTTTGCCGTAATTTGACACGAAATCTTTCGTATCTTTCAAACCGCTTATCCGTTTGACCTACCGTTTCTTCCTACATGTTTGTAATTTGATTCTCCATCATATGGAGTTAAAATCCGACATCCGGCTTGATAAAATTCAAGACTTCTAAGTCTTCGGCTTATTACCCTTTATACCAAGCTTTGACCCGGTTATGCATTTTATCAAACAAACGTATTTATTTGATTCCTATATTTCATACACTTCATCTAATAATTGTGATATACCATATTAGGTTCTAATCATAGGTTTATTACACAAATTAAACCCGTTTTCACTAGTATGCTTATTTTGACCCGTTAAGGATATTTTAAGCACTTTTAAGCTCAATTTCGCTTTCATTCTAATCTAGCGTTGTAACCTATATCTCTTATCTAGTACTCTTCCATCACAACCTAAATGTGTGTTGGATTTTAAGTAGATATCTATGTGTTCCGAATTTATACTTCTTGAAATATCATTTTACGGCAAAGACTCATATGGAGTCTTTTGGCCCAAGAATTACATCTTTCACTACCCGTACTCGTTCTAAACTTTTGTTTAATCATAAGACTCCTTTCCAAACAACCTCTAAGAGTTGTTTGTTCAATTTAGCCTACAAGGGCGTTTTGGTCGATTTTGGTCCTTCTTTTACAATGAAGGGCTATCACCAATTATTCGACCAAATTAGCACTTTTACATACATCATAAATAAGCGTACCTGGCTCGGATCAACAAATAGACCCGATTTTAATACCTTGCTTTATATTCGCTAATTAAGAACGATGTGAATATCCATTGGATATCTATTCCTGTAAGCATATGACTCGACAAAAGAATCATTAGTCTATATAGTCAAAAGGTGTTGTCTACACCTTTTGACCCGTTTGGCCGAAATGACCATTTAACTTTGCGAAATGATATTTATTATCATCTCCTCTACATGACTCTTCCCGTTTAACACCGTACGGAAATTTTAAATATAAACCGTGTATTTCTTTCGACATAATATGACCAATTTATCGATTTACTTCTTTTTAACCATTATTATGGTTTCTATCATCTTTGATTTTCTTGTTCCGTTCGACTACACGACGGAACATCATATTTCAATTGTTTAGATATCTCATTCATAATTTATATGATAAGAAAACATTCCACAATTTAAGACTAGTGTAAGCTATACTTACCTTGTATCCGAATTATGCTTTTCCGCCATTCTTGCTTCGTTTGACCCGCTTCCTTTCCAAGCCTCCACCTAGCTTGTCAAGCGTCAAACTATCATCATAATTCGTAAGACGGTTATATTAGTCATCATTAATTATGACTATTCCATCTTACATATTTTCTATCACAAATACCATTCGATCTTATTAATGGTCGGTTTGACTATTTAAAAGTCAAATCACCAATTAACACATATGATTGCACTATCAAGTTCACAAGACTCAATTAGGCACATTATCAACACTTAGTTCTCATTTAGGCATTGTACAAACACCTAATGGGCATGATTCTACACATTTGCTAACTAGTTCATAATTAGTCATTTTTACCAAGATTAACATCAAGATTCAACCATTATCATGTATGATCAAATACTTAAACTTGCAATTTGTTCAAGTATCTTGCATCTACTATCACTTATGATGATTTCTAACACAACTATATTATCATCTTTTCTACATAATCAAAACCCACTTGACACATGAGTGTATGATTATGAATTCACAACAATGAACATCAATTCAACAATTACATGGCTAGGGTTTACTACTAGACATAGTTTCATCCCTAATTTCATCCAAACAACATACATGCAAGCTTAGATTCGAATTCTCTAGGTTTACTCAGAATTTCAACTAGAGATTTACCAAGAAATTTACATACCTCGTGACTCCTTTTTCAATGGAGATCACTAATTCATACTCGGATTTTGATTTGGACTTGATTTGCTCCTTCAATTTGATGAATTTCTGTGTTTTAGGGTTTGAGCTTGAGAGCTCTTCCTGGCTCCTGTGTTTGTACGACCAGAACACACACACAAGGTGTGTGTTTTGGTGTTTTTAACTTTAATTAATAAAAACCATTTTCTCACTTTAACCATTTTAATCCCTCAACTTTACCCAAGTTTATAAAGGTTACTACATCAAGTTCCTCACTATTTTAAAACACTAGACTAACTAGGTTGATATTCCTAGTTATTTAGTGGGTCCCGGGAGTTATAACCCGATTTATTTTAAGTCCCGTTAACTCGGGCTCTTATAGATTCAATTTCCTTAAAACTTTGATTTGTTTGTATTTATTATTAGGATTTCTTATTTAAATCCAAATATTCACCTGGTCACTTTTACTACTAACGATACTTTACCAGTCTTTTAGTATTAATGGAGTTTGATTACCAAACCCATTTTCGGGGTGTTACATTGAAGCCTTAACACTGGCTTTGATTTCTGGGGCTAAACCCCCAATGAAGCGAGCAATTCGCTTGGGCTCTGGTGTTACAAGGTAAGGAACCAGTCTGGACAGGGTATTGAAACTGGTGAGGTAAGCTTGACAATCTAAGTTTGTCATCACCAATGATAAGAAATCTGATTCAATTCTTTCGACCTCATGTTGAGGGCAGTAGTTTTCCATAATGAGGGTAACAAACTGCTCCCATGACATGTTGTAGAGCGGGATCTTCCCTGCAGCTTGAATGAGAGACCTCCACCATGCCAGTGCCTCTCCTTTGAACGATTGGGATACATACTTTACTACATCCCTTTCAGCACAACCGCTGATGTCCACCACCGTGTCCATTTCATCCAACCAGGTCATACAATCTACTGCTCCTTTCTCCCCAGTGAAATCTCGGGGTTTACAAGAAACAAAGTACTTATAGGTACAAGACTTGATACGTGGTTCATTATCGAACACTATCTTCTTGGATGGAACACTGTGTTCATTTGATGAATGTCGATCATCATCCTTCTTTGGCTCCTCTTTCTTAGAGGGCGGCTTGTTATGAGGCTCTGAATGAGTTTTAGGGACAGACTTAGAGTGGGGTACAGATGAGTCTCGACTATGCGTCCCACTATACTCCTTAAATTGTTCTTCTACAGCTTTAGATACAGTTGTGTCAATCAGTGAACGAAGCTCTCCTTTGGTTATATTAATCCTATCATGATCATCGCGGTTTTCCAAAGGATGACTGTTTATCTCGTCAGAGTCAACCATGTAGTCTTAGTTGCTACAAAAAGAAAAATAAGGGCAAGGTTTATTTAGAAGCCCTTACAGTACTATCGTTCTTAAACGATTTATTAACCATGCTTTTAATACACATTTTAGTTAATTTGTTAAATATAAAAATTGTTCAGGATCTTTATCATAATCCTAAATTATAAGTTAATAATAGCACAAAAGGCCTAGTCACGTAGACAAGTTTAATTTATAAGCCATGATTTCAGAGAATCGAGGCATTAAGGTTGAATCAAAGTTCATTACCTTTTCTTGACAGGGAGTCGTAAGCTACCACTATCTTTAGTCTCAGAGGACGTTAATCATAGCCCGTGGGCACTTCATCCATAAGGGATGATTATATAAATAAGGGAATTTAGAATAACCCAATTAAAAATGACCTATGTGATTTTATTGTATCACACTTTGTCAAGCATGTTAATATGCTTTCAGATGTTTAATAAGGATTTGAATCTCTTGAATAGGTTCTACCATCTTGGCCTTGTCTGTAGTGACATTTAGACTAGGTTTTACCTTTGAGATTCTTTTTAATAATTAACGCAGAACAATTTCTAATTTGAAATGTTAATAAGGATCTGAATCTAATTGTGGAACTACCATCTTGGCCCTGCCTTAAAATGACACGAGGCTAGGTCTTGTCCCTTTTTAGATTTTGCCATTTTATTATAATGGTAGATCTTATAATATAGGAATGATATTTTAAACATAATCGTTCCTTTAAAATTTAAACAAGTGTATGGTTGCCCTAAACGGGACTTCTTAAGAAAATGACTTGCCCATGCAAAGGCTAATCAAAAAAATAACAAGGAAGTAATTAAAAGACAATGAAACGAATTTGGATTAGTCCTATGTTCTCGTCTAGACTCAAGAATGTGCAACTGTGTCACTGAGATTAAACACAAAAGGCTAGTGTTTAATTCACTCAGTGTTAGCTCTGATACCTACCTGTCAGACCCCGATTTCCACGTGTCACCGGTGGGCCCGGTGGGGAGTATCGTGACGTGGTTGGCAACATAATAGTCAATCAACACGATATTTAATATGCACAGCGGAAGCAAAAGGTAAATATATTACAATCCGAATATAAAGTAATATCCAAGTATTACAACGGAAAGTAAAGGATCCACAGGCGGATCAAAATAAAATAGAAATAATAGTTCAACAGACTTTGACATCTAGAGCTTGCGAAACTTGAGTAATGATGCCTGGAGTAGCCAGCCTATTTCGTCTAGCACCTGCACTTAGCCTTTTTGGAAAATACGTCAGTTTACACTGGTAAATACAACTCAACTGACTCATTTGGAAAAGAGTTTGAAAATTTATTTGAATGCACTTCGGCACAAAATATCTTTTATAACTTGGGACAATTATTTGTATATAATCTTGTATACAGATTTACTTATTTGCCGTCCATTAGCACCGGTTAGAAGAGCCGGTTTAAGTTAACTGACACGCCACAGGTATAATGCCCACAAGGTTGATTCCTTTACGTGGATTACCAGTTTTTACATAATGCATCTATCAGGTGTACGCCTACACCCCGTGCTTAGGTCGTGGCCATTTCGTAAAATGATGCCAAGGATATCCGGGACATGGTCATTTAACCCCCAAGGGCCATACATCAAATAATACAGAACAAAACGAGTTATGTAAATACATTAATCACAATCCGATTTAAATGACTACATACCCGACCAAGCGGTACTTTTATAGTACCGTATCCCAAGCCCGTATAGGGAAAATAAGTTAAGAGTATTTACCTGAGCAAAGTATCAATCAATTACAGCAAATGCAAGTACTTTTACTGGGCTCCTAATCTGGAACGAAGGTTTATAATAGCCTATTAGATTTCTAACGGGTCCTTAATTAAGCCTTAGCTTAGACCGGTTAGTTTCAATGATACGGTTCGTACGCACTATTAAGCGAAGACCAGATAGAATGTGATTTAGACCCGAAAAGTTCGGAGACTTGCTTAATATGGGTATTTCATACACACTCTGGATTTTGAGATAAAACCGATAAGGTTTGACCCGTTTCGGCTAATTTATGTAAACTAGTTACATAAGCCGAACCGAACGCGTAAGAGGCGTAACGGGTAATCATGAGAGCCATATACAAGTTTCCTAAGTTAATATGCCTCAATTATGTTGTGACATCAGTAAGATGTCTTTCATTATGCCCGAAACGTATTTAAACACAAACTATGCCCCGTAGGGGTAGTTTGGTCATTTAAAAGATTATAAAAGAGTTTAAGTATTAACCTGAGTCACAGGTCTGATATAATCAGCAAAAATACTTAGTTTGATAAGTTATAACAGTAGGGTAAAGTAGATATGTGAAATTTATCAAATATAACCAAACTATGCACCGAAGGGGCATTTTGGTAATTTCACATAAGCTGAAAAGCTCAAAACTGAAGTCCGAGTTTAACAACCTTTGCTTACTGTTAAAATATTATAATTTACCTCAAATATCAGTAGGTATCAACCTTTGTATGTTTAAAATAGTTTTAGTACATACTATGCGTTTAAAACGCTTAAAAAGGCGATTAGAAGCCATTTCCGGGTTCGATACATAAAACTGATATTTTTATTATTCCAGAAGGCATAAAATAATTTATTTATCATTTAAGATCAGTAGCAAAAGGTTTGGAGTCGATTAGATATCTAAAACTCATTTTATGGCCCGTAAGGGCAAAACCGACAATTACCGGATTAAGCCTACGACTATAAGTTATGCTCAGCCTAAAATTAATTAAAAAACTTCAAAAATCCCAAAATAATATATTACATCAGTGGGTAATAAGTTTGATATCAAAAAGTAGGCTTAACTAGGCTATACGCTAATTACGCCGTTTTATTAACATAAAGTTTCTTAATTACGCTAATGAGCATAACTCTCAATCTACACCTCAAACTGATGTCAAACTTTGCATACAAGTTTATATATCAGTAACTAAGGTTTCTACACTTTTACATTTTCACAAATCACGTTTTAAGGTGAAAAGGGCATAATGGTCAACATATGAGCAATTAACGGAATCATGCGTATTAATTGGTTAACTAATGAACCATGGTGTATAATCACAGAGGGTTATACTAGCATGTAACCTGGTCCAAATGAAGCTCTTAGGTATTTCTAAATCATACCAAAACGGGTCAGAACTGAAGTCAAAGCAAAAGTCAAAGCTTTGCGTCTTTCGGTTCCGAACCGGGTCTAAACAGTAAATTGTCGGGTTGAACATGTTTATACATGTTCTTATACTAATTACCAAGTTATATTAATGATCAAACAGGTTGTATGTGTTCTACATTGCTAATCATGCATAAATTAGAAATTAAGTATCCTGTTGACTTTTTATTAACAAGTTTGACCCGACATTTGACCTAGTTAAAGTGGGAATCAGGGGGAACCCTTTTGAGGGTTTATTACCCACATAATTACCAACTTATAACTACTTTTAATTCGACTAATCACTGGACCATTAGTGATTAATCTTGAAGTCAACCGTTAATTACGACGGTTTGACTTTTAAGCTAAAACTAAGCTAAAACTTAATTAAGAAAGGTTAAGCAAACTTACAAGAGTCCTATGAACGACCAGAGATCACTTGAGAGAAGTCTTGAGCTCCAGAAGTGATCAGGAAGGCAAGAGAAGGGTGTGATGAATGAGTTGCAACTTCATGGCCTTTTATAGTGTTTAATCCACCATAGAATATTGACACACAAGTCTACAACTGACCATAACTCATCAACAAGTGTCCCTAGATGTTTAGGGGTTGCCTAGGGGTCGCCCATGAAGTGAAACAAGTGATTAAAGTCGGTTAGAGGGCATTTCCAGGCTGCTGTTCGATGTTTCTGTATCTGGGCGGTTAACGCGGCCCTCGTAAGATGTTATCAACTCTTACGCGGCCCGCTTGGGCCTTGAAATCATAATTAACATTTTCTAGTTTCCGCATCCTTGTCCCTTGGCTCTTCAAAAGGTCAACTAAGCCTAATACTTGCAATTTGACCCCTTTTTATTTACCTACAAGGGCTTTAAGATTTGTACCCACTTTGCCAAGTCCCTGGACATTTCCGGTTAACCCGAAAAGTCATAACTTTCAATGTTAACGCTTTAACCCCTCGCACACGAATTTGATCATAACTTTCTCATACGATAACGAAACTTTACGAAATTTATATCGTGCATTCTAGTGAGCATAATTAACTATTACAAAGCTTCGGGTTTGTCAAAAGGTCACTCAGAGGTATAACTTAAACATGTTGACACATTTAACCCCTGTAGTTTGTAATCTCTCACTTTTATCTTCGCATGATCCATGATTTATTCGTTTGATGCTATAAACATCGTGTAGGGTTAATGTACAATATATTTATTCACTGTTGACATTTAGAACTCGTATTTTCATATACTTTTCATGTCTGTCAACTTTAGTCCTTTCAGAACATTCTTTCACACGTTCAAACATATGACACGTGTCAACCCAATTTAGGACGTGAATTTTCGAGGTGTTACAGAAAAGAAGGCCTGGGCATCCTGATAGTTTAACGCAATATGAAAACTAACATACTATTAGCTTTGTTAGATATCAATTTTTGAATGACAAACTTGCCCTCTTTAAAACCTGCTCTTAAAATTAATCTATATTGTTCACTTTGTAGGGCGTAAACACTCATCAATTTGTTTAGTTAAATGCCTTGTATTGCTAAGTACCGTCGGCATTATTTTTATTATTACTTGGGTTAATCCCTGTGAGCCTTGATGATACACTATTATTATTATTATTTTTTTTTTTTTATTATTATTATTATTATTATTATCGTTTAGTCAGGAGAAACAAAACGAAAAAGATGAATGAAGAATCTAAAAATCATCAGACTAAAGCAGGGTTCACCGATTTATGACGGAAGATGATTTTTAAGTTCATGCTCCTACATGGAGCCCAACAAATTCAACGAAAATGACTAAACAGTCCAGAAGTTGAACCGACTAGCAGCAGTCCAGGAGCCAATCATTACTAAGTAATAAGCTTTTTCAAAAAAACCGAGTGAAAATGAACAGCGCGTTAGACACGTGTGAGAAATAAGGCTCAAATTAATCAGACTGTTAAATATCTATACTATTTTTGTAACTTGCGGAATGCACATCAGCGTGTCCGTACAACTAACAAATATATACAAAAAATGGACATTACGATGATGGTAAACGTTATCCTATACATGATAGTTCGACATAACATGATTAACACCCACCAAAACAAAGCATAACAAGGAGTCTGTTCAGATAAACCAGCCAAACAAAAGTAAAGATATTGTTTCAACACCAGCAAAACTAAACTACAAAAAATAAATTCCAGTAGCAGTCTTTTTATGTATTTCTTTCTGTTGATGCTGGCATATTGGTAGGCTTCTTTTAGAATACGTTCGCGATCTTTGTTCGCCTCCGATGTTATCAACTTCACTGCATACTTCTTCCTAAGTTGTGCTATCTTTGTCTTTGCTTTAGCCATTTCGGTTGGGAACCCAACTTCCCAGCGATCTTCAATGATCCCCATCTAGGTTTCCATCTGTCGCATTGTGTGTATTCCACAGTTTTCATAGTTTCCTATCGTCGCCCAACCTATCTCCAAACGAACAGGATGACGAGCTGCAATATCATAACAACGTGGATGACGGACACGCTTTAAGTACTTGACGACCACATTTTTCTGCACATAAAACAACTTGGTTAATTAAACTTGCGATACACATGTGTAGTATATAACGACAGTCACGTACCACTTTCAACGGAGTTGACTTTAAATCACCTAAAACAAACCATGAAAAACAATCAACTGATAAAGTATTATAACAAAGAGGTTTACACATTAAGTATATGAGAAATAAGTACACAATTCTATGATAACAAAAAAAATGTATCACATTACCTACATATATGTACTTATCAATCTGATCAGTATTAAAACACATGTGTATTCGTATAACAGTTAGGCTACCAGTTTACACCATTCTAAACAACCTCAGTTCAAATCCTTTTTTTTCAGACTAATGAAATCGATGGATTGTAAAAATCATGCAACCTAAATACAAAATTTGTGTATTTCATCACAACCATATATCCTACGTAACCAACAGTCTCAACAATTTGTATACTCATGTGTACTCTTGTCACTTACACATGTGTATATTATAATAGTTAAGCTAACATGTTAAACCATTTTAAACAACATCACACAAGTGAATATACATATGTGTGCCCTTCATAAAATTCGAACAAATCAACTACTGTACAAACAATTAATTTCTGCACACAAGGTGTTTATACACATAAGAACAACAAAACAATATACATATGTGTATAATTGAATAAACCCAAAAAACAGAGTATTCATATGTGTATAGTCGAATCAGCAACATTCCAACAACAAAATCCAAACATATCAGCAACATCGGATGAGATTATACATACTTGTACAAACATTACTCCAATACGAAACAAAACACCCAAACTATTGTATAACAGTTCATACACATGTGTGTCCGTGATTTTTATAACGTAATTATACACCTGTGTATAGTGATATCTTATCAGTTATGAACCAGTACAACCAAGTAGCAGCTAATGAACAATATCTTCAACACAAGCATACGTATGTGTATAACAGAGTATTAATTTGTTTATGAGCCCTATCAAACACAAACCACAAATCAAAGAACAAATTGGATGAACCCTATAATAAAAAAACAAAATTGACAAAATCAGAACAAAACTATCACAAATCAAATGTAAATCAAACAGCTTGAACCAAACCTAATTGAATAAAAAAGCTTCTTATATGCACAATCATCTAAACCCCTAGCTTTAATAGGAACAAATGTTGAACTATAGACTATCGGATGAAACAGAGAATTACAAAAACCAAAATACACTTGAAATTGGTACCTTGATATATCACCTGAATATGTAATCACTGGGAAAGATGGAGGTGTAGAACCACCGGAAGAAAAAAAACGGCCGTCGCTTTTAACTTCTAGAGAGAGAAGAAGATGTGGGGCAATTTGAATTGTGATTTTATTTCCTAATAACTGAAAGAATGGGATTACGATTTTGCCCTTAAGCATTTATTTAGATAAGTTTTTTTGTTCCAATAATTTATTAAATTCATTTAATTCCTAAAATCATGATCTCCTCATCCAACGGCCAAGATCTGTTCGTTTTTGTTCACAAAATCAACATTGTTCACTATTGATCCCCACCCTATATATATATATATATATATATATATATATATATAAAGAGGTGGGGATCAGAGAAGAGTATTACAGAGATTGAGATATTGAGAAGAAGAATGGGGAGATGGTGATATGTCATTAAGGTGCTAGTCAAGGATGAAGGAGGTATATAACGCATGGCCTAAGAGCTTCCCCAATGTTGTTGGTTTTGGATGTTTTTGTGGAGAAAGATGTTGGGGTGAGATGGAGGAGAGATTGTGGGGTTATGGTTTTGGTAATGAACGGATAAAAGGGAAAATGTGAGGGGTTAAGGAGAGAGGATGTTATTTTTGGATGTTGAAAATAGAGTAAAAGAGAGAATGTATCTGATTGGTGTATGGATGAGCATTTGGTACTAGGTACTGGTCCCGTACCGGTACCGATTTTTTCGGTACTGATACCCACTTATTGGCATTTTCGGTACCGGTACTGGTGAAATACGGAATTTTACCTTCAAATACCGATACCGTACCGTACCGAATATTTCGGTACCGATACCCAATTTTGGCGAATTTCGGTATCGATATTTTCGGTACTGGTACCGGTTCGGTACGGTACCGATACCACGCTCATCCCTAGATGAGACAAATGTTATGTGATATTTCCAGGAATATCTCCCTTGAAGATGGTCTAAGAGAAGTGTCAAATTGAATATTTGTATAAGGTTTAGAACCATACAAATAAAAGAATTCTTATTTTCACCATATAAAAAACCTAGATTTTTTTTATAAATATTATCAATCATTATTGTGATTTTCATTACATATCAGATAATTTAAAGATTTTTAACAATGAATGTTACAATAACCCCACTCTTAAATTGCATCAAATTATACCTATTTTACCTCATAACAAGTATTGAATCCTTATCTTCTCCCGGTGGACTATTTCGCTAACAAGAAATACTACCTTTTCAATCTGTAATGGCTTTAAATATAAATTCATACCATGTTTATGTTATGGAAAAAGATTACTGACAAATTATTTATAAAAAAAGACCATAAATATTTTAGAATATTTAGTTTTTTTATTTGAAGGTGTGAATTATTCGCGAATATCGGGAGGTCTAGCATACATTGTTTTAACTGGATCCACGCGAAAGAGCTCTCTCGCATAATTAATTCTCAATTCAAACACCTCAAAAAAAACCACTATCACCCCAAACTTGAACTTGAGACCTGGAGAAAAAAACTTAACCGGGTCTACCATATACCATAGGTGGAAGTTAAATATAAACGATAAGTGATACTTTCTCATATTTTGATTTGAGGGCTTCAATAAGTGCGAGTGCGACACTTAATCAGATTGGCCCCCACAAGTTTGAATAGATTGTGTGTGCATTTAATTTTGACTTTCCGTAATTAAATCTCTTTTGGACTATTTGAATGAATAAACAGTTATTTTCCACTATTGTATTCATACCTTTATTTTATATAAGAACTGAAATCATGATTTTATACAAGACCGTGTATAGTCGTCTGTCTTTGGGCGTTTTTAAGCCTAAGCACGCCCGAAACACGTCCGAGCTCGGCCTTTAGGGGCGTTTTTCAACCTAACATGGCATTTGGCGTTGTATTTTCACGCCTTGCCCCTCATTTGTTTGTCCAATCACCCTCCATCTTCCCATTCATTGTTCAATAAGATTTTTTGATGGTTTTTGTTTTATTTAATTATATTACATCTCATTTAATATAATGTCCTACATCCCCACTACACTCATTTTAGAAAACACCAAACAATGCCTCATTGCTGACTAGGCCGGCACATGACGTAAAACGTCATACGGTAGGGCATTATTCACCCCAATGACTACGCATAGTCTAAGGATTTTCTATTGGCACACCGACCAATCTATATATTGGCATACTTTGATAATTCAATACGGATCGTATAGGACTATATGATCCGTATTGAATAAAGGAAAAGACATGGCAGACTGGCAGGTGCAGGGGTTGTCTGGCGGTTGACCTAATACGCATCGTATAGGCCTATACGATGCGTATTAAGGCACTGAATTTTTTAGGTTTGATTTTTTGGTGTGTTGTGTTTGGTTTTGAGGTTTGTTATTGGTGTTTGTTATTGGTTATTTTTGTTTTATTTAGCTTTAAAATCTTTATTATTTTTTTTTATCGTTAAGTATCGTATTATAGTGTATCATGGCGTATCGTATCACATCTTCATTATGTTTTATCGTATTATCTATAACACAACAATAATTAAGGAGCAAATTAAGCGATCAGAACAATGATTAATGATAAGTGGTTTGCATGAGCGGGTTCCCTGCAATATTCAAGTGAAGAAGACCACTGATCAAGGATGCATCCGTAGCAAGTTTCTTGATATAGTTTGATGGGAGCAAACAATACGACAAATTAAGCTTGTTGCTGAACGAACGTTGACTCGAGGTGAACACACAAGTTTTCTTGTTCAGATTCATGTTCACTATCAGCCGCAAACCCCGAGCTCAAACAAATCATTGTCGACTTCATCCTCATGTACTCTGACTTTGACGAAAGTATCATACTCGTGTTCAAGAGCGTTGTTATATTTTTTGAATATATTTTTTATTAACAATTTTATAATTTTTTTAACAGATAAAATATAACATTTAACAAAAATATAATTTTTAACCAAAAAAATATAACATTTATAATTCTTTTTAAAAAAATATATAACAACGTCATCCATATCATCTAATAATATAACAAATATTTTAAAAAAATATAACAATTTTTAATTTATTTTTAATTACATTTTAAAAAATATAACAATTTTAATTAATTTTATAAAAATATAACATTTTTAATTATATTTAAAAAATATAACAATTTTTAATGTATTTTTATTAACAATTTTATAATAATTTTTAACAGAAAAAATATAACATTTATAATTCATTTTAAAAAAATACTACCTCCGTCTCATTAAAAGTGTCAATTTTGAATTTTCAAAGTCTTTATTTATAAACTTTGACTTTAATTATATATTTTTTGTGTTATATAAAACTTGATGAAAATTAACCCGATAAAAACACTTGTAAAACACACTCAAATCATATAACTTTCATCAAGTATTATCTAACACAAACAAAATTATTTAAGGTCAAAGTTTATAAATAAAGACTTTGAAAATTCAAAATACGACACTTTTAATGGGACGGAGGGAGTATATAACAACGTCATCCATATCAATCTAAAAATATAACAAACATTTTAATGTATTTTTTATTATGTTTAAAAATATAACAATTTTAATTAATTTTTTAAAAATATAACATTTTATAATTAATTTTTTATTATATTTAAAAAATATAACATTTAACAAAAATATATATAATTCGTACCTGATCAGTTTTGTACGAAACTTCAGGGTAAGCGGGTTGCTCGTCACCCAATGACTCTTGCGCGTAAGAAGGCTCACCAACGTCTTGTTGTATGCCCGAGGGACCACTAACGAAAAAATTATTGTCATATTCTTCTGTCCGTATGAGGCACCATAACCGGCTTCATAATACGGAGATTCATAACCATGATCATAGCTAGGCACAATAAACTGGAAAAAATGGTTAAATCATAACGGCACATCTAAAAGCCTTAATAATAGTAAGGGGCCGTTTGTTTTTGCTTAACATGTCTTCAAGGAGCTTATGTCTGTAGGCGGGCAGACATAAGGGATTAAAGACCGTTTGTTTTTTAAAAAAAAGAAGATCTGAAAGGAGCTTTTATTAGCTTAAAAAAAGCAAATATCTAACCTCTTCACAAATCATCAGATCTTCTTCACATATACGCTCCCAGACACGCTCCCCAGACGACTCCACTTCTCCTCCCGCCGCCACAGATCGCCGCCTCCCACCATCTTCTTCCATAGGTTCGTCTTATCATCTATCTAATCGTTTATTGTTCCAATTTTTTGCGGTTTTCTAGGGTTAGGGTTTCAGTTTGAATCGTTTTCTAGGGTTAGGGTTTCGGTTTGAATCGTTTTTGTACAATACATACTTGTTTCCCTTATTTCTACATGTTCCGATTGGTGCTGTATGTTCACCAGGAACCACAGATATTGTAAAAGCATCTCCTCCATTTGGTGGTAGCTGCGTATACAGAAACAATAAGAATCTTGCAGCCAGACACCTAAATAATAAATCTTTTTGGATGCCTAGCTAGCTAGGAAATTTAACAAGAAAAGAATAAATAAATCATCATAATGTATCTTATTGACTTCAGAGAAGTATGAGGCAAAGTTGAGTTCCATGAGGTTGTTGTATCATAACCTCAGATTTCACTAGTTATGAACCAGATCTCCCTCCCAATTGTCATTATAGACTACTAACCCAATTCACACAGCTAGCCTTTTTTTACTTTTGGAATATAAGATGAAAAATTTTCGTTTTTTATTAAATAAATGTAACATGAGCTCAAAAGTTCATCTCTTATCAAAGCAGGCAGGCAGTATGGATAGAATAAAATCACCTGAGTTGCATGAAACTGTTTCCCTTATTTCTACATGTTCCGATTGGTGCTGTATGTTCACCATTCAAACTTCCTTTTGTGTTGACTTGCTTGACTGAATTATGGCTGCGTTTTTTGTTAGTTATGGCTGCGTTTTTTTTTTTTTTGTAATTATGGCTGTGTTTTTTTGTAATTTATGGCTGCGTTTTTTTTTGTAAATTATGGCTGCGTTTTTTATGGCTGTGATTGTAAGTTGTTTGTGATTGAATTTTAGATGGAAACTAATGATGGTCGACAACAATGGACGCATGAGGCTATCAAATGCATGTTAGAAACATGTCTTGAAGAAATAGGGAGAGTAGGTAGAAATGGACAAAGCTTGCGTAGAGAGTCTTGGGGTAGGGTAGGAGCGAAACTTAAGGAAAAGTTTGCATTTGATTTGAATCAAAAGCAAATTAGAAATGCTTTTGATACCATGAAATCAAAATATGTAGGATGGTGCTATTTGAGAAACAAGACTGGAAATCTCTACAACCCACAAACAAATATGTTCACTTTAACGCCTCAAGAATGGGATGACTTTAAGAAGGTGTGATTTTTAAAAATTCAATATCTTGTTTTATATTAATATTAATAAGAATAATGAGAATAGAAAAGTATTTATTATAGTCCTTATTAATTTGGCGCAGGGTCACCCAAGGGCAATGTCATTGAGAACACGACCATTGCCTCATCCTGACCTTTTCATAGCTGTGTTTGAAGGCCTTAGTGCAACTGGTGGTAATCAATGGACATCCACCCAAACATCTGGGGTTTCATCATCCCCACAAGTCCAAACATTTGGTATGACATTATGTGTGTTTGGTGTAATTTGAACCATTATGTGTTTTGTTTTTGGTTGTTTTGGAATGACATTGTAATTTGAACCATTATGTGTTAAGTAAAATGGTAGTTTTTGAGTTTTTTTTGCTTGTTTTTGACAGGTTTCTCATGGATTATAATCAAAGGTTATTGCTCCTCATTGTGATGTTCTTTTATCTTATATACTTTTGGCCGAGACATCTTAAAAGAAAAAGAGATAATACTTCGGTTATGTCTGGACACCATTTTACTTTAGAGTTGTTGCAAGGGAATGATACGCAATGCATTGAACTCCTACGTATGTCACGTGATTCTTTTGTTCGACTTTGCACACATTTTAGACTAAAAGGTTGGCTAAAAGATAGTAAACATGTATCCCTTGAAGAAAAAATGGCTATGTTTTTTATGATGCTTGGTCACAATCAACGTTTTTCGGTTGTTAAGAGTAGATTTCAACACTCGAAACAAACAATTCATAAGTATTTTCATGAAGTATTGTCAAGAATGATGGAGTTTGCTAAAGAGGTTATTGTACCAACATCTTTTAATCCTAATCCAAATATTCCGGGGCATCATAAGAGATTACGGAAAGTTTTTAAGGTACGTTATACAAATACTTTTGTGATTTCCTTCCACGTATATTAGTAACTATTAAATTCTACATAGGGAGCGATTGGCGCACTTGATGGTACTTTGATACATGCTATTGTCCATGTTGAGAAACAACATTTATATAGTGGAAGAGGAAAAGGCGACTGCTATCAAAATGTTTTGGCCATATGTGACTTCAACATGATGTTTACGTTTCTCGTGGCCGGATGGGAAGGAGTGGCACGTGATTCTAGAATATTGTCCGAATCTTTAACAAATGCAAATGCACCATTTCCATTTCCTCCTCCGGGTATATATCTATGATTCCAACTTTATTTTTTATATTGTATAGTTTGAAGATTGAATTGTTTTTTTCAGATAAATATTATCTATGTGATGCTGCTTATGCACACACTCGAGGCTTTATGGCACCATATAGAAATGTGAGGTATTGGCTTGGAGATTTCCGTCGAAATCGTGCATTAAACGACAAGGAAAAATTCAACCACGCACATGCAAAGCTTAGAAATGTTATTGAACGTGCGTATGGTGTATTAAAAGCACGTTTTCCAATATTAAAGAAAATGGCTCCCTTTTCGTTGGTTACGCAACGAAATATTACCATTTCATGTTTTGCGCTTCATCATTTTATGCGGAAAGAGGGTTTAAGCGATGACCTTTTTGATGAATATGATCACCCAAATGTACACCTTCAAGATGGAGATGAACATGTACAAGATGGTGGTGAAAATAGAGAAGAAGAAGTACCACGACATGGAAGTTCAGCGGACCGTGAATTTATGAGTCAACTTCGAGATAAAATAGCACAAGAATTAATGCAAAACAATGTACTTTGAGTTTATTTTACTATTTTTTAGGTTATTGATACTTGGTGCTATTATGGTTTTTTTTTATGTAACTTGAATGTTAAATGACTTTTATCAACTATGATAAGTATGATAGTTAAATAATTTTCAGCTTATACAGACGATATCCAGTTTATAAAACAAACAGTATTATATTTTCAGCTTGCAGACCTTCAGACCATATCTTCAGTTGCAGACATAAAATCAGCTGAAATCAGACTGCAGACAGTTTTTGTCTGCAAAAACAAACAACTCCTAAGTAAATATATTTTTCCCTTGTTCAGATCTGGCAACAACGGTTAACGGGGCACGACAAACAAAAAAAAATCAACGGGTAAAAGGTAATGGTAAGTTTAACGCCGAATAGAAAAAAATAAAAAAAAAATACTTACCTCTTGGAATTCAAGTTTCACTTAATACGCATTGTATAAACATATACGATGCGTATTAAATGTGTCAATTTAATTTTCCAAGGTGTCTTAATAATATGACCCTTTTATATATTTTAAAAGGATTATTGGATTTTATCACTCATAACTATTGGGTATTGGTCGCTGCCACTCCCAACTATCACTTTGACTCCTATCACTCCCAACTTAACACTTTGTGTGTTCAGTCACTCTGGTTGAGTGGATTTTGGCTCCTCTTTTGTCTTTTAGAAGCAGATTCTCCTACAGTCATAAGTAATTCACAAAGTGTTAGCCTAATATTACCAATAACACAAGTCAAACACTAAGAAATGTTCACCTATGGAGTGACACAACACACAAAATGTTAAGTTGGGGGTGGTGGGAGTCAAAGTGATAGTTGAGAGTCGCAGCGGCCAATAACCAATAGTTGGGAGTGATAAAATCCAATAACCCATTTTAAAATTTGGATAGCCTGGTTCTTATTTTTTTTCTAACTAGTTACTTTCCGTCCGCGCGTTGCGGCGGGACCCAATGACTACAAAAGGCGTGTCAGCAACGGCAAACAGATACCGAATATCAAATCATAAATAAAATGACGTGGTAAGGATAGTCACCCAGTCATAAAAAAGCGATTTTAAATAACCTAACATATAATAATAGGACCCACACGTCCTACACGTTGGAAATTCGGTTGTTTTCAGTTCAGTTATTACGGTGCTAACACGTTAAAATATGGATGAGCTCGGTACCGGTAACAGCAGTGAAAGTACCGATCGGGAAAATCATCGAAATTAGGTACCGGCACCGAAAATGCTCGGTACAATACGATATGGTATTTGAAGGTAAAAATCAATAAATACAGGTATGGTGCTAGACCGGTGTCGAACCGAAAGTAACGATTCTGAAAACGACAAAAGGTGGGTACCAAATTGGTACCGAAAATGATTTGGTATAGTAAATTTGGTACCGATACGATACCAGTTTGTTTACAGGATTTGATACGATTTGCTCATCAATATTCTAAATATCCAAGTTAATTTTACATGCTACAATTCATTCATTACAGAAAAAGAAAAAAAAAAGAAAGCAAAATAAGTTGTTGTGTGTATAAAACCTCATTCAAACGAAATACAGTCTACTTACTGTGTGTATGAAAAGTAATCTAAACGATGCAATTACTTGCATTGCTGCGTTGCTACAGGATTTGATGAGCTCGGTACCAACCGGTACCGAAAATACCGTTACCGAAATCCCCAAAATTGGGTACCGGTACCGAATATACCTAGCATGGTACGGTTCGGTACTGGTACGGCACCGGTATTTGAGGGTAAAAACCGATGAATACCTGTGCAGAACCGGTACCAAAAATACACCGGTTTGGTAAATTTGAGACCGGTACCTATACCCGATACCATTTGATCATCAATGATGTTACTATTAATTCCATTCTAATTTTAATTTAAAAAATAAATAATAAATCAACTTTCTTTTTTATTATATATATAGATTTAAACGCCACCTGGCACAAAGCCACATTCAAACATCGGTTTATTGTTTCACAAGTTTAATATCATACTAGTAATAAGACCCGCGCGCGTTGCGGCGCGGGTACTTCGCACATATCGACTACGGCGCGGGTACTTCGCAAATATCGAACGAATTAGTCCAAGCGTTATGTGATGTGTTAACCATATCAGAGCCGTCTCCGAAAACTCTTAAAAGAATTTAGGCCCCAGACGACAAAAAAGAATTAGGCCCAAAATTTGTGGTTAATTAAAAAAAGTAAACCTTGTGGTATAGCCAAGATTTGAACTTGAGACCTCTAGTTTAAATCTTGAAATGGTTTTTTCCATTCCACCACCAATACTTATTTACATGATAGATGATTGCATATACTAAATATATATATATAAGCCTATAAAAACCTTTCGAGGACCCTTTGAAAATTTGGGCCTCGAGTGACGGCTTAGGTTGGCCGGCCCAAGAGCCGGCCTTGAACCATATGAAAACACACATTCTGACGTATCCGTTTGAACTCAATGTATCCTACAGTTGCATTGCGATTGGATGAAAACGCAAATTTATATCGTACAATTATAACGTATTATATGCGACCCGACTAACTCGAATTTATATCGTCAATACAAAAATTCTCGAGGGGGTCAAAGTGGTATTTACAAAGTTCATAAAAAGTTAAGTGGTTAAAAATTGCATTTATTAAACTTAAGGGCTAAGAAATGGTAAAGATAAAATTTGATAAAGTTTTGTGGTAAGAAGGAAACTATAACAAAGTTGGGCCGAAAAGGAAACTACCACAAAATTGGGGTGTCAAAAACAAACTATTTCTAAAATGGAGTAGTAGTTTATGGACTAAATTTGCTATCTTATGAAACTTTGAAGATACAAAGTTAAGGGGCTAAAATTGCAACATCGTGAAAGTATGGGGAAGGGGGAGGCAAAGCCGGTGGGGTTTCCACCGACTTTATCTTTTAGAGTATGCTAGATTTTTACACATGCCGCGCGTTGCGGCGGCAACGTCACGTTTGCAACTTCGTTACATGCGTTACAATAATGACGTTAACGTGTGATGCACGCGCGTGATATGACTTGTTTTTTTTTCTTTGTGACACACATTACGTTCATGACATTAACGTGGATAGGCATAATTTTTTTTTTTTTTTGAACTTTGTATTAGGCTACCGTACTCCTTAAATTACAGAGTGTGTTGCCAATTAAATTAGTTAATAATTGATAATCCATCAATGTTAATAAAAGAAAAATATTCAAACACGACTAATCAAATAAAATTAAATAAAAATTAGTTTAAATTATAAAAGATGTAATAATAAATAAAATAAAATTAGTTTAAATTACAAAAGATGTGATTTCCAACAAAGCTTAACCGGCTCAAAAATATTTTTGTTTTCAACGTATATACAGTATAATATTTATAGTTTGGTTTTAAATGATTAAATTAAGAGAAATACAATAAAAATAACTTTAAAAATTTATCAGATATTATCCTTTCTTTCTTTTTTGAACGGCAGATATTATCCTTTCTGCTTTCTCTATTTCCCCATTCTTACTTTTCCCTTTACATTTTCTATACCCAAATCCCAACATCACAACAACAGCACCACCACCACCACCTAGCCATATGTTCGCCGAACACCTGTTTTCAGGCGAAGATAGGGTATCTACGCAGTAGATCGGTGTGTCTTCGATTTTCTCTTAAACTAACAAATAATCCATAAAAAGCAAATTAAGGAGTCGGACCTCCACGGTGGTTCACCGCCAAGGCAGACGACGACGATGATGAAACCTTCGGTGACGACTCTGGTGTTGCCAGAATTCTGAGGTCACCGTAGTCCCGATCTAGATTTGCATGTGGTTTTCGCGACCCGATCTGTGTTGGATAGAGTTTACGGTAAGCTTCCGACCTCTTTTCCGGCTATTAACGACATTCCTGTCGTATTAAGGAGAATGTTTGCAACGATGAAGTGGGTTGGCGTGGACTGTGATGCTTTTGCTGCGCGTGGTTGTATGGAATTGCAAAGTTTGACTCGTAATTTGTACCGTAAAAAAAGAAAGAAAAGTAGAAACGAAGGGTAATACTGTAATTTTAGTCGAAGGGTGTCGGTGGCCTTTGCCACCGACTTTGTGTTTTAAGTAATAGGGTAATTTGAAGACTTCATGAACAAGTTTTGTCATGGTATAAAGTATGTAAATAACTAAATACACAACTCGATTTTAAATAAATATAAATTAATTTAAAAACGTTGTTTATTGCTGCTTCTAAGGGTCTCAAACTAAGTACTTTATTACTTATTTATATGTTTTATAATTTAAAAACACTTAGATTTTGATCTTAAATTACGAGAAGTGTGAAAAATCTATACTATATTATAATGCATGAGGGAGTGGTATTTTAAGATGCCCAAAAAAATAAGAACTTTACCCTCCTTTATTTATAGAAAGACCCCTAAAATGAGGGTAGTTTAGTCTTTTAAACACTATTTATTTTTTAGCCCCTAAAATTATTACACTTATCTATACTATATTATAATGCATGAGGGAGGGGTATTTTAAGATACCAAAAAAATAAGAACTCCCCCCCCCCCCCCCCCCCCCCCCCCCCTTTATTTATAGAAAGACCCCTAAAATGAGAGTAGTTTGGTCTTTTAAACATTATTCATTTTTTAGCCCCTAAACTTATTACAATTAAATCCCTAAATTTTTACAACATTATAGATAATTAGTTACATTTTCCCCCTTCACAACAAACTTATAATTCTTTTACGTATTCTTGTCATATCTTATTAACTATAATGTTTAAAAAAAACAAAGATAGCATGACGACCTATACATTTTTGTCAACGTTTCGGTAGTTATCTTGTTCAGTATCGACGTACGGATTAAAAGGTACAAGTAGATGATGCCTTATTGTACAAGTGATCATTCCAAAGAAGTAGAATAAGTAAATCAATTAACTTTATGTAATCATTTTAAGAGTTAAATTTATTGATTCTACCATTATTGAATAATTGTGTCATGTTTGTATTTGATTACTAGAAACTATAAAATGTATTATAGTGTAGATTCAATGACTAAATATTATTTATATTATAAAACTCTAACAACCTACGTGAATATTTCGGTTTTGTATAAATATTATTTGACAAAGTAAAAATGACTAGATATATGCTATTTATTAACATGAGTTTGACTCACTTAAGAATAAATATTCCGATTTTGTATAGATATATTTTTTTTTTTTGTTACCCGAATGTGAAAAAGTCAAAAATTGACTAGATATATATGCTATTTATTAGCATGGGTTTGACTCATTTTAAAATAAATATTTCACCATATGTTGGTATAGATATAATAACAAACTTTCTACGAAAACGGATGGGAAAAAATTAAGTGGGAAACAACTTTTAAAACTTAAAAAGTCAATAACTGAATCATTAACCAAAACCGAAACGAAAACAAACGAAACTGAACAAAATCAACCAACAAATGAATTAGCTGAGAACCAATTAACGAAAACCTGAATGAACCAAAATCGGTTATTGATTTTTTTATCCCTATTTAACCAAAATTAACCAAGCCAAACCGAACCATTCATATTATCATACATTTCTAGCTTTTATACCTTTAGTTCGTGTATATATTTTACACATCCATTTATGTATTTATACTTCTACTTCATGTATTTATACCTAAATTTCATGTATTTCTAAGCAGAAGTATTAGCCAAAGTTTGGTTTTGGCTATTAAACGGAATAGAACAAAAAAACCGTCAATCTAACCAAATAACTAAAACTGATATCCGAATCCAATTGGTTAACAAAATTGACCAACCGATGACTTCGGTTGAGGATAAGAACCAAAACAACCGAACCATACATACCACAATGAAATGGACTAACAAATGATTTCGCCTATGGCGCATATCCACCAAAATGATGTTATTATAAATATTGCACGAATAAGAAAAACTACCAGAAATGAGTACCCCAATGCAAAGTGTCGCCCCCGCCGCACGGGCACTCTGCTAGTACGATACAATACATAATGAGAAGTAAATATTAAAAAATACTAAGAAAACTTATTATTTTTTAATTAAAAAACAAACACAAATAGTGACAAAACAAATAAACACGTCTCTACTCTCTAAAATAACATGACGTCTTCTCTAAAAAATATATTGATTTGTATGTATATGCTCTTATTTGCAATAAACGTAGAATATTATAGCATATAGCTATCTGAAAAGTAAGTAGTATTCTTGAAGTTTAAATTTATTTTTTATTTTTTTTCAATAAAACTATAAAAATTGAGTTCAAATTTGTTTTGTTTTCTTTCAAAAATATAGTAATCCAAAGTTACAAACTAAAAGAGAAAGAGAAAAAGATCTAAGTTTGGTGATTTTAATTCTTTTGAGTTGGGTTGCAATGTTGGGCCCAGTGTGGTGTTGGGTCAGACGGTTGTGAATACGGTATCTCCTGAGTCAATTGGCCCAACATTTCAAGAAACTAATCGTTCGGATATCCCTAACGCTGATGTTGAACGATTCTGGGGCAATTCGGTTTGGGCTAGAGAGGCTGTTAATCCGGTGGGTAGGTCTGGGGGGATCCTTTGCGTTTGGGAACCAGGTATGTTTTGTCTCAATTCTGTGTCTAAGGATCCCAAATTTCTTTTGCTTTCTGGAGGGTGAAAGGGTGCATGGAGGAAGTGAACATTTTGATTGTGTATGCTCCCCAAAATTCGGCTGAAAAAAGAGCGTTATGGAGCTGCATTCTGTCCGAAAAATCGGGTAAAGAGGGGTTATGGATCATGGTTGGGGATTTCAATGCTGTTCGTAATGTTGAGGAACGAAAAAATTCTGTTTTCAAAGCCAGATGTGCGAGGGATTTTAATCTTTTTATTCATGAAGCTGATATGTGTGATTTCGATTTAAAAGGCAGTAAGTTCACTTTTATGATGGATGGAGTTAATGGCAAGAAGTTCAGTAAAATTGATAGGGTGTTGGTGTGCAAAGAATTTCAAAACCTGTGGCCGGAAGCGTTTGTTAGGGCTTTGCCTAGGCTTCATACTGATCATAGCCCCCTTCTCTTGGTGGTCAAGGACTTAAATTTTGGGGCTAAGCCCTTTCGTTTTTTTTAGCTCCTGGCTAGATAGGCCGGATTTTGCTAATGTTGTTCATTCGGCTCTGCTGGACTTTAGTGCCGAGGGAGCTCCTGATCTTTGTTTCACCTTTAAGTTAAGGCACCTCCGGAACAGAATTAAAGATTGGAGGGATGGTATTCGTAGTAAGGAAGCCGAAGAGGAGGAAACCGCTAAAACTGAGTTAGAAAAAACGGAAGAGATTATGGAAGACATGGAGCTCACGGAGGAGGAAGAATGGGTTCGTTTAGAATGCAAGAAAAACTTATTAGAAGCGGCGAGCTTCAAGGCTAAGGATTTGCGGCAGAGATCTAGAGTTAGGTGGGCTTCGGATGGTGATGATAATACCAAATTTTTTCATGGTTTCATTAATAAAAGGAAAGCCGCTAACGCCATCCCGAGTTTATTGGTCAACGGTGAGTGGATCTCTAGGCCTAAAGCGGTGAAGAATCTTGTTTATAATTTCTTCTGTCTTAAATTTAAGGAAGATCTTTTTAGACCCGACTTAGATTGTTCCTTTGTTAAGCGGTTGTCCGAGGAGGATGCTTCTTTTCTCATAAAGGAATTCTCGAAAGAGGAAATAAAACAGGCCGTTTTCGATTGTGGTAGCGAACGTGCTCCGGGTCCGGATGGCTTTAATATGAAGTTCTTTGAAAGGTTCTGGGATTTGTTCGAAGAAGATTTTGGGAACATTCTAAATCATTTTTTTGATTCGGGCACTTTCTCGAGGGGCTGCTCTTCCGCTTTCATTACGCTAATTCCTATGGTCAATGACCATGGTGACTTAGGCGATTATCGTCCGATAACCCTTGTGGGTATTATCAACAAAGTGGTCTCCAAAGTGTTAGCTAATAGACTCAAAGTGGTCATAGGCTCGGTTATTTCTGAAAATCAATCTGCTTTTCTAAAAGATAGGCTCATTTTGGACGGCCCTCTTATCCTCAACGAAGTTTTGGCTTGGGCTAGGAAGAATGGTTCTGAGATGTTCATGTTTAAAATTGATTTTGCTAAAGCCTACGGCAATGTGAACTGGAACTTCCTCTCGTCTATTATGGCCCTCGTTCCTCGGTTCTTGTTAATGGCTCGCCAACCTTCAAGTTCCAGTGTCATAAAGGTATGCGTCAGGGTGACCCGATTTCACCTTTTCTTTTTCTTTTGGTTATGGAGGCTTTTTCTTGTATGATAAGGAAAGAGTGCGAGGTTGGGGCGTTTCAAGGTATTCGTTTGCCTAATGGGGGGCCGGTAATTTCTCATCTCATGTATGCGGATGATTGTGTGCTTGTCGGTGAATGGGCCAGAAACAATATTAAAAAGGTGGCGTTGCTTTTAAGGTGCTTTTATCTCTGTTCCGGATTAAAAATCAATATGAATAAATCGAGTCTCTTTGGAGTGGGTGTGGGTGTTTCGGATATTGAGGATATGGCTTCGATTTTGAAGTGCTCCGTGGGTAAGATTCCTTTTTTCACCTTGGTATCATGGTGGGTGCCAAAATGAGTAAAGTTGCAAATTGGAATTTCATTTTCGACATATTTGAATCGCGCTTGGCGGGGTGGAAGGCCTCCTTTCTGTCCATTGGTGGTCGTGTAACTCTTATTAAATCGGTCCTCGAGAATTTGCCAAACTATTATTTTTCTCCTTTCAAAGCTTCGATCTCTGTTATTAATAAATTACAGTCTATTATAAGGAGGTTTCTATGGGGAGGTTGTAGTTCGGAAAGGAAGCTTCACTGGGTTGCGTGGAACAGAGCTTCGGCTCCGATCGATAGGGGAGGTATTGGGCTTACTGATCTAAAATATATTAATATTGCTTTGTTAAGTAAGTGGGTGTGGAGATACCGTACCGAAAAGAATGCGCTGTGGAAAAAGGTGATCGATTCTATTCATTACTCCAAAAGAATCCGAACAAAAGCATCGGAGGTGTGTGGAAGGGTATAATTTCCGTTATTTTAAAAACAAAAGTGGGAGGTATCGAATTATTACATAATTTCAAAGGGGTGGTTGGTAACGGCGAATCGATTAGATTTGGGATTGATCCGTGGGCCTGTAATGAACCGTTGAAGGTCCGGTTCCTAGCCTTATTCCGGCTAGAATCGGAAAAACGCTGTCTTGTGGCCTCTCGGTTTGATTGTTCGCTGCCGGCTTTTTCTGGGAGGTGGGGTTGGTCCCGTGATCTGGTTTCGGCGGACGAAAGGAGAGAATGGAATGATTTTATTGAGCTCCTGGACTCGGTTAACCTTCCGGGGACCATTGATAGATGGGAGTGGATCGGTGGTGAGGATAAAGCTTTCTCGGTGAATGCGGTTAAAAGTTTCCTCAAGAGCGATACTGATTACAGTAACAATTTTGTGCTAAAATGGTCGAAATGGGTTCCGAAAAAGGTGAACATTCTGGTTTGGCGTGCTCAAATGGAAAGGATCGCTACGTTGGATGCTCTTTCCAAGCGAAACTGTTTCAACGGGGACGAAAGATGTGTTCTATGCAACGACAGGCTTGAGTCTGCGGATCATCTTTTTCGTACGTGCTTAGTGGCCTCAGAGGTTTGGTATCTTATAAGTAAATGGTGTAAAATCAGTCCTATCCTCGCTTTCTCGCTCAATGATTTACTGGAAGTCCATGAATTCGCTGATTTGGGTGCCAAAGCCAAGGTCATCCTTAAAGGTATCATTATGGTTGGCTTGTGGTGCATTTTGTTAGCTAGAAACAATAGAAGATTCTCTAATAAGCTGTGTTCGGCCGCTAGCATCGTGCAAGACATCAAATCGTTAGGTTTTTTGTGGTATAGAAATAGATCAAAAGATAGAGTCGTAACTTGGGAAGATTTGATTTCTTTTTCGTTTATGTAATCAGTTTTGTTGTGTTGGTGGCTGCCCTTGTTTTTGAGGGTGTGCCCTTGTGAATAATAGTTAACTTTCAAAAAAAAAAAGTTAAATATTAATTAGTATGACTTAATTTTGCGACATGTGTTATCCAAATTCAACTCATTTTGAATTTTTGTCTACTTTTTTCCCTCTTGTTTCATTTGACCACCCAATAATCTTGTTCTTATGGGCCACAACCAAGGGAGTATGCATCCAAAATGATAAAAAGGTCCCGCCCTCTCAAATATGTAATTGTACATTTGTACTTTGTTTTAAAAAGTAATATATTGTTTTTAGAAGACTTTTATTACAAATCTATATGATCCATACATATAAAATATTTGTAATTTCTGATATATATCATCTTTGTAACAAATATTTCAATGGTTTTTATAGGACTCGTGATCAAACTTATTTCACAGTTTGTACACAACATTTATCTGTTGTGGGTCACTATAGCACATGTTATTTGATTCTTGTACATCGTATAAATCTTACAGACGTGTCACATGCAAACCACATTTCTATTTTATCGTTATTATGTTAGTACTTATGGTTAATATAAAACAAATAATTGTTTTCAAAATCATATATCCTAAAATATTAATTTTAAAATACAATTTGAATTTTTTTTTTATAGAATGCGGATCGTATATGTTATTTTTTATTCGCTCAAAGCCGATGACCCTGTGGCCAGTGGTGGAAAGAGTGGGGTTTCTCCATGGAGAGCCCGGTTCGATCCCCACTGTCTGCAGGTGAGGTGAGGGTGGGTTTACACCCCAGCGTGGTTCCCATCCTCAGGTCGCGGGTTCGATTCCTGGCAGCCCCGAGTCACCTTTGGCCGGGCCTCGGTTTGGTATGCTTGTCGCAGACGCCTACGGCGCCGTCTCGAACCCGGGCCGCGCGCAATACCCGTGTTGAGACCAGTGGCGAAGCTTGGATTTTTCGGCCGGGGGGGTGAAAACATATATACCCAAAAATTTCTATAGAATACCCAAAAAATTCTATAGAACCGGGGGGGTGAAAACGTATATACCCACAAATTTCTATACGAAAATTACATATATAACACTACTGAGCGAAAAATCCCGGGGGGCGGACGTCCCCCCCCCCCCCCCCCCGCCCCTTACATGTTGCGCCACTGGTTGAGACAAACCGGTGAGCAGCCGTTCAAAAAAAAAAAAAAAAAAGTTGATAAAAGGGTGTTAGCCCCCACACTCGTAGCTAAAATGGACCCTCACCATGAGTACTCATTACCCCATATCTTTTTATGAGAGTTATGCAGATAATATTCCAAAATCACATTTATAGGGGATGTTGACTGTTGGGGGTTGGGGTGACCGCTTGGCTTGGCCAAACGGTTAGAATTTAAAATTCAAACACCCGCTATGACATGGCCAACAAAGTGAATAGGAGGCCGCCGCATCGGACCGCTAGCCCGCCCAACGCCCGTCTTCAAACCCAAGCCTCAAGGGCCACGCCTAGAGGTGTACAAAAAAAACTGATTATTCAACCGAAACCGGAAAAAAAAAAACCGGAACCGGTTTTTTTTGTAACCGGTTCGGTTACTAACCGGTTTGACCGGTTATAAAGCGGTTAGAATAATTTCTTGATAAATCGATTTTAAAACCGGTTAACTAAAAAACCGGTTATTAACCGAATGAAGTAAAAAACCGGTTAACTGGTAACGTTATAATAAAAACCGGTTAAAATAACCGGTTAAACCGGTTTGCCCAACGAGAAAAAACGGTCACATATGACCGTTAAATGCAGCATATAGCCCTTTTTTTTTTGTTTTTTGTTTTTTTACCAAAACTCATCTCAAACTTAGTATAAAAGGGTGGTGGGTGTTTAGGTTCAATCACACCACTCTCTAACCTTCAAAACCTCTAAAAAACGCTCTCATTCTTGTTTGATAACTCACAAAAAACTATGACAACCTCTAGTGCCTATGATTCGGTCAATGTTGGCGAGTCTACAACCGATTCGGTGATTCGTGTTGTTCCAACGAAGCGCAACCCCGAGGTTTGGTCACATTTTAATTTGTGCGAGATGGCCAACGGTAAAAGAAAAGCGCGTTGTCATCATTGTCAAGGCTTTTACGCCGAAACCGCAAACTCCACCTTGAAACAACACATCGAAAAACCGTTTTGCAAGGCGTTGAAACAACAACACGTTAGTGGTCAAGCTTCCATGGCAAGTGATGGCGCTAATATTTTCAACTACAATTTCAATATGGTTAGGGAGGAAATGGCGAAGTTTGTAATCCAAGAAAGTTTGTCGTTCAACCACTTCGACAACCAACGCTATACAAAGATGGTTCAACGAACTCTCCAACCACGATACACCCATGTAAGTTGTGCTACTCTTAGGAGGGATTGTTTAAGATTGTGGAAAAATGCTAAACTAGAATTAATTTCTTATTTTGAAAAATTAGAAACCGGTGTTAACTTGACTAGCGACGTTTGGTCCGCACCGCACGGTTCACCCGATTCGTATATTTGTGTCACCGCCCATTGGATTGAACCGGCGACGTGGCAAATGATGAAACACACGATTTTGTTTAAATTATTCGATTACCCTCACACCGGGGAAGCTATATATAAAGTAATCGACAAATGTATTACAACATACAAATTGAAAAAAAAAGGTTCTTTCAATATCTTTTGATAACGCCTCAAACAATACGAGCGCGGTAATGCGTTTAAAATTAAAATACAATCTGATTTGTGAGGGTATTTTTTTCCATAGTCGATGCGTTGCACACATCATAAATTTGGCCGTTCAAAACAGTTTAAGAGTTATTGAACCACAAAAAGAAGCTTTCAAAAGAATGTTACGAAGTATATTTAGTAACTCGCAAAGACATGCAAAATATATTAAAACTTGTAAGGAAGCGGGTCGAATATGCTTAGGACCCAATTGGGACGTTGCTCATAGGTGGAACTCGACTTGCACCATGTTTGAAAAAGCTAATTTGCAAAAGGAAAGTTTAATAGAATTTCATAACCTTTTGGCTAGTCGTAGAAAGTGTTCGCCTTACCACCCATCGGGTTGGGCTACTATTGAAACGATTACACAAGTGCTTCAAGTTTTCAAAACATCAACAAAGACTTTATCGGGGGTTTACTATCCAACAAGTTCATTGGTACTTCACAATTTGTTTAAAATGTGTTTGAAATTAAACGAGTTGACGGTTAGAGGTAGACCATATTGTGACATGGCGGATACAATGAAGGAAAAACTAAGAAAATATTTTAAAGAACTACCGGCGGTTTTCACTTGTGCCGCCGCTCTAAACCCTTGTTTTAATATTTTTGGAACCGGGTCTTTTATTGAAAAAATTGCACACGAGTTGAATTTAAACACCACTCAAGAACCAAACTTTGGTGAAATCGCAAAAAGTCGTTTCAACGATCAACTTTCAAAATTGTTTGATGTTTATGTAACAAAATATGGTACAACCTCGTCACACATTCACGAGTCAATGAGAAACGCCGCTTTCGGTGAAGGTTCAAGTTCAATTATGGAAGATACCGATTTGTATGTTTATAACCAATTGTATGATGAGTCGAGTCAAATGCATCGTGGTAACACTAGTAGTAGTGAACTCGGTCAGTATGGTGGGTCGAACTTTCTACAAATGATGAGTTCACAAGACTTTAAAAATTTTGATTTGTTGGCTTGGTGGAAAAGTAAGGAAGATCAATTTCCGATCTTAGCCACAATGGCCCGAGATTTACTAGCGGTCCAAGCTTCCATGGTAGCTTCGGAAAGTGTTTTTTCTATTAGTGGTAGGGTGATTTCGATAAGGAGGACTCGACTAACACCAAAGGCGGTTGAGATTTCGATTTGCCTGAAAGATTACTTGGATGCGGCAGAGAGATGTCAAGACACACGCTCACTCGAGGGAGAATTAGATTACGAAGAAGAAGTTTACGAGGACGAGGTCCAAGCCGAATTGACAACCCCAATGACCGACGAAGAAGCCGAATTAGATGAATTCCTACGCAATAGTTCGAGTTCGGGTTCAGGCGAAGAAGATTAAACGAGGCTTCTCAAGATATATTTTACTATTGTAGTTCCACTAATATATATATATATATATATATATTAGTGGACGTTCTTGCGGATTAATAGTTTAAGTTTACGCATTTCGTTTGTTACGTTTATCGTTCGTATTTCATTGTTATGTACAACCGTTTGTTCCAAGACTTAATGATATTATTATGTTTTTTTACTTTTTAAGAGTTTATTGTTAAGTTTTTGTATAAAAAAAACTGCATTTACACTTCAAAAAATAACAAAACTAGCTGAATTGTGAAGAAAACAGCCCAAAAAGCTGAAAAAAAAGAAAAAAAAAACATATTATGTGAACTTTCTGCATGTTTCTGCAGAACCGGTTTTTTTTCGGTTTTTGTTAACCGGTTTGAAATCTCGGTTAATAATCGATTACAAAAACCGGTTATTAATCGAAACCGGTTTTTAAATAACCGGTTTTTTTTGCATATTTTAACCGGACCGGTTATTAACTGTAACCGGTTTTCAGAAAAAACCGATTTGTACACCTCTAGCCACGCCCCAACCCAAGCCCACCCGGGGTGGTGGCTTGGGCGTTTTCCCCCAACCCAAGCCCCATACCCCATAGTCTTACTGCAAAAGCTCAATCCTTTCTGCGAAAACACTGCTAGCTGATGAGCTGTAGGATTTTGAGATCTCCTGCTACCCAATTCTTAAAGTTTTTACTCATGTACATAATGAATCTGGTAATAACAAGCTCGTTAACTAATCATGCATATGTTTATAGAATAAAGAAAATAAGGAGTTAATATTCACACACCCTTCTCTCTATCTCTCTTATACATATATATTTATATATAGAGAGAGAGAGATAGGGTGAAAACAGGTGTGAAAAATAAGATCTAAGAGTGTGAGAATAGTGGAAGCCAGAAAATAGAGTTAATAGCCAAAATGGTCCCTGAGGTTTGCTCACTTTTGCCACTTTAGTCCAAAATCCAAAAATTTTAAATCTGGGTCCCTGAGGTTTGCATTTTGTTGCCATTTTAGTCCAAATTTCAAAAAACCCCTATTTTGACTGCTGAAAGCTGCTTGTTTTGTCTTTTTGTGCAGGGGTAGTTTGGTCCATCTCAGGTTTTTTATAACATATTAATTATTAATAAAGAGTTAATAATCACCAGTTCTCTCTCTCTCAGTTCTCTCTCCCTCACTAAAACACAGCATCCCCACCACCGCATCATCACCACCACCATCGCCACCTCCTCCCCACCGTTATCCCCCTTCTCACCACCGCCACCTCCTCCCCACCGTTATCCACCATAACCATCAGCCACCACCGCTGCCATAAACCATTAGCCACCACCGCATCACCTCCACCAAATCAAAAGCCACTGCCTCCACCATCACCTAAACCTGAAAACAACCCACATCCGCCAATTCTGTCATCAACAACCAAGCACCACCGTCACCATCAACACTTGAAAACAACCCACATCCGCCGGAGAAGGTGGTTCGAGAAAAATATGAAAGAAAGAAGAGGGTGTTGAAAAGTTTACCCGATTACACGGCTGCCGGACCTGAACCAAGCATGAACCGAAGCCCAGCTGAACCAAATCTAAACAAAAACAATAATCACCGCCACTGCCGGCAACCACCTTAGCCACCATCTTTGTCGTTTCCATCTTTCTCTCTCCGACTTCCTCTCTGATCTCCTCTCTCTCAAAGATTTGGGTGTGTGTATGTGTGCATATTGATCCAGAAGAGGGAAGGGTTTCACGGGAGGAGAAGGGGTGCGTTACGGTGAGCTTATAACAGGAAAGAGACCGACAGATCCGGCTGATTACGGTGACGGAGGTGGCTGATTAGGGTGGAGGTGGTGGCTGATTACGGTGATGGATGTGTCTGATTAGGGTTTGGATTGGGGAAAGATGAAGATGAAGGTGCAGTTTTGACAGGTGAAGTTGTGTCTGATTTGGGGAAAGATGTAGATGTGTCTGATTAGGGTTTGAACAGGTGAAGTTGGGGAAGATGAACCCTTTAAATAGGGTGATTTCAGTTTGAGTTAAAATAAAAACAAAATGACCAAAATACTCTATTATTTTTAATCAATATTGAGTTAAAATAAAAACAAAATGACCAAAATACTCCTTTAGAAAAGGACAAAAAAGCAGTTTTTTTTTTTTTTGTGAAATCTGGTCTGATTTCAGTTTTGGACTAAAATGGCAACAAAATGCAAACCTCAGAGACCCAGATTTAAAAATTTTGGATTTTGGACTAAAGTGACAAAATTGAGCAAATCTCAGAGACCATTTTGGCTATTAACTCCAGAAAATAAGATTCTCCACATACCTCCTCCATAGCAGGTTAGCATTTTCCTTAAGATTCTCATAAACCTACTAGGAGGGCCGACCCGTAAGGAGTGCGGGGTGGGCAACGTCACAAGGCCCAAACCCTCCTAGTGCCAAAATCTTTTTAATTTTGTATAGAATTTATGCTATATAAGATAGAATATATATGCACTAAATCGAGATATAACATAAATGGGCCCTTGTACTGGTGGTTACTAATTTGCTCAAACAACAAGGAGACCTGGGTTCTAATCCCGGCGTCTCAAAATTCTTTATTTTTAGGGGGGGGGGGTGATCACTCATCACTCACAACATCCAATCAAGTTCCGCCATGTTATCAACCATTATTCCATCACTCACAACCTTTTTAGGGGAAATGTCCATCACTCACAACACCCAACAAAAACCCTCACATTCCCTCACATATTCCATTCTTCACGGCGTAATATATTCCACAAGTTATAAAATGCACGAGTGATATAAAACAGTGGGGGTGGTGTGAATTAATGTTCCACGCGTGAAGAAATCCATCACGGATCCCACCCCGCCTGCCCTTAGCTTATTTTTTAGTTTTTTTGTTAGTCGCATTTAATTAATAAATTTACTTCCTATACTTAGGTAAAAATAACTATTTAAATTACATCCACATAAATTTTGGTGATTGATAAGTTTATATTAAAGGAAGATTTTCGAATAGGTTTCAAATTTTTTTATCTCGCACAAGGCTAATATATCACACTAGTGTATTTCATTATCAAATCTTAGCTATTGATCTACACACATGTATGGTCAGGATTAGTTCGCTCAGTTTGCAAACTACACTAGTGTTCACTCTTGAACCTAATCCTATATATATATTGTGATTTTCGGAGACAATCTGCCTGCTAGGTTATCATAATTTCTATACTAAAAGAGTTATGTATTTAAACGTTTACCATAAATTATATATTAAATGAAAATTAAAATAGAAAAATGTTCCTTAAAGAAAACCCAAACACCTGGCTACGATACTTTCATAAAAAAAATTCAAAGACCCCCTTTTTATAGAAAAAAACTACATATCAAATTCAAATAGAAAATGCGACAAAAGAAAACATACAAAATACTAAATCATTTTTTAATAGAAAATGCGACAAAAGAAAACATACAAAATACTAAATCATTTTTTAAATTGCAAGTCTTGGTGAAAAAAATAAAAATATTTAACCCAAAAAAGGAGGCACGAGCGTCCTTTTTGAACCATGCCAGGCCAAAGTAACCATATCTATTTATGCACCCGTATGAATCTAAAAAGTGCCTTAAAGTTCTTTTACACAACTTTTCTAAGAGAGCACAAGCTTTTTATCATATATAAAATCAAATTTTAATATTGAAGATGTAAAAAATATATCGGGCAAAAACAATAAACAATTGATATTTTGGTCATGCATGTTTAGTAGGTGAATGTTATATTGATTTATGTTCATTGTAACTAAAATGATATTCGTTAATATTTGTTTTTTCAAATTTATACGCTGTTAGGTTGAGTGGCAGATCTAGAAAAAACGTTAAGTGATAACGTTTCAAAATTTTCTTTTCTATAGGCGCATCAAAATTGAAAAATATCTTTTTTCCCCAAAATTTACACTACCATCGGAGCGTCAAGGGGGTAGCGGGGGCTACCCCTACTCTCAAGCTACACCCGCCCCTGGTTAGGTTACTTATTTTATTCGGTTATTTTTTAAAATCAGTTTGATGACTTAATTTATATGCCATTAGGTTACTTATTAGTTATGTAGATGTGAAGATTATTAATTTATTTAAAAGTTTATTATTATTATTATTATTATTATTATTATTATTTTTATTATATAAGCTCAATGATAATCTAAGAGTGATGATGATGTAAAATACGGGTGGTGGATTGTAGATGGTGGTCGCACGGGGTGGTTGATGGTGGTGCAAAACCTAGGTTTTTTTTAACAATAATGTTTTTTTACAATTATTTTTGGATAAAATTAGGGTCCTAATATTAACACATGGGAAAACTTATTTACACATGGTGTATACGGGCCGTATACTGTTATACGACCCGTATAGAATAAAAAAAAACTGACAAAGTTTGTGCCAGCAGACTTTGTCAGTTTTTTTATTCCATACGGGCCGTATAACAGTATACGGCCCGTATACACCATGTGTAAATAAGTTTGCCTGGTCGTATACAATGTATACGAACGTGTATACGGGCCGTATACTCTTATACGGCCCGTATGGAACAAAAATTTGATTTTTCAAGTATTTAAGGGATTTAAGGTGTAAATCACACTAGATATTTTACAGTCGTGAGGTGCTCAAACCTTTCTAAAAGTAGAAAAAAATAGGAAAATTGGTTTTTAATAAACCAACCTTTGCCCCATTGGTAAATAATAATGCTACCTACAGATTTGGTAATTAATAATCCTACGTTTCAATATGTTGGTACTCAATGGACCTTTGTTAGTTTTTTTTAACTGAAGTTAGTTTTTAACTTTTATTTATTACACAAACAGTCCCTGTAGTTATAATTTACTAGTTTTAAGTTTTATTTATTACACAAACAGTCCCTGTAGTTATAAAAAAATCATAAAAATAAAAAAAAAATCTAAAAAATCAAAAAAATTCAAAAAAATCATAAAAATTCTAAAAAAATCAAAAAAATTCTACAAAAATCATAAAAAACCGTTTTGAACCGTACCGTTTCGACGCGAACCGTTTTCGACCCGGACCGTTTCGACCCAGGCCGTTTTCGACCCGGACCGTTTCGACCCACCACCACCACCGCACCGCCACCACCACCACCACCACCACCACAGCACCGCCGCCACCACCACCACCACCGCACCGCCACCACCACCACCACCACCACAGCACCGCCACCGCCACCACCACCACCACAGCACCGCCACCACCACCACCACCACCACCACAGCACCGCCACCGCCACCGCCACCACCACCACCACAGCACCGCCACCGCCACCACCACCACCACCACCACCACTGCACCGCCACCGCCACCACAGCACCGCCACCGTTTTCGAAATGGTCCGGGTCGAAACGGTTCGCGTCGAAACGGTACGGTTCGAAACGGTTTTTTATGATTTTTTTAGAATTTTTTTGATTTTTTTAGAATTTTTATGATTTTTTTTTATTTTTTTAGAATTTTTTTGATTTTTTTAGAATTTTTATGATTTTTTTGATTTTTTAGATTTTTTTTTATTTTTATGATTTTTTTATAACTACAGGGACTGTTTGTGTAATAAATAAAACTTAAAACTAGTAAATTATAACTACAGGGACTGTTTGTGTAATAAATAAAAGTTAAAAACTAACTTCAGTTAAAAAAAACTAACGGAGGTCCATTGAGTACCAACATATTGAAACGTAGGATTATTAATTACCAAATCTGTAGGTAGCATTATTATTTACCAATGGGGCAAAGGTTGGTTTATTAAAAACCAATTTTCCAAAAAAATAAAACATTAACAAGTAACAAAGATTGAAGAACAAGAAAACGTGTCGTATGACTGTAATAAAACGGAAGCTATCAACGCGGGATTACGGGCATGGTGTTATTCTTTATTTAATATTTCTAAAATAAAAGGAAGGGTGAGGCATTTGATGAGAGTTGTAAGGAGTCTGAATAAAACGAAAGCCATCAACACGGGATTATGGACATGCGTTTAATTCCCAACATACTTGTTTTGTCACGTACATTTCGTAAGAAACTTTTCGTGCACTGAACCTTCACCTCCAATCATTTCCTGGTCAAATCACACACTATAAAGTTTAAACTTATCGTGTGTTGCAGTTTGGAAAGATGACCGAATAGAGATCTGAATAACAAACTGTGGAGAACTTGTTTGCGTTATCCACCAACAATCCGTTCATTATCTGTTGTTGTCTAAAACAATATCAATTAACGTTCAGTTGTGTACACAAATTCATCACCGGTTTCTATAGCACAAGCACATACACACGGAGATTGTTCTCGAAATTGAAGGAAAAGAAAAAAATGGTTGCTGATGTTTTTCACTATCAGGATTTTGTTGGTTTGTTTGAGAACCTGATTCCAATGTCCTACTACTTCAATCCTTCCTACATTATTGAAAATTACTATATCACCCGCCATTCTCTTGCACCTGTATACATTGATTGTGGATTTTCTTGAGTCGTCGGGAAAACTTTTCCTCAGGGGAGGGTGAGTAGTATGAGTCTGAGTCCATTGTGGTTCGTGAATGTTTCGAATCATCATAGAAGACGTGTCGGGTTCTGCTAGAAGTATTCTTGGCTCAATACCAACTCTTCTGAAAGACAAGAATACAACGTTCGTGTATCACAAGGAATGATCGATCTAAGGCAGAGAACTTGATTTAGATACACAAATTCATCACCGGTTTCTACAGCACAAGCACATACACAATTTGTTGGAAGAAACTGACACGTCTTCTGCTAGTTACTCTTTTATTCGATTTCAACAAATGAAGCGTTGGGATTTAAGGGTTTATGAGTAAAAGATGTTAGTTTCTTGACAGTATGGTTTCTCGACAAATGAAGTATTATCTGTCCTTGCTGCGTCTTCGGTTGGTAAAAGACATAGGATGGTTTCTAATACAGGCTCTTTGTCAGTTGTGGTTGATTTATAGGAGGAGGTTATGAAACGAATATATGTTTATGCGAACATCCTTATTTTGTCACGTACATGCGTTTAATTCCCAACATCCTTATTGTATCAGACTCTCTCCCCTCCTGATGCAATTTTCACAGTGGTACCAATGTCCTACTACTACAATCCTTCCAACGCCTGATTCCGATACAACCCTTAATGTTGAAACCGGTTTTACCTCATGAAAATGAAAGAAAGAAATTTTTTACCATTTTTTACCATATGTATACGGGCCGTATACCGTTTTATATGGCCGTATACTCTCGGTAAAAAACAAATTTACCGATCGTATACAATGTATACGATGATTGTATACGGGCCGTATATTCTGATACGGCTCGTATACTATGGGTAAAAAATGGTAAAAAATGGTTTATTCTCTTTAATCTATTAGAACGATCCTTGTCTTGAGAACCTGATTCTGATTTAAACAATGGAATTTGTGGATCAACAGAAATAACTGAAAATAACTCGCCATTCTCTTGCACCTGTATACGTTGATTGTGGATTTAACTTGCAAGAATTGTGTCCGTCGCATGATAGAAGACGTGTCGGGTTCTGCTAGAAGACTATCAGGATTTTGTTGGTTTGTTTCCAGGTAGGGTTTAAAATGTTTGAAGTATTCTTGGTTCAATACAAACTCTTCTGAAAGACAAGAATACAACGTTCATGTATCACAAGGAATGACCGATCTAAGGCAGAGAACCTGATTTAGATACACAAATTCATCACCGGTTTCTACAGCACAAGCACATACGCAATGAAGTATTAAAAGATGTTAGTTTCTTGACAGTATGGTTTCTCGACAAATGAAGTATTATCTGACATCATCTGTTCATCATTGTTCTTGAAGATGAAGATGAAGAAACGAGAGTTAACATTCTGATTCAGATTCAGGAAGCAGATGATTTTGTAGTGTTTGTTTGAGAAATTAACAAGGTAAACCTGAATTTTCAGATTTTTAGACACTTACTTGAACAGTTAGTAATGCTAGATGTCATTTTGGCTGACCCACTACCTATTACAGCACTGTATGAACCTGTGTTTTGAAAATATGCTTTGTTCTTCGTTTATTGGATCGTTCTAATAGATTAAAGAGGTTTTTACCATTTTTTACCATATGTATACGGGCCGTATACATTTTATACGGCCGTATACTCTCGGTAAAAAACAAATTTACCGATCGTATACAATGTATACGATGTTTGTATACGGGCCGTATATTCTGATACGGCTAGTATACTATGGGTAACTAGCAGAAGAACCCGACACGTCTTCTTGTAACACCCCGAAAATTTACGTCCTATAATGTATTGACACGTGTCATAAGCTTGAACGTGTGAAAGTATACTCTAGAGGGACTAAAGTTGACAAACATGAAAAGCATGGGAAAATAAGGGTTCAGAATGTCAACAAGGGATAAATATACTTTACAGTAACCCTACATGATGCTCATACCTTCAAACGAATAAATCATGGATCATACGAAGCTAAATATGAAAGAAAGTGAGAGATTACAAACTGCAGGGGTTAAAGGTGTCAACATGTATAAAGTATACCTCTGAATGACCTTTTAGCAAACCCGAAGCTTTGTAACGATTAAATATGCTCACTAGAATATATGATAAAAATTTCACTAAGTTTCGTTATCGTATGAGAAAGTTATGATAAGATTCGTATACGAGGGGTTAAAGCGTCAACGTTGAAAGTTAAGACTTTTCGGGTAACAATAAAGTTAACCAGGGACTTAACAAAGTGGGTATATGTCTTAAAGCCCTTATAAGTCAATTTGGAGGGTTCAAAGTGCAAGAAATAAAGTCGTAGCAAAGTTTCCAAGAGCCAAGGACCAAGCGTAAAAATAAAAAATATAAGATTTGATCAGAAGGGGCCTCGCGCCAAGCGACGGCCCCGGGGGGGGGGGGGGGGGGGGGGGGGGGCTACGCGTGCCGTGAGGGGTCATCTGTTCCGAAAACTTTGGGTTCTTGTCTTCCATTTGCATTCTAACCGGCTTATGAACGATTTTCCTCATCTTGCACGACCCCTAGGCAACCCCTAGACACTTAGGGACATCTGGAAGTGATCCATGGCCCTTGTTAGACTTGTGTGTCAATGATCTATGAGTTCTTGAGCACTATATAAGGCCACAAGGTTACAACCAATTCTTCACACCTTCCTTCAGCATTTCTGATCATTTCTGGAGCTCCAAAGCAGGCTCAAGTGATCACTAATCGTGCAAAGGACTCTAGTAAGTATGCTTAACCTTTCTTAGTTAAGTTTTTGCTTAGTTTTAGCTTAAAAGTCAAACCGTCGTAATTAACGGTTAACTTAGCGATTAATCATTGATGGTTCAGTGATTAGTCAAATTGAAAGTAGTTATAAGTTGGTAATTATGTGGGCATTAAACCCTTAAAAGGGCACCCTCTGATTACCACTCTAACTAGGTCAAATGTCGGGTCAAACTTGTTATTAAAAAGTCAACAGAATGCTTATTTTCTAATTTATGCATAATTAGCAATGTAGAACATATACAACCTGTTTGATCATTAATATAACTTGGTAATTAGTATAAGAACATGTCTAAACATGTTCAACTCGACAATTTTCTGTTTAGACCCGGTTCGGAACCGAAAGTCGCAAAACTTTGACTTTTGCTTTGACTTCAGTTCTGACCCGTTTTGGTATGTTTTAGAAATGCCTTAGAGCTTTAATTGGACTAGGTTACATGCTAGTATAACCCTCTGTGATTATACACCTTGGTTCATTAGTTATCCAATTAATATGCATGTTTCCGTTAATTGCTCATATGTTGACCATTATGCCCTTTTCACCTTAAAACGTTATTTTTGAAAATGTAAAAGAGTAGAAACCTTAGCTACTAAATTATAAACTTGCATCCAAAATTTGACATCAGTTTGAGGTGTAGATTGAGAGTTATGCTCATTAGCGTAATTAGAAAGCTTTTTTAGCGATTAAACGACATAATTAGCGTATAGCCTATTTAAACCTACTTTTTGATATCAAACTCTTTACCCACTGATGTAATATATTATTTTGGGAATTTTGAAGATTTTTAATTAATTTTAGGCTGAGCATAACTTATAGTCATAGGCTAAATCCGGTAATTGTCGGTTTTTCCCTTACGGGTTATAAAATGAGTTTTACATATCTAATTGACTCCAAACCTTTTGCTATTGATCTCATATGATAAATAAATTATTTTAAACCTTCTGGAATAATAAAAATATCAGCTTTGTATGTAGAACCCGGAAACGGCTCCTAATCGCCTTTTTAAGCGTTTCTAACGCATAGTATGTACTAAAACTATTTTTAACATACAAGGGTTGATACCTACTGATATTTTAGGTAAATTATAATATTTTAACAGTAAGCAAAAGTTGTTTAACTCAGACTTCAGTTTTGAGCTTTTCGGCTTATGTGAAATTACCAAAATGCCCCTATGGTGCATAGTTTGGTTATAATTGATAAATTTCACATCTATACCATACCCTACTGTTATAAATTAATAAATTAAGTATCTTTGCTGATTATATCAGACCTGTAACTCAGATTAATACTTAAACTCTTTTATAACCTTATAAATGACCAAATTACCCCTACGGGGCATAGTTTGTGTTTAAATTCGTTTTGGGCATAATGGAAGGTATCCTACTGATATCACAACATATTTGAGGCATATTAACTTAGGAAACCTGGTTAGGACCCTTATGATTACCCGTTACGCCTCTTGCGCGTTCGGTTCGGCTTATGTAACTAGTTTACATAAATTAGCCGAAACGGGTCAAACCTTATCGATTTTACCCCAAAATTCAGAATGTGCCTAGATTACCCATATAAGTCAAGTCTTCAATCTTTTCGGGTCTAAATCACATTCTATTCCGGTCTTCGACTTATCATGCGTTTGAACCGTATCTTCCTTTTGAAAACTAACCGGTCTAAGTCAAGACTTAATTAAAGACCCGTTAGGATTCTAATAGGTTATTAAAAACCTTCGTTCCAGATTAGGAGCCCAGTAAAAGCTATCTGTACTTGCTGAATTGATTTACGGCTGGGATTGAATTTATATTTAGCTCAGGTAAATACTTTTAACTTATTTTCCCTATACGGGCTTGGGGTACGGTATATAAAATACCGCTTGGTCGGGCATTAAATCTTCCATCGTATGGTGGTTAATTGAATAATTTGATCGGCCCGTTTAAATTGTTTTGTTTACTTAAAGCCTTTGGGGGGTTAATGACCATGTCCCGGATATCCTTGGCATCATTTTACGAAATGGCCACGACCTAAGCGCGGAGTGTAGGCGTACACTCGTCAGTGCATAAATAGTTGATGTGGTGTGTCTATTGATCTTTAACCCGGCACGATCCGGGCTACTGAACGCATAAGGAACATGTAATTCTTTTACAAGTTTATATATTTAAATAATTATCCCAAGTTATAAAGAGTTTGCGCCACGTGCATTCAAATCAGTTTTATTAAAACCTTTTTAAATGAGTCAGTTAATTGTATTTACCGGTGTAAACTGACGTATTTTCCAAAAGGCTAAATGCAGGTACTATACGTAATAGGCTGGCTACTCCAGGCATCAATAATCAAGTCTCGCAAGCTTTAGATGTTAAAGTCTGTTGAACGATATTATCTTTCTGTTTAAGATCCGCCTGTGGATCCATCTTACATTCCATTGTAATATTTGATATTACTTTGAATCGGATTATAATATATTTATCTTTTGCTTCCGCTGTGCATTTATATATTGTGTTGTTTGACTATGATGATATCAACTACGTCACGATACTCCCCATCGGGCCCACCGGTGACTCGTGGAAAGTCGGTGTGTGATAGGTTGGTATCAGAGCCAACACTGAGTGAATTAAACACTAGCCATTTGTGTTTAATCTCAGTTACACAGATGCACATTCTTGAGTCTAGACAAGAACATAGGACTAATCCTAATTCATTTCATTGTCTTTTAATTGCTTCTTTTGTTATTTTTCTGATTAGCCCTTGCATGGGCAAGTCATTTTCTTAAGAAGTCCCGTTTAGGGAAACCATATACTTGTTTAAATTTTAAAGGAACGATTATGTTTAAAATATCATTCCTATATTATAAGATCTACCATTATAATAAAATGGCAAAATCTAAAAAAGGACAAGACCTAGCCTCGTGTCATTATTAAGACCCGGTCAAGATGGCAGTTCCTCAATTTAGGTTCAGATCCTTATTAACATCCCGAGTTAGGATTGTTCTGCGTTATTATTAAAAAAGGAATCTTAAAGGTAAACCTAGCCTATATGACAAGGCCAAGATGGTAGGACCTATTCAAGAGATTCAAATCCTTGTTAACACCTAAGAACGTGTTAGCACTCTTGACAGATGTGATTCGAGAAAATCACAACAGTCATTCTTATATTGGATTCTTCCAATTTTCTTATCTAGTCCATTGATTTAGAAATCATGGCTTATATCATCCTATAAGATGATCATATTATAAACATCCCTTAGAAGGGAAATGCCTACGGGCTATAGTTAATGTCCTCTGAGACTAAAGACAGTGGTAGCCTACAACTCCCTGTCAAGAAAAAGTAATGAACTTTGATTCACACCTCAATGCCTCGATTCTCTGAAATCATGGCTTATAAATTAAACTTGTCCACGTGACTAGGCCTTTTGTGCTATTACTAACTTATAAATTTGCCTCGATTCTCTGAAATCATGGCTTATAAATTAAACTTGTCCACGTGACTAAGCCTTTTGTGCTATTACTAACTTATAAATTTGCCTCGATTCTCTGAAATCATGGCTTATAAATTAAACTTGTCATTGTGACTTGACTTTTTGTGCTATAGTTATATTTTAATTAAATCCAGGATAATATTAATAAAAATCCTGAATAAAAAATAAATATCATTCCTTTCCTGCCAGTATAAATATTAAAAGAGAATCTTAAAAGGTTTGACCTAGCTTGAATGTCATTGAAGACCTAGCTAAAATGGTAAAACCTGTTTAAAAAGAGATTCAGATTCTCGTTAACATCTGAAAATGTGTTAACACTCCCGACAACCGTGATGCGATAAAATCACACTTGTCATCCTTATATTAGGAATTTTTCCAGATCCCTTATTTAGCGTAAATGATCAATAGGAATCATGGCTGGTAAACGTCGAAAATGATGTACGCATCAAAACATCCATTTGGGATGTATACCTACGGGAAAAGGTGTATACATGAAAAGATAGTTTTTATTTCATAAATTTTTGTCAAGACAATGAACTATGAAATTTTCCGATCCAAAGGAATCATCGATTATGTTTTAGATTTTTCCCTAGTGACAAGGCCCTGTGCCATCAAGAGTCCTTGGGAACAAGCTCTTGTGCTATATAAAATGTCAATACGACATTGACAGTTGTGATTTATGTCCCCTGTCTAGTAAATATGAAGGATTATATTCTGTTTACACGCCAAGGATGGTTTATTTAAAAAAAAAAAAAACCTACGCAGAACATAATCAAATAACTTAAATACTATCTTTTGGCCTATATGGTTTATTTACACCATAGCTATTTAATTAACAAATTCGACAATTCACCATATAATTAAATCAATTATTACTACTTAGGTTGTAGCCTTCAAAGCTTCACCATGGTTGACTCCTCTGAAGCTCACAATCATCCAGTTAATCAGAATGATGATACAAGACTGAATTTAACGGGCGCCGAGTTACAGGCTATGTTAGATACAGCTGTAAACAAGGCCGTGAACCGAGCGTTAAGGGATCATAAGCGAAAGTACGATAATACCCCGAATAAAGGTTACAAAAAGGGTAGGACCAGTTCGAGCTATAACCAGTCCAAGCCAAAGAAGGCAAAACCCGAATGTGGAACCTGCGGGAAGAAGCACTTCGGAAAATGTTCCTGTGATCAAACCGGGGGATGTGTCATCTGTAAGGAGACGAATCACAAGACCCATGAATGCAAGGATTTGAAGGACAAACAACAGACCGGTGAAAAGATCAGATGCAAAACCTGTAGGAAATACCACCTCGGGAAATGCATATTTGAATCTCAACCTCTACCCTGTGGAATCTGCAAGTCCAAGGAGCATAAGACCTTGGATTGCAAGAGATGGGAGACGCAACCTGCTATGGTTGCAATGAGAAAAGGCACATTAAGGCCAACTGCCCTAGATACGCTAAAAAGCCTGAGGAAGCTAAGAAGATCAAAGCTGGAAGCTCTCAACTGGGTGCTCAAAAGACTGTTCAGGATAACAATGTCACAACAGGTACACTCTATACCAATAACGCTCATGCTAGAGTATTATTTGATTCAGACTCAGATAACGTCCTTCGTAGACAATAGATTTTAAAAATCATTAAATCTGCCTGTTAAAACTCTAAGCGTTAAGTATAAAGTAAAATTGACTGATAGTACCTCAGAGACCGCGTCAGCAATTTTAGCTGGATGTTTTATATCCATTAGGAATCGTTCTTTTCCGCTGTCCTTGTTTCCATTTATATAAAAAGGGACTCGATATCGTGATAGGAATGAGATGGTCCAAGTTTTAAGGACCTTATTAGAAAAAAAAACCTAGTATCCGTTTCGCGAAAGGGGAAAAGACGGAATAAGAATTTTCTGACTCCCACCAAAAAAGTTCTAGACTTTTGACAGTATAACGCAAATTTTTGGCTGAGACAGTGCTCTATTCCATTTACCCAAGACCTAAGCTTAATGCAATAATTGTTGGGGGGTTAGCATCGGAAATAAGAGGGCACATTAAGGTTTCAAGGCCTGCTTATTATAAATCCATTACGGATCAGTCTCAGCTACTCACGTTCTATAGATTAAGAAATAATCAGTCAAAGCTGAGACTGCCCTAAAGTTATCTAAGATTTTACAGCTAAGTTTAGAAGGATTAAGAATGGAGGCGTTAACCCTCCTGTTGAATGATTAGAGGCAGCTCACATTAGGAATGTCACCAGATAAATCCTTATTTGTGATTTTATTGCTAGAATTTACATGTGGTTTCTGGTACTGTTAAGTCTCTCATAAGACCATAAACTTAGCAAACTTTTAGAAATTTTCCCTGTAAGAACCCCAGATGTTAAGTGTAAGGTAAAACCTTATCATAAGAACCATTTCTCTTGTTCTTATCAGAAACCTTCAGTCGTAGAATTTTAGAAGTATCCTTTCTCTAAAAGGAAGTGCAACAGTGTACATAGTAGATATCTCTTTAATCTCTATCGATTGGGAATACTAGATGGTATGATAAAAGCACCGTGTGAGGATTTGTGTATCTTAATATGTCCCATAGATTGCTTCCATGCCTGATCAGTATGGAAGTTTAATGCATGGAACCACAAAGATACCCCGATGGTCATATGGTACTAAAGTCAACTAATGGTATTCAAAGAAGATATCCAGGATGGAATTATCCAAGTAAATGTTTTCGGTTAAGGAAATTCGTGGAATTGTAACATACAGGTGTTACTAATTTGACACAAGCATTGATGGATGAATTGGAGCTTGAGATTTGGAAAATCTCTGTAATCTCCTTATACCTAAGTATCTCCTCATAAGTTTTCCCTGCTTACCTCCTGTGAGGCAGGTAGAGTTAAGATTAACATCCCGCTGTGGGCTGGAGTATTGTGAAAACTCCATGTTGATTATTGAATAATCGAAACCCTGATTAAGTAGGTTTTAAGACATAGGCTCATATAGCCTGACTTAATATTCTGAGGGTTTTATGTTATTGAATAAGAAAGACGGTTCATATTGCTTATATATTAATTACCACAACCCTAATTAGGCAACGATTGAGAATCGCCATCAGCTGCCCAGGATCATCGATGTGTTCGACCAACTGTAAGGATTAGCTACTCCTTAAGAATAGTTTTGAGCAATGGTTGGAATAACCATCTCACCTTAAGATAAGCTTTTCCATAATAGTTGCTATATACTTATCAAGGTGGCTCCTTTGGAGACCTTGAATAAATGAAATATCAAAACATCCGTTGGATGGACGAGACTTTGGGAAGTCCACTTATAAGGATCTGAAGGTTGCAATGGAAACAACGAATAAGATTCATACAAATCCCTAATCATCTGTAAGTTGCCAGTATTAGGCAGAAAATCAAGAATTAATGAAAGTAGCAAACCTCCTAAATTCTTGTTAAGATATAAGGCTCAACAAAAGATATCACCCAGGAAGGGTGTGCCAAATTGTTAAATTATCAGGCTAGTTAAGCTCCGAGTATATAGAATCATTCGAAGGAAATCGAAGGTATCAAGATCAAGTTGCTTATAAGCTAAAACCTATTTAAGGAGCTTGGCAGAGCTCGCAACACATTGCACACTAGTGACTGAAGGATGTGTTTCGCCAATAAGTCAAGAAGCACTATCGCATAATGATGTGCAGACTTATGATGTGATAAGCATCCTGTATCGATTAAGGATCGACAGGTTAAGAAGCTCCAAAAAGGATACATGTACCTAATATAGGAGTCACTTTGGGAGCTTGGAAAGACTCCAGATATGTTATAGGAGTTAAGTCCATTATGCGACAAAAAGTACTTCCAACATTTTAACAAATCTCGAGGTCGAGATTTCTTTTAAGGGGGTGAGGATGTAACACCCCGAAAATTTACGTCCTATAATGTATTGACACGTGTCATAAGCTTGAACGTGTGAATGTATACTCTAGAGGGACTAAAGTTGACAAACATGAAAAGCATGGGAAAATAAGGGTTCAAAATGTCAACAAGGGATAAATATACTTTACAGTAACCCTACATGATGCTCATACCTTCAAACGAATAAATCATGGATCATACGAAGCTAAATATGAAAGAAAGTGAGAGATTACAAACTGCAGGGGTTAAAGGTGTCAACATGTATAAAGTATACCTCTGAATGACCTTTTAGCAAACCCGAAGCTTTGTAACGATTAAATATGCTCACTAGAATACATGATAAAAATTTCACTAAGTTTCGTTATCGTATGAGAAAGTTATGATAAGATTCGTATACGAGGGGTTAAAGTGTCAACGTTGAAAGTTAAGACTTTTCGGGTAACAATAAAGTTAACCAGGGACTTAACAAAGTGGGTATATGTCTTAAAGCCCTTATAAGTCAATTTGGAGGGTTCAAAGTGCAAGAAATAAAGTCGTAGCAAAGTTTCCAAGAGCCAAGGACCAAAGCGTAAAAATAAAAAATATAAGATTTGATCAGAAGGGGCCTCGCGCCACGCGACGGCCCTGGGAGGGGGGGGGGGCTACGCGTGCCGCGAGGGGTCGTCTGTTCCGAAAACTTTGGGTTCTTGTCTTCCATTTGCATTCTAACCGACTTATGAACGATTTTCCTCATCTTGCACGACCCCTAGGCAACCCCTAGACACTTAGGGACATCTGGAAGTGATCCATGGCCCTTGTTAGACTTGTGTGTCAATGATCCATGAGTTCTTGAGCACTATATAAGGCCACAAGGTTGAAACCAATTCTTCACACCTTCCTTCAGCATTTCTGATCATTTCTGGAGCTCCAAAGCAGGCTCAAGTGATCACTAATCGTGCAAAGGACTCTAGTAAGTATGCTTAACCTTTCTTAGTTAAGTTTTTGCTTAGTTTTAGCTTAAAAGTCAAACCGTCGTAATTAACGGTTGACTTAGCGATTAATCATTGATAGTTCAGTGATTAGTCGAATTGAAAGTAGTTATAAGTTGGTAATTATGTGGGCATTAAACCCTTAAAAGGGCACCCTCTGATTACCACTATAACTAGGTCAAATGTCGGGTCAAACTTGTTATTAAAAAGTCAACAGAATGCTTATTTTCTAATTTATGCATAATTAGCAATGTAGAACATATACAACCTGTTTGATCAATAATATAACTTGGTAATTAGTATAAGAACATGTCTAAACATGTTCAACCCGACAATTTTCTGTTTAGACCCGGTTCGGAACCGAAAGTCGCAAAACTTTGACTTTTGCTTTGACTTCAGTTCTGACCCATTTTGGTATGTTTTAGAAATTTCTTAGAGCTTTAATTGGACTAGGTTACATGCTAGTATAACCCTCTATGATTATACACCTTGGTTCATTAGTTATCCAATTAATATGCATGTTTCCGTTAATTGCTCATATGTTGACCATTATGCCCTTTTCACCTTAAAACGTGATTTTTTAAAATGTAAAAGAGTAGAAACCTTAGCTACTAAATTATAAACTTGCACCCAAAATTTGACATCAGTTTGAGGTGTAGATTGAGAGTTATGCTCATTAGCGTAATTAGAAAGCTTCTTTAGCGATTAAACGACATAATTAGCGTATAGCCTATTTAAACCTACTTTTTGATATCAAACTCTTTACCCACTGATGTAATATATTATTTTGGGAATTTTGAAGATTTTTAATTAATTTTAGGCTGAGCATAACTTATAGTCATAGGCTAAATCCGGTAATTGTCGGTTTTGCCCTTACGGGTTATAAAATGAGTTTTACATATCTAATTGACTCAAACCTTTTGCTATTGATCTCATATGATAAATAAATTATTTTAAACCTTCTGGAATAATAAAAATATCAGCTTTGTATGTAGAACCCGGAAACGGCTCCTAATCGCCTTTTTAAGCGTTTCTAACGCATAGTATGTACTCAAACTATTTTTAACATACAAGGGTTGATACCTATTGATATTTTAGGTAAATTATAATATTTTAACAGTAAGCAAAAGTTGTTTAACTCAGACTTCAGTTTTGAGCTTTTCGGCTTATGTGAAATTACCAAAATGCCCCTATGGTGCATAGTTTGGTTATAATTGATAAATTTCACATCTATACCATACCCTACTGTTATAACTTAATAAATTAAGTATCTTTGCTGATTATATCAGACCTGTAACTCATATTAATACTTAAACTCTTTTATAACCTTATAAATGACCAAATTACCCCTACGGGGCATAGTTTGTGTTTAAATTCGTTTTGGGCATAATGGAAGGTATCCTACTGATATCACAACATATTTGAGGCATATTAACTTAGGAAACCTGGTTAGGACCCTTATGATTACCCGTTACGCCTCTTGCGCGTTCGGTTCGGCTTATGTAACTAGTTTACATAAATTAGCCGAAACGGGTCAAACCTTATCGATTTTACCCCAAAATTCAGAATGTGCCTAGATTACCCATATAAGGCAAGTCTTCAATCTTGTCGGGTCTAAATCACATTCTATTCCGGTCTTCGCCTTATCATGCGTTTGAACCGTATCTTCCTTTTGAAAACTAACCGGTCTAAGTCAAGACTTAATTATAGACCCGTTAGGATTCTAATAGGTTATTAAAAACATTCGTTCCAGATTAGGAGCACAGTAAAAGCTATCTGTACTTGCTGAATTGATATACGGCTGGGATTGAATTTATATTTAGCTCAGGTAAATACTTTTAACTTATTTTCCCTATACGGGCTTGGGGTACGGTATATAAAATACCGCTTGGTCGGGCATTAAATCTTCCATCGTATGGTGGTTAATTGAATAATTTGATCGGCCCGTTTAAATTGTTTTGTTTACTTAAAGCCTTTGGGGGGTTAATGACCATGTCCCGGATATCCTTGGCATCATTTTACGAAATGGCCACGACCTAAGCGCGGAGTGTAGGCGTACACTCGTCAGTGCATAAATAGTTGATGTGGTGTGTCTATTGATCTTTTACCGGGCACGATCCGGGCTACTGAACGCATAAGGAACATGTAATTCTTTTACAAGTTTATATATTTAAATAATTATCCCAAGTTATAAAGAGTTTGCGCCACGTGCATTCAAATCAATTTTATGTACCCTTCAATCTTCTTGAGTATTTTTCTAACTTTATGCTTGCATCCACCATAGTGAATATTAACTTTGAGTGAAAGAGTTTGGAAACCGAACGGAATCTACGAAGAAACTGTTGGAATTTGTGGATTTCGGTTGGTTCAGAAACTTAACAAGAGAAGCAACTAAAAAAATACAATTGATTATTCGGTCGAATAATGGCCAATAATCCGTTCATAATCGTCGACGACGTCACTGGGGTTTTTTCTCTTCCAGTTACCAGGCCTATCATCTCCGTCTACATTTGGTTTCCTCAACGAAGAACCATCAGCCATTATCAACCATTTTTCCTTTGGTTTCTGGTTGATTTTGAGGGTGAGGGTTTTGAATTGATTCCTGCGCTCAAGTTTCAACTGGAGTGAAATATTTGTTGGAATTTGTGGATCAACAGAAATAATGGGTAAAAAATGGTAAAAAATGGTTTATTCTCTTTAATCTATTAGAACGATCCTTGTAACCATCACGAAAGTACTGAACAACCGAGATAACAGCTCCGGTATTTATCACCAACTCATCTTTAGTAGTGTTTGTTTGAGAACCTGATTCAGATACACAACGGTCTCTTTGCTTTGTCCACTAGAACTATTTGTGTATGCATTCTTTTGGTAGTTAACAACGATCCTTGTCTTTCGTTTTTTGAGAAAATACCAATGTGTTTGTCAGCTTTGTCAACACACAAAGTGACAGAATGAAGATCCAATGTTGTTAATGTTGGAAAGATGACCGAACAGAGATCTGAATCAAGATTTACGTCTGATGTCCAGGTTTGATGACAAAGTTACTTTGTTCTTCGTGTTTGGATCGTTGTAATAGATTAAAGATACATATTGTCCGTTCAAGTTGATATAGGAGAGTTGATGCAATTTTCCAAGCATTTTATCGTGTGTTGTAATTTTAATGAAGCAATGAAGATTGAATATGCAAACCGCATCCGTCTTCTGTTATGATTCGAAACATTCCGAATAACTAGCAGAACCCGACACGTCTTCTGTGATGATTCGAAACATTCCGAATAACGCTGAGAATCCACAACGCTTATGGCCAGATTCTTTCCTTCAATCTTGGCAAAATCAATGCCTGCTTGTTTTATTATCACGATTGTACTGAACAACCGAGATAACAGCTCCGGTATTTATCACCAACTCATCTTTAGTTGTGTTTGTTCGAGAACCTGATTCAGATACACAACGGTCTCTTTGCTTCGTCCACTAGAACTATTTGTGTATGCATTCTTTTGTTAGTTAACAACGCTAATTAGAAAAAAATCTGTTAAGACTGTTTGTCGGGTTTCCAATGCTCACACAGGGTGATAAACAACGCTGATACACGTAACATCTAGTTATATTCAGATTTAAACAATGCCCGCCTCAACTGAGATAACGGACATCCATCAAGCTCAAAAAGAAAACTTGTCCCATAGTCACAAAAGATTGCGGTTTGTATTTCGCATAGCCACCGTTTCCGTAGTAAAAAACGGTTGGGTTTGCACATTCAATCTTCAATACTTCATTAAAATACCAGTACAAGAACCCGACACGTCTTCATGTAACGGAGAATGTTTTAGAAATTGAAGGAAAAGGAAAAAATTTGTTGAAATCGAATTTGACAACTATGACAGCTTATTAAAAGTAGCAATCACCTCCAATCATTTCCTAGTCAAATCACACAATATAAAGTTTAAAGTTATCGTGTGTTGTAGTTTGGAAAAATGACCGAATAGAGATCTGAATAACAAATTGTGGAGAACTTTTTTGTGTCGGGTTCTTCTGATATTTATTCGGAATCGATAAATAACCAACACGAAGATCTCTGCAATCGCTAAGGTTTCCATCAACGGACTGATCGGTAACGTTACTCTACCTGTGCTCTGATTTAAGCAGCATGTTCCGATCAACGTTTATCGACATTGTTAAAGGTGATGAAAAGTTTAGAAACCCTAGAATGATTGTGTTTTTACGGGAAAAAATCGTGATATTTGAAAAAACGCCATTATATACGGCCCGTATATAGTTATACGGCCCGTATAAATGTGTTAACATCAAAAAACCCACAAAAATAAATCCATTGAGCCGTATACGTTTTACAATTCGTATACACATGTATACGACTCGTATAACTATATACGGGCCGTATATAATAAAATAAAAAAAACATTCCCTGCGCATTTACCTATTAAAAAACATTCCATACGGGCCGTATAACTGTATACAGCCCGTATACAATAGGGGGTGTGAAAATAAGATATACGGTATGTGGGAATAAGGGGAGCCAAAAATTATCTTTTAAAGATTATAGCACAATAATTCCGAGAAATATAACACAATATCGAGAAAAAAAAGACACAATGAAACAAATATAGAAAAAACACAATGCGAAAAAAAACACACTGATATAAACAAAAATTCTAAAATGTACAAGCTACAAATACAAAAGTGAAAATCTAAAATCTCATATTGTAGAGTTCGATGAGACGGTTACAATGACGCTTGAATGAGTTAATCGGAATCCGCTTGATATCCTTCTTACGACTTCTTATTTTTAGAAGACTTTATATTATCTATAATACATTATAAAACATTTCCTATGTACACAAGTGTAATTTCCATTAAAATTTTAAGATGGCAGACCAACAGTCACGGTTATTTCCCTAATTTTTCATCTCTTTATCCCAAAATTGCCCTTGTAGCCTAGACTATTCTTCCACAACAACCCAACAGTCATGATAAATTGAAGACGTCCAATTGAAGATTCTAATTTGAATCCGTCTTATGAGTGTAATAGGTGCAATCAACAGCCATCAAATACTTATATTTTTCCAAACCATTTGATACCTCAATTGAATAAAATTGAAAGCAATGGCAACCCTACTCATGCTGATTCAATATCTACAATTATCAATCTTTATTAATAGCATGTATTCCCTATGTTCTCTCCAATCGATTCATCCCCTGGTTCAATCAAAGTTAACAGATGATGATTCCGACGACTGCGGTAAGATAGGATCAAGGGTTCCCGTGGTTTGAGCTCAAGTGGTAGCGACTACCACTAGGGTTTTGCTGCAGAACCGATCTGAGTTAAGTACCGGCGGCTAAGGTAACAATCAACGAACCCTATCTGTTTCATTTTAAACTATATTGTTTTGTTTGGATTTGAAGTTTTATTGATTTGGGTTTTTAACCGTACTTGCTCTGGCCAGATTCTATTTGGTTATATGTATGTGTGTCTGCAAGTGTAATTTTTGGGTAAATTGTTTTTAGTGGATTTATTTTTATGCAAAATTGTTTTATAATTGATTGTTATTTCAGGGATTAGGGTTATTTCTAAACAGGTGGGTGTAATTTGGGAAATAGGGTAAGGAGTAGTGTAAGGGTGTTCTTGAAGATCGTGAACAATCATCGATGTTGCCACCGCTACCTGTCCACATGATGTTGCAAAAACTCGAAGATAAATAGAGGTATATTCTTCAAGCTCGATTTTTTTGCATCGAGGTTCAGGTGTTCTTGAACATCGTGAACAATCATCGATTTGTTTCTTTACTCATATTTATTTCTTCGCTTTAATGTTATTGCAGAAGGATCCTAATTTCGATGACTGCGGTAAGATAGGATCAAGGGTTCCCGTGGTTTGAGCTCAAGGCGTAGCGACTACCACTAGGGTTTTGCTGCAGAACCGATCTGAGTTAAGTACCGGCGGCTAAGGTAACAATCAACGAACCCTGTCTATTTCATTTTAAACTATATTGTTTTGTTTGGATTTGAAGTTTTATTGATTTGGGTTTTTAACCGTACTTGCTCTGGCCAGATTCTATTTGGTTATATGTATGTGTGTCTGCAAGTGTAATTTTTGAGTAAATTGTTTTTAGTGGATTTATTTTTATGCAAAATTGTTTTATAATTGATTGTTATTTCATGGATTAGGGTTATTTCTAAACACGTGGGTGTAATTTGGGAAATAGGGTAAGGAGTAGCGTAAGGGTGTTCTTGAAGATCGTGAACAATCATCGATGTTGCCGCCACTACCTGTCCACTTGATGTTGCAAAAACTCGAAGATAAATAGAGGTATATTCTTCAAGCTCGATTTTTTTTATTTTGCATTGAGGTTCAGGTGTTCTTGAAGATCGTGAGCAAACATCGATTTGTTTCTTTACTCATATTTATTTCTTCGCTTTAATGTTATTGCAGAAGGATCCTATTACAGCATTGAGGATGACAACGAGGCAAACTCTAATGGAGGTGTGGAGGTACGTATGTTTCTCTTTAAAAGCATATAGCATTATGTAACTATATAGCAAACTGGTACTTTTCGATACTTTCATATCAGTGGATTTTATAGGGGCGGATTGGTTATTGGGTGAGAACTCACTGGGTTAAAATGTCAACTTTTTTTGTACATGTGAGGTTGTTAGTTTTTTCTAAACAGCTTTGTAGCGTCTAAAATTATAAGCTATGATTTTATAGGGGCAGATTGGTTATTGGGCGAGACTTGTACACCTGGAAGCAAAGGCAAAAAGGTAACATATTTTTAAGAGTCAGATATATCAATAATATTCACTTAATAATTGAATGGTAAGGCTGCAATATCCCATATATCAGATTCCCAAGCACAGATGTTCGTGGTAAAATTTGCTCTAAAATGATTCCTACTTGTTTTTTCCTTGAGAATACTTGAATTGATCTCTTGATATATTATGCTTTTTACACAAGGTCGACACTATTTACATTGCTTTCTAGGAGCAGACTGCAAGAAGTGACCAGTATGCTTTTGATTAACTCAACCCTTCATCTTGTAAAAGACTCGACTGTAGTGATCCATGTGGCACCTAACCAACATCTAGAAAACTACATCATAAAAGCTGTCAATGAGCGGACTGCGTCTGTAGTGCTGGTTGGATCATAACATACAAAGTATGATGAATTTAGAGTGAGTCATATTTTCCTTTATCCACGGTTTGATACAAAAAACACAAACTTTGTTAATTCTTTCTAAGATGATATTAACATGTAAATATTCACATACACTCTTGTTATCGATCTCATAGTTACAAACGGATTGTTTGACTAGGGGTGTCAATCGTGTCGGGTTGGCGAGTTGAATTGTTGACATCTTATTCGTGTCAAGCACATTGACACCCACCCTAATGGCCTAATCCAAACATACTTTAAATCTCCAAATATGAGCGGTTTAATAACGTTCTTTTAAAAAAGGTCAACAAAAAGTGTGCCATGCCAACTCGACCCGCTTGTTTTGACCCATGTCAAAAAGTATCATATGCTCCTTCCTATTTTTTACTTCAGTTTTTAGTATATTATTTTCAACATAATTGAGTTATACTTCCCAAAACTTTGTTAATGTTGCTGGAAGTAAACTTGCAGCTCAAGCATTGATATACTAGAAAGGAGTCAAGCAACAAACAAATATTTCATAGTGGCAATTTTTTTTTAAATACATGTGACTCTTTGACTCACATGGTTGACCCTGCTAATGGTAAAACACATGTAATCCTCAATCTAGAATGCATTTGAAGATGATTCGTTTGTATATATTGTCATGGAGTAGTCTTCGTCATATATATGTGTTATTAGTATATTTTTAATAAACTGCGCGGCATTATATCTTTGTTAAATCGAATCAATGTGGAAGTTGACTATGTTTGAGTTTGGATAGCCGGGTTAACTTGATTAAGGGTTTATGCATTGGCATGGATTTTTATGGGTTTACTTTTCCTGTAGGGATCTCTTTGTTCTTATGTAAAGCTTATTTTCAAAGCAAAACTTTTTAGAACCAACAATTTTTTAGTTTGTTTCGCAGTTGGTAAAATTGGATAAAACCTTTGTTATTTGCATTGATTTTTTGTTTGTGTTTTTTTTTACTCCAGACTCTTGAAATAGTCATCATCTTTGCTGTCACTCTGTTTCCATGATTTAGAGATGCCAATCTGTTTCCATGATGTGATTTACTTACTATGTAGCACAAGCTCAGTTGGATTTACATAGTTTATTTTTAGCACCATAACACTTTGTTCAAATTTTACTTTGTAGCAGCCCATTTGCTTTTTTACAATCTAAATACCCAATGTATCCGAAACCGTTTAAATCGAAACTTGAACAATCTGAACCCGACTAACCAGATAAGGGTATGGGTTGGTATTCAGTTTTTGCTTAGAATGCAAAATTAGCGACACACATTGTTCGTCAAAGCCATGCATTCTCATGATCCTCTATTGATTTTTCATTGTTTTTCTACTAATGTTCCAATTATCGTTGTTAGATTAAAAAGGCCGATAAATATATCGGTTTAGTTTGGTTTGGGCAAATAAAATGATCTTAACACAAAATGAGGTTAAAATTAAACCCATCCAATAAGACCATATATCACTAGATAGTTGATCACTAATGCTAATAACTTAAAAACTTTGATAAGAATAAATTAAAATCAACATACTAAACTTTTGTAGAATATCATACAAATAAAGAAATTAACTGAAATACACTACAATATATCACAACGAGATTGATAAACTAACTAGAAAATTAGTATCACGTTGTAAATTGTTGTCGCCGCAGCATCGCGCGGATTTCCTACTATAAATTCCCGCATGTGTTGTCGATTCCACTGCAACGCGCGGGCTCCCCACTTATTCTATAACAACCCTCGAAAACAACCATAACCACTTCATAAACGAGAAACTGAACCCGTGTAACATTTAGTTTAACAAAAAATGAAAAAAATCAAGAAAAATACACCTGTCGCGGGCCGCCACAGGTTTGAAGGAGTCAGTCGCGGGGCGCGACAGCCCCTTGACTTGCTGGACACCTAAGGTGCCACGTGTCTCACATGTGTTGGACCTACTGGTTGACAAGGCAACCTTATCCGTTGCTAGGGTGCCTTCGTGGAGCGCGACAGGAGCAGGTGGGATGGGTCGCGGGGCGCGAAAGACCCCTGAATCACCTATAAATTGGGCAGTTTAGCAGCATTCACAATTCGTTCAACTTCTTTTCTCTCTGAGTCTATATAAATCCGAAATTATAGCCAAAATTCCCCTCTAAAACACGAAGCTCTTCCCTGTTGTAAGTATTTTAACCCCTGATCACTAATTCGTTACCCTACCCGATTGATCTAGGACCCAACAACGCATGTCTAGGCTCTGTCTGACTAAGTCTGTTGGGGTTCTGTCTCGTGTTGTATCACTAATGTGATTTGGGTTATCTTACTAACACGCGGGCATTGTTTGTTTTTCATAGAAACTCAAGAAAATAATCAGGAAATATCATTAGGAAGCCCGTAGAAAAACATAAGTTTACAATGTGAGTCATTCTTCCTTTCACCAACTTACTTTACAAAACCCTAAATGTTTTCAGTTATACTTACAGTGATTAAGTCTTTGTATTCTACAAAATACTGTTGGTATTATGGGGTTTTGTATACACTACTTGATAACCTTCACAATTGAACACGGGTTGCCAATGTGTGATGTGACCATAGTCACAGATCCGTCGAGTGACAAGTACTTGGAGTTTTTGGTTAGATATAAACATTGTAATCGCTCTTAATACTGTAAAGTTATAAAAGTATATTTTTGTAAAATAAAATGTACTCGCTAGTATATCTTGCTGATAAAATCTTTTTAAATCGCATTTCAGGTAACTTGATGTGAAAGCTATTATAAGCCAGCTATGGAGCGCTGAAAGCTTAAAGAAAGTGGCTATAAAGTTATCTAAATAAAAAGTTTATGTTTTCAGCAAATAGGGTTTATCCCTATAAATATATTATGAATAAAATATGGGTTTTATCCCATTTGTTCAATATAAAAGTTTAGTGTTTTAAAACTCTATTTTTTTTCCTAACTACGATCCTGAAGTCTCATTTCCGCTGCCAAATTAATAAACACCGATACCACCGGCTCGTGTTCGCGGCTCCCGCTCCCGGGATAGGGGTCAGGGGTTGCGACAGAAGGTGGTATCAGAGCTACTGGTTTAAGCCATTTAGGTGTTCTTTTAAATGCCTAAATTTTAAACAATTGTGTTATTTCTTCTGTGTAAATATGTATATTATTATTTTATGTCATTTTGAAAATTTTCTTAGTTTACAGTATGATTGATCAGGGTACTTCTGACCCTTATCGTCACCTACCTCCTCCAATGGATGAAGGAACATCCTAGCCAATCTCCGAATACACATCCGATTACGAGGATATCTTTCTTTTTAAAGCTAAATCCGAAGAACCTTTTCCCCCCTAAGAAAAGAGGGTGGTTTAGTAGAGCAAAAGGAGAAAGGAGAAAAAGGATGAGAAAAATACAACAAGTGATAGTGAATAGAGCTGAGAGGAATACCCAAAATCCAGAAGCTAGACCTGTATGGGAAGAGGAATTGGATAGGCAATTAGCCAACTTTCACATGTTTGAAAATGCAGAAGGAGAACTTGGTTTCAACCAAGTAGCAGTACCAGAACCACAATTACTTCCTTTATTCCCTGATCAACCCATGAATCTAGAACAAAACCAGGAGAACCCACTTCCAATCCCACCCTTTAGATCAGTGGTGGGCCAACGACTGGGCACTTCCGGAATTACTGAATAACCCATATCCCTACGGAGAACCAGAACCACTTTACCCTGAACCCCTGCCAGCCCCAATGCCACCAATGAGCCATGAGAACGTAGCAGAACTTCGCCAGTATGGTGAAGAGTTGGTTGAGAAAGGAAACCAGATTCACCAAATCAGGGAAAAACTCGTCTGGAAATACGACGAGAATGAGATGCAATACTAGAAAATAGTCGCCTGATATATATATATATATATATAGGGTAACGTTCATGCGAGAACCACCTTTATTGCGAGAACCGCGAGAACCAATGTGAACACACCAAAAAAACCTAACCCCCCCCCCCCCAAAAAAAAACCCCTAACCCCCCCCCCCCCACACCCACTCAAGCTAAAATGCTAAAAACTAAACCCCCAAAAAACCTAAAAAAATCTAAAAAATACACAAATTTTTTTCAATATTTTTTATATTAAAATCGCTACTTTTAGTAGCCATTTTTTTTAAATATTAAAAATATTTAAAAAATTAGCTATTTTTTTATATTAAAATTGAAATTAAAAAAAAACAAATTTGCTACTAAAAGTAGCGCTTTTTTATAAAAATAAAATATATTAAAAAATTGTGTGTTTTTAGCTATTTTTGGTTGTGTTCACATTGGTTCTCACGGTTCTCGCAATAAAAGGTGATTGCTCACAGATCCTTTTCCTACATACATATATATATATATGTGTGTGTGTGTGTGTGTGTGTGTTTATTACATTGATAAAATATCAACTAAACTATATATAAATTAATATCTCACCTATATATATATCGATGCATAGTTACTAGTGTTTAAATTCTAGTTATAGTTTGTAATTGATGTGTGTGTATATATATGGAAAGAGTAAAAGTCATAATGATCGACGTTTTTGGTTCAATATGCTCAGGTGTTTGTTGTTTAATTCATTCTGTGATATTAATAGTTGATAATTTTTGCAATTCCGATGTCAAACGAAATAAATCAGGAAATCCAGAATAACAATAATAACGGTAACCAAGTGGATAAAAGTGCTATCGAACACATAGTAGCTCAAGGAATCATAGATGTCATGCCCTATATTATCGACACTATTAATAAAAAGGCAGAAAATAATTCCATAATCGGAATAAACATGCACCCACTGAGCCAAGTCAAAGCGTGAATGGAAATCACGGACTGTTTATCCAAGCTCCAATTCCAAAAAGAAGAAGGACCATCTCATATGGTTGTTCTTATAAAGAATTCTTATCATGCAAACCGATAGAATTCTTAGGCAATGAAGGAGCCATTTCAGCCTTGTGCTGGCAAGAAAAGACAGAAGAAGTTTTAAAGATAAGTAAATGTGCAGATGAAGATAATATCATGTATGCTTCCAATCTTTTTAAGAATGCAGTCTTGGAGTGGTGGAATACCATTCTTTAGTCACGAGGAAGTGACAGGGTTTATAACATGGAATGGAACAACTTTAAGGAAATAGTTGAAAGAAAATTATGTCCTCCTCATGAAAAGGAACAGATTGCTAATAAATTTCTAAATCATAGAATGATTGGGGTAGATTGCAGAGAGTATACTACCACTTTCTTTAAATATGCAAGGATAGTCCCAACCCTAGCATCACCAGAACCAATATTAATCTCCCGTTACATCTGGGAATTAATCAGTGAGATCAGACATGTAGTCAAGTGTAACAACTCTCATCAAAAGTCCTAATTATTATTTTAATTTGGCCAATAGGAAACCTTAATTGAGAAACCCAAGTAATTCTGAACAAACCCTAAAATTTTCAGAATAGTTGAAATTAGAATCAGGACCCCTAAAACTCAGGGGGGGTAAACCCTAATTGATAAATATCTACGAAATACGCTGTCAAATTTGAGTTACGTTCGAATAACAACTCACCAGGCCTATACTAGTGACAAGGCTACCCTAGGGTAGATGTGTACCCCAGGCGAGTCGCGACAGCATCCATAACATCTTCCGCGACACGCGGGAGATGTCAATTTCACGTATAAATACAGGGCCTTGGGACTTGAATTCTGTCTTTGAAACGACGTAAATTCGTTTTACGTAGGCTGAGTTATAACAGAAACAGTCCATAAAACACACACTGATCACGAAGTGCTGCCACAATCAGGGTAATAACTCGATCGCTATTACGAATCAACGTCCGATCGATTATAACTATCCAACGATTGTTTAAGTGCCGCTCAAATTGAGTTTATACTTTGTTATTCATAGTGATTTCAACTTGAATGTTTGAGTGTTGTTCGAAATCGGGCTATACTCTGTCATTCGTTGTGAATCCGCTGAATTGTTAAGTATTGCACTTGTAAATCGTTGTGAGGGTTTAATCTCGTGAATTGTCGTAACTGCTGTATTAGTTACTAACCTGTTTGTGTGTGCATTGTTATTTAAATTAGGTTAATCAAGGCTAATCAGTAGGCTTATACTCTGCTCGTTAAATCTACAATGTGAGTCATTCTCTTTTTATAAAATTTGTTTATAAAAGCATGTTTAATTTCAAGATTATAATTACAGTGATTAAGTATATGTAGTCACCAAATTACAGCCAGTATGTGGGGTATTGTGCACATTACTACTGTTATTATCACTTTAGGTGGGCGAACCTAATTAGTGATATTCGTCATTCATTGGGGCAGCCAATGGTGATATGACCACAGTCACCGAAATGAGTCGAGTGACAAATACTGTGGGTAGTTGGTTTGATATCAGAAACATTGTAATCTCTCTTAATACTGTGAATTATAACAAATAAGTCGTTTTAGCAAAACTGAATGATTCACTCAGTATTTCCCCGCTGACAAAACCTATTTTCAAACATGTTTCAGGTGATCTGTTGTGAGCAAAGGAAAAGTGCCATGAAGCACTACAAGCTTAGAAAAGTGGATCAATGTAAATAAATAAAGAAACATGTTTTGAGAAATAAAGATTTCCCAGTGAAATCAATTTATTGTAGATTATGGGATTTATCCCTATATTATATATATAAACGAGCAGTTTTAATATTAATCGATCCTGTTTAAAAAGACTTCCGCTGTCACTTAAATTAGATACCATCGGATTTCCTGCCTCACGGCTCTGGACTGGGTCAAACCGGGGCCAAGGGTCGTGACAGGAAAAGGTGGTATCAGAGCCACTGATTTAAGCTTACTATTGATTTTAGCCTATTAAAGTAATTAAGAGATACTTAGGAAATTTAATTGCTATTCTGTGAAAACATGTTTTATTAACTGATTAATTGTTGAGTTACAGTATGGGTAAACAAAAGATTTCTGCTATCTACCACAAATTAGATACTGCACCCACAGAAAAAGGAACCTCTTCCTCCAAACACCCAGTAGATCTGGAAGAAGGGATTTTTGTCCGTAAAGCAAATTATGAAAATCCTCTTACCCAAGATAAAAGAAATTTGATTCTTAGAAAGGGACAGGAGAAAATAAAGAAACCCCAAGTCAAGAAAGTGAGGTTTAATTCAGAAATCCAGGAATTAGGCAATAGGCCACCTTGGGAAGACACATTAGATGAAAAATGGGCAAACCTTTATATGCTAGCTACCGTAGCAGAGAATGCAAACCTCTAAAATATCAATCAGCCTGGTCTAGTAGAAAATTAATCTCCAGTAAATAAATAAAGTATAGTGTGTTCTCTTTCCTATGGTCTTTTGTACAAATCCGTATGCAATAAAACTTTAATGTTTATTTGTAAAACTTTGTTCCAAAGTTTTAACTTAGCATTTTTGTGCATTTTGCATATATGCTATCCAGCATGAGTGAGATATCGGAAGCATTTCAGAATCTCAACCTCTACCCAGTACCAATTGAAGTCTCCCACGACTTTACTGGTTATATTGCTGACATAGAGGAACCTCTGGAATTCCAAGCTCCACCGCTGGAAAAAGCAAAACTTAAAAAGAGAAGAAGATATGTAGGATGGAGGAAAGTGCGCAGGAGAAAGCCAGTTACTAAGAAACTCCCCAAAATAGAAAACCCTATAGACAAAGGAAAAGGAATTGAAATCGGAGAAAATTCTAATCCAGCAGAGATAGAAATCCGGAAAGATTCTAAACAAAAAGGAATAGAAATTGGAGAGAGTTCTAGACAACCTGAAGAAATCACATTTCAAGACGAAATAGACCGTCTACTAGCAAATTGTGATGTCATTAGCCCTATCCATAATAATCTATATCCTTACATAGCCAAAACCCAACTTCCTGTAAATCTGGAACCAGCTATTCCAGACCCACTAATCCACACTCGACCTTTAGGCCAAATGGAAGAATGGTGGACAAATGACTGGCAATTCGAAAATATCATCAACAGTCCTTATTCCTTCCTTCCACAGTTTGATCCAGAACCTATCCCCAATCCTCCAATGAGCAACGAAAACTTAGCCGAACTCCGTCAGTTCGGTGAAGAACTAATAGGTACAGGGAATAGGATTCGAGAAATGGGGGAACAAATCTCCTGGAAATATGACGAAAGGGAGCGTCGCTACTAAACTGCCAGTTGACCAAAGAATAGTGGGGTTGGGAAGAATGTCTGTATAATAATAATAATAGTTAAATATAATTCTGTAAAATGGGAAATAAAACATTGTAAGATAAACAGTGTGTATGGATGCCTATATAATATATAAAACAAAAATAGAAGTCGAAACATCGACAATTTTGGATATATATATCTGTGTTGTAAGATTTTATGTGCTTCTGTGTAATTATTTACAATCATTTGATACTAATAGTTATATTTATAATAATTATCAGATGGAAAACGTTAGTAATGAACCAATTAATGAAGAGAATCAATCTGAACAAAATCAGGAAAACCAGTATATGACTAGACAAGATATTGAGAACATCATCACTCAAGGGATAGCTAATGCTATTCCAGCAATCATGGCTGCTGCTCAGAAACCTGTTGAACCACAACAAATCATTCCTAGTAAACGTACTCAGGAAGATAATTTTAGTCATAGTGTAAATGGAGGCGGCAATCATGATGATAATAATCCACGACAGGCTCCACCTCCTAAGAAAATGAAAGCCGCAACACCTGGTTGCACTTTCAAAGAATTTCTTGCTTGCAAACCTGCTGAATTTGCAGGCAACGAAGGAGCAACTGCAGTACTGCGTTGGTTAGAGAAAACCGAAGCAGTAATTGCAATAAGTAAGTTTTCCGAAGAAGATCAGGTTATGTATGCATCAAATTTGTTCAAAGAAGGGGCACTAGAATGGTGGAACACCGTATTACAAGAAAAAGGAAGAAGGATAGCTTATGCTATAAACTGGGAAGAATTTAAAATTCTTGTAGAAAGAAAATATTGTCCTGAATATGAAAAGGAACAAATGGCAAATAAGTTCCTAAACCATCGTATGGTAGGCGTAGAGTGTCGCGGTTATACTTCGACATTCTTTGAATATGCTAGAGTGGTACCAACACTGGCTTCGCCAGAACCGGTACTCATTTCCCGTTACATTTGGGGATTAATTAGTGAAATTCATAACATCGTTAAAGCTGCGAGACCTCGCACTATTGACGATGCTGTGGAACTAGCTAATACCCTAACTGATGAACTAGTGCGCACAAGAGAAGAAGATCGAAAGAAAGAATTGGCTCAAAAGATTACCCAAGGATTTCATGTGGGTAATGATAATAATAGGTTCAAGAAAAGAGGAAGAAGACAATCTGCACATCCGCCTTTTTGCAGAAATTGCAAAAAGAATCATTTTGGAAAATGCAATGTAATCTGCAACTTCTGCAAAATGGCAGGACATCGTGAAGAAAATTGCAAAAAGAAAACTATAGTCTGCTATAACTGTGGAGAAACAGGACATTACAAAACAGAATGTCCTAAATTGATAAAAACCGCAGACAATAAAGGCAAATAAGCTTATGGAACAACAAAGAAGAATGCCCGAGCATTCCAGCTAACCACTCAAGAAGCTGAACTAATCCCTGACGTCATAGCTGGTACGTTCTTGGTCCATGACGTTTATGCAAAAGTATTATTTGACTCTGGTGCAAACCAAAGTTTTATCAATACTTCATTTTGCCAAGCCCTTAACTTACCCTTAACCACCCTTAGGCAAATTTTTACAGTCGAAACGGCAGACGGGAATTCTGTTAACATAAATAAGATTTTGCAAGAAGGAAAGATAGAACTGTTAGGCCATAAGTTTTCTGCAAACCTGTTACCTATGAAGTTAGCCGGATTCGATGTAGTATTAGGAATGGATTGGTTGATAGCCAACCATGCTCGAATCCTTTGTGATAAGAATTCCGTAGAAATTTGTACTCCCACAGGAAAAGTAATTTTAATTACAGGAGATAAACCACGAAAGCCACTGAAATTCATTTCAGTAATCAAGTTGGCTAGTTATTCAAGAAAACAAGAAATGGTGTATATGATTTCGGTAATCATTAACACTAAAAGTAAGGAACTCTCAGACATCCCTATAGTTTTAGAATACCCAGACATTTTTCCAGAAGAATTACCTGGGTTACCACCTGATAGAGAAGTAGAGTTTAGAATCCATCTAATTTCAGGTACTACACCAATAGCCAAGGCACCTTATCGATTAGCACCTACCGAAATGCTAGAATTGAAAAAGCAGCTAGATGAATTATTAAGCAAAGGATTTATACAACCTAGTTCATCCCCTTGGGGAGCACCAGTGTTGTTTGTGAAAAAGAAGGATGGATCGATGAGAACGTGTATCGATTATAGAGAACTAAATAAAATTACAATTAAGAATCGATACCCATTACCTAGGATTGACGATCTTTTTGATCAACTTCAAGGTGCTAGGTATTTTTCTAAGATAGATCTAAGATCCGGATATCACCAGTTGAAAGTACAAGAAGAAGACATACCTAAAACTGCTTTCAGAACTAGGTATGGCCATTATGAGTTTACAGTCATGCCCTTTGGACTAACAAATGCCCCAGCAGCATTTATGGACATGATGAATCGGATCTGTAAACCATACTTGGATAAATTTGTAATCGTATTCATCGACGATATACTTATTTATTCCAAAAGTCAGGAAGAACATTGCAAACACTTGCATGCACTCTTAACTTTGTTAAGAAAGGAAAAACTTTATGCCAAATTCTCGAAGTGTGAATTCTGGCTGCAAGAAGTACAATTTTTAGGTCACATGGTGAATCACGAAGGTATTCACGTAGATCCTGCTAAAATAGAAGCAATCACCAAATGGAAGGTCCCACAAACAGCTATGGAAATTAGAAGTTTTCTAGGCTTAGCCGGATACTATAGACGATTTATTAAGGATTTCTCTAAGATAGCTGTACCTTTAACTAAGTTAACCTGTAAAGCCACTAAGTTTGAATGGGGACATAGGCAAGAAGAAGCTTTTAAGATTTTAAAGCACCGATTGACGAATGCTCCAATTTTAGCATTACCCGAAGGAACAGAAGATTTTGAAGTATATTGTGATGCTTCAAAATTAGGATTCGGATGTGTGTTGATGCAACGCAAGAAGGTAATTGCGTATGCCTCCCGGCAGTTGAAAAAGCACGAGGAAAATTATACGACTCATGACTTAGAATTAGGAGCCATAATTTTTGCCCTTAAAATCTGGAGACATTATCTGTATGGAAGTAAGTTTACTGTTTATATAGATCATAAAAGTTTAAGGTATATATTTGGGCAGAAAGAGTTAAATATGAGGCAAAGAAGATGGATGGAAGTTCTAAGCGATTACGACTGTGATATTCAATATCATGAAGGAAAGGCAAACGTAGTTGCAGATGCCTTAAGTCGTAAGTATCAGGAAAAACAAAAGCGAGTTCGTGCTCTTAGATTAAATCTACAAGTAGATTTAATGGAACAATTAAATAAAGTTCAGGAAACAGCAATCAAGGACGATGCTGAAGGAATGAAAGGTTATATAAAGGAACTAGAGCAAGGAAATAATGGAATTTGGAGATTCCATGAGAAACGAATTTGGGTACCTAAGCAGGGAGAATTAAGAAATCAGATTTTAGAAGAAGCTCATAAATCTCGGTATACCGTACATCCAGGAAACAATAAAATGTACCAAGATTTAAGAAATAATTTCTGGTGGATAGGAATGAAAAAGGATATAGCTGAATACGTATCTAAATGTCTTACTTGTTCACAAGTTAAGGCTGAACACCAGAAACCTTCAGGACTACTACAACAATTGGAAATGCCTGTATGGAAATGGGAACTCATAACAATGGATTTTGTTACTAAGTTGCCCAAGACCAGAAAAGGTAATGATGCGATTTGGGTAATTGTGGATCGATTAACCAAATCAGCTCATTTTCTACCAATGAAGGAAACCTTTAGCATGGAAAGGCTAGCCAAGTTGTACGTAGACGAAGTAGTATCTTTACATGGAGTCCCACTCTCTATTGTATCAGATAGAGATAGTCGTTTCACTTCCCATTTCTGGACTAGTTTCCAGGAAGCGATGGGAACCCGACTCAATTTGAGTACTACATATCATCCTCAAACAGACGGACAAAGTGAAAGGACGATACAAACTCTAGAAGACATGCTTCGAGCATGTGTAATAGATTTTGGTGGAAACTGGGATGATCATTTACCATTAATTGAATTCTCCTATAATAATAGTTATCATTCAAGCATTGAAACTGCTCCATTTGAAGCACTATATGGACGTAAGTGCAGAACTCCAGTTTGTTGGGCAGAAATAGGAGAAAGTCAATTATCAGGTCCAGAAATCGTACAAGAAACTACTGATAAAATAACTCAGATCAAGGAAAGACTGAAAACAGCTAGAGATCGTCAGAAGAGTTATGCAGATAATCGCCGCAAACCGTTAGAATTTCAGGTCGGAGATAAAGTACTCTTGAAAGTTTCTCCTTGGAAAGGAGTTGTTCGATTCGGTAAGAAAGGAAAGCTTAGTCCCAGGTACGTAGGACCATTTTCAGTGATCCAACGTATAGGACCAGTTGCTTATCGTTTACAATTACCAGAAGAATTAGCTGGAGTACATGATGTATTTCATGTATCCAATCTCAAGAAATGCTTATCAGATGAATCACTGGTAGTACCTCTTCAAGATATAGAGGTAAACGAAAAGCTAAAATTTGTTGAGAAACCTCTTCAAATTGAGGATCGAAAGATTAAGTTTCTCAAACATAAACGACTAGTTTTAGTCAAAGTCATATGGGATTCAAAGAGAGGAGCTGAATACACTTGGGAGCTGGAATCAGAAATGAAGAGAAAGTATCCTCATTTATTCCAGTAAATCTCGAGGACGAGATTTTTATTAAGGTGGGGAGAATGTAACAACTCTCATCAAAAGTCCTAATTATTATTTTAATTTGGCCAATAGGAAACCCTAATTGAGAAACCCAAGTAATTCTGAACAAACCCTAAAATTTTCAGAATAGTTGAACTTAGAATCAGGACCCCTAAAACTCAGGGGGGGGGGGGGTAAACCCTAATTGATAATTATCTTCGAAATACGCTGTCAAATTTGAGTTACGTTCGAATAACAACTCACCAGGCCTATACTAGTGACAAGGCTACCCTAGGGTAGATGTGTACCCCAGGCGAGTCGCGATAGCATCCATAACATCTTCCGCGACACGCGGGAGATGTCAATTTCACGTATAAATACAGGGCCTTGGGACTTGAATTCTGTCTTTGAAACGACGTAAATTCGTTTTACGTAGGCTGAGTTATAACAGAAACAGTCCACAAAACACACACTGATCACGAAGTGCTGCCACAATCAGGGTAATAACTCGATTGCTATTACGAATCAACGTCCGATCGATTATAACTATCCAACGATTGTTTAAGTGCCGCTCAAATTGAGTTTATACTTTGTTATTCATAGTGATTTCAACTTGAATGTTTGAGTGCTGTTCGAAATCGGACTATACTTTGTCATTCGTTGTGAATCCGCTGAATTGTTAAGTATTGCACTTGTAAATCGTTGTGAGGGTTTAATCTCGTGAATTGTCATAACTGCTGTATTAGTTACTAACCTGTTTGTGTGTGCATTGTTATTTAAATTAGGTTAATCAAGGCTAATCAGTAGGCTTATACTCTGCTCGTTAAATCTACAATGTGAGTCATTCTCTTTTTATAAAATTTGTTTATAAAAGCATGTTTAATTTCAAGATTATAATTACAGTGATTAAGTATATGTAGTCACCAAATTACAGCCAGTATGTGGGGTATTGTGCACATTACTACTGTTATTATCACTTTAGGTGGGCGAACCTAATTAGTGATATTCGTCATTCATTGGGGCAGCCAATGGTGATATGACCACAGTCACCGAAATGAGTCGAGTGGCAAATACTGTGGGTAGTTGGTTTGATATCAGAAACATTGTAATCTCTCTTAATACTGTGAATTATAACAAATAAGTCATTTTAGCAAAACTGAATGATTCACTCAGTATTTCCCCGCTGACAAAACCTATTTTCAAACATGTTTCAGGTGATCTGTTGTGAGCAAAGGAAAAGTGCCATGAAGCACTACAAGCTTAGAAAAGTGGATCAATGTAAATAAATAAAGAAACATGTTTTGAGAAATAAAGATTTCCCAGTGAAATCACTTTATTGTAGATTATGGGATTTATCCCTATATTATATATATAAACGAGCAGTTTTAATATTAATCGATCCTGTTTAAAAAGACTTCCGCTGTCACTTAAATTAGATACCATCGGATTTCCTGCCTCAAGGCTCTGGACTGGGTCAAACCGGGGCCAAGGGCCGTGACATCAAGGCAGCTAGACAACAAACCATAGAAGAAGCAGTGGAACTTTCCAATACCTTGACAGATGAATTGGTACGCACACAAAAGGAAAGCCAGAAAAAGAACCTAGCTCAAAAGATTACCCAAGAACTACGTTACGGTAATTCCTATCGCGGAAAAGGAACATGTTCATCCTCTTCACCCTACTGCAAGTCCTGTAAGAAGAAACATTCGGGAAAGTGTGCAGTGTCTTGCAACTTTTCTAAGATACCAGGACATAAGGAAGAAGATTGTAGGAAGAAAACTAGTGCCCGGATATGCTACAACTGCGGAGAAGCCGCCCATATCAAACCGAACTGTCCGAAACTAGCTCTAACGGCAAACAACAAAGCAAAGGCAACAGAAGGACCCAAGAAGAATGCCAGAGCATTCGTTCTGACAGCCGAAGAAGCCAAGATGATCCCAGATGTAATTGCCGAAACGTTTTTAGTTAATGATGTTTATGCTAAAGTATTATTTGACTCTGGTGCAAACCAGAGTTTCATAAATTCTTCTTTCTGCAAACTACTCAATCAACCATTAACTAAACTTCACCAAGATTGTCTGGTGGAGACGGTAAATGGAGATTCTATCAAGATAAGCGAAATCTTGTAGGGAGCAAGGATAAAAATTTTAAGTCATAACTTTACCGCTAACCTTTTTCCAATGAATCTAGCCGGATTCGATGTTGTGTTAGGATTGGATTGGTTGGTAGCCAATCATGCACGTATTTTATGTGATCAAAAGTCCATAGAAGTATGTACGCCAACTGGCGTAAGGATCACAATTAAAGGAGACAAACCAACAAGATCATCAAAATTCATCTCTGTGATGTAAGCTGCAAGCTATGCACGAAAAGGAGAAATGGTGTATATCATTTCTGTAATCATTAACACTAAAGGAAAAGAATTAAAAGATATTCCCGTAATATTTAAATTCTCAAATGTTTTTCTAGAAGAGTTACATGAATTACAGCCAGATTGAGAGGTTGAATTTAGAATTCACCTGATACCCGGAACGGCACCGATTGCCAAAGGACCTATCGACTAGCGCCAACGGAGATGCAAGAATTGAAGAAACAGCTTAACGAATTACTAGAGAAAGGTTTTATACAACCTAGTTCATCACCAAGGGGAGCACTGGTGTTATTTGTCAAGAAGAAAGATGGATCGATGCGTATGTGCATTGATTACCGAGAATTGAATAAGGTTACGATTAAAAATCGGTACCCACTACCGAGGATTGATGATCTATTGGATCAACTTCAAGGAACCCGATTCTTTTCCAAGATCGATTTACGCTCAGGATATCATCAATTGAAAGTACAGGAAGAGCACATTCCTAAAACTGTTTTCAGAACGAGGTACGATCATTATGAATTTATAGTCATACCATTTGGTTTAACCAATGCCCCAACCGCATTTGGTTTAACCATACCTGGATAAATTCATAATTATCTTTATAGATGATATTCTAATTTACTCTAAGAGTAAGGAAGAGCATGGGGAGCATTTGCATATACTTCTAACATTATTGAGAAAAGAGAAGCTTTATGCTAAATTCTCAAAATGTGAACTTTGGTTACAAGAAGTGCAATTCCTTGGACATATAGTTAATCATGAAGGAATTCATGTGGATCCTACAAAGATCGAGGCGATTACCAAATGGAAAGTCCCTGAATCACCAACAGAAGTAGGGAGTTTTCTTGGACTGACTGGATATTATTAATGTTTTATTCAAGATTTTTCGAGAATAGTCATTCCATTAACCAAACTAACTTGCAAGATAGTTAAGTTTGAATGGGGACCGAAACAAGAGGAACATTCCAGATGTTGAAACAGAAGTTAACTAACGCACCAATACTCGCTTTGTCAAAAGGAACTGAAGACTTTGTAGTCTATTGTGACACCTCCAAATTAGGATTTGGATGTGTGCTGATGCAACATCAAAAGGTAATGGCTTATGCCTCTAGACAACTTAAGAAGCATGAAGAGAATTATATATAACAACCCTCCTGAATATTTTTTGACGCCCTAATATATTTTAAAAAATACCCCTATATGTCTCTAAATACACCACGTACGTGAAAACCGATCCCAAAATACGATCTAGCATTAAAAATAAAAAAATGGGGTTCTCGCGGGGCGCGTAAGCCACCCCTTGAGCTTACGCGGGCCGCGACAGCTACAAGATCAGACGCATCCCTGAGCCGCCACGTCGCAGCAAATTGTTGAACCTATGTTGTGACCCGGATCACCTACGCCTAGACCTCCCTATTACGCGGGCCACGTAAGCCTATGCTTACTTTTACGCGGGCCGCGAGAGACTCGAATTACAACACTATATAAGAAGGCATCGGGCTTTCAGTTTTCGTCGCTCATTTATTTTCTTTCTTAACGAATTTATGAGAAGTAGGCATAATACTCAGGTATAATATCCCCCTAATTAACGAAGTTCTGCCCCAATGTAAGTATTATAACCCCGGTTACGTATTAGATACGCTGCCCGATTGATCCAGGGTTCCGTAACGGCTGTCAAGGTTCTGCCCGACGTAGTCGTTGGAATGTCATCTCGGGGAGGCTATTACTAATGTAAATAATGGGTTATTATACTAACATATGTACATTTGTGTAAATTATAGATTATCACCAAGAAACCCTTACAGAAAACCTAAGACAGCATTGTGAGTAATCTACTTTTTGTAAACTGTTTTTATAAAACCTTAAATGTTTTACAATGCTATTAAGCAGTGATTGAGTCTTTGTAGTTTTTCAATTACTGCCGGTATGTTGGGGTTTTGTATACAAAATGTGGAACACGTTACCATTGGACAACGAGTTAGCCAATGTGTAATATGACCCACCAGTCAGGATTGACAATACTGAATGAGTAATTGTGTAGAAATAAACAATGTGATTGCTCTCAATACTGTTAAAGGATAAAATGCTTCTTGATTAAATTGGGATTCACTCACCAGTATTTCCCACTGACAAATGTTTTTAAAACGCGTTTCAGGTAACAAAATGTAAAAGCCAATTAGAAGAAAGCCAGCTGGAGAGCACTGACGGCTTGGAAAAATGTGGCTATAAAAGTTACCTAAAAGACGATGTTTTAAATTCAATAAAATAGGGTTTATCCCTATAAACATGTTGTAATAAGAAACTTGGGTTTTACCCATGTGTTTATTAAATATGGTGGTTTTACTCTGATAAATATTTCCTAACTACGGTCCTGATGAAATTTCCGTTGCCAAAATAATAATAATGATAAACAAAAATGATACCACCACAACTGGTCTCGCGGCTGCCCGTTCCCGGGACAGATAGGGGGCGGGGGTTGCGACAGAAGGTGGTATCAGAGCTAAGCCACTGATTCAGCCACATAAGTGTTCTACTGACATCAATACATTATTTAAATTGTTAGGAAATTTATTATGGAAATACGTGCATATCTGTATTTTATTGTTTTGTGTTATTTGACTATTTGTTAGTTTTCAGTATGAGTAATCAAGGACCCTCAGACGTGTATCGTCAATTGTCCGATAGGAGTGAAGGTACCTCTTCACAGCCTGCCCTCTCTGGGTATGCCGCTGATAATGAAGAAGGAATATTTGTCTTTAAGGCTCAGTTTGAAGAGCCATTCCCTCAGAAAAAGAGAGGATGGTTCAGTAAGGGAGCATTTGAGCGTAGGAAAAGCATGCAAAAGTTGCAACAGCAAAGAGTCCTAGCAGCCGCTAAGCGAGAGTCAGATGCCCATACACAAGATATGCTTAATAGAAGCCTAGCTAATTTCCATATCCTAGCAACAACTGCTACCGACCCAAACGTGGAACAACTAGTAGCCCCACAACCTTTACCTTTATTCCCCACTCAGCCGATGGAGATAGAAGATAACCCTGAAAATTAAGTAGAAATGCATGATTTCAACCCTGAGGAGATACCTAGGATACCAACCCCTAATCGCTTAGACTCGGATTATGATCCATGGTTCGATGATCATAGGGATTATGTGCCGCGCTACCACCTAAACGACGAACCCATGCCGAATTTAGCTGCCTATCCAGGTCTGGACCCTCTAGATCCCTACTACGACAACGATGAATACATTAGGGAGATTTTAGAGAATCCGTACCCTTAGGAGAATCCCATCCCCCAGTACCCGGACCTAGTACCAGCACCTGCACCCCCAATGAGTGTAGATAATGTGCATGAGTTCCGAACTTTCGAAGAAGAAATCTTGGAGAGTAGTGAGAGAATGAGGCAGGTAGGAGAGCGACTCGTCTGGAAGTATGACGAGCGCAATATGGATTACTGGATGAACCCAGACCAGTAAAGGAGATGGTGGAGTTGGTAATAATAATAATATATAATATGTTTGTATGAAAGAAATATATATATATATATATGTAATAATAATAATATATGTTATAGTATAGACCACTTGTGGTTAGCGATGCTACTGTATTGTATTGTAATTTTTTTTCTAGTATTAGTGTGTATTTGAAGCATACTATAAATAGAAAAGAGTAAAGTCGCAATGCTCGACACTTTTGGTTAATATGTGCGTTGTGTGGTTGTTACCTAAATTATTAATTATTTTGTGATATTAATAATTGGTAAATGTATAAAATTCAGATGGACAACGAGGTAAACCAGGAAAACCAAAATAACGATAATCAGAGTAACATTAACCTAGATAATGAGAATCCAAACAACAACAATAATGGAAACCAAGTGGATCACAGTGCCATGCAACATACAGTGGCACAAGGGATAATAGATGTGATACCCTATATTATCAAAACAGTTAGGGAAGCTGAAAATAAAAGTAAGCAAGATATTAAGCGACCCTCTGAACCTGAAAACTGCGTGAACAATGGACCCGAACTTCAAGTGCCCATTCCCAAAAGAAGGAGAACCGTGTCTTACGGTTGTTCTTATAAAGAATTCTGGTCTTGTAAACCAATGGAATTCTCGGGCAATGAAGGGGCCGTTGCATCTCTACGCTGGATAGAAAAGACTGAGGCAGTCTTAAGAATAAGTAAATGTGCTGAAGAGGATAAGATAATGTTTGCTTCCAATTTGTTTAAGAATTCAGCACTAGAATGGTGGAACACTATCCTCTAGTCTAGGGGAAGTGATAGGACTTACAATATGGGATGGGAGGAGTTTAAAAACATGGTAGAAAGGAAATTATGCCCTCCTAATGAAAAGGAACAGATAGCAAACAAATTCCTAAACCTTAGAATGATTGGGGTAGATAGTAAGGGTTATACTACATTATTCTTTGAATATGCTCGGATAGTACCAACCCTTGCTTCACCTGAACCAGTTTTAATCTCCCATTACATCTGGGGATTAATTGGAGAGATAAGACATGTAGTCAAGGCAGCTAGACCTCAAACCATAGAAGAAGCTGTAGAACTAGCCAACACCTCGACAGATGAATTAGTCTGTACACGAGAAGAGGATCAAAGGAGGAACCAAACACATAAACTTACTCAAGAATTTCGTTCTGGAAATTTTAACCGTGGGAGAAATGTAGGTTCTACCTCTGCACCCTACTGTAAGTATTGCAAAAGGAAGCATTCAGTAAGATGCTCCATCTACTGTAACTTTTGCAAAATATATGGGCACAAGGAGGAAGACTGTAGGAAAAAGATTAGTAACAGGATATGCTACAACTGCGGAGAACAAGGTCATATCAAGCCTAACTGTCCAAAGTTAGCTCCAGCTGCAAACGCAAAAAAATGCTAAAAATGCTAGAGCATTTGTTCTAACAGCAGAAGAAGCAAAGATGAACCCAGATGTGATCACTGGTACGTTTTTAGTTAATGATGTTTTTGCTAAAGTATTATTTGACTCTGGTGTGAACCAAAGTTTTATTAGTACTTCATTTTGCAAACTTCTTAATCAATCATTAACTAAACTCCCACAAGAATGTCTAGTAGAGACAGCAAATGGAGAAACCATTAAGATTTCTGAAATCTTGCAGGGAGCAAGAATATAAATTTTAAATCAGAAATTTATTGCAAACCTTTACCCCATGAATCTGGCTGGATTTGATGTTGTGTTAGGAATAGATTGGTTAATAGCCAATAAAGCCAGTATTTTATGTGATCAAAATTTAATTCATGTAAATTCACCAAGGGGTGAAAAGATCACAACTAAAGGAAATAAGTTCTCTAAATCCACAAAATTCATCTATGTGATGAAAACGGAAAGTTGTATAAGAAAAGGGTCATTAGTGTATTTGATTTCTATAATCACTAACACTAAAGGAAAATAATTAAAGAATATTCCAGTAGTATCCCAGTTCTCAGATGTATTTCCAGAAGAACTACCAGGGAAACCTCCAGATAGAAAAGTGGAATTCAGAATCCATTTGATACCAGGAACCGCACCAATTGCCAAAGCACCTTATCGTTTGGCACCCGCAGAATTGCAGGAACTGAAGAAACAATTAGACGAATTGTTAGAGAAAGGATTCATACAACCAAGTTCATCCCTATGGGGAGAAACGATTTTATTCGTTATGAAGAAGGACGAATCAATGCGTATGTGCATTGACTACCGTGAATTGAACAAGGTCACGATTAAGAATCGGTATCTATTACCAAGAATCGATTATCTGTTTGATCAATTGCAAGGAGCACGATTTTTCTCTAAAATCGATTTAAGGTCAGGATATCATCAATTAAAGGTACAGGAAGAGGACACTCCTAAGACCGCTTTCAGAACAAGGTATGGCCATTATGAATTTACTGTCATGCCATTTGGTTTAACCAGTGCCCCAGCTGCATTCATGGACATGATGAACCGAATATGTAAGCCATATTTGGATAAATTCATAATTATCTTTATAGATGATATTCTTATTTATTCCTAAAGCAAAGAGGAACATGCAGTGCATCTGCACACACTTCTAAGTTTATTAAGAAAAGAAAAGGTTTATGCCAAATTTTTGAAATGTGAGTTTTGGTTAGAACATGTACAATTTCTTGGACATCTAGTCAATCATGAAGGAATTCATGTAGATCCCACTAAGATCGAGGCGATAACCAAATGGAAAACCCCTGAGTCACCAACTGAGGTTAGAAGTTTATTAGGATTGGCCGGTTATTATAGAAGGTTTATTCAAAAATTTTCTAGAATAGCCATTCCCTTAACTAAGTTAACCTGTAAATCCGTTAAGTTTGAATGGGGACCAAAACAAGAAGAAGCCTTTAGAATTCTTAAGCAAAGATTAACCCATACTAGCGTTACCAGAAGGAACTGAAGATTTTGTAACCTATTGTGACGCTTCCAAGTTAGGTTATGGATGTGTATTAATACAACGTCAAAAGGTTATAGCTTACGCTTCTAGACAACTTAAGAATCATGAAGAGAATTATTCAACGCATGATCTAGAGTTAGGAGCTATAATTTTTGCCCTTAAAATTTGGAGACATTACCTTTACGGTAGTAAGTTTACCATATTCACCGACCATAAGAGTTTAAGGTATATTTTTGGGAAAAAGGAGTTGAATATGAGGCAAAGACGCTGGATGGAAATACTTTGTGATTTTGATTGCGATATCCAATATCATGCAGGAAAAACAAATGTAGTCGCTGATGCTTTAAGTCGAAAGTATCATGAAAAGCCAAAAAGAGTACGTTCTCTTAAATTAAACCTGCAAGTAGATTTAAATGATCAGATTAGAAAAGCACAAGAATTAGTAATCAAGGATGATACTAAAAAGTTAAAAGGAATGATTAAGGAATTAGAACAAAGAACAGATGGAATTTGGAGATTCCATAAGAAAAGAATGTGGATACCTAAATTAGGAAACCTACGTTACCGTATATTAGAAAAAGCCCATAAGTAAAAGTATACGATGCATCCTGGAAGTGATAAGATGTATCAAGATTTAAGAAAGAATTTCTGGTGGATAGGAATGAAAAAGGATATAGCAGCATATGTTGCAAAGTGTTTAACTTGTTCACAAGTCAAAGCAGAACATCAGAAACCCTCAGGTTTATTGCAACAATTAGAAATGCCTGTATGGAAATGTGAATTAATAACAATGGATTTAGTTACTAAATTACCCAAAACAAGAAAAGGTAATGATACAATCTGGGTGATTGTAGATAGGCTAACCAAGTCAGCTCATTTTCTACCAATGAAAGAAACTTTCAGTATGGAACATTTAGCCAAGTTATATGTAAATGAAATAGTTTCATTACATGGAATTCCGCTATCAATTTTTTCTGACAGAGATAGTCGTTTTACCTCTCATTTTTGGATAAGTTTCCAAAAAGCCATGGGAACCAAGTTGAATCTAAGCACCGCTTATCATCCACAAACGGACGGACAAAGCGAAAGGACAATTCAGACAATGGAGGATATGCTTAGAGCTTGTGTAATTGATTTCGGAGGTAATTGGGACGATCATTTACCATTGATAGAATTTTCTTATAATAACAGTTATCACACGAGTATCAATGCTGCACCCTTCGAAGCACTTTATGGACGAAAGTGCCGAACGCCAGTCTGTTGGGCAGAAATTGGAGAAAAGCAACTATCTGGACCTGAGATAGTACAAGAAACAACAGACAAAATCATTTAAGTCAAAGAACGACTGAAAGCAGAACGTGATCGACAAAAGAGTTATGCAGATAACAGACGAAAACCATTGGAATTTCAAGTAGGAGATAAGGTGTTATTGAAAGTCTCTCCCTGGAAAGGAGTGGTAAGATTCATCAAAAGGGGAAAGCTAAGCCCCAGGTACGTTGGACCTTTTGAGATTATTAGAAGAATAGGACCTGTAGCCTATCAACTACAACTGCCAGAGGAAATGGCAGGAATACATGATGTATTTCATGTATCTAATCTCAAAAAGTGTTTAGCTGACGAATCACTAGTAGTACCTCTTAAGGATATAGAGGTAAATGAACAGTTAAAATTTGTAGAAAGACCTCTATAAATTGAAGACAGGAAAGTTAAAAATCTCAAGCACAAGAGACTAGTTCTAGTCAAAGTGAAGTGGGACTCCAAAAGAGGACCATAATACACATGGGAGCTTGAATCAGAAATGCAAAGGAAATGCCCACACTTGTTCCAGTAGACATCGAGGACGAGCTCTAAATTAAGGTGGGGAGGATATAACAACCCTCCTGAATATTTTTCGACGCCCTAATATATTTTAAAAAATACCCCTATATGTCTCTAAATACACCACGTACGTGAAAACCGAGCCCAAAATACGATCTAGCATTAAAAATTAATAAAAAATGGGGTTCTCGCGGGGCGCGTAAGCCACCACTTGAGCTTACGCGGGCCGCGACAGCTACAAGATCAGACACAGCCCTGAGCTGCCACGTGGCAGCAATGTGTTGAACCTATGTTGTGACCCAGATCACCTACGCCTAGACCCCCCCCCCCCCCCCATTACGTGGGCCGCGTAAGCCTATGCTTACTTTTACGCGGGCCGCGAGAGACTCGAATTACAGCACTATATAAGAAGGCATCGGGCTTTCAGTTTTCGTCGCTCATTTCTTTTCTTTCTTAACGAATTTCTGAGAAGTAGGCATAATACTCGGGTATAATATCCCCCTAATTAATGAAGTTCTGCCCCAATGTAAGTATTATAACCCCTGTTACGTATTAGATACACTGCCAGATTGATCCAGGGTTCCGTAACGGCTGTCGAGTTTCTTCCCGACGTAGTCGTTGGAATGCCGTCTCGGGGAGGGTATTACTAATGTAAATAATGGGTTATTATACTAACATATGTACATTTGTGTAAATTATAGATTATCACCAAGAAACCCTTATAGAAAACCTAAGACAGCAATGTGAGTAATCTCCTTTTTGTAAACTGTTTTTACAAAACCTTAAATGTTTAACAATGCTATTAAGCAGTGATTGAGTCTTTGTAGTTCTTCAATTACTGCCGGTATATTGGGGTTTTGTATACAAAATGTGGAACACGTTACCATTGGACAACGAGTTAGCCAATGTGTAATATAACCCACCAGTCAGGATTGACAATAATGAATGAGTAATTGTGTAGAAATAAACAATGTGATTGCTCTCAATACTGTTAAAGGATAAAATGCTTTTTGATTAAACTGGGATTCACTCACCAGTATTTCCCACTGACAAATGTTTTTAAAACGCGTTTCAGGTAACAAAATGTAAAAGCCAATTAGAAGAAAGCCAGCTGGAGAGCACTGACGGCTTGAAAAAATGTGGCTATAAAAGTTACCTAAAATGATATTTTAAATTCAATAAAATATGGTTTATCCCTATAAACATGTTGTAATAAGAAACTTGGGTTTTACCCATGTGTTTATTAAATATGGTGTTTTTACTCAGATAAATATTTCCTAACTACGGTCCTGATGAAATTTTCGCTACCAAAATAATAATAATGATAAACAAAAATGATACCACCACAACTTGTCTCGCGGCCGCCCGTTCCCGGGACAGATGGAGGGCGGGGGTTGGGACAGAAGGTGGTATCAGAGCTAAGCCACTGATTCAGCCACAGAAGTGTTCTACTGACATCAATATATTATTTAAATTGTTAGGAAATTTATTATGGAAATACGTGCATATCTTTATTTTATTGTTATGTGTTATTTGACTATTTGTTAGTTTTCAGTATGAGTGATCAAGGACCCTCAGACGTGTATCGTCAATTGTCCGAGTTACCTAGGAGTGAAGGTACTTCTTCACAGCATGCCCTCTCTGGGTATGCCGCTGATAATGAAGAAGGAATATTTGTCTTTAAGGCTTAGTCTGAAGAGCCATTCCCTAAGAAAAAGAGAGGATGATTCAGTAAGGGAGCATTTGAGCGTAGGAAAATAATGCGAAAGTTGCTACAGCAAAGAGTCCTAGCAGCCGCTAAGCGAGAGTCAGATGCCCATAAATAGGATATGCTTAATAGAAGCCTAGCTAATTTCCATATCCTAGCAACAACTGCTGCCGACCCAAACCTGGAACAACTAGTAGCCCCACAACCCTTACCTTTATTCCCCACTCAGCCGATGGAGATAGAAGATAACCCTGAAAATTAAGTAGAAATGCATGATTTCAACCCTGAGGAGATACCTAGGATACCAGCCCCTAATCCCTTAGACCCGGATTATGATCCATGGTTCGATGATCATAGGGATTTTGTGCCGGGAGTATATGATGTATTTCCTGTATGTAACCACAAGAAGTGCTTAGTTGATGAATCATTGGTAATACATCTTCAAGACATATAGGTAAATGAAAAACTCAACTTTGTAGAGAAGCCAATTCAGATTGAAGATAGAAAGATCAAGAATCTTTAGCACAAGAGATTAGTTCTGGTCAAAGTAAAATGGAATTCAAAGAGAGGACCAGAATACACATAGGAACTTGAATCAGAAATGCAACGGAAGTATCCATACCTGTTCTAGTAAATCTCGAGGGCGAGATTTAAAACATGGTGGGGAGGATATAACAACCCTCGAAAACACCCTTAACCGCTTCATAAACGAGAAACTGAACCCGCGTATCATATATTTTAACAAAAAAATGAAAAAATCAAGAAAAATACCCCTGTCGCGGCCTGCGACAGGTTTGAAGGAGCCAGTCGCGGGGCGCGACATCCCCTTGACTTGCCGGACACCCAAGGTGTCACATGTCTCGCACATGTTAGACCTACCGGTTGACAAGGCAACCCTAGCCGTAGCTAGGGTGCCTCGCGGGGCACGACAGGAGCAGGTGGAACGGGTAGCGGGGAGCGAGAGACCCCCGAATCACCTATAAATTGGGTAGTTCAGTAGCATTCATAATTCGTTCAACTTCTTTTCTTTCTCAGTCTATATAAATCTGCAATTATAGCCAAAATACTCCTCTAAAACACGAAGCTCTGCCGCGTTGTAAGTATTTTAACCGGCGATCACTAATTCGTTACCCTACCTGATTGATCTAGGACCCAGCAACGCATGTCTAGGCTCTGCCTGACTAAGTCCGTTGGGGTTCTGTCTCGTGTTGTATGGCTAATTTGATTTGGGTTATCTTACTAACACGCGTGCATTGTTTGTTTTTCATAGAAACTCAAGAGAATAATCAGGAAATATCATCAGGAATGTAACACCCCGACTTTTCGGATCATTACCCGTTCGCTTTTTCTTCGATTTGTAACCGCTTTGTACTCCGAGATTTGATATAAATAAATGGTTATGTTAAACTAAATACATTTTCATCACACCGCACCACTACACGTTTAAACGCTTTATATTCGCAACGTTTACGCAACACGATTACAGAGAATTATACTATTTGAATTACCGTGTTTGTTCATTTGGTTATCTTACGCCTCCGCATACGCTTATCACGCTAACTCGCAAATAGCAAATACTGTTATTAGTAGTAGTAATGTTATGATGTGTGATCTTATGTGCTTTACTTGTGTGTGCTTATTATGTGTAATGTTACTCGCAAACGCTATCGCAACGCAAACTCAACGTTATTCGTACAACTCCAGTTAACACGATAAAACGCAACGTAACACTTAACAAACGAACCAAAGTTGGAAAACTAAGAAACGGAAACCCGGCCGTCCGAATGGCCATCCACCCAGATAGGGCCCATCCGCCCGGATGGAGCCATCCGGACATTGCCACTCGCCCACCGACTTAAACCTCGCCCTCCTCAATAAATACCAGCCGTACGCCCTCATTTCAACACTTTGCATTCCCATCCGCTCCCAAAGTCTCAAACGCGATTCAAGGCCGTTTTTAAGCTTTTTCCCTCAAATCTTCTCCAATCTTCACTCTATTTCACTTCTACTCCATCTTCTTCATCAAAACCACACTTTAACTTTTCTCGAAAACCCTTGATTCCAGCCACCTCGGAGATGGTTTTCCACTCATTTTGCTTAGGCAAACTATTGTGAAGCATCATTCACTCGAGATAGGATCAAGTTATGAAAGATTTCCACACTTTTCAACTTACTTATGAAACTTCTTTTCGATTTTTACACAATAATGGTGGAATTGCGACTCTGTCAGACTCCCGACTCTTTTCATAGTCGAAAGCCAGCTTGAAAACTAATCTCCACCAAAGAGATGGACCGATTAACGGGTCAAACATGAACCTTCATCAAGAACAGAGCGTTTGTCCGAATAAGCATGCCCACCCGGCCGAATGAACTGGATTTGATATTTTTCCGTTGTTTGACACCTCATCGCGCCGTCTCCGTTAACTTAAAAAACCTTTTGTTTAGAAAATTTTGCGAAACTTTGAACATAGACCATCCGTCCGAATGGACCATGTCCATTCGCCCGGATAGGTCTTGCACCCACTCCAAACATTTTTACTTCTATTTTAACACATCAGTTTTACATCGGTTATTATCGTTCGAAACAAAACGGACCATCCGTTCCAAATGGGGGACCATCCGCCCGGATGGCACCCATCAGTCCGGATGGCACCCATCCGCTCGGATGCACTGTCAAATACTTAAACCGCTCGACATTCTGTTTATGACCGTTCAGCCCTAAGGAAGACTTATACATCTGTTTCCGTACGCAGGCTGACCTGACGCGCTCCCTTCAATCCAATCCAGATTGTGTTTGATTGCTAAACACACACTGTAAGTATACTCGAACCCCTTTTCGTTTAATGCACTTTTGGGTGTTACATACGTTCTCTATCAAAACACAACACACAACGTAAACGCTTGATAAACGCTAACCGTTCCCGCATGTTATACGTGATTGATTGAATGCTTGTACTTTGCTTATACAGTGTTACACTAGACCGCCTCTAGCAACGATAGTACTATAGTTTGGACTCAGCACCTGTGTGATAGGGGTTGCTAGGGATCACATTACTTTACTTTATGTGTTCGCTTCGGTGAACATATGTTGCGCATACTCTACAACGCAATCTCGTGGTTCGGTTGTATCTTTGTTTGTTGTTACATGCTTCGCTCGTTACGTGTTACATGCTGGTTATGCGTAAACGCTTTTTATGCTATATCTATGCAAACTTGTGTATTCACCTTTATTTTATGTATTGACCTTTATAGTAACTTATGTGACAGGTTGACTGGATATTATGATGCAATCAAGTTAGAAAGTCTAGAAACTCACCAAATAAAACCCGAGTTGTCGGAATGAAATTTGTTTTTGAGACTGAATATCTGTAATGACTGTTATGAATTATTTGTTTAATAGCATGGGATGTTAAAACTTATAAATATTGTCTTTTAATAGTTGTTATGGATTCTCTTGAACAATCTGTTTCGCTCAGTGCCACGCCCCGATGATTCTACCATCGGTTGGGGTGTGACAGATTGGTTCAGAGCCATAACTATAGGGAATTAGGTCGAGTCGTGTAGAATATATACCTAGTCTATAGTCTAAGTACCAACAGACCCATCGTACGAACCCACCTGGGGCTTCGTACAAACCTGCATGCTGTTATACTCTCGTTCGAAACTACTAAACCACACCTTTGTACGGACCCACGCACATACAGCTTCGTACGAAGGAGCCTTTCCTAAGGTTGAAAACTTATTTTTGTCTTTCCTAAGGCTAACACAATACACACGTTTTGAAAACGCTCGTACAACACCAACGAGTGATTGTGTCGAGATTAGGTGTGAAAACCAAGAACTCTCGATAAGATCACTCACTCTACACGTATTTTACTCTCAGCACGAGAATCTTTCATTGAATTAGGAGTGATATCCATATCTCGACGAAGATCTCCATCTCTATCTCGTCGTTACTTAACCATACTTAGGAGCGAAGTTGTTAAGTTAGGGGTGAAACCCGCACCTTAATAACTTGTTCCACTCCCTACTTTGATTTTACAAACTCTCACCAAAGTCTCGACTGTTCCAATGACCTGGAGTCACGTAGTAACTGGAAGTATGAGTGTCGTTTGCTGTACTCAGCGAGAACACAGTCTAAACGAACTCATAGTTATACAACTATAATAATTATTTGTAAAAAGATATATATATATATATATATATATATATATATATTATTTTCATATTATAAATTAGCAACATTTTGTTGCTTTATTGAGTTGCACCTTTAGCATGGGAGTTTTCCAAAAAGAAAATTTGATTTTTCACTTCTAACCCAAATATTTTTCATCTCTTATAACCTCTTTGACTTTTTTTTTAATTTTAACCCAAAACTTTTCATCTCTTATAAATTAACCCCATCATTTTTTAATTTCAACTTTGGTACCTAATATTTTTCCATCTTTTGCAAGTTTTTCGTTTTAGGTTTCGCTCTAAATGTTGCGAGTCAACACGTCGCAACGTGTGTGTGGGGTTCAACGTTTTTTTGTCTATTTTTTCTGTTTGATAGACCCCTCGCTACGCGTCTATTTTTCCCTATTTGATAGGTTCTTCACAACGCGAGGGTCATAGATCGACTTAGTTATTTTTTTCAATGTTTTACGTTTCGATCAAATTTCTTATTTAACACGCTGCAACGGACGTGCGTGGTTCAAGAATTTACGTATGCTTTGTGTTCGGTGTTATTTTTTCCTTTTTTATTAATTTTTTACGAGATTTTCCGGTATTTTTTGTCGCTAGCAGTGGTGTTGCATTGCTGCTACTTACCATGGTTTTACGCCCCGCCGCAGGGGCTTAATACTAGTTAATATTAATTAGCAACTTTGCAATGCATCAAGGGTTATACATTTGTCATCACGGGTTGCACTCGTGATGCAATGCAAAGTTTTTTTATCTTTATTTTTTTACTTTTAACCCAAGTACTTTTTCAACTTTTACAATTAACTCTTAACACTTTTTCACTTTCAACGTTAGTCCTTTATACTTTCATCTGTTACAATTTTTAGTTTTATGTTTCGGTCTAAATTTTGCGAGTTAACACGTCACCATGTGCGTGTATGGTTCAACATTTTTAGGCCTATTTTTTCATGTTTAACGACGACGTCGTAAAGGGCAGGTCGTAGACCGACTTAGTTATTGCTTTATATGTTTTACGTTTGGCACACATGGTTCAACATTTTTACATTTAACTTCCGTTCGGATTTATTATTTTTTTTTACGTGTTTTCTAGTATTACTTTTTGCTTTTGCTGGCGGTGGAGTAACATTGGTGCTACTTCACAGAGTACAGTTATAAAACAGTATAAATTAAGAAAAATAAGTTTTATTACGTACTAGTTTATAGTCCCGTGTCTTACACCGGTTGAATGATAAGATTGGTTGTATTCAAAGAATAGAATAATTACAAAATTTGAATTATTCTTGATATTGTAGATGTTAAATATAAGTTTTGATATAAACACATATCACCGTCAGGGCCAGCCCTGAGAATTCATGTACCCTGTTCAAGCTCGCAAAAACTTGCCCTTAGACCTTAACGAAATTGGGTATTGGGCTTACTAAAGGTCTAAGGGTCTAAGGGGATACGAAGTGGGCGGCAAAGGGGATCGGCAAACCCAGTTTGCCGCTCGGGAACACCGCCGCCTACCCCCTTTGCCGCGTTGTTTCATTGATCATCGGTGTTTCATCACCGATCGGTGAAGGGAAGGAAGGAGAGAGAGGGTGTGTGTGTGGTGGAGTCCATGCCATCTCAACCAATCACAATTTTTTCATTTTTTAAATAGTTTACCAATTCATGAAGCGTCTAAACATTGCCAACACTTTTGAGCATAGTTTAAACACTTTTCATTGAATGACATGACACACTCTCTTTGGTTGATTTTGAAGTTTACCACTTTCAAGTGTCTAATCACTCCCTACACCCTAAACCTAATGTCAATGGGCTAATAACTAATCTAAACCATAAAATAGTTTTGTAAGTGAGTCTATGTTGGTGTTTGTATGGGTATACCTATTAAATTATTTATTTTTACATATACATATCAGAGTTTTTAAAAAATAACGAGACCTTCAAAATATCGGGCCTGACCGGTGGTCCTCCCCGCTCACCTTCAGGGCCGGCCATGATTAGCGTAACATAAACTATCCATACCAAGTTAAAGACAATATAACATTACTCACTATAAATGACGCGTTTAAGCAAATACCTTATATTTATTTGTTACTTTAGTAATAGTAATTAGATATACATAAAATGTATATTTATATAACAATTAAATTTCTATATTATGTTATGATACGATACGTAAGGATTGTGAAGAAAATTCTTAAATCTCATCCTTATTTTGGAGAATGAGACGAAGTAGAAAAAAACCAACGAACACATAAATGTTTCCTTAAAATTTTGGATGATAATGAGAAAGGTCTTAAATTTTAATTGAGATAGAGTTGGTGGCTGAAAATGGTGGTGATGGGTAACGGTATATCGAATTCTATTAAAAAATTTCAGTTAATGTCATATAATATTCTCTTTTTCAATTCATTAATAATATTATTAATTAATTAATTTTTGTTTGAATTAATAGATAAATTCATCACAAAATATTTACTTGAAATAATCACTTCACTACATTATTTCTAATATATAAACTCAAATCTGAGTGTTATTATTTTACATATTTTTTTGTGGTGTTGATATGAAATATTGATGTATATAATTTAAAAAAATAACATTTTTAATAATGTAACACTATAAAAAAATAGCATTTTAATAGCGTACACCTTGTCTCTTAGATAATAGCAATTATTTTTTCTCAAACTTGATTTACGCAAAACAGCTTATCCATTTTAAGAAATAATAAAATAATAGATTTTAAAATTACAGATAATTTTTATATTTTATAATTATAAATTAGAATTATATATTAATTAATAATATCATTAATATTAGTGAATTGATGGAGAAAATATCATGTGGGATTATTCTTATATATTTTAAGAAGTAATAAAATCAAAGGTTTTAAAATTATAGATAATTTATATCTTTTTATTTATAAATTAGAATTAGATATTAATTAATTATAATATTATTAATATTATTTTTTCTATACTAATAAATAAAAATCTATTATTGACACGTGTTAATCTCTGGTGGCTCTTTATCTTATTTTCAATTTCTTTTTCTTATATAGTTTAACTAAATATAATTTAGATAAGAATAATAACTTTTATATCAAACTTTGAATTAATAATCTTCTTATCTTATTTTTCAACTAGAAAACTAACTAAAAAAAACCTAAAAAAAAGCCAAAAAACATACCAAATTTTTTTTACAATTTTTTATAAAAAAATCGCTAGTTTTTATATATAAAAAAAATTTTCAAAAAAAAAAAAATTGTTGTACTGCACATGTGTATCTGTACTACACATATTACACATGTGCAATACAACAAAAAAATTTATTTATTTATTTTTTGAAATTTTTTTCCATGTATAAAAACCTCCGATTTTTTTATAAAATAAAAAAAATTGGTATGTTTTTTAGGCTTTTTTTGTTAGTTTTTTTGTTTTCTCATTTAAACTAGTTTTCTCATGATCCATCCCCTATATATATATATAGGGGATGGTTCAAATGAAAACCACTTTTATTGTGAAAACTCGAAAACTAACTAAAAAAAGCCTAAAAAACACACAATTTTTTTTCAATTTTTTTTATAAAAATCACTGGTTTTTATATATGAAAAAAAACTTTTTTCAAATTTTTTTTTCTTTTGTATAACACATGTGTAATAATACACATGTGTAGTATACATACACAGGATAAGGATCATTACAGAACACTAATTATTGCGAGAACAAAAAGAACAACTCTAAATCACTAAATTTTGGGATTTAAGATTAATATTTCTTAAATTTTATGTTTCTTACATTAATATGTGTATTATATATACATAAAAAATCATATATTTTTTCCTACACATACTCTACATACATGTAGGTAATTTAGCCTACACATAACCTACATGTGTGTATGTTATTTAGAAACTGAAGATTTTTCATATTTTGTTTTAAATTCTAGTATGATAAATAATAAATATTACATTTATAACATTTTCATTTACTTTTTAGGTTTTTAGGATTGAAAAAATGAGTGATTCACTTTGTTCTGCGTGTTCTCGCAATATTTAGTGTTCTGCATAGAACCTTCCCCTACATACACATGTGTAGTATTACACATGTGCACTACACAATTTTTTTTTTTGAAAATTTTTTTTATATAAAAAAAACCTGCGAAAATTATTATGCAAAAAAAAAAAATTGGTATGTTTTTTTGGCTTTTTTAATTAGTTTTTGAGTTTTCACAATAACTAGTTGTTTTCATTTGAACATTCCCCTATATATATATATATATATATATAGGGCAAGGCTAGGTAGAAAACCCTATCTATATGAAAAACCTTAGAAAACCCAACCTCCCGACATTTTTTTTTTTGAAAAAATTAACACATGTAATATACATGTTTTTAAGAGTTTTGGGCCAAAAAAATCAAAAAAGCGCCGAAGGGATCTTTTAAAAAAAAAAAAAATTTCAGCAATTTCTGTCATTTTTGGCTAACACATGTTAGGCGACCGAACATGGCTGAAATTTGTTTATTTTTTAAAAAAAATCCCTTCGGCGCTTTTTTGTTTTTTTTGGCCCAAGACACTCTAAAACATGTGTTATTTTTTTCAAAAAAAAAATGTCGGGAGGTGGGGTAAAAAGGCCGGGAGATTTGGGTTTCCAGAGTTTTCTACCTAAATGTGGGTTTTCTGTCTAGCATTGTCCTATATATATATGACAACTACATTATTGTTATAATTACTATTCATTCCAATCTAACTTTAAATAATTCTAATTCAAATTCAAATCTAATTCTAATTTTAATTTTAATTTAATATTAAATTACTGTTCATTCAAGTTCTTTTTTATCATATATCAATTTCTTATCCCATTAAACAATAATTTAACTAGATATAATTTAGATAAGAATAATAACTTTTTTTTATCAAACTTTAAATTAATAATAATATATAATTTGTGTTTTCTCCTTTTCCATAGGAGATAAAGAAGTTTTCTTTTTTTTTTCTTTGTAAAACCAACAAATATATAAATTTTTATTCTCATTTAAATTAGATTTAGTTAAATTATTTTTTAATGCTATTATTATTTAATATTTAATAGGATACATAGATAAGAAAATTATATTAAATCATAAACTTCATGGATTTTTCTTATTTATTTTATTTTTTCCATTTATTAATTATCATTTAATATTATTGGTTCTATCACATGTAATACACATATTTCTAACCTAATAATAAATAAAAAAAACTTGTGCAATATACGGGGTATTTTAAAGACATAACCATATTGCTTATTAACCAATTGGGGTAGCCCAGTTGGCCACCGACACCCACCTCTTCCCAGAGGTACCAGGTTCGAGTCTTGGGAGTGGCATATGTCGCCCAGGGTAAGAACTTAGCATGGGGAAGTCACCGCGGAGCTAGCTTGGTCGGTTAGCGGCTCCCGGAGTGAGATCACTCCGGCGGTTGGGAGGACCGTGCACTATCCCCCCAACCATATTGCTTATTATATAAAATTAAATTGTGCAATTCGTATATAACACGGGGTGCTAAGCTACTGAATTAACAGAGAAAATACCATATGTGATATGACATTATTGAGAGTTTATTATTAGAATTAGATGTGATGTGATGTGAAATTAAATTGTGCAATTCGTATATAACACGGGGTCAATCTATTTGGACACCTTATCTGCCTATTTAGACACCCTTTGCCTCGTATAGGCCTCGTATAGGCCTATACGAGGCGTATATGGTTACATCAAAATCAGTGCCTGACTCATGTCACTTCTGGTTTGACCCCTTCAAGACGCCTCGTATAGGCCTATACTGGGCGTATAGGACCCTTCGTATAGGCCTCATATGTGACCCTTTGCCCCTTATATGCCTCGTATAGGCCTATACTGGGCGTCTTGAAGGGGTTTTTTTTTTTTTTTTTAACAAACATTTTATACAATATTAATCGTTTTAGCAAACTTTCATACAAAAACAAGTTTTTTTATTTTAAATAATTAATATTAGGACCCCTCGTTGGTTTTTTTTAGTTGAAAAATAGATGTTTTGGTAGGGTAATTTGATTGTTTTTTGAGGGTGATGTTTTTTGAGTAAAAAAATGGTGTATAGTATAAGTCTAGTATAGGTCCCATATAGGTCTTGTATAAGCCTATAGGCCTAAACGGGACCTAAACCACACCTATAGTCCTATACGAGTGTTGTATCTTATCCAATAGTCTAATATCGTATTGTATTGTATCGTATCATATCGTATCGTATAGTATAGTATAGTATAGTATAGTATAGTATAGTATAGTATAGTATAGTATAGTGTAGTATAAGTCTCGTATAGGTCTTGTATAAGCCTATCGTGTTGTATCGTATCGTATAGTATAGTATAAGTCTCGTATAGCTCTCGTATAGACCTATATGGGACCTATACGAGACTTATACTATACACTATACGATACAATACGATACCATACTATACGATACAATACGATACAATACAATACGATACTATCGTATCATATAGTGTAGTATAGGTCCCTTATAGGTCTTGTATAGGCCTATCGACGTATACGGGCGTTGTATCGTATCGTATAGTGTATAGTATAAGTCTAGTATATGGCCCCTATAGGTCTTGTATAAGCCTATAGGCCTAAACGGGACCTAAACCACACCTATAGTCCTATACGAGTGTTGTATCTTATCCAATAGTCTAGTATCGTATTGTATTGTATCGTATCGTATAGTGTAGTATAAATCTCGTATAGGCATTGTATGGGCCTATGGATGTGGTATCGTATCCTATAGTATCGTGTTGTATCGCATCGTATCGTATAGTATAGTATAGTGTAGTATAAGTCTCGTATAGGTCTTGTATAAGCCTATCGTGTTGTATCGTATCGTATAGTATAGTATAAGTCTCGTATAGGCATCGTATAATTAATATTAGTGTTATTATAATTAATATGAGTTTTTTTATAATTAATATTAGTGTTATTGATATTAATATGAGTTTTTTTATAATTAATATTAGTGTTATTATAATTAATATGAGTTTTTTATAATTAATATTAGTGTTATTATAATTAATATGACTTTTTTATAATTAATATGAGTTTTTTATAATTAATATTAGTGTTATTATAATTAATATGAGTTTTTTATAGTTAATATTAGTGTTATTATAATTAATATGACTTTTTTATAATTAATATGAGTTTTTTATAATTAATATTAGTGTTATTATAATTAATATGAGTTTTTTATAGTTAATATTAGTGTTATTGATATTTAAAAAGAGAAAACAAAAAAAAACCCTTCAAGACGCCCAGTATAGGGCTATACTGGGCGTCTATGTGGACCAAAAGACCATTATACCCCTGAATTAGGCCTATACTGGGGGCAATTCAGGGGTTTAATGGTCTTTTGGACCCTTCGTATAGCCCTATACTGGGCGTCTATTTTTATTTTTTTTTGTTTTTTCTTTTTAAATATTAAAAAAAGAAAAAAAAAATAATAGACGCCCAGTATAGGGCTATACTGGGCGTATACGAGGGGTCCAAAAGACCATTATAGCCCTGAATTAGGCCTATACTGGGGCAATTCAGGGGTTTAATGGTCTTTTGGACCCTTCGTATAGCCCTATACTGGGCGTCTTGAAGGTTTTTTTTTTTTTTTTTTTTAACAAACATTTTATACAATATTAATCGTTTTAGCAAACTTTTATACAAAAACAATAAAACTTTAAAAAAAAAACAACTCAAATTACCCCACCAAAACACCCATTTTTTTACTCAAAAAACATCACCCTCCAAAAACAATCAAATTACCCTACCAAAACATCCATTTTTCAACTAAAAAAAAAACCAACGAGGGGTCCTAATATTAATTATTTAAAATAAAAAAACTTGTTTTTGTATAAAAGTTTTGCTAAAACGATTAATATTGTTAAAATGTTTGTTAAAAAAAAAAAAAAAAAACCCCTTATATACGCCTAGTATAGGCCTATACTAGGCATATAAGAGAGGCAAAAAAGACCAATTTACCCTCAGTATAGGCCTAAATTAGGGGCTAAATGGTCTTTTTTCCCCTAGACGCCCAGTATAGGCCTATACGAGGCGTATACGAGGCAAATAAGACAAAATATGACATAATCAGAGATTCTCTTGGAAATTGAAAAAGGCTATACGCCTCGTATAGGTCTATACGAGGCGTCTTGAAGGGTGTCCAAATAGGCAATAAGGTGTGTAAATATGTAGACCCTTTTGTTAATATTAGATTGGTATTAGATGATTTGTCACAAAATGCCTGGAAAATAATATTCAAATATTCGGATTAGTAGTGAGGGAGAGAGAAAGTAAACAATTCAGAGTGTCTTTATATCAAGTGTGTTTCTAGTGTTTTGTAAAAGAGTGAGAGAGAAGGGCTCAATGCACACAGTGGCGCAAAATACGCCAAACGTACTATTCCGGTCTCCACTTCTCCTCTCATTCCCAACGTTACACCTTCACTCCGGCTAACCTACTACGCTTTCATGCCCCCCTTCCGTTACACTTCATTAAAACCAATGCTTCAACAACCCACACTGCCGTTCATGGCTAACATACGCTTCCTCTTCATCCTCCTCATCTCCTCCGCCACTTTGCTAACATACGCCGACCCTTCGCCTGAAACCCTAACAGAAATCGACACACTTCTCGATTTCAAACTCAACCTTCATGATCCACTCAGTGCACTCACCAGCTGGGACCGGTCAACCTCTTCCGCTCCATGCGACTGGCGAGGCGTCGGTTGCTCCGCCGGCCACGTCACTGACCTACGTCTGCCACGTCTGCAGCTTCACGGCGCATTGTCTACCAAACTCGGTAACCTGCGCATGCTGCGCAGACTAAGCCTCCGGTCAAACAGCTTCAACGGTAGTATTCCGGTATCTCTGTCAAAATGTGAACTCTTACAATATGTTTTCCTTCAGTATAACTCTTTCTCCGGCGAGATACCGCCGGATATTTCAAATCTGAAACAGATTTTAATATTTAACGTCGCCGGAAACAATATCTCCGGCGAAGTTCCGAAAATTTTTCCATCAAGTCTCCGGTACCTTGATCTGTCCTCAAACTCACTCTCCGGCGAGTTACCGAACAACCTCTCCGACTCACCGGATCTGCAACTCGTAAACTTTTCATACAATCATCTCACCGGAGTGATTCCGGAGAGGTATGGCGGTTTAAAAAACCTTCAGTACCTTTTACTTGATTACAATAGTTTGCAAGGTACGTTACCGTCGGCGTTAGCGAACTGTGTTTCACTGCTGCATTTTAGCGCCGACGGTAACGCAATCGGAGGTGTTATTCCGGCTGGAATAGCTTCGCTTCCTAAGCTACAAGTTATTTCACTCTCGAATAATAATCTCACGGGTTTAATTCCGGCGTCTATGTTTTGTAATGTTTCGGTTGATAAACCGTCGATACGGAATGTTCAGTTAGGGTTTAATGCGTTTACGGATATTATTCCTCCTGTGTCTGGTAAATGTTTTAGTGTTTTGCAAGTTTTGGATCTTCAACAGAATCAAATTCATGGTGATTTTCCGTTGTGGTTGACTGATTTAGCTACATTAACGGCTTTAGATGTTTCGGGTAATCGTTTGTCTGGTGAAATTCCGGGTGAGATTGGGAGGTTGAAGCAGTTGGAGGAGTTGAAGTTGGCGAATAATTCGTTATCCGGTTTGTTTCCTAGTGAAATTAAGGAATTGGTTAACTTAAGAGTTTTGAATCTTGAAGGGAATTTGTTTTCTGGTGAGATTCCTAAGTTTTTAAGTGAGTTAACGGGGCTTAAGATGTTGTATTTGGGTGGGAATCGGTTTAACGGTAGTGTTCCTTCGAGTTTTAGCAATCTTACGAAGCTCGAAACGTTGAGTTTGAGAGGTAATAGTCTCAGAGGAACGTTGCCGGAAGATTTGATGTCAATGAGCAGTCTTGTAACATTGGACCTTGAAGGAAACAGTTTTTCGGGTGAAATTCCGGTCAGCATTGGAAATTTGAAAGCTCTGTCAGTTCTAAATTTGAGTGGGAGTGGGTTTTCTGGTAAGATTCCAGGAAGCATTGGGAGTCTGTATAAGTTGACTGCTCTTGATTTGAGCAGACAGAATCTCACCGGAGAGTTGCCGTTGGATCTTTTCGGTTTGCCTAACCTGCAACTGGTTGCTTTGCAAGAAAATTCGTTTTCCGGGGATGTCCCTGAAGGTTTCAGCAGCTTGTTAGGTTTGCGTTACTTGAATCTGTCTTCGAATTTGTTTTCCGGTCACATTCCTTCAACTTTTAGCTTTCTCAAGTCATTGGCTGTTCTATCTTTGTCGAATAACAATGTCTCTGGTAACATTCCACCGGAGCTTGGCAATTGCTCTGCTCTTCAGGTTCTTGATTTGGGTTCAAACACATTGAGTGGGAAAATCTCTCCTGATATTTCACATCTCTTGCATTTGACCCAACTCGATTTGAGTAACAATAATCTTTCCAGTGAGATACCACCGGAATTGTCCAGCATCCCATCCTTGAACTCCATTATACTAAACTCCAACCATCTTTCCGGAAACATTCCGGAGTCGTTTTCCCATCTGTCTAACCTCAATTCGCTAGATCTCAGTTCAAACGACTTGAGTGGTGAGATTCCAGCAAATCTTACCGCAATTTCAAGCTTGATGTATTTTAATGTCTCCAACAATGATCTTGAAGGGCCAATTCCAGAGCCATTGGCTTCTAGATTCAACAATGAATCTGTTTATGCGGGTAATGGTGGTTTGTGTGGGAAGCCGTTGGATCGAAAGTGCAAAGGGATAACTAGTGGTAGTAACAAAAGAATGATTTGGCTGATTGTTGTAGCTGCTGCTGGAGCTATTTTCATGTCTCTATGTTGTTGCTTCTACACATACAGTCTCTTCAGATGGCGAAGACGGATTCAAGAGAAGTCAAAAGCGGGTGAGAAGAAGAAAACGAGTCCACAACGAAGCTCGGGGACTCGAAGTAGTGGCGAAAATGGAGGCCCGAAGCTTGTTATGTTCAATAACAAGATTACTCTGGCCGAAACCCTAGAAGCAACCCGGCAGTTTGATGAGGAGAATGTTTTGAGCAGAACCCGATTCGGGTTGATCTTTAAAGCGTGTTACAATGATGGAATGGTGTTGTCGATTCGTAGGCTGCAAAGCGGGCTACTTGACGAGAACATGTTTAAGAAGGAAGCAGAATTGCTCGGGAAAGTCCGACACCGTAATTTGACCGTTCTTCGTGGATATTACGCGGGTCCACCTGATCTTAGGCTGCTTGTGTATGACTACATGCCAAATGGAAACCTTGCAACTTTGCTTCAAGAAGCATCTCACCAAGACGGGCATGTTTTGAACTGGCCCATGAGGCACTTAATCGCCCTCGGTATAGCTCGCGGGCTAGCTTTCCTTCATTCGACTACCATGGTCCATGGCGACGTCAAGCCACAAAATGTTCTCTTTGATGCAGATTTCGAAGCCCATATGTCTGAATTCGGGCTAAACCTACTCGCCACCAGCAGATCACCAGAAGCTGCAACCTCCAGTTCCGGTTCAGTCGGGACCCTGGGCTACGTGTCACCCGAAGCAATACTAACCGGTGAAGTGACAAAGGAGTCAGACGTCTACAGTTTCGGGATTGTTTTGCTGGAGTTGTTAACAGGTAAGAAGCCAGTGATGTTCACACAAGATGAAGATATTGTCAAATGGGTCAAAAGACAGTTGCAAAGAGGTCAAGTTTCCGAGCTTTTGGAACCCGGGCTGCTCGAGTTAGACCCCGAGTCATCTGAATGGGAAGAGTTCTTGCTTGGTGTTAAAGTCGGGCTACTTTGTACCGCACCTGACCCGCAAGACCGGCCCATGATGGGCGACATTGTGTTCATGCTCGAAGGTTGTCGGGTTGGTCCCGATATTCCATCATCGGCCGACCCAACCTCCCAACCTTCCCCGGTGTAGACCCGAAAATAACCCAAGTTTGTTTTGTTTAACATTAATTTTCTATTGATGTTTTTTCAAAAGATTTGATTGTAGTAATTGTAGTTTAGAAATTTGGTATTTAAAATGTGGCAATTTAGGAGCTTTTTGTTTTACGGATATGTTTCAGTTTTGTACTTTACGGTGGCGGTGCCGGCGACGGCGCCGGTGGTGGTGTTGGGTGGAAGGATAACTGGACAAGTGATTCCGGCGAAGTAACATGGTGGTCAGTGGGGGTCTGACAATAGAGCCGTTAATGCATCACACTACATTTTAATATTATTTATTATTCGCTGAACCCCACAAATAGTCATTTTTTAATATTGATTTAAATATTGGGATATCATAGCTGTCACTGTGTGATGTGTACAGAAGTATTTGGCATCGTTTTGCGATCGTAACAGTCAATTTCTTGGGGGAAAATTACCAAACTAGCCGCTTGACCAACCTTTTTACGAAAATAGCCATTTGACCGGGCTTAATGGACCTTCCCATCCAAGTGAACCCCCATTTTTATGCACCTTCAATCCAGCCACAACCAAGCGGACACGTGTCCCTTTAACCTGAACCGGCTTTATGCCGCCACGCCTGTCAGCCGAGCCGCTTCATCCCCAAGCCAAGCGGTGTACCGGCATAAGGGCAGCGGTGTACCGGCTTGGCCATAGGTGTACCGGCTTAATGGCAGCGGTAGCGGCTTGGCCACAGGTGAACCGGCATAATGGCAGCCGTGTACCGGCTTGAACACAGGTGAACCGGCATAATGGCAGCCGTGTACCGGCTTGGCCATAGGTGTAGCGGCTTAATGGCAGCGGTAGCGGCTTGGGTAGTGAAAGGTCATGTCAACCTCGCCTCGGGATGAAGCGGTAGCGGTAGCGGCTTGGCTTGGGGATGAAGCGGCTCGGCTGACAGGCGTGGCGGCATAAAGCCGGTTCAGGCCAAAGGGACACGTGTCCGCTTGGTTGTGGCTGGATTGAAGGTGCATAAAAATGGGGGTTCACTTGGATGGGAAGGTCCATTAAGCCCGGTCAAATGGCTATTTTCGTAAAAAGGTTGGTCAAGCGGCTAGTTTGGTAATTATCCCATTTCTTGGTGTTTAATGTCACATACTGTCATTGTGGTATTTGACTTTTTGATCTTTGCGCGGAACATAGTTGGTAACGAATTGCATCATGAAAATTAATTATCAACGGAATTTCAGAACCTATACAATGCCTAGTTTAGCATAACAGATTAATATTGGCGGCGAGTTTCCCCAGGAACTGATGGCTTGGTGGCTCGGGTATGCATCCAATTCTGACAGTTATGGAGGAGGGGATGCATTTGCTCGATTGAGGGCATCCCAAGATGCTTATCTGGTGATTTAGTTGGCCATTAAAAAAATATTTTTTTTGAATGGCAACAACTTCTAGTTTTGAAAATCACACTGACGAGTTTCTTTAATTATGATTTCACAAAAACTATCGAACTTATAAGTTGAGTTTCTTCCGATCAAAGTTAACATCCTCATAAGTTGTCAGTCAAAAGAATGGTATATTTGAATTCCACTGCTATGCATCAATAGCAAATAACAATATTAACCATTTCTAAAAAACACATTACCGATCCGACTGTCGGAACCATCAGTAACCAGCCATTTTTCCTAGGGGTTAAGATCTACAACCAAGTGGACTGATATTATGGTTGAATTGGTCGGACCATTTTGTCCGACTCGTTGTCAAAACCTAAGATCTGGGCATTGTTGCTGGTTCCGCCATTGTGTGTTCTGTGTTTTGTACTTTAGTTTATTTTTCTTGGTGTTTGGTGGTTATTTCTTGATTGCTTGTCATGTGTGATAATGTTGTGATTCTCCAGAACGAAGATCGATTGCTTAACCGATCATCATTTATGTTTATGGTTACGCAATTCTCTAGAACGAAGACCGGTTATGGTTAAGCCCAGTGTTGTAAAGATCGCTAGGCGCCAGTCGGGCGATGGAGTACTGACTAGGGATTAATCGGGATTAATCAGGATTAATCGGATCGGAATTTATATATATAATTTTTAAATTTATATATATATATACACATACAATAATATCAATATATTAAAAATAGTTCAAAATTCAAATAACTAAGTTTAAAACATAGCAAATCAAGTATTTAAACATTCAATACACACGTTAATATCAATATAATACTTAAAAATAGCTCAAAATTCAAACAATGAAGTTTAAAACATAGCAATTTAAGTATTTAAACATTCAAACATTAGTATATCAGTCATGGCCTCATGAAATATGTTTTAATGGGTTAAAAACATGTTTTTTTTTGGGCCAGTTTGGAACTAAACAACATGGGCCATGTATTTAATGGTTAAAAACATTTCTTTGGGCCTGATTTAAACTAAAAAAAAAGTGGGCCGACTAGAAACGATTTGGCCGACTTGGGCCACCTTGCACCGACTAGGACCGACTTGGACCGACTACCGACTAATGGTCCGACTAGCTCAAAATTAATCAGTCAACGCTCGACTAACGCCTAGGCGCCGATTAATTCCGATTTTACAACACTGGTTAAGCCTCTATAACCGAACCGAACCTACTTTCCACATCCTAGTCAATAGATTAGTCAGTAAAAGCCCCACTCTATACGTGGCAGTGACATAATAGTCACTACTAACCATTATTACTACACATGATCTAAAACTCTTCATACACATTTTTGTATCCTTGTCAAATTATATAAATATGTATAGAAAATAACATTTTTAAATATGTTGATAATAGGGGTGTGCATGGGTCGGTTTGGATCGGTTTTGGGTCATAACCATAACCATAACCGAGTCGGTTATTGAAAAGTCATAACCATAACCGGTGGTTATGGCGGTTTCAGTTATGGCGGTTTTGGTGGTTATGGTGGTCGGTTATGGGCCGGTTAACCATGAACTTGGATGTAGCAAAATTTAGCTCAAAACAATATTATCTATAAATAATAATACCTTTAATCACCAAATAAAACGATATATAATAAATTCAACCAAAATGATATCCAAAATTCGAACGAATGTTCAACCAAAATGACATAATCCATAAACTCAGATGAATGCTCAACCAAAATGACATATTCCATAAACTCAAACAAAGTTCAACCAAAATGACATAATCCATAAACTCAAACAAAGTTTTACCCAAAAAAACCAAATACCACATGGTGGAAGTTTAATCCCAATCTTCGTCTCCATGAAAGTGTCTTCAGTTGTTCTCTTTTCCGGTGAAAAATCTAAAAAAAACATATGTAATTATGCTTTAATATTAAGTAAAAATAAATAATAAAGTAAAAATAAGTGCATTATAACCTTGTTCTATTTTCTCTATGTTGTCAACCAAGTCTTGTAATTGTACTCCATGAACTTGAGTATTTTGTAAATCCTTTGGTAAATGTCGTATCCAATCTTGTGAACAAATTAAAGTCTCGGCGGTTTTTGGCGTAAGAGAGCTTCTATAAGTATCTATGACACGCCCACCGGTACTAAAAGCGGACTCGGATGCCGCGGTTGAGATTGGCATCCCTAAAACATGTCTAGCAAGTTGAGAAAGAACCGGAAATTTCTTTGAATTTAACTTCCACCAACTTAACACATCAAACGTATCATCTCATTTTACCATTTTCTCAGTTCCATCACGCAAATATACATCAAGTTCACTAGTATTAGCCCCTCTTCCACATTTTTTCTCCAAATATTTCAAATAACCCCCCTCTAAATCAACAACCCTTTCACCATCAACCGAGCTAGAAGATGAAAATGTATCTTTTTTTCTCATTCGTCATACAAGAATCAGAGGAGAATCAGTCAACACAAACGAGAACAATCAGTCATACAACAATCAGTCATACAAGAATCAAAGGAGAATCATAAACGTAAAGGTGCAATATGCAGTCAACATGTAACACCCGTCTTGAATTTATAAGAATTTAATGTAAAAACGGGATTTATATAAAATATGACCCATTTAAAATATAAGTTCCAAAAGTAAAGTTTTAAGGTAACTAACATTAGTCAACTACTGACTAATTCAACATTCAAAAGTTATTTAGCAAATTAGTTACATCATTGACATTGTCTAAACAGAGTTAATTTAAAGTGGAAGCTTCAAAAGTTCGTGTTCGGTTCTTCAAAACATGCTTGATTGTCGTCCACATACTTGCAACACCTACAAACTAAAATTTTGACAATTATTAGTATTGGGTTTCTTGGAATTATTGCTTAATCGAAACTACGTTTGGAAACGGATTCAATTAACTACAATATACAAAAACTTAGTCAAATTTCCAGACTCTACCGTAACTTACGGTATCTACCGTAAGTTACGGTAGTTGTCACACCCCGAATTCCACGTGTCACCGGTGGGCCCGGTGGGGAGTATCGTGACGTGGTTGGCAACATAATAGTCAAACAACACAATATTTAAATGCACAGCGGAAGCAATTGAAAGATATATTTCAACCGAATAAAATATTGTAATATCATGTATCACAAACAGTTGGAAGTTTATCCACAGACGGATCGAAATAAATAGGAAACAATAGTTCAACAGACGTGAGGCATCTTAAGCTTGCGAGACTCTTTATTGATGCTAAGGAGATATCCAGCCAATTACGAGTAGTACCTGCACTTAATCTTTTTGGGAAAATACGTCAGTTTACACTGGTAAATACAATCAACTGACTCATTTTAAAATTGATTAAAAATTGATTTGGATGCACATGGCACAAACATTTTATAACTTGGGATAATTATTTAAATATATAAACTTGTAAAAGAATTACATGTTCCTTATGCGTTCAGTAGCCCGGATCATGCCGGGTTAAAGATCAATAGACACACCACATTCTTTATTTATGCACTGACGAGTGTACGCCTACACTCCGCGCTTAGGTCGTGACCATTTCGTAAAATGATGCCAAGGATATCCGGGACATGGTCATTAACCCCCCAAAGGCTTTAAGTAAACAAAACAATTTAAACGGGCCGATCAAATTTCAATTAACCACCATACGATGGAAGATTTAATGCCCGACCAAGCGGTATTTTATATACCGTACCCCAAGCCCGTATAGGGAAAATAAGTTAAAAGTATTTACCTGAGCAAAGTAATAATCACAATAAGCAAATGCAAGTAGCTTTTACTGGTCCTCCTATTCTGGAACGAAGGTTTATAATAACCTATTAGAATCCTAACGGGTCTTTAATTAAGCTTAAGCTTAGACCGGTTAGTTTTAAAGATACGGTTCGTACGCACGATTAAGCGAAGACCGGAATAGAATGTGATTTAGACCCGAAAAGTTTGAAGACTTGCTTAATATGGGTATATTATACACATTCTGTATTTTGAGATAAAACCGATAAGGTTTGACCCGTTTCGGCTAATTTATGCAAACTAGTTACATAAACCGAACCGAACGCGTAATAAGCGTAACGGGTATTCATGAGAGCCACATACAGGTTTCCTAAGTTAATATGCCTCAAATATGTTATGACATCAGTAAGATGTCTTTTATTATGCCCGAAACGAATTTAAACACAAACTATGCCTCGTAAGGGTAGTTTGGTCATTTACAAGGTTATAAAAGAGTTTAAGTATCAACCTGAGTTACAGGTCTGATATAATCAGAAAAAAATACTTAGTTTACTAAGTTATAACAGTATGGTATTGCATATATGTGAAATTTATCAATTATAACCAAACTATGCACCGTAGGGGCATTTTGGTAATTTCACAAAAGCCGAAAAGCTCAAAACTGAAGTCTGAGTTTAACAACTTTTGCTTACTGTTAAAATATTATAATTTACCTAAAATATCAGTAGGTATCAACCCTTGTATGTTTAAAATAGTTTTAGTACATACTATGCGTTAAAAACGCTTAATAAGGCGATTAGAAGCCGTTTCCGGGTTCTATATGGAAAACTGATATTTTTATTATTCCAGAAGGCTTAAAATAATTTATTTATCATATGTAATCAGTAGCAAAAGGTTTGGGGTCAATTAGATATGTAAAAGTCATTTTATTGCCCGTAAGGGCAAAACCGACAATTACCGGATTAAGCCTATGACTATAAGTTATGCTCAGCCTAAAATTAATTAAAAATCTTCAAAAATCCCAAAATAATATATTACATCAGTGGGTAATAAGTTTGATATCAAAAAGTATGTTTAAATAGGCTATACGCTAATTATGTCGTTTAATCGCTAAAGAAGCTTTCTAATTACGCTAATGAGCATAACTCTCAATCTACACCTCAAACTGATGTCAAATCTTGGGTGCAAGTTTATAATTCAGTAGCTAAGGTTTCTACACTTTTACATTTTCAAAAATCACGTTTTAAGGTGAAAGGGCATAATGGTCAACATATGAGCAATTAACGGAATCATGCATATTAATTGGATAACTAATGAACCAAGGTGTATAATCCCAGAGGGTTATACTAGCATGTAACCTAGTCCAATTAAATCTCTAAGGTATTTCTAAAACATACCAAAATGGGTCAGAATTGAAGTCAAAGCAAAAGTCAAAGTTTTTGCGACTTTCGGTTCCGAACCGGGTCTAAACAGAAAATTGTCGGGTTGAACATGTTTAGACATGTTCTTACACTAATTACCAAGTTATATTAATGATCAAACAGGTTGTATGTGTTCTACATTGCTAATTATGCATAAATTAGAAAATAAGCATTCTGTTGACTTTTTAATAACAAGTTTGACCCGACATTTGACCTAGTTAGAGTGGGAATCAGAGGGTGCCCTTTTAAGGGTTTAATGCCCACATAATTACCAACTTATAACTACTTTCAATTCGAGTAATCACTGAACCATCAGTGATTAATTGCTAAGTCAACCGTTAATTACGACGGTTTGACTTTTAAGCTAAAACTAAGCAAAAACTTAACTAAGAAAGGTTAAGCATACTTACTGAAGTCCTATGCACGATTAGTGATCACTTGAGCCTGCTTTGGAGCTCCAGAAATGATCAGAAATGCTAAAGGAAGGTGTGAAGAATTGGTTGCAACCTTGTCCCTTTATATAGTGCTCAAGAACTCATGGATTGTTGACACACAAGCCTAACCATGGCCATGGATCACTTCCAGATGTCCCTAAGTGTCTAGGGGTTGCCTAGGGGTCGTACAAGATGAGGAAAATCGTTTATAAGTCGGTTAAAATGGCTATGGCAGACAAGAACCCAACAAATTCGGAGCAGACGACCCCTCGCGGCACACGTAGCCCCCCCTCAGGGCCGTCGCGTGGCGCGAGGCCCCTTCTGATCAAATCTCAAATTTTGATTTTTTACGCTTTGGTCCTTGGCTCTTGGGAACTTTGCTACGACTTTATTTCTTGCACTTTGAACCCTCCAAATTGACTTATAAGGGCTTTAAGACATATACCCACTTTGTTAAGTCCTCGGTTAACTTTATTGTTACCCGAAAAGTCATAACTTTCAACATTGAGGCTTTAACCCCTTGTATACGAACTTGATCATAACTTTCTCATACGATAACGAAACTTTATGAAATTTATATCGTGCATTCTAGTGAGCATAATTAACCGTTACAAAGCTTCGGGTTTGTCAAAAGGTCACTCAGAGGTATAACTTAAACATGTTGACACATTTAACCCCTGTAGTTTGTAATCTCTCACTTTCTTTCATATTTAGCTTCGTATGATCCATGATTTATTCGTTTGAAGGTATGAGCATCATGTAGGGTTAATGTACAATATATTTATTCACTGTTGACATTTAGAACTCGTATATTCACATACTTTCCATGATTGTCAACTTTAATCCTTCTATAATATTCTTTCACACGATCAAACCTATGACACGTGTCAACACATTATAGGACGTGAATTTTCGAGGTGTTACATCCTCACCCCATTAAAAGAAATCTCGACCTCGAGATTTACTGAAATAAATAAGGGTACTTTTCTTTCATTGTGGACTCAACCTCCCACGTGTATTCGGGACCTCTACGGGCATCCCATTTTACCTTTACAATAGGCACATGCTTCCTTCGAAGCTTCTTAACCTGTCGATCTTCAATCGACAATGGTTTTTCCACAAATTTCAAGCTCTCATCTATATGCACATCTGTATGTGGTATGACTAGCGACTCGTCAGCTAGGCATTTCTTCAGATTGCAGACGTGGAATACGTTATGAATACCACTGAGCTCTTCAGGTAAGTTTAACTTATAGGCAACTGATCCGACACATTCGATGACCTCGAAAGGTCCTATGTACCTCGGGCTTAACTTGCCTTTCTTACCAAATCGCATCACTCCCTTCCAGGGTGATACTTTAAGCAACACTTTGTCACCAACTTCAAATTTCACAGGTTTACGCTTTGGATCTGCGTAACTCTTCTGCCTATCTCGGGCAGCTTTGAGACGGTCACAAATCTGGACAATCTTGTCCGTCGTTTCAAAGACTATCTCTGGTCCTGATAATTGGACATCTCCAACTTCCGCCCAACAAACGGGCGTTCTGCACTTTCTACCGTATAAGGCCTCGAAAGGCGCAGCCTTAATGCTGGTATGGTAGCTATTGTTGTAGGAGAATTCGATTAACGGCAGGTGGTTATCCCAACTACCACCTAGATCAATCACGCATGCTCGAAGCATGTCTTCCAAAGTTTGAATAGTACGCTCACTCTGACCGTCCGTCTGAGGATGGTAAGCTGTACTAAAATTTAAACGCGTGCCCAAAGATTGTTGGAAACTTTTCCAAAAATGGGACGTGTATCTAGTATCTCTGTCAGAGATAATAGACACAGGTATGCCATGTAAAGCTACAATCTTATCCACGTACAACTGGGCTAACATGTCGGAGCTGTAAGTCTCCTTAATGGGTAGGAAATGTGCTGACTTAGTCAGTCTGTCTACGATAACCCAAATGGTATCGTTTCCTTTCCTTGTCTTAGGTAACTTGGTGATAAAATCCATAGTTACCATTTCCCACTTCCAAGTGGGAAGTTCAGGCTGTTGCAGCAAACCTGACGGCTTTTGATGTTCTGCTTTGACTTGTGCACACGTCAAGCATTTAGCTACATAGGTAGCTACAGCCTTCTTCAAGCATATCCACCAATAGTTTGCCCTTAGATCCTGGTACATCTTATCAGCTCCAGGGTGAACGGAATATTTGGAACTATGGGCTTCCTGGAGGATAACATCCCGAAGTCCTCCATAAATTGGAACCCATATTCGTCCATTCAATCTCAGAATTCCGTCTTTGCCAAGAGATAACTGCTCCTTAGTTACCCCTAGCTTTTCATTAGGATAGTTAGCTTCCAACACAGCTTCCTTCTGTGCAGCTAACAACCTTTCATTCAAACTATTCTTTATTTCAATGCTCTTGGCATTGATTCGGATGGGTTTCACCCTTTCCTTTCGACTCAAGGCATCAGCGACTACATTCGCCTTGCCGGGATGGTATCTGATTTCACAATCATAATCATTTAAAGTCTCCATCCAACGGCGCTGCCTCATGTTTAAATCCTTCTGATTAAATAGGTGCTGGAGGCTCTTGTGATCGGAATAGATCACACACTTGATTCCATATAAATAATGCCTCCATAGTTTTAGTGCAAATACAACGGCACCCAACTCCAAGTCATGGGTGGTGTAATTCTTTTCATGCACCTTTAACTGTCTTGAAGCATAGGCAATAACTTTGCCTTTCTGCATAAGCACACACCCCATTCCAGTGTGTGATGCATCGCAGTAAACTACGAATTCTTTGGTACCTTCAGGCAATGTCAGTACAGGAGCGTTGCTCAACTTTTGCTTCAGGATATCAAAGGATTATTGCTGTTTAGGTCCCCAGTCGAACTTAATCTTCTTCCTAGTTAAGGAAGTTAGGGGTACAGCAATCCTTGAAAATTTTTCAATGAAACGCCTATAATATCCTGCTAAGCCTAGAAAGCTACGAATCTCCATAGGCGTCTTTGGCTCTTGCCAGTTCATAACAGCTTCCACCTTAGCGGGACCCACTTGGATACCACGCTCACTCACCACATGTCCAAGGAATTGGACTTCTCGAAGCCAGAATTCACACTTGGAGAATTTGGCATAGAGTTTCTCATGATGTAGAAGTTTAAGAATACAGCGAAGGAGTTTCTCATGGTCAGCTTGGTTCTTCGAGTAGATGAGAATGTCGTCGATGAAAACGATGACGAATTTATCTAAGTAAGGCTTGCAAACGCGATTCATGAGATCCATGAACGCGGCAGGTGCATTAGTGAGCCCAAAAGGCATCACTAGGAACTCGTAATGACCATAACGAGTCCTAAATGCAGTTTTGTGTACGTCTTCATCTCTAACCTTCAGTTGGTGGTAGCCTGACCTCAAGTCAATCTTCGAGAAATAACTTGCCCCTTGCAATTGATCGAACAAATCGTCGATCCTGGGCAAAGGATACCTATTCTTTATTGTGACCTTATTAAGTTCACGGTAATCGATGCACAGACGCATCGATCCATCCTTCTTCTTGACAAACAATACAGGTGCTCCCCAAGGAGACGAACTAGGTTTAATGAAACCTTTAGCTAGCAATTCATCCAGTTGTGTCCTTAATTCCTTCATCTCTGTGGGCGCCAACCTATAAGGTGCTCTAGCAACAGGTGCTGCTCCAGGGATGATGTCAATTTTGAATTCCACTTGCCTATCTGGTGGTAAACCAGGTAGTTCTTCTGGAAAAACTTCAGGGTATTCAGAAATGACGGGGATGTCTTCCATCTTAGGTTTCGGCTCATCAATAGTCACATGTGCCATGTAGATGACACAACCCTTCTTCAAACACTTAGAGGCCTTGAGCATAGTCACTTGCTCAGGCAGTCCATACCGTGTATCTCCCTGTATAGTAAGTGATTCACCAGACGGAGTCTTGATCACCACCTGCTTTTTATTGCAGACAATTTGGGCCTGGTTAAGAGATAACCAGTCCATGCCTAAAACGATGTCAAAACCAGCAAACTTCAAAGGAAGTAGGGACAAAGGAAAAGAGTGGTTCTTAATGGATATGAAACATCCATCTAATATGGTTGAGGCGGTTTCTAAGGTGCCATCTGCTAACTCCACCTCATATTTCACTCTTAGGGTTTTAACAGGTAAATTCAGCAATTTGCAAAACTTATTATCTACAAATGATTTATCTGCGCCTGAATCAAAAAGTACTCTTGCATAGATATCATTTATGAGAAAGGTACCTGTGATCACGTTATCGTCTTGCACAGCCTCCTTCGCATCCATCCTAAAGACCCTAGCATTGGTCTTCTTGGCCTCTTCAGGCTTCTTGGCGTATTTAGGGCATTTGGTTTTAATGTGCCCTTTCTCATTGCAACTGTAGCACGTTGCATCCTTCAACTTTTTGCAATCCAAGGTCTTGTGTTCCTTGGACTTGCATATCCCGCAAGCAAAAGTTCTTGACTAAGTCTGCGAGTTTGAGTCGAGCCTGCACTTTTCGAAGTGCTGTTTCTTGCAAATCTTGCACTTGGGCTTATCACCAGACTGATGCCCATCCTTCTTTGACTCAGACCCCTTCTTGTTGTCACCGTTTCCTCGGTGCTTCTTGTTTGACCTCCGTGAATTATCATCTTCACGTTTTCTTTTCTCAGCATCTTTGTTCCTCAGCGATCTTTGTCTGACCGCATCCAGAGTGAGGGACAAAGATATGTCAGCTACAGATCTGAAAGTAGCTGGCCGAGAGGCCTTCACGCTTGCCTTTATCTCAGGGGATAAACCCCCAATGAAACGAGCGATTCGTTTGGGTTCCGGGGTCACCAAATACGGAACCAACCTCGACATAGTATTAAAGCTTGTGAGGTAAGCTTGGCAATCTAGATTGGTCATTACCAACGAAAGAAAATCTGACTCAATCTTTTCGACCTCGTGTTGAGGGCAGTAGTTTTCCCTGATGAGGGCAACAAATTGTTCCCATGACATGTTGTACAATAGGATCTTCCCAGTGGCTTGAATCAGTGATCTCCACCAGACTAAAGCCTCACCCTTGAAAGATTGAGACACAAACTTGACTATATCCCTCTCAGCGCATCCGCTGATATCCACTACTGTGTCCATCTCATCTAACCACGTCATGCAGTCAATGGCTCCCTTTTCCCCAGTGAAATCCCTGGGTTTGCATGAAACAAAGTATTTATAGGAGCAACCCTTATTACGGGGTTCTTGATTTAGTACAATCTGTTGAGATGGAGCACTGTGGTGGTTTGAGGAGAGTCGATCATCATCTTTCTTCAGTTCTTCCTTCTTGGAAGGTGGCTTCGAATGCGGTGTAGATAGGGTCCTACTTCGAGTCCCACTATATTCTTCATACTGCTGCTCTAAGGCCTTTGTAACAGCGTCGTCTACTAACGCTTTCAGTTCAGCACCCGTTATATTAATTCGGGCGTTATCATTATTCTCCACTGGGTGACTATTAATTTCATCCGAGTTAGCCATTTTAATTGAACTGTTACATAAAACAAGAACAATAGTTTACTTGGGAGTTTATTATGGAATTGTCTTTTATGGCAATTCATTAACCATGGTAACATAGACCATATTTGGTTAATTTATTAATCATATTTATTTAGGATTTCTATTATAATTTATCCTAATTATAAAACAATAACAGTTTTATTTGTAGCACAAAAGGCCTAGTCACAAGGACATTTTAAATTATAAGCCATGATTTCAGAGAATCCAGGCATGCAGGTTTGAACATAGTTCATTACCTTTTTCAGACAGGGTCACAGACTATTACTGTCTTTTGTCTCATATAAAAATGAGAAGGGCCCGTAGGCATTATATTGCCAATGTATGGTCAAAATATGATCATCTTAATTGATGATTTAAACCCATGATTCAGAGATCATCAAGCTGGATTAGGAATCTTTTAAAGAATCCTTTTATAAATGACGTGTGTGATTTTAACGAATCACGTCTGCCAGGAGCGTTAACATGTTTTCAGATGTTAACTGGGATTTGAATCTTTTTAACAGGTTTTACCATCTTGGCCAGGTCTTATAATGACATGCATGCTAGGTTATACCCTTAAGATCCTTAGTTAATATTAAATAGGCAGATTATTTTTAAAAGGAATGATTTAGATTTATTTATTTCATATATAATTTATTTATGCATAAAATGGCAGAAATGAAATTTATAAATTAAACCTTCCATTAATTATTAATAGATTACACATCGCCCTAAACGGGACTTTTTAGACAAATAAGTTACCCACGCAGGGGTCAAGCAACATACTAGTCCACGCAGGGACTTAAACAAACATCATACCCTCGTAGGGGTTAACAGAAAGATAGACCCACGCAGGGGTCAAAACAACAAACATACCCACATAGGGGCTAATACAGCAAGACAGGCCCACGCAGGGGCTCAACTGATACAAGGAAATTACAACAACAGTGGAAGGATTCAATGGTCCTTCTTGCTCTTCCCTTTTATTAGGCTTGTCAATCCTTGGAAGAAACTTTGTCGCTCCCTGCGGTCTCTGTGAAAGTCTCGCTCGACTTGGTCCAACCTTTGCAGAATTTCTTCACGCTCTGGTGGGGAGAACCTTGGCGGCTGCGATTGTTGCCGAATTATTGGTCTAGTAGGTATTTGGTACCCATGAGTTGGGTATCCTACTCCCCAAGGAGCTCCATACTGTCCTTCAGGATGAAGGGCATTATAGTTGGCCGCTACCAAGTATGGGTCGGCTTCAGCGTAACCATAGTTGGTGTGAGCCGGCTGCTTAAACGGGTTGTACGCCATAGAACCAGTGTAGGCAGGAATCGGGTTATCAAAACCCATCGGTGGTGGTTGCGGTACAACTGGGTTCGAAGGTCCACCCATTTGTGGATCTTCTTAAAGTGGCGGATAATGACTGCCACTTGATTGTCGAGGAGAGCTAAAATGAAAGTCCACTCCTCGTGCAGACATACGTGCTCCGGTTCTCCTACGCCTTGGCGGTTGCGGAGGTGCCGGCTGAACTGGTGGCGGTGGAGGCGGTGGCGTGACTGCCACAAATCATGAATCCTCAGAGGGATCCTGCTGCTGCTGCTGGTGAGGCGACGAATGATGCGAGGGTGTAAAATACCACTCGTGCTGGTTAAATTGCGCCTGGTAACTGTCCGGACCATGGTAGGGTGATCCGTGAAAAGATGAACCATCTGAGACCTCGATAGGATGGTTCGGAGTTCCGGTTGCGGGCTCAACTAGATCGGTGTCCTCGTCCATATCTTCCGCATGATCGCCGGAGAAATGATCCTCCGGCCCCAATGGGTTAAAACCCACTGGTTCTTGTATGTAATTTGCCGGGTTAAACCGGCCCCTAAAAACAGGTGTGGGGTTACCAAAGGAATTATGCGATAGGGATCGCTGAAGAGGTATGTAAGAAGGTTGAGGGTTATCGGGCTCATTTTCCGACTGTGGCCCATATGAGTTGTGAATGGGAGGTGTCGAACTGTACGAGACAGATCGTCTCGCAGGCTCAAAAAGGTTCCTCCGGTTTTCTCTAGGGTCAGCACTCGCAGTGGTGGTAGGAGCTCGCATGTGCGAAGGTCCTGCCTCGTCGTCATTGGGGGCGGTAATTGGCCCCTTGCCTCGTCCTCTTCGTCGAAAGAATCTTGGCGGCATATTTAATCCAGTCAATACAACATAAGATAACGACAAGAATATATAAAATAAAGGACAAAACAAAACAAACAAAGTAGAATTTGTCCTATGTTATTTGTCTAGGCTCGAAAGTTTAGGAATGTGCAATTGTGTAACTGAGATTAAACACAAAAGGCTAGTGTTTACTTCACTCAGTGTTGGCTCTGATACCAACCTGTCACACCCCGAATTCCACGTGTCACCGGTGGGCCCGGTGGGGAGTATCGTGACGTGGTTGGAAACATAATAGTCAAACAACACAATATTTAAATGCACAGCGGAAGCAATTGAAAGATATATTTCAACCGAATAAAATATTGTAATATCATGTATCACAAACAGTTGAAAGTTTATCCACAGACGGATCGAAATAAATAGGAAACAGTAGTTCAACAGACGTTAGGCATCTTAAGCTTGCGAGACTCTTTATTGATGCTAAGGAGATATCCAGCCAATTACGAGTAGTACCTGCACTTAATCTTTTTGCGAAAATACGTCAGTTTACACTGGTAAATACAATCAACTGACTCATTTTAAAAATGATTAAAAATTGATTTGGATGCACATGGCACAAACATTTTATAACTTGGGATAATTATTTAAATATATAAACTTGTAAAAGAATTACATGTTCCTTATGCGTTCAGTAGCCCGGATCATGTCGGGTTAAAGATCAATAGACATACCACATTCTTTATTTATGCACTGACGAGTGTACGCCTACACTCGGCGCTTAGGTCGTGGCCATTTCGTAAAATGATGCCAAGGATATCCGGGACATGGTCATTAACCCCCCCAAAGGCTTTAAGTAAACAAAACAATTTAAACGGGCCGATCAAATTTCAATTAACCACCATACGATGGAAGATTTAATGCCCGACCAAGCGGTATTTTATATACCGTACCCCAAGCCCGTATAGGGAAAATAAGTTAAAAGTATTTACCTGAGCAAAGTAATAATCACAATAAGCAAATGCAAGTAGCTTTTACTGGTCCTCCTATTCTGGAACGAAGGTTTATAATAACCTATTAGAATCCTAACGGGTCTTTAATTAAGCTTAAGCTTAGACCGGTTAGTTTTAAAGATACGGTTCGTACGCACGACTAAGCGAAGACCGGAATAGAATGTGATTTAGACCCAACAAGTTTGAAGACTTGCTTAATATGGGTATATTATACACATTCTGGATTTTGAGATAAAACCGATAAGGTTTGACCCGTTTCGGCTAATTTATGCAAACTAGTTACATAAACCGAACCGAACGCGTAATAAGCGTAACGGGTATTCATGAGAGCCACATACAGGTTTCCTAAGTTAATATGCCTCAAATATGTTATGACATCAGTAAGATGTCTTTTATTATGCCCGAAACGAATTTAAACACAAACTATGCCCCGTAAGGGTAGTTTGGTCATTTACAAGGTTATAAAAGAGTTTAAGTATCAACCTGAGTTACAGGTCTGATATAATCAGCAAAAATACTTAGTTTAATAAGTTATAACAGTATGGTATTGCATATATGTGAAATTTATCAATTATAACCAAACTATGCACCGTAGGGGCATTTTGGTAATTTCACATAAGCCGAAAAGCTCAAAACTGAAGTCTGAGTTTAACAACTTTTGCTTACTGTTAAAATATTATAATTTACCTAAAATATCAGTAGGTATCAACCCTTGTATGTTTAAAATAGTTTTAGTACATACTATGCGTTAAAAACGCTTAATAAGGCGATTAGAAGCCGTTTCCGGGTTCTATATGGAAAACTGATATTTTTATTATTCCAGAAGGCTTAAAATAATTTATTTATCATATGTAATCAGTAGAAAAAAGGTTTGGGGTCAATTAGATATGTAAAACTCATTTTATAGCCCGTAAGGGCAAAACCGACCATTACCGGATTAAGCCTATGACTATAAGTTATGCTCAGCCTAAAATTAATTAAAAATCTTCAAAAATCCCAAAATAATATATTACATCAGTGGGTAATAAGTTTGATATCAAAAAGTATGTTTAAATAGGCTATACGCTAATTATGTCGTTTAATCGCTAAAGAAGCTTTCTAATTACGCTAATGAGCATAACTCTCAATCTACACCTCAAACTGATGTCAAATCTTGGGTGCAAGTTTATAATTCATTAGCTAAGGTTTCTACACTTTTACATTTTCAAAAATCACGTTTTAAGGTGAAAGGGCATAATGGTCAACATATGAGCAATTAACGGAATCATGCATATTAATTGGATAACTAATGAACCAAGGTGTATAATCCCAGAGGGTTATACTAGCATGTAACCTAGTCCAATTAAAGCTCTAAGGTATTTCTAAAACATAACAAAACGGGTCAGAACTGAAGTCAAAGCAAAAGTCAAAGTTTTTGCGACTTTCGGTTCCGAACCGGGTCTAAACCGAAAATTGTCGGGTTGAACATGTTTAGACATGTTCTTACACTAATTACCAAGTTATATTAATGATCAAACAGGTTGTATGTGTTCTACATTGCTAATTATGCATAAATTAGAAAATAAGCATTCTGTTGACTTTTTAATAACAAGTTTGACCCGACATTTGACCTAGTTAGAGTGGGAATCAGAGGGTGCCCTTTTAAGGGTTTAATGCCCACATAATTACCAACTTATAACTACTTTCAATTCGACTAATCACTGAACCATCAGTGATTAATTGCTAAGTCAACCGTTAATTACGACGGTTTGACTTTTAAGCTAAAACTAAGCAAAAACTTAACTAAGAAAGGTTAAGCATACTTACTGAAGTCCTATGCACGATTAGTGATCACTTGAGCCTGCTTTGGAGCTCCAGAAATGATCAGAAATGCTGAAGGAAGGTGTAAAGAATTGGTTGCAACCTTGTCCCTTTATATAGTGCTCAAGAACTCATGGATTGTTGACACACAAGCCTAACCATGGCCATGGATCACTTCCAGATGTCCCTAAGTGTCTAGGGGTTGCCTAGGGGTCGTGCAAGATGAGGAAAATCGTTTATAAGTCGGTTAAAATGGCTATGGCAGACAAGAACCCAACAAATTCGGAGCAGACGACCCCTCGCGGCACGCGTAGCCCCCCCTCAGGGCTATCGCGTGGCGCGAGGCCCCTTCTAATCAAATCTCAAATTTTGATTTTTTACGCTTTGGTCCTTGGCTCTTGGGAACTTTGCTACGACTTTATTTCTTGCACTTTGAACCCTCCAAATTGACTTATAAGGGCTTTAAGACATATACCCACTTTGTTAAGTCCTCGGTTAACTTTATTGTTACCCGAAAAGTCATAACTTTCAACGCTGAGGCTTTAACCCCTTGTATACGAACTTGATCATAACTTTCTCATACGATAACGAAACTTTATGAAATTTATATCGTGCATTCTAGTGAGCATAATTAACCGTTACAAAGCTTCGGGTTTGTCAAAAGGTCACTCAGAGGTATAACTTAAACATGTTGACACATTTAACCCCTGTAGTTTGTAATCTCTCACTTTCTTTCATATTTAGCTTCGTATGATCCATGATTTATTCGTTTGAAGGTATGAGCATCATGTAGGGTTAATGTACAATATATTTATTCACTGTTGACATTTAGAACTCGTATATTCACATACTTTCCATGATTGTCAACTTTAATCCTTCTATAATATTCTTTCACACGATCAAACCTATGACACGTGTCAACACATTATAGGACGTGAATTTTCGAGGTGTTACATCCACACCCCCTTAAAAGAAATCTCGACCTCGAGATTTACTGAAATAAATAAGGGTACTTTTCTTTCATTGTGGACTCAACCTCCCACGTGTATTCGGGACCTCTACGGGCATCCCATTTTACCTTTACAATAGGCACATGCTTCCTTCGAAGCTTCTTAACCTGTCGATCTTCAATCGACAATGGTTTTTCCACAAATTTCAAGCTCTCATCTATATGCACATCTGTATGTGGTATGACTAGCGACTCGTCAGCTAGGCATTTCTTCAGATTGCAGACGTGGAATACGTTATGAATACCACTGAGCTCTTCAGGTAAGTTTAACTTATAGGCAACTGATCCGACACATTCGATGACCTCGAAAGGTCCTATGTACCTCGGGCTTAACTTGCCTTTCTTACCAAATCGCATCACTCCCTTCCAGGGTGATACTTTAAGCAACACTTTGTCACCAACTTCAAATTTCACAAGTTTACGCTTTGGATCTGCGTAACTCTTTTGCCTATCTCAGGCAGCTTTGAGACGGTCACGAATCTGGACAATCTTGTCCGACGTTTCAAAGACTATCTCTGGTCCTGATAATTGGACATCTCCAACTTCCGCCCAACAAACGGGCGTTCTGCACTTTCTACCGTATAAGGCCTCGAAAGGCGCAGCCTTAATGCTGGTATGGTAGCTATTGTTGCAGGAGAATTCGATTAACGGCAGGTGGTTATCCCAACTACCACCTAGATCAATCACGCATGCTCGAAGCATGTCTTCCAAAGTTTGAATAGTACGCTCACTCTGACCGTCCGTCTGAGGATGGTAAGATGTACTAAAATTTAAACGCGTGCCCAAAGATTGTTGGAAACTTTTCCAAAAATGGGACGTGTATCTAGTATCTCTGTCAGAGATAATAGACACAGGTATGCCATGTAAAGCTACAATCTTATCCACGTACAACTGGGCTAACATGTCGGAGTTGTAAGTCTCCTTAATGGGTAGGAAATGTGCTGACTTAGTCAGTCTGTCTACGATAACCCAAATGGTATCGTTTCCTTTCCTTGTCTTAGGTAACTTGGTGATAAAATCCATAGTTACCATTTCCCACTTCCAAGTGGGAAGTTCAGGCTGTTGCAGCAAACCTGACGGCTTTTGATGTTCTGCTTTGACTTGTGCACACGTCAAGCATTTAGCTACATAGGTAGCTACAGACTTCTTCAAGCCTATCCACCAATAGTTTGCCCTTAGATCCTGGTACATCTTATCAGCTCCAGGGTGAACGGAATATTTGGAACTATGGGCTTCCTGGAGGATAACATCCCGAAGTCCTCCATAAATTGGAACCCATATTCGTCCATTCAATCTCAGAATTCCGTCTTTGCCAAGAGATAACTGCTCCTCAGTTACCCCTAGCTTTCATTAGGATAGTTAGCTTCCAACACAGCTTCCTTCTGTGCAGCTAACAACCTTTCATTCAAACTATTCTTTATTTCAATGCTCTTGGCATTGATTCGGATGGGTTTCACCCTTTCCTTTCGACTCAAGGCATCAGCGACTACATTCGCCTTGCCGGGATGGTATCTGATTTCACAATCATAATCATTTAAAGTCTCCATCCAACGGCGCTGCCTCATGTTTAAATCCTTCTGATTAAATAGGTGCTGGAGGCTCTTGTGATCGGAATAGATCACACACTTGATTCCATATAAATAATGCCTCCATAGTTTTAGTGCAAATACAACGGCACCCAACTCCAAGTCATGGGTGGTGTAATTCTTTTCATGCACCTTTAACTGTCTTGAAGCATAGGCAATAACTTTGCCTTTCTGCATAAGCACACACCCCATTCCAGTGTGTGATGCATCGCAGTAAACTACGAATTTTTCGGTACCTTCAGGCAATGTCAGTACAGGAGCGTTGCTCAACTTTTGCTTCAGGATATCAAAGGATTCTTGCTGTTTAGGTCCCCAGTCGAACTTAATCTTCTTCCTAGTTAAGGAAGTTAGGGGTGCAGCAATCCTTGAAAAATTTTCAATGAAACTTTATGAAATTTATATCGTGCATTCTAGTGAGCATAATTAACCGTTACAAAGCTTTGGGTTTGTCAAAAGGTCACTCAGAGGTATAACTTAAACATGTTGACACATTTAACCCCTGTAGTTTGTAATCTCTCACTTTCTTTCATATTTAGCTTCATATGATCCATGATTTATTCGTTTGAAGGTATGAGCATCATGTAGGGTTAATGTACAATATATTTATTCACTGTTGACATTTAGAACTCGTATATTCACATACTTTCCATGATTGTCAACTTTAATCCTTCTATAATATTCTTTCACACGATCAAACCTATGACACGTGTCAACACATTATAGGACGTGAATTTTCGAGGTGTTACAGTAGTCATTTTATGTTTCTGGTCCACCGTAACTCAGGAGTGAACCATCGTAAACTTTTGGACTCTACCATAAATTACGGTGGGTACCGTAATTTACGGTAGCCCCTGCAACTCTATATTTTGGTTGATTTAGTTATTTTGCCCAAACCCGAACTCTCAAATTTCTCATTCTAACGAATTAACATGCTAAATCCTCGTATTCTAACATGTCTTTTTTTATCAACAACAACGAAAAATCCATTAACTATATTACGAAGCCTTGGCCACGCATTAAATTGATTATTCGACCCGCTTCAACTTCCCACAATTTACTACCATTTGGCTAGTAAACTTATGACACTTTCTACCCAACATCCAGGGCTTATCATCATTCGCATTTCTTTACCAATCTCATGGCTTAATGCTCTTGTGATTGTCATCGCCATTTTAACTTTCTAAAAACACTAGAACAGTAATTTACACAACTAATCGACCCGTTTGGCTCATCTTATGGAATCCTCCAATTATGATGACTACCAAACGATTCCTTGTCACTCTTAGACTATTAATCCAAGTAACGATCATGGTCGCTACAATCGACACCATATTTATCCTACAATGAGACTTCACAAAACTTAACAACAATTTGTTTAATGTAACGGGTCAAGTTACATACCTTTAGTGCACGCCCTTCAACCGCAATTCACCACCGGCTTGTCCACTCGACGTTCCGGTATCCCTTCCTATAGAGTTCATTTACATCATGTTTAGAACTCTTTTTAATCACATATCGCATAATAGCCAAAACATCACAATTAGGTGTTTTAACTTCAAAATTCTAGTTTCGAGCCTTCTTTGAGGCATTTCAACAAACACTTTAAAGGCAGAATTTTACATACCTTGTAATCCTCTTGTGATGAGGATCAATAATCTATGCTTGATTTTTGTTTTTATCAGATTTGGACCCTCAATTTGTGATGAACTAGGGTTTTGATGGAGCTTGGGGTCGCCCCTGACTCCTGGTCGATCTCCACAACACAGACAAATGTGTTTGTGTTTTAATTTAGTTATTTTATTAAAAATAGTTCTCATTTAGACACTTTTAGTCCCTCACTTTTCATACTTTATTTGTTTTAGCTCCTAAATACTTATAAGTGACCAACTAACTTGGTTAGTGCCACTCTTAGTCGGTTTATTTCACTATTTATTCGCAACCATATTGCAAATTTAAGAACTCGCATTTTCGGGATGTTACACAACACAAACGAGAACAATCAGAGGAGAATCAGTCAACACATTTGTAAACGAGAATTAGTCATACAAGATTACAAGATTATACAACTTTATAGTCGAGAACAGAATCAGTCAACACATTTGTAAACAAGAACGAGAATCAGTCGAGAACAATCAAAATCGTTTGGAATACGTAATCGAGAATCAGTCGAGAACAGAATAAGTCGAGAACTATATATAAATGAGAACAACATCTGGAACTCTGAACTGGAAGTAGAACTTTGAATTGAACTCTCGTTTCTTACTTTCTTAGGTCATGGAGGAACTGATAGGAAAACTGAAACTGAAAGGACGCTGACAAAGTTTGGAACCCTAGTAGTAATAAGTAGGCGCGTATTTTGGAATATGGGATATTTTCTATTGGTTTTAATTAATTCACGATGGTCGTTTGGTATTCCTTCATGCTCCAGCAATTTCAAATTTTGAATAATACAAGATTGGATCGGTATGGGTCGGTTATGCGGGTCAGTTAACCATTACTTTACAAACTAGCGGGTCGGTTCGGTTATGGCGGTTATGGAAATGTTGAAAACCATAACCGACCCATTATTATCGGTTATCAAAAAATTAAAAACCAACCCGTCGGTTTTCCGTTCGGTTCGGTTTTTTCGGTTTGGTTTTTTCGGTTATGGGTCGGTTAATTCGGTTTTATGCACACCCGTAGTTGATAATAATAACTAATTTAATTAACCAAAATATATTTAAGTTAGGTTAGAACCCCGTGTAATACACGGGTTGAATAAATATAATTTTATATACCAAATAATAAAAAAATATCTTTAAAAACCTCGTTTATTACACGGGTTGAATAAATGTAATTTTATATACCAAATCATAAAACAATATATCTTTAAAAATCTCGTTTATTACATAGGTTGAATAAATGTAATTTTATATATTAAATAATAAAAAAAATTATATCTTTAAGAACCCCGTTTATTGTACGGGTTGAGTAAATTTAATTTTATTTATTAAATAATAAAAAAAGTTACATTTTTAAGAACCTCATGTATTGTATGAGTTGAACACATGTAATTTTATATACCAATCAATAAAAAGTTATATCTTGTTATATCTTTATAAACCCTGTGTATTATACGGATTGAATAAATCTAATTTTATATACCACACAATAAAAAAAGTTATATTTTTAAAACCCGGTGTATTACACGAGTTGTATAAATGTAATTTTGTATAGTAAATAATAAAAATATTATATCTTTAAAAAACCTCTTTTATTACACGGGTTGAATGAATATAATAAAAAATTATATCTTTAAAAAAACTAACGTATATACTCGATATATGATGGATGAGATGATTGCGGTGATGATTCTTATAAATGTCACGTAAACATAGAGAATACCGTATTTGAGTTGAGAGTTGAACACGAAAATAAAAGTATAGAACCAATAAACATTGGTTATTGTTTTTGTTTACCACTTATAAATATTTATAAAATAGATTCTACGTTTAACTAGTTTACTTATTAGTGGAATTATAAAACATGACAAATGAATTATTAAAATGTTGCAGCAGAACAACGGCTACGCAACAAATGTATAGAAAACACATGATAATCTTGTCGTTGGTGATAATTGATATAATAAAATGAAATAAATAATTATATATTATCTTGGAGACCCAACCAAGTTATTTCAGTTGGGTCAACAGCCTTCTTTCAATACTTATACATCATAAATTGTGATTAATACTCATTAACTGCCGAAAAAGTTGAATGACATTAAAAACAATTTAATTAAAAGTTATATTCAATTTTGTGATTTGCAACTTGCAATTTTAGTTTTTATTTATTTATTAGTAGGTCAGAAATCACATATATTATACCAAGTAACTTAGTAAAACTTGGTTTAATTTTTGTAATTTTGTATATGTGGGATCATAAAAGTCAAAATAGGAATATGAGAATCACAACTCTTAAAATTTTAAAAAATAGAAACAAAATAACGGTGAATCTAAACTTTATTATAAAATAATAAAGTTTAAATTATGAAAAAAAATGTGTGGGATTGATGAAAATGAAATAAGGAATGTATTAAATGTCATATTAAAAAGAAATCAGATAAATTTGAAACACGTAAGGATCTGCGTGTAAATTAAATGGGTATACGGTTTAGACGACACACAAAACTTAAGGTTGCTTAAATTGTGTCATGTGTCTCCTAAGATTTTTGTGTATTAGATTTAGGTATAAAATATAATAAATAAATAATACATAGATAATGATAGAGAAGAGACAGGAATAAAATAAAGATAGAGATATATAAAGATTTAACATGTATATTGATATGTTCAAAGAGATAAAAATGTAATACTTTAATCAAAATTAGTATGAAAGATAAATATGAGAGAATGATTCTAATAGTGATACATAACATTCTTTGAAATCATTAAATATAATAGAGATAATGTCTTTTATTAAAAAACACCATCTTAGTACACACAATTTTTTTTCTTCTTAAATTTACATATCGTTGATGGAAAAGCAAGTTTGAAATAGTAAGGGCGAAGCTTTTCATAGGTCAGAGTGGCCCTCAGTATTTTTGTCAAGAAGTGTAATTTTTTATCGAAAAAACATAAAATTTTATGTATTAAGGCCGAACCCCGTTCTTTTTTTCCTTTTAACTATTAGCCTTAAAGCCCAGTAACTCATTTAATCCATTAACTTATCTATCTATACAATCTATAAAAGGAGATTAAATGCTGATGTAACTTTGCTTATGTGTCAACTAACCAGGTATGCCACGTAAGATATGCTGATGTCATAAATCCCACTTTGTTTTAAAACAAAATCATTTCATTTATTTAATAATAATACATAAATAACACTGATGGTTTTAGAGCCATTTTCAAAATTCAAATTCAATCCCTCTTTCTCTCAAATATAGTTCTGGCTCCATTTTCAAATTTCAAACCATAATTTCAACCTCTCTCTCTCAAATACAGAGTGCCTCCATCTTTCAAAATTCATCTAGGGTTTCAAGATCCGCATTTAGGGCTGTCACATGACCAGTTTAAGTGTTTGGATCCAATACAAGTTCCCTATTCTCCATTCACTAATGAAACCCTAGCGGCCTCCCTGTAGATCCATATGTTGAAAAGTTTCACAATCACAAAACAAAGGCTCCGACGCCGCCACCGATCCAACACTCACGCCGTTCTCGCCTGCGTCAACAAGGCCAACTCCGAGCTTTCATCCCACCAGCGGATGATCTTCAAGGTTGACGACCATATCGGTGTCGCTATCGCCGGTTTAACCGCTGACGGTCGTGTTTTGTCGCGGTATATGCGATCCGAGTGTATTAATTATGGCTATACTTATGAATCTCCGCTTCCTGTTGGCCGCTTAGTTGTTCAATTGGCCGATAAAGCTCAAGTTATCCTTTTTTACCAATAGATTTATATGTATTCAACTGTTAGGGTTTTGTTTGGGGAGATTGTTGGATAGTTGTTATTTAGTAATAGACTTATATGATGTAGTAGTAATAGAATTGTATTTTTGTTGAATTGTTAGGGTTTATTTGGGGAGATTGTTAGATAGTTTATATTTGTTGTTCTAATTAGTTATTGGATTGGTTATGGGAACTAGGTTATGGTATGCTAGAAGGTTTTTTAGTTAATAATATATTAATAATAGTGTGTGTGAGGTGAAATATTGGACATTATTTTAGCTATGTGTATGAAACTAGAGTTTACTGAAATGCTTTGGGAGATTAATGATACATGCTAATGTGAGTGGTAAGTTTGAGGTTAATGCCTTAATGGTTTTAAGTTTGAAAATTGTTGGAGCGTAACTTTCTATGGAAAAATGCATTTGAGATGTACAGGATAGATGTTTTGTTGCGTTGGAAATGTTGTAAATGCGACATCTTGATTTAGTGTGTTTTGTTAATTGTTGGTTTTGTCGATCGGTGGTCGTGTTATTCGTGAATTATTTGTTGATGGTTATTGTTTGGATGGTAACAAGAAGATGTATACAATGGTAAATTTACAGTATGTGTTAAAACTTTTATTGTGGTTAAGTTATTGTTCATTCAGCGCCATTCCTTTTTACTTCTTTTCAGCAACTGTGTGTGAATAGTTATGTTTGGTACTTTATATGAACAAATGAACTACTCATTTAAGGTTATAGGTGCATGAAGTTGTGTCTATTCTCGTTTTTGTGTGTGGCATTTGTGTCGTTTTTAGCTGCTCAACATTCTATGCAGATTGTTCGTAAGGAGTCTCGGTAAATATGAGTACGCCCACCCTGAGTATTTGTTGCAGATTGTTTTTTGCAATTTTTATTGTACATTCTGTTACATGTTTTAATTATGTAAAATATAAGGATGCATATTTTCGAGTCAACCTTTTTTATAATTGAATTGATAAATGACAAATACTTGATATATTAGTTATAAACATCTTATTTTCATCAATTATTTTGTGATTTATGACGGAGAACGATGACACCAACATCGATGGTGTAGTAGCCGCGTTCTCTTGACAGTTGCGTTAGGGTTTCTAATTTGTTATGTTTTGTTTTGTGATGTAGAACAATGAATCAGTTTCAGTTTTTGCTTTCTAATCCAATTTTTATTACTTTTATGTATCTAATAATCCGATTTTTGTATGGCTGCATTAACACACTTCTTTCTCTGTAGTGATTATCCTTAACAGCATTAAAAGGGACAACAGGATACCAATTAACAACAGCTCTTGCCTTTTTTGTGATGAATTTCTTTCAGAAAGGTATTATTTAGTAGGCGTCTTTGAATTTTTCAGTTCGTTTGTTTAGGGTTTCAATCTTTTTAATTTTCTTCAAGAATTTTATAGAACACTGATTACTTAATATGGTTTGTGTATTGAATATGTGAAATTACTTGATTAAGATTTCTGATGTATGATTTGTTCCTGTTATTACTTGATTCAAATTTAAATTACTGATGCAAATAGTTTATTTTCGCTGGTAACATGGTGGTTCTGAGTTTGGTTATTGAGAACAATAAATTTGTTGTTTAATTTTGAAGTTATGATCAATTCATTGACTTTATAGAGTTGTTGATTAAGATTATTGAATAGTTGCTACTATGGATACTTTTACAGGATGGATACGGATAATCCTGATGTCAACACTGTAAGTCCCTCTGCACACTCAATATGCAACTTTTTATGGATTATTTTTATTTGATCATGCATTTTTATTTTTTGTTAGCCTGAGCTATGTGAGGATGATGAGTTTAGTGTGCTGACATGTGATGGTATTTGGTAAGGGTTTATATGAAATGGCACTGTAATTTATGCCATGCAATTATTCTTTCTTAATCTTTTGGATCATTAATAAATTATTTTACTTTCATGTGTTTAGGGATTGCATGTCAAGCCAAAAGTTAATGGATTTTATTCATGAGCAATTGATATCAGTAAGTTTGAGATAATTCATGTTGCCCTTTAAATTACATCAGGTTAGAGGTGACGTTGTTTGATGACAGTGTGATTCATCTTAAATTTGATGATTGTCATATATGTTGTGTTGCAATGATGTTCGAGGGTTAGTTAAGGAAAACAAATATCGGTTAAATTGTTTGTAGATTGGTATGAACTGGCATAAATTTACCTAAACTTGAGAGCATGGTTTATGTCATCAATTTCAATTTCTGACTGCTATAAATGCCAACTTTTTTTGTTTTGAGGTTTTGCCCTTCTATAAATGCCAACTTTATATGGCCGATTCTGAAAAAAAATATCTGAAATGTCGACTTAATGTTGTGTGTTGCAGATTTACTCTGTCAGAAATGTTGTTGACTTTTACTATACAAAAAAATGCGCATTTCAACCCCAGCCCGTTTTCACTGCATAAAAATGGTCGCTTTTAACATCAAGTTGGAAGTTTAAATCATTTAGTAAATAATACATGAGGTTTGGTTTTGCTTTATCTCGAATCAATTAAATTGATCAAATTAAATTTATCAAATTTTATTATGTAACGGTTTGAATTCAGGATTCTGTAATTTTGTTTTGATTTGGTTGATTTTGGTTTAAATTTATTTATTTCATGTTATGTTTTATCTTACTTTGAAGTTTGCTTTATTTAAAAGCTTTATTTGTGTTAATTTCCTTAATTTTATAAATTATGGTTCTAATTTGGGGATTTTGATAACATGTAGTGTTTTCAGAGAGCTCTGCAGTCAATTGTCTTCTATCAGGTATAAGATCTCTGTTTTAAAATTGCTGATGAAAATTGCTGATAATTAAATCTGATTGATTTGTTTATGTATCAGGTGCCGCTATTAACCGTCAAGCTGTTGAAGTTCAGGTATGTTTATTACCAGATTTTGTAATGGATGTATAGGTTTGTTTAATTAGGTTTTGTATTTATGATCATTAACCTAAATGGATTCTCAATCGTTCTAAAAATTGAAAATGCACCATACGCTCTGTAGTGTTTCCGAAATCTCGACAGATATATGTTTCGTATTTGGCCGACCAATAAAAATGTTCAGGGAAATTTTCAAATTGTTTACTACTTAATATAAATTTAGTTTTTTCTGTTATGTTGATTTCTGATGACTACAAAGTAATTTGGATATGACTCGATTGCTATGTGTGGTACAATTTGAATGAATTTAAAGTTTTATCTAATTAGAAGTGTTCACTTTTATATAATTTAATTACCTTTTTGTAGTAATTTGCTTAATTTTAGAAATTATAGTTCTAATTCGGGGATTTTGATTACATGTAGTGTTTTCACAATCTATACTATCTATTAAGGGAGATTAGAGGATGACCTCGATTTGCCTACGTGTCACGTTCTTAGCTATTAATGAAGAGAGGAAGACACAAAGGATGTGTCAAACACAGTTGAGATGATACATGTTCAAGGTAATAAGAAGAAACCCTCTGTTGAAGAAGCATCCAGTGAGAGTGTTTTGCTGGAAACATGGAGGGGTCGGTGACGTTGTCGAGGAGTGTCAGGAAATGCTAAGTGATAGCATTTCCTGACACTCCTCGACAATGTTACCGACCCCTCTTAAAAATTCCAGCAAAACTCTCTCACTGGTTGCTTCTACAACAGAGGGTTTCTTTTTATTACCTGAACCTGTATCATCTCGACTGCGTTGACTGACCCTGTATGTGTTGTTACATCAAGATTCAATTAGGATTTTTTTGATTTTATGATGGCGAGATCTGCCGTGTTGTTGCAACATGCCCTAATCGTTGCCGGCTGCCGTTCGCGGCTGTTCTAGGTATCGTTGGGTGTAATCGATGTTTGGTTGATGATAATTAGATCGATGTCACCTAAGGGATATTCAGTCAATGATGTTGATGAGATGCTTCTCACCTGAGACTAAAACTATGATGAAGCAAACGTCTGGCCGAATAAGCGAGGTCTGACATTTTCAAATAATTTGAATTACTTTAGCAAATCATTTAGTGTTGACTGTGAAGATGAATAAAAATGAATTCAAAGTGTATTTTTCTTGTCCTTTCAACATGAGGCTATGATGATTTTGTAGATCTGAGTAAAAATTGAATGAAGATAGCATTATGGTATGACAAGGTCGTAGGATGGCAGTTGTTCATGCAACCTCTCTTGCAGCCATGGTGTTGTCATCTTTATGCACAATCTGAGCCTGACAATATAAATGTTTTGCAACTTCACCATGAATAGAGAAGAAAGAGAGAGTTGGATGGAGATATGATTACTTCTGAGTGCATTAAATGGCTAAAACAACTCCCTATGCATTTTAAGTTTTGCCTCCTAAAAAAACAGATTATTACCTGAACCTATATCATCTGAAATGTGTTGACTGACCATGTATGTGTTGTTACATTAAGATTCAATTAGGATTTTTTTGATTTTGAAAATTGATCGGTTCAGTTTTGATCACCTTAGATGCTTTTGTCATCTGAGGCTATGATGGCGAGATCTGGCGTGTTGTTGCAACATGCCCTAATCGTTGCCGGCTGTCGTTCACGCCTGTTCTAGGTAGCGTTGGGTGTAATCGATGTTTGGTTGATGATAATTAGATCGATGTCATCTAAGGGATATTCAGTCAATGATGTTGATGAGATGCTTCTCACCTGAGACTAAAACTATGATGAAGCAAACGTCTGCCCGAATATATGCGAGGTCTGACATTTTCAAATAATTTGTATTACTTTAGCAAATCATTTAGTGTTGACTGTGATGATGAATAAAAATGAATGCCTGGAGCATTTTTCTTGTCCTTTCAACATGAGGCTATGATGATTTTGTAGATTTGGGTAAAAATTTAATGAAGATAGCATTATGGCATGGCAAGGTCGTAGGATGGCAGTTGTTCATGCAACCTTTCTTGCAGCCATGGTGTTGTCATCTTTATGCACAATCTGAGCCTGGCATTCTGACAATATAAATGTTTTGCAACTTCACCATGAATGACCTTCGCTGATGCTGTGTTGGTGATTAAGGTTTTGAAAAGGGATCGTGTATAATTGTTGTCACATCTATACAAGAAAATGTGAGCAGGTAAAATTTGAAAATGCATGAGGAGTTGTTTGGCCATTTAATGCACATCAGAAGTAATCATATCAACTCTCTCTTTCTTCTCGATTCAAACTTATAGCCCACATTTCTCTCTTTCTTCTCTATTCTTCATCACAGGCGATTTCGATTCAAACTCTAGGGTTTCCTTTACAAAGCTTCCACAGAGTGTTTTGGTAGTAAGCTAGGGTTCCGGGCACTTTTCGGTAACTTAGATGCGTTTCCGATGAAGCAAATGTCGGCCTGAATATACGCGAGGTCTGACATCATTTGTAAATTGGTTCGTGTGGCCATTTATATAGAGTGACTGTGAAGATGTTAAGGTTGAATCAACTGTCTCCTACAGATCAGGTAGTTACTCTCAATTCTCGGTTGTTGTTCAATCAGAAAGATAAGGTACTTTTTCCATCCCTGAAGATGTTCTTGGTCTGTTTGTTCTTAGTTGTGATTGGTAATTTCAAGAATTTGTAGTTTGATAAAGGTTTCATTTTTTTTATTCGTTTTATTTGTGGTGATGATTTTTGTTTTGTTGTAGTGTTTGATTTGTTTTTTTAATTATTTTGGTTGGCTAATACACGAGAATCACTCATAGAACTCACCACCAGAACCATTGGGCATGTCGAAAACGATGATCATGAAGCCAACAGCAATAACTTACATAAACAATCAATGGTTAATTCAACACACAGGCAAGTCTGGATGGGTTGTTTATAGATTCACTGATCTTTGTTTGTTTTTCATTGAGTTTACTTTTCCTTAAACAGGTTATACTTCAAGCTTTCTCGATCTGTTTGCAGGCGAATAGGTTGACTCGATGAGGTATGAAAAATAGAATTGATAAATTTAGGGAAAATCTGATTCAAAGATGATAACGCAATAGTGGAGGATCTAATTCTACAGTTTCGATAAATTCAGGTGTGTTTTCAAATAATGCTTCCTAGATGTTTGAAGACCGACAAATGTCCAACGAAGCAGCATTGTGGACATTTGTCGGTCTTTGTCGGTTTTCAAACATCTATGAACCATTATTTGAGAACACCCTTGCATTTATCGGAGCTGTGGAATTAGATCCTCTACTGTTGGGTTATCATCTTTCAAACCCATTTTCCCTAAATTTATCGATTTTGTTTTTCATGCAGGATATAATCTGTTTTCTTAGTATTTGATTTGGCCGATGAACCATATTCAAGGATGCTTTATGTTTAAGACTATACGAAGATTGCATTTGGTTATCATAAGGTTAAATTTTAAATTAATATGGTCTCATTTGTTACTAACCTTATAATTATACTTAAGCCATCACATTCTTTTTGTTAGGTCTCAATGTATCTAATCACAGCAACCATCATTGAGCCATCACATTATTTCCCTCTGCATATCAGGTAACGGTTTTTCTAAATACATCTCGAAAATTAGTTTGTTATGTATGATTTTTCAATGTGGTTTTGAAACTTATTGGATAGTAATTGTCAATTTCAGATAGGTTGGGTATTGAGACCAAGAAATTCAACGCCACTTGCAGTTATGGTTTTAAGGTCAATTATTGGCTTCAAACAGAGACAGATGACCTTTGTTTCTGAATGTATTGTAGTTTCAATTATGACTTATGCCTGATGTTGTTGTCAATTTATAAGTATAATGCGAGTGTGAATTCATTAAATAATTTAACATCATATTTTACATATAGATGTAGACAAAAACTTTTATCATTATACTTGTAATACTAACACATAATCTCATTAACATTGTTTTATAAAAATATGTAACTAAATGCAAAGAATTTAAATGATATATTATAATCTGATTTATAGTATTTGTTTTCGATCGTTATTAAACATACCCGTGTGTTCACACGGGTGTTACAACTAGTACTATATAATAAAAGAAACCACTTTAGGGACACTTGTCATCATATTAGGCCATCTCTTATAGATAATTATTATTTTAGTTAAATATTATCTAATTAATTATAGATAACCCTTATACTAAATATTATTTAATTTAATATCTTATATTGTAGATAACTCTCCTACTAAATATTATTAGTTTAATATCTTATGGATAATTATTATTTAGTTTAATCTTCATCTCATTTATAATATTATTTATTTGAATTAATTATATTTGAACGTTTTTTTTAGTTTGGTATCAAATAGATTTTACGAAACTTAAAATAAAATTAACTAATATTATTTATCATTTATACATTTACGGAGTTTTAAATAAAGGGTTAAATTTATTGAGACTTCGTTAACAAATTTTGCAACAACAGAATAATCTATTTTTATCACGAACCCCAAACTTTGTATTAATATATTAAATATTTTTATTTTCACTATACAAAATTACATTTACTTGACCCATGTAATACATGAGGTTTTTTAAAGTATAACTTTTTATTATTTGATATATAAAATTAGATTTATTCAATTCGTACAATACACGAGGTTTTGTTAAGGATATATATTTTTTATTATTTAGTACAGAAAATTACATTTATTCAAACCGTGTAATGCGCATATTTTTTAAAATGTATTTTTTTATTATTTGATATATAAAATTACATTTATTCAACCCGTGTAATAAATGAGGTTTTTTAAAGATGTATTATTTTATTATTTGGTAAACAATACTACATTTATTCAACTCGTGTAATATACGTGGTTTTAAAGATATAACTTTTTTATTTGGTATAGAAAATTACATTTATTCAACCCGTACAATATGGTTCTTATAGATATAACTTTTTATTATTTATTATATAAAATTATATTTATTCAACTCGTACAATAAATGAGCTTTTTAAAGATATATTGTTTTATTATTTAGTATATAAAATTTATTTATTCAACCCCGTGTAATACACGAGGTTATAACCTAGTTTAACTAATTAACCAAAAGCCCAATACTTTTATTAATCCATTAACCTATTTACCGAATAAGCCTAAAGCCCAATACACCACCTAATCCATTAACTTAGTTCAAATCTTATAGCCCGTGTTCTAGAACAACACCCTCCCCCCGCGCGCGCGCGATAATACACTATTCTATTTGGGCATGATTGCAATTTGAGACTTAGGTTGAGGTCGATATGGGAGGTATGAGGGTTGAGGTCGTTGGGTCGATTTGGGCAATTGGGCAGGATTGCAATTTTGGGCGATTTCGATTTATAGCAAGCGGAGCAGCAACAGTAACAATAAGTCGGTCGGTGATTGTGGACGATTGTGATATTTGTGGACTTTCTATTTGCAACCATGTTAATTGAATTGGTTAGTTGATTAGCTTAACTTATGAGTTAAATTTTGAACGACGTAATTGAATTGGTTAGTAGTTAATTAGTATGATTTATGATTATTTGACAAGTTAAGTTAGTTGATTACTTGATTAGATAATTAGGTTAAATGTTTATTTGATAAGATTTTTGGTTATTGATATGTGTATTAGGTTTATGTGTGAAATGGTAATTTGAATGATTGATGTCCTTAATATTAACAGATATGAGTGTTTGGCCCGAATCGAAACTTAACGGTAGGAAAAAATTTTCTGGGTCCTGTAACTTTCACATAATTATAAATGAGGGTAAATTACTGTAACACCCCTAAAATATAAAGCTTTATTATATATTTGATGTCGGTAATAAATAAAATGAACTAACTAGGAATAAAGATAACCTAGTTAGATAAAAGTCTCGTAGTGACATGTAAGTGGGTTAAAACACCTAAAACATGAACTAAACAATAGTTGGGGGACCAAAGTTGTTAAAATTGAAACTTGTAATATTAAAACAAAAAATAATTACACCAAACACACACTTAAGTGTGTGTCTGGTCGATTAGAACACAGGGGGCAACCAGGAGAAACTCTCAAACCCTAGCTTGTGCAATTTGATCAAATTGAATGCCTAAATCTGTTCCAAATCGAAATCCAATCATAGAATAGTGATCTCCTCGGTGAAGGGATCACAAGGTATGTAAATTTCATAGAAAATTTCCATCTAAATTTCTGGATGAACATAGGAAATTCGAAATTGATGTTGCATGATTGTTGTATGGATGAAATTGGAATGATATTGTGTCTAGGAATAAACCCTAGTCAATCATTTGTTGAAATTATGCTTATTTCTTCACAATCACCATTGAAGTTGATAAGTGGGTTTTGTAGGAACATGTTAAACACTAGAATTATGATTGTTATTCTAGTGTAATTTGAGTTATAGGAAGTGATTTCAGAATATGATATAAAAAATTTACATGAACATGCTTAATTGATGTTAATCTTGGCTAAAAAGGCAAGCTATGAATTTGATTGTGAATTGTGTAAAATTCTGCTCTTAAGGTGTTTGTAAAAATGCCTAAAAGAAGGCTTAAAACTGGAAATTTGAATTAAAACGCATATTTGTAAATTATGGCAAACTATGCGTTATATGTTAAGAAAAGAGTTCTAAACAGTTTGCGGTTGAACTCTATAGGAAAGGAAACCGGAACGTCAAGTGGACAAGCCGGTGGTGACGCGCGTTTGAAGGGTGTGCTTTGAAGGTATGTAACTTGTCTCGTTACATTATGTAAATTTGATATCGTAGTCATTTAAAGTCGTGTTTTAGAATGAGGTATTGTATTAGTTGAAGTGACGATGATCACTACTTAAATGAATGAATCAAAATTAGATTAGAAATGTTTGGTAGTCATTGAAAATGGAGGAATTCCATAAATGAGCCAAACGGGTCGATTAGATGTTTAATTAAGAATGATAATATGTTTAGAATAGCATTTGGCGATAATTGATCACAAGAGCGTGGAACCATAGATTTGGTGATGAAGCGCCGGTGATCGTAAGCCCCGGATGTTGGGTAAATGAGCCTTTAGGTTATAATAATAGTAGTAGTGCAATTAGTGCAAAAACTATACGGGTCGAATAATCAGAAAGGGATTTATAGACTTTCAGTCCGTAAACTTAAATTTTGATTAAATGATCATGATAGATGCGTTGGTAATTTAATTACGAACGCGTAGGAAAAAGAATCACGTAAATCGGACAAACGGGTAGAAAGTTATGAAGTTTTTCGTACTAAAAACGGAAAAACAAACAAAATCTGCTGATCAGACCATAAGCTACGGTCCTGGACCATATCCTACGGTCCAGAAGTTCTGGTTGAAGTAATATGGTGAACCGTAAGCTACGGTCTGTGAACCGTAGCCTACGGTCGACTTCCAAACAAAATTTTTATTTTGTTTATTTGATGATTTTGAGCTTTCGGGTCCGTTTAGACGGGTTCTAGGGTCTCATATACTAACGTTTGTGATAAATTTACAATGTAGGTATGTTTGAACTTAGGGTGGGTGAAGATCAAGCGACGAACATGAACCGAACATGACTTTTTGAAGCTTCCGCGTTTACTTAACTTTGTTGAAAACAATGTTTATGTTGTAAACACTTAACTTGTCATTTTGGGATGTTAAAACTAGCTAGTAGTTAATTCGAATACGGTTATTATGAATACTTCCGTTTTGTCTAACTTTAGGAAATGAAGAATTTCATTTGAAAATGCGTATTCTATATTAAAAATCCTAATTAAATGAGACGGGTGTTACAAGTTGGTAATCAGAGGTCAAGGTTGATAACAAAGTGTGTTCGGTTCAAGCTTGATCAAACATCCTGTAAGAATTAGCTATTTTGGTATATTTTATTAAATGTTAGAAAAGAGATGTGAATGGATGTGCACGGGAAGAGAGTGTTAACACACTCAAACTCGGAAAATGCACTAACTGATAACGGTTAAAGCAAGTTATGAACTTGGCTAAACCGAAGTAAACAAAGTTTATGTTTTAAATGAAATGTTTAACAATTAGTATAAACATTTCAGTTTCAAAGATGACGAAAAAGGGTAACAACGATGCGGTGCCGATAGTCACCGAACAAGTAAAAGAAGTGATTGCCGAAGAGGTAGGAAAGGCAATCGAAAATAGTCTATCCGGTTTTATAGACAAGATCCAAAATACGGTGCTTTCAGTAGTTGAAGAGCGGATTAAAAGGTTGGAAGAAAACGTCAACCTAGTAAAGGAAAAGTCCAGAGATCGGAAAGGGTGCTCATACAAAGAATTCATGGCGTGTAAACTGCCAATTTACAACGGGGAGGTTGACCCGATAATATGCCAAAGATGGCTAAGTGATGTTGAAGGGGTATTTGAAAGGACCCACTGTGATGTAAGCGATTTTGTGGCTTACGGAACGGGTCAGTTAAGGGGTCAAGCCAAAGATTGGTGGGATAATAAGAAGAAGGAAATTGGAGCCGAAGCGGCAAGGGTTATGACGTGGGACGAGTTTAAGGTACCATTCTTTAAACACCAAAGTCCCAAGGCGGTCATCAACAGAATCAAGGAGGAATTCATCCAGTTAAGGCAAAAGGGGGAAACAATTGATAAAATCACGGGTATTTTCATGGATAAGCTGAGATTCTGGTTGAGCTAGTAACTACCGAGGAGCAGAAAATATATTATTATTATAATATGTTAAGTGCTGAATATCGGGAGTTTATGACTCCTTCCAAGTATGAGACGCTCACCGAGATCATAAATACGGCTCGATAACGAGAGAACAAACTCAAAAAGCAAATAGAAAGGGGCGAACGAAGGGTAATAGATGCTAACCCGAGCCCTACAAAGAAGGCCCGAATAACTGAGCCGGTAAAGAAGACAGACGCGAAGGGTGGATCACCGAGTTGTAAAGTTTGTGGGAAAGGGCACAAGGGTGAGTGCCGCTTCAAAGAGAAACCGTGTCATATATGCGGGAAGACGGGACACACAGCGTCGCTATGTCCGGGGAAAGTTTCGGTGTGCTATAAGTGCTATCAGCCGGGTCACAAAAAGTCTGAATGCCCGGAGTTGGTCGGGAAAAAGAACAAGAAAGATGTTCAAGTGGAGACCCAAAAGGCGAAGGCTAGATCCTTCCAACTAACGGCAGCTGAAGCAAAGACAGAACCCGATGTGGTCACAGGTATATTCGCAATAAACTCGATCCCTGCACGTGTATTATTTGGTACGGGTGCGAATAAATCCTTTATTTCACATGGATTTATTCGGCATCCTTCATTTGTATTGACAAAGTTATATGTGCCCTTAGAAGTTGAAATAGGGGATAACAAGAGTTTCATAGTGTGTGACGTTTGTCGAGGCTGTAAATTGAGTATCGATGATGAAGAATACTTAATAGATCTAATCCCGATGTCGATGGGAGAATTTTAAGTGGTTGTTGGGATGGATTTGCTATCCCGACACCACGCAAAGGTTGTGTGTTTCCGTAAAGAAATAAAGTTAACATCTCCAAGCGAAAAACACGTTACTATCTATGGCGAGAAAGGAGGCAATCCTGTGATATGCTCGATGTTAAAAGCTCACAAGCTCATGAGACACGGATGTAGAGCGTTTATGATATACGCGAATGAACCAGGGAAAGAACCACCGAAGATTGGAGACGTACCGGTGGTACGTGATTTCGAAGATGTGTTTCAGGAAGACTTACTGGGAATACCGCCCGAGCGGGAAGTAGAGTTCGGAATCGAATTGGTTCCGGGCGCGAAACCCGTAGCCAAGGCGCCATACCGACTTGCGCCATCGGAGTTAATGTAGCAAATTCAAGATTTGCTCGACAAAGGATTTATAAGGCCGAGTGTGTCTCCTTGGGGCGCACCGGTATTGTTCGTGAAAAAGAAAGACGGGAGCATGCGAATGTGTATCGATTACCGGGAGTTAAACAAACTCACGGTGAAGAATCGATACCCGCTCCCAAGAATAGATGATTTATTCGACCAACTACAAGGTGCGAATTGGTTCTCAAAAATTGACCTGAGATCGGGATAACATCAATTAAAGGTCAAGGAAGAAGATGTACCGAAAAGGGCCTTTCGTACTCGGTATGGACACTACGAGTTCCTCGTAATGTCCTTTGGATTGACGAATGCACCCGCAGCTTTCATGGATCTCATGAACCGAGTTTGCAAGCCTATGTTGGACAAGTCGGTAATCGTGTTTATTGACGACATTCTAGTGTATTCGAAAAATGAGGCAGACCACGCGCATCATTTACAGGAGGTGTTAGAGACGCTCAGACGAGAAAGATTGTATGCGAAATTTTCAAAGTGTGTCTTTTGGTTACGAGAGGTACAATTCCTCGGCCACATCATAAGTGCCGATGGAATATTGGTAGATCCGTCAAAGATAGAAGCCGTGTCGAAATGGAGCCCTCCGAAGAATCCTTCGGAAATCAGAAGTTTCTTAGGGCTTGCGGGATACTACAGGAGATTCATTCAAGATTTCTCCAAGATTGTTTCATCGCTAACTAAATTAACTCGGAAGGAGGAAAGATTCATATGGGGTGTTGAACAGGAAAAGGCGTTCCAAACGCTAAAGGAAAAGTTAACTCACGCTCCGGTATTAACATTGCCGGACGGAGTCGAAGATTTGGTAGTCTACTCGGATGCGTCACATTCGGGGCTCGGATGTGTTTTTGTAACACCCCAAAAATTTTTATTAGACATAAGTTAAATTATAAATAATAAAGGGGTGAAGTTTAAAACTAAATAAGTAAAGGAACTTGAGGGACTAAAGTTGTAACATATCAAAATTTAAGTTAATTAAATTAAAAAGAGTTAAAAACCCACACACACTCTGTGCGTGGGTTCTGGTCGATCGAACAGAAGAGCAGGACAAGGGTTGAAACCCTAGCATCAAGAAATCAAGCAATTTAACTTGAATCAAAGGAAAAAATTCAATGCATGATCCCCTAAACTCGAGTAGCTAACCTCAATTTCTGAAGTGGTAAGTTTAATTTTCTGGAATCATGATTTGTAGGATGAGGGGTTCAACCCCAATCTCGAATTCTTATGTCTGAATGTGAGAAATCTGGGTTAGGATTACTTTTTAGAACAAGAATCATGTTGATTTTAGGTTAATTGAAAGATTTTTAGTAAAACCCACTTTATGAACTTGTGATATGAATAGGATGATTTAAGTGATTTTAGTTATGTGAAACCTTGAAATATGATTATGTTGTAATGCCTGAATCTTAGAAAAATTATGTGGAATAAAAGAAAGGTATGAACTTGGATTGATTTTGATGAGTTATAGGATGAACTAGTAGAAATTCATGATTTGTATGCTTGTAATTGATGTGTGTAAATTGATGACCACCAAGTGTTTGATGAAATGCTTAGAAGAAAAATGTGTATAAATTGGAAGAATAATGAATGAATGTGTTGTTATAGGCATGAAGGAAGAAGGTTCCAATACTAGGAAATCGGAAAGTTCACAAGATCGAGGTACGTTAGTGTACACCATATTTCTATAATATTGTCATATGTATAATAATCTCAATTGCATTGTGTTGTTATAATAAAATTGAGAAGAATTGAAATCTATGGTTATTCATAAGTGAAAGTAAGATCCGTCATAAACGGATTGTGATGAATGAATAGGTTACGAAAGATAATGCATCTTATCCGGTTCTTTTTAGTCAAACCAGGTATGGAAGGTTAAGTATGTAGCGAATGAAAGTCTACTCGATCCGTCTTCCTCGGATTGGAGTATGAGTGCAAGAATGATAAGAATATGTTTGTTCGTCATGAACGAATCGAATGAAAGTATGTTAATGAAAATAGTATCCGTCGATAGCGGGTATGTTAAGAAAAGTATGTCTAGTCTCTACTTCGAGGCAAGGATGTAATGAACCGTTTAACTGTTAGTAAAGAAATTGAATGATGTAAAACCGTGAAAGAGACGAATCGGTTTATTAATTAATTGTGGTAGAAACGAAATACTAACTTATTTGTTTATGTTGAATATAGGTAAATCCTCAATCTAGGCGGTCGGACGATTTGGAATGAGCACACTTGATCTTCGCCCACTACACGCTTCCGTCATAAGTTAATATAACGTGGTCTAAACTTTTGGTCTTATGTACCTTAAATTGTGTAGTATTTTGATGTCTTTCTGGTTTGGTTAAAAACTTATTAGTGGTAGTTTTGTTGTAAGCAACTTAACGTTTCGTTTTGGGGTTTTTGTCAAGGATGTTTATGTTGAAATGGTTTACCGTATAAAACAGGTGTTAGTGGTCTATTTACGTAATGGGTCATGCCGAAATTTCTAACATTTGTTTACCACGTTAAGAATCTTTGAAAAGATAAGTTAGGGGCGTTACAGTTTTGATGCAACGAGGCAAAGTGATAGCTTATGCCTCGAGGCAATTAAAGGTGCACAAAAAGAAATACCCCAAACACGATCTTGAATTGGCGGCGGTGGTGTTTGCATTGAAAATATGGAGGCACTATTTATACGGAGTAAAGTGCACCATATTTACCGACCACAAGAGCTTAAAATACTTCTTCGATCAGAAGGAGTTAAATATGCGGCAAAGGCGATGGTTGGAAACGGTAAAAGACTATGACTGCGAGATACATTACCACCCCGGGAAAGCCAATGTTGTGGCGGATGCTTTGAGCGGGAAAACAGATTATGTTCCAATACGAGTGTGGTCGATGCAACTTGTTATAACTTCTGGTTTACTTGAACGAATCCGAGAAGCACAAGTCGAGGCGATAAAAGAGGAAAATTGGAAAAGAGAAAGAATTGTTGGTCAGTTGAAGGAGTTAACAGACAATAATAATGGGTTGAAAAGCAGAATATGGATTCCTAACTCGTGTGGAGTTAAAAAGCTTCTACTGGATGAAGCACACAAAAGCCGTTACTCTATCTATCCGGGAGCGACCAAGATGTATAATGACCTGAAGCAAAATTACTGGTGGCCCAGAATGAAAAGGGATGTGACTAAGTATGTTGAAAAATGTTTAACTAGTTTACAAGTCATGGCGGAACACCAAAGACCCTATGGCAAGCTTCAGCCATTGGATATTCCAGTTTGGAAATGGGAACATATCACTATGGACCTGTTGACCAAACTACCAAATACGAACCGAGGATTTGACGCTATATGGGTGGTTGTTGATAGACTGACGAAAAGTGCTCACTTTATTCCTATACGTGAGACTTATACGCCAGAAAAGATGTCGGAGGTGTATACCAATGAAATAGTGGCACGCCACGGAGTACCGGTATCCATCGTGTCTGACAGGGATACCCGGTTTACTTCACACTTCTGACGAGATTTCCAAGAATAGATGGGAACAAAACTTTTTATCAGCACTGCATACCATCCTCAGACAGATGGACAGAGTGAAAGAACGATACAGACACTAGAAGACATGCTGAGGGCGTGTATTATCGATTTCGGGGGCAGTTGGGATGTGTATTTACCGTTAGCAGAATTTTCTTATAACAGCAGTTATCATGTCAGTATCGGCATGGCCCCGTATGAGATGCTATATGGTAGAAAATGTAGAACCTCGGTGTGTTGGGGTGAAGTGGGTCCGCGTGAACTGGCCCATAAAGATGTAGTTCAAGCCACTAATGAAAAAATTGACGTGGTACGAGCCCATTTGAAAACGGCCCAAGACAGACAAAAGTCTTATGCCGACAAAAGACGGAAACCGATTGAATTTCAGGTGGGTGACAGGGTTATGCTAAAAGTATCCCCATGGAAGGGCGTTATCCGATTCAGAAAAAGGGGGAAACTAAGCCCGAGGTTTATTGGGCCGTTCAAAATCATCGAACGGGTTGGCAAGGTAGCATATCGCCTTGAATTACCGGACGAATTGAGCGGAATCCATGGCACGTTTCATGTGTCACAACTCCGAAAGTGTTTAGCTGAGGAAACGGCTTATGTCCATTACAAGGATTCGAGGTGGACAATAGCCTTAACTATGCGGTAAGGCCAGTTGAGATTCTAGATCGGAAGGTTAAAAGTTTGCGGAATAAAAAAATTGAACAAGTTAAGATCAAGTGGGAGCACAGAAAAGGGTCGGATACTACATGGGAATTCGGTATTTATTCCGGTTTCGAGGACGAAACCCCTTTTAAGGGGGGTGGACTTGTAACACCCCTAAAATATAAACCTTTATTATATATTTGATGTTGGTAATAAATAAAATGAACTAACTAGGAATAAAGATAACCTGGTTAGATAAAAGTCTCGTAGTGACATGTAAGTGGGTTAAAACACCTAAAACATGAACTAAACAATAGTTGGGGGACCAAAGTTGTTAAAATTGAAACTTGTAATATTAAAACAAAAAATAATTACACCAAACACACACTTAAGTGTGTGTCTAGTCGATTAGAACACAGGGGGCGACCAGGAGATACTCTCAAACCCTAGCTTGTGCAATTTGATCAAATTGAAGGCCTAAATCTGTTCCATATCGAAATCCAATCATAGAATAGTGATCTCCTCAGTGAAGGGATCACAATGTATGTAAATTTCATAGAAAATTTCCATCTAAATTTCTGGATGAACATAGGAAATTCGAAATTGATGTTGCATGATTGTTGTATGGATGAAATTGGAATGCTATTGTGACTAGGAATAAACCCTAGTCAATCATTTGTTGAAATTATGCTTATTTCTTATGAATTCACAATCACCATTGAAGGTGATAAGTGGGTTTTGTAGGAACATGTTAAACACTAGAATTATGATTGTTATTCTAGTGTAATTTGTGTTCTAGGAAGTGATTTCAGAATATGATATGAAAAATTTACATGAACATGCTTAATTGATGTTAATCTTGGCTAAAAGGGCAAGCTATAAATTTGATTGTGAATTGTGTAAAATTCTGCTCTTAAGGTGTTTGTAAAAATGCCTAAAAGAAGGCTTAAAACTGGAAATTTGAATTAAAACGCATATTTGTAAATTATGGCGAACTATGCGTTATATGTTAAGAAAAGAGTTCTAAACGGTTTGCGGTTGAACTCTATAGGAAAGGAAACCAGAACGTCAAGTGGACAAGCCGTTGGTGACGAGCGTTTGAAGGGTGTGCTTTGAAGGTATGTAACTTGTCTCGTTACATTATGTAAATTTGATATCGTAGTCATTTAAAGTCGTGTTTTAGAATGAGGTATTGTATTAGTTGAAGTGACGATGATTACTACTTAAATGAATGAATCAAAATTAGATTAGAAATGTTTGGTAGTCATTGAAAATGGAGGAATTCCATAAATGAGCCAAACGGGTCGATTAGATGTTTAATTGAGAATGATAATATGTTTAGAATAGCATTTGGCGATAATAGATCACAAGAGCGTGAAACCATAGATTTGGTGATGAAGCGCCGATGATCGTAAGCCCCGGATGTTGGGTAAATGAGCCTTGAGGTTATAATAATAGTAGTAGTGCAATTAGTGCAAAAACTATGCGGGTCGAATAATCAGAAATGGATTTATAGACTTTCAGTCCGTAAACTTAAATTTTGATTAAATGATCATGATAGATGCGTTGGTAATTTAATTACGAATGCGTAGGAAAAAGAATCACGTAAATCGGACAAACGGATAGAAAGTTATGAAGGTTTTCGTACTAAAAACGGAAAAACAAACAAAATCTGTTGATCAGACCATAAGCTACGGTTCTGGACCGTAGCCTACGGTCCAGAAGTTCTGGCTGAAGTAATATGGTGAACAGTAAGCTACGGTCTGTGAACCGTATCCTACGGTCAACTTCCAAACAAAATTTTTATTTTGTTTATTTGATGATTTTGAGCTTTCGGGTCCGTTTAGACGGGTTCTAGGGTCTAATATACTAACGTTTGTGATAAATTTACAGTGTAGGTATGTTTGAACTTAGGATGGGTGAAGATCAAGCGACGAACATGAACCTAACACGACTTTTTGAATCTTTACCGTTTACTTAACTTTGTTGAAAATAATGTTTATGTTGTAAACACTTAACTTGTCATTTTGGGATGTTAAAACTAGCTAGTAGTTAATTCGAATACGGTTATTATGAATACTTCCATTTTGTCTAACTTTAGGAAATGAAGAATTTCATTTGAAAATGCGTATTCTATATTAAAAATCCTAATTAAATGAGACGGGTGTTACAATTACATTTTGAGTCCCTGTGTTTTATGAGTTTTAACTACTTGAGTCCAAAAGCAAAAAGTTTAACGCCCTGAGTCCCTATAAGCATTTTCTTTAACCATTTGAGTCCAATTTTGAGACGTCTGTTAAATCTGCTGTTAAGTCCCCCCACGTGCAATCCACATGAGGGGTATTTTCGTCCATTCCTGCCTATTAACCCTTAAATGCTCCTGTATTTATCTCACAACCACCATTAAACCCTATTTTTACCCCCCAAATGTTACACTCGCAATTCCACAGAAAAAAATTCAATCCATCTTGCTGATCATCATCTACAATCGAACGGAGAGCAATGGCGAATCTTCACGACATCTCAACTTGGTGTATTCGTGGTTATGCACAGCATTTTGATCTGTATGTGGAGTATGGTAAGCAACTAAGAACCAATGTCATCTCTGTTTTAACTTGAAAATTTTTACACTAATTCCACCTTTGTTTTACTTCATTTCAGTTGGTGAGCCTACAATGTTCAGCATTCACATTTTCCATGGTGGGGAGTTTATGCTTAAACCTATGTTGAAGTATGTAAAAGGTAAAAGCAACCATATTGATTGCATAGATGCTGATGAATTTTCAGTTATTGAGTTTAACACGATGTTTAAGATGTTGCATTATCCAGAGGATGAAGTTATGTATTACCATTATAGGATTATGGATAAAAGTTTGGATGAAGGTATTAGGGCTTTAGGGACTGATTAGGATGTGATAGATATGTGTCAATATGTTGGTAGGATTAGAGAGATTGAGGTGTATGTTGAACATTGGATGACAAAACTTGACACATATTTTGTTTCACTTAAAGTAACATCAAATGTTGTAATTGAAGAAATTAATGAAGATGGCCTATCAGTTGGGAATGTTCCTGTTCGTGCTAGAGCTAAACCTAGAGCATGTGTTAGAAGACTTGCACTAGAGTGGATGGATGAAAGTGACCCATCAGTTGATACCCAAAATGGCAATAATGTAATATCAGGTGTAAATGGTGTAAATGAGTTAGGTGTGAATGAGGGGAATGACTTAGAAGGTGGTTTTGACTTAGGTCTGAATGTTCTAAATGACTTAGAAGGTGGCATTGACTTAGGTGTGAATGGTGTAAATGATGAGCAGTTTAAAGACTGTGAACAACAAGATGAGCAGGATAATGAAAATGCAAAAGACAATGAACAACAAGATGAGCAGTTTAATGATAATGCAATTGATGATACTGAGGAATCATCTTTGAAGTTTACTGATGATGAAGAGGATTCTAACGATGACCAAAAAGTGCATGAAGGTAACAAGCATAGGAAAAACAATAATGATGATGGTGATGAGTTAGATTACAATATTGATAAACACAATGAGATTCAAGAACTTGATGTGGATATGGAGACATTTAGAGGAGTTGTTGAACCAGAAGATAATGATCTAGAAAAACAAAATGATGAAGAAAATCAGAATGATGAAGAACAAAATGAAAAGGAACCCACTGAGATAGACCTTGAAGATTTTGAAAGTGCTGATGAAAATGACCCTCTATTAAAGAAGGGTCTGAAGAAGATAAGAAAGAGGAGAAAGGGGGTCAGGGGTGGAAGAAGGCCATTCTATGTTGGGTAGATGTTTACTAATAAAGAAGAATTGAAGTTACTGGTTAAAAAACATGCATTGAAATCAAGAAGACAGTTGGTTATTAGAAGGAATGATAATAGAAGAGTTAAGGTGGTTTGTCATGGTGTGAATCCTGATTTAGAGGGCATGCAACCACAAGGGCAATTTTAGGATTTTTCAGATTTTAGTGGGCCCACCAAAAAAGTAGGGGAATCTTTAATAGGGGATGTTGATGCATTAAATATTTCCAACCCTACTTTCCAACCACCAAAAAAGATCAGGTTTCCAAAGCCCACATGTGAATGGGTTCTTCATGTTTCTAGATCTCGAGATGAGTAGCCATGGTGTGTAAAAACTTTTATGGATAACCATACTTGTTTAACCACAAGAAAGGTTAGGTTATACACTGTATCGGCTGTAGCAAGAGAAGTGGTTTAGGTTCCAACCAAGGAATTCCACTATTGGCATTTCAAGACCACTTGGAGAAGAAAAACCAGATTCAATTAAGTTTGCAGAAGACATTCAGGGCAAATGTAATGGCTTTACACATAATAGAAGGTGATTTTAAAGCTCAATATTCTATTTTAAGGGAATATTGTGAAGAGCTCCTTAGATCCAATCCTGGCACAATAGTTAAGATAGATGTGGAATGTGAGTGCAACCCTTCTAGTCCAACAAGACAGTTCAATCGAATTTACATATGTTTGGGTGCTCTCAAAGAAGGGTTCAAGCTAAATGGGAGGCATATTTTAGGATTAGATGGGTGTTTCATGAAAGGCCCATTCCCTGGGCAAGTATTGTCAGCTGTTGGAGTTGATTCAAATAACGGGATATATCTAGTTGCATAGTCAATAGTGGAGGCTGAAACTAAAAGCTCCTGGGAATGGTTGATGTGATTAAAATACAACATATAAATTGTGTCAAATACAGCGTAAAAGCAACCCTTTTTTGTACTAGTGTTGGAAAAAGCTCGTGTTTTCGTTCCTTTTATATTTTCAGGGATAAAAGAGCTTAAATTTATAAAAGGAGCAAAAAAACAGCAAAATCCAACATAAATGCAAAGAAGAAGGAATTGCTGCAGATCGCCAAGCCCCAATTCACATCCAAACCTCAAAATAACAAGAACAGAAGGCTAACACGGGTCGTGTCTACTCAACACGGGCCGTGTCCGAAGATGGATACTGGGCAGAAGAAAAAGACAACTGCAAAAGACAAAAATGGCAGCCAACACAGGGTCGTGTTAAGATAACACGGGGCGTGGTCAACTCAAAGATTTTCAGAATCTTCTATAGTACAGCAAGTACTTTGGCCACGGGCCGTGCCGTTGACACACCGGGCCGTGTCAGTACAACATCTGACAAGCAGTGATTGAGGAAGAGAGAGAGAGATGGGCACGGGGTCGTGCCAGCCGGGCACGGGCCGTGCTAAAGCTTATGTTTACAGCTATAAATAGGAGTGCTTGGTTTTACTTCAACTCATCCCTTGGCAAACCACTTCTCTCTCACTTGCCACCACTCCACCACCACTATAACACCATCATCCACCACCATCATCCATCTTTTCATCTTTAGAGTGTGTGTGTAGTCTCGGGATCCAAGATTGATCGTAAGAATCTTTGTCAAACAAAGGCCATGCTTGGCTAAATTCTTACATCACTTGGTGAAGACTTTTCTTTTATGTATTTCTTTTATGATTTCCAATCTTTGGCTACTTTTTAATTGGGTATGTATTAATGACGTTAATAATTAGTTTTTTTTTAATATTGAAGGCGAATTTACTCAATCATTCTTCATATGTTCGTTGATTCAACATATTCATGTCTTTACAGTCTATATAAAGTATGCTAATTTCCTGGAAGGGGGTTAGAAGAGTGGTTTGGTTAATTCCATGTCTCGTTCAGTGTATAGATCCTGCGAGAACCTGGTTCAAGCCCAGTAACACCTCACGAGTCGGAGCGGGCATTACCCACCACGGGAAAGGTGCAAAAAGCTTGAATCCCTTAATCTTAAACTTTTATTAAAACATTAAACCAACCCCGCGAGGACTGTATCCCTGCTGACTCAGACCAACGGGTTGAGGGTGATCGCCGCCTCGGAAGAGGGGTCCACCACATTTTGCATTAATAACTTACTTAATTATCTTTCAATAATTCGACTTAGTGGGATTGTATCCTTGCTGACTCAAACCACTAGGTTGAGGGTAACGTCGCCTCGGAAGAGGGACCTACTACTATAACTAAGATAATCTTTTAAAATGCCCAAAGTGCGGAAATCATCAAAAGGGTACATGAAAGATAAGTTGGATCCAAGTGATTCTTTCTTGTCTATCATTTTTATTTTCTTTTTTTATCTTTTTATTAGCTTAAAAATCTTTTCTGAAAAGTTGGTTCGATTAGACGTTGATTATAAGCCGGTACTAAAAGCTCTTGTGTCATTTGACGACCTCAGTATCTTGCCATCACTATACTACGTCTGCGATGGGTATACTTGCCCTAGCGTGTGTGTAGAGTGATAGTAGAATACCGTGTTTTATAAATTTTAAACTTGAAAACGGCGAGTAAAAAGAGCTAACAATATAACTAAAAATATAACTCACTCACGCACGTCAATGGTTCTTAGGGAATCTTGGAGATGACTTAGGTTTTGCCGTTGTTTTGGCAATTGTCGCCTTTAAGGAAACAATCCAATAGACAAAAGGTAACTTGTTTTGATTGTCCAATACATAAACACAATACCAGGTCATTTTTATTAGCATAATATTTGGTACAAAAGACTTCCACTGACCATTTATAATAATTTTGACAAAAATAGGTCAACTGTATATGAAGGTTGCAACTTTCATGCCAACAACATATACATTACACACAAAACCCAAGTAACCCCTAACACAACTTCAACCTTTTCACTTCGAGGTCCCTTTTCCTTGCCATTTCTTCATGACTGTTGGTGGATCTTAGTAATCCAGGTATGATTTCCGTTGCTTGTGCACATAGAGGGGGTTCAGCCCAGCTTACAAACCCACAGTTAGTTCCCTGCAACCCATACAACACAACATTTAGGTTTGTTCACATGTAGATCTTTAAATCAAATCAATTGCCTCTCTTGCACAACAATGGAATAGCCTCCGTGGATTTGTTGCAGTCCAGGAGGTTCGTATGATTGTTGCAGACACACATGCGCAGACAACTTGATTGACCATGATGAAGATTTAGGGTTTTTAATTTTGTGGAAGAAGATGAAAGGGAAAGATTGTGATGAAGATTTATGGTTTTTAATTTTGTGGAAGAAGATGAAAGGGAAAGTTTATAAAGGGAAATACAACATTTAATAGGTAGGAATGGACGAAAATACCCCTCACGTGGATTGCACGTGTGGGGACTTAATAGCAGATTTAACAGACGTCACAAAATTGGACTCAAATGGTTAAAAAAAATGCTTATGGGGACTCGGGGCGTTAAACTTTTTGTTTTTTGACTCAAGTAGTTAAAACAATAAAACCCATAAAATACAGAGACTCAAAAAGTAATTTACCCTATAAATGATATGCAATGTGCTAATATATATATTTGTTTTGAACATCCTGTCAAAAAAAATTAAAAGAAATATATTTAACCTTCCTAGTTCTTGTGTGAATATAGATCTAACCTGCCTGTCGGATCAATCAAGCCACATTTGAAAGGCTAGAGTAGAGCTAGTCCATTAAATCTCTCTTAAAAATTAAATATGTTCTTCTCCTTCATCACTCGATGGTTCTCAAACAATGATACACGGATATACTTATATATTTAAATGTAACATTTTTCTTGTTGATATTAAAACTTCTCAAAGATCATGTGGGAGTGGGAGAGTCATTTACACTTTGCACTTTTGCAGTAGGTAATTTTTTTTACAACTTAGGCTACGGCCAAGGTTGTGGGCCTGAGGCGTGGGGGCCTGTAGGATTATTGAAGGGGGACTTTCTCCATAGTTTAGTTTATTGATGGGGGCCTGGTAGATAGTATATTTTGGTTTAGTTACGAACTTATTTTATGTTTATGGGCCAGGTGAGTGGGGGCCTGTAGGATTATTGATGGGGGCCTGGTAGATAGTATATTTTGGTTTAGTTAAGAACTTATTTTATGTTTATGGGCCAGGGGCCTAGGAAAGGCATGTGCAGTGCTGATGTGCATGTGTATCCACCACTGATTCTGACTATTAATGTATGCGAGAGATCGGAACTTATTTTGTATGCAGTGAATAGCCTGCCGGTTTACAAATAAAAATTATGAAACTAACTATTTTTGTAAGTGTTCTATAAATCTATAGTTAATAACTTAATATACTGGATGCACTTTTATTCATTCGTGAATTAGAATATTTCAGTAACATAATAACCCAAAATTATGTAGTGCTACAGTGTTTTTTACTTATTTTTTTCTTTAAGATTTTTGTCCTTTTGTTTTTAAAGTTTCAATCGCACCCTTATACTTAAAATAACTTGTGTTCCTTAATTATATCGATTTTTTTTGGTATTGTACATGTAGTGAAATGAACCTGACGATGCCAACCGAACGTCGCTGCCGGTATTAGTATTCGTTTTTATTGTTTTTGATCGATGTAAAATGTCTCAACTAGTAGATTGCCCCGCGCGTTGCCGCGGGGTTCCATAAAAAATTACGTCAAAACGTAAACCAACTGAATGCGTACATTAAAATAAGCATGAAAACGTATTACATTTGACCCAATTCATTTCCGGTCAAATTTGCGTCGAAAAGTAAATCATTTTGAATTTATAAACACACGTACATAAAAATAAACACGTAAAAGTCAATTACAAAGTCTTTAGAAAGTTGAGAGGTTGTAAGTGTCAATGCTGACATTTGAAGGGCAAAAGTATACAAAAAGACAAAAAAAAAAATACATAAAAAACATCAATTCACTATTCACAAAAGTTGTTAATTGTATTATATATAATGGGTTAGGATAATGTGAGAAGCATGGCCGGTCCTGAACAAGTGCCGGATGGGCGAGGCTCAGAGCCAAAAACCTAAAAGGGCCCGTAAAACTTTGGTTCGATCTTTGAGCGAGAGCATAGGATCTATAGTTTCAAAACTTTTTTAATACCGAAATTCTAAACTTTTTAAATACCAAATTATTTTTAAATTAATAAATTCTTCTTAAGCAATACTTTTCTTAACTTATCATGTTAAAGTTTCTTAGCCTTACTCTCTCACAAAATAATCAGTTTATATAATTAGATGAATGTTTTATCTAGTTTAAAATAAATAACTGATTAATACTCATAAGTCATAACCAACTGTATAAAAAAAACAGCAGCAGCGCCAACGGTGGCGTGAACTCGAATCTGAATTGTCATCGACATGAACCAACAACGAACAATTAAAAAGGGTTCGAAGTTATTGAGTTTTCATGGTGAAATCTTCGATTTATGAGTTTTATAACAATTATCGTTGTATATGGGTTTTTACATTTTATATATGTGATTGATGAGTTTATATTATACGGTGTGCAGGGCCTGGTTTTTTATTTCGCCCAGGGCCCAAATATTATTTAACATTTTCGAAGTCGAGCCTTGTGAGAAGCACTAGACTAATTGAGAAACTTGAGAAACATTTTGAACCACACATTTTCCCTAAGCTTTTCGTAATATACACATATGTATAGTTTAAAATTGACTATATACATATCTGTATAATTCAAGATTTGACAATATACATATATGTATATAATCAATTTTAAACTAAACATATGTGTATATTACGAAAAGTTTAGGGAAATGTGCGATACAGAATGCTTCTCAAGTTTCTCAAATATGCTGGACTTCTCTTAGGATCTCTACCCTATAATATATCATATACTTTGGTCATATCAGGACTTTTAATTTTTCTTTTTCTTTTTCAGTTGTTAAAGCGAGTGCCGGTATCGTAACAAACCAAACAAACCGAACTAATGACGACTGAACTCCTGGCGCGTAGATTTACAAATTTATAAAGCTTTAGTTGTTACAATTATTAATAATTAATTTTGAGTATGTTTTGTTTTTTAGTTCTTACAACTTTTAGTATACGATGCTTTATGTCGCTGCGACGTGCATTTTTATCTACATGTCGATTTAACTTTTCCCATGTTGTAAGTAGTAATGTACAAGTAACCGGAACATAAACATATTGTAATCAAAATGACCTCACATTTAGTTTATTTTTTAAAATAAATTAACGTGTATTCACTATTCTAATAATATAATATAATGTGTTATATAGTTATGAATATACCTTTGAAGCGTGCTTATTTTTATGCTCACATAATAAAGACCATTAAAAACAAAGTTTTATTTGCCACAGTAAATTTTTATTGTAAGCATTTGTGAGTGCTAGATACAGTACCGGTACTCTAACAAACCGAACTTATGGTATTGATTCAAAACATCGGTGTTGATACTATCAGAACTGTTATCGGTATTCATTTTTATGGTTTTCATTTGTTGTGAAATACATGTCGGCATCCTTTTGGGCCTATCATGACTTAGTTTTTTAAGTTTTCTCTTTCAATTGTTGTATCGAGTGCAGGTATCGTATCGATACCGTAATGAACCGAATCAATATCAAACAAATTCTTGTCATTAACGTTATTTTTACCATTACGTCTATGTTTCCATTTAAAGTTTGTTAAAAATTGGGTCTCCCGCCACAGAGCATGATATAATCCACTAGGTTTATTTATATATTAAGTTAAGTATTAAAAAAACAATTAAAATAATTCATATCCGATAATGATTAGGTGTGACTGTTCCTAAAGTTGATCTTAGTGGCCAATAACATATCAAATAACATCACAAATACATCATTATCCTTGAAGTTTTGATAATGCGTGCATGCTAAAATGCACCTAATCAATAGATGGATGCCAAACGACATTAACTTATTTTTATTTAGTGTCAGATTAAGATATATATGTTTGGGAACGGTTTTGAGAAAATGACAATTATAAGTACTAAGTAGTATACGCCTCATATACGGTAGTATACGTCTCGTATACGCTAAAATACGTCTCATATACAAGTATTATCCAATTCGTTTTTTTTTTTTGAAAATTCATTTGAGGTATATGATCGTATAAGCTTTATACGGTCGTATACACATGAGTTTCAGTTTTTTTTTCAAACACTCGTACAATCGAATATTCGTTACACTATACGATACGCTAACTGGGCAAGTTACGCAATCACAAATTCTATTCTACAAACAAGATTTAGAAACGTACCGTAAGAAATGAAAAATGGAAGAAACGTCACGAACGGCCCAAGAACGATCTAAGAGCGGTAGACGTGCTGTGAAAAAACCGAGAGAATTTTGGTGAAAATTGAAAAGTGATAAATGAATTTGTGGTCGTATATAATAATATATGACCACAATTACATGTATACGACTCGTATATGGTTATACAAATCGTATAGCTGTTTCTTTATTTTTTAATGTCATATGATGGTTATATGAGAACTGTTTTAGGTTATATATGTGTCGTATAACCTTGTACGACTCGCATATAAAATCAATATTTTTTAATTTTATCATTTATTTATATACGATTATAATTTAATGTTTTGTTGAACGGATTATAACAAACAACTCGATTAGAATTAAATGACCGCAAAACGATAATAAGTAATCGATTTTCATTAAATATTACAATTACAAAACCCCTAAATCCACATAGTCTACAGTATTATAACTATCGACGTACTGCTTATATCGTATTATATGTTCCTTATACATGTTTTCTCAAGTGTCAGCAATTGTATTCCTTGTTGGTTGTTACTAATAACCTGATGGGGTAGACATTAGATAATCTCCCTCTAACTTGATGTGGATAACATGATCTCTGTTAACATGAACAATTGAAGTGGTTTGATGAGGGATATTGTCTTCGGTTGTTGTAAATAAGAGGAAAAATGTAGCATAACCAATGTCGCTTATTAAGTGAAAGATGATATTCCATTGGTTAGCAATCAAGAGTCCTGTGAAACTCAATATCATTTATCGTGTTCCATAAGTCGTAGTATCGGTTACTTATGCCCTTCCAATCTAAGGAATGTCGAGCGTCTCGAAACCCAATATCATTTATTGTGTTCCATAAGTCGTAGTATTGGTTGCACTCACCTAGAAACTCCGATTGAATTATTGGCCACTCCATCTCACGACAAACCTACAACCATGGCTCGAAAACCACAATTTCCATCAGGCTGGACGTCCTGTATATGTGTAAAGTATAGATATAAGCAAGGTGGAATAAACTTTTTGTAATGGTTGAGGAGGTTATGTTGGGCTAGAGGCAAGAAAGGTAAAGCCAGTGCGTGCGTCTTGTATTGATAAGGTTTTTGAGCCTTTGCCTTTTTCTTTCCTTTCTCTAGAGCCCTTCGCAAGGTCGTCGATAAACGTGGGTGCCCGCAGACGAAGACTGTCCGTTTCGATAAACTAACTATGCCTTGAATGTACCTGGTATGACTCTTTTATTGTAATGAGCCCTCATTCACCATAACCGTCTTGTGTTGAAATGGAACTGTGTCTAGGAGGTTCCACAAACGAACTGTTTTTTGCGGGTTGAGCCTTTAAAGTTGTACGTCCACGTGGGTTTTTCTGTACGAGTGGTTGTCTTACATTTGTCAGGAGGGGATTGACCACCTCTTTTATCTTTGAAATCATGCTCTTTGTCACCGCTCTCAGCTTCCCCGCTTCCCCCATTATATGATGTTTAACTTCCTCGAGTTCGTTGTCGACGTTAATATCCTCCTCCTGAACGTTTTCATTTAAAGATGTCATATCTAGCTTTCTCCAAAAGGGGTCTATCGAATCTAGTGGAATCCTATCATCTAAATTAAAGCAACAAACAATCCAAAGCGTGTAAATCATAGTTTCACGAAATACTGTATGATAAGACGCGATGGATCAAAAGATACATTACTTGTCTGTAGATACCATAACCGACATGTGCATGGCAACCCACATCTAGTAAACAAACGACAGTCGCATGTACCATTAGCATCTTGCAACTTATGTATGGCATTGATTTTATTAACTAATAGATTCAGACACGCATGTGAAACGTTCTTTCGAAGGAAATCAAAGATTGGTTTGTCATGGTGATCCATTGTACGACTCCCGCTTTGCTCAATGTTGGCTGATAGATAAAAGGTACAACTTTTTCAGCGTCTTATTTGATTCATTGAGGTACATCTGCAAAAGCGCATGCTGACTCTTCACCATGTTGGTGGTACGTTGACCAAAGTTAAGATGTTGATCGGTCCGAAGAGATATAAACCTTGGTCTATGTGGTTTTAAGTTTTAACCAGTTAGAGAACAGTTAATCCATAATGCCTGAAAACAAAGATAATTACAATTGTTATTTATATAAGTATGATTAATAAGAGAATTAGTATGAAACTTACCATCACGTTTGTTCTTGGTAGTCGTTCTCGTATTCGATCGTACCAATAGTTACAATCATCAACCGTGGTGGAGTTAATCAACCTGCCCCACTTGTGTAGAAACTTATCCCATTCTATTTCTGTTTTAAAGCTTGGCTTGCAATCTCTAACGATATTCTCTTGTGTGTGCCACCTACATAGTGAATGACTGACGTTCGGAAACACGCGTGCACATGCATTCATGAGAGCGAGGTCTTTGTCGGTTACTATTACATGGGGCTCCATAGCACTGTTCAATAAATCGTTCAACTTTTGTAACACTGACGTTAAGTTTTCCTCATGTTCGTTGGTTATGAACGCATGGACAATGCAATACGAGAGGTATGTAGGTGGGACACTAATAGTCTGGACAATCGGCATTTTGTACTAGTTCGTCTTGTAGGTGGCGTCTATAAGCAACACATGCGGGAAGGCACACCACAAAATGTTCGACTTCAGGTGGATAAAGAAAACATCATGTAACCTTTCGTCCTTTTCATCTGTTCGGTGGAAGAAAACAAGCCCAATTTAGTTCAATCAATTGAGAAGAACCTGCATTGGAGTCTCGCCGACTTGATCCTTTCGACCCAATTTCACTCGCGCATTGTATATTGTATTTCTTGTTGACAAATTTACGAGGTTCTGTTTTTAATGGTCTAAAGAATGTCTCATGGTCGCATGTTCTAACGCGTCAGCAACTCCATTGTCCTCTCTTCATCTAGAGTCAGCTTCATTAGGGACAGATGCCCCTCAAGACACAAAAGGGTTCATGGTTGTGCTTAACTTTATCAACCTTTGTCCAAACTCCTATCTTCTTTCTAAATGTCCCAATACTCACAATCGGTTTTCCTGGTTCCACTACGCCTGACCGTGTCTGTATGCTTGTGGTGGCCACCACAATCGTATATTAGCCATATTTTTAGCGGTCGGTGGCTAGGGGGATCCTCGTGCTTCGTTCATTTGGTAACTATGGCGTACTCGTCGCGTCCGACGGTTCTACACCAGTTCATCAAATCATCCATGCTATGGAATTTCTAAAGATATAATGTTATAGCTGGTCGGTTTTAAACTCACTAGGTTCGTCGTCACCTTGACCCCCGGACAATGGTCTTCCGCTACCGGATGGCCGTGGGTCACTTCCGTGATACTCACCTAACCCAAAATCGTTAGGATTTACACCAACATGATAACCCTGATAGTTATCAAAAGCCCACAGATCCTGACTGGCATTAGACGCAAGAGTTATCGAACGGAAGATTTACTCAGATAACCCAGTACTAGCATCTTGATTCAAATTATACGTCATGTGAATATGTGATTCGACTCGCTAGTCGAGTCACCACCAACAAATGATTGTTGTCTAAAACAATGTTAATAGTGTAAATGTGTAATACAACTTAAATACAGAGAGAATATATAAGAAACGAATAGAAGTTAAATAAAAAAATGAAGAAGATTATAGCCGCTTAAATAGTAAGTTTTAACAGAATATTAATCTTATCAAATAATTGACGCACGAATAAAGAAATATTACGTCTAGTCAAATAATTAGCACGCGAATCGAAGAAACTTAAGTCGTATCAAATAACTCGCACGTATATCAAGGAATCTTACGTTGAGCCGCAAGCGAATCAAGGAATATTACATCAAATTAAAAAAATCAGCCCATGTATACAACCCGTATAATATCATACAACCCATGAATATAGGGGTCGTATCAAATACCTCGCACGTATATCAAGGAATCTTACATTGAGCCGCAAGCGAATCAAGGAATATTACATCAAATTAAAAAACAAATCAGCCCATGTATACAACCCGTATAATATCATACAACCCATGAATATAGGGGTCGTAAACAACATATAACATTATAGGACCCGTATACAAGGTGTGAAAATAAGTTCTTAGAGTATGGCTTTATTAATCCCCTTTATTTATAAGAAAAATTTCTTATAACCAGATTTTCCACCAAAATCACGTAAAAGTTTCTGTCCTAAAATCAATCAACTTTCATTAAATGTTTTAATCGTATGAAACTTTTTGTTAGCCACTCAACAAAAAAAATATTCCAAAATATTGGAAAACTTGATTACCATTGATCGAATTTTTCAAAAAAAAAAAAAAAAAATCCGAATGAAGGAAATTTCTTAAGATCAATTTAGGTTTAGTGAATACTTATATTGAACATCATATATTCTTCAACTGAAATTTTAGATATGTTAACTGAAATTTATCTTAAAAATGAAGTGAAGAGGTTGGAGTGCAAGTAAAGATAATACAAATACGAAAGTCATGAACAAGAATAAAACAATGGATCTCACTCATTAATGAAATAAATCTCAAAAGATCAAATCGTAAATGAACAAATTTATCATAAATATTTTAAAATATACCTGAAAAAATACTTAAAAAACAAAAACTTGAAAATAAAACGAATACACGAGATACGCAAAAAAGAATTTAGATACTTCTTAAGGGATTAACGCATTAACGTACACAATCCTTTCGCGCCTTTCATTAACCAGAGGTAAAAACGCAAGTCATGAACAATGTAAAAAAAAACAACCTTCATTACATTGATTTTCACTTGGTAGCACCCTATTATTTTGGATAAGTCAAATTCAGGAGCGGATCCTAAAAAAATAAGTGTATTTCTTAGGCTAAAATTCTGATCACCCACCTTGTTCGCACCCTTAGAAAATATTCTTGGGTCCGCCACTAGTCGAATTCTTCTCTAACATGTCAAAAAAAATATTCACTTGAGGTTCAAAATCCTACAACTTGGGGGTCGAAATTGAAGAAGACCATGAGGTTGCCATTCGTTGATGACCAACTTTTAAATAATCAAGCTTCAAAGAGATTTTACAAAAATTTATTCTACATTTTTCATATACACTGTTAAGTATAAAATATGAATATGAATATGACATTACAACCATTTAAAACTTGAGATAAAAACTGGCTACTAAACCTGGAAACAGATTCTAACAAATGATTGTTAATAAACAGTTGATCATACCAGAAACCCATTCAGAGAAAAATTACCCCGTGAACGTACAAAAGATGCATAACTTCAATCTTTCGACGACATCTGAAATGCCTTCACCTAGCGGTCGGTATGAATTTGGTTGCTTGGTTACCTACTCACTACCACCCATAGTATCTAGTTGCACTAGGCACATGACATGTCCGTTTTCAGGGTATTTTGGTAGTTAAAATATCACACATACATAACAAGAGTATAAAATGGACCTAGAAAAACATAAATTTGTAGAACTCTCATGATGACAGTTTAAAGCAGAGGCCTATAATTTGATGATTATGGAATCACAAGGAACATTAGGCAGTGCATAAAACAACTGAAACTTAAATGTGTATGAAAAGTATGATTCTGCAAATCCAAGTTTCCAACTATACCCTCTAGTCCCCATGCTCTTTTAAACTAGGGGTGAGCAAGTTTAGTTCCGGACCGAAAATAACTGAGAACCGAATCGAAAATATACCCAACCCAACCCGAACCCAAGCACCTAGGTATTTAGATCGGTTCCAACTTTTCATATAAAATCGGGTCGGGTCTCGGTTCTTTTCATGGTGAAACCCGACTTGGACCTATGGACGGGAACCGACCCTATATTTAGGGTAGTGAATCGGTTCTGTATTTTATGTTTGATCGGTTCTCGGGTCGGGTAATCATCGGGTAGGGTCGGGTTTTTCCTTTTGCTCACCCCTATTTTAAACGTACAACTGAATTATGTGGTTCTTTTAGTTCTCAACATATTCTTGGTTCTGAAATGGAACAGCACCCCCCCCCCCCCCCTCCCCATGTATTTACATACATACAAACACGCACACACCATAGTCCATATCTAGACTAAATATTTAAATCTCAATCTTATGCCCATCAAATGTAACCTGAAACTTAAAAATTACACAGGCTAGACTCGAGTACTAATAAGAAGATGAGCCTACACACAAGTGACTAGTTAGATGCAACTTTCCAGCCCGGATTCAGCTACTTATTTCTCATCTATCTATTACATTCGGCATACACATACATACATATGACTATATCTATATCTACTCACTGGTACTTTTGATCAACCCCTAAGCCATTTATCAGACTTTTAAAACAGTCTTGCCAATATTCCACATAAAAAGATGCCCTCGATTTAAACAATTTAACTTTTTATGTCATTAGCAACCTGACATAAGGGTTAACACTTCAACTCAAATAAAATCCATAAATGAGACATCAAAATGACAAAGCCTCGTGAACACTAGACATGGGTGATTTAACCCCGAGCCAAACGATTTTTATGTCTATAATCCAACATCCGCATAAGTACATCCTCAAAATTACTTCCAAAATATTATATCCACAACATAATTCCACAAGAATCATCAAACTAGACGCTATAAGGCTTATATTCTACATTCACTTCAATTCTCTTCGATCATAATGTGGAAAACTTTTAATTTAAAACCTTTTTCACTTAAACATAGCATGTATCTAATCTGTTCCCTTAAACTTCAAGACATAAAAGATAGAAATATATGTAGAATCCAAGACAATGTTCATAAGAAGGAAACGCCTTACATCTTTAGATAACTTCGACTCTAATGTTTAACCCTTAAGTGGTCCCTACCATCTTAAACTTAACTCCTTCCATAAGAAATCCTGACAAATCAATGTCCTAATGGAAGGGATAATCTACAGATCACCCCAAAACGTCTTTTGTTCAATCAAAGCAAACCCGAAAAAAAGATACGTGAAGAAAAGCCATGGACAGAACAAAGAACCTAAAGGCGAAAGAGCAGTCTAACAAAGAGAACTAAAAAGATTTAGGGCTTTCCTGCAGAGCGGCTGCCGGCTGCAACATCCGCAGACGCTCCAAAACAGCACATCGTATCCTGCCTCCAAGCGTCAACCCTGAACACAACTGGTCACAGAAATAAAGATATTGGAACCAAACACAATTATTAAATTTCAAATTTTATCAGCAGGTGAAAGACGCAGAGCAGACCATTACCAGTAGTTAACTATTCAATAGTGATACCGATCGCCATAAGGCGGTTCACCACCATAAGGCCGTCCACCGCCATATGGCCGATCACTGCTGTACGGCCTTTCACCGCCGTAAAGCCGTTCACCGCTGTAAGGCCGTTCACCATAAGGTCCAGTGCCATAAGGATGGCCACTGCCATAAGGACGGTCACTGCCGTAAGGCTGGTCACCCCCGTAGTAAGATGAATACTGCAAATAATAAGCTGGATGTCAAAGTGGCTAATATTACAGAATACTGGACACGTGTATAAATATGAATAGAGAAAATATTACTCACGTCATAATTGTAATAGTCACGTGAAGGACCACCACTGCCACCTCCTAGAATATCAGAAAGATATAAATAGATAGTAAAATAATATATAACAAGTTGACAAATGTTTATAAACTAAACCCAAAACCTCGATAACGAGCTCCAGAAACTGAAACCTCCGGATCATAGTAATCCAAACGAGGCCGACCCCTGCTTGACTCGGTGTAGCCAGAATCCTGTTCCTAAAGATCAAAAAGTTACTGTTTTCAGACAAGAAAATCAATCAAGCATTAAATAGCTAAATTGGAAGTAAAGAGAGGAATTTACTGCAAAATATGGACGTTTCATTCCACGTGAAGTATCTCCATACGCGTATGGGTCTTCATAGGGCCTCCCACCATAAGGTCTGCTAAATGGTTCTTCGGGCAAATAAGGTTGTCCTCTCATTGGCATAGAATGATCACGGTGCGTATAAGCACCGTGCCTGGGTCTGTCGACATCGTATCTTGGGGGCACATGACCAGATGGATGATGTGGGCCCCTGAAATCATCCCACCTCCCTCCTAAAATGGTAAAAGCAAGGTAATCGGTTATCAATACAGTTCAATAGAATAGAAAAACAATTCTAATAATAAATGTTCATGACGGTTACCAAAACTGTGTCTCCCTCCAAAATAAGGATAGGGGCCAACAGGTGGGTAATCCTCTGCAAAACCTCTTCCTCTGGCAAAACCAGGTCCATGATAAAAACCCCTGCCTCGTGGAACATGAGCTCGGTTGGAAGGAAGCACACCTCTTCCAGAACCCCTCTCTGTAATCCAAATTAATAAAATATTATATAATGAAACTAATACTATATATATGTTTCACTATATATACCAGCTCTTGAAAAGGAAGCGTCACTACCATGACCAAATCGAAATCCACCTGCTATTCCACCTTTCACAGCCTGCATTTTAGGCAACGGATTTGAAAGCCTTGCTCTCACTATCATCTACACACAAGTATAAATTACTAGCTCGTTAGAAAGAAGGTTACAAAATGATATTATATAGAGTAAAATGCCATTTTCGTCCCTGAGGTTTGGCCAGTTTTGCGACTTTCGTCCAAAGGTTTGTTTTTCCGCATCTGGATCCAAAAAGTTTGAAATCTTGCCATTCTCATCCGGCTCGTTAACTCCATCCATCTTTCTCTATTAAGTTAGGGGTATTTCCGTCTCTTTTGCTAACTTAAAGGGCAATTCGGTCTTTTTCAATTTATGTAAAAAGACCGAATTGCCCTTTTAATTTAACAAAAATACCCCTCAACTAACGGAGAAAAATGGATGGGGTTAACGAGTCGGATGAAAATGGCACATACCTTTTAGATCCATATGCGGAAAAACAAACCTTTGGACGAAAGTCGCAAAACTGGTCAAACCTCAGGAACGAAAATGGCATTTTGCTCTATTATATATTTAGTTATTTACAAAACATGCTACACAGCAAATGCGCCCTTGCCTTGTCATCACCGAGTTCTTTTTTATTTATCCCATCAATGCAAGCAAGAGCAGCTTCATGAGTAGTAAAATCAACAAATCCAAAATCTTTCCTCTTTGCAGTTGACATGTTTCGAGCCAGCATGACACGCTCAATTGTACCATATGTTTTCAAGTGGTTTCGAACAATGTCTTCATCCCAATGAGGTGGCAGCCCATCAACAAATACCGACTTAACCTGAGCCAAAACCTCTGGGTCAGGCTCACGCAACGGTTCAGCGAAAGCTACTTTGGCGGACCGATCAGGATGGCCGAAAATAGCGTCGGGCTTCTGAAGCCTTTTATAGGCCGCCTTTGCATCAGGGCGACCTGAAAACTCGATGAATGCAAAACCACGACTCAACCCTTCATGTTGTGGATCAGCAACAAGGGTGATCCTTTCAACACCTTCAATGCCGTAATCGTTTAGTTTTTGTATTATCTGCCACCATAAGCACTGTTATTAGTGTGCTACACGAAGAAAAAAATCAGAAAGAAAATATAGAATTATAGATTGCCTTACAGCTTCTTTCGTCCATGTATTGCTTATATTACCCAAGAACAAAGTAGCGTTATCTTCACTTGGTGCGGTCCCACATCGTTTTCCATGTATCTGCCAACCAATTTTTATTATCATTTCACCAATAAGATGTAACCCATACAAAGAAGTAATATAGTAAACGAGAAATATCAAACATACAACGGGATTTTTCATTTCTGCTAAAGCACGGGCTACTTGTTCCTTATTAGCAAATCTCACAAATGCGTAACCTTTGTTTTTATCAGCTGGAAGGTCTTTCTGCATTCGGACTTCAACAACCTCACCGGCATTTTGAAAAACTCTCTTTACTTCTTCTTCTGTAGTATCTCGATCCAATCCACCGACGAATATCTCAAACTCTTTCCTTCTCTTTCTCTCCTCTGCAGCTTCTGTAAAATCTTCATGTTCTTGAAACCGTAATTCATCGTGTTCTTTCATCTTTACGTCTGCCAGCTCGTCGTCATCGTCTTCTTCATGACCATCATTGCTCGTGTCCTTATCCCTTTCCTCGTCGCTTAGACATAAACGCTCTTGTGGATCTTCGTCTCCCTTGAATTCCTCAATTATACCTTTTCCTGTATCAACGGTTTCATTGTTCTCCACTTTATCCTCATTGATTTCTGTCGGCACCTGCTCATTTTCAACATTTGTACCTTTATCTAAAGTGATTTCCTTATTCTCAATGAGTTTCTCAACATCAGGTTCCTCTTTTTCAACTTCTGTGACAGGATCGTCAATCTCAAAGGGTTCTTCGTCGTTTGAGTCCTCGGTTCCTTTGTCAAGCACTTCCTCATTCTCCAAAATCGGTTGCTGACTTTCCAAAACATTCTTACCGGTTTCTAAATTTTCTTTCTCGCCCACTTCTGGTTCACGATGCTCAATGGGTTTAGCAACGTCGGTGACATCAGAACTTTCGGTCCTTAAACTACCCTCAACATTTTCAACAGAAGGTTGACCATCATTACCATCTTCAACATCCTCCATAGTATCTTCAGTTTTCACATCATCCTTAACACCTTCAACGGACATACCAAGATCATTAACATCATCCACGCTCGATTCTTCCTGCTTAACACATACCACATCTTTTACCTCTAATCTTTCTTGTTCTTGTTCTGCAGGTACTACACTACCACCTTGTTCATCGCTAACCGAAGCAGGTGGCTCCCCGACACCACCCGATTTAGGTTTTTTCCTAATTACAGTCCTTTTAACCACTTTCTTAACAGTTTTTTTATTTCCAGACTTTGTTCCAGGAGTCACGTTTACCGTGTCATCCTCAACCTTCACTTCTGCTACTGCATGAATCACATCTCAATAACTTATAACTCACACCATAAAGTCCACAAACTTTCTATACTACATTATTATTATAATACATATGAGAAAGACAAAAAGTAAATTTACATAATTTTAGGAGTTTTAGCAATTACAACTTTTAAAACATATCGAGCCGGGGTTCTCACTGGAAGCAGCCTCTCTATTCCTACGGGGTAGAGGTAAGGTTGTCTACATCTTACCCTCCTCAGACCCTAACTTTGCTTTGCTATTGGTGGGATTTACTGAGTATGATGATGATGATGATGAACTTTTAAAACATACGGTGCAATCCTTTAAAACATATTGTTGACTTTTAACCATTTTTCCACGATTTTTTAACGGCCATAACCTTTTCATACGATAATATTAAAAACTAAAAAAACTACACCATAGCATTATACATATTAATTTAAACTCTTGATGAATAGTGTTTCATCATTTTTAAGGATTTATTTTTATTTAATACTTACTTATCATTTTATTGATTTTTAATAATAAATTATAATTGATCATATTTAAGTATTTATTTTTTCAAACTTTTATTATCTATTATTATATTTTATTTTTGGTAATAACGTGTATTCGTTAACTTTTTTAAAAATCTAAATCCGTAACATTTTTTTTTTTTTTATCATTCTAGGTTATCTGGTCGAACGTTGTGACGGTACGTTACATCGGGCATTGAATCGGTATTGATTCAGTTAGTTACAATATTGATACAATACATGCACTCGGTATAGAAATCAACACTTGATTTATATTGACGGAAACAATAAAATTGAACAATGGCACTGACACCGATGTTCGAACGTTATCGATCGATTCAGATTGTCATGATAATGTTACCGACACATATGTTGTTTAGTCGGTTTCGGTTCGGTTTGATACGATAGTAGCACCCGCCGCGAAGCACAGGGGAATCTCACTTATACGGTGTAAGTTTATAAAAAAAACAATAAAAACAAATACCGAAAACGATACATATGTCGATTTAAATTAGGTTTGGTATGATAGTGGTACAATATTCGTTTGCAATATGATTTATATCGCAATGTTGAAAAATAAACATAGAACATAAACAAACTAACTGATATCAACAAAACAACATCATATTCGTTTTTATTGTTTTTCATCGATGTAAGGTTTTCTCCTTCTATTATTATAGTGAATGACGGTACCGTAATGATTCGAACAGATAACAAAGAATTCCCGCCGCGAAGCGCGGAGGGAAACTCACTAGTTTTAATTAAAGTATGGTATTGCTACAGTTTTTTAACTAGGTGATTACCAGTGTCTATGTTCCTGTATGATAAATAACATAACAACACATATAATCACAAACCCTAATAACTGAATAACATCATAAACATCTTAGTGTATGATAAATAACATAATTAAAGGGTGAAAACACTACATGTAAGTCAAAATAAAGACTACAGTCTTAATAATTCAATAGGGTTTGAGTAATGATACCAGGGGTTTCTGGAGTTGTGGTAGTTGCATCGTTCGTTGCGGCAGCTTTCCCTCTGGTAGAAGGAGTACGCTTAGGTGTAACCGTAGACTCCGACGGTGATTGTTGAGAGGCAACCGCCGGTGTCGGAGGGGTTTTAGTGGCGGATTTTCTGGCCGGAGGGGTTCTTTTGGCCGGAGGTGGTGATTTGGGATTGTCGGCGTTTCGAGTTCTCATAATCTTGTTTGAATGTTATGCAAGTACAATTGGGATTCGGTTGTGATGAATTTTAGGTGGGAAAGTGTATAATTAAACCCTAGATATTGTCGTACAAGATGATGATGGGGTTTCTGGGTTGAGTAGATGCTATAAGGCTCTGATGAGACGGTTAACTCCGTGTGATGCTTTGGTTCTTTTATCCTCCCCTACTTTGCAAACAAAACGTACTTCAAGCTCGAGTTCGACCCGATTAATTTAGGGGTGTCTTGTTCCCACACCCTCTATATCTTATTTTCACATCCCCTATTGTATATGGGCCGTATACACTTATACGGCCCGTATAGAATGTTTTTTAATAGGAAAATGCGCAGAGAATGTTTTTTTGATTTTACTATATATATACGACCCGTATATAGTAATACGAGCCGTATACACGTTTATACGATTTGTAAAACGTATACGGCTCAATGGAATTATTTTGGTAGGTTTTTGATGTTACCAAATGTATACGGGCCGTATAAGTGTATACGGCCCGTATATAAGGATGTTTTTTCAAGTATCACGTTTTTTCCAGTAAAAACATCATCATTCTAGGGTTTCTAAACTCTTCATCATCTTTAACAACATTGATCGGAACACGCCGCTTAAATCGGAGCACAAGTAGAGTAACGTTACCGATCAGTCCGTTGATCGAGTAACTAGCAGAAGAACCCGACACAAACAAGTTCTCCACAGTTTGTTATTCAGATCTCTGTTCGGTCATCTTTCCAAACTACAACACACGATAACTTTAAACTTTATAGTGTGTGATTTGACCAAGAAATGATTGGAGGTGATTGCTACTTTTAATAAGCAGTCATAGTTGTCAAATTCGATTTCAACAAATCTTTTCCTTTTCCTTCAATTTATAGAACATTCTCCGTTACATGAAGACGTGTCGGGTTCTTCTACTGGTATTTTAATGAAGTATTGAAGATTGAATGTGCAAACCCAACCGTTTTTTACTACGGAAACGGTGACTATGCGAAATACAAACCGCAACCGTTTTTTACTACGGAAACGGTGGCTATGCGAAATACAAACCGCAATCTTTTGTGACTATGGGAAACACAAGTTTTCTTTTTGAGCTTGATGGATGCCCGTTATCTCAGTTGAGGCGGGCATTGTTTAAATCTGAATATAACTAGATGTTACGTGTATCAGCGTTGTTTATCACCCTGTGTGAGCATTGGAAACCCGACAAACAGTCTTGACAACTGTGACAGCTTGTCTATCTATGTGTGTCACATCCATCCTGTTATAGCAATCGATATGATTAATTTTACAGATTTTTTTCTAATTAGCGTTGTTAACTACCAAAAGAATGCATACACAAATAGTTCTAGTGGACGAAGCAAAGAGACCGTTGTGTATCTGAATCAGGTTCTCAAACAAACACTACTAAAGATGAGTTGGTGATAAATACCGGAGCTGTTATCTCGGTTGTTCAGTACTTTCGTGATAATAAAACAAGCAGGCATTGATTTTGCCAAGATTGAAGGAAAGAATCTGGCCATAAGCGTTGTGGATTCTCAGCGTTATTCGAATGTAAGTGGATCGAGTGATACGTTTATCTATTCTGGTCAAGGTGGGCATGGTTTGTTCAGGAGTAAATCACCACCCAAAGATCAACAACTTGTGATTGTCGGGTTCTGCTAGTTATTCGGAATGTTTCGAATCATCACAGAAGACGTGTCGGGTTCTGCTAGTTATTCGGAATGTTTCGAGTCATAACAGAAGACGTATGCGGTTTGCATATTCAATCTTCATTGCTTCATTAAAATTACAACACACGATAAAATGCTTGGAAAATTGCATCAACTCTCCTATATCAAATTGAACGGACGATATGTATCTTTTATCATGCGATGGACCCAATTCGTAGATTCCGTCCGGTTTCAAAGCTGGTTGAGGATTACGAGTGTTCTACACTCGTTCAAAGCCGGTTGATGGTTACAAGGATTGTTCTAATAGATTAAAGATGGTTCTTCGTTGAGGAAACCAAACGTAGACGGAGATGATAGGCCTGGTAACTGGAAGAGAAAAAACCCCAGTGACGTCGTCGACGATTATGAACAGATTATTGGCCATTATTCGACCGAGTAATCAATTGTATTTTTTTAGTTGCTTCTCTTGTTAAGTTTCTGAACCAACCGAAATCCACAAATTCCAACAGTTTCTTCGTAGATTCCGTCCGGTTTCCAAACTCTTTCACTCAAAGTTAATATTCACTGTGGTGGATGCAAGCATAAAGTTAGAAAAATACTCAAGAAGATTGAAGGGTACACAACTGAAGCTCAACTTGAACGGACGATATGTATCAACAACTTGTGACTGAGAATATGGCTATAAAGAATACGTGTCGGGTTCTTCTGCTAGCTTATCAACAACTTCAAACATTCTAAACCCTACCTCGAAACAAACCAACAAAATCCTGATAGTCTTCTAGCAGAACCCGACACGTCTTCTATCATGCGACAGACACAATTCTTGCAAGTTAAATCCACAATCAACGTATATAGGTGCAAGAGAATGGCGAGTTATTTTCAGTTATTTCTGTTGATCCACAAATTCCATTGTTTAAATCAGAATCAGGTTCTCAAGACAAGGATCGTTCTAATAGATTAAAGAGAATAAACCATTTTTTACCATTTTTTACCCATAGTATACGAGCCGTATAAGAATATACGGCCCGTATACAATCATCGTATACATTGTATACAATCGGTAAATTTGTTTTTTACCGAGAGTATACGGCCGTATAAACGGTATACGGCCCGTATACATATGGTAAAAAATGGTAAAAACCTTTTTAATCTATTAGAACGATCCAATAAACAAAGAACAAAGCATATTTTCAAAACATAAGTTCATACAGTGCTGTAATAGGTAGTGGTTCAGCCAAAATGACATCTAGCATTACTAACTGTTCAAGTAAGTGTCTAAAAATATGAAAATTCAGGTTTACCTTGTTAGTTTCTCAAACAAACACTACAAAATCATCTGTTTCCCCCAATGAGAAGGGTAATGGGCTCCAACAGAATAATGTTATGGGGGTGGACTTGAAAAAAAAATGGGTCCGCTGAACAAGGCAAGGATGGCCGAGAAGTAGGCCCAGCTCTTGAATGTATTCGGTTGGATCATAATTTGGGCCTAGCTGAAACTGTTGGCCCATCAGCGCTGAACACAAAGGAGTTTCCTCCTTTACAAACTTCTGGCCCAATTCGAAGCCCGGTTATGGATCCTGTTGTGAATGTGGGCTCATCAGGTAAGGGTATGACCCAAAAAACTTATGGGAGTGGTTTTTATGATGTGTCAAAAAATTCTTTTGGATCCCAACCTGGCCCGACATGTAATACTACGAATAGTTTTGGTACGTTACGTGATGAGGAGGAATGTTTTGACACGGATCTTGGGATGTGGGAGCATGAAATAGAAGTGGTTAAAAAGTTGGTGGAAACGAGCACCCGCCCGAAGATTGAAGATTATAGTGCATGGTCCGAAAACATGAGAAAATACTATGATGGTTTGACAAAAGTAAATGGAGATGAAACTGAGGTAGAGTCTGAGACTGATGAAATGGCGAGATCTATGAAGATGGGCTCTAAATCTTAGTTTTATTTTCGTTCTTTTTGTGTTTTTTGATGTATGTTTCTCTTTTGTGTTTCTATGTTTTTATGGCGTGTAGCCATTTAAACATTAGAACTTTGTTTGTAACTTCGTTTATTAAAAATTAATAAAAGTTTACCCGGGGGCTCCCCGTTTCCCAAAAAAAAATCATCTGCTTCCTGAATCTGAATCAGAATGTTAACTCTAAAAAAATTTGTTTAAATCAGAATCAGGTTCTCAAGACAAGGATCGTTCTAATAGATTAAAGAGAATAATCCCTCGTTTCTTCATCTTCATCTTCAAGAACAATGATGAACAGATGATGTCAGATAATACTTCATTTGTCGAGAAACCATACTGTCAATAAACTAACAACTTTTAATACTTCATTGCGTATGTGCTTGTGCTGTAGAAACCGGTGATGAATTTGTGTATCTAAATCAGGTTCTCTGCCTTAGATCGGTCATTCCTTGTGATACATGAACGTTGTATTCTTGTCTTTCAGAAGAGTTGGTGAATCTGCATACACAACTGAAGGTTCAGTGCACGAAAAGTTTCTTACGAAATGTACATAAATATCTCTACACAAACTCTTCTACGTCTTTTAACCAATTGCCCATCACTTAAGACCTTCAAACATTCTAAACCCTACCTGGAAACAAACCAACAAAATCCTGATAGTCTTCTAGCAGAAACCCGACACGTCTTCTATGATGATTCGAAACATTCACGAACCACAATGGACTCGGACTAATACTACTCACCCTCCCCTGAGTAAAAGTTTTCCTGACGACTCAAGAAAAAGGATTCAAGAAAAAGGATTGTATACAACCTGTATCTTCTATCATGCGACGGACACAATTCTTGCAAGTTAAATCCAGTTTCAACATCAAGGGTTGTTTTTCACCCTGTGTGAGTATTGGAAGCCCGACAAACAGTCTTGCAATTACGTCTTTAATGAAGACCGCATTGTTAATTTTAATGATGATTCGAAACATTCAGAATAACTAGCAGAAGAACTCCAATTTGTATGCCACGGTACCAATTCTTTCCAATATTCTGAATAGTCCGATGTATCGTGGATTCAGCTTTCCACGCTTTCCAAATCTGACTACGCCCTTCCAAGGTGAGACTTTTAACAACACTTTGTCTCCCACCTCGAATTCTACTGATTTTCTTTTTGGATCAGCGTAGCTCTTTTGTCGATCTCGAGCCGCCTTAATGCGCTCTCGGATCTGCGCAATCTTGTCGGTTGTCTCCTGTACAAGTTCAGGACCAACCATACGTTTATCTCCAGCGTCTGCCCAACATAAGGGCGATCGGCATTTGCGGCCATACAGAGCTTCGAACGGTGCGACTTTTATGCTTGTATGATAACTGTTATTGTAGGAAAACTCAACTAAAGGTAAATAAGTATCCCAGCTGCTGCCTAGATCCATGACACATGCGCGAAGCATATCTTCTAACGTTTGTATAGTCCGTTCGCTCTGGCCGTCTGTTTGCGGATGGAATGCCGTGCTTAGATCTAACTGAGATCCAAAGGCTTCCTGAAATGATTGCCAGATTCTTGAGACAAAGCGTCCATCTCTGTCTGAAATGATTGAGATTGGCACTCCATGACGTGCCACAATTTCTCTTAAGTATATTTCAGCAAGCTTTCCAGTGCTGTCTGTTTCACGGATCGGTAGGAAGTGCGCAGACTTTGTTAACCGATCAACTATTACCCATATCATATCGTGCCCTCTCGGGGTCCTGGGTAATTTCGTTATGAAGTCCATCGAAATTTGTTCCCACTTCCACACGGGAATCTCTGGCTGTTGTAGTAGGCCGGACGGTTTCTGATATTCAGCCTTAACCTTAGCACAGGTTAGGCATTTTCCAACATAGACAGCAACGTCGCTCTTGGGTCTCGGCCACCAATAATATTCTTTCAAATCTTGATACATTTTATCTGATCCTGGATGGATCGAGTATCTTGATTTGTGCGCTTCGTCAAGAATGACTTCTCGTATGCCACCATAGAGTGGAACCCAAATACGCTTCTCAAAGTATAAGGCTCCCTCTTCATTTGGCACCATGTATTTCAGCATACCCTGGAGGTATTCAGCTTTACGGTTCTCTCCTTTAAGGGCTTCTTGTTGTGCATCACGAATGCGTGCAGTGAGGTTCGTTCGAATAGTCATTTCCAATGCTCGAACCCTTAGGGTCTTAACCCTTTCTTTTCGGCTCAACGCGTCCGCTACAACGTTTGCCTTTCCAGGATGGTACTTGATCTCGCAGTCGTAATCATTCAGCAGCTCGACCCATCGCCGCTGGCGCATATTCAATCTTCTGATCAAATATGTGTTGTAAGCTTTTGTGATCTGTGAAAAGTGTACATCGAGTACCATATAAATAATGTCGCCAGATCTTCAAGGCAAATACCACTGCGCCCAGCTCTAGGTCGTGAGTGGTATAGTTTCTTTCATGCACCTTCAATTGTCTTGAGGCGTAAGCGATGACTTTTTGGCGCTGCATAAGCACGCAACCCAAGCCTTGTCGTGAGGCGTCGCAGTATACCACGAAGTCTTCAGTGCCTTCGGGTAATGATAGTATTGGTGCATCACAGAGCTTGTTTTTAAGTAACTGGAAGGCTTCTTCCTGCTTGTGACCCCAGTCGTACTTCTTGTCTTTCTGTGTAAGGGTCGTTAGCGGTTGAGCTATCTTTGAGAAGTTCTCGATGAAACGTCGGTAATAGCCCGCTAAGCCCAAAAATTGTCGTACTTCGGTTGGGGTCTTGGGAGCTTCCCAATTCTTTATTGCTTCTATCTTGGATGGGTCTACATGAATGCCCTTCTCATTCACAACGTGACCAAGAAATTGTACTTCGCGAATCCAGAATTCGCATTTCGAGAACTTTGCATAAAGCTTCTCTTTCTTCAGTAGTTCCAAGATGGTTCTGAGATGTTGCTCGTACTCTTCTTTCGTTCGTGAATAAATCAGGATATCATCTATAAACACAATCACGAATTTATCGAGATATGGTTTGCATACGTGGTTCATCAGATCCATAAAGACCGCTGGTGCATTCGTCAGCCCAAACGGCATCACAAGAAATTCGTAGTGCCCATATCGCGTTCTGAATGCAGTCTTTGGTACGCTTTCCCCTTGGATTCTCAGCTGATGGTATCCAGATCGAAGGTCGATCTTGGAATAGTAGCTTGATCCTTGCAGTTGATCAAATAAGTCATTGATCCTTGGTAGCGGGTACCGATTCTTGATAGTGAGCTTGTTCAGTTCCCTGTAGTCGATACACATCCGCAGTGATCCATCCTTCTTCTTCACGAATAATACTGGAGCTCCCCAGGGTGAGAAGTTTGGCCTTATAAATCCTTTATCCAACAACTCCTGGAGTTGTGTAGATAATTCTTGCATTTCGGATGGTGCAAGCCGATAGGGAGCCTTGGCTACAGGAGCGGCTCCTGGAACCAAGTCTATACAAAATTCGACTTGTTGTTGCGGAGGTAGTCCTGGCAGATCTTCGGGAAAAACATCAGGGAATTCCTTCACCACAGGAATGTCTTCGAGTTTTGGCTCATCGGCCTTCTTGTCTATAACGTGTGCTAGGAAAGCGACACATCCTTTCCTTAAGCACTTCTGTGCCTTCATGCAACTGATGATTCGAAGAGGCGCATCTCGTTTTTCTCCATGCACGATGAGAGTTTCACCATTCGCTAAAGGGACGCGAATGATTTTCTCATGACAAATAACTTCAGCTTTGTTCTTGGACAACCAGTCCATCCCGACTACTACATCGAAGCTACCCAATTGAATAGGTAAGAGGTCGATGCTAAATCTTCGTTCACCAAGTTCTAGTGTGCAGCCTCTGACAACTTCGCCCGATTCAACAAGTTTACCATTGGCTAGTTCTATGGAACAAGGAATTTCTAATCTACTAGATTCTATTCGAAGCATGCGTCTAAATTCCACAGACATGCAGCTAAATCGGCGCCAGTGTCAAATAATATGGATGCAAAGTGATTGTTAATGAGAAACGTACTGGTGACCACATTAGGGTTCTCGCGTGCTTTCCTTGCCCCAATCACAAACGCTCGAGTCTGAACGTTGTTTCCCTTTGGGCAATTTTTCTTGAAATGATCCATGCTTCCACAACCAAAGCATCCTTGGCTTTGCCCAGCTCCATGGCCATTTCGGTTACCATTGCCATTCCCATTATTTCCTTTTCCCCAACAGTTTTCTGCTTGATGACCCAATCTACCACATTTGTCGCACCTTGGAATGCGACAAGCTCCTTCATGATGAAACTTACATTTTTGGCATTTAGGCATGGATCCTTGGTATGCCTTGGTTGTAAGGGTCTTCGTCTCCTGAGACGGGTTAGCGTCACGCTTCTTGTTGTTGAAACCCTTGTTGTTACGAGTTGCTTGATCCAGATTCGAATGCTTTCTCTTCTTGTCACCGGACGACTCAGCATGTGTCTCGGTCTTCTCTGTTGGGTTCAGTGATAACTTCTTCAAACGAACACAGTCTTCAGTCAGGCTGACAGCCAGAGTTACAGCCTCGGTAATCGTTTGAGGTTTGGCTGAAGTTACCATGCCACGAAACTCTGGGGTCAGTCCCCAAATGTAGCGTTCAACACGCTTAAACTCAGGAGTCACCATGTAAGGAAGTACTCTAGACAGATCATGAAACCTTCGAGTATAACCATTAATGTCAGCACCTTTCATAGTCAAGTGCCAGAACTCCATTTCCAGTCTTTGGAGTTCAGCACGAGAGTAATACTTCTCTCTCATTCTTCCCTTCAGTTCCTCCCAGGTTAGGCCATACGCGGCATCATCGACCAAAGTTTGGGCTTGCAAGTTCCACCAAGTCAGAGCTTCATCGACAAACAATCCAGTAGCAAAAGTGACTTGCTGATCCGCGGTACACTTGCTCATGCGGATAGCAGCTTCAGTCTTCTCCGCCCAGCATACAAATGCTACTGCACCTCCTGTGCCATCATAGTTCATCGGCTTGCAGTCGAGGAACTGCTTGAAAGTGCAGCCTGGAGCTGCATTGCCTCCAGATGAATCTCCGTTCCCATTACGTCTAGCTTTGCTTGGGCCGCCACTGTCTTGAGTTCGGTTTGCCTCGTACTGGGCGATAGCAGCGGAGATCCTTTCTTCCAGTAGAGCTTCCAGCTCTTCGGCAATTCTTGGCAGTGGGGGAGGAGGAGGTTGGTCACGAGCGTTCACAGCTCTCCTGGGTGCCATGTTCTGAAGAACATAACACAACAGGGTTACACATTTGTTTGATATCGTCATACTAGACAGTAGTAGTATATATATTCGCAGGTATATACCACATAAGTGACATCAAACAATTATTACTCTAGCAGAGCACTTAGTAGGCTTGCACTGAGGGAATCTATACGTGACAAGACTTGCTGTGGTTTCTGTGCACTGAATTCCATAGTTATGTATGCATCCATAATTACGTAACTCCTTGCATAGTCCGCACAGTTCGTTTCATCATCGTATTTCTTCCTTCAGATAGGCCATCGCTTTCGGATAAAGTCACGTATACTCGTGACATTCTACTACTAGTACATGCTAATTATCACACATAATTGCAAGTAGTTTCTAGTCAACGACAAGTGCTACTCAAGTGCACTCTAAGTCTCGTAGTGTCTTTTCTAGACTCATGTAGACAGTTTCAGGTAGTGGATGTCGCAGGACGTTTTATGCAATGAAAACTCTTTGAAAAATTGTTTTCGTGAAAGGATCCTAGAGATTGTAGACTAGACTCGAGAAGGAATCCTGGTTCACTACAATCGCAGCTCTGATACCAATCTGTCACACCCCTTTCTGCGGCGGAAGCACGAGGTGTGATCATGAAAGGTTCTCATTGCATACGAAGAGTAAACATGCTACATGCTCATAAATTAACATTCAAATACCATAATTTGAAAACATACGTTAGCGTTTACATCGCTAAGTCGCATAAAACATTGTCTTAAAAAGTTTACAACTTTATTTAAAGATAAACATAAGCGACATCCACGAGCATAAGCGAGACCGCGCGCACATCCACCCTAGTTACCTGAAATACATGTGAGTTTTGGAAAAACGTCAACATAATGTTGGTGTGAATTCATGCAATTTTGTGTTTCACGTTTGTATACTTTGTATGAAAACATAGTGTATGTATAAACCAAGTTTTCATATATAAATCAAATTTCATGGGTACACCACGTACTCATGTATAATTCAAGTTCTTCTTGAGTACCCCACGTACTCAAGTATAATTCCCGTTTTTCTTGAGTACCCCACGTACTCAAGTTTTAATCAAGTTTTAGTATGGTATGAATTTCATGTAAATAAAGTATTCCTGTAAGAATCAGGATTGTTAATGGGTTGCAAAGCCATTAACATGTGACACGACATAGGAAGTCACCAAACCTTAGGCATTTACTTGGTATATTCAGAGACACAAAAGCACTACTCGATTCTCGCCCTCACCGAGAGTGTGGCTGCCCGGCACCCGTTAGATCTAACCTTTTGTTCTGCGGTCTAGGTATATTGTTGATTAATGGTGCTTATGTACCCTATTCGTGACACGATTTCTCGTATCATTTCTCATAACGCATCCTACTTGGTTCTCGTCCACACCAAGTGCGTTTCTTGTTATCATTCCTCATAATGCATCCTACTTGGTTCTCGTCCTCACCAAGTGCGTTTCTTGTTATCATACCATTTATAAACATTATAATATTTGTACATGTATTTCACCCCCGAAGTTATAAAACTGAAAATAGTTAAAAGAAAAGGGGGAGCATGAACTCACAACTTTGCGTTCCTGTGCGTCGTAAACTTCACCGGATTTGCTTAATTAACGTCGTAACCTATACGCGTTTTCTTAACGTTAGTCACTAGACTTGCGTCGCACAAGCACAGTTACTCTCTTTCGTGTATATTTTCTTGTGTTAAAAATATTTTATCTTTTTAACTAAGTGTCTTACTTATATTATTTTCTCAAAAATAAATATAAGCTTTTTGTATTTTGCACTTTGCACCCGAATTACGTATCTTGTATGTTGTATGTGTATTTTTGTGTTTATACTTCTCGTGAGTATTTAGTGTATTTTAAGTCTTAATACACTAGCACGTATAACACATACTATATACACTTAGCACAAAAGTTGGTGATCAAATAATATATATTTTTCTCTAAAAAATATATATACTTAATATCCGTTTTTATTCTTGAAGAAATCCTTATTTCTTATCACCAAAAATTAGGGAAACCTTGGTAATATTTTTTTTAGACACATTTTTAGGGAATAAGTTTCTCAAAAACTTATATTTTTCTAAGTGTCAAAATTTATAGAAATTTTGACAGAGTTTCCCCTAAAAATGGAGGTTTCCCATGTTTTCAAAACATGTGTTTATTTTCTTTTAAATCGTCATCAACCATCAACAACAATTATCAACAATAATCATCAACAATAATCACTAATTTCTCCATTTCATGAACTTGAATATTTACAAAAATGTGTAGTAACTTACTAGCACATTTAGTAAGTCTTGTTATCTTTAAAAATAAGTTTAGTTTCTTAAGAACTTTATTTTTAAAGAATATGAAGTTTCACAACTTCTAGTCAAGATTCACAAAAATATTTCTTTGTTGAACTTCCTTGTTACACAAGTGTTTACACACTTGTTTATTTACTAAAAATATATTTAGTTCATGTAAGATCCGGGTTTTAAACAAGACTAATATTTTTGCTTGGTTCTTCCGAAAAACCACTTGTAGATCTTTAGATCTACATGTTTAGAGTCTTATTTTACAAGAAAAATTACTTTTACACAAGTTCATGTTTCATGAGTGGAAGGGTTCACCATCTTTTATAATTTTTTACACTAACACACTACTAGTTCATGTTCTTGTACATGATCTAGTATGGTTAGATGATGATCCATCCCACTTTTAGTAACAAACAACATCAAATAATCATAACTAGACAAGTTTCACAAGATTTACACAACTAGTTTCTTTTTATCCAACATATTCATCTTACTTTCAAGACTTTAAATTATGATCTTGTGTGTTCTTGATTTTTAACCGTTAAATCACTTATTAACCACTTTAAACAAGAACAAGGTGATGTTTAGAGGCACTTACTACTAGCTCGAGGCTAGGGAAGAAACAAGATGTAAATGTGGTGGTTAAAAGAAAATGTGAGCGGTCCTTCAACTTCCGAGTGTTCCAAGCTTCGTTAGTGACCTTCTTACACCTTGAATCAAGCTTGGAATACTTGAGATTAAAACAAAAGAAGGGTGGTGTTGTGGGAGGAGTTCGGCCGAAGGTGGGCAAGGCAAAAGGGAAAAGAAATGGTGGTGGTAAGATGGTTATGTGTTAGTGGCTATTTATAAACTATAGTTTATTAACCAATGGGTGTCTTGTTCCTCCAAGGACAAACAAATCTAAACAAATCGTGTAGTGGGGATTTTGAAGGATTTAGAAGGGTTTGCAACTCTTGGGTGGGGGCCACATTATGTGAGCCGTAATATATGATGGGAGGGGGGCTCTTTGTAAGTTTAGACCATAAGTTAGTTGGTTAGGTTGAAATCCAAGTATATTAGTTACAAGGGTTAGTTAGTAAATATTCTAGTGGGTGTTAGGGTGTTCGGGGACCCTAACTAGCTTAGAAAAAAAATAGAAACAATGCTTCTAGCATTTTTTTTTTTGGTGTTCCGGGTAATGTCCGGTTGTTCGGTTAGATACCGATTCGTTTAAGTGCTAAATTACACTTTTTAGTGTCTTTTAAGTACCCTTTTTGTATCCTTTTCAATTCCCAACACTTGGGGAAGTATTCTGGATACTAAAATGTAATTTCTGTATAATATTTCAGTGCCATAATGCTGATTATAGCTGAATTATATAAAATTCTGCACTTAAAGTGCGTTTCGGGTGCTCTTTAGTGCTTATTTTTGCTTCCGGAGAGTATATATATTAAACCCTTGTATGTACTCTTGGGTTTTAATGTATTCTTGTTGTTGGACCTACACCTAGGCTCCACTTTTGTTGTCTGACTGCTTTCTGCAGTTCTGTTGACACAGTGTGTCTTACCGGTGAGTTTACTCGTATTTTTTTTTTACGCAACGCTCTCGTTTATGCATAAAGCAATATTTTGTAGTATACAACGTGCATGAATTCACTTGTTTAGTATGTGTTCAGACAATGTTGACATTTAAGCACATAATTGCAGTCATTAAGCAATAACTAAAGTGTACGGAAATTACCGGTTTGTGCCAGTTGTCACAGGTTCGGCCGACCCAGATGACCACATGAACATCTTCGTCGGCGCCGGGTGCAACGGCATGTGGGATAAACCCACTTGGTGTCAATTTTTCCCGCAGACCCTAACAAGTCTGGCCAGGGCTTGGTTCGATTCTTTGCCAGTGGGGTCACTGACCTCATTCGAGGACTTGCAAGCAAAGTTCCTAGCGCATTTTTGCCAGCAGCGACGTCATGAACGTGATTCTATGGACGTCATGAACATCTGGCGCAGAGACAACGAATCGCTTGAGGCGTTCGTTGTCCGTTACAATAAAGAGTGCCTGGAGATAGGCGACGTTGCAGACCAAATGGCACGCAACCATTTCATTGTTGTTGTTAAGGACGAACAAATGGTTATGACTATCTCCAGCAAGGAAGGCTTGCCTAAGAAATGGGAAGATGTCATGGTTGCGGTCAAGACATACGCCCAGACTCAGCGGTCCCTCAAACCGCACGTCTCAAAGGCACAGCCCCAAACGGAAGGCCAGTCCTCCCACCAAGAGCACAAGCGCAACCGGGATACATGGAATCGCGGCAGCGATCCCAGACCATATGTCCCGCGTAACAACCAGCCCGACGCAAGGGCAACAATCAACGCCAGCGTGAAAACCGGGCGTCGAAGAAAGAGTCTCGGGACCGTAACTGGACCGAGATCAACCAGTCGCCAAGCGACGTCCTCCTTACGGACGCGCAATTCCTGTGACCGGCCCAACCAATGAAGTCCAAGAAAAACCAGGATCTTGCACTCTACTGCGAGTATCACAAGGACTCGGGCCACACAACAAACAACTGCATCAGTCCCCAACTGGAGATTGAGCGAGCCCTAAAAGAGGGGAAATTGCAACATCTGTTGCCAGTCGCGCAAAAACAAACCAAGCGCATCACCCCCCATAACGAGGGCCCCTCCACGGGTAAGAGGACCGTGTACGTAGCCTCAACCCACATGATCAATGGAGGGCGAGGAAAGCCGCGCAAGGCGGCAAGAAGACCGGACAATGACTGGAAGGACGAGCAAGTCATCTTTCCAAAAGTCCGAGGAGGATCGCGCGACAGGCGCGCCGTCGTTATCAAAGGCTACCCGGCTCACTACTGCACCGAGCGACTATTCATCGACCCGGGCAGTACATCTGACATCATATACGAGCAATGCTTCAACCAGTTCGATCAAGAAGACAAGGATCGGTTGCAGCCGGTAGACTACCCTTTGGCCGGGTTTGCGGGGGAAACTGTATTCCCCCTGGGCCAAATCACTTTTCCTGTGCGCCTCATCAACGGAAGGCACACACGAACAGAGGAGGTAAACTTCATGGTTTTACCTCACACCTCCAAATACGACGTACTTCTCGGGAGGGAGTCGCAGGGCAACTTCAACATGATCACATCCGTCCCCCACTCTGCCATCGGTTTCCCAACCGAGACGGGGGTCGCGATAATATACGCCCGCAGAGAAGTTATCTTCACGGACGAGCTGCGTCCGACCAAGATAGCAAGGCCTACCCCCAACACTCAACCAGAAAAATGGGTTCTTAACGCAAGGCACCCATAACAAACAGTCACGTTGGGCCATGCCTTGTCCCCTACCATCAGAGCGCGCCTGAAGCAGCTCCTCTTCAGGAACCAGGATATTTTTGCATGGACACCCGCAGACATGACAGGGGTACCACGCGAAATTGCACAGCATTTCTTGAATACCATGCCAGGTATCAAGCCGGTGATCCAAGGCCAACGCCACCTTGGATCTGCAAAGAACGAGGCGATGCATGAGCAGGTCCAAGAACTGCTCTCCGCAGGCATCCTGCGGGAAGTCAAATGCCAGACTTGGTTATCCAACCCAGTCATGGTAGAAAACCAAGCGGGGGCTGGCGCATGTGCGTCGATTTTAAAGATCTCAACAAGGCCTGCCCCAATTATTGTTACGCACTTCCGGAGATCGACGAGAAGGTCGATAACCTTGCACCATTTCGATGGAAGTGTTTCCTCGATTGTTACAAAGGCTACCACCAGGTACAGATGGCAATCGAGGACGAAGATAAAACGGCATTCCGCACGCCTATCGGAAATTACTGCTATACGAAAATGCCGTTTGGGTTGCGCAACGTGGGTGCAACCTATCAAAAGTTGATGAACGACACTTTTCGCGGTCAAATCAGCAAAAGTGTCGAAATCTATATGGACGACTTGGTCGTCATGAGCATGGAGGAAGATACCATGCTCAACGATGTTGAAAGAACATTCCAAACTCTGCGAAGCGTCAATATGAAGCTAAACCCAGGGAAATGCTCGTTTAGAATGGAAGAAGGCAAGTTCCTTGGATTCATCGTAACCAAAGATGGATTCAAGGTGAACCCGGAAAAAGTTCAGGCGATCGAGCGCATGCCATCGCCTTCTACGATGAAAGAAATGCAACGACTAGCCGGCAGGCTAGCCGCACTGAATAGATTCTTAGCCAACCATGCAGCTAAGTCTTACCCTTCCATCAAGACCCTGCGGAGCTGCTTAAAAAAGGAGCAATTCCAATGGACCGCAGAGGCCGAAAAAGCTTTCCGGGAGATGAAAGAGTGTTTGATTCAACTCCCAACTCTAACCGCGCCACGCAAGAATGAGCCACTTATTTTGTACCTATCTGCCGCGGACAACGCGGTAGCCGCGATACTCATAGTGGAGCGAGAAGGAGTTCAAACACCCATCTACTATATCAGTAAAATGCTCAACGACCCAGAGGCGAGGTACTCCATCATGGAGAAGTTAGTATTGGCACTAGTACACGCGTCAAGACGGTTGCGACGTTACTTTGCAAACCACGCCATTACAGTGTTAACCAACTACAGGATCGGCCCGATCCTATCAAAACCCGACATCTCTGGTAGATTAGCAAAATGGGCAATTGAGCTGGGCGCACTTACACTGAACTATAAGCCGCGCCCCGCAATCAAAGGCCAGGTCTTGGCTGATTTCGTCGCCGAAGTACCCGCAAATCGCATTCAAGAATGCGAACAAGAACAAAACCCTACGCCACCACTATCCTCCTCAGAAACATGGGCACTATTTACCGATGGTGCATCCAACGAGGATGGTGCAGGTGCGGGTCTGTGACTCGTCAGCCCCGATGGCCAAGTGCTTACCTATGCAATCCGCCTCGATTTTAAAAGCACAAATAACGAGGCAGAGTACGAGGCTCTACTGGCAGGGCTGCGTCTGGCAGTAAAACTCGGCGTCCAACATTTGGAAGCACACGTCGACTCACTATTGGTTGCAGGGCAGATACGCGGCGACTATGCCGCAAAAGGGGATATCGTGATCCTCTACCTCGATGTCACGGCCCCCGACCCGGTTTGACCCGTTTCAGGAGCCGCGGGACAGAAAATCCCGTGGTATTTATTTAACAGCGGAAGATTTTACCAGGATCTTTTAAAACTGCAAATTTCCCGTTTATTTTATTTCACAACTCGGGATAAAACCCGGTAATTTACAATCATATGATTTCACGAAGAAATCTTTATTTTTACAAAACATGTTTCTTTATTTTATACTGAGCCACTTCCTTAAGCTTGTAGTGCTACACGGCACTTTTCCTGGATCATAACAGATCACCTGAAACATGTTTGAAAAAGGTTTTGTCAGCGGGAAATACTGAGTGAATCATTCTATTTTACTAAAATGACACATTTGTTATAATTTACAGTATTAAGAGAGATTACAATGTTTCCAGATATCAACCAACTACCCACAGTATTTGTCACTCGACCATCCATCGGTAACCTCTTTGTCCAATGGAGTCTGTGACTATGGTCATACCACTCATTGGCTAACTCGTTGTCCAATAGTGACGGTTATCAAGTAATGTATACAAAACCCCACATACCGGCTGTAACTTGGTGATTACATAAACTTAATCACTGTAATTATAACCTTGAAAATAAACATGCTTTTGAAATCAGATTTGATAAAAAGAGAATGACTCACATTGCAGATTTAATTGAGCAGAGCCTAGCCTACTGATTAGCCTTTTAACCTAAAATTAATAATATGCACACAACTCGGTTAGTAACTTAATACAGCATTTACGATAACTCGCGAGATTAAACCCTCACATCGAATGACAAAGTGCGATACTTAAACATCCATTGAATTAACAACGAATGACAAAGCATAAACCCTAATGTGGGCAGCACTTAAACATCCATTGGATAGTTTAATCGATCGAACATTGAATCGTAGCAGCGATCGAGTTATTACCCTGTATTGCGGCAGCGATTCGTGAATTGTGTGTGTTGTAGAACTGTTTCTACGATAACTCAGTGTATATTTCGAATTTTAGCGTCGTTCAAGTGCCCAAATTCCAGTCCCAATGTCCACTATTTATACACAAAAATTGACCCCCCCTCGCGTGACGCGAGGGGTACCCTTGAGGGCGTCGCGTGACGCGAGGGACACCTAGTTTTCATAGGGTAGCCACGTCCTTGACTAGCCAAGCTGAGTTGACGGATTTCGTAAATTCGTTTTTGACAGCGAGATTTTAAGATAATCGTAACTAGGGTTTACCCCCCTGAGTTTTAGGGGCCCTGATCCTGATCCTGATTATTCTGAAAATTTTAGGGTTTGTGCAGAATCACTTGGGTGTCTCAATTAGGGTTTCCTTTTAAATAAAATAGTAAAATAAATAGAACTTTTAATTAGAGTTGTTACATCCTCCCCACCTTAATAAAAATCTCGTCCTCGAGATTTACTGGAATAATTGAGGATATTTTCGCTTTATCTCTGATTCCAGCTACCAAGTGTATTCAGGTCCTCGTTTCAAATCACACTTAACTTTGACTAAAACTAGTCGCTTGTGTTTGAGAAACTTCACTTTTCTGTCTTCTATCTGAAGAGGTTTCTCAACAAATTTTAACTTTTCGTTTACCTCGATATCTTGGAGAGGTACTACCAAAGATTCGTCTGATAGACATTTCTTGAGGTTGGATACATGAAATACATCATGTACTCCAGCTAACTCTTCTGGTAGTTGTAAACGATAAGCCACTGGTCCTATACGTTGGATCACTGGAAATGGTCCTACGTATCTTGGACTTAACTTTCCTTTCTTACCGAATCGTACTACTCCTTTCCAAGGAGAAATTTTCAATAGTACTTTGTCTCCAACTTGAAACTCCAACGGCTTCCGTCTATTGTCTGCATAACTCTTTTGACGATCTCGAGCTGTCTTCAGTCTTTCTTTGATTTGAGTAATCTTGTCGGTCGTCTCTTGTACTATTTCAGGTTCTGACAATTGACTTTCTCCTATTTCTGCCCAACAAACTGGAGTTCTGCACTTTCTTCCATACAGTGCCTCGAATGGGGCAGTTTCAATACTTGAATGATAACTATTATTATAGGAGAATTCAATTAGAGGTAAATGGTCGTCCCAATTTCCAACAAAATCTATTACACATGCTCTGAGCATGTCTTCCATGGATCGTTCTTTCACTTTGTCCGTCTGTCTGAGGATGATATGCAGTGCTTAGGTTTAGTCGAGTTCCCATGGCTTCTTGGAAACTAGTCCAGAAATGGGAAGTGAAACGACTATCCCTATCCGAAACAATGGAGAGTGGAACTCCATGTAAGGATACTACTTCATCTACATACAACTTTGCTAACCTTTCCATGCTAAAGGTTTCTTTCATGGGTAGAAAATGAGCTAATTTGGTTAATCGAACCACAATTACCCAAATCGCATCATTACCTTTTCTGGTTTTAGGCAACTTAGTAACAAAATCCATTGTTATGAGTTCCCATTTCCATACCGGCATTTCTAGTTGTTGTAGTAGACCTGAAGGTTTTTGGTGTTCTGCCTTAACTTGTGAACAAGTAAGACACTTAGAAACATATCGAGCTATATCCTTTTTCATTCATATCCACCAAAAGTTATTTCTTAAATCTTGGTACATCTTATTGTTTCCCGGGTGCATGGTATATCTAGATTTATGAGCTTCTTCCAAAATCTTATTTCTTAATTCTCCCTGTTTAGGTACCCAAATTCTGCTTTTGTGGAATCTCCAAATTCCATCAGCTCCTTGCTCTAATTCTTTTATTCTTCCTTTCATTCCTTCAGCATCATCATTGATTGCTGTTTCCTAAACATTCTTTATTTGTTCCATTAAATCTAACTGTAGATTTAATCTGAGAGCACGAACTTGCTTTTGTTTTTCATGATATTTACGACTTAAGGCATCTGCAACTACATTTGCCTTTCCTTCGTGATACTGAATATCACAGTCGTAGTCACTTAGGATTTCCATCCATCTCCTTTGCCTCATGTTTAACTCTTTTTGCCCAAATATGTACTTTAAACTTTTATGATCCGTATAGATAGTAAACTTACTTCCATACAGATAATGTCTCCAAATTTTAAGGGCAAAAATTACTGCTCCTAATTCTAAATCATGAGTCGTATAATTTTCTTCGTGCTTTTTCAATTGCCTGGAAGCATACGCAATTACCTTCTTGCGTTGCATCAGCACACATCCAAATCCTAGTTTTGAAGCATCACAGTATACTTCAAAATTTTCTGTTCCTTCTGGCAAGGCTAGAATTGGTGCATTGGTTAATTTCTGTTTCAAGATCCTAAAGGCTTCTTCTTGCTTAGGTCCCCATTCAAACTTAACTGCTTTACAGGTTAGCTTAGTTAATGGTACAACTATCTTGGAAAAATCCTTAATAAACCGTCTATAATATCCAGCTAAACCTATAAAACTTCTAATTTCAATTACGGATTACGGAACCTTCCATTTAGTAATTGCCTCTATCTTAGCAGGATCAACATGAATACCATCGTGATTCACCATGTGTCCTAAGAATTGCACTTCTTGTAGCCAAAATTCACACTTCGAGAATTTGGCGTAAAGCTTTTCTTTTCTTAACAAAGTTAAAAGTGAATGCAAATGCTGACAATGCTCGTCCTGACTTTTGGAATAAATAAGTATATCGTCGATGAAAACAATTACAAATTTATCCAAATACGGTTTACAGATCCTATTCATCATGTCCATGAATGCTGCAGGTGCATTCCTTAATCCGAAGGGCATGACTGTAAACTCGTAATGACCATACCTAGTTCTGAAAGCAGTTTTAGGTATGTCTTCTTCTTGCACTTTCAATTGATGATATCCGGAGCGTAAATCAATCTTAGAAAAGTATCTAGCTCCTTGAAGTTGATCGAATAGATCATCAATCCTAAGTAATGGGTATCGATTCTTAATTGTAACCTTATTCAATTCTCTATAATCAATACACATTCTCATTGAACCATCCTTTTTCTTTACAAACAACACTGGTGCTCCCCACGGGGATGAACTAGGTTGTATGAAACCTTTACTTAGTAATTCATCTAATTGCTTTTTCAGTTCTAACATCTCTGTAGGTGCTAACCGATAAGGTGCCTTGGCTATCGGTATAGTTCCTGGAATTAGATGAATCCTAAATTCTACTTCCCTATCAGGTGGTAATCCCGGGAGTTCTTCCGGAAATACATCTGGGTATTCTGAGACTACAGGAATCTCCTTAAGTTCTTTACCCTTAGTACTAATGATTTCACGAAGAAATCTTTATTTTTACAAAACATGTTTCTTTATTTTATACTGAGCCACTTCCTTAAGCTTGTAGTGCTACACGGCACTTTTCCTGGATCATAACAGATCACCTGAAACATGTTTGAAAAAGGTTTTGTCAGCGGGAAATACTGAGTGAATCATTCTATTTTACTAAAATGACACATTTGTTATAATTTACAGTATTAAGAGAGATTACAATGTTTCCAGATATCAACCAACTACCCACAGTATTTGTCACTCGACCATCCATCGGTAACCCCTTTGTCCAATGGAGTCTGTGACTATGGTCATATCACTCATTGGCTAACTCGTTGTCCAATAGTGACGGTTATCAAGTAATGTATACAAAACCCCACATACCGGCTGTAACTTGGTGATTACATAAACTTAATCACTGTAATTATAACCTTGAAAATAAACATTCTTTTGAAATCAAATTTGATAAAAAGAGAATGACTCACATTGCAGATTTAATTGAGCAGAGCCTAGCCTACTGATTAGCCTTTTAACCTAAAATTAATAATATGCACACAACTCGGTTAGTAACTTAATACAGCATTAACAATAACTCGCGAGATTAAACCCTCACATCGAATGACAAAGTGCGATACTTAAACATCCATTGATGTCACACCCCAACCGATGTCGGAAACATCGGAGTGAGACGAAGAAAGATTGCTCATTACACATAACGCTAAATTGTGACAATAGAATTAAAGATAAATTGATTTCTTTCATAAATAAATGTTACAATACATGAAATTTGAAATACATGTTAAATACAAGAAGAACAATACGACCACAAATATGTCATTTATACAACGTATTTAATCTAAACGTCTATATGTGTATCTAGGCATCAACGCTACTTCTTTTCATATCATCGTCATCATCAACCTGTAACATGTTTAAAATACAATTCAATGCAAAAGCAATGGCGAGTATACAAGTTTGGTACGTACATAACAAAAGATAAGTTTTAAACAATTCCTCATAGCAAGCATGTGATTCAAGATAAACAATAAATTTGGCATGTGTCTAACATATCAAACCAAAGGAAACGCAACATGCTCATTACATAACCACAAGTCTACGGGCGGGTCGTTAATCCTATAGCGCTACATATGTCACGGTTAGGCTCGTACGAAGTTAATGATAAGTTCAACACATAAGTTTCACCCAAGTTTAAAGTATCAAGCAATCACGTATACAAGCATGTTATAGGAATGTTCATGTGTTTAAGCAAAATGTTCATGTGTAAGTTTTTGATAGGTAAACATGTTACACCCCAAAAGTGGTAAAAGTAAAAAAAAGGGAATACGAGTATACTCACACAATTGCTAAGTCTTCCGATTATCCAAGTAGGACGAGTTGATGAGATTAGGAGGATGGAACGCCGAGGTCACCCTATATGGGCAAACGATGGCGCATGAGTAATTGGAATTATGGCGGAGGACTTGGAGTGGGATATAAGGCAAATGTATATTTATATAGTTTAAGTTAAAAATTATATAGTTTATATAGTTTAAGTAAAAATGTATATTTATTTAGTTTAAGTAAAAATGCATATACATATATATTTATATATAGTTTATAAGTAAAAATTCTCAATTAAGTCTATCGAGAGTATTGTAGAAATGTTGTCAAAATAATTATACTTTTATACCTATTTTATAAAATTTTGTAGAATTTGATAGATTTCGATTTATAAAGCTATCACGTTTTGTTTTACGGAATTTTACGAAAAACGGACAGAGTTTCCTCTGTTTTTGGACGATCCCGACAACCAAAGTGTCGATCAACAAACAACAATAATATAAATAAGATTCAGGTCAAATGTTAAAATATCATTAAAAATCAAATGTGTCGGTTCGAGTTTGTTTAGTTAATACTTATAAGTAAAAAAAATATAAACAAGACACAAAAGAAATAATAGTAATAATGCCGTAATCGTTATACCATATCTCGCGAGTAACCCGTGTTGACCAGCTGACTAGTTTGACCGAACCGAAACTTTGACTCGAATTTAACATGCGCCGAACTGAACCGAGCCAAGACTGAATCGAGCCAAACCTGAAATGAACCGAAACTAGCCACCGTAACGTGAACCCGAGGCTGCCGACGCGAACCCGAGTTGAACTAAGCTGAAAACTGACCCGAAGCTTGCTGAACCAGAGTCACCCGACACCAAACTGTGGTTGACCACGGTTGACCTGAACCGAAACAAGACCCGAAACTGAACGTGAGCTGCGACTGAACCGAACCAAACCACGGACCACGAGACTCGAGCTTAAAACCCTGTTTTCCGACAAGAACAACATCAGCAGCTGCAACCATCTACACCGGTGGTACTCGTCGGCCAGAACACACGTGCCGCCACCGCCATTCGTCTCCACTGCCGCCGCCGTGAGCGGCGGCGCCGGTCTACCTCCGACGCCTCACGACAACCTAGGTCCGATGTAAATGGATACTCCCTTGTTGCTTCCACAACCATCGGTTAGCTACCAACACCTTCAGAAGACGAACACCACAACCTTTTAAGAGCACTACTCAGCCACTCTTGTAATGAACCGCCAGCAGCCACCGGTAAATCGGCTCCGGTAGTCGGCCGTGAGCATCGCGAGAGAGATCGGAAGGGATTCAGGGTGTGTGTGTGTGCGTTTGAGATGTGGATGAGCTAAGGTTGCGATAGCTTTGTCTGTGATTTGCTTGTGTGTATGTTTTGGATTGAAGGGAAGATGAAGAAATGAAATACGAGGGAAATTAAGTGGATGTCGGCTGATCAAGTGGGGAATAATGGGTATTTAGGGTTTTGAGATTTTAATAATGGGTATTTAGTTTGGTGTTAAGTGAGCTTGGGCCCATGGCCCACAAGCCTAACCCCGTGTTTTTAAGTGGCCCGTTTACCCCTCTAGAGTTCGTTAGCGCACCCGAACGTCGTAAAAGCAATGTCGTAAATTATTATTTTAGGATTTAAAATTTAATGTTGCCGAAAATCAAATGCGTGAGGTGCTCACTCGTCGTTTTCGTTAAAAGTGCGTGAAATGCGTCGGTTGCCATTTCTTATCCGTTTCTCGATCTGATTTTTCGACTGTGGTTCCAAAAAGAAATAGAAACGAACACGTATTCCTAAAAATATGGTAACGCGGAAATACGAGGCGTTACAGTCTCCCCTCCTTTAGGAAATTTCGTCCCGAAATTTGTTCAGAAGGAAGACTTGAAAGAGTTTTGGCAACCAGAAGAGGATTGTTTAAAATTGAGGCTTTGGAGTATGAGACAACAGAGAATAATAGAGGTATAAGGGTGAACGATTGATCTAATAACGATTATGAGAAAAAGAATAGCATAAATATCGGATTGACAAAAGTAGCGTTTAAGATGAGGTCTCGTCGTGGATAATCGGATATAATGCGTTTGTGAGTTGTTTAAAGTTTGTATTAGGTCTACAAGGTCTGTAAAACACTGAATTTCTCGAGTTATTACCCTGTATTGCGGCAGCGATTCGTGAATTGTGTGTGTTGTAGAACTGTTTCTACGATAACTCAGTGTATATTTCGAATTTTAGCGTTGTTCAAGTGCCCAAATTCCAGTCCCAATGTCCACTATTTATACACAAAAATTGACCCCCCTCGCATGACGCGAGGGGTACCCTTGAGGGCGTCGCGTGACGCGAGGGACATCTAGTTTTCATAGGGTAGCCACGTCCTTGACTAGCCTAGTTGAGTTGACGGATTTCGTAAATTCGTTTTTGACAGCGAGATTTTAAGATAATCGTAACTAGGGTTTACCCCCCCTGAGTTTTAGGGGCCCTGATCCTGATTCTGATTATTCTGAAAATTTAGGGTTTGTGCAGAATCACTTGGGTGTCTCAATTAGGGTTTCCTTTTAAATAAAATAGTAAAATAAATAGAACTTTTAATTAGAGTTGTTACACTCGAACAAGCCTTGCAACTGAAATCAAAGTTCACTTCCTTCAATATCCGCCATATCAACAGAAGTGATAACAAACCCGCGGATGCACTGTCAAAACTTGCATCCACCAGTTTCCAACACCTGGCAAAAGAGGTACGAATCGAGATTCTGCAAAATCCCTCAGTACCCCTGCGCCAAGTCAATGTCATCCAGTACGGTACAACATCCTGGATGACACAAATAATTGCATACTTGCAATCAGGTGTTACTCCCGAAAGCAAGGCAGAGGCACGTAAGTTGCAATACAAAGCGTGTCATTACCAAATGGGAGACGGTATCTTATACCGTAAATCATACCTGGGGCCACTCCTACTATGCATCAACCCCCAAGATGCCACATACCTTATCAGAGAAATACACGAGGGAATATGTGGCATACACGCAGGCCCACGCATGGTGGTGGCCAAATCATGAATGTTGGGTACTACTGGCCCGGCATGCACCTAGATGCGGTCAAAGTCTTGCGCAAGTGTTTCAATTGTCAGCGGCATGCTCCCAAGACCTTGCGCCCCAAGAACAACCTGATCCCTGTCACCACTGCATGGCTATTCCAAAAATGGGCAATCGATGTGGTGGGACTATTTCCAGACGCACCAGGTGCAGTGAAGTTTATCATAGTGGCTGTTGATTACTTTACAAAATGGGTAGAGGCAGAATCGCTCGCCTCAACCACCGCTATGATAACAAGGAAATTCGTCTGGGAACATATCATCTGCCGTTTCGATCTACCAATGTGCATCGTTACCGACAACGGTACCAACTTCGCTGCCGATGACTTTCAAAAATAGCTAAACGAGCTAAACATTGAACACATATTCTCCTCAGTGGCGCATCCGCAAGGGAATGGCCAAGTCGAGAGTATCAATAAAGTTTAGTCGAAGGCATCAAAGCACGGTTGGGAACAGCCAGACGCGGCTGGGTTGATGAACTCACAAGTATCTTATGGGCCCACAGGACAAGCCCAAAGACAAGTAACGGTGAGACACCCTTCAGCCTGGTCTATGGCACTGAAGCGGTAATCCCCACGGAAGTAGGCCTCCCCTCACCTAGAATGTTGGCTATCAAAAAGATAGACAACAATGAGGAACGCAGGGTTGACTTGGACCTCCTGGAAGAAAGGCGTGAAAACGGTGCCATCAACGGGTCCAAGTACAAAACCAAACTTGAAAAGTACTACAATGCACGCGTCCGCATTTGTACCTTCAACCCGGGAGACTACGTCCTTCGTGACAATGAAGCATCTAACGCGGAATGCACAGGGAAACTTGCCCCCAAGTGGGAAGGACCCTACCTCATCCAAGAGGTCCTGGGCAACGGCGCGTATAAACTGCAAACATTAGAGGGCGAAACTATCGCACGCACATGGAATGCACAACAGCTTCGACGCTGTTACATGTAAGCCATGTTTTTTACATTCACCATGTAACCTATCGGGCCGCAGGCCATTTGCAAATAAATAAATGAACGATTCAATGCAATATTGTTTATTTACTTCTATTACAAATGCGTGTTCCACTCTGCGGTATCTGCAAAAACAGATTGGCAAAATCTTCATTCGCGATACTCACACAGAGTGGTGACCACACGCAAGTATTGTAATAGGCCAGCAATGGCAAAACATCAACTGTCTATCCGGCTGGATATGCAAATACGGTTTTCACAAAGCCTACACAATTCCTAAATCCTAACGGGATAAAAACAGGAATTGACTAATACTCATACGATAAAGGTATAGAGTATACTTAACCGCGCTTTACAGCGGGTAGAGTTCTTCATACTTGCATATCACCTAGATATGCAAAAGGCAAATACAGACTTAGTGTTATTCACAATAACATTAACTCATACAAGTTCAAACATGCAAGTAGAAAAAACACTTGTACAACTTGAACGAAACGGTTTTTTATATTCAAAAAATTTCTACACCTATGCGGTGCACAAAAGATTTACATAAAAGTTCCTAATATTTACATCAAGGAAACAAAAAAGGGCACGCAGGCCAACCTAGTCCTTCTTTGCACCGCTGGACTCCGCACCACCCTTGCCGTCGCCAGCGGTCTCTTCCTCGTCAGCATATAACAACCGCAAGCGGTCCACATAGTCTTCCGCGTCCAAACATTTATCAAGTTCTTCAAGGGCAGCAATAGACATGTCGTTGTACGCTGCAAGAGCGGCAGCAAGACGCGCTTCGGTATCCACGCCATGGAAGCCAGACCTTTCATCGGTATATTTGCCTTGGGCTAAAACATTGATATGACTGCTGCAACGGTTGTAGCCAGCTTTAAAACCAGCCTCTCGCGCACGCAGCCTAATCTGCTCTACACCAGCTGCGTTCTCAGGTGCGTCAAGGATAGCCCGAACAATCTGCAAAGCACAAGCAATACGGTTATCAAAGGCAAATCTAAACAAAAGTAAAGGCACTGTATACTTACATGCCCAATACCGTGATCACGCATCCAATCACGATCGTCCTTGAGCTGACCGAATGAAGAAACAAGGCTATCCCTAGCCTCGACAGCCTCCCTTGCCCGCGCTTCAGCTCCAGCAGCACGGGCAGTGACCTCCTCAATAATGGCCACCCGGCTCCGCGCTTCAGCCTTTTCAACAAGGAAAACACAAGTATATAAAGATGCCCGATCATACTTGTGAAATAAATTTACAAATTCAAGAGCAAAAGAAACTCATACCTGGAGGTCCTTCACATTCTTGTTTAAGGTGGTGCGGTCAGCGTTTACCTCTTCAAGAGCCTTGGAGGTGCGGGCCCCCGCCTCTTTGGCCTCTTTAACCGCCGCCTCAGCCTCTTTGGCCACCACCTCAGCAGCAACTTTCTCCTTTACCAGAACAGCTTTCTCCTTGCTCAAAGCTGCGTTCGCTGCCTTGACGTTTGTCAGCTCCTGACGAACACGAAACAGGGTTTCATTCTGTTTGGCCCAAGATTCTTTCCAAGTCTTGCACTCATTAGAAAGTGTTTCTTTCCAACTCTTGCGCTCATTAGAAAGCAGTTTGGCGAGGGTACGAACCGGTTTAAGCTCAGCAGTTGCGGCCCACTCCTCGGTCTGCTTATGCTTCTCAAAAGCATCCTTATTCCTTTTAAGCTGCTCCGCACCCTCACGAGCAGCCCTCACCAACTCTTCAGCCTCGGCCCGCAGGCGAGCAGTTTCCTCCTCCTTACGCCCCAACACCTTGTAGTCTTCCATAATGGCATTCGCCATTATGGAACTCCCCACAAGCATGGAGGAGAGTTGATTGATCCGGAACTCACGCGGCAAAGCGCGGGCCCAGTTAACTTCAAACGGGGTGCCCAACCCACCCAAAATTTCCCTACACGCAGAGGGATCAACAGAAATATCATCCCCTTGCATAACATTCTAAGGGGGTCGGTGATACTTCACAGCCCGATTTTCCGTATAGGTGCGGTAGTAAAACTCTAATTCAGACTCTTCAGGCTGAATGAGAGTTCCTTCAAAACTGTGACAACCCGCACTAAACCAGGTATCCGTACGACTTAATTAATGATTAATTACTGCTAAATTACTGTGCTTAACTGAAATTTGCTGATAAACTGTTACCTGCATACTGATGCATGCACTTACTTGCATCATACTTTAATTGCTGTCACTACATTATTTACATGCTGAACCCTAGTGGCAAACTTGATGCACAAAAAGCACAGTAGCACTAAACGGATACACATTGAACATGCTGATATAACCAGCATCAGGCAAACACTGCCTCTAAGGCCTGTTAAGAGCCTCAAATATTTGGCTACACTGGTAGTGAGTGTAGGGTTATAAGGGTTGTGGAACTGCGTCTCTAGGAATAAGATACACTGATTGGATGTGCCAAAAACGTACTTTAAATACAAAATTCTGCGCTTTATTATAGAACTCAGCATTTTAAATTGCTAATACAGTGCAAAAACACTTCAGAACGGTCCCGTATATTTTCCTAAGTACCGGGAATAATTTATGTCACAAAAATATACATAAAGGACCTTTGTCGACATAATTAAACATTTTAACGGAACGGTATTTAATCGTATAACCGGACATTACCCGGGACACTAAATTTTTGGCAGACACTTTGTTTTACTATTTATGGCTACTAATGATCCCCGTATGCCATAACACCCGCTAAAAATAAAACCTACTAACTTACCATCCCACACTTGAGTTATAACTTATGGTTAGACTTTAGTTGAAAATTTTCAACTATACCCCCCCCCCCAACGACATTAGTTCCCAAGTGGGACCCCACATATCATCTTACCATACCTTGTGGATTTGTTGATTAAAATATGAGATATGTTGCTTGTCAATCTAACCAAGATAAGTGATATGATTATAAGTAGCATGGTTCCATAAGATATTCATCATTTCCACCAAGATTACACATTTCACTTCATCTCTCTCTCTCTATTCGGTTCTACCACAACCGAATCCACCACCACACTCCAACATTCATCATCTTCTTCATTTACACATACCATTCAAGCCTTGAAGATCAACCATGGAAGGTGCAACTTGAGGGCATTGCAAGGGAGCATTGTTCTTGCTTGATTCTACATCTTTTCTCATCATTTTGACACAAGATTCTTCCCTAGCTAGAGGCTAGTAGTAAGTTTCTTCATGCTTGATCTCATCTTGTTCGAAATTTATGGCATTTAACATGTAGTGTTGTTGTTTAAATCACTAAATCACAAGAATATAAGAAAAATGTGAAAACATAAGTTATGAACATTAAATCTACATAAAAGTTTACTTGTGTATGATTTATGAAATGGAATCTTGTCGGTTTAAGGGTTGGTTAACACATACTTGATATTTAAAAGTCGTTTTCTTGTTTAACCCGCTAATCGGACACTTACGACGCGATTTAATAACATCGAAATCACAAAACAGCATGCTGAGTCACTGTTTCAGCCGCCTTTAACAGGCTGTAAACATGCCTTAAAAACTCGAAAAACAGAATTTCAAAAGCCTAAATCGTGTCATTTCGAAAAACAAAGAAAATGGCGCTGGAATCATATTTTTCTGATGTCGGTTACTATTTTAAAAATCTGTTTCCGTGACAGCAGCTAGGGCTGTTTGTTACTGCAGAAAATTGGGCTGTGTATTTTCAATCACAACCTAAAACCTGAACCGAACCAGCCCCTGAAACTTTTATCAAAGATGAACACAGATGTATTTGTGACCCTCAAACTGGATTTTCGATAAACGGACTTACGGGGAATTTTCGGCGAATTTTTCCGTAAACTGTGATCAGAATGTGACAAATCTGACCACAGTTCGGTAAACGATTTTCTGTAAATTTTTGGTAATGAACTGGACCCCGAAATTTTTACACAATAATTTGTGGGTCGTTTATGACGTTCCACAAAAATCTGGGAATTTTTGGAAAGGGTTAAGTATTTTATTTAATCGCCCGAAAACGGTCTAGTTTTCACATATTTAAACTGAAAATAACAATGGTAGTATTTTGCGTGTTAAAACGTAAAGGTTGATTGATGATGATCATGAGTTGATTTCAAAAAGAAAATGATACGCTTGAAAGCGTGGCCACCTCCAGTTACAGAGGAAACTCTGGCGAAATTTTCTAAAAACCTAACACTTAGAATTATTTACACAACAAGTGTTAGAACTATTTTCGACATATTTTCGAAACATAAATTTCGCCATGACATTATTTACTAAATATTCGGAGGTGGGGTTTTCACAAAGATTAACGTGATAAATATATTTGTCACAGCACTGTTTATGATTATTTTGTGAAATACATAAATATTATTTTAGAGTGGAAATAATATTTACAAGCGTTAATGATTCCAAAACTTTACGAACGCTTCCATAACTATATAAGTTACACTGGTAATTACATTACCACACGATTGATAAAACGTAACTTACGCACATGTGTTGTATCCCCCATCCTTGGGAAGGAGTTTAACTACCAAGTATATACAAAAAGTAAACACGAAATAGTTGTCTAACTATTTCCCAAAAACATAAACTATAAAGCTAAGGCACGGCCGTCCGTCTAATAGAATTAGCCCTTGTAGGTCGTCGCGCAGCTTTCTGATTCAGGGATACTTGGTAGAGACGCCTCACTGTGAGTTCATGTCCCCCTTTTCTCTAACTGTTTTCAGTTTACTTAACTGCGGGGGTGAAATACATGTTACTATGATTTACGAGTACTTTACAACGGTATGTTTAACGTAAGGAGGTGTTATACGATCATGTGAGTGGATAGGAACAACATGGGGCCATTAGTCCTCATGGAGGGACCGAGGGACAGGAGCGGTAGATCTATCTGGGTGTAGCGAGCCCAGCCCCCGGCCAAACTAGAAACGGACCGTGGGGTGACTTTGTCCACATACTTTGCCGTGGCGAAATCTGCTAGGTTTGAGTCTCCCTATTTGCACTTCACATATGTCAGTGGCCTTGCAAACCATTGGTGATCACAAGTCCTCTTACACTGCTACATACCACAACTATTTTTATACTCACAAGTGTTTTACATACTCACTTACACATGAACTCGCTCAACATTATTGTTGATTTTTCAACTCACATGTATTTCAGGAAATTAAAACGGATTTGGCACGGTATGGAACGTTTTCCGCTGCACTTGTCATGGAGTCATCAGGGTTTAGGGGATGTGTCTCTTCCCTGGACAAGACACAGTCCTTAAAACACGTTTATGTTATGTTATAAGTTGTAATGTCTACTGAACAAGGTTATGGTTGTATGTTAAAACAATGGTACTGTATGTTGTTTTCAAAACTTAATGGATGACTTGCATGGTTTTTATCTCATATAGCTTTGTTATGATTAAGCTATGGTATTAAGAAGTCACACCAAAAGTTAACCACGCTTCCGCAAAGCCAGGGTGTGACAAAAACCCGCACCCCCGGAGGCCGAACCGGAAGCCTTCTCAGCAGCAGGAGATTTCTTCTTCTCGGTATCAGCAAACTTTAAGTTCAGCTCGTCAGTATCCTGCGGGGAGATCAGGTTATCATGAGAATCTACCGTATCAAAGATCTGCGCCGCAGGTTTCTTCCCAGTATCCTCTGCCCGCGCAGAGGGCTCAGGCACCACTTTAATAGAAGGGCTTCTTCTAAATTCTTTAGTAACCCCCGCATCCGCAGTTGTATCATGCGGGGGGGAGTGAGGAACATCAAATATAGAGAACCCTTCATCTTGCGGGTCTGCAAATAAAGCAAAAACACTTATCAATTACAAAGACAAACACTTGTAAAAGTTATGAATTACTTACCAGAGACAACCACAGGTTTCACAACAGTTGTCCGTTTGGCCAGTATTCTCAGACGTTTTTTTCTCACTGGCACCAGCAGCTTTCTCCTCTGGTTTTCTCTTCTTCTCATCAGCAGGCTGCGAACCCGCAGAGGATCCACCTGCTGCCGCACCACCACCTGGAACACCCAAACCCTCAAGGGTGTCAGATACTACCACGTAATCGGTATATCTGCGGAAACGAGAACGAGAGATACCTGCCGCCTGCGGCACCAACGGAGGAACAAAAGCAGCCTCAGGCTTTTTCTTGCCGCGACCCCGCACAGCCTCCTCCAGATGCTTCTTCTCTGCATGCTTCTTGGGGGCACCTTTCATCTCAAATTTTCCCAAGGTACCAAGAGTACCTACGTTTACATCATCAAACAAGCAAGTAAGAAAGGTGAACTTCTTTACAAAGTAAGAAGATTATAGAATATACCTTGGCCTTGCGGCAGGGGTGCGTTCAACCCCTCGCGATTAGGAACGCGGAAGTTGTTGACAATAGTCAAATTAAAACCTTTTTCGCCTTCCGCAAGCGGAAGTAACTCAACCTTGCCCGTGAAGGTCAGGTCAAACATCCTCCACAAAGCAGCATCCGCTGATAGTACAATTGCAAATCAGTAACGAATAAGGAAACAAGGAAACCGCACAAGAGTAAGGATACTTACCACCACTCTTTTCCCGCACAACGGGCCTTGACTTCCTATCGGGCCTGGTCAACATCATCCGCAGCACCTACAGCTGCGAGTTGTCCAGCTTCTTATGCTCAACGGTCTTCAACCTTGGGAACCACTCCACCGTATCCGCACTAGGAAGATCAATATCCTTCGCAGGGATCGCCTCGTTCACATTGCGGAAGGTCATCCTGGCAACGATCGCGGCTGCCTTAATGTAGAAGAACTTTGTCTTCCACTTTGTAATACCCTTTGGAGGGGTCATCAGCTTGGGGCTCCCATACCGTTGGCCAAAAGAAAAGAACCCGGTGTTCACCGTCAACTGGTAGAACCGCCGGAAATTTTCAACGGTAATCTCCAAACCAAGAACACGGAAGGTGTACTCGAAATTTCTAATCTGAATCATTCCAAACAGACTCATTTGGGAGATATGGAGCTTGTAATACTCCAAAACCTCAGCAACAAAAACAGTTAATGGTAAACGAAGGTTACCATCAATGAAGGAATCAGCCCACATGGTGACATAACCGGCCGGAGCATCGGCACCGGTGTCACCCTCCTGGGGATAAACATCCCCATACTCCTGGGGCATTTGAATGCTGGTCATCAAGTTCTTAAACAGACTCTTTGACCACTTCAGCACCGGTAGGCCCCCGCCGGGGGCACTACCACCGTCTTCTTCTTCTTCCGCCGCCACCGGCGAAGAATGTTCAGGGTTTTCACCCTCAGTATGGTGTGGATTAGGGGTGTGCATGGGTCGGTTTGGGTCGGTTTTGGGTCATAACCATAACCGAGATGTCGGTTATTGAAAAGTCATAACCATAACCGGTGGTTATGGCGGTTTCGGTTATGGCGGTTTTGGTGGATATGGTGGTCGGTTATGGGTCGGTTAACCATGAACTTGGGCGTAGCAAAATTTAAATATAAACAGAAAAATAAACTAATCATACAACTTTAAATATTGAATAATGAATATACACAGCTAAACATAAGCAGTTAATATTGAATAATAAACTAATCATAAACAGAAAATATAGACTTCTAAGCAGCAATGTGCCAATGTATATACACATCTAATAGTTAATATTGAATAATAAACTAATCATACAACTTTAAATATTGTATCCGATACAACTTTATAGTCTAAGGCTCTAAGCAGCGATGTATATACACATTTGTTTTATACGTAATCAGAGGAGATCATAAACGAGAACAATCAGTCATACAAGAATCAGTCATACAAGAATCAGAGGAGAATCAGTAACAACAAACGAGAACAATCAGTCATACAACAATCAGTCATACAAGAATCAGAGGAGAATCATAAACGTAAAGGTGCAATATGCAGTCAACACAAACAAGAACAATACCTGGAAGCTGGAACTCTGAATTGGAATTGAACTCTCGTTTGAGTCGTTTCTTACTTTCTTAGGTCGCTGACAAAGTTCTTTGATAGGAAAATTGAAACTGAAAGGACGCTGTGTTCGATTGGAACCCTAATAGTAATAAGTAGGCGCGTATTTTGGAAGAAGCGATATTTTCTATTGGTTTTAATTAATTCAAGATGGTCTTTTGGTATTCCTTCATGCTCCAGGCCCTATTTCAAATTTTGAATAATACAAGATCGGATCGGTTTATACATATGGGTCGGTTATACGGGTCGGTTAACCATTACTTTACAAACTAGCGGGTTGGTTCGGTTATGGCGGTTATGGAAATGTTGAAAACCATAACCGACCCATTAGTATCGGTTATCAAAAAATTAATAACTGACCCGTCGGTTTTCCGTTCGGTTCGGTTTTTTCGGTTCGGTTATTTCGGTTATGGGTCGGTTAATTCGGTTTTTTGCACACCCCTAGTGTGGATCGGATGGTTCAGCCATCAAGGAAAGTAATCAAGAATACACCAGAGTGAGGACACAAGAAACTTAGGAAACCACCGGAATTACAGACAAGTTTATCGGAGAAGACAAAGGAAGCACTTTTTCTCTAAACCGGAGATTTTCGAAATTTTGAACAAGTGAGAGGAAATCACAAATGGTTTCCCCTTATATACTCATCGCAATTAATGCGATGCAGTAACTGAATCATCACGTTCAAAATGGGCGAATTATGCGACGCCACGTGTTCAGCGACGGTTCCGCTGACGGTTACCACGCGCGAGTGGCCGCCCACGCGCCTGACAACAAGAGACTTTTTTTTTGGGGGGGGGGGGGGGATATTCCACGGTCCTCCCAACCGCTGGAGTGATCACACTCCACAAGCTAGCTTAGCCCCATAGCTGCCTGGGGGTGACTACCCAACCGAGAGCGAAGAGCTTGGCCGTGGGATGCAGACACCAAGATTCGAACCCGGGACCTCTAGGGAGAGGGTGGGTGAGGCTGGCCAACTGGGCTACCCCAGAAGGTTACAATAAGAGACTTTTACACTCCTTGCTACAGTGCATTTATGACCTCGGGCGGTGCAAACGTCCTTTCATTTCAGCACATGACAGAATCCTACCAACTTTCACCAACCCACACGTGCGTTCAGCCACGTATGCAGCACAAAAGCGACAACAATATCCACACATAAGCGGCATGCGGTTTCTCTGGTTTATCGCACCATAACCCATACCGCATGTCGTTTTTTACATACCTCTCAAAAAAGGCAAAAATATATATCTCTACATTATGTAAAGGGGTATAACCAATAACCGCACATACCCACGAGCACACGTGGAATATGCCGAGATGACACACACGAACCCGCACAGGTGTGTCAGATACTCAGAACCAGCGTTGTTCTTTGGACTGCGAAAACCGCTTCTCAGAATGCGGCAAACCGCATTCCATACAACCTTCTTCAAGGTTCAAATCTCTCGTGTCCGGTTCACAACCACAGAGGGAACGCAAACAGCTTCTCCTTAGGATAAAGGACAGATACGCTGAGCAACCGCACATCAGCAACCCTGACTCCTGATCCTTCAAGAGCCACATCCAAGCTTCAAACTCTCTAGAAGCGAGTTCTTTGATGCAAAACGCAGACACTCAAGTGTAGCTGCGGCGAACTACAAATACGCAAACGGTAGCTACTGAAGAGCCACGACCAAACCGCCACGCGGTTGATCAAAGCTGCTTCCAGGAAAACTGCTTTCCAACTATGCGTGAAGGAAAGTGGTTACAGAACGAATGCGGACGAGTTTCACCCAGATTCCCAAGTATCTAAGGTGATCTCCTTCGGCAAGTCTACTTCAAGGAAAACTACTTTCCACCAAAGCGTGAAGGAAAGTAGCTAAGGAACGGCGGTAACTAGTCTGCTTATGACTGTTTGCCCACCTATGGACCGCATAGAATAAACAATGGTAGGCACTACCATGCCTATAACCATGTTTATTTGCCCATAGTCCAGATTCACATTGTTCGACCAAACACGACCAACAATGACGCAAATACCTCACGTAGCTTGACCACACATGGCCAACAATGTGCAGCAACGAGGTTACCGCAAAGGACGTGCGGTTACTAGAGAGCTAAACCGCAAAAGACATGCGGTTAATTGAGAGCTAAACTGGAGAACACGAACACCCCACAAAGCAGGGATCATCGTTGAATGTCCAGTTGATGAACAGAGAGCTTGAGCAAAGCACGTACAACATTACCTAAGCTGACGCAGAGGTTACAACCAGAGTAGCGATGACAGACATCTTCCGTCACCATCTCAAAGGTTGGTTCGAACCCTGCTAACATCTTCAGTCACCATCTCAAAGGTTGGTTCGAAACACCAACAGGTGGCTGATGACATCAGAAAAAGGTAGATCATATTACCGGATCAAATCTTTGGCTGAGAATTCTGCATCAAACGGAACTTGCTCACTGGTACGGAAGAGATGTCACCAGACCCGCAACTTGATTTACTGAAAGTAGGAGCCATCTGCATGGCCCATATTCTACCTTCTAGACACCATAGTCCAGTATCCCTCCCACATGCAATTTGCATAAAGAAGAAACACTAGACTGGGGGGACTTGAAGGGGTATGGTCCCAGATCTCGCGTCAGCATAACCGCGAGTGACCATTACCCTTATCAAAAACCCCCACCAGCAAGAACTTATCTGTGTCCGTGCGGGCACGCGCGAACACAGCGATTGAAACCAATCTGTCCATTGATGAGAAGACTTACCTTAAGTACGAGAACGAATGTTACGCATAGCGATGCGGCCTGGCACCGCATCCTATGGACATTTTCGTCACGACAAGGGATCTGGACAACAGTAACAGTCACCAAGCGGCGATGCGGCACGGCACCGCATCCCGCATCCATCTTGGTCAGAACAAGAACGCGGGAACAACATTAGTTACCGCAAGCAACGATGCGGCCCGGCACCGCATCCTGCCTACAATGCAACTGGGTCTGACACCACAGTACAAGTGGCACTGAGAACAGTCACCTGTCAGCCCACATGTATGCAACAGTCTGACACCACAGCAGGACGTGGCATCACCACCGTAACCGACAGGTCTGACACACCTGCAGGAGACTGTGCGATGTCAGACTAGCTACTCAACTACCCTCCTTCACTCCTCGGCTATAAATACCCATCCCAAACCAGGTTTGAGGTATCTCTTCACAACTCTCTCACTACTACTACTATCACACTTTGCTTCCCAAGCAAATTACTGATTCTCACGCCGGAGAGTGGTAACAAGGAGCACCCCCCACCCCATCCTCCTTGTTACGAGTCACGGCTTGTTTCCTTGTGCAGGAAACCAACCAGCGGATGATCCAGCCAGTGATCCTCGGAAAGAAGAGATTAACCCTACTTGACGAGACCAGTGAGTTAACCACTTTGGTTAACCATTGTTTCATCATAACCGAATAACGGAAGAACGATTAACTAACATCGGTTATGATTATAGTTAATAATTTTCAATTAACCAAAGACTCGATTAACATCGGTAAACCGACTTTGCATACCCGTAATATTGTGAAGGGGTATAGTAAGTCCAAGGGTTGTATTGTGAAGGGGTATAGTAAGTCTCACAAAGCGTGCGGTATTAGATAAGCCACATCGATCCCAAGGCGTAGTAGATGATCAATCCCACAGTCAACAAAGAACCACCAAATCTTCAAGTTCAGGTGCACCATGGCCGGCGATCATCGTCGGGTTCAGAAGAAAAACGGAACAGGTGCTTTCTTCTTCTTCATGGCTACTCTCATCATGTGGGCCGTCTCTGTTTTCTTCGAAATTCTCTTCAACAAGCGTACTGAGCTTCTTCCACTCATCTTTGGCTTCTCTTTTTACCAATTTTCCAACTGGGTTTGCCGGAAATTCATCTCCAGAGACCCTCTTCTGGTCAACACTTGCGTCTCTCTTCTCCACTCTTCCCTAACCTCTGCTTCAGGTACTGTAACTGTTCTTCATATTTTGATGCATCTGTTTGACTTTCTTGTGCTGATTTGATGGGTAGATTGATCTCAATTGCTCAATTCATGAAGATTTTAATCTGTAAAGATCTGCATCATCTTCATTTGAAGGTTTTTCAAAGTCAAATGAATTGTTTTTTAGCTTCAAAATTCATCGAAAATATCGTCTTAATCTTGAAAATTTTGAATGTGGCATTTACAATATAAAGATTACTTAAATGGGTAACTTTTGTATGCTATAATGTGTTAATAAATCTATGCAAATTTTGAGTCTTGAAAGTATGATGTTTGACTAAAACAAGTACAGGGGACACTTGTACAATGATTTCTATAATTTTGTCTATAAAGGGTGAGTTTTGGCTAGAATGATTGTACAACAGGCATGTATGATTGTAATGTTAGTAAACATGGGCTGAATTTCTTGACAGTGGTGTTCATTTTGGTGAAGCAGTTGGCATCTAATGATGTGAATCAGTTATTTGAGCATTCGCAGCTCGTTAACACTACATGGCCATGGGCGTACTCATCTTTGTGCATATCATGTGGGTATTTCGCGTACGATCAATTGGATATGTTGCTCTATGGTTTGTATAGTGGATGGATACCCTCTGTTCTATTGCATCATTTTATTCTCCTTGGATGCTTTACTCTAGCCCTATACCGAAATGTCACAATCAACTACCTTATTCTAACTCTTATATGCGAGGTACGCGTTGACTTTGACTTTTGACTTTTGAGATCACAACATAAGTACTCACTAAATCATTGTGGATATTCAACTAAACTTTCTTTGATTGTGATTGCCAGTTGCATTCTATCTTTCTTCATGTGAGAAAAGTGAGACGGATGGCTGGCTTACGCGATGGAAAGAGCAAGCTAGTTAAAATCGAATGGTTCTTAAATATGAGCACCTTCGTATTGGCACGTCTATTATCTCATGTGCTAATTACAGTCAAGCTAATCAAAGATGCATCTAAGTTTGAGAAAGGAATCGAGCTTCCACTCGCTCTGTTTGGTATGGCGGGTATGAATTTGCTTAATGTTTTCCTTGGCATGGATCTCTTCAATGCTTTTAGGAGAGAGAGAAAGCGACACAATGTTCATGAATCGTAGACTTCATGGTAAAACACATCTTTGTTTGCAACACATCCCTATTTCTACATTGGGAGATAAAAAATGTAGATTTTTGTTTGTATTACTTGGCCATTGAAGAGCTATTGTGACACATAAATTCCAGTTATTTTTTTTCAACCAAATACTTGGCTCCCTAGTTAGCAAGAACATGCAGCCTCTTGCTAGCATTATATATTATGCTAGTCAGGATGAAGTACATGGATTTGGTTCATTTCATCATCTGTAAAAGAAGGTTTGAGTAGTGTATCCATGGTCTAGACAACTGGACTGCATAACAGCACGGATTATGTCGAAAAGATAGATATGGAAATGAGCGGGTCGAATAACAAGTCAAAACAAGACGTCAAGACGGGTGTTTTGGTAGATATTGAAACAGGCTGGATGGGAATGGTTGAACCACAAAACCATTGTTCAAATTTCCATAGTTGGTTTGTTATATATGGACATGACTCTTTTATTTTCTTTAAAATCTAATATGTTTAAATGAAATGATTAGGAGGTTGTTTAAAAATAAAAATATACTTTGGGTGAATTTTGACACAATTGACCTCTTCAGCCTCTTTAATCCGTACCCTCTTTAGTTAATTCTTTTACATTTTATACAATATGACCCATTGGAGAGAAAACATGACATCATTTTTTTCCTTGTTGACTTGCTGGTAAATAGAGTGAAAGTAGTTTTTCACTAACTTTGACTACAAATAACTGTAAGCAATTGTTGTTAATAAAATTATGGGTTTGCAATCTCTATGATAAGCTTTGCAATGAGCTAAGAAATGTCGAAAATGGAATTAAGATAGATGAGATATCAATACTCAGAGTGGTGGGCTGTTTGAAATGAAAGTTTTGTGATAAATTGGGTGGGATCATACATGTGATTGTTGAATAGTAAGAAAAATAAATGGATTTGGAAATCCCAATAGGTATTTTTGTTTAACAAATTAATGATTATGCCCGATACTCGACGGATAGTAGGCCGAGACGAGTATGAGACGCGGTTACATACTTAGGACCCCCTCTAATGGGTTTTCCCCATGTTGCAACTCTGTCAATTCATCCACACGACTACTAGGTCTGACCCAACCATCAATGTAGCAATATTTGGTGTCATTGAGATTAAGGATAGCAGCAATGTTCCAAGCACAGTGGAAAACACAAGGAAATGGAATTCGAGGTACGTGAAGAGATTGCAAATCAAACTCATACATCTATACTGTATTATAAAATACATATAAGGAGGATAAAAATGCGATTTTACATAATTTTAAGAGTTTAAGTAATACAACTTTTAAAACATATGACACATGTCTTTAAAACATAATGTTGAATTTAAACCAACTACCCCCACCATTTTAAAACAACCATAACTTTTTAATTATTGAAACTTAAAGCACGATGATGGGCCTTACAACTAGGGGTGCAAATCAACCAAGCCAACCCCAATCTTGACTAAGCTTGAGCTTGGCTCGATTCGAGCTCTGTTTCTAAAACCCGAGCTCGGCTTGTGGGTAGTTTTTCAAGCTCAAATTCGAATTGTTTACTAACTTTTTAATTAATTTATGTTAAGTTATAATTATTATTTTTTAAATATTATTATATAAATTTTAGGGTTAGGCTCATTTAAGCTCAACTCGTATCAAGTTTTTTTGAGCCGATCTTGAATAGCTTGGCTCATTTACACCCCTACTTACAACACCGTTCACAACAAATAAATTAAATATTCAGGTGGTGCAAACTCAATTGAATCATTTAAAAAGAGACCTAAAGTTAGGGATTTATCAATAAGTAATGTTGCATCAATACCCAGACTTATTCTGCATCAGCGACATGTCTCAATTTAGGTTTTGGCGGGCTATGCGGCTGATGTGGTTAAAGAGAAGATGGGTGAGTAATTTATTTATTTTACCGTTCAAATATCAGGAATAACGATATACAATGTAACAAATCTTTCAACATGAATTAAGCGTGTTACAATTTATTTATTGGGTTAAGTTATTATACAAAGGCTCCTAAAAATAAGAAGTGTACAAAGACACAATAGATTGCACAAGATGACACAATGTCGAGCAAAATACAACAGAATGCCGAAAAATATAACATAATGTCGATGAAAAAAGACACATTGAGTCGCAAAAAAGACATAATGACACAATTGTAGAAAAAACACAATGATAATAAACAAAATTTCTAATATCTACAACCTATAAATCCAAAAATTAAAACCTAAAATTTTACATCATAGAGTTCGATAAGACGGTTCTACTGCCGTTTAAATGAGGTCAATCAGAGTCTATTTAATATAATTTGTACGACTTCTTATTTCTTTTTGGAGCGTATTTGATCTTAAACCTTTATTTATTATTTATTATCAAGTAATAAATACATACCGTAATCGTAATATAAAAACCCCAACAAACTATTCGGCTAACTAACTCTTTAGTATGATATTTATTGTTTAAAGATTTCATGACAACAAATACTATTGTTTATTGTCGGGATACAATTAGTGGTCAAAGAGGAAATAGGGGTACAACCAAACAAGTGGATTGCTGGTTGAGACAGCGTCCACACATTTGGACTTTGTTGTACACAGGCCAAATTTCAACATTTCCAGACGCCTTTGGAATTTTCTTAATCGACCCAAATATATATTGTTTATTTATTAACCTATTCAAACAACTTATATGTTTCAGTGTTAAAATTAAAAAGTAAAACAGAGAAAAAGAGTAATAAATTAGAATTAATGATAATAGTGTAGATAAGGAATTAAGAATATACTTGTAAAATAACAAAAAAACAATCTCCTAGTCTTCAATAGTGGCAGCACGCCGTCTGGATTGAAGCATCTGCTCTTTGGATTCTCCGCTGGTCTTAACGTTGTCATCCGTCAACCTTATAATCACCATAATCCTTAACTTAACTCTTCATTGTCTGTCTGTCTGAAGCTTGTTGTTGTGAGCTGGGTCTTTAACCACAACGCTCCAGGTAATAACCCCTTTTTTCTGTATGATTTTGGAGTATTATTATTCGCATTTCCTCTTCTAATTATAGCATTTTGCTTAATGCACGCTATTGATCTGACAATCTCACACGTAGATGTTTATTCTCCAGATCTTTATTTTTATGGATTATGGGTTTTTACCCTTTTTTTTTTTTTTTTTTTTTGGGGGGGTTGGGGGGTTGATTTCTGGATATCTTAAATCACTTTAGTACAAGCAATGTGCTTAATCAACAAACTTAGTAAGATTAGACTCGGATACAGAGAATTGAATAAAATATGAAACAATGGAATTTGAGATATTTCTGGTTTTTGTCCTCAAAAATGGTTGGGGACAGTGATTTATGGCTCATTTTCATTCTTAAAATGAATTGGTCTTGAATATTGTGAAGGGGAGATAATAAGTGGGATTGAATTAGATTGGAATGAACGATTTCTCACAATGCATAACATGAAACTGGAGTTCAAAGGATAGTTCTAATCTAGCAATTGTGGGACATGTTCACTGACCTAAGGAGAGTGAGTGTGTCACGTGTACGTGTTGGTAATCGTCTGATTAAGATTTGTGTCAACGACAATGCTGACGAGTTCACATTGCGTTTTAAGTGTGAGGCTAATGTGATTAAAGGGAGTAGGAGCAGATATATAACAACGTTCTAACTCGTTTTATTAGAACTTAGAAGAAAGATCAGATGATTGTTTCGACAATATAGTGTTTATAATCTAATTTAATACGTTAATTGTTTACAAAAGTAAGACAATAGACAACTTGTCCCGTTTTGTAATCTTAATATTGTTTTGTTCCATCAATAATTGAGGTAATCTTAATTGGTGAAATTCTTGTTTCAGAGATCAAGTCGCTTTTTTGGGACCATAAGAGTGATTTGGACATGAGTGCATATATTGTTGGAGTTTTGGCCCCTATTCTACTCACTCTCGTCCTTCGGAAATCTAACAAGGGAAAAAACCGAGGTTTGCCTGCTGATGTCGGCGGGGACCCTGGTTATGCTATCAGAAACCACCGGTTTACGTCTCCGGTTGAAACAGCATGGGAAGGGATCAAGACTCTAGCAGATCTGTTTGAGCAGGCATGCAATCAACATGCTGACAAGAATCTACTTGGAACGAGAAAAATAATCTCGAGGGAGACCGAAGTAAATCAAGATGGGAGGGCATTTGAAAAGCTTCATTTAGGTGATTATGAGTGGATGACTTATGGTCAAGTTTTTCAAGTTGTGTGTAGTTTTTCATCCGGTTTGATGCAAATTGGGCATAAAAGTGGTGAACGCGTTGCAATCTTTGCAGATACTCGTGAAGAATGGTTTATTGCGTTGCAGGTAATTTATAATTTTATATACATCTGTTTAAGTAGGATTTCATGATTCGTGAACCGTAACCACCGTTATTTATCTCGTCAATCAGGCTTGTTTCAGGCAAAACGTCACTGTTGTCACCATGTATGCATCTTTGGGCGAAGAAGCCATTTGTCACTCATTAAATGAGGTAATTTTTTTTATATTTTTTAAATTGGGATAAATGCAATAATTTGTATAAATTATGAAATACACAATGATGGTAACAAAACACCTACTTGTCATCTTTTATGTTATGGGGCTTTTAGTTATTTCTTTGTTTTATATATTGTTAGTATTTATATAAATAACACTTGGAGAAAGATTTTGGGTCTGTTATTAAACGATGCTGAATTGGAGGTCTTAAGATTTTTTATGGATTAAAATGTTTATAATGCAAAGTGGGATTACGTGATCCTTCAAATCCGTGAAAAAGATACATTTGTGCTATTGTGGTCCTGTCAACCTTTATAAGTGGATACAAGAATTTTTAATTTTATAGAGTAAACCAACAATTCTAAAAAATAATTCAAGTAGGGAGTTTGTTTTTATAGCTCTAAAATGTTCTTGTCTATCATAATGAATTGTAACTTGTAATTTATAAATCCAACTGCCATCTAATTACATTCTAATTTTTTTTTTCCAGACAGAGGTTACTACTGTAATTTGTGGAAACAAAGAACTGAAAAAACTTATCGATATAAGCGGACAAATAGACAGTGTAGAACGTGTAATATGCATGGACGATGAAATAACTTCAAATCCCGTATTAATTGAGGGAAGCAACTGGAAAGTCTTTTCATATTCCGAAGTGAAAAAAATTGGTAGAGAGAGCCCCGTTGAAGCAGATCTACCGCTTCCTGCTGATGTGGCAGTGGTTATGTATACAAGTGGGAGTACCGGCTTGCCTAAGGTTAGTAGAAAGCTTCTTTTCTTAATATTTGTTCGTTTTCGTTAATAAAGCTTATTAATATGGAATTTTATGCAGGGTGTAATGATGACACACAGCAACGTTTTAGCGACAGTTTCTGCTGTCATGACCATTGTTCCCGGTCTTGGGGTCAAAGATGTGTATTTAGCCTACTTACCGCTAGCACATATTCTTGAACTTGCAGCGGAGGTATACCGATAACCAAACCTTTTAAATGTTATACATTTTCTTAAAAATATTATTAAATAATTATGTTTAAACTTTAAACTGTAAATTCTATTTTTCATGTCGCAGAATCTAATTGCAGCTGTAGGAAGTTCAATAGGTTATGGAACCCCTTTAACTCTTACCGATACGTCAAGTAAAATTAAAAAGGGCACAAAGGGAGATGCATCGGCTCTAAGGCCGACTTTAATGGCATCTGTTCCCGCTATTCTTGATCGTGTCAGAGATGGTGTGAGGAAAAAGGTTGATTAAAATTTAAAATTCCATGCACATGCCTTATGTTTTATTTATTACTACGATATTTGTATGAATTTTGGCTGAAAATTTTCAGGTGGATTCAGCAGGTGGATTATCAAAGACGTTGTTTAATTTAGCCTATGATCGCCGGTTGTCTGCTATAAACGGAAGTTGGTTAGGGGCATGGGGTTTAGAAAAGCTTTTATGGGACTTTCTAGTATTTAAAAAGGTCCGGGCCATTTTGGGGGGTCGTATCCGGTTCATTTTGTCTGGTGGGGCCCCTTTGTCAGCTGATACTCAAAGATTTATCAACATTTGTCTTGGGTTAGTACTAACAAACTCTAATTGATTATTTATACTATTTTTTTTTTTTTTTTGTTTACGAAACAAGATATCACTATATGTTTTTTATGTGTACACCAGGGCACCAATAGGCCAAGGTTATGGTCTAACTGAGACATGTGCTGGTGGGACATTTTCTGAGTATGATGACCCATCTGTTGGTCGTGTTGGTGCACCCCTGCCTTGCTCCTATCTCAAGGTTATATCTGCATCTGTGTTAATTTTAAAATTAAGTAGTTATTATTATTTTGATTTTATTTTGTATGAAATATTGATTTTGATGAATTTCGTAGGAGTGATAAGACAATGATACAAATCATTTGTTTTGTATTAGTATTGAGCTAGATACCTTCCAAATTTCCAATGCAAAATGCTAGCATATTCCCACTAAAATTTAACGCAATTTTGTTTTATTTACACAAGATTTTCATATTTTCTACACAATATAATATATTTTTTGTCGCATTTAGATGATCAAAAAAATTATAACTATGTTACATACTTTTTTTGTCCTTCTTGGTACTTGGCTTTTAATTTTATTACACTTGTAAACTTAACATATATTTTTGGTTATAGTCTATCCTTTATCACTTTTGCATTATGTCCAGTTGTCCGCAAGTATGTATTTTTACTAGTATTTTGTGCATCATATTTAGCAATATACCGATTTACAAGTTTATATTGCTTTTTGACTTGTACATTATATTACAAGTTTATATCATCTTCTGTGCATTTGTACCTAGTGTAATACTTCTAAAATTTTGTAATAATAAGTTCATTAAGTTAGCCATATATAGATCAGATTTTACAGATTGTACTTGAACCATTTCATGACGTACGTTCTCGAATTATTATGCTAACTTTATTTTTTAGGACTACGTTATTTAGTTACGTTTTAAACTACTATATTGAACCATGTAAAACAAGTTTGATGTTTCTTACAAATTCACTCATCAAAAGTATCATCTTTCATTTGGCAGTAGTTTTCGAGTTTCAGAATATTTACATTCATTTCTGTATTTAGTCTATGGTTTGTATCCAGAAGGACCATAACTAATGATTGTATTAATTACTACAGTTAATAGATTGGCCCGAAGGTGGTTACTTAACGAGTGATTCACCTATGCCCCGTGGAGAAATAGTGATTGGTGGGCCAAATGTTACTCTTGGATACTTTAAAAATGACGAGAAGACAAAGGAAGTATACAAAGTAATATTCTTTCTTACCATGCGTAATATTCTTACAAAGTATACAATTATCAACAGTTTTACTGCCTCTTTAACTCTTTTTCGTGTATAAAGGTTGATGAGAGAGGCTTGATGTGGTTCTACACGGGCGATATTGGGCAGTTCCATAAAGATGGCTGCCTTGAGATAATTGACCGTAAGAAGGATATAGTCAAACTTCAACACGGAGAATACGTGTCTCTAGGAAAGGTACATTTTCTTTTTATATGTATTTATTTCTGTTTCCGATTTTATATAAATGAAAACCAGAATCCACTCAGAGATCAATGTTTCTAACACAGGTTGAGGCCGCTTTGAGTGTTAGCCCTTATGTTGATAACATAATGGTGCACGCGAATTCATTCCACAGTTACTGTGTGGCTCTTGTGGTGGCTTCACAATCTGCAGTTGAATCTTGGGCTTTGCAGAAAGGTGTCGAGTTTGATGATTTCGCAAGTTTGTGTGAAATGGAAGAAACCTTGAAGGAAGTTTACGCTTCCCTGCTAAAGGTAACAACAATATATTATACTTATTCAGAGTTGCGAACGTCATATGTTACGACTTGGGTCATAAGCTATCTTTTTTTTTACAGGCTGCAAAAACAGGGCGGTTGGAGAAGTTTGAGATTCCCGCAAAGATCAAGTTGCTTTCGGAAGCATGGACTCCTGAATCTGGACTTGTTACCGCAGCACTAAAGCTCAAACGAGAGGTCATCAGAAAGACGTTTTCAGAGGAGCTAGAAAAGTTCTACCAGTCTTGATTGATGGTTGGATTTCGGCGTTTGTGCATCTCAAATAGTTAATTGTACTGACTCAGTTTTGTTAATTCCATGCCCCATTATGAAGTAAAGTGGTTATAGATATATTTGTGCAAAAGTCATAAGAATATCAATGCACTAATATATCTGTTTCGTTTTGATCAGTGTAAACTGTGTAGTTAGTTTAATATTGTTATGATGTTTAAGCCTAGACCCCCGAATATCTTGCAATTATTGTAATCAATTTTGAAAAGAGGTTTATGAAAATTATGTGTGTTAAATTTCCATAAAGTGTCTTTTCAGTTTTGTATATGATAATTTTAAACAACACCACTTAACAATTATTTCCTTGAATCATAAGAACCAACTGTTAGCTTGTTGTTACGAACACAATTGGTAATCAAAGTATACAAGATCGATAAAGAGAACAAGAACACTAAGAGGAGGAGGGTAAAATCCAATTCAATTCATCGATATCTCAATCTGTTACAACGCACACTATATAACTACTAACTAACCATTAACCCCCTACACTATAGAACAATTACATCTAGCCCCCTTTACTTATTTTGACCCGTAACAATACTCTCCCCTTACAGGGGCGGACCCATCTTAGCCCGTGGGTGGGCGGCCGCACCCCTTGAAAAAAAATTAATGTTATTTTTTGCGAAAAATCTCGACCGCGCCCCTTGGAAAATTTCGACCGCACACTTTGGAAAATTCTGACCGCACCCCTTAGAAAAAAAATGTTAGAAATTTATATAATTTTTTTTTGTAAACACGGATTTAAACCCGACTCAATTATGTAAACAAGTTAGCCTACTAATCTCTTTAAATAAAACTTGTATTCCTATAACCCAACATCAAGCCCAATTATATAAGTTTATGTTAAAGTCCAATCCAAATAACTAAATCAATTAAACAAAACATAACCCAAATAACCCAATCGTCCATTCATATCCTCCCACTCTCCCCTCTCTGCTGCCAGCGAACAACAAACAGAACAACCTGCAGACTTCGAACTGTTCAATCAACCACAAATCTCGCCGGAAATCGCAAAAATTCCGGCCACAACAGTACCGCACTCTTGAATTTATAGAGGTACCTTGATTTGTTTTTAGTTATTTTGATGTTTATGTGGTTTTTTCAAGAGATAATAGACATATATATTTGTTAAAAAGGTTTAATATTTATGTGTTTTGATGTACTTTTGGGTTGTTCTAGTCTTTATAGGATGGGTTTGTTGATTATATGATTGTCGTTGATTATGAAGAATGTGAAGACCGACTTGCGTAATCGGATTGGCGATGAGAATTTAAGTGATAGTTGTGTACGTTATATAGAGAAAGACCTACTTAAGAAAGTACCTCTAGATGATATTTTGGATAGATTTCAAAAAATGAAAACCCGTAGGGCGACATTTTAAATATGTTTGTAACAACGTTTGACGTGTTTTTGATGATTATATAAATTTTAGTTGATGTTCTTTTGTTTTACATGAGCCGACCCGAACAGATTTTTTTATGTATATATCTAGGCGCCTAAAATTTTTAAAAATTTTCCGCACCCCCATGAAAAAATTCCTGGGTCCGCCACTGTCCCCTTATAAGACTTTTGACCTCAAAAGTCAAAATAATAATAAGATACCCACTAATCACAAGTATAAAAAACAAATGCATGTGCTTTATTCCAACAGTGAAGACCGCAACAGATCCGCTGAAGGTAATGCAGTATGGAGTGCAGGAAGGATTGTATAGACTATGCATCCAATCAAAATTAGTACCCCACATCAATAGAGTGAACTGATGCGTTAAAAGTTGAATACCCCACTCAAGCCTACTGTACCAACTAAACAATAATTCTCCACTGAACAAAAGAGGATCCAAAGAACAATAACCAATAAACCTCTGATGATATATCGACCAAACTTCACTACCACCTCTTGTACATAGCCTTTCCCCTTCAAAGACTTTTGCCCTCAAAAGTCCACATATGAAAGATGTTCCCATAATTAGGATTATGGAACCCGGATCCAAAACCCACACAGTCACATTTCTGTTCTGAACTGGCTTGTTTGTACGATACAAAAGCTTAAGCGGCTGCATTTTATGAGATATCAAACCTCATAGTAGTGTAGGACAGGTAAACTGAAGGAATAAGACAACATGCAGCTGCAAAACCATAGTATTACATTTCTTCTTGTATGACCAGGTAAAAATCCTGAAACAGGTTGACCTTCAGAATCCACAGCAATGAGAGAACATGTAGCTTCTTCCCAAATTTGTATAGGCTTGCTAGCAGACCCCATAAGTTCTCCATTTGATGATATGTCACGTGAGTTCCCTACATGAATAATAGAACTCCCACCAGATGCCTTTACCATTACAACACTGTTCTTATTAGAATCAAATATTTGCGAATATGTATGTCCACTAGAAAAAAAGGCACTCTTTACCATCACATAATTGGAAAGAATCAACATTTTCATGAGTAAATATGAACATTTGAATTATCCAAATATTGAACACCCCGTTATCATTGCTACCAGGTTTCCATTTGAATAGTTCTACCCTCAGCCATTCATATTTATTCATTACATCAATCAATTTACACATTGTATCCAACACCTTAAGGGTATACCCCTTTTTTTCTTACCTTAATTTTGTTTAGAGTTAATTGCCAAAATCGTCCCTGAGGTTTGGGCACATTTGCCATTTTCGTCCAAAATGACAGTTTGGTATTATTTAGCCCCCCACGTTTGTCACTTTTTGCCATTTTCATCCAAATGCCTAACCTAGTTACCCAAATGCCCAACCAGGTTACTTTTTACCCACTTTAGGGTATTTTTGAAATTTGAAAATGATAAGGGGGTAAATTGTAAAGTAGCTAATGCATACATCTTCAAACATCATCATCATCTTCATCATCTGCAAGAACATAACATTATCATCATCTTCATCATATGTAACTCTCTCTCTCTCTCTACATTCTCTCTGTCTTCTCCATCACCAACAACCACCTCACCAACATCTTTCTTACTCTCACTCTGCTTCAAAGTGTGGTAACAAACGTGGATCTGGATATTGAACGCAAATCTGAACCACAAACCAGAGAACCACTTCGTCTTGTTCATCAATCGCCGAAAAACGTGTATCTTTCATCAGACGCCATTGGATCTGGAATGTTGTGGCTAAACCCCAACCCTAGAGCGAGCAAGGAACCCTAGATGTGTGTTGGCCTGGACGCCGACCCATCTTCTAGAACCCAAACAAATGAAGTCGTCTTCTAAAACACCCACATCCATCGGCCAGGCCGGATTCTCACTCCGGTCGCCGGAAATGGCACAATCGGCCTTCATACTCTCTCCTTCTTTCTCTCTGCTTGTTGATTTATAAAAGTGATAATGTGTGTTTTGGGTGTATGAGTTTGAATGTAAATGATGGAAGTATGTGTGTGAAAAAGTGTGAGGTTTGGGGGGATTATTGTGAACCGCAATTAACCACCGTCCTGAACCACAATTAACCACCGTCATGAACCACCATCGAAGGTTTTGCAGGTTTGGGGGGATTATTGTGCACAAGAGAGAGAAAGAGAATGTAAATCAGAAAGGTGTGGATTACAGAGGTGGTGTGTGTTCAATGGCGAAGCTTGAAAATTTCCACCGGGAGGTCGGAAGGAACCGGTCCGAAAAAAAATTTATATCGCGTTGTTTCGAGGTAATATGTTCGGGCCGGACGTCGGTGATTCGATTCGGGTTGAGACCAAACGTTGAGAAATTACAAGTTACCCCTTTTAATTGAGAAATTTCAAAATTACCCCCTCTGATGCTATAAAGTAACTGGGTTAGGCAATTTGGACGAAAATGGCAAAAATGACCAAACGTTGGGGGCTAAATGGTCGAAAAGTGTGTTTTTGGACGAAAATGGCAAACGTGACCAAACCTCAGGGACTAAAATGGCAATTAACTCTTTTGTTTATAACGGTCTTCTGTGAGCTGTTCAAATCAAACAGAATTTCCTTATCAGATCTCATGTCCCAGTTAACATAGACTAATTCTTCTCTATTAACCAATGTGATCAGGACACTTCTTTTTTACGCCACTAGAAATCTGCCTCAGGCTACTCCTACTATCCTGTATGACACCTTTTAACACATCTTGTGGCACCATTTTTTTGTATTTAAACATCAATCTGCCAACCCAATAAGTGTGGCAGCTTCCATCTTGGATGTTGAAATATTCTAGTTTAATTCCACTTTCTTTTAACCATAAGCAGGTTTCTTTGATAATCAGGTTTTTCGAACCGAGATCTATTTTTGTGTTTGAGAATTCCTTCTTATACATGTTTCGTTGATGAACGAACTCACTTTCTTTACTTTTCTGCAAAGTCTTTATCCATCTCCACCCGGTATCCACCCAACCCCTATCTTTTTTCATCATGTAGAAGCATAAAAGATATATTTTTGCTTATAGCGTTGATTTGAACAATCTTAAAATAACCCATAGAAATTAAATCAACTTCTATTGGTTTCTCTTCTTTATAAAGGAAGAAAGAGTTTAGGAACCCATTAAACAAAGAATCCATTTCTGGTTGTTGACTTATTTCACTTGCTTATTCAATTTTCTCTAAATCATCACTATCCAATGATTCTTGAATCACATTCCCAACCCTTTTGGACATTTCATCATACAACTTATCTTCACTACACTCATCTTGAATGGATACATCTTCAATTGTTTTATGCACATAATCAATCACTTCATCTACAATAGTTTCTTGAACAATATTATCACAAGTTTCTTGAATCTTTCCATTCCGAAACAATTCATTATCTTTTATCAATTCCTCAAGAGTGATGTTAATATCAAACTCCAAATCTTTGTTATAAAAAGAAGAATTAGAATCAAATGGAGAAAAAGAATCTTGCAAGCTATTTGAATCAATTTTTAAAGCCAATGAAATCGCATCTTTCACCTTAGTGCAGATGCCATCTAGCAAAGATTTTCCTAATTTTCGGTTCTAAACCACATATGAATAGGTGTATAGCATAGAATTTAGAAAATTCTTCATGATTTCTAACCTAATCGAATAAGACTTGAAACAAATCACAGTAATCTTTAACGGTACCTTCCTGGTTATATGCCATTAACTGCTCCATTGTACTTCGTTTGTTGTTTGTTGATTTCTCAGATGAACAACTTTGAATCACAGTAATCTTTAACGGTTCTTGAATCTTGTTGCTACGTTGCCCTAATTCCCAAAGATGAACCGCTTGATTGTTGAATCGATTGTTGCTTGTTGAAATCTGCTATAATTGTTAAATGTCGTTGCCCTAATTTGATGTTGAAACCTCTGTTGACCGCTGCTGCTGTAGATCTTGATTCTTGTTGTTGCCGCCCAAATTTTGCCACCTTCTTGTTTAATTTATTATTGTCTAACCCACAGTCGAGAGGATTGAGAGCTCTGATACCATTGTTACGAACACAATTGGTAATCAAAGTATACAAGATCGATAAAGAAAACAAGAAGAACACTAAGAGGAGAAGGAGGGTAAAACCCAATTCAATTCATCGATACCTCAATCTGTTACAACATACACACTATATAACTACTAACTAATCATTAACCCCCTACACTATAGAACAATTACATCTAGCCCCCTTTACTTATTTTGACCCTTAACACTTGTTACGAGTTGTTAGGGTGGAGGGTATATCATCATCATCATCATCATTTTTTTTCTCTAACTCCCCAAATGATCACCAAATAGGAAGGAGACTACACTGTAAGACCCTAACACGCTTTAACTGAAAAGACGCAGCGGAATTACGTACCATAAAATTTCTTTCATCATAAACCTTACGTCATACTTGAAAGTTCATTCTTTTTAAAACAACTCTTTTAAATTGAATACATCAAACTAACTCTATTATTGAATAGAACATAACTTATATATAACAGGTTACATTCTCTGACAACCCCGTACAATCCTTCATGTGACTCGGTCCTTGATCTCTATCCCTTAATGATCCTCGTGCTTCATACTACCTGCGCTCACCACATAAAGTCTTAACATTAGTACGCATAAAAAACACACAAGTTTTATTCACGTTTACTTTTGTTCCATTAACTCTTTACGTTCCGGCTTTCCATTTGATCATACAATCCACGGTGAGATTCTTTGCTATTCCTGCGTTACACTTCATTCACCAGGCATGCTATTAATATCGTTAGTACTAATTTCATTGGGTACATGTGTAGCTATTTCTTACATACTTGTACATAATTATATAATCACACATAACCAATTACATACATACATTCGTATCCTTATATAACACATCTACGTCACTTCATGCGTATCTACATACACCCATACCTACATCATTAAGTACACTCATGACATTATACATATATACAAACATACATCCCTGCTAGCTACATAACTAACTCATACATGCCTACTCACATACGTACCTTCATATTCATAAACTTACATATGCCACTATACTTATCTCGCTCCATTTTATGCTTGCGCACACGCTCATCGCAGCTCATGAACACTTTACAATGAGTTATATTACATTTTGGGACACCCTATGGGCTACGGGACTGATTGGGACAAATTCTGCACATTTTATTGAACTTGTAGCTGACGCATGGCCGTGCGTCCCAACCGCACGACCGTGCGGATCCGACGACGTCGGGAGCACTGGTAGTGCACAAGCCAGTGCACTGGTTTACTCGGATACGCACGACCGTGCGGCCCAAGCGCACGACCGTGCGCCACCAACTTCTTACGGTGACAACCTACTGAGTTACGGTGGAAAAAGACTTCAGAGCCTACCGTAACTTACGGTAGCTACCGTAAGTTATGGTAGCGCCCAGATCAGCTATCAATCTTAAATGCTAAAACTCGCATAACTTGCTCGTTTTGCATCCGTTTCACTTGATTCTTTTTCCTACGCGACCGTAATTAAATCCCCCATCTCATGGAGTAAAAAATCCAATATTTGGACTACCAAAAATTATGACTTTTAAGCCTTCGGCTTATTACCCTTTTTCCATATTTTGACCCGTTCATGCATTTATCCACATACCTCATTTGTTTGACCAAAATTTCTTACGAACCTAATACTATCAATGAAGTCTATCATAAAAATTAGATTCTCGGATGTCTTGCATCCTCTTAAACCCATTTTCGCTCAAAAGCCTATTTTGACCCGTTAAGGGCATTTGCGCATTTTAAGGTCCTTAGCTTACGAAAATCATACTTCTCGCTTTCCTACTTTTCCAAAACATTCACTTAATCAAATAGCTTGTTTGTAATCAACTTTTTAAGACCGTTTGCCTGATTTACCCATCAAGGGCGTTTTTGTCAACTTTGACTCATCCTTTACCACAAAAGACTTCATTGCATAATTAACCAATCATGCGACTTATCTACAATTGTAAATGCACATACCTGGCTCGGATCAAAGCTATGACCCGTTTTAATACTTCATCCGCTAATTTGCTAGATAATAGCAACGCAAATCCTTTTTCTATACATTCTGAAATTTCATAATACTTAACAAAGAAATTCATTAGTCGATAACGCCAAAGGGTGACATCTTCACCATTTGACCCGTTAAGTCTAAATGTCCATTTTATCCTTATGGGATGTTAGTTATTCATTATCCCATCCATGTAACTTATTACTTCGTTAACTTGCAACCAAAATTACCATAATGCCCCTTTTACCCTTTTTAACCATCAACTTAGTTTCTTGACATAACCACATGTTCCGACCCATACCAAGACTTGTCGGAACATCATAATTCACATATTTACTTACCATGTTTGTGATCTAAACATTGAATAGATATTCTACAAAAAGGGGTGTAAGTTTTACTTACCTAGCATCCGAATATGCTTCCCGTGCACATTAGTCCCGTTTGACCCGCTTCTTTTCCAAGCTTCCATATCACTTATCAAGCATCAACTATCATATATCATTCTCAAGATAGTTAGCTTATTCATTATTTATCACAACCTTTTCATTACACGGATCTTACATGGAATTTATCATTCAACCTTATAACATGCTAATCCATCATTTCTTATCCGATTTCTTTAAACATTCACACACATGTATGATTCCAAACATCATTAACATAAGTAAATCATCAATTTACATTACATCATCTAAAACCCACTTCATAACTACATTGTTAATCACTTACTAGTGATCTAAACTCAATTATCTCTAATTTCATCATACCCTTGGTGTATGTACTACCTCCTAAGCATAGTGTACAACTAGTTCATGCATATCCTTCTAATCTTATTCATAATTCATCAAATTCCTCCTTCTAATCAACATAAATCATTCATGCATAAACATCAAACATGCTAGTATCACATTTTATTCAATTCATCTAACAACAATTCATCATATATGTCAAAATACATCAATAATAGGCAAGATTTTGGACATGGATGATTTACCCATGTCATCATCTTCACCATAACAAACGGGTTTCACCCTTAAACATCAAATTAACCTAAACCATGCATAATCCATGTTCTATATGATGATTCTAACACATACCCATTCTCAATTTCATACAATTTCGTAATTTACATCATAACCCACTTCGTGAAAGATCACCAATCTAACTTTTAAGACATACCTTATGATCCCATTGAGAAGGTAATCGTTAATCCGTACTCGGTTATGGATTTAGACTTCATTTACCCTTCCAATTTGAGGATTTTAGTGAAACTAGGGTTTGAACCTTGTTTCTTCTTCCTGGATGTCGACACACACACACACTGTGTGTGTGTGGTGTTTTAAGTTTATTTTATAAAAATCATGTTTCCCACTTAACGGTTTTGGTCCCTCAAGTTTCATTTTAATTATATAAGAGACTAAAACTCACTTCTTTATATTAACCGGGTTCTAATTTACCAAACCCGTTTTTTGGGGTGTTACATACACCCCAAATCTTGAAGCATTTGTTTGGCCCCGAAATGGAGGGGACAATGTTTGTGCACGACCTCAAAGACCTTCCCGAGACTACTCCGTGCTCCCTTAATATTACTATGGGAAATTTACGCTAGTATGCATCACTTTAGTGATCTTTCTTATTTTTATTGTATGTTTTGTGTTAAAACTCTTTTTACACGCTTGTTATTTTCTTATTTTATCATAAAATTCGTTTCCTTTTCAACGAATTTTGACAGGTTTTGCCCTTTATAAGGAATTTTGTTGCAAGTTACGTCATTTGATGTAACGACTTGCACAAAAATGTCCGAAAACGCTCCGTAAGTGAAAACCCGAACCCCCAAAACCTGATTTTTTACAAAAATCCAAGAAAATAAGGAAAATCAGTCTGTCGCGGGGTGCGACCGCCTGAGAATCTTCGAATAACGATCAGGGCCACGTGTCACACACGTGGCAAGCCTAGGGGATGACACGGCAGCCCTAGCCATAGCTAGGCTGTCTCTGGCGGGCCGCGAAAGACCCCCTTCAGGCCGTCGCGGGCCGCGAAAAAGCTGATTTTCAGCTATAAATTGGACGTGCATGGGCAGTTCACTTCTGCCTGAAACTTTTCTTCAAAACGCTATACTTCTGCTCAAAAATCAAACTTTTTAGTATCGAGACGCTGCTACGGTAACGGGGTAATAACTCGATCACTGCTGCGATACAATGTCCGATCGATTAAAACCGATCCGATGGATGTTTAAGTATTGCCTAAATTTGGGCTATACTTTGTCATTCGTCGTGAGGGTTTCGATCTCGTGAATTATCGTAAATGTTGAATTAAGTTACTAACCTAGTTTCGTTTGCATTGTATATTTAACTAGGTTTACCGTCTTAATCAGTAGGCAGGCTCTGACTGTTTAAACTTGCAATGTGAGTCCATTCTCTTTTTCTCACCGTTTTTTAGTCATTCTCTTTTTGCCAAAATTGCTTTCAAAACCCTACTTGTTTACAAAGTTATAATTACAGTGATTAAGTCTTTGTAATCTACAATTACTGCCGGTATGTGGGGTTTTGTATACACTACTTGATAATCTTCACCATTGGACAACGGGTTAGCCAATGGGTGATATGACCATAGTCACAGATTCGGTCGAGTGACAAATACCGATTTGGGGTAATTGGTCGATATAAACATTGTAATAGCTCTTAATACTGTATATTATAATAATGTGTCTTTTGTACAAATGGAATGCACTCGCCAGTATTTTTCGTTGATCAATTCTTTTTAAAACATGTTTCAGGTGATTTACTGTGAACAAGGAAAAGTACCGCGTCCCAGCTTGAATGAAGTGGCTCAGTAAATAAATAAACATGTTTTCTGTAATCAGGGAATTTCCCAGTGAAAATCCTTTCTTGTAAAATAAGGGGTTTGTCCCGATATTAATAATAAAATAATTCAATTTTTCTATTTAAACGGTCATGCTAAAATTTTCCGCTGCCCATTTAAATACCAATACCACGGGTTTCTGTCTCGTAGCTTCTGAACCGGGCAAACCGGGTCGGGGGCCGTGACAGAAAAGATGGTATCAGAGCCACTGGTTTAAGCAAATTAAGTATTGAAAAATACTTAAATTTTAGTCAGGAATTTTGTGTTTCTGTGAAATTTAGTTGTAATAGTTAAAATTTAATTTGGAATTTTGTGTTTCCTATGTGTGACTAACAATATGAATGAACATCGGAAGCTCTCCGAAGCTTTACAATACATTCCACTGATATGGAGACTACCGAGGACCAGACCGGGTACCAGGCTGAGGCAGATAAGCCAATGGTTTTCCAAGCCCAGGAAAAGCCCAAACCCAAAAAGAGGAGGAGGCTTTTAGACTGGAAACAGGGGAGAAAGAAGAAACCTGCAGCTCAAAAGGTAAAGAAAACTGTTGAGCCAAAAGGAAAAGAGAAAGAAGTAGGAGAAAGTTCTGGCCAAGCTCCAACTTTACCACCCTGGGAGGAACTCGACAGGAAACTGGCAAACTGCGACCTTCTTGGCCCAGCTGATGAAACCCTTATGAATTTTCCCGCTCAATCGGAACTTCCTATTAACCTAGAACCTGCCATCCCTGAACCTATTATCAACCCACAGTCTCTTCCGGACCAAATGGAAGAATGGTGGACCAGTGATTGGCATTTCCAAAACATCACGAATAATCCTAATCCTTATTACCCACAGTTTGAACCAGCCCCTGCTACTTTTCCACCCATGAACCCGGAGAATGTTGCTGAACTACGACGCTATGGCGAAGAATTGGTGAATGCAGGGAACCGGATCCGGACCGTGGGAGAGAATATCACCTGGAAGTACGATGAAAGGGAGTTTCACTTTTGAAGGCAGATAAACAATAGAATAGGTGTTTTGTATAATAATAATATGTGAAAATATATATATAAAATAATAAAAAAATATATAATAGTAATAATAATAAAATAATGCATAATAATATAAATAAAACATCTGTAAATACAAGGCTTGTACGGATGCATAGATATATAATAATAATAATAATAGAACTGTGTTGGTAAGCCCTGTCGATTGTCGGTTGGATTAGCTTTATGCCCAAAAGAATACTGAAAATGGGCAGCCGGACCACGACGATATGGGGGTGTTCCCTCAGTATAAGCTCTACTTTAAAAATTTAAAGACTAATAACTATAATGAATCAGTTATCAAGATTCTTTTCTAAACGAGATTATAGCTCAAATACTAATGATAATGATGAAGAAGACTTAAACATGAACTATTTACATATGAATTCTGTTGAAATTAATATTTCTCAAATTGAAAACAATCTTTTAAATTGGAATATACCAAAACAAGATGTTAAAACTATTTACAAAATTGGTACTTTTGATTTTTTCCAAGATTATTCTATAAAAACTCATGAACAAACCATACCTATTAATAAAAATTATCAAAACATGCAATTATTATCAGTAGAAGCTATTAAAAGAAATAGAAAATTATATAAATTTCTACACATAGGATTAGTTCAAGTCGCCATTAAACCTATGTTCAGATTAGGAATTGATGCTCCTGTATTACTAATTCTAAGGGATGCAAGACATACAAACTTTAATAATTCTTTGCTAGCTATGGCTGAATCTAATATTTCAAATGGTCCTATTTACTTTAATTGATACCCTAACTTTTCAATTGGTCTATTTGATCCAAATATTTTAGACACTTTAACATTAACAATTAAAACCAAAAACTTAGAATTCAAAGAAAAAACTAATGCTGCAGTGGTTATATACAGAATATATTATAAGACTATGACTACCACTATAGAGCCTAAAACAAAATTAGTATCCCCAAAAGATGAAACTGTTATTTTTGAAGCTAATACCATGCATACAAAGATAAGAACACCTAAAAAATTAAAATGGAATGAAATAATTCAGTCATTAACATGGAATTTACAATATATAAACCCGCCAAAACCTATAGAAATAGAAAATCAAACATCTAGCATAGTAGAACATTCTGATGGTTCAATAGATATTTCTTTTAGTAATGTTTTACCAAGACATTCTATAGGAGCAAGTACTTCTAGAAATATTATAGATGAAAATCTATTTAGAAGAAGTCTATCAATGAGAATGAAAGGTGTTGATTTTTCAAATACTATTCCAAAACCACTATATGAAGAAAATGATAGTGATAATAATACTTATGTCCCAACTAAGTCTGATATGGAAAATTATGAAGATATACAATGAGTGATTCAAAAATTCAAGCTCAAAGGAATTACAATATTCGATTTCTGAAATATTGCAATAAAAGAATAAAAGATTTAAGGCAAGAAATAGAAGAACTACGATATAATTTTGAAAGAAAAGATTATGCCATGCCTCAATTTGACCCGTATCATCCCTCTAACTATATAGGGTATAAATGTCAATATCAATTATTTTTAGAACGAAAATTAAGAGAATAAAATAATTATAGAGTAAAACTTATAGAAAGAATTTCAAGCACAACTTGTTAATTATGGATAAAGAAATGTTAAATTATTTAAAAGATGAAATGTTCAATGAATATAATAATAAAAATTTAATATGGTATTTTTCTACATTCAATGAAAATGAAAGATTTTTACATGAGATTGACTGGCACTTATATATGTGTGAAAATAATGAAAATGTTACATTTTTCTCCTGGTTTTCTATTTACTGTATAGAAAATAAAATTGAATATTCATTTTTTGAAAATATATCTGTTAATAATACTATAACCAAAACATATACTGTTATAGGTAAAAATGAAGAGATTACTAGTATACATCCTCCACATACAGATATAGAAATAAAAACTGAAAATAAAGACTTTATTGCAAAGCCTTTAGCAAACATTAATGAAGATTTAAATAAAAATGTAAAGACAATTATTTTTCAAAATAATTACACCAATGAAAAATTAAATATCATAGGAGAACAATTAGAAAAGATAGAAACTAATAATAAAAATAATCTAGATCAACCTAGTACTTCAAATACTAAATTAATTACTGAAACTATTGAAAATCCAATATTTAAACCATATAGTATAGATATCCCAATAAATCTAAACAAACAACAAGATATGTTAAAAGATATTTCTTCTAAACTTTCAAAACTAAATATAAACGTTATTTCAGCACAAGAAATTCAAAGTATTGAAGAACAATTTAATGATTTTCAAATAAAAGATTCTATAAACAAAATTAAAGGAGGAAATTATCATTTTTCAAAAAATAATACTTATACTACTAGGCCTGAAACAAGAAATTATTACCCTAGACCTACCCCACCTGATTTACAATTTGAAGAACGACATACTTTAGTTCAAACAAAATATGATGGATCCTCTCTATACGAATGGAGTATAGAAGGTCAAACAGAACATCAAATTCTTAATCTATTACAAGAAATGATAATGGCAGCCAATGCATATAAAGCAAATGGAAATAATGAAGCTCAAATTCTTACTATGATAGTTTCTGGTTTTACCGGAATTCTTAAAGGATGGTGGGACAAGTATCTTACAGAAGAAGAAAAACAAATAATCCAAAATGCTAAAAAATTAATTATTAAAACAGAAAATAATGTTCAAATACCAACAGAAATACCTGATATAATTAATACTTTAATATTTGCTATAATTAAACATTTTATTGGAAATCCAACAGATTAACAAGAAAGAAATTCTTTAGTATTATTACATCTGACGTGTAGAAAATTACAAGACTTTAGATGGTATAAAGATGTATTTCTTTCAAAAGTTATGACTAGGGATGATTGCAAAGAAGCCTATTGGAAAGAAAGATTTATAGCTGGGCTGCCAAAATTATTTGCAGAAAGAATTAGAGAAAAAATTAAAAAGGACTTTAATAATAATATTCCTTATAGAGACTTATCCTATGGGCAAATAATAAATTATATAAATCAAGAAGGATTAAAAATATGCAATGATTTAAAATTAAAAGAAAAATAAAAAAAGGATGGTATCCAAGGCCATAAGGAATTATGAAGCTTTTGTCAACAATATGGATTTGAACCATTCAAAACTCCTTCTAAATCGAAAAGGAAAATTCCTAAACAATTCATCAAAAAGAACTATAAAAGAAAACCATATATTAAAAATAAACAAAAATATTACAAAGACAAGATTGATTTTCAAAAGAAAAAACAGGGTAAACATGACATTATCATTTGTTATAAATGTGGAAGACAAAGACATTATTCCAAGGATTGTTATACTAAAAAAAAGATAAATGAGCTAAACATTTCTGATGAATTAAAAGAACAGATAAATAAAATACTTATTTATGACAACTCAAGTGAAAACAGTATTTCAGACTATAGTGATAATGATTTAAACAATATTGAAGATTCTAATTCAGAAAGTAGTTCAGAAGATAATATGTGTGAATGCATTGGTCCTTGTATTTGTGAAATCGATGGTACAATAAATGCTCTAACAGAAAATAATAAATACCTATTCGAATTATTAGAAAAAATTAGTGATAAAGAGGTAAAACAAGTATATTTAAAACAATTAAAAGAAAAGTATAAACTACCAATAGAAAAGGAAGAAAAGGTGTATAATTTCAATGAAATATGTCAAAGGTTTCAAACAAGTCAAATAAAAGAAAATCTTGTTACAATAACTGAATTACAAATAGAATTAAAAAACATGAAAGAAGAAATTCGAGAAATAAAATCACAAATTAAAGAATTAGAAAAGGGAAAAAATAAAGAAGATGAAGAAAACAATAACGATACTGAAAATATAGGAAAAATAAATAATTTAAAAGGATTAACTTCTCAAAAATGGTATACTAAATTAAATATAATAATCAATAATGAATTTCGATTAACATTAGTAGCCATGATTGATAGTGGTGCTGATATGAACTGTATTCAAGAAGGTTTAATACCCATAAAATATTATGAAAATACTACATATAGATTATCTGGAGCTAATGGAAAACCATTAAATATTAAATATAAATTATCAAATGTTCATATTTGCAAAGAAAACTATTGTTATAAAACTCAATTACTTCTAGTAAGGGATTTAACATCTCAAATTATATTAGGACTCTCATTCATAACTCAATTATATCCTTTCACAGTTGAAGAAAAAGGAATAAGTATTAAATAAAAGGATTTGTTTTGAATTTGCTCATCCAATTACTTCTAAACAAATAAATATTTTAAGCTTAAAAGAAAAACAAAAGGAGTTTTTAATTGAAGAAATTGATCATGCTAGAATAAAGAATCAATTGCAAGATAAAATAATTATAAAAAGAATGCAAGAAACCGAGAATAAATTTAAAAATAATATCTGTGCAAATATTCCAAATGCTTTTTGGGATAGAAAACAACACATAGTAAGATAACCTTATATTAAAGATTTTAATGAGAAAAATATTCCAACAAAGTCTAAAGCTATACATATGTCACAAGAGTTAGAAGGCTATTGTAAAAAAGAAATACAAGAATTATTAGATAAAAAATTAATTAGACCATCTAAATCCGCTTGGTCTTGCTCTGCCTTCTATGTTCAAAATAATACAGAGATAGAAAGAGGAGCTCCTAGGTTAGTCAAAAATTATAAACCATTAAATAAAGTTTTAGAGTGGATTAGATATCATATACCAAATAAAAGAGATCAATTGCAAAGATTTTTAGGATGTTTGAATTATATTCATGACTTTTTCAAAGATTTAGGAATCATATGTAAACCTTTATATGACAGGTTAAAAAAGAATCCAAAACCATGGACTCAAGAACACACGAATATAGTAAAATATATTAAAGATAAAATAAAATGATTACCTTGTTTACATATTACTCATCCTAATGCAAAATTAATAGTAAAAACTTATGCAAGTGACTCAGGATTTGGAGGAATACTAAAACAAGAATTCAATAATAAGGAAAGTTTAGTTAGATATTATTCAGGAGCATGGAATGATACTCAGAAGAATTATTCTACAATTAAAAAGGAAATTTTAAGTATAGTTTTATGTATAAAAAAGTTTGAAAATGATTTATATGTAGGATCGTTTTCACGACCAAACGAGTCGTTCAGAAGAGTTCTTTTCAATACGAGAGGTGGAAATCAAACGTATTGAAGTCGTTTAAGCTGAATTGCACAGAATATCACTTTAAACTGTCTCTGTATTGATATCAAGTCGTTTTACAATGCTGGAGACACTTCGGCAGAGCTTCGCTACCGGAATCAGAGATTCGGAACTACTTCAAACGAAATCACAAGACACCTATTTATAGGCATGGCTATTTCACACGGAACAGTCCAAGCGAAATCAAGTTCACACGAAATGACTATTTCGTACGAAATGACCAGTTCATTTCGTGCGAAATACCCACCTTTTACATTTTCTCGAATAACGTGCCCTGATCTATCTAAACAAATACAAGACTCAATACAAGACGAAGTCGACAGACGTATGCACCAACAGACTCCCCCTCGGATGTTGACGAAGTCTTCGGTGTCGAGTCTTCGGTTATCAAACTTTCAGTCTTTATCAGTCTTATCAACTTCAGGAACTTCTCCTGGCTTTCTGTAGCAGCAGGATCAGGAACCTGGCTTCTTTGTCTTCAGACTCCCCCTTTCACTCAGCTGGGATCGCAGTCTGGAACTCTTTAACTGTAGCTTAGAATCGAAAACCTGGAATTAATCATCAGGAATTGAAACCTAGCTCTTTCAACATTTCCTGCACAAATTTTCTACACAAAACATCCCAATCCAAAATTCATCATGTTTAGCACTTGGAATTTTGAAAATCAGCTTTCCAACATCAGTTGCCGAAAATCTTTTTGTATTTTTCAAAATTTTATGTTAAAACACACTAAATTTTTTTTTTATTTTTGTTTTTAATGGAAAGCAATAAAGAAATATATACAAACAATATTTTTGTGAGTTTGTGCAAGAGGATCATATCAGTTTTTGAGACAAATCACTAGCACCGTTGAGCTTTTAAACACTTTAAGTTCTAAACGGTTCACGTAGATTGACGATATAGTTATCCTCTTAAACTCAATCTAAAACTTTCAAAATGCTTACCGATACGTTAAGATATATTAATTTTGTACTAAAATCTTATGGGCCCCACGATCTCAGCATATCCCCTCATCATGCAATACACTGACTCAAGTAATGCCTTTAAACTTTCATCAACTGTGATTTGTGCGAAAACAACGCAGAATGTTTAAACATTAACAATCAGGTCGATACTTTCGTATACACAGAGAAAGTCCAATGTTTAAACAAAATAAGAAATAAAAAACAAATTGAAGTTGTTTAGGCTTTAACCACCAGTTCGATACTCCCGTATATGCAGAGGTGATCCAAAGCTTTAAACGAAACACCAAAGAAAATAAAGCAGAACGTTTAGGCACTAACATCCAGGTCGATACTTTCGTATACGCAGAGGATGTCCAATGCTTAAACAAAATAAAGAAATAAAACAAATTTAAATCTTTGCAAAATGAAAAACAAAATCACTGTGATTTTTCAGCAAAATTGTGAAAGTTCACAAATTTAACCAGTTTTTATGCTCTTAGCATTCAACGATTACTGAGTAGGCACACAATCAAGAAGGATAAAACTAAGTACTATGCTTTCAACCGTGTTTCCCACCAGACTTAGGCATTTTGCATTATGTTTGTATCGTTTTCGCAAATCTACTAGTCTAGCTGAGCCTATCGTCACATCTTTAGTGAGACCGTTTATCACATTTGACATTTCATTTCTTTAGCGTGCTGTGATAGTCCATTGATTTTCTATCATTTCCTCTTATTTACAACAAAACTCATTTTTGCTTTTTCAATGTTTTTGACATTTTCAAATTTTCTAATAATTTTTTTTAAATTTTTACTCCCCCTAAAATCAAAATATGTTTCAATTTTGATTTTCTGGGAAAATTTGAAAGTAAAAGCAATAAACTATACAAGTAAAGTAACAACTGTTGTGAATTGCTTCAATTCTCCATCCATTTGGCCTAAACAATCAGAACTCCCCCTTACAACAAACTATTTTCCCATTAAGATTTCAAAACACTTAAGTTTGTTTTAATCAAAATGGTTTTTCCAGAAAATTAGTTTTGTTGATTTCACAAATTACTTTGTAGGTTAAGGGTTTACTTCATCACTTTGTTCTTCTTCAACTACTTTAAAAATTTAACATTTTTCGGTTCTATCAACACCACCACTTGTAGGAAAGATAAATCAAGTACAACTTAATGTCCCTGATTAATCTTGTAGGTCGAAATATCACCAATGTGAATTTCTCAAGAAAGATGCCGATTCCTACTCCCCAATTACCAACCTGGGAGTTCCGGCAAGTCAGATTTTTCATTTAAAAAGATCTACCCAAGCCTGATAAACCTTGGGTGATTTCGAGTCGTCATTACTCAGTTTCTGAACTTTTTCTTTTGATTTTAAAATTTCAGTCTGTAATGATGGAAAATTGACATCATCATTTTTCAGAACTGACTTTTTCTTTTTAGCTCAACTCGTGGCTCTTCTGATTTTGACGAATCAGATTCATTGCCCCAGACTTGGCTTGTCTGACTTTGATGAGCCAGAATCATTGCCAAAACGTGGCTCTTTTGTTTCTGAAGAAACAAATTCCTTGCCAGAAAGTGAAAATTTCACTTTCTTTGGTTTGTTAATCACTTGATTAACCAATTTTTCTTTCTTTAATATCCCTTTTGTCCTCAGATTTGTATCTGATGAATTCATTTTGCTTGACTGATCAGTCTTTGTAGAGCAAAACGATTTATCAGAACTGTCATCTGATTTTTCGGCTGTATCCGAGGACAAAATCTTTTTGAGATACTCCCTCGCTTTCTTCCTTTTCTTCCTCAGTCTGTCTTTCTGCCCTTGCGAAAGCTTTACTTTCTTTTATAGAACTTTCTGTTCTTTGGGCTTTTCTTCGACTTTGACTGGTTTCTTTGCCATTTTCTGATATTCAGCCCTCGATCTTCCCTTTGATCTCATTGGGCAATCTCTGGCAATGTGTCCTTTGATTTGACACACATAACATCTCCTCGTCTCAAAGCTCCGACTCTGGCAGTTAACAGCAATGTGTCCTTGAAAACCACATGTGTAACACACTCTGTTATCATACCATTTTTCTCCTCCAAACCACACACTTAAATCATAACATTGTTTGGCTTTGTGGTAATCATCACTCCTCTTGTAAGCTGGATTTGTCTTTTGAGCACTGTGGTCAAACCTGTACCACTTATTACCAACTATTTTCGAGTTTTGATTTTCAACATTTTTTTGATTTTTTATCATGATTGGGTGATTGAACTGATGACCTTTTATTTTCTTTTTGAAAACTTTTTGAATTTTTAACACTTTGTTTTTGTTCTGCAATCTTCTTCAAAGGTTTATGTGTTGAGCATTCACCTTTTTCTGTAGATTGCAAAACAGTTTCTTGAAAATTTTCTTTTAATTTCAAAAATATTTTCCTTTTCTCATTTTTCTCATTTCCATCATCAGTTTTATCATCACAATCTTCAATTATGACTTTGTCATAATTTGTGACATCATCACTTATTGGATCTGAATTGATCGGTTTTGGACACATATGATCTATCATTGTTGATGAAGTCACAAAACCTTTCAACTTCTTTTCTAACTCATTAATTTTATTCTTAGCATTTTCAACTTCATATTCAAGCCGAATAATTTTCTGAAGATGAGAATTTATTGCAATTTGTTTTTCAATATTATTCTTGCTAAAAATAGATTTTTCATTTTCTAAATTTTGTATTTGATTTTGAAAATCTTTTTCTTTCTCTTTCAAATTTTTATTTTCCAATGTCAAACTCTCCACATCTTTCAAGAGTTTGACATTGTCTGCTTTGAATTTATCACACTTTGAGCACATCTCAGTTATCTTTTCAACATCAGCTTTCTTCTCAATCTTGAAAGCTGGAATTTCTTCAACCTGTTCTTTTGCCACTTGAACTTTTTCTTTAGGTTTGACTTCCTCGTTTTGTGACAACACAGTTGTCTCATCTTGTTTAGATATTTCTTGATGAACATTATCAACCTGTTTCTTCTCGGATTTTACAATTTCTTCCACATTTGCTGCCTTGTGATTCTTCATTTTCGCAGCTTGTTTATTTTTCAGCTCTTCCAGTTTACCTGCATAAAATATATTATACAAATCAGGTGAAAACATTCTTTTATAATATTCAAGTTTTTCAATTTCTTCACTATCATCGTCACTCTCGTCATCTGATGACTGATAAAAAACTGGAGCTTTTTCTGAAACAACTTCTGAATCTTTTTCATCTTTTTCTGAACCAACTTCTAAAGCCTTTTCTTTTGAAACTAATTCTTTTGAAAATGAATCTTCTGAAACTGGTTCTTCTTTAATCTCTAAAGGAATTTCTTCTTGAGATATATAGTAATAATAAGCTATATCCTCTTCAGAATCCATGTTTCCGTTTTCGAGAATTCACAAATTCACAATATTCAAACAAAATGAAAGTTCAAACGAAATGAACTTTTGATGCGGAATGACAGCTTCAAACGAAATAACCTGCTGGACAAATTTCAAACGAAATCAAATTTTCACACGAAATGAACACACATTCACACGAAATGAGCTTTTCGTGCGAAATGAAACTTCGTTTCGTACGAAATGACCTCCTCAAAGATGATTCCGTGCAAAATGAATTTCTCAAAGTTGATTCCGTGCGAAATGACTCTCTTAACGTTGATTTCGTACGAAATGACTAGTTGATTTCGTGTGAAATGCTTCACACGAAATGAAATTTTCAAACGGAATCACACTTTGGTGCGAAATGAATTCTGGTTTCGTGCGAAATAAAGTGATTTCGTACGAAATAAATGGTTTCGTGCGAAATGAAATGCAATTTCACACAAAATGAGCTATTTCGTGCGAAATGAAATCAAATCAGTGCTATTTCGTACGAAATAAAGATCTGATTCACACGAAATGGACTATTTTGTACGAAATACAGCTGATGTCATCATTTCGATCTGATTTTGACAAAATTGATCAAGTTCTAGGTTGATTTTAAGTCTGATTCTTTCAAGGATTGATTAAAACACTGTTTCGCTTGTTATGTGTAAAAATCAGTTCATTTTAACCGTGAAAACTTGATTAATTTTGAAAAGAAGGTGTAGAAATCAGAATTTTCCAGCAAAAACAAGCTAAATGGTAAGAACTCTTCCTCCTGAGCTCTGATACCACTTGTAGGATCGTTTTCACGACCAAATGAGTCGTTCAGAAGAGTTCTTTTCAATACGAGAGGCGGAAATCAAACGTATTGAAGTTGTTTCAGCTGAATTGCACAGAATTTCACTTTAAACTGTCTCTGTATTGATATCAAGTCGTTTTACAATGCTGGAGACACTTCGGAAGAACTTCGCTACCGGAATCAGAGATTCAGAACTACTTCAAACGAAATCATAAGACACCTATTTATAGGCATGGCTATTTCGCACGGAACAGTCCAAGCGAAATCAAGTTCACACGAAATGACTATTTCGTTCGAAATGACCAGTTCATTTCGTGCGAAATGCCTCATTCTCATTTCGTGCGAAATACCCACCTTTTACATTTTCTCGAATAACGTGCCCTGATCTATCTAAACAATTACAAGACTCGATACAAGACGAAGTAGACAGACGTATGCACCAACATTATATATGAAACCATTTTTATTAAGAATCGATTATTTATCTGCAAAATATATTTTAGAAAAGGATATTAAAATTTTGATTTCAAAACAAGTTTTTGCAAGATGGCAAGCATTACTAAGCAATTTCGATTTTCAAATAAAATTCATAAAAGGAGAAAATAATTATTTACCAGATTTTTTATCAAGAGAATTTTTACAGGGAACATGAGCAACTCCAATTCTACAAAAAAGATCGTATTCTCAAAACAACAATTTTCAAAATTATCAAGTTCTACCAATTCCCCATCAAGACCAACCCATTCACAACAACTTCCTTTACTACCTAATATTCAAAATAGATTTGCCCCGTTAACCCCTGGACCTAGACCTAGACCTCCTTTTTCATCCATTATTCAAAGTCAAGGATCAAAACCCATTATCCAACCTTCTTTCACAAGACTCTCTAAACAAGCCTCTTCTTCAACCTCGTTACCAGCTACTATTCCTTATATTATCAACCCAAATAAAAAAATTATCAAGATTCTAGAACCTCTGGAAGTCGAAAAGGTTAGTAAATTTTTTTTTATCCTTAATCGACTTCATATACCCACGAGGATGCCATTTTTTCAAAGAAGAATACAAGACCAGAGAATATTATCAAGCAATTTTGGTAGATTCAGAATCAGTAATTATTCGACACAATTCTAATAGCGAAGATCGTGCCAAGATCGCTTATAGTCAAGTAAAAATTTTAAAAGCTCTATCTTTAGAAGACTGGAATTCTAGGCCCTATAATCCAAAAACTCTTTCAAATTTCAGCGCTTACCCTCAATACAACTATTATGATTATCAAGACGCATGGGAAAATGCATTCCTATTAAGAAACTTTGACCATTCTTGGTTTTTCCAATTTGATGAAGATTTTTCAAATATTTATCCAAGGTGGTTCGTTAAATGGTTTAAGTATATGGGAATCATTCCAGAAGCCTTTCCCAAAGAAATTTCAGAAGCATTTTCAAGATTCACTGAGTATTTTCAACATGATGGAACACCAATTTTTGAATATACTTTACAATTTATGAGTGTATTTAGAATACCATGGATCTGTTTATGGACTTATAGTTTTCAAGAAGAAAGCCCTACAGAACTTTCTCCCCCATTGCTTTTCAGACAATATAGATGCAAATGGTGGAATAAGTTTACTATCACAAAGGCAAATTCTCAAGCAGTAGACAGGTATTATAAGGAATTAACTATTCAATATGAAAAAGCTTAAAGTCACCAGTTCGAGATATCAAAGCCAACAATGAAGATCAAGAGTTTATTCAAAGACTTTCAGATTGCAATTCTCCTGAAGAAATGTTAAAGATAGTCAATGAAATTCGACAATCTCCATCCCCTTTAAAACACTCATCTCCGGGGACTGAAGTCTTTCAAGATTCTCAAGACCCATTTGATATGATATAAAATATATATATATATATATATATAATAAAATATTTATCAAATCTTTTGGCCGACAATAGATAGTGAAGATTGTGCAAATAATTCAACAAAGAGACAACCAACTTTCCAATTCTTCAAAGATGGTGCAAATAATTCTTAAAGTGGACAAAAAACTTTCCAATTCTTCAAAGATTGTGCAAATAATTCTCAAAGTGGACAAACAACTTTAAGAGTATTTTCAACAAAAGCAACTTCATATGGAAGCTTTTTTCAATAATCAATAATGAAGACCCTTTTACTCCATCTATAAAAGGGAAGAAGATCAAAAAAGAAAGGCACCTCTCTCTTACATCAAAACCTTCTCTTATGTATGAAAAAACCTTCAAACCCAAAACTTATATTATCTACCTCTCTATGTTCAGAATCCTTAGATTTTCAAATTATTGTTGCTCCTCCCGACTGTAAAGAAATCATTTGTAATCAAGTTTCTCAATCAATAAACTCAGGTATATTTTAAATTTATATCATGCTTATTTATGTTGCCATCTCTTTAAAATAATTTATATTGTCTTCATGTTTAATCTTCTTCATATCAAACGATTAGAGACAACGGTGGAAAGTGTGAGAACGCTTATGGATCGTCCGATCAAAACAATCTATGGACTAGATTGGCGCGGTGGCGTTTTCATAAATAACATCAATTTTATTACGTGGACGCGCTTCATTAAGGGTAAAAGCGTCTTTTGACCACTCCAAACAAAACGCCATCTCATGAAAATAAAACGCCAAACAAAAATCACACACCATTCTAACTAAAAATGCCATTAGATATAAAACGCCAAACTTAATTATAATAAAATCCCGCCTAAAAAACCGTCAAAAAATCCTATATATACAACAACTCAGACCTTCAATTAAAACACACACAAAAACCCCAAACGCCATATTTAATATATACTATTCGTCTAATAAACGCTCGTCTAATAAACGCCAGAAAACCCAAACATCAAATATCTTGTTATCAATAAAGTTTAGCTGTATGGGGTGGACAACATTGTCAGTTATCTTTCTTAACTGGGGATTAACAATGTTGTCTATCACCATACAGCAACACTTTATTGATTTTGGCATGATCAAATTTACAGTTTTAAGATGGTTTATTTAGTGGCGTTCTTTTTCTCGGTAAAACGCCAAAAAAGATAACATTTTGGCTGAAAGGGTGTAAACTCAATAACATTTTGCTGCATGAGATGGACAAATATTATAGAAAAAGAGGCTGATTTCAGACTTTGTGTTTCCAAACGGCGACAAAAAAACTACTTCAAAAAACAAAAATAAAAAAAAAAATCATACGAAAGTCGAAACAACCAGTGAAGATGCTTCAAAAGAAGAAAGAGACTGGTGACAGTGAAGATTTGGAAGATCAATATTTATTTTGTTTAATTTTCTTTTTCAGTTGATTGTTATATAATAACAACGTCATATCTAATAAAAACGCCAAAAAGACAAATGTTTGTCAAAACGCCAACATGCCATAAAACGCCACAAAATTACCAAACCATCATAAAATTACTTTGGACAAGTATTATAAAAAACCAAAAAAAAGTAAAAATAAAATAAATAAAAAACAAACTTGAAAATGTAACTAGAAATAGTAACTACAAATCAGTAATACTGAAGATAGGGAAAATTTATTATATTAGAATCTAAAACGCCAAACTTGAAAGATAGGACGTGATGTGTGCAAAATGCAACATATAAATTACATCAATTGTGGCATAAAACTAACCCTTTTTTAGTACTAATGTTGGAAAAAGTGTGTTTTTGTCTTCCTTTTGTATTTTCAGGATTAAATGAGCTCAAATGAACAAAAGAAGCAAAAAGGCAGCTAAATCTAACATAAATACAAGAAAAGGAACAAACGTGGCATGCCCGGCCTCCCCAACAGCATCTTCCCAAGCAAAACAAGAGAACAGAAGGCTGAACACGCCCCGTGCTCAATGAGCACGGGGGCGTGCCCAAGTGTCAGCAGAAAAGACAAAGCTGTAGAAGCTTCTATCACCCACCACGGTGGCGTGCCCAGCGGACACGGGGCCGTGGTCAACTCTAAGATTCGCAGAATCTGGGGAAATCTTGATAGTACAGATACGCTTCTGCACACGGGGGCGTGCCCAGCGGACACGGGGGCGTGGTCAACTAATGCAGACAAACTACAATTAATGAAGAAAGAGAAGGAATGTGGACACGGGGCCGTGCCCGAGCCTCTGTTTAGCCTATAAATAGGGGTGCTTGGCTCATTTGCAAACCATCCCTTGGCACACCACCTCTCTCACACTTCACCCACCACCCACCACCATCACAACACCATCATCCACCACCATCATCCATCGTCCATCGTAGAGAGTGTGAGTCGTCTCGGGATCCAAGATTGATCGTAAGAGTTCTTGACAATCAAAGGCCATGTTTGCCTAAGTCTCTTACATCACTTGGTGAAGACAAGTGTCTAGTGTAATACTTTTTATTTTTAATCTTTTTCGCACTTTTTATTTGGTTATGTATTAATGACTTTAATAACTAGTTTCTTATGTTGAAGGTGATTATTCCTTATCGTTTGTCCGTGGTGTCTTGGCATTATTTTACTGTCTATATAAAATAAAAGATTTTCACCATTCATATCTCCACGGTCTATATGGAGATATGTTGGCTACCTGGTCGGGGGTTAAGGGAACGGTTTGGTAAGAGTCTTGCCTTGTTCAGTGTATAGATCCTGCAAGGACCTGGGTCAAATTTAGTAGGACCTCCTTCAATACCCAACGGTATTGGATGGCGGGGGTCCAAACTCTTTGATCCCCTCTTATGTAAGCTACTATTAATACTTTAACCCGGCTACTTAGGACTGTATCCCTACTGAAATAGACAACTTAGCCGAGGGTAACGTCACCTTCAAAAGAGGGGCCTACCACAATATGCATTAATAACTTAATTAATTATCTTTCAATAATCTGACCCTTTAGGATTGTATCCTTGCTGACTCAAACTACTGGGTTGAGGGTAACGTCACCTTCAAAAGAGGGGCCTACTACATTAACTAAGATAATCTCTTAAAAAGTGCAAAAGTGCGGAAATAATCAAAGGTTACACTAAAAACGAGTCAGATCCAAGTGATTCATCTTGTCTATCTATTTTTACTTTTATTTTATTTTTCAGCATTTTAGTTAGTTTTATTTTTCTTGTTTAAAAACATTTTTCTAACTTTTTGATTTGATTAGACGTTGAGGATAAGCCGGTACTAAAAGCTCTTGTGTCCTTGGACGACCTCGGTATCTTGCCAACACTATACTACGCTCACGATGGGTGCACTTGCCCATATGTGTGTTTGGTGTTAGTAAAATATCGTGTTTTATAAATTTAAAACTTGACTAAAAAGTGTAAAAAAGGCTTAAAATATACATTAAAAACCTATCACACTCGACACGCATCAGGACGTGTTACAGACTTCAGAGATAAAGCTTGTCAAAAACAATAATTACAAACAGTAACTGAAAAGACGAATACTTTATTATAATAATGCACCGCCTAACTTAGTGTTGGTGCATTCATCTGTCGTCTTCGTCTTACATCGAGTCTCGGGTTCGTTGCGGTTTTGGTCAAGCATGATGTCATGATGACATCATCAAGATGACATCATCAATGACATCACCTTACAAGATGACAAAATAGGATTGCATGTGCATGAGATATTTGTATTAATTCTGTTTTCGTTCTTATGTCCTAGACTAGGTTCGCTCATATGTCAATTGTAGTAGGTCCGCTCATGTGTCAAGTTTAGGTCCGCTTTTATGTCAAGTGACAGGTTCGCTTATGTGACATGTATGTTGGAGCGGACCTGTTCACATATAAATAGGGGCTGTAAGAGCGAATCACACACACACACATAGTTAAGAACAAAGTTGTAGGTGTTTGTCTTCCGGTGAGCCACGAAGTGCTGCCGAAGTGTTGTCAGGTCTGTAATCGATTGCATATCAATATAAACAACAGTTAAAGGTGAATACGCGCTGAATTACGCCGAAACACTTGTTTCCGCCTCTTGTTTTGGTGAAAAACTCTTCTAACCGACTCGTTCGGATCCGAAACCGATCCTACAATTGGTATCAGAGCCAGTGAAGAAGAGTTTTCTACAATTCAGCTGGAAAATCTGTTTCTACACCTTTCTTTTCCGAAAAACAAAAATTTTTACGGTCGAAATCGCTTTAAATTCACACAGTGTGTTCGTAATCTTGTATAAGTAAATCCTTGAAAGTTTCAAAGCTTGAATCGACCTAAAACATCGAATTTTTGAGATTTCGCTTTTACGGACTCGTGAAAAAATGACATCAGCAGTTAGGTCCGCTCATCTGGTCCGCTCATTTGAACAACTTTTGGATCCGCTCATTTGAACAATTTGAGGTCCGCTCTTAGTGACATTTGAGGTCCGCTCATAGTGACACTTAGGAATTCAGCTCCAAAGTGTCAGTATTTCACGTGATTGTTCATTGAAAATTGTGTAACATTGAATTCAAAGTTGTCGGATGGTTGGGATAAGATATCACATGTTTGTGTTGGTTTGCATTTAAAAGATGATATAGATGTGTAAGTCGGTTATAAAATCAAATATCACAGGTCTCGAGATATAGAGATTCGGTTTACATGTGATAACCTTTTAGAGGTCAAAATAGAAGTGCTTCGATATTGAGATAGTGGTGTGCATGTGATAAACTGATTGTAATCATATCATTCACGTGATCAGTATTATTGTTTTTGAATTTTAAAAGGCATGTGATGTTATATAAAGTGTTTGTTGATTAAGTGGGATTTTGGTCAAATGGAATTGTTTTGGCATTAAGTGTTGTCAGGTTTGGAGTTCAGTCGGTTCGCACATTTCAATTAGTTGTTTTGTCAGTCAAGTTGCGTATTAAAGTCATCAATTCGCTTGAGAATTCGTACGGTTCGGAGTTCAAAGGTGTCCATAAAGTCAATTTTGTATCAAAGGTTCATCAGGTTATTTGAATTTGATCCGGGTCATTCAGTCAGTTGGTCATTCGGTCCGCACAGTTGGTTATTTAGTCTGCACAGTTGATCGTTCAGTCTACACAGAAAATCATCAGTTCGAGTACCAGTTTCTTTCAGATAATTGATAAAAGTTTAAAACTGATTGTGTGTTTGTTTGTTGTTGTCAGGTAATTGTCAAGTATTTTACAAGGTGATACAGCTCATTTGAAAATTCGAAACATGGAGAACGAGTTCTACAATGCTTTTGCTAGTCCAGTTACAATCACTCAGAGTGCTTTGCATGAAAATGAAACCGGGACGTCTCAGAAACCACCCAAACTCATGGATATTGATGATTACAATGGATGGTCTGAACGGTTTGGAAATTGGGTTGAAGCTTATCATTTGGATGCTTGGGAACACACTGAAGAACCATATGTTAGACCCACAACGAATGGTATTCAGCAAACAATTCGAGAAATGAGTACGGAAGATAAAAAGAAATATCGAGATGAGAAATTGATGGTGAGTCTGCTTCAGCAAGCGATAAAGGAAGACATCTTGATACTGCTTCAACATGATGGAACTGCTTTTTCGATCTGGACTGAATTGGAAGCGAAGTTTGTAGGAAGTGATGATATGCTTAAAAACAAAAAGTCGCTCATGAAGAAAGAATTCGATTTATTCCGTGGTTTGAGATCTGAAAACACCAAGCAAATAATTGATAGATATTGTAACTTGGTGAGAAATATGAAAAAACTTGGAATTAAGAAAGATACTGATGAATTGATTGAAAAACTTGCAGATGCGCTACCTCATGAAACTTGGGGAACATTTCTGATGATGCTGAGATCCAACAGAAAGGATTATAAAAATTTAACACTGGGAGATTTCATCAAACACCTGGAAGCTCAAGAGATGGAGCAGAGAAAGATTGCCAGGATGAAGAACTACGATGGAGAACAAGATATCAGCTTGTATTACAAAAGTGGTGTCAACGAAAAGTCAAATTTTTCTCCAAAAATTGAAACTGCTTACAGTGTGAATGATTCTTCTGAGAAGAAATCATCCCAGGGATCAAGCAGCACAAGATTTTCATCATTTGATCCAAACATTTCTGCAACAAAGAATGGAAGAAAACTTCAGTGCAATATTGTTTTAAGTCTTGAAAATGATCAAGATTATACTGAAGAGGTTGCTAAAAACCAAATGTCTTTGTTGGGAATGATTTTAGAATCATATAGTAGTTTTGTGGCTGGAAAGATCGGTAATCCAATGCTCACGAAAGAAGATTACGATCAAATAGATGCTGAGGAAATGGAATTAATGGACATTAAATGGTGCATGGCTAGTGTGTTGAGACGAGCTGAGAAGTTTAAACAAATTACGGGAAGAGATGATTTCCGTGATGCAAATGTTTCAACTTTAGGCTTTGATAAATCTAAAGTTACATGTTTTCGTTGTAGGGAAAAGGGGCATTTCAAGAGGGAGTGCAAAAATCGTGAAGCTACTGGAGCCCAGAATCCTTTTGGAAACAACGATTATCATAAAAAGGCGATTTATCATCAAGTCACACTACCAGCATTGCATCAGGCACAAACTGCACATGGAATGATGGAGATTAAAGATTCAAAGAAAGCTTGTTTGGGAAAGGATGGTAGATTCAGTTGGGACAATTACATTCCAACAAACAGCAAAGTGTGTCTGGCAGATCAAGACGATGAAAAATTAGCTGAAGGTTTTAGTTGGGACAATTTTTGCCCAGATCAAGAACTTATGGCCAAAGAAATGTCCAAAAATACTTCAAATGTTAAAGCTTTATTTGCAAATGCTTATGATTTGAAATGTGCTGAAAGGTGCAGAAAAGTCATGGAAGCTGCTGAAGCAAGACGGAGAAAGCTTGAAGAAGAGGAAGAAGAGGAAGAGAGATTAAAAGCTGAAGCTGAAGCTGAGAAAAAGAGAAGAGCAGAATTTTTACAATCAAATCGAACAGTCAAAGAGGTTCCTGAATTTGAAATCAAAGTTGATGCAGAACCTGTTAAAATTCCTGAAAAGTGCATGAATTGTGATTCTTTAATCAAGCAGAACAATGAGTTGCTGCACAACATAAACAGATTGAAAGAATCCTATGATACATTGAACAGAGAAATTAACAAGTATACTGATTCAAACGGTGAACAAGTTGTGGCAATGAATACGCTGAAGAAAGCTTATCTGAGACAACTTGATGATGTCAACTTTCACATAAAGAAATGTGCTGATCTAGAGTTGAAGTTGGCAACACAAAAGATAGAAACTGAAAGAGTCAACAAGTTATTAGAAAGTTACTCATGTTCTACTTTTGTTGTTGACAGGATTTATCCGGTTGTGGAGAATTTGAAGACTTTTGAAGTAGTAAAGACTTCAGAAGAAGAGAAATCTGTGATAGAAGAAGAAGATAAAGTGAAGATTTCTGGTAAGAAACCAAGTGTGGTCTACAATAGATGTCCGCCCCCAGTCGAAAATGGATTTTTACCTCGAAATCCAAATTCCGAAAGAGTCGAAAAGGCAATAAACTTACAATGGGAGTCTGGGCCATCGGATAACTTGCCAGAAAATATTGATGTCACGTACACGTCGTCCGACACTGATCATGAGTCAAAATTGATAAAAAGTGTGGTCGATCAGGTGTTAGATAAAGATGACATAGAGGAGTCAAAACCGGAGTCCAAATCCAAGTCAAAGTCTGAGTCCGATACGTCAAAGTCAACAGTCAAAAAGGACAAACGGGTTTATGATAAAGAGTTTTTGATATCAAAATCTAATTTGAATGATGAATCATTCAAAGTGGCATATACTTTGAAAGATTCTGACAAATTATATTCTGATGAGATTTTTCCAATAAGAAGTGTCAGATTTGAAATGATTCAAAAGGTTTTCAAAATCACAGAAATTAATATTTCTGAAATAAAAGATTTAAATCTTAATGGAAAACCTAAACAATACACTTCAAGAGATCAACAAAGAATTAACAAGAAAATGGGTTACAATTATGGTTACAGTTTCCAAAAGAAACCAAACCATAATCGTAATTACAAAAAGAAAGGATTAGGTTTTGTACCACCGAAAAATTATAAAAAAGAAAAATTTTCTAAACCAAAAACTGTGTTTGTTTCAGGAAAATCTTTAGATGATGAGAAAGAACAAACATTCAGAAAACAGACGAATCAGGAATTCCTTGCCAAGAAGCAAGAAGAGTTGAAGAAAAATGCTGTTCCAAAGAAGATAGAAACCAGAACCTGTTTTCAGTGCAAGATTGCTGGTCATGTTGCTAGGAATTGTCCGAAAACATTCAAACCAAAACAGGAAGTATCTGGTAAATTGAAAGAGAAAGTTGTGGAGAAAACTGAACTTACAACCAAACCATTTACTGGCTTTGAAAATTCAATCTTTGAGAAGGGAGAATGTTCAAAGAATGTTTTGAAAAGAAAAGAAAATGTAATAAATAAAAAATGGGTTGTGAAGAGTTCAGGTAATAATTCTGGTGATGAATCTGATTCCACAAAATCAAAGGAGCCACGTATTGAGAAAAAGGTTGATAAATCAGTTCCAACTATGAACGATGAGAATTTTCCACCTTTGCGTGCTGAAAATTTTATGAAGAAAGTTGGGAAAGTTGAAATTTCAAATCAATTTTATTCTGACAAGAAAAAATTTGATGTTGATAAGGCTTTCAATGGAACTGTGAAACACATTTTTGGCAAAATGGTCAATGGTAAATCCAAAGGTGTTAAAGAATTTTATGCTGCCAAAAGAGGAGTTCACAGGTTCGTTGAAAGAAAAGATGAAAAAGAAGTTGTTACACCCAAGGAAGGTCAGGCTTGGGTGGATATATTTTTCAAAGAATAAAAACCTGACTTGCCGGAGATCCCAAGTTGGTAATCGTGGATCATGAATCGGCATCATTCTTTATCATGTTTGTATAATGTGTTTTTGAGAAGTTTTGCAGGACTTGCCGGAACTCCCAGGTTTGTAAGCGAGGAGTAGGAATCGGCACCTTGAGAATTCAACCAAAAGATGGTAAATTGGTTGAAAAGCAGGTTTAAGTTGTATGGTTGTAATTTTTTCAAGTGGTTCAGAAGTTGAATTGGATTGATCTTACAAGTGGTAAATCAGGGACATTAAGTTGTATCTGATTTCCTACAAGTGGTTGAAAAACAAAATGATGAGTTTATCCCCTAACCTACAATTGGTTAAAATCAATCAACAAAACTTATTTTCCGGAAAAACCATTTTGATTAAAACAAACTTAAGTGTTTTGAGATCACAATGAGAAAATAGTTTGTTGTGAGGGGGAGTTCTGATTGTTTATGCCAAGTGGATGGAGAATTGAGGCAATTCGATATCAGTTGTCACGTTCTTGTACAGTTTGTTTTCAAATTTCCTAAAATGTGTTTGCATTTTAGGGGGAGTAATTTTTTTAGAAAATCCAAAAACATTAGAAAATTTGAAAAAGCAAAAAACATGATAAAATGAAAAATGAGTTTTTGTTGCATAAAAGAGGAAATGATAGTACATCAGTGGACGATCACAACATGCTAAAGATTTGGTAAGATAAAAAAAAAGTGATAAACGGTCTCACTGATGATGTGCCAGTAGGTTTTTGCACATTTAGTAGATTGTGACGAGATATAAACCTAAATTTCAAAGTTGCTTATATCGTGGGAAAACATCTCTTGGATATATGGGTAACCCCCGAAATTTCGTTTGAAAGGTCTCATATTCTGATATACTAGGTCTTTATACTCAATGATGTATGGGGTATTATTCCGGGACTTCTGCTGAACGATGGTTCTGACCTAGTCCTTGGATAATACTTTTCACAAATGCTTGAAACATAGCATAAACCCTCAGCATGCTGATGAAACAATAAAATTGATAGTCGCTGCTGTTGTAAGCAAAAAGATCCTCTAAAGGGGACATACCAAAGTCGAAGCTGATATCTCTCTGCGTATACGGAAGTATCGACCTGAGATCCCTCGGCCCTCGCATTACCTAATTTATGTACAGATATCATTTGTGTCATAATCACCTGTAAGACTGAATATTGGGATCTGGATACGGGAGTATATTCTGAGGTGGGACACGCGATTGAGTTTAAGTGCTTAAGACATTAATATCATATCTCGAAGCAGTTGAACTTTGTGTGAAAATTTAAGTGGACAAACATACTGACAATCTAAGTGAATCGTTTAAAACTTAAAATGAAATGAAGCTTAACGGTGTTGGTGATTTGTTTCAAAAACTGATATGATCCTCTTGCACGAACTCACAAAAACATTGTTTGTAAATATTTCATTTCTGCATTTACTTTCTTTCTGAAAATCCAAAAAGATTTTAGTGTGTTTTAGCATAAATTTTGAATAATTCAAAAAGATTTTCGACAACTGGTGTTGAAGAGCTGATTTTCAAAATTCTGAGTGCTAAACATGATGAACAAATGGTTTGGGTAAAAGTGTTTGAAGAGTGTTGAAATGAAATGAGAAAAGTTTTGAAATATAAATGTTATTCCTGCAAGTGGTAAATTAGACTTGAAAATCTTATCCACAAAATGGTTATCAGAAAATTTATTTTTGGGTAGAGTTTATGCAGGTTAGCCAGGTTCTGAAACCTGAGTTAGATGAGTGCCAGGTTACGATCTAAGAACCTGTGGAAAGTGAATTCCAGACTACGATCCCAGCAGATTGAGAGGGGGAGTCTGAAGATACCATGATATTCAACATTTGAGAGAGAGGAGTTTGTTGAAGATAAAGATAGAGAATGAGGATTCTTGTAATGACAAATACTTCAGAGGAAGATCGAAGACCGATAAAGACTGAAGATGTAAAGACTCGACACTTAAGACTCGTCAACATCTGAGGGGGAGTCTGTTGGTGCATTCATCTGTCGTCTTCGTCTTACATCGAGTCTCGGGTTCGTTGCGGTTTTGGTCAAGCATGATGTCATGATGACATCATCAATGACATCACCTTACAAGATGACAAAATAGGATTGCATGTGCATGAGATATTTGTATTAATTCTGTTTTCGTTCTTATGTCCTAGACTAGGTTCGCTCATATGTCAATTGTAGTAGGTCCGCTCATGTGTCAAGTTTAGGTCCGCTTTTATGTCAAGTGACAGGTTCGCTTATGTGACATGTATGTTGGAGCGGACCTGTTCACATATAAATAGGGGCTGTAAGAGCGAATCACACACACACACATAGTTAAGAACAAAGTTGTAGGTGTTTGTCTTCCGGTGAGCCACGAAGTGCTGCCGAAGTGTTGTCAGGTCTGTAATCGATTGCATATCAATATAAACAACAGTTAAAGGTGAATACGCGCTGAATTACGCCGAAACACTTGTTTCCGCCTCTTGTTTTGGTGAAAAACTCTTCTAACCGACTCGTTCGGATCCGAAACCGATCCTACACTTAGGCGCCAAAAGAGACATCCTATAAAGTGATACGTCTCAGCAACTTCCATTTGATCAAACCAAAAAAAACAAACGCCAATACTACTAAATACCACTCACTGTAAAACGCCAAAAAATAAAAAAAATTAAAGATGGCTAATATGCTTTCTTGGATATTCAGTATTGTTATTCGTGAAGTTTCACTGAATGAATTGTTAGCAGAGGCAAGTAACTCAATAAAATTTTGCTGCATGAGATGGACAAAAATTCAAGAAAAAGATACTGATGCCAGTCATATGGCATTTTGTATTTTTTTTGTTCTTGAAGAAGGCTTGGATGTGGAGAAGAGATCAATGACACTGAAGAGTGGGATGATTATAAAGATGAAGATCAACATGAAGAAAAAGCGAAAAACCCACCCACACGTCATAAATCTACGTCCCCAAACATCCACAAAAAAAGCCACTTCAACAAACGACCAGGCAAAATAATCAAACCGATGGGTTTGTTAAGTTTTACATAAAACGCCATATTTTTTTTTGTGACAGTTCTTGTACTATTAAATAAGAGAGAGACTGATGACAGTGAAGATTGTGAAGAGAGATCCGATTAGGATTTTTAATTTATTTTCTTCGCTTGTATTTTTTTTTCCTGTGGCTGAAATATAATCTAACAATTGTAAAACGCCAAGATACAACAAACGCCAAAATGTATATAAAAAATAATAGAACAATGGGCCATCTTGTTTAAAAACGCCTTGAAAAACGTCATTCAGATAGATTTCCTGACCCGCACTGGGTTCCAATGGCATACGATTTGAAAAACGCCATAAACGCCAAAATGTTAATACGATGAAACCATTAAACGCCATTAATTATTGAATTTGGTTAAACCCCAAAAATTAAAACAATATTGGGAAAAACGGAACTGGAAAAGCAGAAGATGAAAGGACAAAAAAGCCCCCCCCCCCCCCCCCGCCCTTCTCTATGCCGCGTGACACGTGTTTGGCCAGGATGCGTTCTCACCGTTCTCACACTTTTGAGTGTTTTCTCCTGATCCCGTTTATATATATATATATAATAGAAATGTCGCAATATCGACGATTTTGGTCATATGTGCTGACTTGATGTGTGTTTGCAATATTGTGTTTATTTACTATCTATCTTTGTGATATTAATCCATATGTTATATCTATAATTCAGATGGATAACGCAGTAAACCAATCGGCAAATGAAGTTAATCAATCGGATCCAAATAATCAGGAAAACTTTCTCAGTAGAGAAGATATAGAAAATATAGTTGCTCAGGGTATAGCTAATGCTATCCCGACAATCGTCGCAGCCGTTAAGAGTCCAGTTGAACCCTCCAAAGCCAATCATAGTAAACGCACCCGCGACGATAATTTCAGTTATAGCATAAATTGAGGCAATAATAATAATAATAATAATATAATTCAAGCCCCATTTCCTAAGAAAATGAAAGTAATGACGACTGGTTGCACTTACAAGGAATTCCTCGCCTGCAAGCCAACCGAATTTGCGGGAAATGAAGGAGCAACTGCTGCACTTCGCTGGTTAGAAAAGACAGAAGTTGTGATTAAAATAAGTAAGTGCGCAGAAGAAGACAGGGTGATGTATGCATCCCACATTTTCAAAGAAGAGGCATTACAATGGTGGAATACGGTGCTACAAGCTAAAGGAAGTGATGTGGCCTATGCCATGAGTTGGGAGGAGTTCAAGGAACTGGTAGAAAGGAAATTTTGTCCTTCCTACGAAAAGGAACAAATGACCAACCAGATCCTGAACCACCAGATGGTGGATGTTAATTGTCGTGAGTATACTTCGAAATTCTTCGAGTATGCAAGAATAGTACCGAATCTGGCCTCGCCAGAACCTGTACTTATTTCTCGCTATATTTGGGGACTGATTAGCGAGATCCGCGACATCGTCAAGGCTGCGAGACCCAAAACTATCGACGATGCTATCGAACTGGCCAATACCCTGACTGACGGGTTGGTTCGTACAAGAGAGGAGAATAGAAAGAAGGAATTGGCTCAGAAAATTACCCAAGGTTTCCGTTTGGTTCAGACATTTGCCTCTGAATGGTTAAGCATTATACTGAGTCTAAATGGTTAAGACCTCTAATCTGAATTGGTCAGACATTTGCCTCTAAACGGTTAAACATTATACTGGCTCTTAATAGTTCAGACCTCTTACCGGTTCAGCACTTAATGGTTCAGACATCTTATTAATTCAACACTTCAGAAGTTGTCAAACAGCCCCTAAGTCATTTTGTATTTATTTATCAATGCTTTCCACAAATTGTGAGGAGTTTATTAAAGGTGTAAGGGGCGCTCCACCTATTAGAGTAGTCATTTTTCCACACCAGCCAATCATACTGTATCATGTCAACTCCCTTATCTATTCTTTATTTTGCACTCAAACATTGTAAGCACTTTATTCAAACAAATTTTTTTTATTTTTAAAATGAAATAAAAATAAAAGTTTGATTGTGTGAAAGTGAGTGGGGGCCATCATTAGCCCTCTCTCTCCTCTTCCCTTACCGGTAAACCAGGGGCGGTTCTTAGAAGGCCACGACCTGGGCAAGTTTTTCGGCCGTAGTGCTATTTTTCGCATTTCGATCGAAATTTTTTATATATACTATGTTTGGCCCGGGCTTGCCCTGGCTTTTTTTAGTGTCTGTGTCTTTCGACCCTGACACGTTCAACGGGCAAGATCCGCCACTGCGGTAAACAATCCCTGGTTGTTTGGATTTTTTGGTGTGTGAAAGGGGTTGACGATAGTGTTCTCGTGAGAGAAACTATCCCCACTTCCCCTTTCACCGCTAGCACGTTCAACACCCTATGATTATAGTAAGGGTTTTCACTACCCTTTCAGGGGAAAACAAAAATAATCGATATTCATTCATAAATTTCAATTTTTTTTTAATTTTAATTAAAAATCAAAACCTAAATTAAAAGATGTTTCGTTTTTATTTTATTATTTTAAAATGTCATATTTCATTAAATAAACCTATATTAAAAAATGTTTCGTTTTTATTTTATTATTTTAAAATGTCATATTTCACTAAATATATGAGCCATTCACTCATGATAATAGATATTAATCCCATACTGAGGGGCTGTTTGGCTAAGCTTATTTTAGTGACTTATTTACTTATTGACTTTTTGAAAAGTTAAAAGGTGTTTGGGTTATCTTATTATGTGAGAGGAATAAGTAAATAAGTCACTCCATTATGACTTATTTACTTTTCCAAAAAGTCAATAAGTCATAAGTCACTCTAAAATAAGCTTAGCCAAACAGCCCCTGAGAAAATGCTGGATTGCAGTTTACTGCAAGTTCATAGGTTGAAATTTCAAAATATAAATCATTTAGTTTCACAACTTATGATAAAACAAGGCTCATTCTATTTACACCCCCTCCTTACTAATTACACCCCCCTACAAAAACATCACATCCATCATAAATTTTATTTTTTGTTTTTAGTGTTTTTTGTCTTTTAGTTGTCTTCTTTTTAATTATTACTTATTTATTAGTTATTATTATAACTAAATAGTAAAATAAACATGCACTTTTTATTTATTTATTTATTATTATTATTAGTATTAGTAATAGTAGTAGTAGTAATGATATATTATTTATTATTACTCTTTAGTTGTTATAATTTATCAAATTATACTTATAGTTGTAACAAAAACTATATAAAAATAAGTACTTTTTTACAAAATTAATATCATTTAATAATTTACATACTGATCTTTAATCTATAACAGAAAATGTAGCAGGTTGTGCTATCCAAGAATTATACATATTTTGACGTGATTCAAATATATTCTCCCAGCCAGCTGCATCATTTTCTCTCATTAATTTCCATAGGTTATTTGTGCTGGCAATTGAATACTCTCCTTGCAATTCTACCATTATAAAATGGTTACCATTCACGTGTGCAATTGTATTTTTTTTTTCTGAGTACTCGTGAGGGCCTCTCCAAAGCGAAAAACAAGTAGAACTGTTTCTTTTTTCTTGAGATAAAAAATGAATGATCACATTAAACTTGTTCGCAATCAAGAATCCTGCCTCTGGCATAATCATCCAGTGTTTTTCAGGTGCAACCCCCGATCCTGACCAAGCCAAGGACATGAACACATCTTCGAATGAGCCTAAGAAAGCCTTAGTGTACTTATTTATAAACTCGAGTAGCTCTTCCATCAGTGATCTCCGGATAAATAACCATTCATCTTCATCGTACCCGAGAGCAGAAGCTGTCGCCCGAAACCCACAATTTCCATCACCTAATACGTTATGTATGCGTGTAACATACGCATGGAAGATTTTTGGAATTAGATGAATATATTTGTGTATCACTTGTGATGCTTGATCTTGGTTCAACCCCATGAAGTCATAGCCTGGCGCACTTGTAGCGTTGGCGAAATAACTTTGTCCCACAATATCTTGGTTCAACCCCATGAAATCATATCCCGGTGTGTTTAAAAGGTTGGCAAAAAAACCTTGTCCGTCAGTATCTTGGGTCATGAACGGACTTTGTTCACCATGAACTTGGTAGTTTACAAATGGACTAGCGTAGTAGCCCGTATTATCATTATAGTCCTTGAATGGTTTTTTTTCCATCAATATCTTGATTTATGAACGAACTTGGTTCACTAGGCATTTGATAGTTCACGTCTGGACTGATGTAACCAACATAATCATTATAGTCCCTTAATGAACTTTCTGTAGCAGCATCTAGATACCCGAATGAACTATGTCTCCAAGGCTCTTGAGTGTAATCATGCTCTTGGAAGTTCACAAATGAACTATGCCTGGCAGGTTCTTGAGTGTAATCTTGCTCTTGATAGTTCGTAAATGAACTGTGTCTTGCAGGCTCTTGAGTGTAATCATGATCTTAGGAGTTCCCAAATGGACTGTGCCTTGGAGGCTTTTGGGAGTAGCTTCGTTGAAGGGGAGGTTTAGCAATACAAGGTTCGGTTTTTTTTGTTGTTTGGATTTTGTAGTTGGTCGTCCACGAGTATTTTCTTTAACATCAGGTTCTTCAACAAAAGGTATGCTTGGATTGATTATTTCTTTTAACTTTTGTAGTAAACTTTTCTTTCCAGGCTTGGATCGATTATTAAAGGCTTTTTTAAAACTTTCCAACTCGACGTCACAAGTAATATCCTCACAATATACTGGTAACTCGAGTTTCCTCCAAAATTCATCGACCAAATCTAAAGGAATAGATTGACCTGCATTGAAGCATAAGTTGTCAGCTTTTAAATATTACCAAAAAAACTTTTTTATAATTTATATTTTCTTAGTTTAATATACTGACCTGCTTTCTTATACTTTGAGATTTCACAAGCACAAGGTAATCCATAACACTTACGAACTTGACAACGACAATGTGAACGATTTAAACGACGCTCTGCTATTATTATATCAAGTGCTTCATGAGAAATAAACCACGTAATAGCTTCAACATTGTAGGGGGGGGGGGGGTGTAAATAGAATGAGCCAAATAGTAATGGATATTGCCACCTAGAGGCTAATCATGCAGAACTTGTAACTTTTTTGATGCACGAGGTGAGTTGTATAATATAAAATTAGTTCATATATAACAAACTCTTATTTTATAAAAAGGTATAAAAAGGATATCGAACATCAGTGTTGTAAGAATCGCTAGACGCTAGTTGGTCGGTGGAGTACCGACTAGATTCGGAATTAATCGAATCGGGATTTTTATATGTAATTTTTAATTATATATACACACATATTTTTATATGTAGCTTTTTAAGTAGACATGTTTTAACCACTCATCGAACCATTTTTTAAGTAATTGACGAGAATTTATAAGGTTTGGTCGAAAGTTGGCCGGAATCTGGCCAAAATTTGTCCAAAATAGGACCGCCATTGAGCGCCTAGTGATTAATCGGACATTAATCGGTGAACCTCCGATTAGTGATTATCGGCGACTAATTAGAGACTAGTCAGGATTTTACAACCAACAAACATATGCTCTACGAAGTAAAACATTTTATAATCACGTCATTTCATTTAACGTGTGTTAAAACTACCTATAAACATTTTATTTTTCTAATCTTCTACTTCACATTGAAATTTCTATTGTTCACAATGTTTCTCATATTATACCTCTTGTTTGTGTGACGACATTTAAGAACTTACAGGTGATTAGGCCAGGGGGTGTGGCTTAACGTCACCCTGCCACCTCATCAATTATAGGGTCTCGGGGCGTCAACCACCATACCACCGCCGTTAAGGGGGGGGGGGGGGGGGGGATTACCCCTTCCGCTAGCATGTTAACGAGCAAAAAAAGGGTGTGCAGGTGGGGCCCACATCTTTTCAACCAATAAAATCTTTTTTTTTTAATTTTGTTTAATAGGGAGGCTTTAAACCATTGTATGCAAGTTAAAAGAGGGACTTTAAAGCCCCCATATGACGTGATGCCTAGATAGATCTAACGTGACATGATAAAGCCCCTAGTAGCTTATACCCCACCATCCAGCCTTAGAGTTGATTAAAATAAGTTAAAAAGTACGCTCAATCTAGGATTATTATAAGTAAGTAGAAATGTTCTTTTAACTAAAAGTCAAAAAATTATAAAGAACAAACGACAGTTTTGTTTATAAAGAAAAAAAACAATAAAAGACAAATTATTAATAGTATTAATAATATATCAAATAATTGAAAAGCAGACATAAAGGCCACCTTGAAGACCCCAAGACGGCAAGACTCACGCCTTATCCATCAAGCTAAATCAGGTTTTTTAATGGGTTTATGTAAATATCTTATAACTAGTGGATTCTTCAGCGCGTTATGGGAAAATTTGACCAGTATCGGGGGAAAATTTGTTCAATACCGGTTTAGTTTATTATGATATCGACACTAGGTATAATAAGTAAAAGAGATAAAAACGAATACTTGTATTAGTACTGATATTGTTTGGACGGCATAAGTTTTAGGCCTCACGTTACTAGTACGTACAGTGCATGCACTAGTTATAGGTTACAATACCAAAATGATACTCTATTAGTCTATTTTGAATACAACTATGTTTTCAACGTCAAAGGCAAAAAATATGAATACAAGTACCTATACTGAAGTTGTTTGGACGCTATTGGTATGGTACTTCGCGATAAAGAACAAAAATTCAATTATATTTGAACCGTTCGATTTAAAAAAAAAAACTTTCATAGAAACATTGCATTTATTATAAGAAGAACAGAAAAAGATAAACGACGTCACTTTATACAAAAAAAAAAACCTCGCTTTGATACAATATATGTTTGTGACTCCATTACCTATATATTACTAAACTCGGTTTCATAAAAAATTACATCTAGATGTAGATAAAATTAAGCACGCCACAACAAAATTAACGAAAAGTGTAAATGACGTCACTTTATACAAACAAAAAAATGTGAGCTAGCTTTAATAACTTGTACGTTTATGCTTAGATTATTATATATACTCACAACTCGGTTTCGCAAAATATATATATATATATATATATATATATATATATATATATATATTAAGAAATAGATAAAAATAAGTACGTAGCAACAACATACTCAAAAGTTATAAAACATCCTATCTTAAGAGTTATAAGATAAAAACAATATATGGCCTCAAGATCGAATGGAAGCTTAACCAATCCAACCCATCAATTCCTTGCTTGTTTATGGTTCGATTCCTTGTTCTTATACGTGTATTTCTGATCATTATTCAAGTATTGAGCTGATGTTAGTTTATGTTTATGTAGTATTGTGTAATAGTAGTAATGAACTTGTTTTATGAATGATCTTTATGTTGTAATCTTATTTGTATGAATCTTTAGTACTTTTTCATGTTTGAATCTTCATGATTATATGATGAATGTTTCATCGATGTTGAGTTCTTGATTATGTTTGGTTGTCTTGAATAAGAAATCTGTGGTTAGTGAAGATTGTTCACAATTCCTTGATTAATCACTTGTTTGTAAACTTGTTTACACCATGAGACTCGAGAGGGGTATTGGTTTTATCAAAGATAAATCGGATTTTGATTAAGAATGTTTTCTTGCACGTAAGGGTTCTAACTAATTATATGGTGTTGTTACATGTTCTTGATGCGGTTTAGGATCCTTGTTTAGTAGTTTTGGTTGAAATTGCTATCCTGGTAGATTTGTGTTCAAGACTTGTAAGAAGAAATATTTTGTTATATGATCTACTTAAATGCTTATCCTCATGGCTGTGTTGTGACCATTAGTATTGCTTTCTTTGATAAGTGAGATTAGAAAACTCCTAGCGGATGACTAATCTATCTTTTAAGGTTCACATGAATATATATCAATAGCTCGCTAATGAATGATTTTAGGTGGTTAACGTGTGTTTATCGCATTAACTTTCCGAAGAATCATCATGTTAGAAAACTCCTGGCGGATGACTAACTGTTTTGCAATTGGAAAGTTGATCAAGTGCTTTTGTGACATATCTGATGTAGATAACATGTTTAGTACTCAACTCCGCCCGTGTTCCATGGATCGACATGTCTTAAATATAGTTTTAGATAATTTTTATTTAAACACTCATTGACTTATCTTTTTATCCGGTAAACCAATGACAAAGATTTAGTACTCAACTCCGCCTGTGTTCCATGGATCGGTATCTGGCTCTTACCAATACTTTGCTACATATATGATAGGATACACTTGTCCTTTTGTGTGTGTTTTAATGTTAAGGTATAAACCATTTTTATAAATATTAAAACCGAGTTCGTGTGTAAATTCACTGTAAATACCTGTGTACATAGACACGCGTCACTAGCACACACCTTTAGTTAATAGTTGAGAATGGCATCCCATGCAATTGAACTTCAGAGAAATTTATATGTATAAGCATATGCGACCAAGGATAGTGGCATTAGCAAGGAACCGTTGTCTAGGGTTTGTAAATCGTTCAAGATCAGACCTAGATAGCCAAATAAATAGATTTCAGCAGGTTTGGCCATACATGAGGTCCACCTTCTACGAGTTTTGCTAGGATGAGGAGGTTTGGCTTGAACAAATTTGACCTATGGTAGGCTTCAACGGGATTTGATAGTACTAAGAGGTATGGCTTGAAAAACTTTGCCCTGCAGTAAGCTTCAATAGGTTTTGATAGGATGAGGAGGTTCGACTTTCATAAATTGACTAAAGGCAAAGGTCATTAGTTGCGATCCGATGGCATCTCGGAGGTCACATGGGATTGATGTCCTGTAACGCCCTGCTTCTTCGTACTTTCCATTTATAGCAAGTCTTGTGTGTATTTCTATTTTTGGAAGTCTTGTGTTCTTGTAATCGTCCTTTCTTTGTAATCGTTGTCAAATCCGAGACTTTGATTATAAATAAAACTCGTATTTTGTTAAATTCATGTTATACATACTTTATACATGCCCATACATTCAATTTCATGAAACAATTGATGCTTATTCGAAATTCTTGGAAACTATGTGCTAAACTTGCAAATATGTGAAACTTATGCATAAAACGTCTTTTGAACGTATACGAAACTTAAATACGGCATTCATACACTTAATTATACTTGGATTATGTTCATCATACTTAGTTTACCTTTATACTATGCTTTTATGGCGAAAATAGTCCCTAAAACACCTTAAAACCCTAATTAGCAAACTTGAGGGGCCAAACTGCAATTAAATGAAACTTGTGCCTGACCCCTTGTTTCCAGCTGCGAAGACCAGCCTTGGGACCTTCGCTGGCTGCGAGCAAGTGTAATCCGGAGCTAGCTCGTTAACAGCCTTTGATTGGTCGACTTTTTGGTGGATTTTGAGTGGTTTAAGGTGTGTTTCTTGCATTAATAACCCATAACCACTACCCACAACCCTTCTCCTATAAATACCACACTAATCCAAGCTATAATCACTTTACAAACTCATCCAAATCACTCTCAAACTCTCAAAAACGCAGCTGCAATTCAGTGTTCGAGCAGATTCTTCAAGCTTCACTAAAGTGAGCATAACTCACTCAATACTTGTCTGATTTAGTTCATTCTTTTTCCTATGTGCTTGGATTGACCTTAGCTTCGATTCCATGGGTTTTTCACAGTAAATAAGTCCCTGGAACTCCGGAAAAAAGGCTCCAAAGTTCACTGTTCATTTCTGATTTCATCTAATCTTTACTAAAACTATTCAACTCGAGTCTAACTCAACTCAAACCTACGTCCTTATGCGCATAACCACTTGTATGGTTAGTTGGGCTTAAAAACGGGGCCGAGACATTTAAAAACCAGAGGTTAAACCTCATATACATTCTGTTTTGTTTAGGGTTTTTAACCCACAAGTAATGTTTAAGTCCAAGACTTAATGTAGGTGTGATTATGGACTAACTTGGGTTGTCCAACATAAAATCCCCACATTGCTTGATGATTTCTTATAGAGTAGTTGTTTATATTCTTGTGTTATTCATAGTTCATGACCCTCCTTGTATGTTTTTACATCAAGTGTAGTGGTGAACACTTAGAGGTACCTAAATGGAAGACTTCTCTTCCTACCTCCTACATGATTTCCATGACTCTTAGAGGTACCTAAATGAAGATTCAATTTTCTACCTCATGCTTGACTATTGGACATAATAATATATAACCTAAATAATACTTATATATATACTATTCACATTCGAACCTTGATGATGAACTTGTGTTCATTCGTCAAAGTGTTAGAATAACATCATCTAAGACATAAGACTTGTTATGATTCTAATGAGTATACTACTCATGAAAACATTAACCCTTGAGGTTTCATAGTGTCAAAACAAGTGCTTTGTGTTAAAAGATGATTACTTTCGTATACATATGTTCTTGTGTTTTAAATTCCTAAATCCTTAATCTACCGTTAATCTCCAAAACTCATACACTTTGTTTCTTCGCGTAGAAGGACTTGGTGTTCCAACCTCCTAATAAAAAACAACTCACTCGCGGATTCACAAGTAGAAGACTTGCAAAACCGTGAGTATACTCGTAAACCCCCTTTTTGTGTTTACCACTTTTGGGGTGTAACATGTTAAATTATAAAAATCACACTTAAAATTATTCTTTATGCAATGCACGAAAACAATCCTTAAACATGTATGCTATGATGCTTATACTTGGGTGATTCTTATGTGATACTATAGTCATTAGCTTTATACGAACCTCCATTTAACATGTATAGCGCTATAGGAGTAACGCACCACCCGTGAATGAGAGGTCATGTTGAATTATATCATTTTGCGTAAACAGAGGGTTGACTAGAAATATCGCATGCCTTGTATGATGCTCTTATATAAACTAGTTGCCATGTGGATTCGTTTTTAAACTTTTAAACTTATACTTATACTTATTCTTAAACTTGTATACTCGCCTTTGCTTTTGCATTGAATTGTATTTTAAAAATGTTACAGGTTGAGGATTAATGATGCTATGAAATGGACTAGCAAAGATGCCTAGATACTCACTTAGACGTTTAGGTTTAAAGTGTTGTATCAATTTTGTTATGTTATGTTTTGACAATGTTGTTATTTGAATTTCCTTGTATCGTTTTGACAATTTGATTATGAAATGAAATTGGTTAAATTAAATATTGTCACAAATAGTGTTATGAAGTCTCTTGCAATCTTTAACAAGTCCCACTCCGCTGATTCCGCCATTGGTTGGGGTGTGACAGGTTGGTATCAGAGCCATAACTATAGGGAATTAGGTAGAACTGCCATGTTCGACCTAGTCTATAGTAGGAACCATATTTTTGACCATTCTTGATTCTTGCTTAAAATGTTATTCTCCCCACTTTGCTTCTTTCTCTTCTTTTTGGTCTTAATATTTACATAATGTCTTTCCTAAGACATTTTACACAATACACTTGAAGACACTCTTTATACAAAAGAGACGAGTTTACCAAAATAAGCGTGAAACCCACAATTTGGTGAATGACTCTCATTCCGCTTATTCTTATTTTGCACGAAATTTCGCCATTAAGCTAGGAGTGAAATCCACATCTTAATGGCAAATTTCCAATTCAAACTCTAGTGGACCCTCGTCAAAGTGTTGAAATTATATTTTGACCCGACGAGTACTAACCACATTAGGGTACGAAATCATCAAGTTAGGGGTGAAACCCGCACCTTGTCGATTAAGTCCCATTCCTCGATTTTCGATCTCGCCGAAGTTTCGATTGTTTCAATCGATTAGAGACGTGTAGTAACTGGAAGGGTAAGATACCGTTAATCGCTTCTCGACGAGAGTATCTTACCTATAGGCCAAAGCACGTTTCTCTAATTTGAAAGGACTTTCGATTCACTTTGGAATAGTCGATGTTTCTCTACCCGAAACAATCCTATGTTTTATGAGCCTCTCTTTTATGTGATTCAATTTATATGTGATTTTATACTTGTTACCTCGTTCGTTTCAAAAACATTACACAATTCGCACGTCTCGCGCAATAAAAAACAATAATAATTCTCGTGAACAAATTAAATTTATATTCTTTTTACGCATTCATACGTGTCTATACTTGTTGAATTCATGTTAACTATGTGAACCATACGTGTTACATCATGCTTGCATACTTAAACTTGCAAACTTATTTTAAATTTATGATCAAGTCTCATCCATACCTTCTCTTTCGATTCTTAGATGTCGTCCAGCGGTGCATCAAAGAAGATCAAGTCAAAGAAGGGTTCGACCTCCAACGCCAATTCCAACTCCATGTCGCAAAGGGATTGCATGAAATTCATGGCCAAGCAAATGGCTAAGGTCATACCTGACATTGTTAGCAAGATTCAGCCAAACACCGATTCACCGCATGGCTCTGTCGACTCAAAGGCAGACAAACCCAAATCGACCTTCCAATTCAAGCAATTCATTGCTTGTAAACCCTTAGAGTTTACAGGCAAAGATGGCTCCACCGCCATGATGAATTGGTTTGACACGATTGAGCTTACTTTCTTGTAAAGTGGTTGTCCTGATGAGCTACGAACTTTGAATGCAACGGGAGTTTTCCGTTCAAGGGCACTCGAATGGTGGACTACCGAACGCAACAAGAGGGGAAACGATGTTGCACATGCTATGCCTTGGTACGAATTTAAGCAGATTATGAAGGACCACTTTTGTCCTCCTCACGAACTCCAAAAGTTGGAGAACGAATTTTGGAACCTTACGCAGAAGGGGAGCGACATGGATGGTCTGATTACGCGCTTTAAACAACTAAGTGTCCTCTATCCTGGACAAGTCGACTTCATCCCCAAAACCATAGCCAAATTCATTCGTTGTGTTGCACCTTCCTTGACAAACCATGTTGCCTCTACTTGTCCCCAAACCATCGAAGATGCTTTTCGTATAGCCACCGAACTTAACAACAACTGCGTTCTTCATGGAACCTACGATAAGGCTTCGTCGAAGAGTGCTCACCAAGCTGTTACTGATACTACCACCTCCACTGTTGAACCTTCATCCTCCCTATCCAAGAAGAAAAAAGGCAAGAAGCGGAATGCTTCAAGCCAGAATTATGCGGTCGTCACTCCGCCAAACCCTCAACCTTTACAAACAGTAGCCGTCGTTACCCCTGCAAACACCGAACTACCAAAACGAGCCTACACTGGATCTCATCCCCAATGTACTACCTGTTTGTACCATCATCCTACCAACACACCGCGCCGCAAATGCGCCAGCTGTCATAGGTATGGTCATTTTGCCAACCAATGCCGCAACATCCCCCAAGCTCAAAACAACCAGAATCAATCCCTCGTTGCAAACCTTGTTCCTAACCAGGCTCAACCTCAAGCTGCCCCTGTATGAGCATGCTTCAAGTGTGGCGATCTAAATCATCTCCCTAATGTTTGCCCTCAAAGGAATCAACCCCAACAGCAGCAACAACTTCCACAACAGCAGCAACAAGCTCAATAACCTGCTAGAGGCCGAGCTTTTGTCATCACTGCCGCTCAGGCTCAGAATGCCAACGATGTCATTACTGGTATGTTTCTTGTGAACCATATTTATGCTTCTTGTCTGTTTGATACTGGCGCCGATATAAGTTTTGTTTCGTTAGAATTTGAACAATTGCTTATGTGTAAACGTTCTAAGTTTCCAAGATCTTTCGATGTCGAAGTCGCTAATGGTAAATCCGTCGTTGTTGATTCCGTTCTTCCCAATTGTTCCTTGATTCTTAACGACCATACGTTCTCAATCGATCTTATACCTATGCAAATGGGTAGCTTTGACATCATAGTAGGCATGGACTGGCTTAGGCGAGTTCGTGATGAAGTTGTTTGTTTTGAAAAGTTTATCCGCCTTCCTCTTCCAAACGGTGATTCCCTACACATGTATGGCGAGAAACCTTCTCAAGGCCTCAAGCTTATGTCGTGTATCCAAGCGAACAAATGCTTACGCAAGGGTACCTTCGCCTTTCTCGCCCATATTATAGAAAAGAAGGACAAAGGCCCAAGCATAAGCGACGTCCCCGTCATACGTGATTTCCCCTATGTGTTTCCCGACGATCTTCCTGGTCCACCTCCTGCTCATTCTGTCGACTTTCGCATCGATTTAGTGCCTGGCGCTACACCTGTCGCTAAGTCTCCCTACCGTTTAGCACCCTCTGAGATGCAAGAGCTCTCGAGTCAACTTCAAGAGCTTCTTGATAAAGGCTTTATACGCCCTAGTACTTCTCCTTGGGGCGCTCCTGTTTTGTTCGTCAAAAAGAAAGTTGGGTCATTCCGAATGTGTATTGAATATAGTGAGCTCAACAAGCTTACTGTCAAAAACCGATACCCTCTGCCTCTTATTGACGATCTCTTCGATCAACTGCAAGGCGCGACCTGCTTTTCAAAGATCGATCTTCGTTCTGGGTATCATCAACTTCGAGTTCTTAAAGAAGATATACCTAAGACCACCTTTCATACACGTTATGGTCATTACGAGTTTGTGGTCATGCCCTTTGGTTTGACCAATGCACCTGCTGTTTTCATGGATTTCATGAACCGCGTGTGCAAAGCATACTTGGACCGTTTCGTGATCGTATTCATCGACGATATTCTTATCTATTCCAAGATACAAGGAGAGCATGAGCGACACTTACGTCTTATCCTTGAACTTCTTCGTACTGAACGTCTATACGCCAAATTCTCCAAGTGCGAATTTTGGTTAAAAGAGGTTCAATTCCTTGGTCATACTGTCAACGAACTTGGTATTGACGTTGACCTTACTAAAATCGAAGTTGTGAAGAACTGGATCGCACCTAAGTCTCCGTCTTAAATTCGTTCTTTTCTTGGTCTTGCTGGTTATTATCGTCGTTTTATCTCTAACTTCTCGAAGATCGCTGTTCCTTTGACCTCTTTGACTCAAAAAGAGAAACATTTTGTTTGGGGTCCCGAACAAGAGGAAACTTTTCAAACGCTCAAGGAGATGCTTTGTAATGCTCCTATTCTCGCGCTTCCTGATGGTAACGATGACTTCGTCGTATATTGCGATGCTTCAAACCTTGGACTTGGTTGTGTGCTTATGCAACGAGACAAGATCATCGCTTATGCGTTGAGACAACTCAAAATACATGAAAAGAACTATACTACTCACGACCTTGAACTTGGTGGTTGTTTTTGCATTGAAGATTTGGTGACACTACCTTTATGGTACTAAGTGTGTGGTCTTCACCGGCCATAAGAGCCTTCAACATATCTTCAACCAAAAGGAACAGAACATGCGTCAACGTCGTTGGGTGGAACTGTTAAACGACTACGACTGCGAAATCAAATACCATCCAGGTAAAGCGAATGTAGCAGCCGACGCTCTTAGTCGTAAAACTCATGTCAAGATCCGTTGTTTCCAACTCGTCCACGATCTTCAGAACCGCATACGTGATGCTCAATATTCATCTGTTAACGAGGGTAACCTTTACGACGAGATGCGATGTGGTGTTGAAGAAAGCCTCATAACCAAATCCGATGGTATTCAATACTATCTCGATCGAATCTGGATTCCCAATCGTGGTAACCTTCGAGAGTTCCTGATGAAGGAGGCACATCACACGAAATATTCTATTCACCCTAGTGTCGACAAGATGTACCATGATATGCGTGCATCCTATTGGTGGCCTGGAATGAAGAAGGATATAGCCACTTTCGTCTCCAAATGTCTCACATGTTCAAAAGTGAAAGCTGAGCATCAACGTCCCTCTGGTCTGCTCGAACAACCAGAAATCCCTGTCTGGAAATGGGAGAGCATCGCTATGGACTTCATCACTAAGCTCCCTCGTACTTCTTCTGGTCATGACAGTATTTGGGTGATCGTTGATCGATTGACCAAATCAGCTCACTTTCTTCCCATTCGTGAAGATTTCAAGGTCGACAAATTGGCTAGAATCTACACTGATGAGATCATCTGTCGTCATGTTATCCCCATTGACATCATTTCCGATCGTGATGCTCGTTTTACATCTCGTCTTTGGCAAACCTTTCAATCTGCTATAAGTACTGTTCTTAACTTAGCATCGCTTTCCATCCTCAGACAGAAGGTCAAACCGAGCGTACTATCTAAACATTAGAGGATATGCTTCGTTCATGCGTAATAGATTTTGGTGGCAACTGGGATTCACACTTGCCGTTGATCAAATTTTCGTACAACAACAACTATCACTCGAGTATTCAAATGGCACTTTTCGAAGCATTGTATGGTCGCAAGTGTCGTTCGCCTATTTGTTGGCACGAGATTGGTGAAGTTCAAATCACTGGTCCCGAGCTCATACAAGAGACGACGGACAAGATATTACAGGTTCGAGACAACTTACTGAAAGCCAGAAGCCGACAAAAGAGTTACGCCGACAAGCGTCGCAAACCTTTGGAATTCGAGACAGGTGACTTCGTGCTTCTCAAGGTATCCCCTTGGAAGGGCGTGGTTCGACTTGGCAAGAAAGGGAAACACGCACCTTGCTACGTTGGTCCTTTCAAGATCCTCGAAAGGATTGACAAGGTTGCGTATAGACTGGACCTGCCTGAAGAACTAAACAATGTACACCCTGTCTTTCACGTATCCAACTTGAAGAAGTGTCTAGCTGACGAAGGACTACAAGTTCCTCTCGAAGACTTGCAAGTCAACGAAACGCTTCACTTCGTGGAAAAGCCAGTCGAAATCATGGACCGAGGAGTCAAGCAACTGAGGCGCAGTTGAATTCCTATCATTAAGGTTCGATGGGAAGGAAAACGTGGCGCCGAATTTACTTGGGAACTCGAGAGTGATATGAAGACCAAGTATCCATACCTGTTTGACGTTGCATCTTCCTAAATTTCGGGACGAAATTCCCTAAAGGAGGCCCTACTTCTTCGTACTTTCCATTTATAGCAAGTCTTGTGTGTATTTCTATTTTTGGAAGTCTTGTGTTCTTGTAATCGTCCTTTCTTTGTAATCATTGTAAAATCCGAGACTTGGATCATAAATAAAACTCGTATTTTTTTAAATTCATGTTATACATACTTTATACATGCCCATACATTCAATTTCATGAAACAATTGATGCTTATTTGAAATTCTTGGAAACTATGTGCTAAACTTGCAAATATGTGAAACTTATGCATAAAACGTCTTTTGAACGTATACGAAAGTTAAATACGGCATTCATACACTTAATTATACTTGGATTATGTTCATCATACTTAGTTTACCTTTATACTATGCTTTTATGGCAAAAATAGTCCCTAAAACACCTTAAAACCCTAATTAGCAAACTTGAGGGGCCAAATTGCAATTAAATGAAACTTGTGCCTAACCCCTTGTTTCCAGTCGCGAAGACTAGCCTTGGGATCTTCGCTGGCCGCGAGCAAGTGTAATCCGGAGCCAGCTCGTTAACAGCCATGGATTGGTCGACTTTTTGATGGATTTTGAGTGGTTTAAGGTGTGTTTCTTGCATTAATAACCCACAACCACTACCCACAACCCTTCTCCTATAAATACCACACTAATCCAAGCTCTAATCATTCAGTGTTCGAGCAGATTCTTCAAGCTTCACTAAAGTGAGCATAACTTACTCAATACTTGTCCGATTTAGTTCATTCTTTTTCCTATGTGCTAGGATTGACCTTAGCTTTGATTCCATGGGTTTTTCACAGTAAATAAGTCCCTGGAACTCCAGCAAAAAGGCTCCAAAGTTCACTATTCATTTCTGATTTCATCTAATCTTTACTAAACTTGTTCAACTCGAGTCTAACTCAACTCAAACCACGTCCTTATGCGCATAACCACTTGTATGGTTAGTTGGGGTTAAAAATGGGGCTGATACATTTAAAAATCAGAGGTTAAACCTCATATACATTCTTTTTTGTTTAGGGCTTTTAACCCACAAATAATGTCGCAACCCCTGATCCCTGATCCCCGGGAACGGGCGGACGCGATCTCAGAGTTTTGGTGGTATCAGGGTATTTAATCTCGCAGCGGAATTTACATCAGGACCATAGTTAGGAAATGTTTATCAGAGTAAAACCACCATAATTGATATTAATAAACACATGGGCAAAACCCAAGTTTATTATTACAATACATTTATAGGGAAAAACCCTATTTTATTAAATTAAAACATCAGGTTTTAGATAACTTTTATAGCCACTTATTTTCCAAGCCGTCAGTGCTCTCGAGCTGGCTTTTTCCCAGTTGACTTTCACATTGTGTTACCTGAAACATGTTTTAAAAATATTTTGTCAGCGGGAAATACTGGTGAGTGAATCCCAGTTTAATCAAGAAACATTTTATCAATTAACACAGTATTGAGAGCGATCACATTGTTTATTTCTACACAATTACTCATTCAGTACTGTCAATCCTTGACTTGTGGGTCATATTACACATTGGCTACTCGTCGTCCAATGGTAACGTACTGTCATTCCGACTTACTACTCGCAAGTAATAAATTTTGTATACAAAACCCCAAATACCGGCAGTAATTGAAGAACTACAAAGACTCAATCACTGCTTAATCGCATTGTAAAATAATTAAGGTTTTGTAAAACATTCCAAAAACATTAACAAAAAGAGGATAAACTCACTTTGCTATCTTAGGCTTCTTGTAAGGGTTTCCTGGGTATAATCTATAATTTATACAAATGTACATTGGTTAGTATCATAACCCTTTGAAATTATTAATGATACCCTCCCCGAGACGGTATTCCAACAACTACGTCGGGCAGAACCACGACAGTTGTTACGGAACCCTAAATCAATCGGGCAGCGTAACTATTACAAAACTGGGGTTATAATACTTACAACGGAGCAGAACCTCGCTAATTAGGGGTACAATACCCGTGTATTATTCTACTACTTCAGAATTCGTTTAAGAAAGAAGAGAATGAGCGACGGAAAACGAAAACCCGTTGCTCTCTTATATAGGGCTGATATTGGACTCTCACGCGGCCCGCGTAAAGCACAGTCCAGGGTTACGCGGCCCGCGTCAACCATGGTCAACATATAGCTTAGCTGATTCGATGTGTAGGTCCGCCACGATGTCGACACGTGTCAGCACCGGATGTCTCCACGTATACTGATCTATCGCGGCTCGCGTTAACTAGCCAAGACTCTTACGCGGCCCGCTTAAACTAAAGGATTCAACGATATCGGGTTTAAACCCTGATACTGCCCGCGTGAAAGGTTGGGGTGGGTCTATGCGGCCCGCCTCAACTCCATTTTTCTTATTTTTGATTTATTTTATATGTTAAAACATAATTCGGGCTCGGTTTTCACATACGGGGTATAATATAAGACATATTAAGACATTCTATCATATAATAGGGTGTCGGAAATATTATGAGGGTGTTGGTTTTACCGAGGGTTGTTACATTCTCCCCACCTTAATTTAGAGCTCGTCCTCGAGATCTATTGAAACAAATGCGGATATTTCCTTTGCATTTCAGATTTAAGCTCCCATGTATACTCTGGTCCTGTTTTGGAGTCCCGCTTCACTTTGACTAGAACTAGTCTTTTATGCTTGAGATTCTTGACTTTCCTGTCTTCAATTTGTAGAGGTCTTTCTACAAACTTGAGTTGTTCATTTACCTCTATATCCTTAAGAGGCACTATTAATGATTCATCAGCTAAACACTTTTTGTGATTAGATACATGAAACACATCATGTATTCCTGCCATTTCCTCTGGCAGTTGTAGCTGATAGGCTACAGGTCCTATTCTTCTAATAATCTCAACAATGTACCTGGGACTTAGCTTTCCTCTTTTGATGAATCTTACTACTCCTTTCCAAGGAGAGACTTTCAATAATACTTTATCTCCTACTTGAAACTCCAATGGCTTGCGTCGGTTATTGGCATAACTCTTTTGTCGATCACGTGCTGCTTTCAGTCGTTCCTTGACTTGAATTATCTTGTCCGTTGTTTCTTGTACTATCTCAGGTCCAGATAGTTGCTTTTCCCCTATTTCTGCCCAACAGACTGGGGTTCGACACTTTCGTCCATAAAGTGCTTCAAATGGTGCAACATTGATACTTGTGTGATAACTATTATTGTAAGAAAATTCTATTAAAGGTAAATGATCGTCCCAATTACCTCCGAAATCGATTACACAAGCTCTAAGCATGTCCTCCATTGTTTGAATTGTCCTTTCGCTTTGTCCATCCGTTTGTGGATGATAGGCCGTACTTAGCTTTAACTTGGTTCACATTGCCTTTTGGAAACATGACCAAAAATGAGAGGTAAATCGTCTATCTCTATCAGAAACAATTGATAAAGGAATGCCATGTAAAGAAACAATTTCATTTACATACAATTTAGCTAATTGTTCCATACTAATTGTTTCCTTTATTGGTAGAAAATTAGCTGACTTGGTTAGCCTATCTACAATCACCCAGATTGTATCATTTCCTTTCCTAGTTTTGGGTAATTTAGTAACAAAATCCATTGTTATTAATTCCCATTTCCAAACTGGCATTTCTAATTGATGTATCAAACCTGAGGGTTTCTGATGTTCAGCTTTATCTTGTGAACAAGTTAAACATTTAGAAACATAAGCTGCTATGTCCTTTTTCATTCCTATCCACCATAAATTTTTCCTTAAATCCTGGTACATTTTATCACTTCCTGGATGCATCGTATACTTAGACTTATGGGCTTCTTCTAATATACGATAACGTAGGTTTCCTAATTTAGGTATCCACATTCTTTTCTTATGGAATCTCCAAATTCCATCTATTTCTTGTTCCAATTCTTTTAGCATACCTTTTAATTTTTCAGAATCATCCTTGATTACTGATTCTTGTGCTTCTCTTATCTGATCATTTAAATCTACTTGCAGATTTAATTTAAGAGAACGTATTCTTCTTGGCTTTTCATGATACTTTCGGCTTAAAGCATCTGCCACTACATTTGCTTTTCCTTCATGATACTGGATATCACAATCATAATCACTAAGAAATTCCATCCAGCGTCTTTGCCTCATATTCAGCTCTTTTTGCTTGAAAACATACCTTAGACTCTTATGATCGGTGAATACAGTAAACTTACTACCATAAAGGTAATGTCTCCAAATTTTAAGAGCAAAAATTATAGCTCCTAACTCTAAATCATGAGTGGAATAATTCTCTTCATGATTCTTAAGTTGTCTAGATGCGTAAGCTATAACCTTTTGGCGTTGCATCAACACACATCCATAGCCTAATTTAGAAGCATCACAATAGACTACAAAATCTTCAGCTCCTTCTGGTAATACTAGTATAGGTGTATGGGTCAATATTTGCTTAAGAATTCTAAAGGCTTCTTCTTGTTTTAATCCCCATTCAAACTTAACAGATTTACAGGTTAACTTAGTTAAAGGAATGGCTATTCTAGAAAAATCTTGAATAAATCTTCTATAATACCCGGCCAATCCTAAGAAACTTCTAACCTCGGTTGGTGACTCAGGGGTTTTCCATTTAGTAATTGCCTCAATCTTTGTTGGATCTACATGAATTCCTTCATGATTAACTAAATGTCCAAGGAATTGTACCTGTTCTAACCAAAATTCGCACTTTGAAAACTTAGCATAAAGCTTTTCCTTTCTTAACAAACTTAAAAGTGCATGCAAATGTTTTGCATGATCCTCTTTATTCTTAGAGTAAATTAGAATATCATCTATGAAGACAATTATGAACTTATCCAAATATGGCTTACATATTCGGTTCATCATGTCCATAAATGCAGCTGGGGCATTGGTTAAACCAAATGGCATGACAGTAAATTCATAATGGCCATACCTTGTTCTGAAAGAGGTCTTAGGAATGTCCTCTTCCTGTACCTTTAATTGATGATATCCTGACCTTAAATCGATTTTAGAGAAAAATCGAGCTCCTTGCAGTTGATCAAACAGATCATCGATTCTCGGTAATGGATACCGATTCTTAATCATGACCTTGTTTAATTCACGGTAGTCAATGCACATACGCCTTGATCCGTCCTTCTTTTTAACAAACAATATCGGCGCTCCACATGACGACGAACTCGGTTGTATGAATCCTTTTTCCAACAATTCATCCAATTATTTCTTTAATTCTTGCATTTCTGCGGGTGCCAAACGTTAAGGTGCTTTGGCAATTGGTGATGTTCCTGGTAGCAGGTGAATTCGGAATTCAACTTCTCTGTCTGGAGGTAGTCCAGGTAATTCTTCTGGAAAGACATCTGAAAACTGAGATACTACTGGAATATCTTTTAGTTCTTTTCCTTTAGTGTTAGTGATTATAGAAATCAAATACACTATAGAACCTTTTCTTATAAAACTTGCAGTTTTCATCACAGAGATAAATTTTGTGGACCTAGAGAGTTTATCTCCTTTAATTGTGATCGTTTTACCTTTTGGTGAATTTATTTGAATTGACTTTTGATCACATAAAATACTGGCTTTATTGGCTATTAACCAATCCATTCCTAAAACAATATCAAATCCTGCCATATTCATGGGATATAGGTTTGCTATAAATTTCTGATTAAAAATTTCTATTTTTGTTCCCTGCAAGATTTCAGAAATTCTAACGGTTTCTCCATTAGCGGTCTCTACTAGACATTCTTGTGGTAGTTTAGTTAATGACTGATTTATAATTTTGCAAAATGACGTATTAATAAAACTTTGGTTTGCACCAGAGTCAAATAACACTTTAGCAAAGACATCATTAACTAAAAATGTACCAGCTATGACATCTGGAATCATCTTGGCTTCTTCTGCAGTCAGAACAAATGCTCTAGCATTTTTAGTATTCTTGTTATTTGAAGCTGGAGCTAATTTCGGGCAATTTGGCTTGATGTGACATTTTTCTCCGCAGTTGTAGCATATCCTGCTGTTTTTCTTCCTGCAGTCTTCTTCCTTGTGTCCCGATATTTTGCAAAAGTTACAGTATATAGAGCATCTTCCTGAATGCTTTCTTTTGCAATTCCTACAGTAAGGTGTAGAGGTAGAACCTATATTTTTTCCCACGATTAAAATTTCCAGAACGAAATTCTTGTGTAAGCTTTTGGGTTAGGTTTCTTCTTTGATCTTCTTCTCTAGTACGAACTAATTCATCTGTCAAGGTATTTGCTAGTTCTACAGCTTCTTCTATAGTTTGAGGTCTAGCTGCCTTGACTACGTGTCTAATCTCTCCAATTAATCCCCAAATATAACGGGAGATTAACACTGGTTCTGGTGAAGCAAGAGTTGGCACTATTCTGGCATATTCAAAGAATATTTTAGTGTATCCCTTACTATCCACATCAGTCATCCTAAGGTTTAGGAATTTGTTTGCTATCTGTTCCTTCTCATTAGGTGGACAGAATTTCCTTTCTACCTTGTTCTTAAATTCTTCCCATTCCATATTGTAGGTTTGATCACTTCATCTTGTCTGGAGGATAGTGTTCCACCATTCTAGCGCTGCATTCTTAAACAGATTAGAAGCAAACAGTATTTTATCTTCTTCAGCACACTTGCTTATCCTTAAGACTGCTTCAGTTTTCTCTATCCAGCGTAAGGTTGCAATGGCCCCTTCGTTGCCTGAGAATTCCATTGGTTTACAAGACCAGAATTCTTTATAAGAACAACCATAAGGCATGGTTCTTCTTCTTTTGGGAATAGGCATTTGAAGTACAGGTCCATTGTTCACGCTATGTTCTGGTTCACTTGGTCGCTTACTGCTATGCTTACTTTTATTATCAGCATCCTTAACAGTTTGAAGAATAAATGGCATTGCATCTATAATTCCTTGTGCTACTATGTGTTGGATAGCACTATTATCCACTTGATTGTTATTGTTATTGATGCTTGGATTCTCATTAACCACGTTAATGTTACTCTGGTTATCATTATTCAGATTTCCTTGGTTTCCTTCGTCGGCCATCTGAATTTTAAACAATCACCCCATATTAATATCACAAATAATAGTTAATATAGTAAATCACATGACACGCAATCTAGCCAAAAACGTCGATCATTGCGACTTGTATTCTATTTTCATATACTATGCGTCTATTACACACTAGTACTGAAATAAAGATTACAATACCAATAGAAAGAAAATTATACTAATAGTACTATGCATCCGTACACACATATTTTATTTTATTTTTATTTTATTTTATTATTATTATTACTACCATTTCCTTCATTCACATTCATGGATATGGATTTATCCAAAAATCCATATTGCGCTCATCGTATTTCCATACAAGACGCTCTCCCACCTGACGCATTCTCTCACTGTTTTCTAAAATTTCCTCCCCGAAAGTCCTAAGTTCTTGAACGTTTTCTGCACTCATTGGGGGTGCAGGTTCTCGGACTAGGTTTGGAATCTGGGGTGCGGGTTCCTGATATGGGGGTGTAGGTGCCTGAAATCGGTAAGGATCTTCTAAAATTTCCCTAATATAATCATCTTGGTAATAGGGATCTAAAGGGTCCATACCTGGATAGGCTTCTATGTTCTGTATGGGTGGATATTCCTGGATAGGGTAACGTTGCACAAAGTCCCTATTGTCGTCCCACCAGGGGTCATAATTTGGGTCTAGAGGGTTTGGTGCAGGCACTCTAGGGATTTCTTCTGGGTTAAAGTCGTGCATTTCCACTTGGTTTTCCTGATTTTCTATCTCCGTAGGTTGTTCTGGGTTTTGTGGTTGTGGGGCCACTAGTTGTTCCAGACTTGGGTCAGCAGTAGTTGTAGCTAAGATATGGAAATTAGCTAGGCTTCTATTTAGCATATCTTGAGTATGGGCATCTGTTTCTCGCTTAATAGCTGCTAAAGCTCTTTGCTATTGCAATTTTCGCATTCTCTTCCTACGAGCAAAAGCTTCTTTACTGAACCATCCTCGTTTCTTATTAGGAAATGGTTCTTCAGATTGAGCTCTAAAGGCAAATATTCCATCTTCCTGATCAGCAGAATACCCCGACAGGGCAGGCTGTGATGATGTACCCTCATTCCTAGGTGATTCGAACAACTGACGATTCACGTCTGATGGTCCTTGATCACTCATACTGAAAACTAACAAATAGTCAAATAACACATAACCAATAATTACAGTTATGCACGTATTTCCGTAATTTATTTCCTAACACAAAATTTAAAATTTAAGTGTCAGCAGAACACTTCTTTGGCTCAGACCAGTGGCTAGGCTCTGATACCACCTTCTGTCGCAACCCCCGATCCCTGATCCCCGGGAACGGGCGGACGCGATCTCAGAGTTTTGGTGGTATCAGGGTATTTAATCTCGCAGCGGAATTTACATCAGGACCATAGTTAGGAAATGTTTATCAGAGTAAAACCACCATAATTGATATTAATAAACACATGGGCAAAACCCAAGTTTATTATTACAATACATTTATAGGGAAAAACCCTATTTTATTAAATTAAAACATCAGGTTTTAGATAACTTTTATAGCCACTTATTTTCCAAGCCGTCAGTGCTCTCGAGCTGGCTTTTTCCCAGTTGACTTTCACATTGTGTTACCTGAAACATGTTTTAAAAATATTTTGTCAGCGGGAAATACTGGTGAGTGAATCCCAGTTTAATCAAGAAACATTTTATCAATTAACACAGTATTGAGAGCGATCACATTGTTTATTTCTACACAATTACTCATTCAGTACTGTCAATCCTTGACTTGTGGGTCATATTACACATTGGCTACTCGTCGTCCAATGGTAACGTACTGTCATTCCGACTTACTACTCGCAAGTAATAAATTTTGTATACAAAACCCCAAATACCGGCAGTAATTGAAGAACTACAAAGACTCAATCACTGCTTAATCGCATTGTAAAATAATTAAGGTTTTGTAAAACATTCCAAAAACATTAACAAAAAGAGGATAAACTCACTTTGCTATCTTAGGCTTCTTGTAAGGGTTTCCTGGGTATAATCTATAATTTATACAAATGTACATTGGTTAGTATCATAACCCTTTGAAATTATTAATGATACCCTCCCCGAGACGGTATTCCAACAACTACGTCGGGCAGAACCACGACAGTTGTTACGGAACCCTAAATCAATCGGGCAGCGTAACTATTACAAAACTGGGGTTATAATACTTACAACGGAGCAGAACCTCGCTAATTAGGGGTACAATACCCGTGTATTATTCTACTACTTCAGAATTCGTTTAAGAAAGAAGAGAATGAGCGACGGAAAACGAAAACCCGTTGCTCTCTTATATAGGGCTGATATTGGACTCTCACGCGGCCCGCGTAAAGCACAGTCCAGGGTTACGCGGCCCGCGTCAACCATGGTCAACATATAGCTTAGCTGATTCGATGTGTAGGTCCGCCACGATGTCGACACGTGTCAGCACCGGATGTCTCCACGTATACTGATCTATCGCGGCCCGCGTTAACTAGCCAAGACTCTTACGCGGCCCGCTTGAACTAAAGGATTCAACGATATCAGGTTTAAACCCTGATACTGCCCGCGTGAAAGGTTGGGGTGGGTCTACGCGGCCCGCCTCAACTCCATTTTTCTTATTTTTGATTTATTTTATATGTTAAAACATAATTCGGGCTCGGTTTTCACATACGGGGTATAATATAAGACATATTAAGACATTCTATCATATAATAGGGTGTCGGAAATATTATGAGGGTGTTGGTTTTACCGAGGGTTGTTACAAATAATGTTTAAGTCCAAGATTTAATGTAGGTGTGATTGTTGACTAACTTGGGTTGTCCAACATAAAATCCCCACATTGCTTGATGATTTCTTATAGAGTAGTTGTTTATATTCTTGTATTATTCATAGTTCATGACCCTCCTTGTAAGACCCTATTCACGATTTGACACAAAACGACGCAGCGGAAAATGAACCGTAAAATTTCTTTCTTTTAACTACTCTAACATACTTAAATACCGTTTAGGTCAACCCTTCTAACATAAATACATCATTCATCATTTATTTAATGTAACTATGTTAACAAATGATTACAAACAACGTGACCGCTTTCCCGTACAATCCATGATCTTCAACTTGATCCTCGTTCACTTGTCCATCATGAATATCTGACTAACCTGTGGTCACCATATATAACCAACACATTAGTACATGGTAACATCATATATAATTTAATACATATACTTAAAAGTCTATATCACATTCTAACTATGTAAGGTATTCCATTATAACATCCTCTCAATTTTATTTACTCGAGTCCGACATCAATTCCTCGAGAGTCCGGCGTTCCCATACCTGCACTTCATTTATTTCATTCTCAATAGTAACATGGTTAGGAGTACGTAATCTCAAACATATTGAAAACCCAAACCTTCACATATACGTATACCAGTGATCTACAATCATTAGATTACAACACGTGTATACACTTTCATATATCTAAGTACATTCATACGTATCCCATTCATATGTATGTACATACAAGTCACATTCACTTATTGTAAGTTGAGCCTTATCTACAAACATATCAACACAAATCAATGCAATTACAAACAAACATAACCGACTAACTTCCAACAAACATGATGAACATTCCATTAACATGATGAACATTTCAGTAACATGATGAACATTCCAGTAACATGATGAACATTCAGCAACATAATGAACATTCCATTAACACGATGAACATTCAGCAACATAATGAACATTCCATTAACACGATGAACATTCAGCAACATAATGAACATTCCATTAACACGATGAACATTCAAGAACATAATGAACATTCCATTAACACGATGAACATTCAGCAACATAATGAACATTCCATTAACACGATGAACGTTCAGCAACATAATGAACATTCCATTAACACGATGAACGTTCAGCAACATAATGAACATTCCATTAACACGATGAACGTTCAGCAACATAATGAACATTCCATTAACACGATGAACGTTCAGCAACATAATGAACATTCAATTAACACGATGAATATTCAGCAACATAATGAACATTCCATTAACACGATGAACATTCAGCAACATAATAAACATTCCATTAACACGATGAGACTTTCATCTTAATTTACATTAAGGATAGACGAAGTTCATATGAACTTACCTTGGTACTTACCCTTACCTGTAAATTCTTACATGGTCCCCTATATACAACATACCAAAATTTATTTATATATATAAAAAGTGATTCTGGAAATCACTTACCTTATGCGTTCGTGTTCGTATCCGCTTCCTTGTCTCCTCTTGACCTGTTAGACTTCCATGTTTTAGTCCATGCTAGTGTGGTTCCTATTCTTTCATGCCGTCATGCCCATAATAATGTTAGTATTCATGCTCATTCGTATTAATATAAATTTCCAACTCTTATCTACATTGACTTTCACTAACACGCATCCGACATGAATTATCAACCACATTGTTCAATATCTTCGAAATTCAAATTTATAATCATACATAACATATAATTGGTCTAACACATATCCCATGATCTCTCGATTCTAACATTTGTGTCAAAATGCCTAACCATGCTATTAATACTTGGTTGACTTTCAGAAAGTCAACCTTCTAGTATATAACTTCCAACTTTTGAATACGCATTCATGCTGATATGGTAGACCATAATCATGACATCATATTAATTTCATACATAATGTTGTATGACACATACAACTACATGATCACCTAGTTACATACACAATATACACATAATCAATTTACACATACTTATGCTTTCATGATTCTACATTTGACAACCACATTCTATGTTAGTCAACTTAACATAATCATAACATCATCCTTTACTAGCAAGGTCATATGCTATACATTTAGTACACATTCACTTCTTAATCTCAATTAAGTGATTAATAGAAAACATGGCAAGCATCACCCGTTCAAGCACAATGTACAAGCCCCTAATGCATAGTCTTGATCAACACATACATCCAACCCAAATTCTTGTACGAGTTCCATCTATAGCACATTCCTCAAGTTAGTATACTACTAATTACATCATTATCACATTTCATTCATATATGTCAAGTCATTTCATGCAATCTCACATCCAAACTTCACTTAGACATTTTATCATACACTTGGTGTGCGCACACCATTTGATGCACAATGTACAGCAAATTTATGCATAATCTTCCAAGTTCATACATAATTCATCAAATACAACTAGAATAAACTAAATTACATACCTTACTCAACCTATTTAACAATAATCCATTACATACAACATACACATTGATGATTCAAGCAAGGATTTGACATGGGTGAAACACCTATGTCATCATCTTCACCACTAGAAGTGGGTTTCACTTCTAATCATCAAATTACTCAAAATCCTTCACAACACAAGTTCTATTTGGTGATTCTAATATACAATCATGCTTAATTTCATATCAATTCACGGATTAATCATAACCCACTTCATATAACTTCACCAAAAGACAAATTGTAACATACCTTATGATTAGCAAGTGGAGGTAATCAAGGATTGATGTACATGCACAAGATCAACCCTCAATTGTTCCCTTAAATTACTGAATTTCTTCTTAGGTTTTTAGTGGGTGTTCTTCCCCCTTTTCTCCATTCACATCGACACATACATACATACATTCTTAAAAATGCAGAATTTTTATAAGGTTTGGCTCACTTGCTAGTTGCTACATTTAGTCCCTCTACTTGGGTTTTTTGATCAATTGTAACCAATTTCATTCTTTACTTGTTTTACTAAGTATTTTAACTAGGTTAAATAACCTAGTTTATTTATTTCATGATATATCATATGGAAACATATGGCGAATGTAAACATTCGAGTTTTGGGGTGTCACACTCCTTGTATGTTTTTACATCAAGTGTAGTAGTGAACACTTAGAGGTACCTAAATGGAAGACTTCTCTTCCTACCTCCTACATGATTTCCATGAAACTTAGAGGTACCTAAATGAAGATTCAATCTTCTACCTCATGCTTGACTATTGGACATAATAATATATAACCTAAATAATACTTATATATATACTATTCACATTCGAACCTTGATGATGAACTTGTGTTCATTCGTCAAAGTGTTAGAATAACATCATCTAAGACATAAGACTTGTTATGATTCTAATGAGTATACTACTCATGAAAACTTTAACACTTGAGGTTTCATAGTGTCAAAACAAGTGCTTTGTATTAAAAGATGATTACTTTCGTATACATATGTTCTTGTGTTTTTATTCCTAAATCCTTAATCTACTGTTAATCTCCAAAACTCATACACTTTGTTTCTTCGCGTAGAAGGACGTGGTGTTCCAACCTCCTAATTAACAACAACTCACTCGCAGATTCACAAGTAGAAGACTTGCAAAACCGTGAGTATACTCGTAAACCCCCTTTTTATGTTTACCACTTTTGGGGTGTAACATGTTAAATTATAAAAATCACACTTAAACTTATTCTTTATGCAATGCACGAAAACAATCCTTAAACATGTATGCTATGTTGTATGCTTTGATGCATATACTTGGGTGATTCTTATGTGATACTATAGTCATTAGCTTTATACGAGCTTCCATTTAACATGTATAGCGCTATAGGAGTAACGCACCACCCGTGAACGAGAGGTCATGTTGAATTATATCATTTTGCGTAAACAGAGGGTTGACTAGAAATATCGCATGCCTTGTATGATGCTCTTATATAAACTAGTTACCATGTGGATTCGTTTTTAAACTTATACTTATTCTTAAACTTGTATACTCGCCTTTGCTTTTGCCTTAAATTGTATTTTAAACATGTTACAGGTTGAGGATTGATGATGCTATGAAATGGACTAGCAAAGATGCTTAGATACTCACTTAGACGTTTAGGTTTAAAGTGTTGTATCAATTTTGTTATGTTATGTTTTGACAATGTTGTTATTTGAATTTCCTTGTATCGTTTTGACAATTTGATTATGAAATGAAATTGGTTAAATTAAATATTGTCACAAATAGTGTTATGAAGTATGTTGCAATCTTGAACAAGTCCCACTCCGATGATTCCGCCATTGGTTGGGGTGTGACGTGTTCGATAGTGGTTGTAACAAGTAGCTAAGTACATTCTTTTTATATACACTACTCATTTAAGAGAATATCTATAGGAGAGACAAATAATGGTGAAATGAGTGAACAAAGAAAGAAATATATGTTGTAAGATTATACCATATATGTCTATATTAGTATATTATATAGTATGAAAAATACATATAATCTATAATATTAATATCGATTATTACCGAATATTTAAATAAAGTTATAAGATATATTCCAAAAACTCAAATAAACAATCATATATTAAAAAAGAGAGAAAAAAATACCCGGATAGTCCCTGTCGTTTTCCTATTTTTCACCTTTAGTCCCTAACTTTCTAAAATTACAGCTATAGTCCCCAACTTTTGCAATTTCGTTCCCGGATAGTCCCTGGCGCGGCTAGAGGTTAGTTTTTGGTGTTAAGTGGATGTGAAATACTAAAATGCCCTTACTACAGAACAAAATAATAAAAACAATAAAACATTTATAAATTCAGTGGGCCCCACCCAACCCCTCACCCAATCAAACACCTCCAATCTTTCTTTGTGGGACCCACCATCTCCATATTCAACCTATTCCACCCCCTTTGCAGCCTCACCCTTCCGCCACTACACTCCACCAGAACCACCATCGCCACCACAACATCACCCTCTCAGCGCCATGACACCACCCTCTCCACCCAGGGAAAGAGATCTTCGAGTTTAATTTTCATTGTCACATACGGTTATTGAAAACCCATCTTTGAGTTCGTTAGACCCTACCAACACAGTGCACATTCAACCAACCGTAGATCCACTAATATCGAAAAAACCGTCTGAAAGTGATCAAACTACCGAAACAGTAAAACCGAACCTACCATCACTCAAGTGATTGCCAAGAAGCCTTCGAAGAAAATAGAGATTCCGTTAAAATGTATATCGGGCAATCTAACCAAAACGTGTCCAGCAGACTACTACCCGAAAAAATTCAAACCATAAGATGACGAATTCACATCGGATGCGTCGCAAAACTGCCCGAGTACTTTCATTGGATTCACGAAGATTTGAAACCGTGGAAGAAAACAGGGATAATCGAAGAGATGGTGTTGAGTGCGAAACAAACAGTTAATTTTCATTTATTGATATTAAACGGACTGGCTTATGTGGAGACGTATGAGAAATCGTTTCAGTCTAAAGATATGTTTACGCTATGGGGAATCTTGCAGTTGTTCGAAGGTATCCTGGGAAGTAATTTACCGTTTCTGCTTAAATTCAGGTATGTTACCCGAACACATCAGGTATGTTGCCTTCAATACCGTTTATTCTTAAATTCAGTATGCTAATGCTTGAATTCAACAACGTCGCTGGTAATTTACCGGAAATTTTGTTTCCGTCAACGTTTAATGTTACTAAAACTGTAGGTTAGCGATAGATCTAGGCGTTCTACCGGTTATCAGCGACGTTGAGAACTGATAACCTCTTGAGTTTTCCGATATCGAACGGAATCTCGCTGGAGATTCGGTTTCCGATGAGATCTAAAATACGAAGAAACGGAAGAGGTAACTATTAGGTGGTGGTGGTTTAGAGAGAGAGGGGGGGGGGGGCTGAAGGTGATGATGAAGACTGACTGTGGTGGGGATAGGGATGAGTTTGGTTTTTATATTTTAAGAAAAAAATACTTAATTAGGGCATGTTTGGCTAAGCTTTTTCAAACAACTTATTGACTTATTAGCTTTTTGGAAAAAATCAGTATGGAGTGACTTATTGACTTTTTTCCCTCACATACACCCTCATTGCCAAACATCATTTTGGAGCTTATGACTTTTCAGAAAGCCAATAAATCAATAAGTTGTTTCAAAAAGCTTAGCTAAACATGCCCTTAATTCATTTTGTTTTACTTAAGGGCATTATAGTCATTTTATACCAACTTAACTGAGAAAACTAACCCTCATCCATGTCAGGGACTATCCGGGGACGAAAATTGAAAAGTTAGGGACTATAGAGGTAATTTTAGAAAGTTAGGGACTAAAGGTGAAAAAAATGCCAAACCACAGGAGCTATCCGGACATTTAACTCTTAAAAAATGGTGAAAAGTCCTAAATCCTACAAAGATTTATCACATATCTGTTCGGTTCGGTTACGATGGGTATGGAAACATTGATAACCATAACTGACCCGCTACTTTCAGCTTTCAGAAAAACCATTAACCGAACCACCGGTTTTTTATTTGGTTCGAATTTTTCGGTCGCTTTTATTGGTTAATTCAGTTATGGTTTGATTATTCGATTTTTTTGCACACCCCTAGATTACGGGGTGTGAGGGTGTGAAAGGAGGCATAATTTGACATAGCCTAAAGCATGGCGTGGAACATTGTGTCGCCCTTGGTATGGCCATGGCGTGGTGATGGTGGCATGAAGAACTCCATTGCATGGGAGATATTATCCAATAGTGGCATGGCGAAGGTGGGACCAAGCGTGGTGGTGTTGAACAATGAGGTGTATATACATGGCAGTTTCCACATATCACACCCCTAAATGTATAAACCATATATGAATAGTGAGACGTCTACGTATCAGTTTTCACACATGATTTTTCAGATAACGATACCCTATAATAAAATTAGGAAAAGAAATATACATTAAAAAGACATAATCTTTCTCTTCTTCCTAAACCACAAATTATACTTACAAAACATATAATATAATTAATTGACTACAAACTTCAATTTGTATGGGGCTGATTAGTTTTGTTTGTTTTGGCTATTATTGTGTCTAGATTTCTTGTCTAGTTGTTTCGTTAGTTGATTGCTTTGTCTTTGTGATTTTCTGGTTTACTGTCATGGGGCATGTCTCATGATTGAACTAGACACTACTTGTGTTTCTTTGGTTGTGAATATATAGAATCACCGGGGTAATCCTTTACCTAAAAAAAAAAAAAACTTGACCAAAATATGAGCTCTCAAGAATCATTTCTAATTCTATTTCTCCATTCATGCGATCTCATCTCCCCAACCTTGGTTTCTGCCCTTCTCTACACAACCACTCTATTCACCTTCTCCTTGCCACTTAAATCTGTATTCTTCACTCTTTCGCTACCTTCTTCTACATATATTATGTACGTTTGATCTTACTTTTGGTGTAGATGTTAAAACTTATGACAAATATTGATTTCTATATAAAAACCTTCATTTACATCTTCTTAACATGTATTTGCAGATACCCAAATCAATTGATCGAGTAAAGTCATGAAGAGTTCAAATCCACAGCCAAATAAGAACAAAGGGTTTACCACCTCACAGGTTAAACCTAATCTCTAACCTTCAGCTAATCACAAATTTGTTTGACTGTTACTGTTACTTTATTATTGAATATAACCATAGCAATAACATACAGATCATAGCTGAACTAAAGGACCTTATGTCGATGGCTATCCCAATAACTGCGATGAACCAGCTCGTATTTCTCCGAGCCGTTGTTTCGGTCCTGTTCCTAGGCCGGCTAGGCAGCCTAGAGTTAGCCGGTGGTTCATTATCGTTAGGTTTCACTAACATAACCGGCTACTCGGTGCTAGTCGGCCTAGCATCAGGACTTGAGCCAGTGTGCAGCCAAGCGTACGGTAGCAACAGCCCAGACAAGTGGATGATATTATCTTCATCTCTTGTTCGTATGATTTTGATACTAATGTTGGCGATTATACCTATCGGTTTGTTATGGTTAAACGTTGAAGGGATTCTGTTATTTATGGGACAAGATGCAGATATAGCCATAATGGCTGCGAAATACTGTATGTATTCTGTTCCGGATTTGTTAACAAACTGTTTGTTACAGCCGTTGAGGGTTTATCTACGGTCACAGGGGGTGACGAAACCGCAGATGTGGTGTAGTATGATAGCGGTTGCGTTTCACGTGCCGTTGAATTACGTGATGGTGGTGAGGATGGGATTGGGTGTGGGCGGGGTGGCGATGGCTTCGGTGGTGACGAATTTGAATATGGTGGTGTTGATGATCGGGTATGTATGGGTGTATGGGAAGTGGAGGTGGACGTGGAGATGGACGGATGGGATTGGGATAGGGGAGTTGTGGAGATTGTCTGTGACGAGTTGTATGGGGATATGTTTGGAGTGGTGGTGGTATGAGATCGTGACCGTTCTTGCTGGATATCTGGAGAATCCACGGCTGGCGGTTGCGGGGACTGGGATATTGATTCAGACAACTAGTCTGATGTACACGGTTCCCATGGCTTTGGCTGGCTGTGTCTCTGCCCGAGTAAGTTTCTCATGCTTTATGTTTCCCTCTCATTCTTTTTTTTTTTATTATTATTATTAGTATGATTATTTTTTTTAACGGCAACTCATTCTAATCGGGACTATATCCAAGGTCGACTCCTCGACCGTTATGAGACCGTGCCTCTTGATGCGCGAGAACTAGATGGAATCCGTAAACCCTTGCCTCCGTCAGGTTCGAACCTGGGATTAAAACCCCGTTTCGTCCTTTCACCCAGATGTCCATCGAAAATGGCCCAATCGAGAATCGAATCTGCTTCTCCACCAAAGGGCAGACCTTTTGACTACTAGACCAACATCTTAAGACATCGGTATTATTATTATTATTGTTGTTGTTTTTATTTTTAATCTCTATGGACTTTAATCGGGTCTAAATTATGAAAAATCAGGTTTGGGTTAAAGGAAATTATTAGAATAATAATGTTAAGTAAGTCTATTAACAGAAGAGGTGTTATATGTTTCTTTTCTTTTGGACTTTATTAGTTCGATCATCATGAAACGTTATCATAAAGACATTCATTATTCCTACATCCCTAAAATCTTATACAGACCGTATAAGATTGTTGCAAAAAAAAATGTCTGATAATGTTTTTTTGTCCATGTATACAGACCGTATAACATTATACGACCTGTATAGGATGTTGTACGACTCAAACCTTGAATAATGCTATACGACCCATACAATGTTATACGACTCGTATAGAATGTTATAGTACCTAATATTTTCTCTATGTATACGAGCCGTATAACATTATTATGACCTATCATAAAAGAACGTAATTAGTATCGACTTGTGAGTTATTTTTATGCAAGAGTTAGTTACATTGACGTAGAATGCTACCATGTATGTGCCAATTGCACGAAGGTGCAAAACACAATTGTGCCACTTGATGCAAAAGTACCACTACTATTACGATTTACGTCACCACGTGTGGTACCACTTTTAGCTGATTACTATAAGGCTTCACCACTTGATGCAAATATTTTCATGTTTTATTGTGATTGGTTTTTGTTACAACTAAAATATGTATAGTGGTTATGCTGGTAAGTTTGCAAGGAAAAATAGATCAATTGCTATTTTCATAAAACTATTTAATTAAATGCTTATGCATCTCTAGTGGAGTCTCATAAGACGATCTTGCTCACAGACTCACTTTTAACTCTCTCACAACACTCAAAAGCCATCTCAAAGTTTATTAATAAAATTTAATCTTTTATCGAATAAATCTTAAAACTTAATTATGTATTTGATTTAGTGTATCGAATAAATCTTAAAACTTAATTATGCATTTGATTTAGTATATCACGTAATTAAGAAAATTTATTATATAATTTTTTTTCTATTCGAATTTTGTTTTTGCATCTTATAAATAATGATTAATCGAATTTACGCATCAAGTAAACTTTTTTCGATGATTATCCCATCAAATTGATAACTTTAATTAATCGTGTTATAAGTTTACATCGAGATATAGATGGCAAACGGGCAACAAGCTCCGTTGCTATCCCTTTTTGAATAGCAAAACTAAGTTTTTTAAAAACTACGTCCATAGATCTCGGGGTCATAACATTACTATGCATGACCCTTTGAACTCGACTAAGTAGGTCTACAGCAGCCTCTGGCGCCAGGAAACCGAAAGTATAAAAAACAAATGGGATAAACACGTGCTGGTTGTCAAGGCACGCTTTCTCGTGTTTGGTCACTTTTCCCAAAGCAGCCTGACCCATCGTGAAAGCACTACCCCCTTAGCCCACAAGTGGGGAAACCCATATTAGATCCACACATGCATATTTTCCATAAATAAATAATGTATAAAGTAATAGGTTGTGGGCTGGATGAGGCAGAATAATATAATCGTCTTGTCAATGTTAATATTCTCCAAACATTCAAAGCAATTTTAATGCTATTATATTTATACAATGTTTACTTGTACTAAATGGCAATAAATATTTTATGCTAATAACACTACATGTGTTTGATTTGAAGGTGGGTAACGAGCTCGGAGCAGGGAGACCCAACAAGGCTAAACTAGCTGCAGTCGTCGCTCTAGCCTGTGCTTTCGTAGTTGGTTTCATTAATGTCATTTGGACCATTGTCTTTAGGGACACATGGAGTGCCCTATTCACCCACGACCAAATGCTCCAATCGCTTGTTTCATCCGTGATGCCCATCATGGGTCTATGTGAGCTTGGCAACTGCCCCCAAACTACGGGTTGTGGGATCCTCCGTGGGACTGCCAGACCCGCGGTTGGTGTTCGTATCAACCTCGGGTCATTTTACTTTGTGGGCACTCCTGTGGCCGTGGGCTTAGCCTTTTATTACAAAGTTGGGTTTAGTGGTTTGTGGTATGGTCTCTTGTCCGCTCAATTCGCATGTGTGGTTTCGGTTTTGTATTCGGTGCTTGTTCAAACGGATTGGGAAGGTGAGGCTTTGAGAGCGGAGAAACTAACTAGTGTGGTGGAGATGGTCACGGAGGAATGTAATGATGTGGCTAGTGATCATGAAAAGGGGTTTTTGATATAAAGTCATGTACAAGGTATTATATCACCGGAATTTGGAATGCAAGAAAAGAATTGACAACACTAAGTTAATGTGATGTGAGTTTTATTTCTCAAGGAATTGATTCTTGTGATACATTGAATTTAACGGTTTAATGTTAACTAATATATTGGGAGATACTGTCAATGGTGTTGTCACATATGTTAGATTTAAAACTACATTATTTGGTTAAGTTATATCAAAACTATATTACGTCCCACTTGCGGTATGCGCATATATGTGGGCGCTTGGGGGGTAAAAGTGAAAGTGCACTAATTTTAACGTTATTTTACGAATTTCGTGAAAATAACGTTAAAAGAGGGGGATGGTTAATCATGCGTCATGTGGTGGCGTTGATAGCCGAAAGACAAGGGGGTACATGCACTAATAGGCAGTTGTCTCAATTGCTGAGTGTTATATGCCTTATGTCCAAAACTTGATGCAAAACTACTATCGAGCTGGGGGTCTTACTGGAAGCAGTCTCTCTATTCCTACAGGGTAGAGGTAAGGTTGTCTACATACTATCGAGCTCGGGGTCTCACTGGAAGCAGTCTCTCTATTCCTACAGGGTAGAGGTAAGGTTGTCTACATACTATCGAGCTCGGGGTCTCACTGGAAGCAGTCTCTCTATTCCTACAGGGTAGAGATAAGATTGTCTACATCTTAGAGCATTCTCATCCAATCCATCAAATTATACATACATTCCACTAAAAAACAACTCCTATATCAATATATTTTCACTAAAAACAAATATTTTTTCTCTCTCCTTTTCAATTAAATAATATTATCATTACATTTTTCTCTCTCCTTCACTCACAAACACTTTCAATATATATTAAAAAAATTATACTGGGTGAACAGTGTCCCCCCAAATATACAGATGAACAGTAACATTTTCTCTCTCCTCCACTCACAACCATTTTTTATACCCTTTATAATATAAAAACTACCCCTCACATATTTTGATGGTTTGGATGAGAATGCTCTTACCCTCCTCATACCCTACCTTAGCTTTGCTATTGGTGGGATTTAATGAGTATGAGTATGAGTATGATGTTGATGATGATGATATCAAAACTATATTAATTTAGTTAATTCCTATAAACCGTTCTTTTTTTATTCGTCACATCAAAATTTATTTCTTGCTTGTGTAATGATATGAAAACTGAAATTAGTTGTTTGTAGTTATATGATTAAATTAAGATAAGGGATAAACAAGAGAGTTTTAGGGATCTTTTGACGTGCACGGTCGAGGAAGAGCGATTGAGGTTGAAGGAGAGGTATAAAAAGGCCAAAAGGGAGGCAAAGAAGGCAGTGGTAGAGGCAAAGAACACAGCTTACAAGAAGATGTATGACCGCCTGGAGACGAAGGAAGGAGAGCATGCCATGTTCAGGATTGCCAAAGCTAGGGAGCGTAGAAAGCAGGATCTAGGTGTAGTGAAATTTATAAAGGGAGAAGATGGGCGTGTCCTAGTAAGAGAACAAGACATTAAGCTGAGATGGCAAACCTACTTTCGTAATCTTTTCAATGGGGGGAAGGAAGCCGAAGAAGAAAGCGACCACAACAGCATTCAAGAAAGACAACGGAATAACTGCTATTGTCGGAGTATTACAATGGGAGAAGTAAGGACAGCACTCAAGAAGATGGGAAGGGCTAAGGCAGTTGGTCCTGACAACATACCGATAGAGGTGTGGAAGTGTTTCGGAGAGGATGGAGTTCGATGGCTAGCCAGTTTGTTTAATCTTATTTTCAAATTTGGAAAAATCCCGGACCAGTGGAGGAGTAGTGTCGTAGTGCCTTTGTATAAGAACAAAGGAGATGCCCAGTGTTGTGGGAACTACAGAGGGATCAAGTTACTAAGCCACACTATGAAACTATGGGAGCGGGTAATTGAGACTAGAATTAGAAAAGAAACTCAGGTTACGGTAAACCAGTTTGGTTTCATGCCAGGGCGCTCAACGACGGAAGCGATCCATATTCTACGGAGACTAATGGAAAAGTACAGGGAGAAGAAGCGAGTCCTACATATGGTGTTCATTGACCTTGAAAAGGCATATGATAGTGTGCCACGTAGACTGATTTGGGAAAGCTTGGAGGGTAGGGGAGTTCCTGGAAAGTATATAGACTTAATTAGGGATCTGTATGATAGGACTGTGACTACAGTCCGTGCGCCTGTAGGATTTACAGAGTCTTTCCCCGTGGAAATAGGACTCCACCAAGGGTCCGCGTTGAGTCCTTTTCTTTTTGCGGTGGTCTTGGATGAGTTGTCCAAGTCGATTCAAGAGACAGTTCCGTGGTGCATGCTTTTTGCCGACGATATAGTGTTGGTTGCTGAAAAGAGACAAACCCTAAATGCGAGGCTAGAGGAATGGAGAGCAGTCCTAGAGGGCAATGGTTTAAGGATCAGCCGCTCAAAGACTGAATACCTTTACTGTAATTTCGGTGGTGCAGATGAAAACGAGGACTCCCAGGTTACCATTGAGGGTCAAGTGGTCCCACAAACGACAAAGTTCAAGTACTTAGGATCGTTTGTGCAAAGAGACGGGGAGATAGACAGTGACGTATACCACCGCATCCAGGCTGGTTGGTGTAGGTGGAGAGCAGCCACTGGGATTTTGTGTGATAGGAGGTTCCCAACTAAATTAAAGGGAAAATTTTATAGGGTAGCAGTTAGACCGGCTATGTTATACGGGACGGATTGTTGGGCCATCAAGAAAACACAAGCACGCAAGATGGAAGTAGCGGAGATGAGGATGTTGAGGTGGATGTGTGGCCACACGAGGTTAGATCGAATAAGAAGTGAGGTTTTTAGGGAATGGTTAGGAGTGGCTAGTATATCGGACAAATTAAAAGAGGGGAGATTGAGATGGTTTGGGCATGTGAAGAGGAGACAGTTGACAGAACCAGTTAGAGTAGTGGAAACCATGACAGTGGAAGGAAGGAGGAGTAGAGGCAGGCCCAAGTTGACTTGGGATGAACGACTTAGGCAAGATTTGGTAGAGTTGCACCTCTCCGAGGACATGGTTCAGGATAGGAGTTCGTGGAGACGTAGGATTAAGGTTAAGGACTTGTAGGGGAGGGTATGGACGTGTCCTAGCTTTGTCTTGGGGGGGGGGGGATAGATTTCTTTCTCACTTTAGGTAGACCTCATATATGATGACTTTCTTGTATCTATGCCTAAATGTTATTTGCTGATAATATATCTGACTACTGCTACGCTATATACTTATCTCTCTTTTGTTTATATGGCTGTTTGTTGTTTTTGAGCCGGGGGTCTCTCAGGAAGCAGCCTCTCTATTCTCAGCTTCTGAGGATAGAGGCAAGGCTTGCCTACATCCCACCTCCCCCAGACCCTACCAATAGTTCAGCTATTTGTGGGATTTACTAGGTATGGTTGTTGTTGTTAGTTATATGATTAAAGTATAGTAGGTTTGACATAACTTAACTAATAAAAAGCCTAGTTTTAAAATGTTTTGTATCTTCAACTTAGAACCATATTCACCTCTCACGTAGGGATGGCAATGGGACGGGTATGGGGCGGGTATAGCTAATCCCAACTCCATACCCGGTTACAAAAATTGGTCCCATACCCGGCCCAAAACCCATCGGGTATGGGACGGGTAATTACCCATTGGGTGTCGGGCATACCCACGGGTTTTGGGTATGCTTGCGGGTTTCGGGTATCGGGCATAACCATCGGATATCAACGAGTAAAAATCAATGTATGTTGAGTTTGAAACCAATACAAAAGTCTGGAACGTGATAAAAATCATAGGCTAGTAGGCTACTACCATCAATTAGAGTTCATTTTTAAACCAATACATATTCAAAAGAAGCTACGGTAATACTTTAACCAATACACATTCAAAAGAACAAAAACAATTATGTAATTCTGATATAAAAGCCTAATATATATTCAAGTCAAATAGGTGCATCCTTGATCCTCCATTTCAGTTTCAGTAGTTTGTTTTCACTAAAAAAGACCACATCCAGCCAAAAACTTTGTCCACCTGCTGATTCTCTTTTGGGATTTGGGGGTAACTATTAACTAAGGTAAGTAAATATATATCTATAATTGGGCGGGAATTACTTTTTTAGGATTTGTGACTAAATACATAATACATTATAACTTATAAAAAAAATTACATATTTATATGGAGTATGTTAACGGGTTAACAAGTATATAGAATCGGGTAAACGGGTATATATAATCGGGTAATCGGGTCGGGTAAACGGGTATAACACCAAATCCCATACCCGTCCCAAAATTTTAAAACAAATCCCATACCCGGTCCCATACCCGATTACCCGACCCCATACCCGTCCCGTATGTTTCGGGTATCGGGTTTTCCCATCGGGTTTGGGTTTTGTTGCCATCCCTACTCTCACGTTTATTCAACTAAATAGCAGTTTTTGGAAACTTTAATAAAGTGAGAATATGATACTTTAAAGTCTAGGCAACACAAAAGAAAAATATTATCTAGTATAAGTTGAATTCCCATTCTTTATCTTTAAGATTTCAATTATTATTTATTAGGAAGTCAAAATATGATAAACTAATCATCCTTTATTCTCCAAAAAGTACCTTATTTTTCAAAATAGGGGTATTGGATTGTTATAATTCTAAGTTTCACCTGTTAGCTGATAATAATCTCAACTTTAAAAATTCACTTCAACGATCCAAACTTGTAAGAATTTGGACTCTATTGATTTTTTCTAACATATAAGAATTTGGTCTCCTCAATAGATTCAAGTGCACCTGTAGTTAAAAAGAATTGATGGGGGCCAAATTCTTAAATGTTGGGATCATTTGAGAGAATTTTTAGAGTTGACATTATTACCAGTCAAAATGTGAATTTAAGATTATTTAATCCAATAACCCTTCAAAATACAATATTTTTCCTTGTAAACTAATCCAACAAAACAAGATATGTATAGAGTAAATATTTGATAAATTACATGTTAAAAGTATTGTTAAATTGATAACTTGATGTAGTAGACAATACTTTGGACTTTTAGAAGATGTCAACATGACAATTTGCACCACTGCATAGTAGATCAAAGAATCATACTATAGATGCCCTTGCCCTTGTGACAGAACGGTCTAAAAATATTCTTTTGGTACAAAATACATCTCTTCAGTGTGAGAGGGATATTTTGTGCCAACACAACCAATATGAATTATTAATATATCATTTCTGTTTCTCAAGTATTATCTTATATTCTAATACTTATTCTCACGTCACTACAGAATGTCTCCTTACTATGAGGAGGCTAACTTTTGTTTCTTTTACAATCTGAATAACTAAAATCTCAATATGATGTTCACCCTCTACTACACACTGCTATTAGCAAAATGTAATATTTGTTAACTTTCTTTTCTTTTGTGTGTGTGTGGGGGGGGGGGGGGGGGGGGTGACCCCGTGACCGGCATGATGCCGTAAACACACCGGCACAAACCGTGTGATCAAGGTGGGTGTGGTTTGTTTCAACAGTTATGATTGGGTGTGGGTTTGTAAGTGGTGGTTTGATGGGTATTGCAAGTGTTTTAGTGATGATGTGATGAATGTGTGTCAGATTGTGATTGCATGCTATAGTGTGATAAATGTAATCCATGCCCCTAAGACCATTGGGTGTGGTTTGGTTAGTCTCTTTGGAGACCATCCGCCACGTAGGCGCCACATCAACATGGGAGGAGGACCATCCCCTTGGGGACTACCCAAGGGTGTGAAGGATGGACCATCAACTAGCTAAGGGACCCACTTTATCACAAATTAATACACACAACTAATAGGGGGCCCCACCTTTTGGATCATCTCAAACGTCCTGGAGAAGCCGCTGGCGAAGTGCCGAGCCCAAGGGGGCGGTGTCGACGGAGGGGGACGAGCAAAGACAGGAGGGGACGACCCCATACCCATGGTCTAATGCCCTTATTGAAAGATTCTTTAAATTTTTTGTTTATAACTTTTTCATGTTAAAACAACATTTCAAATCACTCACACACATATATAACTTTTTTTAAGACGTCAACATATAAAAAAGGTATTGAAAAGGTTGTTTTTATAGAGTTGAGGAGCAAAGTAGATGTATTACGTGGAAAGGGTTTATGGGTTAAATAAATAATAAATAGATATGGGCCAAAGATTTTCTTTATTGGTACTGTCCTGATTTGTTGTTGTAGGTAATGTCCAAATACTAAGAGCATTCACATCCAAACCATCAAATTATACATACATTCCACTAAAAAACAACTCCTATATCAATATATTTCCACTAAAAACAAATACTTTTTCTCTCTCCTTTTCAATTAAATAATATTATCATCACATTTTTCTCTCTCCTTCACTCACACCACTTTCAATATATATTAAAAAAATTATACTGGGTGAACAGTGTCCCCCCAAATATACAGATGAACAGTAACATTTTCTCTCTCCTCCACTCACAACCACCTTTTATACCCTTTATAATATAAAAACTCTCCCTCACATATTTTGATGGATAGAATGTGAATGCTCTAATATTACTTTTGCTTCCACTACTTCAATTTCTTTTGTTTTTACTGGTATCACTTCACCATTATGAGTTATCTTTTAATTTCTATTTTCTATTTTCTATTTTAAACAAAATACATTAATATAAAAAAGTATGGTCACATTTCCTTTAGAGTAAACTTCTATTTTGCTCTATGTGGTTTTGTCATTTTAACGGTTTTGCTCCAATAGTTTAAAAATAGCCATTTTCCTCCCTGATTTTTCTAACTTATCTTCATTTTGCTCCCAGCCTTTAACTCCATCAGGGAGGAAACTGGCGACAAACTCGAAAGATTAGGAAGCAAACTGGCGACAAACTCGAAAGATCAGGGAGGAAAATGACTATTTTTAAACTATTGGAGCAAAACCGTTAAAATGACCAAACCACAGGGAGCAAAACGGAAGTTTACTCTTTCCTTCATTACAAACTTAGTGATGTCACGTGATGTCAACCTATTGGTTCAGTTACCCACATAAGGCTATGGGGTATGGGGCTTGGGTTGGGGCGTGGGTTAGGGGAAAACGCCCAAGCCACCACCCCGGGTGGGCTTGGGTTGGGGCGTGGCTCTTGGGGCTTGGGTTTCAAGCCGGGCGTGGGGCGGGGGAGCAAGCTGACATGGCGGGCTGTGAATAGTTATAAATATATATATATATTAAAAAAAAAAAAGTTGATGTCCCAACCCAAGCCCCACCATACCCCCCTTCAAAGTGGGTTTGAGACTTGAGTTTTGAAATTACACGTGTCAACCGATGCCCCAACCCAAGCTCCACCATACCCCACGGCCTAAGCCAGTAAAAGAACTGTAGACCTCAATGAAAATTGTAGTAAAGATCTCGTTAGTGTTTTTGATATTACTTCATAAATTAAGATCTTGTTAGCTTTTTTTTTTCAGATGAATTAGAGTGCCAAAATAGATAGGGACGTAGATGAATCAAACATTCAGGTACTCGTTCGACAAGAAGTTGGCTTACTTATCAAACAAAGAAAACAAAAAAAAAAAAATTTTGCTCGTTTAGTTCAATGAACAAATACAAATAATTTTGTTATCAAGTGTTTTAAATAGTATAGTAAACAAACATATACGAAAATGAATATTATGTATATTTGAACTACAATAAATATTGATAAGTTTTGTAAAACAACGGCCTAATAGCAACATCTAATATGTAAAGGATAATATCGAGAATATAGAGAGAATGAGAAGTATAGAAAAATGAGAGAATTCTTATTCATTGATTGTACATATATCATATATGTAGATCAATACAACAACCCTAAAGCCTATTAACATTAGGTCAGGCTTAGCCTATGGGCCTAAATGTCTGCATTCATAACACTCCCTCTCAGACATTTAGAAATACACATACACTGTAAACATTATACTACTAGATAATGTTTACACGATTCTTCAGGACTGATGTTAACTGATACTGCAGGACCAGTTATGTTGCCTCATTAAAACCTTACTAAGAAAAACCCAGTGGGACAAAACTTAGTCAAGGAAAAAGAGTACATACACTGTGTATATTATGGGTACATTACTTGTATATCTTGATGATGTTGAATCCAATCTTCTGTGACAATTGCTTGACTTGATATTTGGCGTAGTCTTCTTTGATTTGAGTGTTGTTGTCTACATTGTCTTCATACAATATGGCTTGAGCTTCTCTTGATCAACTCTAATCTACATACTTCTTAAATATGCTGAAATCTTCGACCTTCATAACTTGTATCTGGATTGAGATCGAGCTCTATGCGAGTCTAATATATATCAATCATAACCCAGGACGCCATATTGTTCTTGTGGAACTATCCCGTGTCTCGAGTTTGTAAATATGTCAAATAATTATTTAATGCGCTTTATAATTCTGCCTCGTTAAAAACCATGCCAGGAAAACCCAATGGGACAAAACCGTAGCTAAGGGAAAAGAGTGCACTACGCATTATACATAATTAACAACATGATTTATGATTATGTTAAATTAGTACTTCGGGACCTATAAGATAAACTGATACTACTGGATCAGTTATGTTGTCTCGTTAAAAACCTTACCAAGAAAACCCAATGGGAAAAACTTAGTGAAGGGAAAAAGAGTGCAACATTTGAGATTAGAACTGTAATCTTACCAATACATCTAGCAAGAACGTAATATCAGATGTCGTCTTGTTTGCAAGATACGTCAATGCTCTGATCGCAATTAAGTATGGTACTTCTAGACTAAGTAGTTCAACATCCCTTTCTTGGGGTTGATAAGAATATTTTTTCTATGTCAAGCGATCAGACGATTGTTCATGTACTCAACGAATGAGCTTTTTCTATATAACATCTTCTAGATGTAGTCAGATTGATGAGCAAAAATAGTACATATATACTCGAACTACAGGTCGAGAATAACTACACTTTGTAAAGGTCATTCAAAATTTTCCTCTTTAGTTTGAGAGTTCCCTCTCGATGATGTTTACATTATCACTGTAAGAGTGAAATCTTGTTAAATAGATGTAGCTCATTTTATCAAAATTATACCTCTCTTTTCAGAGTATAGTTGACTGTACCACATACGAGTAGTTTCCTTTAAGATTCATATATATAACACCTATGGGGTTATTGTTTCATAATGCTTTTAGCATTTTTAATCCTTCAGGGGGTTTTCATACAGATGTCATTTGCAATTGTCTCGTACATGTATACGGTGATGACATCCATAAGTTGTTTTTATCTGAAGTCATTCTGAGATTGCGAGGTCGCTTAAACATCTAAAGATTATCGCATCCACTACAGGGGTATACGTTTCCTCGTAATCAACTGTTGGGATTTGGGAAAAATCTTTATGTTAAAACGCGTGCCTTACATCGCAAAAACTCATTATTTACGTTTCCTTTTATTTAAAGACACCCATTTATAACCTACTGGTTTGACTTCTATGGGTGTTCGAATTGCTGGTTCGAAAACGTTTAGTTTGTCGAGCAAATTTAGTTCAACCTTAAGTCATGTAGCCATTTTGGCTATTTGTGTGCGTACACTCTTGCACACTTTCTATATACGTAATCTTTTTTTTTCATCGATTACATCTATTGCTATAGCATAATCAAATATATCATTTTACACGTGTTTCATTACGGTTCCATATTGTACTTATTTTGTACATAATTCATCGCGATCTCATATTTGTTTGGTACTAGAGTTTCTTTTAGAACTCCATTAGCCTCTTTTGGGGTTTTGACAACAACCTTCTTTAAGGTTTAGTATGCAACCACTTCTGGGGTTTTGTATGCAACCACTTATGGTGTTTTATGTGCCAGCTCTTTTGGGGTTACACCAACTGCGTTACTCTACTCTTTTTGTGTTTGTGGGTTTTATCTTTTTGGAACCGATTTATCTCTCATAATTTATTAATATGATAATCATTTTGTGAGTACTTCCATTCGAGCAGATAAGTTTAAGCTGGTATATGTGACTTTGTCACCTTATTTGTGTTAGTGAATGCATCTTGTATTTCATTTGTTATTATTTGCAAATACGCGCTCTTTCTTTTGGACTTCAGATTTGCATTGACCACTTCAGGGGTCGATATATAATATGATGCATTTTTTTTATGTTACCAGTCTTTCATTTTCTTGTCTCCCCCTAAGACTGGGAATACGATGTACATATCCCATTTTATATGTTATGGTGGTGCTATTGGTACATAGGCTGCACAACAAAATATATAAAAAAAATGGAAACTTGGTTCTCTTCAGGAGACCAGTTGTAATGGGGAGTATTTGTGATAAGCAGTTGGTTTTGAATTGATATAATCAATCGACGAATTCCGTCTCGACTACGTATGCCTCTCACTATATTTCACATTGTGCCCAACAATGGTCCCTACAATTGGTTTGTCAAAGAACAGTGTTAAACCATGTAAAAAAAACAACGTTCCATAGTGTTGGGCACATGCTACATACGGGTAGCTAAAAACTCACATGTAACCATGTATGGATGCCACAATCCACGCAACTGTACATTTCAATGGTCCCATATAAGAGAGATTGTTTGTAGGAGTTTATTGTTTGGAAGGGCATAAAAATTTATTTGTCACAAAAAAAAACTAACTAGACATATGATAAGACATTTCGGGAGCAATGTTTTTAGATTACTTAGAGGTGCTAAGGTGCCGGTTAGCATGTTTGATTGTTTAGCATATCATGATGCTATCTTGATGACCTATTTGGTCATGCCATGTGGTGAACGTATAAATATTCTAGTAACTTCTGGTTACACACCATATTTGATTTAATAGAATATTGTGGAAAATTAGTATCATTTCTAGTAACTTCTAATATAGTTGAAATAATATTTGGGTAGTATACCCCCTAAATAACGAAGTTCTGCCCCGTTGTAAGTATCATAACCCCGGTTACGTATTAGATACGCTGCCCGATTGATCCAGGGTTCCGTAACGGCTGTCGTGGTTCTGCCCGACGTAGTCGTTGGAATGCCGTCTCGAGGAGGGTAATACTAATGTAAATATTAAGGGTTATTATACTAAAGCGTGTGCATTTGTGTTAATTATAGATAATCACCAGGAAACCCTTAAAGGAAACCTAAGACAGCAATGTGAGTAATCTCCTTTTTGTTAACTATTTTTACAAAACCTCACCTAAATTAAATTACATTAAACAGTGATTGAGTATTTGTATTCTACAATTATCGTCGGTATATTGGGGTTTTGTATACAAAATTTGTTACTACCTTGCGAGGAGTAACATGACCACAAGTCGGGTTGACAGTACCGTGGGTGGTAATTAAGTAGATGGAAACAAATGTAATTGCGCGACCGCCCTCAATACTGTACAATGGTTTTTACTAAACTTGATTAAACTGGGATTCACTCACCAGTATTTCCCACTGACAAAATATTTTTAAACGCGTTTCAGGTAACAAAATGTGAAAGCCAAATAGAAGCCAGCTGGACAACACTGAAGGCTTGGAAAAGTGGCAATAACGTTACCTAAAATAAAGAGATGTTTTAATTAAATAAAATAGGGTTTATCCCTATGAAAATATGTGTACTTAAAACTTGGGATTTTCCCATGTGTTTAATATTATAAAAGCATGGTATTTTACTATGATAAAATATTTTCTAACTACGATCCTGATGTAATTTCCGCTTCCAAACTGATAAACCCAGATACCACCAAAACTGGTCGCGGCCGCCCGTTCCCGGGTTTGTTAGGGGATGGGGGTTGCGACAGAAGGTGGTATCAGAGCTAAGCCACTGATTCAGCCACAGAAGTGTTCTGCTGACACCAAGATATTATTCAATATGTTAGGAAATTTTCTAAGGAACTATGTGCATATCTGTATATTATCATTGTGTGTTATTTGACTATTTGTTAGTTTACAGTATGAGCGACCAAGGACCTTCCGACGCCTACCGTCAATTGTCCAGCTCACCTAGGAGCGAAGGCACCTCTTCACAGCCTGCCCTCTCAGGGTATTCAACTGACAATGAAGAAGGGATATTCGTGTTTAAGGCTCAGTCTGAAGAGCCATTCTGTAACACCCTAACAATTAATAACTTGAAAACGACGTAGCGGAAAAATGAGCCCAAAAATTTTCTTTCTTTATTAGCCATGTAACATACTTGATGTCTAATACTAGAAATATTTAATACTTGACTAAGAGATTTACATTGTTCATTCTTAATTATCGCATCCATTTACATATAAAATCCCCAGTTATGTGACTACTCTTCCTGTACAATTCTTGCTCTTGACTCGATCTTCAATCCTCCAATACTTTATGCCGATGTTAATCTGTGTAACCTACATTCACCACAAACATGCACATCATTAGAATTTGATAACTACAATTCATAATCTATCATACATAATTAAATGACCACGTCGCGTTCTTTCTATTCTTGCAAGTCCTTTCAATCATTCTTCCACGTACAATCTAGCATTCCAATTCCTCAAAACTGCACAACAGATTTCAATAGCATACCTGCAAATCTCATTTCATTCTCAAGGCATATGATTAGCAACTTAATATTCAAACGTTGGGAAGCTATGTATACATCTATTCAAGCCCCATTCATTCGTGTACCATAAATACTACATCGTGCCTACGTACATCCGTGTGTATACTTATAGTCATCTAATACATACACCCTTACATACGTACATATATACAAGCTCATACGTAGCACTCACACAATTCAATATGGTTTACTGACATGTCCTAATTTCAACCTCCGAGTAGTAAAACATGAGTGAACAACTTACATACATACTTTCTCTTATTTATAATTCTTACTCACGTTTCCTAAACGCTTTTTACATGACTTTCGGGTACATTTCGGATCTTAAATATGAGTTCCATACTCATCCGTAGCTTATCAAGCCATTTGGTAGGGCCGAGGTGCATTATAGAAGCTTATCGGGACTTGGGATGGGTTCACGAGGTCCGAAATCAAAGAAAAAACAAAGAAATGCATAACTTTACATTTTGCACCTGACCTCCACCGTAAGCTACGGTGGCTACCGTAGCTTACGGTGGCCCCAAAAACCTTACGGTGGCATTAAACTGCCTTACGGCAGAAAGAAAGGTCCAGCACCCACCGTAACTTATGTTGGCTACCGTAAGTTATGCTGGCGCCCAGATCAGCTTTCCATTTTTATACCAAAACTCGCATAACTTGCTCGTTTTGCATCCGTTTCACTTGAAACTTGTTTCTAATTATTCATAAAACATTTCCCTACCTAATTACCTTAAAATCCATACCTTGAGGTCCTTAAACAATATGAATTACATTACCGTTACACGATTCATGCATATATGTTCGACCCGTTTGATTTCGCCATGCACTTTTTGTTACCTTGTGATCTATTAACAACTTATTACGACTTTCCTTTCCATTTACTTACCTTCTCAATCATTCCTAAAAGACTCCTAACCTTCAAAAATAGACTTTAATTATATACTAAGAAGTGAGGTTCGGAACTCACTTACCTTGTGCATCCGTGTTCGTAACTGCTTCCTTGCCTCATTTTGATCCGTTAGCCTTCCATGCTTGGTCCATGCTAGTATGGTTCCTATTCTTTCATACCGTCATGCCATAATAATGTTAGTATTCATGCTCATTCATATTAACACACATTTTCCAACTCTTATCTACAATGTCTTTCACTAACATGCATACGACATGAATAGTCAACCACATTGTTCAATATCTACGAAATCCAAATTCGTTGTCACACATAACACATAATTGGTCTAACACATATTCCATGATCTCTTGATTCTTACATTTGTGTCAAAATGTCTAACCATGCTATAAATTCTCGGTTGACTTTCAGAAAGTCAACCTTCTAGCATATAGCTTCCTATTTTTGAACATGCATTCATGTTGATATGGTAGACCATATTAGTGACATCATATTCATTTCATACATAATGTTGTATGACACATACAACTACATAACCACCTAGTCACATACACAACATACACATAATCAATTCACACATACTTATGCTTTCATAATTCTATATTCGACAACCACACCCTATAAGAATCAACTTAACATATTCGTAACATCATCCTTTGCTTGTAAGGTCATATGCTATACATTTAGTACACGTTCACTTTTAACCGCAATTAAGGGATTAATAGACCACATAGCAAACCTCACCCGTTCAAACTCAATGTACAAGCTCCTAATGCATAAACTTGACCAACACATACATTCAACCCAAATTCTTATACGAGTTCCATCTAAAGCACATTCTTCAAGTTAGTAAACTACTAAATTCATCACAATCACTTTCTATACATATAAACTTACAACTTACATACAATTCCACATATTTGCTCTCTTAGGCATTTCATCGAACGCTTGGCGTGCGTACCACTATTTAAGCTTAATGTACAAGTATATCATGCCTCACTTCCTACTTCATGCTTTCATTCATCAACACCATAAAACATTAAGTAAACTCATATTATGCTTAATTTAGCTAACAAGATTTCTTCATATACCACATAATACATCAATCTTTCACAAGAATTAGACATGGATGATGATTCAAGTCATCATCCTCACCATAACTAATGGGTTTCACCTCTAAGCATCAAATTAACCTAAATCATGCAATATCCATGTTCCATATGAAGATTCTAATACCTACACATGTTCAATTTCACTTAAATTCATGGATTAAAACATAACCCACTTCATACAAGTTCACCAATCTTAGTTTTGAGACATACCTTATGATCCCCTTGTGAAGGTGATCATTAATCCATGTTTATTCATGAATTTGAGCTTCGATTTACCCTTCAATTTGATCATTTAAGGTTGAGCTAGGGTTTGGCTCCTTTGGGAGCTCCTGAACGATCCAGAACACACACGAATGCGTGTTTGTGTGTGTTGTTATTTTCTTTTAATATCTCAACTTTCATTTTAACCCACTTTAGTCCCTCGTGTTTGTTAATTAAACATAATTGGCACCATTTTCATCTTTCTATAGCTTTTACCATTCCCTCAACTAGGTTAAATAGCCTAGTTACTTATTTCATGATATGTCCTATAGGAACATATAACAATATAAACATTCGGGTTTTGGGGTGTTACACATTCCCTCCTAAAAAGAGAGGATGGTTCAGTAAAGAGCGCATGAACGTAGGAAAATGATGAAAAAGTTGCAACAGCGCTTTAGCAGTCATTAAGAGAGAGACAGATGCTCACACCCAGGATATGCTCAATAGGAGTCTAGCAAACTTCCATATCCTAGCAACCACAGCTGCCGACCCTAACCTGGAGCAAATGATAGCACCCCAGCCATTACCACTGTTTCCCACACAGCCAATGGAAATCGAGAACAACCCAGAAAACCAATTTCCAATGCCTGAGTTTGACCCAATGGAGATACCTAGGGTACCATCACCCAATCCCTTAGACCCAGATTACGACCCATGGTTAGACGACAATAGGGACTATGTGCAACGCTACCCAACACCAGAAAATGAACCCATGCCAAATCTAGCAGCCTAGCCAGGTTTGGACCCTCTAGATCCCTACTATGATAGTGATTACATCAAGGAAATTTTAGAGAATCCATACCCGTACCAGGAACCCATGCCCCAGTACCCAAACCCAGTCCCAGCACCTGCACCCCCAATGAGTGCAGAAAATGTGCAAGAGCTCCGAACTTTCGGAGAAGAGATTTTAGAAAGTAGCGAGAGAATGAGGCAGGTCGGAGAGCGACTCGTCTGGAAGTATGACAAGCGCAATATGGAGTTCTGGATGAACCCATACCAGTGAAGGTGATGGTGGAAGTAGTGGTAATAATAATAATAATAATATAATATAATAATATATAATATGTGTGTATGTTTGAAAAAAAATCTAAATCATAGCTACGGATGTCTACTAGTAGTGTAATTTCAATTTCAGTTGTATTGTAATTTTAAATTTCTAGTTTCAGTTTGTATTAGATGCATGCAATATAAGAAAGAGTAAGTCGCAATGATCGACGTTTTTTTATCAATATGTGTGTTGTGTGATTTGTTGTATTAAATATTATCTTATGATATTAATACGTGGTAAATGTTTAAAATTCAGATGGATAACGAAGTGAACCAGGAAAACCAGAATAACGATAACCCGAACAATGATAACAATGGAAATCAAGTGGATAACAGTGCCATCCAACACATAGTGGCACAAGGGATAATAGATGTGATGCCATATATTATTCAAACAGTCAGGGAAGCGGATAATAAGAGTAACCATAGCAGCAAACGACCAACTGAACCTGAACGCAGCGTAAACAATGGACCCATACTTCAAGTGCCCATTCCCAAAAGAAGAAGAACCATATCTTATGGTTGTTCTTATAAAGAATTTTGGTCTTGTAAACCAATTGAATTCTCGGGCAATGAAGGGGCCGTTGCAGCTCTACGCTGGATAGAAAAGACTGAGGTAGTATTAAAAATAAGCAAGTGTGCGGAAGAGGATAAGATAATGTTTGCTTCCAATCTGTTTAAGAACTCAGCCTTAGAATGGTGGAACACTATCCTCCAGTCTAGGGGAAGTGACAGGGTTTACAATATGGAATGGGAGGAATTTAAGAGTATGGTAGAAAGGAAATTCTGCCCTCCCAATGAAAAAGAACAAATAGCAAATAAGTTCTTAAACCTTAGAATGACTGGAGTGGATAGTAAGGGTTATACTACGTTATTCTTTGAATACGCTACAATATTACCAACCCTTGCATCACCTGAACCAGTATTAATCTCCCGTTACATCTGGGGATTAATTAGTGAGATTAGACATGTAGTCAAGGCAGCTAGACCTCAAACTATAGAAGAAGCTATAAAAACTAGCAAACACCTTGACTGATGAGTTAGTGCGTACACGAGAAGAAGACCAGAGGAGAAACCTAGCTCAGAAGCTTACCCAGGGATTCCGTTACGGTAATTCCAACCGTGGGAGGAATGTAGGTTCTACCTCTGCACCCTACTGCAAGGCCTGCAAGAAAAAGCATTCAGGAAAATGCTCCACTTACTGCAATTTCTGCAAGATGCCGGGACACAAGGAAGAAGACTGCAGAAGGAAACCTAATAATGGGATGTGCTTCAACTGTGGAGAAAAAAGCCATATCAAGCCGAACTGTCCGAAATTAGCTCCAGCCATGAACAACAAGAACACTAAAAATGCTAGAGCATTTGTTCTGACTGCAGATGAAGCCAAGATGATTCCAGATGTGATAGCCGGTACGTTTTTAGTTAATGATGTTTTTGCTAAATGTAACACCCCGAAAACGGGTTTGGTAATCAAACCCCGTTAATACTAAAAGACGGGTAAAGTACCGTTAGTGGTAAAAGTAACCCGGTAAATATTAGGATTTAAATAAATAATCCTAATATTAAATACAACGTGAATAAAAGCTTTTAAGGAAATAAGTTTATAAGAGGCCCGAATTAACGGGACTTAAAATAAACTAAGTCATAACTTTCCCGAATTCACCAAGTAGCTAGGAATATTAACCTAGTTAAAAAGGTGTCTTAAAACAATAAAGAAAACATGGGTAATAACCCTTTTTATAAAGTTACAAACTAGAGGGGCTAAAAATGGAAGATTCGAAACTTAATTATTTAAAAACAAAACACTACACACACAATGTGTGTGTGTGTGCGTGAGAATGATCAGGAGACAAGCTCCATGGGAGCTAACCCTAAACTCAACAAAACCTTCAAGTGTGAGAATGATATGTTTGTGTTAGAAATCATCATAGTTGATGGTTGATGCGAGATACTTAAACAATTTGCAAGTTTGAGTATTTAACCATACATGACTTGAAATTAGGTTTTTGTTGGCATGATGATGTTAGTGTTAAACTTGCGATTAGAATCATCATATTAGTTACTAAAGACAAGCTACTTGAACCATTTAGGTGTTTGAGTACATGAATCATAATTACCATGAATTGGGTTTGGTATAAAAAGATGGAAATGATGATAAACTCGTGTTTAAAATGATGTTGACATCATCATGTGTTAAGAAAGATTAATGTAGTGTTAATTCGATGGATAATGGTTATAAAACTTGGTTAATAAAGGGGATAAACGGTAGACTAAGAAGGATGCTACCGGGTAATTGACCAAGTAATTAAACGAGTAGTCGAGCTACATCGTGTAATTACTGATGTTACTAGGCCGTTGAATTTTAAAAGGTCAAACCGGCCTATAATACGATGAATGATAATTTTGGATATAAAATGCGTAAGGTGGAAAAATCATATTAAGTTGTGATAAAACTAACCACCTTGTGAAATGATGAATAATAGTTGGCGCTTAAACAAGCTAGGTGAAGCTTGGGGTTAATATAACAACCCTAAAGAAAACCAACACCCTAATATATTTTAAAATATCCCAATATGTCTTAAAATACACCCCATACGTGAAAACGGGCCCCGAATACCTTAAATATTATTAAAAATAATTAAAAATTAAGTTTTTAGGGTTGAGCCGGGCCGCGTAGCCCTTGGGCTAAACCCTACGCGGGCCGCGAGAAGGTGAAAGCTGGCTGAACCCTGGGCCGCCACGTGGCCCCACACATGTTGAGCCTACTAGCTGATCCGGATCACCTATGCCGATGACCAGAGTTGACGCGGGCCGCGTAGGCCTTTGTCTACTCTTACGCGGGCCGCGTAAAAGTCGAATTCAGGCCCTATAAATTGATTTGCTCGGATCTTCAGTCAGTTCGTCCCAAATCTTTCTTTCTCACTTAATTTCTTAATAGTAGGTATTATACTCGGGTCTAATACCCCCTTAAATAGCGAAGTTCTGCTCCGTTGTAAGTATCATAACCCCTGGATACGTATTAGATACTCTGCCCGATTGATCTAGGGTTCCGTAACGGCTGTCGTGGTTCTGCCCGACGTAGTCGTTGGAATGTTGTCTCGGGGAGGGTATTACTAATGTTAAAATGAGTTATTATACTAACACGTGTGCATTTGTGTAAATTATAGATTGTCACCAGGAAACCATAAAGGATAATCTAAGACAACAATGTGAGTTTATCCGCTTTTTGTTAACCTTTTTGTGAACTATTTTACAAAACCTTAAATGCTTAACAACTAGATTAAGCAGTTATTAAGTATTTGTAAGAATACAATTATCATGAGTATGTTGGGGTTTTGTATACAAAATTTGTTACCACCTGGTCAAGGAGTAACATTTCCACAAGTCGGGTCTGACAGTACCATGGATGTTAATTGATATAACTTGGAAACAAATGTAATTGCGAGATCGCCCTCAATACTGTACAATGGTTTTTATTTAAATTTGATTAAACCGGGATTCACTCACCAGTATTTCCCACTGACAAATGTTTTTAAAATGCATTTCAGGTAACGAATTGTGAAAGCCAAATAGAAGCCAGCTGGACAACACTAAAGGCTTGGAAAAGTGGCAATAAAGTTACCTAAAATAAAATAGATGTTTTTATTAAATAAAATAGGATTTATTCCTATAAAAATGTGTGTACTGCAAACTTGGGTTTTATCCCATGTGTTTAATATTATAAAAATGTGGTATTTTACTCTGATCAAATATTTCCTAACTACGGTCCTGATGAAAATTCCGCTGCCAAATTAGACAATACGCGATACCACCGAAACTGGCTCGCGGCCGCCCGTTCCTATGTTTGAAATAGGGATCGGGGGTTGCGACAGAAGGTGGTATCAGAGCTAAGCCACTGATTCAGCCACAGAAGCGTTCTGCCGACATCAAAATTTAAATTGTTAGGAAATAAATTACGGGAATACATGCATAATTGTATTTTCTTGTTATGTGTTATTTGACTATTTATTAGTTTACAATATGAGCGACCAAGGACCATCTGACGCGTACCGTCAATTGTCTGGTTCGCCTAGAAGCGAAGGTGCCTCTTCTCAGCCTGCCCTCTCAGGGTACTCTGCTGATACGGAAGAAGGAATATTCATGTTTAAGGCTCAGTCCGAGGAGCCATTCCCTCAGAAAAAGAGAGGATGGTTCAGTCGAGGGGCACACGAGCGTAGAAAGCGTATGAAAAAGTTACAAGACCAGAGAGTACTAGCCGCAGCCAAAAGGGAGACCGATGCCTATGCCCAGGATATGATTAATAGGGGTATAGCTAATATCCACATTCTAACAACCACTGCAGCTGACCCTAACCTGGAGCAAATGATAGCACCCCAACCACAGCCACCAATTCCTGACCAACCAATGGAAATAGAAAACCCTGAAAATCAAGTAGAAATGCATGATTTTAATCCGGAGGAAATACCTAGGGTACCAGCACCAAATCCATTAGACCCAAATTACGACCCCTGGTGGGATGACGTTAGGGACTATGTGCAACGTTACCCGATACATGAAGACATGCCCATGCCAAACATAGTAGCCTACCCAGGTTTGGATCCTTTAGATCCCTATTACCACGATGTATACATTAGGGAAATTTTAGAGAATCCTTACCAATTCCAGGCACCTACACCTCCATACCAGGAACCCGCACCCCAGATTCTGAACCCAGTCCTAGAACCTGCACCCCTAATGAGTGCAGAGAACGTACAAGAACTTAGGACATTTGGTGAGGAAATTTTAGAAAGCAGTGAAAGAATGAGACAGGTGGGAGAACGACTCGTCTGGAAGTGCGACGAGCGCAATATGGATTTCTGGATGAATCCATATCCATGAATGTGATGGTAGAAATGGTAGTAATAATAATATTAATAATAATAAAATAAAATAATATGTGTGTATGTGTATGTGTATGAAAAAAAAAACTACGGATGCCTATTATTAGTAGTGTAACTTTAAATTTCAGTCAGGATTGCAATTTTAATTTTAGTACTGGTGTGTAATAGATGCATATTATATGAATAGAGTAAAGTCGCAATGATCGACGCTTTTGACCAAAATGCGTGTCATGTGATTGGTTATATTAAATATTATTTTGTGATATTAATACATGGTAAATGTTTAAAATTCAGATGGCCGACGAAGGAAATCAAGGAAATCTGAATAACGATAACCAGAGTAACATTAACTTGGTTAATGAGAACCCGAGCATCAATAACAATGGAAACCAAGTGGATAATAGTGCTATCCAACACATAGTGGCACAAGGAATCATAGATGCAATGCCATTTATTATTCAAACGGTTCAGGAAGCGAATAATAAAAGTAAACATAGCAGTAAGCGACCAACTGAACCAGAAAACAGCGTAAACAATGGACCTGTATTTCAAGCACCTATTCCTAAAAGAAGAAGAACCATGCCTTATGGTTGTTCTTATAAAGAATTATGGTCCTGCAAACCAATAGAATTCTCGGGCAATGAAGGACCCATTGTAACTCTACGCTGGATAGAAAAGACTGAGGCGGTTTTAAAAATAAGCAAGTGTGCTGAAGAAGATAAGATAATGTTTGCTTCTAATCTATTTAAAAACTCAGCCTTAGAATGCTGGAACACTATCCTCCAGTCCATAGGAAGTGATATGGTTTATAATATGGAATGGGAGGAATTTAAAAATTTGGTAGAAAGGAAATCCTGCCCTCCCAATGAAAAGGAACAAATAGCAAATAAGTTTTTGAACTTAAGAATGACCGGGGTAGATAGTAAGGGTTATACTACTACATTCTTTGAATATGCTAGAATAGTACCAACCCTTGCATCACCTGAACCAGTATTAATCTCCTGTTACATCTGCAACTTCTGTAAGATGCCAGGACACAGGGAAGAAGATTGCAGGAGAAAATCCAGTAATGGATTATGCTTCAATTGTGGAGAAAAATGTCATATCAAGCCAAACTGTCCAAAACTAGCTCCAGTCGCAAACAAAAAGAACACTAAAAATGCTAGAGCATTTGTGCTAACAGCAGATGAAGCCAAAATGATTCCTGACGTCATAGCCGGTACGTTTTTAGTTAATGATGTTTTTGCTAAAGTATTATTTGACTCTGGTGCAAACCAAAGTTTTATTAATACTTCATTTTGCAAACTTCTTAATCAATCATTAACTAAACTCTCACAAGAGTGTCTAGTCGAGGCAGCGAATGGAGAAACAGTTAGGATTTCTGAAATGTTGCAGGGAGCAAGAATAGAATTTTTAAATCAAAAGTATATTGCAAACCTTTACCCAATGAATCTGGCAGGATTTGATGTCATTTTAGGAATGGATTGGTTAATAGCCAATAAATCTAATATTTTATGTGATCAAAAGTCGATTCAAGTAAATTCACCGAAAGGTGAAAAGATCACAATTAAAGGAGATAAGCCCTCTAGATCCACAAAATTCATCTCTGTGATGAAAACTGCAAGTTATATAAGAAAAGGATCTATAGTGTATTTGATTTCTATAATCACTAACACCAAAGGAAAAGAACTAAAAGATATTCCAGTAGTGTCTCAGGTTTCAGATGTATTTCCGGAAGAATTACCAGGACTACCGCCGGACAGAGAAGTTGAATTCAGAATTCATCTACTGCCAGGGACAACACCAATTGCCAAAGCACCCTACCATTTGGCACCCGCTGAAATGCAGGAACTAAAGAAACAGTTAGATGCATTATTAGAGAAGGGATTCATACATCCAAGTTCGTCGCCGTGGGGAGCACCGATTTTATTCGTTAAAAAGTAGGACGGATCAATGCGTATGTGCATTGACTATCGGGAATTAAACAAGGTCACGATTAAGAACCGGTACCCATTACCGAGAATCGATGATCTGTTCGATCAATTGCAAGGAGCTCGATTTTTCTCCAAAATCGATTTAAGGTCAGGATATCATCAATTAAAGGTACAGGAAGAGGACATTCCTAAAACTGCATTTAGAACCAGGTATGGTCATTATGAATTTACTGTCATGCCATTTGGTTTAACCAATGCCCCAGCTGCATTTATGGACATGATGAACCGAATATGTAAGCCATATTTGGATAAATTCATAACTATCTTTATAGATGATATTCTAATTTACTCTAAAAATAAAGATGAACATGCAAAGCATTTGCACGCACTTTTAAGTCTATTAAGAAAAGAAAAGCTTTATGCTAAGTTTTCCAAGTGCGAGTTTTGGCTAGAACAAGTACAGTTTCTTGGACACTTAGTTAATCATGAAGGAATTCATGTGGATCCCACAAAGATCGAGGCGATTACCAAATGGAAAACCCCTGAATCACCAACCGAGGTTAGAAGTTTCTTAGGATTGACCGGTTATTATAGAAGATTTATTCGAGATTTTTCTAGAATAGCCATTCCTTTAACTAAGTTAACCTGTAAATCCATTAAGTTTGAATGGGGACCAAAACAGGAAGAAGCTTTTAGAATTCTTAAACAAAGATTAACTAATACACCCATACTAGCGTTACCAGAAGGAACTGAAGACTTTGTAGTCTATTGTGACACTTCCAAACTAGGTTATGGATGTGTATTAATGCAACGTCAAAAGGTTATAGCTTATGCGTCTAGACAGCTTAAGAATCATGAAGAGAATTATTCAACCCATGACTTGGAATTAGGAGCTATAATTTTTGCCCATAAGATTTGGAGACATTACCTTTATGGTAGTAAGTTTACCATATTCACTGATCATAAAAGTTTAAGGTATGTTTTCGAGCAAAAGGAATTGAATATGAGACAAAGACGCTGGATGGAGATGCTTAGTGATTATGATTGTGATATCCAGTATCATGAAGGAAAAGCAAATGTAGTGGCAGATGCTTTAAGCCGAAAGTATCATGAAAAGCCAAAAATGATACGTTCTCTTAAATTAAATCTACAAGTAGATTTAAATGATCAAATTAGAAAAGCACAAGAATCAGTAATCAAGGATGATACTGAAAAATTAAAAGGGATGATTAAGGAATTAGAACAAGGAACAGATGGAATTTGGAGATTCCATAAAAAGAAAATGTGGATACCTAAGTTAGGGAACCTGCGCCATCGTATATTAGAAGAAGCCCATAAGTCCAAATATACGATGCATCCCGGAAGTGATAAGATGTACCAGGATTTAAGAAAGAATTTCTGGTGGATAGGAATGAAAAAGGACATAGCAGCCTATGTTTCTAAATGTTTAACTTGTTCTCAAGTCAAGGCTGAACATCAGAAACCCTCAGGTTTATTACAACAGTTAGAAATGCCAGTGTGGAAATGGGAATTGATAACAATGGATTTTGTTACTAAATTACCCAAAACAAAGAAAGGTAATGATACAATCTGGGTGATTGTAGATAGACTAACTAAGTCAGCTCATTTCCTACCAATGAAAGAAACTTTCAGTATGGAACAGCTAGCTAAATTATATGTAAATGAAATAGTTTCATTACATGGAATACCTTTATCAATTGTTTCTGATAGAGACAGTCGTTTTATCTCTCATTTTTGGGCAAGTTTCCAAAAAGCCATGGGAACTAAGTTAAATCTAAGCACAACTTATCATCCTCAAATAGACGGACAAAGCGAAAGGACAATTCAGACAATGGAAGACATGCTTAGAGCCTGTGTAATTGATTTTGGAGGTAATTGGGACGATCACTTACCTTTAATAGAATTTTCTTATAATAATAGTTATCACACAAATATCAATGCTGCACCATTCGAAGCACTTTATGGACGAAAGTGCCGAACCCCAGTCTGTTGGGCAGAAATTGGAAAAAAGCAACTATCTGGACCTGAAATAGTACAAGAAACAACTGACAAGATCATTCAAGTCAAGGAACGACTGAAAGCAGCACGTGATCGGCAGAAAAGTTATGCTGATAACCGACGCAAACCATTGGAATTTCAAGTAGGGGATAAAGTATTATTAAAAGTCTCTCATTGGAAAGGAGTGGTAAGATTCATCAAAAGAGGAAAGCTAAGTCCCAGGTATATTGGACCTTTTGAGATTATTAGAAGAATAGGACCTGTAGCCTATCAGCTACAACTGCCAGAGGAAATGGCAGGAATACATGATGTATTTCATGTATCTAATCTCAAGAAATGTCTAGTCGATGAATCACTTGTGGTGCCTCTCAAAGACATAGAGGTAAATGAACAACTTAAGTTTGTAGAAAGGCCTCTACAGATCGAAGACAGGAAAGTCAAGAACCTCAAGCATAAGAGATTAGTTCTGGTCAAAGTGAAGTGGGACTCCAAAAGAGGACCTGAGTACACATGGGAGCTTGAGTCGGAAATGCAAAGGAAATATCCACTCTTGTTCCAGTAGATCTCGAGGACGAGCTCTAAAACAAGGTGGGGAGGATATAACAACCCTAAAGAAAACCGACACCCTAATATATTTTAAAATAACCCAATATGTCTTAAAATACACCCCATACGTGAAAACGGGCCCCGAATTGTAACACCCCAAAGTCGTTATATGTATATATGTTAAAATAAGTATTTATAAATGTAATTGTTGTTAGAATGGTAACTAGGATTATGAACCTAGTTAGAGTGTAAGTAGGATTTTAACCTAAAGAATAGATTTTGGCCATAAAAAATAAAAACATCCAAACATGAGGGGCTAAAATGGAATGAATGGAAAGATAAATTATAAAAACAAAATTTAAAACCCAAAAACACACTAGGGGCGTGTGTGGGTTCGACCAGAGAAGAAGAAAAGAAGGGGGAACCCTTCTCAAACCCTAAATCAACAAATTGAAAGGCTAATTGGGGCTATAATTCGTGCATGAATCAAGATAATCAATCATCCATACTTGTCTAACATAAGGTAAGTTGAATTTCATGATTTGGTGATATTTGTAGAAAGTGGGTTGCAACCAATCCAAGAGTTCATGTGAAATTAGTATGATTATGAGTTAGAATCGTCTTATAGAACAAGAATTATGCTTGAATTTGGTTATCTTGATGATTAAAAAAAGAAAAAAACCCACTTGTAAGTAGTAGCATGATGAAGTATGATGATCATGAAGGTGCCAAAAATAGGTGTAATGTTAATGTATGAACTTGTATATGAAAGAGTATTGGTAGATAATTGATGTAGGATGATCATTATGTGAATTTGATTGATTATGATAATCCATGTTATGAAATAGGAAGAATGTGCATACACTACTTATACATTATGCTTAGGAAGTAGTACGCACACCAAGTATTTGATGAAATGTCTAGGTGAAGTTAGAATGTGAGATTTTTAGAAAAAAATTGATGAAACTAAATCTGTCCAGAAAGTTACAGCCGATTTTAATCGACTGTAACCGGGTCAAATCTAGTCAAAAACTGATGTTTATTGAGTTTGTGATGAACTTCCAGGAATAACCTTTCAAACCCAAAATTGCATTTTTTCGACAAAAAATGAACGTTTTATGAATTTTTCCATATCGAAGGTTCAGGCTGCGTTTTCTGGCAGACTTTGCAGCCCATTACGAATGTCATAACTCAATTTAGGAATGGAGTTATGATCCCAAATTTTTACTGTAGGTAGCTTTAGGAGGTTATAAAAATCACCAACTGGAATTATGTCAATCGGTTGAACGAGGATTTTTAGATGAATTTTTCCGTGGGCTGCAGTCAAAAAATGACGAATCTGATTGCTGCTTAGTAAATGATTTTTTATAAATTTTTGATAGAGAGTTAGACTCTAAAAATTTAACACAAGGATAAACCCTCCGGGGGGCACGTCACATAAAAATATCGTAATTTTTGCAAGCTCGTAAGTACCGTAAACGGACGTCCCAAAACAGCTTATTTTCAGTGAATTGAGCGCAGGCATGTTAGTGAATGAATTGACTAATGAAAATCAAATGTGGAATATGAATTTGATATGATTGTTAATATATACAATCTTATATGCTAACAAGAATGTGGATGCAATGATATGAAAGTATAGGGATCATGTCAAGATGGATGGAAGCACGAAAGGCTAACGGGTCAGGAGGATACAAGGAAGCGAACGCAAATACGGACGCGTAAGGTAAGTTAATTCCGGACTTACCCTTTAGTTTTATAATGTATTGTTGTATGGTAATTATTGTGTGTTATGTAAGAATGTATGAGTCAATGGTAGTACTAAGGTAAGTTTTAGTGGAAATGAGTGAAAAGTGGTTAAGAAAGCGTTTCCATCAAGTATGGGTAAGAAAGGAAATTACTAGTTGATATCGTGCTTAAAGATGAAATAAGTGGTTATACATGTAGGTATGAGCTGATTGATGAAAGTAATCGGAACTCATAGGAGAGTATGTCTATGAACACATAAGGGTGGAGAATTATGTGTATGTGATTTACATGTATTAGACGTGTGTGTTTAGGACTTGGATGTTATGTTGTGTAAGATGTAAATTGTAGGTATGTGTACGAATAGAAAGGTATGTATGCATTAATTGGAATTTAATTATATGCATGAATGAATAAGACTTGTTTATGTGTATACGTGGACTTATTCATATGAATGAAAACTAATGATGCTAACCGTTTTTCTATAGAGAATGAAATGGAAGTGCAGGTATACTAAAAACGGAAGTTGAAGGTTTGACAATGAAATCCAACGATGGTGTTCGAATGGATGGACGAATGGATTAACATAAGCGAAAGCATGAGATGTTAACGCCTAATTATGCGTGTTTAAAACTTACGTAACATGTCACTAGTTGCTAACGATGTGATTGTATGTGGTGTCTGCAGGTTGTACAAAATTATAGGTTCTCATCATGGAGTGTAAGCGGTTGAAGATCGAGTCAACACATGGATTGTACGCATGTGTGTAGCCACGTAATTTAATATAAGTGTGTCCGGTTTTATTCAATTTATAGAAAGGTCTAATGTATTTAATGTAACATAATGATTTAATGTATTTCCAAGTATGTTGGAATGAATATAATGAAAGAAATTTTTAAGTTCGTATTTCCGCTACGTCATTTGGTTAAAACGTGTTAGGGTCTTACAAGTTGGTATCAGAGCCTGAGTTTGAGTGAAATCAAGTACAAATAAATGAGTACTTGAACTCAAACCCGTGTGCTCTTGTGATTAGTGACCCGTATAATCCGAGACTCGATCGAGACCGAAAGGTAAAATTTAATACAAGTAAGTATGTGTGATGTTACTAACAATGATGAATGTGTAAGGTGAGCTTGTTAGACAATGAGGATGTTCCATAGTCACGGGCTAGTATGAAGGCTAAGGCGTGTGATATGTCAGGCAAATGGACCCCAGGTACACAAATTTTAAATTTGGTAAGTATCGGTATTTAGCATACCTTTATATACGAGGGTGAAATCCTTGAAGAATTCATATGAGTGTGGCACGAACTTAAGACCGGTTCCCTAGATATAAAGTGATGATTCTTATGAAGACACGAGACTAGTATGTGGATTGCACGCCTGGCCAGTGTGCAAGAAGCATAGGACGCTCGTGAGACCATGAGAATCATCACATGTATGGCCAGAAGAATTGGGAAATATGGATCGTGTGGGATGGAAAGGGGTCCAACGATTCTTTAAGAATCGGGTCAAACAAAAGAAAGAAAGAAAGATAAGAATGAAAATGTTTGAATCCGTAAGTAAGTACGGATCAAACAAGTAAGAATGAATGGTAAGAATGAAAATGTTTGAATCCGTAAGTAAGTAAGTACGAATCAAACAAGTAAGAATGAAAGGTTTGAATTCGTAAATGAATTTAAACATGAAAGGAATGAAAAGAATGGAAAGTATGAATGAATGTTTGAATCCGTAGACGAGTGCGGATCAAACTTACGAGAATGGCAAGTATGAATAAAATTTGAATCCATGGGCGAATACAGATTAAACACGTAAGAAAGAGAGATAGAATGAAAGGCTTGAATCCGTAAGTGGAAACGGATCAAGTACGCGGAAAAGCATAGTCGGATGCAAGGTAAGTAAAGCTTACAGCTTTAAAGTAGTATAATTGCTTATGTATTTGACTAGAAATAAACGATGTTAGTATTCCAAAAGAGATTTCGAAATAAGACGTTCCGACACGAATCGATACGAATCGGAACAAGTTGAAACTGGCAATAAACCATAATTGATGGTAAAAAAAGGGTAAAATAGTAATTTAGTTATGAAATGACGAAAGTACAATAAGTCTTGAAGGATTACGTTATGCCATAACGAATAACAAGGGTAAAAGTGGTAACTTAGTCAAGTGTAGATGAATAAAGGTTGAAGTTTAAACGACACCCTATGGCGTAAGCCATGACGGGTTAAATGCATAAGAAAAGGGTTTAAGGAAATATAACCATATGGTGAATTTCCGTAATGGGTCAAAAGAGCGAAATGGTAAATAAATACCATTCTGCTATAAGTACAAAATGTTTGGTTGATTAGGCCAAACGGGTCAAAAGGGATGTTACCACCATTTGATAATAACGACTAATGATTGTTTGTTGAGTCTTATGCTCACAGGGTGAATAGCGTATGGAATTTACGATGCTATTAATTAGCAATTAAAAATGCAAAGTATCTAAACGGGTCAATGTTTTGACTCGAGCCAGGTATGTGAAACGGGTCAAACTCTCATGGAGAACATAAAGTTCGGCGAGAGTTATTCGAGTTATGGGTGGGTTTAGATTACCTAAAGTAAGGTAAATCTAGTAAATCAAAATGGTTTATACTATGTCCTTAGTGACATAATGAATCATGGTATAGATTATGGTTAAAAGCGTCCTTTTGGTCAAAATAAGTCTTTAGATGTCTTTCGTGGTTAAAAAGGACTAAAATTGACCAAAACGCCCTCGGAAGGAAAATTGGGCAAACGACCCTTAAAGGTAGTTTGAAAATAAGTTTTATAAATGAGTAGACTCTTTTGACTGGGTAAAAGTGAAAGGTATAAGCCCTTTTGGCATAATGCCTCATAATGGGCATTTTTCGTAAATTGCCAAATTGAAGGGTAAAATGTGGAATGTTTGATTTTAGCATGGTAAATCCACCACGGATATGGTTGTGGTGGAAGATAAAGAAGTCTTAGTGTGAAAATAGAAGGCATGGAAAGTATAAGCGAGATTTGAGCTAAGTGCTTAAATCTCATTAAACGGGTCGAATAACCTTAACGCATACCGAATAGCGGATGCCTAAATCCCATGAATGGAACTCCCGATAATGAGAAACTTTTATAGTTATAATGTCCATGTGAGTTTTGAGTATAAACAAATGAGTTTGTTTGATAAAAACATGAACGGGTCGAATAATTCATAAATGAATATTAAGCCAAAAACTTATAAGTTAAGAATATCCTTAAACCGGATGTGGGATTTTGAGTCCATATGATAAGGGACCAAATTACGATCACGTAGGAAGAAACAGGAGGTTAAACGGGTGAACGGTTTAAAAGTTATGCGAGTTTTAGCATTAACGGACGACGAAACAACACAACACAACAGAAAAACAGGAGAAGTGAGGGGCGTCGCCGACGCCGTGCTTGTCTTCCGTTTTTGCCGACGCCCTGAATTGCTGTCTACACGATGTTTGCCGACGTGAATAACCAAGAGGCGTCGCCGACGTCTCCTAGGGTCGTCGCCGACGCCATTTGGTGTGGAAATTTGCTGAAATTTTTTTAGTTGTTTTGGGTGCCGTAAGCTTCGGTACACCAACCGTGGTCTACGGCGGACTTCCCAAACTTGATTTTGATTGCTTAATTGCCATATTATTTGATCCATTTACAGTATAATACTAATGCAAATAGAAAATTTGTGAAAGAATTATGGGTGAATAAACACCATGTAGAACGAAAGTATGAAATGAAATGTGATAACCGTTAGTGTTATAGATGAGAATGATGAAATTCTTGGATGACGAAAGTAGTAGATTTATTGAAAGGTTGCTCATGACGAGAGCTCATTTTATAGATGGATGAAATCAATCTGGTACAGTAAGGACTCGTGAAGAAGCGGATCGATCTGGTTTACAGATTGATAGTTATGCAATGAAATCAAGGTTAGTTGATTGTTAAATTGTGAATGTTAAATAGAAATGTTATAAATTGAATAGTACTTTCATGCGAACTAATGATAGCACAAGTATGACAAAGTATAAAAGGTTAGAGTTTTAGACGTCAACAAAGGAATGAAATGTTAGTTCAGACTTAATATTATTCAGTAACGTACATACGTGTGTACAGTAAGTAATGCTCGAGGTGACACGAATGAAATGATTTGGAATGTAATCTATGAGTATATATAGTAGCATGTAACGGTAACAAACGTAGAATGATGTTTAACTCCCGAGTTAAGTATAAATAAGTAAGTATGACATAGTAGTTTGGTTCCGGTAGCAATACTACAAGCGAATGTTTACGATATACTTGTGATCACATCCTAACTCCTTATGTGGCTATGGAAGTAATTAGGAAGAATAATAATAATGGAATGTTGTAATAAGTATTTGTGTGACGAAGGTAAGAGTGGCATGTCCAACATGATTTATGAATAAAAGCATACATAATCGAGTCGCTATGATCAATGAATGCATGGAAGTATTATGCTTGATTTAAGAAAGAAGGCATAAAATATACGATTATATTGTTCATGAATAAAGCATTTTTTTATAAGGCACGAGTGAATTCGTGCCATGGTATGCATTTTGAATGAAACGTATGAATAAACATGTAGTGATGATCATCACTAGGGAACTAACATGAGGCAAGAATTCGAAATTTAAAGGAAAACATTCTAGGAGTGTATTCTAAGTGTGCTAAATAGAGAGACTAATAGTAACCGGTAAGTAAAGGTAACTATTGTCTCATAGAAATGAGCAAGGTTTCGGGGACGAAACCTCTTTTAAGGGGGTAGACTTGTAACACCCGAAAGTCGTTATATGTATATATGTTAAAATAAGTATTTATAAATGTAAGTGTTGTTAGAATGGTAACTAGGATTATGAACCTAGTTAGAGTGTAAGTAGGATTTTAACCTAAAGAATAGATTTTGGCCATAAAAATATAAACATCCAAACATGAGGGGCTAAAATGGAATGAATGGAAAGATAAATTATAAAAACAAAATTTAAAACCCAAAAACACACTAGGGGCGTGTGTGGGTTCGACCAGAGAAGAAGAAAAGAGGGGGGAACCCTTCTCAAACCCTAAATCAACAAATTGAAAGGCTAATTGTGGCTATAATTCATGCATGAATCAAGATAATCAATCATCCATACTTGTCTAACATAAGGTAAGTTGAATTTCATGATTTTGTGATTTTTGTAGAAAGTGGGTTGCAACCAATCCATGAGTTCATGTGAAATTAGTATGATTATGAGTTAGAATCGTCTTATAGAACAAGAATTATGCTTGAATTTGGTTATCCTGATGATTAAAAAAAGAAAAAAAAAACCCACTTGTAAGTAGTAGCATGATGAAGTATGATGATCATGAAGGTGCCAAAAATAGGTGTAATGTTAATGTATGAACTTGTATATGAAAGAGTATTGGTAGATAATTGATGTAGGATGATCATTATGTGAATTTGATTGATTATGATAATCCATGTAATGAAATAGGAAGAATGTGCATACACTACTTGTACATTATGCTTAGGAAGTAGTACGCACACCAAGTGTTTGATGAAATGTCTAGGTGAAGTTAGAATGTGAGATTTTTAGAAAAAAATTGATGAAACTAAATCTGTCCAGAAAGTTACAGCCGATTTTAATCGACTGTAACCGGGTCAAATCTAGTCAAAAACTGATGTTTATTGAGTTTGTGATGAACTTTCAGGAATAACCTTTCAAACCCAAAATTGCATTTTTTTCGACAAAAAATGAACGTTTTATGAATTTTTCCGTATCGAAGGTTCAGGCTGCGTTTTCTGGCAGACTTTGCAGCCCATTACGAATGTCATAACTCAATTTAGGAATGGAGTTATGATCCCAAATTTTTACTATAGGTAGCTTTAGGAGGTTATAAAAATCACCAACTGGAATTATGTCAATCGGTTGAACGAGGATTTTTAGATGAATTTTTCTGTGGGTTGCAGTCAGAAAATGACGAATCTGATTACCGCTTAGTAAATGATTTTTTATAAATTTTTGGTAGAGAGTTAGACTCTAAAAATTTAACACAAGGATAAACCCTCCGGGGGGCACGTCACATAAAAAGATCATAATTTTTTCAAGCTCGTAAGTACCGTAAACGGATGTCCCAAAATAGCTTATTTTCAGTGAATTGAGCGCAGGCATGTTAGTGAATGAATTCACTAATGAAAATCAAATGTGGAATATGAATTTGATATGATTGTTAATATATACAATCTTATATACTAACAAGAATGTGGATGCAATGATATGAAAGTATAGGGATCATGTCAAGATGGATGGAAGCACGAAAGGCTAACGGGTCAGGAGAATACAAGGAAGCGAACGCAAATACGGACGCGTAAGGTAAGTTAATTCCGGACTTACCCTTTAGTTTTATAATGTATTGTTGTATGGTAATTATTGTGTGTTATGTAAGAATGTATGAGTCAATGGTAGTACTAAGGTAAGTTTTAGTGGAAATGAGTCAAAAGTGGTTAAGAAAGCGTTTCCATCAAGTATGGGTAAGAAAGGAAATTACTAGTTGATATCGTGCTTAAAGATGAAATAAGTGGTTATACATGTAGGTATGAGCTGATTGATGAAAGTAATCGGAACTCATAGGAGAGTATGTGTCACACCCCGGATTCCACGTGTCACCGGTGGGCCCGGTGGGGAGTATCGAGACGTGGTTGGCAACATAATAGTCAAACAACACAATATTTAAATGCACAGCGGAAGCAATTGAAAGATATATTTCAACCGAATAAAATATTGTAATATCGTGTATCACAAACAGTTGAAAGTTTATCCATAGAAGGATCGAAATAAATAGGAAACAGTAGTTCAACAGACGATAGGCATCTTAAGCTTGCGAGACTCTTTAATGATGCTAAGGAGAGAATCCAGCCTATTACGCTTAGTACCTGCATTTAATCTTTTTGGGAAAATACGTCAGTTTACACTGGTAAATACAATCAACTGACTCATTTTAAAAATGATTAAAAATTGATTTGGATGCACGTGGCATAAACATTTTATAACTTGGGAGAATTATTTAAATATATAATCTTGTAAAAGAATTACATGTTCCTTATGCGTTCAGTAGCCCGGAGCGTGCCGGGTTAAAGATCAATAGACACACCACATCAACTATTTATGCACTGACGAGTGTACGCCTACACTCCGCGCTTCGGTCGTGGCCATTTCGTAAAATGATGCCAAGGATATCCGGGACATGGTCATTAACCCCCCAAAGGCTTTAAGTAAACAAAACAATTTAAACGGGCCGATCAAATTATTCAATTAACCACCATACGATGGAAGATTTAATGCCCAACCAAGCGGTATTTTATATACCGTACCCCAAGCCCGTATAGGGAAAATAAGTTAAAAGTATTTACCTGAGCAAAGTAATAATCACAATAAGAAAATGTAAGTAGCTTTTACTGGTCCTCCTATTCTGGAACGAAGGTTTATAATAACCAATTAGAATCCTAACGGGTCTTTAATTAAGCTTAAGCTTAGACCGGTTAGTTTCAAAGATACGGTTCGTACGCACGATTAAGCGAAGACCGGAATAGAATGTGATTTAGACCCAACAAGTTTGAAGACTTGTTTAATATGGGTATTTCATACACATTCTGGATTTTGAGATAAAACCGATAAGGTTTGACCCGTTTCGGCTAATTTATGCAAACTAGTTACATAAAACGAACCGAACGCGTAATAAGCGTAACGGGTATCCGTAAGAGCCATATACAGGTTTCCTAAGTTAATATGCTTCAAATATGTTGTGACATCAGTAAGATGTCTTTTATTATGCCCGAAACGAATTTAAACACAAACTATGCCCCGTAGGGGTAGTTTGGTCATTTACAAGGTTATAAAAGAGTTTAAGTATTAACCCGAGTTACAGGTCTGATATAATCAGAAAAAATACTTAGTTTACTGATTTATAACAGTAAGGTATTGCATATATGTGAAATTTATCAATTATAACCAAACTATGCACCGTAGGGGCATTTTGGTAATTTCACATAAGCCGTAAAGCTCAAAACTGAAGTCTGAGTTAAACAACTTTTGCTTACTGTTAAAATATTATAATTTACCTAAAATATCAGTAGGTATCAACCCTTGTATGTTTAAAATAATTTTAGTACATACTATGCGTTAAAAACGCTTAAAAAGGCGATTAGAAGCCATTTCCGAGTTCTATACATAAAGCTGATATTTTTATTATTCTAGAGGGCTTAAAATAATTTATTTATCATTTAAAATCAGTAGAAAAAGGTTTGGAGTCAATTAGATATGTAAAACTCATTTTATAGCCAGTAAGGGCAAAACCGACAATTACCGGATTAAGCCTATGACTATAAGTTATGCTCAGCCTAAAATTAATTAAAAATCTTCAAAAATCCCAAAATAATATATTACATCAGTGGGTAATAAGTTTGATATCAAAAAGTAGGCTTAAATAGGCTATACGCTAATTATGTCGTTAAATCGCTAAAGAAGCTTTCTAATTACGCTAATGAGCATAACTCTCAACCTACAACTCAAACTGATGTCAAATTTTGGGTGCAAGTTTATAATTCAGTAGCTAAGGTTTCTACACTTTTACATTTTCAAAAATCACGTTTTAAGGTGCAAAGGGCATAATGATCAACATATGAGCAATTAACGGAAACATGCATATTAATTGGATAACTAATGAACCAAGGTGTATAATCACAGAGGGTTATACTAGCATGTAACCTTGTCCAATTAAAGCTCTAAGGCATTTCTAAAACATACCAAAACGGGTCAGAACTGAAGTCAAAGCAAAAGTCAAAGTTTTGCGACTTTCGGTTCCGAACCGGGTCTAAACATAAAATTGTCGGGTTGAACATGTTTAGACATGTTCTTACACTAATTACCAAGTTATATTAATGATCAAACAGGTTGTATATGTTCTACATTGCTAATTATGCATAAATTAGAAAATAAACATTCTGTTGACTTTTTAATAACAAGTTTGACCCGACATTTGACCTAGTTAGAGTGGTAATCAGAGGGTGCCCTTTTAAGGGTTTAATGCCCACATAATTACCAAATTATAACTACTTTCAATTCGACTAATCACTGAACCATCAATGATTAATCGCTAAGTCAACCGTTAATTACGACGGTTTGACTTTTAAGCTAAAACTAAGCAAAAACTTAACTAAGAAAGGTTAAGCATACTTATTGAAGTCCTATGCACGATTAGTGATCACTTGAGCCTGCTTTGGAGCTCCAGAAATGATCAGAAATGCTGAAGGAAGGTGTGAAGAATTGGTTGCAACCTTGTGGCCTTTTATAGTGCTCAAGAACTCATGGATCATTGACACACAAGTCTAACCAAGGCCATGGATCACTTCCAGATGTCCCTAAGTGTCTAGGGGTTGCCTAGGGGTCGTGCAAGATGAGGAAAAACGTTTATAAGTCGCTTAGAATGCAAATGGAAGACAAGAACCCAAAGTTTTCGGAACAGACAGGCCCTCGCGGCACGCGTAGCCCCCCCCCCCAGGGCCTTCGCGTGGCGCGACGCCCCCTCTGAACAAATCTGAATTTTTGATTTTTTACGCATTGGTCCTTGGCTCTTGGAAACTTTGCTACGACTTTATTTCTTGCACTTTGAACCCTCCAAATTGACTTATAAGGGCTTTAAGACATATACCCACTTTGTTAAGCCCTCGGTTAACTTTATTGTTACCCGAAAAGTCATAACTTTCAACGTTGACGCTTTAACCCCTTGTATACGAATTTGATCATAACTTTCTCATATGATAACGAAACTTTATGAAATTTATATCATGCATTCTAGTGAGCATAATCAACCGTTACAAAGCTTCGGGTTTGTCAAAAGGTCACTCAGAGGTATAACTTAAACATGTTGACACATTTAACCCCTGTAGTTTGTAATCTCTCACTTTCTTTCATATTTAGCTTCGTATGATCCATGATTTATTCGTTTGAAGGTATGAGCATCATGTAGGGTTAATGTACAATATATTGATTCACTGTTGACATTTAGAACTCGTATATTCACATACTTTCCATGATTGTCAACTTTAATCCTTCTATAACATTCTTTCACATGTTCAAACATATGACACGTGTCAACACATTATAGGACTTGAATTTTCGAGGTGTTACATCCTCACCCCCTTAAAAGAAATCTCGACCTCGAGATTTACTGAAATAAATAAGGGTACTTTTCTTTCATCGTGGACTCAACCTCCCACGTATATTCGGGACCTCTACGGGCATCCCATTTTACCTTTACAATAGGCACATGCTTCCTTCGAAGCTTTTTAACCTGTCGATCTTTAATCGACAATGGTTTTTTCACAAATTTCAAGCTCTCATCTATATGCACATCTGTATGTGGTATGACTAGCGATTCGTCAGCTAGGCATTTCTTCAGATTGCAGACGTGGAATACGTTATGAATACCACTGAGCTCTTCAGGTAAGTTTAACTTATAGGCAACTGATCCAACACATTCGTTGACCTCGAAAGGTCCTATGTATCTTGGGATTAACTTGCCTTTCTTACCAAATCGCATCACTCCCTTCCAGGGTGATACTTTAAGCAACACTTTGTCACCCACTTCAAATTTCATAGGTTTACGCTTTGGATCTGCGTAACTCTTCTGCCTATCTCTGGCAGCTTTGAGACGGTCACGAATATGGACAATCTTGTCCGTCATTTCAAAGACTATCTCTGGTCCTGATAATTGGACATCTCCAACTTCCGCCCAACAAACGGGCGTTCTACACTTTCTACCGTATAAGGCCTCGAAAGGTGCAGCCTTAATGCTGGTATGGTAGCTATTGTTGTAGGAGAATTCGATTAATGGTAGGTGGTTATCCCAACTATCACCTAAATCAATCACGCATGCTTGAAGCATGTCTTCCAAAGTTTGAATAGTACGCTCACTCTGACCGTCCGTCTGAGGATGGTAAGCCGTACTAAAATTCAAACGCGTGCCCAAAGATTGTTGGAAACTTTTCCAAAAATGTGACGTGTATCTAGTATCTCTGTCAGAGATAATAGACACATGTATGCCGTGTAAAGCTACAATCTTATCCACGTACAATTGGGCTAACATGTCGGAGCTATAAGTCTCCTTAGTGGGTAGGAAATGTGCTGACTTTGTCAGTCTGTCTACGATCACCCAAATGGTGTCATTTCCTTTCCTTGTCTTAGGTAACTTGGTGATAAAATCCATAGTTACCATTTCCCACTTCCACATAGGAAGTTCAGGCTGTTGCAGCAAACCTGACGGCTTTTGATGTTCTGCTTTGACTTGCGCACACGTCAAGCATTTAGCTACATAGGCAGCTACAGACTTCTTCAAGCCTATCCACCAATAGTTTGCCCTTAGATCCTGGTACATCTTATCAGCTCCAGGATGAACGGAATATTTAGAACTATGGGCTTCCTGGAGGATAACATCTCGAAGTCCTACATAGATTGGAACCCATATTCGTCCATTCAATCTAAGAATTCCATCCTTGCCAAGAGATAACTGCTCCTCAGTTACTCCTAGCTTTTCGTTAGGATAGTTAGCTTCCAACACAGCGTCCTTCTGTGCAGCTAACAACCTTTCATTCAAACTGTTCTTTATTTCAATGCTCTTGGCATTGATTCGGATGGGTTTCACCCTTTCCTTTCGACTCAAGGCATCAATGACTACATTCGCCTTGCCGGGATGGTATCTGATTTCACAATCATAATCATTTAAAGTCTCCATCCAACGGTACTGCCTCATGTTTAAATCCTTCTGATTAAACAGGTGCTGGAGGCTCTTGTGATTAGAATAGATCACACACTTGATTCCATATAAATAGTGCCTCCATAGTTTTAGTGCAAATACAACGGCACCCAACTCCAAGTCATGGGTGGTGTAATTCTTTCATGCACTTTTAACTGTCTTGAAGCATAGGCAATAACCTTGCCTTTCTGCATAAGCACACACCCCATGCCAGTGTGTGATGCATCGCAGTAAACTACGAATTCTTCGGTACCTTCAGGCAATGTCAGTACAGGAGCATTGCTCAACTTTTGTTTCAGAATATCAAAAGATTCTTGCTGCTTAGGCCCCCAATCAAACTTTATTTTCTTCCTAGTCAAAGAAGTTAGGGGTGCAGCAATCCTTGAAAATTTTTCAATGAAACGCCTATAATATCCCGCCAAGCCTAGAAAGCTACGAATCTCTGTAGGCGTCTTTGGCTCTTGCCAGTTCATAACAGCTTCCACCTTAGCGGGATCCACTTGGATACCACGCTCACTAACCACATGTCCAAGGAATTGGACCTCTCGAAGCCAAAATTCACATTTAGAGAATTTGGCATAGAGCTTCTCATGATGCAGGAGTTTGAGAATACAGCGAAGGTGTTTCTCATGGTCAGCTTGGTTCTTTGAGTAGATAAGAATGTCGTCGATGAAAACGATGACGAATTTATCTAAGTATGGTTTGCAAATGCGATTCATGAGATCCATGAATGCGGCAGGTGCATTAGTGAGCCCAAAAGGCATCACTAGGAACTCGTAATGACCATAACGAGTCCTAAATGCAGTTTTATGTACGTCTTCATCTCTAACCTTCAGTTGGTGGTAGCCTGACCTCAAGTCAATCTTCGAGAAATAACTTGCCCCTTGCAATTGATCGAACAAATCGTCGATCCTGGGCAAAGGATACCTATTCTTTATTGTGACCTTATTAAGTTCACGGTAATCGATGCACAGACGCATCGACCCATCCTTCTTCTTGACAAACAAGACTGGTGCTCCCCAAGGAGATGAACTAGGTTTAATGAAACCTTTAGCTAGCAATTCCTCCAGTTGTGTCCTCAATTCCTTCATTTCTGTGGGCGCCAACCTGTAAGGCGCTCTAGCAACAGGTGCTGCTCCAGGGATGATGTCAATTCTGAATTCCACTTGCCTATCTGGTGGTAAACCAGGTAGTTCTTCCGGAAAAACTTCAGGGTATTCAGAAATGACGGGGATGTCTTCAATCTTGGGTTTTGGCTCATCAATAGTCACCTGTGCCATGTAGATGACACAAGCCTTCTTTAAACACCTAGAGGCCTTGAGCATAGTCACTTTCTCAGGCAGTCCATACCGAGTATCTCCCTGAATGGTAAGTGATTCACCAGACGGAGTCTTGATCACCACTTGCTTCTTATTACAGACAATTTGGGCCTGGTTATGAGATAACCAGTCCATGCCTAAAACGATGTCAAAACCAGCTAACTTCAAAGGAAGTAGGGACAAAGGAAAAGAGTGGTTCTTAATGGATATGAAACATCCATCTAAAATGGTTGAGGCGGTTTCTAAAGTGCCATCTGCTAACTCCACCTCATATTTCACTCTTAGGGCTTTAACAGGTAAATTCAGCAATTTGCAAAACTTATTATCTACAAATGATTTATCAGCGCCTGAATCAAAAAGTACTCTTGCATAGATATCATTTATGAGAAAGGTACCTGTGATCACGTTATCGTCTTGCACAGACTCTTTCGCATCCATCCTAAAGACCCTAGCATTGGTCTTCTTGGCCTCTTCAGGCTTCTTGGCGTATTTAGGGCAGTTGGTTTTGATGTGCCCTTTCTCATTGAAACTGTAGCAGGTTGCATCCTTCATCTTTTTGCAATCCAAGGTCTTGTGTTCCTTGGACTTGCATATACCACAAGAAAAAGTTCTCGACTGAGTCTGCGAGTTCGATTCAAGTCTGCACTTTCCAAAGTGTTGTTTCTTGCAAATCTTGCACTTGGGCTTATCACCAGACTGATGCCCATCCTTCCTTGACTCAGACCCCTTCTTGTTGTCACCGTTTCCTCGGTGCTTCTTGTTTGACCTCCGTGAATTATCATCTTCACGTTTTCTTTTCTCAGCATCTTTGTTCCTCAGTGATCTTTGCCTGACCGCGTCCAGCGTGAGGGACAAAGATATATCAGCTACGGATCGGAAAGTAGCTGGCCGAGAGGCCTTCACGCTTGCCTTTATCTCGGGGGCTAAACCACCGATAAAACGAGCTATTCTTTTTGGTTCCGGGGTCACCAGATACGGAACCAACCGGGACATTGTGTTGAAGCTCGTGAGGTAAGCTTGACAGTCAAGGTTTGTCATTACCAACGATAGAAAATCAGACTCTATCTTCTCCACCTCATGCTGAGGGCAGTAATTTTCCCTGATAAGGGCAACAAATTGCTCCCATGACATGTTGTACAATGGGATTTTCCCGGTGGCTTGAATCAGTGATCTCCACCAGGCTAAGGCTTCACCCTTAAATGATTGCGACACAAACTTGACCACATCCCTCTCAGCGCATCCGCTGATATCCACAACTGTGTCCATCTCATCTAACCACGTCATGCAGTCAATGGCTCCCTTTTCCCCAGTGAAATCCCTGGGCTTGCATGAAACAAAGTATTTATAGGAGCAACCCTTGTTACGGGGTTCTTGATTTAGTACAATCTGTTGAGATAGAGCACTGTGGTGGTTTGAGGAGAGTCTATCATCATATTTCTTGGGTTCTTCCTTCTTGGAAGGTGGCTTCGAATGCGGTGTAGATAGGGTCCTACTCCGAGTCCCACTATACTCTTCGTACTGCCGCTCTAAGGCCTTTGTAACTGCGTCGTCTACTAACGCTTTCAGTTCAGCACCCGTTATATTAATTCGGGCGTTATCATTATTCTCCACTGGGTGACTATTAATTTCGTCCGAGTCAGCCATTTTAAGTGAACTGTTACATAAAACAAGGACAATAGTTTACTTGGGAGTTTATTATGGAATTGTCTTTTATGGCAATTCATTAACCATGGTAAACATAGACCATATTTGGTTAATTTATTAATCATATTTATTTAGGATTTCTTTTATAATTTATCCTAATTATAAAACAATAACAGTTTTATTTGTAGCACAAAAGGCCTAGTCACAAGGACATTTTTAAATTATAAGCCATGATTTCAGAGAATCAAGGCATGAAGGTTTGAACATAGTTCTTTACCTTTTTCAGACAGGGTCATAGACTATTGCTGTCTTTTGTCTCATATAAAAATGAGAAGGGCCCGTAGGCATTATATTGCCAGTGTATGGTCAAAATATGATCATCTTAATTGATGATTTAAACCCATGATTCAGAGATCATTAAGTTGGGTTGGGAATCTTTTGAAGAATCCTTATATAAGAATGACGTGTGTGATTTTAACGAATCACATCTGCCATGGGTGTTAACATGTTTACAGATGTTAACAGAGGTTTGAATCTTTTAAACAGGTCTTACCATTTTGGCCAGGTCTTTACAATGACACTCAGGCTAGGTTTCACTCTTAAGATTCTTATTCAATATTTAATAGGCAGATCATTATTAAAAGGAATGATTTTGATTTATTTATTTCATATATAATATTTATGCATATAATGGCAAAAATGAAATTTATAAATTAAACATTCCATTAATTATTAATAGATTACACATCGCCCTAAACGGGACTTTTTAGACAACAAGTTACCCACGCAGGGGTCAAACAACATACTAGTCCACGCAGGGACTTAAACAAATATCATACCCTCGTAGGGGTTAACAGAAAGATAGACCCACGCATGGGTCAAAACAAACAAACATACGTACCCACACAGGGGCTAATACAGCAAGACAGACCCATGCAGGGGCTCAAATGATACAAGGAAAATTACAACAACAGTGGAAGGATTCAATGGTCCTTCTTGCTCTTCCCTTTTATTAGGCTTGTCAATCCTTGGAAGAAGATTTGTCACTCCCTGCGGTCTCTGTGAAAGTCTCGCTCTACTTGGTCCAACCTTTGCAGGATTTCTTCACGCTCTGGTGGGGAGAACCTTGGCGGCTGCGATTGTTGCCGAATAATAGGTCTAGTAGGTATTTGGTACCCATGAGTCGGGTACCCTACTCCCCAAGGAGCTCCATACTGTCCTTCAGGATGAAGGGCGTTATAATTGGCCGCTACCATGTATGGGTCGGCTTCAGCGTAACCATAGTTGGTGTGAGCCGACTGCTCAAACGGGTTGTACGCCATAGAACCCGTGTATGCTGGAATCGGGTTATCAAAACCCATCGGTGGTGGTTGCTGTGCAACTGGGTTCGAAGGTCCACCCATTTGTGGATCTTCTTGAAGTGGCGGATAATGACTACCACTTAATTGTCGAGGAGAGCTAAAATGAAAGTCCCCTCCTCGTGCAGACATACGTGCTCCGGTTCTCCTACGCCTCGGCAGTTGCGGAGGTGCCGGCTGAACTGGTGGCGGTGGAGGCGGTGGCGTGACTGCCACGAATCGTGAATCCTCAGAGGGATCCTGCTGCTGCTGCTGGTGAGGCGACGAATGATGCGAGGGTGTAAAATACCACTCGTGCTGGTTAAATCGCACCTGGTAACTGTCAGGAATATGGTAGGGTGATCCGTGAAAAGATGAACCATCTGAGACCTCGATAGGATGGTTCGGAGTTCCGGTTGCGGGCTCGACTGGATCGGTGTCCTCGTCCATATCTTCCGCATGATCCCCGGAGAAGTGGTCCTCCGGTCCCAATGGGTTAAAACCCACTGGTTCTTGTATGTAGTTGGCCGGGTTAAACCGGCCCCTAAAAACAGGTGTAGGGTCACCAAAAGAATGGTGCGATAGGGATCGTTGAAGAGGTATGTAAGAAGGTTTAGGGTTGTTGGGCTCATCTTCCGAATGTGGCCCATAAGAGTTATAAATGGGAGGCGTCGAACTGTGCGATACAGATCGTCTAGCTGGATAAAAAAGGTTCCTCCGGTTTTCTCTAGGGTCAGCACTCGTAGTGGTGGTAGGAGCTCGCATGTGCGAAGGTCCTGCCTCGTCGTCATTGGGGGCGGTGATTGGCCCCTTGCCTCGTCCTCTTCGTCGAAAGAATCTTGGCGGCATTTTTAATCCTGTCAATACAACATAAGATAACGACAAGAATATATAAAATAAAGGACAAAACAAAACAAAACAAAGTAGAATTTGTCCTATGTTATAAGTCTAGACTCGAAAGTTTTTGGAATGTGCAATTGTGTAACTGAGATTAAACACAAAAGGCTAGTGTTTAATTCACTCAGCGTTGGCTCTGATACCAACCTATCACACCCTGGATTCCACGTGTCACCGGTGGGCCCGGTGGGGAGTATCGTGACGTGGTTGGCAACATAATAGTAAAACAACACAATATTTAAATGCACAGCGGAAGCAATTGAAAGATATATTTCAACCGAATAAAATATTGTAATATCGTGTATCACAAACAGTTGAAAGTTTATCCACAGAAGGATCGAAATAAATAGGAAACAGTAGTTCAACAGACGATAGGCATCTTAAGCTTGCGAGACTCTTTATCGATGCTAAGGAGAGAATCCAGCCTATTAAGCTTAGTACCTGCATTTAATCTTTTTGGGAAAATACGTCAGTTTACACTGGTAAATACAATCAACTGACTCATTTTAAAAATGATTAAAAATTGATTTGGATGCACGTGGCATAAACATTTTATAACTTGGGAGAATTATTTAAATATATAATCTTGTAAAAGAATTACATGTTCCTTATGCGTTCAGTAGCCCGGAGCGTGTCGGGTTAAAGATCAACAGACACACCACATCAACTATTTATGCACTGACGAGTGTATACCTACACTCCGCGCTTAGGTCGTGGCCATTTCGTAAAATGATGCCAAGGATATCTGGGACATGGTCATTAACCCCTCAAAGGCTTTAAGTAAACAAAACAATTTAAACGGGCCAATCAAATTATCCAATTAATCACCATACGATGGAAGATTTAATGCCCGACCAAGCGGTATTTTATATACCGTACCCCAAGCCCGTATAGGGAAAATAATTACCTGAGCAAAGTAATAATCACAATAAGCAAATGCAAGTAGCTTTTACTGGTCCTCCTATTCTGGAACGAAGGTTTATAATAACCTATTAGAATCCTAACGGGTCTTTAATTAAGCTTAAGCTTAGACCGGTTAGTTTCAAAGATACGGTTCGTACGCACGATTAAGCGAAGACCGGAATAGAATGTGATTTAGACCCGACAAGTTTGAATACTTGTTTAATATGGGTATTTCATACACATTCTGGATTTTGAGATAAAACCGATAAGGTTTGACCCGTTTCGGCTAATTTATGCAAACTAGTTACATAAACCGAACCGAACGCGTAATAAGCGTAACTGGTATCCGTAAGAGCCATATACAGGTTTCCTAAGTTAATATGCTTCAAATATGTTGTGACATCAGTAAGATGTCTTTTATTATGCCCGAAACGAATTTAAACACAAACTATGCCCCGTAGGGGTAGTTTGGTCATTTACAAGGTTATAAAAGAGTTTAAGTATTAACCCGAGTTACAGGTCTGATATAATCAGCAAAAATACTTAGTTTACTGATTTATAACAGTAAGGTATTGCATATATGTGAAATTTATCAATTATAACCAAACTATGCACCGTAGGGGCATTTTGGTAATTTCACATAAGCCGTAAAGCTCAAAACTGAAGTCTGAGTTAAACAACTTTTGCGTACTATTAAAATATTATAATTTACCTAAAATATCAGTAGGTATCAACCCTTGTATGTTTAAAATAATTTTAGTACATACTATGCGTTAAAAACGCTTAAAAAGGCGATTAGAAGCCATTTCCGGGTTCTATACATAAAGCTGATATTTTTATTATTCCAGAGGGCTTAAAATAATTTATTTATCATTTAAAATCAGTAGCAAAAGATTTGGAGTCAATTAGATATGTAAAACTCATTTTATAGCCCGTAAGGGCAAAACCGACAATTACCGGATTAAGCCTATGACTATAAGTTATGCCCAGCCTAAAATTAATTAAAAATATTCAAAAATCCCAAAATAATATATTACATCAGTGGTTAATAAGTTTGATATCAAAAAGTAGGCTTAAATAGGCTATACGCTAATTATGTCGTTAAATCGCTAAAGAAGCTTTCTAATTACGCTAATGAGCATAACTCTCAACCTACACCTCAAACTGATGTCAAATTTTGGGTGCAAGTTTATAATTCAGTAGCTAAAGTTTCTACACTTTTACATTTTCAAAAATCACGTTTTAAGGTGCAAAGGGCATAATGATCAACATATGAGCAATTAACGGAAACATGCATATTAGTTGGATAACTAATGAACCAAGGTGTATAATCACAGAGGGTTATACTAGCATGTAACCTTGTCCAATTAAAGCTCTAAGGCATTTCTAAAACATACCAAAACGGGTCAGAACTGAAGTCAAAGCAAAAGTCAAAGTTTTGCGACTTTCGGTTCCGAACCGGGTCTAAACATAAAATTGTCGGGTTGAACATGTTTAGACATGTTCTTACACTAATTACCAAGTTATATTAATGATCAAACAGGTTGTATATGTTCTACATTGCTAATTATGCATAAATTAGAAAATAAACATTCTGTTGACTTTTTAATAACAAGTTTGACCCGACATTTGACCTAGTTAGAGTGGTAATCAGAGGGTGCCCTTTTAAGGGTTTAATGCCCACATAATTACCAAATTATAACTACTTGCAACCTTGTGGCCTTTTATAGTGCTCAAGAACTCATGGATCAATGACACACAAGTCTAACCAAGGCCATGGATCACATCTAGATGTCCCTAAGTGTCTAGGGATTGCCTAGGGGTCGTGCAAGATGAGGAAAAACGTTTATAAGTCGGTTAGAATGCAAATGGAAGACAAGAACCCAAAGTTTTCGGAACAGACAGGCCCTCGCGGCACGCGTAGCCCCCCCCCCCCAGGGCCTTCGCGTGGCGCGACGCCCCCTCTGAACAAATCTGAATTTTTGATTTTTTTACGCATTAGTCCTTGGCTCTTGGAAACTTTGCTACGACTTTATTTCTTGCACTTTGAACCCTCCAAATTGACTTATAAGGGCTTTAAGACATATACCCACTTTGTTAAGCCCTCGGTTAACTTTATTGTTACCCGAAAAGTCATAACTTTCAACGTTGACGCTTTAACCCCTTGTATACGAATTTGATTATAACTTTCTCATACGATAACGAAACTTTATGAAATTTATATCGTGCATTCTAGTGAGCATAATCAACCGTTACAAAGCTTCGGGTTTGTCAAAAGGTCACTCAGAGGTATAACTTAAACATGTTGACACATTTAACCCCTGTAGTTTGTAATCTCTCACTTTCTTTCATATTTAGCTTCGTATGATCCATGATTTATTCGTTTGAAGGTATGAGCATCATGTAGGGTTAATGTACAATATATTTATTCATTGTTGACATTTAGAACTCGTATATTCACATACTTTCCATGATTGTCAACTTTAATCCTTCTATAACATTCTTTCACACGTTCAAACATATGACACGTGTCAACACATTATAGGACGTGAATTTTCGAGGTGTTACAGTATGTCTATGAACACATAAGGGTGGAGAATTATGTGTATGTGATTTACATGTATTAGACGTGTGTGTTTAGGACTTGGATGTTATGTTGTGTAAGATGTAAATTGTAGTTATGTGTACTAATAGAAAGGTATGTATGCATTAATTGGAATTTAATTATATGCATGAACGAATGAGACTTGTTTATGTGTATACGTGGACTTATTCATATAAATGAAAACTAATGATGCTAACCGTTTTTCTATAGAGAATGAAATGGAAGTGCAGGTATACTAAAAACGGAAGTTGAAGGTTTGACAATGAAATCCAACGATGGTGTTCGAATGGATGGACGAATGGATTAACATAAGCGAAAGCATGAGATGTTGACGCCTAATTATGCGTGTTTAAAATTTACGTAAGATGTCACCAGTTGCTAACGATGTGATTGTATGTGGTGTCTGCAGGTTGTACAGAATTATAGGTTCTCATCATGGAGTGTAAGCGGTTGAAGATCGAGTCAACACATGGATTGTACGCATGTGTGTAGTCACGTAATTTAATATAAGTGTGTCCGGTTTTATTCAATTTATAGAAAGGTCTAATGTATTTAATGTAACATAATGATTTAATGTATTTCCAAGTATGTTGGAATGAATATAATGAAAGAAATTTTTAAGTTCGTATTTCCGCTGCGTCATTTGGTTAAAACGTGTTAGGGTCTTACACGAATACCTTAAATATTATTAAAAATAATTAAAAATTAAGTTTTTAGGGTTGAGGCGGTCCGCGTAGCCCTTGGGCTAAACCCTACGCGGGCCGCGAGAAGGTGAAAGCTGGCTGAACCCTGGGCCGCCACGTGGCCCAACACATGTCAAGCCTGCTAGCTGATCCGGATCACCTATGCCGTTGACCAGTGTTGACGCGGGCCGCGTAGGCCTTTGTCTACTCTTACGCGGGCCGCGTAAAAGTCGAATTCAGGCCCTATAAATTGATTTGCTTGGATCTTCAGTCAGTCCGTCCCAAATCTTTCTTTCTCACTTAATTTCTTAATAGTAGGTATTATACTCGGGTCTAATACCCCCCTAAATAGCGAAGTTCTGCTCCGTTGTAAGTATCATAACCCCTGGATACGTATTAGATACTCTGCCCGATTGATCTAGGGTTCCGTAACGGCTGTCGTGGTTCTGCCCGACGTAGTCGTTGGAATGCCGTCTCGGGGAGGGTATTACTAATGTTAAAATGGGTTATTATACTAACATGTGTGCATTTGTGTAAATTATAGATTGTCACCAGGAAACCATAAAGGATAATCTAAGACAACAATGTGAGTTTATCCGCCTTTTGTTAACCTTTTTGTGAACTATTTTACAAAACCTTAAATGCTTAACAATGAGATTAAGCGGTGATTGAGTATTTGTAAGGATACAATTATCATGAGTATGTTGGGGTTTTGTATACAAAATTTGTTACCACCTGGTCAAGGAGTAACATTTCCACAAGTCGGGTCTGACAGTACCATGGATGTTAATTGATATAACTTGGAAACAAATGTAATTGCGAGATCGCCCTCAATACTGTACAATGGTTTTTATTTAAATTTGATTAAACAGGGATTCACTCACCAGTATTTCCCACTGATAAATGTTTTTAAAACGCGTTTCAAGTAACGAATTGTGAAAGCCAAATAGAAGCCAGCTGGACAGCACTGAATGCTTGGAAAAGTGGCAATAAAGTTACCTAAAATAAAATAGATGTTTTTATTAAATAAAATAGGATTTATTCCTATAAAAATGTGTGTACTGCAAACTTGGGTTTTATCCCATGTGTTTAATATTATGAAAATGTGGTATTTTACTCTGATCAAATATTTCCTAACTACGGTCCTGATGAAAATTCCGCTGCCAAATTAGACAATACACGATACCACCGAAACTGGCTCGCGGCCGCCCGTTCCTGTGTTTGAAATAGGGATCGGGGGTTGCGACAGTGAAAGCGGGTCAAACGAGTCAAGCATAAAGGAAAAGCGTATTCGGGATGCGAGGTAAGTGAAACTTACACACTTATGTAGAATACTTGTTTATTCTATACGTTATAAATGCGATAACGATAATATTGAAAATATGGATTTCCGTTAAGATTATCTTGTAGTGTAATCTAATAATGAGGAAAAGGGTAAAAATGGAAATTGGTCAAGTGTCGACTAATGTAAATCGAAGTTAAAAGGATACCTATGGCGTAAGCCGAAATGGGTTGAATTTGTAAGAAAAGAATTTAAGAGAAAAAGGATTTGTTAATAAAATCCGGGATGGGATAGATGTATGAATCGGAAATCAAAAACCATGTTTTTGATTAAATCGGTTACGTTGGGCCTATAGGCCAAACGGGTCGAATGGTGGTGATAACACCATTTGACAATATCGATTAATGTGGTTGTCATGTCTTATGTTAACAGGAGCGATTAGCAAATCGGATAATTGCGTCGCCATAGATTGTGTGATAATTAAAGTGAGGTATAAATCGGGTCTATTTGTTGACCCGGGCCAGGTACGCTTATATGAATTTATAGGTAAAAGTGCAAGTAAGGTCGAATATTTAGTGAAGTCTTTCATCACAAAAATGAAGGATTAAAAATGACCATAAAGCCCTTGATGGGTAAACCGGGTAAACAACCCTTAGAGGTTGTTTAGAAACTTAAATTATGATTTTATAACCCTTAGATGCGTATAAAATTTGAAGGCATAAACTTTCAAGGGTTGAATGCCTTAAATGCGTCTTGCCGTAAAATGACACATCCTGTTAGGATCTGAGTTTGGTTTTGATTGTGTTTTACGTTTGAATTAAGATGAACAATGAATGAGTAGTGCAGCGGAAAATAATGGAAACAAACTTTTCACAATCAAACAGGAGAATTGCATTGAACACACATTTTTTACAATGAACCGAATGCTTAAATTTATTCCAAACACTGGTTACACTTGCATGTATGTAACAAGACTCCCCCTTAGCCTGAGATCACAGTGATTTGTTCATACAGGAAGAAAGATGGTGAAGAGCTAATAGAACAGTACAGGGTACTGTTCTATTTATAGGCACGGACAAACCACTGTGGCATCTTTGCTGACGTCACCATGAAAGTGACATCTAACCTCCTAACAAACTATAACCCCTGATCTATACAAGTACTGCTATGCTAACAACTGTTATTACAATTCATTACATAAAGACAGACTAAACTACTGCTGAATCCTTCCACTGATGTGAACCCAGCAGCACTTGATATAACCCAGCAGTGCTTGACTCAAGGCAGTAGATTGAACAGCAGGGCTTTAGTCTTCATCAGACTTTGACTTGATCAGTAGTTGTAGGTCAGCAGTTGTACCGATCAGTAGATAGGAGGTCAGCGGATGTTGAAACCACTTTCAAGGGGAGAGACTTGAGCACATAACATCTGCTTATTCTGGATCCACTGCCCTGATCCAGTTTTGGCTTTAATTATCTGTTCCTCTGATAGGGTTCAATCCCAACAATCTCCCCCTGGAACAGATAATGCCAAAACCCTTCATTATTGGTAGATCTTTATTGCCTCATCAGCAGTTCCCTTATTTGCCCTTTGAGTTGTAACTTAAAGGCTAAGGCATCTGTGTCATCTTCATCCCTGTACAGTGGAAGATCAAGGAGATCCTGCAAATCTTCAAGACTTAGGCCAAGTGCTTGTTCCTTTGTTATTTTCTTCACTTCTCCACTAGACTTGAACACTGTCAGTACATGGGTCTGTTTGTCAGTTTTCCATTTTAGTACTTTTGAGTCTGGTGGGTTTCTTGGGAGATTTTTATTAGATGAGGAGTTTGGTGATGCAGGCCTTGTGATGATTGTTTGAGCAGTGCTTGCAGGTTGGTTTAGGCCAAGAGTTTCAGCTATCATCTTCTTAATGCCCTCTTTTACAAATTCATCTCCTGCCATTAATTCTGCCACTGTTTCAGTATCCAACTGTTGTTGTCTTCTTTTATAAATGGCAGCACCAGCTGGAGTAGTGCATCTCCTGATTTGCAGCTTAGGTGGTCTTGTTGAAACCTCTGCTTCAGGGTAGTCAGGTTTTTGTGGAACTGTAGGGTCTTTCTTCCTTAATTCCTCCAACCTTTTGTAGGTGGTCCTGACTTTGTCTTCTTTCCATCTTGACACTTGATTTTTAGACCCATAATCAACAGCAACTAATTCCTCTTTCATTCTCTTCAGCTCCAATGTCTTTTCAGGCATATTCTTTTTGTACTTTAACCAATCTGGGGGAGTGTGTTTGACCTTATTTTTTATCATTTCCTGAATCCTGGCTGCTTCTTTTTCAAGCTCAGGAATGGTCCACTCTTTGTACATATATTTTTCCCCCTTGTATTTCTTATGAGCCATGATGTTTTCAATATAGTCTTTTCTCAAAGATTCATCTGCTTTTTCTGAAATTTGTCTACATACATTCTTTGCAAACTGCTCTAAGGATCTGACTTGAGTGAATAAAAATTGGTAATGCCTTTGAATTTCTTTGTCAGTTTTTCCTTGAGAATTTCTTTGAGAAATATCCTCTGCCTGTAGAGCTTTAATTTTCAAGTACTCTTCAATGTTGTTAGGCCTAGGATATCCTTCAACTGATGGCAACTTCCTTTTAGCAGGATCATCCTCATAGTAGAAGGATTTAATCTCTTCTCTGACTGCTATAAGTTCAAGAGGATATTGGAAACCTGCAGGAGTGATGATAGGGATTGGTTGTTGTACTTGAGCTGATGAGAGAGGAACAGGGTTTGGAATAAGTGCAAGGGATTGTGAACATATTGGTGGTGGTGATGGAGAGTCATCATCAGGTATGAAAATCCTTCTCCTTTTTATTGTAGGAGAGGCTGATGATGTCTTGGGTGGATCAGTGGCGGTGTTTTGAGTGGTAGAAGGTGGCTGACTAACAGTTGTTGAAACAACTGGTGTTTCAACCACTGTTTCCATTACAACAGATGTTGTAACATCTGATGTCTTCTGCTTTTTGGTAGGAGGTGATGGTGGTGAGGTTGTTTTTAGCGGTGATGGTGGTTTTGGTGGTGAGATGATTTTTGGTGGTGGTGATAAGGCAGTGGTTGTGGTGTGTGTTGAAGTGATAGCAGATGTTGAAACTACTGAAGTACCAGCAGTTGTTGATACAGCAGGAGTTACAACAGCTGTTTGAGTGGAAGATTGATGTTGGGGGCTTTTGGACGGTGGTTTGGGAGTATGCTTTGTGAGTCTGGATGGTATGGATTTGGGTTCCCTCACTTTTCGAGTGGGATTTCTTTTTGGCTCAGGATTTTTAACATCCTTTGGCTCAGAACAACCCTACCCATTCAGCTCCATATAAGCTCTTTTCTCCTTATTCCACCTGGACATGTCCTTTGCCTCTCTGTCCCTTTTTACACTTGCTTTTGCTTCAGCAAGTACATTTGTGGTAACATCAATCTTTTTGCTACCATCTGGCAAGGGAATCTTTTTAGTCATTGCATCTTTTTCTGGTTAAATATACAGACCATCATCTATTCCCTTCTTCTTCCACTCCTTGATTTTCTCCCCCTTTTTGGCATTATCTGGGGGTAGTTGATCAATGAAGAGAACAGTGGGAGGAGCAGTGCCAGTGGTGTTCAAGAGATGGGCCTTTATAGCCTTGATGTCTGCTTGGGTGTTTCTAAACCTGGACTCCATTATGTTTCTCAGCTCTTGAACATGTATTGCATGCTGCTGATCAGCCATTTGTTGTTGTTGTTGGAGCAGGGGTTGAAATAGATTCCATAACTCATTTACAGCAGGTGCTTGTGGTGGAGCAGATGCTTGAGCTGAAGCAGCAGTGGGTTGCACCTTTTGAACTTTCAACAACTGTTGCAGCATTTCTTTGATTTCTGCAACAGAGGTATCCAGTTTTTCAACTCTATCCGTCAATTCTAGGTACTTTAAACCATCACCCAACTTAATGGGATCATCTAATTTCCCACTAACAGTGGTTTGAACAGTGGTTGACTTAGGAAATGTATTCCAATGGTCATCCCTTGATGCCCCTTTTTCTTGGTACTGGGGACTTCTTCCCTCAACACTTGATAACCTTTTGATAGTACCAGTGGTCAAAACAAACTCACTAGTGGTTATCAGAGGTGCTATAGAAGGAATTGCCTTCAAGGAAGTCTTATTGATGTAACCACTGTCCAAATGCAAACCAGTGGGTTCAGCACTTGTAGTGGCTGCTTCACTTGGATTACCACCAAGAGTTACTTGTAACTCAAGGGGTGTAACCTCCTCAGGTCTTGTTGGTGGGTTAGCTATGATTGATACATCAGACCTAGTCGTTTGTTGAAGTATGTTCTCATTGATAGGTGAGTGAGAAGGACTGGTTTGTGCCTGGTTCAGATCAATAGCATCCAACAATAATTTAGTTGATGGGGGAATTGTGGAGGTGAGGTTGGGTGTAGAAAGAGAATTTGCCCCGGGCATTGGGCTGTGGATGATGGAAGCAAGTGATTCCAGAGCATCATATTGTGGTGTCCCTATTTGTACAACCTGTTCTTTTTGAGAAGAAGCAAGAGGAGTTTCAGGCATGGGTTGAGATATTTCTACCAACTGCTGTGAGGAAGTAGCAGCAGTGGTTTCTTGTGACTTTTGTGCTGTCACAGGCAGTTGCTCTGGTATCTCATCCTCCAGAGTTGCCTTTTTGGTAGGTTTGGGGGGCTTTTTGGTGATTTTAGGTGTGGGTTTCAAAGCAGTTGTTTTGCTGCTATGATCACCTTGAGCAGTGGGCTCAGCAGCAGATACCTGAGGAGCAGTGGTAGCTGCTAACGTCTGCTCAGGCACCTCTGCTTGTGTTTTGCAAGGTGTTGACATTCTTGTAAAAGTTTCAGCAGTTAAGCTGTTTATTTGAAAAGATACACCTTGTTTTATTGCAGAAGCATCATTCTTAACAAATTTCTTTTCAAAATAATAGCTTAGAAATCTTGGAAAAAGTAAGAATGGCTTTTTATCAACATTTTTAACCAAATCATTAAAGATTTCCTGGGAGTAATTGAAGTTTTCATCTTGAAGAATGGCATATCCCAGGTTTTGAATCTTTAATGGTATCTCATTAAAAGAAGTGGTTTTGTTTGAAACACACATAAGCATGGTATGGAACAAAAATCTTGTTGCAGGTGGAAAATTACCTTTTTGTAAGGTATTTTTTTTAATTTGTTCTGCATACCCCCTTTCAAGGAAATCAGTTTTTAACTCATTTTTTGGAAAAGAAGTTTTACCTTGCTGATCATTGAGTTCAAAGACTTCCGAGATGGATTGTGGTGTGCTTTTGACAGGTTTACCCATTAGAGAAGAGTTGATGGCTATGACATCCTCGCCTTGTTTGTCAAGGGTAATATTCTTCCAAAACTCTCTTTGGGTGTCCAAGTAAATTGGAGCATCTGCTGTTAACAAAGTTTTGTACTTTGATGCAGACATGATGGTAATGATGGAATCGAAAGCATCGGTGGTGCCTGGTTTTGTAAGAAGACCCAGATAATTGTGTAGTGATTTGTATGGGATTTCAATGGATGTAGCCTTTTGAGCGGCCTTTTTACGAGAATATTTTGAAGTGGGTGTTACAGATGACTTTGATTTTGTCATTTTGGAGAAGATGATCAAAGAAATTTGTGAAGAAATTTGAGGAAATAAGATGAGAACTGCTTTGAGAAAGGAATTTTTACGAATTCAATTCGATAGTAAAACCCTGTTTGGGGTTTTGAAGGGGGTTTTTATAGAGAAAAAGTGAATGCTGACGTGGCAGCGGTTACAAAAGATCTGACCGCTATGTACTGTCCACGTGCCAACCCCTGATGAGATGAAGGACAAGTTGTCTTTTATGAAGACCACTGATGGAACAAGACCAGTGGTTGTAATGGTAAAAATGAAGGCAGTGGATGATTTTTACTATCAGTGGATAGCACATCAGTGGATAAAACACTGATTTTGAACAACAGTGCTTATCAAGAAATGAGAGAACAGAGGTTGACTTTCAGCAGTGGACAGACTTTGAAGTAGAGCAGACTTTTGAACAAAGCAGTGATTATGGCAGACTTTTAAGGATTTAATGAAAAATTCATTTTTAGCTATTTTAAGGATGGATTTTTGATTTTCTGAAAACATTTTAATGCTTTTATTCATAGAAAAACTGAATTTTGCCTGTTATTCCATGTTTAGCATGCCAATCCTAGAGACCAAGCTTTCAAAGATGGATGTGTCTAATGCTTTGGTTAGCAAATCTGCCAGCTGATCCTTAGTTGGAACATGGTGCAGAGAAATCAAACCTTTTTCATAGCAATCCCTCACAAAGTGATGTCTGATGTCGATATGCTTGGTGGTTGAGTGGGAAACTGGATTTTTGATGATATTTTCTGCTGCCTGGCTATCCAACATGAGTGGTGTCTTTAAGGCAGTGATACCAAAATCCAGCAACGGATTTTGAAGCCAGAGCAGTTGGGCTGTACAGCTTGCAGCAGCTATATATTCTGCCTCAGCAGTGGATGTGGAAACAGCTGCTTGCTTTTTGCTTTGCCAAGACACTAAACAATTGCCTAGGAGTTGGCACCCTCCTGAAGTGGACTTCCTTGTCTTGTCACATCTAGCAAAGTCACTATCTGAGAAACCTGAAAGCTCAATTTTACCATCAGCTGGATACCAGATACCAAGTGTGGGAGCACCTTTTAGGTATCTGAATATCCTTTTTACAACAATAAGGTTTGACTTTCTAGGGGCTGATTGGGATCTTGCACAAACACATGTTGCAAACATGATGTCCGGCCTAGATGTAGTTAGGTACAATAAAGACCCAATCATGCTTCTATATAAATTTTGATCAACCAAATCATCCTTCTCATCAGACATGACTAATTTATTGTTTGCAATGGGTGTACTACATAGCTTGCAATCATCCATCTCAAATTTCTTTAAAAGTTCTTTGGCATATTTGCCTTGATGGATAAAAGTGCCATTTTGCAGTTGCCTTACTTGGAGACCAAGAAAGCACTGGAGTTCACCCATTGCACTCATTTCAAACTCAGCTGTCATAAGTTGCCTAAACTCTTCACACATTTTATTACATGTGCTTCCAAAGATGATGCCATCCACATAAATCTGGACAATCATCAAATCATTTCCTTTCCATTTTAGAAACAATGTTTTGTCTATCTTACCTCTTGTGAAACCAATGGAAATTAGAAAGGTGGAAAGAGTTTCATACCAGGCCCTTGGTGCTTGTTTCAGGCCATACAAAGCTTTATTTAGCTTGTAGACATGATTTGGATTAAATGGATCATCAAAGCCTGGAGGTTGACAAACATAAACCTCCTCTTGAATCTTACCATAGAGGAATGCACATTTGATATCCATTTGATACACCTTGATGTTGTGGTTGACAGCAAAGGCCAGAAATAATCTGATAGCTTCAAGTCTTGCTACAGGGGCAAATGTTTCATCATAGTCAATGCCCTCTTCTTTTCTGAAACCTTGAACCACAAGCCTAGCTTTATTCTTGACAACAATACCCCTTTCATCAGTTTTATTTTTGAAGACCCATTTTGTGCCAATAGGACTTACACCCTCTGGCAATGGAACAAGCTCCCAAACTTGTTGTCTTCTAAACTATTGGAGCTCCTCTTGCATGGCCTCTACCCAGCTATTGTCTTTTAGTGCCTCTTGGTACTTGACTGGCTGATGGAGAGATAGAAAACCAGCAAAAAGACAAATGTTTCGGGATTGACTTCTTGTGAGCACCCCTTCATTGATGTTGCCAATGATTTGATCTAGTGGATGAGATTTCAAGAAGATAAGATCTCCTTGGTATGGAACAATGGCATTGAGTGGGGAGGGCTGCAGATGTGAATCATCTCAGCTAACCACTGCTGGTGACTTTGATGATCCAGCAGTGGCTTCAAAAGGTGGTGGAATAGGAGGTAATGGTGTGGACACATGCTGACTTTGATCCACTGTTTGAGGACTTTTGTCAACAGTGTTTGATGATGTGGAAGCAGGGGTTAATGGGCTACTTTGATCAACAACTGTTGAGGTAGCAGTGGTTGAGCTTTGACAGCTGTTTTGAACATCTGCTGCTCTTCCCATTGTGGCAGAATTTTGTTGAGGAATGATGATCTCATACCCATAGTCTGGTGATGAATCCTCTGATGGTCCTGCACTGTTAGTCTTGACAGCAGTATTTTCAAAAGTGATTTTTTCAAGATCAAACAAATCTGCAGGGTTTGCTGGGATTTTCATTGATGAAAGTTCATTGAATTTTACATTCAAAGTCTCCTCCACTGTTTTGGTCCTTGTGTTAAACACTTTGTAGGCCTTAGTAGTGGTTGAGTATCCCAGATGATAACCACAATCAATTTTTGCTGCAAACTTTGAAATAGAATCTTTTAAGTTTAAAATGAAGCATGGGCAGCCAAAAACTTTGAAATATGAAATTAATGGCTTTATTTTATACAGCAGTTCATAGGCAGTCTTTTGATGCCTGGGGTTGATTAAAACTCTGTTTTGGACATAACAAGCAGTGTTTACTGCCTCTGCCCAAAAAGTTAATGGCAAACCTGAATCAGCAAGCATGGTTCTGGCAGCCTCAATCAAAGTTCTGTTCTTTCTTTCAACAACCCCATTTTGTTCTGGTGTTATTGGAATGCTGTATTGCCTCACAATTCCTTTTGACACACATAAATCATCTAACTCCTTGTTCCTGAACTCTATGCCATTGTCACTTCTGAAGATTTATACTGGAAGGTCAAACTGCTTTTCAACCTGTTTCACAAAGTCTTGCAGAATGCCTGCAGTCTCATCTTTTGAGTGTAAAAAGTAAGTCCATGTAAACCTAGAAAAGTCATCAACAATAACCAAACAATATCTCTTTTTCCTAAGACTCATGACTTTAACTGGGCCAAACAAATCCATATGAAGCATTTGCAAACATTTGGTTGTTTTGGACTCATCAATGGATTTGTAGGAGCTTTTATGTTGTTTTCCTTTTAGGCAGGAAACACAATGCTCAGGACATGTGAACAGTTTTTGAGGTAAACCTCTTACTAAACCCTGTTTTGAAATGACAGTGATTGTCTTGAGATTTGTGTGCCCCAATCTCCTGTGCCATAATTCTGTCTCTTTGTTTGATGCAGCTGAGAACAGACAGGCATCAGTTCTGGGGCTCTCTTTTGACATATCCACCACATAAACATTGCCACTTCTTTGAGCAACAAGTTTTGTTTTTCCAGTTTTTATTATTGCTTCAATCTTTTAAACCATTTCTGGTCCAACAATCCTACAACATTCCTTTGTGAAGAATGATCCATACCCCTTATCACTCATTTGTGAAACACTCAGAAGGTTGAATTTTAGATTGTCTATCAGATTGACATTTTCAAATTTTACATTACCAGACTGTACTATACCAGACCCCAGAACTTTCCCTTTACTATTATTACCAAAGGATATATCACCCCCTCCATGGATTTTGAAATCTTTGAGAAGGGCTTTACATCCTGTCATGTGCCTGGAGCCTCCACTATCTACATACCAAAGGCTATCTAAGCATGCAGAAGCTCCCTGCACATGAGGTAAAGGATTAGTTCATTAGGGTCTCCAAAGCCAATAAGGCTTTGGATGGGGTCTCAACAGTGTCTGGGATAAGTTCAGATGGATGGACAGTGGTTAGGTCAGGGGTTAGGACAGTTTTAGAACTGTTTTTCTCAAACCACTGTTGGAGTTCTTGACCAATCACCTGCTGATAACCAAAAGGATGCCTGTTCACTCTTGGTTTAGATGGCCTTTTGTAGGTCTCATAAACATGTGGGATCCTTTGGTATGGTGATTGTCCCTTGCCTCTTCTGTATTGGTTGGCAGGGGGTGCATCAGTCACTTGAACATCTCTTTGGACAGATGTTTGATTCACTTGTTTTGTAACAGTCGTTTGGACTGGCACAAACAGTGGTTGATTCTTGGTGAATTTGAAAGATGATGTTGATGGACTCAAAGATGTTTTAGCAGTGTACTCATTCTTTTTCACATCAAAATTCTTGAGATACACACATTTTTTAGTTTTGTGGTTATTTTTACCACAGATGGTGCAGCTTTCAGCAGGTACAATGATACTTGTTTTGTTTAGATCATATGCTTTTAGATGAAAATAGTCTTTTGTTAGATGATTCCTCTTTTCACAAAAATCACAAAACAGGTTTTTGATCTTTTCTCTTTTCTTCCTTTTCTTAGACTCCTTAGCAACAGAGTTTTGAACCACTGTTGGGATGTCTTTGATAGGAATGACCTTTGCTTTTGGAGCTGTGACACCATCAGTGGTTGTGAAATCCATGGGTTTGAAATTTTCAAGAATGTCACACTCATCAGACCATGTAGGTTTAAATTGGTATTTCTCAATTTCCTCAAAAGTTGAGGACCCCACAGATGATCTTTCCAGAGTGATTTTGTTACCAAGTTTGTCAGTAATTTTTACTTCTTGGCCATTCTTGTTGGTTGGTATTATTTCAGTTGAACCAGCTTGTTTGACAGCAGTGTTTTCAAGATCATCATATTTTCTATATCCTATACCAAACTTAACATTGCTTTCAAGCTGTTTCTCAAGCATAACCTCATAACCTTTGCAAGATTCCACCCATCTTTCACAAGTGATCTGGGTGGATTCCAACTCCTTTTTGCAAACTTGGTATTTTTCTACCATAGTTTGGAGTTGGTTCTTGGTTATGCTTTGCTCTTCTTTGAGACTGCTGATTTCTTTATCTTTTTCAGCCAATTTGTTTTTAACTTCTTTTAATGACTTTTCAAATTTGACTTCATCAGTTAAGACTTTATCCCTAAGGTTTTCATTTACCTCTTTAATGCTAGCAAATGCAATAATACATTTGTCTGAACACAGTTTTTCAAGAACTTGAAGTGATACCATAGCAGCAACCATCATGGCACAATCACATTGATGATCACCTTCTTCATCAGCTCTAACTTATTTCTCACCTGCTTTCTTCTCTTCCTCTTCTTCTTTGTCTTCTTTGGACCAGGGGTCAGACAGTGGTTCAATCAGGGTTTCTAAATTTTCTCCCAGCAGTAGTTCAACAGCAACTGCAGTAACCACAACTTCAGCCACTTCATCCACTGTTTTATCATTTAGTTGTTCACCTTCAGTTTCTACCCCTTCTGGTATTGACTCTAATGCCATCAAACAAAATTCATCATTAAAAGTATCATTAGAAGCATAGAGTGCAAAATTTTCATCACCAAGCTCATCAGGCATGCTGCTCCAGTCAACAAAGCCTTGGGTGAAAAAGCTTTGCTGATCTGGTTGTACCACTGTTGGAGCAGCTTGTTGAGGTGCAACAGATTGCACTTGTGCCTGAGGGACAGGGGTTTGAACATACTGAATTTGTGGAACAGTGGTTTAAACATAATGCACAGGCACAGGGGTTGCAGCATAGTGAGCAGTGTTAACATTTGCTGCAGGGGTATATTGGGTATAGTGCACAGTGCTTTGGTGTTGTGGTCTAGGGTTTGAGCTGGGATGAGTTATTATTGGGCCAGTGGTTTGACTCCTGCATTCCCTAGCAAAATGACCTAGCCTATTGCACTTGTAACACTTTAGTTTTGATTTATCCAACCCCACTCTTAAATTCCCATGTAACCCTGGGAATTTTCTCCCTATTCTTTTATAGAATTTGCTTGTTCTTACACTAAGCAAAGCCAATTGATGCAAAATGTCCATCTCCTCTAAGTCAGTGGGATCAAAGTGTTGCAAATCATGTAGTTCAAAACACAAGTTATCTGACATCTGGTTTTCACAATTTGCAGTAAAAGCATAATTTGCAGAGTGAGAATCAGAGTTGTTAAAATTTCCACCAGCAGTTATATCAATAAAATGGTCAAAACTCTGATCCTTACTACTGCTACCAGATTCTTCCTGACCAAAAAGAGCTGTGCTGCCAAATGCATAGTCATCAGCAACTTTGCCAGACTCTTGCAACTTCTTTTTCTGGTTTAACTCCCTTTCATAGGTCAGGAGTCTACCATGAAGTTGGGTCAAGGTCAGATCTTTGAACTCAGCTGAATTTCTAGTTACAAAAGCAATTGTGTCCCATTTTTCAGGTAGTGATCTAAGAAACCTGCTATTTTGTGTTGAATTAGGAAATGTAACTTTAACAAGTCTTAGCTCACTAATGAGACAGCTAAATCGCTCAAACTGTTGGGTCAATGATTCACCCTTGATGTGACAAAAGGTTTCATACTGCTGATTCAGAATTTCCCTATTATTTTCAATAACTTCTTCAGTTCCCCCAAACTGTTCCTTCAGTGCATCCCATAGCTCTTTGGCATTGTTACAATGTAACAGCCCAGCATAGATTTCATTGGGTAATGCAGATGCAATGATGCTAAATGCTTTGGCATCGAGTTCAAACTTTTGGAAATCAGTTTTAGTATAATTTTCAGGTTTTTTAGGTTCGAACTTCTTTGTATCCTCAGCACTTGGCACCATGGGAACGTGTGGTCCAAAAACAACAGATCTCCAACATCCAGTATTATGTTGAGCAAGGATGTGACCCATCCTTCTCTCCCAGATGTTGTATTCATTACGTTTAAGCATGGGTGGTTTGAAAAGAGAGCCAGTGTTATTCTTATCATCTTGTGATTGTGACGTCATCCTGGTTGTTTTACAGGCACTGATTAATCAACTTTGATGGTGATTAAACCTTACACTGTTTTTCAACAAAACGAACAAACTATCAGTATAAATGATTGTGAGCTGAACTATTTATGTCAAAATGATTGTTAAATCAAATTTAACTGTCCAAGCTCTGATACCAATTGTTAGGATCTGAGTTTGGTTTTGATTGTGTTTTACGTTTGAATTAAGATGAACAATGAATGAGTAGTGCAGCGGAAAATAATGGAAACAAACTTTTCACAATCAAACAGGAGAATTGCTTTGAACACACATTTTTTAGAATGAACCGAATGCTTAAATTTATTCCAAACACCGATTACACTTGCATGTATGTAACAAGACTCCCCCTCAGCCTGAGCTCACAGTGATTTGTTCGTACAGGAAGAAAGATGGTGAAGAGCTAATAGAACAGTACAGGGTACTGTTCTATTTATAGGCACGGACAAACCACTGTGGCATCTTTGCTGACGTCACCATGAAAGTGACATCTAACCTCCTAACAAACTCTAACCTCTGATCTATACAAGTACTGCTATGCTAACAACTGTTATTACAATTCATTACATAAAGACAGACTAAACTACTGTTGAATCCTTCCACTGATGTGAACCCAGCAGCACTTGATATAACCCAACAGTGCTTGACTCAAGGCAGTAGATTGAACAGCAGGGCTTTAGTCTTCATCAGACTTTGACTTGATCAGCAGTTGTACCGATCAGTAGATAGGAGGTCAGCAGATGTTGAAACCACTTTCAAGGGGAGAGACTTGAGTACATAACATCTGCTTATTCTGGATCCACTTCCCTGATCCAGTTTTGGCTTTAATTATATGTTCCTTTAATAGGGTTCAATCCCAACACATCCGAGGGATAAAAATTCGGAATAAATAGTCTATTACATTAAATCCACCACAATCATAGTTGTGGTGGAAGACCAATCAATATGAATGGGTGAAATTATGAGGCATACGAGAAATGGGCGTGATTTATGCTTAAAAGGGACATAAATGCCCTTAATGGGTCAAAATAAGATTTTAAACAAAAACGGGTCAATAATGCGTAGAAACCCGTGTTCGGAACCTAATATGATAGACAATATTGGAATTAAAGGGTTCATGACGAATGGGGGTCAAACAAACATGTTTGTTTGATAAATACATAGACGAGTCAAAATTTGGTAAAAAGATAATAAGCCGAAGGCCTAAAAGTCTCAAATTTATTTAATCCGGATGACGGATTTTATCTCCATGTGATGGGGAATTAAATTACGAACGCGTAGGAAAAAGAATCACGCAAAACGGACCTCTAGATCAAAAGTTATGCACGTTTCGGTGAGATTTCAAAGTTCTTAAAAATGCAGCATTTCAGCTGCAACAATTCTGGAAATTATACGGGGTCGCGTCACGCGACAGCAAAGGCCCCTGGCCGTCGCGCGACGCGTTGGGGTTTTAATTTGGCGAAAATTGTTTAATTAATCAGTTTTGCATTGCGAGTCCGTTTAAATACGTTTTAAGCTACGTATGACTAACCCAACATGTTTTATGGGTTGCAGATATATTTCTAGTACCAGAGGACGATCAAGCTCGATGAGGAACCGAACATGATCAAGAAACAATCTTTCGCAAGTTGTCCCCCTTATTCATTTTAAACGACGAATTGAATTACTTTGAGATGTAAAACTTTTGAATAATGAAAGTTTTAATAAACCCGCATTTGTATATGAATGTGTAAATATAAATACACATTTAATTGCTGATTATTTACGAAAATCGCTAAATAATAACATGGTTGTTACACAAAAGTATTATTTGACTCTGTTCCGAACCAAAGTTTTATTAATACTTCATTTTGCAAATTACTCAATCAATCATTAACTAAACTCCCCGCAAGAATGTCTAGTAGAGATAGCAAATGGGGAAACCATTAAGATTACTGAAATCTTGCAGGGAGCAAGAATAGAGTTTTTAAACCAAAAGTTTATTGCAAACCTTTACCCAATGAATCTGGCAGGATTTGATGTAGTATTAGGAATGGATTGGTTAATAGCCAATAAAGCCAGTATTTTATGTGATCAAAAGTTAATCCAAGTAAATTCACCAAGGGGTGAAAAGATCACAATTAAAGGAGATAAACCATTTAGATCCACGAAATTCATCTTTGTGATGAAAACCGCAGGTGATGTAAGAAAATGATCGTTAGTGTATTTGATTTCCATAATCATTAACACTAAGGGAAAAGAATTAAAAGACAATCCTGTAGTATCTCAGTTTTCAGATGTATTTCCAGAAGAATTACCAGGACTACCGCCAGACAGGGAAGTTGAATTTAGAATTCACCTGATACCAGGAACAACACCAATTGCCAAGTTCATCGCCATGGGGACTAAAGAAATGTTGGAACTAAAGAAATAGTTAGACGAATTGTTGGAGAAAGGATTCATACAGCCAAGTTCATCGCCATGGGGAGCACCGATTTTATTCGTTAAGAAGAAAGACGGATCAATGCGTATGTGCATTGACTACCGTGAATTGAACAAGGTCACGATTAAGAACCGGTATCCATTACCAAGGATCGATGATCTGTTCGATCAATTGCAAGGAGCTCGATTTTTCTCTAAAATAGATTTACGATCAGGATATCATCAATTAAAGGTACAGGAAGAGGACATTTCTAAGACCGCTTTCAGAACAAGGTACGGTCATTATGAATTTACTGTTATGCCATTTGGTTTAACCAATGCCCCAGCTGCATTCATGGACATGATGAACCGAATATGTAAGCCATATTTGGATAGATTCATAATTGTCTTTATAGATGATATTCTCATTTTACTCTAAGAATAAAGAGGAACATGCAAAGCATTTGCACACACTTCTAGGTTTATTAAGAAAAGAAAAGCTTTATGCTAAGTTTTCGAAGTGTGAATTTTGGTTAGAGCAGGTACAATTTCTTGGACATTTAGTCAATCATGAAGGAATTCATGTGGATCCCACCAAGATCGAGACAATTACCAAATGGAAAACCCCTGAGTCACCAACCGAGGTTAGAAGTTTCTTAGGATTGGCCGGTTACTATAGAAGATTTATCCGAGATTTTTCTAGAATAACCATTCCTTTAACTAAGTTACCCTGTAAATCCATTAAGTTTGAATGGGGACCAAAACAGGAAGAAGCCTTTAGAATTCTTAAGCAAAGACTAACCAATGCACCCATACTAGTGTTACCAGAAGGAACTGAAGACTTTGTAGTCTATTGTGACGCTTCTAAGTTAGGTTATTGATGTGTGTTGATGCAACGCCAAAAGGTTATAGCCTACGCATCTAGACAACTTAAGAATCACGAAGAGAATTATTCAACTCATGATTTAGAATTAGGAGCCATAATTTTTGCTTTGAAAATTTGGAGACATTATCTTTACGGTAGTAAGTTTACTATTTTCACTGATCATAAGAGTTTAAGATATGTCTTCGGACAAAAGGAGTTGAATATGAGACAAAGACGCTGAATGGAAATACTCAGTGATTATGATTCTAATATCCAGTATCATGCAGGAAAGGCCAATATAGTGGCTGATGCTTTAAGTCGAAAGTATCATGAAAAGCCAAAAAGAGTATGTTCTCTTAAATTAAATCTACAGGTAGATTTAAATGAACAGATTAGAGAAGCACAAGAATCAGTAATCAAGCACGATACTGAGAAATTAAAAGGAATGATTAAAGAACTAGAACAAGGAACAGATGGAATTTGGAGATTCCATAAGAAAAGAATGTGGATGCCTAAATTAGGAAACCTACGTTACCGTATATTAGAAGAAGCCCATAAGTCTAAGTATACGATGCATCCTGGAAGTGATAAAATGTACCAGGATTTAAGAAAAAAAATTGGTGGATAGGAATGAAAAAGGATATAGCAACTTATGTTTCTAAGTGCCTAACCTGTTCACAAGTGAAAGCTGAACACCAGAAACCCTCAGGTTTGTTACAACAACTAGAGATGCCAGTGTGGAAGTGGGAATTGATAACAATGGATTTTGTTACTATATTGCCCAAAACAAGGAAAGGTAATGATACAATCTGGGTGATTGTAGACAGGCTAACTAAGTCAACTCATTTTCTACCAATGAATGAAACCTACAGTATGGAACAGTTAGCTAAGTTGTATGTAAATGAAATAGTTTCATTACATGGAATTCCTTTATCAATTGTTTCTGATAGGGATAGTCGTTTTACCTCTCATTTTTGGACAAGTTTCCAAAAAGCGATGGGAACCAAGTTGAATCTAAGCACAGCCTATCATCCTCAAACGGACGGACAAAGCGAAAGGACGATTCAGACAATTGAGGACATGCTTAGAGTTTGTGTAATTGATTTCGGAGTTAATTGGGACGATCATCTACCATTAATCGAATTTTCTTATAATAACAGCTATCACACAAGTATCAATGTTGCACCATTCGAAGCACTTTATGGACAAAAGTGCCGAACCCCAGTCTGTTGGGCAGAAATTGGAGAAAAACAATTATCCGGACCTGAGATAGTGCAAGAAACAACCGACAAGATCATTCAAGTCAAGGAACGACTGAAAGCAGCACGTGATCGACAAAAGAGTTATGCAGATAACAGGCGAAAGCTGTTGGAATTTCAAGTAAGAGACAAAGTGTTATTAAAAGTTTCTCCTTGGAAAGGAGTAGTAAGATTCATCAAAAGGGGAAAGCTAAGCCCCAGGTATGTTGGACCTTTTGAGATTATTAAAAGAATAGGACATGTAGCCTATCAGCTACAACTGCCAGAGGAAATTGCAGGAATACATGATGTGTTTCATGTATCTAATCTCAAGAAATGTTTAACTGATAAGTCACTAGTAGTGCCTCTCAAGGATATAGAGGTAAATGAACAACTTAAATTTGTAGAGAAGCCTCTACAGATTGAAGACAGGAAAGTTAAGAACCTCAAGCACAAGAGATTAGTTCTAGTCAAAGTAAAATGGGACTCCAAAAGAGGACCAGAATACACTTGGGAGCTTGAATTGGTAATGCAAAGGAAATACCCGCACTTATTCCAATAGATCTCGAGGATGAGCTCTAAAACAAGGTGGGGAGGATATAACAACCCCCTAAAAATAATCCGACACCCTAAAATATATTTAAAATATCCCAATACGTCCTAAAATACACCCCGTACACGAAAACAGGGCCCGAATACCTATATTTTCATTAAAATTAATTAAAAACAAGATTTAATGGTCTCTCGCGGGGCGCGTAGCCCTTGGCTACCTCCTACGCGGGGCGCGAGAGCCCGTCACTAAGGCCGCACCTGGTGCTGCCACGTGTCGTGCATCGTGTCGAGGCTAGTTGGCTAATTAAGCAAAGATAGGCCCTACCACCCTATGTCGCGGGCTGCGTAAGCCCCAACTTAATCTTATGCGGGCCGCGAGGGACTTGAAATCAGGCCCTATATAAAGAGGGCATCGGCAGTTCAGTCGAATTCGCTCACGATCTTTCCCTCTCTCGAATTTCTGCATAGTTGAAATAATATTTGGGTAGTATACCCCCTAAATAACGAAGTTCTGCCCCGTTGTAAGTATCATAACCCCGGTTACGTATTAGATACGCTGCCAGATTAATCCAGAGTTCCGTAACGGCTGTCGTGGTTCTGCCCGATGTAGTCGTTGGAATGTCGTCTCGGGGAGGGTAATACTAATGTAAATATTAAGGGTTATTATACTAACGCGTGTGCATTTGTGTTAATTATAGATAATCACCAGGAAACCCTTAAAGGAAACCTAAGACAGCAATGAGAGTAATCTCCTTTTTGTTAACTGTTTTTACAAAACCTCACCTAAATTAAATTACATTAAACAGTGATTGAGTATTTGTATTCTACAATCATCGTCGGTATGTTGGGGTTTTGTATACAAAATTTGTTACTACCTTGCGAGGAGTAACATGACCACAAGTCGGGTTGACAGTACCGTGGGTGGTAATTAAGTAGATGGAAACAAATGTAATTGCGCGACCGCCCTCAATACTGTACAATGGTTTTTACTAAACTTGATTAAACTGGGATTCACTCACCTGTATTTCCCACTGACAAAATGTTTTTAAACGCGTTTCAGGTAACAAAATGTGAAAGCCAAATAGAAGCCAGCTGGACAGCACTGAAGGCTTGGAAAGTGGCAATAAAGTTACCTAAAATAAAGAGATGTTTTAACTAAATAAAATAGGGTTTATCCCTATGAAAATGTGTGTACTTAAAACTTGGGATTTTCCCATGTGTTTAATATTATAAAAGCGTGGTATTTTACTCTGATAAAATATTTCCTAACTACGATCCTGATGTAATTTCCGCTGCCAAACTGATAAACCCAGATACCACCAAAACTTGTCGCGGCCGCCCGTTCCCGAGTTTGTTAGGGGATGGGGGTTGCGAAATTATATGACCGAATCATTAAGATTTATCAATCCAAAATCTTACAAGAATCAATAAATTTACAATAAGCTTTAGTGAGTTTGAAACTTCGAATGTCATATTATAAATAAATCTTGATCACTATTCAATCATGTTTATAACGTGTGATCATATACACAACTTTAATTTAGCTGCTTCATTGAAGACTGTTTATATACATACACAATGGCATATTAATGTACAAAGTCAAATTGTACAATATATAATTGATATAATATGTCTTCTCATCAAATACAATATAATAAAATACATATAATTAATTTGCCTTACTGTCATGATTGAATATTAAAATATATCAAGAACACTATTAAAAAGATTTATGGTAATATGTAAAGGTGATGATTATACAATGCATCACTTTATATTATGTCACTATAAGAAATGACTTATGACACAACCTTATGAAATAATATTTTTTTCATCACTTGTAAGAAATATATAATTTTTTTATTTAACATATCATCTAAATAAATTAAAGAATATAAAAGACGCAATAAATTGCAATAGTGATAAGCCTATTATTATAGGTTATGCTCTAATTTATCGACATCGTGTGCGTTAGCTTTCAAATTAGTGGTGTTCTATAAAGGACAAAGTTGATATATGATGAAAGCCACAATAAAATCATATATCTTGATTAATAGTAAGATAACATTTATAAAGAAATATGAGTAAATCAATATATGATTTTTTTACTACTAAAATATAGCTATAATTTGTCATCAAACAGATTAAAAATTATATGATAACATGTCATGTAATGTCATATAAAACATCAAATTTCTTATTCTTATATATCAAATAAGAACACTATAAACATTACATTTATCGTATTGTATTTCTAGTTAAATTGTTACGAACAATCACATTAAAATTTATATGTCAAATACAAGTATTACACATCAGAAGTTAATGTACATGAACATATTAAATACTAAACAGATTTTTTCATAGTATAATAATCTGTCAACTATTGTATACTACAAAATCATCTCCATCAAACGTTATTATGAAATATGATCAATGCATACATAACATATTATCTAAATAGTATAAACTATAAAGCCAACAAGTAAGAGATATAATATGTCTATAATTTCGTACTGCAATTTTAAAATCATCATCTCTTAAATTAAATTGTAAATCACCTAAATTTCTATAAAAAAAGATAGTATTATTGTGACTATCCATGTTTGTAACACCCCGTATTTCGAAAGTCAAAGTCAAGATTGAAGTCAAAGGAAGACAAGATTGCTAATTGCGATCTGTCTCTCCTTGCTCAATTCATGTTTTGACTTCTTTGACTTGTAATTAGTCTATTTTATTGTCGCTTTAGTTGTATTATGTGGAGTATCTGTTAATAATCGCTTGGTAGTCGCTGTTTATCGCATGTTTAATCGCTTTATCGCAATCGCAATCGCACTCGCAACTCGAATTTACGCATTTTGGTTATTGTATATGTGTGTGTGTGCCTTACGTGTTACTTGTGCTTGTTTAAATTATGTTATGTGTGGTAATCAATCGAATCGCAATCGAAACTCAAACGCAATCGAACTCAATCGCAATCGAAAAGATATGTTAATTGGTGGAGAAGAGATAGTGCGAGATATGAAGTAGTTGGGATTAAAAGTAATTTGACTAGGAAAATCTATCGCATCGCAACGCTCGCAATCGCAATCGAAACAGCAAAAATCGTCGCGTCGAGCACTCGAACCAGGTGCCAGCCGGCCGGATTGCCATCCAACCGGGCTGTCACTTGATCGAGTTGCCAGGCTGCCATCCGACCGAGATGACATCCGACCGGATTGCCATCCGGGCAAGATGCCATCCGACCGACCCGCCCCCTTTCCACTTTGGGTATCCTATAAATACCCCTTGTCACTTTCATTCTTTCCACTTTTGGCAAGTGACGTCCGACCAGCTCGTTTTCCTCGCTTTTTCTCTGATTTCTCGCAATCCCGGTAAGATCTCGTCTTAAATCTTGTACTTCCTTAATCTACACGCACTCCTACACCTTTCTATCTTTTAAATCTTAACTTTTAACCGTGAAATCATCAAGATTCAAGGTGTTCTAGGATGACGTCATCATGTGTTCTTGAAGAACTTCATGTTTTGGCCTCAACCCACCAAGAACAACTTAGATCTAATCGATTTCCACATAAAGGAACAAAGATCTTTCATAGATCTAAACATATTCACAAGAAAAAGGATTGAAAGATGGTTTTCCAACTTTCTTTCAACTCTTTTACACTCAATGTACTCAAAACCGACAGAATTGGAACTTGTGCCGGCTTACTAATTATTGTGGTTGTGTTGGTTCAAGATCCGTACTGTATCCACGAGATTATCGATTTCGGGTTAACCAAGAACTATCGTCCTAAACCGGTGAACTGACCAAATTTGGGTGATTCCTGTTCAGTCGGGTCACTAGAGCTTAGGATGGGACTCTGTTGGTTAGCATGATATCAACACCTCTCGATAGCACGACAAACAATCAAAATAGCCAAGTGTAAGACGAACGGAACAACCAGGACGGAGCGCCGTCCGATCGGACTGCTGTCCGAACGGACAGCCATCCGAGCGACCGGCAGTCCGAACGACTTGCACCTTGGGTCCCACACTTAACTATTTTGCCAAAGATTGAAGTCTAGTTGTTGAACGAGTTGTTGTCCGACCGGACTACCATCCGATCGGATAGCCATCCGAATCATGAAACATCTGGACTTTTACACTTAAACAATTTTCAACATGTTCAACCACAGGGTTGCCACCCACTCGGATGGACATCCGACCGAGTGACCGCCCTGCTGTGAACTTAGTCTCACTAAGTGACCTCGCCACTCGAGTCGCCGTCCGATCGGACGACCGTCCGATCGACCGACCTGAAAGGTAGAGATACTTCAATGTTTTCTAAATGCTACAACGAAAACTTCCGACCTGAAAGGTAGAGATACTTCTAAATATTTTCTAAAGGTCAAGCCATCATACACAAACACATCTTTCTCATAGGAAGAAACAATCCACTCGAATAGTCATCCGACCGGACTACCTTACGACCGGATAACCATCCGAATGGATTGTCATCCACACGAACTGGCCGTCCGACCGGATTACCATCCGACCGCACAGCTGTCCGAGCCACTTACACCTTGCATCGTTTTACGCGTCGCATATCGTTATATTATCGTTCTGATCAGGCTAACCCTACTCTCTAGCGCTCCCTTCAATCCATCCATCGCTGTGAGTATACTCGATCCCTTTTTACTTTACGCACTTTTGGGTGGTACATACGTTACACATACAAAATCACGTCGAACACACTACGCAATACTTTAAACGTTATCCATTACCGCATGTTATACATGACTTAATGAATGCTTGTTTGTTATGTTTACACATGGAATGCTGTATACCTGCCTTAGCAACGATAGTACTATAGTTTGGACTCAGCACCCGTTCACTCGGGGGTTGTTAAGGACAATTATTTGCATGGATTACAGTGGTGATCATGTATTACGAACTGCCTTGGGCAGTCAACCCGCAGTCATTGGTATCGATAGGTTCATGTCGATAACTAACATGCCTCATTTCACTCTGTGTACGTGCTGGTTATGCGTAACGCTTTCGAACTCTGTATGCTATTATCAAACTTGTATGCTCACCTTTACACTATGTGTATTGACTTTTATTTTAACGTATGTGACAGGTGCTTAGGATGCTTATCTGCTAGGAAATCGAGGCTAGAATAAGGTCTTAGAGGCCAACAAATAGTTGTATGTACAAATGAAATCTGAGTTGTCGGAACAGAACTATTTGCCTAGATTTTGTCTGTAATAATTGTATTATCTTTTAAGACATGGTATGGGACATGTTACTTTAAATTAATTGGTAATGATAATTGTTATGGAAACTTCTGGACAATCTGTTTCGCTCAGTGTCATGCCCCGATGTTTCCGCTATCGGTTGGGGTGTGACAGATTGGTATCAGAGCCATAACTATAGGGAATTAGGCAAGACTCGACCTAGTCCGGGTCGATGTCTTAGATACCTCGTCTATGGTTAGGAACCAACAGACCGACTCGCGCATGTCTAGTAGGGATTATGTATAAGCTTACTACTATTTCTCGCTGTTCTCGCCTACGCTACACTATCACTGCACTCGAAAATTTTCAAATATGAATGAGCGATTAAGTCGAGATCAGGTGTGAAAACCGCAAACTCTCGATTAAATTGCTTGTTCAACCCATATTTTATCTACAAACACAGGAAATTGCGTTGAAATAGGAGTGAAATCCATACTTTGACGCATAATTCTCTTTCATTTCATCATAAACGGGAACGAAGTTGTTAAGCTAGGGGTGAAACCCTAACCATGACAATTTGTTCCGATCCTTATTTGGTTTTTCAAAACTCTCACCAAAGTCTCGACGGACTCCAACGACCTGAAGTCACGGTATGACTAACGGGATGTGTGCCAATGCCCAAGAATCGAGGCAAAAGCACAGTCCTGAAGGTCGAAATGTGTACAACAAGTCCTTGTGAATAGTCGAATCACTTTGGATAGTCAATGTCTAATAGCCGCAGACGGTCCATTTCTCGATTTTTATGTATTTCGATTCTGAGCCCGCAACTGCTGACTCTGATGATTCGTTGATTTTATGTGTTTATATGTGTGTTTATCTGTTTATGTGTTTAATTTTGGAGACTTGTTCGATTTTTGCCTTCACTTCGATTGACACGCACAACTCGCACTGCATTGCTATCCCAAAACGCTGACAAATCGCTAAACTATGGACGACCTTATGCTATGATCTACGCTTATGCTATACTACTCGCTATGCTATTCGCGATCGCTATTCTCGAACGCTCGCGGACTTTGAATGATAGGTTTCTGTATTCTGACTACATCTGGTGATTACATACTTATGTGCTTCTGTGATCTATATGCTTACGTGATTATGTGTTTCTTTGTTTATGTGATTATGTGCTTATGTGTTTATGTGATACATGTTTCGCTGTGTTCCTGGGCTTTAGTAAGTATTAGACGTGTGAGGTGAGATTCGATTATGACGTGTCTGAGACCTATGACGATGTCTGTTGCAGACAATGTCAACTGGACCATCATCAGGATCCCGTCACCCACGACTCTCTCGTCAAGAACAGAGGGACAAACGCCTTGCTGCCATCCTCGCGAAACAAGTGGCCAAGGTTGTGCCTCAGATCGTGAGTGAGATTTATGAAAATGTTAGCAAATCATCTGAGGAGTCGAGAACTGACGCTCCTAAAGTTGCTGCCAAGACTGCTTTCAGTTTCAAGCAGTTCAAGGCTTGCGGTCCAAAGGAATTCACTGGAGAAGATGGTCCAACGGCTATGTTTCAATGGTTCGATTCCATCGAAGTCACTCTGCGCCAAAGCGGCTGTCCTGAAAATCTCCGTACCCTAAATGCTACCTGCGTCTTCCAGTCCCGCGCATTAGACTGGTGGACGCCCGAGAGAAACAAATGCGGGAATGATGCAGCTTATGAGCTGACTTGGGAAGAGCTGAAAGCCATCATGATGGACGAATTCTGCCCTCCCCATGAACGCCAAAAGCTGGAGGACGAGTTTTGGAACATAAAGCAGAAGGATGGAGACAACGCTGCCCTGACTGCTCGCTTTAAGCAGCTCAGCATCATCTACCCCGACCAAGTGAAGACGCCCGACATGGCTATCAAGAAATACATCCGAGCTCTACCCGACTATGTTGCGGATTTTGTGCATACCGCAAAGACAGCAACGATCGAAGAAACTTACTTGCTTGCCGCCGAGATCAACGACAAGCGGGTAAAATCTGGTTTTTGGGATAAAGCTTCAAAGAGCCTGCACCAAGTCACCACCGCACCTACTGCCGAAACCGCCGCCGCTCAACCATCAAAGTCCTCACGCCACAAGAAGAAGAACAACAACAGTAGCTCCAGCAATAAGAATTGTGCTGTCACCACCACTGTTGCTCCACTTCAAGTCGTACCAGCCCAGCAGCAGCCCCATCACCGTCCAGCACCAGTTACCTATGCACCACCAGCAAAGTGTGCATACACAGGCCCCCACCCGGCTTGCCCACCATGTTCTTATCATCACCCAGTGGGTCTCGCCTGCCATTTTTGCGCTCACTGCAACCTGTACGGCCACTTCACTGCCAACTGCCGTACTGGCCCCCGCCAAGCACCAGCTCAAGCCACTGCTCACCAAGCTCTGCTCCCAGCCCCGCAAGGCCAACAAGCGGCTCAGGCACCCGCGGTCAACGCCCGAGTCTGCTTCGCATGTGGTGATCCCAACCACTTTACGAACATGTGCCCGAACAGGGTGGTGAAACAAGAGCCCCAGCAGCAGCAACACCAGCAGCAACAGCATCAGCAGCAACAACAAGCTGCACGCGCCAGAACTTTCAACCTCAACGTGCGCCAAGCCCAGGCTGACAACAACGTGGTCAATGGTACGTTCCTTGTGAATGGTATTTATGCTTCCTGTTTGTTTGATCCTGGAGCCGATAATTGCTTTGTGTCGTTCGAATTTGAGAAACTCCTTAGTCGTAAGCGCTCCCAACTCTCCTCGATATTCGATGTTGAAGTCGCTACCGAAAGAACTGTCGCCGTTAATTCTGTTCTTCGTGATTGTACTCTTGAGCTCAACAATCACATCTTCCCAATCGATCTTATTCCGATGCAACTCGGAAGTTTTGACGTCATAGTAGGCATGGACTTTCTTCGCGAAAACCATGCTGAAGTTGTGTGCTTCGAAAAGATGATTCGATTTTCGCTCGCGAATGGCGATTTACTGTGTGTTTATGGCGAAACTGCTTCGAAAGGTCTCAAACTCATGTCATGTGTCCAAGCTAGCAAGTATCTCCGCAAGGAATACAGAGCTTTCTTGGCTAACATTGTGGTAGCGGAGATGGAAAAGAAAGGAAAGACAGAAGTGAACGATGTTCCTGTGGTTCGTGAATTTCCTAATGTGTTCCCTGACGATCTCCCAGGACTCCCGCTAAGTCGTAATATCGACCTCATTCATGGAGCCAACCCTATTGCCAAAGCTCCTTACCGACTCGCACTGTCCGAAATGCGTGAACTCTCGAACCAACTCCAGGAATTACTTGAGAAAGGCTTCATTCACCCGAGCACCTCTCCTTGGGGCACGCCAGTCCTTTTCGTTAAAAAGAAGGATGGGTCGTTCAGGATGTGCATCGATTATCGGGAATTGAATAAGTTAACTATCAAGAACCGCTATCCCCTGCCTCGCATTGACGATTTGTTTGATCAGCTACAAGGTGCCACGTGTTTCTTAAAGATCGATCTACGCTCAGGCTACCACCAACTACGCATGCAAGAGGAGGATATACCCAAAATCGTGTTCGCACTCGATATGGCCATTATGAATTCGTTGTTATGCCTTTTGGTTTAACCAACGCACCCGCGGTTTTCATGGAACTGATGAATCGCGTGTGTAAACCATACCTCGACCGTTTCGTCATCGTGTTCATCGACGATGTCTTGATCTATTCCAAGTCGAAAGCCGAACACGTGCAGCATCTACGTTTAGTTCTCGAGCTACTCCAGGGGAATCGAATCTACGCCAAGTTCTCCAAGTGTGAATTTTGGCTGGAGGAAGTTCAGTTTCTGGGTCACATCGTAAATAGTCAAGGTATTCACGTCGATCCCATGAAGATTGAAGCCGTTAAGAGTTGGATTACACCTAAGAACCCGTCTGAAGTCCGATCTTTTCTCGGACTAGCGGGCTATTATCGACGATTTATCGAAGGATTCTCAAAGATCGTTGTGCCGCTTACCGCTCTCACGCATAAAGACAAGCCTTTTGTTTGGGGAACTGAACAAGAGTCTGCCTTCCAAGCCCTCAAGCACATGCTTTGCAATGCTCCTGTTCTCATATTGCCCGACGGAAATGATGATTTCATTGTCTATTGTGATGCTTCCAACCTTGGTCTTGGTGGTGTCCTTATGCAACGAGACAAGGTTATAGCTTACGCATCTCGTCAGCTCAAAATCCACGAGAAGAACTATACAACCCATGATCTCGAGCTAGGCGCAGTTGTTTTTGCGTTAAAGATTTGGCGACACTACCTGTATGGTACCAAGTGTACGATCTTCACCGATCATAGGAGTCTACAACACATCTTTGATCAGAAGGAACTATATATGCGTCAACGCCGATGGGTAGAACTTCTCAACGATTACGACTGTGAGATTCGTTATCACCCAGGCAAAGCGAATGCCGTTGCCGACGCACTCAGCAGACGGAGCTATCTACTTAGCACTCGTAACGTCCAAGCCCAATACGATCTCGAAACTCTCATCCGCGAAGCTCAGCATGCATGTTTTAATGAACGCACTCTGAAAAAGGAACGAATCTATCACGATGGAGCTCAACTTGTGAACAAGCCGAATGGAATATTCCACTTTCTGGACCGAATTTGGAACCCTAAACGGACCGATTTGCGACAGATTTTGATGGACGAAGCCCACAAATCCCGGTATTCTATTCATCCCGGTGCCGACAAAATGTACCAGGACCTTCGCTACAAGTACTGGTGGCCGGGCATGAAAAGAGATATTGCTCTCTATGTTGGAAAATGCCTGACTTGTGCAAGGGTCAAGGCTGAACATCAAAGACCCTCTGGCTTACTTGAACAACCGCCGATCCCTATGTGGAAGTGGGAGAGTATAGCTATGGACTTCATAACAAAACTTCTGCACACGTCATCAGGTCACGACAGCATCTGGGTTGTTGTTGACCGTTTGACCAAATCTGCTCACTTTTTGCCAATACGGGAAGACTATAAGGTAGAACGATTAGCCCGAATCTACACCAACGAGGTCATTTGTCGACATGGGACGCCTCGCGACATCATCTCTGACCGTGATGCTCGGTTTACCTCGCGACTGTGGGAAACGTTTCAAACGGCTCTCGGTACATCGCTTAATCTAAGTACCGCTTTCCACCCTCAAACCGACGGACAGACTGAAAGAACGATTCGTACTCTTGAAGACATGCTCCGTTCGTGTGTCATAGATTTCGATGGTAATTGGGACGCATACCTGCCGTTAGCCGAATTCTCGTATAACAACAGTAATCATTCTAGCATTCAAATGGCACCATTCGAGGCTTTATACGGAAGAAGATGTCGATCGCCTATTGTATGGCACGAGATCGGTCACTCGCAATTAACCGGTCCTGAGCTATTGCAAGAAACGACTGAAAAAGTCCTCCAAATTCGTGACAACTTGTTGAAAGCTCGAATTCGACAGAAAAGTTACGCCGATAGACGACGCAAGCCCCTTGAATCTGACGTTGGCGACTACGTGCTCCTAAAGGTATCACCTTGGAAGGGTGTGGTCAGATTCGGCAAGAAAGGGAAGCTAGTGCCTCGATATGTTGGACCTTTTAAGATTCTGGAAAGGATCGGAAAAGTCGCCTACAGACTCGAACTACCGGAGGAGCTTAGTAATGTCCACCCGACTTTCCATGTGTCAAACCTCCGAAAGTGCCTGGCTGAGCATGATTTAATTGTACCTCTCGATGATCTCCAAGTAAACGAAACACTACACTTTGTGAGAAGCTTGTCGAAATCATGGATCGCCAAATCAATCATCTCAGACGCTCGCGCATTCCTATTGTGAAAGTCCGATGGGAAGGCAAACGAGGCGCAGAGTTCACTTGGGAACTCGAAAGCGACATGAAGGCGAAGTACCCACAGTTGTTTATTACGGATTCGGACTAATTTCGGGACGAAATTCCCTCAACTAGGGGAGGCTGTAACACCCCGTGTTTCGAAAGTCAAAGTTAAAGTCAAGATTGAAGTCAAAGGAAGACAAGATTGCTAATTGTGATCTGTCTCTCCTTGCTCAATTCCTGTTTTGACTTCTTTGACTTGTAATTAGTCTATTTTATTGTCGCTTTAGTTGTATTATGTGGAGTATCTGTTAATAATCGCTTGGTAGTCGTTGTTTATCGCATGTTTAATCGCTTTATCCCTATCGCAATCGCACTCGCAACTCGAATTTACGCATTTTGGTTATTGTATATGTGTGTGTGTGTGCCTTACGTGTTACTTGTGCATGTTTAAATTATGTTATGTGTGGTAATCAATCGAATCGCAATCGAAACTCAAACGCAATCGAACTCAATCGCAATCGAAAAGATATGTTAATTGGTGGAGAAGAGATAATACGAGATATGAAGTAGTTGGGATTAAAAGTAATTTGACTAGGAAAATCTATCGCATCACAACGCTCGCAATCGCAATCGAAACAACAAAAATCGTGGCGCCGAGCACTCGAACCAGGTGCCAGCCGGCCGGATTGCCATCCGACTGGGCTGTCACTTGATCGAGGTGCCAGGCTGCCATCCGACCGACCCGCCCCCTTTCCACTTTGGGTATCCTATAAATACCCCTTGTCACTTTCATTCTTTCCACTTTTGGCAAGTGACGTCCGACCAGCTCGTTTTCCTCGCTTTTTCTCTGATTTCTCGCAATCCCGGTAAGATCTCGTCCTAAATCTTGTACTTCCTTAATCTACACGCACTCCTACACCTTTCTATCTTTTAAATCTTAACTTTTAACCGTGAAATCATCAAGATTCAAGGTGTTCTAGGATGACGTCATCATGTGTTCTTGAAGAACTTCATGTTTTGGTCTCAACCCACCAAGAACAACTTAGATCTAATCGATTTCCACATAAACGAACAAAGATCTTTCATAGATCTAAACATATTCACAAGAAAAAAGGATTGAAAGATGGTTTTCCAACTTTCTTTCAACTCTTTTACACTCAATGTACTCAAAACCGACAGAATCGGAACTTGTGCCGGCTTACTACTCATTATTGTGGTTGTGTTGGTTCAAGATCCGTACTCTATCCACGAGATTATCGATTTCGGGTTAACCAAAAACTATCGTCCTAAACAGGTGAACTGACCAAATTTGGGTGATTCATTTTCAGTCGGGTCACTAGAGCTTAGGATGGGACTCTGTTGGTTAGCACGATATCAACACCTCTCGATAGCATGACAAACAATCAAAACAGCCAAGTGTAAGACGAACGGAACAACCAGGACGGAGCGCCGTCTGATCAGACTGCTGTCCGAACGGACAGCCATCCGAGCGACCGGCTGTCCGAACGACTTGCACCTTGGGTCCCACACTTAACTATTTTGCCAAAGATTGAAGTCTAGTTGTTGAACGAGTTGTTATCCGACCGGACTACCATCCGATCGGATAGCCATCCGAATCATGAAACATCTGGACTTTTACACTTAAACAATTTTCAACATGTTCAACAACAGGGTTGCCACCCGCTCGGATGGACATCCGACCGAGTGACCGCCCTGCTGTGAACTTGTTCTCACTAAGTGACCTCGCCACTCGAGTCGCCGTCCGATCGGACGACCGTCCGATCGACCGACCTGAAAGGTAGAGATACTTCAATGTTTTCTAAATGCTACAACGAAAACTTCAAAGGTCAAGCCATCATACACAAACACATCCTTCTCATAGGAAGAAACAATCCACTCGAATAGTCATCCGACCGGACTACCATCCGACCGGATAACCATCCGAACGGATTGTCATCCGCACGAACTGGCCGTCCGACCGGATTACCATCCGACCGAACTGCTGTCCGAGCCACTTACACCTTGCATCGTTTTACGCGTCGCTTATCGTTATGCTATCGTTCTGATCAGGCTAACCCTACTCTCTAGCGCTCCCTTCAATCCATCCATCGCTGTGAGTATACTCGATCCCTTTTTGCTTTACGCACTTTTGGGTGTTACATACGTTACATATACAAAATCACGTCGAACACACTACGCAATACTTTAAACGCTAACCGTTACCGCATGTTATACGTGACTTAATGAATGCTTGTTTGTTATGTTTACACATGGAATGCTGTCTACCTGCCTTAGCAACAATAGTACTATAGTTTGGACTCAGCACCCATTCACTCGGGGGTTGTTAAGGACAATTATTTGCATGGATTACAGTGGTGATCATGTATTACGAACAGCCTTGGGCAGTCAACCCACAGTCATTGGTATCGATAGGTTCATGTCGATAACTAACATGCCTCATTTCACTCTGTGTACGTGCTGGTTATGCGTAACGCTTTCGAACTCTGTATGCTATTATCAAACTTGTATGCTCACCTTTACACTATGTGTATTGACTTTTATTTTAACGTATGTGACAGGTGCTTAGGATGCTTATCTGCTAGGAAATCGAGGCTAGAATAAGGTTTTAGAGGCCAACAAATAGTTGGCTGTACAAATGAAATTTGAGTTGTCGGAACAGAACTATTTGCCTAGATTTTGTCTGTAATAATTGTATTATCTTTTAAGACATGGTATGGGACATGTTACTTTAAATTAATTGGTAATGATAATTGTTATGGAAACTTCTGGACAATCTGTTTCGCTCAGTGCCATGCCCCGATGTTTCCGCCATCGGTTGGGGTGTGACAATGCTCCTAACTCCATATCATTTAGTTTTATGAATATTGTGACTATTCATGTTCATAACTCCATATCATTTAATGTCATGAATATTGTGACTATTCATGTTCATAACTCCATATCATTTAAGATTGTAATTAAATGGATATTAAAGATCATTTAAAGTAATAATAATTAATCAAATTTGTAACGTAAAAATGAATTAAAATTAATAAAGAATACATTAAACTACATGATGGGAAAAATGATATTTAATGATTTTAATTTTTAAGCATTAACAACATCATATATATTAATAACAATAAAAGGCTATTTAATTACTAACCATAAAATATAATGAAAACAATTTATCACACAAGTAATAAGTCGATTAGAATTCAAAACCCAAAACTGATATACACCTTAATTTATTAGCTTTTACAAAGATGTATAACATGGATCCACTACGGCATATCATGGCATACCACATTCCCAATCTAAATAATTTCACATTTAATACATACCACACATAACTACGTCTTCCAAGAGTTAGTTCACATACAAGTAGAATTATATTATTAAAATATTTAGAGTAGTTTCAAAATGACCAATCGTGGAGATTTAAATATATATTGCATATTTGGGACAACTAAATTAAAGCATAAATTCACTAGATACTGTAACTTTTCAAACCGTTAATGAAACATACATATTCAGTTTAGTGTATCAAAGCTTCCCTTGAAGTCCAATAAAATATTTAATGATAAAAGAGAGATAACCAAGAGGGGTAAGAAATTAGTTACAATATTGTAAATAATCAATTAGAGAAACTAGAAAGATTTTTTTTCTTGATCGAAAACCATTGTGTTTCTAGTTTATTTTTGCTTTCTTTTCTTCACATCTCAATATTTTTCGTAGGTGTTTGTTTGTGAAAGAAAACTATTCAGATACGTTAAGACATAGGAAAGTAAATAAAAAAGTAAAAACATTATGATCCTGGTTAAATAAGGATGATGTCATTGTTGTTCATGATGATTTTAATCTTAAATCATAACTAATAAAAAATATCAAGAAAAGCGTAAGTTAATTTTCAAGTTTTATCATACGAACAATCGATGAGAAAAGAGGAAATAAAATTAAAACAATTAAGGGTTTGCATACCAGATCAACAATTTTGTCTTTTATCTCTTTCGCCAACGTTGATACGACATGGAGTCTTGTGTTGATACAATCCAACTTCAAAAGCAATTCGTGCTGATAACGTTTTGTAAAACAACGGCCTAATAGCAACATCTAATATGTAAAGGATAATATAGAGAATATAGGGAGAATGAGAAGTATAGAAAAATGAGAGAATTCTTATTCATTGATTGTATATATAGATCAATACAACAACTCTAAAGCCTATTAACATTAAGTCAGGCTTGGCCTATGGGCCTAAATGTCTGCATTCATAACAATAAGCTATTTTTTCAAATAATTTATAATTGAAAAAACGCATGTCTGTTTATATTCGTTTATCTATTTAGAATAAATGAACACCCAAACAAACAAATGTTAATATTAGCATGTCCTTATCATGGTCTGAAGAAGTATCATCCGGTTCAATGTCAAAATGACACTTTGGTTCTTTGTGAACTTAACATGACAGTAAGACGGTTCTAAAGCTGGATTGCAGCAATGCAAAGCTCACTAAATAGACTTTTCATTAATTAAAAAATCTCAAATAGTCGCGATTTCCGACTTGTATAAAATATGGTTTAATGAGGGAAGAATCGAACGTTGGAGAAAAAGACCAAAAATAAATATAAAAAAAAACTATATGAAGAAAAAAATATATAAGGTAGGGGAATGGGGAGTATAGAAAACTAAACACAAATGGAGAACCAAAAACAGCCTTCTATGAACATCTTCATGGATCTTGAAATCACCAAACTCATCAGTCTAACGTCTGGTCCGAAGAAAATTGTCCGAAAATATCAGGACATGAATCCCACTTCGCTTGTTCTCGAGCCTCCCAATATCCCCCGGTATAAACAAACGTATCACTTGCTTTATCCTTCGCGAACCACTGTGGCTTCCACCCTCTCTCTTGCATTTTCCTAGCCTGAAAAGCATATTACATGTGTCCGTTAAAATGAAAGTGTTAAGGTTTTTGACAACAACGTATAAGCAAACGTGTACCTGTCGCTGGCGTTGCTCTAATCTTAGTTTCTCTGCATTTGCCATTTCATACTCACCGTTTTCTAAACACCTTTGGTCTGGTCTTAGCCTTGAATCGGTTGGTGGAAGCTTCTCCTGAAAAAAAATATATAAACCAACAAGCTATTTAAACAATCTTAAATAGAAAAAAAAAACATTTACTTTTCAAACAATAGAGGACTAGAACTACCTTTAGTCCAGGGGTAAGCTCGTTTAAAGTAATAGCAAAGCGAGTTAGGTTATATCTTGTGGGGAATTTTGGAGGTTTGCTTCTTCTCCACAGCAAATGAGCATCTGAAAACGGGTCGCCTTTTCCTTTCCCAGAACAGTCTCCGTTAAAAAAATGCATGCTTTCGTCCCATTTCCCAATTAAAGTCGCTGCAGTTTTTCCACTCCTATCTTGAACGACGCCTTGTACCTGAATCAAGATTAGGTTTTAAGTTCAAGTTAATGATGATATGACATGACGTGAACATGTTTCTACACACGGATTTTCAGTTCTACCAAATTTTAAACAATTTAAAGTTCTGTCATAGACCACATGAGTGTATAATTAATGAATCCATTAGAAGTAAAGCATGAAAAAAATGACAGAAAAAATAAACCTGATGTGGGTTCCGCTCTATGATAGACTGCTCCTTGAATTTCAGCTTACAAGAATAATTTTTGTTCCCTTGGATACGCATCGTGCCATAATGGTCACAATAAAGTTTTCCCAAAATAAGGTTGTATATGGATGTTGTAACCTGATAAAAAATCCAGTATCCAACACGAGATGAATCTTACAAAGAATAGAAAATTGTCAATAAACATTTATGCAGTATACCTTATTCCACTGAAAAACCTCTCCATCGTCAAATTCCAAAGTTAAAACTCCAACAGGGTCTAGTTGAATCGAACGACCCCAAAATTTGCTTTTCAAGTTGCTATCTCCCCAAAACTTCCATCCTTTACCCTCACAGTGACATGCTACAATCATCGGGTGATGACTGACCTATTGCAAAATTAAAACAATTAAGTGTGTATATATAGAGGCCGGTTAACGTACAAGACCACCTTATCGTGCGATGCATATTTGCATAATTACACATGGGTTGGGTTAACCCTAATTACGCACGTTATATTGGTGGTCGCGTACCGACGCACGTTAAGAGTGTTTTGTATATAAACTTTTCACTATGTGTGTGTGCGCGTGTGTGTGTGTATATATATAGAGAGAGAGAGAGAGTGTATTGTACAATATCCCTTAACGTACATTACGTACAATATAGTGAAATCGCATGTTATAAAATAGCATGGATGAAATCGCATGTGATAATTTTGATGAAATCGCATGTTTGTTTTTTGTAACAATTTCGCATGTGATAATTTTGATGAAATCGCATGTTTTTTTGTAACAATTTCGCATGTGGTAATTTTGATGAATTCGCATGTTAAAAAACCAACATGCGAAATTGTTACAAAAAACCAACATGCGATTTCAATGTGGGATGAAGATCTGACGGCTGAGATGATCGCTTACGTAACGTACGATAAGGGCATTTGTACGTTAACCTAACCCTATATATATAACAGAGTATTTCACTCTAAAAAGATGAAGATAATAATTCAGGATCTTAGTGAAGAGTAAAACCTTTTCGGAGAAAAAACGAAGGCCTTTATCTGGATAATCTGCCTCGTAAGTCTCCCCTAGCAATGGATTAAAAGGTTTGCAGCTTCTTTCTTCAGTAGATGCATAACCAGATACTGCAAATGCAGCCACATTCAAAATCCGCATAAGGCTGTTACCCTAAAACAGATTTGATAATCAATTGGTGAGACTCAAGTGTAAGATATTATAAGTTTATAACTTCATAATAATTAAACCTATGTAGTTAATATCGCGATATATCGCCGATATAGGTTATTGGTCCCTTGGTGAGATATCGGTACCGATATTACCGGCCAAAATTGACCGATATATCACCAATTTTTCCGATATCAGTACATTTCTTCTTAGTTCTAACATTTGTCTTTCTTCTTATTGTTGCTATTAGTGTTTAAAGTCTTAATTGTTAATTAAAAAGTGTTAAATGTTGGTGTTTTAAGTCTTAATCAGTTCCTACTTGCTACAATTGTTATTTGTTAGTGTTTTGCAAGTTGCAAAAGGGTTATTTGTTAATGGTAGGAGAGTATACTGAATTGTTAAGTGTTAAACTGCTATATATGTAAATTAAGCATGATATTAAAATTACCGATATCCCACCGACCCACCGCGATTACCGATATCTCAAATATTGGTCCCTGGCCGATATCGATTTTTTTTACCGCATTAACAAATATTGGTCCCTGGCAGAATTAAACAAACTCACCCTTTTGCCCCATTCATATGCACGGTCAAGAAGATAAGAGTACTCCAAATCTTCAAAACATTTTTGCAGAGAAGAAATAGGCTCGTTGAAGTATACAGGAAGACACACTTTGGTAAGATCTTTTCCAATATTATCTTTAATCATTGACCAAAGACTTACTCCCTTTTCTTTTTCAATAGGATCTGGCAACTTTTTCCTTCTCTTAACACGAGGGAAACTTGTACCAACTGATCTGATCGAAGCATCGATTTCTGGTTCGTTATATTGAAGATCTTCATCATCAGATGTGAAAGAAGATGACCTCATGTCGGACCCACTACTTCTAAATGAACCTGATGATAAAAAGTCCCGAGTGTCGAAGAACGCATTATCTTCATCGTCTGACTCTTCTTCTGCAGCATCTCCCCTATCATTATCGTCCTCTGATTCACTCGGGCTTGCATCTGACAAATTAAATGTAAAATTACAAAAAGGCAACAGAATGAAGAAAAAATCAGACTCGTATAAAACAATTTCACATGTATACCGCTGTATTTCTCTTGCCTTAATCTTGACGTTGCGCCAACCTCCTTTGACAGCCTTTGGCTCTCATCGACTACTGTGTTCTCGAGGTCAACCTTTTCTGTCTACAAGCAATAGAAAACATTAACAAAACTTGAAGGTACGTAGTGCATATAGCTAGTGTATGTAAAAGGTTTAAAGATTTCAGTTCTAGTAAATTCAATTTTAGTAGAATGGCTCTTACACCTATGAACATGAAATGTTATATTTACCTCTAGCATACGCAATGTGTCCATGAGAAGCAAATGCTTCTGCTTAAGAAGCACTAACTGGTCTTGCATTGCTGAAAATTCAGTCATCATAATAGTTTCACTGTCCTGAATGGCTGCTTCACTTACACCTTCTTCCAGTAACCGTTGCCTTAACTTTTCTGTTGATAGTGTAATGCCACCAATGGGCGCCATTAATTCGCTGTTAGACATTCTTGGAAACATGCCCTTCACAGCCTGTAAAGCTTCCATCCATGCAATTCGATCATCCCTCGTGTCTGCCCTCAGATGCAACCTTTTTGTTCCGGTAAAAATGGAAAACCTTCTGTCATCTGACCTACTTTCACGAACAGATGAAACCTAGAACGCGTCGACAAAAAAAAAATCTTATCATGTGCAGTCAAATAGAAAAGGCAATACACAAAACCATCATATTTAATACATCAACATAGACACTCAAAGAAGGGTTTCAACCAGCAAGATTCAGAACGAAACATCAACGCAAATGTGAAGTTGAAAGAGGTTTAATTACCATTCATCAAGCTGTTGTGGGATGCATACTGAATCCCAATACGATACAGAGAGAAATGATATACTAAATAAAAGTTCGGAGAATGCAAAAGATCCACCAGTGATACTACACAGACACCAAGTGAAGTCATTATACAGGCGGTATGACAAGGCAAAAATGGTCTCACGGGTCATATGACTAGCGAAAATGGTCATACCAGTCATGTCTGTGTCAACCAAACAAATCACATGGGCCGTATAATTTAGCAAACACCACCTCATACGGGCCGGGCCCTAATACGCCCCATATGATCATTTTCCACCTGTCATACAACTCAAATGACATCATACGGCCCGTCAGTGGTGTCTGCATAGCGTGTATGTGTTCCAAGTTCCAACAGATGTGACCCAACAAATTCAAATACATCAAACAAACTGAAACAAGATCAAACAAATTGTTCTAACTTCTAATACACAACACAGTCAAAGCAATCAAATTTCCACAAAATCCAAACAAAAAACGAACAAAAAATCCAACATTTCCAATCAAATTAAAACCAGATATCACCTTAAGATGAACTTCACCAACAGGCTTCCGATAACCCCGATTGGAAGCAACAGCATTAAACCCAGAACTCCGGTGACGAGACAACCTACGAAAAGACTCATCACCGATAACCCTAGCCCCTTTTTCTGTCTCTTTACTAACAACAATCTTATCAGGCCCATGAATCTTATAATAAGAAAGCACCCCATCTTGCAACACAAACCATCTGGGTCTCCACCCTTTCCCATAATTAACCCACTTATTCAAAACCCCAGATATCCCATCCCCCACAATATCATTAATCTTCACATCTCTCTGATCTCCACTCGTCAGCCTCATCCGTACAGAATCCGACACCCGATTATTATTATTATTATTGTTGGTGGTGGTGGTGTAATTGTAATTGTAATTGTTGTTGAGGATGTGATAATTGGGAGTGGATGGCATCGAATTGTTGGTGTGATCGGCGGGAACGCAGCAGAAAGGATGCATAAATGAAAGTGGGTGTGACGGTGGTCAAAGCAGAGGGTCGTTGACCGGAAAACACGAGTGATGGGTTAGAATTTGCATTTGGGAATGGGTTGGGGGTGGTGAGGTGAAATAGGGCGTGAATTACGGGGGGTCGCCGGAGGGATTAGAAAGGAATATACTCGGCGATCAACCACGACACCTTTTTGGACCGACTCACATGCTTTGATTCGGTTCAACGATCATGGTTTTGATTTTACCATCATAGGGGTGTTTGGGTTTGGATTTATGTTGGTTTTAGGGCCTAGAGGTGTTTGGCATTGGGATGTTACAGAACAATCACATGATTGGTTGTGCTGGAATATTGGTTTGTATTCTTTTTTTTATTATTTTTTAATGGTAAAATTTGAATTAATGACGGATTGTTGAAGTATTATCGTGTTATCAGCGAAATCACCTGATCATATACATTTCCAATAGGCTATAATGCTTATAGATCAATTCAGATGAAAACCCAATAAATCTGAGAAAGTTTCCTTATGGGAATCGAATTCAAGACTTAATGATCTCAAAGTCTTATTCTACCTCAAGATGTCACTAGACGGTCTATAGTGGTAAGGGTGAATACTTTTATATGTTTGTGAAATTTTGGGATGGTTTTGTTAAGTATATGAATTGTTTAAATACTTGTATAAAAAGAATTACAAATAATAAATTGAATTTTAATAATCTAAACTATAACACATTAACGGATGATAAAGTGTATTCTTAACATGACAAATGACACTTTTTGTTATTAAAGAAGTAATTACACTAATCAATTGTTCATTAAGTGTAGACAAAGTTAAATTTTCGTTAAAATAATATTGCCCTTAAACCGTCACTTGTTATATTATTAGTTTGGATTATTATCGGTCAATGAATTTTTAAATATTAAATTTTGATTTGTTTTTTTTAAAGTTTGATCAAGTTATATATTAACGTGCTAATTTTGGTTATGTTTTATATATAATAAATAACTAGGGTCGTAGTCACCCGTTCGTTGCACTGGAGGGTGATGGCGGAAGGGCCATGGCGCCCCCACCTTTAACCGTGGCGGTGTGGACGATGGCGCCCCATGGCGTTATAGAGGGTGATGTGGCGGCCATGGCAGCCCCCATACCCACCGGCCTAATAAATAGGCCCTATTCAACTTTTATATATATAGAGAGATAATTTTAATTAAAATTGAAAATCTAGAATAATAAGAAACAGAAATTCTATATTTCTATATTCCTACTCTGTCGCAGTCATTAGATGTAACCTCTTAATCATTTATTAAGAAAAATATATCATTATTATATTATATATTTATATAGTTAGTGATAACTATGGTATGTTGAAAAATCAAATGAATTGGATATGGAACTTTCAAATCTGGTTGCTTCAATAAATAATTAAAAACTTTTATATATTAATATTTTATATTTTAGTTGCATCCATCAATATCTGTAAACTGTAATAAGAAGTATTTGTTTATTTTTTATGGCTGACTTTAATTGACTCGTTAGACGTGATGTTAAAATGTGTTTAGTTTTGAGGTTAAAAAAGTATAATCAAAGCAAAGGGTATATGGAGTGGAAGAAGGATGACGTGGGTTGGAGGCGTAATGATGCCATGCGGGATCGGTGAGGAAATTGGCAACCCTTTCGGTACAAGCATCTAAAAGTAACATTTAAACATAGACAATTTATAAGCAGTTCATACAAGAAATAGAAGATTCTATAAATTTGTGCCTAAAAAATACAAAGAAGATTAAGAATATGCAACATGTGTTTCAATATCAACTAGGGCACGCGCGTTGCGGCGCGGGTACATTGTAAACATCAAATAGATTAGCGTAAGTGTTATGTAATGTGTCAATCATATAAAAACGTGTGTTTTGACGTATCTGATATAAATCAATGTAAGTTATATAAGCATTTAAATCAAATAACAAAATCCAAACCGTGTTGGTTCATTTAGTGGGATTCCACCTAATTACTACAAAACCCTTACATTTTCATTAAGACTTAGTGGCATCAATACGCATAATGACTCGTATGTCAAATCATAAACCAACTAAAAACATACATAAAAATAGGCACAAAAACGTATTATATTTGACCATGTTCATTAACATGAATTTATATTGACATGTACATATAAAAATGAGCATGTGAGAAAATAAAAGTGTTTACATCAAAACGTATAACAACTTAAAATATACATAAAAATAGGCATAAAAATGTATTATATTAAAGCTGGCTCATTTTTAGGAAAACTTTAGGTCGAAACGTAAATGTGTATTGTTTACGTCCAATGTCGATACATGAATATTGTCGCACCCCAACCGATGGCGGAATCATCGGGGCATGGCACTGAGCGAAACAGATTGTCCAGGAGTTTCCATAACAATTAACCATACTATTCAATTTAAATAATACGTCTCATACCGTATCTGATGTGTTCAAAATGCAACATATAAATTTCATCAATGAGGCATAAAACTAACCTTTTTTTAGTACTAATGTTGGAAAAAGTGTGTTTTTGTCTTCCTTTTGTATTTTCAGGATTAAATGAGCTCAAATTAACAAAAGAAGCAAAAAGACATCAAAATCTAACATAAATACAAGAAAAGGAACAAGACGTGACATGCCCGACCCCACGACAACATCTTCCCAAGCAAAACAAGAGATCAGAAGCCTGAACACGCCCCGTGCTCAGCCAGCACGGGGGCGTGCCCAAGTGTCAGGAGAAAAGACAAAGTGGTAGAAGCTTCTATTGCCCACCACGGGGCCGTGCTCAGCAGACACGGGGCCGTGGTCAACTATAAGATTCGCACAATCCAGCAAATCTGCATAGTACAAAGATTCTTCTGCACCACGGGGTCGTGCTCAGCGGACACGGGGGCGTGGTCAACTAAAAAGACAAAACTGCATTAAATGAAGAAAGAGAAGGATGTGGACACGGGGCCGTGCCCACTGGACACGGGGCCGTGCCCGAGCTTCTGTTCAGCCTATAAATAGAAGTGCTTGGCTCAAGCTCAAACCATCCCTTGGCACACCACCTCTCTCACACTTCACCCACCACCCACCACCACCATAACACCATCATCCACCACCATCATCCATTGTCCATCGTAGAGTGTGTGAGTCGTCTCGGGATCCAAGATTGATCGTAAGAGTTCTTGACAATCAAGGCCATGTTTGCCTAAGTCTCTTACATCACTTGGTGAAGACAAAGTGTCTAGTGTAATACTTTTTATTTCTAATCTTTTGCACTTTTTATTTGGTTTTGTATTAATGACTTTAATAACTAGTTGCTTATGTTGAAGGTGATCTTTCCTTATCGTTTGTCCGTGGTGTCTTGGCATTATTTTACTGTCTATATAAAATAAAAGATTTTCACAATTCATATCTCCACGGTCTATATGGAGGTATGTTGGCTACCTGGTCGGGGGTTAAGGGAACGGTTTGGTAAAGGTCTTGCCATTGTTCAACGTTTAGAGGTCCTGCAATGGACCTGGGTCAAATTTAGTAGGACCTCCTTCAATACTTAACGGTATTGGATGGCGGGGGTCCAAACTCTTTGATCCCCTCATAAGTTAACTACTATTAATACTATAACCCGGCTATTTAGGACTGTATCCCTGCTGACTCAGACTACTTAGTCGAGGGTAACGTCACCTCCAAAAGAGGGGCCTACCATAATTTGCATTAATAACTTAATTAATTATCTTCCAATAATCCACCCTTTTAGGATTGTATCCTTGCTGACTCAAACTACTGGGGTGAGGGTAACGTCACCTTCAAAAGAGGGGCCTACTACAATAACTAAGATAATCTCTTAATTATGTGCAAAAGTGCGGAAATAATCAAAGGTTACACTAGATACGAGTCGGAACCAAGTGATTCATCTTGTCTATCTGTTTTTCTTTTTATTTTATTTTCAGCATTTTAATTAGTTTTTATTTTTCTTAGTTTAAAACATTTTTCTAAACTTTTATTTTTGATTAGACGTTGAGGATAAACCGGTACTAAAAGCTCTTGTGTCCTTGGACGACCTCGGTATCTTACCAACGCTATACTACGCTCACGATGGGTGCACTTGCCCATATGTGTGTTTAGTGTTAGTAAAATACCGTGTTTTATAAATTTAAAACTTGGCTAAAAATAAGTGTTAAAGGGGCTTAAAATATACACCTAATATATATAACACTTCACACGCATCAAGTTTTTTGCGCCGTTGCCGGGGACACAAGTATTTTAAGAAAGTTAGGAATCAACGGCCTAATCGTTTTTCTTATTTTTCATTTTTTTTTAGGATTTTTTTTAGTTTTTCTGTTTCTGCAGAGCTTAGCACGGGCCGTGCCTGGTCGAACACGGGCCGTGCCCAGCATCATCACTGGCAGTTTTTATTTTCTGAGATACAGAGAGCTGAACACGGGGCCGTGTCGGTGCAACACGGGGCCGTGTCCAACTCCCAGTAACAGGGATCCAGAAAACAATCACTGTATCTCTGACCACGGGCCATGTTCAGCGAGCACGGGGCCGTGGTGAACATTCTGACCAACGTTCTTTTCTGTTTCTATTTCAGGACTTGGAACCCAGGCGCCACATTTGAACCTCTTACGCAGTGCATGAGCTCCAGTTCTAGTAGAGACATAAAAGAACCTCTAGAAGAACCCGAACGCTTTCTCAGAAAAAGACTTAAAGCTAAAAATCAAGAGAAAGTTTCGGGGGACCCACTTCCAATGGCGGACCAACGTACCCTCATGGATTACCTACGGCCCACCATAGGCAATCTCGGCGCCGCTATCAATGCACCGAATGTCGAAGCCAACAACTTCGAACTTCGGCCACATTTGATACAAATGCTCCAAAACTCCGCAACCTTTCATGGGCTTGCGGACGAGGATCCCCATCTACATATTACTAATTTCTTCGAAATATGTGATACTTTTCGGATCAATGGAGCATCAAACGACGCCATTCGCCTTAGGATGTTTCCATTTTCACTAAAAGACCGAGCTAAGGCTTGGCTTAACACCCTCCCAGTTGGCTCGGTAAACACCTGGGATGAACTTGCCCAAAAGTTTCTATATAAGTATTTCCCTCCTGCTAAAACGGCTAAATTAATGACTGAAATTAATACATACTCACAAGAGGATGGGGAATCCTTATATGAAACTTGGGAAAGGTTCAAGGAGCTTCTAAGAAAGTGTCCTCATCACGATCTAGCGGTGTGGCAACAAGTATCCACTTTCTACAATGGGTTGTTGCCACACACAAGACAAACACTTGATTCAAGCTCCGGGGGACTTTTAGGTAATCGTCGCCCAAATGAAATATATAATCAAATTGAGGAAATTGCTCACCAATTTTCAATGGCACACTCCCCGAGGTAATAAATCTATTGCCCCGGGTGCCCATAAGGTTAATGAAAGCACCTATTTACAAGCCCAAATCGAGGCCCTCTCTTCAAAAATCAAAAGGCTAGAAATGACAAAAACGGCCTCGGTTATGGCTTGTGAAGGGTGTGGTGGGTCACATGAAAATTGGAGTTGTATGAAAGAATTAGATGAACAAGCAGAAACGGTAAACTACATTGATAATAGACCTAGGCCGTCGGGTCCTCCAACGGGTACCTACAACCAAGGATGGCGTAACCACCCGAATCTTGGTTGGAGAGATCCCGGCAATAGTAGTAACCAACAAAATCAACGAACTAATTTTCAACAACCACAAAATTTATCTCAACAACAAGGTGGAAGAGAAAGGCTTGAAGATACCATATCTCGCCTCATCTCCGACACCGAAAAGAAAAACTCGGATCGATTTCAACAATTGGAATCGAATTTTAGAAATCAACAAGCTAGCATTCAAAACGTTGAAAAACAATTAAATCAACTAGCTCAAAATTTCTCCGAGAGACCACAAGGCGCGTTACCAAGTAATACCGAAACCAACCCAAAGGCGCAAGTACACCTCATCACATTGAGAAACCGAACCGTGGGTCCCGAGGATGCGCCATTACCACCAGTTGAAGGAAGTCAACACAAAAGCACTACTTCACCCACACCTCAACCAGAAAAGGCTCCTTCACCAAATCAAGAGCCCACCAAGACTCATCCAATTCCGTACCCCGGTAGGTTAAATCATCAAAAGACCGATGAGCAATTCGCAAAGTTCGAAAGTTTACTAAAACAATTGCATGTTAATATTCCTTTTATTGAGGTCCTAACCCAAATGCCTAAATATGCAAAATTCATGAGGGATTTCCTCTCTCACAAAAGTAAAATTGAATCATTGCAATTAGTTAACTTAGGCGAAGAATGCTCCGCTTTAGTACTCAACAAACTTCCACAAAAGAAAATCGACCCCGGGAGCTTCACAATTCCTTGCTCGATTGGGAAGTCCCCCGTCCGTAATGCATTAGCCGATCTTGGGGCTAGCATTAGCCTCATGCCCACGTCAATGTTCAAGCGACTCGACCTAGGAACAACAAGCCCTACAAAGATGAGCATACAACTCGCCGACAGGTCCGTCAAATTTCCACAAGGTGTCGCTGAAAATCTGCTGGTCAAGGTTGACAATTTCGTTTTTCCAATCGACTTTGTCATCCTAGACATGGAAGAAGACACCGACGTCCCTCTCATCCTCGGGAGGCCATTTCTAGCCACCGCCCAAGCAGTGGTGGATATGAATGACGGAACTTTAACATTGAAGTTTGGGGATGAGGAAGTGAAGTTTGAATGTGGAAAGAAAGTAGAGGAAGAAGACCCGGTCAACTACATGAAGACGGTGGTCCGGTCGGATGACGATTCGAGTGGATTGTTTCTTCCTATAAGAAGTATGTGTTTGTGTATGATGGCTTGACTTTGGAAGTTTTCGTTGTAGTATTTTTAAAACAGTGAAGTAGCTCTATCTTTTAAGTCGGTCGATCGGATGACTGGTCGTGCGGATGACAATCCGTTCGGATGGTCATCCGGTCGGACAGTGGTCCGGTCGGACGGCGACTTTGTGATGAGGTTACTCATTGAAGACAAGTTCACAACAGAAGCGTCATTCGATCGGATGGCAACCTTGTTATTGAACATGTTGAAAATTGTTTAAGTTTTTAAAGTCTTAGTATCTCATGATTCGAAGAGTAATCCATTCAGATGGTCGTCCGATCGGATTACATTTCGTTCAATACTCACACTTTAGATAGGGTTGTTTAAAAAGGTGGGACCCAAGTGTGATCCGTTCGGATGACAATCCGTTCGGATGACCTATCCGATCGGACAGCAATCCGTTCGGACAGTAATCCGTCCTGAGTGTCCTGTTCGTCCTACACTTGGTCGTTTTGAAGGTTTGTCGTTATGTCGAGACACTTTGACAACGTGTTAACCAACAGAACCCCTAGTTCGAACCAGATGACCAACCCGGACAGGAATCACCCTAGTCTGGCCGGTTACCGGCTCGAGACGGTTGACGGTTGGTCTTGGCTAACCCGAAATCGGTAGTCTCATGAGTAGAATCCGGATCTTGAGCTAGTACAACACTACAATCGAGTAGAAGACTAAATCAGGGTCGGATCCTACCGGTTTTGAGTACTCGGAGTGCAAAAGGGTTGAAAGAAAGTTAAAACCATCTTTCAATCCTTTTTAACCACTCTTGTGTCGAGATCTTTACAAGATCTTTGTATGTTTGCATGGAAATCGGTTAGATCCCGGTGGTTCTTGGTGGATTGAAGTCAAAGCATGAAGTTCTTGAAGAACACATGATGACGTTATCCTAGAACACCCGAAATCTAGTGATTTCACGGTTAAAAGTTAAGATTTAAAAGATAGAAAGGTGTAGGAGTGCGTATAGATTAAGAAAGTACAAGATTTAGGGCGAGATCTTACCTGGATTGAGAGAAATCGAAGAAAAGGTGAGGAGCACGAATGGTTCGGACAGAGAGTTTCCAGAAATGGTAAGAATGACAATGACAGGGGTATTTATAGGATTCCAAAAGAGGAGAGGGTTATCCGATCGGATGACATACCGCCCGGATGACGATCCGGTCGGATGACATCCTGGTCGGATGACGTCTGTTTTGGTAGCGCAGTGGCTATCCGGTCGGATGGCTATCCGGCCGGATGGCACTTGGTTTGGTTGTTCGACGCGATGATTTTTGATGTTTTGATTTCGATTGCGCGCGGCTCGTCACGATAGGGTTTTTAGTCAAATTACTTTTAGTCCCAACTACTAATTATCATAGTTCGATTGTCGATTCGGATTCGAGTTCGATTGCGTTTCGAGTTTCGATTGAGTTTGATTGATTTCCACAACACTTATATATAACACGCACAAGTAACACATAAGGCACACACACGTATGATTAACCAGGTTATGTCAAGTTGCGGTTCGTATCACGATTCGATGTCGAGTAGAATAGCTTGATTATCGATTAGTTAACTTTATCGCATTGTTACTTCCTATAATTCACAGTCGTACGTCGATTAGATGTCGATTAACACACATCGATTTTAGCAGTTAACAACACTTACTCCACATAATACAATTAAAATAAGGAATCACTATAAGTCAAATCCGTTCGATCGTTCGTTGACTTTGACCTTAACCTTGACTTTGACTTTGACTTCTGAAAACACGGGGTGTTACAGCCTCCCCTTGTTTAGGGAATTTCGTCCCGAAATTAAGCTGGAAGTTGTACAACCGTGTGAATCACGTTTGAGAACTTTCTGGTTAGACCGGTTTTGACTCTGAAACGATTGCGAACTGAACGTGTGACGTGCAAAATCCGTACACAAACGTGACCAAACACACGAGACGTAATATAATCGGCGATTCTATAGGTTGATATGAAATTGTACAAAGCACTAGAATCACAATGCCACTTTCTCTCTCTAGTTTCTCTATCTAAACAACTGCGGGTACTTTGCCTTCATGTCGCTTTTGAGTTCCCAAGTGAACTATGCGCCTCGTTTGCCTTCCAATCGGACCTTCACAATAGGAATGCGAGAGCGTCTGAGCTGCTTGGTTTGGCGATCCATGATTTCGACAGGCTTCTCCATGAAGTGTAATGTTTCGTGTACTTGTAGGTCATTGAGAGAGACATGTAAGTCGTGGTCGGCTAGGCACTTTCGGAGGTTTGACACATGGAAAGTCAGGTGGACGTTACTAAGTTCCTCCGGTAGTTCGAGTCTGTAGGCGACTTTTCCGATCCTTTCCAGAATCTTAAAAGGTCCAACATATCGAGGCGCGAGTTTTCCCTTTTTGCCGAATCGGACTACACCCTTCCAAGGTGATACCTTTAGGAGTACGTGGTCACCAACGTCAAATTCACGGGGCTTGCGTTTCCTATCGGCGTAACTTTTCTGTCGATCCCGAGCTTTCGCTAGGTTGTCTCGAATTTGGAAAATTTTGTCTGTCGTTTCTTGTAACAGCTCAGGACCGGTTAATTGCGAGTGACCGATCTCGTGCCACACAATAGGCGATCGACATCTTCTTCCATATAATGCCTCGAATGGTGCCATTTGTATGCTGGAATGATAGATGTTGTTATACGAGAATTCGACTAGCGGCAGGTATTTATCCTAATTACCACCGAAGTCTAAGACACACGAACAGAGCATGTCTTCAAGAGTATGAATCGTTCTTTCAGTCTGACCGTCGGTTTGAGGGTGGAATGCGGTGCTTAGATTAAGCGATGTACCGAGTGCCGTTTGAAACGTTTCCCACAGTCGCGAGGTAAACCGAGCATCACGATCAGAGATGATGTCACGAGGCGTTCCATGATTACAAATGATCTCGTCGGTGTAGATTCGGGCTAATCGTTCTACCTTGTAGTCTTCTCGTATTGGCAGAAAGTGAGCTGATTTAGTCAAACGGTCGACCACAACCCAAATGCTGTCGTGACCTGATGACGTGTGCGGAAGCTTCGTTACAAAATCCATAGCTATACTTTCCCACTTCCACATAGGAATTGGTGGTTGTTCGAGTAAGCCAGAGGGTCTTTGATGTTCAGCTTTGACTCTAGCACAGGTTAGGCTTTTTCCGACGTAGAGAGCGATATCCCTTTTGATACCCGGCCACCAGTACTTATAACGAAGTTCCTGGTACATTTTGTCAGCACCGGGGTGAATAGAATAATGGGATTTGTGGGCTTCTTCCATCAAGATCTGTCGCAAATCGGTCCGCTTCGGGATCCAGATTCGGTCCAGAAAGTGGAATATCCCATTGGATTTGCTCACAAGCTGGGCTCCATCGTGGTAGATTCGTTCCCTCTTCAGCATGCGTTCGTTAAAACACGCATGTTGGGCTTCACGAATGAGGGTTTCGAGATCGTGTTGGGCTTGAACATTACGAGTGCTAAGCAGATAACTCCGCCTGCTGAGTGCGTCGGCAACAACATTCGCCTTGCCTGGGTGATAACGGATCTCACAGTCGTAATCGTTGAGAAGTTCTACCCATCGGCGTTGACGCATATTAAGTTCCTTCTGATTAAAGATGTGTTGTAGGCTCCTATGATCGGTGAAGATCGTACACCTGGTACCATACAGGTAGTGTCGCCAAATCTTTAATGCAAAAATAACCGCGCCTAGCTCGAGATCATGGGTTGTATAGTTCTTCTCATGGATTTTGAGCTGTCGAGATGCGTAGGCTATAACCTTGTTCCGTTACATGAGGACACAACCGAGACCAAGGTTGGAAGCATCACAGTAAACAATGAAATCGTCGTTTCCGTCGGGCAACGTGAGAACAGGAGCGTTGCAAAGCTTATGCTTGAGGGTTTGAAAGGCAGTCTCTTGTTTGGTTCCCCAGACAAAAGGCTGGTCTTTATGCGTGAGAGTGGTAAGCGGCACAGCAATCTTCGAGAATCCTTCGATAAATCATCGATAATAGCCCGCTAGTCCGAGGAAAGAACGAACTTCAGACGGGTTCTTAGGCGTAATCCAACTCTTAACAGCTTCAATCTTCGCAGGATCGATGTGAATGCCTTGACTATTAACAATGTGACCCAAAAATTGAACTTTCTCCAACCAGAATTCGCACTTGGAGAACTTGGCATAGAGTTGGTTCCCTTGGAGTAACTCGAGAACCAAACGTAGATGTTGCGCGTGTTCGGCTTTCGATTTGGAATAGATCAAGACATCGTCGATGAATACGATGACGAAACGGTCGAGATATGGTTTACACACACGATTCATCAGATCCATGAAAACCGCTGGTGCGTTGGTTAAGCCAAAAGGCATAACAACGAATTCATAATGACCGTATCGGGTGCGAAACGCGGTTTTGGGTATATCCTCCTCTTGTATACGCAGTTGGTGGTAGCCTGAACGTAGGTCGATCTTCGAGAAACACGTAGCACCTTGTAGCTGATCAAACAAGTCGTCGATGCGAGGTAGGGGATAGCGGTTCTTGATAGTTAGCTTATTCAATTCCCGATAGTTGATGCACATCCTGAACGACCCATCCTTCTTTTTGACGAAAAAGACTGGAGCACCCCAAGGAGAGGTGCTCGGGCAAATGAAGCCTTTCTCAAGTAATTCCTGGAGTTGGTTTGAGAGTTCACGCATTTCGGACGGCGCTAACCGATAAGGAGCTTTGGCAACAGGATTGGCTCCAGGAATGAGGTCGATACGAAAGTCGATATCACGAATTGGAGGTAAACCTGGGAGATCATCAGGGAACACATGAGAAAATTCACGAACCACAGGAACGTCTTTCACTTCCTTCCTCTCTTTCTTTTCCTTCTCCGCTACTACAATGTTTGCCAAGAAAGCTCTGTATTCCTTGCGGAGATACTTGCTAGCTTGGGCACATGACATGAGCTTGAGCCCTTTCGAGGCAGTTTCATCGTATACACACAATAAATCACCATTCGCGAGCGAGAATCGAATCATCTTATCATAACTCACAACTTCAGCATGGTTTTCGCGTAGAAAGTCCATGCCTACTATGACGTCGAAACTTCCGAGTTGCATCGGAATGAGGTCGATTGGGAAATAACGGAATTGACGGCGATAGTTCTTCCAGTGGCGACTTCTACATCGAACGTCGAAGAGAGTTTGGAGCGTTTACGACTAAGGAGTTTCTCGAATTCGAACGACACAAAGTAATTATCGGCTCCAGTATCAAACAAACATGATGCATAAATACCATTCACAAGGAACGTACCATTAACCACGTTGTTGTCGGATTGGGCTTGGCGCACGTTGATGTTGAAAGTTCTGGCGCGTGCGGCCTGTTGTTGCTGGTGTTGCTGCTGCTGTGGAGGTTGTTGCTGCTGGGGCTCTTGTTTCACGACCCTGTTTGGGCACATGTTGGCGAAGTGGTTCGGGTCGCCACATGCGAAGCAGGCTCTGGCTTTGACCGCGGGTGCCGGAGGAGCTTGTTGACCCTGTGGGGCAGTGAGTAGAGCTTGATGAGCAGGAGCTTGTCGAATGCAGCAGTTGGCACTAAAATGACCGTACACATTGTAATGAGCACAGAAACGACAAGGAATTGCAGTCGGGTGATGGTAGGTACAAGTAGGGCAGAGCAGACGTGGCCCAGTGTATGCACGCTTTGCAGGTGGTGCATTAGCCACAGGCACCGCTATTTGACGTTGTTGAGCTGGTACGGATTGAACTGGTGCAGAAGTGATCGCACAGTTCTTGTTGCTGGAGCTGTTCTTTCTCTTGTTCTTCCTCTTGTTGTTCGATGAGGTGGGTTCAGTAGTTGGTGCGGTAGCGGTAGCTTGATGCAGATGCTTCGAAGTCTTATCCCAGACCCCAGCCTTGACCCGCTTGTCGTTGATTTCAGCGGCCAGTAGATAAGTTTCCTCGATCGTCGTAGTCTTGGCCGCTTGCACGAAATCAGCAACGCAGTCGGGCAGGGCCCGGATGTACTTCTTGATTGCCATGTCTGGAGTCTTGACTTGATCGGGACAGATGATGCTGAGGTGCTTGAAGTGAGCAGTGAGAGCAGCGTTGTCACCCTCATGCTGGTATATGTGCCAGAATTCATCTTCAAGCTTTTGACGTTCGTGAGGAGGGCAGAATTCCTCTAGCATAACTTCCTTGAGCTCGTCCCATGACAGACCGTAGGCTGCATCGTTCCCTCGCTTGTTCCTCTCGGCCGTGCACCAGTCTAGTGCACCGGACTGGAAAACGCCGGTAGCATTCAGAGTTCGGAGTTCATCAGGGCAACCACTCTGTCGCAGAGTAACCTCAATGGAATCAAACCAGTGAAATAGTGCAGTGGGACCTCCCTCGCCAGTGAATTCTTTTAGCCCACACGACTTGAATTGCTTGAAACTGTAGGTCTTTGCGGTAGCTTTAGGAGCTTCGGTTCTCGATTCCTCAGACGATTTGCTGGCATTCTCATAAACATCACTCACCGCCTTTGCCACACTCTTAGCGATGATGGCAGCAAGACGTTTGTCTCTCTTTTCTTGCTGAGAAAGTAAGGGATGACGGGATCCAGACGACATTGTCTGCAACAGACATCGTCACAGGACTCAACACAAAATATTTGAATCTCACCTCACACGTCTACTACTACTAAAGCTCAGTAACACGTACCACGTAAACACATAGACATATAACCACGTAGAACACAAAATCACATAATCACATAAGCATGTAGAGCACAGAATCACATTAGCACATAAGCACGGAATCACAGAAACATTTTCAACACAAGAGGCATATAGGAGCATATAGAATACAAAACCTATCATTCACAGTTCGCGAGTGTTCGAATATAGCGATCGCGTTTTAGTATATCAAATAGTGTAGTATAAGCGTACATCGTAGCATAATGTCGTCCAAGATTTTGCGATTTGTTGGCGTTTGAGGTAGAAAAGCAGTGCGAGTCGTGCGTGTCGATCGAAGTGAAAGCAAAAATCGAGAAATCCCAAAAATTTAAACACGTAAACAGGTAAACACGTATAAACTCATAAAAATCGACGAATTGTCAGAGTCAGCAATTGCGGGCTCAAACTGAAACACATAAAATTCGAGATGTAGATTGTCTGCGGCTAATAGACTTCGACTAACCAAAGCGATTCAACTATTCGCAAGGACTTGTTGTCTACGTCTGACTTTCAGGACTGTGTCCTCGCCTCGATTCTTGGGCGTTTGGCACATATCCCGTTAGTCATGTCGTGACTGCAGGTCGTTGGAGTCCGTTGAGACTTTGGTGGGAGTTTTATAAAACGTGCGGAACAAGTCATCAAGGTTAGGGTTTCACCCCTGGCCCAACAACTTCGTCCCTGTTTTTTATAAAATAGGGGAGATTATTCATCAAAATATGGATTTCACTCCTGATTTGGTATAATTTCCCCGTTGAACAAGCGTTAAAAGAAAGGAGAAATCATCGATAAGTTGATAAAACAACATAAATTCAAGCAATTTAGTCAAGAGTTTGTGGCTTTCACACCTAATCTCGACTTTATCGCCTATTTATAGCTGTAAATTCGAGTGTAGTGGCGGTGTAGCATAAGCGAGAAATAGCGAGGAATAAGTTCGTACATAATCCCTACTGGTTACGCACGATTCGGTCTGTTGGTTCCTAACTATAGACTAGGTTTCTAAGATATCGACCCAGACTAGGTGGAGTCTTGCCTAATTCCCTATAGTTATGACTCTGATACCAATCTGTCACACCCCAACCGATGGCGGAATCATCGGGGCATGGCACTGAGCGAAACAGATTGTCCAGGAGTTTCCATAACAATTAACCATACTATTCAATTTAAATAATACGTCCCATACCGTATCTCAAACAGCAAAATAATTATTACAGACAAAAATCCAGGCAAATATTCTGTTCCGACAACTTAGATTCAAATAGACAGCAATTGTTTATCTGCTTCTAGAGACCCTTAGTTTGACCACTACAGACAACTATTTGTTGGGCTCTAAAGCTTTATTCTAGCTTCAAATTCCTACCAACTGTGCGTCCTAAGCACCTGTCACATACGTTAATGATAAGTGATGTGTAGAACGTCACAAAGTGTGAAGGGGTCGGATAGTGGTTCGATCGGATGGTAATCCGATCGAACAGCAATCCGTGCGGATAACAATCCGTTCGGGTGGTCATTCGATCGGACGGTGGTCCGGTCGGATGACGATTCGAGTGGATTGTTTCTTCCTATAAGAAGTATGTGTTTGTGTATGATGGCTTGACTTTGGAAGTTTTCGTTGTAGTATTTTGAAAACAGTGAAGTAGCTCTATCTTTCAAGTCGGTCGATCGGATGACTGGTCGTGCGGATGACAATCCGTTCGGATGGTTATCCGGTCGGACAGTGGTCCGGTCGGACGGCAACTTTGTGATGAGGTTACTCACTGAAGACAAGTTCACAACAGAAGCGTCATTCGATCGGATGGCAACCTTGTTATTGAACATGTTGAAAATTGTTTAAGTTTTTAAAGTCTTAGTATCTCATGATCCGAAGAGTAATCCATTCAGATGGTCGTCCGATCGGATTACATTTCGTTCAATACTCACACTTTAGATAGGGTTGTTTTAAAAGGTGGGACCCAAGTGTGATCCGTTCGGATGACAATCCGTTCGGATGACAATCCGTTCGGATGACCTATCCGATCGGACAGCAATCCGTTCGAACAGTAATCCGTCCTGAGTGTCCTGTTCGTCCTACACTTGGTCGTTTTGAAGGTTTGTCGTTATGTCGAGACACTTTGACAACGTGTTAACCAACAGAACCCCTAGTTCGACCCAGATGACCAACCCGGACATGAATCACCCTAGTCCGGCCGGTTACCGGCTCGAGACGGTTGACGGTTGGTCTTGGCTAACCCGAAATCGGTAGTCTCGTGAGTAGAATCCGGATCTTGAGCTAGTACAACACTACAATCGAGTAGAAGACTAAATTAGGGTCGGATCCTACCGGTTTTGAGTACTCGGAGTGCAAAAGGGTTGAAAGAAAGTTAAAACCATCTTTCAATCCTTTTTAACCACTCTTGTGTCGAGATCTTTACAAGATCTTTGTATGTTTGCATGGAAATTGGTTAGATCCCGGTGGTTCTTGGTGGATTGAAGTCAAAGCATGAAGTTCTTGAAGAACACATGATGACGTTATCCTAGAATACCCGAAATCTAGTGATTTCACGGTTAAAAGTTAAGATTTAAAAGATAGAAAGGTGTAGGAGTGCGTATAGATTAAGAAAGTACAAGATTTAGGGCGAGATCTTACCTGGATTGAGAGAAATCGAAGAAAAGGTGAGGAGCACGAATGGTTCGGACAGAGAGTTTCCAGAAATGGTAAGAATGACAATGACAGGGGTATTTATAGGATTCCAAAAGAGGAGAGGGTTATCCGATCGGATGACATACCGCCCGGATGACGATCCGGTCGGATGACATCCTGGTCGGATGACGTTTGTTTTGGTAGCGCAGTGGCTATCCGGCCGGATGGCACTTGGTTTGGTTGTTCGACGCGACAATTTTTGATGTTTTGATTTCGATTGCGCGCGGCTCGTCACGATAGGGTTTTTAGTCAAATTACTTTTAGTCCCAACTACTAATTATCATAGTTCGATTGTCGATTCGGATTCGAGTTCGATTGCGTTTCGAGTTTCGATTGAGTTCGATTGATTTACACAACACTTATATATAACACGCACAAGTAACACATAAGGCACACACACGTATGATTAACCAGGTTAAGTCGAGTTGCGGTTCGTATCACGATTCGATGTCGAGTAGCATAGCTTGATTATCGATTAGTTAACTTTATCGCATTGTTACTTCCTATAATTCACAGTCGTATGCCGATTAGATGTTGATTAACACACATCGATTTTAGCAGTTAACAACACTTACTCCACATAATACAATTAAAATAAGGAATCACTATAAGTCAAATCCGTTCGATCGTTCGTTGACTTTGACCTTGACTTTGACTTTGACTTTGACTTCTGAAAACACGGGGTGTTACAAATATGTACCGAAATTTCCATAAAAATAAGCACGTGAGGAAATAATTTTTTTAAGTTAAAGAATGAAAAGAAGGTGCTCGCGCGTTGTGGCGTGACATTTAAAGGCACATTATCGTTCGTTAAGCGCGTTGGCATGGTGACATTAACGTGTTTAAGCACATGAAAGAAACGTATAAAGATACGGTGACGATTAAACGAAATGTATTAAGTTGTGACGAACCAACTACCCGTTTCGAATTTATAGCAACATGTAAACATGATATAAACTAAAAATACAAAGGGAAAAAAAAGAAAAAAATAGTTAAAGAATGAAAATAAGGTGCTCGCGCGTTGTCGCGTGACATTTAAGGGCACATTTTCGTTCGTTAAGCGCGTTGGCACGGTGACATTAACGTGTTTAAGCACACGAAAGAAACGTATAAAGATACGGTACGATTAAACGAAATGTATTAAGTTGTGACGAACCAACTACCCGTTTCGAATTTATAGCAACATGTAAACGTGATATAAACTAAAAACACAAAGGGAAAAAAAGAAAAAAAAATTAAAAAGCAAAGAAGTAAAAGTGAAAAGTTAGAAATTTAGATGATAGATTTGTTATTGTGTAAGTTTTAGGAAGAAAAAAAATTAGTTAAAAAAACGAGGAAGCCAAAATGGAAAATACTGAGGAGCCAAAATGGAAATTAGATCAAAAGGACAAAATTGTAGTTTGAGGTGAAAATGGAAATTAGATCAAAAGAACAAAAATTGTAATTTGAGATGAAAATGGAAATTAGATCAAAAGGATAAAATTGTAATTTGAGGTGTGTTGTCGGTGGCTTTGGCCACCGACTTTGTGTTTTAAGTTAGTATAGAATCTATATATGATAAAATTAAAAGTGAATGAACAGTGATGATTTTTTTTATATTGAATAATACCTTATATTCATTTATTAGACTATGGGGTATGGGGCGAGGGTTGGGGCGTGGGTTGGGTACAAATGCCCAGGTCACCACCTCGAGTGGGCTTGGGTTTCGCTGTGGCCTCTTAGGCGGGAGTTTCATCCGTGGCTGGGTTGGCTAGGCCATAGCGGCTAGGTTTAAATTTTAAAAAATAACCGTTTGGCCAAGCCAAACGGTTCACCCAAGTCACTATAAAACCCACCAACCCTACCGCCTGTCCACATCGCTACCCTAAACCTTCACTCCACCTACCCGAACCCGCTACCCACACTTGATACCGGCACAACGCGATGAAGGGCCGCCAACCCGGTGAGACCCGTTACTGGCCGGAAGCTTTCGCTAGCAACCGACACAACATGGGGAACGACCGACACAATTTAAACGCATGCCAACACAAGTGGCGCGAGCTACGACTGAAGCTCGACCGTTTTAAAGCCTACTACGATAGCGTCCCGGGCGGTGATATAAGTCACGAAGACCGGGTGGCGGTGGCCAACATCCAGTTCCGGGGCAAGGAGCGGAAGCCGTTTGACAAGCTCGCCCTGTTCGAAATCTACCTAACGCTTTAGGCTTTTTTTTTAATTTTGTAATCCTTTTTTTAGAATTTTGTAATTTTTAGGAACTTTTAATAATAATTTTAGGCTTTTTTTAATTCTGTGTGTATTTTTTTATTTTAGGTTTTTTTAAATTTTTTATAAAACTGGCCAACCCACGCGGGCTAGCCACGCCCCGCCATACCGACCCAACACGTCACTTACCAGCGGGGGGCTCGAAGTCCACGTGTCAACCCATGCCCCAAACTCCCGCCCCACCATACCCCACGGTCGAAAACACCAATGCCTTTCGCGCAACGCGCGTCATTTACAAACACTAGTTATACATAATTCCATACCTTGCAACTTACATTCACTCAACACTCATTGCATAGGTGTAACAACCCGGATATTTTTTATCAAATCGTAAATCAACACATGTCCGCAAAACTCTCGAGATATTTCAGATTTATTGAAGGAAAGGGACAAAATATATAAAATAGGGTTTGGAATCAAGTTGAGGGACTAATATTGTAAAAATGCCAAAATTTTCATTTCTGAAGGTCCCTAACGGACCACAAGGGGTTCAAAAACTTTGCGTGCCAGAGGTCCTTACGTACTGTAAGGCATCACCTCTTACGGTCCGTAAGGGGTGCGCTGATAGCAAGCTGCAGCCTTGCCCTTGTGCCACCTAGCTCTGGTTTGTGCCACCTTGAACCTCCTTCCTCCATGTGTTAGGACACTAATTAGTATCTTAGAGCTCCTGGTAATACTTGGCTTGATTATGGAACTCCAAGATCACTATAAATAGCCTTCAATGTTGAACCATTTTCTTCACACCTGCACAATTCTCTTATGGTCTTCTTGGAGCTTTCTCGTGGACTTGAAGCCTCCTATTCTAAGTTCTAATATTTCCTCCTAAAAACTAGTAAGTGTTCTTTCTAGTCTATTTAAGTTTATTTGCTAGTTATTAGCCGAAAGTCAAGCAAATTGACTTTTGCTTTGACTTTCGTTTCTGACCGTTTTGGTCAAGTAAAGGTTCAAATTGAACTTTTCTATATGATCGTAATAATGAAGGTGTTAATCGATTGCGATTACAGCCTCTGATCATTACGTATAGTAGGTGAAATGACGAGTAAAACATGTATAAAATAAAAGTAAAAAGCGTAGATTTTGCAAATTACGAAGAATGAACTTTTAAGTATCAAAACTATAAATTTTGACGTTATAACGGTTTATATAACATTATAAGACTTGTTTTATCATGTCTAACTCGTCATATTCAGTTTAGTTTTCAATTCCACGTTGAAAGTCAAACAGTTTGACTTCTGCTTTAACTTTCGATTTTGACCCGTTTGGGCAACTTTAAAACCCAATCAAGTCCGACTATGTGACCATACTAATATAGGGAATAACCCTATGAGGTTATACTTTCTGGACATAACGTTTTATGGGTCAATTGACGAGTCAAATAAATATACTTTAAAAGGTCAAAAATACCTTTTTTGCATAAAAATGGATAATGGTTTTAAACCTATATGATCTATAATATGACCTCAAGACTGATCATATAACATCATAAAATGTGTTTTGACATATCGGACTCGTCATAGGCCTATTCGACCACCCGATCCCGTATATACGCGTACGACTAATTTAAATAATACAAATATATAAACTAATCGAACCGGGTCAAAACCTTTTAAAATCTTTCCAATTTAGAATGTTTGGTTAATAAACCTATATTACACGAGACTCCACACTCGTATGGGTATAAACCACATTCTATCCGGTGAACGCTTAATCTAGCGGAACCGAACATATTTTAAAGTTAACCGGTAAAAGTCAAAGACTTAGGTGGTGTTTGTTTTTTTTCAAAAAGAGCTTCCTGCCTCTTCTGTCTGCACCGTGCAGACGCGGGAAGACGTGGAGCCTCAAAAGAGTGTTTGTTTTTTTTTTTGAGAAGTGCTTCCTGCCTCTCCCCAGCCTCTTCATGAGGAAGTGATAAAACCAAAGCTTCTCCAAGAAGAGCTTTACCTCTTCTTGGCACCACCTCCACCTCCACCCATGCTCCGCCACCCACCACCACCCCTGCTCCGCCACCACCACCCCTGCTCCGCCACCACCACCTCTGCTCCGCCACCCACCACCTCTGCTCCGCCACCGCCACCCCTGCTCCGCCACCGCCACCCCTGCTCCGCCACCACCACCTCTGCTCCTGCTCCGCCACCACCAAAACACCCCAAATCGATCAAAGTTCAGCGACAAAACACCAACCCCACCTCTGCTCCTGCTCCGCCGCCACCACCACCGGTCGACCTCATCGAAACCCCAAACGAAACCCTAAATCGATCGGAAACGAAACCCTAAATCGATGGCAGGTACGGTGGTTGTGATGATGGCGGTCGACCTCATGTTCAACGAGTCTCGGTTCAGGTACGGTGGTTGTGATGATGGCGGTGGAGGTGTGATGATGGCGGTGGAGGTGTGAAGGCTGTGGAGGTGTGAAGGCGGAGGTGGTGACGGTGGTTGTGATGATGGCGGTGGTGAAGTGGTGGCGGTGGTGAAGTGGTAGAGAGAGAGTAGAGAGAGAGTGGAGGTGCAGATTGTGGTGTGTGTTTTTAAACCTAGAAGAAGTGGTTTTATATAAAAAAAAACAAACCCTCTTCTCCTTGCAGACTGAAGACATTTGGTCCACCTCTTCTCCTGCAGATGCCTGCAGATGTGGCCTGCAGCAGAAGAGGTTTTCAAGAAGAAAAAACAAACAGCACCTTACAAATGACCCGTTAACATTCTAATGGATAATATTTCTATTCATTCTAGACTAGAAAGCATCTAGTAAATTACGCCTAGATTAACATACTTCGAATACGGCTGTGCTATACATTATTTTATAAAAACTAGCACAGGTAAATACTTTTAGCATATTTTTCTTATAAAGACTTGGGATATGGCACTAGCCACTTGGTTCGGGTATTGCAAAGGGCAAATATGTGTCATAGAAATGCAATAATCTTCTTTAATTTGTAATGCTTGATAATATTAAACACTTGGGGGTTAATACGACCGTGTCCGGGCGTCCCGACTCATTTAATTGCAAATGGCCATGGCATAAGCGTGGGTGTAGGCATACACCTGACGGATGCAAATACTAATAAATACGGCGTGTCTATTAATCATGTATCGACATTTGATTTCCGGTCCCCGAGTATTTTGACGAGCATGTAAAACTGCTAAGAAGAGATATACTTTATTCCAAGTTAAAAAGAAAATGAATACCAAATGGTATTAAAGATTTTTGAAAAGATTTCCAAAAGAGTCCGTTACTAGTATTTACCAGTGAAAACTGACGTATTCTTTAAAGATTAAGTGCATGTCAAACAAATACGAAATAGGCTGGAGTGGGCTTGGTCATAAACCTTGGAACTTGCGACTCCTTGGCTAGAGACCCATTGTAGTTTCAAGTCCGTTTTATTAGATACTACCTTGTGGGATATTTTGCACCGAACAAATTGTAACAAATTTTATTTTATATATTCAAGCTTTTACATTTATTATTTTATTCATCCTATCTTCCACTGCCAAATGTGATACTGTTATCAATCGACACATATAAATCCCAAGTTCGGGTCCACTGGAAAATCAAGGTGTGACAGGTGAATTCAAATCACTAATTGGCAAGCATAAATTATGAATTAACATAAGATTGTATAGAAGCTAAATGTCCAACGATTAGCACGGAAATATCACAAAAATCTAGAGGTTTTTTGATGGGTCATAACATGACTGTTTCCCTATGCTTATGTGTGACAACATGAGAAGATCTAAATGGTAGTAGATATATTGGAAGGTAAAGGAATATGGCCTACTTGAATGTTTTGTAAGGCCTTCCCTCGCATCACTTATTTCAATGTTGTTAGTAGTGTTTTATGCCAATGATGAACCATTCTTTGGCATAGTGTTATCCCATTTTCTAGGTCCAAAAGTCGCTTGGCTTCTTCGTGAAAGGTCACATCACCCGTCTCCGCCCAATATGACATGAAAGATGAGTCCCACCAATTCAGAGTAACCTCTTCAAGCGTCCCCTAGATATAAAGGTTCAAGACGTGGACTTGATTAATTTCGATTAAGCGAAAACACTCCTTTTAATAAAATTTCAAGTTTGTGACTACACTTGATATCAAATCTTAAGCGAATAAAAAAAGTTAACTAAAAATAAAATATAAGAAGTCATGTGAAGGTTTTTACACATACTTTAGCATACATTAATAAACATTTGATAGAGTCATTAAATTTACCCAAAAGTTATACTTATCATATAACTTGATATCAAATTCGCAAGTACATGCTATTAAGGATAATATGATGTTAACCCCGGTATACTAGAACTTGTGTACACACTTTGGTTTTGATTCGCGCATCTAACATGATTTAACCCTAGGAACACCAGGACTATGCATTGATCTCGATTTACCTTTATAGACCCAACTAGCTGACAACCACACGACTACGTACCTTAACATTATATTACAATGTCCTTCACCGTTTACCTACGACTATGCAAAAAGATTTTCACAACCATGTGTTTCGACGTGGACTTAAATGTCTTTGCAATGCTCACATCTAGATAATGTGTTGTTAGAGGACACCCACGACTAAGTTGTTATATCCTTTATTTATCACTTGAAAACCTCGTTCTTCATTCCTACCACATCTTGTTTCTATTTATATCTACACAATAAATGTGAAGCAATTGAGTACCTAATTCGTTCTTTCCCCACGAAATATCACATCATCATCCTCCACCCACCATGACATGAAGTCATGAACCACGAGTCCCACCAATTCATACAATCTCTCCAACAGCTCTCCTACATATATTCATTCAAGTTGTCACGAGTCCCACCAATTCACATAACCTCTCCAACACTTCTCCTACATATATTCGTTCAAGTCATGTGAAGTTTCTTTTAGCAGCAATCTAAACCTTGGTACAACAATTATAGAACAATTATATTTATTATCTATACTATCTATAATAAGAGATTATGAGCTGATGTAAAACTGCCTATGTGTCAATTTCTAAGGTATGCCACATGTAATCGCTGATGTCATAATTCCTTTTTCAATATTTAGATATGTATAAATCTTTCTAAAATATATAATCAGATTTTATTATTAGTAAATAAGAGATTTCTTTAGGAGGGAAGTTTGAAATTGCATGAGGAGAAGAAATCAGCAATTAATGCACTGTAAGAAGTAATCATATCTATTAATTAATAATCTATCTAAAATATATAATTAGTATCTAAATGGGCAAAAGGGCAAACACTGATGATCATCCAAACCACTGGCCAACTCCAAAAGTCACGAACTGATGATTAAAAATCAACCACTGATGATTCAAAATCAAAATAATGGCTCCAAATTCAAAATTCAAAATTATGGCTCCAGATATATAACCTATCATCTTCTTCAATCAATTACCCTCTCTAATCAATTTCTCTCTCAACTCTCTCTCTCTAAAATTCACAGTCTTTTGAAAGATAAATCATTCGGTTCACAGTTGCAGGCCCCTCTTTTGAAAGATAAATCTTTCTTCTTTGGCAAGAATCTGGAATTATTTCAATTTCTTCTTCATATCGAAATCTTCTGCCCTAATTCTGTCTGCCGTCCTTCAGCCTTACGAAATCTTCATCACAAAGGTACAATTCCATCTCTTTGGTAACATTCAATCTTGGTTTTCTTGCCTTTTCTTTCAATTTCTTACTTTTTATTTACTAGAACCATATTAGGGTTTTTAGAGTCATCAGGGCACATGTAGTTGAATATTACACCGAATCTTGACCCTCATGTACTGTTTATTCATCATCTTTACCATCGATTTGAATATAATTGTATTTTTATGACCTGTTGTTAATCGTTACCTGACCCTCGATGTGTAGATTATGAGCCCATAAACAAACATATACCATTAATAACCAAGGGGATAAAAAGCATTTATGTTTGGCAGAGTATTATGAGCTAATTTCACTAGGTTAAAAAGCATTTATGTTTGGCAGAGTTTTATGAGCTGATATTTGTGCAGTATAATCTTATACAAAGTTAAAAATATGAATACCCCGATCTTACAAATGGTGATGAACGAGTTTTTTTATTGAAATTACTAATTACTATGGTTGTGAGTAACAAGTTGATTGTTAATTTAGGTAATGGGGATTTCCGTGTCATCAGTATGTATCTGTGGTAGAAGAAGAAAGAGTTTCAGGTATGAGAACCAACTTAAGAGTTATTAGTTATTAGTTATTATAAAGGAATATATGTTCTTGCTTATAAAGGTGAAGTTAGAATTGATGACAACGTTATCGGAGAAAGATCTGGTGGCAAGAAGAAAGACTTTCAGGTATGAGTTTCAGTTTTATATATAGATATATAGATCATTATAGTTTCGGTGTATAACGTTTCAATATGCTAAGCGTAATGGTTATTAACGTTTTGGTTGAATTTTATAAGCGTAGAGCGGAAACTGCTGGAGAGGTGGAGGCTTGCAAGCGATGTAACTGTAAGAAATCCAAGTTTTTGAGGCTGTATGTAACTTTGTTGAAGAAGCAACCAGTGAGAGTGTTTTGGTGGAAAACTTGGAGGGGTCGGTGACGTTGTCGAGGTTGTCAGGAAATGCAAAGTGATAGCATTTCCTGACAACCCTCAACAATGTCACCGACCTCCTGATCTGAGCGTGACCCTCTGAAAATATAAATGTTTTGCAACTTCACCATGAATAGAGAAGAAAGAGACAGTTGGGTTTCTAGCTCCAGTTGTGTTGCAGCCGAATCAACGGCAAATTCAGCAGCAGTAGTTGTTGATGCATGAATATGAAGATTGAATTTGTGAGGTTCAGTTAATAATCGACTGATTGAAATTATATTATTTATTGTATTCACCATTGTTAAACCAAAATGATTGAATTTGTGAGGTTCAGGAATATAAAGATTGAATTTGTGAGGTTCAGCAGCAGCAGTTGTTGATTCAGCAGCAGTAGCAGTAGTTGTTGATGTAGGTGAGTTTTGCAAAGGTTTGCGGGTTGAAATAAAATTATTTATTGTATTCACAATTGTTAAACCGATTGTGCTTTATGTTTATGATTTGAACTTGTGATAATTTATGCCTAATAATCGACTGATTGAACGGATTTTGATTTTTAATTAAGTTTATTAATGTGAACAAAAAGTTTTGGTAAACCAAGGTATGTGCTCTCACATATTCTTGGTTCAAATTAATTTCATGGGATGATAACATCTTCATTTTTATTATTTAGTTTAGGGATTGAATTTTGTGTAGAGATGGATGGATGAAGTGGGCACCTGTTTCATCGGATGAGTTTTGGTTTAATCGAATCGAATGGAATGTTGGATCCTTATGCTAATCTCAATGGAACTGTTAGCAGCGAAGAATCTTATTGGTGCTAATCTGAATGGAATGTTGGATCCTTATGCAATCATCACTTGTGGTTCAGAAAAGCGGTTTAGGTAATAGATAGTATAAATTAAGTTTGTTGTGAAACATGTATTTGGCAAAGGTCTGTTTTATGTTTGAAACCTCTGTTTGTTGTGAACAGATGTTAGAATATAAAACAAATGTTTCAAACGACTGTTGGGTTAAACAGTGTTTTGTGTAGAAAATAGTGGTTGAAACCACTGTTGGGTTAAAACGGTGGTTGAAACCAATGTTGGGTTAAAACGGTGGTTGAAACCACTGTTGGGGTTAAAACGGTGGTTGAAACCACTGTTGGGGTTAAAACGGTGGTTCAAACCACTGTTTTGTTCAAACCACTGCTTGAAACTACTGTTCGGTTAAAACAGAGGTTTGAAACCATTGTTAGGTTAAAACAGTGGTTGGAACCACTGTTTGGATGTGTGTTGAAAGTGTTTGGATGTGTTGAAAGTGTGGAAGCGAAGGGTAATAAAGTGGTTTTGTGATTTGGTGGTTTCATATCAATGTAGTTCTTTCCATTTACGTTTTTTTCTATTTGTATGTAGTGAAATTGGCTGAATTTATGAAATGTTTTTGGAGCTTTATTGGAAGAACCGAGACGAGAGGGTTTTTGAACTAAAGTATATGGATACATCAACACATCTCCTGGAAAGTATAAAGGCAGAATGAAATCGTACCGGTGGATGGTTAAAAGGAGAAAAATTGCGGATCTCACCTTAGATAGCTGGAACAATTTTGTAAAACTTGGATTTTGTATAGGCTTCTCTGTAGTTTGTTTGTTGTTTTTGTTCTATTTGTGGTGTATTTATTCTTATGTTATGGCTAATATAGCAGTTATCAGATAGAATCATTAGCTCGGGCAATTAAGGAGAACACTATAGTGTTCTTGGAGACGGGATCAGGCAAGACGTTGACCGCGATTATGCTTTTATGTCACTACGCTTATCTCTTGAAAAAATCCTCCCCGTGTATTGTTGTGTTCTTGGTAGTTGGTACCCACTGTTGTATTGGTCAAACAGGTATGTCGGTTGACTTAGTTGTTTCTTGAACATGTTTTCAACATGTGGTTAAAGCATACTAATGGAAGCTTTGTATGTCTTATTAGCAAGCGGAGTATGTGAGAAAGCACCTTGATTTGAAAGTGGAGGAGTATTGGGGTGAAAAAGGTGTTGATTTTTGGAATGCTGCTGATTGGAAGAAACAACGATATCAGAATCAGGTATGACAAGTCAACATTTGACTTTTTTGTTGACCGCATACAATCTCATCAGAATTTTGACTAATGATCAAATATGTAAAGTACCCCTGAGGCAGACAAATGCAGTCTTGAGTAATAAACTTTTATTGTGTTACTCTTTACCTTTGTTGTATCATGTAGTTTTTATTTTTCAATTTAAACTGAACACACGTATATGTTATACATCATTCTTACAGCTATTGGTCATGACCCCTGACATTTTAAGGAATGCATTGAGGCAGAGATTCTTAACATTGATTATTATCAAGGTGTTAATATTTGATGAATGCCACAACGCAAAGAAAAATCATGCGTATGCTATCATCATTGTTATGGGCGAAATTCTGAGCCCATATCCTGAGGGATATCTTGGATTATATCTTGGTTATATGATATATGTTCACATCCGGGATGCTGATTCAGGATATTGGTAACATCCTGAATGGTATCCTCAGGATCACTAACGGATTATGTGCAGGTACGTGGGTTGGAAGCTAGCAACGTTCATAAGGAATCATTTCGCGGGAGACTCGGTCCAAGTCGTTCAAATAAAGACGTTGAAGCCGCATTACTCGGTCTACAACGTTAACTATGGAATATTCGGAGTACCCCATATTTATAGGAATTATCGTTTGTAATTTGTTACTATAAATAGGTGGGTATACCAGATCGAATAGGACATCGCATCAACACTCGCTACACTCTTACACTTGTTCTCTAGCAATTTTTACTTTCGCACAAAAGCATTGTAACACTTAGCGATCTGGTCTATATCCTGCACTGTATCCTGAAGTTTAAAGCAATAAGAAGAACAAGGCAGCTGCGATTGTCAGCTCCCGAGGTTTTATGCCGGCGATCTAGATTGATCAAGGGCTTTCCTCGTACATCTTGTGTCACCTCCTTTTACTTTTTGCTCATTGTTTGATCGTAGATACAACTCAATATCCTGAGCCGTATCCTAAATACAGTTTTTTCCAAACAACTTAACCAGCATATTTTCAACACACTTTTTAGCACACTACCTCACTTAACTAATTTGATCACTTAATTGCTTCGGTAATTTTTGACCAAAACAATTTGGCGCCCACCGTGGGGCAAGTGGTGCTACTTTTACTAAAAATCTTTGTGAAATCGCTAATCGGTTTTCTATTTTCAAAACTTTTTGCCACATTGTCTACAATGGCCTCAAGATCAAACATGAGCTCCTCCACTATGTCTGCTACGACTTCTGCTACTACCGGTTCGGTGCTTCCACCACCTCCTCCAGGGATGCCAACCTCTTCACAACCTCAGGATATTATCCCTACTCGGAGTGTTCAGGGATCTGCTCCCATTTTAGCTTCCAATGATGAAATTCTAACCTTATTTGGAAGTGTGCAGGAACAAATGAAGCAGCAACAGGAAACAAACCAAATGTTATTGAGGGAAATACAACTCTTGAAGTCTGGCTCGAGCAGATCTGCTGAGGATATCGTCACTCCACTACAACCCAGAACTCTAAACTTCAGTTCGGCCGTGTACACGGAGGATAATAGGGGGAATATTGTGCCTAGCCTCCCTAAGAACCATACTCCTGAAATACCCTCCTCGATCAGGATGTCAACAATGAGGAGTTCAGGATATGCTTCAGGATATGTGCAAAATCCTCCGACGGGTAACGTATCGAATAATAATAATATTCATGCTACTAACAATAGTGGATCTTTGCAGGATACAGGTGTAACATCAGCATTTACTAGGGATCTTCAGAAGTTGAAGGACATGATATCCAGTGTACCTGGAGTGGTCCAGCCGATCCCGGAAGTGTCCCAAGACAGCCACAGGATATCTCGCTTTGCATATCCTATCTGTGATGCTGAGATTCCAAAGAGATTTCAAACCCCCAACATGAAGCTTTATGATGGAACTACGGATCCTGAGGAGCATATTGCCCAGTATAGGGAAAGGATGGAGATTAACCCTATCCCTCCGGAGCTCAAGGAAGCATGCTTGTGCTAGGGTTTTGGCTCTACCTTAATAGGATCAGCCTTGAAATGGCTCCTAAACGTTCCTCCTCATTCTATTACATCATTTGCTCACCTAGTGAATTTATTTAACAGTCAGTTTTCTTGTAGTAGAAGCTTTGAAAAACTAACAAGTGACCTCTACAGGATAACGCAAGGGCCTCAAGAATCCCTAAGGGATTATGTGAACAAGTTCAGCTGGGAATCCTTAGACATACCGCATCTTGATGTTGCAACAGCTGTGCAAGCTTTCAAGATGGGGCTGCAAAAAGATTCTCAATTTTACCAAGACCTTGTAATGAACCCATGCAGGAACTTGGATGAAGCTCAAAACAGGGCCCTAAGATATATTCGATTGGAGGATGACAGAAAGATGCAAGAGAGGATGAACTCATCCAACACCTATGAGACAACTAACAGGAAGTCAGAATCCTCATTTAAGCCATATCGCCCTAAGCCATATGGTAGAAATGAAAATAAGAAAGTGAATGCTGTCGAAGACGAGGATCCTGAAGAATATCCTGAATTATCTGAATATTGCTTTTCTGTTAACATTCCTGAATTGATGTATGCCATGCAGGGTTTAGGAGACAAGGCTAGGTGGCCTCGAAAGAATCAACAAAAAGCTGATTGGAAAGATAAGTCAAAATGGTGTGCCTTCCACGAAGATTTCGGACATGTGACTGAGGATTGCATTGCCCTAAGGAAAGAAATAAGCTATCTTATGAGCAAGGGGTATTTGAAAGATCTCTTAGGAAGAAAGAAGAACAAGGGTTAGGATACTGAGAAGGATCCTGAACGAGCAGCCTCACCTCCTGCGGATGCTAAGATAATCAACTTCATTTCGGGAGGATCCGATATTTGTGGGACTTCGTATTCGGCAGCGAAGAGACATGCAAAGGAAGCAAAAGCTGAAAGGGGAGACAAACCTGTCAGGATGACTACCCTCACAACTAACAAAGTGATCACATTTGATGCTGATGACAGGGATACTATTCAGGATCCTCATCATGATGCTCTCGTAATAACGCTATATGTGGCTAACCATTTTGTACGCAGGATATTGGTTGATAATGGCAGCTCCATCAATATAATCCAACTAGAGACTCTGAAGAGAATGAATGTATCTCCAATGGATATCACTTCAAAGTCCACCATGCTTGTTGGGTTCAGTGGAGAGGTTAGGAACACAGTGGGAGAGATAAAATTACCAGTATATGTTGAAGGAGTCAACTCGATACAGCGTTTCTGTGTGATGGATTCTCTATCCTGCTATAATATCATACTGGGAAGACCATGGATTCACGATATGAAGGCTGTGCCATCAACATATCACCAATGCATCAAGATCCCTACCCCTTGGGGAGTCGTCAAGGTTGAAAGTGATCAGCAGGAGGCGAAAGAATGCTACTCATCCTCGATGAAATCCTCAACCAAGCCTAGTGCAGCATAGCAATTAAAGATGCGGGCCCAGGATATCATGGAGGATCCGGAGCAGGATGTGAAGAAAGTTATCCTGGACCAGGATAATCCTGATATCTCGGTGCTCGTAGGAACCAATATCCCTCAGGATATTGAAGAACAGTTAATTAACTTTTTGAAATGCAGGATGTCAACGTTTGCATGGAAGCATGAGGATATGACAGGCATATCCAAAGACATTATCACTCACAAGCTTGGAATTGATAAATCATTCAAGCCTGTTCAGCAAAAAAGAAGGAAATTTGCTCCTGAGCGGAATACGATTATCCAAGAGGAAGTTGAGAGATTGTTGAAGTCCAGGATGATCAGAGAAGTTAAGTTTCCAAGGTGGCTAGCAAACGTAGTCGTGGTACAGAAGAAAAATGGGAAATGGAGAGTCTGTGTAGACTACACAGATTTGAACAAGGCTTGTCCTAAAGACCCATTTCCTCTTCCTCACATTGATGCAATGGTGGATGCTACTGCCGGGCATGAAATGTTAACCTTCATGGATGCATCCTCAGGATTTCAACAGATTCAAATGGAACCCTCTGACCAGGAGGATACTGCCTTCATGACACCAACAGGTATTTATTGTTATACGACTATGCCTTTTGGTTTGAAAAATGCAGGTGCAACATATCAGAGATTGGTAAATATGATGTTCAAAGACAAGCTGGGGGACAGCATGGAGGTATACATTGACGATATGGTGGTAAAATCGAAAAAAGCCTAGGATCACCTCCAGGATATTAAAGGAGCATTTGATATCCTGGACCAATATAACATGAAGCTAAATCCTGCTAAGTGTCATTTCGGAGTGGGGGCAGGAAAATTTCTAGGATATATGGTGACCAAAAGAGGAATAGAGGCGAGCCCGGAACAGATTAAAGCCATCTTGGATATTAAGTCACCCTCGAATATGAAAGATGTTCAACGATTAACAGGGAGAGTGGCAGCATTGAACAGATTTATTTCAAGATCTTCAGAGAAATGCAAAGAGTTTTATGATATCCTGAAGAAGAATAAGAAATTTGAATGGGGTGAGAAACATGAAGCAGCCCTGCAGGATTTGAAGCAATATCTTACAACTGCACCTCTGCTAATGAAGCCTGAGAATGGTGAACCACTATCCCTATACCTCGCAGTATCAGGAAATGCTGTAAGTGCCGTCCTTGTAAAGGATCATGAAGTTAAGGGTACCAAGGGAGGATAATGCTGAAGCAGATGCCTTAGCAAATCTGGGATCATCGATCAGGATACCAGAAGGGACCCAAATACCAATATTACATATCTTGTATCCTGCAATGAATCCTCAGGATAAAGAAGTAGCGGGTATTCAGGATCCTGGAGCGGAGTATCCTGAACCGGATCCTATATCCTGGACGGCTCCAATCATGAGATATCTCAAGGAAGGACACATCCCCAAAAATGAAAATCCTAAGGCATTTAGGATGAAGGTATCACGATTTACTATTATAAATAATGTTTTATACAAGAAATCTCTTGCAGGACCGTATTTGAGGTGCTTGGAGGATCCTGAAGCAAGAGAAGTACTTCAGGATATACATGAAGGGGATTGTTGTAATCACACTGGGGGCAGGTCATTGTTCTCGAAAGTATTAAGAACAGGATATTATTGGCCAACGATGAGGAAAGACGTTGCGGAATATGCTCGAAGGTGTGATGCATGTTAAAGGCATAGTAACATACTACATCAACCAGCTGAACCGCTATATCCTGTAGTTTCCCCTTGGCCATTCATGAAATGGGGGATTGATATAGTAGGGAAGTTACCAAAAGCTCCGGGAGGAAAAGTCTTTATGCTAGTGATGACGGATTATTTCTCTAAATGGGTTGAAGCTGAAGCATTTGTTCAAGTTAGAGACCAAGAAGTAGTATCCTTCATAAAGAGGAATATCCTGACCAGGTTTGGGGTACCGGCGGAAATTATTTGTGATAATGGGTCCCAGTTTATAAGCAAGCGGACTACTGACTTTTGCAAGAGTAGGGGAATTAAAATGATTACGTCGACTCCGGTACATCCTCAAGCGAATGGACAAGCTGAATCCTCGAACAAGATAATTGTCAATAACTTAAAAAAGAGACTTGGAGCCAAAAAAGGAAGATGGGCAGAAGAATTATCCTTTGTTTTGTGGGCTGATAGGATAACGGTAAAGAATGCAACAGGCCAAACCCCATTTTCCTTGGTATTTGGAGCAGAAGCAGTGATCCCAACGGAAATGGCAATACCTACTGCAAGATCTATCCTACAGGATCCTGAACAGAATCCTGAAGCCTTATGTCAAGATTTAGATACTATAGATGAAAGAAGAGATGCAGCAAGGCTAAGGATGGCAGCATATCAACATAGAGTATCCAAAGCATATAACAAGAATATAAGAACTAGGAGATTTCGAGTTGGTGATTGGGTGCTAAGAAAGGCTTTTCAAAATACCACTAATCCTGCCGATGGCAAGTTAGCTCCAAAATGGGAAGGACCATATGAAGTTGAGTCAGAGGCAGGAAAAGGAGCTTATCGACTTAAGAGTATGGAAGGGGATATGCTACCAAGATCCTGGAATGCAATACACTTAAAGCTCTATTTCAAGTAAGGATAGAATTTAATTTCTATCTCAGAATGGTATGTATTCTATCTTTTTAAATATATTTGTTTATTATCTTGTACCCAATACTGACTTAAGCATCGGAGGGGTGTTAGCCAGGCTAACACCCGCCTTAGTTTACAGTTGTTTTGCAGCATATGTTTCAGGATATAGCTCCAGGATATACACTCAGGATAACTCGAAAGATTAGAGGATTGGCCCCCTCTCTCACGTTTAAGGGATCCTGATCCCTTCAAAGGTTTAAAGGTATTCACCTTTCTTTCGAATTGGGTTTAAACACCTCGCCTGGAGCGCAAGTTATCTAGGTATAGTTCAAGGTAGCGGGACCAGTTCATGTAAAAGTGGCTGACAATTTCGTTACTGTTGGCTATATCCTGGATCTTGAAGGTATATGAGGATTGATCACCCTCTCTCACGGAAGAGTATTTTCATACTCTCTAAGGTTTAAAGGTTTTCACCTTTCTAAGATTTGGAGTTTTTACACTCTCGCCTGTAGCGCATGAAAATCAGGGTTTATCCCCAGGATATCAGGGTTTATCCCCAGTATGCTAAGGATTCATTTCAGGATATTAAAAGTTTTGCCTCGGGGTGTTCGAAATTTATTCAAGCCAAAGTATGAATACATTTGCGTTTCTGTGTTGTACACAGGGGACATATATTATATTGTTCGAAGGGTGGATCCAAGTCTGTAAGTTTGCACTGGGGACGCTCCCAAGATGGAAGATTGGAATTGACTCTCTAAGAGTCTTTGGTATGGCCTCTCCTTTTTTCAAATGATTTAAGTCTTCTAAGTTATATGACGATATCCTAATCAGGATATCTGTAAGAATACTTGTCAGGATATTTTCAAAATGTGTTCCCATAATATTCTTAAACATATTCAAACATAACGATTTTCATAAGTAAAATTTGTACACCAATAACAACAATAATAAAGTCAAAAGAGAAGTTATATTATCAACATACCAAAAGATGTGCTCTTAGTTTCACCTCAAAACAAGGCCTATCCACTAAGAGCACTAGTAGTTCCTTACCATATTTACCCAACAGTTGAAGGTTTCGTCTCAAACCGAGACCCATCCACCTCCAACTATTGTATTGTTCAAGAAGCATGCAGGAAATGTAAATTGTTCGGGTGCAGAAAAGTAAAGTGCAGAAAAGTAAATTGTTTAAGGGATTACAGACCAACATTCAAATTTAAAAAGGTGGGCTCTGGCCTTGGCACGTATATCCATCATCGCCCACCTGAATGCCCTCACACAGCAGCATCATCTCCAACCTTCTCCGACTTCTCAGCACCAGCATCCTGAGCAGCATCCTCACCAGCATCCGTCCCAACATCTGCTCCAGCGTCCTTCTTGTCTGCAGCCTGGTTCACCACCTCTGCTGACTTGGAAGATTCACCGGCTTCAGTAGGAAGTGGCACAGCTTTGCCCCCAAGCTCTTTTAGCTTGGCCACCCAAGATTCAACCGGCCAGGATGGACATACAAGGCCTGTCTCTTTGGCCTCGTAGTCCATCTTGATGCGAGCCTGTAGCAAGGAGATGATAGCGGAGGCTTTGATTCCTTCTCGGAAAGAAACCATGGCCTGCTCGTGATCCATTTGGACAGTGGCAAGTTTGAGCTCAGCATCCTGGGTGACCTTCTTCAGCATGCCCTCATAGTGCCGGGTCTTCGCTTCAGCAATGGCACCTTGGTCAGCAACGGTGCTTTCAAGCTGTTTGATCCTGGCCTCATGGAGGTCCTGCACATCAATTTCAGGTATGAGCCAGAATATATTAACCAGGATATCCTGTCAGGATATCCTATCAGGATATATGTGCAGGATATATGCGCAGAATATACGTGAGGATGTTACCTTGTTGAGGAAGGATGTCATTGGCTCTAAGGAGTCAGAGAAGCTGAGTTCATCATAGGAGAACCCTTCTGAACCTGGAGCACTGACTTCAAGACCTTTCCTCATTTTTGCTTTGGAAGCACGAGTCCTTGGATTAGCCTTGGGAGCCGGGAGCGGTTTGGAGTTGGTGGCAACAGGGGTCTCTTTCTTGACTGTGGCTGGAGTTGGGTAGCTGTCAAGTTCGTCGAGGTCTAGATAGACTGGAACCTTGCTGGAGTCTGCACACAGGGAGTAAAATTCTAAATTTCTCCTAAGAATATCAAATGAAAACATGTATGTACAGGATATTTTACAGGATCCTTACCAGACATGTTTGCGCTTGAAAGAGGACTTGGAGTTGGTGGAGATGGGTTGAAACTTCTTTCAGCCTCTGGAAGGAGTCTGATGGCGTCTATCCTTTTTTGAGAATCAGCAAGAGGAGGTGCAATCTTCCTGAAATCAGCTGCATGCACAACAGGGAAAAGAAAATCAATTAGTTCAGGATATGAAACAGGATAAGAGACAGGATCATTCTTAAACCCTAAATCCTACCCTTTTTCAACCATTGTACCGGATATTCCGTTCCACCAGGGATTGAGTCTCTTTTTACAAAGAAAAACTTGGATTGCCAGTTATCCTCGTTCCTGGTGGCACGAAGTATCAGTGGGTCACCGGAAGTGGAATAAAACAAAAATCTACATGATCCATGGCATCTAAGCTTGTAAGCTAGGGGGAGATCATGGACAGAAAGATAAGGGATGTGGTTTTTCTTGATCTGGTCAAGAACAGACAGAACACGCCAAATCATTGGCATTGTTTGACTAAAAGAGATTTTGGTAATGTTGAAGAATTCCGCGATGAAATCCGGAAAGGGGAATTGTAACCCTAAGGTGAAGGGAAAGGCACTAAAGCATATCCACTCATTGGAGACCATATCCGATCGGATTTCTCGGTCAAACGGTCGAAATACAGTTCCTTCCGGGAAGATACCGGAGGATTTCAAGGCCGACAGGTGGGCACTATCAAAGGTACATATTTCCTTCTCCGGTTCTTGGAGAAGGTTCTGTTGGATGAATGTGGGAGCCGAGTCACCTAAACTGGATCTTGTTTGTCTCGGCATTTGGTCACCTGAATTTTTCGCCGGAGAAAGAGAATGAAGATAAATATGAAGATTAGAGAGAGAATGTTACCTTTTCCTTATCGATTGTGATTAAAAAAGAGATGAGGATGAGAAGATATAGGGTATAATGAGTAAATATAGGCTGAGTAGTTGCAAACGGTCACATCATTGGTCTTATATCTTAATTACCTCGGTCTTCGTGAAAAATGTAACCGTTAGTGATGAGGATACTAAACGGTAACATTTTTGGGGACAATTGTTATGGGCGAAATTCTGAGCCCATATCCTGAGGGATATCTTGGATTATATCTTGGTTATATGATATCTGTTCACATCCGGGATGCTGATTCAGGATATTGGCAACATCCTGAATGGTATCCTCAGGATCACTAACGGATTATGTGCAGGTACGTGGGTTGGAAGCTAGCAACGTTCATAAGGAATCATTTCGCTGGAGACTCGGCCCAAGTCGTTCAAATAAAGACGTTGAAGCCGCATTACTCGGTCTACAACGTTAACTATGGAATATTCGGAGGATCCCATATTTATAGGAATTATCGTTTGTAATTTGTTACTATAAATAGGTGGGTATACCAGATCGAATAGGACATCACATCAACACTCGCTACACTCTTACACTTGTTCTCTAGCAATTTTTACTTTCGCACAAAAGCATTGTAACACTTAGCGATCTGGTCTACATCCTGCACTGTATCCTGAAGTTTAAAGCAATAAGAAGAACAAGGCAGCTGCGATTGTCAGCTCTCGAGGTTTTATGCCGGCGATCTAGATTGATCAAGGGCTTTCCTCGTACATCTCGTGTCACCTCCTTTTACTTTTTGCTCATTGTTTGATCGTAGATACAGCTCAATATCCTGAGCCGTATCCTGAATACAGTTTTTTCCAAACAACTTAACCAGCATATTTTCAACACACTTTTTAGCACACTACCTCACTTAACTAATTTGATCACTTAATTGCTTCGGTAATTTTTGACCAAAACAATCATGAAGGTATATTAATGATCGTAATTTTTAACGTTATTAATTTGTTTTAGTTGAGTTTAAAAATTGAAATAATATTTGTTCAAACCACTGCTTGAAACTACTGTTCGGTTAAAACGGAGGTTTGAAACCATTGTTGGGTTAAAACAGTGGTTGAAACCACTGTTTGGATGTGTGTTGAAAGTGTTTGGATGTGTTGAAAGTGTGGAAGCGAAGGGTAATAAAGTGGTTTTGTGATTTGGTGGTTTCATATTAATGTAGTTCTTTCCATTTACGTTTTTTTCAATTTGTATGTAGTGAAATTGGCTGAATTTATGAAATGTTTTTAGAGCTTTATTGGAAGAACCGAGACGAGAGGGTTTTTGAACTAAAGTATATGGATACATCAACACATCTCCTGGAAAGTATAAAGGCAGAATGAAATCATACCGGTGGATGGTTAAAAGGAGAAAAATTGCGGATCTCACCTTAGATAGCTGGAACAATTTTGTAAAACTTGGATTTTTTATAGGCTTCTGTGTAGTTTGTTTGTTGCTTTTGTTCCATTTGAGGTGTATTTGCTCTTATGTTATGGCTAATATAGCAGTTTTATATTAATTATGCAAAAGAACAATTTCATCAGGATTTCAATATTAAAGTTTTCAAATTAGAAGAAGAGGTACCACCATCTTATTTTTCAATATCATTATATTTTTATTAACCATCGAGATAGTGTTGTTAATGATGTTTTTTTATAGAATGTTAGATGTATTTTGATCTTATCCACTAAAGAAAATCCGTTTGTTACACTTAACTAAGAACAAGTTTTGTTTGGGCCAAATAAGACTGCTTTTAATGAAAGTTTGTGCGAATGTCAATTCATCAAATATTTGTTCACATGATAGTTTACATAGACAAAAACTTTTATCATTATGGTTATTATAATACTAATACATACTGTATTTAACATTATTTTATAAAGATATAGAACTAAAGACCACAATTTAAATGATATATTTTAATCTGAATTTGATGCGCCTCTTTTGTACACGCCTCTTTTGTTGGGATTGAACCCTATCAGAGGAACAAATAATAAGAGCCAAAACTGGTTCACATCAGTGGATTCATCATAAGCAGCTGTTTGCATTAGACTATCCCCTTGAAAGTGGTTATAACATCTGATGGCCCTCATCCATTGTTTGTATACTACAACTACTGTCCATTAAGTACTGCTTGTGTACAACAACTGCTGAAGACAAGGTGCTGCTACTTAATCTACTGTCCTAACTCAAGTGCTGCTAAAGAGCAAAGCCCTGCTTGGAATGAAGCAGTGGAATGTAAAAACTGCTGACAAATTAATACGATTAAAATATGAAGTATTAAGAAAGTAGCAATTACATACAAAAAAGAAAACTAATCAGACACGTCTAACTCTAATAACAAGAATCAAGAAACTTTAACTTCAACTCCATGGAGTGCTGAACCTCTCGATGTATCACATTGATCTTTCTCATGAACTCCAGGTCTCTTTCTCCACATTCTATATTACTCGCAACACACAGGTCACGAACGGAAGTAGTCGGCATCGCCCTCAAGTCCCTCGAAACCTGGTCTCTTGTCAGCAGACCAACTTCCAGACCGTTAAAACACCTCTTCAACTCTTGAAGAGTATACCTATCAGCCAAAACTTGGTCTTCGATTTGTTTAATAAAACGTTGCTTGAAATCGTCAGATTTTGCAGAAGTATATGACTCCATTTTAGTATATTTATAAGAATTAAGGCAAAATAATAATAGTTGCTCTTCTGTTTCACTAAATGAATCTGTTTTGATGAAAAAACTTTTTATTAGCAATGCTATTATATAGAATATATGTAAACAGGCCAAAGGTCAGATTTAAATGCAATCATTAAATAAACATTTATACTTAAAAACCATGTACATTTAATGATTTAACAGTAAAAAAACATGTATATAGGAGATGCCTGTTCAGTCACCCTATCAAACATTTTAATGCAAAACCTTTGAAAAATGAGTTTTCATGGGAAAACAAGTAAAATTAAATATCTAGAAAACCAAAGAACAAAATTGAAACCTTCAAAAAAAGGTTATCATAATTAGGAGACGTCTCTTCAGTTATCCTATCAAACATTTTAAACACTATAAATGTGACAACTGGCACAAACCGGTAATTTCCGTACACTTTAATCATTATTTAATGATTGCAATTATGTGCTTAATTTTCAGCAAAGTCTGAACACATGATTAAACAAGTGAATTCATGCACGTTGTATACTACAAAATATTGCTTTATGCATAAACGAGAGCGTTGCGTCAAAAATAATAGTAAACTCACCGGTAAGACACAATGTGTCAACAGAACTGCAGAAAGCAGTCAGACAATAAAATTGGAGCCTAGGTGTAGGTCCGACGACAAAAGTACATTAAAACCCAAGAGTACATACAAGGGTTAATATATATGCAATACGAAAGCAAAAATAAGCACTAAAAAGCACCCGAAACGCACTTTAAGTGCAGAATTTATATAATTCAGCAATAAATCAGCATTTAGACATATAAATATTATGCAGAAATGTCGTTTTATTATCCAGAATATTTCCCTAAGTGTTGGGAATCGATGGTGTTATAAAAAGATACTTATTAAACACTAAAAGGTGCTATTTAGCACTTTAACGAATCGGTATGCAACCAAACAACCGGACTATACCCGGAACATGAAAATATTGTTAATAACATTGTTTATCTTTTTCTGAGCCAGTTAGGGTCCCTGAATACCCTAACACCCGTCATAAAGCACAACACACTAGTAACCGGGTTAATCACTTAACTAACCTAGATTAACCTAACTAGTGTCTAACTATTTAGTTGGATTTGAACCAAGACCCCCCCCCCCCCCCCCCTTAACCAACCGTCCCCAAAAGGGGGACATACTTTGTCCTTCAATTGATTATTTAATTACTTGTGTTTAGTATCTAGCTAGCACATAAACCTTTGGATAATATTCATGTGAATTATCTATAAAATCAACACTAAACCCACTATTCACTTAACACCTCAAAACTCACAACTTAACTCTCTCTCTCCCTCTAAAAGCTACGGCCGAACACCCCTTGAGCATACATCCATTTTCGAGTTTTGTTCATCTCATTCCAAGATCATTTAAGTATTAAGGGTCGCATATAAGGAACCTTGGAGCAAACGGAAGGCGAAGGACCTCTCTACTTTGCTTTTATCCACCTTATTTGCGCTTAGATTCTTCCCTAGCCTCGAGCTAGTGGTATATTGCTTAAATCACCTTCTTGAACTATTCTAAAGTGGTTAAAACGATATATGACGGTTAAAATTTATGAACATGCAAGTTGAAGCACAAGAGTCTACTTAAAACACTAAAATGTTGGTTAATAGCTCATATGTTGTGTAAATCATGTAGTATTTGATTTGTGTGATTATTTGGACCCGATCTATGTTGTGGTAGCTCGGATCATCATTTAACCCGGTTTAGTCATGATCTTGGATTATGACATAAAGCTTGTTTAAGTGTAACGAGGGTTAGGTGATGAAACTCTACCACACATCAAACATGAACTTGTGTAAAAGTAATTTTTCTCGTAAAATAAGACTCTAAACATGTAGATCTTTAGATCTACAAGTGGTTTTTCGGAGGAATCAAGCAAAAATATTAGTTTTGTTAAAACCCGGATCTTATCCGAACTAAAAGCATTTTAGTACATAAACAAGTGTGTAGACACTTGTGTCACAAGAAAAATTTAACAAAGAAATATTTTTGCGAATCTCGACTAGAAGTTGTGAAACTTCATATTCTTTAAAAATAAAGTTTTTAAGAAACTAAAATTATTTTTAAAGATGATAAGACTTACTAAATGTGCTAGTAAGTTACTACACATCTTTGTAAATATTCAAGTTCATGAAATGGAGAAATTAGTGACTATTGTTGATGATAATTGTTGATAATTGTTGTTAATGATCGATGACGATTTAAAAGAAAATAAACACATGTTTTGAAAACATGGGAAACGTCCATTTTTAGGGGAAACTCTGTCAAAAATTTTATAAATTTTGACACTTAGAAAAATATAAGTTTTTGAGAAACTTATTCCCTAAAAATGTATTTAAAAGTATTACCAAGGTTTCCCTAATTTTTGGTGATAAGAAATGGTGATTTTTCAAGAATAAAAATGGATATTAAGTATATATTTTTGAAAGAAAAATATATATTATTTGATCACCAACTATTGTGCTAAGTGTATATAGTATGTGTTATACGTGCTAGTGTATTAAGACTTAAAAATACACTAAATACTCATGAGGAGTAGAAACATAAAAATACACATACAAAATACAAGATACATAATTCGGGTGCAAAGTGCAAAACACGAGATACTTATATTAATTTTAGAGAAAATAATATAAGTAAGATACGTATATACACAAAAGAGAGTGACTGTACTTGTGCGACGCAAGTCTAGTGACTAACGTTAAGAAAACGCGTATAGGTTACGACGTTAATTAAGCAAATCCGGTGAAGTTTACGACGCAAGGAACGCAAAGTTGTGAGTTCATGCTCCCCCTTTTCTCTTTAACTGTTTTCAGTTTTTATAACTTCGGGGGTGAAATACATGTACAAAAGTACAATATTTATAATTGGTATGATATAAATACAAGAAGTACACTTGGTGAGAACGACAACCAAGTGTGACAAAATATAACATAATAAGAAACGCGCTTGGTGAGGACGAGAACCAAGTTGGATGCGTTATGAGAAATGATAAAAAGAAACGCGCTTGGTGAGGACGAGAACCAAGTAGGATGCGTTATGAGAAATAGTGTCACGAATAGGGTACAGAAGCACCATTAATCATGTACATACTTAGACCGCAGAACAAAAGGTTAGATCTAATGGGTGCCTGGCAGCCACACTCTCGGTGAGGGCGAGAATCGAGTAGTGCTTTTGTGTCTCAGAATATACCAATTAAATGCCTTAGGTTTGGTGACTTCCTATGTCGTGTCACATGTTAATGGCTTTGCAACCCATTAACAATCCTGATATTTACAGAAATACTGTATTTATATAAAATTCATACCATACTAGAATTGATATATAACTTGAAGTACGTGGGGTACTCAAGAAAATTGATATATAACTTGAAGTACGTGAGGTACTCAAGAAAATTGATATATAACTTGAAGTACGTGGGGTACTCAAGAAGATTGATATATAACTTGAAGTACGTGGAGTACTCAAGAAAAACTTGATTTATTCACAACTATGTTTTTATACAAAGTATACAAACGTGAAATACAAAACTGCATGAATTCACACCAACATTATGTTGACGTTTTTCCAAAAACTCACATGTATTTCAGGTAACTAGGATGGATGTGCGCGCGGTCTTGCTCATGCTCGTGGATGTCGCTTGTGTTTAACTTCAAATAAAGTTGTAAACTTTCAAGACAATGTTTTAAGCTATCTAGCGATGTAAACGCTAAACTTATGTTTTCAAATCATGGTATTTGATGTTATTTTTGAGCATGTAGTATGTTTACTCTTCGTATGCAATGAGAACCTTTCATGATCACACCTCGTGCTTCCGACGCAGAAAGGGGTGTGACAATAAAGGATCATTATTAGTTTACTTGAAAACATCAACACTTCAATTTAAAAAAAAAACGTTCATCCTAAAGCAAACCGTCCAAAAACACTCACATTCTTCCTAAATGGCAAGGAAAACCTTCTACCACTGGTCGGATACTACTGATCTTAAAATCGAATTTTCAACATGGTCACTCCAAGAACAGAGAAACGCTGAAGAACTCAACAAAAAAGTTGGTATGGTTAGTGATAAATATTATAAGCAAACCTGGAGTAGCATTACACTGCTGGATGAAGTTGCCTCTTCTACTCCAACATAATTTAAAGAAAAAGCGAAAGAGTTTATCACAAATTTGCTGAAACAGGATCAGAAGACATGTGATATGCTAGCTGATCTGCAAATTAAAACAAAAAATGAAATTGGATGGAAGAAGGCGAGAGAACGAGATATTCTAGGAAGTGTTAATTGTAATGTTTAATTTTTAATTTTTATTATTTTTCAAAATCATAATTTTGTAATACTATGGTTTATTATTGAATGAATGAAGAAAATTCAAACTTTGATAAGTTTTACAGTACTGAAAAATAATCTAAAGAGTATTGGGATTGAACCCTATCAGATGAACAGATAATTAAAGCCAAAACTGGTTCACAACAGTGGATTTATCATAAGCAGTAGTTTACACCAGGCTTTCCCCTTGAAAGTGTTTATAACATCTGATGTCCTCTATCCACTGTCTCTATACAACAGTTGCTGTCCTTCAAACTGCTGATGAAGTCCTGAAGACTGTTAAGGATTAAACACTGGTGGTTCAATCTACTGATGCTATCTAAGTACTGCTGTTGATTAAAGTACTGCCCACTTAAGGACTGATCAACTTTGAAGAAACCACTGGGTGTCAAACATCAGTGCTTGACATGCAACAATGGAAGGAAGAAGCAGTAGTTTAGTTTGTCACTTATATTGTATAGAATCAGTGGTTAAGGTTAGCAGTGTTTGAAACCACTGTTCGGTTAAAATAGTGTTGTTAATGATATTTTTTGGCGCTGTCGTGGAAACCTTCTCAGGTGGATTTGATAACTTGTGCCTAAATTCAGTAACTGTATGGTGTATAGAGTTTTCTTATTACTATTAATCATTCATCATAAGCAGTAGTTTACACCAGGCTTTCCACTTGAAAGTGTTTATAACATCTGATGTCCTCTATCCACTGTCTCTATACAACAGTTGCTGTCCTTCAAACTGCTGATGAAGCCCTGAAGACTGTTAAGGATTAAACACTGCTGGTTCAATCTACTGATACTATCTAAGTACTGTTGTTGATTAAAGTAGTGCCCACTCAAGGACTGATCAACTTTGAGGAAACCACTGAATGTCAAACATCAGTGTTTGACATGCAACAATGGAAGGAAGAAGCAGTAGTTTAGTTTGTCACTTATATTGTATAGAATCAGTGGTTAAGGTTAGCAGTGTTTGAAACCACTGTTCGGCTAAAATAGTGTTGTTAATGATATTTTTTGGCGCTGTCGTGGAAACCTTCTCAGGTGGATTTGATAACTTGTGCCTAAATTCAGTGACTATATGGTGTATAGAGTTTTCTTATTACTATTAATCATTCATCATAAGCAGTAGTTTACACCAGGCTTTCCCTTTGAAAGTGTTTATAACATCTGATGTCCTCTATCCACTGTCTCTATACAACAGTTGCTGTCCTTCAAACTGCTGATGAAGCCCTGAAGACTGTTAAGGATTAAACACTGCTGGTTCAATCTACTGATGCTATATAAGTACTGCTATTGATTAAAGTAGTGACCACTCAAGGACTGATCAACTTTGAGGAAACCACTGAATGTCAAACATCAGTGCTTGACATGCAACAATGGAAGGAAGAAGTAGTAGTTTAGTTTGTCACTGTTCGGTTAAAATAGTGTTGTTAATGATATGTTTTGAAACCATTTTTGGGTTAACACTGTTTGAAACTACTGTTGATTTAAGGACAGTGTTTGAAACCAATGTTTTAAGCCAAAAGTGTTTTCAAAACAGTTTTTTTAACAACACTAAGTATAATTCACCAATCTATCATTGTTTGTATCTTCAATGGTCACACAACTTGAATCGTCAAATCATAACATTGAGAGCAGCCCATTAACAAATATTACAAACTGTATTCTCTATAGAGTTTTCTTATAACTATTAATCATTCATTGAATGTTGATTTATCTATTGTAACTGATGAAAGGAGGACATCTTCCAGAAGAGTTGCTTATTACAGAAAAAGTTCATCCAGTTGGTTCTCTCATATCATTCACATAACCTGATATTTAAGGAGAGTTGTTGATGAAAGTTGTATTGGCATTGTTAATATTTTTATAACAAATTATTAAAGCTTAAATTGTATATTAAATGTAAAGTTTTAATACATACAATACAGAGACAAAACGTCATACCAACTTCGTAGACTTGACAGAACTTACAGACTAGATAACAAAAGACTGTAACATACAATACAGAGACAAAACGTCATACCACCACAAGCAATTGTGGATCTTTACTGACGGTGCACTTCGGAATGTAGCAGATATGAATGAATATAACCCCAGTGTAGCTAATTACATATCTGCCACTTGGGTTATATTCATTTATATGAATAAATATAACGCCAGTATAGCTCTTAGATTTCCTTGAAATTCCAGAGCTCGCTAATTACATATCTACCACTGGGGTTGTATTCATTCATATGCAATTGATCGTTTTGATCAATCACTTCCTTATGTGCATCGTACTATCTTCTAGGAGGTTGTCAAGTGTTATCGCCTTCGTAGTTGGTGTTTTGCGTATCTTTACATCCACAGCCATTCTATACAAAATTTTCACAAAAAAACATCACAAACAAACCTGAACAAAGCAAAACAAATCAACCCTCTGTTTTTTCAAAGCAAAACAAACAAAACAAACAAACATAACAAAGCATAACAAAAACAAAACAAACAAACAGAACAAAACAGAACCAAAACAGAACAAAAACAGAACAAACAAACCTGAAAAACTGAAAGCAAAATACCCAAATCAACCTATTCACAAATAAGTGATTATCATCATCATACGGCATTCTGATTATCAAAGAACTGATTATAAAAAAACTGATTATCAAAAACTGATTCACAAATAACTGATTATCATCATCATCATCATGCGGCATTCAGATTATCATTATCAAAAACTGAAACCTAAATACCCAAATCAACCCTCTGTTTTTTCAAAAAACCATTCACAAAAAACTGATTATCATCATCATTATCATGCGGCATTCAGATTATCATTATAAAAAACTGAAACAAAATACCCAAATCAACCCTCTGTTTTTTACAAAAACATCACAAATATCAAAAATATATATATATAAGATGATGATTCAAACCTCTGTTTTCAAGATGAAGATGGATGAAGATGATGAAGCTGGATGAAGATGATGAAGATTTGTGTTGACTGTTGAGAGTTAAGAGAGATATTTGGAGAAGTGTGATGATGATAATGATCGGTGATGATGTTAGTCATTTCATACAACTTATAACAGTCAAGTTGCATTTTTGGAGAAGTGTGATGATGACAAGGAGATTAAACTAAAAAATAATTATCCATAAGAAATTAAACTAAATAATATTTAGTAGGAGGATTATATATAAATTAATTAGAAAAGATTAAACTAAAATAATACTTATCTATAAAACATGGTCTAATATAGTATAAATAGAACTAAAGACCAAAATTTAAATGATATATTATAATCTGATGTAAATATGCCTATGTTACGGGTATTAAGGGATAAGGGTGTTTTGGTCAAGAAATCTGATGAGGATAATGCAACCAAACTCTCTGTTATGGGGTATGATGCTTATAATGTAGAACAATGACAAGGATCACTTCAATGTATATTGCACAAATGACACAAGGATTTATACGGGGAAAAAGCCCTTGATCAAGAGTTGATCTCCGGCATAAAAAACCCCGGGTGATGGAAACTACCGATCACCAAGCTCAAATAGATCAATAAATGTTTACAACTTCGGATAGTAATGAGCTAGGTACAAGGATCACTATCGTGAAATGTGTAAAAGTGAGTGAAAACTAATAAGTGTTTGTCGAGAGCTTCAAGAGTGCGATTGTATGAGAGTGTGTGTAGCTGAAAATGGCTAAGTGTTCTAATTCTAGCTCGTCACCCCTTTAAAAATAGAAGTTAACTACAATAACTAACTATCCGACTTTCGTGCCAAGCTCCCACGTTCTCCACAACGTCCATTTCCAGTCAAACGTGTGCGAAATACTCGTGGAATATTCCATAGTAACGTTGCCAAGACCAAGTCAAGCTTGCTACTCCTGCGAAGTAATACAAAACAAAAACAAACAACCGTCAGTACGAGGATCCTCAAAGTGATCCATGATCCTGATGTCGAAGCTCTTCTGAGGATCACTATCTGTCACAGAAGTAAGGATCATTAATTAGGATAACAAGTAAGGATCACTAATTGTTAGAAAATCCTCCCCTAACAATTGCCCCCAAAATATAAGGAGTGATATGTTAAATGAGCGAGTTATGTTTTCTTGATCTTATCCGCAACTAACTATCGTAAATATAGCCGTTATTGTGGAACTATCCGTTGCAACCATGACGTCACAGAAGTGACAACCCTGCACGATCATGATTATAAATAGGAGATAGAGATAGGATCAAATGCATTTAAAATTTCAGAGAGACTCCCTTTATAACTGCATTCCGAAGATAAACAGGTATTCTCTCTTCATCTTCTTCCTTTTCTTGCTCTGTTTTCATTTCTTTCCATCATTCCATCAAAGATGTTGCTCCGAAACTCCCCAGCTAAGGATCACCTGAAAAACAGCCCTCCGAAAAGCCAGGGGATCATCGAAGATTCCATAAAAGAACGCTGCTGTTTCAATGATGCACAGATTGATAGGATCCGCCACTGCTTCCCGGCGAACACTGAGTTCAGACCTTTTGATCCCAATGCCCTGAGCGATCATATTTCCGACAAGTGGGTTGCTTTTCCTGTCACTCCGTTCACCATAGGCTATACATATCCTTTCCCAGCCTTCACCCAATCTTTCTTTTCCTTAACCGGCATCTCTTATATCCAAGCCATGCCGATGATTTGGAGGGTTTTGTACACCCTTGAAAGGATCATCGAGCAGGAAGGGATAGACCTAGGAATGTCAGAGCTGGGAGAGCTGTATGATCTTACTACCTTTGGTTCTCATCGCTATTTGTTTAAACGTAAGCCTGGTGAGGAACACCCGATCTTCAAAGCCACCAAGAACGATGCTAATTGGAAGCGGCGTTTCTTCTTTGTCAGGAGGGATACCATTGAGGATGGAAAGGATCTACCCAAGAAATGGGCTACCCATGGTAGGGTGGAGGATCCTGAGAAGGATCACCAGGAACTTTCTTTTGATGTGAGGATCACTTATATTTTTGCTTTCTTGTTATGCAGCTATCACCGTCTCACGCCTCAGATTGTCTCCTGCTGCTAAAGAGAGACTTCTCGCTTTCAAGAAACTTGATCCTGAAACAAGATCTTTCAAGACAACAACCCAAGATTCACAGGAGGTATCCTCAGGCTCTGTCACGATGTCAAGTAAGTATCCTTGTTTAAAATTTAAATAAATAGTGAAATCTAAGTTGAGTGAAGATACTTATCTTGTTTTGGTTGTGTAGGTGCTGGAAAATCTGCCAAGCCTGTATCCCAGTTCAACACAGCTGACCTTGATGTTGTTCGATCCAGGAAGAAGAGGGCCACTACCAGTCCCAACATCTCCATTCCCAAGGCACCCACTAAAGGAAAGAGTGGCAAGAAGAGGAAAACTTTTGACTCTGAGGACCTTCAAGGCCTACCACTGATCCGCCACCAGTTCCTTGAATACTTCAATGATGTAAGGATCACCAATTCTGCCTAGGTATCCTACTCGTATGAGGATCACCTGATCTTGAACTGCTTTATCCTTTTCTTTGCAGAAATTTGCTGAGATTGAAGATTATGTGGGGAATGTCGAGGAGCATGACAAGAAGATTGCTGACCTCCAACAGGTTGCAGTGCTTAAGGACCTTGCAATTGCTGATCTTCAAAAGGAACTCCAAGATGCCAAGACTAAAACGGCTAAACTTCTGATTGACCTTGACTATGAAAAGCATGACCTTATAGAAGGTGCAAAGGTCTCTGCTGCTATCACAATGTATCAGACAAAATTGAAGATGGCCCAGGAAGCTCAAGATCCTAACTTTGACAAAACCAGCTGGGATGTTGAGGGCTGGAAAGCAAGGTTGGCTGATCTTGAGGATGATGAGGAGGCTGAGGAGGTTTTGGCGATCGAGGCTAGTGGTAGTGGGAAGGATCTGGTGAAGGAAACTGCAGCTGGAGGGGAAGAGGATGCAGCAAAGGTGTAGGCTGCACAATTGGGCGATGATGGACATTCCTAGACGCAGCCGGAGCCCAATTTTTAAATTTAGTAGTAGTTTTTTATGGTTGTGATGTTGAACAATTTAATGGTTTGTACTTGAACAATAGTTTTTAGGATTAAGGATCATGTATGATCCTTAGGACAATAGGTAGGATCGCAATTGGTGGAGGGATCCTCTGTTTGGGGGATGAAGCCATTGTGATCCTGCCGCCTTTATATTCCTGCACTACTTTTGAACTTATTATCATGGACACCCTTTACCTACCCCAGCGGACGGGCCACGTTTTGCTGGTAGATGCTCGGGGTAGGTAATTTTGACAACCTTTTAAGGGTTAGCCTTTTGTTAATAAATAAAATCTCAACCTTTTGTCGCTTATCTTGTGTTGTTATCCTTTTGTTTCTTTAATTCTCCTTTGTTTTGATGTACACTCATTGAATAAACAATTTTGAACAAGTCATATTGGAAATGTTTAGGACATGATCCACGATCAAATATCCTATAGTTAAAGCAATATATTTTAAGGATCACAAGTCTAGTTGTCAAATTTTCAGGGTTATTCAAATAAATAATGAATAGCATTAAAAATAGTTAAGGATCATACCTGAGGATCCAAGTTAGGATCCTAACCATAATAAGGATAACTATAAGATAAACCTTAGAGAGAAGTAAGGATCAAGGATCCCTAGTTGCCTATCTTTGAGGACCTGAAATAGAGCATAACTTGGGACTAAGCCAATATGAGAAAAGAGTTAGCAACTGGGGACAAGCCCAAGGATAACTGGGGACAAGCCCAAGGATAACTGGGGACAAGCCCAAGGATCGTATGTAAACTGGAGTATGGCCCTAACTGGCGACTATCCAAACTTAGTGACATGAAAATGCCAAAACCTTAGCTAACGTGAAAACGTTAGAAACCTTAGCTAACGTGAAAACGTTAGAAACCTTAGGAACGGATGTATGGTACGTCTACCATTATACGTAGGATCCTAGGCATAGCCAGTACAATGGAATTATCAGCCCCTAAAACGAGTACTGGTCCCACTGCCTTGAACTATACCAGGATCATCATGCGCTACATGCGGAACTGGGGTCAAGCCCAAATAACTGGGGTTAAACCCAAGAAACAGATTGCTTCTGCAAATAACCAGTGTTATGCTAAGGATACCTGAACTTTCAAAACTTAAACTCACGTGAGAGATGGATAAAGGACACATGATCCTTATCCTTATATGAGAAAATAAGGAAATGAAATAGTTCGAGATTAGGATATTACCTAAGTAAGGATCACTGATACTTTAAGGATCCTTTAAGGATACCCCTAACGTGAAGATCATCTGTGCCATGAGGATCCCGCTCACATGAAATATTTCTTCAAGTGGACAGCATTCCAAGCTCTTGGTAGCAAATCACCTTCCATGGTTAGCAATCTATATGCCCCTTCCCTGCTTCAGCTTCAATCAAATAAGGGCCTTCCCATTTTGGAGCCAATTTTCCATCAGCAGGATTGGTGGTATTCTGAAATGCTTTCCTTAATACCATATCTCCAACTTGAAACTTCCTGATCCTGACATTTTTGTTGTAAGCACCAGCCATTCTTTGTTGATAACTGGCCATCCTTATCCTAGCCATATCCCTGATTTCTTCAATAGTATCCAGGTCTTGAGCCAAGTTCTCATCATTTTCTTCAGGATCACGAGTACTTGTTCTAGCCGTTGGAACCACCATTTCTGTAGGGATCACTGATTCTGCCCCAAATACCAAAGAGAATGGAGTTTGACCAGTTGCATTCTTAGGGGTTGTCCTATCAGCCCAAAGCACATAAGGCAGTTCTTCTGCCCATTTCCCTTTCTTGGATCCAAGCTTCTTCTTCAAATTGTTGATGATGATCTTGTTGGATGATTCTGCCTGACCATTAGCTTGTGGGTGGACTGGTGTTGATGTTATCATCTTAATCCCCCAGCTGTCACAAAAGTTAGTGGTTCTGCCCCCAATAAATTGGGAACCATTATCACATATAATTTCAGAAGGAATTCCAAATCTAGTTATAATATTTCTTTTAATGAAGGATATAACTTCCTTTTCTCTGACTTGGGCAAAAGCTTCAACCTCTATCCACTTGGAGAAGTAATCAGTCATAGCAAGCATGAACACTTTTCCACCAGGTGCCTTAGGGAGCTTACCAACTATATCCATACCCCATCTCATAAATGGCCAAGAGGAGGATATAGGATGCAATAATTCAGCTGGTTGATGAAGGATATTGTTGTGTCTCTGACAAGGATCACATCTCTTAGCATACTCCACAGCATCTCTTTTCATGGTTGGCCAGTAGTATCCTGTCCTCAGGATCCTTGAGAATAATGCCCTGCCCCCAGTGTGGTTTCCACAATCTCCTTCGTGGAAGTCTTTTAAAACTTCTTGGATTTCAGGATCATCAATGCATCTCAAGTATGGTCCTGCAAGAGATCGTCTATACAACATATTATTTAAAATTGTGAATTGAGATACCTTAATTTGAAAGCCCTAGGGTTTTCTCCTGTAGGAATCTCTCCATGTTGTAAGTATCTCATAATTGGTGAGATCCATGATCCTGATCCTGAATGGGACTGAGTATCCTCACTAGGGATAATTGCAGAATCATTTCCTATCTCCATAGCCACATGATCCTCGATAGCCGGGGTCAGGATGTGGATAATAGGGATCTTGATATCCTCCGGGATCTTCAAGGATGATCCTAAGTTAGCCAATGCATCAGCTTCTGTATTTTCTTCCCTTGGTACCTGTGTCAAACTAAAGGAAACAAAAGAGAGTGCCAAATTCTTGACTATCTCTAAATATTTGGTTAGCTTTTCACCTTTAACAGCGTAGGATCCATTAAAGTGGTTTGTAATTAACAAAGAATCTACATGTACCTCAAGATACCTGATCCCCATATGCTTAGCAATTTGCAAACCAGCAATTAAGGCTTCATATTCAGCCTCATTGTTAGTGGTTTGGAACTCACAAGCTATAGAGTGGGGTATTATGTCCCCCTGTGGCGATTTTAGTAGTATTCCAAGCCCTGTGCCTTTGACATTTGAGGATCCATCAGTATAGAGTATCCAAGGATCCTTGGTCTCCTCTAGCTGTTGGACTTCTAACTCAGCTTCTCTTTGTAGATCACTACTGAAATCAGCCACAAAGTCAGCTAATGCTTGGGATTTGATGGCTGTCCTAGGCTCATATCTTATATCATATGCACTTAGCTTCACTGCCCACTTAGCCATCCTTCCTGACATCTCTGGTTTCCTGAGGACATTCTTAATTGGAAAATTAGTTTTAACAACAATAACATGAGTTTCAAAATAATGTCTCAACTTAGTAGATGCCATAATTAATGCAAGAATAAGTTTTTCAAGGTGTGAATACCTGGATTCGGCATCAAGTAAACTTTTACTTACATAATAGACAGGATGTTGTGTACCTTCATGATCCTTAACAAGGACCGGACTTACTGCTTTTGAGGATACTGCAAGATACAAGGATAGCACATCGCCTTTTTCTGGTTTCATCAAGGCCGGGGCTGATGATAGGTAATCTTTGAGGGCTCTTAAAGCATTTTCATGCTTCTCAGTCCACTCAAATTTCTTGTTCTTCCTTAGGATATCATAGAATTCTTTGCACTTCTCTGAGGATTTGGATATAAATCTGTTCAAAGCTGCTATCCTGCCTGTTAGCCTTTGAACATCCTTAGCATTGGCCGGAGATTTGATGTTCACTATTGCTTTGATTTGTTCCGGGCTAGCTTCAATGCCTCTCTTCGTCACCATGTATCCTAAGAATTTACCTGCTTTAACACCAAAATGACATTTTGAAGGATTAAGTTTCATGTTATATTTGTCAAGGATATCGAATGCTTCCTCCAAGTCCCTTAGGTGATCCTTAGCTTTTATGGACTTTACCACCATATCATCTATGTAAACCTCCATAGTTTGTCCTATCTGATCCTTGAACATCATATTCACCAGCCTTTGATATGTTGCACCTGCATTTCTTAGTCCGAACGGCATAGCAATATAGCAGTATATACCAGTTGGAGTCATGAAGGCTGTATCCTCTTGGTCGGATGGTTCCATTTGGATTTGTTGAAATCCAGATGAAGCATCCATAAAAGTTAACAGTTCATGACCCGCAGTTGCATCCACCATGGAGTCAATGTGGGGTAATGGGAAAGGATCCTTGGGACATGCCTTATTTAAATCTGTAAAATCGACACATACCCTCCACTTTCCGTTTTTCTTTTGAACAACAACCACATTGGCCAACCATCTTGGATACTTGACCTCTCTAATCATACCTGCCCGGAGCAACTTCTCTACCTCTTCTTGGATAATGGCATTCCTTTCCGGTGCAAACTTTCTTCTCCTTTGATGGATTGGTTTGAAGGACCTATCAATGCCAAGTTTGTGGGTGATTACATCTTTAGATATACCAGTCATGTCTTCGTGTTTCCATGCAAAGGTAGTCTTTCTCCTTTTGAGGAAGGATACAAGGTCTTCTTTCATTTCGCCATGGATCCCTGATCCGATATAGATTTTAGATTCAGGATCATCAGGATCCATGAGGATTTCTACCACATCTTGCTCTCTTGCCTCCAAGACATCCCTTGGAGGATACTTTGATTGCTATTGCTCCCTTGACTTCGAGGCTGGTTTCATCGATGAAGTATAGCAATTCTTAGCCTCTTGCTGATCACTATCAATCTTCACTATTCCCCAAGGACTAGGGAGCTTCACACATTGATGGTAGGTAGATGGGACTGCCTTCATATCGTGTATCCAGGGCCTGCCAAGGATAACATTACAACAAGATTGTAACACCTCGGAAATTCACGTCCTATAATAGGTTGACACGTGTCATAAAGTTTAAACGTGTGAAAGAAATATTATGGAAGGACTAAAGTTGACAAACATGGAAAGAATGTGAATATACGTATTCTAAGTGTCAACTGTGAATAAATATAATGTATATTAACCCTACACGATGCTCATACCTTCAAACGAATAAATCATGGATCATACGAAGCTAAAAGTGAGTGATTTCAAACTACAGGGACCAAATGTGTCAACATGTTTAATTTATACCTCTGAGTGACCTTTTGACACACCCGAAGCATTATAAATATTAATTATGCTCATGAGAATGCACCATAAAAATTTCATAAAGTTTCGCTAACGTATGAGAAAGTTATGATCAAATTCGTGCGCGAAGTGTTAAAGCGTAAACGTCGAAAGTTATGACTTTTCGGGTGACAATGAAGTTACCCGGGGACTTGGAAAAGTGGGTATATGTTTTAAGGCCTTATTAGATCGATTATAAGGGTTTACCATGCAAGAAATCAGTGCCTATTCGAGTTTTGAAGAGCCAAGGACTGAATCGCAAAATGAAAACAATATTGCTGACCTGCAGGTGCTCGCGCCACGCGAGGGGTCCCTCGCGCCACGCGAGGGATGCCCAAAACCGCAAAACGGGGCTGTTTGTCTGCCATAGCTGTTATGCGCGACCTTTACCCGTTTTTCCACTTTTCCTGGCCCCTAAAACACCCCCTAAGCCTCTAGGACACCTGTTGATCGATTGTGGGAGCTTGTAGACTTGTTTGTCAAGCACTTATGGTGAGTGATTCAACTATAAAAGGCCATGTAAGTGCAACATTCATTCTCACATCTTCTCCTGCATTTGTGGATCATTTCTGGAGCTATCAAGCAGCCTCAAGTGATCAATCTCGTGCATAGGACTCTTGTAAGTCTGCTAGTTCTTGTTTAGTTGAGTTTAGCTTGTTTAATTAGCTAAAGTCAAACCGTCGTAATTACGGTTTGACTTCGAGATTAGTCAATAATGGCTCAGTCATATCTCGAATTAAAAGTAGTTATGAGTTGGTATTTATGTGGGTAATAAAACCTCAAAAGGGTTTCCCCTGATCACCACTCTAACCAGGTCTAATGTCGGGTAAAACTTTTAATTAAAAAGTCAACATAATGCTTAAAATGTCATTTATGCATAATTAGCTATCTAGAACATATAGAACCTGTTTGATCATTGTTATAACTTAGTAATTAGTGTAAGAACATGTCCAAACATGTTCAACCCGACTATTTCCTGTTTAGACCCGGTTCGGAACCGAAAGTCACATAGTTTGACTTTCACTTTGACTTTCAGTTCTGACCCGTTTAGGCATATTTTAGAAATGCCTCAGAGCTTTAATTGGACTAGGTTACATGTTAGAACAACCCTCTGTGATTATACACATCAGTTCATTAGTTATCCAATTAATATGCATGTTTCCGTTAATTGCTCATATGTTGACCGTTATGCCCTTATTGCCTTAAAACGTGATTTATGAAAATGTAAAAGTGTAGAAACCTTTGTTACTGATATATAGACTTGTATGCAAAGTTTGACATCAGTTTGACTTCTAGATTAAGAGTTATGCTCAATATCGCAAAACTAATGCTTTATGTTAATAAAATGGCGTAATTAGTGTATAGCCTAGTTAAACATACTTTTAGGTATCAAATCTTTTACCCACTGATGTAAACGACTCCATAAAATGAGTTTTACACATCTAAACGACTCCAAACCTTTTGCCACTGATTAGTTATGATAAATAAATTATTTTAAGCCTTCTGGAAATATAAAAATATCAGATTTAAGTATCAAACCCGATAATGGCCATTAATCGCCTTAATTAGCGTTTTTAACGCAAAGTATGTTTTAAAATCATATTGGACATACCCGGGTTGATACCTACTGATATGAGAGGCAAATTATAATATTTTAACAGTAAGCAAAGGTTGATAAACTCAGACTTCAGTTTCGAGCTTTTCGGCTTATGTGAAATTACCAAAATACCCCTACGGGGCCTAGTTTGGTTAAAAATGATAAGTTTCACATACATGCTTTAACCTACTGATATAACTTAGCAAATTGAGTATAGTTGCTGATTACATCAGACCTGTAACTCAGGTTGTCACTTAAACTCTTTTATAAACTCTTAAATGACCAAACTACCCCTATGGGGCCTAGTTTGTGTCTAGACATGTTCCGGGCATAACGAAAGACACCTTACTGATGTCACAACATATTTAAGACATAATTAACTTAGGAAACCTGCATATAGCTCTCATGACTACCCGTCACGCTTATTACGCGTACGGTACGGTTTATGTAACAAGTTTACATAAATTAGCCGAAACGGGTCAAACCTTATCGGTTTAATCTCAAAATCCAGATTGTGCATGAAGGACCCATATTAAACAAGTCTCTGAACTTGTCGGGTCTAAATCACATTCTATCCGGTCTTCGCTTAATCGTGCGTACGAACCGTATCTTTGAAACTAGCCAGTCTAAGCTTAAGCTTAATTAAAGACCCGTTAGTATTCTAATAGGTTATATTAAACCTTCGTTCCAGATTAGGAGAACCAGTAAAAGCTACGTGCTATTTGCTTATTGTGAAATATACTTTGCATCAGGTAAATACTTTTAACTTATTTTCCCTATACGGGCTTGGGTTACAGTATATAGCATACCGCTTGATCGGGCATCAAATCTCCACGCTTAGTGGGTAGTTGAATAATTAGATCGGCTCGTTTAAACAGTCTTGTTTACTTTACAGCCTTTGGGGGATTAATGACCATGTTCCGGATATCCTTGGCATTATCTTACGAGATAGCCACGACCTGAGCACGGGGTGTAGGCGTACACCGTCCGTGTATAACTCATTGATGTGGTGTGTCTATTGATCTTTAACCCGGACTAGATCCGGGCTACTGAATGCATAAGTAACATGTAATTCGTTCACAAGATTATAATATTAAATAATTCTCCCAAGTTAAATAAAATGTTTATGCCATGTGCATCCAAACCAATTTTCAATCATTTTACAAAATGAGTCAGTTGAATGTATTTACCAGTGTAAACTGACGTATTTTCCCAAAAAGACTGAATGCAGGTACTAAGCGAAATTGGCTGGGATTATCTCCTAAGCATCAATAAAAAGTCTCGCAAGCTTAGGATGCCAGAAGTCTGTTGAACCATAAATGTTATTTTGTTTCGATCCTACTGTGGATAAACACCGGATATTGTGACTTTGATTACAATAAATAAATTCGGTTGTATTATATTTTAAATTTGCTTCCGCTGTGCATTATTATATTGTGTTGTTTGACTATTACGTTGCCAACCACGTCACGATACTCCCCCACCGGGCCCACCGGTGACACGTGGAAATCGGGGTGTGACAGGTTGGTATCAGAGCTAACTCTGAGTGAATTAAACACTAGCCTTTTGTGTTTAATCTCAGTTACACAATTGCACATATCTAAACCTTCGAGTCTAGACTTATAACATAGGACAAATTCCACCTTATTCGGTTTTTGTTTTCTCCTTTAATTTTTATATTTCTGTTATTTTTATCTAATGTTGTATTGACAGGACTCTTTACAAAAATGCCTCCGAGATTCTTCAGAACACGAGGACGAGGCAAGGGGCCAGTCACCGCCCCCAATGACCATGAAGCTGGACCGTCTAATGTACGAGCTCCAACTGCTACGGAGAGCGAAAATCCACGACGGAACAGGAGAAACCTGTTCGAGCCAGCGAGACGCTCTGTTTCGCACAGCTCGACACCTCCGGTCCACAACTCATACGGACCACATTCGGAAGACGAGCCCAACAACCCTCTTCCTTCATACATACCGCTGCAGAGGTCTTTGTCCCATCATTCGTATGGTGACCCTACACCTGCTTTCCGGGGACAGTTTAACCCGATAGGATTCATACCAGAACCCGTGGGTTTCAACCCACTAGGGCCAGACGATTACTTCTCCGGTGATAATGCGGAGGACATGGACGAGGATACGGACCCCGTCATGCCTGCAAGTGGCACCCCAAACCATCCGATCGAGATCTCCGACGGATCGTCCTTCCACAGATCACCCTACGGTGGTCCAGACAGTTTCCAGGCCATGTTTACTCAGCACGAGTGGTACTACACACCATCTCACCACTCGTCGTCCCATGGACAGCAACAACAGCAGCAGGAGCCACAGCCGCAGCCGCATCATCAAGATTCATCGGCGGATCACCGATTTGTGGCAGTTACGCCACCATCTCCACCGCCACCAGTTCAGCCGGCACCTCCTCAACCGCCGAGGCGTAGGAGAACTGGTGCCCGCATGTCTGTACGACCGGGGGGCTTTAATTTCAGTTCCCCACGTCAGTCAAGCGCCAGCCACTACCCACCGTACCAGGAGGACCCGCAAATGGGTGGACCCTCTAACCCTGCTGTACTACAGCCACCGGCGATGGGATTTGATAACCCAATCCCGGCATATACGGGTGGCATGGCTTACAACCCGTTTGAACCCCCAACGCATCATGACTATGGGTACGCGGAGGCTGATCCGTACATGGTAGCAGCGAACTACAGCACCCAAGGACCCTATGGGGATCCATGGGGGGTGAGTTACCCGACTCAGGGATACCAGATACCTCCTAGACCCATCATCCGAGCTCAATCGTAGCCACCTAGATTCTCACCACCTGAACATGAAGAACTCATTCAGAGGTTGAATCAAGTTGAACGGGTAGTTCACGAGGACCGCAGGGAGAGGCAGACATTCTTCCAAGGATTAGTAGGCTTAATCAAGGGGAAGAACAAGAAGGATCATTAAATCCTCCCATTTTCTGTGTAAGCCCCTGCGTGGGTGTATTTGGTTGTTAAGCCCCTATGTGGGTATGTGTGTTGTATGTTTGTTTTGAGCCCCTGCGTGGGCCTATCTTTCCATTTTCCGTTAACCCCTGCGTGGGTATGATGTTTAGTTGTTAAGATCCCTGCGTGGACTAGTTGTTTATTCTAGGCCCCTGCGTGGGCGAGTACTTGTTTAAAAACCCCTGCGTGGGTAGATTGTTGTTTGGAAAAGACCCGTTTAGGGCAATATGTAACATATGTATAATTAATGGAATGTTGTTTTTATAAATTTCATGTTTGCCATTTGTGCATAAATAATTACAAATGAAATAAATAAATTAAAATCATTCCTTTTAAATTAACCTGCCTATATAATTATTTAATTAAGGATCTTAAAGTGTGAAACCTAGCCTCGTGTCAAATATAAGACCGGGCCAAAATGGTAAGACCTGTTTAAAAGATTCAAATCCCTGCTAACATCTTAAAACATGTTAACACTCCTGGCAGAAGTGATTCGTTACAATCACATGTCATTTTATATGTATAAGGATTCTTTAGAAGATTCCAACCCAATTATATGATCTCTGAATCATGGGTTAAGATCATCAATTAAGATGATCCTATTTTACCATACGTTGGTAATATAATGCCTACGGGCCTTGCTCATTTCTACATGAGCCAAAAGACAGTTGTAGCTTTGACTCATTGTCTGAAAAAGGTAATAAAATATATTTAAACCTTAAAAGCCTTGATTCTCTAAAATCATAGCTTATAATTTAAATTGTCCATGTGACTAAGCCTTATGTGCTAATATATATTGTTATTGTTTATAATTAGGATAAATTTTAATTGAAATCCTAAATTAATACGATTAATAAGTTAACCAAATGTGGTCTCTGTTACCATGGTTAACGAGTTACCCTAAGGGGTAATTCCATAATAAACTCCCAAATAAAATATTGTTCTTGTTTTCTGCAACAGTTCAATTCAAATGGCTGACTCAAATGAGATAAATAGCCATCCGGTGGAGCCAAATGAGAACGCCCAGATTACGTTAACGGGTGCCGAATTAAAAGCGATCATAGACGGCGCTATTACGCAGGCTTTGGATAGGCAGTATGAGGAATACAGTGGTACTCGAAGTAGGACCCACTCTGCATCGCATTCAAAGCCCAAGACACATTCTGAGGCTCATAGCAAGCCTCCTCCAAAAAAGAAAGGACCCAAGAAAGATGGTGATGACCGTCAGTCCACCAACCATCGAAGTGTCCCATCTCAACAGATAGTGCTTCATCAAGAGTCCCGTAACAAGGGTTGCTCATACAAGTACTTCGTGTCTTGCAAGCCCCGGGATTTTAATGGGGAGAAAGGAGCCGTCGATTGTATGACATGGCTTGACGAGATGGACACGGTGGTAGATATCAGCGGGTGCGCTGAAAGGGATGTAGTTAAGTTTGTGTCACAGTCCTTCAAGGGTGAAGCGTTGGCTTGGTGGAGATCTCTGATGGAGGCCTCCGGAAAGATCCCGTTGTATAATATGTCGTGGGATCAATTCATTGCCCTAATCAAGGAAAATTTTTGCCCTCAACATGAGGTGGAAAAGATAGAATCTGACTTTCTATCGTTGGTGATGACGAACCTCGACTGCCAAGCTTATCTGACAAGCTTCAATACGCTTTCCCGGTTGGTTCCTTACTTGGTAACCCCGGAGCCAAAAAGAATCGCTCGCTTTATTGGTGGTTTAGCTCCGGAAATCAAGGCCAGTGTAAAAGCTTCTCGGCCAGTTACCTTCAGGTCTGTAACTGACCTTTCCTTATCCCTCACTCTAGATGCGGTCAGGCAGAGATCGCTAAGGAATAAGGAGGCCGAGAAGAGGAAGCGTGAAGATGATGGTTCGCGGAAGTCGAACAAGAAGCACCGTGGGAGCGGTGATAACAAAAAGGGATTTGAGTCGAGGAAGGATGGGCATAAGTCTGATGAGAAGCCCATGTGTAAAATTTGCAAGAAGCAGCACTATGGAAAGTGCAGACTGGAGTCGAACTCTCAGACTCAGTCAAAATCCTTTGCTTGTGGAATTTGCAAGTCCACGGATCACAAAACCCTGGATTGCAAGAAGATAAAGGATGCAACGTGCTACCGTTGCAATGAAAAGGGGCACATCAAGACCAACTGCCCAAAATACAACAAGAAGCCTGAAGAGGCTAAGAAGACTAATGCCAGAGTCTTCAGGATGGACGCGAAAGAGGCTGTGCTAGACAATAATGTCATAACAGGTACTTTCCTTGTAAATGATGTCTTTGCAAGAGTACTTTTTGATTCAGGCGCAGATAAGTCTTTCGTAGATCATAAGTTTTGTAAATTGTTGAATTTACCTGTCAAAACCTTAAGCGTAAACTATGAGGTAGAGTTAGCAGATGGTACGTTAGAAGTCGTCTCTACTATGTTAGATGGATGTGTTATATCCATTAAGAACCATTCTTTTCCTCTATCTCTACTTCCCTTCAAGTTGGCTGGTTTTTGACATAGTTCTGGGTATAGACTGGTTATCTCATAACCAGGCCCAAATTGTCTGTAACCAGAAACAGGTGGTAATAAAGACTCCGTCTGGTGAATCACTTACCATCCGGGGAGATACCCAGTATGGGCTGCCTGAGCAGGTGACTATGCTCAAGGCTTCCAAGTGTTTGAAGAAGGGGTGTGTCATTTACATGGCGCAAGTGATTATAGATGAGCCTAAACCAAAGATAGAAGACATCCCTGTCATTTCTGAATTGCCAGAAGTGTTTCCTGAAGATCTACCTGGTTTACCACCAGATAGACAAGTCGAATTCAGGATAGATATCATACCCGGAGCGGCACCTGTTGCTAGAGCACCATACAGATTGGCACCCACAGAAATGAAGGAGTTGCGGACGTAGCTAGATGAATTGCTGGCTAAGGGTTTCATTAGACCTAGTTCATCTCCTTGGGGAGCGCCAATCTTGTTTGTCAAGAAGAAGGATGGGTCGATGCGTCTGTGCATCGACTATCGCGAGCTTAATAAAGTCACGATCAAGAATAGGTATCCTCTGCCCAGAATCGACGATTTGTTCGATCAGCTACAAGGGGCAAGTTACTTCTCGAAGATTGATTTGAGGTCAGGCTACCATCAATTGAGGGTCAAAGACGAAGACGTGCACAAGACTGCATTTAGGACTCGTTACGGTCACTACGAGTTCCTAGTGATGCCTTTTGGGCTCACCAATGCACCAGCCGCGTTCATGGATCTCATGAATCGCGTCTGCAAGCCTTACTTAGATAAATTCGTCATCGTTTTCATCGATGACATTCTTATCTATTCGAAGAATCAAGCTGACCATGAGAAACACCTTAGATGTATTCTCAAACTCCTGCATCAGGAGAAGCTCTATGCAAAATTCTCCAAGTGTGAATTTTGGCTTCGAGAGGTCCAATTTCTTGGACATGTGGTCAGTGAGCGAGGCATCCAGGTGGATCCCGCTAAAGTTGAAGCTGTTATGAATTGGCAAGAGCCAAAGACGCCTACGGAGATTCGTAGCTTCCTGGGATTGGCAGGATATTATAGGCGTTTCATTGAAATTTTTTCGAGGATTGCTGCACCCCTAACCTCCCTAACTAAGAAGAAGGTTAAATTTGTTTGGGGCCCTAAGCAGCAAGAATCCTTTGATATCTTGAAGCAAAAGTTGAGCAACGCCCCGGTACTGACACTGCCAGATGGAATTGAAGACTTTGTGGTTTATTGTGATGCTTCGCACACTGGCATGGGGTGTGTGCTTATGCAAAAAGGCAAGGTGATTGCCTACGCTTCACGACAATTGAAAGTGCATGAAAAGAATTACACCACCCATGACTTGGAGCTGGGTGCCGTTGTATTTGCACTGAAGCTTTGGAGGCACTATCTTTATGGTGTCAAATGTGTGATCTATTCTGATCACAAAAGCCTCCAACATTTGTTTAATCAGAAGGAACTAAACATGAGGCAATGCCGCTGGATGGAGACTTTAAATGATTATGATTGTGAAATCAAATACCATCCCGGCAAGGCGAATGTAGTCGCTGATGCCTTGAGTCGGAAGGAAAGGGTTAAACCCATCCGAATTAACGCCAAGCGTATGGAGATAAAGAATAATTTGATGGAAAGATTGTTGGCTGCACAGAAAGAAGCTGTGTTGGAAGCTAACTACCCTAATGAAAAGTTAGGAGTAACTGAGGAGCAGTTAACTCTTAGCAAGGACGGAATTTTACGATTAAACGGACGAATATGGGTTCCAATTTATGGAGGGCTTCGAGATGTCATCCTCCAGGAAGCCCATAGTTCCAAATACTCCGTTCATCCTGGAGCTGATAAGATGTACCAGGATTTGAAGGCAAATTATTGGTGGATAGGCTTGAAAAAGTCTGTAGCCGCCCATGTAGCAAAATGCTTGACATGTGCGCAAGTCAAAGCCGAGCATCAGAAACCGTCAGGTTTGCTACAACAGCCTGAACTTCCTACGTGGAAGTGGGAAATGGTAACCATGGATTTTATCACCAAGTTACCCAAGACAAGGAAAGGCAATGATACAATATGGGTTATAGTTGACAGACTGACTAAGTCAGCTCATTTTCTACCCATCAAGGAGACTTATAGCTCCGACATGTTAGCCCAGTTATACGTTGATAAGATTGTAGCCCTACACGGCATACCTGTAGCTATTATCTCTGACCGGGATACTAGGTACACGTCACATTTTTGGAAGAGTTTCCAACAATCTTTGGGCACACGTTTGAACTTTAGTACGGCTTACCATCCTCAGACAGACGGTCAGAGTGAGCGTACTATTCAAACGTTGGAAGACATGTTGCGTGCATGTGCGATCGATTTGGGAGGTAGTTGGGATAAGAACCTACCATTAATCGAATTCTCCTACAACAATAGCTACCATACCAGCATTAAGGCTGCGCCTTTTGAGGCATTATACGGTAGAAAGTGTAGATCGCCAGTTTGTTGGGCGGAAGTTGGAGAAGTCCAGTTATCAGAACCAGAAATCGTATTCGAAACGACGGACAAGATTGTCCAGATTCGTGAAAATCTCAAAGCTGCCCGGGATAGGCAGAAGAGTTATGCTGATCCAAATCGTAAGGATTTTCACTTCGAAGTAGGTGACAAAGTCCTACTTAAAGTGTCACCCTGGAAAGGGGTAATGCGATTTGGTAAGAAAGGCAAGCTAAGCCCGAGATACATAGGACCTTTCGAGGTTATCGAACGTGTCGGGTCAGTTGCCTATAAGTTGAACTTACCGGAAGAGCTCAGTGGAATTCACAATGTGTTCCACATCTGCAATCTGAAGAAGTGTTTCGCTGACGAATCACTGGTTATACCACATACAGATGTGCATATAGACGCGAGCTTAAATTTTTTTGAAAAACCTTTGTCGATTGAAGATCGACAGGTAAGGAAGCTTCGAAGGAAGCATATACCTTTTGTAAAGGTCAAATGGGATGCCCATAGAGGTCTCGAATACACGTGGGAGGTTAAATCCATGATGAAAGAAAAGTACCCTTACTTATTTCAGTAAATCTCGGGTCGAGATTTATTTTAAGGGGGTGAGGATGTAACACCTCGGAAATTCACGTCCTATAATAGGTTGACACGTGTCATAAAGTTTAAACGTGTGAAAGAAATATTATGGAAGGACTAAAGTTGACAAACATGGAAAGAATGTGAATATACGTATTCTAAGTGTCAACTGTGAATAAATATAATGTATATTAACCCTACACGATGCTCATACCTTCAAACGAATAAATCATGGATCATACGAAGCTAAAAGTGAGTGATTTCAAACTACAAGGACCAAATGTGTCAACATGTTTAATTTATACCTCTGAGTGACCTTTTAACACACCCGAAGCTTTGTAAATATTAATTATGCTCATGAGAATGCACCATAAAAATTTCATAAAGTTTCGCTAACGTATGAGAAAGTTATGATCAAATTCGTGCGCGAAGTGTTAAAGCGTAAACGTCGAAAGTTAGGACTTTTCGGGTGACAATGAAGTTACCCGGGGACTTGGCAAAGTGGGTATATGTTTTAAGGCCTTATTAGATCGATTATAAGGGTTTACCATGCAAGAAATCAGTGCCTATTCGAGTTTTGAAGAGCCAAGGACTGAATCGCAAAATGAAAACAATATTGCTGACCTGCAGGTGCTCGCGCCACGCGAGGGGTCCCTCGCGCCACGCGAGGGATGCCCAGAACCGCAAAACGGGGTTGTTTGTCTGCCATAGCTGTTATGCGCGACCTTTACCCGTTTTTCCACTTCTCCTGGCCCCTAAAACACCCCCTAAGCCTCTAGGACACCTGTTGATCGATTGTGGGAGCTTGTAGACTTGTTTGTCAAGCACTTATGGTGAGTGATTCAACTATAAAAGGCCATGTAAGTGCAACATTCATTCTCACATCTTCTCCTGCATTTGTGGATCATTTCTGGAGCTATCAAGCAGCCTCAAGTGATCAATCTCGTGCATAGGACTCTTGTAAGTCTGCTAGTTCTTTTTTAGTTGAGTTTAGCTTGTTTAATTAGCTAAAAGTCAAACCGTCGTAATTACGGTTTGAATTCGAGATTAGTCAATAATGGCTCAGTCATATCTCGAATTAAAAGTAGTTATGAGTTGGTATTTATGTGGGTAATAAAACCTCAAAAGGGTTTCCCCTGATCACCACTCTAACCAGGTCTAATGTCGGGTCAAACTTTTAATTAAAAAGTCAACATAATGCTTAAAATGTCATTTATGCATAATTAGCTATCTAGAACATATATAACCTGTTTGATCATTGTTATAACTTAGTAATTAGTGTAAGAACATGTCCAAACATGTTCAACCCGACTATTTCCTGTTTAGACCTGGTTCGGAACCGAAAGTCACATAGTTTGACTTTCACTTTGACTTTCAGTTCTGACCCGTTTAGGCATATTTTAGAAATGCCTCAGAGCTTTAATTGGACTAGGTTACATGTTAGAACAACCCTCTCTGATTATACACCTCAGTTCATTAGTTATCCAATTAATATGCATGTTTCCGTTAATTGCTCATATGTTGACCGTTATGCCCTTATTACCTTAAAACGTGATTTATGAAAATGTAAAAGTGTAGAAACCTTTGTTACTGATATATAGACTTGTATGCAAAGTTTGACATCAGTTTGACTTGTAGATTAAGAGTTATGCTCAATATCGCAAAACTAATGCTTTATGTTAATAAAATGGCGTAATTAGCGTATAGCCTAGTTAAACATACTTTTAGGTATCAAATCTTTTACCCACTGATGTAATATATTATTTTGGGATTTTTAAATATTTTTAATTAATTTTAGGTTGAGCATAACTCATAGTCGTAGGCTTAATTCGGTAATTGTCGGTTTTGCCCTTACGGGCCATAAAATGAGTTTTACACATCTAAACGACTCCAAACCTTTTGCCACTGATTAGTTATGATAAATAAATTATTTTAAGCCTTCTGGAAATATAAAAATATCAGATTTAAGTATCAAACCCGGTAATGGCCATTAATCGCCTTAATTAGCGTTTTTAACGCAAAGTATGTTTTAAAATCATATTGGACATACCCGGGTTGATACCTACTGATATGAGAGGCAAATTATAATATTTTAACAGTAAGCAAAGGTTGATAAACTCAGACTTCAGTTTCGAGCTTTTCGGCTTATGTGAAATTACCAAAATACCCCTACGGGGCCTAGTTTGGTTAAAAATGATAAGTTTCACATACATGCTTTAACCTACTGATATAACTTAGCAAATTGAGTATAGTTGCTGATTACATCAGACCTGTAACTCAGGTTGTCACTTAAACTCTTTTATAAACTCTTAAATGACCAAACTACCCCTATGGGGCCTAGTTTGTGTCTAGACATGTTCCGGGCATAACGAAAGACACCTTACTGATGTCACAACATATTTGAGACATAATTAACTTAGGAAACCTGCATATAGCTCTCATGACTACCCGTCACGCTTATTACGCGTACGGTACGGTTTATGTAACAAGTTTACATAAATTAGCCGAAACGGGTCAAACCTTATCGGTTTAATCTCAAAATCCAGAATGTGCATGAAGGACCCATATTAAACAAGTCTCTGAACTTGTCGGGTCTAAATCACATTCTATCCGGTCTTCGCTTAATCGTGCGTACGAACCGTATCTTTGAAACTAGTCAGTCTAAGCTTAAGCTTAATTAAATACCCGTTAGTATTCTAATAGGTTATATTAAACCTTCGTTCCAGATTAGGAGAACCAGTAAAAGCTACGTGCTATTTGCTTATTGTGAAATATACTTTGCATCAGGTAAATACTTTTAACTTATTTTCCCTATACGGGCTTGGGTTACGGTATATAGCATATCGCTTGATCGGGCATCAAATCTCCACGCTTAGTGGGTAGTTGAATAATTTGATAGGCTCGTTTAAACAGTCTTGTTTACTTTACAGCCTTTGGGGGATTAATGACCATGTTTCGGATATCCTTGGCATTATCTTACGAGATAGCCACGACCTGAGCACGGGGTGTAGGCGTACACCGTCCGTGTATAACTCATTGATGTGGTGTGTCTATTGATCTTTAACCCGGACTAGATCCGGGCTACTGAACGCATAAGTAACATGTAATTCGTTCACAAGATTATAATATTAAATAATTCTCCCAAGTTAAATAAAATGTTTATGCCATGTGCATCCAAACCAATTTTCAATCATTTTACAAAATGAGTCAGTTGAATGTATTTACCAGTGTAAACTGACGTATTTTCCCAAAAAGACTGAATGCAGGTACTAAGCGAAATTGGCTGGGATTATCTCCTAAGCATCAATAAAAAGTCTCGCAAGCTTAGGATGCCAGAAGTCTGTTGAACCATAAATGTTATTTTGTTTCGATCCTACTGTGGATAAACACCGGATATTGTGACTTTGATTACAATAAATAAATTCGGTTGTATTATATTTTAAATTTGCTTCCGCTGTGCATTATTATATTGTGTTGTTTGACTATTACGTTGCCAACCACGTCACGATACTCCCCCACCGGGCCCACCGGTGACACGTGGAAATCGGGGTGTGACAAAGTGACGTGTGTAAAATGCAACATATAAATTACATCAAATGAGGCATAAAACTAACCCTTTTTAAGTACTAATATTGGAAAAAGAGTGTTTTTGTCTTCCTTTTGTATTTTCAGGATTAAATGAGCTCAAAAACGCAAAAGAAGCAAAAAGACAGCAAAATCCAACATAAATACAAGGAAAGAAACATTAGTGGACTGCCCGACCCCTCAACGGCACCTTCCAAAGCAAAAAGGAGAAGACAGAAGGCTGAACACGCCCCGTGCTCAGCCAGCACGGGGCCGTGCCCAAGAAGCAGCAGAAAAGACAAATCTATAGAAGCTTCTATTGCCCATCACGGGGCCGTGCTCAGCGGACACGGGGGCGTGTCGAAAGTACAGCAGGCGCATTTATTGTAATTGCGAATTACAATTAATGAGGAGAGAGATTGTCAGACGGACACGGGGCCGTGCCCAGCGGACACGGGGCCGTGTCCAGCACTCTGTTCAGCCTATAAATAGGAGTGCTTGGATTCATTTCATCTCATCCCTTGGCACACCACCTCTCTCACACTTCATCCACCACCCACCACCATCACAACACCATCATCCACCACCATCATCCATTGTCCATCGTAGAGTGTGTGAGTCGTCTCGGGATCCAAGATTGATCGTAAGAGTTCTTGACAATCAAGGCCATGATTGCCTAAGTCTCTTACATCACTTGGTGAAGACAAAGTGTCTAGTATAATACTTTTTATTTCTAATCTTTTGCACTTTTTATTTGGTTTTGTATTAATGACTTTAATAACTAGTTACTTATGTTGAAAGTGATCTTTCTTTATCGTTTGTCCGTGGTGTCTTGGCATTATTTTACTGTCTATATAAAATAAAGGATTTTCACCATTCATATCTCCACGGTCTATATGGAGGTATGTTGGCTACCTGGTAGGGGGTTAAGGGAACGGTTTGGTAAAGGTCTTGCCATTGTTCAGCGTTTAGAGGTCCTGCAATGGACCTGGGTCAAATTTAGTAGGACCTCCTTCAATACTTCACGGTATTGGATGGCGGGGGTCCAAACTCTTTGATCCCCTCATAAGTTAACTACTATTAATACTATAACCCGGCTATTTAGGACTGTATCCCTGCTGACTCAGACTACTTAGCCGAGGGTAACGTCACCGCCAAAAGCGGGGCCTACCACAATACTGCATTAATAACTTAATTCATTATCTTCCAATAATCCACCCTTTTAGGATTGTATCCCTGCTGACTCAAACTACTGGGGTGAGGGTAACGTCGCCTTCAAAAGAGGGGCCTACTACAATAACTAAGATAATCTCTTAATTATGTGCAAAAGTGCGGAAATAATCAAAGGTTATACTAGATACGAGTCGGAACCAAGTGATTCATCTTGTCTATCTGTTTTTCTTTTCTTTTTATTTTTCAGCATTTTAGTTAGTTTTTAATTTTCTTAGTTTAAAACTTTTTTCTAAACTTTTATTTTGGTTAGACGTTGAGGATAAACCGGTACTAAAAGCTCTTGTGTCCTTGGACGACCTCGGTATCTTACCAACGCTATACTACACTCAACGATGGGTGCACTTGCCCATATGTGTGTTTAGTGTTAGTGAAATATCGTGTTTTATAAATTTAAAACTTGGCTAAAATAAGTGTTAAAAAGGGCTTAAAATATACACCTAATATATATAACACTTCACACGCATCACAAAGATAGACAGTCAATAACACAAAATTTTTTGATAAGAGTGTAGGCCTTCAATATATATTGGGAGTTTAATGTCCCCCAGGGTATTCTTAGTTTCGCCACTGAATCCCACGAGCACGGAGGATCTTGGTATGATGTCGGATTCAGGAATACCCATCTTCTTTAGAACATCAAGCTGGATAATGTTCACTGAGTTTTCTCCGTCTATAAGGATCCTGCGGACAAAATGGTTAGAAATGAAAAGAGTAATAACCAAACCATCGTGATGAGGATCCTGGATATCAACACGATCATCCTCATCAAAGGTTATGACTTTTCCTTCGGAGACACTTGATGTTCGAACGGGTCTTTCTCCATTATCCATTTTAGTTTCCTTTGCATGCCTTTTAGCTGCTGAGAAGGATGTGCCACAAATGTCTGATCCTCCAGAAATAAAGTTTATTACTTGTGCATCTGCTGGAGGGGCTGGAGCCTTCTCAGGGATCCTTTCAGGATCCTGAGTCCTTGACTTTTTTCTTCCCAACAATTCCTTTAGATGCCCTTTGCTTAACAAGTATCCAATTTCCTTTCTTAGTGCAATGCATTCTTTTGTTAGATGCCCAAAATCTTCATGGTATGCACACCACTTTGATTTATCCTTAGTTGCAGCTGGCCTTTCATTTTTTCTGGGCCATCTAGCTTTATCACCTAGATTCTGCATCGCAAGGATTAGTTCATTGTTATCTACAGAAAAACAATATTCAGAAATTGGAGGATAATCCTCATCATCTTCTTCTTGATCAATGGCATGCACGTTCTGGTTATCAGATCTGTTGTAAGATCTGAACTTGTTGTTCCTGAATGAGGATCCTTGTTTATCCTGCTTTAAGGATCCTGCTAACCTCTCCTGGATCCTCTTGTCATCCTCTAGCCGAATGAATCTAAGTGCTCGGGTTCTTACCTCATCTAAGTTCCTGCAAGGTGTCATAACAAGATCATCATAGAACGAAGAATCCCTAAGCAATCCCATTTTAAAGGCCTCAACAGCCGTGGCTATATCTAAGTTGGGAATGTCTAAGGATTCTTTACTGAATTTGGTAATGTAATCCCTTAATGATTCATTATGACCCTGGGTTATCCTATATAGATCACTAGTTAATCGTTCAAATTTCCTACTACAAGAAAACTGATTATTAAATAGGTTAACTAGATTAGCAAATGAGGTAATAGAGTAGGGGGGAAGACTTAGCAGCCATTTGAGAGCTGATCCAGTAAGAGTGGATCCGAATCCCTTGCACAGGCATGCTTCCTTTAACCTTTCTGGGATTGGATTGATCTCCATCCTCTCCCTGTATTGTGCTATGTGTTCTTCAGGATCCGTCGAACCATCATACAGCTTCATTGTTGGCACATGGAACCTCTTGGGTATCTCAGCATCACAGATTGGTGGTGCAAAACGAGATATCTTGTGGCTCCCATCTGCAATCTCTGGGATAGGTTTGACCACTCCTGGAACACTTGATATCATATCCTTTAGCTTTTGCAATTCTCTGGCCATGGCATGATTGATACCTGGATCCTGCATAAGACCATGGTTAGTAGTATAAGAATTATTAAAAGTGTTACCTCCCATTGGATTCAAATTAGGAAGAATGGATGTTAATCCATATTGTTAGGGTTCCGGAATGATCGAGGGACCAGTAGAAGCATTGGTCTGCATTGGAATGAAATCTCCCTGATGGACATCTGAACTTCTTGTTTGCAAACTCCTCAAGGATCCTGGCATCTGGAAGGATCCCTGAAACTGGGACGATCCTGGAACAAAGGAGGATCCTTGAACCTGGGATGATCCTGGAACAAAGGAGGATCCGTGAACCTGGGATGATCCTGGAACAAAGGAAGATCCTTGAACCTGGGATGATCCTGGAACAAAGGAGGATCCTTGCACCTGGGATGATCCTGGAACAAGGAAGGATCATTGAACCTGGGATGATCCTGGAACAAGGGAGGATCCTTGAACCTGGAATGATCCTGGAACCACGGAAGATCCTTGAATCTGCTGCGCTCCTGAATATCCTCCTGAAGTCATGAAGGATCCCATATGCTGAGGATAGGATCCCGCTGGCTGGAAATATGAACCTGATGCCTGGGTTACTGTTGTTGTTCCGTGGTGCACTCCTTTCGGTCCACCCACATATTGAACCTCTGGAACCACTGATGGCTGAGAAGTAAGCACCGGAGTATCAAAATTCAAAGATTTTGGCACCAGTGGGGAATGATCCTCTGCCGTTTTCTTTTGCTTCTTGAGATCTCTGATTTCTTTGAGAATCCTTTCATTGGTCTTATCCTGTTGCTGTATATGATCCTTCATCTACAAAATAAAAGTAAACATGTCACTAGTAGTGGGAGTGTAAGAAGCAGAAGAAGTTGGAGGTTTTGAGAAAATGGGAGTTGGTTTCTTCGCTGCATTCTCAGCATTCTTCTGGGATCCAGAAGGTGGTGGAGGCAAAGGGGGAACCCCTTGTGAAGAAGTGAATGAGGGCATCAAATTTGAAGCATCCTTCGCTGAGGAAGCCATTTGCTTGGTTGTAGTGAACTGAAATGAGCACAGAAATATGAATTCTTCTAAGAGTGAAGCACCAATTGCCCCACGGTGGGCGCCAAACTGTTTTGGTCAAAAAATCTGATGAGGATAATGCAACCAAACTCTCTGTTACGGGGTATGATGCTTATAATGTAGAACAATGACAAGGATCACTTCAATGTATATTGCACAAATGACACAAGGATTTATACGGGGAAAAAGCCCTTGATCAAGAGTTGATCTCCGGCATAAAAAACCCCGGGTGATGGAAACTACCGATCACCAAGCTCAAATAGATCAATAAATGTTTACAACTTCGGATAGTAACGAGCTAGGTACAAGGATCACTATCGTGAAATGTGTAAAAGTGAGTGAAAACTAATAAGTGTTTGTCGAGAGCTTCAAGAGTGCGATTGTATGAGAGTGTGTGTAGCTGAAAATGGCTAAGTGTTCTAATTCTAGCTCGTCACCCCTTTAAAAATAGAAGTTAACTACAATAACTAACTATCCGACTTTCGTGCCAAGCTCCCACGTTCTCCACAACGTCCATTTCCAGTCAAACGTGTGCGAAATACTCGTGGAATATTCCATAGTAACGTTGCCAAGACCAAGTCAAGCTTGCTACTCCTGCGAAGTAATACAAAACAAAAACAAACAACCGTCAGTACGAGGATCCTCAAAGTGATCCATGATCCTGATCCTGAAGCTCTTCTGAGGATCACTATCTGTCACAGAAGTAAGGATCATTAATTAGGATAACAAGTAAGGATCACTAATTGTTAGAAAATCCCCCCCTAACAAAGGGTATTAAGGAATATTAAGGGATATTAAGGGATAAGGGTATTAAGGACATTTCATACATGTCTTTAACAAATCTAATCCATATTTGATAGAAGGGTTTTAACGGGCCTACAAAATCTAATCCATTAGTAAAGCTTAATTGGATCAAATATAAGGGGCTTTATTGAACTGTTTAATAACATTTGGTTATTTGAATTAGGTCATGCTTTAATTATTAGACAATATAAAATTAGGTCATGCTTTCAGTTTAGACAAGAAATTTTGAGTTAGTTAGCTAATTTCTATATCAAACATGAACTAAATACAAACAATTTAAATGATGTATTATAATATATTTCGATGGTTATTAAAACTACCCGTGTGGTCACACATACTGTCTTCAACATTACTTTATAAAGATATAGAAATAAAGACCAAAATTTAAATGATATATTATAATCTGTATTTTAGTATTTGATTTCGATAATTACTACACCTAGTTTATATTAAAGATATAAAGGATATTTAAGTGAGCAAAACTAGAAAAGGGATTGTTCTTGTAGCAACAAAATTCTTCAAGGACTTCTGAAAAACAAACTTTCTGGACCAAGATATGTAAGAAGTCACTAGCTGTATCTATAGTCTCACTCGGCCCCTATTCCTCCACCACCAAATCGGTAATCATACTCAAATTTGCAAATAATTTACTTCCAGAGCTTATTCTAACACGCAATTGTGCTCCAAATCTGTTCAACATGCATAAATTCCTGCATATCTAACTGTTCTGTTAGTGTAATTGTTAAGCATGAACCTGAAATCGCAACGATCTAATAACTTTTGTGATTTGATTGTGAAGTAAACAATGTGGAGACTGAAGATCGCAGAGGGAGGGAGTCCGTGGCTCCGTACGACCAACGATCACGTCGGCCGGCAGTTTTGGGAGTTTGATCCCACGCTAGGCTCCGTTGAGGAGCTCGCCGATATTGAGAAGGTTCGCCAGACGTTTCATGAGAATCGGTTCGAGAAGAAGCACAGTTCAGATCTGCTTATGCGTATGCAGGTTCGATTTAGATTGCGCCACGTGGCTATGACATTTGCTGTTGAAACTGAATATCTGTTTGTAATTGATATGTTAGGGTTTTACATTGTGTGTGTAATTGATATGCTAGGGTTTTACGTTGTGTATATTCGATGATTTGAACATGTATTGTTTTTACTTTTTAGTTATGAACATACTTGCAAGCTGTATTGGTACTGTTTGTGGTTAATCGAGGCTAGAAAATGTTGGTTTTAGACTTATATGGCTTATTTAGATGTACTAGGGTAATTGCATTTTGTTTTTGAGCCCTAGAAACAAAATATATTAGATATATTTACAAGCCAGCCGTCTATTTTGATTATTGGTTGATGTGAGTTATGAGTGTTGAAAATTATTGGCAGTTAAGTTATAATAATGCTATTTTGATTATTGGTTGATGTGAGTTATGAGTGTTGAAAATTATTGGCAGTTAAGTTATAATAATGCTATTTTGATTATTGGTTGATGTGAGTTATGAGTGTTGAAAATTATTGGCAGTTAAGTTATAATAATGCCTAGATTTGAAAGGTAAAGAAGTGGAATTAATGTAAAGGTTGAAGGGTGTAAATGGTCCCCTAAGCTATGGGTAAAAGGATAGAAGTCTTATTGCGTAAAATGGAGATTGAGTTACACGATTGATGATTACAGCATAGCACCAGATATGATCTGATGATGAAAGGTTAAGTTACCAGGTACACATGATATGGCTGATTTGGATGAGGATCTGAGGAAGTAATAAATAATAAGGACCTACCTCTATGCCAGCATTACATCCTCTCACTTTCATGTTATTATGTCTGTCTTTATTTTGGTGTGGACCTATAGCTTGAATATGCCTGGCTGGTTTTTGCTGTCTTTGTACAACTATGGCGTAAAATGACATGTGATTTTGCATGTCAAAAGTAAAGTTATTCTAAAATCTTGGATTATTAACAACTAGATAACATGTTCTAGAGATGAACTGTGAGGGTGATGTACTTTTTTTTTCTTTTTGGTTATCTGGATTAGTAACTACAGGATGATACTTAGGTTTACTGGGATTACAGAATTTGTTATTAAAATAATTAATTACGAGTAATTATAGTTTCATCAAACCCTCTCGCTCGCATAGGTTATATATGCATCCACTTATATATGAAGGATATGAACACTTCAGTTTCTTTGTGGGGTTTTAAGATAATTCTTATGCTAGTATGTCGCTTGGTTAGTGGCAGAAGTTCAGAAATTAGACTGTTGTTAACACGTTATAACCTCAAGTGGTGAAATACCCAGTTTTCTTTATTCCATAAAGTTTTATATTTGCTCGTTCTAGTGTATCCTTTTACATCTGATGCTGTTTTCATTTTATTTTCAAATATTGTAGTTTGCAAAGGAGAGATCACTCTCTGCTTTCCCACCAAAAGTCAATATAAAAGACGCCGAAGATATCACTGAGGATAAAGTAACAAATGTACTAAGAAGAGCTATCGGTTTTTATTCAACCCTTCAGGCGGATGACGGACATTGGCCGGGAGACTATGGCGGCCCTATGTTTTTATTGCCTGGTTTGGTTAGTCTCGTCTCGTCTTTCATGCATAGTTTTTTAGCATTCGTACTATAGTTTCAAGTTTAAAAGAATATTTCTATCCGTATGCTGACAGTGCAAGTTAATCTAATGAATCAGGTTATCACTCTAACTATTACTGGGGCACTGAATGCAGTCCTATCTAAAGAGCATAAACGGGAGATGTGCCGTTACCTTTACAATCATCAGGCATGCTTTTCTGTTTTTCTTTATCTTTTATGTTTTCAAGTCACTGAGACTAATAGAATGTCATAACGACAGAATGTAGATGGTGGATGGGGTCTACACATTGAGGGCCATAGCACCATGTTCGGTAGTGCCTTGAACTATGTTACTTTGAGATTGCTTGGTGAAGGGGCTAACGATGGTGAAGGAGCAATGGAGAAAGGGCGGAAATGGATTTTGGACCATGGTGGTGCCACTTATATAACATCCTGGGGGAAATTCTGGCTTTCCGTATAGCTACTTGTCCTTGATCTTGTTTATTTGATTACATATTTACATGTTATGTATCTGTATTCTCATGTATGTTGCTAAAAATAGGTACTCGGTGTATTCGAATGGTCCGGAAATAATCCGATGCCTCCTGAGATGTGGATCCTTCCGTATTTCCTTCCTGTGCATCCAGGTGAGTGCCTCGTCATTATTATTATTAATTCATTATTATGCAAACGTATTATAACTTTTAGTCAAACCTACTTTTGATTTCTTCAGGTAGGATGTGGTGTCACTGTCGAATGGTTTACCTGCCTATGTCATACTTATATGGGAGGAAGTTTGTGGGGCCTATCACATCCACAGTTCTAGCCTTGAGAAAGGAACTTTTTACGGTCCCCTATCATGACATAAATTGGAACGATGCCCGAAACCTTTGTGCAAAGGTTCGTATCGATTAATTCCGATATCGTTTACATCTGTTTTATTAGGCTATTTTAAAGTAATTTATTTTACTTATTTGCAGGAAGATCTTTACTACCCACACCCACTCGTACAAGACATACTTTGGGCAACTCTTGACAAGTTTGTGGAGCCTGTGTTAATGAGATGGCCTGGGAAGAAGTTGAGAGAGAAGGCTCTTCGCACTGCAATGGAACATATTCATTATGAGGATGAAAATACTCGTTATATATGCATAGGACCAGTAAACAAGGTAATTCGGTTGTATGCTGTTTGAGTTATGTTTGTTTCTGTTATTACATTTTTATCTAAACCTGTAATCTTTTATTCAGGTGTTAAATATGCTCTGCTGCTGGGCAGAAGACCCGAACTCAGAGGCTTTTAAGTTGCATCTCCCAAGAATACCTGATTTTCTATGGCTTGCTGAAGATGGCATGAAAATGCAGGTATGCAGATGTTGACCACTGGTTGACTTTTCATCATTATATCATGTATGTATATCATGTATTGATGTATATAACACCTATAACAGAATAAATGGAATTTCATGTAATGCAGGGTTATAATGGTAGTCAGTTGTGGGATACTGCATTCGCCGTACAAGCAATTATTGCTACAAACCTCATTGAAGACTTTGGTCCAACATTGAAAAAAGGACACATGTATATAAAGAAGTCACAGGTAAACCTTACAGTTTCATTGAATATTAACTTTTGTTATTCCTAATTCATTTCTTTTTTTACAGGTGTTAGAAGACTGCGATGGTGATCTCGATTATTGGTACCGTCATATTTCAAAAGGTGCTTGGCCATTTTCAACCGCAGACCATGGTTGGCCCATTTCAGATTGTACTGCAGAAGGGCTAAAGGTAATTATTCCTTTATTCTTTATCATATTCATGTTGTCAGTTTGTTAACTGCTAACACGCTTTATTTGCTTCTATTAGGCTGCACTTTTGCTTTCAAAATTACCGTCAGAACTTGTTGATGAGCCATTGGATGCAGACCGGCTGTATGATGCCGTCAATGTTATTCTATCTTTACAGGTAATTTTAGTTGTAAATTTGTACTTTATCTCACATGTGTTAACTCGGTGATTCATAATGCTGTTTCTGGTTTGCTAAATACTATTTCAGAACTCAAATGGTAGTTTTGCAACATATGAACTGACAAGATCCTACAGCTGGTTAGAGGTATGCATGCAGTATAAATTTAATTATTATTTAACACGTAATCTGACATTTTTATTTGTCTCAGTTGGTAAATCCTGCTGAAACTTTTGGTGACATTGTTATCGACTATCCGTAAGATATCAAGACCTAATTTCCAATATTTATCTTTTAAATTTGTGGATATTTGTGATTGTTTACGAACTGTGTATGATTATTCAGATACGTGGAGTGTACCTCTGCTGCAATTCAAGCTCTGGTGGCATTTAAGAAATTGTACCCTGGCCATAGGAAAGAAGAAGTACAACATTGCATTAATAAAGCTGCTGCTTTCATCGAATCAATCCAAGCATCAGATGGTTCATGGTTCGTTTCACACCTTATTATCTAGTGAAATGATCCTACATATGTCATATGCATAGAATTTGATCAGATCACTTTGCAATACGTTCACTAGGTATGGCTCGTGGGCGGTTTGCTTCACGTATGGCACGTGGTTCGGGGTCAAAGGGCTAGTGGCTGCTGGAAAGAACTACTCTAACTGCTCTAGCATTCGCAAGGCTTGTAACTTTTTGTTGTCTAAACAACTTGCTTCCGGCGGATGGGGAGAGAGCTACCTCTCTTGTCAGAACAAGGTCAAAATTGGAATTTTGATTTTTTTGTTCACATCACGCCTGCATCGTTGTGCTGATGTTTTCAATACAGGTGTATACCAATCTTGAGGGAAATCGGTCTCATGTGGTAAATACAGGGTGGGCTATGTTAGCGCTCATTGATGCTGAGCAGGTATAAATAACAAAATCCTAACGTATTTACGTAATCTTTGCTATGATTCATGAAGAGAAAGTTGTATATATATTTTTAAATATTTTTCAGGCGAAAAGAGATCCAAAGCCGTTGCACTCTGCGGCCCGAGTATTGATTAATTCTGAGTTGGAAAATGGAGATTTCCCACAAGAGGTAATCTCATGTCGTTTGCACCTTCGGTCCAGTTAGAATATTCAAAATAACAAATATGTAATTTTGTTTGAAAATGTGCAGGAGATCATGGGGGTGTTTAACAGGAACTGCATGATCACGTATGCTGCATACAGAAACATCTTCCCTATTTGGGCATTGGGAGAATATCGCTGCCGAGTACTTCAGGCACAATCTTGAATTTACCCCAGATTACGTTGCAATATTAGTCATCCGTTAGTTTTAACCTTTCAGATGCTATCCTTTAGTAAATTCTTTGAACATTTTGAGCAACTGAACTGGTAGTTCCATAAAGATGAGATTTTTTCTGCATCAGATAATGGATTTATATCATTGCTATCTTGTTTTCTGTTGCTCTTTGGATGGATTTTTAAATATGCAAATCAACTAACAATTGAAATATTTTGAAGTTAAAGAGAGAAACGCTTCAAGATTAAGCTCTGTTGGTTTTGATTGAGATTGAGGGAGAGTAGTTTAGTATTCATTATTTATTTAATTTTGTATGCTAAAACTTTTTATATGTATTTATAATTATAAGCTTTTCTATTCTATTTAGTATACTATTTAGTTATCTTTATCACAATAATTTATATGATAGGAATTGTTATGCAAATATTCAATACATTAAGAATTATATAACCAATACGCTCATTTGGACTCACGAGCTAAGTTAAGCTTGATATATGAAGTTTGGACTTGAGCTTGGTGCCTTGTTTTATAACTGAGCTCCAATATAGGATGGGTTTTGTTAAACTTGGCCCGATTCAAAATTTAGGCGAGTCAATCTCGAGTAGCTTGACTCATTTACCCCTTGCTCGAACCTAATCTACATATGTTTGATACAGAACTTGAACCACAACGTTTTGGTATGTTAAGACATCTTTGGTATCCCTAGGGTTTATCTACAGTCCTAATAACTATTAAATCTATAACAATTTCTAAACTTCATTTTGGTCAAATAAGATAATACTTGTGATGATAATTCATCAATAGTCTCTTCAGTCTGGCCGAAATCGATCTATAAAACTATTCTACTACTCTTTTGAGGTGGAATACGAGCAATATGACCATGGATATTCTTGTCAAAGAATCGCATAAACACATAACGTTTTAACTATGATACATAAAACAATTCTCTAAGTGTGTAAGCCACTCACTTCCTCTCTTCCAACTTGCACCACAGGAAAGTGCTTAGGCATTCTCTTAGATTTTTCTAAACTGATCATGCATACTCCACTTCCATTATATCTTTACCAACAGTATTGACATTCAGGGTCTGTACAACCTTTTCTAGTGCGGCGTTTAAAGCAAGTCTTAAAATTACAGCCTTTTGTTAAAAATTTAAGGGGCCAGATACACAAATTGAAGAAGTGAAGCCAAATCTATTGCTACTCACGGCCAAACCCTAATCCCTAAATTTTTTAAGGCCCTTGTTCGTTGAAGCCTATAACACGGCTTTTTATTGTTTTTTTTTTTGTTTGTAAAACACTATTCACACCACTGTATGCGAAACAAGTCTCTTCCTTACAGCAAACATCAAAAAGATGTGATTATGAAAACTTTTGGCAAGGTCGCAATGGTTAAAACCATTTTCTTATAGCAATGATTGTAATTCATCACTCATATCTTGTACCGTACAAGTTCTAGGCTCCCTCTATATTTGTTTCCACTCACCTGTATAATATGTACACTAAATTTACAACAAATTTGGTAAAAGATTCAAAATTAAAATCAGAGAGCCTTCTGATCTAGTCTTTCATTCCAATTCAGGCATCGAATCAAGCTGCGAAACCAATCCCCCGTTTGGTCAAACTTGTTGACCGTTGGGAGTGGATGCGAACTCATGCATATACGCACCGAATCTCCTCTTGAGAGCTGTTGCCTTCTCTTTCCATCAAATGATACCCAAGCATTACTTCGTGCATCTACTGGTATCTGCATCAAAACAAAGAATTTTCAAATAAATTTGACCCACAACCAAAAAGTCCCACTGAATCTGTATGCATGAGTCTTGTCTAACTGTATTCATGTGTTATGAGAGAGAGAGACTGGCCTTTAACTCAAGACGAGCAGAATCGGGAAGTATAACAGGTCTGAATGAGAGAGAATGTGGACAAATCGGAGTAAAAAGCATGCATGGAACATTTGGATGTACCTGCATACAAAGTATGCCCTTAAAACTTATGCCTCGTGTAACCTTATTATGTGATTTTATTAGAGTAAAATGACACTTTTCTTCCTGAGGTTTGGCCAGCTTTGTGACTTTCGTCTAAAGGTTTGTTTTTCCGTATCTGGATCCAAAAGGTTTGAAATCTTGCCATTTTCATCCGGCTAGTTAACTCCATCTATTATTCTTCGTTAAGTCAGGGATATTTTCGTCCTTTTTGCTAACTTAAAAGGCAATTCGGTCTTTTACACTTTATGTAAAAAGACCGAATACCCCTGAAAAAACCGAATTGCCCTATAAGTTAACAAAAAAGACGAAAAATACCCTGACTTAACGGAGAAAAATGGATGGAGTCATGGTTTTGAAAAACGCTTGAGGCGGCGCGCCTCGAGGCGAAACGGCCAAAAAACGAGCCTGAGGCGCGCCTCATAGGGTTTTTATTGTATATGCGCCTCAGAGGGACTGAGGCGCTAAGAAAGGCTGCGCTCAGGTGCGCCTCAGGGGATTTTGATAGTTGTTTTTGATGTTTTTGACTTTTTGTGTCAATTTCAAGCATTTCATGTCTTTTTTATGTGTGATTTTGAAGAATTTGATGATGAAATTAGTTAGTATTATTATTTTTATAATATATATATATAGAGAGAGGGGTTAACATACAAAACGCCTTATCGTACTTCACGTACTCGACAGTAGCAACCATCAGATCAGGGCAATAATCACGCATGGATCAGTTAATCACGCATGGGAGCAGTTAATCACGCATGGGATCAGTTTTTTGAAGATAATCACGCATGAGAACATTATTACGCACGTTCAGTTGATCAAAAATTGGTGATAATCACGCATGGGATCATAATTACGCACGTTCTATTTGGTCGCGTACGTTAATGTACGTTAAGGCGTTTTGTACATTATACTTTCTCTATATATATATAACTTTTTATATTTATTTATTAATACTGCCTCAGCCTTACGCCTCGTTTCGCCTCGAGGCTTACGCCTCGTGATGCAAAGGGAAAACGCCTCAAAACTCATTTTCGTTCTTTTAAATCTTGGATGGAGTTAACGAGCCAGATGAAAATGGCAAGATTTTAAATCTTTTGGATCCAGATGCGAAAAAAACAAACCTTTGGATGAAAGTCGCAAAACTGGCCAAACCTCAGGGACGAAAATGGCATTTTACTCTCTTTATTAATTTTAGCATACCATGGAACCTCCTGCAGATGTAGAGTAAGCTGTACTTCCTGTAGGTGTTGCTACTATGACTCCATCACCTTGCACCTATTCGATAGAATAAATCTTAGGTCATGTTATAAATAAAAAATTGCACCATTACACCATGAGTTAACTAACTTAACAACCAACCTTAGTAATAAGACGGTCATGTTCATAGCACTCGACCTTGGAAAGATACGGGTTTGAACCGCGGTCAACCACAACCTCATTTAGAACATCGAAAACTTTACCCGGCATGGCTTTCCCGTTTCTGAATATCTCACAACGAAGACGCATTCTAAGAGTTATATAAACACTTTCCAAGGTGTTGTTTCCATGGATGACCCGTTTCAAATCCTGCTTATAGTCTTCATACTGTACCACAGAAATTTATAAACGAATCATTAAAAAGATGGTACACAGTTAAACCCGCTAAGATGAGAAAGATGCTTACAGCATGTGAAGTGAGAAAACCAAGAGACCCGAGATTGAAGGATACAACAGGCGGCACAGCACCTCTGAACAAGTTTGATGCATGCAGAATGACCCCATCTCCCCCCAAACAAGCAATCAGATCTACCCTCTCGTGAAGATCACTGTATGAAGATGACAAAATGGTAGCTCAGGTATTGGGTTCAATTCAAAAGGTGTTGCTTTATATAAGGGTCAAGTAGGGTTGGGTTGACCTGGAACGCTTTTTCTCCTAACTTTTGCCTTTTCAAGAGTAAAATGCCATTTTCGTCCCTGAGGTTTGGCCAGTTTTGCGACTTTCGTCCAAAAGTTTGTTTTTCCGCATATAGATCCAACAACAACAACCGTACCCAGTATAATCCCACCTATAGCCAAGCTATTGGTAGGGTCTGGGAAGGGTGAGATGTAGGCAAGCCTTACCTCTATCTATCATAGGGGATAGAGAGGCCGCTTCCAGTGAGACCCCCAGCTCCTAAACCAAAAGATTTGAAATCTTGCCATTTTCATCTATCTCGTTAAGTCCATCCATTTTTATCCGTTAAGTCAGTGGTATTTTCGCCTTTTTTGTTAACTTAAAAGGGCAATTCGGTTATTTTTTTTTTTCAATTTAGCCAGGTTACATTTAGCATTATGCTAAATGTTAAATGAAGAGTACATAACGTGAAAAAGACCGAATTACCCTTTAAGTTACCAAAAAAGACAGAAATATCCCTGGCTTAACGGAGAAAATGGATGGAGTTAACGAGCTGGATGAAAATGGTAAGATTTCAAACCATTTGGATCCAGATGCAGAAACAAAAATTTGGACGAAAGTCGCAAAACTGGACAAACCTCAGGGATGAAAATGACATTTTACTCCTTTTCCAATAATAAACTAATTTATGAAATTAATGATTTAGGAGGTTATATGCAACAGATACAAATATTGAGCAATTTACGACCTGTTTGCTTCATAGCTTACCTTTCTCGATTTTACCTGTTTGATTTATTAGATTTTAAACACAAACCAAATCAACCCATTTATTAGTAAACGGGTTATTTTCCACCTCTTATATAAACACAATACCTAGTATCTTGACTATAGAAAGTCTGTACAAACCCAAACCCAGGTATTCTTGCAAAAACGTCGTGAACCTCAGGTTCTACAAGAACATTCATATTTTCTTGGTGATACAAGAAAGAGGCAACCTGCATTTCAAACCGAACACCAATTCAAATGAAATATTACGTGACAAGAATATTCTTCTGATTAATATTGTAACGGAAGTACCTCTTTAACTTTTTCCATTAATTCTTGGCCAAGCTTCTTCAACAATAACACAGTTTTGGGTGATGATTTCCACATAAGCATCTGTTGTTGGGTGCTAGGATGAGTAAAAGCTAACGACGATTCGGTTACTTTTTCTCGAGTGCAAGAAACCCCATCCGTTCTCACTAAAAACATCTCTGCTTTCTTTCTTGATTGGATTCTTACAACCCCAGTTGTTGAAGCACACATATTTCCCTCAATCATTTCCGCATCTTCATCGCTTAATTCCTCTAAACTATCTGCTTGTGTGACACGTGTCACTTGCCTATCCGCATCGTTGAATTCTTTTAAATCGGAACGCGAATTACCTTGATTCTGAAGGACATTTTTGTAATTAGACAAGTTCCCATTGGTTGCTGAACCATTTGTTGAATCACTATTTCTTATGCTTGAAAGTGAACCATTTTGTTTCTTCATTCTTTTGTGTTCAGAAGTAAAATAAGTCGAAGGGGAAAAAGTTCTACTTTTTAAAAATACAGACATATCTTTTCTGGAGAAAATATTTCTAGGTGGTAACTGGGATTCAATAGGATTTACACAGAGATCAACAGAAACCTCATTTTGATCGTCATCACTTTTATTCACCACTTCCGTGTGGGCCCCGTTACTGCTTTTGTACTGGTTACTTGTGGTTGAAGATTCTTCGTTATCTTGAATTCGTATGTTATTGGGTGAACTGTAACGAGACATATATTGTCTCCATCTATACACCATTGCGGATGTTCTCCAAACACCTTCTTTACTGTGAAGATAAATCGGTTTTTTATTCGAGTCGGATATCAAGGTTGAAAATATCTCAACCTGCTGAATTGATGGTGCGTTCCCGACTTCAACTGGGAGTTTGACCAGGTCAACTTTCCCAGATGAAAGTGCATCTTGCAACGCTGTTTCGTAGAATATATCATTCACACCCTCAGCTCTAAGATCTACGATCGTTTTAAACCCCTTTTCAAGCAACCACTTCAAACTTTCTTCCGTCAATTGGCTACCCCTCCAAAATGCAACTTCAGAATCACTTGGTCCGATATCTTCTTTTGAAGTGGATACATAAACGGGATCCCAATTAGCGAATAACGAGTGAGGTGGATAATCATCCTCTCGCGGAAGACCGGAATCGTAACAAACATTTTTCAGCCGTTGAAGTTTTCTCCAAACGACCCGGCTTCTAGAATCATCTGGTGTTAAAAAGATTTCGAGAGCAACATGTAAACTTTCACAATATCGTTTCATTTCACGCCTGAAAATAGCAAGCGATGGAAGCTTGTCTTCCGTTATATCTACATCAGAAACAGTGAACGATTTCGTGATTGTTGATCGGCCAGATAATAGATCTTCGCGTCCTTTATTCAGAAGGCATATCATGCAACCAAGAACAGAGACTATCTTATCTTCAAGTAATGGTTTGTCTTGTGAAGGAAAAGCATAATTAACACTGCATTCACCCGTGAGTGGGTTACATAATGTGTCCATTATTGAATTGTGAAGGCTTTCGGCGGCTCTAAAAATTCTGCAGTATGCTTCAACTTCGGCTATATCTCCCGGAAGTGGACCCACCCAAGGTAATTGTGTCAAATTGTGGGATTGGTATGCCTAGAAATTAAAAACAAAAACTAAGATTTTAATCATTTAATGTCACCAATGAGGTTTTGCAAACTAGTATATTAGTATGCAACTATGCTAGAAAATGCAAGAGACATGACTGGCAAAATGTTGAGTTCCAACAAAGAATTTCCATGTTTCGTAATTGATTGCTGTGTCCTTACTTGAGGTGGAAAACGGGCCGGTGGGTTGAATAACAGGTAAAAAACTGGCTAATTTTGGTGCAGGTAGGACGACCTAAAACGCTTTTTGCTTGAACGCTTTTAGATTTTCTATAAATAATTAGTCTGTTATATTTGATGATGGAAATTATACTATCAGGAAATGACTGTGCTGCTTGCAGCAGGTAAGCTTGGGTGCAATTGCATCTGAGTGTAAATGACAGCATCTTAAAAATGTATTTTTTTTAATTTGTTTAAAATATAATTTAGGTGGTTTTATGCATTGGCACATTGCTGATACACTATGAGCGACTTCCAACAAGTTTCCTTTCGAGCCGTCTTTTTAATTTTATCTGTTTGGCTCGTTAGAGATAACAACATAACTTGAATCCACCATTCTTAGCGGGTAAAATTGCACCTGCATTAAGTTACCATTAATGCATTGAAAAAGAGTAAACACCCGGCTTGAGCGTTAAGGGAGTTCACTTTCAACTCAATATATGAAAACACTTATTCTGTAACAGTGTATTATGACAATAATAAAGATTTACAAACGCCAACGATCATGTTACCTTTGATATGAAAAGTATAACAACTTTAAAACCACTAACATGACCCTACTTGGTTAAATAACGTAAACCAGACTCAAACTAACAAGTATTTTCATGTCCAATAATAAATACCTTAAAATGCACAAGCATAACTCAATTAAGGGGGTATTCAGAATCTTTGACGAAAACAGATTATATCTTTTCAGATTATCTAGGGTTGTAATCAGAGAGTTAACTCTTCCATAATTAAAATCTATTTCAAATCATATCTTCTAACTATAGTAACAATAAAACACTAAACCCTAACTAACACATTCTCTCTAATATCCTACACAAACAATAACCAACAAATTACAGATCTAAATCTACCACAAACACAATTATGTTTAACAACTGATAAAAAAAAAGCTAAAAGTGATAAACAATGCACCTTAGAATCCAAACCAATATTAACAGAGAAAGGATTAGAGAGCTCAGCACCAGCAGCAACAACAACCAGACCGAAACGACGCCGTTCAGGTAACCGCCAATTCCCAACAAAACTACTGGATCGGTGTAGCTCAAATAGATAGGGTTTCGGTGTTAAAATTCGTACAATTGAAGCGGTGCGATTCATGTTGACGATCACTGAGTGAAATGACGATGACGGTGACGTCATGATGTCAGCAGAGCACCATAGGAATGTGAAAGTAAAGAGGTAGGTGTGTAGTGTAGTGTTGATTGAGAAAATTAGGAATTGTGGGTGATAACGAGGTGATGTGTTCGATTAGGGTTTTGTTGGTTTGTGAAGTGTGATGATGTTTGATTGTGGAATTTTGGGTTGGGTCCATTTCTGAAGCTCTGATTTTGATGGTGACGAACAGGAAAGGGTCCGCCACATAACTTTTACCTCACCACCTACAAACAACACTAGTTTAGTTTTACAGGTTAAAATATTATTAAGTTAAGTGTAAAATTACTATTTTACCTATAAATTGAAAAAAGAGAAAAATACCCGGATAGTCCTTGTGGTTTCACCTTTTTTCACCTATAGTCCCTATCTTTCTAAAATGACCCGGATAGTCCCCAAGGTTTACCGTTTTGTTCTCGGATAGTCCCTGGGTCTAACTTCAGTTACTTTTCTCTGTTAAGTGGCTGTTAAGAGGGTGTGAAATGACAAAAATATCATTTCCTTAAAAGGCCAAACCATAGGGACTATCCGGGCATCTTCTTCATTTTTATTTATAAAACCCCACCACCACACCCTCCTCCACCCTCCACCGTGCCGCCGCCGGTCTCCGCCGCGCAGAACCACCGTCGTTCCTCTTTCCCCGATGCGCTCTCTCTCTCTAACCCATCGTCTTCTTCAACCAATTCATCTTATTCCAAACAAAACACTCCCCGACAAGCTAAATCAAGAGTCACAAGGAAAACAAGTCACTGTCATCACACAAGCAAATATATGTTTATCACAGAACCAATTTGTTTATCATAGAACATCAACGAGCCGCCAAAAATGTGGGAAGTCAAAGGTTGGCACCTTTGACTAACAAACAAACAATTAATTTTTAGGAAACACAAAGATACAATTAACATCTGATTACTAACCGGTGGGCTATGCACGCTGACACCATCCTTTCTGTTGTTGTCACCTCATCGGACCTGAGCCGGAACCACCACCGCAGCGCCGCTGTAACACTGTACATCGCCGGACATCGTCACCGCTCAATGCGAGCCCACTGCCGCGCCGCCAGTGGCGCCGCAATTGCTGAAAAGATGAGGAGGTCACTGGTGATGGCCGATTCTCCTTCATATCCGTCATCATTCTCTCTCTCTCAGATCTAATATGTGTGTTGGACGGAAAAGCTTCAACTGATGTAGGTGGAGAACAAGGTGGGCAAAAGGGTTTTGTGGTCGTTTGCTCGGACATAGGGGACGGGTGTGAAACAGGGTAAGGAAAGGGGTGTGTCGATCGGTCTGAGGTGTGGTGGGTAAAGTCAGAGAGAATGAACGGTGAGGCTATGTTGGTGTGTGGGTGCAACAGTGGTGTGTGGCGTCGGTTGAAGGGCAGTGGTGGGGGTTGAGGTGGTGATGGTGGTTGTGGTGGTGGTGGTGGTGGTGAAGGTGAAGGTGAAAGTGGTATTAGAGGGGTGGGGATGGATATGCAGGGGAAGAAAGTAGTGGGTCCCACATAAAAATAAATAGTTTAAATAGTTTAAGTTAGAGAAAAATGCCCGGATAGTCCCTGTGGTTTCGCCTTTTTTCACCTATAGTCCCCAACTTTCTAAAATTACCTGAATAGTCCCCAAGTTTTCATTTTTTGTTCCCGGATAGTCCCTGGGTGTAACTTCAGTTTGTTTTCTCTGTTCAGAGAGTGTGAAATGACAAAAATACCCTTTCCTTAAAAGGCCAAACCACAGGGACTATCCGGGCATCTTCTTCATTTTTATTTATAAAACCCTCCACCACACTTCATCTTCAACCTCCACCCACCATCACCCTCCTCCACCCTCCACCCTCCACCATCACCGCCACAGTCACTCTGCTCAAATCTGAGGTGTCCCACTCTGCTCTAATTTTAATAACACCAAAACTCCCAAAATCACACCTACTCTCCAATGGCCACCACAGCCGCCACCGGAGCTTCTGACGCCCCGAACAACCACCCTTCGCCACCGTAACTCCATCGAAATCCCACCCTTTCTAACCCTCCACAACAAACACCACCACTCATCTTCAACACCCTCATCATCATCAGCTTCATCAGCCGACTACGAGCTGGTGTCTATGAAGCCGGCTTCTTACACCTCACTCCATGACATCTTACCAAATACAGTCGTCCAGTCACCCAAACTGCCGTCATTTGCCGTTAATTCCGGTTATGAGAAACCGACTTGTGAAACAAGCGGCTTGGGCTTACCTCCAGCCGATGTCCAGCTCACCTGGAGCCGGCGGCCCCACTGTTTTTCAACGCGTGTGGAACCGGTTTTCTGATGTTTTTATTCGTATTATGACCAGAATGTTTGACTGCTTTCTCCGGTTATGACTTATGACCAATAATAAGGTAATGAGTTGTGAAACATGTTTTGTGTTATTGTCAAATTGTAGAAACAGATAAAGCAATTGAATTAATAAAAAAGAATTGTATTACAAAGTCTTTTGTTGTTGGTACTTATATAATAATTTACAATCTGTACTAAAGATAGATATATATGGATAGTTTAAGGGAATTAAAGGCCCATCGATCGTCGAAATCGTACCCAAGTTGGTTCGTTGTGAGTCGCGTTGTACCCGTGTTGGTGTTGGTGTTGATGTTGGTGGTGGTGGTGGTTGTCGGTAGTGGGAACCGGAGGGTGGCGGTGATGGTGGAGGGTGGAGGGTGGAGGAGGGTGATGGTGGGTGGAGGTTGAAGATGAAGTGTGGTGGTGGGGTTTTATAAATAAAAATGAAGAAGATGCCCGGATAGTCCCTATGGTTTGGCCTTTTAAGGAAAGGGTATTTTTGTCATTTCACACCCTCTTAACAGAGAAAACAAACTGAAGTTAGACCCAGGGACTATCCGGGAACAAAAAATGAAAACTTGGGGACTATTCAGGTAATTTTAGAAAGTTGGGGACTATAGGTGAAAAAAGGCGAAACCACAGGGACTATCCGGGCATTTTTCTCTTTAAGTTATTTTGTTTTTTAGTAAGGGTATTTTTGTCATTCCACATTATTTTAACAGAGAAAAGTAATTGAAGTTAGACTCAGGGACTATCCGAGAACAAAACGGTAAACCTTGGGGACTATCCGGGTCATTTTAGAAAGATAGGGACTATAGGTGAAAAAAAGTGAAACCACAGGGACTATCCGGGCATTTTTCTCTTGAAAAAATAAATAAAAAGAATTAAAAGGTAAAAATAGAGGAAACTTTTTTCACTACTTATTATTAATCAACCCCAGACCCTATTAATAGATCAGCTATAGATGTGATTATATTGGGTATAGTTGTATATAATATATATTATTAATATTTAATCAAACCTATTTCATGCTCTTAAAAGAAAGTTACTTCACTTCTTTCGTAAATTCGTTTAGTACTGAAGGGTAAAACGTTTGTTTTATTATTCTTTCCATAATCGACTTTGACTTGTATTACTATTTACACATAATATTTAAAAAAACAAAGAGGCGAAGATAAGTCAAAGAATTGAAAGTCACATTTTACAGAAGGTAGAAGGATGTGGGTGTTGTTGAATGTCTTCCCTTTCTCTCTTCCTAAATGCGAATCTCTCCATACAATTGAAGGAAAAGAAGAGTGTGGTCTCCTTTACACACGTGAGAAGTCCAGGAATCTAGAAACGTGGCCCAGTGATAAGTAAAACGTGCTCCCCTGCGGCCCCTACAAAGTTGCACCCCTGCTTATGCAGCTAGCTGCTTGATACTATTCCTCTAATTGATCTTTAAATAGATATATAATATAATATAAATGATCTTTAATAGATATATAATATAATACTAGTTACTAGACCCACACGTGTTGCAGCGTGGATATATTGCAAACATCGAACAGATTAGTCAAAGCCTTATGTGATGAGTATACCATATGAAAATGCGTGTTTTGACATATCCGATTTAACTCAATAGCATCGCGGTTGGGTCAAAATGTAAAGTAATCAAATTTATATTGTCCAATCATAACGTATTTATATGTGACCCGACTCATACATAGGAAATGTACTAGAAAACATAACAGTGTATAAAGGGAAAACTAACGCGTGTAATCAAATGACATATTCACATCAAGAGTTGAAATTTTACCCATAGCGCGTTGCGGCTAGCTCGACCTTATACCTTTGAATGAGAACATCATATATTTGACCTCATTCGGTTCAGAACCAAATTTACGGCGAAACATAGACCAATCGAAAACGTATTACATTTGACTTGACTTGCTTAAAAAAAGTTCACGTCGAAACGTAAACAAACTCGAATTTATACCGACATATAAATAAAAATACGCACATGAAAATACTTTTTCAGGTAAAGGAATGAAAGAGGTAAATTCGAAACTTTAGAAAAACTCGAGTGGGTCAAAATGTTATTTTACAAAGTTCTTAAACACAACAACAAGGATAAATTACACTTTTCGTCCTTTATGTTTGTATCGCATTGCAATAGATAACCTTTAACTTCAATAATTACAGTTAGAGTCCTTTATTTGCTAAAACCATTACACCTTAGGTCCTTTAGCACTAACCTGGTTTGTTTTAGACGTTAAGTCCTGTCACATGCACCTCATGTGAGGGCAATTGTAACACCCCGAAAACGGGTTTGGTAATCAAACCCCGTTAATACTAAAAGACGGGTAAAGTACCGTTAGCGGTAGAAGTAACCCGGTAAATATTAGGATTTAAATAAATAAACCTAATATTTAATAAAACGTGAATGAATACTTTTAAAGAAATAAGTTTATAAAAGGCCCGAGTTAACGGGACTTAAAAAAAACGGGTTATAATTTCCCCGAACCCACCAAGTAACTAGGAATATCAACCTAGTTAAATATGTGCCCTAAAACAAAGAAGGAAACTTGGGAAATAACCCTTATTATAAAGCTACAAAGTAGAGGGGCTAAAAAGGGAAGAATTGAAACTTGATTTATTAAAATTAAACACAACACACACACTAGGTGTGTGTGTGCGTGTTCTGGTCGACCAGGAGAAAGCTCAGGAGAGCTCAAACCCTAACTTCAACAAATTGATCAAATTGAAGCCCAAATCAAGAGCCAAATCAATGCATGAACACAAATTCGTGATCACCAAGTCAAGGGGATCGTGAGGTATGTTGAATTTCTAACATTTGTGAAGTTGTAAAAATTTGATAATCATCCTAATCGCGAATTAGGCATGAATTAAAGAAGCTATGGCTTGATAAGTGATGTATACTTGCTTAGGAACGAAACCCTAAGTGAAAATCATACCTAACATGCTATAAATTGAATGATTGAATGAATTCCCACACTAGGCTAAGTGGGTATTAGTCATAAGGTGGAATTGATGATATGATTATAATTAGAATCATCATGCATGTTAAGTAATCGGGAAATACTTAAACAAATTTCAATTTTGAGTATTTGATCATAAGTGATAGTGGTAAATTTGATGTTAATCTTGGTAAAAATAACTAGTTATGAACTAGTTTGTAAATGTGTAAAAGTATGCCCACTAGGTGTTTGTTAAAATGCCTAAACGAAGCTAAAATGTTGAAATTCCATGTGAAGTGTGCATTTGGATATGTCGATAGATCAATTGACTTTTAGGAAGTCAAACTAACCAATGATTTAATCGAGTGATAAAGTCGACATAAGACCCGTTAGATGGAGTAGTCATAATTGATAATGACTAATCTAACCATCTTATGAATTATGATGATAGTTTGACGCTTAACGAGCTAGGTGGAAGCTTGATGAGTGAGCGGGTCAAACGAATCAAGTGAGAAGAAAGGCGTATTCGGGATGCGAGGTAAGTTAAAACTTACACCTTTTATTTGATATCTATTGGTTTTATAGATGTTGAATAATCAAAAGTCACATTTTAACTTATGATGTTTCGACCCGACGTGCGAGGTTCGAAACAAAAGACAATAATGATAAACCATGTTGAATGGTTAAAAAGAGCTAATAAGGTCATTTAGTCATGTAATGACTAATAAATAACGAGTTTTGAGTGATTTACCTTATAAGGTAAATAAATACAATTAATAAGGGTAAAACGGCAATGTAGTCACTTGTTGACGATAACCGTTAGTTTTGAAGGACACTTTATGGCGTAAGATATAAAGGGGTCAAAATAATCAAGAAATAAATTTATAAGTAAATTGACCGTATGGTGTAAACCGGTACAAGTTATGTAGACGAGATGATAATAAATCCATCTCACAAAAGTAAATGGTCATATAGACCAAACGGGTCAAAAGGTGAAAATATTACCCTTTGACAATATCGGCTAATGTTTTGTCGAGTTGCATGATTACAGGAATAAATATCGATTGAATGTTGTCATCGCTATTACTTAGCGGCTACTAAGGCAAGGTATCAAAACGGGTCAATATATTGATTCGAGCCAGGTATGTATAATTGGTCAAATCATCATTAGAACTTGAAGTTCAATGAGGGCTAAACAAGTTAAAATGGACATTGGGTTATATTTTAAGTAAACCGAATTATTTAAGTTATTGCCATTGTGTTTTAAAAACTTGATGGCTATTTAAACAAGATCCTAGTTTAAAAAGTGGAATTTTGGTCAATTACGACATGAAAAGTCCTTTGTTGTAAAGAAAGGGTTTAAGATGACCAAAACGCCCTCGTAAGCAAAATCGAGTAAATGAACCTTAATAGTCGTTTAAAAACAAGTTATATGATCAAGCAAATACTTTGAATAAGTATAAAGAATGAAAAGGGTAAATCTTAGGTCAAATGACTCAATATGGGTCTTTGCCGTAAAATGATAGTCCGAGGGATAAAACTCGGAATATATGTATCTCCATATTAAATCCACCACAAATATAGTTGTGGTGGAAGACTACTTGGTAAGAAATGTGAAAATATAAAGTTAGATACAAATGAAAGCGATTTTAGGCTCGAAAGTGCTTAAATACCCTTAACGGGTCAAAATAAGCATACGAACGAAAACGGGTTTAAATTGTGTAATAAACCTATTATTAGAACCTAATATGGTAGGTAACATTAATTTGAAGAAGTGTATGTGATATAGGAATCAAACAAATACGTTTGTTTGATAAAATGCATAAACGGGTTAAAATTCGGTAAAAAGGTAACGAGTCAAAGGCTTAGAAGTCTCAAAATTTCTTATGTTGGATGTAGGATTTTAACTCCATAAGATGGAGGATTAAATTACGGACGCGTAGGAAAAAGAATCGGGTAAAACGGATCAATAATGAAGAAGTTATGGCCGTTTTCGTAAAAACTGGTATAGTTGAACTGAGCTGCAGCCTGCTGGAAACTGGTCTCCCCCGCGTGGCGCGAGGGAGCAACGTGGCGCCGTCGCGTGGCGCGACGGAGCCCTGTTTTGGTGAATTTTTTTTATTTTAATCAGTTTCGCTTCCCGGACTCGTTTAAATACGTTCTAAGTTACGTATGACTGATCCAACTCATGTTTTATGAGTTTCAGGTATTATTTTAGCACCGGCGGACGATCAAGCACAACGAAGAACCGAACACGATCAAGAAATAAGCTTCCGCACTATGTATCGTTGTTTTGTTAAATGACGAACTCAAACATGTTATTTTGTATAGTTTTAATTCTGTAAATAAAGTTTAATGAAACCCGTATTTTCAATGTATTGAAATTCTAATTACCCGTTTATTTTCGTAAATTATACAAAAATCGTTAAATAATAATAAGGGTGTTACAGCAATTTAGTCATTTTCCCTATATATTGAAAAAGAATATTGAAAATAAAACATAAAACCAAAAATAAAAGATATTAACACTTGTTCTTCCCTTAAAAACACATAACTCTCTCTAAACCTGAATCCTTCAATTTCTCTCTTTATGCCGACCACCAATCACCACCAGCACTTAGTGACCACCATCGGTCTACCATCTCCAACCTCCAGCAACCATCGCATCTTTCGAAAGCACCGCCACCATCATCTCCTAAGACATCACTCACCACCGCCTGTTCTCGCTAAACACAAAACAACCCCACCGGATCTGTTTCACCACTTCACCCCTGCCACACCATCGTCGGGTGCTACACCCACCACCACCACAAAGCCGCCGCCGCCACGAACAACCGATCAGCTGCCATTCTTTCAGATTTGTTCAACTACCTCCGCCTCCAATCTCCGGTCAGCTTTTTAAATCTTTCAGATCTATTCAACCACCACCACCACAAAGAACCGATCAACATACCCATTCGAAGTTCGAAAAGGGAAAAAGATTGGAGTTTTAGAAAGGGGCATAGCTAATCTCAGATCTGAACCAAAGATTATTTGGGACTTTTGTATTTAATTCAAACAAACCTATCTCCAGCTGACGGCTCACTGTCTCTGTAATCGACGGCAGTCCAGATCCTCAGCGGCAGAGTCCAACAAGATCCTCTGCAACTCTCTCTCTTTCTAACACCACAGAACCCAAATCAGGACAGGTCTTGACATTTAAAAAAATATGAGATTTTGATTTTGATTTATGGTGTTTGATTTTAGATGAGAGAAAAGGATTTAGAACAAAATATGGTTGTATTGTGGTGTTTGAATTTAGATGAGGGAAAGATATAGAACGAGATATACATTATATATTTATATAATTATAAGTTTTTAATTTTGTTTTTGCCTTATTTATAATATATATTTTAATTAGGTTGGTAAAAAGACAAAATTGCCCTTGTATGAATAGACTTAACTGAAACTTTTAACTTGGTTACTGCTAAAGGACCTAAGGTGTAATGGTTTTAGTAAATAAAGGACTGTGACTGTAATTATTGAAGTTAAAGGTTATCCATTGCAATCCAATACAAACATAAAGGACGAAAAATGTAATTTATCCCAACAACAATTTAGTTGTTTGAAAAGGAAATTAGTGAAAGAAAAATTAGTTAAACATGTAGGATTAGTTTAATGTAACACCTCGTAAAATCATGTCCAATGATGTGTTGACATAGCTAATAAACCCTAATAAAGTCAAACGTTGACTATGAGGGACTAATTCCGTCAAAAAATTGAAAACCTTGAATATAGAAGGACTAAAAGTGTCAACATGCCTAAACTAGGCCTCTGAGTGACCTTATACGGTGTCCGTATTCTCAAATGAGCCACTTGTTGGACGAGAGGAGCCGTTTGCATAATTATGTGAAAGTTTGTGCGTCGAAGGGTTAAAAGTGTCAACATGTTAATTCTTACCTCTGAGTGACCTTTTAACAAACCGAGAGCTTCATAATGTTTGATCATATTCTCGGGAATGCCTAATATTGGCCATTCAAGGCTTTTATGCCAATAAGTGAAGTTACGCGCAAGTTTGCGAGTTAGAGGGGTTAAAAGCGTCAACATGTTTAATTATACCTCTGAATGAACTTTTAACGAAACTGAAACATTAAGACATGCAATAATATACTTGGGAATGCTTATTATGGGCCAAGGAAGGCTTTCATGTCATTAAACGATATTACGCACACCTTTGTGCGTTAAAAGGACTAAAAACGTCAACTAGCGAAACTACACCATAAAGTGACCTTTTATCGAACCCGGGGCTTCGTAATGTTCGATTATACTCTCAAGAATAAGTGATAACAATTTCATGAGGTTTCAATATCGTTATGTGTTGTTTACGCAAATTCCCAAGGATAAGGGTTAAAAGCGTCAACGAGATGAAACTAGTGTTTTCGGTGATCGTTTAACGAAACCGGACCTAACGGGGTTTGGTTATACTCCCTAGGCCACCTACAAATCTAACTTGAAGGGCCAAAAGTGCTGAATATGAAAGATATAATGAGATATAAGGTGCAGGGACTGGTTCTGCCAAGTTTGAAACTTGGAATGCTGAAACCACAGGGGGTCGCGCAGCGCGACAGCCCCTCCCCTTCTCGGTCACGCGACACGATGGCACCAGGTTCGCAGAATGTTATGTACAGCTGCAATGTTCTTCCTTGCAGCCTAAATAAATCACCTTAACTCACATAATTCAATACTAGGCTCTTTAATGGTTTTTAAAACCTGGTATACACTTGTTAAGATTCTAGTAATTACTTGGAGAACACACTTACACATGGCAATCATCCATCAATCCTCAAAAACTATATAAAGGCTTGATTTCATTCATACCATCTTGCACCATTTCATTCAAATCATCTTATTCTCTCAATTCTAGGATTCTTGACTATAAAGGAAGCTCATTCTAGTAGAAAAGATTGCTAGGACCCTCCGAAAAGTCAAAGTTACGTAAAATAGCTTTGACTCTCGGTTTAAACTCAAATGGTCCAGCCATTGTTCGAGGCAAATATGGATATGTGACAATAATTAGGTAGGTGTTAATCCCTTATAAGGGCACCTCCTAATTATCTCGTTTGCTTAGTTAATTGTCGGGTCACACTATTAATTAAAAAGTCAAACTGAACAGATTTTTAAATAATAATCAAAACTAACAATGCAGAGGTTATAAATTATATTTTATCACTCTAATAACTTGGTAATTATTATTAGAAAATGTTTAAGCATGTTCAACCCGACAATTCTGAGTTTAGGGTCGGTTCGCAACCGAAAGTCGCAAAATCTTGACTTTTGCTTTGACTTCCAGTTCTGACCCGATTAAGCTTAAATCTTATATGTTTTAAGCTTTCATTAGGACCATATTATGTTGTAGTATAACTCTCTGAAGTTATATTACCTGGTCATTAGTATTTTGAATCATATGCTAGTTTCCGTTATTATGCTTATAAATTTCCGTTATGCCCTTATGTTATTAAAACGAGATTTTTGAAAATGTGAGAGGACAAAAAACTTTATTTCTGATATATAAGTATGTCCACAAAATTTGACAACAGTTTCTGGTCTCAAACTAAAGTTATGCATGATATCGTAAATTAGAACTTTTTATTAATTAAATTACGCTATTATGCATAAGTCATGTTTAAACATAGACCATAATATAGAGTTCTTGTATAAATTCCATAATTGTCCATAATGCCCTTTTGACTAATAAAATGTGATTTACATGGGATTAGCATGCCAAACCTTTTTCTACTGACTTGATATGAAAAATAAAATATTTTAAGCATACAAGGTTGATCAAAATCTCAGAATCACGTAAACATCTTAAATATCGTCAATTAACGGTTTTTACGCTAATTAGGTGCATAGTATGGTTTAAAACCATATTTAACACCTAAGACTTGTTACCTACTGATTTTATAAATAAAATTTAATATTATTACAGTAGGTATAAGTCATGAACTCAGACTTCCAATTATGTCCCTAAAAGCATATGTGAAATGACCAAAATACCCTTTCGGGGCATAGTTTGGCCATAAATGGTAAATCACACATATGTATGATATCTTACTGTTATAAAAACATAAAATAAATATTTTTATTGATTACTTAAGACCAAAAGATCAGTTTACTATAAAACCTCTTTTATAAATTTTAAAATGACCAAAATGCCCCTACGGGACTTAAATTGGTTTTAATTACTTTTTGGGCATATATGTTAACATCCTACTGATGTAATAATACATTTTAAGAATAATAACATATGAGACTTGTATATGGTTCATTTGGTTGCCCGTTATGCATTTACGCGTTCGGATCGGTTTACGTAACTAGTTTACGTAAGTTTTCCGAAACGGGTTTAACCTTATCGTTTATACTTCAAAATCCAGAATGTACTTAGTTTACCCATATTATACAAGTCTTCGTACTTGTTGGGTCTAAATTACATTCTATTCCGGTCATAGCTTAATCTAGCGTATCATACCGTTTTAGATACTTTAAGCTAGCCGGTCTAAGTCTACGACTTAAATAAGACCGTTAGCATTCTGAATTGGTTATATATTACCATCATTTCAGACTAGAGCCACCCGGTAAAAGCTACCTGCATTTAGTTAGGTTGGATATGACTGAGTTATTTTGCTGTGAATCAAGTATTAGCTCAGGTAAATACTTTTAACTTATTTTCCGTTATACGGGCTTAGGATACGGTATTATAATAATACCGCTTGGTCGGGTATGAAATCATTTAATCGGATTGTGATTAATAAATTTACATAACCCGTTTTAATCTGTTTTGTTTGATAACATAAACATTGGGGGTTAATACGACCGTGTCCTGGATATCCTCGGCTCATTTCATTTGAAAATGGCCACGACCTATGCATGGGGTGTAGGCATACACTTGACAGATGCAAATGCTAAATAACCCACATGTTGGGGATAACTCATTTGTGGGTTCTATAAGTGGTGAGTCGGTTAATCATGACCGGCTTCCAAACCGGCCCCATATGTATGTCAAACATGTAAAATTGTATACAAGATTTTATTAAAGATTGTCCCAAGTTATAAATGGTTTGTGCCTTGTGCGCCTAAATCAATTTTCATAACTCTTTTCAAAAGAGTCAGTTAATTGTATTTACCAGTGAAAACTAACGTATTTTCAAAAGACTAAGTGACAGGTACTACAAATAATAGGTTGGGAGCTGCTCGGTGTCGAAATAAAGGATCTTGCAAATCCTTAAAGATGCCTTAAAGTCTGCTAAACTTCATTTTATGCATTCCGTAAAGATCCACCTGTGGATTTGATATAACAGGCTCGTCTATAATAAATATTTTGATATTTTCAGACATTTGAGTTTGTAATAATATTTTATATTCCAAGACTTCCGTTGTACTATAATTGTGTTAATTGACTATGATGATATCAACTACGTCACGATACTCCCCACCGGTAATATGTTGAAATATCGGGGTGTGACATTTAATTTAAATAAAAATTGCAATTTTCAAAAGTTGAAGGGATTGTAAAATGAAGTAATAGTGTAGAGTTAAAAATGTAATTTTCAAAAGTTGAGAGCTTGTATCATGGGTTGGAAAAGGATGGACCATTTTTGTAAATGCCACAAATTGAGGGGTTGGATAAAAGATGGACCATTTTTGTAAATGCCACAAATTTGAGGGGTTGCAAAATGAATTAATAGTATAAGGGTCATAACTATTATCAAAAGCAAAGGGGTTATAAAAAGCAAGGAAGTAAAAATGCATTTTATCAAGTTTTTACCATTTTGGAGGTTGTCGGTAGAATTTCCACCGTTAAGATAGTATGAAATATACTTCAAACAATATACATTTCACCGTGAGTATGATTTACTAACCCTTTTCCCATTAACATATTCAATGGTTGCAACTACCTTTTAGTAGGTTTGTAAACTATATTTCACTATACCAGTTTTCAACCTAAATTGGCGCTTTAGATCATTCGTAGTCATAAAGACTCTTTGTGGGCGTTAGGCGACACGTGTCGTGCCACGTCACACAGGGGTTTTATGAGGCATTATATCACTAGAGTCAGTAGTCATAAAGCCTCTGCCCATCATTACCTAATTATTAATTTTCATTTTTATTAATTAATTAAAAAAACACTTTTCCATGCGGCAAGAATAATTATACATTCGACTGCTATCACCATACCGCCCCCACCATTTACCAATCAAGAAAATGGTTTTGAAAATCCCCTCCATCACGCCGATATCATCATACGGCCCCCACCATTTTCTTCCCCCATAACGTCGCCCGTCGTAGTGTTCGGGGCGCTATGAGGCGCTATGGCCCAAAAAAAGCCCCACATCACGCCCCACTACAGATGGACTTAGTTACTAACCTGAACTTCATCAAGGTGAGTTTTACAACCTTATTACACACTATATTTTTGTTTTCAAAACACTTGAATCTTTTTAAAACCATTTTTAGACATTTTAGTATGTTTAATGTATATATTTTTATTAATAAATTTAAGAGTAAATTTCTGTTTTCGTCCCTGAGGTTTGTCCATTTTAACTAGTTTAGTCCAAAAATATAATTTAGAGTTAAATGCTTGGTTGGTCCCTGTGGTTTTCAAAAATTTCACACTTGGTCCTAGTAGTTTACTAATTACAGTCGTGGTCCCTAAACTTGTCAAAAGTGCACTCTCTTGGTCCCTAGCCCTAACTTCAGTTAAATATCTCTGTTAAAACACCTCATGTGCCAAGCACATGGGGGTAATTTGATCATTTTAGTCCATCCTGTTATTAAAAGAGTTAAATACCTGGTTCTCCCACCCCACACCTTTCTTCTTCCCCAAACCACCACCACCATCTCATCTCCTCCACTGAATAACCACCACCAACCACCTCCAGACCACCTCTGCCACCACTCCTACCTCTGATAGCCGGCCACCACCTCTATTCCTCCACCTCCTCCACACCCTCCCTTCCTCGTGATTTTGCAGGCAGAAATCGAACAGATCACCCTTAATCGATCTCTTCGTAATCGTTCAGTTTTCTCTCATACACATGAGTTATATTGTTCTAAGAACTGATTCAACTCCTACCTCCTCCACACCCTCCCCTCCTCGTGATTTTGCAGGCGGAAATCGAACAGATCACACTTAATCGATCTCTTCGCAATCATTCAGTTTTCTCTCACAAACATGAGTTGTATTGATCTAAGAACTGATTCAAATTTCTACAGCACAATTGATGATTCTAGTTCTAGGAAGGAAATCAAATCAAGATGTTTGTTCGAGCGTTGTTAAGGATTTAATCGGAAAATCAGAAGTTGTCGGAGTTCCTTCCGCCTCCGGAGAAACCGTTGCCGGGAGATTGTTGTGTTTGGTGCGTATGGGACATGTATTTTGGCAGAAACTGTTTGTTTGTTTGTTTTTTTCTCTACTTTTGATCTATTTGATGTTCCTGTAAACAGATTAATTTGATATATTTGTTGTCATTTTATGGTTATTCAGTGGAGGAGATGAGATGGTGGTGGTGGTTTAGGGAAGAAGAAGGGTGTGGGGTGGGAGAACCAGGTAGTTAACTCTTTTAATAACAGGATGGACTGAAATGACCAAATTACCCTCATGTGCTTGGCACATGGAGTGTTTTAACAGAGATATTTAACTGAAGTTAGGGCTAGGGACCTAGAGAGTGCACTTTTGACAAGTTTTGGGACCACGAGTGTAATTAGTAAACCACTAGGACCAAGTGTGAAATTTTTTAAAACCACAGGGACCAACCAAGCATTTAACTCTATAATTTATAACAAAACCATCCCTAAGTTTGCATTTCATAACGTTTTTCATCCCTCAGGTTTGCATTTGTTAACACTTTTCATCCCTAAGAATTAAATGAAAAAGCACCCTTAGGGATGAAAAACGTTAAGAAATGCAAACGTTAGGGCTGGATTTGTTATAAATTAGATTTTTGGACTAAACTAGTTAAAATTGACAAACCTCAGGACGAAAATAGAAATTTACTCTAAATTTAATTTACAAACTTGATAATTTAAAAAAAGAAGAAAAAAATACCCAACTGAACTGACCCACCTACTCTTTCCGTGCAATCTTCACCACGAACGCCACACCAACATATGGTCACGAAATGCTTTGGCGTGGCCAGGTTCTCACAAACCCTCTCTATTAGTGTACAAATTAAGCATGGTTAAAAATACTGTAAGATCCCTCAACTTTCTTCTTTTTAACATTTACACAATTTCTAAGCATTTACACATTCTAGATTATTACCTATAGTCATGTACCATGGAAGCATGATGAGATCCTACTAGAAGTTTATGATTGGATGCCGTTAAACAAATGTTTAAGATTAGATAGGGACAAGACCCAAACAATTGACCAATACTACTTAAAACACAACCGGTTTGTTGCCATCTAAAAACATATATAACAGAAGATCAACATAAGATCAAGAAAATATATGCAATGGCCTCATCCATATTTTCACTTGCTTCCACTTCTTCTATACTACTTGTTCTTGTGTTCCTGTCCTCACCAGCTAAATCAAACTTCAATATATCATCTCCATACATCGGTAAATCCCCTCTTAGCTTGATCTAACTAACAGTAGAGTCAAAAAGGAATATGTATAAAAGTGATGAAACTGATATTATCTTATGTGTGTTCATGAACAGGTAACCTTTGTGTTGGAATCAGCTGTGGAAGAGGAAACTGCTCAGTTGATGTTGCTAGACCATTTGGCTTCGTTTGCAAGTGCGATCCTGGATGGCGAAGAACTTTAGGTTCTGGCAACGAAGATGATCTTCAGTTCCTTCCTTGCGTCATTCCGAACTGTAACATCGCAATTTACAATTATTCAACCTTGTGTAGAAACTAGAAACTGGACATTTTTGACATGATCAGAAGTTGAGAACTGACCTTGAATATTAATATGTTTTGTTTAGGTTCTATGGACTACTCATGCATACCAGCTCCTCCTCCGACTCCTCCCATCCCTGAAAACATTTCTATCTTCGATCGTAATTCATTTACTTCTTTTCTCGAGTTTTAGCACTATATGAAACTTTTTACGGTACTTTTAACTAACATAAGTACTTGTTATGGCTTAACTATATATTCAGCTTGTTACTGGACATACTGCGGAGAAGGTACATGCGGCAGGAATAATTATACATGCGACTGCAAGCCTGGATACACCAATCTCCTGAACATCTCCTATTTTCCATGCTTCAGCGACTGTACGATCAGATTGATCATCAATTCTTTTTTTTTTTTTTTTTTAGTCAATTCTTTGACTAAAATATATAAACCCGAATCAAATCTTTGCATAAAAAAGTTTGAATTTTGAAACAGGTGCTATTGGAGCCGATTGCAGTAGACTTGGAGTTCGGTCATCAGCCACAACGTCCCCTCCCGGTGATAGCAGCCAAGTAGATATCAGTCAAGGTTTGGCTGATTCTTCAACCAGAACAAGATTTCATGTGTGCAGTAAACTAAATATTAAAAAGTCATGTTGACATTTAATTTTAATTTTGTAGGTATCAGGTTTCTTTCTGGAGGCTTTCATTGTATTGGAGTCATAATGATGTGTGTAGCCTTGGTTCTATGGAAATAGGAAACATGGTTGGGTTGGGTTGGGTTGTTATGTTATGGTTGATATATGTTACCCACCATGTATGTACAGAAGATTGTATAAAAATAAGATCTTTTGCCTGTACAAGTAAAGATCATTGTAGCTTTTGTGTATACATGTGTTTTTCCCTATGGTAGGGGCCACAAGACAGATGTAAAAAAACTGATGGGATGAATAATTGGAATTAAGATATATTTTTGTTCAATATGTGATGACTTTAGATAAGTGTAGCAGGTTTAGTTCAGGAATCCAAACAAACACCTACTTGGCCTTCAACCTTTTTCTTTAATATTGATTGCAATATAATAAGGACCACATGAAACACAATATCAAGAAATAAAATTAAATAACATATTATAAAAATAACTACTTTTCATAAAGTATAATGGAAATACATACTATACAAAGAACGTGATGTTATAATTGATTATTAAAAACTAATGTGCTATAATTAGTAAATACAATATACCCCAACTATTTATAAATCACTATTGTTTATAAACTTGTATTTATAGCTTTTTATTATCACTATTGTTTATAAATTGTATTTATAGCTTTTTTTTAATATGTGAAAGTTTTAAATATAAATGGGTTTTAACATGAGAAGATACGATGTGAGTAAATAACATGCGTAAATATTTTTATAACATGCGTAATTTGAGTTTAACCCATGCGTAATTTTCATATTTGATGGCATGCGAGATTTGGTTTTTGTAGCATGCGTATTTTAAAACTGCACATGCGTGAATCGAATGTGCACTTCGTACCTTCGCATGTTAAGGGACTCTTGTACAATAACCTTCCCCTTATTATTATAAACTTCATAAAAAATGTAACTGGTCACATTTTTATTCATTACAAAATAGCAACTAATTCATTGTCACACCCCGACCACGTAAAACAACAAAACGTGGCGGAAACGTCGGGGAGTGTTGTAACAGAATCATTGTTTCACAACCATGGATTAAACAGTTTCGTTTTATTGAATTAAATGTATTTCATTACATTGGAATTAGAAACAAAACATGAACAAATAGATTTTCATTGTTATTAAGTCACTAAGGCCTCGTCCATTCCTATGTGAGCGTACACCAACATCATCATCAAACATCATCAACTATTGTACCTGAAACACATGTGAAAATACGTCAGCATAAAAATGTCGGCGAGTACATAGGTTTTATATGAGTGTCAGATTCATGGCTCGTTTTACATGTTGCAATACTTATTTAAAAACCTTATTTTGAAAAGTATAGTATTGCGACATAATTAACCAACTCAAATCAAGTTGGATACGATTTATAAAATCTCGTAGCCATGATTCTTAACTCCAAAACATTTGTTTTATGAAATCAAGTTGTAAAACATATCGTAGAAACTCGTTAACAAAACTCGTATGGTTTATATTATTCAGAAAACATCATTGTGTGACATCGTTTCAAAATCGTTTACCCAAGTGATCTAGATAACGCAACGATATATAATGTGTTAAAAGCACTTATAAATAGGAAATACCAGCGGCGTATCCACCATGCTTTCAACACATTACACCCGCCCCGTTACCTAATCACTTCCCTAACCCAATGGTTCAAACATTTACAAATGGTTCACATACATCAAACGATTACAAATGGTTCACATACATCAAATGGTTACAAATGGTTCACATACATCCAACGATTACAAATGGTTCACATACATCAAATGGTTACAAATGGTTCACATACATCAAATGGTTACAAATGGTTCACATACATCAAATGGTTACAAATGGTTCAAAACGTAAAATAATTGCGCTAGCATGTTAAGTGAACATACATAGCAAAACATAATGAAATCATGTACTAATAGTGTACTAATGAACATAACAAGTATATGATATGAAAACATGGAAAACACGAAAGTAACAAGTAGGCACATGTGTTCCACCCCAAAACGTTTGAAAAAACAGTAAAAGAGGGGACTATGTACTCACTTGAGGGTGCTTAGAAGTCTTGAACAACAACCAAGCAAAGCTAGAGGGATCACAGAATCAAACGACACCTAATATAGGTAACTATGTTAATAAACGGACCTAATCGGAGGATCGGGTAGCATGAGGGTTCGTAAACCAAATGAGTGTAAGAACTCATGCAATATGGTTTAACAAAGCCTACATACTAAAACGAAACCTATGCTAAGTGCTTACGACCCATTACGACTCATTAAGATAGCTTAAGCTACTTTAACGCGTCGTTCGCGTAAAACACGTTCGGAACGCCTAACTAGTCCTATGACAAGTATTATATGCCTTAACATGTCTAATAATGTTACCTAATCAGTTTAGATGTCAAAATTTAGGTTACATATGCTTAAAATAAATTTATGCGCAAAAAGGGCATTTTGGTAATTTTCCTAAGGCATATAAATTACCTATCATACCACTAACTAAACGAAGTGACCATAAGGCATAACCTCGGAAGATTATTCCCTATACAACTATGGTCACCTAATGTGTTTGGTTGGATCCTAATGATCGACCAAATGGGTCGGGTTCGTAAGTATAAGCGATTGTTTAGATCGCTTACCTTACGACCCTATATAAGCACAAATCTAAAAGTGACGAGTTAAACATGTTAAAAACATGTTTAACGAGGTTTGAAAACAAGTTTGATATCAAGACAAAGGGTCTTGATACCCAAAAGTAGTTTGGTTACAAAATACGCAAGAATACGCATTTTGGCCGAAACTACGACTCGTCACTAAGCCTAGATAACGTGGTAATCAGTAGGTATAGTCATAAGAGACTAAAACCATCGTGATTACGCTCACGTTATAAAGTTCAAACGAACTTCGTATTGACCATAAACTGGTCAATGCAGAAAGTCAAACAAAGTTTGACTTTCACGCTAAAAATGCATAAAAGAACGAAAGAGGACTTACAAAAGGTCCAAGGAGGTTTGATCCAATTTATTCTCAGGTATGAAGTGCAAGACTTCAACTTAGAGAATGAAAATCAGATCAAATGTGAGTTTGAGAGCAAAGGGGGTGGGGTTTATATAGTTTTTGCACAACCGTTAAGATCGTTCATCGTAAAACGAGCTTCGATCTCATCTGTACACATGTGCCCATGGTTTTGTGAAACCATGGGAGCCCATAGTTTCATTAAAACCATGTGCAAATGAGGGGAATAGCTGGAACAAGCTGGAATTTAGATTTTTCATTTTGGTCCCTTCCTAAGATAACTATGGCAGAATGTCAATTTTGGTCCCTGAATGTGCAAAACATTATTTTTGATGCATTTTTGACACGTTTAAGCCCCGTTAATCCCATTTCAAGGCTCTAAAATGAAGTTAAAGTATAGGGAACATGAAACATGCTCAAAAATATCTTAGATGTCGGTTCGTTTGGTCGTACGGTTGCGTTGTTCGGTTAATTACGACGAAACACGAACGAATGCGAAAAACGATCCAAATTACGCAACGAATGGAATTTTATCATGCCAATCACTAAGATAAAATATTTTAATGATTACATAAAGTTTTGGATGTCCGGATGTATTCAGAACGTAAGATATGCTCGAAAATGCAAACTTATGCACTTTTTGACGCTTTTAGTCCCTAAATGACCAAAAAGTTTATTTTAGCACACCGAACCCCTCAAAGCTTATTTCTAAGTTATGTAAATGTTATTTAAGGTATGTTAAGCCTATTTCACTATTCCGGAGTGTTCGTTGCATTAAACTGGTTATATTTGCGCATCAGTGCGCGCATAACCTTCCAGAAAACGATTTAAAGCTTGAAATCGAACAATATGTGCAAAAGATACACATATTTATACAAATCCCAAGTATGAAATACAATATTTCATTGGTTTGGTATTTGTTTGATGGTCGCAGAGGCACAGGTGTCACAGTCTCCCCTACTTTAGGAAATTTCGTCCCGAAATTTATTCGTAGGAGTCTGTCTGTGACGGTGTGTTAAATATTTGTCTTGCATGGAATCTAGGGTGTTTATCTATTTGCGTAGAATAACCCATCAAAGATATGCAAGGCATAATCCTGTTATTCCTCTTAACGGACATTCTTCAGAAACGAAAATGAACGGAATGGGTCATTTTCCTCAATGGGTATTCTTCAGAAATGGAAATGAAGGAAGAAAAATTAAGGATATTCATTTCCCTCGATGGATATTCTTCAGAAATGAAAATGAACGGAATGAGTCATTTTCCTCAATGGGTATTCTTCAGAAACGGAAATGAAGGAATAAACAAAAGGATATTCATTTCCCTCGATGGGTATTCTTCAGAAACGAAAATGCACGGAATGAGTCATTTTCCTCAATGGGTATTCTTCAGAAACGGAAATGAAGGAATAAACAAAAGGATGTTCATTTCCCTCGATGGGTATTCTTCAGAAACGAAAATGAACGGAATGAGTCATTTTCCTCAATGGGTATTCTTCAGAAACGAAAATGAAGGATTAAACAAAAGGATATTCATTTCCCTCGATGGGTATTCTTCAGATATGAAAATGCACGGAATGAGTCATTTTCCTCAATGTGTATTCTTCAGAAACGAAAATGAAGGATTAAACAAAAGGATATTCATTTCCCTCGATGGGTATTCTTCAGAAATGAAAATGCACGGAATGAGTCATTTTCCTCAATGGGTATTCTTCAGAAACGGAAATGAAGGAATAAACAAAAGGATATTCATTTCCCTCGATGGGTATTATTCAGAAACGAAAATGCACTGAATGAGTCATTTTCCTCATTGGGTATTCTTCAGAAATGGAAATGAATAGGGTTAACTCTAGACACATGACAAAACTTGCTATGGTTTCTGTGCACTAAATTCCATAATTATGTACGCGTCCATAATTACGTAATTCCTTGCACAGTCCGCACAGTGCATTTCATAATGTGTAGGGGAAGAAAATCAAACTTGTGATGAGCGTGACTAGACTACCATAGGGTCCTTTTAATTAGATCGACAAGTGATCTCTTTCGTTAGACCACCAAGGAGTCTTTTCAGCTATATCATCACATGATATTCCTAACCAGATTTTTGGATCAATTTCTTTAACTAGACCACTCAAGGGGTCCAATTATAGAATAGTACTTCATAACCCAAGGGACTTAACTACTGTAACAACCCGCACTTTCGTGCGTTGTTACTACTCGATATACTCGTTACGCCTAGCACCAGAGATTCGGATCATAATGTAACTATATCGCATACATCGATATTCGAAGGATAATCACATATTTTCAAAACATTATCACTACATCACATCACAAACACTAACACTCACGATGACATTGAGTGAGGACCTATTCTACCCTCCTCGGTGGCCGTGATGTGTCGAAACGCAGACAACTAACGCTAACAAAGACTCTCGGGTGAGTGCTATAGCTCCAGTCGTCGTGACGATGATGACAATACGAGTGAGTAGTACCCCGTCAATCATTGTGGCACAACACTCAATAACGTTCACGATGACATCAAGAAAGGACCTATACTACCCTCCTTGATGGCCGTGAAACGTCGCTAATAATCGCATACTCGAATCGAAAACCGACTGTTATATCAAAACTTTGGAATGTGGATACGTAAATACGACCCCTAGTGATATATATACATATATAATAATAATATTAATTAACTATATAAAGCGCGTACCCCAAAAACTATCGCAACGCTCGAAAAACGGAGAAGTTCCCCGCGTCGGAGTGGCCATCCGAATGGGCCGGCCATCCGAACGGATGGGCCATCCGAACGGATAGCCATCCGAACGGATGGGCCATCCGACCCAGTAACCCTCCAGCTCCTCTGTTGCCTATATATAACGTGTCACATCACTGGAAAAGTGATGTGACAGCTCCCACTCGACCAAACACGCTCTAGGACCCCTTTTCTCTCGATTCCTTGCGATTCCGGTAAGATTTCAACCTAAAACTTGTACTTCTATGATCTACACTCAATTCTACATCATTCTGTCTTTCAAAACTCAATTTCTAACCGTGAAATCTACTGATCTGAGGTGTTTTAAGGTGATGTCACCAAGAGTTCATATGAACTTCAAGGTGTGACCTCATCCCACCATAAACGACTCAGATATGGGTGATTTCCACGTGTTTTACAACAATCTCACCTAAAAATCTATGTATTTAACCAAGGAACTGTGCGATTTCGAGTTAAACATGAGAAACCGCCAAGAACGGCCAGATCTGATGGAACGGGGTGATTCCAGGCCGTTAGAACGGGTCGGAACTGATGGAATTTCAATTGTTAATACGAAATTGCACTGTCCCAGTAAAACCGCATGTATTCCTTCCAAAAACACTCCAAAATAGTTGATCGGAACGCTAAAACAGGCGTGTCATCCGACCAGACAACATATCATCCGAACGGACCACATGTCATCCGATTGGATAGCATGTCATCCGATCGGATAGCATGTCATCCGATCGGATAGCATGTCATCCGATCGGATAGCATGTTATCCGACCGGATAGCATGTCATCCGACCAGGATGACAGCCATCCGACCCAATCAACGTACCATCCGACCGGATGACAGCCATCCGACCGCACCAGTGTCATCCGACGCAAACTCCAGTCATTCGATCGAATGTCAGAATGAACGAACCGAACCAACAGTCATCCGACCGGATGGGGTCATCCGACCGGATGAGCACCATCCGACTGGATAACTGTCATTTTGACACTATTCCCGCTTAACCGTGCATCGTTTACTATATCATTCAATGTTTAACGCAGACGTACCCGTAACCGACCCAAGCAATTGTGCCCTCGCTAAATACGCACTGTGAGTATACTTGAACCCCTTTTAATCGCATTTTGGGTGTAACATACGTTCCTAACAAATCGAACTCATCAAACGAATTATTCAATCAATCGAATTATCACTTGCGAATAACTGTTATGTATAGATATACGTGATGCTAGTTGCATATGTGCTAGGGCTTATACTCGCGACGTCCCACCACGACTAGTATAGTACTATTGTGCCCGACGGGGTCTAGTTTGCCATCGCGTATTCGAGCATCGAGGACTTAGTTGGTAGTATCAGCTTTGTGAGTATATAGTTGCATTTGATCTAGTTAGAATGGGAATCAGAGGGTGCCCTTTTAAGGGTTTATTGCCCACATAATTACCAACTTATAACTACCTTCAATTCGACTAATCACTGGACCATTAATGATTAATCGCTAAGTCAACCGTTAATTACGACGGTTTGACTTTTAAGCTAAAACTAAGTAAAAACTCAACTAAGAAAGGTTAAGCATACTTACAAAAGCCTAATGCACGATTAGGGATGACTAGAGACTGATCATAAGCTCCAAAGAGTCCCACAAATGCAGGTGGAATGAGTGATCACAAAGTTGCAACATCAAGGGCCTTTTATAGTGAATTTGATCCACTTTGATGATGACAACTAAGTCTAAGGGTGATCCCTGATCATTAACACATATCCCTAAGCCCTAAAATTAGTAGGGGACGCGCATGGAAGTGGAAAATATCTCCATAAGTCGGTTACATGCTCAAAACAGCCAACAGATCGAATTTCCGCATCTGGGCGTCCCTTACGGACTGTAAGGGTGGACCTTTACGGTCCGTAAGCCATTCATCAGGGCAATTCTTTCTTTTTCAGTTTGCATCCTTGGCTCTTGGTCCTTCGAAAGGTCAATCCACCTCTATTCTTGCATTATGAGCCCTCCAAATTTACCTATAAGGGCTTCAAGACTTATACCTTCTTTGTTAAGTCCTTGGCCACTTTGTTATTACCCGAAAAGTCATAATTTTCAACATTGACGCTTTAACCCCTCGTATACGAATTTGATCATAACTTTCTCATACGATAACGAAACTTGATGAAATTTTTATCATGTATTCTAGTGAGCATATTTAATCGTTACAAAGCTTCGGGTTTGCTAAAAGGTCACTCAGAGGTATACTTTAAACATGTTGACACATTTAACCCCTGTAGTTTGTAATCTCTCACTTTCTTTCATATTTAGCTTCGTATGATCCATGATTTATTCGTTTGAAGGTATGAGCATCATGTAGGGTTACTGTAAAGTATATTTATCCCTTGTTGACATTTTGAACCCTTATATTCACATACTTTTCATGTTTGTCAACTTTAGTCCCTCTAGAGTATTCTTTCACACGTTCAAGCTTATGACACGTGTCAATACATTATAGGACGTGAATTTTCGAGGTGTTACAACTTAGGAATTCCGTGTCTCCTACGTGACTCCTATGTGATTCACATTACTACTATACTATTGCATCAAGTTTTGAACGCGCTCAATCGCACCGCAAACTCAAAAATCATTATGATCGAATCTCACTCCAAGTCTCTTTCTGTCTAGATGCCTTCCAACAACTCTACTTTGAGAATGTTAGCAAAGAGACGAGCTAAACGAAGGGGCAAAAAGAGGATTGCTTCACTTGTGACCAGGGAAGTGGTCAAAGTCATTCCTCATATTGTCACACGAGTGCACTCTCTTATCAACTCTCGAACTTCGGAAGACGTTAAGACAGAAGAGCCGCAATCTACATTTCTCTACAAACACTTCAAAGCCTGTGATCTGATGGTCTTCACGGGTGAAGGAGGTATTTCTCAACTACTCCAGTGGTTCGACTCTATCGAAGTTACCCTTCGTCAAAGTCGGTGTCCCGATAGTTTCCGTACTACTTGCGCTACTGGAGTATTTCAATCGCAAGCACTCGACTGGTGGACCGACGAATGAAACAAGCGTGGTACCACTGCAGTTTACGCTCTCTCTTGGAATGAGCTGAAAGAGCTCATGAAGAAAGAGTACTGTCCCCCTCACGAAATTCAGAAGCTGGAAGACGAATTCTGGAAAATCAAGCAAGTCGAAAGTGACAACGCTGACTACACTGCAAGGTTCAAACAGCTTAGCATAATCTGCCCAAGTCAAGTCAACACTTCAGAAAAAGCCATTTCGAAGTAAATTCGCGGCTTGCCTGAGTGTGTGGGTGATTTTGTCGAAGCTGCAAGACCAGCTACCATCGAAGAAACCTACCGCTTAGCCGCAGAAATCAACAACAAACGACTCATGGAAGGGTTTTCCTCCAAGAATCCTGTCAAGCAAGCTTATCAAGCAATCGCCATAAATTCTTCAGACAATCCTGTCGACGATTCTTCTGACGAATCTGCTGACGATTCTCCTGACGAATCTGCTGACGATTCTCCTGACGAATCTGCTGACGATTCTCCTGACGAATCTGCTGACGATTCTCCTGATGAATCTGCTGACGATTCTCCTGACGAATTGTTGGTGCACCTAGTGTCTGTTAACTTCGTCTTAATCGAGTCTTATGTCTAGATAGGTTGAATGAGCACACAATAGGTTAGAATTTAGGGTTTGTACTTGTGTTAGTATGGCATTTCGCTTGAAAGTAACAAAATGCAGTTCAAGCGAAACCAACTTATGTGAGTTCGCTTGAAACCAACATGTTATGTTTAAGCGAAACCAACAACATGCTAGTTCGCTTGAAACCATCTTGGTACATCCTCAAGCGAAATACCTTAGCCTATAAATAGGTGTTGTGTGTTGTCATTTGAAGGGGACATGGTCATTATATGTGAGTCAAGGTGTTGTCAAAATTTCATCAGAAATCATTGTAAAGACTCGGAAAAGCAGTAATAGAAAAGAATTGAAAGGAACAAGCCGTTTTAACATTGTTTACTTTGATTCCGCCTTAGTAAATGATGATGAACTGCCTTTACTGACTGTTTAGGGTCACGGAACCGATCCAATAAGTGGTATCAGAGCTCAGGACGAGGAGTTCATACCATTGCAGCTTGAAATCACCGGATTTTCTTACTTCTACTCATTCTTTTCTGATTTGGACATAATTCTACGGTGAAATGGCCTGATTTTGACATATATCAAGCGTATCACAGTGTTAACTAATCCCTGAGTGATTTGGACTTAAAATCGATCAAATTCATATAAAAAAACTTGACATTTCGCTTGAAAACTGGTTCGAAAAAGATGACATCATCATATTCCGCTTGAAAAATCAAGTGAAACAAGTGATTTCGCTTCAATTAACCTGTTTTCGCTTCAATCTATTTTCGCTTGAACTTGATTTGTGATTTCACTTAAAAAGCTATCTTGCTTAAAATCTGTGTTCGCTTGAACAGATTCCGCTTGAATATGTATTTTTCAAAATCAAGAAATTTCTAAGTGTTTGCTGATTTTTCAGGTACGTGAAGATGGATGATTACAATCCATTCTGTGATATCTTTGCTTTTGCTGGAAACAGTGGAGATGATAATTCGAACGACACGACAAACAACACCAATGAGAACACCCCGAATACAAAGAAAAGCTTATCGGATGTTTTGGGAGTTGATAGTGCTTTTGGAACATATAACAAACCCCCGAAGCTGATGGCTATCGAAGAGTACAGTCGGTGGGCGAAGAAGTTTGACGAATGGTTGAAGGCCTTTGTGTATCCTAGCTGGAAGAGTCTAAAGAACGGATATGTTGATGGAGGCAAAACTGGTGAAGGTTTAACATCATCTGATGAAATAGAATCATTTGTTGCTGAGCAAAAATGCATCGCACTGCTATTTCAATCTGTCCGAGAAGATATAATATCCTTGATCGAGTATAAGAATTCTACAGATCACTGGAACAAGTTGAAAGTTAAATGTTTGGGAAGTGCAGAAATTGTGAAAAATAAAAAGAAACTGCTAAGAAAAGAATTTGATTTATTTGGTTGTTTAAAAAATGAATCAGTTTGTAAAATGATTGAGAGGTTTGGACACCTGAAGCTGGAGCTGGCGAGACATGAAATTTTCTATTCTCAAGAAGAGCTAATCGACAAATTGTTTGATTCATTGCCAGATGAGATGGATTGGCAATATTATGCTTTGATGTTGAAGAATACAATTATGCCTGAAGTTCTTACGGTGGATTTGTTGATTGAAAGACTAGAGAGTCATGAGCTGGAGATAAAGAAAACTAACAAAGTCAATCACTCGTCATATCAACAGAATTTGGATTTGTATTATCCAAAAAGAATGATGCCAAAGAATACATCTCCTAAGACTGCATTTACTGCTGAAAATTCTTACACATCAAGCAAAGAAAGTCAAAGCAGTGGATTTCACAGTGGTTCTTCGTCAAATTCAAACCAGTCTGATGCAAAGAATCTATTTCAATGCAATATCGCTGTAGACTTAAAGAATGCTCAAAACTTCAGCGAGGAGTCGGCAAAGCAACAGATGGTTTTTCTCGCGTCTGTGCTAGAATCATATGAAAGTCTAGTGGCAGGGAAGATTGGCAACACAAACCTGACAAAAGAAGATTACGATCAGATAGATCCTGAGGAGATGGAATTGATCGACATAAGGTGGTGCATGGCCAGTGCAGTTCGTCGGGCACATCGTTTCATGGAGATAACTGGGAGAAAGTCTATTGGTGGACCATCTACCAAGTTGGGCTTTGACAAGTCTAAAGTGACATGCTTCAAGTGTAAACAGAAAGGTCACTTTAAGCGTGAATGCCGAAATTCTTATGCTGATGAGTCTGAAAACCCTTTCAAAGAAGATTACTACAAGAAAGCAATTTATCATCAGAATAAATCAGAACCGCCAAGAATGAAGCAGCTTGAGGATAACAAAGAGAAATCTAGAGCTCTTGCTGTGATTCACGACGATGAAGGTTTCGACTGGAGCAAGTTGTTACCTGAGGAGGATGCGGTTGGATATGCTTTCATGGCAAAATCTGCTGAACCTGTTCCTTGGAAAGACAATAGACCTGAAGAACAGAAGTATGCTTACAGAAAGATGATAGCTCAGCAAAGAATGATCAGAATATCTGGTATCTATCTTGAAGCAAAAAGAGCGAAGAGATGGGATCCAGACAGAGAATGTTATCTTGACCCCGAGGGAAACATTGCTATTAACCATAATACTCTTGATATGGAAACCATAATTAAAGAAATGGCTGAAGAAGATGAGTATTGGCAAAGAAAATGGTGGGGAAGTGGAGAAGAGAAAGAGAAAGAGAAAGTAGAAGAGCCAAAGAAGGTTGATAATGGAATCATTGACACAACTCAAGAGTTGAATGCTGAAAACATGGGAAAGATGGCTGACAAGGTGCTGGCTGCTAAAACACTTGAGGTAGACTCTAAGTCTGTATCTGAGTCTAAAAGCCAGGTCAGTACAAATGCATCAACGATTGAGTCAGGTAAGAAAGTCAATGGTGATGTTGACTACAAAAATTGCATCAAAGAGTGAAAAGTTTGTAGTACAATCACCTATCTCAATGGTAAAAAGGTTGATGATCTGACTGCTAGAGTCAGAAGTGTTGAGGATCAGATCCTTAACCGTGATAAAATGTTGAAAGCTTCGAACGACAGATTAAAAGAATTAACTAACAAAATTGAAAATGATAAAATTGATCAAGAAAAGGTTAGGAAAGAAAATGAGAGGTTAGTTCTTGAAAATCGTCAGATTACTGAAAAATTTGAGAAGCTTAAAAGCACGGTTAAAGATAATGATGATAGAAATGGTAAAACATACAAAGAAAATTGTCATTTGCAAAGTGTTTTGAGGATAAAAGAAGAGTTAATCAACGAGCAACTTGATGAGATTGCTAAGTTGAAGCTTCAATTTGAAGAAGCTAAGATTGAAAATGATCGAATCCAGTTGAAATTAAAAAGTTACAACTCCGCAAGTTTTGTTTTGCAACATATTGTTCCAAAACCTATAGGCAAAAACAAAGCTGGTGAAGATGTCTTTTCGGATGGAACTGGGGTGGGTTTTCATCAAGTTCCACCACCAGTTTTAGAAAATTATTCGAAAAAGCAATCTGGGTTGGTTAATCTTGAAGATGAAAATGAAGTGAAACTTCCTGATTCAATTGATGTGACATTTTCTTCATCATCATCTGATGATAGTGTTCAAACTGAGATTGTTAAAGGCATGGCTGAAAGTGTTTTGGATAGTGATTCAGCTGAGAATGAAGAGTGTTTTCTGAACAATTACATTCCGAAACTAAAATCCAAAAACAACTTAGGTGATGAACCGGGTCTTGTGATGTACAAGATGGCTGGATCTGATAAGTTGTATTCGGATTCTGAGTTTCCTTTGGAGAATGTTAACATGAACAAGTTGAAAAATGTTTTCAAACTGGTTGAAATCGAGTTGTTTGAAGTAAAAAATTTAAAACAAACAAAAAGGCAAATGAATTTTGAGAAAGATAAAGCTTACTATAAGAAACCTGTTGTTCCATAGCGTTTTCATAACAACAATCGAAATAATTGGTCGGGTGGTTATCAGGGTAGTAAGAATTATCAGAAAAGGAATGTTCAAAACAAAAGGTTTGCTGAAAAGAAGGTGTTTGTGAATGGTTCAAGTTCACTTTCTGATGAAGAATCTGAGATTTTTTCAAAATCAAATGAAGATTTTTTTTTGCAACGAAGGCCTCACAATCTCAGACTGAAGGCACAAGTCGAGTTGTTGATACTCGTACATGCTTCAGATGCAACAAAGTTGGACATATTGCACGAAAGTGTACCAACTTCAAGTCTAAGTCTGAAATTGTTGAGAGTCAAACGAAGAAAGTTGATGTGAAGGGAAAAGCTCCATTGGTTGTTGAGAAAAAGGTTTTGAAAAATGACAACACCAAGATCAAAACTGAACCTGTTAAGAAAATGGTAACTAAAAATGACAAATTTTACAAACGGGTTGCATCATCTCAACAAACATGGAAGCCAAAAGTGGTTGTAAAGGAATCAAGTGTTCCAAAGGTTTCAGAGTTGGAAAAACAATCGTCTTCTACTTTGGTAAAGATGGATGTTCCTTTGGAGTACTCTGAGAAACTTGATCCAAAAGAGGCTATTACTTCTGAGAAGAAGGTTGTTTTGAAAAAAGACCAACCATCTGGTCAATCTCAAAAAGATGAATTTTTCTTATACAAAAAAGTTGAGGTTGGGTCTGCTAAGAGCTTAAAGATGAATGATAAAAATTTTCCGCCACTTTACACTACAAAATCGCACATTAAAGTTCAGCTACCTGAGTCGAAAGAGGCTTGGGTAGCATCAAAATCTCACTAAAAATTTTGGACTTGCCGGAGCTTCCTAGTTGGTAATTGTGAAGCATGAATCGGCATCTTTATTGAAATGTGTTTTTAAATCAATTTGTGATATGTGCAGGAACTTCCGAGAGCTATCTCACGATGGATTATGGATAGTGGAGCATCTCGACATATGACAGGGAAGACTGCATTGTTGTACGATGTTAGAAATTTCAATGGTGGTTACGTGGGATTTGTAGGAAACCAAGGTGGTAGAATAGTTGGAGAAGGAACGTTATCCAATGGGATTGTTACGTTTGAAAGAGTTAACTACATCGCCGAGCTTGAAAATAATCTTCTAAGTATCTCTCAGATTTGTGATCATATGTATACAACGCACTTTACAGACAAAGAATGTTTGATCTTAAAACTAGGATTTATTGTTCCTAAAGAATGGATTATCATGAGAGCGCCCAGAGTGAATGATTTATATGTATTGGACATGAGTGTAGCAACTACTACAACGGGTCAGGCACATTGTTTTATGTCAAAAGCAACGGAGAAGGAATCGAAGTTATGGCATCGAAAGATGGGCCATATTCACTTGACAAAAATGAATCACTTGGTGCATAATGACTTGGTTACTGGTGTTCATGTGAAAGGTTTTCATCTAGAAGGGGAGTGTATTAGTTGCATCAAAGGAAAGCAGAAGAAAAAGTCACATCCTAAAAAGCAAGTCAATTCAGTTTCCAGACCTTTAGAGAGACTACATATGGATCTGTTTGGTCCAGTAAATGTCAAAAGTATTACAGGGGATCTCTACTGTGTGGTGGTTACTGATGATTATTCCAGATTTTCGTGGGTATCATTCTTGAAGTCGAAAGATGAGACGTTTGATAGTTTGATGACGTTGTTCAGGAAAATTGAAAATTTGTACCAAAGGCGTATTAAAAGAATCAGAAGTGATAATGGTACTGAGTTCAAGAACAACAAGATGGAAGAATATTGTGATGAAAGAGGTATATTGCATGAATTTAGTGCTCCGTACACTCCACAGCAGAATGGAGTTGCAGAACGGAAAAACAGGACGCTAATCGAAACGGCCAGGACGATGCTTGTTGATTCAAAGCTACCGATAAATTTTTGGGCAGAAGCAGTTTCCGCCGCATGCTATACACTCAATCGGGTTCTCACTGTAAAGAAATTTAACAAGACGTGTTTTGAGCTGATCAATAATCGCAAACCGAATCTGAAGTATTTAGAACCGTTTGGGTCTCCCTGTACAGTTCTAGAACCTTTTGGAAAGTTTGGCGCAAAGAGCATTGAAGGAATATTTGTGGGATATTCAAGTCCTCAGAAACGAGTGTTTGTTCCAAGCTTGAAGCGGATTATTGAAGCACAGAATGTTGAGTGTCAAGGTTACACAATGCCACCACAGAATCCTGGAGATTCATGGCGTTTTCATTATGACACTTTGTGGGATTCGTTTGACATGGAAGAAGAAAAGGAAGAAGAAGAAGATTTCTTTGACGAGTTAGATATTCTAAGAGAGTATGAAGAATCGCAGGAAAGGTTCCCAGCTGAGTACTCAAGACGACCGCAACAGACTTCAAATGATCATGAAGCAGGTCCAAGCAATGCTGGAGAACATGATGATATTCAACAAAATGAAGTTGCTCATGATAATCAGACGGTACAGAATGATAATCAAGAATCTGAGAACATGCCAGTATTTGATCGTGGTGATTCAGATTCTGAGGGAGAGCAAATTCAGATTTCAAGTCAAACAAACCCAGTCAGTGAACAAGGTGCAAATCAGAATGTTACTAATCTGGAAGGCGAGGTAGATGTTTCAGGCAAGGTGATGCCGAGAACTCTTTCATACCATCCAGAGGAGCTGATCATTGGAGAATTGCAAACAGGCGTTCGCACACGACGACAAATTGACCAAGGCCTTACTTGTTTTTATTCTACAGTAGCACCTTTACAAACTGAGTTTTCACTTAGTTGTTTTATTTCGCAGATCGAACCGCGAACATACAAAGAGGAACTAACTGAAGATTCTTGGGTCAATGCTATGCAAGAGGAGCTGAGTCAGTTTGAGAAGTTGGGAGTGTGGAAGTTAGTAGACTTGCCTGATGGCCAGAGGAAGATAAACACCAAGTGGGTGTTTAAGTGTAAGAGAGATGATCGAGGGGTTGTTGTTCGTAACAAAGCTCGACTCGTAGTCCAGGGTTTCAGTCAGGAGGAGGGTATAGATTTTACCGAAGTGTATGCTCCTGTAGCTCGACTAGAAGCGATCAGAATCTTCCTGGCATTTGCATCTTGGAAAAATTTCAAAGCATATCAGTTAGATGTTAAATCTGCGTTTCTCTATGGGAAGGTAAAAGAGGAGGTATATGTCGGACAGCCACCGGGCTTCACCGATCCAATCCACAAAGACAAGGTTTATTTGCTAGATAAAGCGTTGTATGGTTTACACCAGGCCCCGAGAGCTTGGTACGAGACATTGTCTCAACACCTACTAGCCAACAGCTTCATCCGTGGAAAAGTGGATGCCACTCTCTTCACCAAAGAGGTCGACGGACATCTTCTGATTGTTCAGATATACGTGGACGACATAATATTTGGGTCAACAAATGAGAATTTGTGCAAAGATTTTGAACAAGTTATGAAGCAGAAATTCGAAATGTCATCAATGGGTGAGATGAAATTCTTTTTAGGACTTCAGGTTGATCAACTCCCTAAGGGAATTTTCATACATCAAACGAAGTACGTTCATGATATCTTGGAGAAATTCGGGATGTCAGGTTCTACTCCAGCTACCACCCCATTAGCAACGAATCATGGGATAAACCCTGATCTCACCGGAGAGAAGGTAGATGAAACGTTATATCGTTCCATGATCGGATCGCTAATGTATTTGACAGCTTCAAGACCCGATATCTTGTATCCAACCTGCCTCGCAGCAGGATTTCAGTCTAATCCTAGAGCTTCGCATATGATTATTGTGAAAAGGATATTACGCTATCTGAAAGGAACTCCATCATTGGGGTTGTGGTATCCAAAAGATGGCGACTTTATGCTAGAAGGATATTCCGATTCAGATTTCGGATGCTGCAAAGTTAATGCTAAATCAACAACAGCGGGGTGCCAGTTCTTCGGACCAAGATTGGTTACCTGGCAATGCAAAAAGCAGACCTCTGTGGCTTTATCCATATGTGAAGCGGAGTATGTATCTGCTAGCAGCTGCTGCTCTCAGATCTTGTGGATCCAGCAACAGATGCGCGATTACGGTTTGCAATTTCTAAACACCCCTATCTTTGTTGATAATGAGGCAGCGATTAATATTACGAAAAATCCTGTTCATCACGCTAAAACCAAACACATTGAAATTCGTCATCACTTCATCCGAGATTGTTTTGAGAAGAAGTTGATACGAATTGAGAAAATCTACACTGACGATCAAAAAGCTGATTTACATACCAAAGCATTTGACAAAACTCGTTTTCAATATTTGCTAAAATTGAACGGTATGAAGCTTTTATCGGTGTTGGAAGAGATTATTGGTGTTGATGAAGGAGACATTGTAGATGATGTTGAGAAGCAATCTGCAATGGTTTGTTGATTTTTTACTTGTTTTGGTATTTAGGGGGAGAGTAGGGTAATATTTTCAGAAAATTCAAAAACAATAAAAAATTCAAAAACATGAGATATTTTCAAAATTCAAAAACAATAGAAATTTGAAAAAGAGCTTGTGTAAAAAGGGAAAATGATATGTTTAAATGTGATTAAACAGTCTCGCTGATGATGTGTCGATAGGTTTTTGCTCAATTAGTAAGTTTGTTCGGGATATAAATCTAAATTCTTACTTGCTTATTTCGTGGGGAACATTACTTGGATATATAGGTAACCCCTGAAATCTCGTTTGAAAAATCCCTCTTTCTGAGATACTAGGTCTTTATACTCAGTGATATCTGGGGTATTATCCCGGGACTTCTGATAATGCGGAAGCAATGGCCTAGTCCCCGAATAATACTTTCTGCATTGCTTGAAACATAGCATCACCCTCAGCAAAAATGATGAGACAATAAAATTGCTAATCAATGCTGTTGTAAAAAAGATCCTCTAAAGGGGACACATCCAAGTCGAAGTCGTCATCTCTCTGCTGAACGGAAGTTCTGACCTGAGCTCTCACGGTTCTTCGCAATTTAACCCCTTACAGATATCATCTGTGGTATACTCACCTGTAAGACTGAATATTGGGATTTGGATACGGGAGTATATTCAAGAGGTGGGACACACGTATAAGTTTAAGTCTCTAAAACACTAAATCCGTATCCTGAACAGATTGAAATTTGTGTGAGAATTTAAGTGGATCAGTATATCGACAATCTAAGCGAATTGTTTAATTCTGAGTATGAAATTAAAGCTTAACGGTACTTGTGACTTGTTGAATAGCTGATATGATTCCCTAACACGCTCATCAAAAATATATTTGTAAATAGTTTACTTTTATTGCATTTTAGTTATGTATTTCATTTCTAGTTTAGAAGCTTTATTAAAAATCCAAAAAGATTTTACATTTCTGCTTTATTTTTGACAAACCAAAAGTGGAGAGTTGATATTCAGATTCGAATTGAAGCAGATGCAGGAAGTTTCTGGACTGGAGGATGAGTCGTGAGCTTAAATTGATAAGATTGTGAAAGTTGAAGCAAGTTCATTAACTTGAATCTTGTAATTTTTCAGAAAAATTGAACAAAATGTCAGTGTGAATTGTTTCTGATCAACCAAGGTCATTAAGTTGAACTTGGTAGATTAATTGAGTAATCAGGGTCATTAACTTGGACCTGGATACTTAAGTGGATTGCTTAACACTGAGTGTGAATAGTAAGTTTGATAGAAATTGTAATTATCATATATCTTATATTTGGGTAGAGTTTTTACAGGAATCAAGTTCCCCATGGAAACAAAATGTTAAAGTTTGAACCAGGATTAAAGCCCTAGCTTATCGAGACGGGGAGTCTGTGAAAGGGGGAGTCAGAATTTTGGATCAACAATCAAAGGGGAGATTGAAGATTAGAGTTTGAAGATAAAGATTGAAGAGAGCTTTACAATGTGAAGAAAATTTGGAAAGAGACAAAGACTAAAGACTTGACGCCGAAGACTTCGTCAACATCCAAGGGGGAGTCTGTTGGTGCACCTAGTGTCTGTTAACTTCGTCTTAATCGAGTCTTATGTCTAGATAGGTTGAATGAGCACACAATAGGTTAGAATTTAGGGTTTGTACTTATGTTAGTATGGCATTTCGCTTGAAAGTAACAAAATGCAGTTCAAGCGAAACCAACTTATGTGAGTTCGCTTGAAACCAACATGTTATGTTCAAGCGAAACCAACAACGTGCTAGTTCGCTTGAAACCATCTTGGTACATCCTCAAGCGAAATACCTTAGCCTATAAATAGGTGTTGTGTGTTGTCATTTGAAGGGGACATGGTCATTATATGTGAGTCAAGGTGCTGTCAAAATTTCATCAGAAATCATTGTAAAGACTCGGAAAAGCAGTAATAGAAAAGAATTGAAAGGAACAAGCCGTTTTAACATTGTTTACTTTGATTCCGCCTTAGTAAATGATGATGAACTGCCTTTACTGACTGTTTAGGGTCACGGAACCGATCCAATAAGTGGTATCAGAGCTCAGGACGAGGAGTTCATACCATTGCAGCTTGAAATCACCGGATTTTCTTACTTCTACTCATTCTTTTCTGATTTGGACATAATTCTACGGTGAAATGGCCTGATTTTGACATATATCAAGCGTATCACAGTGTTAACTAATCCCTGAGTGATTTGGACTTAAAATCGATCAAATTCATATAAAAAAACTTGACATTTCGCTTGAAAACTGGTTCGAAAAAGATGACATCATCATATTCCGCTTGAAAAATCAAGTGAAACAAGTGATTTCGCTTCAATTAACCTGTTTTCGCTTCAATCTATTTTCGCTTGAACTTGATTTGTGATTTCACTTAAAAAGCTATCTTGCTTAAAATCTGTGTTCGCTTGAACAGATTCCGCTTGAATATGTATTTTTCAAAATCAAGAAATTTCTAAGTGTTTGCTGATTTTTAACATTGTTTACTTTGATTCCGCCTTAGTAAATGATGATGAACTGCCTTTACTGACTGTTTAGGGTCACGGAACCGATCCAACACGAATCTGCTGCCGATTCTTCTGACAAATCTGCCAACGGATCTTCCGACAACTCGGCCAAAGATTCTGCTAGTGAGTCCTCAGACGAATCCTCCAACGACGACACCTCTTCGCAAGACACTGACAAACCCAGCCGCAAACAAAAGATTTCAAGCCCGAGCTCATCAACAACCGAACTGCTACAAACGAAGCCTCTTCAAGCAGTTCCGGTGTTTCCAAAACGAGCTTACACTGGAGCTCATCCCCAGTGTTACTTATGCACCTATCATCATCCAATTGGGGCTGACTGTCGCTATTGCAATAACTGCAACCGTTACGGTCACTTCACCCGCAACTGCTGCAACGAACCGCGAACCTGAGTACAACAACAACAGCTCCAGCAAAAGTCTCCAACACCAACCACCTAGCAAGCGTAGGATAAAGTTGTAATGATACGATTTTCGACGTTAATTTCTAAGTTTTGAACCTACTCTATTACTCAATGTTGCCACTATGTGTAACGATTGACTCTCGTTATCGTTTTCTCTCCCACTCTCTAATCATCGCACTTAGACTAGATTCACACGCATACTATATACTATATCACGAAATAATGTGTTTTACCCTCACTACACTCTTAGAACGAGGTACGATAAACGTGCAAGGAACGATTAATCACGAGTGCACACGGGATTACTTGGGTCAGTGCACAGAGGTCATAGTAAATTCTAAAGTGCCATAAGCGTTTCGACGATGTATGACACCAAATCACGGGATTTAAGTAGTAGGGGTCAAGCAAGGTGTGCTTTATCATACTACCGAAGTTCCGTGAAGAAAGTGCCACGTGGAGTTGAACGTTATTAGACCTATTATACTATTATGATTATTTTCAACGCACTACACTCAATCGCAAGGCGTAACAACCAAACCGCATCATCGCGAGACTTGTCGTAAGTCTGCAAACGCAGTGCAATCGCCTCATCGATGGACTCTGGAGAGTCTACCCCCGCAGGGCAATTGCATCGACGCAAGGCTGGCCGTAAGTCTGTCGCGACCAAATCTCATCGAGTACATAAACGCTCACGATATCGTTGAGTGAGGACCTATTCTACCCTCCTCGATAACCGTGATGCGTCGGAACGTAACGTTAAGCTTATTCGAAACAAAACTCGGCTAATCGCAATCGCTTATCATGTGTATCTCGCAATCTCTATCGCTTATTATGTGAACCTCTATCACTTATTATGTGAATCTATATCGCTTGCTGTGTATCAATCTATCGCTATCGCCTACCGTCATCTGTGATATTTGTGTGAAGTTAGCACACATGACCTCGCGTCACGAGATGAAGCTCATATGGTTGAAGCAAGGCGTTTTAGTCATATCAGCAGGCTTTCGTGGAAAAAGGCCATGTGGGGTCCGATGTTAGTTAAACTCTGTGGTGTTAATCAATCAAATCGAACCGCATAAATCGCGCATACCCCCATCGCTTGCAACGCACAACTGCCTCTTATCGTAATACGATTATCGTCACCGTCATTGTAGTATTGTGTTTGTGTTATTCGTTTAATCACCTAATCGCTTATCGCTCATCGTGTATCGCCTACCGCTTATTCGTGCATCGCGTTCCGCTTATCGCTCGCTTGGTGTTCATTGCAGTCTGTATGGTATTAGTACACATGACACCGCTTCACGAGTCAAAACCAACCTGGTTAAACGTGGTGTTTCACCATGTTAGCAAACTCTCGTGGAAACGTGCCATGTGGGTTCAAAGTGGAATCTAATCGAAAACGCGCTATTCGCTTATCGCTTATCGCTCGACGCCTACCCAGACACGACACATAAATGTTTTGTGTCATCAGGCTACTCGCGCACGCCGTTGTAGCTACGTTCGCAATTCAACTCGCCGGTTTAACCTATTCGATTCTATCTTATACTCGATCTGACTTTCTATCGATTGGATCGAGTGAGCGAAATTTTATCCGTGTCGTATCGGCGCACATGACACCGCCTCACGAAACGGAAATAATATGGGAGAAACATGGTGGATACGCCTCTGGTACTTCCTATATATAAATGTTTTAATCATATTAACGAACTTCCGTGGGAAGGTGCCAAGTGGGGCACGATGCTAAATTGTCTTTCCAAACGGATAAAACTGATTTTATAAAACTTTTATTAAATCCATGGGACAAGTGAACTTCCTCACAATGTGGAGGTAACATCGAACCAGCTTAACTCCATGTCCAATGGGAGCTTTCATGAGTCCAATTTTTTTCCTTAAAACCTTTTGCAATATAAAAAACAAGACTTTCTTGAGACGTTGGTTCAACTGGACCCATGTCGTAGGAGAGTTTTCATAACCACAGTTTTCATCTTCGAATTCCTTAAAATGTTTAAAACTTAAACTTCTTTGCAACGTTGGTTAACATCGACTCAGTTGACCTCACGTTAAAAGGAAAAAAATTTTTTCAAGATTTCCATCCAAAATTCCTTTGAATATCTAACAACGAACGTTCCTTGTAACGATGGTTAACGATCGACTCAGTTAACCCTGCGTCATGAAAAAACCTTTCAAGTTCTTTAGAAAAATTTCAATCGCATCGAACTAACGAATACTCTGCGACACGAGGTACGTTGGAACGCCAACTCGTGGGATATTACTTCTGTCTTTACGTCGCAATTAATCTCTCTCTTATTCGAAATACTCTCGCTTGTCAACTTACGGTCAAATCACTCGCTGTATCGCTACTTATGCAGGATCAACTCTCAAAAGTCTACCTGTTGGATTAATTTCGGGACGAAATTTCCTAAAGTAGGGGAGACTGTAACAACCCACACTTTCATGCGTTGTTACTACTCGATATACTCGTTACGCCTAGCACCAGAGATTCGGATCATAATGTAACTATATCGCATACATCGTTATTCGAAGGATAATCGCATATTTTCAAAACATTATCACTACATCACATCGCAAACACTAACACTCACGATGACATTGAGTGAGGACCTATTCTACCCTCCTCGGTGGCCGTGATGTGTCGAAACGCAGACAACTAACGCTAACAAAGACTCTCGGGTGAGTGCTATAGCTCCAGTCGTCGTGACGATGATGACAATACGAGTGAGTGGTACCTCGTCAGTCATTGTGGCACAACACGCAATAACGTTCACGATGGCATCAAGAAAGGACCTATACTACCCTCCTTTATGGCCGTGAAACGTCGCTAATAATCGCATACTCGAATCGAAAACCGACTGTTATATCAAAACTTTGGAATGTGGATACGTAAATACGACCCCTAGTGATATATATACATATATAATAATAATATTAATTAACTATATAAAGCGCGTACCCCAAAAACTATCGCAACGCTCGAAAAACGGAGAAGTTCCCCGCGCCGGAGTGGCCATCCGAATGGGCCGGCCATCCGAACGGATAGCCATCCGAACGGATCGGCCATCCGACCCAGTAACCCTCTAGCTCCTCTGTTGCCTATAAATAGCGTGTCACATCACTGGAACAGTGATGTGACAGCTCCCACTCGACCAAACACGCTCTAGGACCCCTTTTCTCTCGATTCCTCGCGATTCCGGTAAGATTTCAACCTAAAACTTGTACTTCTATGATCTACACTCAATTCTACATCATTCTGTGTTTCAAAACTCAATTTCTATCCGTGAAATCTACTGATCTGAGGTGTTTTAAGGTGATTTCACCAAGAGTTCATATGAACTTCAAGGTGTGACCTCATCCCACCATAAACGACTCAGATCTGGGTGATTTCCACGTGTTTTTTACAACAATCTCACCTAAAAATCTATGTATTTAACCAAGGAATTGTGCGATTTCGAGTTAAACATGAGAAACCGCCAAGAACGGCCAGATCTGATGGAACGGGGTGATTCCCGGCCGTTAGAACGGGTCGGAACTGATGGAATTTCAATTGTTAATACGAAATTGCACTGTCCCAGTAAAACCGCATGTATTCCTTCCAAAAACACTCCAAAACAGTTGATCGGAACGCTAAAACAGGCGTGTCATCCGACCGGACAACATGTCATCCGAACGGACCACATGTCATCCGATCGGATAGCATGTCATCCGACTGGATAGCATGTCATCCTACCGGATAGCATGTCATCCGACCAGGATGACAGCCATCCAACCCAATCAACGTACCATCCGACCGGATGACAGCCATCCGACCGGACCAGTGTCATCCGACCCAAACTCCAGTCATCCGATCGAATGTCAGAATGAACGAACCGAACCAACAGTCATCCGACCGGATGGGGTCATCCGAACGGATGAGCACCATCCGACTGGATAACTGTCATTTTGACACTATTCCCGCTTAACCGTGCATCATTTACTATATCATTCAATGTTTAATGCAGACGTACCCGTAACCGACCCAAGCAATTGTGCCCTCGCTAAATACGCACTGTGAGTATACTTGAACCCCTTTTAATCGCATTTTGGGTGTAACATACGTTCCTAACAAATCGAACTCATCAAACGAATTATTCAATCAATCGAATTATCACTTGCGAATAACTGTTATGTATAGATATACGTGATGCTAGTTGCATATGTGCTAGGGCTTATACTCGCGACGTCCCACCACGACTAGTATAGTACTATTGCGCCCGACGGGGTCTAGTTTGCCATCGCGTATTCGAGCATCGAGGACTTAGTTGGTAGTATCAGCTTTGTGAGTATATATGTCGTGTGTTACGTTTATGCATATGGAAATTCGCTACACATTTTAATCTATTACACTACATATCAAACCTGTATACTCGCCAATACTTTTGTATTGACAACTATTTTAACGTATGTTGCAGGATTGATCGCAGACTATTTCAAATCAAGCTAGGAAGTCTAGAAACGCAACTAAAATCTAGGTTGTCGGATTTGTATTGTTCGAGAGGACAAGAAATCTGTGATAACTTATGTGATTGTATTATTTGTTAGTATGGGATAACGAATGTATTAAATATTATCGCAACATAGTTGTTATGGATTCTCTTGAGCAATCTGATTCGCCTAGTTTCGCGCCCCGATGATTCCGCCATCGGTTGGGGTGTGACAACTACAATGTAGAAGTCCATTAAGGATTTAAGATAGTACCCTTGGATATCCTACTATGAATCCCTTATACGAAGATATGGAAGATTCTACAAGGATTTGGATAACAAAAATTTGGATCACACAAAAACATAAAAGGGAACACATAAGCACATAATCACATAATTGTTTAACTTGACCTTTAATTTGTTATCTTTGGACACGGATATTTAAAGCACACCAGGAATCCAATTCGTGGATTTCATTTGGCACTTTAATCATTTTCAAGAATCTATCTATGAAGATAGGAATATCTTAATAGGAATTCGGCTTTGTCCTTATTGAATCATAATGTACGTATTGAATCATACAAAGATTCAATTAAGGGCTCCGATGAACGATATCCATCCACAAGGATCTTAATTATGAGGATAGAGAGATCCTATACGGATTTTGGAATTTGTGTAACGAGAGGTGTTTCGACACCTTGCACTAGGCGTGCTTAAGTCGATACACAAGGTAGGAAGTTCATGAGGTTGAGGTTCTAGATATGTCAAGGCGACATATGAAGCAGAATTTGGAGGTTGAGCAGCAGAAGGATTTGCAACAGCTTTGCTTTGGATTGCAAAGTGGCACATGTTAACCAAATGTCCCCATCGTCCACTGTGGGTACATTTGAAACAGGGTATTTGATTCGGATGATGACGGTGGCATTGATTGCACCAAGGAGCAGTTCCCTTATACGGCTTCATCCCTGAGGCGAGTCATGGTGATAGCTAAATCAACGGTCCTATGGAGTACGACGCCTATTCGCTGGGTAATTGCAGCACCTGGTTCGGACGTTTGAGTGTTGTTACGATGAAGAGGCATCTTGAAGATAATGGAAGGCATAGGAGGAAACAAGCGAAAGATAGTCAAAAGAGGATGACAACGCATGAAGATTGTGTTTGTTACCGAAGGCAAACAAATGAGACGGTGACTAATCAAAGTAAATGGGTCAATATAATGTATCGCGGAGACATGCTCGCCTATAAGTGGACACTCACCCCAAGAGTTCCCAGGTAAGAGTGACTGGTCCGATACTGCGGATTTGTATGAACACTCTAGCCTTAGACAGAAGACCCAGGTTACAGGCATCCACCCTTCCAGTTTTCACGTGTTCACATTATTTAGACCAAACTTTGACGAGATTTTGAAAACTTAGAGGGTTCAAAACCTAGCAATCAATCATCCTAGAACAGATGATTGGTTTTCAAGGCGGATTCAAAATTTATGTTCTTGTTGTGGTTGTCACCTAAGGATAAGTGACGGTAATGTTTTAAGATCTAAACACAAGAATCTTGTGTTAGGGTCGTAGGAAGGTTATAGACTAGGTCAAAGCATTACTAATAACCTAATTCCCTATAACCATTGGCTCTGATACCAACTTTTCTGTCACACCCCGACCACGTAAAACAACAAAACGTGGCGGAAACGTCGGGGAGTGTTGTAACAGAATCATTGTTTCACAACCATGGATTAAACAGTTTCGTTTTATTGAATTAAATGTATTTCATTACATTGGAATTAGAAACAAAAACATGAACAAATAGATTTTCATTGTTATTAAGTCACTAAGGCCTCGTCCATTCCTATGTGAGCGTACACCAACATCATCATCAAACATCATCAACTATTGTACCTGAAACACATGTGAAAATACGTCAGCATAAAAATGTCGGCGAGTACATAGGTTTTATATGAGTGTCAGATTCATGGCTCGTTTTACATGTTGCAATACTTATTTAAAAACCTAATTTTGAAAAGTATAGTATTGCGACATAATTAACCAACTCAAATCAAGTTGGATACGATTTATAAAATCTCGTAGCCATGATTCTTAACTCCAAAACATTTGTTTTATGAAATCAAGTTGTAAAACATATCGTAGAAACTCGTTAACAAAACTCGTATGGTTTATATTATTCAGAAAACATCATTGTGTGACATCGTTTCAAAATCGTTTACCCAAGTGATCTAGATAACGCAACGATATATAATGTGTTAAAAGCACTTATATATAGGAAGTACCAGCGGCGTATCCACCATGCTTTCAACACATTACACCCGCCCCGTTACCTAATCACTTCCCTAACCCAATGGTTCAAACATTTACAAATGGTTCACATACATCAAACGATTACAAATGGTTCACATACATCAAATGGTTACAAATGGTTTACATACATCCAACGATTACAAATGGTTCACATACATCAAATGGTTACAAATGGTTCACATACATCAAATGGTTACAAATGGTTCAAAACGTAAAACAATTGCGCTAGCATGTTAAGTGAACATACATAGCAAAACATAATGAAATCATGTACTAATAGTGTACTAATGAACATAACAAGTATATGATATTAAAACATGGAAAACACGAAAGTAACAAGTAGGCACATGTGTTCCACCCCAAAACGTTTGAAAAACAGTAAAAGAGAGGACTATGTACTCACTTGAGGGTGCTTAGAAGTCTTGAACAACAACCAAGCAAAGCTAGAGGGATCACAGAATCAAACGGCACCTAATATAGGTAACTATGTTAATAAACGGACCTAATCAGAGGATCGGGTAGCATGAGGGTTCGTAAACCAAATGAGTGTAAGAACTCATGCAATATGGTTTAACAAAGCCTACATACTAAAACAAAACCTATGCTAAGTGCTTACGACCCATTACGACTCATTAAGATAGCTTACACTACTTTAACGCGTCGTTCGCGTAAAACGCGTTCGGAACGCCTAACTAGTCCCATGACAAGTATTATATGCCTTAACATGTATAATAATGTTACCTAATCAGTTTAGATGTCAAAATTTAGGTTACATATGCTTAAAATGAATTTATGCGCAAAAAAAGCATTTTGGTAATTTTCCTAAGGCATATAAATTACCTATCATACCACTAACTAAACGAAGTGACCATAAGGTATAACCTCGTAAGATTATTCCCTATACAACTATGGTCACCTAATGTGTTTGGTCGGATCCTAATGATCGACCAAATGGGTCGGGTTCGTAAGTATAAGCGATTGTTTAGATCGCTTACCTTACGACCCTATATAAGCACAAATCTAAAAGTGACGAGTTAAACATGTTAAAAACATGTTTAACGAGGTTTGAAAACAAGTTTGATATCAAGACAAAGGGTCTTGATACCCAAAAGTAGTTTGGTTACAAAATACGCAAGAATACTCATTTTGGCCGAAACTACGACTCGTCACTAAGCCTAGATAACGTGGTAATCAGTAGGTATAGTCATAAGAGACTAAAACCATCGTGATTACGCTCACGTTATGAAGTTCAAACGAACTTCGTATTGACCATAATCTGGTCAATGCAGAAAGTCAAACAAAGTTTGACTTTCACGCTAAAAATGCATAAAAGAACGAAAGAGGACTTACAAAAGGTCCAAGGAGGTTTGATCCAATTTATTCTCAGGTATGAAGTGCAAGACTTCAACTTAGAGAATGAAAATCAGATAAATGTGAGTTTCAGAGCAAAGGGGGTGGGGTTTATATAGTTTTTGCACAACCGTTAAGATCGTTCATCGTAAAACGAGCTTCGATCTCATCCGTACACATGTGCCCATGGTTTTTTGAAACCATGGGAGCCCATAGTTTCATTAAAACCATGTGAAAATGAGGGGAACAGCTGGAACAAGCTGGAATTTAGATTTTTCATTTTGGTCCCTTCCTAAGATAACTATGGCAGAATGTCAATTTTGGTCCTTGAATGTGCAAAACATTGTTTTTGATGCATTTTTGACATGTTTAAGCCCCGTTAATCCCATTTCAAGGCTCTAAAATGAAGTTAAAGTATAGGGAACATGAAACATGCTCAAAAATATCTCGGATGTCGGTTCGTTTGGTCGTACGGTTGCGTTGTTCGGTTAATTACGACGAAACACGAACGAATGCGAAAAACGATCCAAATTACGCGACGGATGGAATTTTATCATGCCAATCACTAAGATAAAATATTTTAATGATTAAATAAAGTTTTGGATGTCCGGATGTATTCAGAACGTAAGATATGCTCGAAAATGCAAACTTATGCACTTTTTTACGCTTTTAGTCCCTAAATGACCAAAAGGTTTATTTTAGCACACCGAACCCCTCAAAGCCTATTTCTAAGCTATGTAAAGGATATTTAGGGTATTTTTAACTTAAGGTCATGTTCCGGAATGTTCGTTACAGTACAAATCGGCATACTTTCGCAGTTTGTCGAAGTTAGTCCCTGTAAGCGAATAAACTTGATTTCGCCACACCAAACCCTCCAAAACTTATTTCTAAGTTATGTAAAGGTTATTTAAGGTATGTTAAGCCTATTTCACTATTCCGGAGTGTTCGTTGCATTAAACTGGTTATATTTGCGCATCAGTGCGCGTATAACCTTCCAGAAAGCGATTTAAAGCTTGAAATCGAACAAGAATTGATATGTGCAAAAGATACACATATTTATACAAATCCCAAGTATGAAATACAATATTTCATTGGTTTGGTATTTGTTTGATGGTCGCAGAGGCACAGGTGTCACATTCATTTATTTCAGTCAATTATTTAAATGTATTATATATGTTAAGAACAAGGTGATCAATTTAATTGATAAAATTATATATTGATTTTGAAAAGAATTATATATATACCAATATGGTAAGGTTATTGTAAAAAGGTTAAAAGTGTGAGAAGTGTGAGAAATATTGTGGAGATGACATGTGTCCTCAATCTAAATTAATTCAAAAGGGTAAACAAGTAATCTTATCATTGATTCAATTAATTCAAAACCTTCCATAACCGCCACCTTATTTATAGGAACATGATTTTTTAAAAGATCTCTATAAAAACACTGCAACCACCATTCAGCACGTATATAACATTTTTCAATAATTATATAACACCATTCAATAAGTATATAACAGTATTCAATAAGTATATAACACTATTTTAAAGATCTCTATAAAAACACTACGAATAACACAACAAAATCACCATTCAGCACATATATAACACCATTCAATAATTATGTAACACCATTCAATAAGTATATAACACCATTCAATAATTATATAACATCATTCAATAAGTATATAACACTATTAAAGACACTACCTCCATTTCCAGAATCTGTTCTTAGTATAATGTTGATAGTATGGTTATTGTACATGGTGTTTTAAACATGCATGCATAGTGTTTTACATCTGCCTGCTAGTAGATGTTTCAGATTCCATATGTTAAAACACAATGGTATTTTAAACCAACATTCCAATAGATGTTCTTCGCATGTTCATCGTATAGTGTTTTACACCTGCATTCCAGTATGTGTTTAAAACACAACGCTTTGAATCACAATACAATTAAAACACCACTGTATAAACATAGACTAAACATCTTATCGAAACATATTTTTTCTCTATATAAGTATAGCAATATGGTACTCATATTAAAGATAAAAAACATCCGTTATTATGGTGTATTTTTTTTTTAAAGTTACGTATAAAAAGTTATTGACGTTTAAAAAAGACGAGGGAAAGTTGCATGTACATTAATGTTAGTTTCTTAATTTAAAAATGTTAAATTTACCTGTATACCCTTAATCTAGAAAATTAATATGTTTAATAGTAAACATTATTTACAATTTTGTCATTATGATCTCAACCATTAGATCAAAGATCTAATGGTGTAGATTCTTTCTTACCTTTTTCTCACAAAAAAACCATTTTTTACAGGACCCTCTACCTATACAAATAAAATATAGAAAAAACAGAAACACTTATTAAAGAAAAGAGCATGATGCTTGAAAGGTAAAAAAGCACATGAAGCTACTACTAGCCATGTACAGAAAACACATGATGCTAAGAAATATTCCCTATATAAATCCTCAATAATTTACTTATTCACAAAACAAATTAGTTTTAAAAGATTCTATATCACGAAGAATCAACTAAAGATCAAACCTAACTCCAAAGAATGTAACACATCACCTGTACAATGATACACCATGCATGCATGTGTAGTTTAATATATATGCACATATATATAATCTTTCCTAATTCTTTGATCATCATGCATATACTTCTTGGGACTCCATGGGAGCTGACCAGTGGCTCAAAAGTGCTTCCACGGTTAACCTTCGTGTTGCACTAAGCATCGAGATGAAAAATCGACAACCATCGATTTTGTATTCCTCCAATGGATCCCTATGCCCAAAACTCCTCACATTCACCTGCATCAAGATAAACCATTTATTTGTTAAAAAAAAATCATTCAGTGGCAAAACTGGAATAAATACCAAAGTACAATGTTGAAACTCTATTTGACGCGCATGTTCATAAGTTATTATACCGCTGAGTTCAGTCTGTTCATGTTGACAAGATGATCCCTCCAGAAACTATCTAGGGATTTCACAAGAACCGTTCTCTGTATTCAAGATTGATAATTTAATACATTATAAAGAGAATAAACGAGAATATGATCGTATTAGCATTTTATTATAATTACCTCGATTTCTTTCACGTATTCTTCAGTATAACCGGACTCTTGAACAGTGTTCATGTATGAAGTAATTAACAAATCACCAAGGTACTTGCGCAGAAGATTAACAGTAATTCGATATCTACCATCTCTACAGTTAATATCCAAGTAAGAACGTTGCACTCGAATAAGAAAAAAAAACGAAACCAAATTCATAAAATAAATTAATGTGCGCACTTTAGTGAATCGTCAGAGCATATGGCTAGCCAGCGTTTCAGTGAAGAAGCCTTCTTGCGGATGCCTCTAAATGCGTTTGGAGGTTGAGGTAAATTTGAAAACCGGAAGTCGTTAATATCTACATCATTCGCTTCACGAACATTAACAAGTGAATGCAATAAAGATTCCACTGTAATTCCTGTACACGACTCTGGAGAAACCGCAGATATGATTTAATCCAAAATTTTAACAAATAGAAAATAATAGATCCTAATTAAGATCACCAGGTTAAGACGGGACCAAAAATAAAACTCACCGTCTAAAATCTTCCAAGAAATTGCAAAGAAGTCCTTTAAGAGTTTGTTTAAGTTCCAGCTGTTTGGATGCTATTGTATATATGGACTATGCAGTTGGTTAAAAGTTATAACTTGAATATATATTATAGGGTAAAAATATTTAATACCTTTAATGGATTAACATTTGCCAAAACAATTTCATCTACGACTGCTTGCATGTACCTAATATCCGTGCATATAATATTCAGATTATAAAAGTAACATAACCAAAATACAAGCTTTTATGAAAAATGTATTTACTCGATGTTTTAAGGTCTACTTTTTTGGATTATAAATAATTTCCAGAGTGGTATATCTTAGTAAAGAAGACACTCACTGGAATATGTGATGTGAACAACTCTCGGAATCACCACCTATAATTAACTGACGAAGATCATAAACGTGTTTCCTTTGCACCTAGAACCAGAAAATTATGTGTTCATTAATGCAACTGAAGAAAAAGGTATGAGATTAAGAATGCCATTAATTACCCTTCATTAACATAAAAGAACAATAAACTATAGAATATGTACCTCTAACACTTCATCAAATTCTACAAGGCTCTTTCTTATGTTGAAGAAATACTTTTCTGCCGAAACTTGGAGAGACAGAAGCTAAAATTTATAATAACAAGAATTAACAGTTAGAATATAACACACACACACACATATATATACATACATACACACACACACATAACGTCAATCTGCCTGGACAAATGAAAAGATGTATATAATAACGTTATCATATGATGAGTTAAATCACACCTGTCGAACAATTGCATCACCTTCAATTGGCACGTCCTCATCATTTGTGATCCTCGATATCAGATTCACCGCCCACTCAGTGTCAAAGTTGAACTTTTGGAACATTTCATCCTGCAAACTGTAAGATTGATAGGTCGAAAATCACCTACGTTGCCTTTAATGGAATCAAGAAGCAAATAAAATGATGAAAAGCACACTGTATAGAAATTAACCACGAAGAATCAAGTAAATTATTTGACTTGAAGCTTTATGCATCATTTAGTAGAGTTTACCTAACCATGAAACGTGTTGATCCAGGATCTCCTTGCCTTCCTGCTCTGCCACGAAGCTTCGTAAAGCACAAAAAATAAGTATAAACTGGTTATTGAGTTTATAGTTATATATCTAAGAATAAAAAGTCATAGCCAGGTTGACTTACTTGATTATCAATTCTCCGAGACTCGTGCAACGATGTGCCAATCACGTGGAGCCCACCAAGTCTTTTGACTTCCAATCCTTCATTGAAACAGTGAGCTTCACAGTCTTTTAGAACCGACAAATAAGCAAGTGCAATGCAAGGACCAAGTGGGTACATCTCTGACTGTTCTTCTACGAGTCTTTCCAGCTCATCTAAACCGGCTGATTGGCTCATCTCAATTGACTCCGAAATTACCAATTTTGCCTTCTCATACGTCCAATTCTTGTTCTCACTTTTGGCCACATATTTAGCTGCAATAATAAAAATAGTACCAAGAAGTCAAGAACATTAATATGTGCATTTACAAGGGGCTCTCGATTGACAAAATGAAGTCAAAGGTCAAGACCACTAACCCATTAGAGCAGTCTTAGCCAGCAAAGCTAATGATGATGGCCCGATTTTCATTTTTGATAATACCTTTTGCGACATTGGCTCTTCAAAGTCGATATCTGGAATATCGTGACTCATATGTGAAAGTATGCTGTCCTCTATAACTTCTTTTGCAAGCATCTGAAATTAACATAAATCACGTTCTTTGTCTTTTACAGCAAATGACATGCATGAGAAACTGGAAAGAACAACACACCTTTGGATTGCCTCCCAATATAATGTCGGTACCCCTACCAGCCATATTTGTAGATATGGTGATGGCGTACTTTCGTCCGGCCTGGGCCACAGTTTGAGCCTCTCTGGCAGCATACTGAAAGAAAAAAAACAAATCCTAAGTACGCAAATCAGTTCCGTAAAAAAAAATTACTGCATTGCTTTCTGAAAGAATAAACCTTTGGTCTTGCATTAAGAACGTTGTGAGGGATCATGCTATCCCTTAGCAGAGAAGACAAATATTCTGAATTCTCAACACTACACCCACAAAAAAAGCGTCTTTTAGAATAGAGTAAAATGCCATTTTCGTCCCTGAGGTTTGGTCAGTTTTGCGACTTTCGTCCAAAGGTTTGTTTCTCCGCATTTGGATCCAAAAGGTTTAAAATCTTGCCATTTTCATCTGGCTCGTTAACTCCATCCGTTTTTCTCCGTTAAGTCAGGGGTATTTATGCCTTTTTGGCTAACTTAAAGGGCAGTTTGGTCTTTTTCACTTTATGTAAAAAGACCGAATTGCCCTTTAAGTTAACAAAAAAGACGGAAATACCCCTGACTTAACAGAGAAAAATGGATGTAGTTAACGAGCCGGATGAAAATGACATGATTTCAAAGTTTTAGGATCCAGATGCGGAAAAACAAACCTTTGGACGAAAATCGCAAAACTGGTCAAACCTCAAGGACGAAAATGGCATTTTACTCTTTAGAATAAATAAACCAAGATAATACAGAAATGAAGAATGAATTATGAAAAAATTATGAGAAAAAATCATTGTTGTACCTAGTTGTTCCGACCAAAACAGGGCGACCGACTCTGAACATATTTATAATTTCTGCGCGGACATATTCCCATTTACCACGAGCCGTCTATGTATTCATAAAAATTAAAAGCATGGTTACGATTTTTAATTAAAGTATTTTTCACAAGATAAAAAATGGTTGAATGGTCATGAAAATTTAATGTCTTACTGCAAAAGCTTGAATAGGTAAATCATTACGAATATTTGGCATGTTTGTGGGCACTTCAATAACAGGCGTCTGGAACATTTTCAAGAACTCCTTTTCCTGTAACAGCGTAAATAAATAAGGCATCTAGCAGTAGATTAATATTGATATTGATGATCGTATGTAAATTCATAAAATGTCGATACTTCAGTTTTTGCAGTCCCGGTCATCCCGGAGAGCTTTGGATACAGCTTAAACAGCGATTGGTATGTGATTTGCGCCACTACAACCGAATCCGCCTAAAAAGTACAAGAGAATAAAGCTACCAAGACGAATTATAAGGTGGCAAGACACATATGACGACTGATAAACATCACTACATACCTGAATCGGTAAACCTTCTTTGGCCTCCACAGCCTGATGAATCCCTTCTGACCATCGTCGTTTTTCTTCTACTCTTCCCGTCAACTTCAGATAATTAAACGAGCATATCATTGTTTCATTGTGGGAACCAAAGAAAACCAATAAAAAGAACAATCACATATAAATGTGTTTTTTTACCTCATTTATTATAAGAGCCTTCCCGTTTTTAACAATGTATTGGACATCTTGGCGGTAAAACTCCTTGGCTTTCAACGCATTCATGACAAATCTACAATATTTAATGAGAGGATATAATCGAGTGACAAACTTAACGGTTACTCTATGAAAATAAGAAAATTATAAAATGCATATTACCTAGCCCAAGGATCATTCTCATCCCAAAGATCATTTGTTTCGAGAGCCATCTCCGCTAGGTTAATTCCTTCTTCGGTCAACTCCACAGAATTATCTTTAAGCTCTATATTGTAATGCTGTGCAGTGGAATAAACAATCCGGCTCGATGGATATCAATAGCCAAAAATAGAAATATATAACAAAAAAGAAATAGAAACAAGAAGTTAGATTACAAGGCCACGTATGAGAAGCTCAGCTACTTTGGCAGCAACCGGATAGCGTGCGGCATCCTTGCTAGCCTGAGATGCGGATCAAAGTTTTAGAGAAAAAATTAAGTTACTACTTCAAAACTCAAAACTGGAACCGAAAGACACATTAGGGGCACCACTTAAAATGGGAAAATATACCTCGCCACTTATCAGCAACGGGTTTCTCCCCTCATCAATTAGCACAGAATCAACTTCATCAACTATTGCAAAGTGAAACGGTTTTGGCCTGATAGACAACGTGCTATTAGTCCCAGAGAAATCTGAATCAAATATGCACTGTTAAAAGAAACATGGTAATACCATCTCATAACCAGTTGACCACTGCTTCCAGCAAGATTGTCTCTCAGATAGTCAAAACCAAGTTCCTATAATAATTGAATTACATCTATGAGAAAATACAAGTGACGCACGTTGAAATTGAAACAGCATAGAGGGACTTACTGAATTGTTGGTGTATGTAATATCGCATCTATAGTTCAACCTCCTTTCCTCAGATTTCATCCCTCTCTATATGTGGCAATACATAAGCAACAAAGTGAAGAGGAAGTTTTAAGGAGTAGTTTATGGATGTTATTAAGTATGGGCACATAGTTTAATAACTTACTTGAATAAGACCAACAGAAAGACCTAAAAAGCGATGAACACGACCCATCCACTCGGCATCACGTTGAGCAAGATAATCATTAACAGTAACCACTGTAAATCAATACATTATGTTGATCATATTATATAATATATTGGTATATTCAACATGCTTGCACTGTAATTTTGCTTCTAGCTTCCAGATAAACAAAACAGTATATTCAAAGTAGAAGAAGAGCAACGAAAGAGTGTACACGTACCATGAACTCCCTCGCCAGTCAAGGCGTTAAGATATGCAGCCAATGTTGAGACCAGTGTTTTTCCCTCTCCGGTTTTCATCTCAGCAATAGACCCGTCGTTAAGCACTGCACCACCAATAATCTAGCAATTGCAAGACCAAACTCTAATCAAGTTAAGCGTTTCATCACATAAATAAACTCATTGAACTTTATCTAATTATAATTAAGTTGTAGGACCGGTTTTCGACTCCGTAACGATTGCGAACCGAACGTGTGACGTGCGGAATCCGTACACGAACGTGACCGAACACAAGATCGTACAATAAACGTGATTCTTATTGATCAATATGACGATTACAAAGCACCGTGAATCACCTTCGAGGACTTTCTCTCTCTAGACTTTCTCTCTCTAAGCACCAAGCTCCAAGATCACAAAATGTCAAAAGTCTCTAATGAAAACCCTAAGTCTTCTATTTATAGGTACAAGGTATAAGGATTTCTCCTTATTTACAATATTGCCACCTTGCCTTTTTTATCTAATTATAACAATAAAAGACTAGTTAGATCAGTTTCTCGCTACGGATAAATTGACGGAGGCGATAGACATAAATGCACTAACATAAGTTAACAAACTCCAATTTTAACAAGCATATGCAGAGAGTAAGTGAGAGACCTGCACATCAAAATGACGCATGCCAAGCTTCCTCTTGGCAGCTTCGCGAACAACAGCAAACGCCTCTGTAATATAACTATGTAACGTAAATACTTATATTCAATCATTACATACAAAAAGAAACAAACTTTAAAGCAAAAAACATGAGAGGAGCTATTTAACAACCAGCTTGAATATCCGCAAGTGTCTCTCCTTTCCCCAATCGAAGACGGAACTCAGCAGTTTTCGCAGTCAGCTAATTCACCATCAAAAAACATTAAGACACTTAATACATTAAAAAACATCATGCAATGAAAAACAATAAAAACACTTAAACCTGCTCATCAGAGAGCTTCTGAATATGAGGCTCAAAGGAATTAACAAATCCCACAAGCCGATAATAATCCCGAACAACCCAGTAATTCAAGCTAGTAAAATCCCCCCATGTTTTGGTAACGCGTCCAATATTTTCCTGAAAATTAAACAGTTGAGACATTTCAACAAACAGTTGGTGGGCATATGGGTATTTAACTAATTCGAATGCAAAAAAGAGAGGGAGAAAAGGGGACTGTACTTTAAGAGATGCTGTGATTGTAGAATTGAAGCGATGGCGTCGTGTATTGAAGGAAAGAAGGGGGAAAGACGGGGTGGGTGGGGTATTGAAGAAGATAACGGGCGAATTGGAGCGTTGAGAGTTTGTGTGTGGGGTGAAGAATAATGGGTTCGAGAATGCAGAGGAGAAAGCCGCCATGTTGCTTGCAGTCGTTGATGGAGTTTGGTTCAGGAGAAACTATAATAACCTCATTCTGTATCGGCAACACTAATGAGGGTGACGGTCGGTGAATATGTTTGAACAGCTACAAGATTATATACATACGAGTATTTTTGCCCTCCGCGCGTTGCAGCGGCACGCGACGGATGGAAACATGTAGTAAGCCGACACACAATTTTAAAACGCAATATGTAAAAGTCAATTTAAAAAGTGTAAAACATAATGCATAAAACACAATTACAAAAAAAAAAAAAAAAAAAAAAAAGAGTAAAACACAAAGGTAGACATAGGTAGGTGTAGTAGTCTAGGGGTTAAAATGGAGTAATATTGCAAGGGATAAAAACACAAAGTCTAAAATTTGAGGGAAAATAAAGTAGTAGGGTAAAAATGGAAAGTATAAAAGTAGATGGGTGGTGGTGGAAAAGCATTGAAGGGGTGGTGGTGGAAAAGGCAAAGTGTAAACGTAGAGGGGAGGTGGCGGAAATGTGTAAACGATGAGGGGGTGGTAGTATAAATTAAAAGTAGAGGGTTGGTGTCGTAAATACGTAAAGATGGGTGGTGGAAAAGCAAAGCAGAGGGGTGATGATAGCAAAGTTTGAAAAGTGAGGGTTAGATTGTGGAAATTCAGAGTAAAGGGGGCGATTGTGGCAATGTATTAAAATGGAGTGTCGGTGGCGTAAAAGCCACCGACTTTGTATTTTAAGATAGTTAAGAATGTTTTCTCTTGAACACCAGATTGTTGCCATATGCCACGCGTTGCGGTGACGACATCTTAGTTGTTTACAGTTGGTGATACGTTTTGTGATGCGTTAACCATATGCAAACGCGTGTTTCGACGTATCCGATCCAAAGTCTTATGGTTACAAAAGAAATGGAATCGAACCCGCGTTGGTTCGTTTTAGTGAGGGTTTCACCTAACTTGAATTTACATGGCGGCATTAAAACATACAATAACATGAATTTGAACCGACTTGTTTCCGAACACATTTTATGTCAAAATATAGACCAACAAAAAACATACACAAAAATAAGTATAAAAACGCATTATTTTATCAGACCTGTCCAAACGTGCATTTATATCATTTATGTTGAAATGTGAATTTATACCTACACGTACACAAAAATATTAAAACGTAGATCAACTAAAAACGTACATAAAAATAAGGATGAAAACGCATTATATTTGATCAGACTCGTTTCCGAAAAAATTTACGTTGAAACGTAAATTTATACGGATACATACATAAAATTAACCATGTAAGAAAATTGTTTTTTTCTTTGAAGCTAAAGTATGAAAATACCCCGCGGGGGTAACACCCCGAAAACGGGTTTGGTAATTAACCCATGTTAATACTAAAAGACGGGTAAAGTGCCGCTAGTAGTAAAAATAACCCGGTAAATATTCGGGATTTAATAAGAAATCCTAATATTAAATACAAGCGAAACAAAGTTTTAATGAATTTAGTTTATAAGAGCCCGAGTTAACGGGACTTAAAATACTACGGATTATAACTCCCGGAACCCACCAAGTAACTAGGAGTATTAACCTAGTTAGTTAATGTCTTGACAGAATAGAACTAATGTGGCTAAGATACCCTTTAAATAACTTGTGTAAAGTGAAGGGACTAAACATGGACAATTGAATTAAAGTTTCAATTAAATAAAGTAGTAAACACAAAACACACACATACGTGGTGTGTGTTCTGCGATTTCAACCAGACAAGGAGGAGGTCCCAAGCTTTAACCCTAAAACACAGAAAATCAACAAATTGAAGCTCAAATCAAAACCCAAATCGATGCATGAACGCATATAAATGATCACCTAGTCGGGGGGATCACAAGGTATGTCGAATTTTCAGATTTGGTGATACTTTGAGATTATGATGAACAATCATAATCGAAATTCTGGAATGAATGTTAAATCTATGAGTGTTATTTTGATTATATCTTGGTTTAGAAGCAAACCCTAGTAGAAATTTTGATAAATTGTTGTCAAACAAGGGATTTGATAATTACCCTATTATGAGCTAAGTGGGTTTTGGTTGAATTGATGAAATTGATGTTCTAATGGTGTTTATAAACATCATACTAACTCATAAGAATGAACTACTTGAGCAAATTAGAGAGTTTGTTAAGAGTTCATAAGTAACTAGAAGTGGGTCTAGACATAAGAGTTAAACCATGATTTTGATGATCAAAGTGGGTATATGCTTATATTGACTGAAATTTACATGTTGATTTATCATTACTCGAGGTAGGAATTTGATGACATGTTAGTTAATTTGTCACCTCAAAAGATGATGTTCACTAAGTGGTGATTTTGATGTTAATCTTGGTAAAAATAACTAGTTAGGAACTAGTTAGTAAATATGTAAAATTATGCACATTAGGTGTTTGTTAAAATGCCTAAATGAGAACTAAGTGTTGATAATGTGCCTAATTGAGTCTTGTGAACTTGATAGTGCAATCATATATGTTAATCGGTGATTTGACTTTTAAATAGTCAAACCGACCGTTAATAAGATCGAATGGTAATTGTGATAGAAAATATGTAAGATGGAATAGTCATAATTAATGATGACTAATATAACCGTCTTACGAATTATGATGATAGTTTGATGCTTGACAAGCTAGGTGGAGGCTTGGAAAGGAAACGGGTCAAACGAAGCAAGTATGAAGGAAAAGCGTAATTCGGATGCAAGGTAAGTATAGCTTACACTAGTCTTAAATTGTGGAATGTTTTCTTATCATATAAATTATGAATGAGATATCTAAACAATTGAAATATGATGTTCCGTCGTGTAGTCGAACGGAACAAGAAAATCAAAGATGATAGAAACCATAATAATGGTTAAAAAGAAGTAAATCGATAAATTGGTCATATTATGTCGAAAGCAATACACGGTTTATAATTAAAATGACCGTACGGTGTTAAACGGGAAGAGTCATGTAGAGGAGATGATAATAAATATCATCTCGCAAAGATAAATGGTCAATTCGGCCAAACGGGTCAAAAGGTGTAGAAAACACCTTTTGACTATATAGACTAATGATTCTTTTGTCGAGTCATATGCTTACAGGAATAGATATCCAATGGATATTCGCATCGTTCTTAATTAGCGAATATAAAGCAAGGTATTAAAATTGGGTCTAATTGTTGATCCGATCCAGGTACGCATATTTATGATGTATGTAAAAGTGCTAATTTGGTCGAATAATTGGTGATAGCCCTTCATTGTAAAAGAAGGACCAAAATCGACCAAAACGCCCTTGTAGGCTAAATTGAACAAACAACCCTTAGAGGTTGTTTGGAAAGGAGTCTTATGATTAAACAAAAGTTTAGAACGAGTATGGGTAGTGAAAGATGTAATTCTTGGGCTAAAAGACTCCATATGAGTCTTTGCCGTAAAATGATATTTCAAGGGGAATAAATCCGGAACACATAGATATCTACTTTAAATCCAACACACATTTAGTAGTGATGGAAGAGTACTAGATAAGAAATATAGGTTACAACTGTCACACCCTGGCTTTTGCGGAAGCGTGGTTAATTTGGTGTGACTTCTTAATACCATAGCTTAGTCATAACAAAGCTATATGAATTAAAAATATGCAAGATCATCCATTAAGTTTTGAAAACCAAATACAGTACCATTGTTTAACGGGAACATACCCTAACAACCATAACCTTGTTCAACAGACATTACAAACTTAAAACATAACATAAACATGGTTTAAGGATTGTGTCTTGTCCAGGAAAGAGACACATCCCCTAAACCCCGGATGACCTCGGAAACTAGTGCAGCGGAAAACATGCCATACCGTGCCAAATCTCGTTAATTTCCTGGAATACATGTAAGTTAAAAAAAATCAACAATAATGTTGAGCGAGTTCATGTGTAAGTGAGTAAGTAAACCTTTGTGAGTATAAAGATAGTTTGTGGTATGTAGCAAATAAGGGGACTTGTGATCACCAATGGTTTGCAAGGCCACTGACATATGTGAAGTGCAAATAGGGAGACTCAAACCTAGCAGATTTCGCCACGGCATTAGTATGTGGACAAAGTCACCCCAAGGTCCGTTTCTAGTTTGGCCTGGGGCTGGGCTCGCTACACCCAGATAGATCTACCGCTCCTGTCCCTCGGTCCCGACATGAGGACTAATGGCCTCATATTGCTCCTACCCACTCACATGATCTGAGTAATAAACCTCCTTACGCTAACCATACCGTGTATAAAGTACTCGTAATCATAGTAACATGTATTTCACCCCCGCAGTTAAGAAAACTGAAAACAGTTAGAGAAAAGGGGGACATGAACTCACAGTCGGTGCGTCTCTACCAAGTACTCCAAATCAGAAAGCTGTGCGACGACCTACAAGTGCTAATTCTATTAGACGGATGGCCGTGCCTTAGCTTTATAGTTTATGTTTTTGGGAAATAGTTAGACAACTATTTCGTGTTTACTTTTTGTATACTTGGTAGTTAATCTCCTTCCCAAGGATGGGGGATTTAATACATGTGCGTTCATAAATATTTCCGTAAGCGCGTAAGTTACGTTTAACAATCGAGTGGTAATATAATTACCGATGTAACTTATATATTTATGGTGAAAGCGTTCGTATCATTTTGGAATCGTTAACGTTCGTAAATATTATTTTTACTCTAAAATAATATCTATGCATTTTCACAAAATAATCATAAACAGTGTGTGAAAAATATATATTTATCACGTTAAATTTTGTGAAAATCCCATCTCCGAATATTTAGTAAATAAAGTCATGGCGAAATTCATATTTCGAAAACATGTCAAAAATAATTCTAACACTTGTTGTGTATATAATTCTAAGTGTTAGGTTTTTAGAAAAATTTCGCCAGAGTTTCCTCTGTAACTGGAGGTGGCCACGCTTTCAAGCGTATCATTTTCTTTTACAAAATCAATTTCAACAACTTCCTTATTCAATCAAACAATTTCCGACACATCAAACTAGTCGACAAGTATGTAGATCGCATAATCGCATGAACTTGTAGTTTTTCCGAAGCTATAGTGTAAATCCCATTATATTTTGTGGATCTTTATATAAAGTAACTTTGATCTCGTAAAAACCTTGTCCTTAGAGAAATCCGTCTTTACAACTTCTCGTCATCTTTTACAAAAACGGTTATTTGTCGGATCTTTTCATTTCACAAGTGTTTACACACTTGTGGTTTATAAAAATCATATTTGTTAGTGTAAGATCCGTCTTTTAGAAAACCTGGTTTCTTTAACTCTTGGTCCTTTGAAAATACCACTTGCAGATACGTAGATCTGCTAGTTTTAAACACTATTTTGCAAGTAAAAATACTTTTACACAAGTTCATGTTTCGCGTGTGGTAGAGTTTCACCTTTTAACCCTTGTATTATCCAAAACAAGCTTATGTTAAGATCCATGATCTTACTAAACCGGGTTAAACGATGATCCGAGCTACCACATCATAGATCGGGTCTAAATAAACACATCTTTCAATTACTACAACTTTTACACAACTTACATGCTATTAACCACCATTTTTCATGTTTTTAGTAAACTTTTGTGCATCATCTTGCATTTTAACGAGATTTAACCGATATAATTCCTTTTAACCACTTTAGAATAGTTTAAAAACGAGTTCTAAGTATTATACCTCTAGCTCAAGGCTAGGGAAGATTCTTGACGAAAATGGCGCGGATAAAAGCAAAGCGGAGGGGTCCTTCGCGTTCCGTTTGCTCCAAGGCTCCTAATACGTGACCTTTGATGTATGAATGATGTTGGAATGGCAAGAACCAAAACCGAAAGTATGATGGATGTGGGTGGGGGTCTCGGCCGAAAGTGATAAAGAGAGGGAGAGAGTTTGAGGTTGGGATGTTGTGAAGTGAATGATCTCTAGTGTTTAGCTAAGAACTTATAGACAAGTTTAAAGGTTTTAACCCAATGGATTATGTGTTGTTTAGATATGGGACAAGAGGATTAAAATAATCAAATAGTGTACAATTGTGTTCCCCATGGTTTGGGGCCGGTTAGAGAAAAGGGGGGGGGGGGGGTCTAGTTCGATCTCAACTAGTAATTAGGTAGTTAGTTATGTTAAACTAAGTTAAGTTAAGTGTTTAACCCCATTACTAATGTGTAGTGTGTTACAACGGGTGTTAGGGTAATCAGGGACCCTAACTGGCTCAGAAAAAGAGTAATAATGAAAACCTCAATATTTTCATGTTCCGGGTATAGTCCGGTTGTTCGGTTGGATAGTAATCCGTTAAAGCGCTTAACAAAGCTTAAAGTGTCGTTATTACTCTTTTTAGTGACACAGCTTATTCTTCCAAAGTGTCAGGAATATTTTTCTCATGTATTGGCACTTTATTAGTTAGCTAGAAGCTGAATTGTTTAATAAAGTGCTGAGTTTTGCACTTTAAGTACGTTTTAGGCACATCCAGTCACTGTGACTTATCCCTAGAGACGCAGTTCTACAACCCTTATATCCCTACACTCACCATTAGTGTAGCAAAACATTTCTGGCTCATACAGGCCTTAGAGGCAGTGTTTGCCTGGTGCTGGCTTTATCAGCATGTTCAATAGGTTATCCGTGTATTGTGCTACTGTGCTCTTTGTGCATCATGTTTGTCACTAAGGTGCCGTATGTAAATAATGTAGTGACGATAAGTAAAGTATGATGCAAATAAGTACATGTATCAGATATCAAGTAGCAGTTCATCAGCTAGTTCAAACAAGCACAGTAATTAAGCAGTAATTAATCATTAATTAAGTCGTACGGATACCTGGTTTAGTGCGGGTTGTCACATTCTCCCCCCGTTAAATAAATTTCATCCCGAAATTTAAGTTCTGCTACTAGATGCAGAGTTCTTAGGAAAAAGGTGGGGGTATTTCTCTTTCATCCGGTCCTCACGTTCCCAGGTGAATTCAGGACCGTGTCTGGCATTCCAACGAACTTTGACGAGTTTGACACTGCTCCGGCGGGTCTTGTTCACTTTCCAATCCGTGACCTCAACAGGTTCTTCAACGAAGTGGAGCGTGTTGTCAACATGAATCTCGTCGATGGGAATGGCAACGTCAACTTGAGTTGGACTTCTCTTCAGGTTGGATACATGAAATGTATCGTGAACACCATTTAGTTCAGCAGGTAGGTTCAACTTGTATGCTACTAGTCCTATTCTTTCCAGAATTCTGAAAGGACCAATGTAGCGCGGATTTAACTTCCCACGCTTTCCAAAGCGTGCCAACCCCTTCCAGGGTGAGACTTTCAATAACACCATTTCTCCAACTTGGAAATCCACATGTTTCCGGTTTGGATCCGCACAGGCCTTCTGTCTGTGGCGAGCTGCTTCGATGCGTTTAAGAATCTGCGCGATCTTATCTGTCGTCTCTTGGACGATTTCGGGACCAGCAAGCTGCCTATCACCTGCGTCAGCCCAACATAAGGGTGATCGGCACTTGCGTCCGTAAAGGGCTTCAAATGGCGCGACACCAATACTGGTGTGGTAGCTGTTGTTGTATGAAAATTCGACCAAAGGTAAGTGTTTATCCCAGCTACCGCCCAAATCCATAACACACGCCCTTAGCATGTCTTCCAAAGTCTGTATCGTGCGCTCGCTCTGGCCGTCAGTTTGCGGATGAAACGCAGTGCTCAGATTCAATTGGGATCCAAACGCTTCTTGGAAGGATTGCCATATCCTTGACACAAACCTTCCGTCTCTATCAGAGATGATTGAGAGAGGTACTCCATGGCGCGCGACAATCTCTCTCATGTATATTTCCGCAAGTTTACTAGTACTGTCTTTCTCCTTGATTGGCAGAAAGTGTGCGGACTTTGTTAGGCGGTCAACTATCACCCAAATCATATCATGGCCTCTTGGCGTTCTTGGCAATTTCGTAATAAAATCCATTGAGATTTGTTCCCATTTCCACTTGGGAATCTCAGGTTGTTGCAGCAGCCCTGAAGGCTTCTGGTATTCCGCTTTAACCTTAGCGCATGTTAAACATTTGCTCACATAAACAGCAACGTCGCCTTTCATCCTAGGCCACCAATAGTAATCTTTGAGATCCTGGTACATCTTATCCGCTCCAGGATGGATAGAGTACCGTGACTTGTGAGCTTCATTGAAAATAACTTTCCTTAAATCACCAAACAGAGGAACCCAAATCCTTTTCTCGAAGCATAACGTTCCTTCCTCGTTTGGTACCAGTAGCTTCTCCATTCCACGGAGATATTCTTCTTCAAGGTTTCCCTCCTTGAGAGCTTCCTTCTACGCGGCACGAATGCGCAAGGAAAGATCGGTTCGGATAATCATCTCTAGAGCTCTAACCCTTATGGGCTTGATCCTCTCTTTACGACTTAGGGCATCGGCGACCACATTCGCCTTCCCTGGATGATACTTTATCTCGCAGTCGTAGTCGTTCAGCAATTCAACCCATCGTCTTTGTCTCATATTCAGCTCCTTCTGGTTGAATATATGCTGTAGGCTCTTGTGATCTGTGAAGATTGTACACTTCGTACCATAAAGGTAGTGTCTCCAGATCTTTAAAGCAAAAACCACTGCGCCGAGCTCCAAATCGTGTGTGGTATAGTTCTTTTCGTGCACTTTCAGTTGACGCGATGCGTAAGCAATAACCTTTTGGCGTTGCATCAACACGCAACCCAATCCTTGGCGCGATGCGTCGCAGTATACCACAAAATCATCTGTACCTTCTGGTAGAGCTAAGATAGGCGCATTGCAGAGCTTATCCTTCAATATCTGGAAGGCTTCGTCCTGTTTGATTCCCCAATCAAACTTCTTATCTTTCTGCGTGAGGAGCGTCAATGGTTGAGCGATTTTTGAGAAATCCTCAATGAACCTTCGATAATAGCCAGCCAAACCCAAGAATTGCTGAATCTCGGTTGGCGTCTTTGGCGTTCCCCAATCTTTGATCGCCTTGATCTTTGTTGGATCCACATGGATTCCATCTCCATTTACCACGTGCCCAAGGAATTGCACCTCTCGTAGCCAAAACTCGCACTTAGAGAATTTGGCATACAGCTGTTCTTTCTTTAGTAGCTCTAGAATGGCTCTAAGATGCTGCTCGTGTTCAGCCTTCGTCTTTGAATAAATTAAAATGTCATCGATGAATACAATTACGAACTTATCCAAGTACGGCTTGCAAACTCTATTCATTAGATCCATGAATACCGCAGGTGCGTTTGTCAATCCGGAGGAACTCGTAGTGCCCATAACGAGTTCTGAAGGCTGTCTTGGGAATGCTTTCCTCTTGTATCCTTAACTGATGGTATCCAGATCGAAGATCGATCTTAGAGTAAAAGCTTGAGCCTTGCAGTTGATCAAACAGATCATCGATTCTTGGTAGAGGGTATCTATTCTTGATCGTCAGCTTGTTCAGCTCCCGGTAGTCGATGCACATACGAAAACTACCGTCCTTCTTCTTGACAAACAGGACCGGAGCTCCCCAAGGCGAGAAGCTTGGTCGGATAAAACCCTTGTCTAACAACTCTTGGAGTTGTGTCGACAGTTCTTGCATCTCAGACGGAGCAAGTCTATAAGGTGCCTTAGCCACAGGCGCGGCGCCTGGAACTAAGTCAATGCGGAACTCCACTTGCCTCTGAGGCGGCAATCCAGGTAAGTCTTCTGGGAAGACTTCTGGGTATTCCCTTACGACAGGGATGTCTTTGATTCTTGGCTCAGCAGCCTTCTTATCCACAATGTGTGCCAGAAAAGCAACACATCCTTTCTGCAAACACTTTCGCGCTTTCAGGCAGCTGATAATTCTTAACGGCGTATCACGCTTCTCTCCGTGAACCACAATTGTCTCGCCATCATCGGTTGGAATACGAACAACATTTTCGTGACAAACTATCTCAGCCTTGTTGCCTGATAACCAATCCATTCCTACTACCACGTCGAAGCTTCCCAACTGGACTGGTAGTAGATCTAAAGCAAACTCACGCTCTCCTAATTCGATCACACAACCTCTGATAACTTCATTGGCTTCTACTAACTTCCCATTAGCCAATTCTATTGAGTAGGGAATATCTAACTTATTAGCGGCTAATCCAAGCATTTTCTTAAATTCTAGCGACACGAAGCTATAATCGGCACCAGTATCAAATAAAACGGATGCATAGCGTTGATTTATAGGGAACGTACCAGTAACGACATTGGGGTCCTGCCGCGCTTCCCTTGCTTCGAGTTGGAACACTCTTCCACGGGCTTGGTTTAACTCTGGGCAGTTCTTCTTAAAATGCCCGATATCACCGCAGTTATAGCATCCAAGTCTTTGCCCGTTTCCACCAGCTTGATCATTCCCCTGATTACGATTCACAGCGCCCGCTTGGTTAGCATTGTTGCCTCGATTTCCGTTTCCTCCATTGTTCCCCTGTGGGCGATTTCCAATACCACCACGGTTATTATTTCTATTCCCAAATCCTCCCTGGCCTCCCCGGCCAGCACTAGCCCAACAAGAATCTTTCGAGTGGCCCAGCTTTCCACATGCTTCACATATTTTCACATTACAATGCCCAGTATGGTGGCGTTGGCAGGTATTACACTTGGGCTGGGTGCCCTGGTATCCTTTTCCTTTCTTTTTATTACCGGCTGATCCTCCTTTCTTAACCGCCACACTGGCGCCCTGTTTGAAGTTTGAGAACTTCCGTTTGCTACCTCCTGATGACTCGACGTGAGTCTCTGTCTTCTTGGTCTTGATCTCATCAAACTTGTTCAGGCGAATGGCCTCCTCAGTGAGGGCTATGCTCAGATCAATCGCCTCAGTAATAGTCGCAGGCTTAGATGAGGTCACCATGCTTATGATTTGAGGGGCTAATCCCCAAATGAAGCGCTCGATTCGCTTGTATTCTGGCGTAACCATGTAAGGAACCACTTGAGATAAGTCATGGAATCTTTGAACGTATTCTGCTACCTTTGGACCGTCCATTTTCAAGTGCCAGAACTCGGTTTCCAATCGCTGGATTTCTGCGCGGGAACAATACTTTTTGCGCATGAGTTCTTTCAGTTCGGTCCAGGTCAGCGCGTAGGCAGCAGCTTCGCCTAGTGTCTGCACTTGTAGATTCCACCAGGATAGGGCTCCATCTAGAAACAGCCCTGAGATATAGGTGACTTGCTGATCCAGCGCGCACTTGCTCATGCGAAGAACGGATTCGGTTTTCTCAGCCCAACGAACAAAGGCGACAGCACCTCCTGTGCCATCAAAGTTTATGGGCTTGCAGTCTAAGAACTGCTTGTAGGTGCATCCGTGAGGTGGATTGTTATTGCCTTGGTTAATACTTCCGCTCGTTCCTGGCTGAGATGCTGCATACTGTGCTATGGCAGCAGCAATAATCTGCTGGAGTTCTGCCTCATTGGTTGGCATGTGTGTCTCACGTCTCGGCGGCATCTTCTAAAAGATGGTTTACGTTGGTCAGGCCATAGTAAAACGTACGTATATAGTAATAGTAATAGCACATAACATCTCATGTTATCAACACATCACAAATACCAATCACACAACATCCCATATCATAAAAATATAAGTAAGCAATCAAGCGAATCAAATATGGTGAGAATACTGCGATTGCCATATATCGAGACCACATAGTAAGTGTATCAGTACATCCCTGTGTCATACAATCATCAATCAACTAGGGGTTACATCACCCCTGTCCAAAAACTACAACATGTCAATGTCAAATACAAGTCAACAAAAGTCAGAATCAAATGTAGTCTCCAAAAATGCTGGGCAGTCCAACAATCGTCGTCTTCTCATCCTCGTCTACCCAAACAGCACTGATGAGCTCTATACAGATGGTGGTGGAGGAGGGGGAAAGTGGGTGTAAAACAAACGACGTAACTAGAGCCAGTCCTCCTCATGTGCTCGCTGAGTACGAATGATAGAGGCAACCTGCTGCTCTAGTGTAAAGAGACGGGCAGCATAATCTGGGGGTAAAGGTCGAAATGGCTGCAGAGGAGAGTGTGTCTGACCATGGCACTGGCATGGTGGCAGCTGAGCTCTCTCAAGCTCCTGGATGCGCTGCGTGTGTGACTCGTGCTGGGCGACAAAAGACATCAAAACGTCCTCGATAGTATACCCCATGTGGAACGAATGGTAGGGGTCAGTAGGTGGCATAGCAGAGTCTGGTGCCCAAAGGAACGGCTCACTGGTGGGGTCAAAAGGTGCCACATGAAATGGAGCAACAGAGGGTGGAACAGATGACATCTGGGGCATGAAGGGGGTAGACATCGGTACATGCCCAAAAGGGTGTGTCGAAGAACCTTCTCCAGCTCGTGCTGGAGGTGTAAACTGAGGAACTGGAAAGGAAGTATCAATGTGACGTGTATCAGGGATCTGTGGGGGAAATGGTGGAACATCCTCATCAGCAGGTATCCAACCGTGCTGTGCATGCTCATCTGGTGGATCCATGCGCGCTGCGAACAGTGCATGCTCGGGCTCTAGTGGAACGGGATCAAGTGCAACCAAAGGGTGAACATGTGCAATGTGCTCAACAGGATGGTCAATAGGTATATCAACAACAGGTAAGGGAACAACAGGATCAACAACAACATGATCGCCCTCTAACAAAGGAACATCCACGGGGAGATCGCCAACAAGTGGATCTGCTATAACAGGCTCAAAAGGTATATCAGCATGTACGGGATCATGCTCAAGCATGGGGTCTAGAGCGGCTGCCTGCTCAAAGGCGACGGCAGGGTCAGGGTCATCAAATGCCATCTCGAAGTCAAACTCTGGGTCGATAGGATCTACTGGGTCAGCTAGATCCTCCATGGGCTGATCCATAGGTATGAACTCGATATCACGATCTGGGTCGTATCCCGGGGGAAAGATAGGGTCAGAATCCTCTATGTCATCATGGTCAAACATAAAGCTGGGAATAGGTGCAACAGAGGATGCCTGGTCAGGATCAGAATCGTGCGCAAGGTGATGTGCGCTCAAAGTATGAGAAGGTGCGGATGCCACAGACTCGAAGGAGTCTGGGACAGGTGAATGAGCAGGTGACTCTGCGGCGGGAGCATCTGCGATCATCAAGAGATCATCAGCAACAGGAAGGGCCTCGCCCTGAGCATCCTCCTCTAAAGGCTCATCATCGAGTAGATCGATGTCGTCATCATCTCCGTCGTCGAGAAACAAACCATGGACAGGGTATGAAGCAAGTGGTACGGGAGCAGGAATCTCCACTAAAGGTAGGTACTCAGCAGGAAGGTCATCTGCAAGCTCATCAGCACCATCGGGTAGTGCGAAGGGCTGGAAATCGTCCTCATCAGTGCTGGTATAGTTGGACGTGTATACCTCATGCTCGGAGGGTGTAAGGTCATCAGATACAGTGGGTATAGGTCCTGTGGTGCCCGAATCGTCAGTACCAGCCGAATCCATGAGTCTGTAACACAAATATGCTCAAATAATCAATCATACAATCAGATAATCACATAAGTCACCAAGTAAGATATCACATAATTCTCCTAGTTTCACTAGCCTCCCAGTCTTCCTAGACTGCTCTTTCCTCCACCTCGACCACTTAGATCGAGCCTCGGTCCCCTTGACCGAGCCTCAGCCTTCAAGACTGAGCCTACTCTTCCTAGCCTTGCTAGCCACTACCTCGGTCACCTAGACCGAGCCTCGATCCTCCAGACCGAGCCTCAACCCTCCAGGCTTAGCCTATAATAAATCAACGTGCTCAACTACCTCGGTCACCTAGACCGAGCCTCGATCCTCCAGATCGAGCCTCAGCCCTCCAGGCTGAGCCTATAAATAATAAAATGTGCTCAACATTTGTTTGTAAAAATTTTTGGATCTGGACTTAAGTGGTATGCAGAAAAATGTTTTCGTGAGAGCCCTAGTGATCATAGTCTAGACTCGAGAAGGAATCCTAGTTCGCTATGATCAGAGCTCTGATACCAAGCTGTCACACCCTGGCTTTTGCGGAAGCGTGGTTAATTTGGTGTGACTTCTTAATACCATAGCTTAGTCATAACAAAGCTATATGAATTAAAAATATGCAAGATCATCCATTAAGTTTTGAAAACCAAATACAGTACCATTATTTAACGGGAACATACCCTAACAACCATAACCTTGTTCAACAGACATTACAAACTTAAAACATAACATAAACATGGTTTAAGGATTGTGTCTTGTCCAGGAAAGAGACACATCCCCTAAACCCCGGATGACCTCGGAAACTAGTGCAGCGGAAAACATGCCATACCGTGCCAGATCTCGTTAATTTCCTGAAATACATGTAAGTTAAAAAAAATCAACAATAATGTTGAGCGAGTTCATGTGTAAGTGAGTAAGTAAACCTTTGTGAGTATAAAGATAGTTTGTGGTATGTAGCAAATAAGGGGACTTGTGATCACCAATGGTTTGCAAGGCCACTGACATATGTGAAGTGCAAATAGGGAGACTCAAACCTAGCAGATTTCGCCACGGCATTAGTATGTGGACAAAGTCACCCCAAGGTCCGTTTCTAGTTTGGCCTGGGGCTGGGCTCGCTACACCCAGATAGATCTACCGCTCCTGTCCCTCGGTCCCGACATGAGGACTAATGGCCTCATATTGCTTCTACCCACTCACATGATCTGAGTAATAAACCTCCTTACGCTAACCATACCGTGTATAAAGTACTCGTAATCATAGTAACATGTATTTCACCCCCACAGTTAAGAAAACTGAAAACAGTTAGAGAAAAGGGGGACATGAACTCACAGTCGGTGCGTCTCTACCAAGTACTCCAAATCAGAAAGCTGTGCGACGACCTACAAGTGCTAGTTCTATTAGACGGATGGCCGTGCCTTAGCTTTATAGTTTATGTTTTTGGGAAATAGTTAGACAACTATTTCGTGTTTACTTTTTGTATACTTGGTAGTTAATCTCCTTCCCAAGGATGGGGGATTTAATACATGTGCGTTCATAAATATTTCCGTAAGCGCGTAAGTTACGTTTAACAATCGAGTGGTAATATAATTACCGATGTAACTTATATATTTATGGTGAAAGCGTTCGTATCATTTTGGAATCGTTAACGTGCGTAAATATTATTTTTACTCTAAAATAATATCTATGCATTTTCACAAAATAATCATAAACAGTGTGTGAAAAATATATATTTATCACGTTAAATTTTGTGAAAATCCCATCTCCGAATATTTAGTAAATAAAGTCATGGCGAAATTCATATTTCGAAAACATGTCAAAAATAATTCTAACACTTGTTGTGTATATAATTCTAAGTGTTAGGTTTTTAGAAAAATTTCGCCAGAGTTTCCTCTGTAACTGGAGGTGGCCACGCTTTCAAGCGTATCATTTTCTTTTACAAAATCAATTTCAACAACTTCCTTATTCAATCAAACAATTTCCGACACATCAAACTAGTCGACAAGTATGTAGATCGCATAATCGCATGAACTTGTAGTTTTTCCGAAGCTATAGTGTAAATCCCATTATATTTTGTGGATCTTTATATAAAGTAACTTTGATCTCGTAAAAACCTTGTCCTTAGAGAAATCCGTCTTTACAACTTCTCGTCATCTTTTACAAAAACGGTTATTTGTCGGATCTTTTCATTTCACAAGTGTTTACACACTTGTGGTTTATAAAAATCATATTTGTTAGTGTAAGATCCGTCTTTTAGAAAACCTGGTTTCTTTAACTCTTGGTCCTTTGAAAATACCACTTGCAGATACGTAGATCTGCTAGTTTTAAACACTATTTTGCAAGTAAAAATACTTTTACACAAGTTCATGTTTCGCGTGTGGTAGAGTTTCACCTTTTAACCCTTGTATTATCCAAAACAAGCTTATGTTAAGATCCATGATCTTACTAAACCGGGTTAAACGATGATCCGAGCTACCACATCATAGATCGGGTCTAAATAAACACATCTTTCAATTACTACAACTTTTACACAACTTACATGCTATTAACCACCATTTTTCATGTTTTTAGTAAACTTTTGTGCATCATCTTGCATTTTAACGAGATTTAACCGATATAATTCCTTTTAACCACTTTAGAATAGTTTAAAAACGAGTTCTAAGTATTATACCTCTAGCTCAAGGCTAGGGAAGATTCTTGACGAAAATGGCGCGGATAAAAGCAAAGCGGAGGGGTCCTTCGCGTTCCGTTTGCTCCAAGGCTCCTAATACGTGACCTTTGATGTATGAATGATGTTGGAATGGCAAGAACCAAAACCGAAAGTATGATGGATGTGGGTGGGGGTCTCGGCCGAAAGTGATAAAGAGAGGGAGAGAGTTTGAGGTTGGGATGTTGTGAAGTGAATGATCTCTAGTGTTTAGCTAAGAACTTATAGACAAGTTTAAAGGTTTTAACCCAATGGATTATGTGTTGTTTAGATATGGGACAAGAGGATTAAAATAATCAAATAGTGTACAATTGTGTTCCCCATGGTTTGGGGCCGGTTAGAGAAAAGGGGGGGGGGTCTAGTTCGATCTCAACTAGTAATTAGGTAGTTAGTTATGTTAAACTAAGTTAAGTTAAGTGTTTAACCCCGTTACTAATGTGTAGTGTGTTACAACGGGTGTTAGGGTAATCAGGGACCCTAACTGGCTCAGAAAAAGAGTAATAATGAAAACCTCAATATTTTCATGTTCCGGGTATAGTCCGGTTGTTCGGTTGGATAGTAATCCGTTAAAGCGCTTAACAAAGCTTAAAGTGTCGTTATTACTCTTTTTAGTGACACAGCTTATTCTTCCAAAGTGTCAGGAATATTTTTCTCATGTATTGGCACTTTATTAGTTAGCTAGAAGCTGAATTGTTTAATAAAGTGCTGAGTTTTGCACTTTAAGTACGTTTTAGGCACATCCAGTCACTGTGACTTATCCCTAAAGACGCAGTTCTACAACCCTTATATCCCTACACTCACCATTAGTGTAGCAAAACATTTCTGGCTCATACAGGCCTTAGAGGCAGTGTTTGCCTGGTGCTGGCTTTATCAGCATGTTCAATAGGTTATCCGTGTATTGTGCTACTGTGCTCTTTGTGCATCATGTTTGTCACTAAGGTGCCGTATGTAAATAATGTAGTGACGATAAGTAAAGTATGATGCAAATAAGTACATGTATCAGATATCAAGTAGCAGTTCATCAGCTAGTTCAAACAAGCACAGTAATTAAGCAGTAATTAATCATTAATTAAGTCGTACGGATACCTGGTTTAGTGCGGGTTGTCACAACAACGCTAGATTAGAATGAAAGCGAAATTGAGCTTAAAAGTGCTTAAAATATCCTTAACGGGTCAAAATAAGCATACTAGTGAAAACGGGTTTAATTTGTGTAATAAACCTATGATTAGAACCTAATATGGTATATCAAAATTATTTGATGAAGTGTATCAAATATAGGAATCAAATAAATACGTTTGTTTGATAAAATGCATAACCGGGACAAAATTTGGTATAAAGGGTAATAAGCCGAAGACTTAGAAGTCTTAAATTTTGTTAAGCCGAATGTCGGATTTTAACTCCAAATGATGGAGAATCAAATTACAAACACGTAGGAAGAAACGGTAGGTCAAACGGATAAGCGGTTTGAAAGATACGAAAGATTTCGTGTCAAGTTACGGCAAAAATGAAAAGCTGGAATGCAGGGTCCACCGTAAATTACGGTGCCACCGTAATTTACGGTGGAGCTAATATATTTACGGTAGGTTTCTACTGTTTTACGGTGGAAACTTAAATAACCAGAGGCCACCGTAAATTACGGTTCCACCGTAATTTACGGTGGTGGCCAGATTGAAAACTTTGTTTTTGTTATATATTGTTTCTCGGACTCGTTTAAATACGTTTTAAGCCCTGCATGACTAAAGCATTTCGTGTTTATGAAATGTAGGTACACCTTGGATGCCGGAAGACGATCAAGCTCAACGAAGAACCGAACACGCTAAAGACACACGCTTCCGCACTTTGCTACGTTGTAATTTTTAAACAACGAATCCAACCACGTGATGTAGAATAACTCATGATTTGTAAAAGTTTCAACAAACCCGTATTTTTATAGCATGTGTAGTCTTAACTACACATCTAATCATTGGTAATTACATACAAAATCGTTAATTAGTAACTAGGGTGTTACAGGGGGGGGGGGGGGGATTTGAAAAGTTTGAACTCAAGGAGGAGTGAAAATACCATTTTATAAAGTTTTTAGAAAGTGTAGGATGTGTAAATGTTAATTTTAAAAGTTTAGTGCTGTTTGTGTCAATATCTACACTTTATGGACAATTTTCTCTTTTTGTCATGCTACCGACCATTCTTTTTAACATATATAGTAATTTGTAGCTCTTTAGGTTAGGTATAAAGTTTTTTTTTTCCATTCTTTTTAACATATATAGTAATTTGTAGCTCTTTAGGTTAGGTATAAAGTTTTTTTATTATTTTTTTTTTTGAACGGTGATTGACTCCAACAGTCGAGAGGATCACACCCACATTGCATGGGTCCCTAGTCCCCCTCGGGCGAGGCATCCGAGGTTGACCATAGGCGCTCCACGAGAAAATTTCCAGCCGACAGCCACTTGACTGCCGTTGCAGCCTCCGCACTCAAGAGCCGGAGTAACCGCACTGTAATAGAAAACTCGTGTGCGGCTCAAGACTCGAACCCGGACTATTACGCACTCAAGGCTCTTATCCATCATTGCCATGACCCCTCAACCAAGGTTGGGGTCATTTACCCCCAAATGCAATAGGTGAGGATTGAACCCGGGTCTCCAAGGAAACCCAAAGATCTTTCCACCACTCCACTACAAGTGGGGGATTAGGTTAGGTATAAAGTTACAATTAAGGTATATAATAATTTCTAGCTCTTACAAGATTATATAAACAAATAGATGGGGACCGTATGATATTTTGACAGACAGAGAAATAGATGTAGCACTTTTTAATCCTTGTTAAAGACTTGTGTGACTCATACGACTTGTATGATATGACAGGTAGGCTGGTGTACACTATTGAATGGAAAGTTTTCTTTTGCACCATCCTATATTATTAAGATATACTAATTATGTTTTAGCATTTTGCACCATCCTATATTAAGATGCTAATTATGTTTTAGCAATTTAGCATTAAAAAATTAATCATTTTTATTTCAACCTTTTTAATTTTTCGATATATATATATATATTTTTGTTTTTTAATGAATTATCCATAATCCATAACACTTGGGGTGTCCCAGTGGCCACCAGCACCCGTTACAAACTAGTGTGGGCAGGTTCGAGCCCTGGTTCAAGCAAAATGCCCACCCGGTAGGGTATTAACCGTCAGGCAGCGTTGTTGGATCGCTAGCTTGGGAAGATGCTAATTTTTCGATATATATATATATATATTTTTTTTGTTTTTTAATGAATTATCCATAATCCATAACACTTGGGGTGTCCCAGTGGCCACCAGCACCCGTTACAAACTAGTGTGGGCAGGTTCGAGCCCTGGTTCAAGCAAAATGCCCACCCGGTAGGGTATTAACCGTCAGGCAGCGTTGCTGGATCGCTAGCTTGGGAAGATGCTAATTATGTTTTAGCAATTTAGCATTAAAAAATTAATCATTTTTATTTCAACTTTTTTAATTTTTCGATATTATTATTTTTTTTTTTAATGAATTATCCATAATCCATAACACTTGGGGTGTCCCAATGGCCACCAGCACCCATTACAAACTGGTGTGGGCAGGTTCGAGCCCTGGTTCAAGCAAAATGCCCACCCGGTAGGGTATTAACCGCCAGACAGCGTTGCTGGGTCGCTAGCTTGGGAAGGGGGATCCCTTCCGCGGTCAGGGGTACCGTGCATCTACCCTTTTTTTTAATATAGTGTTTGAACTCGCTTATACACACATGTGAGGTGCCACAGGCGGAGGAATGCAACTACAATTGCTTACAAGACTAGCTGTAAGATAACTTACCAAGAATTGCACCATAGTTTATGATGCAAAAACGGAATATATTTAAGTTAGTCTTACAAATAGTTGTAATGGTGTTAGTACAAGAAGTGTGAAAATGATAGCATAAGTATCTCGATATTTAGAAACTAAGCCAAGATAGAGGTAAGGGGAAAGGAGAGGTGAAGCAACGTATAGCATAATTGGGACGTATAGCATAGACGGTAAGCAGGTGGCAATGGCGTTAACTGTTGTTGCAGGGAGATAAAGAAGGAAGTCGGATATCAAGTTAACCAACAGTCCTTATGTAAATATAATACTTAAACGGTTGAAACAAATAAATTGATTAAGCTTTTTGAGTATTGGGACATTATCAACCTATTATATTTATAACAATGTGAAGTGGTTAGATTCTAGGATCACTAGTGAGCTATATATAAAATAAGTCATGATTAAAGTGTGTCGTTGAAATAGATATTAAAGTTGCAGACAAAAACAGAATAATACACCACAGCAGGATGAAGTTCAAGTATGCATGAAACATGTAAAAGGTGTCAAATGCTTCATTCAAGTCCACATTCGAGACTAAAGAAATAGTAACCAGATGTGGTGAATGCTTCACTTATTTTCGCCTATGGATTTTCCAGCATCGTCAATCTTCTTCACCAATCCTAATGTAGTAGAACCTGTCAAATTAAAAAAAAAATCAAAAAGGAAGATTGTGTTACACAAGAAGTCGATATAATCGTTCTTCAAGTTCTATTTAAGCATCCAACTTGCAACTTTGTGCTGTTGAGGAACCAATGGGTTATATACTTATATTACCACTTACCAGAAAGTATGACCGACTTGTTTTACAGGTTTCTAGCTTCTTTCCTGGATGGTACATGATTTAAAGAAAAAAAAAAGAAAGAAAAATACTAAAGGTTCGTGGGCTGAACAACAACGTTTGGCTAAAATAAACGCACAGTTGTCAAAACCATGTAAGGCTAACTACTGGTAGACACAACACACGGAGCTTCTAAAATTGTGTTATGTCCTTTTATCATAACTCAACACCAATCAATAAAACACATACAGTTAATTACCCACAAAAGAACTTATAATGTGTAAGAGTGTCTACTTTTTTTGTTTATCAAAAGGTATTTTCGTCGCGTATTTTTGGACCTATGCCTCCTTTGGTTTTGGTAATCAGGCATTCCTATACATGACAATGACCTAATGTTGAAGACTCCGCCGTTTTTAACATATATTTGGAAATCGAAAACCGGAACACCTTGTGCACATTGCATGTTTTTATCTTCATCCTGAATAATTTTCAAACAACCTTCATAGTAAAATTCAACCGCTCCTACAGCAGCAGTAAGTAATAGTGAAAACAACTTTAAATCATTTAATCAACTAAAGTCTAACATTGTGATAACAGGGGGTTATTGCAATAAATACATAATTAATTTGGTACCTTCTGTAAATTATCTAATATAAAACATTCTAGATTACAAGTAACTGATACACCTTGCAAGTCGTTTTGAACCACTAGAAATATCATGGATAAAGCGAAACTTAAATGAAGGCCAAATGTCACAAAGAAGCATGAAAAGAAAACATATAGATTCAATTCATCATACATCAATAACAAAATATATAAAAAACCCTACAACTGAAAAATCACTCTACACTATAAAATATCTCCTACAACATAAACCTAGGTGAATACTAAAGCCCAAATCTTCAACATTTCAACCCCACAAACAATCCAATCACCAAAACCAGCCCTAATTTCACAACGAACAACAAAATCTCCATTTCAAAACTCTACTTCCCAACACAAACAACATTCAGCTTCACCAACACATAACTTAACCTGTTCACATTCCAACCACCATTCCTGATTCAAATTCAGTCAGAATCGCAGCTCAATAAACACTTCACACAGTAACTGTGTGACAAAATCGAACCAAAAGATCAGAAAATTAGAAAAAGATGCGATAAACTCAAAATTTGTACAATCGAGCTGGAACTATTCAATCAAAAACCTTCAAAATTTTCCCTCCAAAAGCAGAGAAGAAAAACTAAAAGGATGAACAAAAATTTGTGTATAAGAAATACTCGTATTTGATACGCTCAGCTGATCAGAGTAATTGGTTTCTAACTCGCATGAGAGACGCCTTTGTTACGAACGTAAAAGAACTGTTCTTTTTCTCAGTGATCCATCCTAACCCGTTAGACTTTTCTTTCCTACCCATCCTAACCCGTTTGCTCTTTTTTTTTATTTTTGAATCAGCCCATCATAACCCCCTTGAGAATTATAGCTGACCCAAAATAGCCCATAAGTTTGTATTTGAAGTCCAAAACAACACAAGTTGGAACACTTCACGATTAGTGAAACAAAAAGTGAAAGATATGCTTAACTCATGATGGGCAAATAAGCAGGCTTAAGTGATAAAACTGGTGAGAAGACTTTAAACAGTCAATACTGGTGATTTTTTCAACACCAAAGAAGTTTGACCCTGCCAATTTTACAACACAACAAGCATGAGGTACAAGCACTCATTTTGATTGGAAATTAAACTCCTCTAGACACTAGGAAACATAGAAAAGGACAGTACTTTGAGTTACAAATTAAACCATCATATACAACTAATGCATTATGCATGTGATGGTATTCTAACAATCAACAAACTGCAGATTGATGTGTGTCACATGCCAAAAGTACAGGTCTAATTGCTATCTTCCCTAAATCAAATTGGTGGTTTTATGAACGAGTTTGGTGCTCAAACAATATGACTTGTGCCTTTGACAACATATTTTGAAGTGAAACAAAGAACCATGATTCTGCATGCAATTAAAATAACGCATTTTTGAGCCTATGGACCCAGCAATGGAAAAGAAGGAAAAGTGTAAGAAAATCATATGAATGATTACACATATAAATACCAGCCTAAAGACCAAGTTTTCATTGATTTGAGAACAAATCTCCTAGCAATTGTCACACATTAGCGATGAACAAGGCTAGTGACATTTAGCTTGTTCGACACTTCGACTAATATCCCATTCTAATCATAAGTATTCAAAAGAAAGGGTTATAACTAGTTTGCTGTTTCCATGTTATATGACATGAAGACTAATGAGCACTTAAGAAAACTTTGAAATTTCTTTCCTCGATAATTTAGAAATGCTAGATGATCATGGCATAGTAACATACTGTGTAACACTACTATAACAAAAAACCAATGATTAGATAGTGACTTGAATGGATAACAATATTAATATCCAGAATTAAAACTCAGGTCATATAAGGGCTTCTGGTCGTAATGAGTGGGCGTGAGTCTTATGAAATATTCCAGTCTAACAAAACATTACGAAAACATAAAATCCTTATGGAGCTTGCAGCAAAAACTTAAAAGAGCAGCAACTTACTGGATAATTAGATTGAACGGAAAGTAGCTCTTTTGTGGCTGATTTTACCACCATCTGAAATGAGCATAACTCCTGTTGGTGGAAGCAAGTCTATGAAGGTCCTCCCTTTTCTTACGCACATCTCCCCGTTTCCTGTAAGCATCCATAATCTGAGCAAACAAACATTCCTCCAATCTCGAGCTGTTTTTAGATTTCTTTTTGGACTTAATAGCTTCATCAAGAATCCAACGAACAGCTAGGGTTTGTTGCCGATCCCTATCCACAACCCCAGGAACATCATAAATATTACCCGCAATTCTCACTTTCGCTACTTCACAAACCGGTTTCACATTCTCCAAAGCATCAGATATAAGTTCGATTCCATCGCGATCAGTGCGTGCCAAGCGATGAAGCGTCTCATGAAAAATCGCGCGAACTCTCGTCTTTTTACCCTGCTTCATGCGAAAATTGACCAGCTTGTGGATCAATTGCTTTTTCTCACCATCTAACCCTCCCATATAGTTGAGAATTTCTGAGCCAGTGTAGGCGGTTTTCAAAGCGGTTGAATAATGTTGCAACAGAAGTGGTGTGATAGGTGCACATGAACCATGAAGCTCTTTTACAATACCATTCCATCCCTTACCAGCAACAGCTCGAATCATCTTTCTTAACCTAATCTGAGTGATTTATTATAGCTAATTACAAGATTTGAAAACCTATAATCATATAAATAACTAGAAATAAACTTGATTGATATTGCATATGTAATAAACGCCGAAATTAGTACCTAACTAGCATCATACTTGAAACATTGATGTGTAAATCAAACATAGGGCATATATGATGAACAAACTTTAACATTTTTTTGTAGTTAATGAACGAATATACGTACGCAGATTCGCACAAATGTTGATTAAGTAGAAATACGGGCTCATTTTCCTACGTGTGAAAGTTAAAATCGACGAAATCACGTACCTGCTAGGTGCTCGAATGGAGATCGGTAGAATTCAAAGATTTTGATTCAGAAATTGGGGGCAATCGTAACCCTAGAGGGAGTGACAGCAAATCGGCGGGGTGGGAAAGGGTTTAGACAAAGGAAAATACAAGTATGCCCTTCTATTGTATTCTAAGGCCATAGTGTATGGCTTACCTCCGTCGCTAAGAGGGGGCGCTAAAGGCTCACCGCCGATATTTCCACATATTACTGGTGGGACTGGTGTGGAGTAACGTGACGTAGTTGATATTATCATCGACAATTAATCACAATTCAATGCACAGCGAAAGTCTGAAAATAATTATAATACAAACCGATTTGAAAGTACAATAAAATATTATACCACGGATTGTAAAGGGATCCACAGGCGGATCAAAACAAAAGAAATATTGTTCAACAGACTTAAAGTGATAAAAGCTTGCAAGACTCTTTATTTAATCACTCAGGAGTATCCAGCCCATTACGCGTAGTACCTGCACTTAACCTTTTTGGAAATTACGTCAGTTTACACTGGTAAATACAATTAACTGACTCTTTTGAAAAGTGTTTATAAAAATTGATTTGAATGCACAAGTCACAAATAATCTTTTATAACTTGGGACAATTATTTTAAATATAATCTTATATACAGTTTTACATGTTTGTCGTCCATTCGGGACCCAGTTAGAAGAGCCAGATAAGATTAATAGACACACCACAAGTATAGGCCCACAAGAGAGTGAGATACCGTTTATACATACGCAACTGTCAGGTGTATGCCTACACCCCGTGCTTAAGCCGTGACCATTTCTAATAAATAAATGAGCCGAGGATATCCAGGACATGGTCATTAACCCCCCAAAGGCATTGCATCAAACAAAACAGATTAAAACGGGTTATGAAAATCATTAATCACAATCCGATTAAATGATTTCATACCCGACCAAGCGGTATTATTATAATACCGTATCCTAAGCCCGTATAAGGAAAATAAGTTAAAAGTATTTACCTGAGCTAAAAGAAATTTTTATTCTCAGCCGTATATCAAATCAGCAAGTACAAGTATCTTTTACTGGGCTCCTAATTAGAGTACTTAGCACGAATTTTGAACTTTAGAAAGCTTCCTTGAACACCAGGAGGCTCCAGAAAGTGAGTTAGAGTGAAATTCTTTCCAGTGTGCAAGAACAAGTGCAACAATGTGGGTATATATAGGACTTTAGGAGCTCTAAGATCATTCCATTTGTACCTAGGAGGTAATTCAGATGATCCCAAGTGTCCCTAGGGCAGTAAAAACCAGTTGCCCAGTCCCTGGTATCGAAAACAACCATGCAAAGGCGGTGGAACAGGCTGCAACATGCAGCTGTGCAGGATTTTGTCGCTGGCACTTCTGTCGCGGCCCGCGTTGACAAGAGAGGATGTCTACGCGGCCCGCGAGAACCTGTAAATCCGGTAAAAACTTTGCAAACTTTGCAATTTCAGTCCCTGGTCCAATTTAAGTTTATTTAACTTCCTTTTATTGCACTTATGACCCCCATAATTAACTATTAAGGGCCTTGGGTCATTATTTAACTCCGTTAAGCTCCCGGTTAGTTGCAAGATCACCCGAAACGTCTTGTTTTCACCGAAACTCCATGAAATTATTATCTGATATTCTTGAGAGCAAAATATACAATTATTACAATGCTTTTGGGATTGTTAAAAGGTCACTCAGAGGTAACATTTAACATGTTGACACTTTTAACCCCTATGCTTCGTGAAATCCTTAATTTAAGCACAAACGACTTTCTATGTTCGACAATTTATTCATTAAAGAATACGAACGTCGTGTGAGGTCAATCAGAGGCACAAGATTGGCATGCTGACACTTTGGATCCTTTTACTTACATATTTACATTGTTTGACAATTGAAGTCCCTCCAGATCAATTCATTACACGTTTAAAGTCCATGACACGTGTCTTTATTATATTGGACATGATTTTGCGAGGTGTTACATCCTCACCCCCTTAAAAGAAATCTCGACCTCAAGATTTACTGAAATAAATGAGGATACTTCTGTTTCATTGTAGATTCAACCTCCCATGTGTATTCGGGGCCTCTACGGGCATCCCATTTCACTTTGACAATTGGCACATGCTTTCTTCGAAGCTTCTTGACATCTCGATCCTCGATTGACAAAGGTCTTTCAATGAACTTCAAACTCTCATCAATCTACACGTCCTTATGTGACATTGCTAGCGACTCATAGGCTAGACATTTCTTTAGATTGCAAATGTGGAATACATTATGAATTCCAGTGAGTTTTTCTGGCAGATTTAGGTTGTAAGCTACCGTTCCGACACATTCGATGATCTCAAATGGTCCTATGTATCTTAGGCTAAGCTTGCCCTTTTTGCCAAAACGTGTTACCCCTTTCCAGGGTGACACCTTAAGTAACACTTTATCTCCTACCTCGAATTTCAGAGGTTTACGCCTTTTATCTGAGTAGCTTTTCTGCCTATCTCTGGCGGCTTTGAGACGATCACGGATCTGCACAATCTTATTTGTCGTCTCCAGTACTATATCAGGTCCTAACAGTTGGACATCTCCAACTCCGCCCAACAAACTGGCGTTCTACACTTTCTTCCGTACAAAGCTTCGAAAGGCGCTGCTTGAATACTCGAATGATAGCTATTATTATACGAAAATTCAATCAACGAAATATGGTCATCCCAACTTCCTCCCAAGTCTATAACACAAGCTCATAGCATATCCTCAAGCGTTTGAATTGTACGCTCGCTTTGCCCATCCGTCTGAGGATGATAAGCAGTGCTGAAATTTAATCGTGTGCCTAAAGATTGCTAAAAGCTTTTCCAAAAATGCGATGTGTATCTTGTATCCCTATCAGAGATAATAGATACTGGCACACCGTGGAGTCGTGGAGAGATACTATCTCACTATCTTATCCACGTACAATTGAGCTAGCTTATCGGAGCTGTGTGTTTCTTTAATAGGCAAGAAGTGGGCTGACTTGGTCAATCTATCGACTATAACCCAAATAGTATCATTTTCGTGCTTTGTCTTTGGTAACTTAGTGATAAAATCCATGGTTACCATTTCCCATTTCCAAGTGGGAAGTTCAGGCTGTTGTAGCAAACCTGACGACTTTTGATGCTCTGCTTTAACTTGCGCGCACGTCAGACACTTGGCCACATAAGTGGCTATAGATTTCTTCAAACTTATCCACCAATAATTTGCCCTTAAATCCTGGTACATCTTATCACTGCCTGGATGTACTGAATATTTCGAGCTATGAGCTTCTTGAAGGATCACGTCTCTACGTCCTCCATAAATTGGAACCCATATTCGACCATTCAATCTTAGGATTCCATCCTTGCCATATGACAATTGATCAGCAGTGACGCCTAACTTCTCATTCGGGTAGTTAGTTTCTAATACAACTTCCTTTTGAGCGGCTAATAATCTTTCATTCAAGCTGTTCTTTAATTCAATGCTTTTGGCGTTTATTCTAATAGGTTTGATCCTTTCTTTCCTGCTTAAAGCATCAGCGACTACATTCGCTTTGCCTGGATGATATCGGAATTCACAATCATAATTGTTCAAAGTCTCCATCCAGCGACGTTGCCTCATGTTAAGGTCTTTTTGATTGAACAGATGCTGAAGGCTTTTATGATCAGAATATATCACACACTTGGTTCCATATAAATAATGTCTCCAAAGTTTCAGTGCAAATACAATGGAACCCAACTCCAAATCGTGGGTGGTGTAATTCTTCTCGTGCACCTTTAATTGACGTGAAGCATATGCAATAACCTTGCCCTTCTGCATAAGCACACAACCCATACCTGTGTGCGATGCGTCACAATAAACCACAAACTCTTAAATTCCTTCTGGCAATGTCAACACAGGAGCATTGCTTAATTTCTGCTTCAGAATATCAAAGGATTCTTGATGCTTGGGACCCCAGTCAAACTTGACATTCTTGCGGGTCAATGAAGTCAAAGGTGCAGCAATTCTTGAAAAGTTCTCAATGAAACGTCTGTAATATCCTGCTAAACCCAAGAAGCTGCGAATTTCTGTTGGTGTCTTGGGCGCTTGCCAATTCATAATCGCTTCAACCTTAGCAGGATCCACTTGGATACCACGCTCACTTACTACGTGTCCAAGAAATTGGACTTCACGAAGCCAAAACTCACATTTCGAAAACTTGGCGTAGAGCTTCTCTTGCTGTAGAAGTTTAAGGATACACCAGAGGTGTTCTTCATGATCGGCTTGATTCCTCGAATATATAAGTATGTCATCAATAAAAACAATGACAAACTTGTCTAGATACGACTTGAAAACGCGATTCATGAGATCCATGAATGCTGCAGGTGCATTAGTGAGCCCAAAAGGCATCACTAAGAACTCGTAGTGTCCATATCGAGTTCTGAGTGCGGTCTTGTGCACGTCTTCGTCTCTGGCCTTCAACTGGTGATAACCCGATCTTAAATCGATCTTTGAAAAGTAACTTGCTCCTTGAAGCTGATCGAATAGATCATCGATCCTGGGTAACGGATATTTGTTCTTAATTGTAACCTTGTTTAACTCGCGATAATCGATGCACAGACGCATCGAGCCATCCTTCTTTTTCACAAACAGAATCGGTGCTCCCTAAGGGGATGAGCTAGGCCGGATAAAACCCTTTTCCAATAAATCATCCAACTGTGTTCTCAATTCTTTCATCTCAGTTGGTGCCAATCGATAAGGTGCTCTTGCAATTGGTGTTGCTCCAGGAATGATATCGATTCTGAACTCCACTTGCCTATTTGGAGGTAAACCAAGTAGTTCTTCAGGAAAAACGTCTGGATATTCGGAAATAACTGGGATGTCTTCAATCCCGGGCTTTGGTTCATCAATGGTTACCTGTGCCATATAAATGACACAACCTCTCTTCATACACTTCGATGCCTTAAGCATAGACACTTGCTTAGGCAATCCATACTGAGTATCTCCTTGAATCGTAAGTGGCTCACCATAAGGAGTCTTGATAACTACTTGCTTCTTATCACATACAATTTGGCCTTGGTTATGAGATAACCAATCCATGCCTATCACTATGTTGAATCCTGCCAATTTCAATGGAAGCAAGGATAGCGGAAAAGAGTGCTTCCTAATGGATATAAAACATCCATCTAGAACTGTTGAGGCAGTTTCTATGGTACCATCGACCAATTCTACTTCATACTTTATGCTTAGAGTTTTAACAGGCAGATTTAACAATTTACAAAATTTGTTGTCTACAAAAGACTTGTCTGCACCAGAATCAAACAATACTCTAGCATAAACATCATTGATAAGAAAGGTACCTGTTATCACGTTGTCGTTCTGAATGGCCTCCTGAGCATTCATTTGAAAGACCCGAGCATTGGTCTTTTTAGCCTCCTCAGGCTTCTTTGCAAATTTGGGGCAGTTGGTCTTAATGTGCCCTTTTTCGTTGCAACCATAACAGGTTGCATCTTTCAACTTCTTGCATTCCAAAGTCTTATGCTCTTTGGACTTGCAGATCCCACATCCAATAGGCTTTGACTGCGATTGTGATTTTAACTCAAACGTACATTTTCCAAAATGATGTTTCTGACAGGTCTTGCATTTGGGTTTCTCACCCGACTGTTGGTTGTCCTTTTTAAACCCAGAACTCTTCCTATGATCCGAGTTCCCTTTCCGTTTCTTATCAGAGCGATGAGAACTCTCATCCTCCCGCTTTCGCTTTCCATCATCAGAAATTTTAACAAACATGTTTCTGATAGCATCAAGTGTGAGAGATAGAGACAGATCTACCACTGACCTGAATATGGTAGGTCTGGATGCTTTTACATTTGCCTTGATTTCTGGAGCTAAACCTCCAATAAATCGAGCTATGCGCTTTGGTTCCAGTGTGACCAAATAAGGAACCAATCGAGACATGGTGTTGAAACTTGTAAGGTATGCTTGACAATCTAAATTCTTCATGACCAAGGTCAAGAAGTCAGTTTCAATCCTTTCCACCTCATGCTGGGGACATAAATTATCTTTGATCAACGCAACAAACTGATCCCAAGACATGTTATACAACGGGATCTTTCCTGTAGCTTGGATTAGGGACCTCCACCAAGCTAAAGCTTCACCTTTAAAAGATTGTGAAACAAACTTCACAATGTCCTGTTCTGCACAACCATTAATATCAACTACTGTATCCATCTCATCGAGCCAAGTCATACAATCAATGGCTCCTTTCTCCCCTGTGAAGTCCCTGGGCTTGCAGGAGATGAAATATTTATAAGAGCAAGCCTTAACACGTGGCTCCTGATTAAACACAATTTGTTTGGATGGAACACTTCTCTGATTCGATGAGTGACGAGAATCGTCCTTCTTTGACTCATGTGTTTTAGAAGGGGGCTTACTATGAGCCACATATTGAGTCTTAGTGCGAGTACCACTTGATTCCTTGAACTGTCTGTCAAGGGCTCGAGTAACAACATTATCTTTTAAAGCTTGTAGGTCTGCACCAACTACATTAACTCTGGTGGTATCGTTCCTCTCCCTGGGGTGACTGTTAACCTCTTCTGATTTAGTCATGTAGCTTGATTGCTACATAAAATGATAACAATAATTTATTCAGAAATCTTATTATGGAATTGTCATTGTGACAATTCATTAACCATGGTAAATACAAACCATATTGGTTATTTTGTTAGTCATATTTATTTAGGGTTTTCATTATAATTTTATCCTTAGTTATAATTCATTAAGGATATTAGAGTGGCACAAAAGGCCTAGTCACAAGGACAATTTAAAATAAATATAAGCCATGATCTTAGAAGATTGAGGCATTAAGGTTTGAACATAGTTTATTACCTTTTCTTGACAGGGAGTCGTAGACTACAACTGTCTTTTGTCTTATTTGACAATTATTATGGCCCGTAGGCACTACATCACTAATGGATGTTTCATATATGATCATCTTAATTGATGATTTGAACCCATAATTTCTAGATCATTAGGCTAGATAAGGGATTGGAAAATCCCAATATAAAGATGACAAGTGTGATTTTATCATATCACTGTTGTCAGGAGCGCTAACATGTTTTCAGATGTTAACAAGGATTTGAATCTTTTAGATAGGTTTTACCATCATGGCCATGTCTAAAATTGTGACAACTGGCACAAACCGGTAATTTCCGTACACTATAATTATTGCTTAATGACTGCAATTATGAGTTTAATTGTCAGCAATGTCTGAACACATGATTAAACAAGTGAATTCATGCATGTTGTATACTACAAAATATTGCTTTATGCATAAACAAGAGCGTTGCGTCAAAATAATAGTAAACTCACCGGTAAGACACACTGTGTCGACTGAACTGCAGAAAGCAGTCAGACAGTAAAATTGGAGCCTAGGTGTAGGTCCGACAACAAGAATGCATTAAAACCCAAGAGTACATACAAGGGTTAATATATATGCATTACGAAAGCAAAAATAAGCACTAAAAAGCACCCGAAACGCACTTTAAGTGCAGAATTTATGCAATTCAGCAATAAATCATCATTTAGACATATAAATATTATGCAGAAATGTCGTTTTGTTATCCAGAATATTTCCCTAAGTGTTGGGAATTGAAAGGGTACATGAAAGGTACTTAAAAGACACTAAAAAGTGTGATTTAGCACTTTAACGAATCGGTATGTAACCGAACAACCGGACTATACCCGGAACATGAAAATATTATTATTTTCACTATCTATATCTTTCTAAGCTAGTGAGGGTCCCCGAACACCCTAACACACGCTAAAATACCTAGTAACGAACTACACTAGCTAGATACTTAGATTATGATTACAAGTAACTTCATGGTCCAACATTTACACATTACCCCCCCCCCACTTATGTAACCGTCCCCTATGGGGACCCCATCACAAAAATCCTCTTGAATCTTACATAATCTTGTGAGATCTCTTGAGATGTGAGAAAGATTTGATGAAGGATTTGCTTGTACTAAGGTGAACACATTAACCCTTGGTCATTAGTGAATTGTGAGCTTAAAAGGAGACATCTTCCTCCTCACTTCAAGACACCACAAAACTCATCCCTTGGCCCCCCATTTTCGGCCGAGACTTGTGCCACCACCACCATCACCCTTCATTCAAAATCCAACTATTTCAAAGTTACTACAATGTGTTAGAAGGTAGATTAGAAAGCCTGGAGTTCACGGATCTTGAAGAACCTCTCTAGATTTCTTTTATCCACCTCGTTTACGTCTTGTTTCTTCCCTAGCCTCGAGCTAGTAGTAAGTATTCTAAAACACCTTCTTGATCTTGTCTAGAGTGGTTAATAAGAGATTTGTCGGTTGAAAATCATGAACATACTAAATCACCAACTAAAAGTCTATTAAAGTGATGAATATGATGGTTAATAGATGGATAATTGTGTAAAACTTGTTAAACTTGTTTTGTGATGATTATTTTGTGTTGTTTAATGCTAGTAGTAGTTCGGATCGTCATCTAACCCGGCTAGGTTATGTTCTTAGAACATGAGCTAGTGTACGTTAAAGTATAAAAAGGACTAGATGATGAACACTACTACTATTAAACATGAACTTGTGTAAAAACAATTTATCTTATGAAATGGAGTTCTAAACTAGTAGATCTAAAGATCTACAAGTGGTATTTTCGAAAGACCAACTGTAAGACAAAACCATGTTTTAAAACCGGATCTTTCATGAAGTAGAGGTATTTTTATGAACAAACAAGTGTGTGAACACTTGTGTAACAAAAGTTTTAACAAAGAAATAATTTTCATAAAAACCGACTAGAAGTTGTGAAACTTCATATTCTTTAAAAATAAAGTTTTTAAGAAATTAAACTTATTTTTAAAGATAACAAGGCTTACTAAATGTGCTAGTAAATTACTACACATTTTTGTAAATATTCAAAGTTCGTGAAATGGAGAAATTAGTGATTCTTGTTGATGATTATTGTGGATAATTGTTGTTGATGATTGATAATGTTTTAAAAGAAAATAAACACACGTTTTGAAAACGTGGGAAACCTCCATTTTTAGGGGAAACTCTGTCAAAATTTTTATAAATTTTGACACTTAGAAAAATATGAGTTTTGAGAAACTTATCCCCTAAAAATATACCTCAAAACATTAACAAGGTTTCCCTAATTTTTGATGATAAGAAATGGTGATTTCTTGAAGAATAAAAATGGATATTATGTATATATATTTTTGAGAGAAAAATATATATTATTTGATCACCAACTTGTGTGTTAAGTGTATATAGTATGTGTTATACGTGCTAGTGTATTAAGACTTAAAAATACACTAAATACTCATGAGGAGTAGAAATATGAAAATACACACACAACATACAAGAAACATAATTCGGGTGCAAAGTGCAAAACACAAAAGACTTATATTTATTTTTGGAGAAAATAATATAAGTAAGATACGTAGTTAAAAATATAAGAATATTTTTAACACAAGAAAATATACACAAAAGAGAGTGACTGTACTTGTGCGACGCAAGTCTAGTGACTAACGTTAAGAAAACGCGTATAGGTTACGACGTTAATTAAGCAAATCCGGTGGAGTTTACGACGCTAGGAACGCAAAGTTGTGAGTTCATGCTCCCCCTTTTCTCTTTAACTGTTTTCAGTTTTTATAACTTCGGGGGTGAAATACATGTACAAAAGTACAATATTTATAAATGGTATGATATAAATACAAGAAGTACACTTGGTGAGAACGAGAACCAAGTGTGACGAAATATAAGAATACAAGAAGTACACTTGGTGAGAACGAGAACCAAGTGTGACGAAATATAAGAGTATGAGAAGCGCATTTGGTGAGACAAGAACCAAGTATAAGGCGCAATGAGAAATGATAACAAGAAACGCGCTTGGTGAGAACGAGAACCAAGTAGGAGGCGTTATGAGAAATAGTGTCACGAATAGGGTACAGAAGCACCATTAATCAACAATATACCTAGACCGCAGACAAAAGGTTAGATCTAACAGGTGCCTGGCAGCCTCACACTCGGTCGGGGCGAGAATCGAGTGGTGCTTTTGTGTCTCAGAATATACCAATTAAATGCCTTAGGTTTGGTGACTTCCTATGACGTGCCACATGTTAATGGCTTTGCAACCCATTAACAATCTGATAATTACAGAAATACTGTATTTACATAAAATTCATACCATACAAAATTGATATATAACTTGAAGTACATGGGGTACTCAAGAAGATTGAATTATACTTGAAGTACGTGGGGTACTCAAGAGAATGAGAATTAAACTTGAGTACGTGGGGTACTCAAGAAGAAATTGAATTATACAGATGTACGTGGTGTACACATGAAACTGGAATTACATATGAAAACTTGATTTACTCACAAACTATGTTTTCATACAAAGTATACAAACATGAAATACAAAACAGCATGAATTCACACCAACATTATGTTGACGTTTTTCCAAAAACTCACATGTATTTCAGGTAACTAGGATGGATGTGCGCGTGGTCTAGCTTATGCTCGTGGATGTCGCTTGTGTTTAATTTTGAATAAAGTTGTAAACTTTTAAGACAATGTTTTATGCGACTTAGCGATGTAAACGCTAACGTATGTTTTCAAATTATGGTATTTGAATGTTATTTTACGAGCATGTAGTATGTTTACTCTTCGTATGCAATGAGAACCTTTCATGATCACACCTCGTGCTTCCGCCGCAGAAAGGGGTGTGACAGATTGGTATCAGAGCTGCGATTGTAGTGAACCAGGATTCCTTCTCGAGTCTAGTCTACAATCTCTAGGATCCATTCACGAAAACAATTTTCAAAGAGTTTTCATTGCATAAAACGTCCCGCGACATCCACTACCTGAAACTGTCTACATGAGTCTAGAAAAGACATTACGAGACTTAGAGTGCACTTGAGTAGCACTTGTCGTTGACTAGAAATTACTTGCAATTATGTGTGATAATTAGCATGTACTAGAAGTAGAATGTCACGAGTATACGTGACTTTACCTGAAAGCAATGGCCTACCTGAAGGAAGAAATACGAGGATGAAACGAACTGTGCGGACTGTGCAAGGAGTTACGTAATTATGGATGCATACATAATTATGGAATTCAGTGCACAGAAATCACAGCAAGTCTTGTCACGTATAGATTCCCTCAGTGCAAGCCTACTAAGTACTCTGCTAGAGTAATAATTGTTTGATGTCACTTGTGTGGTATATATACCTGTGAATATATATGATACTACAGTCTAGGGTGACGATATCAAACAAATGTCTAACCCTGTTGTGTTATGTTCTGTCAGAACATGGCACCCAGGAAAGCTATGAATGCTCGCAATGTCGAACAACCTCCTCCTCCCCCACTGCCAAGAATTGCCGAAGAGCTGGAGGCTCTACTGGAAGAAAGGATCTCCGCTGCTATCGCCCAGTACGAGGCAAACCGTACTCAAGACAGTGGAGGACCAAGCAACGCTAGACGTAATAGGAATGGAGATTCATCTGGAGACAGCGTAGTGCGAAGCTGCACTTTTCAGCAGTTCCTCGACTGCAAGCCGATGAACTATGATGGCACAGGAGGTGCAGTAGCGTTTGTACGCTGGACGGAGAAGACGGAAGCTGCTATCCGCATGAGCAAGTGTGCTGCGGATCAGCAAGCCACTTTTGCTACTGGATTGCTCGTCGAGGAAGCTCTGACTTGGTGGAATTTGCAAGCCCAAACCTTGCTCGATAATGCCGCTTATGGCTTAACTTGGGAGGAACTGAAGGAAAGAATGAGAGAGAAGTACTGCTCTCGTGTTGAACTCCAAAGCCTGGAGACGGAGTTCTGGCACCTGACCATGGAAGGTGCTGACATAAGTGGTTACACTCGAAGGTTCCACGATCTGTCTAGAGTACTTCCCTACATGGTGACTCCCGAATTTAAGCGTGTTGAACGCTACATTTGGGGACTGGCCTCAGAGTTTCGTGGCATGGTGACGTCTGCCAAACCACAAACAATCACCGAGGCTGTAGCTCTGGCTGTCAGCCTGACCAAAGATTGTGTTCGTAAGAAGAAGTTATCGTTGAACCCAACAGAGAAGACCGAGACACATGATGAGTCGTCCGGTGACAAGAAGAGAAAGCGTTCGAATCTGAGTCAAGCGACTCGCAACAACAAAGGTTTCAACAAAAAGCATGAGGCTAACCCGTCTCAGGAGGCGAAGACCCTTTCAACCAAGGCGTACCAAGGCTCCATGCCTGAATGCCAAAAATGTAAGTTTCATCATAAAGGAGCTTGTCGCATTCCAAGGTGCGACAAATGTGGTAGATTGGGTCACCAAGCAGAAAACTGTTGGGGAAACGGAAGGAATGGGAATGGCAATGGTAACCGGAATAGCCGTGGAGCTGGGCAAAACCAAGGATGCTTTGGTTGTGGAGGCATGGATCATTTCAAGAAAAATTGCCCAAGGGGAAACAATGCTCAGACTCGAGCATTTGTAATTAGAGCATGGAACGCACACAAGGACCCTAATGTGGTCAACGGTACGTTCCTCATTAACAATCACTTTGCATCCATATTGTTCGACACTGGCACCGATTATAGCTTCATGTCTGTGGAATTTAAACGTATACTCGGAATAGAACCTAGTAGATTAGAAATTCCTTATTCCATAGAACTAGCCAATGGTAAACTCGTTGAATCGAGCGAAGTTGTTAGAGGCTGCACACTAGAACTTGGCGAACGGAATTTTAGCATCGATCTCTTACCTATTCAATTGGGTAGCTTCGATGTAGTGGTCGGAATGGACTGGTTGTCCAAGAACAGAGCTGAAGTTATCTGTCATGAGAAAATCATTCGCATCCCTCTAGCGAATGATGAAACTCTCATTGTACATGGGGAAAAACGAGACGCGCCTCTTCGAATCATCAGCTGTATGAAGGCACATAAGTGCTTGAGGAAAGGATGTGTCGCTTTCCTAGCACACGTTATAGACAAGAAGGCTGTGGAGCCAAAACTCGAAGACATTCCTGTGGTGAATGAATTTCCTGATGTTTTTCCCGAAGATCTGCCAGGATTACCTCCGCAACGACAAGTCGAATTCCGTATAGACTTGGTTCCAGGAGCTGCTCCTGTAGCCAAGGCACCCTATCGACTTGCTCCATCCGAAATGCAAGAATTATCTACACAACTCCAGGAGTTGTTGGATAAAGGATTCATAAGGCCAAGCTTCTCACCCTGGGGAGCTCCAGTATTATTCGTGAAGAAGAAGGATGGAACACTGCGGATGTGTATCGATTACAGGGAACTGAACAAGCTCACAATCAAGAATCGGTATCCGCTACCAAGGATTGATGATTTATTTGATCAATTGCAAGGATCAAGCTACTATTCCAAGATCGACCTTCGATCTGGATACCATCAGCTGAGAATCCAAGATGAAAGCGTGCCAAAGACTGCATTCAGAACGCGATATGGGCACTACGAATTTCTTGTGATGCCGTTTGGATTGACGAACGCGCCAGCGGTCTTTATGGACCTAATGAACCGCGTATGCAAGCCATATCTCGATAAATTCGTAATTGTATTTATCGATGATATCCTGATTTACTCGCGAACGAAAGAAGAACATGAGCAACATCTCAGAACCATCTTGGAGCTACTGAAGAAAGAGAAACTTTATGCAAAGTTCTCGAAATGCGAATTCTGGATTCGCGAAGTACAATTTCTTGGTCACGTGGTGAATGAGAAAGGCATTCATGTAGACCCGTCCAAGATAGAAGCAATAAAGAATTGGGAAGCTCCCAAGACCCCAACTGAAGTTCGTCAATTTTTGGGTTTAGCGGGCTATTACCGGCGATTCATCGAGAATTTCTCAAAAATAGCTCAACCGCTAACGACCCTTACTCAGAAAGACAAGAAGTACGACTGGGGTCACAAACAAGAAGAAGCCTTTCAGCTACTTAAGAACAAGCTCTGCGATGCACCGATACTATCGTTACCCGAAGGCACTGAAGACTTCGTGGTATACTGTGACGCCTCACGGCAAGGCTTGGGTTGCGTGCTCATGCAACGCCAAAAAGTCATCGCTTATGCTTCAAGACAACTGAAGGTTCACGAGAGAAATTATACCACTCACGACCTGGAGCTGGGTGCAGTGGTATTCGCCTTGAAGATTTGGCGACATTATTTATATGGTACTCGATGTACAATCTTCACAGATCACAAAAGCTTGCAACACATATTTGATCAGAAGGAATTGAATATGCGCCAGCGACGTTGGGTCGAGCTGCTGAATGATTATGACTGTGAGATTAAGTACCATCCTGGAAAGGCGAACGTTGTAGCAGACGCGTTGAGCCGAAAGGAAAGGGTTAAGACCCTAAGGGTTCGAGCATTGGAAATGACCATTCGAACGAACCTCACTGCACGCATTCGAGATGCACAACAAGAAGCTCTTAAAGAAGAGAATCGTAAAGCTGAATACCTCCGGGGTGCATTGAAATACATGGTGCCAAACGAAGAGGGAGCCTTATACTTCAAGAAGCGTATTTGGGTTCCACTCTATGGTGGCATACGAGAAGTCATCCTTAATGAAGCCCACAAATCGAGATATTCGATCCATCCAGGATCGGACAAGATGTACCAAGACTTGAAAGAGTACTATTGGTGGCCGAGACTCAAAAGCGACGTTGCTGTCTATGTTGGAAAATGCCTAACCTGTGCTAAGGTTAAGGCCGAATATCAGAAACCGTCCGGCCTACTACAACAACCAGAGATCCCCGTGTGGAAGTGGGAACGAATCTCGATAGACTTCATAACGAAATTACCCAGGACCCCGAGAGGGCACGATATGATATGGGTAATAGTTGATCGATTAACGAAGTCTGCGCATTTCCTACCAATCCGAGAGAAGGATAGCACTGGAAAGCTTGCAGAGATATACTTAAGAGAAATTGTGGCACGACATGGAGTGCCAATCTCAATCATTTCAGACAGAGATGGACGCTTTGTCTCAAGAATCTGGCAATCATTTCAGGAAGCCTTTGGATCTCAGTTAGATCTGAGCACGGCATTCCACCCGCAAACAGACGGCCAGAGCGAACGGACTATACAAACGTTAGAAGATATGCTTCGCGCATGTGTCATGGACCTAGGCGGCAGCTGGGATACTCATCTACCTTTAGTTGAGTTTTCCTACAATAACAGTTATCATACGAGCATAAAAGCCGCGCCGTTCGAAGCTCTGTATGGCCGCAAATGCCGATCGCCCTTATGTTGGGCAGACGCTGGAGATAAACGTATGGTTGGTCCTGAACTTGTACAAGAGACAACCGACAAGATTGCGCAGATCCGAGAGCGCATTAAGACGGCTCGAGAGCGACAAAAGAGCTACGCGGATCCAAATAGGAAATCGGTAGATTTCAAGGTGGGAGACAAAGTGTTGTTAAAAGTCTCACCATGGAAGGGCGTAGTCAGATTTGGAAAGCGTGGAAAGTTGAATCCACGATACATCGGACCATTCAGAATATTGAGAAGAATTGGTACCGTGGCATACAAGTTGGATTTACCGGCAGAACTTAATGGAGTACATGATACGTTTCATGTATCCAACTTGAAGAAGAGTCCAACGCAAGAAAACGTGACCATCCCGTTGGATGAAGTGCATATTGATGAAGCCCTCCGATTTACAGAACAACCCGTTGAGGTTACCGACTGGAAAGTCAACAAGACCAGGAGGAGCAGTGTGAAACTTGTTAAAGTACGTTGGAGCTCTAAGCACGGACCCGAGTACACATGGGAACGTGAAGACCAGTTCAAGAAAAAGTATCCCCACCTATTCAAGAAGACTCCGGCGAGAGTTAGTTCAGTCTGAATTTCGGGACGAAATTCTTTTAACGGGGGGAGACTGTGACAACTGGCACAAACCGGTAATTTCCGTACACTATAATTATTGCTTAATGACTGCAATTATGAGTTTAATTGTCAGCAATGTCTGAACACATGATTAAACAAGTGAATTCATGCATGTTGTATACTACAAAATATTGCTTTATGCATAAACAAGAGCGTTGCGTCAAAATAATAGTAAACTCACCGGTAAGACACACTGTGTCGACTGAACTGCAGAAAGCAGTCAGACAGTAAAATTGGAGCCTAGGTGTAGGTCCGACAACAAGAATGCATTAAAACCCAAGAGTACATACAAGGGTTAATATATATGCATTACGAAAGCAAAAAATAAGCACTAAAAAGCACCCGAAACGCACTTTAAGTGCAGAATTTATGCAATTCAGCAATAAATCAGCATTTAGACATATAAATATTATGCAGAAATGTCGTTTTGTTATCCAGAATATTTCCCTAAGTGTTGGGAATTGAAAGGGTACATGAAAGGTACTTAAAAGACACTAAAAAGTGTGATTTAGCACTTTAACGAATCGGTATGTAACCGAACAACCGGACTATACCCGGAACATGAAAATATTATTATTTTCACTATCTATATCTTTCTAAGCTAGTGAGGGTCCCCGAACACCCTAACACACGCTAAAATACCTAGTAACGAACTACACTAGCTAGATACTTAGATTATGATTACAAGTAACTTCATGGTCCAACATTTACACATTACCCCCCCCCCCCCACTTATGTAACCGTCCCCTATGGGGACCCCATCACAAAAATCCTCTTGAATCTTACATAATCTTGTGAGATCTCTTGAGATGTGAGAAAGATTTGATGAAGGATTTGCTTGTACTAAGGTGAACACATTAACCCTTGGTCATTAGTGAATTGTGAGCTTAAAAGGAGACATCTTCCTCCTCACTTCAAGACACCACAAAACTCATCCCTTGGCCCCCCATTTTCGGCCGAGACTTGTGCCACCACCACCATCACCCTTCATTCAAAATCCAACTATTTCAAAGTTACTACAATGTGTTAGAAGGTAGATTAGAAAGCCTGGAGTTCACGGATCTTGAAGAACCTCTCTAGATTTCTTTTATCCACCTCGTTTACGTCTTGTTTCTTCCCTAGCCTCGAGCTAGTAGTAAGTATTCTAAAACACCTTCTTGATCTTGTCTAGAGTGGTTAATAAGAGATTTGTCGGTTGAAAATCATGAACATACTAAATCACCAACTAAAAGTCTATTAAAGTGATGAATATGATGGTTAATAGATGGATAATTGTGTAAAACTTGTTAAACTTGTTTTGTGATGATTATTTTGTGTTGTTTAATGCTAGTAGTAGTTCGGATCGTCATCTAACCCGGCTAGGTTATGTTCTTAGAACATGAGCTAGTGTACGTTAAAGTATAAAAAGGACTAGATGATGAACACTACTACTATTAAACATGAACTTGTGTAAAAACAATTTATCTTATGAAATGGAGTTCTAAACTAGTAGATCTAAAGATCTACAAGTGGTATTTTCGAAAGACCAACTGTAAGACAAAACCATGTTTTAAAACCGGATCTTTCATGAAGTAGAGGTATTTTTATGAACAAACAAGTGTGTGAACACTTGTGTAACAAAAGTTTTAACAAAGAAATAATTTTCATAAAAACCGACTAGAAGTTGTGAAACTTCATATTCTTTAAAAATAAAGTTTTTAAGAAATTAAACTTATTTTTAAAGATAACAAGGCTTACTAAATGTGCTAGTAAATTACTACACATTTTTGTAAATATTCAAAGTTCGTGAAATGGAGAAATTAGTGATTCTTGTTGATGATTATTGTGGATAATTGTTGTTGATGATTGATAATGTTTTAAAAGAAAATAAACACACGTTTTGAAAACGTGGGAAACCTCCATTTTTAGGGGAAACTCTGTCAAAATTTTTATAAATTTTGACACTTAGAAAAATATGAGTTTTGAGAAACTTATCCCCTAAAAATATACCTCAAAACATTAACAAGGTTTCCCTAATTTTTGATGATAAGAAATGGTGATTTCTTGAAGAATAAAAATGGATATTATGTATATATATTTTTGAGAGAAAAATATATATTATTTGATCACCAACTTGTGTGTTAAGTGTATATAGTATGTGTTATACGTGCTAGTGTATTAAGACTTAAAAATACACTAAATACTCATGAGGAGTAGAAATATGAAAATACACACACAACATACAAGAAACATAATTCGGGTGCAAAGTGCAAAACACAAAAGACTTATATTTATTTTTGGAGAAAATAATATAAGTAAGATACGTAGTTAAAAATATAAGAATATTTTTAACACAAGAAAATATACACAAAAGAGAGTGACTGTACTTGTGCGACGCAAGTCTAGTGACTAACGTTAAGAAAACGCGTATAGGTTACGACGTTAATTAAGCAAATCCGGTGGAGTTTACGACGCTAGGAACGCAAAGTTGTGAGTTCATGCTCCCCCTTTTCTCTTTAACTGTTTTCAGTTTTTATAACTTCGGGGGTGAAATACATGTACAAAAGTACAATATTTATAAATGGTATGATATAAATACAAGAAGTACACTTGGTGAGAACGAGAACCAAGTGTGACGAAATATAAGAATACAAGAAGTACACTTGGTGAGAACGAGAACCAAGTGTGACGAAATATAAGAGTATGAGAAGCGCATTTGGTGAGACAAGAACCAAGTATAAGGCGCAATGAGAAATGATAACAAGAAACGCGCTTGGTGAGAACGAGAACCAAGTAGGAGGCGTTATGAGAAATAGTGTCACGAATAGGGTACAGAAGCACCATTAATCAACAATATACCTAGACCGCAGAACAAAAGGTTAGATCTAACAGGTGCCTGGCAGCCTCACACTCGGTCGGGGCGAGAATCGAGTGGTGCTTTTATGTCTCAGAATATACCAATTAAATGCCTTAGGTTTGGTGACTTCCTATGACGTGCCACATGTTAATGGCTTTGCAACCCATTAACAATCTGATAATTACAGAAATACTGTATTTACATAAAATTCATACCATACAAAATTGATATATAACTTGAAGTACGTGGGGTACTCAAGAAGATTGAATTATACTTGAAGTACGTGGGGTACTCAAGAGAATGAGAATTAAACTTGAGTACGTGGGGTACTCAAGAAGAAATTGAATTATACAGATGTACGTGGTGTACACATGAAACTGGAATTACATATGAAAACTTGATTTACTCACAAACTATGTTTTCATACAAAGTATACAAACATGAAATACAAAACAGCATGAATTCACACCAACATTATGTTGACGTTTTTCCAAAAACTCACATGTATTTCAGGTAACTAGGATGGATGTGCGCGTGGTCTAGCTTATGCTCGTGGATGTCGCTTGTGTTTAATTTTGAATAAAGTTGTAAACTTTTAAGACAATGTTTTATGCGACTTAGCGATGTAAACGCTAACGTATGTTTTCAAATTATGGTATTTGAATGTTATTTTACGAGCATGTAGTATGTTTACTCTTCGTATGCAATGAGAACCTTTCATGATCACACCTCGTGCTTCCGCCGCAGAAAGGGGTGTGACAAAAATGACATATAGGCTAGGTTATACCTTTTAAGATTCCTTTTAATAATTAATGGCAGATCAATTGTAAAATGGAATGATATTCGATTTATTTCATATGATATATTCATATATATAATGACATATAAAATAAAACATTCCATAAATTGAAAGAACTACATAGATGCCCTAAACGGGACTTTTAATAAATAGTTTGTCCACATAGGGACAAAAAGAAGAAATACAAGTCCTCGCAGGGACTGAATACATAAATAAATGTCTACACAGGGACTTAATTGAAATTTAAAATTACAAAACAAATAAATAAGGAATTTCAATAATCCCTTTTCTTCTTCCCCTTTATTAGGTCTGCCAAACCCTTAAGTAGTCCCCGGCGGCTTCTACGCTCCTCTTGTACCTCTCGTTCCACCTGGTTCAACCTCTGAAGGATTTCCTGCTGCTGCGGTGGTTGGATCTGTGGCGGCTGCGGCTGCTGCTGCGACTGAGGTTGAGGAGGTGGGGGGTATTGATACCCATATGGTGGGTACCCGGTTTGGTATGAGGATGCGTAGGGCCCTTCAGGGTGGAGAGTATTGTAGTTGGCCACCTCGAGGTACGGGTCGACTGCAGGGGCGTTGTAGTAGTTGTAGCCAGGATAAGCTGGCTGTTCAAAAGGGTTATACGCCGCTGTACCGGCGTAAGAAGGAAATGGGTTTTCATAACCCATGTGTGGTGGTGGTGCGACTGGAACTGAGTCGATTCAGAAACTGGGTTTGAAGGCCCACCCATTTGCGGGTCTTCATACAGTGGCGGGTAGTGGCTGCCACTGGAGTGTTGGGGAGTGCTAAAATGAAAATCCCCACGCACGGACATCCGTGCACCTGTTCTTCTTCGCCTCGGTGGTTCTGGAGGCAGCTGTTGCTCTAGCGGTGGCAGTGGCGGTGGCGTGACCGCCTGGAAACGCGAATCCTCAGAGGGATCCTGCTGCTGTTGTGGAGGTGGGTTAAAAGGGGGAGTGTACTCCCAGTGGTATGTGGCCCACCTTTCAGCAAAACTGTCTGGGCCCCTGTATGGTGAACCATGAAATGATGATCCGTCAGAAATCTCTATGGGATGCGTTGACGTTCCAGAGGCGGCATTTCTGGATCTGGATCCTCGTCCATATCCATATACTGGGCTTCAGGAAAGTGGTCTTCCGGTCCCAATGGGTTATGGCCCATTGGTTCTTCATGCATGTTTGCCGGGTTGAACCAGCTCTGGAAGTACGGGGTCGGGTCCTGAAAGGCATGATGCGAACCCGAACGCTGCACAGGGATGAAGGAGTGGTGTGAATGATCGGACTCGTCGTCTTGATGGATCCCGAATGAATCGTGATATGATGGTAAGGAGATAAGCGAGACAGAATGTCTCGCAGGCTCAAGATAGGTCCTCCATTCTTCGCGAGGACTCGATCTGATAGATGCAGACGGTGTGCGCCTGTGAGATGGCCCAACTTCGTGATCATTTCTTCCTAACATTGTGGCCTTTCTTCTTCCACCTCTTCCTCTTACACGTGGCGGCATTTTGTCTTGTTCCTGTCAAAACAAACAAAAGAAACCAACAAGAAGAAAAACAATAAGATTAGGATTAGTCCTAAGTCATTAGCCTAGACTGGGAAGTCAAGGAATGTGCAACTGTGTCATTGAGATTAAACATAAAAGGCTAGTGTTTAATTCACTCAATGTTGGCTCTGATACCAACCTGTCACACCCCGATATTTCCATGTATTAACGGTGGGCCCGGTGGGGAGTATCGTGACATAGTTGATATTATCATCGACAATTAATCACAGTTCAATGCGCAGCAGAAGTCTGAAAATAATTATAATAGAAACCGATTTGAAAGTACAATAAAATATTATACAACAGATTGTAAAGGGATCCACAGGCGGATCAAAACAAAAGAAATATTGTTCAACAGACTTAAAGTAATAAAAGCTTGCAAGACTCTTTATTTAATCACTCAGGAGTATCCAGCCCATTACGCGTAGTACCTGCACTTAACCTTTTTGGAAATTACGTCAGTTTACACTGGTAAATACAATTAACTTACTCTTTTGAAAAGTGTTTATAAAAATTGATTTGAATGCACAAGTCACAAATAATCCTTTATAACTTGGGACAATTATTTTAAATATAATCTTGTATACAGTTTTACATGTTTGTCGTCCATTCGGGACCCAGTTAGAAGAGCCGGATAAGATTAATAGACACACCACAAGTAAAAAAAAACCAAAATTTTGTTACAGAATAAAAAAAGGCCACCAAATACAAAAATAAAAATAAAAAATGATACTATTCATTACCATGTTACAAACTAATACATATAAACAATAAACAACTAGGGATGTACTATAAAGGGGGTTGAAATGTAAATATTCATAAAATAAGCACAAACCACGAAAAAGAAACAAAGTGAATAAAAAGTGACACAAGCTTATATTGCGTAAAGTTAGACAAGTGAGTTATTTCAAATAGTATATATGTATGTATGTTTACATATAAAATTGTGGCAACACATGACTTGCAACCGGTCATTATTGCAAGACAAGTGACATATCTCGTGCAGGTTGGCCACACCACCATTTAAAGTATCATGCGTTTCATGCTCCTTTTAATGATACACATATCTCTCATTCTATCTCTAAAATTCTTTCCCATACATGAGCAGTAAGTAGTTGGTGAATAATTAAAGTTAGTCACTAATCATTAAGTGTTCCAACTTGTGTTTGTTGTTGCCTAGAATGATCTTTGATCTCTAGAACATGAACTGAACTTGAATATAAACTGAATGTTTTGTACATGTGATGATTATGAATGAATAAACAACCGTATTTATAAGAAACGAAAAGGTGTGAGTGAAAGGTTGTGTCTTCTGATGAAACATCGCGACCTTTGGAGATGTCTGATGATTGCCGCCATATTGAATCGACGTGTCTCCCGGAAGATCTCGCTTCCCTTTAGATGTAGGTTATAATATTGGCTTGATCGCTTTCAGTCCTCACACTTGTATAACTAATCTAATTCACAACTTAAACCAACTAATAATTATTAACAAAACAAACCCTTGTACTTAGGATGTGTAGGGATTAGAACTTCATTCACCCCCTAATCACGAACATCCTTGAGTTGTTGTAGACTTGAACTCCAAGCAGCTTTATCTTCTCGAATCTCCTTAGTATCCAACACTTCACATGGATCTTCTTATTCGTGAACCTTGCTCCTCAAAAACTTTGTTCCTCACAAACAATGTTTCTCACGAACCTTTCCTCACACGAACATTTTGTTTCACACTAGTCTTAACCGTACTTGATTTGTATCACACGAACCTCTTCTTGTGTAGTTGTCTCAACATGAACTACACTTGATCATGATTAACTTACCCACCATCATATCACATGAATTAAATTCATCACACATAGATTTTTTAGAGAACCTAATGCACTAAGATGTCTCTTGTGGTTGTATCACACAACAGTTCTTTCTAACGACCCGGTCACTGGATACACGTGTCTTCTTCTTGATCTATCACAGATTAAACATCCTCTTCATGGTTGTCTCTCACAATGGGTTCTTCATAAAGATTGATTCCCTACAGATTCTTCACTTTTACCTGATCCACTCACTGGATTATTTTATTGTACCTTTCATAAGTTGTCTCTGCATCACACGGTTCTTCGTTTCTTCGACTCCTCACAAATTGACTACCCTCTTCCACACGGGTCCGAATCACACAAACGTTTTTTGATGTCTCACCAACGGTATTCATTGTTTCAATAACTTCAACATTTTCTGCATTTAATGTATCCAATTTTGCATTCACTGCAACAATAATTTCTTTTCTTGTTTCCTATATTCACTGCATCAATTTTCCCTTTTCTGCATTCATTGCATCATCGTGTTTCTTTGCATTTACTGTACCTACCTTTTCTATTATGCATAGCACTTTGTTTCTGGTTGAAAAAAAAAACCCTCCTAAAACTGGATTCTACGTAAAATTGTTTAGCCTCTCGCCTTAGATTCCTATTGCTTTCGTATGGGAAAAGTAACCAAAAACAACGATCAACGATCACCGACTTCTTGAGTCTTTGAACAACACACTTCAAATCATTTGAATGATTCCTTCTTCATTGACTTTTTCTTTACGATCGACTCACTCGATCTTCTTCTTCCCAATTGACTCGCTCAATTTTCTTTTTGTATACTATGACTATCAATACGAATACAAAATTCACATTGAGATGGACAAACCTGAATTTCCTGTTTCTTTATTCTTGTATTGATAATATCTTGGTTCTTCATATTCATTAACACCTTTTGGCCTTCTCACCTTCACCCACGAATAGAACTAATAGTGTATAACCACCGAATTAAATTCTGATTCTTCTTGGCAGTCCAAACGAAACAAAACAACCCTGTTCTGTGCTCCTATACTTGGTTGGACACACTCATGAATCCTAATCTGATTGCTAACTTTGAATTCTCACAACCCATACTTTCTTGTTTCTATAATTTCCTGACCACAAATATGAACCAACTGTACCGGTAAAATTCAATTCTCTTGAATTCAATAAACTTTCAAATCTTTAACCCACGTATAACCACAACGTGTATTAACCGAATTCCTGACTATCTAATTCGCACTATAACCCCTCAAAACTCTAGATTTCGAACAGAACCCTGGTTCAACTCCTGAACCAAAAATTAATTTGCGAATGAAAAATAAAATTGATGAACGTTGATTGCAAATGACTTGCTACGATTCATTGCCTTGCGATTCCCAATGCCTAGAGACTAGTGCTCTGATACCAATTGTTTCCCAGAATGATCTTTGATCTCTAGAACATGAATCGAACTTGAATATAAACTGAATGTTTTGTATATATGATGATTATGAATGAATGAATAAACAACCATATTTATAAGAAACGAAAAGGTGCGAGTGAAAGGTGGTGTCTTCTGATGAAACATCGTGACCTTTGGAGATGTCTGATGATTGCCGCCATATTGAATCGATGTGTCTCTAGGAAGATGTCCCTTCCCTTTAGATGTTGGTTATAATATTTCGCTTGATCTCTTTTAGTCCTCACACTTGTATAACTAATCTAATTCACAATTTAAACTTACTAATAACTATTTACAGAACCAACCCTTGTACTTAGGATGTGTAGGGATTATAACTTCATTTGTCAATCAACTTTGAGGAGATTTTATTGATCCTTTGATTAGATAAGTAATTGTACACATGTAACATCATTTTAAATTTTTGTATGTTAAATGTTATACATCATCCTATATTTATTATTGTGAGATACTGAAATGGACCATATATGGTTTTGCTGCATAAGGGGGGAGGGGGTGGTTATCACTTGCGAAAATTCCATCACTCACAACATCCAATCAAGTTCCGCCATGTCATCAACCATTTTTCCATCACTCACAACCTTTTTTAGTGGCAATGGTCATCACTCACAACACTCATCAATAAACCCTCACACCCCCTCATATCCAATTATCACAGAACAAGCCATAACAAGTGAATTCTTTCACGAAAATTGTTCTTCACGTGTGAAGCAATCATGGTGGTGGTGGTTTGTTGCCTTCCATCACTCGTGGAACATGTTCATCATGGAGAAACTTTTCTCCACCCCCAGTCCCCTAATACTAGTTATTTTGTTGAATTATTAGTTGTTAAAACATTCAACCAGCTATCTCCCATTTATGTGTTTAAGAACGCTACATTTCATTCTTATGCTGATGAAGTTATTTTAGATCTGTATCCAGCCTAAAAAGAAGGAAAAAAGAATACTGTATACTTTCGTCTATTTGAAGCCTCATATCTGTTGTGAAATCAAATAATTAGACACTTTCGGTATGATGATGACAAGATCTGTTACCTATAAGTTCGTGGGGATCAACTTGACATACGAGGTATCCGTGGTCTTGGATTCTAGGTAGTCAAAGCACTCAAGACGCAAACTCCTCGCCTGTCACCTAGGCACAAGGCAAAAAAAGTGCACGCAAAACATCAAACTGATACCAAAAGTTCAAATCTAAAACAATTTACAGAAAAGATACCAAGGTTCATTATTGCTCATCACCAACCTAAATTAAAATAATTTAAAAATAATAAGAAAATATGAATCTTGTTTGTTTGTGCCTGGCCTAAGATGCCCACCTCGGTGGTGCCTTTGAAAGCTCCTCGTCATGTGTCTACCAGTAGTTCGCCTTATTTGGTTTTGACAGCTATACCAATCGTTGTGTTTTACCCGTGAACCAGTGGCAGACCCAGGAATCATTTGCTGGTGGTGCAGATGAGGTGTTCAACCATATTTTCAAGGGGTGCGATCGGGTTTTTTTTGCCTAAAATATACACTAATGTTTTTTTAAGGGGTGCGACCGCCCACCTTGGCCAAAGGGTGGGTCCGCCAATGCCGTGAACATCTTGTTTTTTTTTGTTCTCTTTAAACCATGTATTATTTAGGAAAAGAAGCTAGAAATAAGAAACCCTTAAAACAAGTCGGTGATACTTACCGGTAAGTGGTAATATAACCCCATTGGTTTCTGAACAACACGGAATACGGAGCATAAATGAATAAAATAATTCATTGGAATTGAAGAATTAAGAAGATAACAAGATAGAGGATGAAATTACGAGAACGTGGGCGAAAACGACGAAGAAAACTGAGTTGAAACAAGAAAGTTACGAAGAAAACAAAATTTCTTAGCTGAAGCCTAACGTAGCTTATGGTAGACCCTGACAAAAATTCCCACCATAAGACAGAAAGAAGTCACCATAGGCCATTTGAAGACCACCATAAGCTACAATGGCCACTGTAGCTTACGGTCGAGCCAGACGCAAATTTTGTAACTCCTTTTTAATTGTTGGTGGTTGTGACTTTTGATCATCCTTATCATTGGTTTTCGTTCAGAACTGTTTTGGGGGAAAATTTAGGGTGACAAAACATCATTTTGGTTGTTTCTAATCATTGCTTTTCCATCTTTGATTCATATGAACACCGGAATTGAAGTGATGATCAACCGAACAATATAACAACCCTCCTAGAACCTTTAACGTGACCCTAAAACGTTCCTAATTACACCCCGTACGCGAGAAACGAACCCGAAATACCATTATACTTAGAAAAATCAAGAAAAACCAAAGTTTGAGAGTCGCTCGCGGGCCGCGACCCCCTTAGCTTTGTCCTTCGCGGGGCGCGAGTGCCTTGCCTTGCCTTGCCGGACACACCATACCACCACGTGTCCAACTCGTGGCAGGTCTACACCCTTGACTCACCAGACCTATGACCGCCCTTAATGCTCTCGCGGGCCGCGAAGGCCATCTCTATATCTCTCGCGGGGCACGAGAGACCCCTCTTCAGGCCTATATAAAGGGGCTTCGGCTCATTTGTTCAGTCGTTCAAAAATCAACTCTCTCTCAAACTTTCTGTAGGGCTCTGTAACGCTTGACAGGCTCTACCTGACTCAGTCGTTGGAGTTCTGTCTCGTGTTACACCCGATTGATCTAGGACTCCGTAATGCATGTCAAGGCTCTGCCTGACTCAGTTATTGGAGTTCTGTCTCGAGTTGTACGGTTAATGTGATTTGGGTTATTTTACTAACACGCGTGCATTGTTTAATTTTAATAGATAATAACCAGGAGGATCACCAGGAAGCTATAGTAGTATCATCTAAGTAAACAATGTGAGTACATTCTCTTTTTGTAAATCTTTTTGTGAGTCAAAATGTTTTACCAAAACCTCAAATGTTTTAAATTACACTTAACAGTAATTGAGTATTTGTGATTCTATAATTACTGCCGGTATGTTGGGGTTTTGTATACAAAATGTGAAAGACGTTACCATTGGACAATGAGATAGCCAATGAGTAATATGACCCACAAGTCAGGTGTTGACAGTACTGAATGAGTAATTGAATAGATATAAGCAAATGTAATTGCGGATGCCCTCAATTCTGTGAAGTTATAAAACTGTTTTGATTAAACTGGGATGTACTCGCCAGTATTTTTTGCTGATAAAATCTTTTTAAAACGCGTTTCAGGCAACAAAATGTGAAAGCCAATAGAAGCCAGCTGGTGAGCACTGAAGGCTTGGAAAAGTGGCTATAAAAGTTACCTAAATAAAAAGGAGTTTTTATTTTTAATAATTAGGGTTTATCTCTACAAATGTACTGTCAAATGAACTTGGGTTTTACCCCAATGATTTATAATTATAAAAAGTTTGGTGTTTAACTCTGATAAAAATATTTCCTAACTACGGTCCTGATGTATTCTGCTGCTAAATTAATAAACACCGATACCAGTGATCTGGATCTTGCGGCACCCGCTCCCGGGATAGGGGTCAGGGGTTGCGACAGAGAGTGGTATCAGAGCTACAGCCACTGGTTTAAGCCAAAGAAGTGTTCTACTGACACTTCAATTTTAAATTCTGTGTTAGGAAATAACTTATGTGTAAATATTGTTTTGTGTTATTTGACTATTTATTAGTTTACAGTATTAGTGAGCAAGGAACTTCGGACGCTTATCGTCACTTAGATAGTTCACCAAAAGATGAGGGAACATCATCTCAACCTAATCCCTCAGGATACTCAGCCGATACTGAGGAAGGAATAGTTATATTTAAGGCACAGTATGAAGAACCCTTTACTACTAAAAAGAGAGGTTGGTTTAATAGAGGAACACATAAGAGAAGAAAGAGAATGTGATGCAGGAGCATCTTGAGTCAAACCCAAATAATTTATAATCTTTTATTATTCGAATTTTAATGTTTTTATTTAGTTCCCTATTTTGTGGGGATTTGAATTTCCTAGTTTATATATTTTATTCATTATAAATTAGGAGCTAGGGTTTATTGTTTTAGGGAGTTTTTGTTGAATTTGATTATAAAGAACTTTGTTCTTGGAACCTTTGGTTCATAAGAGTTTGATTATCAAATTGTTCTTGAGCCATTTGAATGCTTCCGTAATTGCATCAGGTGGTATCAGAGCTTTGGTTATCAAATGGCTCTACGTGAAGGCAAATGTTTTCTTGTTCGAAGAGTCGCCGACCGAGGCATCGAAAAGAACATTGGTGATTTACGTGTTCGTGGAGATCGATTAAACTGTGATCGTAGATCCGCCGGCCGAGGCAACGAGATCAGAAACCGTGATCCACGGGATATTATTAAGATTGAAAGACTCCGACAACGAGTCCGAGATCTTGAAGAGATCAGACAACTCCGAAAACGAGTCCGAGATCTGGAGTTGCAACGGGAGATGCGCAAGACGGAAACCGAGTCGAGCACCGTCGTCTGGGACGAAGGTGGTGACGGAGAGGAGCATCCGTTTGGCCGTCACTCACCCCGGTTCTATGAGCCGGCTTATTCCGAGGGCGAATCGCAAAATGAGTCTAAGTTTGATGAAGGACCGAAGTTTGATGAAAATGGAAGTGATTTCGATGAAGATGAATGTTTATTTGTGAACCGAGTTCTTAACAGGTTGCCCATTCAAGAGGGGACCGATGACAACCATGACAATGATTCGACCATTATCGATGGAGATGTGGTGGTTATGGGTGGAGTTGGGGCGAATGTTGGTGGTGGTGAGCCTGTTTTGGACGTCCCAATCATGTTGCCGCAAGTTATGGGATCCTATATCAATTTCAAAATTCAAGAAGATGATAATATGGGGGTTGCCATGCATTATCGCTATTAATTCGGTATTTCCAGATAAAAAAATTGAAGATATTAAGGTTGCACTTGATGTGGTGGGTCCAATAATATTTAGAGATAGCATTTGTCCCATGCAATACTCACGTTGGCTTCAACAAAAAGATGATAAATTGATTCAAAATGGTGACTCAGCAACCATGAAGCTTTATGAAAAAGTTACTGATAACCATTATTCAAATAGTGAGCAAAAGAAGGTTATCTATACATGTGGTAAAGGAAAGAATATCAACAATCTTCAGGGTTCCGTGGGTAAATGTAAATTTACAAGCAGGCCACTCCAAAATATACATGTTGAGCGGTTCAAGTCCATAGCGAACGCTAGGCGGTCCAATGCTGCATTTGACCCGGGTGGTACTGGTCAGGAACCGGACGAGACGACCCGTAAAGTTAGCTTGTTTAGACGGGTCATGATGATAATAGTAAATGGGAATCGGGTTGATGTTCCCTTCGACCCAGGTGGTTTTGGTCCAAAGACTAAACTCGAGGACGAGTTTTTTTCGAAGAAGAGGAGTATGATGCAAGAGCATCTTGAGTCAAACCCAAATAATTTATAATCTTTTATTATTCGAATTTTAATGTTTTTATTTAGTTCCCTATTTTGTGGGGATTTGAATTTCCTAGTTTATCTATTTTATTCATTATAAATTAGGATCTAGGGTTTATTGTTTTAGGGAGTTTTTGTTGAATTTGATTATAAAGAACTTTGTTCTTGGAACCTTTGGTTCATATTAGAGAGTTTGATTATCGAATTGTTCTTGAGCCATTTGAATGCTTCCGTAATTGCATTAGAATGAAGAAGTTGCAGCAACAGAGAGCGATAGTCAGAGCTAGTAGGGAGGCGAATGCACAAACTCAGGAAACAGTTAATAGGCCACCTTGGGAAGAGGATCTAGATAGACAGCTGGCCGATTTGCATATGTTAGCCACTACAGCAGTAGACGCTAACCTAAACCAAATAGCCGAACCGCCACTGTTACCTTTATTCCCAGACCAACAAATGCTAGAACCCGGCTAGGAAAACCAGTTTCCAATCCCCGATGTAGATCCCTATGAAATTCCCAGAATTCCCCCACCAAACCCCATAGCTCAGTACACTGACCTTAACCCTTTAGATCCTTTTTGGAGCAGCGAATGGTGGACACAAAGTGTGATACATAATCAATACCCTTATGGACAACCTATCCCTCGACACCCTGATCCAGTACCAGCACCCATGCTACCTATGAGCCAGGAAAATTTGGAGGAACTTCGCTCATTGGGTGACGAATTAGTAGAGGAAAATATGGAAGTTTGCTAAACTCCTATTAAGCATGTCTTGGGTGTGGGCATCAATTTCTCTTTTAGCGGCTGCTAGCACTCGTTGCTCTTGTAACTTCTTCATTCTTTTTCTTCGCTCATGTTCTCCTTTACTGAACCATCCTCTCTTTTTCTGAGGGAATGGCTCTTCAGACTGAGCCTTAAATACGAATATCCCTTCTTCATCATCAGCTGAATACCCTGAGAGGGCAGGCTGTGAAGAGGTGCCTTCGCTCCTAGGTGAGCTGGACAAGTGACGATAGACTTCGGATGGTCCTTGATCACTCATACTGTAAACTAACAAATAGTCAAATAACACACAACAATAACATACAGATATGCACGTATTTCCGTAATTTATTTCCTAACACTTTGAATAATATCTTGATGTCAGCAGAACACTTCTGTGGCTGAATCAGTGGCTTAGCTCTGATACCACCTTCTGTCGCAACCCCGCCCCCTTACCTGTCCCGGGAACGGGTGGCCGCCAACCCAGTTTTGGTGGTATCGGTGTTTATCATTTTGGCAGCGGAAATTACATCAGGACCGTAGTTAGGAAATATTTTATCAGAGTAAATACCACACTTTTATAATATTAAACATATTGGGATAAAACCCAAGTTTTCATTACAAACTGATTTATAGAGATAAACTCTATTTTATTTAATAAAACATCTTCTTTTATTTAGGTAACTTTTATAGCCAGTTTCTCCAAGCCTTTCAGTGCTGTCCAGCTGGCTTCTAGTTGGCTCTCACATTTTGTTACCTGAAACGCGTTTAAAAATATTTTGTCAGTGGGAAATACTGGTGAGTGAATCTTAGTTTAATCAAGAAGAGTTTTATCAATTAACACAGTATTGAGAGCGATTACAATGTTTATATCTACACAATTACTCATTCAGTACTTGCCACTCGACCGTATCTGTGGCTATGGTCATATCACACATTGGCTAACCCATTGTCCAATTATGAAGGTTATCAAGTAATGTATACAAAACCCCATAATACCGGCAGCAATTGAAGAATTACAAAGACTCAATCACTGATTAATCACATTGTAAAATATTTAAGGTTTTGTAAAAACATATTACAAAAAGGAGATTACTCACATGTGTCTCACATCTGCAATCTGAAGAAATGTCTAGCTGATGAATAGTCATGCCACATACGGATGTGCATATAGATGAGAGCTAGAAATTTGTTGAAAAACCCTTGTCGATTGAGGATCGACAGGTTAAGAAACTTCGAAAGAAGCACGTACCAATTGTGAAGGTTAAATGGGATGCCCGAAGAGGCCTAGAGTACACGTGGTAGGTAGAGTCCACAATGAAACAAAAGTACCCTCATTTATTTTAGTAAATCTCGAGGTCGAGATTTCTTTTAAGGGGGTGAGGATGTAACACCTCGGAAAAACCCGTCCAATATAATAAAGACACGTGTCATGGAAGGTAAACGTGTTATAAACCCGGATCAAGTTGAAAGATATCTGAAGGAACTAAAGGTGTCAACATGTTAAAATTATTACCTCTGAATGACCTTTTTATTAATTCCAAACCTTAATATGTTTTTATAAACATCTGATATAGATTCAAATCCGGTTAACTAATGTGATAAATAATTCAAATTGCAAAGAGTGGAATCCTATGTCCATTTACGACAAAACTTCATTTAAAAAGCATTCTTCAAAGTCCAAGAACATGTAAGTGCATGGCATCACATGCAAGGGCACACAAGGTCTGAATATATGGTCCACTCTACTGGAAAATGACATGAGATTCGAACTTATGAGATTGCATGATCAAAATCTAAAAGTTCACAAAATTTTTGTCTTCTAACCAAGTCTTACGGACCGCAAAGAGACCACCTTATGGATCGTAAGGTGGCTGATCTGGGCGAAAAAGATTAAAAAGCGGATACGGACCGTAAGGCCCTTGGCTTACGGTCCGTAAGACCTGTAACTGGGCAGAAAAATGGACAGTTGCCTGTTCAGCCGGTTTCACCGCCTTAGGAGCATGGTTTTCAAAATCAGGAGCTGCACCAGTGGTTTTTCATGCATAGGGGACACTTGGATTCATCAGGGATCAATAGTAGACTTGTGTGGAATGATCTCATGCAATGTAAATCACAATATAAAGAAACCATGTTGCAACTCTTGAGCTTGCTCATTTGGAATCATTTCAAACCCTTCTCTGGAGCTCTTTGGACTTCAAGTAACCTTCCATCAGCTCCTAATTCATGCTAAGGACCATTGTGAGTGTTCTTAGCCTCTCTAGTTCATGTTTTATTAGCTTAATGACCAAAAGTCAAACTTATCATAATTAAGCTTTGACTTAGTAATTAATCACTAATGGTCCAGTCATTAGTCGAATTGAAAATGGCTATGAGTTGGTAATTATATGGGTAATAAACCCTTAAAAGGGCACCCTCTGATTTCCACTCTAACTAGGTCAATTGTCGGGTCAAACTTAATTATAAAAAGTTAACAGAAAGCTATTTTGCAAATAAATTCATAATTAGCAATGTAGAAGCTATGAAACCTGTTTTAACACTTATATAACTTGGTAATTAATGTAAGAACATGTCTAAGCATGTTCAACCCAACAATTTTGAGTATAGGCTCGGTTCGGAACCGAAAGTCGCAAAAGTAGACTTTTGCTTTGACTTTCAGTTCTGACCCGATTTAGCTTAGTTTAGACATGCCTTAGAGTTCCATTAGGACGAGGTTATAGGTTAGCATAGCCCTCTGAGGTTATACAACTTGGTTCCTAATTAATCCGATTCATTTGCATGTTTTCGTTAATTACTTAAATGTTGACCATTATGCCCTTTTGACCTTAAAACGAGATTTTTGAAAATGTGAGAGGACAAAAACCTTTATTACTGATTTATAAACATGTCCTAAAAATTTGACATCAGTTTGAGGTCTAAATTAGGAGTTATGCTCAATATCGTAATTTAAAAGCTTTTTATTAATTAAACGACATTATTAGCATAAAGCCTATCTAAACCCAAATTTTGACACCAAACTTTTTACCCACTGATGTAATATAATATTTTGGGATTTTTGAAGATTTTTATTTATTTTTAAACTGATCATAGCATAGGGTTCTTGCTTTGATTCAGTAATTGTCGGTTATACCCCTTTTCCTAATAAAGTGAGTTTTACATAACATTTTGATACCAAACTTTTTGCTACTGATTTTATATGATAAATAAAATATTTTTAACTTTATAAACTGATCAAAAACTCAGATTTCCTATTATAACCTGAAAATCGCTTAAAACCGACTATTACACGTTTTAAACGCATAGTATGGGTTAAAACTATTTTTGGCATATAAGATTTAATACCTACTAATGTTTTAAGTAAATTTTTATATTTTAACAGTAAGATAAAGTTTTAAACTCAGATTTCCCATTTTGACCCTTAAAGCTTATGTGAAATGACCAAAATGCCCCTACGGTGCATAGTTTGGTTATAAATGATAAATTTCACATATATGCAATACCCTAATGATATAACTTATTAAATTAAATATTTTTACTGATCATTTTTTACCAGAACCTCAGATTAATATTTAACCTCTTTTATAATCCTTAAAATGACCAAAATACCCCTACGGGGCTTAAATTGATTTTAAATCCGTTTTGGGCATAATGGAAGGTATCCTACTGATATCACAACATATTTAAGGAATATTAACTTAGGAAACCTGTTCATGACTCATTTGGTTACTCGTTATGCATTTATCGCGTTCGGTACGGTTTATGTAACTAGTTTGCATAAATTAACCGAAACGGGTCAACCCTTATCATTTCCACTTCAAAATCCAGAATGTGTTTAGTTTACCCATATTATACAAGTCTTCATACTTGTCGGGTCTAAACCACATTCTAATCCGGTCTTCGCTTAATCATGCGTTTTGAACCGTATATCTTTCTTTAAAACTAACCGGTCTAAGTTTAAACTTAAGTAAGACCCGTTAGGAATCTAATAGGTTATTAAAACTTTCGTTCCAGATTTAGGAGCCCAGTAAAAGATAGTTGCACTTGCTGATTTATACGTCTGGGATAAATTTGTACAATTTGCTCAGGTAAATACTCTTAACTTATTTTCCCTTATACGGGCTTGGGATACGGTATTATAATAATACCGCGTGGTCGGGTGTGTAGTTATTTAAATCGGATTGTGATTAATATAATTACATAACCCATTTTAATCTGTTTGGTTTGGTATATGGCCTTTGGGGGGTTAATGTTCATGTCCTTGATATCCTCGGCTCATTCATTGAAATGGCCACGACTTAAGCACGGGGTGTAGGCATACACCTGACAGTTGCGTATGTAGAAAAGTATCCCACAATAAGGTATTCCTTGTGGGCATTATACTTGTGGTGTGTCAGTTAATCCTGTCCGGCTCTTCTAATTTGGTTTGTAATGATTTTATCTTTCGACTTTCGCAGTGTATTAAACTGTGATAAATTGTCTATGATGGTATCAACTACGTCACGATACTCCCCACCGGGCCCACCGGTAATACGTGGAAATATCGGGGTGTGACAGGTTGGTATCAGAGCCAACATTGAGTGAATTAAACACTAGCCTTTTGTGTTTAATCTCAATGACACAGTTTGCACATTTCTCGACTTCCGAGTCTAGACAAATAACTTAGGACTAATCCTAATTCATTTTATTTTGTCCTTTATTGTTTTCCTTTGTTATCTCTTTTGTTGTTTTGACAGGTTCAACAAAATGCCACCAAGGTTTCGAAGGGGGAGGAAGAGGCAAGGGGCCATTCAACGCCCCCAACGATCACGAGGCCGGACCTTCCCACCGGCGAACTCCGTCTGCGACAATGAGCACAAGTCCTCAAGAGGATTGGAGGACCTATTTGGAGCCTGCGAGGCGATCTGTCTGGTTAAGTTCATCACCCTCTTACCTTCATTCTTTCGGGCGGCAATCGGAGAACGAGCCCGAAGATTCGCACCACTCTTTCTTGCCATTGCGACGGTCAACCTCGCATCGGGCCTTCCAGGACCCGACCCCATACTTCCAGAGCCGGTTTAACCCGGCAAACCAGATTGAAGACCCAATGCGTCATAACCCATTGGGCCCTGAAGACCATTTCCCTGAAGCTCCGGGTATGGATATGGATGATGACCCAGATCCCGCCGAACCACCATCTAGGACACCTACTCACCCCATCGAGATTTCGGATGGGTTGTCTTTTCATTGATCACCTTATCGTGGTCCAGACAGCTATGAGGCAAGGTTTGCCCAATACGACTGGGTGTTTACTCCTAGTTACAACCCGTCTCAGCAGCAACAGGATCCCTCGGAGGATTCACGTTTTGTAGCGGTCACTCCACCGCCACCACCACCAGTGCAGCAACCGCCTCCGGAGCCACCGAGGCGTAGGAGATCAGGAGCACGGATGTCCGTGCGAGGAGGGGATTTCCATTTCAGCACCCCTCAGCATTCAAGTGGCAGTCATTACCCGCCACTATATGAAGACCCACATATGGGTGGGCCTTCGAACCCTGTTTCCGAGGTGAACTCTGCGCCAGTCGCACCGCCACCAGTGGGTTATGATAACCCAATTCCTTCATACGCCGGTGCAGCGGCGTATAACCCTTTTGAGCAGCCAGCCCATACTAACTACAACTACGCCGAAGTTGACCCATACCTTGTAGCGGCGAACTACAATGCTCTTCATCCCGAGGGGCCCTATGGAGCCCCATATCAGACTGGGTACCCGGACTATGGGTACCAATACCCGCCACCTCCTCAACCTCCGCAGCATCAGCAGCCGCCGCAGCCGCCACTGATACCGCCACCACAGCAACAGGAGATTCTACAAAGGTTGAGCCAGGTGGAACGGGAGGTTAGAGAAGAGCGTAGAAGCTACCGGGGATTTCTTAAGGGTTTGGCGAGCTTAATCAATGGAAAGAGCAGTAGGGATCATTGAGATTCCTTGTTTGTTTGTTTGTTTTTCTTTAATTTTCAATAAAATCCCTGCGTGGACATCTATTTATGTATTCAGTCCCTGCGAGGATTTGTATTTTCAGTTTAGCCCCTGCGTGGGCAAGTTATTTCTGTTAAAGTCCCGTTTAGGGTAAATATGTACTCTTTTAATTTTAGTGGAATGTTAAATTAAAAATTTCATTATGTAATTATATGCATAAATATAAAATATGAAATAAATTAAAAATACCATTCCTTTTAAAAATTAATTCTGCCATTATATATAAAAGAAAATCTCGAAGGCAAAAACCTAGCCATGTGTCATTTTAAGACAGGGCCGTGATGGTAGTCCCTTGTAAGATTCAAAATCCTTGTTAACATCTGGAAAACATGTTAATACTCCTGACAAATGTGATTCGATAAAGTCACATAAGTCATCCTTATATTATCCTTCCAATTCCTTTCTTATTATTTTAAACATCCATTAGTGATGTAATGCCTGCGGGCCATATTCAATGTCATATAAGACAAAAGACAGTTGTAGTCTATGACTCCCTGTCAAGAAAGGTAATGAACTACGATTCAAGCCTTAATGCCTCGATCCTATAAGATCATGGCTTATAATTTAAATTGTCCCTGTGACCTGGCCTTATGTGCCATTATAATATATTAATAAATTATGACTGAGGATAATTATAATCCTAAATGAATATGCTTAATTAAATTAACCAATATGGCTTATGATTACCATGGTTAATGAATTGCCATAAAAGACAATTCCATAATGGACTTTTGAATAAATCTTGTCAATATTTTATGCAGCAAACAAGCTATATGGCTGGGTCAGACGAAGTCAACAGTCACCCGAGGGAGAATCATGACACTTCCAGAGTTAATGTAGCGGGCGCGGAATTGCAGGCATTAATAGATAATGCCGTTACTCGAGCTCTTAACAGACAATTTAATGAATCGAGTGAAACTCATGTTAGAACTCAGTCTGTACCTCATTCAAAACCACCCTCCAAGACTCATACAGCTCGCAAGAGTGATTCTCATCACTCATCAAATCAGAGGAGTGTTCCATCTAGGAAAGTTGTGCTCAATCAAGAGTCGCGTGTTAAGGGCTGTTCTTATAAGTATTTTGTATCCTGCAACCCTAGAGACTTTACAGGGGAGAAGGGAGCCGTCGATTTTATGACCTGGCTCGATGAAATGGATACAATAGTTGACATTAGTGGTTGTGCAGAGCAGGACGTTGTGAAGTTTGTGTCACAATCGTTTAAGGGAGAAGCTCTAGCTTGGTGAAAGTCACTGATTCAAGCTACAGGAAAGATCCACTTATATAGTATGTCTTGGGAGCATTTTGTTGCTCTAATCAAAGAAAATTTATGTCCTCAACACGAAGTTGAGAAGATTGAGACTGACTTTCTGACATTGGCTATGAAGAATTTAGACTGTCAAGCGTATCTCACGAGTTTTAACACTATGTCACGATTGGTTCCTTACTTGGTGACACCGGAACCAAAGCGTATAGCCCGTTTCATTGGGGGTTTAGCCCGGAGATCAAAGCTAGTGTGAAGGCATCAAGACCTACAACCTTTAGGTCAGTGGCTGATTTATCATTGTTTCTTACCCTAGATGCGGCCAGGCTGAGATCGCTTAAGAGTTCTGAAGAAGGAAAAAGGAAACGTGAGGATGATAACTCACGTCGTTCTGATAAGAAGCATAGGGGGAACTCAGACCACAAGAATAATTCTGGGTCTAACAAGGGTAACCAGCAAATGGATGAGAAGCCTAAATGCAAAACCTGCCAGAAACGTCATTTCGGAAAATGCAGGTTTGAATCAAAGTCACATTCACAATCGAAGTCGATTGGTTGTGGGATCTGCAAGTCCAAAGAACACAAGACTTTGGATTGCAAGAAGTTGAAGGATGCGACCTGTTATGGTTGCAACGAGAAGGGGCATATTAAGACAAACTGCCCGAAATATGCGAAGAAACCTGAAGAAGGTAAAAAGACCAATGCTAGGGTCTTTCAAATGAATGCATGGGAAACAGTACAGGATGACAACGTGATAACAGGTACCTTCCTTATAAATGATGTTTGTGCAAGGGTATTGTTTGATTCGGGTGCAGATAAGTCGTTTGTAGATGATAAATTTTGTAAGTTATTAAACCTGCCAGTTAGAACCTTAAGTATAAAATATGAGGTAGAATTAGCCAATGGTACCATAGAAACTGTTTCAACCGTGTTAGACGGATGTTTCATATCCTTTAGGAACCACTCTTTTCCATTGTCTTTGCTTCCTTTGAAACTAGCTGGATTCGACATAGTAATAGGCATGGATTGGTTATCTCATAACCAAGCTCAGATCGTTTGTGATAAGAAGCAAGTGGTTATCAAGACTCCATATGGTGAGCCACTTACCATACAAGGAGACACTCAGTACGGGTTGCCTAAGCAAGTGTCTATGCTTAAGGCATAAAGGTGTATGAAGAAGGGTTGTGTCATTTATATGGCACAAGTGACTATAGATGAACCGAAGCCCAAGATCGAAGACATCCCTATCATCTCTGAATATCCAGACGTATTCCCTGAAGAACTACCTGGTTTACCCCCAGATAAGCAAGTGGAGTTCAGAATCGACATTATACCTTGAGCAGCACCTGTTGCAAGAGCACCTTACCGGTTGTCCCCGACCGAGATGAAGGAGTTAAGAACTCAATTGGATGATTTGTTGGCAAAAGGATTTATTAGGCCTAGCTCATCTTCTTGGGGGGCACCGATCCTGTTTGTGAAGAAAAAGGATGGATCAATGCGTTTATGCATTGATTATCGAGAGCTGAACAAGGTTACAATCAAGAATATATATCCATTGCCCAGAATCGATGATCTATTCGATCAACTTCAAGGAGCCAGTTACTTCTCCAAGATTGACTTGAGATCAGGTTATCATCAGCTAAAGGTTAGAGATGAAGATGTGCACAAGACTGCATTTAGAACTCGCTATGGTCACTACGAGTTCTTAGTGATGCCGTTTGGGCTCACTAATGCACCAGCAGCATTCATGGATCTCATGAATCGCGTTTGCAAACCCAAGTTTGTCATTGTCTTCATTGATGACATTCTTATTTATTCAAAGAATCAGGCTGATCATGAGAAGCATCTTCGTTGTATTCTGAAACTTCTTCAACAAGAAAAGCTCTATGCCAAGTTTTCAAAGTGTGAATTTTGGCTTCGTGAAGTCCAATTCCTTGGACATGTGGTTAGTGAGCGTGGTATCCAGGTGGATCCCGCTAAGATTGAAGCCATCATGAATTGGCAAGAGCCGAAGACGCCCACAGAGATTCGCAGCTTCTTGGGTCTGGCAGGATATTACAGGCGTTTTATTGAAAATTCTCAAGGATTGTTGCACTCCTAACTTCGTTGACTAGGAAGAATATCAAGTTTGATTGGGGTCCTAAGCAACAAGAATCCTTTGAGATTCTTAAGCAAAAGTTGAGCAATGCTCCTGTGTTGACATTGCCTGAAGGGATAGAAGAATTTGTGGTTTACTGCGACACATCACACACAGGTATGGGATGTGTGCTCATGCAGAAGGGCAAAGTTATTGCCTATGCTTCTCGACAGTTAAAGGTGCACGAGAAGAATTACACCACCCACGATTTGGAGTTGGGTGCCGTTGTATTTGCACTGAAGCTTTGGAGGCATTATTTATATGGTGCCAAGTGTGTGATCTATTCTGATCATAAAAGCCTTCAACACTTGTTCAATCAGAAGGATCTGAACATGAGACAACGCCGATGGATGGAGACTTTAAATGATTATGATTGTGAAATTCGCTATCATCCAGGAAAAGCGAATGTTGTAGCGGACGCTCTCAGCAGAAAAGAAAGGGTTAAACCCATTAGAATCAATGCCAAGAGCATTGAATTGAAAAACAGCTTAAATGAAAGATTGTTAGCCGCTCAGAAGGAAGCTGTATTAGAAGCTAACTATCCAAATAAAAAGTTGGGTGTAACTGCTGAACAGTTATCATATGGCAAGGATGGAATCCTAAGATTGAATGGACGAATATGGGTTCCAATTTATGGAGGACTTAGGGATGTGATTCTTCAAGAAGCCCATAGCTCCAAGTATTCTGTTCATCCTGGCTATGATAAAATGTACCAGGATTTGAAGGCAAATTATTGGTGGATAGGCTTAAAGAAGTCTATAGCCACTTATGTGGCTAAATGTCTGACGTGTGCTCAAGTTAAAGCAGAACATCAGAAACCATCAGGTTTGCTGCAACAGCCCGAACTTCCCACCTGGAAGTGGGAAATGGTAACTATGGATTTCATTACTAAGTTACCAAAGACGAAGCGAGGAAATGGCACTATTTGGGTTATAGTTGACAGGGTGACCAAATCAGCCCACTTCTTACCTATTAAGGAGACACACAGCTCAGATAAGTTAGCTCAGTTGTACGTGGACGAGATTGCATGTCTCCACGGAGTACCAGTGTCTATTATCTCTGATAGAGATACAAGATATACATCACACTTTTGTAAAAGTTTTCAGCAATCGTTAGGTACTCAATTAAACTTCAGCACGACATATCATCCTCAGACGAATGGCCAAAGCGAGCGCACAATTCAAACGCTGGAGGGTATGTTAAGAGCTTGTGTTATTGATTTAGGTGGAAGTTGGGATGATCACCTTCCGTTAATAGAATTTTCATATAATAATAGTTATCATTCAAGTATTCAAGCTGCACCTTTTGAAGCTTTGTATGGAAGGAAGTGCAGGGCGCCCGTTTGTTGGGCAGAAGTTGGAGATGTCCAACTAACAGGACCTGATATAGTCCTGGAGACGACATACAAGATTGTGCAGATACGTGATCATCTCAAAGCTGCCAGGGTTTGGCAGAAAAGCTACGCAGATAAAAGACGTAAGCCTCTAAAATTTGAGGTAGGTGACAAAGTGTTACTTAAGGTATCACCCTGGAAAGGGGTGATACGTTTTGGTAAGAAAGGCAAGTTAAGCCCACGATACAAAGGACCATTCGAGATCATTGAATGTGTCGGAACAGTTGCCTACAAGTTAAATTTGCCTGAAGAGCTCAGTGGAATTCATAATGTGTTTCACATCTGCAATCTGAAGAAATGTCTAGCTGATGAATCACTAGTCATGCCACATACGGATGTGCATATAGATGAGAGCTTGAAATTTGTTGAAAAACCTTGTCGATTGAGGATCGACAGGTTAAGAAACTTTGAAAGAAGCACGTACCAATTGTGAAGGTTAAATGGGATGCCCGAAGAGGCCCAGAGTACACGTGGGAGGTAGAGTCCACAATGAAAGAAAAGTACCCTAATTTATTTCAGTAAATCTCGAGGTCGAGATTTCTTTTAATGGGGTGAGGATGTAACACCTCGGAAAAACCTGTCCAATATAATAAAGACACATGTCATGGAAGGTAAACGTGTTATAAACCTGGATCAAGTTGAAAGATATCTGAAGGAACTAAAGGTGTCAACATGTTAAAATTATTACCTCTGAATGACCTTTTTATTAATTCCAAACCTTAATATTTTTTATAAACATCTGATATAGATTCAAATCCGGTTAACTAATGTGATAAATAATTCAAATTGCAAAGAGTGGAATCCTATGTCCATTTACGACAAAACTTCATTTAAAAAGCATTCTTCAAAGTCCAAGAACATGTAAGTGCATGGCATCACATGCAAGGGCACACAAGGTCTGAATATATGGTCCACTCTGCTGGAAAATGACATGAGATTCGAACTTATGAGATTGCATGATCAAAATCTAAAAGCTCACAAAATTTTTGTCTTCTGACCAAGTCTTACGGACCGCAAAGAGACCACCTTACGGACCGTAAGGTGGCTGATCTGGGCGATAAAGATTAAAAAGCGGATACGGACCGTAAGGCCCTTGGCTTACGGTCCATAAGACCAGTAACTGGGCAGAAAAATGGACAGTTGCCTGTTCAGTCGGTTCCACCGCCTTAGGAGCATGGTTTTCAAAATCAGGAGCTGCACCAGTGGTTTTTCATGCATAGGGGACACTTGGATTCATCAGGGATCAATTGTAGACTTGTGTGGAATGATCTCATGCAATGTAAATCATTATATAAAGAAACCATGTTGCAACTCTTGAGCTTGCTCATTTGGAATCATTTCAAACCCTTCTCTGGAGTTCTCTGGACTTCAAGCAACCTTCCATCAGCTCCTAATTCGTGCTAAGGACCATTGTGAATGTTCTTAGCCTCTCTAGTTCATGTTTTATTAGCTTAATGACCAAAAGTCAAACTTATCGTAATTAAGCTTTGACTTAGTGATTAATCACTAATGGTCCAGTCATTAGTCGAATTCAAAATGGCTATGAGTTGGTAATTAAATGGGTAATAAACCCTTAAAAGGGCACCCTCTGATTTCCACTCTAACTAGGTCAATTGTTGGGTCAAACTTAATTATAAAAAGTCAACATAAAGCTATTTTGCAAATAAATTCATAATTAGCAATGTAGAAGCTATGAAACCTATTTTAACACTTATATAACTTGGTAATTAATGTAAGAACATGTCTAAGCATGTTCAACCCAACAATTTTGAGTATAGGCTCGGTTCGGAACCGAAAGTCGTAAAAGTAGACTTTTGCTTTGACTTTCAGTTCTGAGCCGATTTAGCTTAGTTTAGACATGCCTTAGAGTTCCATTAGGACCAGGTTATAGGTTAGCATAGCCCTCTGAGGTTATACAACTTGGTTCCTAATTAATCCGATTCATTTGCATGTTTCCGTTAATTACTTAAATGTTGACCATTATGCCCTTTTGACCTTAAAACGAGATTTTTGAAAATGTGAGAGGACAAAAACCTTTATTACTGATTTATAAACATGTCCTAAAAATTTGACATCAGTTTGAGGTCTAAATTAGGAGTTATGCTCAATATCGTAATTTGAAAGCTTTTTATTAATTAAACGGCATTATTAGCATAAAGCCTATCTAAACCCAAATTTTGACACCAAACTTTTTACCCACTGATGTAATATAATATTTTGGGATTTTTGAAGATTTTTATTTATTTTTAAACTGATCATAGCATAGGGTTCTTGCTTTGATTCGGTAATTGTCGGTTATACCCTATTTGCTAATAAAGTGAGTTTTACATAACATTTTGATACCAAACTTTTTGCTACTGATTTTATATGATAAATAAAATATTTTGAACTTTATAAACTGATCAAAAACTCAGATTTCCTATTATAACCTGAAAATCGCTTAAAACCGACTTTTACGCGTTTTAAACGCATAGTATGGGTTAAAACTATTTTTGGCATATAAGATTTAATACCTACTAATGTTTTAAGTAAATTTTTATATTTTAACAGTAAGACAAAATTTTAAACTCAGATTTCCCATTTTGACCCTTAAAGCTTATGTGAAATGACCAAAATGCCCCTACGGTGCATAGTTTGGTTATAAATGATAAATTTCACAAATATGCAATACCCTACTGATATAACTTTTTAAATTAAATATTTTTACTGATCATTTTAGACCAGAACCTCAGATTAATATTTAACCTCTTTTATAATCCTTAAAATGACCAAAATACCCCTACGGGACTTAAATTGATTTTAAATCCGTTTTGGGCATAATGGAAGGTATCCTACTGATATCACAACATATTTAAGGCATATTAACTTAGGAAACCTGTTCATGACTCATTTGGTTACTCGTTAAGCATTTATCGCATTCGGTACGGTTTTTGTAACTAGTTTGCATAAATTAACCGAAACGGGTCAACCCTTATCATTTTCACTTCAAAATCCAGAATGTGTTTAGTTTACCCATATTATTCAAGTCTTCATACTTTTCGGGTCTAAACCACATTCTAATCCGGTCTTCGCTTAATCATGCGTTTTGAACCGTATATCTTTCTTTAAAACTAACCGGTCTAAGTTTAAACTTAAGTAAGACCCGTTAGGAATCTAATAGGTTATTAAAACCTTCGTTCCAAATTTAGGAGCCCAATAAAAGATAGTTGCACTTGCTGATTTGTACATCTGGGATAAATTTGTACAATTTGCTCAGGTAAATACTCTTAACTTATTTTCCCTTATACGGGATTGGGATACGGTATTATAATAATACCGCTTGGTCGGGTGTGTAGTTATTTAAATCGGATTGTGATTAATATAATTAGATAACTCGTTTTAATCTGTTTTGTTTGGTATATGGCCTTTGGGGGGTTAATGACCATGTCCTTGATATCCTCGGCTCATTCATTGAAATGGCCACGACTTAAGCACGGGTTGTAGGCATACACCTGACAGTTGCGTATGTAGAAAAGTATCCCACAATAAGGTATTCCTTGTGGGCATTATACTTGTAGTGTGTCAGTTAATCCTGTCCGGCTCTTCTAACCGGCCCTGACGGACGACAAACATTTAAAACTGTATACAAGATTATTTTTATTATAATTGTCCAAGTTATAAAAGATTATTTATGCCTTGTGCATTCAAACCAATTTTCTTAAACATTTTTAAAATGAGTCGGTTAATTGTATTTACCAGTGAAAACTGACGTATTTTCCAAAAAGGTTAAGTGCAGGTACTAGACGGAATTGGCTGGCTACTCCTGAGTGAATAAACAAAAGTCTTGCAAGCTTTGTCACTTAAAAGTCTGTTGAACAATTATCTTCTTTTATTTGATCCGCCTGTGGATCCTTTATATTCCGTGTAGTACACTTGATATTACTTCTAATTCGGTTTGTAATGATTTTATCTTTCGACTTCCGCTGTGTATTAAACTGTGATAAATTGTCTATGATGATATCAACTACGTCACGATACTCCCCACCGGGCCCACCGGTAATACGTGGAAATATCGGGGTGTGACAACTTAGCTTTCCCCTTTTGATGAATCTGATAACTCCTTTCCATGGTGAGACTTTTAACAACACCTTATCTCCTACCTGAAATTCCAATGACTTTCGCCTGTTATCAGCATAGCTCTTTTGTCGATCGCGTGCTGCTTTCAGTCTTTCTTTGACTTGGACAATCTTGTCAGTTGTTTCTTGTACTATCTCAGGTCGAGATAGTTACTTCTCTCCAATTTCTGTTCAGTCTACTGGGGTTCGGCACTTTCGTCCATAAACTGCTTCAAATGGTGCCGCATTGATACTTGTATGATAACTGTTATTGTAAGAAAATTCTATTAATGGTAAGTGCTCATCCCAATTACCTCCAAAGTCAATTACACAAGGTCTAAGCATATATTCCATTGTCTGAATTATCCTTTCGCTTTGTCCGTCTATTTGAGGATGGTAAGCTGTGCTTAGATTTAGCTTGGTTCCCATTGCTTTTTAGAAACTTGTCCAAACATGAGAGGTAAAATGGCTATCTCTATCAGAAACAATTGATAAAGGAATTCCATGTAATGAAACTATTTCATTTACATATAATTTGGCTAATTGTTCCATACTGAAAGTTTCTTTCATTGGTAGGAAATGAGCTGACTTAGTTAACCTATCTACAATTACCCAGATTGTATCATTACCTTTTTGTGTCTTGGGTAATTTGGTAACAAAATCCATCGTTATCAATTCCCATTTCCAAACTGGCATTTCTAACTGTTGCAATAAACCGGAGGGTTTCTGATGTTCAGCTTTAACCTGTGAACAGGTTAGACACTTGGCAACATAAGCCGCTATATCCTTCTTCATTTCTATCCACCAAATTTTTTTCCTTAAGTCCTGGTACATCTTATCACTTCCAGGATGTATCGTATACTTAGACTTATGGGCTTCTTTTAATATACGATGACGTATGTTTCCTAATTTGGATATCCACATTCTTTTCTTATGAAATCTCCAATTTCCATTTGTTCCTTGTTCTAATTCCTTAATCATTCCTTTTAGTTTCTCAGTATCGTCCTTGATTACTGATTCTTGTGCTTTTCTAATCTGTTCATTTAAATCTGCTTGTAGATTTAATTTAAGAGAACGTACTCTTTTTGGTTTCTCATGATACTTTCGACTTAAAGCATCGGCTACTACATTTGCCTTTCCTGCATGATACTGGATATTACAATCATAATCGCTAAGATATTCCATCCAGCGTCTTTGTCTCATATTCAACTCCTTTTGTCCGAAAACATACCTTAAACTCTTATAATCTGTGAAAATGGTAAACTTACTACCATAAAGGTAATGTCTCCAAATTTTCAGGGAAAAAAATTATAGCTCCAAATTCTAAATCATGGGTTGAATAATTCTCTTCATTATTCTTAAGTTGTCTAAAGGCGTAAGCTATAACCTTTTGGTGTTGCATTAACACACATCCATACCCTAATTTGGAAGCGTCACAATAGACTACAAAGTCTTCTGTTCCTTCTGTTAATGCGAGTATGGGTGCGTTGGTTAATCTTTGCTTAAGAATTCTAAAGGCTTCTTCTTGTTTTGGTCCCCAATCAAACTTAACAGATTTACAGGTTAACTTAGTTAAAGGAATGGCTATTCTAGAAAAATCTTTTATAATAACCGGCCAATCCTAGGAAACTTCTAACCTCTGTTGGTGACTCAGGGGTTTTCCATTTAGTAATTGCCTCAATCTTTGTGGAATCCACATGAATTCCTTCATGATTGACTAAATGCCCAAGAAACTGTACTTGTTCTAGCCAAAACTCGCACTTCAAAAACTTTGCATAAAGCTTTTCTTTTCTCAATAAATTTAGAAGTGCATGCAGATGTGCTGCATGTTCCTCTTTATTCTTAGAGTAAATGAGAATATCATCTATAAAGACAATTATGAATTTATCCAAATATGGGTTACATATTCGGTTCATCATGTCCATAAGTGCAGCTGGGGCATTGGTTAAACCAAATGGCATGACAGTAAATTCATAATGGCCATATCTCGTTCTGAATGCGGTCTTAGGAATGTCCTCTTCCTGTACCTTTAATTGATGATATCCTGAACGTAAATCGATCTTAGAGAAAAATCGAGCTCCTTGCAATTGATCAAATAAATCATCGATTCTCGATAATGGGTACCGATTTTTAATCGTGACTTTATTCAATTCACGGTAATCAATGCACATTCGCATTGATCCGTCTTTCTTTTTGACGAATAAGATTGGCGCTCCACATGGCGATGAACTTGGCTGTATGAATCCTTTTTCTAGTAGTTCGTCTAACTGTTTCTTTAACTCTTGCATTTCTACTGGTGCCAAGCGGTAGGGTTCTTTGGCAATTGGTGCTGTTCCTAGTAGCAAATGAATTCTTAATTCAACTTCCCTGTCTGGTGGTAGTCCTGGTAATTCTTCTAGGAATACATCTGAAAATTGAGATACTACAGGGATATCTTTTAATTCTTTTCCTTTAGTGTTAATGATTATGGAAATCATATACACTATTGATCCTTTTCTTGCACAACTTGCTATTTTCATCACAGAGATGAATTTTGTGGATCTAGTTGGCTTGTCTCCTTTAATTGTGATCTTTTCACCTTTTGGTGAATTTACTTGTATTGACTTTTGATCACATAAAATACTTGCTTTGTTGGCTATTAACCAATCCATTCCTAATACAACATCAAATCCTGCCAGATTTATTGGGTAATGATTTTCAATAAACTTTTGATTTAAAAATTTTATTCTTGCTCCCTGCAAGATTTTGGTAATCTTAATGGTCTCTCCATTTGCTGTCCCTACTAGACATTCTTGTGGGAGTTTAGTTAATGGTTGATTGAGAAGTTTGCGAAATGAAGTATTAATAAAAGTTTGGTTCGCACCAGAGTCAAATAATACTTTAGCAAAAACATCATTAACTAAAAACGTACCGGCTATCACGTCTGGAATTATCTTGGCTTCTTCTGCAGTCAGAACAAATGCTCTAGCATTTTTAGTAGTCTTGTTGTTTGTAGCTGGAGCCAGTTTTGGGCAGTTCATCCTGATATGTCCCTTTTCTCCACAATTGAAGCATACTCCATTACTGGGTTTCTTCCTTATAGTTTTCTTCCTCGTGTCACGGTATCTTGCAAAAGTCGCAGTAGGTGGAGCATCTTCCTGAATGCTTCTTCTTACAGGCTTTGCAGTAAGGTGTAGAGGTAGAACCTATATTTTTCCCACGGTTGGAATTACCATAGCGAAATTCCTGGGTAACCCTTTAAGCTAGGTTCATCCTCTGGTCCTCTTCTCGTGTACGTACCAACTCATTAGTCAAGTTGTTTGCTAGTTCTACAGCTTCTTCTATAGTTTGGGATCTAGCTGCCTTGACTACATGCCTAATCTCGCTGATTAATCCCCATATATAACGGGAGATTAATACTGGTTCTGGTGATGCGAGGGTCGGCACTATCCTAGCATATTCGAAGAATAGTGTAGTGTAACCTTTGCTATCCACTCTAGTCATTCTAAGGTTTAGGAACTTATTTGCTATCTGTTCCTTTTCATTAGGAGGGCAGAATTTCCTTTCCACCATGTTTTTAAATTCCTCCCATTCCATATTATAAATCCTGTCACTTCCCCTAGATTGGAGGATAGTGTTCCACCATTCTAAAGCCGAGTTCTTAAACAGATTGGAGGCAAACATTATTTTATCCTCTTCCGCACTTGCTTATTTTTAAGACTGGCTCAGTCTTTTCTATCCAGTGTAGAGCTGCAACGGCCCCTTCATTACCTGAGAATTCCATTGGTTTACAAGACCATAATTCTTTATAAGAACAACCATAAGACATGGTTCTTCTTCTTTTGTGAATGGGCACTTGAAGTATGGGTCCATTGTTTACGCTGTTTTTTGGTTCAGTAGGTCGTTTACTGCCATGGTTACTTTTATTATCAGCTTCCCTAACTGTATGGATAATATATGGCATCGCGTCTATAATTCCTTATGCCACTATGTGTTGGATGGCATTGTTATCCACTTGGTTTCCATTATTATTGTTATTCTGGTTTTTATCGTTCACTTCGTTGTCCATCTGAATTTTTAAACATTTACCACATATTAATATCACAAAATAGTATTTAATGCAAACGATCACGTAACAAGCATATTGATCAAAATCGTCGAACATTGCGACTTACTCTTTTTTTTATATTATGCGTCTAAGTCTAATACAAACTGGAACTGAAATTTAAAATTACAATACTATTAGGCATCCATAATTATTGTCTCTCTCTCTCTCTCTATATATATATATATATATATATAGTGTCAGGTTCATTGGGGAACACTAAAAAAGTGGGGAACAGTGGGGAACCGACTCAAACGAACTCCGATTAGACTCATTCCAGCGGCGTTGTAACCGGCTCGTCGAACCCTAACTAGGATCTCTTAACCCTAAACCCTAAATCATAACCCCTAAACCCTAAATATATTAGGGTTTGGCTTTTAGGGTTTAGCTTTAGGGTTTAGGGTTTAGCTTTAGGGTTTAGATTTAGGGTGTAGCTTTAGGTTTAGCCTTTACGGTTTAGCTTTTAGGGTTTATAGTTTAGATTTTACGGTTTAGCATAGGTTTTAGCCTTATTTTTTAGTTTTAGGGTTTAGAGTTTAGGAGTTAGGATTTAGGGTTTAGGGTTAAGGGATCTTATTTAGGGTTCGACGAGTCGGTTCCAACGCCGTTGGAATGAGTCCGATCGGAGTTCGTTTGAATTCTATCGTGCCTTGGCTATCAGTGTAGTTCCAGGAATTAGATGAATTCTAAATTCGACTTCCCTATTAGGTGGTAATCCCGGTAGTTCTTCTGGGAATACATCTGAGTATTCTGCTACTACGGGAATTTCTTTAAGTTCCTCACCTTTCGTGTTACTGATTACTGAAATCATATACACCACTTCTTGTTTTCTTGAATAACTGGCCAACTTCATTACTGAAATGAATTTCAGTGGCTTTCGGGGCTTATCTCCTGTAATCACCAATAATTCTCCTGTAGGGGTATGAATTTCTATGGAATTTTTATCACAGAGAATTCGAGCATGGTTGGCTACTAATCAATCCATTCCTAATACCATATCGAATCTGGCTAAATTCATAGGTAGCAGGTTTGCAGAGAATTTATGGCCTAAGAGTTCTATTTTTCCTTCTCGCAAAACCTTATCTATGTTAACAGAATTCCCATCTGCCGTTTTGACTGTAAAAATCTGCCTAAGGTTGGTTAAGGGTAAGTTAAGAGCTTGGCAGAATGAAGTATTTATAAAACTTTGGTTTGCACCAGAGTCAAATAATACTTTTGCATAAACGTCGTGAACTAGGAACGTACCAGCTATCACGTCAGGGATTAGTTCTGCTTCCTGAGTAGTCAACTGGAAGGCTCTTGCGTTTCTCTTGGTAGTTCCTTCTGCAGGTTTGGCTTTGTTATCAGCTGGTTTGACCAATTTGGGACAGTCTGGCCTAAAATATCCAGCCTCTCCACAGTTGTAGCAGATGGTTGCTTTCTTCTTCCTGCAATCTTCTTCTTGATGCCCCAGAATTTTGCAGAAATTGCAACACCCTTTGCATCTTCCAAAATGCTTTCTTTTGCAGGCATTGCAAAATGGAACAGTGGAGGATTGCCCAGTTCCCTTTTTTCTTGAAATTGTTACGGTTACCCACACGGAATCCCTGGGAAATCTTTTGGGCCACTTCCCTCTTTCTATTTTCTTCTCGCGTACGCACTAGTCCGTCAGTTAAAGTGTTGGCTAATTCCACTGCATCGTCAATTGTGCGAGGTCTCGCAGCTTTAATGATATCACTGATTTCGCCAATCAAACCCCAAATATAGCGGGAAATAAGTACCGGTTCTGACGAAGCCAGGGTTTGTACCATTCTAGCATATTCGAAGAATGTCGAAGTATACCCTCGACAATCTACATCCATCATCCGGTGGTTCAGAAATTTATTCGCCATTTGTTCTTTTCCATATTCGGGACATAATTTTCTTTCCACCAGTTGCTTAAATTCTTCCCAACTTATGGCATAGGCCGCATCGCTTCCCTTGGCTTGAAGTACCGTATTCCACCATTCTAGCGCCCCTTCTTTAAAAAGATGCTACGCGTACATGACCTTGTCTTCCTCTGCACATTTTCTTATTTTAATCACCGCCTCGGTTTTCTCTAACCAACGCAGTGCAGCAGTCGCCCCTTCAGTGCCTGCAAATTCAACCGGTTTACACGTAAGAAATTCCTTATAAGTGCAACCAGGCGTTGCAACTTTCATTTTCTTAAGGAGTGGGGCTTGCATCCCATCGTTATCATTATTAGTATGGTTGCCGCCTCCGTTTACACTATTACTGAAATTGTCGCCATGTGTATATTTGCTAGGAATAATTTGTTGAGGTTCAACTGGATTTCGGGCAGCAGCAAGAATTGCTGGGATAGCATTGGCTATTCCTTGAGCAACGATATTCTCGATATCTTGTCTATTCAGAAATTGATCTTCATGATTTTGTTTAGATTGGTTAAATTCGTTAACGAGTTCATTATCAGCGTGTTCCATCTGGTAATTAGTTTATATAAATGATTAGCAGAAAATAATTAACAATCAAACATAAAATAATTGCACATAATCACGTCAACACGTATAGCCAAAATTGTCGATTTGTTCGACTTCCATTTTTATATATTATAATATGCTTCCATACACACCCGTTATCTTACAAAAGTTTTATTTTTAGGTTATTTCACATAATTATATTTTATTAAACATATATTCCTACAACCACACAACCATAGTCACACTATTCCCGTCAGCTTGGCATCTTAGAAACGACGTTCCCTCTCTCGTATTTCCAAGATATTCTTTCCCCTACTTCTCATATTTTATTTCCGGCGTCCACCAGTTCCTCGCCATAGTGGTGGAGTTCTGCCATGTTTTCGAAGCTCATGGGTGGGTGTAGTGGAGGCTCCGGGTCAAACCGAGGGAAAAAAGTATTAGGGTTATTTAGGAGATTCTGAAACTGCCAGTTAGTGGTCCACCATTCTTCTAGTTCTCCTAGAGGTCGGGGATTAACAAGGGGGTCTGGAATAGCAGGTTCCAGGTTGACTGGAAGTTGGGCTTCAGCTGGGTAACCAAAGAGGTTTTCATTGGCAGGTCCGATGAAATCGCTGTTTGCCAGTTGGCGGTCTAGTTCTTCCCAAGGTGGCATCTCTGGGGCTTGCCTTGAACTTTCTCCAATTTCTATTCCTTTGCCTTTATCTTTGGGATCCTCAGTTTTTATAACTTTCCGTGTCGCTGGTTTCTTCCTGCGCACACGCCTCCAGCCTACAAGTCTTCTTCTTTTCTTTGGCTTAGGTTTCTCCGGAGGTTGGGCTTGAAATTCCATAGGGTCATCCTTGTCGGCACAATAACCGGTAAAGTCTCTGGAAACTTCCACATTAACAGAATAGAGATTGAGATTCTGAAGAGCTTCAGACAATTCATTCATGCATGCTGTTTAGCAGATATGAAGAAACACACAAAATTCTAGGTTAAAATTTTTGTAAATTGAATAATCACAGAAAGGCAATTAAAAATTTTAAATATTAATTACAATTATCTAATACGTTTATACAAACAGATTGATTAAAACAAAATATTGCGATTTTTATATATATATGTTTATTACAAATTACAACTGAAATTTAAAATATACTAGGGATAATTTATTTTAGTCTATCTTTTCTCACTAAGTTGTTTATCTAATGGGCAAAGTTTCTTTAAAATTTCTGGGTTATAGATGATATGGGTGGTAGTACTGGGTCAGGGTGTTGGTAGTTTAACTTATTTAAATGTTAACATTTGCTGCTGTAGTGGCTAACATATAGAGATTTGCCCATTGTTCATCTACTTTATTTTCCCATGGTGGATTATTGCCTATTTCTGGAGTTTCCTTATTAATCATCACTCCTTTTGGTTGTAACTTCTTTATTTTCTCTTGACTTTTTCTAATAATCCAACTTCTTTTATTAGGGGTAAGTGGTTTCTCAAACTGTGCCTTACGAACAAATATTCCTTCCTCAGTATCTGCTGAGTATCTTGAGGAATTTGATTGAAATGAAGTTCCCTTATCTTTTGGTGAACTATCTAATTGACGATAGATGTCCGAAAGTTTTTTGCTTACCCATACTGTAAATAAATAGTCAAATAACACAAAAAGACATATAATCACAAAATGACAATTAGAAAACTAAGTATTTCTAAATACTTAATTGGCTTAAATCAGTGGCTCTGATACCACCTTTTTCTGTCACGGCCCCCGTCCAGGTTTTACCCGGTCCAGGAGCCGCGGGACAGAAACCCGTGGTATTTATTAATTGAGTTTACAGCGGAAGATTTAACAGGATCTTTTAAATCTTGAAATGCCCGATTATTTTATTTCATAATTCGGGATGAACCCCATAGTTTACAATAGAGGAATTTCACAAGGAAATTCCCTAATTTACAAAACATGTTTATTTGTTTAACTGAGCCACTACTTCAAGCTTTGTTAGTGCTCCGTAGCACTTTTCCTTGGTTCACAGTAGTCACCTGAAAGATGTTTTGAAAATATTTTATCAGCGGGGAAATACTGGCGAGTCATTCAAATTTGATAAAACAACATATAGTTATAAATTACAGCATAAGAGCGATTACAATGGCTTCTATCTTATTTTTATCTGGCGCCATGTCACCTCCTGGTGACGATGGTCATACCACTATTGGGTCCTTTCACCCAAGTAGTGATGATTATCACTGTTAGGATTTATTAGCCTAACCTTGAGAAATTAGTAATGTGCACAATACCCCACTAGCCAGTGATTCAAGATAACCACGACTTAATCCCTGTAATTATAACCTTTGAAAATAATTGGAGTATTGTAAAATACTTTTGATAAAAGAGAATGACTCACATTGCAGATTTAAACGGGCAGAGTGTAGCCTACTGATTAGCCTTGTAACCTAATTTAAATAACAATGCACACGAACTAGGTCAGTAACTAATACAACATTTTACGATAACTCACGAGATTAAAACCCTCACAATGAATGACAAAGTGCAATACTTAAACATCCATCGAATTCACGACGAATGACAAAGTATGGCCCTAATGTGGGCAGCACTTAAACATCCATCGGATAGTTTTCAATCGATCGGACATTGAATCGTAGCAGCGTTCGAGTTAATATCCTGTATCGTAGCAGCGCCTCACTACCTTAATTTTCGAAATTGAGTAGTAGCACTTCGTTTTTGAGAGTTGTTTTCGACACCAGTGAACAGGCCATGATCAGTTCTATTTATAGCTGAAAAATGGGTCTGTCGCGGCCCGCGTGAACCATAAGCAGATCCTTACGCGGCCCGCGTGGGGGTCTAGTCTACGTGTAGGTTTGCTGGGTCACGAGTAGGTTTGCCAGGTGGACGACACGCGGCTTGAATAGTTATCCGGAACAATGTTAAGTTGACGCGACCCGCGTAAGGGCCCTCTTGTGCTTTACGCGGCCCGTGAGAGGGTCTAAAATATGATTTTTCTTGATTTTTGATATGGATTAGGGTTTCGGGGGGTCCGGGTTTTCACTTACGGGTCGTTTTGGGACATTTTTGAAGGTCCTTACAGTTTTGATACCCAAGAATAGTTTGGTTGCAAAATACGCATAAACGCGCATTTTGACCGAAACTATGACTCGTCACTAATCCTAACTAACGTGGTAATCAGTAGGTATAGTCACAAAGGACTATGACCATCGTGATTACGCTCACGTTGCGAAGTTCAAATGAACTTCGTGTTGACCATTGACTGGTCAAAGCAGAAAGTCAAACACTGTTTGACTTTCACGCTTAAAAACGCATAAAAGAACGAAAGAGAACTTACAAAAGGTCCAAGAATGGAGGTTTTGATCCAAACAACTCAGGTATGGAGCATAAAACCCCAACTTAGAGCTGAATGAATCAAAAGGTGTGAAATGAAATGAAAATGGAAGTGGGTATTTATAGATTTCATAGAACCGTTAAGATCGTTCCTCGATAAACGAGCATCAATCTGGACCGTCCAAGTGGGCACAAGGTTTTGGAATACTGGGGGTGTAACATATCAATTTTTTATATATAAGAATTTTAGGTTGTTTAAATTTATTAACCACTAGTAACTAGTTTTATTTTTAATATAATTATTCGACCCATATAGTTTTAGAAACTATTTTATATATAATTGGTTGAAAGGTGATACTAATTAATTGGCTTGTATATGTGTGACATTTCTATTTTCTATATTAAAATAAAGTATATAAAATTTCTACTATTAAACGGGTAGATTACGGGTTAGTTGAATGTTAGAAATATGAAGTACCAAGACGGGCATAAGAACCGTTTAATAACTATAAAAATACATTATATTTGAACCTACTCTGTTTTTAATGAAACTTGGGTCAAAATGTAGACACCAATATTCTCATTCTAATGACATATTCATTGTTTTATAAAACGTCATATTTTAGAAGTTATAAGCGCCAAATAAGTGAAGCAGCTGAATTAATTATAATAATAAAATAATATTAAAATTTTACTAAAACTTAAATATGTATTGTGTACGTGTGTGCATAGTGAATATAGTAGTATACGTGGAAGGAAAATAAAAATAAAAAAAGAAAACTAGTGTACGTGTCCCTCAAAGATAAGAAGGAACTTTGCTTGTTTGAAAAGTTTCAGAAACTACAATTATAAATAGAAGAGGATGTCTCTTTCCAAAATTTCACTTCAGTTTCTCTTGGTCTCGACCTCTACTCTCTCTATATATCTATATTCTTTTTTTATTCATTCACCCCTAAATTCTACAAAGCCCTGCCCCGTTTTAAGTATTTTAACTCCCGATCACTGATACCCTTTCCGATTGATCTGGAGCCCCATAACGCATGTCAAGGCTCTGCCCGACTAAGTTCGTTGGGGTTCTGTATCGTGAGGTAGGGATAAGGTTGAATTAGGGTTACTATACTTAAAACGAGTGCATATATATATATATATATATATATATATATATATATATATAGGGGAATGTTCATTTGAGAAGAAAAATAATTGAGAAGAAAAAGAACAAAGGGTAAAATTGTAAAACATTAAATACTTTTTCACTTATCTCATTTATTATCATCTTTGACTAATTAATTAGTCATAAAAACTAGCATCCTTCACACTAATGTTTTTTGACTACACACATCAAAAGTTACCCTACACCTTTCGAAATTTACCCTACACAAATTGAAATTTATCCTACACAACACGTAATTTATCATATACACATTGTAATTTATCCTACACTCTAATTTTTTTAAATATATATTTTGAACATATGTCTTTCATTTGACTCATCATTAAAAGTAGTCTTTATACAATTATGTATTAAGACAATGATGCTCCAAACTCTGTCATATTTCGGTGTATCCTTGCAATTCAATAATGTCAAAACATTGATTTTTCTCATGTCATGGTTTGATAATTGACAACTTATTTTCGTGCTTCTATTTCATTTTGAGCTTGTTGATTCTAAATCTTCCTCAGTTGACAATCAAAGTAAGTTTTCCTTTGGCAATTGAATTCTATTGATTCTAAAAGTCATTCACAACTTGTAAACATTCAATTATGACATCTATTGATTATATATCTCTTCTGACTTGAACCTAGTCACCTTGGAAATTATATCATTTCATCTCATTCGTTTGACATCGATTTCTGAAACTAATTCAGTTGAACCATTGAGTCCTAATTATTGCAAAACTCATATCCACCAAATTTGAACATGTCTTGATTCTGTGTCATTTACCTTAATACCGTTCTTATTGACTAAGACGTGACATAACCCTAAAGGAGACATCGTAGCCCAAATCTCGAGGACGAGATTTAAAACAAGGTGGGGAGGATGTAACATATCAATTTTTTTATATATAAGAATTTTAGGTTGTTTAAATTTATTAACCACTAGTAACTAGTTTTATTTTTAATATAATTATTCGACCCATATAGTTTTAGAAACTATTTTATATATAATTGGTTGAAAGGTGATACTAATTAATTGGCTTGTATATGTGTGACATTTCTATTTTCAACATTAAAATAAAGTATATAAAACTTATACTATTAAACGGGTAGATTACGGGTTAGTTGAATGTTAGAAATATGAAGTACCAAGACGGGCATAAGAACCGTTTAATAACTATAAAAATACATTATATTTGAATCTACTCTGTTTTTAATGAAACCTGGGTCAAAATGTAGACACCAATATTCTCATTCTAATGACATATTCATTGTTTTATAAAACGTCATATTTTAGAAGTTATAAGCGCCAAATAAGTGAAGCAGCTGAATTAATTATAATAATAAAATAATATTAAAATTTTACTAAACCTTAAATATGTATTGTGTACGTGTGTGCATAGTGAATATAGTAGTATACGTGGAAGGAAAATAAAAATAAAAAAAATAAAACTAGTGTACGTGTCCCTCAAAGATAAGAAGGAACTTTGCTTGTTTGAAAAGTTTCAGAAACTACAATTATAAATAGAAGAGGATGTCTCTTTCCAAAATTTCACTTCAGTTTCTCTTGGTCTCGATCTCTACTCTCTCTATATATCGATATTCTTTTTTTTATTTAATCACCCCTAAATTCTACAAAGCCCTGCCCCGTTTTAAGTATTTTAACTCCCGATCACTGATACCCTTTCCTATTGATCTGGTGCCCCATAACGCATGTCAAGGCTCTGCCCGACGAAGTTCGTTGGGGTTCTGTATCTTGAGGTAGGGATAAGGTTGAATTAGGGTTACTATACTTAACACGAGTGCATATATATATATATTTAAAATAGCTCGGGAGTTATACCCAATATTTATACCAGAAGGCTTTCTAGTTGAATCATAAAGTTACAAGGTGAGTCCATTCTCTTTTCTCACAGTTTTATCACCTTTTCGTGATACGGTTATATTTATAAATGCTTTTCAAAATCCTAAATGTTTATCAGTTTTAGTTACAGTGATGAAGTTTTTATATTTTGCAATAGTTGCCGGTATGGGAGGTTTTATACATTACTTGACCCTCGTTACTATTGGCCAAAAAAGTTAGCCAATAGTAGCATGGCCACAAGCACGGGGGAAATTGTGCCCCAGTGGCCATAGCCTATAACTAATATTTTTTTTACATTAAATAATTAATAAATGATTGAAATACATTTAAATAGTATGTGTATAAAATAGAACTTTATTAATCATTATTAAAATATATTAGTTATATTAAAGAAAATATAATCTACTATTGTATACATATATTTATTCATAAAAGTCTTTTATATTTTTGGATTTTAATAGTGTTTTTATCTTTTGCTTTCTGACACTGGTAAAAATTACTACCACATAATTAAATTAAATTATTAAATTAGAAATGAAAGTAGTAAGTGATGACTATGCCTCGTGTCATATACCTTTGGCTCAATCTTCGTATATTAAAACAATATATATTATATGTTTTTATACACTTACTTTTAACAATATATAAATGCATATATTCTTTTATGTTTATTCCCGAGAGTTACCATTGGGTTAGTTGCATTACTTTTAAGAATTTTATATATCGTGAGATTTAAATATTATATTTAATTAATATTTAAAATAGTATATTATAAACTTTAATATATATATACTATATAAACCTTAATGTATATCTTAAACGATATATATATATCAATTATGTATTTAACTTTTAATATACTAAGATATACATCGGAAATTATATTTTAGGTCTTAGTCACAGTAATATATTAAGTAATAATATCACAATTATTTAATTAATATATTATATTTAATAAAGTTATAGCTATTAATTTGACAGAAAATGATATATTTCATTTTCTAAGCTAATTGGTTTTGTGTCGTAGAAAATATATTTGACAAAGTAATGTCATGGGACACTACTAAGTTCAAAGTCACTAGTTGAGAGAATGATCAACAGTGATATGACCAGAGTCACTAGTTGAGAGAATGATCAACAGTGATATGACCAGAAATATGACCAGAGTTACTAGTTGAGAGAACGATCAACAGTGATACGACCACAGGAACTAGTTGAGAGAATGATCAACAGTGTTATGACCTCAGTCACTAGTTGAAAGAATGATCAAAACGTGTTTCAGGTAATTTGCTAGAAGCCAGCTATGGAGCACTAAAGGCTTAAATAAAGTGGCTATAAATACCTGAATAAAAGAAGAAATTTATGTTTTATTTATTTGGGTTTATTCCTATAAAAACAATTGAATTAAATATGGGTTTTAGCCCGTTTGTTTAATATTAAAAGTTTGGTGTTTTATAAACTCTGAAATCATTTCCTAACTACGATCCTGATGAAAAAAAATTTCCGCTGCGTAATTAATAAACACCGATACCATCTGGCTGGTTCACGGCTCCCGCTCCCAGGGTGGGGTCAGGGGCTGTGACAGAAGGTGGTATCAGAGCCACTTGTTTAAGCTATTTAGGTGTTCTTTTAATACCTAATCTGAAACAATAAAGTTAGGAAATTAATACAAAGTAACCTATGTGTTATTTTTGTAGATTTAACTATATGAATATATATGTAGATAGGCACATATGATTCCTGGAAGTATTGTTTTGTTTTATTATTCTGTGATATTAATAATTGAAAATGTTTGCCATTCAGATATCGAATGAAGTATCACATAATCCAGAAGTTCATGCTAATAATGAAAATCCTTTGGATAAAAATGCTATAGAAAATCTAATAGCCCAAGGAATATCTAATGCTTTGCCTTTAATAATTAAAGCTGTTAAAAACCCCGTAGAACCCACCAAAGTTGTGAGTAGCAAGCATACTCGTGAAGACGGTTTTAGCCATAGTGTCAATGGAGACAATGATTATATTATCAAAACCCCATTTCCCAAGAAAAAGAAGGCGATGACTCTCGGGTGTACCGACAAAGAATTTCTAGCTTGTAAACCAACAGAGTTCGCAGGCAGTGAAGGCGCCACGGCTGCTCTGCGATGGTTGGAAAAGACGGAAGCTGTTCTTAAAATCAGCAAATGTGCCGAAGAAGATAAGGTGATGTATGCTTCCAACCTCTTTAAGGAAGAAGCCTTAGAATGGTGGAATACAATTCTTCAGGCGAAAGGAAGTGACATGGCTTATGCCATGAACTGGGAAAAATTCAAGGAAATGATAGAAAGGAAATTTTGTCCTCCTTATGAAAAAGAACGAATGGCTAATGAGTTCCTAAATCATAAAATGATAGATGTAAATTGTCGGGAGTGTACGACAACGTTCTTCGAATACGCAAGAATGGTACCAACTCTGTCTTCGCCAGAACCCGTACTAATTTCTTGTTATATTTGGGGATTAGTTAGCGAAATCCGAGACATGGTCAAGGCCGCTAGACCACAGACTATTGAAGACACGGTTGAACTAGCTAACATCCTGACAGATGAACTAATCCGCACAAGAGAAGAAAACAAGAAGAAGGAGTTAGCCTAGAAAATTTCCCAAGAATTCAAGAAGAAAGGAACTGAACCGTCATTGGAGCAACCTACCTGCAGAAGCTGTAACAAAAAGCATTCAGGAAGATGCCGTTTTAAGAGAGCACCCTACTATAACTTCTGCAAGATGACCGGGCATATAGAGGAAGAATTTAGAAGGAAAACTAATATTTGTTTCAATTGTGGAGAAACGGGACACATCAAACCATATTGCCCGAAACTGTCTAAAGCACCTGACAACCAGGCGAAAACAACAGACGGAGCTAAGAAGAACGCGCGAGCATTCGTACTTACTACGCAAGAAGCAAAAATGATTCCAGACGTAACCGCTTATATATAATATCTAAGCTAAGTTATTATTTAACCCTAGTACAAATAAAAGTTTATAAATAAATGCATTCTGTCAAGTACTTCATCTATTCAAAACCATAACAGACTTGTTTGGTCTTTACTTTCATTGAATCATTTAATTGGTTACGACACCTTGTGGTGGCGTTTTCTTTAATTTGAAGCTTGCGCTAATCTCATTTTTTACACCTGATGTACGGATTTATTTATTTAATTTCTGTTGGTTCATTATCTTAAACCGTCTTAATACAATTATGTGTTAAGATAAGAGTACACAAATTCGTATTATATTCTGGTGTACCTCTAAAGATTCTTTCATCATCGAAAAAAAAAAATTTATGATATTCATTTGGTCTTTCATTATCAATTGAAAATCCTATAATATTTATTTGAAATAAATATCCAAATTTACTTCATTAAAACCTTCAATTGATTACAAACACGGTGAATTTGTTCGGTCACCGTAATTATTAAACTATTTCAATCCTTACGACACCTTGCGGCGTCGGTATATACTTATAGCTTGGGCTAATCATAATCATACGAATCATTCAAAACCACATATGTCTTTCATTTGACTCATCATTAAAAGTAGTCTTTATACAATTATGTATTAAGACAATGATGCTCCAAACTCTGTCATATTTCGGTGTATCCTTGCAATTCAATAATGTCAAAACATTGATTTTTCTCATGTCATGGTTTGATAATTGACAACTTATTTTCGTGCTTCTATTTCATTTTGAGCTTGTTGATTCTAAATCTTCCTCAGTTGACAATCAAAGTAAGTTTTCCTTTGGCAATTGAATTCTATTGATTCTAAAAGTCATTCACAACTTGTAAACATTCAATTATGACATCTATTGATTATATATCTCTTCTGACTTGAACCTAGTCACCTTGGAAATTATATCATTTCATCTCATTCGTTTGACATCGATTTCTGAAACTAATTCAGTTGAACCATTGAGTCCTAATTATTGCAAAACTCATATCCACCAAATTTGAACATGTCTTGATTCTGTGTCATTTACCTTAATACCGTTCTTATTGACTAAGACGTGACATAACCCTAAAGGAGACATCGTAGCCCAAATCTCGAGGACGAGATTTAAAACAAGGTGGGGAGGATGTAACATATCAATTTTTTTATATATAAGAATTTTAGGTTGTTTAAATTTATTAACCACTAGTAACTAGTTTTATTTTTAATATAATTATTCGACCCATATAGTTTTAGAAACTATTTTATATATAATTGGTTGAAAGGTGATACTAATTAATTGGCTTGTATATGTGTGACATTTCTATTTTCAACATTAAAATAAAGTATATAAAACTTATACTATTAAACGGGTAGATTACGGGTTAGTTGAATGTTAGAAATATGAAGTACCAAGACGGGCATAAGAACCGTTTAATAACTATAAAAATACATTATATTTGAATCTACTCTGTTTTTAATGAAACCTGGGTCAAAATGTAGACACCAATATTCTCATTCTAATGACATATTCATTGTTTTATAAAACGTCATATTTTAGAAGTTATAAGCGCCAAATAAGTGAAGCAGCTGAATTAATTATAATAATAAAATAATATTAAAATTTTACTAAACCTTAAATATGTATTGTGTACGTGTGTGCATAGTGAATATAGTAGTATACGTGGAAGGAAAATAAAAATAAAAAAAATAAAACTAGTGTACGTGTCCCTCAAAGATAAGAAGGAACTTTGCTTGTTTGAAAAGTTTCAGAAACTACAATTATAAATAGAAGAGGATGTCTCTTTCCAAAATTTCACTTCAGTTTCTCTTGGTCTCGATCTCTACTCTCTCTATATATCGATATTCTTTTTTTTATTTAATCACCCCTAAATTCTACAAAGCCCTGCCCCGTTTTAAGTATTTTAACTCCCGATCACTGATACCCTTTCCTATTGATCTGGTGCCCCATAACGCATGTCAAGGCTCTGCCCGACGAAGTTCGTTGGGGTTCTGTATCTTGAGGTAGGGATAAGGTTGAATTAGGGTTACTATACTTAACACGAGTGCATATATATATATATTTAAAATAGCTCGGGAGTTATACCCAATATTTATACCAGAAGGCTTTCTAGTTGAATCATAAAGTTACAAGGTGAGTCCATTCTCTTTTCTCACAGTTTTATCACCTTTTCGTGATACGGTTATATTTATAAATGCTTTTCAAAATCCTAAATGTTTATCAGTTTTAGTTACAGTGATGAAGTTTTTATATTTTGCAATAGTTGCCGGTATGGGAGGTTTTATACATTACTTGACCCTCGTTACTATTGGCCAAAAAAGTTAGCCAATAGTAGCATGGCCACAAGCACGGGGGAAATTGTGCCCCAGTGGCCATAGCCTATAACTAATATTTTTTTTACATTAAATAATTAATAAATGATTGAAATACATTTAAATAGTATGTGTATAAAATAGAACTTTATTAATCATTATTAAAATATATTAGTTATATTAAAGAAAATATAATCTACTATTGTATACATATATTTATTCATAAAAGTCTTTTATATTTTTGGATTTTAATAGTGTTTTTATCTTTTGCTTTCTGACACTGGTAAAAATTACTACCACATAATTAAATTAAATTATTAAATTAGAAATGAAAGTAGTAAGTGATGACTATGCCTCGTGTCATATACCTTTGGCTCAATCTTCGTATATTAAAACAATATATATTATATGTTTTTATACACTTACTTTTAACAATATATAAATGCATATATTCTTTTATGTTTATTCCCGAGAGTTACCATTGGGTTAGTTGCATTACTTTTAAGAATTTTATATATCGTGAGATTTAAATATTATATTTAATTAATATTTAAAATAGTATATTATAAACTTTAATATATATATACTATATAAACCTTAATGTATATCTTAAACGATATATATATCAATTATGTATTTAACTTTTAATATACTAAGATATACATCGGAAATTATATTTTAGGTCTTAGTCACAGTAATATATTAAGTAATAATATCACAATTATTTAATTAATATATTATATTTAATAAAGTTATAGCTATTAATTTGACAGAAAATGATATATTTCATTTTCTAAGCTAATTGGTTTTGTGTCGTAGAAAATATATTTGACAAAGTAATGTCATGGGACACTACTAAGTTCAAAGTCACTAGTTGAGAGAATGATCAACAGTGATATGACCAGAGTCACTAGTTGAGAGAATGATCAACAGTGATATGACCAGAAATATGACCAGAGTTACTAGTTGAGAGAACGATCAACAGTGATACGACCACAGGAACTAGTTGAGAGAATGATCAACAGTGTTATGACCTCAGTCACTAGTTGAAAGAATGATCAAAACGTGTTTCAGGTAATTTGCTAGAAGCCAGCTATGGAGCACTAAAGGCTTAAATAAAGTGGCTATAAATACCTGAATAAAAGAAGAAATTTATGTTTTATTTATTTGGGTTTATTCCTATAAAAACAATTGAATTAAATATGGGTTTTAGCCCGTTTGTTTAATATTAAAAGTTTGGTGTTTTATAAACTCTGAAATCATTTCCTAACTACGATCCTGATGAAAAAAAATTTCCGCTGCGTAATTAATAAACACCGATACCATCTGGCTGGTTCACGGCTCCCGCTCCCAGGGTGGGGTCAGGGGCTGTGACAGAAGGTGGTATCAGAGCCACTTGTTTAAGCTATTTAGGTGTTCTTTTAATACCTAATCTGAAACAATAAAGTTAGGAAATTAATACAAAGTAACCTATGTGTTATTTTTGTAGATTTAACTATATGAATATATATGTAGATAGGCACATATGATTCCTGGAAGTATTGTTTTGTTTTATTATTCTGTGATATTAATAATTGAAAATGTTTGCCATTCAGATATCGAATGAAGTATCACATAATCCAGAAGTTCATGCTAATAATGAAAATCCTTTGGATAAAAATGCTATAGAAAATCTAATAGCCCAAGGAATATCTAATGCTTTGCCTTTAATAATTAAAGCTGTTAAAAACCCCGTAGAACCCACCAAAGTTGTGAGTAGCAAGCATACTCGTGAAGACGGTTTTAGCCATAGTGTCAATGGAGACAATGATTATATTATCAAAACCCCATTTCCCAAGAAAAAGAAGGCGATGACTCTCGGGTGTACCGACAAAGAATTTCTAGCTTGTAAACCAACAGAGTTCGCAGGCAGTGAAGGCGCCACGGCTGCTCTGCGATGGTTGGAAAAGACGGAAGCTGTTCTTAAAATCAGCAAATGTGCCGAAGAAGATAAGGTGATGTATGCTTCCAACCTCTTTAAGGAAGAAGCCTTAGAATGGTGGAATACAATTCTTCAGGCGAAAGGAAGTGACATGGCTTATGCCATGAACTGGGAAAAATTCAAGGAAATGATAGAAAGGAAATTTTGTCCTCCTTATGAAAAAGAACGAATGGCTAATGAGTTCCTAAATCATAAAATGATAGATGTAAATTGTCGGGAGTGTACGACAACGTTCTTCGAATACGCAAGAATGGTACCAACTCTGTCTTCGCCAGAACCCGTACTAATTTCTCGTTATATTTGGGGATTAGTTAGCGAAATCCGAGACATGGTCAAGGCCGCTAGACCACAGACTATTGAAGACACGGTTGAACTAGCTAACATCCTGACAGATGAACTAATCCGCACAAGAGAAGAAAACAAGAAGAAGGAGTTAGCCCAGAAAATTTCCCAAGAATTCAAGAAGAAAGGAACTGAACCGTCATTGGAGCAACCTACCTGCAGAAGCTGTAACAAAAAGCATTCAGGAAGATGCCGTTTTAAGAGAGCACCCTACTATAACTTCTGCAAGATGACCGGGCATATAGAGGAAGAATTTAGAAGGAAAACTAATATTTGTTTCAATTGTGGAGAAACGGGACACATCAAACCATATTGCCCGAAACTGTCTAAAGCACCTGACAACCAGGCGAAAACAACAGACGGAGCTAAGAAGAACGCGCGAGCATTCGTACTTACTACGCAAGAAGCAAAAATGATTCCAGACGTAACCGCTTATATATAATATCTAAGCTAAGTTATTATTTAACCCTAGTACAAATAAAAGTTTATAAATAAATGCATTCTGTCAAGTACTTCATCTATTCAAAACCATAACAGACTTGTTTGGTCTTTACTTTCATTGAATCATTTAATTGGTTACGACACCTTGTGGTGGCGTTTTCTTTAATTTGAAGCTTGCGCTAATCTCATTTTTTACACCTGATGTACGGATTTATTTATTTAATTTCTGTTGGTTCATTATCTTAAACCGTCTTAATACAATTATGTGTTAAGATAAGAGTACACAAATTCGTATTATATTCTGGTGTACCTCTAAAGATTCTTTCATCATCGAAAAAAAAAATTCTATGATATTCATTTGGTCTTTCATTATCAATTGAAAATCCTATAATATTTATTTGAAATAAATATCCAAATTTACTTCATTAAAACCTTCAATTGATTACAAACACGGTGAATTTGTTCGGTCACCGTAATTATTAAACTATTTCAATCCTTACGACACCTTGCGGCGTCGGTATATACTTATAGCTTGGGCTAATCATAATCATACGAATCATTCAAAACCACATATGTCTTTCATTTGACTCATCATTAAAAGTAGTCTTTATACAATTATGTATTAAGACAATGATGCTCCAAACTCTGTCATATTTCGGTGTATCCTTGCAATTTAATAATGTCAAAACATTGATTTTTCTCATGTCATGGTTTGATAATTGACAACTTATTTTCGTGCTTCTATTTCATTTTGAGCTTGTTGATTCTAAATCTTCCTCAGTTGACAATCAAAGTAAGTTTTCCTTTGGCAATTGAATTCTATTGATTCTAAAAGTCATTCACAACTTGTAAACATTCAATTATGACATCTATTGATTATATATCTCTTCTGACTTGAACCTAGTCACCTTGGAAATTATATCATTTCATCTCATTCGTTTGACATCGATTTCTGAAACTAATTCAGTTGAACCATTGAGTCCTAATTATTGCAAAACTCATATCCACCAAATTTGAACATGTCTTGATTCTGTGTCATTTACCTTAATACCGTTCTTATTGACTAAGACGTGACATAACCCTAAAGGAGACATCGTAGCCCAAATCTCGAGGACGAGATTTAAAACAAGGTGGGGAGGATGTAACATATCAATTTTTTTATATATAAGAATTTTAGGTTGTTTAAATTTATTAACCACTAGTAACTAGTTTTATTTTTAATATAATTATTCGACCCATATAGTTTTAGAAACTATTTTATATATAATTGGTTGAAAGGTGATACTAATTAATTGGCTTGTATATGTGTGACATTTCTATTTTCAACATTAAAATAAAGTATATAAAACTTATACTATTAAACGGGTAGATTACGGGTTAGTTGAATGTTAGAAATATGAAGTACCAAGACGGGCATAAGAACCGTTTAATAACTATAAAAATACATTATATTTGAATCTACTCTGTTTTTAATGAAACCTGGGTCAAAATGTAGACACCAATATTCTCATTCTAATGACATATTCATTGTTTTATAAAACGTCATATTTTAGAAGTTATAAGCGCCAAATAAGTGAAGCAGCTGAATTAATTATAATAATAAAATAATATTAAAATTTTACTAAACCTTAAATATGTATTGTGTACGTGTGTGCATAGTGAATATAGTAGTATACGTGGAAGGAAAATAAAAATAAAAAAAATAAAACTAGTGTACGTGTCCCTCAAAGATAAGAAGGAACTTTGCTTGTTTGAAAAGTTTCAGAAACTACAATTATAAATAGAAGAGGATGTCTCTTTCCAAAATTTCACTTCAGTTTCTCTTGGTCTCGATCTCTACTCTCTCTATATATCGATATTCTTTTTTTTATTTAATCACCCCTAAATTCTACAAAGCCCTGCCCCGTTTTAAGTATTTTAACTCCCGATCACTGATACCCTTTCCTATTGATCTGGTGCCCCATAACGCATGTCAAGGCTCTGCCCGACGAAGTTCGTTGGGGTTCTGTATCTTGAGGTAGGGATAAGGTTGAATTAGGGTTACTATACTTAACACGAGTGCATATATATATATATATATATATATTTAAAATAGCTCGGGAGTTATACCCAATATTTATACCAGAAGGCTTTCTAGTTGAATCCTAAAGTTACAAGGTGAGTCCATTCTCTTTTCTCACAGTTTTATCATCTTTTTGTGATACGGTTATATTTATAAATGCTTTTCAAAATCCTAAATGTTTATCAGTTTTACTTACAGTGATTAAGTTTTTATATTTTGCAATAGTTGCCGGTATGGGAGGTTTTATACATTACTTGACCCTCGTTACTATTGGCCAAAAAAGTTAGCCAATAGTAGCCTGACCACAAGCACGGGGGAAATTGTTCCCCAGTGGCCATATCCTATAACTAATATTATTTGTTTTACATTAAATAATTAATAAATTTAATGTATGATTGAAATACATTTAAATGGTATGTGTATAAAATAGAATTTTATTAATCATTATTAAAATATATTAGTTATATTAAAGAAAATATAATCTACTATTGTATACATATATTTATTCATAAAAGTCTTTTATATTTTTGGATTTTAATAGTGTTTTTATCTTTTGCTTTCTGACACTGGTAAAATTTACTACCACATAATTAAATTAAATTATTAAATTAGAAATGAAAGTAGTAAGTGATGACTATGGCTCATGTCATATACCTTTGGCTCAATCTTCGTATATTAAAACAATATATAATATATGTTTTTATACACTTACTTTTAACAATATATAAATGCATATATTCTTTTATGTTTATTCCCGAGAGTTACCATTGGGTTAGTTGCATTACTTTTAAGAATTTTACATATCGTGAGATTTAAATATTATATTTAATTAATATTTAAAATAGTATATTATAAACTTTAATATATATATATATACTATATAAACCTTAATGTATATCTTAAACGATATATATATATATCAATTATATATTTAACTTTTAATATACTAAGATATACATCGGGAATTATATTTTAGGTCTTAGTCACAGTAATATATTAAGTAATAATATCAAAATTTTTTAATTAATATATTATGTTTAATAAAGTTATAGCTATTAATTTGACAGAAAATGATATATTTCATTTTCTAAGCTAATTGGTTTTGTGTCGTAGAAAATATATTTGTCAAAGTAATGTCATGGGACACTAGTAAGTTCAGAGTCACTAGTTGAGAGAATGATCAACAGTGATATGACCAGAGTCACTAGTTGAGAGAATGATCAACAGTGATATGACAAGAAATATTACCAGAGTCACTAGTTGAGAGAACGATCAACAGTGATACGACCACAGGCACTAGTTGAGAAAATGATCAATAGTGTTATGACCTCAGTCACTAGTTGAAAGAATGATTAACAGTGATTTGACCATGTCACGGGAATCGCCTAGTGACAAATACCTTTGAATCGTAATAAAATATAATATATATTAATTGATAAACTTCACTATTGGACGAAAGTTAGCCAATGAGTGATATGACCACCGTCACATCGGAACTGCCACCGGGTGACAAATACTGATTGAGTTTTGGGTAAATATAAACAAATATAAAAACCTTTAATGTTGTAAAGTATAACAATATATTTTTTATAAAAAATGGATTGTACTCGCCAATATTTATTACTGATAAAATATTTTCTAAACGTGTTTCAGGTAATTTGCTAGAAGCCAGCTATGAAGCACTAAAGGCTTAAATAAAGTGGCTATAAATACCTGAATAAAAGAAGAAATTTATGTTTTATTTAGTTGGGTTTATCCCTATAAAAACAATTGAATTAAATATGGGTTTTAGCCCGTTTGTTTAATATTAAAAGTTTGATGTTTTACAAACTCTGAAATCATTTCCTAACTACGATCCTGATGAAAAAATTTTCCACTGCGTATTTAATAAACACCGATACCATCTGGCTGGTTCACGACTCCCGCTCCCAGGGTGGGGTCAGGGGCTGTGACAAGGGGTGCCCCAAAACCATCAAATGGTATTGCAAATGTTACAAAATAGCCCCTAAACTTCAAGTTAAGTGTTGAAAATAACCTGCCATTGATGAAAATTGAGTTTCTGCCCAGATGTGATGGTGGCGTGCCGTCACAGCCACACCATATGGTGGTGGCGTGACGCCACTGACCCCCAGTTTCAGCAAAGTTTGAAAAATGGCAAGAATGGTCCTTGCAACACTTGTGAGCCATTTTCGATGCGTTTAAACCCCGTTAACCCATTTTCAAGGCTCAATAATGAAGTTTAAGTATAGGGAACATGAAACATGCTCAAAAATATCTCGGATGTCGGTTCGTTTGGTCGTACGGTTGCGTTGTTCAGTTAATTACGACGAAACATGAACGGACGCGAAAAACGATCTAAATTACGCGACGAATGGAATTTTATCATGCCAATCACTAAAATAAAATATTTTAATGATTACATAAATTTTTGGATGTCCGGATATACTCAGAACGTAAGATATGCGCGAAAATGCAAAAATTTTTGGATGTCCGGATATACTCAGAACGTATGAGGAAAAATATTTTTGAAAACTATGCATGGGGTTCTTTTAAGAAAAAATGTGTTTAACGTTTTTGAAACCTTATATATAATACTTTTTGAAATCATAAAGTAGGTGTATTAGGTAGATATATTTACAAAAATGTTTTAAAATAATGCGAGATGAATTTTGAAATTATGTATAAGGTTTTTGAAAGACATGAATGATGCTTTTCGAAATCATGCACTTGATCAGAAAATGTATTGTGTTAATATTGTCTTCAGACTATATGAAATATTTTGAAATTAGAAAGGTTGGTTTTGATAACATGGCCAATGTTTTTGAAATAACATAGACAATGCATCTAGAAAAATTGTTTTCAAACTATATGAAATGTTTTGAGATCATGAAGATTGTTTTGAAATACTGGTACTGTGTATGTTGAAAAATCAAAACGTAATGGGTATGAGATTTGAAAATACCCTTAGTTATCTAACCAAGGATTTAAAGGCACAGATGTGCGAAAAGAACGATTACTCATAATGTCACTTAATTTTCTGTACTTTGTTTCTTAGAGTGAAACGAGTACTTAAAATTTTCGAGGGAATCATGAGCAATCATTTGAAAGAGAGAAATCACAAGAGTAGTTTGTAAGGTACATAGTTCCTTGATGTAGGTATCATAGGAAAAGCCATACACACCTAGCAGGGGGTCGAGCTGGTTGGTTGGGGACTGCTTTACCATTGTGAGCGACCATGGCGAAGTTCTGAGAAGCCTTTCGCTTCTTTGACTTCTTAGGGGATCGTTCATCCATGGTCTTTGATTCCTCGATTGGTTTATTGGCTGATGGTGTTGTCGCCTGACTAGGTCCTGCCTGTCTTGGTGACTCTTGAGTGGCTTCATCCTGGAGATGATACATGGCAGTAGCTAATTCAACAGTCTTCAGGACTACTTCGCCTATTCGCTGAGCGAATTTGGCTGCTTGCTCAGATATCTGGGCGTCATTGTGATGAAGAGACATTCTTGAAGAAAAAGAAAGGCATAGGGAGAAACAGGTGAAAGATTATTGGACAATCAAAACAGAATGATAACGCATGAAGATTGCGATCATTTGTTTGTTACCTAAGGCAAACAAATGAGACGGTGGCTGATCAAAGTAAATGGGTCAAAAATAATGTATCGCGAGGACATGCTCGCCTATAAGTGAACACTCATCCCAAGAATTCCCAGGTAAGCACAACTGGTCTCGCGTCTGATGAGATGTATACGAAGTGCTTGCCTAGACAGAAAACCCAGAATACAGGCATTCACCCTTCCAGTTTGCACGTGTTCACATTATTTAAAACCCAAAACCTTGACGAAGTTTTGAAAACTCAAAGAGGTTCAAAACCATATAATAGAGAGTTCAAAACCTTACAATAGAGGGTTCAAAACCTAGTAATCAATCATCCTAGAACAGATGATTAGTTTTCAAAGCGGTTTTGAAATTTATGTTCTTGTTGTGGTCGTCGCCTAAGGATAGGTGACAGTATTGTTTTATGACTAAACGCAAGTAAACTCCCGTTAGGGTCCTAAGAAGGTTATAGACTAGGTCAAAGCATTACTAATAACCTAATTCCCTATAACCATTGGCTCTGATACCATCTTTTCTGTCACACCCCGACCGCGTAAAACAACAAATCGCGGCGGAAACATCGGGGCGTGTTGCAACAGAATTAATGTTTCATAACCATGGATATCAAAAGTGTTTCGTTTTATTAAACATTGAATAATTACATCGTCTGGAAATCTAAATATACAATTTAAATATAATCTATCATTGTTATTGAGTCACTAAGGCCTTGTCCAGTCCTATGTGAGCATGCATCTTATCAATCGATATCATTCAACAATACCTGAAACATATGTGAAAACGAGGTCAGCAAAGAAATGCTGGCGAGTACATAGGTTTTGTGAAAATAAGATTCATGACTTTTGTTTTAGAAAATGTTTAGTCATGAACCTTGTAATTTGCTTTGTCTTTGTAAATCATTTGAAAAATAATAAATTTAGGTGATATGTATAAATAAGAGAATAATGCATGATTAAATGAATAACCATGTAAAATGAGTTTGTATAAGATAAGTTGTTTGTAAATAAATGTCTTGTGAAAAGTATGTTACTTGTATAAAATGTTCTATGTCTCAAACTGAAATGATTCAAATAACGCTACAATATGTAATACCATACAAACACTTATATATAGGAAGTACCAGCGGCGTATCCACCATGCTTGTATCATATTCCACACGCATTGTTACTTAATCACTTAATCCAAACCAAACCACCAAAGTGATGTTCATGCCCAAATGTAAATCATGTAATATGTATAACCAAAATAATATGTATGGCTAGTGAAATGCATCAACTAAACCATAGGTGAAACGCACAAAACAAAGTATTGAAGTAAAACTTGGTTTAAACCAATACTATGTTTCGTGTAAATGCATGATCAAATGTAAATCATGTACAAATGTTTACCCAATCGTTAAAACATCGTGTGAAACCCAATCGTTACCCAATCGTTAAAACATCGTGTGAAACCCAATCGTTAAAACATCGTGTGAAACCCAATCGTTACCCAATCGTTAAAACATCGTGTGAAACCCAATCGTTACCCAATCGTTAAAACATCGTGTGAAACCCAATCGTTACCCAATCGTTAAAACATCGTGTGAAACCCAATCGTAAATCGTTTAATTCGTTTTAGGTCGTGAAACTACTTAAATGATCATCTCGCTAATAACATTCAAACCTTCGTGACTCATCACTCGTCGCTTCTCGTTTTCGTATTAACAAACCTCCATAGGGTAAGTTAACAATTACAGATTCAGTCGCTACCTACCATACCCACACATAACCACGGGTGTAGTAAATAACGGGATTTGTCAGATCCTATGGTACCATAACCTAATACTGGTCGGCTTGATCATTGCTAATGAATGTCATTTGTTATGTAACTACAACCAACAAGTTTGTTCACTTTATGAAATCGTTATTAGTTTTGTATAAATCGTCTTAATCGTTTTTGAAACCATCGTTATAACATCGAAAACATTTAGCACATATGAGTCACCCCAAAACAGTTGAAAACAGTAAAAGAGGGGAATAATGTACTCGCCTGAGAATGCTTGGAGGTCTTGAACAACAACCAAACAAAGCTAGAGAGAGCACGGAATCAGTCGGCAATCTAAAACTATATAAATAAACCGGACTTAAATCGGGAGATCGGAAAGGATGAGGCTTGGTAAACCAAATGAGTGTTGGAACTCATATGATATGGTTTAACAAGGCCTACATACTACAATGAAACCAAACCTAAGTGCTTTCGACCCATCGCGACCCATTAAGGTAGCTTATGCTATTTTAACGCGTCGTGCGCGTGAAACGCGTTTGGACCGTCTAACTAGTCCTATGACAAGTGTTATATGCCTAAACATGTTACATAATCAGTTATGTGACAAAATTTTAGGTTACATATGCTTAATTACCAATTATACATGAAAAGGGTATTCTGGTAATTTACCTAAGGCATATAAACTACCTATCATACAACTACTCAAACGATGTGACCATAGGGTATAACCTCGGAAGGTTATTCCCTACCTACTATGGTCACCTAATGTATTTGGTCGGATCCTAACGATCGACCAAATGGGTCGGGTTCGAGGTATAAGCGATTTATTAGATCGCTTGCCCTACGACCCTAGACAACGTGGTAATCAGTAGGCATAGTCCCAAGGGACTATAACCAACGTGATTACACTCACGTTGTGAAGTTCAAACGAACTTCGCATTGACCATAACTGGTCAATGTAGAAAGAAAGTTTGACTTTCAGACTCGAAAGACTCGAAAAGCAATAAAATAAGGAAAAGAACGAAAGAATACTTACGAAGGGTCCCCGAATGCTAATCCCGATTCAAGAATCTCAGGTATGAAACAATGGTTTCAACTTAGAGGTTCTCAAATCAGAATTCTAGTGATTTTAGCAATGGGGGTGTTGGGGTATTTATAGGAATACCCGAACCGTTAAGATCGTTTCATGGAAAACGTGCCTTAATCCCATCCGTACATGTGTTGCAAAGTTATGGTGTTTAGGTGTTTAAATTCCATCCATACATGTGTTGCAAAGTCATGGTGTTTAGGTGTTTAAATTCCATCCTTATCCGCTGACTAAGCATTGTTAGAATGTGTGGTTGTGAATTAAACAACGGCTAATACATCGAATCTGGTCCCGAAAGTGTAAAACTGATCCAAATGACGCGACGCATGGATTTTTCTTATGCCGAACACTAAAATAAAATGTTTTAGTGCTTACATAAATTTTTGGATGTCCGGATGTATTCAGAACGTAAGTTATGCGCGAAAATGCAAACTTGTGCACTTTTTGACACTTTTAGTCCCTGAATGACCCAAAAGTTTATTTTAGCACACCGAACCCCTCAAAGCCTATTTCTAAGCTATGTAAAGGATATTTATGGTATGTTTAACTTATGGTCATGTTCCGGAATGTCTGTTACAGTTCAAATTGGCATACTTTCGCAGTTTGTCAACTTTAGTCCCTGTAAGCGATTAAACTTTGATTTCACCACACCAAACCTTCCAAAACTTATATCTAAGTTATGTAAAGGTTATTTAAGGTATGTTAAGCCTATTTCACTATTCTGGAGTGTTCGTTGCATTAAACTGGTTATATTTACGCATCAGTGCGTGTATAACCTTCCAGAAAGCGATTTAGAGCTTGAAATCGAACATGAATTGATATGTGCAAATGATACACATATTTTTACAAATCCCAAGTATGAAATATAATATTTCATTGGTTTGGTATTTGTTTGATGGCCGTGGAGGCACAGGTGTTACAGCAAATGATACACATATTTATACAAATACCAAGTATGAAATACCATTTTTCATTGATTTGGTATTTGTTTGATGGCCGTGGAGGCACAGGTGTCACACAGCAGAACACTTCTGTGGCTGAATCAGTAGCTTAGCTCTGATCCCACCTTCTGTCGCAACCCCTGTCCCCTAACTACCTGGGAACGGGCGGACGCGGCCAGTTTCGGTGGTATCGGTGTTTATCAGTTTGGTAGCGGAATTTACATCAGGACCGTAGTTAGAAAATATTTTATCAGAGTAAAATACCACGCTTTTATAATATTAAACACATGGGAAAATCCCAAGTTTCAAATACACACATTTTCATAGGGATAAACCCAATTTTATTTAAATAAAAATCTCTTTATTTAGGTAACTTTTATAGCCACTTTTCCAAGCCTTCAGTGCTGTCCAGCTGGCTTCTACTTGGTTTTCACATTTTGTTACCTGAAACGCGTTTAAAAACATTTTGTTAGTGGGAAATACTGGTGAGTAAATCCCAGTTTAATCAAGACAGGTAAAACCGTTTTTGTGACAACTGGCAAATAACTGGTAATTCCGTACAATCTAATCACTATTTATATTTCTACATCTCTTGCATTTAGCGTAATTAAATTACGTAGCTGTGTCGTATACTGGATAACAGTGTCAGGACAAGAAAACAAAGCTAAAATATATGTTGGTTTTCGTCGTAATGCGAAACCAAACAAACAATGTCCTAAAAGTGTTGGTAGAAAGTGTTGCGTGCACTATTCACGGTTACACTATTCATGCCAGCAAACCGTGAAATCAGACCAAAACACTGAAAATCGACACTCGGATAACATAACTGAGTCCTGAGTCCATTTATATAAGAAAACATTATTATGAAAACATGTCTTGCAAAGATACAAGACTTTCCGGTATAACGCCGCATTGTTCACAAGTTGTCCAAATTCGAGCCGTTAGGTGAACAATTGATATTTTTACCAACCAATTGACTAAACTAAAAAGCTAGCGAACTAGTTAGCCATATTTTGGCGTCATAAACAGTTTACATAAACGCCATAGCAACAAGGGTAAATTTCAACCATCGCTCCCGGTATTGTATGGTGTTTTTTTTATAACACTCGATACCGAACCGACGGGCGAACTAATGGTATATGTACCATCTAAAATCTATACCCACTAAACATAAAAACACAATCTAGCTTAACCATACCCAAAAATCGATCAACATATGGCTCCCCCACCACTTGTCAGATTTTGAAATTGAAAGTGCCATGATATTGATATTTCATTCCTACCAAATTTCAAAAAAAAGCCTATGTCACCTAGTGAGAGACACTAGGGAAATGAAAGGAATCACCAACTCTTATCAAATCCTTGACTTACGTGGATGGTGATGTCTAAATCATCATGTGTCTAAGACCTCACCATTTCTCAATTGTTTATACAAAATAACATAATTTTTTTCCTTTACCTATGAGTTGGAGCCGTCAATAGGAGCAAAAGAAGTGGGCATGCTCCAATTTTTGTTTAATTAAATTTATCATGTACTTCCCTAATATCAATGCATGACCATACTAATCATCATCATTACTACTTACCTCATCCCAGTCGAGTCCCATCAATCCAAGTATAAACGTTGGAGAAATTATCAAATTTTGACTAAATGCATTTTGTTATTATTAGTTAAGAACAAGGTGGGTAGGATCCCCAAAGACCACCCCTATTACCCATCCCTTTTATTATATCTTTCAACACATAACATATTTACTTTCACAACTTTAACACCCTATCTCTCGGCTCTAAATTCCCAAACCGAACCAACCCATTTCACACCATAAAATTCCATTAAACACCTTCTTTTTCACTAAATCTAGCCATTTTAAAGACATCTCAACATGGTTTAAGCATAGAGCTTCACTAGGAGCATCTTTGGAGCTTATCTTTTTTTTCTAATTCAACTTGTGCACTTTGTAAGTCTACTAAACACCATATTTATGATTCTTATTATTAGTAGATTATTATTGTACAAGTTGATTATCTTGATATAAAAGATGAACATAAATCAAAAACCCTAAACACAAAGCTAATAAACACTAAATATGAATATATTATGTGTTGATCTATGTTGTTTAGTGTTAATATGTTCATGTTGAGTATGTTATTTTGTTGAGATTAGTGAGTTAAAGTTATATTTATGATGATCATGTTGTTAGCTTCATGTAGTATTTTATATTTGTGTTCATCTTATCATGATGAACATAAATATGTGATTTAAACATGGTTATGTTTAAATCAAGAAAGATCATCATACTCATTTCATGAGCTAATCACATAATTTTTGGATTACATAAAGAAACAAGGGTTTAAATAGGTTTAAAACTTAATCTTGGGAAGTTTAGTGAACTTTGTTTTTACAAGATAAATTAAACAACTTGTTTATTATGAAAATTACTTTAAAAAGTCTAACTTTTTATGTATAAAAAGTGTATTATGAAAGTTCATGAATGTGGAAGTTATGTTAACATATAAACATGTATAAAAAGTTGATACATTGAAACTTGCTTTGGAAAATTGATTGTGATTATGATTTAAACGCGTTTTTGTAACGTGGAAAAGCGTCATAGTTTTAGGGGAAACCATGGAGATTTTTTCTAAAAATCTAATCGCGATTAAAGAGGGGATTAAAGGGTGATTAACAATGTTAAACGCGATTAGTGGTCATAAACGTCATTTTGGAAACTCTAATGAGGATATTTAAGTCTTAAATATCCAATAAGTTTTATGGACTTAAACTTTCTCTTTTACAAAATTAAATGGTTAAAAATGTAACCATATATGTATATATATTTTTTGGAAACTTGTCAAGTGCATGTAATATGTGCTATATGTGTATGTATTAGATACCTATAGGGTGACCAAAATAAATACACATACATGTTCCTACATGGTCCCCTAAATGCTAGTAAAATCGGACAATTAAATAAAATGGCCGAAATGGAAATAAATAACACTTGATGACGACAATTTGGGTGTATCGACATCGTAAACAAGTTACTACAATGTCGAGTCTAAAAATAACATATTTTTAGACACTAAAGCGAACGCATAACTAAGTGGTCAAAAACAAGAATCCGGAAAGTCAAAAACTATAAAAATTACCAAGTATTTTTCATGTGAAAAATGAACTTGTTAAGTTACATGCTTGGTGAATTTTTGGTAAAAATTGCAAGAGTATATTTAATGGACTCACTAGGATTAGATTTGGGCTAGGCCCAAATTACTAAAACTAGGGCTAGGCCCAATGACAGTAAAACTAGGGCTAGGCCCAATAACAAGAAAACTAGGGCTAGGCCCACTAACAATAAAACTCGGGTTAAGCCCAATGACATAGGTTCGAAGCCGTTCGCATATAATTCAATACGTACAAGAATACATGAATACACATAACAATCGAGCGAGTAAACTATCAACGCTCTAAAATACAAAGTTGTTCCAAAGATGACAAACGAGAACATAATAAAGAATTCAAGATGAACAACTTGTACGAGGTCCGAAAGACCTAGTGTCTAACGAGATTAGTACACATGTAGGTTATTGACACGTACGGACGCTCACTTCGATATCATATTACACGGAACGCAAATTTGTGAGTTCATGTCCCTCCTTTCACTGTTTTCAATGTTTTGTTTTCAAAAACATCGAGGGGAAATACATGCTAAAACTATTGGTATGTTAGTTACGGAGTAGTAGATAACATGATCAATGTGCATAAGTAGGGAGATAACATTAGTAACCATTAATCACTTAGTGACCAAGGTGCAAAAGGTGTAGATATATTGGGCTTGAGGCACGCCCCACTCCTGGTTGGTATACCCTGGAGTGCTTTTGTGATCCCAATGATGACAAAGTGTTCTCGGTTTGGTTATTTGCTTATGGTACATTATGTCAGGGGGCTCGCTACCCACTGATAGATCCTTAACAGACTCCATGTATGAATCAGAACATACCATGATTACAAGATAACATTTATGAGATTTCATATGATAACAAATACTGCATGAACTCGCTCAACTTTTGTTGACTTTTTAAAACTACATGTATTTCAGGAAACAGGTCTTGAGCCGGTGATTCACTATGGGATTCGGGAAAACAAATGACAACGATTGCCACTTTTGAAGGGTTTGTCTTCTATATCCCAACTTCGTATGGGTATATAGGAAACAAAACCTTACTACGTTTTATGTTAAAACTATCTTTTGTGATGTGTAAAACAATCTGATAACTATGTTATGTCTAATGGTGTGAACATGTATGGTACTTGAAACTACTTTTGGGAAAATATGTAAATATTCGTTGGAAGTTATATATCTATGGCATCGTTGTTGGTTCACGTTGTTAATACATTTGGATGCAATGATTTCCTTTCTTACGTTACACACAATACGCTTCCGCTACTAGCAGGGTGTGACAGATTGGTATCAGAGCTCTGATTGTAGTGAATCGGGGAAAAACTTTTATTAAAGTTTGGTCTACAATCACCGGAGGGCTCTTACATGAAAACAAAGTCGATAACATTACAAAAGTGATTTCAAAAGTATGACAAAAATGACAAAAGGTTTTCATTGTGTTACTATAACCTGAGGATCTATCACGCGGGCTCAATCACTAGTAACGAATATGGATCAATACATGGATAGTCGATAAGGAATAGACTTGAAAACACTAAGGCTTACATGTGAAACATGAGAACAAAATATTGCATGAGATATATATTGATTGCATGGAATGTATCATGAGTAGTAATACATTTTTTTCTAACAAACATACATGCATATTGTACGGTTTATTTGCCAGGATCGATGTCTTCATCTTCTTCTTCGGACCTTTCAGAGGTGGATCTGATGCTGGTAGTGTCGGATGACGAGTATGGGCCAGACATCATTATCATATCGTCGGACGACGAGTCCGGGCATGATGTATCCTCAGACGATGACTACATGTTGGATGATTTCCAACCTTTTGCTCTTGCAGCTTTTGGGGAGGATCCCGTCCCACCTGAGGACGACGTGCTGGCTATGTCGCAGCTCCTTCATGGTATTATTATCTACGGCCACCCGGAGGGTGAGAATATGATTGTGCATCTGGCTGAGCCACTAGCTGCTGTTCCATTTGTTAATCTCGAGGACGATGATGTCGTCCCAATAGTACCTGTTGAGCACCTTGATGATGAGATAGGTGACGGGGAGATCCATGATGTTGTTATTCTCGAGTTACCCTCTCCGGTCGTGTCTGTTGTTGATATTTCATCTACCGCGTCTAGTATTGCTCCCTCTACTCACACCCCTGCATCATCCCCTGATACCGTACTACCCACCCAGACTGCTGTACCACCTACCCCCACTACTGACCCCATGCACCTACCAGGATTCCCACACTCCATGTATCCCCCACCTCATTACCAGTCTGGACCGTCATCATATCAGCCGTTATCTAGTACACCCCAGGACCCTTATGCTGCGGGACCATCTCAGCCCGCCGGACTTGCCTCTGACTATGCTAGACTATATGCCGGGATACCCCCACCGGGCATGGACCCTGCGGACCCTTATCATCCTTCTCACTTTGCTCCGCCTACCATGGTGGATATGATGATATCCTACGACATCTAGTTTTCCATACTCTTCCGTAGGACTCGAGAGCTTGATGCTCAGTTAGCTGCGATCCTTGCCGCTATCACACCACCACCGCCTACATCACCACAGCCACCATTACCAGCATCACCCCTCCACCACCACCACCACCACTACCCCAGTCACCACCCCCGCCATCTCCACACTAGTAGTCTGTCGGTTGTATGTTGGTCTTATGTTAGTCGTATGTATATAGCTATCTTTTGGGGAGACTACCACTTTTGTGAAGACCAAGGCTTATGAAGATCAAGACTTTTGAAGACAACTGGAAGACATGAAGATGCAATGTAGTAGAAAATCTTACTTTTGTATTATGACTTGTACTGACTAGGGATGTGTATCCCTAAGTCCTTTTTGATCTTCATGAACAAATGTAACAAGTTGTCGTTATGTATAAAAGTATGTTTTCTGTATTTCACATTGTATTTCTTTTATGTTGTGGGTGATATTATGGTGATGTGATGATATTGTGGTTGATATTGTTATGACATGGTGGACTTATGGTTGATGTTATATTATGGTGTTGTGCTATTCTACATGTTGAGCTATACGACAATGGCGATGATTGGTGTGTGCATATATGCTTGTGATCGTGTGATGATATCATGTATGCTTATATACATTTCTTATATATATAAACCCGATGTGTTTATATATATATATACTTGACAATATTTATTATTAAATACTTGTCTAATGGAGATCGATATTTTATCTAGAAGACAATGCCGCCTCGCCGTAGAAAAACAAACGCAAACCCGCTGCCGACAACACAAGAGGAATTGAACGAACGCATTTCCCAAGCAATTGCTCAATACGAAGCTAACCACACTGAACAAAGTGGTGGAACAGGAGGTACTTCTGGCAGCAACCATCCGACTGGTAATGCTTAGTTAATCATTAATCTAAGCGATACTCTCATCCATTCTAATCGTGCTCTTGATATTCACTCTTGAATTTGTGCATATGATAATTTCAGGTTGCACGTATAAGTAGTTCTTAGACTGCAAACCTCTAAATTTTGACGGTACGGGAGGTGCTGTTTCCTTCGTTCGCTGGACTGAGAAGACTGACTCAGTTATTCGAATGAGCAAGTGCCCTGCTGAACAAAGGGTTACTTATGTCACCGGACTATTCATTGATGGGGCACTATCGTGGTGGAACCTTCAGGTCCAAACGAAAGGCGAAACTACTGCGTATGGCCTGACCTGGGAGGAACTAAAAGAATTGATGAGGAAAAAGTATTGCTCAAGGTCAGAAATCCAGAAGCTAGAAACGGAGTTCTGGAATTTGAAAATGATTGGTGCGGATATTGCGGGTTACACGCAGCGATTTCACGATTTATCCCGTGTAGTCCCATACTTGGTGGATCCCGAATACAAGAGGATCGAGAGGTACATTTGGGGACTTGCCCCCCAAATACTAAGTCTGGTTACTACTTCTAAGCCCACGGATATCGGCGAAGCAATCGATTTGGCTGTAGCACTTACCGAGGAAGCACTACGTCAAGGAAAGTTTGATGAGTCTGGATCGAACAAAAAGGAAGCTGCTGTGGAAACTTCGGGATCTAATAAAAGAAAGTTTACCCATTTTAAGAAAGGTTCGCGGGGAAGGAACAACAAGAATAACAATAACAGAGGAGAACCCGCGAAGGAAACTAGGGATGCAAAGGCTTATGTTACCACCACCACAAACAACCCCGACAAGAAATCTTACCCTGGAACTTCACCGAAGTGCGATAAATGCCCCTTCCACCACTACGGGGAGTGTCGTAGCCCCAGGTGTAGCAAATGTAATAGGTTTGGGCACCGCACCGAAGCGTGCCGGGGTACGAATACCAGGGATCAAGGTTGTTTCAATTGTGGTGACAAAGGACACTTCAAGAGGGATTGCCCGAAAGAAATTCAAGATCGGGGAAGAGCATTTGTGATAGGAGCTAAGGACGCTCGTCAGGACCCGAATGTGGTCACCGGTACGTTCCCTATCAATAATCACTTCGCATCTATCCTTTTCGATACGGGAGCAGATTATAGTTTTATTTCTAAGGAATTTAGAGATATACTTGGGGTAGAATCGAGCAAATTAAATATTCCATATTCGATTGAATTAGCTAATGGTGAATTAGTAGAATCAGGGGAAATCATAAAGAAATGTACCTTAGAGCTGGGTGAACGGAAGTTCGACATAGATCTCTTACCAGTTCCGTTAGGTAGTTTCGATGTCGTTATTGGTATGGATTGGTTATCCGATAATCGAGCCAAAATCATATGTCATGAGAAGATCATACGCACCCCCCTACCCGATGGAGAACATTTGCTAGTACACGGGGAGAAACAAGACACGCCTTTACGAATCATCAGTTGCATGAAGGCTCAAAAATGTCTAAGGAAAGGATGTATCGCCTTTCTTGCTCATGTCGTTGACAAGAAGGCCGAGGAGCGCAAGGTGGAAGACATCCCTGTGGTAAGGGAATATCCCGAAGTCTTTCCAGAAGACTTGTCGGGACTGCCACCACAACGACAGGTGGAATTCCGTATCGATCTTGTGCCAGGAGCGACACCGGTGGCGAAAGCTCCATATAGACTCGCGCCCTCGGAGATGCAGGAATTATCTACTCAGCTTTAGGAGTTGCTTGACAAGGGATTCATTAGACCGAGTTTCTCACCTTGGGGGAGCTCCGGTGCTATTTGTCAAGAAGAAGGACGGAACCTTTCGAATGTACAGAGAACTAAACAAGCTAACTATCAAAAATCGGTATCCTCTACCGAGGATCGACGACTTGTTCGATCAGTTGCAAGGTTCCAGCTTCTACTCCAAGATTGATCTAAGATCCGGATACCATCAGCTGAGAATTCAGGAGGAAAGCATCCCTCAGACAGTGTTTAGGACTCGCTATGGGCATTACGAGTTCCTAGTTATGCCTTTCGGCTTAACAAACGCTCCCGCCGTATTCATGGACTTGATGAATCGGGTATGTAAACCATACCTCGATAAGTTCGTGATCGTATTCATTGATGACATTTTAATATACTCACGAACAGAGGCGGAACATGAACAACACTTGAGAACTATTCTGGAGTTGCTTAAGAAAGAACAATTGTACGCCAAGTTCTCAAAATGTGAATTTTGGATTCGTGAAGTACAATTTCTCGGTCATGTGGTGAACGAGAACGGAATACATGTTGATCCAGCTAAGATAGAGGCCATAAAGAACTGGAACACTCCAAGGACCCCAACGGAAGTAAGACAATTTCTGGGTTTAGTGGGATACTATCGAAGATTCATAGAGAATTTTTCTAAAATTTCTCAACCGCTGACCACACTCACTCAAAAGGATAGAAAGTTCGATTGGGGTGAAAAACAAGAAATGGCATTCCAAACGCTCAAAGATAAACTATGCCAAGCGCCAATCTTATCACTCCCTGACGACACCGATGACTTCATGGTGTACTGTGATGCATCGCGTCAAGGCTTGGGTTGCGTGTTAATGCAACGTGAAAAAGTCATCGCGTACGCGTCGCGACAGTTAAAAGTTTATGAAAAGAATTATACCACTCACGACCTAGAGTTGGGCGCAGTGGTATTCACTTTAAAGATTTGGCGTCACTATCTCTATGGTACTAAGTGTACCATATTCACTGATCATAGAAGTCTTCAACACATATTCGACCAAAAGGAATTAAACATGCGCCAACGGCGATGGGTAGAATTGTTGAACGATTATGACTGTGAAATCAGGTACCATCCAGGAAAGGCAAACGTTGTAGCGGATGCCTTGAGCCGGAAAGAACGAGTTAGAACATTACGAGTACGGGCTTTAGAGTTAACAATCCAGACAAACTTCACTACTCGAGTGCGCGACGCACAACGGGAAGCCCTAAAGTCAGGAAATATTCGAGCAGAATACTTGCGAGGAGCAAGGAAACACATGGAAACAAATAAGTATGACACTTTATATTTCAGAGGAAAGATCTGGATTCCCTATTTTGGTGGCTTACGAGACTTAGTGCTGGATGAAGCACACAAGTCCAAATATTCAATACACCCAGGATCTGAGAGAATACTATTGGTGGCCTAAACTCAAGAAAGATATTGCGATCTATGTTGGGAATTGCCTAACTTGTGCAAAGGTCAAGGCCGAATATCAAAAGCCATCTGGGTTATTACAACAACCCAAGATTCCTGTTTGGAAATGGGAGCAGATATCAATGGATTTCATTACAGGACTCCCACGGACCTCTCGAGGTCATGACATGATATGGGTTATCGTTGATCGATTAACCAAGTCGGCTCACTTCCTACCTATTCGTGAAAAAGACAGTACCGCGAAGTTAGCCGAAATCTACCTCAACGAGATTGTGGCACGTCATGGAGTGCCTATTTCAATAATCTCGGATCGTGATGGTCGCTTTGTGGAAAGAATATGGCAATCATTTCAAGAATCGCTTGGATCTCGTCTGGATCTGAGCACAGCATTTCATCCGAAAACCGATGGACAAAGCGAACGAACCATCCAAACGTTGGAAGACATGCTTCGCGCCTGTGTGATGGATTTGGGCGGAAATTGGGATAATCATTTACCGCTGGTAGAGTTCTCATATAATAACAGTTATCACACAAGCATTAAAGCCGCCCCATTCGAAGCAGTATACGGACAGAAGTGCCGATCACCGCTGTGTTGGGCGGAAGTCGGAGATAAACAACTCGTTGGCCCTGAACTAGTCCAAGAGACTACTGACAAGATAGCAAAACTACGAGACCGTATCAAAGCGGCCCGTGACAGACAAAAGAGCTACGCGGACAGAAAACGTAAACCATTATCCCTCGAGGTCGGAGACAAAGTCTTACTGAAAGTCTCACCTTGGAAAGGCGTAGCTAGATTCAGGAAACGCGGAAAACTAAACCCGAGATACATTGGGCCATTTGAGATTCTAGAAAAGATCGGTACCGTTGCGTACAAGTTGAAACTGCCAGATGAACTCAGCAACATACATGACACATTTCATGTGTCGAATCTCAAGAAAAGTCCGACCGTTGATACAATTATCATTCCAGCGGATGAAATTCATGTAGACGTCACGCTCCAGTTTATCGAAGAACCCGTTGAGGTTATGGACCGGAAGGTCCACAAGACAAGGAGAAGTAATATCAAACTAGTCAAGGTCCGCTGGAATTCACGTCACGGACCCGAGTACACATGGGAACGTGAAGATCAGCTTAAGGCAAAATATCCCCACCTGTTCAAGAAGACTCCTGCAAAAGATGGCTCAACTTGAATTTCGGGACGAAATTATTTTTAACAGGGGGAGAATGTGACAACTGGCAAATAACTGGTAATTTCGTACAATCTAATCACTATTTATATTTCTACATCTCATGCATTTAGCGTAATTAAATTACGTAACTGTGTCGTATACTGGATAACAGTGTTAGGACAAGAAAACAAAGCTAAAATATATGTTGGTTTTCGTCATAATGTGAAACCAAACAAACAATGTCCTAAAAGTGTTGGTAGAAAGTGTTGCGTGCATTATTCACGGTTACACTATTCATGCCAGCAAACCGTGAAATCAGACCAAAACACTGAAAATCGACACTCGGATAACATAACTGAGTCCATTTATATAAGAAAACATTATTATGAAAACATGTCTTGCAAAGATACAAGACTTTCCGGTATAACGCCACATTGTTCCCAACTTGTCCAAATTCGAGCCGTTAGGTGAACAATTGATATTTTTACCAACCAATTGGCTAAACTAAAAAGCTAGCGAACTAGTTAGCCATATTTTGGCGTCATAAACAGTTTACATAAACGCCATAGCAACAAGGGTAAATTTCAACCATCGCTCCCGGTATTGTATGGTGTTTTTTTTATAACACCCGATACCGAACCGACGGGCGAACTAATGGTATATGTACCATCTAAAATCTATACCCACTAAACATAAAAACACAATCTAGCTTAACCATACCCAAAAATCGATCAACATATGGCTCCCCCACCACTTGTCAGATTTTGAAATTGAAAGTGCCATGATATTGATATTTCATTCCTACCAAATTTCAAAAAAAAGCCTATGTCACCTAGTGAGAGACACTAGGGAAATGAAAGGAATCACCAACTCTTATCAAATCCTTGACTTACGTGGATGGTGATGTCTAAATCATCATGTGTCTAAGACCTCACCATTTCTCAATTGTTTATACAAAATAACATCATTTTTTTTCCTTTACCTATGAGTTGGAGCCGTCAATAGGAGCAAAAGAAGTGGGCGTGCTCCAATTTTTGTTTAATTAAATTTATCATGTACTTCCCTAATATCAATGCATAACCATACTAATCATCATCATTACTACTTACCTCATCCCAGTCGAGTCCCATCGATCCAAGTATACACGTTGGAGAAATTATCAAATTTTGACTAAATGCATTTTGTTATTATTAGTTAAGAACAAGGTGGGTAGGATCCCCAAAGACCACCCCTATTACCCATCCCTTTTATTATATCTTTCAACACATAACATATTTACTTTCACAACTTTAACACCCTATCTCTCGGCTCTAAATTCCCAAACCGAACCAACCCATTTCACACCATAAAATTCCATTAAACACCTTCTTTTTCACTAAATCTAGCCATTTTAAAGACATCTCAACATGGTTTAAGCATAGAGCTTCACTAGGAGCATCTTTGGAGCTTATCTTTATTTTCTAATTCAACTTGTGCACTTTGTAAGTCTACTAAACACCATATTTATGATTCTTATTATTAGTAGATTATTATTGTACAAGTTGATTATCTTGATATAAAAGATGAACATAAATCAAAAACCCTAAACACAAAGCTAATAAACACTAAATATGAATATATTATGTGTTGATCTATGTTGTTTAGTGTTAATATGTTCATGTTGAGTATGTTATTTTGTTGAGATTAGTGAGTTAAAGTTATAGTTATGATGATCATGTTGTTAGCTTCATGTAGTATTTTATATTTGTGTTCATCTTATCATGATGAACATAAATATGTGATTTAAACATGGTTATGTTTAAATCAAGAAAGATCATCATACTCATTTCATGAGCTAATCACATAATTTTTGGATTACATAAAGAAACAAGGATTTAAATAGGTTTAAAACTTAATCTTGGGAAGTTTAGTGAACTTTGTTTTTACAAGATAAATTAAACAACTTGTTTATTATGAAAATTACTTTAAAAAGTCTAACTTTTTATGTATAAAAAGTGTATTATGAAAGTTCATGAAATGTAGAAGTTATGTTAACATATAAACATGTATAAAAAGTTGATACATTGAAACTTGCTTTGGAAAATTGATTGTGATTATGATTTAAACGCGTTTTTGTAATGTGGAAAAACGTCATAGTTTTAGGGGAAACCATGGAGATTTTTTCTAAAAATCTAATCGCGATTAAAGAGGGGATTAAAGGGTGATTAACAATGTTAAACGCGATTAGTGGTCATAAACGTCATTTTGGAAACTCTAATGAGGATATTTAAGTCGTAAATATCCAATAAGTTTTATGGACTTAAACTTTCTCTTTTACAAAATTAAATGGTTAAAAATGAAACCATATATGTATATATAATTTTTGGTAAAAATTATATATTTTTGGAAACTTGTCAAGTGCATGTAATATGTGCTATATGTGTATGTATTAGATACCTCTAGGGTGACCAAAATAAATACACATACATGTTCCTACATGTTCCCATAAATGCTAGTAAAATCGGACAATTAAATAAAATGGCCGAAATGGAAATACATAACACTTGATGACGACAATTTGGGTGTATCCACATCGTAAACAAGTTACTACAATGTCGAGTCTAAAAATAACATATTTTTAGACACTCAAGCGAACGCATAACTAAGTGGTAAAAAACAAGAATCCGGAAAGTCGAAAACTATAAAAATTACCAAGTATTTTTCATGTGAAAAATGAACTTGTTAAGTTACATGCTTGGTGAATTTTTGGTAAAAATTGCAAGAGTATATTTAATGGACTCACTAGGATTAGATTTGGGCTAGGCCCAAATTACTAAAACTAGGGCTAGGCCCAATGACAGTAAACTAGGGCTAGGCCCAATAACAAGAAAACTAGGGCTAGGCCCACTAACAATAAAACGTGGGTTAAGCCCAATGACATAGGTTCGAAGCCGTTCGCATATAATTCAATACGTACAAGAATACATGAATACACATAACAATCGAGCGAGTAAACTATCAACGCTCTAAAATACAAAGTTGTTCCAAAGATGACAAACGAGAACATAATAAAGAATTCAAGATGAACAACTTGTACGAGGTCCGAAAGACCTAGTGTCTAACGAGATTAGTACACATGTAGGTTATTGACACGTACGGACGCTCACTTCGATATCATATTACACGGAACACAAATTTGTGAGTTCATGTCCCTCCTTTCACTGTTTTCAATGTTTTTTTTTCAAAAACATCGAGGGGAAATACATGCTAAAACTATTGGTATGTTAGTTACGGAGTAGTAGATAACATGATCAATGTGCATAAGTAGGGAGATAACATTAGTAACCATTAATCACTTAGTGACCAAGGTGCAAAAGGTGTAGATCTATTGGGCTTGAGGCACGCCCACTCCTGGTTGGTATACCCTGGAGTGCTTTTGTGATCCCAATGATGACAAAGTGTTCTCGGTTTGGTTATTTGCTTATGGTACATTATGTCAGGGGGCTCGCTACCCACTGATAGATCCTTAACAGACTCCATGTATGAATCAGAACATACCATGATTACAAGATAACATTTATGAGATTTCATATGATAACAAATACTGCATGAACTCACTCAACTTTTGTTGACTTTTTAAAACTACATGTATTTCAGGAAACAGGTCTTGAGCCGGTGATTCACTATGGGATTCGGGAAAACAAATGACAATGATTGCCACTTTTGAAGGGTTTGTCTTCTATATCCCAACTTCGTATGGGTATATAGGAAACAAAACCTTACTAAGTTTTATGTTAAAACTATCTTTTGTGATGTGTAAAACAATCTGATAACTATGTTATGTCTAATGGTGTGAACATGTATGGTACTTGAAACTACTTTTGGGAAAATATGTAAATATTCGTTGGAAGTTATATATCTATGGCATCGTTGTTGGTTCACGTTGTTAATACATTTGGATGCAATGATTGCCTTTCTTACGTCACACACAATACGCTTCCGCTACTAGCAGGGTGTGACAGTTTTACAGTATTGAGGGCGGTCACGCAATTATATTTGTTTCCATCTACTTTAATTACCACCCACGGTACTGTCACCCCGACTTGTGGTCATGTTACTACTCACAGTGTAGTAACAAATTTTGTATACAAAACCCCAACATACTGATGATAATTGTAGAATACAAATACTCAATCACTGTTAATTATAATGTAAAACAATTAAGGTTTTGTAAAAACAGTTTACAAAAAGGAGATTACTCACATTGCTGTCTTAGGGTTTTCCTTTAGGATTTCCTAGTGATTATCTATAAATTACACAATGCACACTTGTTAGTATAATAACCCAATATTTACACTAATAATACCCTCCCTGAGACAAAATTCCAATGACTACGTCGGGTAGAACCACGACAGCCGTTACAGAACCTTAGATCAATCGGGCAGCGTATCTAATACGTAACCGGGGGTTAAAATACTTACAACTAGGCAGAACTTCGTTATTTTAGGGGGTATTATGCCCGATATTATTCTAAATACTTAGAATATTGAGAGAGAGATCGAATGTTTGAGCGAGTTGGGACTGAATGCTCGACCTCTCTATATATAGGGCTGCTCAGAGGTTCTGTCGCGCCCCGCGAAGACCACACCAAGGTCTTACGCGGCCCGTGCCATAGGGTTGTGGGGCCTAGCTATGACCAATCAACACTCATAGACTCGACACACAACCCGACACGTGGTAGCACCAGGTGCAACCTGATCACCTATCTGTCGCGCCCCGCGTAAGAGACCCTAAAGGTCTACCCGTCCCGCGAGCGCCACTAATTTCTTGTTTTTATTTATTTTTAAGTGTATAAGGTATTTTGGGCTTGGTTTTCGTGTACGGGGTGTATTTTGAGACGTCTAGGGACATTATAATTATATTTGGGGTGTCGAAAATATTTTTGGAGGGTTGTTATACAGGATATCATCAACTGAAAGTACAGGAAGAGGACATTCCTAAAACTGCTTTCAGAACTAGGTACGGTCATTATGAATTTACTGTCATGCCATTTGGTTTAACCAATGCCCCAGCCGCATTTATGAACATGATGAACAGGATATGTAAACCATACCTGGATAAATTCATAATTGTCTTTATAGATGATATTCTAATTATACAACCCATGATCTAGAGTTAGGAGCCATAGTTTTTGCCCTTTAGATTTGGAGACACTATTTATATGGAAATAAATTTGTTGTCTTCACTGATCATAAGAGTTTAAGGTACATTTTGGGCAAAAAGAATTAAAAATGAGACAGAGACGCTGGATGGAAATTCTTAGTGATTATGATTGTGATATCCAGTACCATGCTGGAAAAGCTAATGTAGTAGCTGATGCTTTAAGTCGAAAGTATCATGAAAAGCCGAAACGAGTACGTTCTCTCAGATTAAATCTACAAGTAGATTTAAATGATCAAATTAGAGAGGTACAGGAAACAACAATTAAGGACGATGCTGAAAGTTTAAAAAGAATGATTAAGGAATTAAAACAAGGAACATATGGAATTTGAAAGTTCTAAAAGAAAAGGATGTGGATACATAAACAAGGAAACCTACACCATAGAATTCTAGAAGAAGCTCATAAGTCTAAGTATACAATACATCCCGGAAGTGATAAGATGTATCAAGATTTAAGAAAGAATTTCTGGTGGATAGGAATGAAAAAGGATATAGTTAACTACTTTGCTAAATGTCAGACCTGTTCACAAGTTAAAGCTGAACATCAAAAACCCCTCAGGATTATTGCAACAGTTAGAAATGCCAATATGGAAATGGGAATTGATAACAATGGATTTTGTTACCAAATTACCCAATACAAGTAAAGGAAATGATACAATCTGGGTGATTGTAGACAGATTGACCAAATCTGCTCATTTCTTACCAATGAAGGAAATTTTCAGTATGGAATAGTTAGCCAAGCTTTATGTAAATGAAATAGTTTCATTACATGGAATTCCTTTATCTATCGTATCTGATAGAGATAGTCGTTTTACTTCTCATTTTTGGACAAGTTTCCAAAAATCAATGGGAACCAGGTTAAATCTAAGCACAACTTATCATCCACAAACGGACGGACAAAGCGAAAGGACAATTCAGACGATGGAAGATACGCTTAGAGCCCGTGTAATTGATTTCGAAGGAAATTGGGACGACCATTTACCATTGATAGAATTTTTCTACAATAACAGCTATCATAGAAGCATTAATGCTGCACCTTTTGAAGCACTTTATGGATGAAAGTGCAGAACTCCAGTCTGTTGGGCAGAAATTGGAGAAAAACAATTATCTGGACCATAGGTAGTGCAAGAAACAACAGATAAAATAATTCAACTCAAGGACAGACTAAAAGCAGCACGAGATCGTCAAAAGAGTTATGCGGATAACAGACGAAAACCTTTAGAATTTCAAGTAGGAGATAAAGTACTGTTAAAAGTTTCTCCATGGAAAGGAATAGTCAGATTCGTTAAAAGAGGAAAGCTAAGTCCCAGGTATGTTGGACCTTTTGAGATGTTAGGATCTGAGTTTCTTTAGATTGTGTTGTTTATAAGAAATGAAAGATGAAACAGAGATTTAAAGTGCAGCGGAAATGGAAATAAACTTTGATCACACGATCAAGGAAGAATAGCTACAAGCAAACATGATTTCATTAAGTTAAAAGATTGTATCTATTATAAAATTCAACTTATGCTGCATGCACTAGACTTCCCCCCAGCCTGAGCTCAATGCTTAGAAGTCATTTGCTGATAGATAACCACTGTCAAGGGGAAAGTCTTGAACAGGCTCTGCTTATTATGATCCACTGTTCTGAACCAGTTTTGGCTTTCCTTATCATCTGTTCTTCTGGGCTTGAATGCATGGGCCAACATGAGATTATTAGAAGAATAGGACCTGCAGCCTATCAGCTACAACTGGCAGAGGAAATGGCAGGAATACATTATAACAACCCTCCAAAATATTTTTCGACACCCTAATATATTTTAAAATGTCCCAATATGTCCTAAAATATACTCCGTATATGAAAACCGAGCCCCAAATACCTTTATTTTTAACAAAATTAAATAAAAACAAATTTTATGGGTCTCTCGCGGGGCGCGTAGCCCTAGGCTACACTCTACGCGGGCCGCGACAGCTCCAATCTCAGGCGAGCCCCCAGGCCGCCACGTGTCGGACTCATGTTGAGGCTACGTGTCAACGCAGCAAGGCTACGGCCTAGTCTACAAGCCCTCGCGGGCCGCGTAGACCCAAGCCGAAGCTTATGCCACATAAAACTCAAAATCAGGCCCTATATAAGGAGGGCATCAGCAGTTCAGTCAATTCGTTCATCTCTCGACTTTCTCTCTCGAAATTCTTAATAGTAGGCATAATTATCGGGTATAATATCCCCCTAATTAACGAATTTCTGCTCTGTTGTAAGTATTATAACCCCGGTTACGTATTAGATACGCTGCCCGATTTATCCAGGGTTCCGTAACGGCTGTCGTGGTTCTGCCCAACGTAGTCGTTGGAATGCCGTCTCGGGGAGGGTATTACTAATGTAAATATAAAGGGTTATTATACTAACGCGTGTGCATTGTGTAAATTATAGATAATCACCAGGAAACCTTAGAAGAAATCTAAGACAACAATGTGAGTAATCTCCTTTTTGTAAACTGTTTTTACAAAACCTTAAATATTTTACAACATGATTAAGTAGTGATTGAGTCTTTGTAATTCTTCAATTGCTGCCGGTATTATAGGGTTTTGTATACATTACTTGATAACCTTCATAATTGGACAACGGGTTAGCCAATGTGTGATATGACCATAGCCACATATACGGTCAAGTGGCAAGTACTGAATGAGTAATTGTGTAGATGTAAATGTTGTAATCTCTCTCAATACTGTGTTAATTGATAAAACTCTTCTTGATTAAACTGGGATTCACTCACCACTATTTCCCACTGACAAAATATTTTTAAACGCGTTTCAGGTAACAAAATGTGAGAGCCAACTAGAAGCCAGCTGGACAACACTGAAGGCTTGGAGAAAGTGGCTATAAAAGTTACCTAAATAAAAGAAGATGTTTTATTAAATAAAATAGAGTTTATCTCTATAAATTTATTTGTAATGAAAACATGGGTTTTATCCCAATATGTTTAATATTATAAAAGTATGGTATTTACTCTGATAAAATATTTCCTAACTACGGTCCTGATGTAAATTCCGCTGCCAAAAATGATAAACATCGATACCACCAAAACTGGGTTCGCGGCTTCCCGTTCCCGGGACAGATAAGGGGGCGGGGGTTGTGACAGAAGGTGGTATCAGAGCTATGCCACTGATTCAGCCACAGAAGTGTTCTGCTGACACCAAGATATTATTTAAAGTGTTAGGAAATAAATTACGAAAATACATGCATATATGTATTTTATTGTTATGTGTTATTTGACTATTTGTTAGTTTACAGTATGAGTGATCAAGGACCATCCGACGCGTATCGTCAGTTGTCCAGCTCATCTAGGAGCGAAGGCACCTCTTCACAGCCTGCCCACTCAGGGTATTCAGCTGATGATGAAGAAGGGATATTCGTATTTAAGGCTCAGTCTGAAGAGCCATTCCCTCAGAAAAAGAGAGGATGGTTCAGTAAAGGAGCACATGAGCGTAGGAAAAGAATGAATAAGTTACAAGAGCAACGAGTGCTAGCAGTAGCTAAAAGAGAAACTGATGCCCACACCCAAGACATGCTTAATAGGAGTTTAGCAAACTTCCATATTTTAGCAACCACGGCTGCCGACCCAAATTTGGAACAACTAGTAGCCCCTCAACCATTACCCTTGTTTCCCACGCAGCCAATGGAGATAGAAACCGCCCCGAAAATCAAGTAGAAATGCATGATTTCAATCCAGAGGAAATACCTAGGATACCCGCACCCAATCCTTTAGACCTAGACTATGATCCGTGGTTTGAACCGTATATCTTTCTTGAAAACTAACCGGTCTAACTTTAAACTTAAGTAAGACCCGTTATAAATCTAATAGGTTATTAAAACCTTCGTTCCAAATTTAGGAGCCCAGTAAAAGATAGTTGCACTTGCTGATTTGTACGTCTGGGATAAATTTGTACAATTTGCTCAGGTAAATACTCTTAACTTATTTTCCCTTATACGGGATTGGGATACGGTATTATAATAATACCGCTTGGTCGGGTGTGTAGTTATTTAAATCGGATTGTGATTAATATAATTACATAACTCGTTTTAATCTGTTTTGTTTGGTATATGGCCTTTGGGGGGTTAATGACCATGTCCTTGATATCCTCGGCTCATTCATTGAAATGACCACGACTTAAGAACGGGGTGTAGGCATACACCTGACAGTTGTAGAAAAGTATCCCACAATAAGGTATTCCTTGTGGGCATTATACTTGTGGTGTGTCAGTTAATCCTGTCCGGCTCTTCTAACCGGCCCTGACGGACGACAAACATTTAAAACTGTATACAAGATTATTTTTATTATAATTGTCCAAGTTATAAAAGATTATTTATGCCTTGTGCATTCAAACCAATTTTCTTAAACATTTTTAAAATGAGTCGGTTAATTGTATTTACCAGTGAAAAGTGACGTATTTTCCAAAAAGGTTAAGTGCAGGTACTAGACAGAATTGGCAGGCTACTCCTGAGTGAATAAACAAAAGTCTTGCAAGCTTTGTCACTTAAAAGTCTGTTGAACAATTATCTTCTTTTATTTGATCCGCCTGTGGATCCTTTACATTCCGTGTAATACACTTGATATTACTTCTAATTCGGTTTGTAATGATTTTATCTTTCGAGTTCCGCTGTGTATTAAACTGTGATAAATTGTCTATGATGATATCAACTACGTCACGATACTCCCCACTGGGCCCACCGTTAATACGTGGAAATATCGGGGTGTGACAGCTTAGCTTTCCCCTTTTGATGAATCTGATAACTCCTTTCCAAGGTGAGACTTTTAACAACACCTTATCTCCTACCTGAAATTCCAATGACTTTCGCCTGTTATCAGCATAGCTCTTTTGTCGATCGCATGCTGCTTTCAGTCTTTCTTTGACTTGGACAATCTTGTTAGTTGTTTCTTGTACTATCTCAGGTCGAGATAGTTACTTCTCTCCAGTTTCTGTTCAGTCTACTGGGGTTCGGCACTTTCATCCATAAAGTGCTTCAAATGGTGCATCATTGATACTTGTATGATAACTGTTATTGTAAGAAAATTCTATTAATGGTTAGTGCTCATCCCAATTACCTTCGAAGTCAATTACACAAGTTCTAAGCATCTATTCCATTGTCTGAATTATCCTTTCGCTTTGTCCGTCTGTTTGAGGATGGTAAGCTGTGCTTAGATTTAGCTTGGTTCCCATTGCTTTTTAGAAACTTGTCCAAACATGAGAGGTAAAACGACTATCTCTATCAGAAACAATTGATAAAGGAATTCCAGGTAATGAAACTATTTCATTTACATATAATTTGGCTAATTGTTCCATACTGAAAGTTTCTTTCATTGGTAGGAAATGAGCTGACTTAGTTAACCTATCTACAATTACCCAGATTGTATCATTACCTTTTTGTGTCTTGGGTAATTTGGTAACAAAATCCATCGTTATCAATTCCCATTTCCAAACTGGCATTTCTAACTGTTGCAATAAATCGGAGGGTTTATGATGTTCAGCTTTAACCTGTGAACAGGTTAGACACTTGGCAACATAAGCCGCTATATCCTTCTTCATTTCTATCCACCAAATTTTTTTTCTTAAGTCCTGGTACATCTTATCACTTCCAGGATGTATCGTATACTTAGACTTATGGGCTTCTTCTAATATACGATGACGTATGTTTCCTAATTTGGATATCCACATTCTTTTCTTATGAAATCTCCAATTTCCATCTGTTCCTTGTTCTAATTCCTTAATCATTCCTTTTAGTTTCTCAGTATCATCCTTGATTACTGATTCTTGTGCTTTTCTAATCTGTTCATTTAAATCTGCTTGTAGATTTAATTTAAGAGAACGTACTCTTTTTGGTTTCTCATGATACTTTCGACTTAAAGCATCGGCTACTACATTTGCCTTTCCTGCATGATACTGGATATTACAATCATAATCGCTAAGATATTCCATCCAGCGTCTTTGTCTCATATTCAACTCCTTTTGTCCGAAAACATACCTTAAACTCTTATAATCTGTGAAAATGGTAAACTTACTACCATAAAGGTAATGTCTCCAAATTTTCAGGGAAAAAAATTATAGCTCCAAATTCTAAATCATGGGTTGAATAATTCTCTTCATTATTCTTAAGTTTTCTAGAGGCGTAAGCTATAACCTTTTGGTGTTGCATTAACACACATCCATACCCTAACTTGGAAGCGTCACAATAGACTACAAAGTCTTCTGTTCCTTCTGTTAACGCGAGTATGGGTGCGTTGGTTAATCTTTGCTTAAGGATTCTAAAGGCTTCTTCTTGTTTTGGTCCCCAATCAAACTTAACAGATTTACGGGTTAACTTAGTTAAAGGAATGGCTATTCTAGAAAAATCTTAGATAAATCTTTTATAATAACCGGCCAATCCTAGGAAACTTCTAACCTCTGTTGGTGACTCAGGGGTTTTCCATTTAGTAATTGCCTCAATCTTTGTGGAATCCACATGAATTCCTTCATGATTGACTAAATGCCCAAGAAACTGTACTTGTTCTAGCCAAAACTCGCACTTCAAAAACTTTGCATAAAGCTTTTATTTTCTCAATAAATTTAGAAGTGCATGCAGATGTGCTGCATGTTCCTCTTTATTCTTAGAGTAAATGAGAATATCATCTATAAAGACAATTATGAATTTATCCAAATATGGCTTACATATTCGGTTCATCATGTCCATAAGTGCAGCTGGGGCATTGGTTAAACCAAATGGCATGACAGTAAATTCATAATGGCCATATCTCGTTCTGAATGCGGTCTTAGGAATGTCCTCTTCCTGTACCTTTAATTGATGATATCCTGAACGTAAATCGATCTTAGAGAAAAATCGAGCTCCTTGCAATTGATCAAATAAATCATCGATTCTCGATAATGGGTACCGATTTTTAATCGTGACTTTATTCAATTCACGGTAATCAATGCACATTCGCATTGATCCGTCTTTCTTTTTGACGAATAAGATTGGCGCTCCCCATGGCGATGAACTTGGCTGTATGAATCCTTTTTCTAGTAGTTCGTCTAACTGTTTCTTTAACTCTTGCATTTCTGCTGGTGCCAAGCGGTAGGGTGCTTTGGCAATTGGTGCTGTTCCTAGTAGCAAATGAATTCTTAATTCAACTTCCCTGTCTGGTGGTAGTCCTGGTAATTCTTCTGGGAATACATCTGAAAATTGAGATACTACAGGGATATCTTTTAATTTTTTTCCTTTAGTGTTAATGATTATGGAAATCATATACACTATTGATCCTTTTCTTGCACAACTTGCTATTTTCATCACAGAGATGAATTTTGTGGATCTAGTTGGCTTGTCTCCTTTAATTGTGATCTTTTCACCTTTTGGTGAATTTACTTGTATTGACTTTTGATTACATAAAATACTTGCTTTGTTGGCTATTAACCAATCCATTCCTAATACAACATCAAATCCTGCCAGATTTATTGGGTAAAGATTTGCAATAAACTTTTGATTAAAAAATTTTATTCTTGCTCCCTGCAAGATTTCGGTAATCTTAATGGTCTCTCCATTTGCTGTCCCTACTAGACATTCTTGTGGGAGTTTAGTTAATGGTTGATTGAGAAGTTTGCGAAATGAAGTATTAATAAAAGTTTGGTTCGCACCAGAGTCAAATAATACTTTAGCAAAAACATCATTAACTAAAAACGTACCGGCTATCACGTCTGGAATTATCTTGGCTTCTTCTGCAGTCAGAACAAATGCTCTAGCATTTTTAGTAGTCTTGTTGTTTGTAGCTGGAGCCAGTTTTGGGCAGTTCATCCTGATATGTCCCTTTTCTCCACAATTGAAGCATACTCCATTACTGGGTTTCTTCCTTATAGTTTTCTTCTTCGTGTCACGGTATCTTGCAAAAGTCGCAGTAGGTGGAGCATCTTCCTGAATGCTTCTTCTTACAGGCTTTGCAGTAAGGTGTAGAGGTAGAACCTATATTTTTTCCCACGGTTGGAATTACCATAGCGAAATTCCTGGGTAACCCTTTAAGCTAGGTTCATCCTCTGGTCCTCTTCTCGTGTACGTACCAACTCATTAGTCAAGTTGTTTGCTAGTTCTACAGCTTCTTCTATAGTTTGGGATCTAGCTGCCTTGACTACATGCCTAATCTCGCTGATTAATCCTCACATATAACGGGAGATTAATACTGGTTCTGGTGATGCGAGGGTCGGCACTATCCTAGCATATTCGAAGAATAGTGTAGTGTAACCTTTGCTATCCACTCCAATCATTCTAAGGTTTAGGAACTTATTTGCTATCTGTTCCTTTTCATTGGGAGGGCAGAATTTCCTTTCCACCATGTTTTTAAATTCCTCCCATTCCATATTATAAATCCTGTCACTTCCCCTAGATTGGAGGATAGTGTTCCACCATTCTAAAGCCGAGTTCTTAAACAGATTGGAGGCAAACATTATTTTATCCTCTTCCGCACTTGCTTATTTTTAAGACTGGCTCAGTCTTTTCTATCCAGTGTAGAGCTGCAACGGCCCCTTCATTACCTGAGAATTCCATTGGTTTACAAGACCATAATTCTTTATAAGAACAACCATAAGACATGCTTCTTCTTCTTTTGTGAATGGGCACTTGAAGTATGGGTCCATTGTTTACGCTGTTTTTTGGTTCAGTAGGTCGTTTGCTGCCATGGTTACTTTTATTATCAGCTTCCCTAACCGTTTGGATAATATATGGCATCGCGTCTATAATTCCTTATGCCACTATGTGTTGGATGGCATTGTTATCCACTTGGTTTCCATTATTATTGTTATTCTGGTTATCGTTATTCTGGTTTTTCTCGTTCACTTCGTTGTCCATCCGAATTTTTAAACATTTACCACATATTAATATCACAAAATTGTATTTAATGCAAACGATCACGTAACAAGCATATTGATCAAAATCGTCGAACATTGCGACTTACTCTTTTTTTAATATTATGCGTCTAATACAAACTAGAACTTTAATTTAAAATTACAATACTATTAGGCATCCATAGCTATTGTCTCTCTCCCTCTCTCTCTCTCTCTATATATATATATATATATATAGTGTCAGGTTCATTGGGGAACACTAAAAAAGTGGGGAACAGTGGGGAACCGACTCAAACGAACTCCGATTAGACTCATTCCAGCGGCGTTGTAACCGGCTCTTCGAACCCTAACTAGGATCTCTTAACCCTAAACCCTAAATCATAACCCCTAAACCCTAAATATATTAGGGTTTGGCTTTTAGGGTTTAGCTTTAGGGTTTAGGGTTTAGCTTTAGGGTTTAGATTTAGGGTGTAGCTTTAGGTTTAGCCTTTAGGGTTTAGCTTTTAGGGTTTATAGTTTAGATTTTACGGTTTAGCATAGGTTTTAGCCTTATTTATTAGCTTTAGGGTTTAGAGTTTAGGAGTTAGGATTTAGGGTTTAGGGTTAAGGGATCTTATTTAGGGTTCGACGAGTCAGTTCCAACGCCGTTGGAATGAGTCCAATCGGAGTTCGTTTGAATTCTATCGTGCCTTGGCTATCGGTGTAGTTCCAGGAACTAGATGAATTCTAAATTCGACTTCCCTATTAGGTGGTAATCCCGGTAGTTCTTCTGGGAATAGATCTGGGTATTCTGCTACTACGGGAATTTCTTTAAGTTCCTTACCTTTCGTGTTACTGATTACTGAAATCATATACACCACTTCTTGTTTTCTTGAATAACTGGCCAACTTCATTACTGAAATGAATTTCAGTGGCTTTCGGGGCTTATCTCCTGTAATCACCACTAATTCTCCTGTAGGGGTATGAATTTCTATGGAATTTTTATCACAGAGAATTCGAGCATAGTTGGCTACTAACCAATCCATTCCTAATACTATATCGAATCTGGCTAAATTCATAGGTAACAGGTTTGCAGAGACTTTATGGCCTAAGAGTTCTATTTTTCCTTCTCGCAAAACCTTATCTATGTTAATAGAATTCCCATCTGCCGTTTTGACTGTAAAAATCTGCCTAAGGTTGGTTAAGGGTAAGTTAAGAGCTTGGCAGAATGAAGTATTTATAAAACTTTGGTTTGCACCAGAGTCAAATAATACTTTTGAATAAACGTCGTGAACTAGGAACGTACCAGCTATCACGTCAGGGATTAGTTCTGCTTCCTGAGTAGTCAACTGGAAGGCTCTTGCGTTTCTCTTGGTAGTTCCTTCTGAAGGTTTGGCTTTGTTATCAGCTGGTTTGACCAATTTGGGACAGTCTGGCCTAAAATGTCCAGCCTCTCCGCAGTTGTAGCAGATTGTTGCTTTCTTCTTCCTGCAATCTTCTTCTTGATGCCCCGGAATTTTGCAGAAATTGCAACACCCTTTGCATCTTCCAAAATGCTTTCTTTTGCAGGCATTGCAAAATGGAACAATGGAGGATTGCCCAGTTCCCTTTTTCTTGAAATTGCTACGGTTACCCACACGGAATCCCTGGGAAATCTTTTGGGCCACTTCCCTCTTTCTATTTTCTTCTTGCGTACGCACTAGTCCGTCAGTTAAAGTGTTGGCTAATTCCACTGCATCGTCAATTGTGCTAGGTCTCGCAGCTTTAATGATATCACTGATTTCGCTAATCAAACCCCAAATATAGCGGGAAATAAGTACCGGTTCTGGCGCAGCCAGGGTTTGTACCATTCTAGCATATTCGAAGAATGTCGAAGTATACCCTCGACAATCTACATCCATCATCCGGTGGTTCAGAAATTTATTCGCCATTTGTTCTTTTCCATATTCGGGACATAATTTTCTTTCCACCAGTTGCTTAAATTCTTCCCAACTTATGCCATAGGCCGCATCGCTTCCCTTGGCTTGAAGTACCGTATTCCACCATTCTAGCGCCCCTTCTTTAAAAAGATGCTACGCGTACATGACCTTGTCTTCCTCTGCACATTTACTTATTTTAATCACCGCCTCGGTTTTCTCTAACCAACGCAGTGCAGCAGTCGCCCCTTCAGTGCCTGCAAATTCAACCGGTTTACAGGCAAGAAATTCCTTATAAGTGCAACCAGGCATTGCAGCTTTCATTTTCTTATGGAGTGGGTCTTGCATCCCATCGTTATCATTATTAGTATGGTTGCTGCCTCCGTTTACACTATTACTGAAATTGTTGCCGTGTGTATATTTGCAAGGAATAATTTGTTGAGGTTCAACTGGATTTCGGCAGCAAAAAGAATTGTTGGGATAGCATTGGCTATTCCTTGAGCAACGATATTCTCGATATCTTGTCTATTCAGAAATTGATCTTCATGATTTTGTTTAGATTGGTTAACTTCGTTAACGGGTTCATTATCAGCGTGTTCCATCTGGTAATTAGTTTATATAAATGATTAGCAGAAAATAATTAACAATCAAACATAAAATAATTGCACATAATCACGTCAACACGTATAGCCAAAATTGTCGATTTGTTCGACTTCCATTTTTATATATTATAATATGCTTCTGTACACACCCGTTATCTTACAAAAGTTTTATTTTTAGGTTATTTCACATAATTATATTTTATTAAACATATATTCCTACAACCACACAACCATAGTCACACTATTCCCGTCAGCTTGACATCTTAGAAACGACGTTCCCTCTCGTCGTATTTCCAAGATATTCTTTCCCCTACTTCTCGTATTTTATTTCCGGCGTCCACCAGCTCCTCGCCATAGTGGTGGAGTTCTGCCATGTTTTCGAAGCTCATGGGTAGGTGTAGTGGAGGCTCCGGGTCAAACTGAGGGAAAAAAGTATTAGGGTTATTTAGGAGATTCTGAAACTGCCAGTCAGTGGTCCACCATTCTTCTAGTTCTCCTAGAGGTCGGGGATTAACAAGGGGGTCTGGAATAGCAGGTTCCAGGTTGACTGGAAGTTGGGCTTCAGCTGGGTAACCAAAGAGGTTTTCATCGGCAGGTTCGATGAAATCGTTGTTTGCCAGTTGGCGGTCTAGTTCTTCCCAAGGTGGCATCTCTGGGGCTTGCCCTGAACTTTCTCCAATTTCTATTCCTTTGCCTTTATCTTTGGGATCCTCAGTTTTTATAACTATCCGTGTCGCTGGTTTCTTCCTGCGCACACGCCTCCAGCCTACAAGTCTTCTTCTTTTCTTTGGCTTAGGTTTCTCCGGAGGTTGGGCTTGAAATTCCATAGGGTCATCCTTGTCGGCACAATAACCGGTAAAGTCTCTGGAAACTTCCACATTAACAGAATAGAGATTGAGATTCTGAAGAGCTTCAGACAATTCATTCATGCTGTTTAGCAGATATGAAGAAACATACAAAATTCTAGGTTAAAATTTTTGTAAATTGAATAATCACAGAAAGGCAATTAAAAATTTTAAATATTAATTACAATTATCTTATACGTTTATACAAACAGATTGATTAAAACAAAATATTGCGATTTTTATATATATATGTTTATTACAAATTACAACTGAAATTTAAAATATACTATGGATAATTTATTTTAGTCTATCTTTTCTCACTAAGTTGTTTATCTAATGGGCAAAGTTTCTTTAAAATTTCTGGGTTATAGATGATATGGGTGCTAGTACTGGGTCAGGGTGTTGGTAGTTTAATTTATTTAAATGTTAACATTTGCTGCTGTAGTGGCTAACATATAGAGATTTGCCCATTGTTCATCTACTTTATTTTCCCATGGTGGATTATTGCCTATTTCTGGAGTTTCCTTATTAATCATCACTCCTTTTGGTTGTAACTTCTTTATTTTCTCTTGACTTTTTCTAATAATCCAACTTCTTTTATTAGGGGTAAGTGGTTTCTCAAACTGTTCCTTACGAACAAATATTCCTTCCTCAATATCTGCTGAGTATCTTGAGGAATTTGATTGAAATGAAGTTCCCTTATCTTTTGGTGAACTATCTAATTGACGATAGATGTCCGGAAGTTTTTTGCTTACCCATACTGTAAATAAATAGTCAAATAACACAAAATGACAATTAGAAAACTAACTATTTCTAAATACTTAATTGGCTTAAATCAGTGGCTCTGATACCACCTTTTTCTGTCACGGCCCCCGTCCAGGTTTTACCCGGTCCAGGAGCCGCGGGACAGAAACCCGTGGTATTTATTAATTGAGTTTACAGCGGAGATTTAACAGGATCTTTTAAATCTTGAAATGCCCGATTATTTTATTTCATAATTCGGGATGAACCCCGTAGTTTACAATAGAGGAATTTCACAAGGAAATTCCCTAATTTACAAAACATGTTTATTTGTTTAACTGAGCCACTACTTCAAGCTTTGTTAGTGCTCCGTAGCACTTTTCCTTGGTTCACAGTAGTCACCTGAAAGATGTTTTGAAAATATTTTATCAGCGGGGAAATACTGGCGAGTCATTCAAATTTAATAAAACAACATATAGTTATAAATTACAGCATAAGAGCGATTACAATGGCTTCTATCTTATTTTTATCTGGCGCCATGTCACCTCCTGGTGACGATGGTCATACCACTATTGGGTCCTTTCACCCAAGTAGTGATGATTATCACTGTTAGGATTTATTAGTCTAACCGTGAGAAATTAGTAATGTGCACAATACCCCACTAGCCAGTGATTCAAGATAACCACGACTTAATCCCTGTAATTATAACCTTTGAAAATAATTGGAGTATTGTAAAATACTTTTGATAAAAGAGAATGACTCACATTGCAGATTTAAATGGGCAGAGTGTAGCCTACTGATTAGCCTTGTAACCTAATTTAAATAACAATGCACACGAACTAGGTCAGTAACTAATACAACATTTTACGATAACTCACGAGATTAAAACCCTCACAATGAATGACAAAGTGCAATACTTAAACATCCATTGAATTCACGACGAATGACAAAGTATGGCCCTAATGTGGGCAGCACTTAAACATCCATCGGATAGTTTTCAATCGATCGGATATTGAATCGTAGTAGCGATCGAGTTAATACCCTGTATCGTAGCAGCGCCTCACTACCTTAATTTTCGAAATTGAGTAGTAGCACTTCGTTTTTGAGAGTTGTTTTCGACACCAGTGAACAGGCCATGATCAGTTCTATTTATAGCTGAAAAATGGGTCTGTCGCGGCCCGCGTGAACCATAAGCTGATCCTTACGCGGCCCGCGTGGGGGTCTAGTCTACGTGTAGGTTTGTTGGGTCACGAGTAGGTTTGCCAGGTGGACGACACGTGGCTTGAATAGTTATCCGGAACAATGTTAAGTTGACGCGGCCCGCGTAAGGGCCCTCTTGTGCTTTACGCGGCCCGTGAGAGGGTCTAAAATATGATTTTCTTGATTTTTGATATGGATTAGGGTTTCGGGGGGTCCGGGTTTTCACTTACGGGTCGTTTTGGGACATTTTTGAAGGTCCTTACAGTTTTGATACCCAAGAATAGTTTGGTTGCAAAATACGCATAAACGCGCATTTTGACCGAAACTATGACTCGTCACTAATCCTAACTAATGTGGTAATCAGTAGGTATAGTCACAAAGGACTATGACCATCGTGATTACGCTCACGTTGCGAAGTTCAAACGAACTTCGTGTTGACCATTGACTGGTCAAAGCAGAAAGTCAAACACTGTTTGACTTTCACGCTTAAAAACGCATAAAAGAACGAAAGAGGACTTACAAAAGGTCCAAGAATGGAGGTTTTGATCCAAACAACTCAGGTATGGAGCATAAAACCCCAACTTAGAGCTGAATGAATCAAAAGGTGTGAAATGAAATGAAAATGGAAGTGGGTATTTATAGATTTCATAGAACCGTTAAGATCGTTCCTCGATAAACGAGCATCAATTTGGACCGTCCAAGTGGGCACAAGGTTTTGGAATACTAGGGGTGTAACATATCAATTTTTTTATATATAAGAATTTTAGGTTGTTTAAATTTATTAACCACTAGTAACTAGTTTTATTTTTAATATAATTATTCGACCCATATAGTTTTAGAAACTATTTTATATATAATTGGTTGAAAGGTGATACTAATTAATTGGCTTGTATATGTGTGACATTTTTATTTTCTATATTAAAATAAAGTATATAAAACTTCTACTATTAAACGGGTAGATTACGGGTTAGTTGAATGTTAGAAATATGAAGTACCAAGACGGGCATAAGAACCTTTTAATAACTATAAAAATACATTATATTTGAACCTACTCTGTTTTTAATGAAACTTGGGTCAAAATGTAGACACCAATATTCTCATTCTAATAACATATTCATTGTTTTATAAAACGTCATATTTTAGAAGTTATAAGCGCCAAATAAGTGAAGCAGCTGAATTAATTATAATAATAAAATAATATTAAAATTTTACTAAAACTTAAATATGTATTGTGTACGTGTGTGCATAGTGAATATAGTAGTATACGTGGAAGGAAAATAAAAATAAAAAAATAAAACTAGTGTACGTGTCCCTCAAAGATAAGAAGGAACTTTGCTTGTTTGAAAAGTTTCAGAAACTACAATTATAAATAGAAGAGGATGTCTCTTTCCAAAATTTCACTTCAGTTTCTATTGGTCTCGATCTCTACTCTCTCTATATATCTATATTCTTTTTTTTATTCATTCACCCCTAAATTTTACAAAGCCCTGCCCCGTTTTAAGTATTTTAACTCCCGATCACTGATACCCTTTCCGATTGATCTGGAGGCCCATAACGCATGTCAAGGCTCTGCCCGACAAAGTTCGTTGGGGTTCTGTATCGTGAGGTAGGGATAAGGTTGAATTAGGGTTACTATACTTCAAACGAGTGCATATATATATATTTATATAGGGGAAAGTTCATTTGAGAAGAAAAATAATTGAGAAGAAAAAGAACAAAGGGTAAAATTGTAAAACATTAAATACTTTTTCACTTATCTCATTTATTATCATCTTTGACTAATTAATTAGTCATAAAAACTAGCATCCTTCACACTAATGTTTTTTGACTACACACATCAAAAGTTACCCTACACCTTTCGAAATTTACCCTACACAAATTGAAATTTATCCAACACAACACGTAATTTATCATATACACATTGTAATTTATCCTACACTCTAAATTATTATTTTGTTTTTAAAATATATATTTTGAAGATAAGTTACAAATTTAAATGTAGTTAGCTATTAAATAGAATTACTACTAATTAATGATCTTTGTAGGTTTATCATATTACCCTTCTAGTAACATTAAATACTTATATTAAATGAAGTATAATGAAGCATTCTTATTGGTTGAAATTTATTCTTTTTTCATTTTACAAAAAGTTTATTCTCATTCGAACTCTCCACTATATATATATATATATATATATATATATATATATATATATATATAGGGTAGGGTTCTAGAGTGAACACTAGTGTATTTGCGAACTGAGTGAACAAATCCTGGCCAATGATCTACACACGTGTATGGCCAGGATCTCATCATCAAATCGTAAAATACACTAGTGTATTTCAACATCAAATCCTGACCGTTAATCTACACACGTGTATGGCTAGGATTAGTTCACTCAGTTCGCAAGCTACACTAGTGTTCACTCTTGAACCTAATCCTATATATATATATATATATATATATATATATATATATTTTTAAAATAGCTCGGGAGTTATACCCAATATTTATACCAGAAGGCTTTCTAGTTGAATCCTAAAGTTACAAGGTGAGTCCATTCTCTTTTCTCACAGTTTTATCACCTTTTCGTGATACGGTTATATTTATAAATGCTTTTCAAAATCCTAAATGTTTATCAGTTTTACTTACAGTGATTAAGTTTTTATATTTTGCAATAGTTGCCGGTATGGGAGGTTTTATACATTACTTGACCCTCGTTACTATTGGCCAAAAAAGTTAGCCAATAGTAGCATGGCCACAAGCACGGGGGAAATTATGCCCCAGTGGCCATAGCCTATAACTAATATTTTTTTTACATTAAATAATTAATAAATTTAATGTATGATTGAAATACATTTAAATAGTATGTGTATAAAATAGAACTTTATTAATCATTATTAAAATATATTAGTTATATTAAAGAAAATATAATCTACTATTGTATACATATATTTATTCAAAAAAGTCTTTTATATTTTTGGATTTTAATAGTGTTTTTATCTTTTGCTTTCTGACACTGGTAAAAATTACTACCACATAATTAAATTAAATTATTAAATTAGAAATGAAAGTAGTAAGTGATGACTATGGCTCGTGTCATATACCTTTGGCTCAATCTTCGTATATTAAAACAATATATATTATATGTTTTTATACACTTACTTTTAACAATATATAAATGCATATATTCTTTTATGTTTATTCCCGAGAGTTACCATTGGGTTAGTTGATTACTTTTAAGAATTTTACATATCGTGAGATTTAAATATTATATTTAATTAATATTTAAAATAGTATATTATAAACTTTAATATATATATATATATATATAGGATTAGGTTCAAACGTGAACATTTTCTCCAGCGTGAACTGCGTGAACTAATCTGCGCCCTTAATTTTTATGATCTTTAGATTAAAGTGAGGGGCATGATAGTAAATATGTGGTTAATTGTTTTCATTTAATTAAAGGAAAAAGGGTATAACTGTAATTTCCATTTTAAATTATTCCATAAATCACGTTCAATCTCATAAATCAGTATTCAAACTTTATTGAAGATTCAATTTTCTCTCACCTTCGCCGGATCGTTTCAAACCCCAGCACACCTCTCCGGCAACCACAGCAACGCCGGCGTTGACTTCTCGTTAAAGGGTCCCTCGTTTTTTGGGGTAGAGCAGGTTGAAGAGAACGAAAGAAACGCCGATGACCCTTTGATTGTTGAAGAGAACGAGGCCTGCTATCTCCCTGGCGGCTCTAGGGTTCATGACAAAAATGGCCAGTGGATTTTTTATAGTGGTCAAAGAACCCCTGCGATAAAACGGCGATAAAACGGTGGTTCATGACAAATCGACGGATCTGATGTTTGTCGCCGGAATTGAAGCCAATTCTGATGTTTATCGCCGGCGATAAAACGGTGGTCCAGATCTAATTTCCGACCAGGTAGGTATGAAGTTTGTAATTTTTTATTTGTTTTTGATGTTTGAAAATTATTATTGTTATTGTTTGTTTGAAAATTATTATTGTGATTTACTTCTTCGCTGAGTGTTTATCACTGGAATCGAAGAAATCAGGCTAATTTTCGACGGATCTGATGTTTGTCGCAGGAATTGAAGCCAAATCTGATGTTTATCGCCGGCGATAAAACGGTGGTCCAGATCTAATTTCCGACCAGGTAGGTATGAAGTTTGTAATTTTTTATTGTTTTTGATGTTTGAAAATTATTATTGTTATTGTTTGTTTGAAAATTATTATTGTGATTTTCTTCTAAGCTTACTCGTTATTATTTACCTAGTTTTAAGGCGCTGTACACATGTGTATTCTGATTTTTGCTCTGGTTTTAAGGCGCTGTACACATGTGTATTCTGATTTTGCTCTGTTTTTAAGGCGCTGTACACATGTGTATTCTGGTTTTGCTATGTTTTTAATGCGATGTACACATGTGTATAGCGTCTGTTTTTGTGATATCTCATATTTTTTTGTGTATTGAATGTGTAAAGTTGTTGATGTACACTTGTGAATTATGCAAAGTACTAATTGCTGAGTTTTTTGTGTTATTATAGGAGACGTCGTAAACGAGGAAAGTGGAGATGGAAGGTCGATAAGGATGATTCACGTATGTTTGTTTTGCTTGGTCGATAAGGATGATTCAACGTACAACGCGGCGAATAGTTGTAAAAGACTATGTCTTTTTTATTTTTCCGATTATGTTGCGTTTATTGTTTTCACGAAACTGGAACTTGTAATTGTATGTTTTTTTGGGTTTGGCAAACATTATGGAAATTGTTATTTGCTTAATATAAAATAGGTTTACAAGTTTTGTTTATATGTATGTATTATGTAGCTAATTACACATATGTACCATGCTGAGTACACATGTGTACTGTTCAATTCATATCAAAGTACACATGTGTATACCCGTTGAAATATGAAGGTTATGTGAATCTTAAAAATCATAATCTGAATTCTGATGGTGAAATCTAAAAAATAAAAATGAAATAAGAGATAATGTGGATAATGAATTTAAAATAGGAATGATGTAACTTATTTCAATTATTAAAATAATGATTTAAATCTAATTTTTTATATAATTACAATCATACCCTTAACAACTAAAAAGGAAATCAATGGTCCAGATTAGTTCACGCATGGGATTAGGTTCACGCTGGAACCCTACCCTATATATATATATATATATATATATATACTATATAAACCTTAATGTATATCTTAAATGATATATATATCAATTATATATTTAACTTTTAATATACTAAGATATACATCGGAAATTATATTTTAGGTCTTAGTCACAGTAATATATTAAGTAATAATATCATAATTATTTAATTAATATATTATATTTAATAAAGTTATAGCTATTAATTTGACAGAAAATGATATATTTCATTTTCTAAGCTAATTGGTTTTGTGTCGTAGAAAATATATTTGACAAAGTAATGTCATGGGACACTACTAAGTTCAAAGTCACTAGTTGAGAGAATGATCAACAGTGATATGACCAGAGTCACTAGTTGAGAGAATGATCAACAGTGATATGACCAGAAATATGACCAGAGTCACTAGTTGAGAGAACGATCAACAGTGATACGACCACAGGCACTAGTTGAGAGAATGATCAACAGTGTTATGACCTCATTCACTAGTTGAAAGAATGATCATCAGTGATTTGACCATGTCACGGGAATCGCCTAGTGACAAATACCTTTGAATCGTAATAAAATATAATGTATATTAATTGATAAACTTCACTATTGGACGAAAGTTAGCCAATGAGTGATATGACCACCGTCACATCGGAACTGCCACCGGGTGACAAATACTGATTGAGTTTTGGGTAAATATAAACAAATATAAAAACCTTTAATGCTGTAAAGTATAACAATATATTTTTATAAAAAATGGAATGTACTCGCCAGTATTTATTACTGATAAAATATTTTCAAAACGTGTTTCAGGTAATTTGCTAGAAGCCAGCTATGGAGCACTGAAGGCTTAAATAAAGTGGCTATAAATACCTGAATAAAAGAAGAAATTTATGTTTTATTTATTTGGGTTTATCCCTATAAAAACAATTGAATTAAATATGGGTGTTAGCCCGTTTGTTTAATATTAAAAGTTTGGTGTTTTATAAACTCTGAAATCATTTCCTAACTACGATCCTGATGAAAAAATTTTCTGCTGCGTAATTAATAAACACCGATACCATCTGCCTGGTTCACGGCTCCCGCTCCCAGGGTGGGGTCAGGGGCTGTGACAGAAGGTGGTATCAGAGCCACTTGTTTAAGCTATTTAGGTGTTCTTTTAATACCTAATCTGAAACAATAAAGTTAGGAAATTAATACAAAGTAACCTATGTGTTATTTTTGTAGATTTAAATATATGAATATATATGTAGATAGGCACATATGATTCCTGGAAGTATTGTTTTGTTTTATTATTCTGTGATATTAATAATTGAAAATGTTTGCCATTCAGATATCGAATGAAGTATCACATAATCCAGAAGTTCATGCTAATAATGAAAATCCTTTGGATAAAAATGCTATAGAAAATCTAATAGCCCAAGGAATATCTAATGCTTTGCCTTTAATAATTAAAGCTGTTAAAAACCCCGTAGAACCCACCAAAGTTGTGAGTAGCAAGCATACTCGTGAAGACAGTTTTAGCCATAGTGTCAATGGAGACAATGATTATATTATCAAAACCCCATTTCCCAAGAAAAAGAAGGCGATGACTCTCGGGCGTACCGACAAAGAATTTCTAGCTTGTAAACCAACAGAGTTCGCAGGCAGTGAAGGCGCCACGGCTGCTCTGCGATGGTTGGAAAAGACGGAAGATGTTCTTAAAATCAGCAAATGTGCCGAAGAAGATAAGGTGATGTATGCTTCCAACCTCTTTAAGGAAGAAGCCTTAGAATGGTGGAATACAATTCTTCAGGCAAAAGGAAGTGACATGGCTTATGCCATGAACTGGGAAAAATTCAAGGAAATGATAGAAAGGAAATTTTGTCCTCCTTATGAAAAAGAACGAATGGCTAATGAGTTCCTAAATTATAAAATGATAGATGTAAATTGTCGGGAGTATACGACAACGTTCTTCGAATACGCAAGAATGGTACCAACTCTGTCTTCGCCAGAACCCGTACTAATTTCGCGTTATATTTGGGGATTAGTTAGCGAAATCCGAGACATGGTCAAGGCCGCTAGACCACAGACTATTGAAGACACGGTTGAACTAGCAAACATCCTGACAGATGAACTAATCCGCACAAGAGAAGAAAACAAGAAGAAGGAGTTAGCCCAGAAAATTTCCCAAGAATTCAAGAAGAAAGGAACTGAACCGTCATTGGAGCAACCTACCTGCAGAAGCTGTAAAAAAAAGCATTCAGGAAGATGCCGTTTTAAGAGAGCACCCTACTATAACTTCTGCAAGATGACCAGGCATATAGAGGAAGAATTTAGAAGGAAAACTAATATTTGTTTCAATTGTGGAGAAAGGGGACACATCAAACCATATTTCCCGAAACTGTCTAAAGCACCTGACAACCAGGCGAAAACAACAGACGGAGCTAAGAAGAACGCGCGAGCATTCGTACTTACTACGCAAGAATAAAAAATGATTCCAGACGTAACCGCTTATATATAATATCTAAGCTAAGTTATTATTTAACCCTAGTACAAATAAAAGTTTATAAATAAATGCATTCTGTCAAGTACTTCATCTATTCAAAACCATAACAGACTTGTTTGGTCTTTACTTTCATTGAATCATTTAATTGGTTACGACACCTTGTGGTGGCGTTTTCTTTAATTTGAAGCTTGCGCTAATCTCATTTTCACACCTGATGTACGGATTCATTTATTTAATTTCTGTTGGTTCATTATCTTAAACCGTCTTAATACAATTATGTGTTAAGATAAGAGTACACAAATTCGTATTATATTCTGGTGTACCTCTAAAGATTCTTTCATCATTGAAAAAAAAATTCTATGATATTCATTTGGTCTTTCATTATCAATTGAAAATCCTATAATATTTATTTGAAATAAATATCCAAATTTACTTCATTAAAACCTTCAATTGATTACAAACACGGTGAATTTGTTCGGTCACCGTAATTATTAAACTATTTCAATCCTTACGACACCTTGCGGCGTCGGTATAAACTTATAGCTTGGGCTAATCATAATCATACGAATCATTCAAAACCACATATGTCTTTCATTTGACTCATCATTAAAAGTAGTCTTTATACAATTATGTATTAAGACAATGATGCTCCAAACTCTGTCATATTTCGGTGTAACCTTGCAATTCAATAATGTCAAAACATTGATTTTTCTCATGTCATGGTTTGATAATTGACAACTTATTTTCGTGCTTCTATTTCATTTTGAGCTTGTTGATTCTAAATCTTCCTCAGTTGACAATCAAAGTAAGTTTTCCTTTGGCAATTGAATTCTATTGATTCTAAAAGGCATTCACAACTTGTAAACATTCAATTATGACATCTATTGATTATATATCTCTTCTAACTTGAACCTAGTCACCTTGGAAATTATATCATTTCATCTCATTCGTTTGACATCGATTTCTGAAACTAATTCAGTTGAACCATTGAGTCCTAATTATTTCAAAACTCATATCCACCAAATTTGAACATGTCTTGATTCTGTGTCATTTACCTTAATATTGTTCTTATTGACTAAGACGTGACATAACCCTAAAGGAGACATCGTAGCCCAAATCTCGAGGACGAGATTTAAAACAAGGTGGGGAGGATGTAACATATCAATTTTTTTATATATAAGAATTTTAGGTTGTTTAAATTTATTAACCACTAGTAACTAGTTTTATTTTTAATATAATTATTTGACCCATATAGTTTTAGAAACTATTTTATATATAATTGGTTGAAAGGTGATACTAATTAATTGGCTTGTATATGTGTGACATTTCTATTTTCTACGTTAAAATAAAGTATATAAAACTTATACTATTAAACGGGTAGATTACGGGTTAGTTGAATGTTAGAAATATGAAGTACCAAGATGGGCATAAGAACCGTTTAATAACTATAAAAATACATTATATTTGAATCTACTCTGTTTTTAATGAAACTTGGGTCAAAATGTAGACACCAATATTCTCATTCTAATGACATATTCATTGTTTTATAAAACGTCATATTTTAGAAGTTATAAGCGCCAAATAAGTGAAGCAGCTGAATTAATTATAATAATTAAATAATATTAAAATTTTACTAAACCTTAAATATGTATTGTGTACGTGTGTGCATAGTGAATATAGTAGTATACGTGGAAGGAAAATAAAAATTAAAAAAATAAAACTAGTGTACGTATCCCTCAAAGATAAGAAGGAACTTTGCTTGTTTGAAAAGTTTCAGAAACTACAATTATAAATAGAAGAGGATGTCTCTTTCCAAAATTTCACTTCAGTTTCTCTTGGTCTCGATCTCTACTCTCTCTTTATATCGATATTCTTTTTTTTATTTAATCACCCCTAAATTCTACAAAGCCCTGCCCCGTTTTAAGTATTTTAACTCCCGATCACTGATACCCTTTCCGATTGATCTGGAGCCTCATAACGCATGTCAAGGCTCTGCCCGACGAAGTTCGTTGGGGTTCTGTATCGTGAGGTAGGGATAAGGTTGAATTAGGGTTACTATACTTAACACGAGTGCATATATATACACATATATATATATATATTTTAAAATAGCTCGGGAGTTATACCCAATATTTATACCAGAAGGCTTTCTAGTTGAATCCTAAAGTTACAAGGTGAGTCCATTCTCTTTTCTCACAGTTTTATCACTTTTTTGTGATACGGTTATATTTATAAATGCTTTTCAAAATCCTAAATGTTTATCAGTTTTAGTTACAGTGATTAAGTTTTTATATTTTGCAACAGTTGCCGGTATGGGAGGTTTTATACATTACTTGACCCTCGTTACTATTGGCCAAAAAAGTTAGCCAATAGTAGCATGACCACAAGCACGGGGGAAATTGTGCCCCAGTGGCCATATCCTATAACTAATATTATTTTTTTTACATTAAATAATTAATAAATTTAATGTATGATTGAAATACATTTAATGGTATGTGTATAAAATGGAACTTTATTAATCATTATTAAAATATATTAGTTATATTAAAGAAAATATAATCTACTATTGTATACATATATTTATTCATAAAAGTCTTTTATATTTTTGGATTTTAATAGTGTTTTTATCTTTTGCTTTCTGACACTGGTAAAAATTACTACCACATAATTAAATTAAATTATTAAATTAGAAATGAAAGTAGTAAGTGATGACTATGGCTCGTGTCATATACCTTTGGCTCAATCTTCGTATATTAAAACAATATATATTATATGTTTTTATACACTTACTTTTAACAATATATAAATGCATATATTCTTTTATGTTTATTCCCGAGAGTTACCATTGGGTTAGTTGCATTACTTTTAAGAATTTTACATATCGTGAGATTTAAATATTATATTTAATTAATATTTAAAATATTATATTATAAACTTTAATATATATATATATATATATACTATATAAACCTTAATGTATATGTTAAACGATATATATATATCAATTATATATTTTACTTTTAATATACTAAGATATACATCGGGAATTATATTTTAGGTCTTAGTCACAGTAATATATTAAGTAATAATATCAAATTTTTTTAATTAATATATTATATTTAATAAAGTTATAGCTATTAATTTGACAGAAAATGATATATTTCATTTTCTAAGCTAATTGGTTTTGTGTCGTAGAAAATATATTTGACAAAGTAATGTCATGGGACACTACTAAGTTCAGAGTCACTAGTTGAGAGAATGATCAACAGTGATATGACCAGAGTCACTAGTTGAGAGAATGATCAACAGTGATATGACTAGAAATATTACCAGAGTCACTAGTTGAGAGAACGATCAACAATGATACGACCACAGGCACTAGTTGAGAGAATGATCAACAGTGTTATGACCTCAGTCACTAGTTGAAAGAATGATCAACAATGATTTGACCATGTCACGGGAATCGCCTAGTGACAAATACCTTTGAATCGTAATAAAATATAATATATATTAATTGAAAAACTTCACTATTGGACGAAAGTTAGCCAATGAGTGATATGACCACCGTCACATCGGAACTGCCACAGGGTGAGAAATACTGATTGAGTTTTGGGTAAATATAAACAAATATAAAAACCTTTAATGTTGTAAAGTATAACAATATATTTTTATAAAAAATGGAATGTACTCGCCAGTATTTATCATTGATAAAATATTTTCAAAACGTGTTTCAGGTAATTTGCTAGAAGCCAGCTATGGAGCACTAAAGGCTTAAATAAAGTGACTATAAATACCTTAATAAAAGAAGAAATTTATGTTTTATTTATTTGGGGTTATCCCTATAAAAACAATTGAATTAAATATGGGTTTTAGCCCGTTTGTTTAATATTAAAAGTTTGATGTTTTACAAACTCTGAAATCATTTCCTAACTACGATCCTGATGAAAAAATTTTCCACTGCGTAATTAATAAACACCGATACCATCTGGCTGGTTCACGGCTCCCGCTCCCAAGGTGGGGTCAGGGGCTGTGACAAGGGGTGCCCCAAAACCATCAAATGGTATTGCAAATGTTACAAAATAGCCCATAAACTTCAAGTTAAGTGTTGAAAATAACCTGCCATTGATGAAAATTGAGTTTCTGCCCAGATGTGATGGTGGCGTGCCGTCACAGCCACACCATATGGTGGTGGCGTGACGCCACTGACCCCCAGTTTCAGCAAAGTTTGAAAAATGGCGAGAATGGTCCTTGCAACACTTGTGAGCCATTTTCGATGCGTTTAAACCCCGTTAACCCATTTTCAAGGCTCAATAATGAAGTTTAAGTATAGGGAACATGAAACATGCTCAAAAATATCTCGGATGTCGGTTCGTTTGGTCGTACGGTTGCGTTGTTCAGTTAATTACGACGACACACGAACGGACGCGAAAAATGTAGGATCGTTTGCTGACCCGAACGAGTCGTTCAGAGGTTGTCTCTTGCATTTCAGATGCGGAATAATAAGAAATGCAAGTAGAAGTAGCTTTTTCTTCTTCCTAACTGCTTGTTTTATTGATTTGCAACGTTTTACAGCTCGATCTTCACACCGGCAGAGCTTCAGTGTGGAATTTCACATACATGTTATGAGGTCCGCCCTAATGACACCTATATATAGACTTTCTGGTTCGCTTATGTGTCACATGTCCATAAAAGCGGACCAGACATGTCCATATAAGCGGACCAGACATGTCCATATAAGCGGACCAGACTCCCTATGTCCCTATGAGCGAACCTAACTCATAAAACCTATACAGACTCCTGTTTTCTCGTATTTCATGCCCTATGCTATACAATACGATGTAAGACCTGATCCTAGACACCTAGACGTAATCAACAGATGTAGTGCACCAACAGACTCCCCCTCAGATGTTGATGGAGTCGCCAATACACCCTGACTGCAAAACCGTGTCTTCTCATCTTCAATCTAGATCAGTCTCTGGGCTTTTTCTTCTTTCAATCTTCAGACTCCCCTTCTCGATTTACTGGCATTCTTTTGTTCTTCAGTAACATCTTCAGGATCGTTGTCTGATCTACACAAGCTTTTAGAATTGATTTCCAGGATCGAAACTTGGCTCTCTTTCAACAGAGATTTTCAGAATATCGAAACCTGGCTACCTGAACAATCTTAACCCAGACATAAATTTTCTAATTTTATCACATATCACATATCAAAAACCTGTGCACCAACACATGACTCTCATAATCACTAAAACAAACATATAATTGCAACATCTCAGGCTCTCTCTCAAATATCTATGATGAACCACTTGAAAAAGGTTAGATTTAACGAAAACAGTTAAATTTACACAAACACTCCCCCTCAAATGCTGCTCATCATGTTTAGCACTCGGAATTTTGAAAATCAGTTTTCCAATATTAGTTGTCAAAAATCTTTTTGAGTTTTTCAAAAGTTTATGCTAAAACACACCGAAAATCTTTTTGTAATATTGAGTGAAAAGAAATGCAATAAAGAAATATTTACAGACAATATTTTTGTGAGTTCGTGTAAGAGGATCATATCAGTTTTTGACAAGTCACGAGTACCGTTGAGCTTATTTACACATTAAGAATTAAACAATTCACTTAGATTGCCGATATACTGATCCACTTAAATTCTCACACAAATTTCAACTGATTCAGGATATGAGTTAAGTGTTTTAAAGACTTAAACTCATTCATGTGTCCCACCTCTTGAATATACTCCCGTATCCAGATCCCAATATTCAGTCTTACAGGTGAGTATACCACAGATGATATATGTCAGGGGAATAAATTATAGTACGAGGGCCGTGAGAGCTCAGGTCGATCTTTCGATACGCAGAGAGATGACGGCTTCGACTTTTGGTGGGTCCCCTTTAGAGGATCTTTTGCATTACAACAGCAATGACTATCAATTTTATTGTTTCATCAATTTGCTGAGGGCTGAGCTATATTTCAAGCATGCGGAAAGTATTCTCCGGGGACTAGGTCAGAAATTTCTTTCAGCAGAAGTCCCGGGATAATACCCCAGATATCACTGAGCATAAAGACCTAGTATCTCAGAATAAGGGACCTTTCATACGAGATTTCAGGGGTTACCTATATATCCAAGATGTTGTTCCCCACGAAATAAGCAAGTTTGAATTTTAGGTTTATATCTCGTCACAATCTACTAAATGTGCAAAAACCTACTGGCATATCCGCAGTGAGATTGTTTATCACATTTTAACTTCCATTTCTTTAGCATGTTGTGACAGTCTACTGATGTACTATCATTTCCTCTATTCACAACTAAACTCATTTTTGAATTTTTCATGTTTTTGGCTTTTTTCAAATTTTCAAATGTTTTTGGATTTTTTGAAATTTTCTACTCCCCCTAAAATGCAAACACATTTTAGGAAATTTGAAAATAAACTATACAGTAAAGTGACAACTGATATCAAATTGCATCAATTCGCCATCCACTAGGCATAAACAATCAGAACTCCCCCTTTCACAAAACTATTTTCTCATAATGATTTCAAAACACTTAAGTTTGTTTTAATCAGAATGATTTTTCTGGAAAATAAGTTTTGTTGATTTAACCACTTGTAAGTTCGGGGTTTGGTTCATCATATTGTCCATTCAATCACTTGTAGAAAATCAAATACAACTTAATGTCCCTGATTTTCCACTTGACATTGAAAACCTCTTGCAACCATTTGTAAATAATCACAATCAAAATCTGATATAAAGAATGATGCCGATTCCTGCTCCACTCTTACCGACCTGGGAGCTCCAGCAAGTCAGGTTTTTCAAGCAAAGAAAATATCCACCCAAGCCTGACCAGCCTTGGGTGTTTTCAATTCAGAAGCAGTTGGGATGTAAGTTGCTTTCTTTTTAGCATAAAACTCTTTTACCCCTTTTACTTTCCCTTCAACCATTTTTCCGAAAATCTTCTTAACTTTCCCATTAAACGCTTTCTCAACATCAAATTCATTCTTGTCAGAATAAAATTGATTAGAGATCTCAACTTTTCCAACTTTTGATTTAAAATTCTCAATCCTCAATGGTGGAAAGTTCTCATCATCCATTGAAGGAATTGAGTTTTCATCACTCTCATCAAACTGTGGCTCCTCTGATTTTGTGGAATCAGATTCATTGCCAGATTTTACCTCTGATTTCTTAACAACCCAAGCTTGATTGTCAAGATTTCCCTTCTTCTTGTAAAACCTTTTCGAACACTCACCAACTTCATATGCTGAATTTTTGAAAACTTTAAATTTTTCAGTTGGTGGTTCGGTTTTATCAACAACAACTTCTTTCAGTTTTCCAGAAACTCCCTGTTTTGTGTTTGTCGCTTTCAGACAGTTCCATGCAATATGACCAACTTCATTGCATCTGTAACAAGTTCTTGTCTCTTTCCTTTGAAAAGCTCCATTCTTCATCTTTTCAGCAAGAAACTCCTTGTTTGACTGTTTCCAGAATGAGCTCTTTGCTTCTTCTTCATGACTAGTTCCTGCAACATATGTCATTTTTGATTTAAAATCTCGAACATATTTTTCATTTTTATAGTTTTCAGGTGGAATAAAACTAAGTCCTTTCTTTTTGTAGCTACGATTGTGGTTTGGTTTCTTTTGAAAACCTGAACCAAAATTGTAACCCTTTTTCTTGTTCAAACGTTGTTGAACTCTTGAAGTGTATTTTTTAGGTTTTCCAGTAAGATTTAAATCTTTTATTTCAGAAATATTAATTTCTGTCATTTTGAAAACCTTTTTGATCATGTCAAAACGAACACTTCTTATTGGAAATTCTTTATCAAAATATAATTTGTCAGAACCATTCAAAGTATATGCAACTTCAAATGTTTCGTCATTCAAATTAGATTTTGACAACAAAAACTCTTTACTGTAAACCCTTTTTCCCGACGATTTTGAACTCTTTTCGGATGAATTTGAACTCCCGACTGACTGATACGAACTTTCGGACTCGGACTTTGACTCTGACTCCTCATCCTTATCCAACACCTGATCAACCACTCTTTTTATCAGTTCTGACTCATGATCTATGTCGGACGCTGTGAACGTGACATCAATATTGTCCGGTAAAACATCGGTTATCTCAGATTCTAACTTAATATTGACCGCCTTTTTTAGTTCTTCCTCGTTAGGTTTCCTAGATGAATACCCTTCCCAAATCGGAGGCGGACACTTATTATAACATACACCCTGTTTCTTACCAGTATCCTTTTCCTTTGGCTTTTTGGTTTTATCTTCATCTTTAAATGCCTCGAAACCTTCAACTGTTGGATAAATTCTATCCATTACGTAGTCACAACCTTTGTAACTTTGCAGCAATCTTCTGATTCTTTCATTCTCAGCTGCTTCATTCTCCAACTCTTTCTTCCTCTTTGCACATTCTTCTATGTACATGTTAATCTCTTTCTGCTTTGTCATCATAGTAGCATTCAACATCTTCAAAGCTTTCTCTCTTTCAGAGTTAGTCTTTTCCAGACTATTCACAGTTCTGTTCAATACATCATATGACTTTTTCAAATTTTTTACATCAAACAACAACTTTTCTTTCAACTTTTCTAACTCACTAAACCTCTTATCTTTCTCTATACATTGTTTACAAGACTCTAAACATTTAAGACAAGGTTTTGTGATTTCAATGATCTTCTCAACTTCAACTATCTTTTCAACTTCCACCATCTTCTCAACCACTTTGACCTTTTTCAAATCTTTTGCAGCTTTCTCCTCTTTCAGTTTCTTCAATTTTTCTGCAAAATAAAATTCAAAACTATCAGAAGATAAGTGAGTTTTTCCAATATTGATCTGTTCAATTTCTTCATCACTATCACTTGTCTCTGACGAACTGTTTTCAGATGAAACAGATCCTTCATCTTCACTTTTCTCTTCATCAGATAACACTTCCATCCATTCCTTCAGCATTTCCGGCTTTCGAATAATATGAGCAATAAACGCTCCAACATTTGAATCTGCTGGAATGTACTTGTCCCAGCTAAATCCTTCAGCCAGTTTCTCATTATCTTGATCAATGATGCCATAATAAGCTTTCCTGTTTGCATCCTTGATCATTCTTCCATGTGCCGTTTGAGGTTCTTTTTGTTGATGCGGTTGATGAGTGATTTGCTGATAAATGGTTTTCCTATAATAATCATCTTTCCCCGACGACTCCTTTGCTCCTCTCGGCTCCTGATTCTTGCATTCTCTTTTAAAGTGGCCTTTCTCCCTGCAACGAAAACAGACAACTTTAGATTTATCAAACCCTAAATTAGAAAGGTTTGCATCCAAGAAATCATTTCTTCCTGTAACCAATCTAAATTTTTCTGCTCTCCTCAAAACACTAGCTAAAGCCCATTTAATATCCATCAGTTCCAGCTCCTCTGCATCGATCTGGTCATAATCTTCCTTTGTGAGCATCGGATTACCAATTCTTCCGGCAATCAACCCTTCATAAGACTCTAACGCAGTGACCAATAATCCCATATGATGCTTTACAACTTCTTCAGAATAATTTTGACCATTTTGAAGATGTAAAGCCACATTGCACTGAATTAGATGACCATTTCCAGCAGATGAACTTTGAACACTTGGAGGATTCACCGTTGAGAACCCACTAGTGTTGACTGATCCTTGACTGCTAGGTGTAGATTGATTTCCAACACTAAATGCAGTTTGTATCTTTGGGCTAACTTCAGCAGTTTGAACATTTCCTTTATAGTACAATTTAATATCTTGTTGATGAGTTGAACTGTTCATTCTAGCAATTTTCTGCTGTTCTAGATCCTGTGCCTCCAACTTCTCGATAAACTGTGCAATCGATAACCTTTTAAATTGTCCGGAATTCTTCAATATCATCAGATATGTACCCCATTCCTGTTGCGGTAACGCGTCAGCAAGCTTTTCAACCCATTCTGCTGGAGTTTTTGTAATCTTCAACTGTGACATGGTGCGTACAAGATGACAATATCTTTCAATAAGACTCTTTGTTGTTTCACCAGGCATGCACGTAAACAATTCAAACTCTTTTTTCAACAAAGCTGCTTTACTTTGTAACATTTCAGTGCTTCCCTCAAACTTCTTTTGAAGAGCTTCCCAGATAGAATAAGAATTTTCATCATGTTGAAGCAACACAAATATATCTTCTTTTATCGCTTGTTGTAACAAATTGATCATCATTTTCTCTCCTTTATAACTTTCCCTCTCTTGTTCAGTAAATTCAGAAATGATTTTATCAGCTCCCATTGTATTCTTTGGCCTCTCATATTCAGTTTCGATGCTCTCCCAAGCTTTTAGATGATTTGCCTGAACCCAATTCTCAAACCGTTTCTTCCATCCGTGATAATCTTCAATTCCCATAAGTTTCGGGGGTTTTTGCATCGTTCCGGTTTCATTCTCCATTGTCATGTTCTTAGCAATGTCGGTCGAACTAGCAGGAGTTGTAGCGAACGCGTTGTAAAACTCAGAATCCATGCTTCAGACTTGTATCACTTGACGATCTCGAATTCGCCTGACAATCTTGAAATACCTGATGATCTTGATTTACCTGACGTAACACAAACAAATACAACTCAATCAGTTTAAAAAATTTTCAAATAACAGTATAATACTGATACTCGAACCGATGAATATTCTGTGCGGACCGAATATTGACAAACTGTACGTACTGAAATTGATGCGAACTGAGATTTAACTTGTCAACACACGCGAACTACTGTGACCCGGATTAAAACTCAAACGACCAGATTTACTACGAACGAACTGATAGACTTTCAAACGACCTTGCCCGACTTCCAATTGATATGTCTTGAATTTTGTGCCAACTGAGCTAAAAAACACAACACAAACTAACCCAAGCAACCTTTCTTGCCCAACAAAACCCAAAACAATTTTTAATCAACTCTATCTGACAAATCCCATCACAATTTCATGCTCATTGAACCATTAATAGCCGACAATATACATGGACTTTTATATAACTTGCTGATTGGACCACTTAACCCAACCAATCACATGGGCCGATATGCAACACTTGTATCCATTTTATTTTTAAATCTCTAAACTGTTAACAGAAAGTGATTGGACCTTTAATAAATCTGACACTATATTAAACCTCAAACCAATCATCATATGCAAACTGATGTCATGCAATTAATGGCTGACCATAACCCTTGACAATTAAATCAATATCGCATAAGTTCTGTCAGATTTGATTCACTGAAATCACAGTAATGACGATGACTCAAAAAGCGAACCTTACTGGATGTATTTATGAGCGGTACTATCTATTGATATCCTATAAGCGGACCTCACCAGTGTCAAATAAGCGAACCAACCACTGATTCTTATGAGCGGACCACAAAAAAAAAAAACTGACCAATGAGCGAACCTGTCGACACTATAAGCGGACCACAACTGAATCAATAAGCGGACCACAATTTGTTCGAAAAAGCGAACCAAACATGTTAATTTTGGAGCGAATCTATAGATGTACATACGAGCGGACCTGAAAGTTTAATGCAAAAACGAACCGAAAAACCTTGATTTCTCCTAAATGGCTAGGAGTTTTGATCTGAAACTTGGTAGGATTGTAGATCAGGTATACACGCACAACATATCCAAAAATCAGCTGAAATGAACCGTGAAATCTCAGTCTGACGAAGAAAGAAGGTGTAGAAGAAAGAATGCGTGACGAAATCCAGCAAATTTCAATAGAACTCCTCCTCCTGAAGCTCTGATACCACTTGTAGGATCGTTTGCTGACCCGAACGAGTCGTTCAGAGGTTGTATCTTGCGTTTCAGATGCGGAATAATAAGAAATGCAAGTAGAAGTAGCTTGTTCTTCTTCCTAACTGCTTGTTTTATTGATTTGCAACGTTTTACAGCTCGATCTTCACACCGGCAGAGCTTCAGTGTGGAATTTCACATACATGTTATGAGGTCCGCCCTAATGACACCTATATATAGACTTTCTGGTTCGCTTATGTGTCACATGTCCATAAAAGCGGACCAGACATGTCCATATAAGCGGACCAGACATGTCCATATAAGCGGACCAGACTCCCTATGTCCCTATGAGCGAACCTAACTTATAAAACCTATACAGACTCCTGTTTTCTCGTATTTCGTGCCCTATGCTATACAATACGATGTAAGACCTGATCCTAGACACCTAGACGTAATCAACAGATGTAGTGCACCAACAAAAAACGATCTAAATTACGCGACGAATGGAATTTTATCATGCCAATCACTAAAATAAAATATTTTAATGATTACATAAATTTTTGGATGTCCGGATATACTCAGAACATAAGATATGCGCGAAAATGCAAACTTATGCACTTTTTGATGCTTTTAGTCCCTGTTGATCAAATAAGTTTATTTTAGCACACCAAACCCCTCAAAGCCTATTTCTAAGCTATGTAAAGGATATTTAGGGTATGTTTATCTTATGGTCAAGTTCCAGAATGTCCGTTACAGTACGAATCGGCATACTTTCGTAGTTTGTCGAATTTAGTCCCTGTAAGCGAATAAACTTGATTTTGAGACACCAAACCTTCCAAAACTTATTTCTAAGTTATGTAAATGATATTTAAGGTATGTTAAGCCCATGTCACTATTCCGGAGTGTTTTTCGCGTTAATCTGATTACGTTTTCGCATCAGTGCGCGTATAACTTTCTAGAAAGCGATTTAGAGTTCGAAATCGAACAAGAATTGATATGTGCAAATGATACACGTATTTATACAAATCCCAAGTATGAAATACCATTTTTCATTGATTTGGTATTTGTTTGATGGCCGTGGAGGCACAAGTGTCACACAGCAGAACACTTCTGTGGCTGAATCAGTAGCTTAGCTCTGATCCCACCTTCTGTCGCAACCCCTGTCCCCTAACTACCTGGGAACGGGCGGACGTGGCCAGTTTCGGTGGTACCGGTGTTTATCAGTTTGGTAGCGGAATTTACATCAGGACCGTAGTTAGAAAATATTTTATCAGAGTAAAATACCACGCTTTTATAATATTAAACACATGGGAAAATCCCAAGTTTCAAATAGACACATTTTCATAGGGATAAACCCAATTTTATTTAAATAAAAATCTCTTTATTTAGGTAACTTTTATAGCCACTTTTCCAAGCCTTCAGTGCTGTCCAGCTGGCTTCTACTTGGTTTTCACATTTTGTTACCTGAAACGCGTTTAAAAACATTTTGTTAGTGGGAAATACTGGTGAGTGAATCCCAGTTTAATCAAGACAGGTAAAACCGTTTTTGTGACAACTGGCAAATAACTGGTAATTTCGTACAATCTAATCACTATTTATATTTCTACATCTCATGCATTTAGCGTAATTAAATTACGTAAATGTGTCGTATACTGGATAACAGTGTTAGGACAAGAAAACAAAGCTAAAATATATGTTGGTTTTCGTCGTAATGCGAAACCAAACAAACAATGTCCTAAAAGTGTTGGTAGAAAGTGCTGCGTGCACTATTCACGGTTACACTATTCATGCCAGCAAACCGTGAAATCAGACCAAAACACTGAAAATCGACACTCGGATAACATAACTGAGTCCATTTATATAAGAAAACATTATTATGAAAACATGTCTTGCAAAGATACAAGACTTTCCGGTATAACGCCGTATTGTTCACAACTTGTCCAAATTCGAGCCGTTAGGTGAACAATTGATATTTTTACCAACCAATTGGCTAAACTAAAAAGCTAGCGAACTAGTTAGCCATATTTTGGCATCATAAACAGTTTACATAAACGCCATAGCAACAAGGGTAAATTTCAACCATCGCTCCCGGTATTGTATGGTGTTTTTTTTATAACACCCGATACCGAACCGACGGGCGAACTAATGGTATATGTACCATCTAAAATCTATACCCACTAAACATAAAAACACAATCTAGCTTAACCATACCCAAAAATCGATCAACATATGGCTCCCCCACCACTTGTCAGATTTTGAAATTGAAAGTGCCATGATATTGATATTTCATTCCTACCAAATTAAAAAAAAAGCCTATGTCACCTAGTGAGAGACACTAGGGAAATGAAAGGAATCACCAACTCTTATCAAATCCTTGACTTACGTGGATGGTGATGTCTAAATCATCATGTGTCTAAGACCTCACCATTTCTCAATTGTTTATAAAAAATAACATCATTTTTTTTCCTTTACCTATGAGTTGGAGCCGTCAATAGGAGCAAAAGAAGTGGGCATGCTCCAATTTTTGTTTAATTAAATTTATCATGTACTTCACTAATATCAATGCATGATCATACTAATCATCATCATTACTACTTACCTCATCCCAGTCGAGTCCCATCGATCCAAGTATACACGTTGGAGAAATTATCAAATTTTGACTAAATGCATTTTGTTATTATTAGTTAAGAACAAGGTGGGTAGGATCCCCAAAGACCACCCCTATTACCCTTCCCTTTTATTATATCTTTCAACACATAACATATTTACTTTCACAACTTTAACACCCTATCTCTCGGCTCTAAATTCCCAAACCGAACCAACACATTTCACACCATAAAATTTCATTAAACACCTTCTTTTTCACTAAATCTAGCCATTTTAAAGACATCTCAACATGGTTTAAGCATAGAGCTTCACTAGGAGCATCTTTGGAGCTTATCTTTATTTTCTAATTCAACTTGTGCACTTTGTAAGTCTACTAAACACCATATTTATGATTCTTATTATTAGTAGATTATTATTGTACAAGTTGATTATCTTGATATAAAAGATGAACATAAATCAAAAACCCTAAACACAAAGCTAATAAACACTAAATATGAATATATTATGTGTTGATCTATGTTGTTTAGTGTTAATATGCTCATATGTGCATGTTGAGTATGTTATTTTGTTGAGATTAGTGAGTTAAAGTTATATTTATGATGATCATGTTGTTAGCTTCATGTAGTATTTTATATTTGTGTTCATCTTATCATGATGAACATAAATATGTGATTTAAACATGGTTATGTTTAAATCAAGAAAGATCATCATACTCATTTCATGAGCTTATCAAATAATTTTTGGATTACATAAAGAAACAAGGGTTTAAATAGGTTTAAAACTTAATCTTGGGAAGTTTAGTGAACTTTGTTTTTACAAGATAAATTAAACAACTTGTTTATTATGAAAATTACTTTAAAAAGTCTAACTTTTTATGTATAAAAGTGTATTATGAAAGTTCATGAAATGTGGAAGTTATGTTAACATATAAACATGTATAAAAAGTTGATACATTGAAACTTGCTTTGGAAAATTGATTGTGATTATGATTTAAACGTGTTTTTATAACGTGGAAAAACGTCATAGTTTTAGGGAAAAACGTCATAGTTTTAGGGGAAACCATGGAGATTTTTTCTAAAAATCTAATCGCGATTAAAGAGGGGTTTAAAGGGTGATTAACAATGTTAAACGCGATTAGTGGTCATAAACGTCATTTTGGAAACTCTAATGAGGATATTTAAGTCTTAAATATCCAATAAGTTTTATGGACTTAAACTTTCTCTTTTACAAAATTAAATGGTTAAAAATGTAACCATATATGTATATATATTTTTGGAAACTTGTCAAGTGCATGTAATATGTGCTATATGTGTATGTATTAGATACCTATAGGGTGACCAAAATAAATACACATACATGTTCCTACATGGTCCCATAAATGCTAGTAAAATCGGGCAATTAAATAAAATGGCCGAAATGGAAATACATAACACTTGATGACGACAATTTGTGTGTATCGACATCGTAAACAAGTTACTACAATGTCGAGTCTAAAAATAACATATTTTTAGACACTCAAGCGAACACATAACTAAGTGATCAAAAACAAGAATCCGGAAAGTCGAAAACTATAAAAATTCCCAAGTATTTTTCATGTGAAAAATGAACTTGTTAAGTTACATGCTTGGTGAATTTTTGGTAAAAATTGCAAGAGTATATTTAATGGACTCACTAGGATTAGATTTGGGCTAGGCCCAAATTACTAAAACTAGGGCTAGGCCCAATGACAGTAAAACTAGGGCTAGGCCCAATAACAAGAAAACTAGGGCTAGGCCCACTAACAATAAAACGTGGGTTAAGCCCAATGACATAGGTTCGAAGCCGTTCGCATATAATTCAATACGTACAAGAATACATGAATACACATAACAATCGAGCGAGTAAACTATCAACGCTCTAAAATACAAAGTTGTTCCAAAGATGACAAACGAGAACATAATAAAGAATTCAAGATGAACAACTTGTACGAGGTCCGAAAGACCTAGTGTCTAACGAGATTAGAACACATGTAGGTTATTGACACGTACGGACGCTCACTTCGATATCATATTACACGGAACGCAAATTTGTGAGTTCATGTCCCTCCTTTCACTGTTTTCAATGTTTTGTTTTCAAAAACATCGAGGGGAAATACATGCTAAAACTATTGGTATGTTAGTTACAGAGTAGTAGATAACATGATCAATGTGTATAAGTAGGGAGATAACATTAGTAACCATTAATCACTTAGTGACCAAGGTGCAAAAGGTGTAGATCTATTGGGCTTGAGGCACGCCCCACTCCTAGTTGATATACCCTGGAGTGCTTTTGTGATCCCAATGATGACAAAGTGTTCTCAGTTTGGTTGTTTGCTTATGGTACATTATGTCAGGGGGCTCGCTACCAACTGATAGATCCTTAACAGACTCCATGTATGAATCAGAACATACCATGATTACAAGATAACATTTATGAGATTTCATATGATAACAAATACTGCATGAACTCGCTCAACTTTTGTTGACTTTTTAAAACTACATGTATTTCAGGAAACAGGTCTTGAGCCGGTGATTCACTATGGGATTCGGGAAAACAAATGACAACGATTGCCACTTTTGAAGGGTTTGTCTTCTATATCCCAACTTCGTATGGGTATATAGGAAACAAAACCTTACTAAGTTTTATGTTAAAACTATCTTTTGTGATGTGTAAAACAATCTGATAACTATGTTATGTCTAATGGTGTGAACATGTATGGTACTTGAAACTACTTTTGGGAAAATATGTAAATATTCGTTGGAAGTTATATATCTATGGCATCGTTGTTGGTTCACGTTGTTAATACATTTGGATGCAATGATTGCCTTTCTTATGTCACACACAATACGCTTCCGCTACTAGCAGGGTGTGACAGATTGGTATCAGAGCTCTGATTGTAGTGAACCGGGGAAAAACTTTTATTAAAGTTTGGTCTACAATCACCGAAGGGCTCTCACATGAAAACAAAGTCGATAACATTACAAAAGTGATTTCAAAAGTATGACAAAAATGACAAAAGGTTTTCATTGTGTTACTATAACCTGAGGATCTATCACGCGGGCTCAATCACTAGTAACGAATATGGATCAATACATGGATAGTCGATAAGGAATAGACTTGAAAACACTAAGGCTTACATGTGAAACATGAGAACAAAATATTGCATGAGATATATAGTGATTGCATGGAATGTATCATGAGTAGTAATACATTTTTTTCTAACAAACATACATGCATATTGTACGGTTTATTTGCCAGGATCGATGTCTTCATCTTCTTCTTCGGACCTTTCAGAGGTGGATCCGATGCTGGTAGTGTCGGATGACGAGTATGGGCCAGACATCATTATCATATCGTCGGACGACGAGTCCGGGCATGATGTATCCTCAGACGATGACTACATGTTGGATGATTTCCAACCTTTTGCTCTTGCAGCTTTTGGGGAGGATCCCGTCCCACCTGAGGACGACGTGCTGGCTATGTCGCAGCTCCTTCATGGTATTATTATCTACGGCCACCCGGAGGGTGAGCATATGATTGTGCATCTGGCTGAGCCACTAGCTGCTGTTCCATTTGTTGATCTCGAGGACGATGATGTCGTCCCAATAGTACCTGTTGAGCACCTTGACGATGAGATAGGTGACGGGGAGATCCATGATGTTGTTATACTCGAGTTACCCTCTCCGGTCGTGTCTGTTGTTGATATTTCATCTACCGCGTCTAGTATTGCTCCCTCTACTCACACCCCTGCATCATCCCCTGATACCGTACTACCCACCCAGACTGCTGTACCACCTGCCCCCACTACTGACCGGATTGCCACACTCCATGTATCCCCCACCTCATTACCAGTCTGGACCGTCATCATATCAGCCGTTATCTAGTACACCCCAGGACCCTTATGCTGTGGGACCATCTCAGCCCGCCGGACTTGCCTCTGACTATGCTAGACTATATGCCGGGATACCCCCACCGGGCATGGACCCTGCGGACCCTTATCATCCTTCTCACTTTGCTCCGCCTACCATGGTGGATATGATGATATCCTACGACATCCAGTTTTCCATACTCTTCCGTAGGACTCGAGAGCTTGATGCTTAGTTAGCTGTGGTCCTTGCCGCTATCACACCACCACCGCCTACATCACCACAGCCACCATTACCAGCATCACCCCCTCCACCACCACCACCACTACCCCAGTCACCACCCCCGCCATCTCCACACTAGTAGTCTGTTGGTTGTATGTTGGTCTTATGTTAGTCGTATGTATATAGCTATCTTTTGGGGAGACTACCACTTTTGTGAAGACCAAGGCTTATGAAGATCAAGACTTTTGAAGACAACTGGAAGACATGAAGATGCAATGTAGTAGAAAATCTTACTTTTGTATTATGACTTGTACAGACTAGGGATATGTATCCCTAAGTCCTTTTTGATCTTCATGAACAAATGTAACAAGTTGTCGTTATGTATAAAAGTATGTTTTCTGTATTTCACATTGTATTTCTTTTATGTTGTGGGTGATATTATGGTGATGTGATGATATTGTGGTTGATATTGTTATGACATGGTGGACTTATGGTTGATGTTATATTATGGTGTTGTGCTATTCTACATGTTGAGCTATACGACCATGGCGATGATTGGTGTGTGCATATATGCTTGTGATCGTGTGATGATATCATGTATGCTTATATACAATATTTATTATTAAATACTTGTCTAATGGAGATCGATATTTTATCTAGAAGACAATGCCGCCTCGCCGTAGAAAAACGAACGCAAACCCGCTGCCGACAACACAAGAGGAATTGAACGAACGCATTTCCCAAGCAATTGCTCAATACGAAGCTAACCGCACAGAACAAAGCGGTGGAACAGGAGGTACTTCTGGCGGCAACCATCCGACTGGTAATGCTTAGTTAATCATTAATCTAAGCGATACTCTCATCCATTCTAATCGTGCTCTTGATATTCACTCTTGAATTTGTGCATATGATAATTTCAGGTTGCACGTATAAGTAGTTCTTAGACTGCAAACCTCTAAATTTTGACGGTACGGGAGGTGCTGTTTCCTTCGTTCGCTGGACTGAGAAGACCGACTCAGTTATTCGAATGAGCAAGTGCCCTGCTGAACAAAGGGTTACTTATGTCACCGGTCTATTCATTGATGGGGCACTATCGTGGTGGAACCTTCAGGTCCAAACGAAAGGCGAAACTACTGCGTATGGCCTGACCTGAGAGGAACTAAAAGAATTGATGAGGAAAAAGTATTGCTCAAGGTCAGAAATCCAGAAGCTAGAAACGGAGTTCTGGAATATGAAAATGATTGGTGCAGATATTGCGGGTTACACGCAACGATTTCACGATTTATCCCGTGTAGTCCCATACTTGGTGGATCCCGAATACAAGAGGATCGAGAGGTAGATTTGGGGACTTGCCCCCCAAATACTAAGTCTGGTTACTACTTCTAAGCCCACGGCGATCGGCGAAGCAATCGATTTGGTTGTAGCACTTACCGAGGAAGCACTACGTCAAGGAAAGTTTGATGAGTCTGGATCGAACAAAAAGGAAGCTGATGTGGAAACTTCGGGCTCTAATAAAAGAAAGTTTTCCCATTTTAAGAAAGGTTCGCGGCGAAGGAACAACAAGAATAACAATAACAGAGGAGAACCCGCGAAGGAAACTAGGGATGCAAAGGCTTATGTTACCACCACCACAAACAACCCCGACAAGAAATCTTACACTGGAACTTCACCGAAGTGCAATAAATGCCCCTTCCACCACTACGTGGAGTGTCGTAGCCCCAGGTGTAGCCAATGTAATAGGTTTGGGCACCGCACCGAAGCGTGCCGGGGTACGAATACCAGGGATCAAGGTTGTTTCAATTGTGGTGACAAAGGACACTTCAAGAGGGATTGCCCGAAATAAATTCAAGCTCGGGGAAGAGCATTTGTGATAGGAGCTAAGGACGCTCGTCAGGACCCGAATGTGGTCACCGGTACGTTCCCTATCAATAATCACTTCGCATCTATCCTTTTCGATACGGGAGCAGATTATAGTTTTATTTCTAAGGAATTTAGAGATATACTTGGGGTAGAATCGAGCAAATTAAATATTCCATATTCGATTGAATTAGCTAATGGTGAATTAGTAGAATCAGGGGAAATCATAAAGAAATGTACCTTAGAGCTGGGTGAACGAAAGTTCGACATAGATCTCTTACCAGTTCCGTTAGGTAGTTTCGATGTCGTTATTGGTATGGATTTGTTATCCGATAATCGAGCCGAAATCATATGTCATGAGAAGATCATACGCATCCCCCTACCCGATGGAGAACATTTGCTAGTACACGGGGAGAAACAAGACATGCCTTTACGAATCATCAGTTGCATGAAGGCTAAAAAATGTCTAAGGAAAGGATGTATCGCCTTTCTTGCTCATGTCGTTGACAAGAAGGCCGAGGAGCGCAAGGTGGAAGACATCCCTGTGGTAAGGGAATATCCCGAAGTCTTTCCAGAAGACTTGTCGGGACTGCCACCACAACGACAGGTGGAATTCCATATCGATCTTGTGCTAGGAGCAGCACCGGTGGCGAAAGCTCCATATAGACTCGCGCCCTCGGAGATGCAGGAATTATCTACTCAGCTTCAGGAGTTGCTTGACAAGGGATTCATTAGACCGAGTTTCTCACCTTGGGGAGCTCCGATGCTATTTGTCAAGAAGAAGGACGGAACCTTTCGAATGTGCATCGATTACAGAGAACTAAACAAGCTAACTATCAAAAATCGGTATCCTCTACCGAGGATCGACGACTTGTTCGATCAGTTGCAAGGTTCCAGCTTCTACTCCAAGATTGATCTAAGATCCGGATACCATCAGCTGAGAATTCAGGAGGAAAGCATCCCTCAGACAGCGTTTAGGACTCGCTATGGGCATTACGAGTTCCTAGTTATGCCTTTCGGCTTAACAAACGCTCCCGCCATATTCATGGACTTGATGAATCGGGTATGTAAACCATACCTCGATAAGTTCGTGATCGTATTCATTGATGACATTTTAATATACTCACGAACAGAGGCGGAACATGAAAAACACTTGAGAACTATTCTGGAGTTGCTTAAGAAAGAACAATTGTACGCCAAGTTCTCAAAATGTGAATTTTGGATTCGTGAAGTACAATTTCTCGGTCATGTGGTGAACGAGAACGGAATACATGTTGATCCAACTAAGATAGAGGCCATAAAGAACTGGAACACTCCAAGGACCCCAACGGAAGTAAGACAATTTATGGGTTTAGCGGGATACTATCGAAGATTCATAGAGAATTTTTCTAAAATTTCTCAACCGCTGACCACACTCACTCAAAAGGATCGAAAGTTCGATTGGGGTGAAAAACAAGAAATGGCATTCCAAACGCTCAAAGATAAACTATGCCAAGCGCCAATCTTATCACTCCCTGACGGCACCGGTGACTTCGTGGTGTACTGTGATGCATCGCGTCAAGGCTTGGGTTGCGTGTTAATGCAACGTGAAAAAGTCATCGCGTACGCGTCGCGGCAGTTAAAAGTTCATGAAAAGAATTATACCACTCACGACCTAGAGTTGGGCGCAGTGGTATTCGCTTTAAAGATTTGGCATCACTATCTGTATGGTACTAAGTGTACCATATTCGCTGGTCATAGAAGTCTTCAACACATATTCGACCAAAAGGAATTAAACATGCGCCAACGGCGATGGGTAGAATTGTTGAACGATTGTTTTGGTCAGAAAATCTGATGATGATATTGCAACCAAACTCTTTGTTTAGGGGAATGATGCTTAAAATGTGTAACAACAATGAGGATCACTTCAATGTGGAATGTACAAACAACACAAGGATTTATACGGGGAAAAAGCCCTTGATCAAGAATTGATCTCCGGCACAAAAAACCCCGGGTGATGGAAACTACCGATCACCAAGCTCAAATAAATGAATAAACGTTTACAACTTCGGATAGTAACGAGCTAGGTACAAGGATCACTACGGTGAAATGTGTAAAAAGTGTAAGTAATTGCTAAGTGTTTGAACGAGAGCTTGTATGAGAGTGTTTGCGAGTGTGTGTAACTGCCAAAATGACTAAGTGTCACTAACTAGCTCGTTACCCCTTTAAAATAAGAAAAATATCTAGTTAACAAACTCTCCGACTTTCGGGCCAAGCCTCCACGTTCTCCATAACGTCTAGTTTTGATCTAGCACGTGCAGAATACTTCGGGAATATTCTCCAAGAATGCCGCTAAGACCTGGTCAAGCTTGTTATACCTGCGAGATGTTATAAAACATAAGTAAACAATCGTCAGTATGAGGATCCTTGAAGTGATCCATGATCCTGATCCTAAAGCCCTTCTGAGGATCACCACCTGTCACAGAAGTGAGGATCACTAATTAGGATAATGAATAAGGATCACTAATTGTTAGAAAATCCTCCCCTAACAATTGCCCCCAAAATATAAGGAGTGAAATTGTAAAATTAGCGAGTTATGTTTTCTTGACCTTATCCGTAACAAACTAACGGATATATAGCCGTTAATTTTGAACTAGCCGTTGCGATGATGATGTCACGGAAGTGACAACCTGCAAGATCATGATTATAAATAGAGATATAGATAGGATCACTATGCATTTAAATTCGAAAGAAACTCCCTTTATAATCTCAGTTGAAGATCGATCAGGTATCTCTTTCTCCTCTCTCTTCCTTTCTTACTCTGTTCTTCTTTCTTTACCTTAATCACTTCAAGAATGTTGCTCCGAAGTTCCCCGGCTAAGGATCACAAAAAGGATAGCCCTCTGAAGAGTCAGAAGATCGTCAAGGACTCGGTGAACGAGAGGTGTTGCTTTACCGATGCACAGATTGATAACATCCGTCACCGTTTTCCAGCGAATGTCTTTTTCAAACCCTTCGATTCAACTGTTCTGAGCGACTACGTTTCTGATACATGGGTCGCCTTCCCAGTCACTCCATTTGCTATAGGGTACACCTATCCTTTCCCGGAGTTCACACAATCCTTCTTTTCCCTTACCGGCATATCTTTCATTCAAGCCATGCCGATGATCTGGAGGGTTTTATACACCCTAGAGAGGATCATCGAGCAGGAGAATCTTGATTTAGGAATGTCAGAACTAGCGGAGTTGTATGATCTTACTACCTTCGGATCCCACCGTTACTTGTTTAAACGGAAACCCGGTGCAGATCACCCTCTTCTCAAAGTCACCAAAAACGACAAAGATTGGAAGCGTCGCTTCTTCTTTGTAAGGAGGGATACCATTTCAGATGGAGAGCACTTACCAAGAACATGGTCCACCCATGGTAGGCTGGAGGATCCTGGGAAGGATCACCAGATGGTCATGTTTTTGTAATAGGATCACTAACCCCTTCTTTGTCTTGTGTCATGCAGCCATCTCCTTTTCACGTCTCATCACAACACCCGCAACCAGGGAAAGACTTGCTACTTTCTGGGGACTTGATCCTGAAACTAGAACTTTTAAGACAACAACCCAAGACTCACAGGAGGTATCCTCAGGCTCTGTCACAATGTCGAGTAAGTATCCTTGTTTATAATTTAAATAAATAATTAAATGTATATTAAGAAAAGATACTTATCTTATTTTGGTTGTGTAGGCGCTGGAAAATCTGCCAAATCTGCTTCAAGGTTCAGTGTCACCGATCTCACCACTGTTAAATCCTCCAAAAGAAAGGTTCCTACTAGCCCGACTGTCTCAATCCCCAAGGCACCCCTCAAAGGGAAGGGAATCAAGAAGAGAAAGACTTCCGAGGCTGAGGATTTGCAGGGCCTGCCCTTAATTCGCCACCAGTTCCTCGAGTACTTCAATGATGTAAGGATCACTATCTCTGCTTGCATATCCTGCTGTTCTAAGGATCACTTGCTCTTGAACCGCTTTACCCTTTTCTTTTGCAGAAATTTGCTGAGATCGAGGATTACGTCGGTCATGTTGAGGATCAAGATCAGAAGATTGCTGATCTCCAGCAGGTTGCTGTGCTCAAGGATCTTGCAATTGCTGATCTTCAGAAGGAACTCAAGGATACCAAGCAGAAGATGGCCAAGGTGCTGGTTAACTTTGATTATGAAAGGCAGGAGATCATGGATGATGCTAAAGTTTCTGCCGCCATAGCAATGTACAAAACCAAACTCCAAATGGCCTTGGAAGCTCAGGATCCTGCCTTCGACAAAGGCAACTGGGAGATTGAAGAATGGAAGGCAAGGCTGGCTGAATTGGGTGATGAAGAGGAGGCTGAGGAGATTCTGGCAATTGAGGCTAGTGGCAGCGGGTTGAAGGATAAAGCTGAGGATGCAGCGGCTGGTGGTGTTGATGCAGTGAAGGTGTAGGCTGCACAATTGAGCGATGATGGATATATGTGCTAAGGCCGGAGCCCAATTTTTAGTTTGATGGTTGTGATGTTTAAAACAATTTCATGGTTTGTAATAACTCTAAACAATAGTTCTTAGGTTTAAGGATCATGTATGATCCTTAGGACAATAGGCAGGATTGCAATTGGTGGAGGGATCCTCTGTTTGGGGGATGAAACCATTGTGATCATGCCGCCTTTATATTCCTGCACTACTTTTGAACTCATTATCATGGACACCCTTTACCTACCCCAGCGGACGGGCCACGTTTTGCTGGTAGATGCTCGGGTAGGTAATTTTGACAACCTTTAAAGGGTTAGCCTTATGTTAATAAATAAAAACTTAACCTTTTGTCGCTTATCTTGTGTTGTTACCCTTTTTAGTATGTTACTTTTCTACTGTTATAATGTTCATCCTGTTTATATTTATCAAACCTTAGAAAATTAGAAAATATATCCATAAAGTTTAGGATATAATCAAGGATCACATATCCCATAACCGATAAGTTCTAAAAAGTGATATAGTTTAAGAAACACAGGTTCAGTTGTCAAGTATAAGGGTTCATCAAAAGAATAATGAATAAAATCAAAAGAGTTAAGGATCATACCTGAGGATCCAAGTTAGAATCCTAACCATAATAAGGATAACTATAAGATAAACCTTAGAGTGTAATAAGGATCAAAGATCCCTAGCTGCCTACCTTCAAGGACCTGAAATAGAGCATAACTTGGGACTAAGCCAATATAAGAAAAGAGTTAGTAACTGGGGACAAGCCCAAGGATAACTGGGGACAAGCCCAAGGATAACTGGGGACAAGCCCAAGGATAACTGGGGACAAGCCCAAGGATAACTGGGGACAAGCCCAAGGATCGTGTGTAAACTGGAGTATGGCCCTAACTGGCGACTATCCAAACTTAGTGACATGAAGATGCCAAAACCTTAGCTAACGTGAAAACGTTAGAAACCTTAGCTAACGTGAAAACGTTAGAAACCTTATGAACGGATGTATGGTACGTCTACCATTATACGTAGGATCCTAAGCATAGCCAGAACAATGGAATTATCAGCCCCTAGAACGAGTACTGGTCCCAAAGCCTTGAACTACACCAGGATCATCGTGCGCTACAGGCGGAATCTGGGGACAAGCCCAAATAACTGGGGTTAAACCCAAAAGACGGATTGCTTCTGTGGATAACCAACGTTGTGCTAAAGATACCTGAACTTTCAAAACTTGAACTCACGTGAGAGATGGATAAAGGATACATGATCCTTATCCTTATATGAGAAAATAAAGAAATGAAATAGTTCAAGATTAAGATATTACCTGAGTAAGGATCACCGATATTTTGAGGATCCTATAAGGATATCCCTATCGTGAGGACCACTTATGCCATAAGGATCCTGCTTACATGAAATATTTCTTCAGGTGGACAGCATTCCAAGCTCTTGGTAGCAAATCACCTTCCATGGTTAGCAATCTATATGCCCCCTTTCCTGCTTCAGCTTCAATCAAATAAGGGCCTTCCCATTTTGGAGCCAATTTTCCATCAGCAGGATTGGTGGTATTCTGAAATGCTTTCCTTAACACCATATCTCCAACTTGAAACCTCCTGATCCTGACATTTTTATTGTAAGCACCAGCCATTCTTTGTTGATAACTGGCCATCCTGATCCTAGCCATATCCCTGATTTCTTCAATAGTATCCAGGTCTTGAGCCAAGTTTTCATCATTTTCCTAGGATCACGGGTACTTGTTCTAGCAGTAGGAACCACCATTTCTGTTGGGATCACTGATTCTGCCCCAAACACCAAAGAGAATGGTGTTTGACCAGTAGCATTCTTAGGGGTTGTCCTGTCAGCCCAGAGCACATAGGGTAGCTCTTCTGCCCATTTTCCTTTCTTGGATCCAAGCTTCTTCTTCAAGTTGTTGATGATGATCTTGTTGGATGATTCTGCTTGACCATTAGCTTGTGGGTGGACTGGTGTTGATGTTATCATCTTAATCCCCCAGCTGTCACAAAAATTAGTGGTTCTGCCCCCAATAAATTGGGAACCATTATCACATATAATATCAGAAGGAATTCCAAATCTAGTTATAATATTTCTTTTAATGAAGGATATAACTTCCTTTTCTCTAACTTGAGCAAAAGCTTCAGCCTCTATCCACTTGGAGAAGTAATCAGTCATAGCTAGCATGAATACTTTTCCACCAGGTGCCTTAGGGAGCTTGCCAACTATATCCATACCCCATCTCATAAATGGCCAAGAGGAGGATATAGGATGCAATAGTTCGGCTGGTTGATGAAGGATATTGCTGTGTCTCTGGCAAGGATCACATCTTCTGGTATACTCCACAGCATCTTTCTTCATGGTTGGCCAGTAGTATCCTGTCCTCAGGATCCTTGAGAATAAAGCCCTGCCCCCAGTGTGATTTCCACAATCTCCTTCATGGAAGTCTTTTAAAACTTCTTGAACTTCAGGATCCTCAATGCATCTCAAGTATGGTCCTGCAAGAGATCGCCTATACAACATATTATTCATAATTGTGAATTGAGATACCTTAGATTTGAAAGCCCTAGGGTTTTCTCCTGTAGGAATCTCTCCATGTTGTAAGTATCTCATAATTGGTGAGATCCATGATCTGGATCCTGAATAGGATTGAGTATCCTCACTAGGGATCATTGCAGAATTATTCCCTATCTCCATAGCCACATGATCCTCAATAGCTGGGGTCAGGATATGGATAATAGGGATCTTGATATCCTCTGGGATCTTCAAAGATGATCCTAAGTTAGCCAATGCATCAGCTTCTGTATTTTCTTCCCTTGGTACCTGTGACAAACTAAAAGAGACAAAAGAGAGTGCCAAACTTTTGACTATCTCCAAATATTTGGTTAGCTTTTCACCTTTAACAGCATATGATCCATTAAAGTGATTTGTAATTAACAAAGAATCTACGTGTACCTCAAGATACCTGATCCCCATATGCTTTGCGATTTGCAAACCAGCAATTAAGGCTTCATATTATATTTGTCAAGGATATCAAATGCTTCCTCCAAGTCTCGTAGGTGATCCTCAGCTTTTAAGGATTTCACCACCATATCATCTATGTAAACCTCCATAGTTTGTCCAATCTGATCCTTGAACATCATATTCACCAGCCTTTGGTACGTTGCACCTGCATTTCTCAATCCAAACGGCATAGCAATATAGCAATATATACCAGTTGGAGTCATGAAGGCTGTATCCTCTTGGTCGGATGGTTCCATTTGGATTTGTTGAAATCCAGATGAAGCATCCATAAAAGTTAACAGTTCATGACCCGCAGTTGCATCCACCATGGAGTCAATGTGGGGTAAAGGGAAAGGATCCTTGGGACATGCCTTATTTAAATCGGTAAAATCGACACATACCCTCCACTTTCCGTTTTTCTTTTGAACAACAACCACATTGGCCAGCCATCTTGGATACTTGACCTCTCTAATCATACCTGCCCGGAGCAATTTCTCTACCTCTTCCTGGATAATGGCATTCCTTTCTGGTGCAAACTTCCTTCTCCTTTGATGGATTGGCTTGAAAGATCTGTCGATGCCGAGTTTATGGGTGATAACATCTTTGGATATACCAGTCATGTCTTCATGTTTCCATGCAAAGGTAGTCTTTCTCCTTTTGAGGAAGGATATGAGGTCCTCTTTCATTTCGCCAAGGATCCCTGACCCGATATAGATTTTGGATTCAGGATCATCAGGATCCATGAGGATTTCTACCACATCCTGCTCTCTGGCCTCCAAGACACTCCTTGGAGGATACCTTGATTGCTATTGCTCCCTTGACTTCGAAGCTGGTTTCATCGATGAAGTGTAGCAATCCTTAGCTTCCTGCTGATCGCTATCAATCTTTACTATCCCCCAAGGACTAGGGAGCTTCACACATTGATGATAAGTAGATGGGACTGCTTTCATATCGTGTATCCAGGGCCTGCCAAGGATAACATTACAACAAGATAAACAGTCAATAACACAAAACTTTTGATAAGAGTGTAAGCCTTCAATATATATTGGGAGTTTAATGTCCCCCAGGGTGTTCTTGGTCTCGCCACTAAATCCCACGAGCACGGAGGATCTTGGTATGATCTCTGATTCAGGGATACCCATCTTCTTTAGAACATCAAGCTGGATAATGTTCACTGAACTTCCTCCGTCTATTAGGATCCTGCGGACAAAATAGTTAGATATAAAAAGAGTAATAACTAAACCGTCGTGATGAGGATCCTGGATATCAATACGATCCTCTTCATCAAAGGTTATGACTTTTCCTTCGGAGACACTCGATGTTCGAACTGGCCTTTCTCCGTTATCCATTTTAGTTTCCTTCGCATGCCTCTTAGCTGCTGAGAAGGATGTGCCACAAATGTCGGATCCCCCAGAGATAAAGTTTATCACTTGCGCGTCTGCTGGAGGGGCTGGAGCCTTCTCAGGGATCCTTTCAGGATCCTGAGTCCTTGACTTTTTTCTTCCCAACAACTCTTTTAGATGCCCTTTGCTCAGCAAGTATCCAATTTCCTTTCTTAATGCAATGCATTCTTCTGTGAGGTGCCCAAAATCTTCATGATATGCACACCACTTTGATTTATCCTTAGTTGCAGCTGGCCTGTCATTCTTTCTTGGCCATCTAGCTTTATCACCTAGGTTCTGCATGGCAAGGATTAGTTCATTGTTATCAACACTAAAGCAATATTCAGAAATTGGAGGATAATCCTCATCATCCTCTTCTTGATCAATAGAATGCACGTTCTGATTATCAGATTTGTTGTAGGATCTGAACTTGTTGTTTCTTAATGAGGATCCTTGCTTATCCTGCTTTGAGGATCCTGTTATCCTCTCCTGAATCCTCTTATCATCCTCTAGCCGGATGAACCTGAGGGCCCGGGTTCTTACCTCATCTAGGTTCCTGCACGGTGTCATAACAAGATCATCATAAAATAAGGAATCCCTAAGTAATCCCATTTTGAAGGCCTCAACAGCCGTGGCTATATCTAAGTTGGGAATGTCTAAGGATTCTTTACTAAATTTGGTAATGTAATCCCTTAATGATTCATTATGACCCTGGGTTATCCTATATAAATCACTAGTTAGTCGTTCAAATTTTCTACTACAGGAAAACTGAGTATTAAACAAGTTAACTAGGTTTGCAAATGAGGTAATAGAATAGGGAGGAAGACTTAGCAGCCATTTGAGAGCTGATCCAGTAAGAGTGGATCCGAATCCTTTGCATAGGCATGCTTCCTTTAACTTTTCTGGGATTGGATTGATCTCCATCCTCTCCCTGTATTGTGCTATGTGTTCTTCAGGGTCCGTCGAACCATCATACAGTTTCATTGTAGGCACATGGAACCTCTTGGGTATCTCAGCATCACAGATTGGTGGTGCAAAGCGAGATATGTTGTGGCTCCCATCTGCAATCTCTGGAATAGGTTTGACTACTCTCGGAACACTCGAGATCATATCCTTTAGCTTTTGCAATTCTCTGGCCATGGCATGATTGATACCTGGATCCTGCATAAAACCATGGTTAATAGTATGAGAATTATTAAAAGTGTTACCTCCCATTGGATTCAAGTTAGGAAATATGGAGGTTAATCCATATTGTTGAGATTCTGGAATAATCGAGGGGCCAGCAGAGGCATTGGTCTGCATTGGAATAAAATCTCCTTGATGGACATCTGAACTTCCTGTTTGCAAACTCCTCAAGGATCCTGGCATCTGGAAGGATCCCTGAAACTGGGATGATCCTGGAACGAAGGAGGATCCTTGAACCTGGGATGATCCTGGAACGAAGGAGGATCCTTGAACCTGGGATGATCCTGGAACGAAGGAGGATCCTTGAACCTGGGATGATCCTGGAACGAAGGAGGATCCTTGAACCTGGGATGATCCTGGAACGAAGGAGATCCTTGAACTTGGGATGATCCTGGAACGAAGGAGGATCCTTGAACTTGGGATGATCCTGGAACGAAGGAGGATCCTTGAACTTGGTGCATTCCTGAATATCCTCCTGTACTCGTGAGGGATCCCATATGCTGGGGATAGGATCCTGCTGGCTGGAAATATGAACCTAGTGCCTGGGTCATAGCTGTTGTTCCGTAGTGCACTCCCTTTGGTCCACCCGCATATTGAATGTTTGGAACCACTGACGGCTGAGAAGTAACCACCGGAGTGTCAAAATTCAAAGATCTGGGCATCAGTGGAGAATGATCCTCTGCCGTTTTCTTCTGTTTCTTAATTTCATCAATCTCCCGGAGGATCCTTTCGTTGGTCTTATCCTGCTCTTGTGCATGATTCCTCATCTGCAAAATCAAGGTATAGAGATCATTAGTAGTAGGATTAGTTGAAACAGAAGAAGTAGGTGGTTTTGAGAAAATGGGAGTCGGTTTCTTCGCAGCATTTTCTGTATTCTTCTGGGATCCAGAAGGTGGTGGAGGCAAAGGAGGAACGCCTTGTGAGGAAGTGAATGAGGGCATCAAGTTTGAAGCATTCTTCGCCGAGGAAGCCATTTGCTTGGTTGTAGTGAACCGGAATGATCACAGAAATGCGAATTCTTCTAAGGCAAAGCACCAATCGCCCCACGGTGGGCGCCAAACTGTTTTGGTCAGAAAATCTGATGATGATATTGCAACCAAACTCTTTGTTTAGGGGAATGATGCTTAAAATGTGTAACAACAATGAGGATCACTTCAATGTGGAATGTACAAACAACACAAGGATTTATACGGGGAAAAAGCCCTTGATCAAGAATTGATCTCCGGCACAAAAAACCCCGGGTGATGGAAACTACCGATCACCAAGCTCAAATAAATGAATAAACGTTTACAACTTCGGATAGTAACGAGCTAGGTACAAGGATCACTACGGTGAAATGTGTAAAAAGTGTAAGTAATTGCTAAGTGTTTGAACGAGAGCTTGTATGAGAGTGTTTGCGAGTGTGTGTAACTGCCAAAATGACTAAGTGTCACTAACTAGCTCGTTACCCCTTTAAAATAAGAAAAATATCTAGTTAACAAACTCTCCGACTTTCGGGCCAAGCCTCCACGTTCTCCATAACGTCTAGTTTTGATCTAGCACGTGCAGAATACTTCGGGAATATTCTCCAAGAATGCCGCTAAGACCTGGTCAAGCTTGTTATACCTGCGAGATGTTATAAAACATAAGTAAACAATCGTCAGTATGAGGATCCTTGAAGTGATCCATGATCCTGATCCTAAAGCCCTTCTGAGGATCACCACCTGTCACAGAAGTGAGGATCACTAATTAGGATAATGAATAAGGATCACTAATTGTTAGAAAATCCTCCCCTAACAACGATTATGACTGTGAAATCAGGTACCATCCGGGTAAGGCAAACGTTGTAGCGGATGCCTTGAGCCAGAAAGAACGAGTTAGAACATTACGAGTACGGGCTTTAGAGTTAATAATCCAGACAAACTTCACTACTCGAGTGCGCGACGCACAACGGGAAGCCCTAAAGTCAGGAAATATTCGAGCAGAATACTTGCGAGGAGCAAGGAAACACATGGAAACAAATAAGTATGATACTTTATATTTCAGAGGAAAGATCTGGATTCCCTATTTTGGTGGCTTACGAGACTTAGTGCTGGATGAAGCACACAAGTCCAAATATTCAATACACCCAGGATCTGATAAGATGTATCAGGATCTGAGAGAATACTATTGGTGGCCTAAACTCAAGAAAGATATTGCGATCTATGTTGGGAATTGCCTAACTTGTGCAAAGGTCAAGGCCGAATATCAAAATCCATCTGGGTTATTACAACAACCCAAGATTCCTGTTTGGAAATGGGAGCAGATATCAATGGATTTCATTACAGGACTCCCACGGACCTCTCGAGGTCATGACATGATATGGGTTATCGTTGATCGATTAACCAAGTCGGCTCACTTCCTACCTATTCGCGAAAAAGACAGTATCGCGAAGTTAGCCGAAATCTACCTCAACGAGATTGTGGCACATCATGGAGTGCCTATTTCAATAATCTCGGATCGTGATGGTCGCTTTGTGTCAAGAATATGGCAATCATTTCAAGAATTGCTTGGATCTCGTCTGGATCTGAGCACAGCATTTCATCCGCAAACCGATGGACAAAGCGAACGAACCATCTAAACGTTGGAAGACATGCTTCGCGCCTGTGTGATGGATTTGGGCGGAAATTGGGATAATCATTTACTGCTGGTAGAGTTCTCATATAATAACAGTTATCACACAAGCATTAAAGCCGCCCCATTCGAAGCACTATACGGACGGAAGTGCCGATCAACGCTGTGTTGGGCGGAAGTCGGAGACAAACAACTCGTTGGCCCTGAACTAGTCCAAGAGACTATTGACAAGATAGCAAAAATACGAGACTGTATCAAAGCGACCCGTGACAGACAAAAGAGCTACGCGGACAGAAAACGTAAACCATTATCCCTCGAGGTCGGAGACAAAGTCTTACTGAAAGTCTCACCTTGGAAAGGCGTAGCTAGATTCGGGAAACGCGGAAAACTAAACCCGAGATACATTGGGCCATTTGAGATTCTGGAAAAGATTGGTACCGTTGCGTACAAGTTGAAACTGCCAGAGGAACTCAGCAACATACATGACACATTTCATGTGTCGAATCTCAAGAAAAGTCCGACCGTTGATACAATTATCATTCCAGCGGATGAAATTCATGTAGACGACACACTCCAGTTTACCGAAGAACCCGTTGAGGTTATGGACCGGAAGGTCCACAAGACAAGGAGAAGTAATATCGAACTAGTCAAGGTCCGCTGGAATTCACGTCACGGACCCGAGTACACATGGGAACGTGAAGATCAGCTTAAGGCAAAATATCCCCACCTGTTCAAGAAGACTCCCACAAAAGATGGTTCAACTTGAATTTCGGGACAAAATTCTTTTTAACAGTGGGAGAATGTGACAACTGGCAAACAACTGGTAATTCCGTACAATCTAATCACTATTTATATTTCTACATCTCATGCATTTAGCGTAATTAAATTACGTAACTGTGTCGTATACTGGATAACAGTGTTAGGACAAGAAAACAAAGCTAAAATATATGTTGGTTTTCTTTGTAATGCGAAACCAAACAAACAATGTCCTAAAAGTGTTGGTAGAAAGTGCTGCATGCACTATTCACGGTTACACTATTCATGCCAGCAAACCGTGAAATCAGACCAAAACACTGAAAATCGACACTCGGATAACATAACTGAGTCCATTTATATAAGAAAACATTATTATGAAAACATGTCTTGCAAAGATACAAGACTTTCCGGTATAACGCCGCATTGTTCACAACTTGTCCAAATTCGAGCCGTTAGGTGAACAATTGATATTTTTACCAACCAATTGGCTAAACTAAAAAGCTAGCGAACTAGTTAGCCATATTTTGGCGTCATAAACAGTTTACATAAACGCCATAGCAACAAGGGTAAATTTCAACCATCGCTCCCGGTATTGTATGGTGTTTTTTTATAACACCCGATACCGAACCGACGGGCGAACTAATGGTATATGTACCATCTAAAATCTATACCCACTAAACATAAAAAACAATCTAGCTTAACCATACCCAAAAATCGATCAACATATGGCTCCCCCACCACTTGTCAGATTTTGAAATTGAAAGTGCCATGATATTGATATTTCATTCCTACCAAATTTCAAAAAAAAGCCTATGTCACCTAGTGAGAGACACTAGGGAAATGAAAGGAATCACCAACTCTTATCAAATCCTTGACTTACGTGGATGGTGATGTCTAAATCATCATGTGTCTAAGACCTCACCATTTCTCAATTGTTTATACAAAATAACATCATTTTTTTCCTTTACCTATGAGTTGGAGCCGTCAATAGGAGCAAAAGAAGTGGGCATGCTCCAATTTTTGTTTAATTAAATTTATCATGTACTTCCCTAATATCAATGCATGATCATACTAATCATCATCATTACTACTTACCTCATCCCAGTCGAGTCCCATCGATCCAAGTATACACGTTGGAGAAATTATCAAATTTTGACTAAATGCATTTTGTTATTATTAGTTAAGAACAAGGTGGGTAGGATCCCCAAAGACCACCCCTATTACCCATCCCTTTTATTATATCTTTCAACACATAACATATTTACTTTCACAACTTTAACACCCTATCTCTCGGCTCTAAATTCCCAAACCGAACCAACACATTTCACACCATAAAATTCCATTAAACACCTTCTTTTTCACTAAATCTAGCCATTTTAAAGACATCTCAACATGGTTTAAGCATAGAGCTTCACTAGGAGCATCTTTGGAGCTTATCTTTATTTTCTAATTCAACTTGTGCACTTTGTAAGTCTACTAAACACCATATTTATGATTCTTATTATTAGTAGATTATTATTGTACAAGTTGATTATCTTGATATAAAAGATGAACATAAATCAAAAACCCTAAACACAAAGCTAATAAACACTAAATATGAATATATTATGTGTTGATCTATGTTGTTTAGTGTTAATATGTTCATATGTTCATGTTGAGTATGTTATTTTGTTGAGATTAGTGAGTTAAAGTTATATTTATGATGATCATGTTGTTAGCTTCATGTAGTATTTTATATTTGTGTTCATCTTATCATGATGAACATAAATATGTGATTTAAACATGGTTATGTTTAAATCAAGAAAGATCATCATACTCATTTCATGAGCTAATCACATAATTTTTGGATTACATAAAGAAACAAGGGTTTAAATAGGTTTAAAACTTAATCTTGGGAAGTTTAGTGAACTTTGTTTTTACAAGATAAATTAAACAACTTGTTTATTATGAAAATTACTTTAAAAAGTCTAACTTTTTATGTATAAAAAGTGTATTATGAAAGTTCATGAAATGTGGAAGTTATGTTAACATGTAAACATGTATAAAAAGTTGATACATTGAAACTTGCTTTGGAAAATTGATTGTGATTATGATTTAAACGCGTTTTTGTAACGTGGAAAAACGTCATAGTTTTAGGGGAAACCATGGAGATTTTTTCTAAAAATCTAATCGCGATTAAAGAGGGGATTAAAGGGTGATTAACAATGTTAAACGCGATTAGTGGTCATAAACGTCATTTTGGAAACTCTAATGAGGATATTTAAGTCTTAAATATCCAATAAGTTTTATGGACTTAAACTTTCTCTTTTACAAAATTAAATGGTTAAAAATGTAACCATATATGTATATATAATTTTTGGTAAAAATTATATATTTTTGGAAACTTGTCAAGTGCATGTAATATGTGCTATATGTGTATGTATTAGATACCTATAGGGTGACCAAAATAAATACACATACATGTTCCTACATGGTCCCATAAATGCTAGTAAAATCGGACAATTAAATTAAATGGCCGAAATGGAAATACATAAAACTTGATGACGACAATTTGGGTGTATCGACATCATAAACAAGTTACTACAATGTCGAGTCTAAAAATAACATATTTTTAGACACTCAAGCGAACGCATAACTAAGTGGTCAAAAACAAGAATCCGGAAAGTCGAAAACTATAAAAATTACCAAGTATTTTTCATGTGAAAAATGAACTTGTTAAGTTACATGCTTGGTGAATTTTTGGTAAAAATTGCAAGAGTATATTTAATGGACTCACTAGGATTAGATTTGGGCTAGGCCCAAATTACTAAAACTAGGGCTAGGCCCAATGACAGTAAAACTAGGGCTAGGCCCAATAACAAGAAAACTAGGGCTAGGCCCACTAACAATAAAACGTGGGTTAAGCCCAATGACATAGGTTCGAAGCCGTTCGCATATAATTCAATACGTACAAGAATACATGAATACACATAACAATCGAGCGAGTAAACTATCAACGCTCTAAAATACAAAGTTGTTCCAAAGATGACAAACGAGAACATAATAAAGAATTCAAGATGAACAACTTGTACGAGGTCCGAAAGACCTAGTGTCTAACGAGATTAGAACACATGTAGGTTATTGACACGTACGGACGCTCACTTCGATATCATATTACACGGAACGCAAATTTGTGAGTTCATGTCCCTCCTTTCACTGTTTTCAATGTTTTGTTTTCAAAAACATCGAGGGGAAATACATGCTAAAACTATTGGTATGTTAGTTACAGAGTAGTAGATAACATGATCAATGTGTATAAGTAGGGAGATAACATTAGTAACCATTAATCACTTAGTGACCAAGGTGCAAAAGGTGTAGATCTATTGGGCTTGAGGCACGCCCCACTCCTAGTTGATATACCCTGGAGTGCTTTTGTGATCCCAATGATGACAAAGTGTTCTCAGTTTGGTTGTTTGCTTATGGTACATTATGTCAGGGGGCTCGCTACCAACTGATAGATCCTTAACAGACTCCATGTATGAATCAGAACATACCATGATTACAAGATAACATTTATGAGATTTCATATGATAACAAATACTGCATGAACTCGCTCAACTTTTGTTGACTTTTTAAAACTACATGTATTTCAGGAAACAGGTCTTGAGCCGGTGATTCACTATGGGATTCGGGAAAACAAATGACAACGATTGCCACTTTTGAAGGGTTTGTCTTCTATATCCCAACTTCGTATGGGTATATAGGAAACAAAACCTTACTAAGTTTTATGTTAAAACTATCTTTTGTGATGTGTAAAACAATCTGATAACTATGTTATGTCTAATGGTGTGAACATGTATGGTACTTGAAACTACTTTTGGGAAAATATGTAAATATTCGTTGGAAGTTATATATCTATGGCATCGTTGTTGGTTCACGTTGTTAATACATTTGGATGCAATGATTGCCTTTCTTACGTCACACCAATACGCTTCCGCTACTAGCAGGGTGTGACAGTTTTACAGTATTGAGGGCGGTCACGCAATTATATTTGTTTCCATCTACTTTAATTACCACCCACGGTACTGTCACCCCGACTTGTGGTCATGTTACTACTCACAGTGTAGTAACAAATTTTGTATACAAAACCCCAACATACCGATGATAATTGTAGAATACAAATACTCAATCACTGTTAATTATAATGTAAAACAATTAAGGTTTTGTAAAAACAGTTTACAAAAAGGAGATTACTCACATTGCTATCTTAGGGGTTTCCTTTAGGATTTCCTAGTGATTATCTATTAATTACACAATGCACACTTGTTAGTATAATAACCTAATATTTACACTAATAATACCCTCCCTGAGACAAAATTCCAATGACTACGTCGGGAAGAACCACGACAGCCGTTACAGAACCTTAGATCAATCGGGCAGCGTATCTAATACGTAACCGGGGGTTAAAATACTTACAACGAGGTAGAACTTCGTTATTTTAGGGGGTATTATGCCCGATATTATTCTAAATACTCAGAATATTGAGAGAGAGATCGAATGTTTGAGCGAGTTGGGACTGAATGCTCGACCTCTCTATATATAGGGCTGCTCAGAGGGTCTGTCGCGCCCCGCGAAGACCACACCAAGGTCTTACGCGGCCCGTGCCATAGGGTTGTGGGGCCTAGCTATGACCAATCAGCACTCATAGACTCGACACACAACCCGACACGTGGTAGCACCAGGTGCAACCTGATCACCTATCTGTCGCGCCCCGCGTAAGAGACCCTAAAGGTCTACCCGTCCCGCGAGCGCCACTAATTTCTTGTTTTTATTTTATTTTTAAGTGTATAAGGTATTTTGGGCTCGGTTTTCATGTACGGGGTGTATTTTGAGACGTCTAGGGACATTATAATTATATTTGGGGTGTCGAAAATATTTTTGGAGGGTTGTTATACAGGATATCATCAACTAAAAGTACAGGAAGAGGACATTCCTAAAACTGCTTTCAGAACTAGGTACGGTCATTATGAATTTACCGTCATGTCATTTGGTTTAACCAATGCCCCAGCCGCATTTATGAACATGATGAACAGGATATGTAAACCATACCTGGATAAATTCATAATTGTCTTTATAGATGATATTCTAATTATACAACCCATGATCTAGAGTTAGGAGCCATAGTTTTTGCCCTTAAGATTTAGAGACACTATTTATATGGAAATAAATTTGTTGTCTTCACTGATCATAAGAGTTTAAGGTACATTTTGGGCAAAAAGAATTAAAAATGAGACAGAGACGCTGGATGGAAATTCTTAGTGATTATGATTGTGATATCCAGTACCATGCTGGAAAAGCTAATGTAGTAGCTGATGCTTTAAGTCGAAAGTATCATGAAAAGCTGAAACGAGTACGTTCTCTCAGATTAAATCTACAAGTAGATTTAAATGATCAAATTAGAGAGGTACAGGAAACAGCAATTAAGGACGATGCTGAAAGTTTAAAAAGAATGATTAAAGAATTAAAACAAGGAACATATGGAATTTGGAAGTTCTAAAAGAAAAGGATGTGGATACATAAACAAGGAAACCTACACCATAGAATTCTAGAAGAAGCTCATAAGTCTAAGTATACGATAGATCCCGAAAGTGATAAGATGTATCAAGATTTAAGAAAGAATTTCTGGTGGATAGGAATGAAAAAGGATATAGCTAACTACTTTGCTAAATGTCAGACCTGTTCACAAGTTAAAGCTGAACATCAGAAACCCCTCAGGATTATTGCAACAGTTAGAAATGCCAATATGGAAATGGGAATTGATAACAATGGATTTTGTTACCAAATTACCCAATACAAGTAAAGGAAATGATACAATCTGGGTGATTGTAGACAGATTGACCAAATCTGCTCATTTTTACCAATGAAGGAAATTTTCAGTATGGAATAGTTAGCCAAGCTTTATGTAAATGAAATAGTTTCATTACATGGAATTCCTTTATCTATCGTATCTGATAGAGATAGTCGTTTTACTTCTCATTTTTGGACAAGTTTCCAAAAATCAATGGGAACCGGGTTAAATCTAAGCACAACTTATCATCCACAAATGAACGAACAAAGCGAAAGGACAATTCAGACGATGGAAGATACGCTTAGAGCCCGTGTAATTGATTTTGAAGGAAATTGGGACGACCATTTACCATTGATAGAATTTTTCTACAATAACAGCTATCATAGAAGCATTAATGCTGCACCTTTTGAAGCACTTTATGGACGAAAGTGCAGAACTCCAGTCTGTTGGGCAGAAATTGGAGAAAAACAATTATCTGGACCAGAGGTAGAGCAAGAAACAACAGATAAAATAATTCAACTCAAGGACAGACTAAAAGCAGCACGAGATCGTCAAAAGAGTTATGCGGATAACATACGAAAACCTTTAGAATTTCATGTAGGAGATAAAGTACTGTTAAAAGTTTCTCCATGGAAAGGAATAGTCAGATTCGTTAAAAGAGGAAAGCTAAGTCCCAGGTATGTTGGACCTTTTGAGATGTTAGGATCTGAGTTTCTTTAGATTGTGTTGTTTATAAGAAATGAAAGATGAAACAGAGATTTAAAGTGCAGCGGAAATGGAAATAAACTTTGATCACACGATCAAGGAAGAATAGCTACAAGCAAACATGATTTCATTAAGTTAAAAGATTGTATCTATTATAAAATTCAACTTATGCTGCATGCACTAGACTTCCCCCCAGCCTGAGCTCAGTGATTTGTATGTACAAGATGACTTGTGAAGAAAGAGCTAATGGAACAGTACAGAGTACTGTTCTATTTATAGTACAAACGAAATCACTAAGCATCTTTGCTAACATCACCATGAAAGTGACATCTAACAACCTCTAACCACTGATACATGTAAACACTGATGATACATAGACACTGATTACATAAAACACTGATGCAGTATCCACTGTTGTAGCATAAACACTGATGTTGAGAATTAATGCTTTCTTCAAAGGTTGATCAGTCCTTGAATGGGCAGTGCTTTGGTCTTCATCATTACTTGAGAGACATCAGTAGTTAGGCTTCAGTCTTTATATCAAATCAGGTCTTTGATGAACATATGTTGAGAAGGATCAATGCTTAGAAGTCATTTGCTGATAGATAACCACTGTCAAGGGGAAAGTCTTGAACATGCTCTGCTTATTATGATCCACTGTTCTGAACCAGTTTTGGCTTTCCTTATCATCTGTTCTTCTGGGCTTGAATGCATGGGCCAACATGAGATTATTAGAAGAATAGGACCTGTAGCCTATCAGCTACAACTGCCAGAGGAAATGGCAGGAATACATTATAACAACCCTCCAAAATATTTTTCGACACCCTAATATATTTTAAAATGTCCCAATATGTCCTAAAATATACCCCGTATATGAAAACCAAGCCCCAAATACCTTTATTTTTAACAAAATTAAATAAAAACAAATTTTATGGGTCTCTCGCGGGGCGCGTAGCCCTAGGCTACACTCTACGCGGGCCGCGACAGCTCCAATCTCAGGCGAGCCCCCAGGCCGCCACGTGTCGGACTCATGTTGAGGCTACGTGTCAACGCAGCAAGGCTACGGCCTAGTCTACAAGCCCTCGCGGGCCGCGTAGACCCAAGCCGAAGCTTATGCCGCGTAAAACTCAAAATCAGGCCCTATATAAGGAGGGCATCAGCAGTTCAGTCAATTCGTTCATCTCTCGACTTTCTCTCTCGAAATTCTTAATAGTAGGCATAATTATCGGGTATAATATCCCCCTAATTAACGAAGTTCTGCTCCGTTGTAAGTATTATAACCCCGGTTACGTATTAGATACGCTGCCCGATTTATCCAGGGTTCCGTAACGGCTGTCGTGGTTCTGCCCGACGTAGTCGTTGGAATGCCGTCTCGGGGAGGGTATTACTAATGTAAATATAAAGGGTTATTATACTAACGCGTGTGCATTGTGTAAATTATAGATAATCACTAGGAAACCTTAGAAGAAATCTAAGACAACAATGTGAGTAATCTCCTTTTTGTAAACTGTTTTTACAAAACCTTAAATATTTTACAACATGATTAAGCAGTGATTGAGTCTTTGTAATTCTTCAATTGTTGCCGGTATTATGGGGTTTTGTATACATTACTTGATAACCTTCATAATTGGACAACGGGTTAGCCAATGTGTGATATGACCATAGCCACAGATACGGTCGAGTGGCAAGTACTGAATAAGTAATTGTGTAGATGTAAATATTGTAATCTCTTTCAATACTGTGTTAATTGATAAAACTCTTCTTGATTAAACTGGGATTCACTCACCAGTATTTCCCACTGACAAAATATTTTTAAACGCGTTTCAGGTAACAAAATGTGAGAGCCAACTAGAAGCCAGCTGGACAACACTGAAGGCTTGGAGAAAGTGGCTATAAAAGTTACCTAAATAAAAGAAGATGTTTTATTAAATAAAATAGAGTTTATCTCTATAAATTTGTTTGTAATGAAAACATGGGTTTTATCCCAATATGTTTAATATTATAAAAGTATGGTATTTACTCTGATAAAATATTTCCTAACTACGGTCCTGATGTAAATTCCGCTGCCAAAAATGATAAACATCGATACCACCAAAACTGGGTTCGCGGCTTCCCGTTCCCGGGACAGATAAGGGGGCGGGGGTTGCGACAGAAGGTGGTATCAGAGCTATGCCACTGATTCAGCCACAGAAGTGTTCTGCTGACACCAAGATATTATTTAAAGTGTTAGGAAATAAATTACGAAAATACATGCATATATGTATTTTATTGTTATGTGTTATTTGACTATTTGTTAGTTTACAGTATGAGTGATCAAGGACCATCCGACGCGTATCGTCAGTTGTCCATCTCATCTAGGAGCGAAGGCACCTCTTCACAGCCTGCCCACTCAGGGTATTCAGCTAATGATGAAGAAGGGATATTCGTATTTAAGGCTCAGTCTGAAGAGCCATTCCCTCAGAAAAAGAGAGGATGGTTCAGTAAGGGAGCACATGAGCGTAGGAAAAGAATGAAGAAGTTACAAGAGCAACGAGTGCTAGCAGTAGCTAAAAGAGAAACTGGTGCCCACACCCAAGACATGCTTAATAGGAGTATAGCAAACTTCCATATTTTAGCAACCACGGCTGCCGACCCAAATTTGGAACAACTAGTAGCCCCTCAACCATTACCCTTGTTTCCCACGCAGCCAATGGAGATAGAAACAGCCCCGAAAATCAAGTAGAAATGCATGATTTCAATCTAGAAGAAATACCTAGGATACCCGCACCCAATCCTTTAGACCTAGACTATGATCCGTGGTTTGATGATCATAGGGATTATGTGCAATGCTACCACTTAACAGACCTACCCATGCCAAACCTAGCAACTTACCCAGGTCTGGACCCTCTAGATCCCTACTATGATAATGATGAATACATTAGCGAAATCTTAGGGAATCCGTATCCTCAGGAAGAACCCATGCCACAGTATCCAGATCCCGTACCAGCACCTGCACCCCTAATGAGTGCAGAAAATGTGCAAGAGCTCCGAACTTTCGGAGAAGAAATTTTAGAAAGTAGTGAAATAATGAGGCAGGTAGGAGAACGACTCGTCTGGAAGTACGACGAGCGTCATATGGATTTCTGGATGAATCCATATCCGTGATGATGATGGTGGATGTCACACCCCCATTTCCACGTGTCACCGGTGGGCCCGGTGGGGGAGTATCGTGACGTGGTTGGCAACATAATAGTCAAACAACACAATAATTTAATATGCACAGCGGAAGCAATTTAAAAGATATAATACAACCGAATTTAATATTGTAATATCAAATGTCACAATATTCGGAAGTTTATCCACAGATGGATCGAAAATAAAATAGAATTAATAGTTCAACAGACTTCAGGCATCTTAAGCTTGCGAGACTTCTATTGATGCTAAGGAGAAATCCCAGCCAATTACGCTTAGTACCTGCATTTAATCTTTTTGGGAAAATACGTCAGTTTACACTGGTAAATACAATCAACTGACTCATTTTGGAAAATGATTGAAAATTGGTTTGGATGCACGTGGCATAAACATTTTATTTAACTTGGGAGAATTATTTAATATTATAATCTTGTGAACGAATTACATGTTCCTTGTGCGTTCAGTAGCCCGGATCTTGTCCGGGTTAAAGATCAATAGACACACCACAATATTCTTTTGTGCACTGACGGGTGTACGCCTACACCCCGCGCTTAATTTTTGGCCATTTCGTAAAATGATGCCAGGGATATCCGGGACATGGTCATTAACCCGCCAAAGGCTTTAAGTAACAAGACTGTTTAAATGAGCCGATCAAAATATTCAATTAACCACCCAACGATGGAAGATTTGATGCCCGATCAAGCGGTATTCTATATACCGTAACCCAAGCCCGTATAAGGAAAATAAGTTAAAAGTATTTACCTGAGCAATGTATAATTCACAATAAGCAAATTGCAAGTAGCTTTTACTGGTCCTCCTAATCTGGAATGAAGGTTTATAATAACCTATTAGAATCCTAACGGGTCTTTAGTTAAGCTTAAGCTTAGACCGGTTAGTTTCAACGATACGGTTCGTACGCATGATTAAGCGAAGACCGGATAGAATGTGATTTAGACCTGACAAGTTCAGAGACTTGTTTAATATGGGTCCTTCATGCACATTCTGGATTTTGAGATAAAACCGATAATGTTTGACCCGTTTCGGCTAATTTATGTAAACTTGTTACATAAACCGAACCGAACGCGTAATAAGCGTAACGGGTAATAATGAGAGCCATTTACAGGTTTCCTAAGTTAATATGCTCCAAATATGTTGTGACATCAGTAAGATATCATTTATTATGCCCGAAATGAATTTAAACACAAACTATGCCCCGTAGGGGTAGTTTGGTCATTTTAAAGGTTGTAAAAGAGTTTAAGTGTTAACCTGAGTTACAGGCCTGATGTAATCAGAAAATATACTCAATTTGCTAAGTTCTATCAGTAGGTTAAAGTATATATGTGAAATTTATCAATTATAACCAAACTATGCACCGTAGGGGCATTTTGGTAATTTCACATAAGCCGAAAAGCTCAAAACTGAAGTCTGAGTTTAACAAATTTTGCTTACTGTTAAAATATTATAATTTACCTCAAATATCAGTAGGTATCACCCTTAGTATGTTTAAAATAGTTCTAGTACATACTAGGCGTTAAAAACGCTTAAAAAAGGCGATTAGAAGCCGTTTCCGGGTTCTATATAGAAATCTGATATTTTTATTATTCCAGAGGGTTTAAAATAATTTATTTATCATTTAGAATCAGTAGCAAAAGGTTTGGAGTCGTTTAGATATGTAAAACTCATTTTATGGCCCGTAAGGGCAAAACCGACAATTACCGGATTAAGCCTACGACTATTAGTTATGCTCAGCCTAAAATTAATTAAAAATCTTTAAAAATCCCAAAATAATATATTACATCAGTGGGTAAAGAGTTTGATATTAAAAAGTAGGCTTAACTAGTCTATACGCTAATTACGCCGTTTAATTAACATAAAGCTTTCATTTTGCGCTAATGAGCATAACTCTCAATCTACACCTCAAACTGATGTCAAATTTTGTATGCAAGTTTATATATCAGTAATTAAGGTTTCCACTCTTTTACATTTCCAAAAATCACGTTTTAAGGTGAAAAGGGCATAATGGTCAACATATGAGCAATTAACGGAATCATGCATATTAATTGGATAACTAATGATCCGAGGTGTATAATCACAGAGGGTTATACTAGCATGTAACCTGGTCCAAATAAAGCTCTAAGGCATTTCTAAAACATACCATAACGGGTCAGAACTGAAAGTCAAAGTATAAGTCAAACTATGCGACTTTCAGTTCCGAACCGGGTCTAAACAGGAAATTGTCGGGTTGAACATGTTTAGACATGTCCTTACACTAATTACCAAGTTATATTAATTATCAAACAGGTTGTATGTGTTCTACATTGCTAATTATGCATAAATTGTAATTTACACATTCTGTTGACTTTTTAAATACAAGTTTGACCCGACATTTGACCTAGTTAGAGTGGGAATCAAGGGGAACCCTTTTGAGGGTTTATTACCCACATAATTACCAACTTATAACTACTTTTGATTCGACAAATCACTGGACCAATAGTGATTAATCTTAAAGTCAACCGTTAATTACGAAGGTTTGACTTCTAAGCTATAACTAAGCTAAAACTTAATTTAGAAAGGTCAAGCAAACTTACAAGAGCCCTATGAACGACCAGAGATCACTTGAGTCTGCTTTGAAGTTCCAAGAATGATCAGAAGTGCAAGAGAAGGTGTGAGAAACTTGGTTGCAACTTTGGTCCTTTATATAGTGTTTAATCCACCACAAAAGGTTGACACACAAGTCTACAACTGACCATAAGCTGCCCACAAGTGTCCCTAGTGCTCTAAGACTGTTTAGGGGTCGCCCATAATGCAAAAATATCTGTTAAGGGGTGATTGAGCGCGTTTGCAGGCTGCTGTCTACACTTTCTGCATCTGGGCGGTTGACGCGGCCCGCATAAGGTTATGTTAACCTTTACGCGGCCCGCCTTGACCCTGTTATCAGATTTTACGTTTTCAAGTTTTCACATCTTTCTCCCTTGGCTCTTCGAAAGGGTAACTAAGCATTTTTCTTGCAATTTGACCCCTTATTATTTACCCACAAGGGCTTTAGGACTTATACCCACTTTGCCAAGTCCCTGGACACTTCCGGTTAACCCGAAAAGTCCTAACTTTCAATGTTAACTCTTTAACCCCTCGCACACGAATTTGATCATAACTTTCTCAAACGATAACGAAACTTTATGAAATTTATATCGCGCATTCTAGTGAGCATAATTATCAGTTACAAAGCTTCGGGTTTGTTAAAAGGTCACTCAGAGGTATAACTTAAACATGTTGACACATTTAGCCCCTGTAGTTTGTAATCTCTCACTTTTTGCTTCGCATGATCCATAATTTATTCGTTTGATGCTATAAACATCATGTAGGGTTATTGTGCAATATTTTTATTCACTATTGACATTTAGAACCCGTATATTCACATACTTTCCATGACTGTCAACTTTAGTCCTTCTATAACATTCTTTCACACGTTCAAACATATGACACGCGTCTACACATTATAGGACGTGAATTTTCTAGGTGTTACATCCTCACCCCCTTAAAATAAATCTTGACCCGAGATTTACGGAAATAAATAAGGGTACTTTTCTTTCATCGTGGATTCAACCTCCCACATGAATTCGGGACCTCTACGGGCATCCCATTTGACCTTTACAATAGGCACATGCTTCCTTCGAAGCTTCTTAACCTGTCGATCTTCAATCGACAATGGTTTTTCCAAAATTTCAAGCTCTCATCTATGTGCACATCTGTATGCGGTATTACCAGTGATTCGTCAGCGAAACACTTTTTCAGATTGCAGATGTGGAACACGTTGCTTCTGGTAAGTTTAACTTATAGGCAACTGACCCGACACGTTCGATAACCTCGAAAGGTCCTATGTATCTCGGGCTTAGCTTGCCTTTCTTACCAAATCACATCACCCCTTTCCAGGGTGATACCTTAAGTAACACTTTATCACCTACTTCGAAGTGAAAAGCTTTACGCTTTGGATCTGCGTAACTCTTCTGCCTATCTCGGGCAGCTTTGAGATGGTCACGAATCTGGACAATCTTGTCCGTCGTTTCGAACACTATCTCTGGTCCTAATAATTGGACGTCTCCAACTTCCGCCCAACAAACTGGCGTTCTACACTTTCTACCATATAAGGCCTCAAAAGGCGCAGCCTTTATGCTGGTGTGGTAGCTATTGTTGTAGGAGAACTCAATTAGTGGTAGGTGCTTATGCCAACTACCACCCAAATCGATCACACATGCACGTAGCATGTCTTCCAACATTTGAATAGTACGCTCACTCTGACCGTCTGTCTGAGGATGGTAAGTTGTACTGAAATTCAAACGCGTGCCCAAAGATTGTTCGAAACTCTTCCAAAAATGTGACGTGTATCTAGTATCTCTGTCAGAGATAATAGACACGGGTATGCCATGTAAGGCTACAATCTTATCCACGTATAACTGGGCTAACATGTCGGAGCTATAAGTCTCCTTGATGGGTAAGAAATGTGCTGACTTAGTCAGTCTATCAACTATAACCCATATTGTATCATTTCCTTTCCTGGTCTTAGGTAACTTGGTGATAAAATCCATAGTTACCATTTCCCACTTCCACGTAGGAAATTCAGGCTGTTGTAGCAAACCTGACGGCTTTTGATACTCGGCTTTGACTTGCGCGCATGTCAAGCATTTAGCTACATAGGTGGCTACAGACTTTTTCAAGCCTATCCACCAATAATTTGCCCTTAGATCCTGGTACATCTTATCAGCTCCAGGATGAACGGAATATTTGGAACTATGGGCTTCCTGGAGGATGACATCTCGAAGTCTTCCATAAATTGGAACCCATATTCGTCCATTTAATCTTAGAATTCCGTCCTTGCTAAGAGTTAACTGCTCCTCAGTTACCCCTAGCTTTTCGTTAGGATAGTTAGCTTCCAACACAGCTTCCTTCTGTGCAGCTAACAACCTTTCTGTCAAATTGTTCTTTATCTCCATGCGCTTGGCATTGATTCAGATGGGTTTCACCCTCTCCTTTCGACTCAAGGCATCGGCGACTACATTCGCCTTGCCGGGATGGTATCTGATTTCACAATCATAATCATTCAAAGTCTCCATCCAATGGCGTTGCCTCATGTTCAAGTCCTTCTGATTAAACAGGTGTTGGAGGCTCTTGTGATCAGAATAGATCACACACTTGATCCCATATAGATAATGCCTCCACAGTTTTAGTGCGAATACAACAGCACCCAACTCCAAGTCGTGGGTGGTGTAATTCTTTTCATGCACCTTTAACTGTCTTGAAGCATAGGCAATAACCTTGCCTTTCTGCATAAGCACACACCCCATGCCAGTGTGCGATGCATCGCAGTAAACCACGAACTCTTCTATTCCATCGGGCAATGTCAGAACTGGGGCGTTGCTCAACTTTTGCTTCAGAATATCAAAGGACTCTTGCTGCTTAGGGCCCCAAATGAACTTTACTTTCTTCTTACTCAAGGAAGTTAGGGGTGCAGCAATCCTTGAAAATTTTTCGATGAAACGCCTGTAATATCCTGCCAATCCCAGGAAGCTACGAATCTCTGTAGGCGTCTTTGCCTCTTGCCAGTTCATAACTGCTTCAACCTTAGCGGGATCCACTTAGATACCACGCTCACTGACCACATGTCCAAGAAATTGGACTTCTCGTAGCCAAAATTCACACTTAGAGAATTTGGCATAGAGCTTCTCCTGATGTAGAAGTTTGAGAATACATCGAAGGTGTTTCTCATGGTTAGCTTGATTCTTAGAATAAATGAGAATGTCGTCGATGAAAACGATGACGAATTTATCTAAGTACGGCTTGCAAACGCGATTCATGAGATCCATGAACGCGGCCGGTGCATTAGTGAGCCCAAAAGGCATCACTAGGAACTCGTAATGACCATAACGAGTCCTAAATGATGTTTTGTGCACGTCTTCATCTCTAACCTTCAGTTGATGGTAGCCTGACCTTAAGTCAATCTTCGAGAAATAACTTGCCCCTTGCAATTGATCGAACAAGTCGTCGATTCTGGGCAGAGGATACCTATTCTTTATCGTGACTTTATTAAGCTCACGATAATCGATGCACAGACGCATCGATCCATCCTTCTTCTTCACAAATAGGACTGGCGCTCCCCATGGAGACGAACTAGGTTTAATGAAACCTTTAGCTAGTAGTTCGTCCAGTTGTGTCCTCAATTCCTTCATTTCTGTGGGTGCCAACCTATAAGGTGCTCTAGCAACCAGTGCTGCTCCGGGGATGATATCAATCCTGAATTCCACTTGCCTATCTGGTGGCAAACCAGGTAGTTCTTCCGGAAAAACTTCTGGGTATTCAGAATGACAGGGATGTCTTCTATCTTTGGTTTAGGCTCATCAATAATCACCTGTGCCATGTAGATGACACAACCCTTCTTTAAACACTTGGAAGCCTTGAGCATAGTCACTTGCTCAGGAAATCCATACTGGGTATCTCCCCGAATGGTAAGTGATTCACCAGACGGAGTCTTTATCACCACTTGCTTTCTGTTGCAGACAATTTGGGCCTGGTTATGAGATAACCAGTCCATGCCCAAGACTATGTCAAAACCGGCTAATTTAAATGGAAGTAGAGACAGAGGAAAAGAATGGTTCTTAATGGATATAACACATCCATCTAACACAGTTGAGACGGTTTCTAGGGTGCCATCCGCTAACTCCACCTCATAATTCACATTTAAGGTTTTGACAGGTAATTTCAGCAATTTGCAAAATTTATGATCTACAAACGACTTATCAGCGCCTGAATCAAATAGTACTCTTGCATAGACATCATTTACAAGGAAAGTACCTGTAATAACGTTGTCGTCTAGAATCGCTTCCTTTGCGTCCATTCTGAAGACTCTAGCATTAGTCTTCTTGGCCTCTTCAGGCTTCTTAGTGTACTTAGGGCAGTTGGTTTTAATGTGCCCCTTTTCATTGCAACGGTAGCACGTTGCGTCTTTCATCTTCTTGCAATCCAAGGTTTTGTGATCCGTGGACTTGCATATTCCACATGCAAAGGTTTTTGAGTGAGTCTGCGAGTTCGACTCGAGTCTGCACTTTCCATAGTGCTGTTTCTTGCAAATTTTGCATTTGGGCTTCTCACCAGAATGATGCCCATCTTTCCTTGACTCCGATCCTTTCTTGTTGTCACCGTTCCCACGATGCTTCTTGTTCGATCTCTGTGAACTATCATCTTCACGTTTTCTCTTCTCAGCCTCCTTATTCCTCAGCGATCTCTGCCTGACCGCATCCAAAGTGAGGGACAAGGATATGTCAGCTACAGATCTAAAAGTAGCTGGCCGAGAAGCCTTCACGCTTGCCTTGATTTCCGGGGCTAAACCACCGATAAAACGAGCTATTCTTTTTGGTTCTGGGGTCACCAGATAAGGAACCAACCGGGACATTGTGTTGAAGCTCGTTAGGTAAGCTTGACAGTCAAGGTTTGTCATCACCAATGATAGAAAATCAGACTCTATCTTCTCCACCTCATGCTGAGGGCAGTAATTTTCCCTGATAAGGGCAACAAATTGATCCCACGACATGTTGTACAATGGGATTTTCCTGGTGGCTTGAATCAGTGATCTCCACCATGCTAAAGCTTCCCCCTTAAAAGACTGCGACACAAACTTGACTATATCCCTCTCAGCGCATCCGCTGATATCCACAACTGTGTCCATCTCGTCCAGCCATGTCATACAGTCGATGGCTCCTTTCTCCCCAGTGAAATCCCGGGGTTTGCAGGAAACAAAATATTTATATGAGCAACCCTTGTCACGGGGTCCTTGATTTAGTACAACCTGCTGAGATGGAGCACTGTGGTGGTTCGAGGAGTGTCGATCATCATCTTTCTTCGGTTCGCCCTTCTTGGATGGTGGCTTTGAAGGCTGTGTAGATAGGGTCCTACTACGAGTCCCACTATACTCTTTGTACTGCCGTTCCAATGCCTTAGTAACTGCGTCGTCGACCAACGCTTTTAATTCAGCACCCGTTAAATTGATCCGGGCGTTATCAATGTTCTCCACTGGATGACTATTTATCTCGTCTGAGTTAGCCATTTTAATTGAACTGTTACAGAAAACAAGGACAATAGTTTATTTGGGAGTTTATTATGGAATCGCCCCTTAGGGTAATTCATTAACCATGGTAAACAGAGACCATATTTGGTTAATTTATTAATCATATTTATTTAGGATTTCTATCATAATTTATCCTAATTATAAAACAATAACAGTTTTATTTGTGGCACAAAAGGCCAAGTCACATGGACATTTTAATTTATAAGCTATGATTTCAGAGAATCAAAACATGAAGGTATACTGGCACAATAGGCCTAGTCACAAGGACATTTATAAATTTTAAGCTATGATTTCAGAGAATCAAAGCATGAAGGTATATTGGCACAACAGGCCTAGTCACAAGGACATTTATAAATTATAAGCTATGATTTTAGAGAATCAAATCATGAAGGTTTGAACCTAGTTCATTACCTTTATCTGACAGGGAGTCATCGCTACCACTGTCTTTTGGCTCATATGGAAATGAGCAGGGCCCGTAGGCACTATGTTACCACGTATGGTAAAAATATGATCATCATAATTGATGATCTAAACCCATGATTCAGAGATCATTAGTTTGGGTTAGGAATCTTTAAGAAGATCCTTATATAATAATGATGTGTGTGATTTTAATGAATCACATCTGCCAGGAGTGTTAACATGTTTACAGATGTTAACAGGGATTTGAATCTTTTAAACAGGCCTTACCATCATGGCCAGGTCTTCATAATGACACTTAGGCTAGGTTTCACACTTAAGATTCTTATTCAATATTTAAATAGGCAGATTATTATTAAAAGGAATGATTTTGATTTATTTATTTCATATATAATATTTATGCATATAATAGCAAACATGAAATTTATAAACTTACATTCCATTAATTATCAAAATATTACATATCGCCCTAAATGGGACTTTTTTAAATAAACAAACTTACCCACGCAGGGGTTTAAACAAGTACTTACCCACGCAGGGGCTTAATAACACACATACCCACGCAGGGGCTTAATAACATAATAGTCCACGCAGGGACTTACACAAATAACATACCCTCGTAGGGGTTTACAGAAAGATAGACCCACGCAGGGGTCAAAACAAACAAGCATACCCTCGTAGGGGTTTATACAGCAAGACTGGCCCACGCAGGGGGTCAACAACAAATGGAAGGATTTAGTGGTCTTTCTTGCTCTTCCCTTTAATCAGGCTCGTTAATCATTGGAAGAAAGTTTGTCGCTCCCTTCGCTCCCTGTGAAACTCTCGCTCTACATGGTCTAACCTTTGCAGAATTTCTTCACGCTCTGGTGGGGAGAACCTTGGTGGTTGCGATTGTTGCCTGATAATAGGTCTTGGAGGTATTTGGTACCCATGTGTTGGGTACCCTACTCCCCATGGATATCCATAGGGTCCTTGGGTGTTGTAGTTAGCCGCTACCATGTAGGGGTCGGCCTCTGCGTAACCATAATTGTGGTGAGTCGGCGGTTCAAACGGGTTATACGCCATGGAACCCGTGTATGCTGGAATTGGGTTATCAAAACCCACCGGCGGTGGCTGTGTTACAGCTGGGTTAGAAGGTCCACCCATTTGTGGGTCCTCCTGATGTGGCGGATAGTGGCTGCCACTGGATTGACGAGGAGAGCTGAAATGAAAGTCTCCTGCTCGCGCAGACATACGCGCTCCGGATCTCCTACGCCTTGGTGGTTGTGGAGGTGCCGGTTGAACTGGTGGTGGTGGAGGTGGTGGCGTGACTGCCACAAATCTCGAATCCACAGAGGGATCCTGTTGCTGCTGTTGCTGCTGCTGAGGCGGTGATTGGCGAGGAGGTGTATAGTACCATTCGTGCCTGGTAAACATAGCTTGAAAGCTATCTGGACCAACATAGGGTGATCCGTGGAAAGAAGATCCGTCAGAGATCTCTATCGGGTGGTTTGGTGTACCACTGGCAGGTTCGTACTCCGGTTGAGGGTTGTTGGGCTCGTACTCCGGTTGTGGCCCATAAGGGTTATGGACAGGAGGTGTTGAACTGTGTGAGACCGACCGTCTAGCCGGTTCAAATAGGTTCCTCTGGTTTTGCCGGGGATCGTCACTCTCTGTGGTTGAAGGAGCTCGCACATTCGAGGGTCCTGCCTCGTTGTCATTGGGGGCGGTGATTGGCCCCTTTCCGCGTCCTCTTCTCCTGAAGAATCTTGGCGGCATTTTGTTAATCCTGTCAATACAACATGAGACAACGACAAGAATATATATATATATAAATTAAAGGACAAAACAAAAACCAAACAAGGTAGAATTTATCCTATGTTACTTGTCTAGACTCGAAAGTTTAGATATGTGCAATTGTGTAACTGAGATTAAACACAAAAGGCTAGTGTTTAATTCACTCAGTGTTGGCTCTGATACCAACCTGTCACACCCCGATTTCCACGTGTCACCGGTGGGCCCGGTGGGGGAGTATCGTGACGTGGTTGGCAACATAATAGTCAAACAACACAATAATTTAATATGCACAGCGGAAGCAATTTAAAAGATATAATACAACTGAATTTAATATTGTAATATCAAATGTCACAATATTCGGAAGTTTATCCACAGATGGATCGAAAATAAAATAGAATTAATAGTTCAACAGACTTCAGGCATCTTAAGCTTGCGAGACTTCTATTGATGCTAAGGAGAAATCCCAGCCAATTACGCTTAGTACCTGCATTTAATCTTTTTGGGAAAATACGTCAGTTTACACTGGTAAATACAATCAACTGGCCATTATGAATTTACTGTCATGCCATTTGATTTAACCAATGCCCCAGCTGCATTTATGGACATGATGAACCGAATATGTAAGCCATATTTGGATAAATTCATAATTGTCTTTATAGATGATATTCTTATTTACTCTAAGAGTAAAGAGGGACATGCATAGCATTTGCACGCACTTCTAAGTTTATTGAGAAAAGAAAAGCTTTATGCTAAATTTTCGAAGTGTGAATTTTGGTTAGAACAGGTACAGTTTCTTGGACATCTAGTTAATCATGAAGGAATTCATGTAGATCCCACCAAAATTGAAGCAATTAACAAATGGAAAACACCCGAGTCACCAACTGAGGTTAGAAGTTTCTTTGGACTGGCCAGTTATTATAGAAGATTTATTCGAGATTTTTCTAGAATAGCCATTCCCTTAACTAAGTTAACCTGTAAATCTGTTAAGTTTGAATGGGGATTAAAACAAGAAGAAGCCTTTAGAATTCTTAAGCAAAGATTAACCAATGCACCCATACTAGCGTTAACAGAAGGATCTGAAGACTTTATAGTCTATTGTGACGCTTCTAAGTTAGGTTATGGACGTGTATTGATGCAACGTCAAAAGGTTATAGCTTACGCCTCTAGACAACTTAAGAATCATGAAGAGAATTATTCAACCCATGATCTAGAATTAGGAGCCATAATTTTTGCCCTGAAAATTTGGAGACATTACCTTTATGGTAGTAAGTTTACCATTTTCACAGATCATAAGAGTTTAAGATATGTTTTCGGGCAAAAGGAGTTGAATATGAGATAAAGACGCTGGATGGAGATGCTTAGTGATTGTGATAGTGATATCCAGTATCATGCAAGAAAAGCAAACGTAGTTGCTGATGCTTTAAGTCGAAAGTATCATGAAAAGCCAAAAAGAGTACGTTCATTTAAATTAAATCTAACAGTAGATTTAAATGAACATATTAAAACGACACAAGAATCAGTAATCAAGGATGATACTGAGAAATTGAAAGGAATGATTAAGGAATTAGAACAAGGAACGAATGGAATTTGGAGATTCCATAAGAAAAGAATGTGGATACCTAAATTAGGAAACCTACGCCACCGTATATTAGAAGAAGCCCATAAGTCTAAGTATACGATGCATCCTCGAAGTGATAAGATGTATCAAGACTTAATAAAGAATTTCTGGTGGATAGGAATGAAAAAGGATATAGGAGCATATGTTGCAAAGTGTTTAACCTGTTCACAAGTCAAAGCTGAACATCAGAAACCCTCAGGTTTGTTGCAACAATTAGAAATGCCAGTGTGGAGATGGGAATTGATAACAATGGATTTTGTTACTAAATTACCCAAAACAAGAAAAGGTAATGATACAATCTGGGTGATTGTAGACAGGCTAACTAAGTCAGTTCATTTCCTACCAATGAAAGAAACTTTCAGTATGGAACAATTAGCTAAACTATATGTAAATGAAGTAGTTTCTTTACATGGAATTCCTCTATCAATTGTTTCTGACAGAGATAGTCATTTTACCTCTCATTTTTGGACAAGTTTCCAAAAAGCAATGGGAACCAAGTTAAATCTAAGCACAGCTTATCATCCTCAAACAGACGGACAAAGCGAAAGAACAATTCAGACAATGGAGGACATGCTTAGAGCTTGTGTAATTGATTTCAGAGGTAATTGGGACAATCATTTACCATTGATAGAATTTTCTTATAATAATAGTTATCACACAAGTATCAATGCCGCACCATTCGAAGCACTTTATGGACGAAAGTGCCGAACGCAGTCTGTTGGGCAAAAATTGGAGAAAAGCAACTATCTGGACCTGAGATAGTACAAGAAACAACAGACAAGATCATTCAAGTCAAGGAACGACTAAAAGCAGCACGTAATCGACAAAAGAGTTATGCTGATAACAGACGAAAACCGTTGGAATTTCAGGTAGGAGATAAAGTGTTATTGAAAGTGTCTCCTTGGAAAGGAGTGGTAAGATTCATCAAAAGGGGAAAGCTAAGCCCCATGTATATTAGACCTTTTGAGATTATTAGAAGAATTGGACCTGTAGCTTATCAGCTACAACTACCATAGGAAATTGCAGGAATACATGATGTATTTCATGTATCTAATCTCAAGAAATGCTTAGCTGATGAATCACTGATAGTACCTCTTAAGGATATAGAGGTAAATGAACAATTAAAATTTGTAGAGAGGCCTCTACAGATTGAAGACAGGAAAGTAAAGAATCTCAAGCACAAGAGATTAGTTCCGGTCAAAGTGAAGTGGGACTCCAAAAGAGGACCAGAATACACATGTGAGCTTGAATCAGAAATGCAAAGGAAATATCCACACTTGTTCCAGTAGATCTCGAGGACGAGCTCTAAAACAAGGTGGTGAGGATATAACAACCCTCCAAAATATTTTTCGACACCCTAATATATTTTAAAATGTCCCAATATGTCCTAAAATATACCCTGTATAAGAAAACCGAGCCCCAAATACCTTTATTTTTAACAAAATTAAATAAAAACAAATTTTATGGGTCTCTCGCGGGGCGCGTAAGGCTACACTCTACGCGGGCGCGACAACTCCAATCTCAGGCGAGCCCCTAGGCCGCCACATGTCGGACTCGTGTTGAGGCTACGTGTCGACGCAGCAAGGCTACAGCCTAGTCTACAAGCCCTCGTGGGCCGCGTAGTGTAACACCTCGTAAATTTATGTCCAATATCATATCAACACGTGTCATGGACTTTAGACATGTAAGGAAGTGATTTAGAGGGACTAAAGTTGACAAACATAGAAAATATGTGAATATAAGGATTCAAAATGTCAACAATGGATAAATATACTTTACAATAACCCTACACTATGTTTATACTCTTAAACGAATGAATCATGGATCATACGAAGCTAATTGTGAAAGAAAGTGAGAGATTACAAACTACAAGGGTTAAATGTGTCAACATGTTTAAAATACACCTCTGAGTGACCTTTTAGCGAACCCGAAGCTTTGTAACGATAAATTATACTCACTAGAATAAGTGATAAAAATTTCACAAGGTTTCGATAAAGTATGAGAAAGTTATGATAATATTCGTATACGAGGGGTTAAAAGCGTCAACGTTGAAATTCAAGGCTTTTCGGAGGATCACAAAGTTAACCAAGGACTTAACCAAGTTTGTTTATAACTTAGGGTCCTTAGAAATCAAGTTAGAGGACCAAAAGTGCAAGAAATAAACTTAAAACCATGTTTGAAAGGACCAGGGGCTGAAATGTAAATAGCTGAAACTTGTGTGGCTGGTAACTGAGGTGCTGGCGTAGCGCCACCAACAACCCCCTCTGCCGTCGCGCTACGCGACAGCCTTAGCTGGTCAGAATTCATGCACGGGTGCGAGTTCAGCAAGTTAAACCGACTTAGAAGCCTTGTATTCGATTCTGGGGACTTGTTTGATGGTTTTTCCATGCCTAGGGACACCTAGAAGTGATCAAGGAACATCTATAGGCTATTGTGGCATGATCTTGATGATTTGAACTCACTATATAAGAACCCATTGTTGCAACACTTTGGCTTACACTTTGAAAACCATTCAAACTCAATTTCTGGAGATCCCTGGAGCTCAAGGACACTTCCCAAGCATCCTTAGTCGTGCATAGGACTTCAGTAAGTGTCCTTAACCTTTCTTAATTCAGTTTTACTTAGTTTATTTGCTTAAAGTCAAACCGTCGTCATTAAGATTTGACTTCGTCATTAATCTTAATTTGTCCAGTCAAATTTCAAATTGAAAGTACCTATGAGTTGGTAATTATGTGGGCAATAAACCCTTAAAAGGGCACCCTCTGATTCCCACTCTAACTAGGTCAATTGTCGGGTCAAAGTTAATCTCAAAAAGTCAACAGAAAGCTTATTTTCAAATTAATGCATAATTAGCAATGTAGAAGCTATGCAACCTGTTTTGTCATTAATATAACTTGGTAATTAATGTAAGAACATGTCTAAACATGCTCAACTCGACAATTTTCAGTTTAAGCTCGGTTCGAAACCGAAAGTCGCAAACGTAGACTTTTGCTTTGACTTTCAGTTCTGACCCATTAGAGCATAGTTTAGAAATGTCTTAGAGCCTTATTAGGAACTGGTTTCATATAAGTATAACCCTCTGTGATTATACAACTTGGTTCATTAGTTATCCGATTCATATGCATATTTCCGTTAAATGCCTAAATGTTGACTATTATGCCCATATGACCTTAAAACATGAATTTTGAAAATGTAAAAGAGCAGAAACCTTAGTTACTGATTTATAAACTTGTACCTAAAATTTGACATCAGTTTGAGGTCTAGATTAAGAGTTATGCTCATTAGCGTAATTAGAAAGCTTTTTAGTAATTAAACGGTGTAATTAGCGTATAGCCTATCTAAACCCGATTTTTGATACCAAACTTTTTACCCACTGATACAAAGTAATATTTTGGGATTTTTGAAGATTTTTATTTATTTTTAGGCTAAGCATAACATAGAGTTCTAAGCTTGATCCGGTAATTGTCGGTTTTGCCTTTTAGACTATAAAAGGAGTTTTAGCAATCCTTTTGATACAAAACCTTTTTCTACTGATCCAATATGATAGATAGAATATTTTAAGCCTTCTAAAATAATAAAAAAATATCAGCTTTTCTTATAAAACCCGAAAATCGCTTAAAATCGCCTTTTTACGCGTTTTAAGCGCATAGTATGTATTAAAACCATTTTAGATATATAAGACTTGATACCTACTGATGTTTTAAATAAATTTTTATACTTTAGCAGTAAGCAAAAGTTTTAAACTCAGATTTTCAGATTTGACCTTTAAACCTTAGGTGAAATTACCAAAATGCCCCTTCGGTGCATAATATGGTTAGAAATGACAAATTTCACATATAGGTTATACCCTACTGATATAACTTAGTAAATTAAGTATTTTTACTGATTACATCAGACCCGAAACTCAGATTTATATTTAAACTCTTTTATAACCTTTAAAATGATCAAAATACCCCTACGGGGCGTAATTTGAGTTTAAATCCGTTTTAGACATAATAGAAGATATCTTATTGATGTAACAACATATTTAAGGCATATTAACTTAGGAAACTTGTATATGACTCATATGGTTACCCGTTACGCACTTTTCGCGTTTGGATCGACTTATGTAACTAGTTTCCATAATTTAGCCGAAGAGGGTCAAACCATATCGTTTTCATCTCAAAATCCATAATGTGTTTAAGTTACCCATATTAAACAAGCATACAAGCTTGTCGGGTCAAAACCACATTCTAGACCGGTCTTCACTTTATCATGCGTTCGAACCGTGTCTTCCTTTTGAAAACTAACCGGTCTAAGTCTAAGCTTAATTAAAGACCCGTTAGGATTCTAATAGGTTGTTAAAAACCTTCGTTCCAGATTAGGAGCCCAGTAAAAGCTACGTGCACTTGCTGTATTTGATTTATACTTTGCTCAGGTAAATATTCTTAACTTATTTTCCCTATACGGGCTTGGGATACGGTATTATAATAATACCGCTTGGTCGGGTATGTAGTCGTTTAAATTGGATTGTGATTAATGTATTTACATAACCTGTTTTAATCTGTATTATTTGGTGTATGGCCTTTGGGGGTTAAATGACCATGTCCCGGATATCCTTGGCATCATTCAAAGAAATGGCCATGACCTAAGCACGGGGTGTAGGCGTACACCTGACAGTTGCATTATGTAAAAACTGGTAATCCACATAAAGGAATCAACCTTGTGGGCATTATACTTGTGACGTGTCAGTTAATCTTGTACGACCCTACAAACCGGCCCTGGCGGACGACAAATAAGTAAAACTGTATACAAGATTATTTTTAATAATTGTCCCAAGTTATAAAAGAATTTTTGTGCCATGTGCATTCAAATCAATTTTCTAAACTGTTTTCAAAATGAGTCAGTTAATTGTATTTACCAGTGTAAACTGACGTATTTTCCAAAAAGGCTAAGTGCAGGTACTAGACGAAATAGGTTGGCTACTCCTGGCATCATTAATCAAGTTTCGTAAGCTCTAGATGTTAAAGTCTGTTGAACAAAGTTTCCTTTTTATTCGATCCGCCTGTGGATCTGTTTCAACTATTTTGTGATACTCAATATTACAATTTATTCAGTTGAAATATATTTATCTTTTGCTTCCGCTGTGCATTTAAATTTGTGTTGTTTGACTATGATGATATTAACTACGTCACGATACTCCCCACCGGGCCCACTGGCAATACGTGGAAATTCAGGGTGTGACAGGTTAGTATCAGAGCCAACACTGAGTGAATTAAACACTAGCCTTTTGTGTTTAATCTCAGTTACACAGTTGCACATTCTCGAGTCTAGACAAAGAACATAGGACTAATCCTAATTCGTTTTATTTTGTCCTTATTTGTTTCCTTTTTTATTTTCTTATTAGCCCCTGCATGGGCAAGTCATTTCAATTAGAAGTCCCGTTTTGGGCAACCATGTACTTGTTTAAATTTTAATGGAACGGTTAGATTTAAAATATCATTCCTTTTATAAGATCTACCATTATAATAAAATGGCAAAATCTAAAAAGGACAAGACCTAGCTTGTGTGTCATCTTAAGACAGGGCCAAGATGGTAGTTCCTCAATTAGATTCAGATCCTTGTTAACATCTCAATTTAGGATTGTTCTGCGTTAAATATTAAAAAAAGAATCATAAAGGAAAAACCTAGTCTATATGTCGTTGCAGACATGACCAAGATGGTAAAACCTATTCAAAAGATTCAAATCCTTGTTAACATCTGAAGACATGTTAATATTGGTGGCAAAAAAAATGTGATTCGATAAAATCGCATAAGTCATCCTTAAATTGGATTACTCCAATTTTCCTTATTAAAATAATCATCCCTTTAAAGATGAAGTGCCTACGGGTTATAATTAACGTCCTCTGAGACTAAAGACAGTGGTAGCCTACAACTCCCTGTCAAGAAAAGGTAACGAACTTTGATTTAAACCTTAATGCCTTGATTCCATAAAATCTGGGCTTATAAATTAAACTTGTCTACGTGACTAGGCCTTTTTGTGCTAATATTAAATTATAATTAGGGATTGTAATAAAGATCCTGAATATGAATATATTTAATAAATTAACCAAAATAGTTATTAAAGACCATGGTTAATAAATCATCAAGAACGATAGTACTGTATAGGCTTCTAAATAAACCTTGTCATTAATTTTCTTTTATGTAGCAATTAAAGCTACATGGCTAGGTCGGAAGAAGTAAACAGTCATCCCCTGGAGAATAATGAGAACACTAGGATTAATATAACCAGAGAAGAGCTCCGTACACTGATTGATACAGCTGTATCTAAAGCTGTGGATAGGCAATTCAGGGAGTCCAGTGGGACGCACAGTAGAACCTCATCTGTACCCCACACTAACTCTGTCCCTAAGAGTCATCCAGAGGCTCACAGCAAGCCACCCTCTAAGAAAGATAAACCAAAGAAAGATGATGATCGACGCTCATCCAATCAACACAGTGTTCCATCCAAAAGAGTAGTATTTGATAATGAACCACGTACCAAGTCCTGTACTTATAAAGACTTTGTTTCTTGCAAACCCTGGGATTTCACTGGGGAGAAAGGAGCGATTTATTGTATGACCTGGTTGGATGAAATGGACACCGTGGTTGATATCAGCGGTTATACTGAAAGAGATGTAGTGAAGTATGTATCCCAATCATTCAAGGGAGAGGCACTAGCATGGTGGAAGTCTCCCATTCAAGCTGTTGGAAAGATTCCACTCTACAATCTGACATGGGATCAGTTTGTTGCTCTCATTAAGGAAAATTACTGCCCTCAGCATGAGGTTGAAAGGATTGAGTCAGATTTCTTATCATTGGTGATGAAGAATCTAGATTGTCAAGCTTACCTCACTAGTTTCAATACCCTGTCTAGGCTGGTTCCGTATCTGATAACACCGGAACCCAAGCGAATAGCTCGCTTCATTGGGGGTTTAGCCCCAAAGATAAAGGCCAGTGTTAAGGCATCCAGGCCTGCTACCTTTAGGTCAGCAGCTGATCTATCTCTGTCTCTTACTTTAGATGCGGTTAGGCTGAGATCGCTAAAGAATTCGGAAGAAGGTAAGAGAAAGCGTGAGGATGATAACTCACAACGATCTGAGAAGAAGCATAAGGGTTACACGGACCACAAGAAGGAGTCTAGGTCCAACAAAGGTAATCAGCAGACAGAGGAAAAGCCAAAGTGCACGACTTGCCAAAAACGCCACTTTGGAAAATGCAGGCTTGAGACCAGGTCTCAGTCAGGACCACCTGCATGTGGGTTGTGCAAGTCTAAGGAGCACAAGACAGTAGACTGCAAGAAGATTAAGGATGCTACGTGCTTCAACTGCAATGAAAAAGGGCACATCAAGACCAACTGCCCTAAATACGCTAGAAAGCCTGAGGAGGTCAAGAAGACCAATGCAAGGGTCTTCCGTATGGATGCACGAGAAGCTGTTCAGGACGATAACGTGATCACAGGTACCTTCCTCATAAATGATATTTATGCAAGGGTGTTATTTGATTCAGGTGCTGATAAGTCATTCGTAGATAATAAGTTTTGTAAGTTGCTGAATTTACCTGTTAAAACCCTAAGTGTGAAATATGAGGTGGAGTTAGCTGATGGTACCTTAGAAACAACCTCAACTGTGTTAGATGGATGTGTTATATCCATTAGGAGCCACTCTTTTCCATTAACCTTACTTCCTTTGAAGTTAGCCAGTTTCGACATAGTAATAGGCATGGATTGGTTATCTCATAACCAAGCCCAGATCGTTTGCAATAAGAAGCAAGTGGTGATCAAGACTCCGTCTGGTGAGCCGCTTACCATTCAGGGAGATACCCAGTATGGACTGCCTGAGCAAGTGTCTATGCTCAAGGCATCTAGGTGTTTAAAGAAGGGTTGTGTCATTTATATGGCACAAGTAACTATTGATGAGCAAAAGCCTAAGATTGAAGATATTCCCGTCATCTCTGAGTACCCTGAAGTTTTCCCAGAAGAACTACCTGGTTTACCACCAGATAGGCAAGTAGAATTCAGAATTGACATCATCCCTGGAGCAGCACCTGTCGCAAGGGCGCCTTACAGATTGGCACTAACAGAAATGAAGGAGTTGAGGACCTAGTTAGATGATTTGTTAGCCAAAGGATTTATTAGACCTAGTTCGTCTCCATGGGGAGCACCTATCCTGTTTGTAAAGAAGAAGGATGGATCGATGCGTCTATGCATCGATTATCGCGAGCTTAATAAGGTCACTATCAAGAATAGATATCCTTTGCCCAGGATCGACGATCTGTTCGATCAATTGCAATGGGCAAGCTACTTCTCTAAGATTGATTTGAGGTCAGACTATCATCAATTGAAGGTTAAAGATGAAGATGTGCACAAGACTGCATTTAGGACTCGTTATGGTCATTACGAGTTCCTAGTGATGCCTTTTGGGCTCACTAATGCACCGACAGCGTTCATGGATCTCATGAACCGCGTCTGCAAGCCATACTTGGACAAATTTGTTATCGTCTTCATTGACGACATTCTGATTTATTCAAAGAATCAAGCTGACCACGAGAAGCATCTTCGATGCATTCTGGAACTGCTTCAGCAAGAGAAGCTTTATGCCAAGTTTTCAAAATGTGAATTCTGGCTTCGTGAAGTCCAATTCCTTGGACATGTGGTTAGTGAGCGTGGTATCCAAGTAGATCCCGCTAAGGTTGAAGCTGTCATGAATTGGCAAGAGCCAAAGACGCCTACAGAGATTCGTAGCTTTCTAAGTTTAGCAGGATATTATAGGCGATTTATTGAAAACTTCTCAAGGATTGCTGCGCCCCTAACTTCGTTGACGCGTAAGAATATTAAGTTTGACTGGGGTCCTAAGCAGCAGGAATCCTTTGACATCCTTAAGCAAAAGTTGAGAAATGCTCCAATATTAACATTGCCTGAAGGAATATATGAATTTGTGGTATATTGTGATGCATCGCACACAGGTATGGGATGTGTTATGCAGAAGGGTAAGGTTATTGCCTACGCTTCTCGACAACTGAAAGTGCATGAGAAGAATTACACAACCCACGATTTGGAGTTGGGTGCCGTTGTATTTGCACTAAAACTTTGGAGGCACTACTTGTATGGTACTAAGTGTGTGATCTACTCTGATCACAAAAGCCTTCAACATCTGTTCAATCAGAAGGACTTGAACATGAGGCAGTGACGTTGGATGGAAACTTTGAATGATTATGACTGTGAGATACGATACCATCCAGGCAAGGCGAATGTAGTCACCGATGCCTTAAGTAGGAAAGAAAGGATTAAGCCTATAAGAATCAATGCTAAGAGCATTGAATTAAAGAATAGTTTGAATGAAAGGTTGTTAGCTGCACAGAAGGAAGATGTATTAGAAGCTAACTATCCTAATGAAAAGCTAGGAGTAATTGAAGAGCAGTTATCTTATGGCAAGGACGGAATTCTGAGATTAAATGGACGAATATGGGTTCTAGTGTACGGAGGACTTCGGGATGTCATCCTCCAGGAAGCCCATAGTTCTAAATACTCCGTTCATCCTGGAGCTGACAAGATGTACCAGGATCTGAGAGCAAATTATTGGTGGATAGGCTTGAAGAAGTCTATAGCTACCTATGTAGCCAAATGTTTGACGTGCGCTCAAGTCAAAGCTGAACATCAAAAGCCGTCAGGTTTGCTACAACAACCTGAACTTCCCACCTGGAAGTGGGAAATGGTGACAATGGATTTTATCACCAAGTTGCCAAAGACAAAGAAAGGAAATGATACTATATGGGTTATAATAGATAGACTGACTAAGTCAGCACATTTTCTACCCATTAAGGAGACTCATAGCTCCGACATATTAGCCCAGTTGTACTTGGATAAGATTGTATCTCTCCATGGCGTACCAGTGTCTATTATCTCGGACAAAGATACTAGATACGCATCTCATTTTTGGAAAAGTTTCCAACAATCTTTGGGCACGCGCTTAAATTTTAGTACGGCTTACCATCCTTAGACGGACGGGCAGAGTGAGCGTACCATCCAAACTTTGGAAGACATGCTTCGTGCATGTGTGATTGACTTAGGTGGCAGTTGGAATAACCACCTGCCATTGATCGAGTTCTCCTATAACAATAGCTACCATACTAGTATTCAGGCAGCGCCTTTGAGGCATTATATGGTAGGAAATGCAGAACGCCTATTTGTTGGGCAGAAGTAGGAGAAGCTCAGTTATCAGGACCTGATATAGTCCTTGAAACAACGGACAAGATTGTCCAAATTCGTGACCGCCTGAAAGCTGCCAGGGATAGGCAGAAAAGTTATGCTGATAAAAGGCGAAAACCTCTAAAATTTGAGATTGGTGATAAGGTTTTACTTAAAGTATCACCCTTGAAGGGGGTGATGCGATTTGGAAAGAAAGGTAAGCTAAGCCCAAGGTATATAGGACCATTCGAGATCATCGAATGTGTGGGAACATTGGCTTATAAGTTGAACTTACCTGAAGAGCTCAGTGGTATTTATAATGTATTCCACATCTGTAATCTGAAGAAATGTCTAGCTGATGAGTCACTAGTCATATCACATACGGATGTACACATAGATGAGAGCCTGAAATTTGTGGAAAAACCTTTGTCGATCGAGGATCGACAGATAAAGAAGCTTCGAAGGAAGCATGTGCCAATTGTAAAGGTCAAATGGGATGCCCGTAGAGGTCCCGAGTACATGTGGGAGGTAGAGTCCACAATGAAAGAAAAATACCCTCATTTATTTCAGTAAATCTCAAGGTCGAGATTTCTTTTAAGGGGGTGAGGATGTAACACCTCGTAAATTTATGTCCAATATCATATCAACACGTGTCATGGACTTTAGACATGTAAGGAATAATAGAAGATATCTTATTGATGTCACAATATATTTAAGGCATATTAACTTAGGAAACTTGTATATGACTCATATGGTTACCCGTTACGCACTTTTCGCGTTTGGATCGGCTTATGTAACTAGTTTCCATAATTTAGCCGAAGTGGGTCAAACCATACCGTTTTCATCTCAAAATCCAGAATGTGTTTAAGTTACCCATATTAAACAAGCATACAAGCTTGTCGGGTCAAAACCACATTCTAGACCAGTCTTCGCTTTATCATACGTTCGAACCGTGTCTTCCTTTTGAAAACTAACCGGTCTAAGTCTAAGCTTAATTAAAGACCCGTTAGGATTCTAATAGGTTGTTAAAAACCTTCGTTCCAGATTAGGAGCCCAGTAAAAGCTACGTGCACTTGCTGTATTTGATTTATACTTTGCTTAGGTAAATACTCTTAACTTATTTTCCCTATACGGGCTTGGGATACGGTATTATAATAATACCGCTTGGTCGGGTATGTAGTCGTTTAAATCGGATTGTGATTAATGTATTTACATAACCTGTTTTAATCTGTATTATTTGGTGTATGGCCTTTGGGGGTTAAATGACCATGTCCCGGATATCCTTGGCATCATTCAAAGAAATGGCCACGACCTAAGCACGGGGTGTAGGCGTACACCTGACAGTTGCATTATGTAAAAACTGGTAATCCACATAAAGGAATCAACCTTCTGGGCATTATACCTGTGGCGTGTCAGTTAATCTTGTACGGCCCTACAAACCGGCCCTGACGGACGACAAATAAGTAAAACTGTATACAAGATTATTTTTAATAATTGTCCCAAGTTATAAAAGAATTTTTGTGCCATGTGCATTCAAATCAATTTTCTAAACTGTTTTCAAAATGAGTCAGTTAATTGTATTTACCAGTGTAAACTGACGTATTTTCCAAAAAGGCTAAGTGCAGGTACTAGACGAAATAGGCTGGCTACTCCTGGCATCATTAATCAAGTTTCGCAAGCTCTAGATGTTAAAGTCTGTTGAACAAAGTTTCCTTTTTATTCGATCCGCCTGTGGATCTGTTTCAACTATTTTGTGATACTCAATATTACAATTTATTCAGTTGAAATATATTTATCTTTTGCTTCCGTTGTGCATTTACATTTGTGTTGTTTGACTATGATGAAATTAACTACGTCACGATACTCCTCACCGGGCCCACTGGCAATACGTGGAAATTCGGGGTGTGACAGGTAGACCCAAGCCGAAGCTTACGCGAGCCGCGTAAAACTCGAAATCAGGCCCTATATAAGGAGGGCATCGACAGTTCAGTCAATTCTTAATAGTAGGCACTTTTTGTAAACTGTTTTTACAAAACCTTAAATATTTTACAACATGATTAAGCAGTGATTGAGTCTTTGTAATTCTTCAATTACTGCCGGTATTATGGAGTTTTGTATACATTACTTGATAACCTTCACAATTGGACAACGGGTTAGCCAATGTGTGATATGACCATAGCCACAGATACGGTCGAGTGGCAAGTACTGAATGAGTAATTGTGTAGATGTAAACATTGTAATCGCTCTCAGTACTGTGTTAATTGATAAAACTCTTCTTGATTAAACTGAGATTCACTCACCAATATTTCCCACTGACAAAATATTTTTAAACGCGTTTCAGGTAACAAAATGTGAGAGCCAGCTAGACAACACTGAAGGCTTGGAGAAAGTGGCTATAAAAGTTACCTAAATAAAAGAAGATGTTTTATTAAATAAAATAGAGTTTATCTCTATAAATTTGTTTTTAATGAAAACATGGGTTTTATCCCACTATGTTTAATATTAAAAAAGTGTGGTATTTACTCTGATAAAATATTTCCTAACTACGATCCTGATGTAAATTCCGCTGCCAAAAATGATAAACATCGATACCACCAAAACTGGGTTCGCGGCCGCCCGTTCCCGGGACAGATAAGGGGGTGGGGGTTGCGACATACATGGTGTGTTTCATGTATGTAATCTCAAAAAGTGCTTTTACGGACGAATCATTAGTGATGCCTCTTAAGGACATAGAGGTAAATGAGAAACTTAAGTTTATCGAGAAACCCGTTCAGATTGAAGATAGAAAGATCAAGAATCTCAAACACAAGAGACTAGTTCTGGTCAAAGTAAAATGGGATTCCAAGAGAGGACCAGAATACACTTGGGAACTCAAGTCAGAGATGCTAAAGGAATACCCACACCTGTTCCAATAGACCTCGAGGACGAGATCTAAAACAAGGTGGGGAGGATATAACAACCCTCCTAGAACCTTTAACGTGACCCTAAAACATTCCTAAATACACCCCGTACGCAATAAACGAACCCAAAATACACTTATACTTAGAAAAATAAGGAAAAACAAAGTTTGGGAGTCGCTCGCGGGCCGCGACCCCCTTAGCTTTGTCCTTCGCGGTGCGCGAGTGCCTTGCCTTGCCGGACACACCATACCGCCACGTGTCCAACTCGTGGCAGGTCTACACCCTTGACTCACCAGACCTATGACCGCCCTTAATGCTCTCGCAGGCCGCGAAAGGCCATCTCTATATCTCTCGCGGGGTGCGAGAGACCCCTCTTCAGACCTATATAAAGGGGCTTCGGCTCATTTGTTCAGTCGTTCAAAAATCAATTCTCTCTCAAACTTTCTGTAGGCAATTATTATACCCGGGCATAATACCCACAATAAAGCGAAGCTCTGCCTCGTCGTAAGTATTATAACCCTGCTATTACCCTACACGATCAATTTAGGGCTCCGTAACGCATGTCAAGGCTCTGCCTGACTCAGTCGTTGGAGTTCTGTCTCGTGTTACACCCGATTGATCTAGGACTCCGTAATGCATGTCAAGGCTCTGCCTGACTCAGTCATTGGAGTTCTATCTCAAGTTGTACGGTTAATGTGATTTGGGTTATTTTACTAACACATGTGCATTGTTTAATTTTAATAGATAATAACCAGGAGGATCACCAGGAAGCTATAGTAGTATCATCTAAGTAAACAATGTGAGTATATTCTCTTTTTTTAAATCTTTTTGTGAGTCAAAATGTTTTACTAAAACCTCAAATGTTTTAAATTACACTTAACAGTAATTGAGTATTTGTGATTCTACAATTACTGCTGGTATGTTGGGGTTTTGTATACAAAATGTGAAAGACGTTACCATTGGACAATGAGATAGCCAATGAGTAATATGACCCACAAGTCAGGTGTTGACAATACTGAATGAGTAACTGAATAGATATAAGCAAATGTAATTGCGGATGCCCTCAATTCTGTGAAGTTATAAAACTGTTTTGATTAAACTGGGATGCACTCGCCAGTATTTTTTGCTGATAAAATCTTTTTAAAACGCATTACAGGTAACAAAATGTGAAAGCCAATAGAAGCCAGTTGGAGAGCACTGAAGGCTTGGAAAAGTGGCTATAAAAGTTACCTAAATAAAAAGGAGTTTTTATTTTTAATAATTAGGGTTTATCCCTATAAATGTACAGTCAAATGAACTTGGGTTTTACCCCAATGATTAATTATTATAAAAAGTTTGGTGTTTAACTTTGATAAAAATATTTCCTAACTACGGTCCTGATGTATTCCGCTGCTAAATTAATAAACACCAATACCACTGATCTGGACCTCGCGGCACCCGCTCCCGAGATAGGGGTCGGGGGTTGCGACAAACAATGTGTGGCTAAGTTCTTGTATGTTTTCCCTCGGATTATAAGGTTTCGAATTGAATGATTGTTATTGTTTATGTTATTTATGGGATAGTAATTTGGTCATTATGATTATATTACTATGGTGATTGTGAGTTTGATTTGTAGTTATGTATTGTTAATTTTCGTATTCTAAACCATCAGTTCTTGGTGTCGTAGGAAAGTAGGATTTATCGGGAGGGATTCGGGGTTGGCTATATCAAATTGGCTATCGGGTGACTACCTTGCGTTCTTCTAATCCAAGTACTTAGTCTCCTTTTATCACAATCAAATGTGCATTTACGAACTATGTCTATGTAGTTCATCCCAATTAAACTTTAACATATCATTATATCCTCTCATCTCTGAATCAAAATCTTGTTAAGTGCTTTTTAGTTAATTTTAGTTTTACAAACCAAACATCCAAAACTACGAGATTAATTTTCTGCATTTTAGTTTAATTCTAGTAATTTGCAAACTGCTTAGATAATATATTTTTCACAAACTTCCTGTGTTAGATACCCATTTACCACTAGCCATTTAGTGTCTTTGGATTATTTTTGAGTGAGTCTTCGACCTCACATCAATACCCTTTGTACGACTTCTTACTTTTAGAAGCCTTTGTATTTGATTACAAACCAATAACTATTATATTTGTATTAAACTTTAGGTTAACTTGATATAGATTCTTTATCACACCTACCTTTCCCTCATTGCAACAACAATTCCGTTACTTTCAAAACTTCGGGACCATATAATTTATTAAAATAGTAAATTATGTTGAATATTATATAAAAATTGTTATTAAAAAATACAATTGTTACATATTTAAGTATTAGAGTAAACTTAATAAAAAATATATACAAAAAGAACATTCTTGAATTGGTTTTTTTATCAGTAGTTTTTTTGAATATTTTGGGTTGTTATATGCTTGTAATCCATCAAACTTGTTCACGTCTTTTAAATTTAACCTTTTATATATATATATATAGGATAGGGATAGTGTACATTAATTCAGAAGTGTGAGAAGTGTATTATAACACTATATATAACACTATATAATACCATATAAACATCGTATAACAATATGTAACACCATATAACACTATGTAACACTGTATAACACTATATAACAATATATAACACTATACATCTATCATAGACATGCTATCAGACAAACTATAGTGTTATATTTGTTATATAGTGTTATACAGTGTTACATAGTGTTATATGGTGTTACATATTGTTATACGGTGTTTATATGGTGTTATATAGTGTTATATATAGTGTTATAATACACTTCTCACACTTCTGGATTAATGTACAGGATCCTCTACCTATATATATATATATATCTTATGTGTAAGTAATATAATATATCATGACTTATACATGTGTAGGTTTTCTAGCTAATATTTGTTTATATTTCCACTAAAAACTTGAAAATCACTATCAACTAATCAATTCTTTATTTTATTTTATTTTTTTCATTTCTTTATCTGAAATACTAGTATCGTAAAAAAATGTTTACGTGTCTCACGACGTTACATATCAGTATCTCAAACGAGGTATATATATATATATATATATATATATAGGACAAAGATCCGTTAGGAACCACCTCTTATTGCGAGAACCGCGAGAACCAATGTGAACGCAACCAAAAATGCCTAAAAATAGCTAAAAATCACACAAAATTTTTTTTTTTTAATATTTTTTATAACAAAATCGCTACTTTTCGTAGCAAAAAAAAAAAAAAAAAATTTTAAATTTTTTTTTTTTTTTTTTAAAATTTTTTTTTTTGCTTCTAAAAGTAGCGATTTTAACATAAAAAATATTAAAAAAATCAAAAAAAAATTTTAGATTTTTTTAATATTTTTTTAGGTTTTTTTTTGGTTTAGTTTTTAGCTGGGGGGGGGGGGGGGGTGTTTAGGTTTTTGGGGGGTGGGGGAGGGGGGTTTAGGTTTTTGGGGTTGGGGTGGGGGGGGGGGGGGTTAGGTTTTTTTTAGGTTTTTTGGGGGGGTTTAGTTTTTAGCATTTAGCTTGGGGGGGGGGGGGTGGGGGGTTTAGGTTTTTTTTTGGGGGGGGGGGGGGGGTTAGGTTTTTTTAGGTTTTTTTAGCTATTTTAGGTTGTGTTCACATTGGTTCTCGCGGTTCTGGCAATAAAGGTGGTTCTCGCATGAACCTTACCCTATATATATATATATATATATATATATATATATATATATATATATATATATATATATATATAGGGAGCCGCTAGAATGAGAACCACCACGAGTTATGAGAACCGCGAGAACCAAGTGCCACGGAGGGCCGTTGACCACGAAATTTTTTTTACACCTAGATCCGTATATTTTAAGACCGGGTGTAAATTTTGGGTTCAAACGGCGCGCCCGAGGGAGTAGTTTTTTACTTCCAAAGTTTGGTAAAAAAAAAAAGAAAAATTAAAAAAATTAAAAAAACCCAAACTTTGGGCGTAAAAAATTACCCCCTCGGGCGCGCCGTTTGAACCCAAAATTTACACTCGGTCTTAAAATATACGGATCTAGTTGTAAAAAAAAATCGTGGTCAACAGCCCTCCGTGGCACTTGGTTCTCGCGGTTGTCATAACTCGTGGTGGTTCTCATTCTAGCGGCCCCCTATATATATATATATATATATATATATATAGGGGGCCGCTAGAATGAGAACCACCACGAGTTATGAGAACCGCGGGAACCAAGTGCCACGGAGGGCCGTTGACCACGATTTTTTTTACAACTAGATCCGTATATTTTAACAACATTCGTAAAAAAAAATTCAAACGGCGCGCCCGAGGGGGTAGTTTTTTACACCCAAAGTTTGTAAAAAAAAAGAAAAAACAAAAAAATAATAAAAACACCAAACTTTGGGTGTAAAAAACTACCCCCTCGGGCGCGCCGTTTGAATTTTTTTTTACGAATGTTGTTAAAATATACGGATCTAGTTGTAAAAAAAAATCGTGGTCAACGCCCCTCCGTGGCACTTGGTTCTCGCGGTTCTCATAACTCGTGGTGGTTCTCATTCTAGCGGTCCCCTATATATATATATAGGGGATGGTTCAAATGAAAACCACTTTTAACGCGAAAACTCGAAAACTAACTAAAAAAGCCTAAAAAACACACAAAATTGTTTTTTTTTTCAATTGTTTTAATAAAAATCGCTGGTTTTTATATATAAAAAAAATTTCAATTTTTTTTTTTGTGTAGTGCACATGTGTAATAATACACATGTGTAGTACAGATACACATGTGTAGTATTACACATGTGCACTACACAAAAAAATGTTTTTTTTTTTTTGAAATTTTTTTATATATAAAAACCTGCGAAATTTGCTTTGCAAAAAAAAAAAAAAATTTGTGTGTTTTTTAGGCTTTTTTTAGTTAGTTTTCGAGTTTTCGCGTTAACTAGTGGTTTTCATTTGAACCTTCCCCTATATATATATATATATATCTTGCAACTATATATAGTGTTATTTTTTTTTGTTGTAAAAGATCAACAACATTTAAAAATAATTGAAAAATAAAATAAAGAAATTCTTGGTTAATAGTGGTTTTCTTAAATTCTCAAATATTTTTTAGACTTTCTTTATTTCTTGTGATCCCTTCTCCCTCTCTCTCACTCTTATTTTCTTTATATAACATCCGCTTAAAAGTTGTTGTAATGCTTTATATCAAGAGATTCATTACCCCTTGTAAAACTTTAATTTCAGTTACATAAAGACTATAAAATTGTAACGTATAGTTAGAACATAAAACGTAATCATTAAGTATTGGTTGTTAGAAAGCCAATCTAAATATATGTACTTTGTACAAAAGGTGGGGTGAGGGTTGAAATGTAAGAAACTCATAACTTAGAGTCACAAAGTGAAACTTAATAAAGCGTAAAAACCTAAGTATTGGTTGTTAGAAAGCCAATCTAAATATATGTACTTTGTACAAAAGGTGGGGTGAGGGTTGAAATGTAAGAAACTCATGACTTAGAGTCACAAAGTGAAACTTAATAAAGAGTAAAAACCGGCTTTTAAATACAGAAGCATATAGATATTCTAGACACGGTTTTTCGCACACAGATATAATGCGTATAAATATACAACAATAGACGTGGCAATGTACAATTGGCCTATTGCGAATCACATTTTCAAGACAATTGGCGTATCTCGCGTAAGTGGGCCAGGTCAGTATCACGCCTCTCATGCCACCTCTAAAGATACCCACACCGCACTTTCTTTCTTTTTAGCTTTTTTTTTGTGTATATAAGTCGTAACTAGTTGATGAATAATCGAAATTATCCATAAGAGGAGTTTTATTGTAAAATATTACAACTCAAATCCTCATCATTGTTCTTTGTAATGCTCTCTTCTCGCCGACTAATACTCTAAATTCCCATCCGATGTGTAAATTTCAGAAAGAAAACGCAAAGAAGAGAAGTTGCAAAGGGTAATAGCATACTTTGGGTAAAATTTTATATTTTGTCCTATCAAATTGGTAAGTTGCATTTTCCAAATTCCTAAAATATTCAATTATAAATCGTATAGGTGTGTGTCCTACTATTTTATTGATCTTGCATTTAGGATATCTGATTGTGTAATTCTATTTATAGATATATCTGTGTTACATCAACCATCATAACTTTTTTGATGTTGTTAGTTTATTGAGTACTTATGTAATTATATTCTTTCATTTTATGTCTTTTCTTGTAAATATTTTTGTGAATTGGTGTTAAGGACCTTGCTTCAATTATAAAAAAAAAATTATAATAGGAAAAGAGCAATAAAAAGAAAATCAAATTTGCTGATAGAATCTTAATTATTATGCTTTCTTCTTATGATAACTAATTAATTATACATTGCTAGTTACCTTTGTTTTCTGGTGATTATTATAATATATATGTTAACTAGCTTTCAGCTGTAATCTTGCAGGTGAGCAAAGAAAGAAGCAACGAGATTTTGTGCCAAAAAATTCAAGAAAACATGTCGGAGAAACATAATCAAGAATCGAGCAGTTATCATCATATAAACGATGATGAGATAGAGACACTGGCATCTCAACTAGAAAAGATGCCAATGGAAGATGATTTTGAACTCACATTAGCATATATCGATGATCTGGACCTTTGTTTGATCTCACATGAGCCATCAAAGAAGAACTCGCTGATCCAAGCCATTGGTAGGGAGAATTCGATCAAGATTCTCACCCGTTGCCCACGGTATAGCTATGCTTCTGTTGCATCACTGAACAAAAGCTTTCATGATCTCATCAGGAGTGGTGAGATCTACAAAGAAAGAAGCAAGAATAAAGTAGTAGAACATTGGGTTTACTTTTCTTGTCACATGTTGAAATGGGAGGCTTTTGATCCAGTTGGCAAGAAATGGATGCATCTACCTCTGATAAACAGCGGCGATACATGCTTCGCGTTTTCAGATAAAGAGTCCATGGGGGTTGGGACAGACCTTCTGGTGCTAGGCAAACATGTTTCAGGTCAGGCTGTGTACAAATACAGCCTGCTAACAAACTCATGGTCAGAGGGGCCAACAATGAACAAACCAAGGTGCTTATTTGGGTCTGCAAGCCTTGGAACAATCGCGATATTTGCAGGAGGCGTTAATGCAAACGGAAAGATCGTGGACACAGTTGAGAGTTACGATAGCGAGTCTGGAGTGTGGGAGATGCTTCCCAGCCTGCTTAAGCCGAGAAAAATGAGTTCGGGTGTGTTTATGGACGATAAGTTTTATGTGATTGGCGGGTGTGGTGGGGAGGATATGAAGCCATTGTCATGCGGCGAAGAATATGATCCGGTGGCTAAGACGTGGAGAACGATTCCCGACATGTGGACAGGTGGTGGTGGTGGTTCGATGGCGCCACCGCTCCTGGCTGTGGTTGATAATGAGTTGTATGCTGCGGATTGTGAGGTGATGGAAGTGAAGAAGTATGATAAGAATGTTAAAGTGTGGGAGAGTATAGGCAGGTTGCCTGAAAGTGCCGATAATATGTGTGGGTGGGGAATTGCGTTTAGAGGGTGTGGGGATCGGGTGATTATTGTTGGTGGTCGTTGGGCACATGGGGAATATGCTCATGTTGAAATATATTCATGGGTCCCGAAAGAAGGACCACCACAGTGGACAAGGATTGGTCGGAAACAGTCTGACAACTTTGTTTACAATTGTGCTATCATGGGTTGTTGAACTCGAGATTTGACTCATGATCTCGAGTAGTTTTCTATTTTAGCGTTTGAGTTCGAAAATAAGATGTGTGGCTGGTAAAGTGGGATTGTTTAGAGTTATGTCTATGGTTTACTTGTCTCATTAATAAAATATGCTTTATTTTGCAAGGGTCGATAGTTTTTAAAAAGAAATCTGAAGATATAAATTTACCAGAGAAACTAAATAAGTTATCAAAAATTGGGGAAAACAAAATTCTGTGTTTACTGTTTTACAACCATGGCATCACATCAGAAAACCTTCAAACAGTAAAGTAATGTAAATAGTAATGTAATGTGAATTTATGCTTCATTTGAATAGACGAGACGGGTGATTGTGAATTAACAAATAAAGGATGAAAAAGTTCATGAGATAAAAAGGTTTTTAATGACTGATGATATGACATAAATAATAAAATTAACAAAAGTTTGACGGAATCAGATATATAGTTGAAGAACATAAACAGGGTGCTAAGAAGTGAAAACACTTCCCTTTTAGAATGGTTAACTCACACACCCACTAATCCTTCTTATTAATTTGCGTCTTCTGTTCATAGTGGGACTTGAATCCTCAACCTCACATAAAAGGACATTTTTTTCATTACAACTTGATAATAACTAGGCTACAAGCCTTTTGGTGCACTTCTAGCACACATCTTTTAATTCCACACCACATCTGCTATCATAGATAGCGTCATCAGTTTTTTTCTGCTATCTTAGATAGCGGATCATCACAACCACCTAACTATCACCTATCACTACCTCTGCTTTCTCATATAGCGGATCGCTCAAATGCCAAAAGGGTTTCAAAAATCACCCAAAAATCATGTGAATAGACTCGATCAAAGCAAAAAAACTCGAGAGGAGTGACCACAAATCTATATGTTTAAGCCTGACGCTGAATAGACTCGATCCCTAATATTACCTCTGTCACACCAAGCTCCAAAGAGTTTCACACGCATTATGCTTCATGATTAAAAAAAAAAGAAATTACAGTAAAGTTAACTATTATTTTTTTTTCTAGTTTTTCACAAACATTATTTGAAAAGAAATAGTCATAACATATTACTCTTTTCACATGTTTGCTTACATACTACATTTTTTTATAATGAATAACAAATAACAAATTCACTTGAACAATTTCAGTTACTATAAAGCTTTTATTCAATAAAGCAAACACAAATGCTTTCTTTTATTAGTATTCTAAATTTGGCTTTTGAGATTAGCATAAAATTGGCATTTTTTTTGGCTTTTCTCTAGAGCCGACTTCATGTCCAAGAAATTCATCATTAATTACAAAAGGAGTAAACTTCTGTTTTGCTTCCTATGGTTTGGTCACTTTAATGGTTTTGCCCCAAACCTTGAAAAATAACCATTTTTCTCCAATAGTTTGCTATGGTTTTTCTATTTTGCTCCCCGCCTCTAACTCCGTCCAAATTGTCTGTTTTCCATTTTACTCCTCGCATGGAGCAAAATGGAAAAACCATAACAAACTATTGGAGGAAAATGACTATTTTTAAAGGTTTGGGGCAAAACCGTTAAAGTGACCGAACCACAGGGAGCAATGTCACACCCCAACCGATGGCGGAAACATCGGGGCGCGGCACTGAGCGAAACCGATTGTCCAGGAGAAATCCATAACAACAAAATTACCAGATAATTAACATTATGTCCCATACCATAACTTATCAAAATAAAACTGTTATTACAGACATAGATATCTCAAGACAAATCACTGTTCGGACAACTCAAAATATTAATTGTTTGTTTCTAGACTCTTCCTAACTTGATTTCCACATAGCAAGCATCATAGCATTTCAAACACCTGTCACATACGTTAAAATAGAGGTCAATACACATAGTGTAAATGTGAGCATACAAGTTTAATAACATAATAGTAGCGAAAGCGATTTACGCATAACCAGCATGTAACATGTATAATGTGAAGCAAGTAGGTTATCGACAATGAAATATGCACAGACGTGACTGCGAGTTATAGAGTGCGCAACACATATCACCATTGCGACATGTGAAGAAATACCCTTAGCAACCCCCGTCCACGACCGGTGCTGAGTCCAAACTACAGTACTATCGTTGATAAGGTGTCAGGCAACAATCACTGTGTAAACATAACATACAAGCATTCATCGAGTAACACGTATAACATGCGGTACGACTAGCGTATAAAAAAGTGGTTGCGTTGTGTGTCGATTGTGATTTTGATATAAGTAACGTATGTAACACCCAAAAGTGCTTAAAGCAAAAAAGGGATCGAGTATACTCATAGATTGCGTTTAGTAAATAAACACTCTCTTTGATTGAAAGGAGCGCTGAGGGATTAGCCTGATTACAGAACAATAGCATAAACGATGAGCGGTGCGTTAAACGGTGCAAGTGATTAAAGTGACGAAGGGTCATCCGATCGGATGGCAATCCGGACGGATGGTCATCCAGTCGGATGGCCATTCGGTCGGTTTGCCATTCGTTTAGGATGGATGTGTTTGTGTATGAAGGCTTTGAAGTTTTCGTTGTAGCATTTTATAAAACAAGAAGTATTCCTACCATTCAGGTCGTCTGGTCGGACAATCATCCGGACGGATGGCCGTTCGCTCGGATGGTGATCCGAGTGGAGGGTTATGTTTGAGTTTGGTTTGAAATTGTTAAGTGTTGAACATTATAGGTCATCCGACCGGATTACCGTTCGATCGGATGGCTATTCGATCGGACGGTGATCCGTTCAGTAGCCTGATCGTTCATGAAACATGTAAAATTTGCTAAGTTTAAAGTTTGGCGTTTGAACCGAGACGGTATGATAACGTGTCAAACAACGGAAACTCCATCAGGCTTAGGTCGTCTGATCGGATGGGAATCACCCCGTCCAAAATCAGTTAACTGTCCTTGACGGTTTGTTCATGCTCAACCCGTTACTCGATTGTCTCTCTGATAGAATCCATTCTTAGTCCAACGCTTCACTATAGAACGAGTAGCTGGTCGGAACAAGCTCAGATTCTATCGGTTTATGTGAAAAGTTGAGAATGTTGAAGAAAAGTGGAAACCAGTTGGAAAATGTTTAGATTATGGCGAAATCAGTGTTTAAACATGTTGAAATCACTTAGATTTGAGTTGTTCTTGGTGGAATGAGGTCAAATCTTGAAGTTCATAAGAGCTCCATGATGACATCATCCTAGAACGCCTCAAACCAGCCGATTTCATGGTGAAAAATGAAGATTTGATGGTGAAAATGATGAAGAAGTGTGTGTAGATCATAGAAGTACAAGATTTGAGTTGGAAACTTACAAGAATCGCGAGAAATCGAGAGAAAAGAGGGCTGGAACATGCGGGTCGGACGAGAGAGCTGTCACATCATGAACAATGATGTGACAGGGCTATTTATAGATGTCCAAAAGGGGAAAGGTGGTGCAAAGAATAGGATCGAGAGGCGGTTCGATCGGATGGCCATCCGATCGGATGGTCATCCGGACGGATGACCATTCGATCGAATGGTCATTCGATCGGATGGGTTTGGCGAGTTGGTTTTCGATGTTTGGTTTCGTGCGTTGAGCATTACGATGCGATGCGAGTAAACGATGCGATGCGAGTAAGCGATGCGATAGTACTTCACATTAATTAACCAAGTATCCTAACTAACAGTCATAAACCTAAACATTCCCATTCTGCGTCTAGCGTTGCGATGAGATTGCGTTGTGATAGAGTTGCGATTGCGTTTGCGATTAACATCCCAAAACAATTATAATCATGCACAAGTAACATATAATAGCACACACACGTAAAACAATATCCAGAATTCGTAATTCGTATTGCGATGCGATAGCGATGAGATAGCGATTAGTCGATTAACGATAAACTGCGATTATTAGCATTTACTCCACATAATACAACTAAAGTAACTTAAAATAGAGTATCAATTACAAGTCAAGGAGTACAATCAATGATTAAGCAAGGAGTGACAGATCGCATTTAGCAATCCTTTCTTCCCTTGACTTTGACTTTGACTTGCACTTGACTTTCCAAAAAGCGGGTTGTTACAAGCAAAACAAAAGTTTACTCTTACAAAAGTCATAACTTAATCACACTAATGTCACAGGACCGTATGGATTAGAAAATTAAACTTAATCACTAAGAATTGGGTTAATGCAACAAAATCAATCTTCCTACATGTCTATATTTTTGTACTAAGTAGGGATGGATTATAAAGGGGGTTGAAATGTAAATATTCATAAAATAAACACAAACCACGGAAAAGAAACAAAGTGTATAAAAAGTGACACAAGCATATATTGCGTAAAGTTAGACAACTAAGTTATTTCAAATAGTATATATGTATGTCTGTATACACATAAAATTGTGGCAACACATGACTTGCAACCGGTCATTATTGCAAGACAAGTGACACATCTCGTGCAGGTTGGCCACACCACCACTTAATGTATCATGCGTTCCATGTAACTAGTTGGTGAATAATTAAAGTTAGTCACTAATCATTAAGTGTTCCAACTTGTGTTTGTTGTTGCCCAGAATGATCTTTGATCTCAAGAACATGAATCGAACTTGAATATAAACTGAATGTTTTGTAAATATGATGATTATGAATGAATAAACAACCCTATTTATAAGAAACGAAAAGGTGTGAGGGAAAGGTTGTGTCTTCTCATGAAACATCATGACCTTTAGAGATGTCTGATGATTGCCGCCATATTGAATCAATGTGTCTCAGGAAGACCTCGCTTCCCTTTAGATGTAAGTTATAATCTTTGGCTTGATCGCTTTCAGTCCTCACATTTGTATAACTAATCTAATTCAGAACTTAAACAAACTAATAATTATTAACAGAACAAAACCTTGTAGTTAGGATGTGTAGGGATTGGAACTTCATTCACCCCCCTAATCACGAGCATCCTTGAGTTGTAGATCTTGAACTCCAAGCAGCTTTATCTTCTGGAATCTCCTCAGTATCCAACACTTCACATGGATCTTCTTATTCAAGAACCTTGATCCTTACGAACCTTGTTCCTCACTAACAATGTTTCTCACGAACCATGCCTTACTTGAACATTTTGTTTCACACTAGTCTTGACCGCACTTGATTTGTATCACACGAACCTCTTCTATTGTAGTTGTCTCAACACGAACTCCACTTGATCTTGATTAACTTGACCACCATCATATCACATGAGTTAAATCCATCTCGCATAGATTTTTAGACAACCTAACGCACTCAGATTTCTCTTGTGGTTGTATCACACAACAATTCTATCTTTCGACCCGGTCACAGGATACGCGTGTCTTCTTCTTGATCTGTCACAGATTAAACATCCTCTTCATGGTTGTCTCTCACATCAGGTTCTTCATAAAGATTGATTACCTCACAGATTCTTCACTTTTACCTGATCCACTCACTGGATTATTTTATTGTACCTTTCATAAGTTATCTCTACATCACACGGTTCATCGTTTCTTCAACTCCTCACAAATTGACTACCCTCTTCCACACGGGTCTGAATCACACAATTTTTTTTTGATGTCTCACCAATGGTATTCATTGTTTCAATAACTTTAACTTTTTTTGCATTTAATGTTTCCAATTTTGCATTCACTGCACTTTTTTTCTGCACTCACTGCAACAAATTCTCTTCTTGTTTCCTATATTCACTGCATCAATTTTCCCTTTTCTACATTCGTTGCATCACCATGTTTCTTTGCATTACTGTATCTCTTTTTTCTATTCTGCATAGCACTTTGTTTCTGGTTGAAAAAAACCCTCCTAACAGTCACTTGGTAACTGGATTCTATGTAAAATTGTTTAGCCTCTCACGTTCGATTCCTATTGCTTTCGTATAGGAAAAGTAAGAAAAAACAACGATCAACGATCACCGACTTTTTGATTCTTCGAACAACACATTTCAAATCACTTGAATGATTCCTTCTTCACTGACTTCTTCAATACGATCGACTCACTCTATCTTCTTCTTCCCAATTGACTTACTCAGTTTTCTTTTTCTATACTATGACTATCAATACGAATACGAATACAAAATTCACATTGAGACAAACAAACCTAAATTTTCTGTTTCTTGATTCTTGTATTGATAAAATTTTGGTTCTTCGTATTCAGTAACACCTTTTGTCCTCCACACATTCACCCATGAATAAATCTGATAGCGTATAACCACCAAATTAAATTCTGATTCTTCCTGGCAGTCCAAACGAAACAAAACAACCCTGTTCTGCGCTCCTGTACTTGGATGGACACACCATGAACCCTAATATGATTGCTAACTTCGAATTCTCACAACCCTTACTTTCTTGTTTCTATAATTTCCTGACCACGAATATGAACCAACTGTACTGGTAAAATTCAATTATCTTGAATTCAATAAACTTTCAAATCTTTAACCCGCGTATAACCACAACGTGTATTAACCGAATTCCTGACTATCTAATTCGCACTATAACCCCGAAATCAAATCCTAGATTTCGAACAAAACCCTTCGACTCCTGAACCAAAAACTAATTTGCGAATGAAAAATTAAATTGATGAAAGCTGATTGCGAATGACTTCCTACGATTCGTTGCCTTGCGATTCCCAATGCCTAGAGCCTAGTGCTCGAATACCAATTGTTGCCCAAAATGATCTTTGATCTCTAGAACATGAATCGAACTTGAATATAAAGTGAATGTTTTGTACATGTGATGATTATGAATGAATAAACAACCATATTTATAAGAAATGAAAAGGTGCGAGTGAAAGGTTGTGTCTTCTGATGAAACATCCTGACATTTGGAGATGTCTGAAGATTGTCACCATATTGAATCGAAGTGTCTCCAGGAAGATGTCCCTTCCCTTTAGATGTAGGTTATAATATTTCGCTTGATCGCTTTCAGTCCTCACACTTGTATAACTAATCTAATTCACAACTTAAACTTACTAATAACTATTTACAGAACCAACCCTTGTACTTAGGATGTGTAGGGATTAGAATTTCATTTGCCAATCAACTTTGAGGAGATTTTATTGATCCTTTGATTAGATAAGTAATTGTACACACGTAACATCATTTTAAATTTTTGTATGTTAAATGTTATACATCATCCTATATTTATTATTGTGAGATACTGAAATGAACCATATATGGTTTTGCCGCATAATACTAGTCATTTTGTTGAATTATTAGTTGTTAAAACATTCAACCAGCTAGCTCCCATTTATGTGTTTATGAATGCTACATTTCATCCTTATGTTGAGGAAGTTCTTTTAGATCTGTATCCAGACTAAAATGAAGGAAAAAAAGAATACTTTATAATTTCGTCTATTCAACCGGCTAGCTCCCATTTATTAGTTTGTATTTTACCCCTGTCACAAATCTCAGATCTAATAAAAAGCACATATTTATTCATATGAAACAAGAACAGTTACAGTGAAAAGATTATCCAGTCATCACAGATTGACTGGTGAACAAGATGAACAAGATCAGTAGCAACGGCAATAAAGCTCTAAACTCTCACGTATTTTACTTATGAGGAACAAAGGAGACAAAGGACATGAAGGACAGAGATGAGAGCTGAGATGATGATAAACGCCAACAATGGAGCCTTCTTATGCGGAGCATAATCCTAGACAGCTGGACCCCAGCTGGAGAAGCCCAAAGGAGAAGCAGTCCAGCGAGTGAAAGGAGCGGCCCAAAAGGAGAAGCAGGCTGCAACTGAAAGGAGCGGCCCAAATATAGCAAACCCAACGCAACCTCAACAAAAAACGCTTATTAGAACATTATATAAAAATAACAAGGCACATTTAACTGATATTAGGCACATTTAACTGACATTTTAACACCCCCCAGTTTAAATGTGCAAACAGGTTTACATGACCCAGGGACTTACACATTTGAGAATGAGCTTTTGGTAAGAGGCCTTTAGTGAATAAGTCTGCAAGCTGATTTTCTGTCTTGATTCCATGAGTTTTGATCAGGCCCGAAGCTATATTTTCCCGTAAGAAGAATAGGTCGACCTCAAAGTGCTTGGTTTTGTCATGAAATACTGGGTTTGCGGCAATAGACAAGGCAGCTGAGCTATCACATTTTAAAGCCACATGGATAGTAACATCAACTTGGAGTTCACGAAGGATATTTATGTCACACCTCGGATTTCCACGTATTACCGGTGGACTCGGTAGGGGAGTATCGTGACGTGGTTGGTAACATAATAGTCAAACAACACAATATTTAAATGCACAGCGGAAGCAAAGTATAGATTCATTTCAACCAAACAATATTGTAATATTAAGTATCACAAATAGTTGAATATAAATCCACAGGTAGATCAAAATAACAGGAAACAATGTTCAACAGTCTATGACATCCAAGCTTGCGAGACTTATTGTGGATGCTAGGAGAAAAGCCAGCCTATTACGCGTAGTACTTGCACTTAACCTTTTTGAGAAAATACGTCAGTTTACACTGGTAAATACAATCAACCGACTCATTTTGAAAAGAGTTTAAGAAAATGCATTTAAGGCACAAGGCACAAATAATATTTTATAACTTGGGATAATTATTTGAATATAATGCTTGTAAAGGATTTACATGTTTCTTATGCGTTCAGTAGCCCGGGTCGAGCCGGGTTAAAGATCAATAGACACACCACATTATTTAAATGAGACACCGACGGGCGTACGCCTACGCCCCGTTCTTAGGTCGTGGCCATTTCGTAAAATGATGCCAGGGATATCCGGGACATGGTTATTAACCCCCAAAAGGCTTTAAGCAAACAAAACAATTTAAACGAGACATCTCAATACTTTTACCATCATACAATTAAAGATTCAATGCCCGACCAAGCGGTATTTTATATACCGTACCCCAAGCCCGTATAGGGAAATAAGTTAAAAGTATTTACCTGAGCAAGTATAAATCAAAATCAGCGAGTGCAAGTATCTTTTACCGGGTCTCCTATTCTGGAACGAAGGTTTATAACAACCTATTAGAATCCTAACGAGTCTTTAATTAAGCTTAAGCTTAGACCGGTTAGTTTTAAAGATACGGTTCGTACGCACGATTAAGCGAAGACCGGATAGAATGTGATTTAGACCTGACAAGTTTGAAGACTTGCTTAATATGGGTATATTATACACATTCTGGATTTTGAGATAAAACCGATAAGGTTTGACCCGTTTCGGCTAATTTATGTAAACTAGTTACATAAACCGAACCGAACGCGCATGAAGCGTAACGGGTAACCATAAGAGTCCTAAACAGGTTTCCTAAGTTAACATGCCTTAAATATGTTGTGATATCAGTAGGATACCTTCCATTATGCCCAAAACGAGTTTAATCTCATATTAAGCCCCGTAGGGTATTTTGGTCATTTTAAAGATTATAAAAGGGATCAATTAAGCTTCTGTGATCCGGGTCTGAATAAATCAGTAAAATAGTTTATTTTAACTTGGTATATCAGTTGGTGTTAAGTCCTATGTGGCAAAATGGTTTTAAACCCTTACTTTGCGCTTAATACGCGTATAACGGCGTTTTAAGCGATTTACGGTTTAAAATAGTATTCTGAGTTTCCAGGTCAGTTCATAAGGTTCAAAACACTTCATTTATTATTTAAAATCAGTAGCAATTGGATTGGTAGCAAAAGGACTTGTAAAACTCATTTTATGGCCGAAAAGGGCATATTCGGTATTTACCGAATCAAGGCACTAATCCTAGCTTATGATCAGTTTAAAAATAATTAAAAATCTTCAAAAATCCCAAAATATTATATTACATCAGTGGGTAAAAGTTTTGGTGTCAAATATTGGGTTTAGATAGGCTTTACGCTAATGACGTCTTTTAATCACTAAGAAGCGTTCTAATTACGTCATTGAGCATAACTCCTAATCTATATGTCCAACTGATGTAAAAATTTACAGACATGTTTAATAATCAGTAACTAAGATGATTGTACTTTCATATTTCCAAAATTCCCGTTTTATGGACATAAGGGCATTATGGTCAATATTTAAGCACTTAACGGAAACGTCGGACAATCGAGGGTTCAAGTGGTATAAACGCAGAGGGTTATACCAACATGTAACTAGGTCCTAATGGAACTTTAAGGCATGTCTAAACCTATCAAAACCGGGTCAGAACCGAAGTCAAAGCAGAAAGTCAAACTATGGGCCCTTCGGTTCCGAATCGATCTTAAACAGAAAGTTGTCGAATCAAATAAGCTTAGACAAGTTCTTATACTTATTATCAGATTATATGAATGATAAAACAGGTTACACGCCTTCTATATCGCTAATTACGCGTTTAATGGTTCTGTTGACTTTTTCGTAAGAAGTTTGACCAGTCATTTGACCCAGTTAGATCGGGAATCAGAGGGTGCCCTTTTAAGGGTTAATTGCCCACATAATTACCAACTTATAACAACTTTCATTTCGACAAAACACTGGACCGTTTGTGTTTTATCGTTAAGTCAAACTGTAATTACGACAGTTTGACTTTTAAGTTAAATACTAAGCATAACTTAATTAGAGAAGGTTAAACATACTTACACGTGTCTAATGGATGATTAGGAAGGCTTGAGAATGGTCCTTATGCTCCAGAAGTCTTCAAGAAATGCAGATGAGAAGTGTGGTTGAAATGTTGCAACATAACAACCTTATATAGTGACTTTGATCATCATAGATTATTTCTAAAGGAGTCTATACATGTCCCTTGATCAATTACATGTGCCCCTAAGGACTAAAAACCAGCCTAGGCAGCCCATGGTATGCAAAACTAGTGATCAAAGTCGGTTAAGTGGGCTGCAGGACATCTGTGCATTTTTTCTGATCAAACAAGGCAGTCGCGTAGCGCGACTGCCGGGGTGTTTATGCTCGCGCTACGCGAGCGTGTTGATGACCAGCCAAACAAGTTTCCTTCATTTGCATTTCAGTCCCCGATCCTTCTAAACGTCGCTTTCACTTTAATTCTTGCATTATAACCCTTTAAAATTGACATATAGGGGCTTTAAGACTTATATCCACTTTATGAAGTCCTTGGCCACTTTGTGTTTACCCGAAAAATCCTAAATTTCCATGTTGACGCTTCTAACCCCTCGCACACGAAATTTATCATAACTTTCTCATACGGTAACGAAACTTGGTAAAATTTTTATGGTGCAATTTAGTGAGCATAATTAATCGTTACAAGGCTTCGGGTTTGCTAAAAGGTCACTCAGAGGTATAGCTTAACATGTTGACACATTTAACCCCTATAGTTTGTAACCTCTCACTTTCTTTCACAATTAGCTATGTATGATCCATGATTTATTCGTTTAAGGTTATAAACATCATGTAGGCTTAATGTACAATATAATTATTCACTGTTGACATTTAGAACCCGTATATTCACATACTTTCCAGGTTTGTCAACTTTAGTCCTTCAAGAATATTCCTACACACGTTCAACTTATGACACGTGTCAACACATTATAGGACGTGAATTTTCGAGGTGTTACATCCTCACCCCCTTAAAAGAAATCTCGACCTCGAGATTTACTGAAATAGATAAGGGTACTTTTCTTTAATCGTGGACTCAACCACCCACGTATACTCGGGACCTCTTTGGGCATCCCATTTGACCTTTACAATCGGTACATGCTTCCTTCGAAGCTTCTTAACCTGTTGATCCTCGATCGACAATGGTTTTTCCACAAATTTCAAGCTCTCATCTATATGCACGTCTGTATGTGGTATGACCAGTGATTCGTCAGCGAAACACTTCTTCAGATTGCAGATGTGGAACACATTGTGTATACTACTGAGCTCTTCAGGTAAGTTTAACTTATAGGCAACTGAACTGACACGTTCGATAACCTCGAAAGGTCCTATGTATCTCGGGCTTAGCTTGCCTTTCTTACCAAACCGCATCACTCCCTTCCAGGGTGATACTTTAAGTAAGACTTTATCACCTACTTCAAAGTGAAAAGATTTACGCTTGGGATCAGCATAGCTCTTTTGCCTATCTCGGGCAGCTTTGAGACGGTCACGAATTTGGACAATCTTGTCCGTCGTTTCAAAGACTATCTCTGGTCCTGATAACTGGACATCTCCAACTTCCGCCCAACAAACGGGCGTTCTACACTTTCTACCGTATAAGGCCTCGAAAGGCGCAGCCTTAATGCTGGTATGGTAGCTATTGTTGTAGGAGAACTCAATTAGTGGTAGGTGGTTATCCCAACTACCATCCAAATCAATCACACATGCTCGAAGCATGTCTTCCAACGTTTGAATAGTACGCTCACTCTGACTGTCTGTCTGAGGATGGTAAGCCGTACTAAAATTCAAACGCGTGCCCAAAGATTGTTGGAAGCTTTTCCAAAAATGTGACGTGTATCTAGTATCTCGGTCAGAGATAATAGACACGGGTATGCCATGTAAGGCTACAATCTTATCAACATATAACTGGGCTAACATGTCGGAGCTGTAAGTCTCCTTAATGGGTAGGAAATGTGCTGACTTAGTCAGTCTATCAACTATCACCCATATTGTGTCATTTCCTTTCCTTGTCTTGTCTTGGGTAACTTGGTGATAAAATCCATAGTTACCATTTCCCACTTCCACGTAGGAAGTTCAGGCTGTTTTAGTAAACCTGACGGTTTCTGATGTTCTGCTTTTACTTGCGCACACGTCAAGCATTTAGCTACATAGGTGGCTACAGACTTTTTCAAGCCTATCCACCAATAATTTGCCTTTAGATCCTGGCACATCTTATCTGCTCCAGGATGAACGGAGTATTTGGAACTATGGGCTTCCTGGAGGATAACATCTCGAAGTCCTCCATAAATTGGAACCTATATTCGTCCATTCAATCTTAGTATTCCGTCCCTGCTAAGTGTTAACTGCTCCTCAGTTACCCCTAGCTTTTCGTTAGGATAGTTAGCTTCCAACACAGCTTCCTTCTGTGCAACTAACAACCTTTCAATCAAATTGTTCTTTATTTCCATGCGCTTGGCATTGATTCGGATGGGTTTCACCTTCTCCTTTCGACTCAAGGCATCGGCGACTACATTCGCCTTGCCGGGATGGTATCTTATTTCACAATCGTAATCATTCAGAGTTTCCATCCAACGGCGTTGCCTCATGTTTAAGTCCTTCTGATTGAACAGATGTTGAAGGCTCTTGTGATTAGAATAGATCACACATTTGATTCCATATAAGTAGTGCCTCCAAAGTTTTAGTGCGAATACAACGGCACCCAACTCCAAGTCATGGGTGGTGTAATTCTTTTCGTGCACCTTTAACTGGCGTGAAGCATAGGCAATGACTTTGCCTTTCTGCATAAGCACACATCCCATCCCGGTGTGTGATGCATCACAATAAACTACAAACTCCTCTGTTCCATCAGGCAATGTCAGTACTGGAGCATTGCTCAACTTTTGTTTCAGAATATCGAAGGATTGCTGCTGCTTAGGACCCCAGTCAAACTTAATCTTCTTACGCGTTAGCGAAGTCAGGGGTGCAGCAATCCTTGAGAAGTTTTCAATGAATCGCCTATAGTATCCTGCCAACCCTAGGAAGCTACGAATTTCTGTAGGCATCTTTGGCCCTTGCCAATTCATGACAGCTTCAACTTTAGCGGGATCGACTTGGATACCACGCTCACTAACAACATGTCCAAGAAATTGGACTTCTCGAAGCCAGAATTCACACTTCGAGAACTTGGCATAGAGCTTTTCTTTATGAAGTAGTTCCAGAATGCAATGAAGATGCTTCTCATGGTCAGCTTGGTTCTTCGAGTAGATGAGGATATCATCGATGAAAACGATGACGAATTTATCTAAGTGCGGCTTGCAAACGCGATTCATGAGATCCATGAACGCGGCCGGTGCATTAGTGAGCCCAAAAGGCATCACTAGGAACTCGTAATGACCATAACGAGTCCTAAATGCAGTCTTGTGTACGTCTTCATCTCTAACCTTCAGTTGGTGATAGCCTGACCTTAAGTCAATCTTAGAGAAGAAACTTGCCCCTTGCAGTTGATCGAACAGATCGTCGATTCTGGGCAAAGGATACCTATTCTTGATAGTGACCTTATTAAGCTCAAGGTAGTCGATGCACAGACGCATCGATCCATCCTTCTTCTTGACAAATAAAACTGGTGCTCCCCAAGGAGACGAACTAGGTTTGATGAAACCTTTGGCTATCAAATCATCTAACTGTGTTCTCAATTCCTTCATCTCTGTTGATGCCAACCTATAAGGCGCCCTTGCTACTGGTGCTGATCCAGGAATAATGTCAATTCTGAATTCTACTTGCCTATCTGGTGGCAAACCAGGTAGTTCTTCAGGGAAAACTTCGGGGTATTTAGAAATGACGGGGATATCCCCAATCTTGGGCTTCGGCTCATCAATAATCACTTGTGCCATGTAGATGACACAACCCTTCTTCAAACACTTAGAGTCCTTGAGCATAGACATTTTCTCAGGCAGCCCATACTGGGTATCTCCCTGGATAGTAAGTGATTCACCAGACTGAGTCTTGATCACCACTTGCTTCTTATTGCAAATTATCTGGGTCTGGTTATGAGATAACCAGTCCATACCCAAAACTATGTCGAAACCGGCTAGTTTCAAAGGAAGTAGGGACAAAGGAAAAGAGTGGTTCTTAATGGATATGAAACATCCATCTAATAAGGTTGAGGCGGTTTCTAAAGTGCCATCTGCTAGTTCCACCTCATACTTCACACTTAAGGTCTTAACAGGTAATTTCAACAATTCACAAAACTTATTATCTACGAACGACTTATCAGCGCCTGAATCAAATAACACTCTCGCATAAACATCATTTACGAGAAAGGTACCTGTTATCACATTGTCGTCCTTGACGGCTTCCTTAGCATCCATCCTGAAGACCCTAGCATTGGTCTTCTTAGCCTCTTCAGGCTTCTTGGCGTATTTTGGGCAATTGGTCTTGATGTGCCCCTTTTCATTGCAACCGTAGCAGGTCGCATCCTTCATCTTTTTGCAATCCAAGGTCTTGTGTTCCTTGGACTTGCACAACCTACATGCAAAAGTTTTCGATTGTGAATTCGAATTCGATTCATACCTGCACTTCCCAAAGTGCTGTCTCTTGCAGATTTTACATCTGGGTTTTTTCACTCGTCTGCTGACCATCCTTCCTAAATCCTGACCCCTTCTTGTGGTCATTGTTTCCCTTATGCTTCTTGTCTGAACGTCGTGAGTTGTCATCCTCACGCTTCCTCTTTTCGGTGTCAGCGTTCCTCTGCGATTTCTGCCTGACCGCATCCAAGGTAAGAGACAATGATATGTCCGCTGCAGACCGAAAAGTAGTTGGTCTGGAGGCCTTCACACTTGCCTTGATCTCCGGGGCCAAACCCCCGATAAAACGAGCTATGCGTTTGGGTTTCGGGGTTACTAAATATGGAACCAATCTTGACAAACTGTTAAAACTGGTAAGGTAGGCCTGACAGTATAGGTTTCTCATGACCAGCGACAAGAAGTCAGCTTCAATTTTCTCAACCTCATGCTGAGGGCAGTAGTTTTCCTTGATTAGTGACATGAACTGTTCCCAGGTCATATTGTACAACGGGACTTTCCCTGTAGCTTGGATCAAAGATCTCCACCAAGCTAATGCTTCTCCCTTAAAAGACTGAGACACGAATTTCACAATATCCCTATTATTGCAACCACTGATATCCACAACCGTATCCATCTCATCCAACCAAGTCATGCAATCTACTGCTCCTTTTTCCCCAGTGAAATCCCTGGGTTTGCACGAAACGAAGTACTTATAGGAGCAACCCTTATTACGGGGTTCTTGATTCTGTATGACTCTTTGGGATGGAGCACTCCTCTGGTTTGATGAGTGGTGAGAATTACTGTTGTGGGCAGTGTGGGTCCTGGAGGGTGTTCTAGAGTGTGGTGCAGACTGGGTCCTTGTACGGTTACCACTGGATTCATGGAGCTGTCTATCCATAGCTCAATTTACGGCATTATCTATCATTGCCTGTAATTCTGCACCCGCTACATTTACTCGGGCATTATCATGCTCTCTCCCTGGGTGACTATTGATCTCATTTGAGTCGGCCATGTAGCTTGAACTGTTACATATTGACAATAATTTATTGGTGAGTTTATTATAGAATTGTCTTTTATGGCAATTTTATTAACCGTGGTGATCATAGACCATATATGGTTAATTTATTACTCACATTTATTTAGGATTTCTAATATAATTTATCCTAATTATAAAACAATAACAGTTTTATTAGCACATAAGGCCTAGTCACAGGGACAAATTAAATCATAAGCTATGATTTCAGAGAATCAAGGCTTTTAAAGTTTGAACATAGTTCATTACCTTTGTCAGACAGGGTCACATACTATTACTGTCTTTTGTCTCATATGAAAATGAGAAGGGCCCGTAGGCATTCTATTACCAATGGATGGTAAAAAGAACTGATCATATTTATTGATGATTTAACCCATGATTCAGAGATCATTTAGTTGGGTTAGGAATCTTTGAAAAGATCCTTATATAATAATAACACGTGTGATTTTAACGAATCATGTCTGCCAGGAGTGTTAACATGTTTTCAGATGTTAACTTGGATTTGAATCTTTTTAACGGGTTTTACCATCTTGGCCAGGTTTTAAAATGACATGCAGGCTAGGTTATACCTTTAAGATCCTTAATTAAAAATTAAAATAGGCAGATAGATTTTTAAAAGGAATGATTCCGATTTATTTATTTCATATATAATTTAATTATGCATAACATAGCAAAGATGAAATTTATAAACTTACATTCCATTAAAACTTAAAAGTAGTACACTTTGCCCTAAACGGGACTTTTCACAGAAACACTTGCCCTCGCAGGAGCTATACTGGCAATACAAGTCCTCGCAGGGACTGTTTGCAAAAATAAATGTCCTCGCAGGGACTAATAAAGACAAGTCCTCGTAGGGACTAAGTACAAAGATAAATGTCCACGCAGGGACTACATACACACATAAATAAATGTCCACGTAGGGACTTGATTTAAACAATGAAATACAATAATACATATTGGGATTTAACGATCCCGTTTCTTCTTTCCCTTCAGCAAACTTGCCAAACCACTCATGAATCCCTGATTCTTCCTACGCTCACTCTGGAGGTCTCGCTCAACCTTATCCAGTCTTTGACGGAGATCCTCCTGCTCTGGTGGGGAAAACCGTGGTGGCTGGTACTGTAGCGGTGGCTGAGCAGGTACTTGATACCCACGAGCTGGGTGTCCCATTCCCCAAGGGGTTCCATATGGTCCCTCAGGATTATGGGCAAGGTAGTTTGATGCCACTTGGTAAGGATCCTCAGCATAGTTATAGTTATGGTATGCTGGCGGTCCGTATGGGTTGTAAGCTGCCGGAGCAGTAAAAGCAGGGATAAGGTTGCCAAAACCAGGTGATGGCGGTGCAATAGGTGCCGAATTCACCTCTGAAACTAGAACTGAAGGTCCACCCATTTGTGGGTCTTCATATATTGGCGGGTAGTGGCTGCCACTAGAGTGTTGAGGGGAGCTGAAATGAAAATCCCCTCCTCGTGCTGACATCCGTGCACCAGTCCTCCTAGGTCTTGGTGGTGCTGGAGGCGCTAGATTAACTGGCGGCGGTGGAGGCGGTGGCGTGACTGCCACGAAACGTGGATCCCCAGAGGGATCTTGCTGCTGCTGGTGAGGCGATGAATGGTAAGATGGCGTAAAGTACCACTCACACCGGTCGAACCGTGCCTGATGACTATCCGGACCTTGGTATGGTGTTCCGTGAAAAGACGAACCATCAGAGATCTCAACAGGATGGTTCGGGGTTCCGGTTGCAGGCTCGACGGGATCTGTGTCCTCGTCCATGTCCATCGCTTGATCACCTGAAAAATGATCCTCCGGTCCTAGTGGGTTAAAGCCCCCTTGTTCTGGTAGGTAGTCCGCTGGGTTAAACTGGCCCCGAAAGACAGGAGTAGGGTCGTCGAAGGAACGGTGCGATAAGGATCGCTGTAGGGGTATGTATAAAGGTTGCGGGTTGTTGGGCTCATTCTCGGACTGAGGCCCATAGGAGTGATGATATGGAGGCGTTAAGCTATACGCCGTAGATCGTCTGGAAGGCTCCTCATAAATCCTCCAAGGTTCTTGCGGATCTGCACTTCTTGTAGAAGAAGGAGTTCGCCGGCGCGAAGGCCCGGCCTCGTGGTCGTTAGGGGCGCTGATTGGCCCTTTTCCTCGATCTCCTCGCCTGAATCTTGGCGGCATTGCTAAACTTGTTAATATAAACAAGGTAATAACAAGGAAAAATAAAGGACAAAATTTAAATTAAAATAAAAACATTTTGGATTATTCTTATGTTCTTTGTCTAGACTCGAAGATTTAGGAATGTGCAATTGTGTCATTGAGATTAAACACAAAAGGCTAGTGTTTAATTAACTCAACGTTGGCTCTGATACCAACCTATCACACCCCGGATTTCCACGTATTACCTGTGGACCCGGTAGGGGAGTATCGTGACGTGGTTGGTAACATAATAGTCAAACAACACAATATTGAAATGCACAGCGGAAGCAAAGTATAGATTCATTTCAACCAAACAATATTGTAATATTAAGTATCACAAATAGTTGAATATAAATCCACAGGTAGATCAAAATAACTGGAAACAGTGTTCAACAGTCTATGACATCCAAGCTTGCGAGACTTATTGTGGATGCTACGAGAAAAGCCAGCCTATTACGCGTAGTACCTGCACTTAACCTTTTTGAGAAAATACGTCAGTTTACACTGGTAAATACAATTAACCGACTCATTTTGAAAAGAGTTTAAGAAAATTCATTTAAGGCACAAGGCACAAATAATATTTTATAACTTGGGATAATTATTTGAATATAATGCTTGTAAAGGATTTACATGTTTCTTATGCATTCAGTAGCCCGGGTCGAGCCGGGTTAAAGATCAATAGACACACCACATTATTTAAATGAGACACCGACGGGCGTACGCCTACGCCCCGTGCTTAGGTCGTGGCCATTTCGTAAAATGATGCCAGGGATATCCGGGACATGGTCATTAACCCCCCAAAGGCTTTAAGCAAACAAAACAATTTAAACGAGACATCTCAATACTTTAACCATCATACAATTAAAGTTTCAATGCCCGACCAAGCGGTATTTTATATACCGTACCCCAAGCCCGTATAGGGAAATAAGTTAAAAGTATTTACCTGAGCAAGTATAAATCAAAATCAGCGAGTGCAAGTATCTTTTACCGGGTCTCCTATTCTGGAACGAAGGTTTATAACAACCTATTAGAATCCTAACGGGTCTTTAATTAAGCTTAAGCTTAGACCGGTTAGTTTTAAAGATACGGTTCGTACGCACGATTAAGCGAAGACCGGATAGAATGTGATTTAGACCCGACAAGTTTGAAGACTTGCTTAATATGGGTATAATATACACATTCTGGATTTTGAGATAAAACCGATAAGGTTTGACCCGTTTCGGCTAATTTATGTAAACTAGTTACATAAACCGAACCGAACGCGCATGAAGCGTAACGGGTAACCATAAGATTCCTAAACAGGTTTCCTAAGTTAACATGCCTTAAATATGTTGTGATATTAGTAGGATACCTTCCATTATGCCCAAAACGAGTTCAATCTCATATTAAGCCCCGTAGGGGTATTTTGGTCATTTTAAAGATTATAAAAGGGATCAATTAAGCTTCTGTGATCCGGGTCTGAATAAATCAGTAAAATAGTTTATTTTAACTTGGTATATCAGTTGGTGTTAAGTCCTATGTGGCAAAATGGTTTTAAACCCTTACTTTGCGCTTAATACGCGTATAACGGCGTTTTAAGCGATTTACGGTTTAAAATAGTATTCTGAGTTTCCAGGTTAGTTCATAAGGTTCAAAACACTTCATTTATTATTTAAAATCAGTAGCAATTGGATTGGTAGCAAAAGGACTTGTAAAACTCATTTTATGGCCGAAAAGGGCATATTCGGTATTTACCGAATCAAGGCACTAATCCTAGCTTATGATCAGTTTAAAAATAATTAAAAATCTTCAAAAATCCCAAAATATTATATTACATCAGTGGGTAAAAGTTTTGGTGTCAAAGATTGGGTTTAGATAGGCTTTACGCTAATGACGCCGTTTAATCACTAAGAAGCGTTCTAATTACGTCATTGAGCATAACTCCTAATCTATATGTCCAACTGATGTAAAAATTTACAGACATGTTTAATAATCAGTAACTAAGATGATTGTACTTTCATATTTCCAAAATTTTTGTTTTATGGACATAAGGGAATTATGGTCAATATTTAAGCACTTAACGGAAACGTCGGACAATCGAGGGTTCAAGTGGTATAAACGCAGAGGGTTATACCAACATGTAACTAGGTCCTAATGGAACTTTAAGGCATGTCTAAACCTATCAAAACCGGGTCAGAACCGAAGTCAAAGCAGAAAGTCAAACTATGGGCCCTTCGGTTCCGAATCGATCTTAAACAGAAAGTTGTCGAATCAAATAAGCTTAGACAAGTTCTTATACTTATTATCAGATTATATGAATGATAAAACAGGTTACACGCCTTCTATATCGCTAATTACGCGTTTAATGGTTCTGTTGACTTTTTCGTAAGAAGTTTGACCCGTCATTTGACCCAGTTAGATCGGGAATCAGAGGGTGCCCTTTTAAGGGTTAATTGCCCACATAATTACCAACTTATAACAACTTTCATTTCGACAAAACACTGGGCCGTTTGTGTTTTATCGTTAAGTCAAACCGTAATTACGACGGTTTGACTTTTAAGTTAAATACTAAGCATAACTTAATTAGAGAAGGTTAAACATACTTACACGTGTCTAATGGATGATTAGGAAGGCTTGAGAATGGTCCTTATGCTCCAGAAGTCTTCAAGAAATGCAGATGAGAAGTGTGGTTGAAATGTTGCAGCATAACAACCTTATATAGTGACTTTGATCATCATAGATTGTTGCCAAAGGAGTCTATACAAGTCCCTTGATCAATTACATGTTCCCCTAAGGACTAAAAACCAGCCTAGGCAACCCATGGTATGCAAAACTAGTGATCAAAGTCGGTTAAGTGGGCTGCAGGACATCTGTGCATTTTTTCTGATCAGACAAGGCAGTCGCGTAGCGCGACTGCCGGGGTGTTTATGCTCGCGCTACGCGAGCGTGTTGATGACCAGCCAAACAAGTTTCCTTCATTTGCATTTCAGTCCCCGATCCTTCTAAACGTCGCTTTCACTTTAATTCTTGCATTATAACCCTTTAAAATTGACATATAGGGGCTTTAAGACTTATACCCACTTTATGAAGTCCTTGGCCACTTTGTGTTTAGCCGAAAAATCCTAAATTTCCATGTTGACGCTTCTAACCCCTCGCACACGAAATTTATCATAACTTTCTCATACGGTAACGAAACTTGGTGAAATTTTTATGGTGCAATCTAGTGAGCATAATTAATCATTACAAGGCTTCGGGTTTGCTAAAAGGTCACTCAGAGGTATATCTTAACATGTTGACACATTTAACCCCTGTAGTTTGTAACCTCTCATTTTCTTTCACAATTAGCTACGTATGATCCATGATTTATTCGTTTAAGGTTATAAACATCATGTAGGCTTAATGTACAATATAATTATTCCTTGTTGACATTTAGAACCCGTATATTCACATACTTTCCAGGTTTGTCAACTTTAGTCCTTCAAGAATATTCCTACACACGTTCAACTTATGACACGTGTCAACACATTATAGGACGTGAATTTTCGAGGTGTTACAATTTATTAGCCATAATACTTCACAAGTAGCGCTGCACATGTATCTATACTCTGCCTAGGCAGAAGATCTGGATAGAACACTCTGTTTCTTGCTTTTCCAAGAAACCAAAGAGCCACCGAGGAAAATAAAAAAGCCAGTGACAGACCTTCTGCTGTCAATGCATTTTGCCCAATCGGAATCTGCGAAGGCAGTTAGGTGAAAAGAATTGGTTTTTTTACATAATCCTGGTTCCAGGGGCACCCTTTAGGTACCTTAACACTTTGAAGGCAATCGGAGTGTGTGCCTCAGTTGGTTTGTGCATAAATTGAGATAAATAATGTACTGAATAGGCTATGCCAGGTCGAGTGTGCGACAAATAGATTAGCTTACCAACCAGCTTTTGATATTGTGTAATGTCAACAGCGTCGTTTCCGTTTTTGTTAAATTTGTTAGAACATGATTTTTTTTCTATGGGGCAACTAATTTGGTTTGCTCCCACTCAACCCATATTCATTCAATAAGTCCATGTAGTACTTTCTTTGTGAAAGGCACACACCCTAATTGGTTTTTATAACTTCGATTCCAAGGAAGAATTTCAACAACCCAAGATCTTTGATCAAAAATTCAGTTTTTAAAAACTCTTTAACCTCATTAACCTTCCCTTCATTATTCCCGGTTAGAACAATATCATCGATGTAGACAAGTAGGACAATAAAGACTTCCTTTTTTGACATGACAAACATAGAATGATCACATTTGGACTGAACGAACCCAATTTTAACTAAGGCTTCTTTGATCAGAAATTCAGTTTTTAAAAACTCTTTAACCTCATTAACCTTCCCTTCATTATTCCCGGTTAGAACAAAATCATCGATGTAGACAAGTAGGACAATAAAGACTTCCTTTTTTGACATGACAAACATAGAATGATCACATTTGGACTGAACGAACCCAATTTTAACTAAGGCTTGAACAAGTCTTTCATTCCACATACGTGGGGCCTGTTTGAGGCCATATGAGGACTTATTCAACCTGCAGACTTTGTTTTGGTGTTTGACACTTAGCCCATCAGGAAGGTTCAAGTAAACTTCTTCCTTAAGATGTCCATAAAGGAAGGCATTATTAACATCAAGTTGATATAATGGCCAATTATTCTGGACAGATAAACTAATAACACATCTAACAGTGACCATTTTAACAACAGGGGAGAAGGTTTCCTCAAAGTCTATACCTTCTCATTGGTTAAACCCTATAGCAACAAGTCTGGCCTTGAACCTATCGATTTCACCCGTGGATTTATATTTGACTTTAAACACCCATTTACACCCAATGGGTTTTTTTCCACTAGATAGATCAACTATATCCCAGGTGTTATCTCTATGAAGGGCTGATAACTCATCATTCATAGTATCAATCCATCTATTATCCTTAAGTGCGTCTTTATAAGTGTTTGGTTCAGTGATTTTATTAACATTGGCAGCAAGACAAATATTTTCACTAGGTAAGTTGGAGTAATCAACGAATTTTTCATAGCTATACTTAGTATGTCCTACCACAAAGTCATTAAATCTTTTTGGGGTAGACATAGATCTGGACGATCTCCTAGTGTTTGAATACCCTCGGGAAGGTTTGATTCATCATTGACACTGCTTGACTCAGCCCTCATAGGACCAGGTTCAACATTTGAGGGCTCATGGTTGTCAAACACATCATCAGACCCAAATGACTGCTGAGCATCGCTCACCACAGTGGATTCAACCTCATCACTGTGTTGCTGAGTCTCAACAGGCGAATCAGTGACACCATTCTCTTCATCATCGGTATTTGTATCACTTGAAGTTTCAAAGTTGTCGAAAAAGTTTAGTTGGTTTAAAAGGTTTGTATTGATTTGAGCAGGGGAAATATTTTTGAAAGGGAAAACTGTTTCATGAAAGCTCACATCTCTAGAAAAGATGAATTTCTTTTGGTCTAGACTCCAGACCTTATATCCCTTTTTAAAGTTAGAGTACCCCATAAAAACACATTCTCAGCTCGTTCCTTGAGTTTATCAGAGTTGTCTAGAACAGTAAAGAAACAAAGACAACCAAGAACTTTCAAGTGGTCAACAGAAGGTTTGCACCTAAACAACATTTCATAAGGAGAACTACCATGTACCACAGAAGAAGGAAGCCTGTTAATTAAGTAGGAAGCAGTAAGCACACATTCAGACCAATATTTAAGAGGGACTTTTGACTGAAATAATAAAGCTCTCGCAACATTTAGCAAGTGTCTATGTTTTCTCTCCACAACACCATTTTATTGTGGGGTATACGTACATGAGGTTTGATGAATGATTCCTTTTGTTTTAAGAAAATCAGACATTTGAGAGTTAATGAATTCTGAACCATTATCACTCCTAAACACTTTGATGTTAACTTCAAATTGAGTTTTGACCAGATTGTAAAAGCTTTGTATGTTTCCAAAGACTTCAGATTTGGACTTCATTAAATAGACCCATACGAATCTGGTAAAAGTCATCAACGACAGTGAGAAAATATTTGTACCCATCTATACCAGTGACTTTATATGGACCCCAAACATCCAAGTGTACCATATCCCCTACTTTAGTTGACCTATGGTCACTTAGAGGAAAAGGTACCATGTGTTGTTTGGACTTGTGACAGATGTCACAAGGGTTGATAACATTAGTCTCAGATTTAATTTTTAAAATTTTTAACACTTGTTCAGCAGGGTGACCCAGTCTAGAGTGCCAGAGCTTTATGTTTTCAGTCTTACTCAAGCAAGAGAAAGTAGGTCCTAGGGAGTTACCACAAAAATACAAACCCTCAGTTTGTCTACTAGTCACCATACCAGTCACCAGGGTTTTCTTTGAGCATAAATCCTAAATGTAACAAGTGTTTTCATCAAATATAACTCCAAGTTTATTGTCATTAGCTAGCTTATACACAGAAATGAGATTCACATAGTATTCAGGCACAACAAATACATCTTTCAAAATCACAGAATCTGATAGCTTAAAACATCCAATTTTAGTGACTTTAGCATCTGTCCCACTAGGATGTTTAATAGTTATATTATATTCAGAAACATCAACCAAGTTAAACATATTTTCACTCGACATAACCATGTGTTGGTTTGCACCAGAGTCAATGATCCAATTCAGATTCTGTGTTGAAGAGCCTATAGAGTTAAAACAGAAAAAAAAAATTGTTGTCTCCTAGAGAAGAGAAGGAATTAAAGCATTTACCTCCTACATTGGACCTATTAGTGTCTTCTGTTTTATTTTCATTCAGCAACCCTAGCAACTTAGAAAACTGATCAGCAGACAGAGAATTCAAGGAACTAGCACTTTTATCACTCATAGAGTTATTCACAGAAGGACCATTACTGTTACTAGCAGAGTTATTAGACCTAGACCATTGACCATTTTGATTTGGTTTTTGTCTATAATTGAGAGGATAGCCATGTAGCTCAAAACATTTATCAACAGTATGCCCCATTTTATTGCAATGAGTACATTTAAGATTAGGATTAGGGCCCTTGTTAAACTTTTTCTTGTTGTCATTAAAATTATTTGATTTAGCAACAAAACCAACATTAGGAATTTTTGATCCACTATTTGATCCTCTATGAGATTCTTCTCTAGAAATAATAGAGAAGACAGTTTTGATAGTTGGTAGAGGATCCCTAGTCAATAGATTTGTCCTAACAGGTTGATAAATATCATCAAGACCCATCAAGAACTGCATAAGTTTGATTAACTGATTGAACTCATTGAATTTAGTAAAAGCATTGCAAGTATAAGAAGGCAACTGTAACATGGCATCAAATTGTTTCCACATAGTGTTGATTTTATGATAATACTCAGACACACTAGAGCCATTTTGACTTACTGAATTGATTTTCAGATATAAACTAAACACAACAGACCCATCAACTTTATCATAGGTATCCTTTAAATCATCCCAGACTTCATAAGCAAGTTTTGAATACACTTGACCAACATATAGCTCATCAGATACAGAATTCAGAATCCAGGTTAGAACAATTGAATTACAGCGATCCCACTGACTAGAAAGGACATCTTTGGTTTTTGATTTAGCACATGTTCCGTCAATAAACCCTAATTTGTTCTTAGCCATTAGAGCAAGTTTCATAGCATTTGACCAGACCACATAATTTTCAGTCCCTTTTAGTTTTATGTTAACTATTGTGAGACCACTAGAGTCACTAGAATGGATATATAAAGGGTCACTAGCATCAAGTTTGCTAATCAAGGTCATAGAAGGATCAATTTTATCACCCATATCAGCAAGTTAAGCAGACAAAAGCACAAAATATACCACGGATAGGACAAAACAGATAAACAAATAAGCAGACAAAGCCAAACATAGTAGATAAATAAGAAAAGCAAAACCAAATAAATGGACCGACGAAGCCTGGACAAAGGTCCGATCAGAGGTTTGTCACTCAAGGTGCCTCCGTAGACGGTAACCAGGGAGCCACAACACAACAAACCAAACCAGACAAAATGCAACAGAGTGAACTCTCTCTGTGTCCCAAATCAAGCCGGTCTTGCCTAAAACCCGGTATCAAAATGCCTAGACACACGACTCAGTGATGCAAGAGTAAAAAATAAATAAAAGAGAGAGAGAGAGAGGGAACGATCTCACAGTGGGTGCTCGCTTGAATGGATCAGGCTTGTAACCTTCACTTAGGGTTACAAGTGCCTGATCAGAGGACCAGATGCTATTCCTGTTGGTTTGCCCGAAATGGGACCAACGAGGATCTTCTTCAGCAACTCGAGATGAAACCCCAGGTAAGGGTTTCAATTACTTTATGGCAGTTCCGTCACGGAAGATCAAAACACCCAGAAACAGACTTCCAAAAACCCTAGAAAATTAGGGTTTCACACTTCAAGACCACCACCGTCTCCACTAAGCAAAGAATACTCCGGAAACAGGACCGACACAAGGGAAGCCGCCGTTGAGACGAAACCCTAGATTGGAAGGAAACAAACAGCCGGAACCGTGAATCGCAGCGGAAGGGTCACCAGAGCACCGAATCAACCTCGGGGCTCTGATACCATGTCACAAATCTCAGATCTAATAAAAAGCACAGATTTATTCATATGAAACAAGAACAGTTACATCAAAAAGTTTATCCAGTCATCACAGATTGATTGGTGAACAAGATGAACAAGATCAGTAGCAACAGCAATAAAGCTCTAAACTCTCACGTATTTTACTTGTGAGGAACAATGGAGACAAAGGACACTAAGGATAGAGATGCGAGCTGAGATGATGATAAACGCCAACAATTGAGCCTTCTTATGCGGAGCATAACCCTAGACAGCTGGACCCCAGCTGGAGAAGCCCAAAGGAGAAGCAGGCCAGCGACTGAAAGCAGCGGCCCAAAAGGAGAAGCAGGCTGCAATTGAAAGGAGCGGCCCAAATATAGCAAACCCAAAGCAACCTCAACAAAAAACGCTTATTAGAACATTGTATAAAAATAACAAGGCACATTTAACTGATATTAGGCACATTTAACTGACATTTTAACAACCCCAAACATTGTGGTTTTGTTTTTTTTTCTCTAAATCATGTCTTGTTCAGGAAACGAAGCTAGATATAAGAAACCCTTAAAATAAGTCGGTCATACTTACTGGTAAGTGGTAATATAACCCCATTGGTTTCTCAACAACACAAAGTTGCAGGATGGATACTTAACTACAACTAGAAAGACGATTATATCGACTTCTTTTGTAACGCATTAATTCTTTTAGTTTTGTTTTTGAATTTGGTAGGTTCTACTACATTATGGACTGGTGAAGAAGATTGATGATGCTGGAGAATTCATATATAGTCGAAAATAAATGAAGCATTCACCACATCTCTTGCTATTTCTTTAGTCTCGAATGTGTCTTTGAATGAAATTTTTGGCTCCTTTCAGGGGCGCAGCTTAGGCTACGTCCGAGGGGGCGCCCGACCCCTCGAACTTTTCGATGCGTAGTGTTATGAATAGTACTTTCATATAGAAAATTTTTAGGTATATACGTTTCCACCCCCGGTTTTGGAAAAATGGAGGGGGAGGGGGGGGCGAAGCTTCGCCACTGGCTCCTTTTACATGTTTCATGGATACTTGAACTTCATCCTGCTGTAGTGTAATTGTTTTGTTCGGTCTGCAACTTTTAATATCTATTTCAAGGATGCTGATTAATCAAAACAACTTTTTTATATAAGCTCACTAGTGATAATAGAATCCAACCACTCCACATCTTTAAAATAGGTTGATAATGTCCCAATACTCAAAACGTTTAATCAATTTCTTTTTTGTTTGAACCATTTAATAACTATTATATATTTTTATAAACTTTGGGTTAACTTGATATAAAGATTCTTTATCACACCGACCTTCCTTCTTTTCTCCCCCTTTCCTTCTTGCAACAACAATTCCGTTACTTTCAAAACTTCGGGACCATATAATTTATTAAAATAGTAAATTATGTTGAATATTATATAAAAATTGTCATTAAAAAATACAATTGTTACATATCGTGTAAGAGTAAACTTAATAAAATATTTTTCTAAACAAAAAGTGTAGGAATCCGTTCGTGTAAAATAAATAAAATAATTTATTAACTTGAAATACAAGAACAATAACAGAATTACAACTGAAAGTAAGTACAATTACAACTGAAAAAGGGAAAAACAAAGACAGAAAACTCGAACAGAAAAACTGTTCTTGGCTGAGGATCGTGTTAGACACGGGTCCCTTAAAACAAATTTCGTGTCTCCCAGGAGAACACGTTTGTTTCCAGGATACAACAGCCGCAAGCAGTTGCACTGCCGGTCTTGACTCCAACCCGAAGGTATACCTTGAAGCTTGAAAGAAACTGAAGAATTCTGCAGAGGGGAAAGAGATAGCTGGTAATTTTCGGTGTATTTCATCTAGTGAAAGGAGCCTCCTATTTATACACCAGGTTGAACTCGAAACTGAAAAATAAATTAAATGGGAGAATTAAACTGCATTAGACGTCTTTAATGCACTTTAATTCGTCACTTAATTCTCAGTCAAACGCATTAACTTTGTCAGTTTCGAATGCTGAAATGTAACTGCACAGCATTAACTGCTGATGGAAGCTTCTGCACGCGCGTGCGCGCAAGTCACACTCGTGCGCGCGCGCCCAGGTCTGCACGTTCCATGCGCGGTGCGTCCACTTGGCTCACTGCCATGCGCGCGTGCGCCATACTCACTCGGGTCCATGCGCGCCTGCGCGCGTGTGCCACGTCACCTGTGAGCCTCTACGACCACGCCACACAGTCGCGCCGTTTTGGCTCACTTTGGTGCGCCGCGCACGTCACATCAGGCCCATGCACCATGCGCCTCCATGGCATGTGTACTCGCGCGCGAACTGCCACGTCATGCGCCTCGAACCTTCACACCACTTGGTCCTTGCAGCCTCTGTGATCCACCACGCGCACATGGTCAAAAATACAAAGGCGGCTCGCGGCGATGCGAGTGTGCGAAGTGCAAAGTGCGCCATCAAAGCGCCACATTGCGCCTCATCGCCCACGCCACGCGCGCGCGCGTGTGCGAGTGCGAGTTAGGGTGCTCCGCACCCTTCGCGAGTACACTAGTGAGTGCTTCCATGAAACAATAAGGATGGAGAGTTCCCACTTAAATACCCCTTTAAGTTCCATCTCTCATCCGATGTGGGACAAGGTGCCACTTTCCCACTTTTTCAGCATTCAAGTTTCAAACACCAAACTTTGAGCATCGATATCTCATTCATCTTAGCTCCGTTTTGGACGTGGTTTAGTTCGTTACGAAGCCCTTCCGACATAGAACACAAACCCATAAATAAATATATAAAACCCGCTCATTTTATTATATTTATTTCTAGTCCAAAATAGGAAAAAAATCATTTTCCTATATTTGTGAAAAATGTTATTTTCACAAAATTTCCAACAATCCCCCACATGAATAGAAATCGATCTATCAAGTTTCAACGATACACGTTCAACAGTTGAGCATTGCAAGATAGGTAGGTGTAACCTTTGAACCTTCTTTTGTGAAGCATACTTAGCCTCCTAGGGTCTTGTAGACGCGGGGTCTTTGAACAATCCCCCATTTATGTAGGCGACAATATACATTCACACAATACTCTCCCTAGTCGAGTTAAGACCTCATGGTTGTGTCCGTTCATGGTCATGGAACACGTTCCTGGTTCTGCGAGAGCTCTAGGATTTGTGCCTCCCCACAAATCCATTCGAAGCGACCCCACTTCTCTCTAACATAGGTGATTCCTCTGAATCATTAAAAGCATCATGGTTAATTTGGATTTCCTCAAAATCCTTAACCTCAACATGCTTAACCTTTCCTTCATGTCACTGATTGGAATGGACTAGGAAGTATACAACTCCCTTTATTGATTTTTGGGGCACCCCCCCCCCCCCCCACAGTGACTCCCTTTGGGTTTATGATTAAGTTTGCCTATTGAACCTAGATCTTGGGATCTCCAGTCAACTAGGTTAGGTTTCCCTCATATTCCCTTCATCTATGGGCTTTAGCCCCATTCCTCTTGACAACCTATACACCTTATCTGTGCTTAAGCCTTTCGTTAACGGGTCCGCAATGCTCTCATTTGACCTCACATAGTCAATTGAGATAACACCCGTTGAGATAAGTTGTCGTACCGTGTTGTGTCTACGTCGAATGTGCCTTGATCTGCCATTGTACATCATGTTTTGTGCTCTAGCAAGAGCAGACTGATTGTCACAATGTATGCAGATCGCCGTCAACGGCTTTGGCCATCTCGGAATATCTTCCACAAATTGACGTAGCCACTCCGCCTCTTCCCCGCTCTTATCTAAAGCGACGAATTCGGATTCCATCGTGGATCTCGCTATAACCGTTTGCTTGGAAGACTTCCAAGCTATAGTTGCGCCAGCAAGTGTAAACACGTAACCACTTGTGGATCTGTGATCCTTTATATCCGATATCCAGTTCGCGTTAGTGTATCCTTCGATCACTGCTGGATGACGGGTATAATGCAATCCATAGTCTCTCGTGTATCTTATGTATCTAAGCACCCTCGTGATAGCTTTCCAATGATCCTCGCTCGGATTACTGGTGTATCTACTTAGCCTGCTCACTGCATATGCTAAGTCGGGTCTAGTACATGTCATTAGATACATGAGACTACCAATGATCCTTGAGTACTCTAACTGAGAAACACTCTCGCCTCTATTCTTCCTTAGGCGTTGGGTATTATCAATTGGAGATCGAGCTATACTCGTATCGTCCGAATTGAATTTCCCAAGGATCTTTTCCATGTAGTGAGATTGACTCAACACAAGACCATTTTGGGTTCTAGTGATTTTTACACCAAGAATCACATCCGCGAGACCCATGTCTTTCATGTCAAACCTCGCTTTCAACATGTCTTTCGTTGACTTGATCATGTTATCATCACTCCCGATGATAAGCATATCATCTACATAAAGACATAAAATCACATAACCTCTTGGTGTGTCTTTAAAATAAACACACTTGTCGCACTCATTTATTTTGAAACCATTGTCAATCATGACATGATCAAACTTTTGATTCCATTGTTTTGGAGCTTGCTTCAAGCCATACAAAGACTTGACCAATTTACATACTTTGCCCTTGTTTCCAGGGGCGGAAAAACCCTCAGGTTGTTCCATGTAAATTTCTTCTTCTAAATCGCCATTTAGAAATGCGGTCTTTACATCCATTTGGTGAACTTCCAAATTTCTTAGAGCCGCAATTGCAAGAACCAATCGTATAGAGGTTATTCGCGTTACAGGCGAGTAAGTATCAAAGTAGTCTAGATCCTTTTGTCTAAATCCTTTGATCACTAACCTTGCCTTGTATTTATCAATACTTCCGTTGGCTTTCATCTTCCTTTTGAATATCCAACGATATCCAAGTGGTTTACAACCAGGTGGAAGATCTACTAACTCCCAAGTATGATTTTGCAATATAGAATCAATTTCATTCTTAATTGCTTCTTGCCATTGAGGTCCTTCCGCGGAGGTAACCGCTTCGCGGTAGGTATTGGGCTCACCCTCAACCATATAGCTCATGAAGTCTGGACCAAAGGATTTTTCAACCCTTTGTCGTTTACTTCTTCTAAGCTCACCCTCCTCGACCTCAGGTCGTTCATGTCTTTCATCTATCCTCGTAGATGAACTTGGTCCTGCTTCATCTAACCATGTAGACGAACTTGGACCTGCTTCATCAACCGCTCTTGATGAAAGCGCATGTGTTTGTCCTAACATAGGAAACACATTCTCAAAATATGAGACGACATTAGGATTTGCCTCTATGATAGTGTGTTTGTGTACATCGGGATTCTTGGACTCATGTACAAGAAAACGATGCGCACTACTTTGATGTGCATATCCAATGAAAATGCAATCAACAGTTTTGGGTCCTATCCTAAGAGCCTTAGGAGGTGGTACAATCACCTTAGCTAGGCACCCCCACACTTTCAAGTATTTGTACGAAGGCTTCCTTTTTCTCCATAACTCATATGGAGTTTCGTCCCTATTTTTCAAAGGTATCTTGTTCAAAAGATAGTTTGCTGAGAGAATGGCGTCCCCCCACATTTCTCGGTTCACTCCCGAGCTTATCAACATGGCGTTCATCATTTCCTTCAATGTGCGGTTTTTTCGTTCCGCAACGCCATTTGATTGTGGAGAATAAGGAGGTGTACACTCATGTACAATGCCACTTTTTGCGCATAAATCCGCAAAAGGTGCAACATATTCACATCCTCGATCGCTTCTTAAAGCTTTTATCTTCTTTTTAAGTTGATTCTCAACTTCATTTTTGTACAAGATAAACTTCTCTATTGCTTCGTCTTTACTCTTTAGTAAATACACGTAGCAATATTAAGTACAATCATCAATAAACTTGATGAAGTACTTATTTCCTCCACGCGTGGGAACCGCTTTTAAATCACACACATCGGTATGAATTAAATCAAGGGGTTTGGTTATTCGTTCAACCGATTTAAACGATGATCTCGTAAGTTTGGATTCAACACATGTCTCGCATTTGTGATTAGACTCGATATGGAATGTTGGTATCAAGTTTAATTTAATTAAACGTCGTAATGAATTAAAATTTACATGCCCTAGTCTACCATGCCAAACATTAGAAGACTCAATCATGTAAGTAGAGGTAGAATTTTCATTCATTTTCTTGTTTTGGTTTACAACCATTACATTCATTTTAAACATACCATTAAGGGCATAGCCCTTTCCAACAAACATTCCACGTCTAGACAAGACAAAATTGTCCGATTCAAACACTAGACGAAATCCAAACTTGTTGAGCATCCATCCCGGCACGAGATTCTTCCGAATCTCTGGGACATAAAGCACATTGGTCAAGGTAAGCTCCTTGCCCGAAGTCATCTTCAAAACGACCGTGCCTTCCCCCTTGATGCTTGCGGTAGCTTTATTCCCCATATAAAGCTTTTCTTCACCCGAAGCTTCCTTGAATGTAGAGAAAAGAGCCTTGTCTCCACAAACATGGCGGGTTGCACCCGTGTTAACGAACCATCCTTTTGGGTTTTCACCCATTGCGTTGACTTCTTCAATCATAGCCGCTTCCTCGGTTATCATTGCAATCAGAGGCATACCATCCTCATCAACCATATGCGCACGCTCACGCTTAGGTTTATTGCATTGGTTAGCACGGTGCCCCGTCTCGTTACAATTGTAACAAGTACCTTGGAAAGGCGCAGGCTTCTTTTTCACAGCCCCCTTTTTAGGTCCAAGGTTGTTAACCTTTGCTTTCCCTTTGTTGTCCTTTTTACCCTTGCCTTTCTTTCCCTTTGAGGACTCCCCAACTTCCACCATGTTTGCCTTAGCCGAAGCTTGCAAAATGGTGCCTTTTTGGGCCACCCTGTTTTCTTCTTCTATACGAAGACGAAGAACAAGGTCCTCGACCGACATTTCCTTTCGCTTGTGTTTAAGATAATTCTTAAAATCCAACCAAGCAGGAGGTAATTTTTCGATCATGGCTGCCACTTGAAAAGTTTCGCTAAGTACCATTCCCTCAGCATGGATGTCATTTAGTATAATTTGCAACTCTTGGACTTGGTTCATAACAGACTTGTTATCAACCATTTTAAAGTCCAAGAAACGGGCGACAACAAATTTCTTTGTTCCCGCATCCTCCGTTTTGTACTTTTTATCCAAGGACTCCCATAATTCTTTGGAAGTCTTGATATTATAGTACACATTATACAAGGCATTCGAGAGACCGTTGAGTACGTAGCCTCGACATATAAAGTCAGAGTGCTTCCATGCCTCTACCGCGCTCAGAGCCTGAGCATCGGTCTCCCCTTCCGCAGGTTGGGGAGCGGTCTCCGTTAAGAACCTCGCAAGGTTCATGGTGGTCAAGTAGAAGAACATCTTCTGTTGCCACCTCTTGAAGTGGAGACCCGAGAACTTCTCGGGTCGTTCAGCATGATTTGCCACTGTGGACGCTCCCACAGTGTTGGCAGGGGTTCCAACGACAACATTAGTGTTGCTCGTGTTCACATTTTCAGTCGACATTCTGAAAAAGTTTCAAGAAAACAAGTTAAATTCTGTTTTCAAACTAATAAAGACGCTACTTTATTATTATTAGGAGTTCAAAAAATTCAGCCGTGTAGCTTCTAAGTCCAACTTTGAAGACTACAACAGTAGGATTTTTAGAACTTCAGCGACAGAAAGGAGTAGAAGCAGATTCTGTTTTGACAAAGTCGCTACTTTGAATCAAAACAGGAAGAAAATGTGTTTTTTAAAACACAACTGTATGAATTCAAAACTGGTTCGAATTCACAACAGAAAATATTTGTGATTCTACACGAACGGTGTTTTAAAAAAATTGTTTTAAGATTGTAGGAATCCGTTCGTGTAAAATAAATAAAATAATTTATTAACTTGAAATACAAGAACAATAACAGAATTACAACTGAAAGTAAGTACAATTACAACTGAAAAAGGGAAAAACAAAGACAGAAAACTCGAACAGAAAAACTGTTCTTGGCTGAGGATCCTGTTAGACACGGGTCCCTTAAAACAAATTCCGTGTCTCCCATGAGAACACGTTTGTTTCCAGGATACAACAGCCGCAAGCAGTTGCACTGCCGGTCTTGACTCCAACCCGAAGGTATACCTTGAAGCTTGAAGGAAACTGAAGAATTCTACAGAGGGGAAAGAGATAGCTGGTAATTTTCGGTGTATTTCATCTGGTGAGAGGAGCCTCCTATTTATACACCAGGTTGAAATCAAAACTGAAAAATAAATTAAATGGGAGAATTAAACTGCATTAGACGTCTTTAATGCACTTTAATTCGTCACTTAATTCTCAGTCAAACGCATTAACTTTGTCAGTTTTGAATGCTGAAATGTAACTGCACAGCATTAACTGCTGATGGAAGCTTCTGCGCGCGCGTGCGCGCAAGTCACACTGGTGCGCGCGCGCCCAGGTCTGCACGTTCCATGCGCGGTGTGTCCACTTGGCTCACTGCCATGCGCGCGTGCGCCATACTCACTCTGGTCCATGCGCGCCTGCGTACGTGTGCCACGTCACCTGTGAGCCTCTACGAGCACGCCACACAGTCGCGCCGTCAAAGCGCCACATTGCGCCTCATCGCCCACGCCACGCCACGCGCGTGGCGAGTGCGAGTTAGGGTGCTCCGCACCCTTCACGAGTACACTAGTGAGTGCTTCCATGAAACAATAAGGATGGAGAGTTCCCACTTAAATACCCCTTTAAGTTACATCTCTCATCCGATGTGGGACAAGGTGCCACTTTCCCACTTTTTCAGCATTCAAGTTTCAAACACCAAACTTTGAGCATCGATATCTCATTCATCTTAGCTCCGTTTTGGACGTGGTTTAGTTCGTTGCGAAGCCCTTCCGACATAGAACACAAACCCACAAATAAATATATAAAACCTGCTCATTTTATTATATTTATTTCTAGTCCAAAATAGGAAAAAATCATTTTCCTATATTTGTGAAAAATGCTATTTTCACAAAATTTCCAACAAAAAGAACATCCTTAAATTGTATTTTTAATCAATAGTTCATTTTTAAATATCTTGGGCTTGTTATGTATGCTATATACGTTAGATCCATCAAGTTAATTACAAGTGTGTATGTTATATACGTAAGATCCACGGACTAATTTGTTCACGTCTTTTTAATGTTAACCTTTTATATACACATAAGTAGGTTATGTGTAAGTAATGTAATATACCATGAATTATACATGTGTAGATTCTTTAAATAGCTGAAGTTTGATCATATTTCCACTAAAAACTTGAAAATCACTATCAACCAATCACTTTTTTATTTAAGTTTTTTTTTCAATTCTTTATTTAAAAGATTAGTATTTAAAAAATTTATATGTATCTATGGAAGTTACATGCAGTAAGTATCTCTCAAATGAGGTATATATATGTAGCTTACTAGCTTCATATATGTATCTCGTAAACTAAATATAGTATTTTTTATATAAATATTTTTTGTTGTTCTCAAAGATCAATAACATTTAAAAAGAATGAAAAAATAAAATAAAGAAATTATTGGTTGATAACGGTTTTCTCAAGTTTTTAAATATTTTATAGAATTTCTTATGATCTGTTCTCCCTCTCTCACTCTCTCTTTCTCTATATAATGTGTGATTAAAAGCTGTTGTGTGTCAAGAAATTCATTACCCTTATAAAGTTTCAACTTAATCACATAAAGACTATAAGATTGTAACGTATAGCTAGAACATTAATAGTAATCATTAAGTATTGGTTGCTATAAAGCCAATATGAAAATATGTACATAGTTTTGTAAAAAAGAAGGTGGGTGGGGTTAAAATGTAGAAACTCATGACTTAGAGACAAAAAATAAAACTTAATAAAGCGTAAAAACCGGCTTTTAAATACACAAGAACATAGATATTGTAGACACGGTTTTGCGCACAGAGATGTATCACGAACACAAATATTTTGCGTATAAATATACAACAATAGATGTGGCAACGTACAACTGGCCTATTGCTAATTACCTTTTCAAGACAAGTGGTGTATCTCGTGTAAGTGTGCCATATGTCAGTATCATGCTTCTTATGCCCCCTCTAACGATACCTGTTAGACAATTATTGAATACGGCCCGATTGTGCAGAATTGTGGTCGGCCCGCGTTGAACCTAAAACATGTTGGTTTTGGGCTCTGGGGTTCTTTTAGGGTTCTCTCTATTACTTGGGAAACAAGTTGTAATTCCCTATATATGTTTAGCCGTGTTAGGGTTGAATTATAGTGAGAGATTATTGTAAATGAGTTATGAGCTATTTTTTCTTGATTATAATAAAAGTGAGTTTACCCTAAATTGTGTTTTTGTTATCAATTCGTTCTTGAATTGGTATCAGAGCCGGCGATCAAGGTTGTACGATTAGTCAGAGAAGATGACAAACTCTGGATCGTCACCGTCGAAGGGAAAAGAACCAGCGCATCAACCTGTTCAATGTCCGATGCTCTCCTCGTCCAACTACAATGTTTGGTTGCTGCGTATGAAGGCAATCATGAAGGTGTATAAGGTATGGGAAGCGATTGAACCGGGATCAACCGATGAAGAAAAGAATAACATGGCGGTTGTTCTTATATTCCAATCGATACCTGAGTCCATGATCATGCATATCAGCGACCTGGATAGTCCTAAAGCTATTTGGGATGCAATCAAATCTCGCAACGTTGGTGCGGATCGAGTCAAAGAAGCCCGATTACAAACCTTAGCAACCGAGTTTGATAATCTGCGCATGAAGGAGACCGATGCAATCGATGATTTTGCCGGGAAACTATCTTGCATAGCCTCGAAGTCGGCATCGTTAGGAGAAACAATGGACGAAACAAAACTCGTCAAGAAGTTTCTCAAAAGTTTGCCACGTGGTAAGTATATCCACATCGTTGCAACCCTTGAACAAACGTTGGATCTCAAAACTATAAAGTTTGAAGATATCGTTGGGAGATTGAAAGCTTATGAGGAACGGTTGAAGGAAGAAGATGTTGTAGAACCACAATCAAAGTTGATGTTCAATAAAACCGAAACATCATCATCTTCGACCAACAATCGAGGCCGAGGTCAAGGAACACGGGGTCGTGGACGGAACCGTGGTCGAGGGAATCGCGGTGGTAATAACTCGAGCCGTTCCAAAAGAGAAGAAGGATCTAGCAACGAAAAAAAACCGAAGCAAAGAAAAAAACCGAGATATGTCCAAAATCCAATGTTACCAATGTGATAAGTTTGGACACTTTTTGTCGCGGTGCCCGGAACGAAACAAAGATGAAGCCCACTTAGCTGAAACCGATGAAACCGATCCTACTGTGTTTATGATAGAAACTCTTCAAGAAACTGTGTTCTTGAAAGAATCAAAGGTGTTACCAAAGAAGCTTGAACTCGGATCCAAAGATGAAGAGATGTGGTATCTGGATAACGGCGCGAGTAATCACATGACTGGTGATATATCATATTTTTCTGAATTAAACAAAAGGGTCAGAGGAAGGGTAAGGTTTGGGGATGATTCTTGTGTTGACATATGTGGAAAAGGGTCAATTCTATTTGAAACCAAAACTGGTGAACAACGGCTATTGACCGATATCTATTATATCCCAAGTCTTAAGAGTAACATTATTAGTCTCGGGCAAACAACCGAGATAGGTTGCGAGGTTAATATGAAAGGCGACACACTTGTGTTGCATGATAACCGGGGAAAGATTCTTATGACCGTAAAGAGAGCCGCAAATAGGCTCTATAAGACTCGACTCAAGGTGGGAAAACCGGTATGTTTACAAGCACGGTTAGATGATGACAGTTGGCTTTGGCATGCAAGACTCGACCACCTTAATTGGGAATCAATTGCTAACATGACAAGAAAGAATATGGTAAATGGCGTACCACCTCTAAGACCCGAAAAGAAGTTGTGTGAAGCATGTTTAGTTGGAAAGCAGACAAGACAACCGTTTCCTCAATCGGCCTCGTTTAGAGCAACTCGTGTTTTGGAGTTGATTCATGGAGACTTATGAGGTCCGGTTACTCCTCCTACGGTGGCGGGCAATAGGTATGTTTTCGTTTTGATTGATGATTACTCACGATTTATGTGGAGTTATTTGCTAAAGGATAAAAGTGAAGCGTTCGAGACTTTTAAGCTATACAAAAGGTTGACCGAAAAACAAACCGGTGAAGTCGTCAATACTCTAAGGACCGATAGAGGGGGTGAGTTTACGTCACATATGTTTAACCGGTATTGCGAGGAGGAATGCATTAACCGGCACCTAACAGCACCATATTCACCCCAACAAAACGGGGTGGTGGAAAGACGAAACCGAACACTAATGGAAATGATGAGAAGCATTTTGAAAGCCCGAAGTGTTCTAAACTATATGTGGGGGGAAACGATTAGACACTCCACATATATAATCAACCGAGTCACTACTAGGACCTTAACCAACACAACACAACACCATACGAGATGCTCAAGAAAAAGAAACCGGATTTGCAATATCTCAGAGTGTTTGGGTGTTTGGCATACCCGAAAGTAGCGAAACCCGGTATAAACAAGCTCGATGATCAAGCAATCTGCTTGGTATATTTGGGAAGTGAACCAGGGTCCGTGTCATACCGACTGTTCAATCCGAAAACTTGGAAAATCGTCATCAGCAGGTGTCGAGATTTTGATGAAAACGCAAGCTGGAATTGGGAGAAACCAACCGAGGTTACTCAGGAATACAAACCCGGCATGTTTTTACTCGATTGGCATGGTAGAATCGAGACAGGGGCTGGTTCCGTAATAGCCGATGCAGCCGAACCAAGTCAGCCGCATCCACCGAGCCCAGAAAACAGTGATTCAGAACAAGTCGACCAAGAGCCAAGCACAGCTGAAAATCCTCATAACCTTGATGAAACAGAAGGGAATGAGAGTGAAGAAGAGTCAAGTGAAGTTGCACAAGTCCAAAACCCGTTGCGAAGATCCAACCGTGCCAAGATGAACCCGGCATGGTTCACCGATTATTTTCTAAAAAACCAGATAGAAACCTTTGAACTGTTACTTTGTTGTATAGGTGAACCAACTAAATTTGAAGAAGCAAATTTACAACCGGAATGGAGGAAGGCTATGAAGGTTGAAATTGATTCCATAGAAAAAAATTAAACATGGAATCTTGTTGATCTTCCGCATGGAATTAAACCAATCGGGTTGAAGTGGGTCTACAAAATCTAGAGAAATGCGGATGGCTCGGTCAACAAATTCAAAGCAAGGCTTGTAGCTAAAGGCTACGTGCAAAAACCGGGAGTGGACTTTGATGAAGTTTTTGCACCCGTAGGAAGACTTGAAACTGTTTGAATGTTGATTTCTCTAGCCGCAAGTGAAGGTTGGGAAGTGCACCATCTAGACGTTAAATCGGCATTTTTGCATGGTGAGTTAAAAGAGCAAGTTTATGTCATGCAACCGGAAGGCTTTGTTAAACCCGGCGAAGAAAGAAAGGTTTACAAGCTTACAAAAGCCTTGTACGGTTTAAGACAAGCACCCCTGTTGGGATTGAACCCTACCAAAGGAACAGATAATTAAAGCCAAAACTGGATCAGAGTAGTGGATCCAGAATAAGCAGATGTTATGCATACAAGTCTCTCCCCTTGAAAGTGGTTTCAACATCTGCTGACCTCCTATCTACTGATCGTACAACTGCTGACCTATAAACTGCTGATCAAGTAAAAGACTGATGGAAGACCAAAGCTCTGCTGTTCAATCTACTGCCTTGAGTCAAGCTCTGCTGATCATGACAAGTACTGTTGGGTTCACATCAGTGGAAGGATGCAGCAGTAGTTTAGATTTCTTAATGTAATGAAATATAATAGCAGTAGTTAGCATAGCAGAGGTTGTATAGATCAGAGGTTAGAGTTTGTTAGGAGATTAGATGTCACTTTCATGGTGACGTCAGCTTAGATGCTTCAGTGGTTTGCTTGTGCCTATAAATAGAACAGTGCTCTGTACTGTTCTATTAGCTCTTTGCAAAATCTTCTTCCTACACGAACAAACACTATGAGCTCAGGCTGAGGGGGAGTTTGTATTCAGACATTGCATTGTAATCGTTATTGAAATAAATTCAATCTTTCGGTTCTTTGTAAAAAATGTTTGATTAAAGCAATTCTCTCGTTTGATTGTGTGCAAAGTTTGTTTCCATCTTAATTCCGCTGCACAACTCATCCATCTTCATCTTAATTCAAACGTAAAAACACAATCAAAACCAAACTCATATCCTAACAATTGGTATTAGAGCATGGACAGTCAAATTTGATTTAACAATCATTTTGACGTAAATAGTTCAGCTCATAAAAGTTGATACTGATAGTTTGTTCGTTTGTGTTGAAAAACAGAGCAAGGTTTAATCACCATCAAAGTTGATTAATCAGTGCCTATAAAACAACCAGGATGACGTCACAATCACAAGATGATAATAATAACATTGGCTCTCTTTTCAAACCACCTACGCTTAAACGTAATGAATACAACATCTGGGAGAGAAGGATGGGTCACATCCTTGCTCAACAGAACACTGGATGTTGGAGGTCTGTTGTTTTTGGTCCCCATGTTCCTATGGTGCCAAGTGCTGAGGATGTAAAGAAGTTCGTTCCTAAACCAACTGAAAACTATACTGAAACTGATTTTCAAAAGTTCGAACTCGATGCCAAAGCATTTAGCATCATAGCATCTGCATTACCAAATGAAATCTATGCTGGACTGTTACACTGTAACAGTGCCAAAGAGCTATGGGATGCACTGAAGGAACAGTTTGGGGGGACAGAAGAAGTTATTGAAAACAATAGGGAAATTCTGAATCAGCAGTATGAAACATTTTGTCACATTAAGGGTGAATCATTGACTCAGCAATTTGAGCGATTCAGTTGTCTCATTAGTGAACTAAGGCTTGTTAAAGTTACATTTCCAAATTCAACTCAAAATAGCAGGTTCCTTAGATCACTACCAGAAAAATGGGATACCATAGCTTTTGTTACTAGAAACTCTGCTAAGTTCAAAGATATGACCCTGACCCAACTTCATGGTAGACTCCTGACCTATGAAAAGGAGTTAAACCAGAAAAAGAAGTTGCAAGAGTCTGGCAAAGTTGCTGATGATTATTCATTCGGTAGCATAGATCTTTTTGGTCAGGAAGAATCTGGTAGCAGTGGTAAGGATCAGGGTTATGATCACTTCATTGATATAACTGCTGGTGGAAATTTTAACAGCCCTGATCCTCACTCTGCAAATTATGCTTTTACTGCAAATTGTGAAAACCAGATGTCAGATAATTTGTGCTTTGAACTCAATGATTTGCAACACTTTGATCCCACTGACTTAGAAGAGATGGACATTTTGCATCAATTGGCTTTGCTTAGCGTAAGAACAAGCAAATTCTACAAACGAACAGGGAGAAAATTCCCAGGGTTACATGGGAATTTAAGGGTGGGGTTGGATAAATCAAAAATTAAGTGCTACAAGTGAAATAGGCTAGGGAACTTTGCTAGGGAATGCAGAAGTCAAAACATTGGTCCAATAATCACTCATCCCAGTTCAAACCCTAGACCACAAAATCAAAGCACTGTGCACTACACCCAATATACCCCTGCAGCACATGTTAACACTGCTCACTATGCTGCTACCCCTGTGCCTGTGCATTATGTCCAAACCACTGTTCCACAAATTCAGTATGTTCAAACCCCTGTCCCTCAGGCACAAGTGCAACCTGTTGCACCTCAAACAGCTGCTCAAGCAGTGGTACAACCAGATCAGCAAAGCTTCTTCACTCAAGGCTTTGTTGACTGGAGCAGCATGCCTGATGAGCTTGGTGATGAAAATTTTGCACTCTATGCTTTTAATGAACCTTCTAATGATGAATTTTGTTTGATGGCATTAGAGTCAATACCAGAGGGGGTAGAAACTGAAGGTGAACAGCTAAGTGCTGAAACAGTGGATGAGGTGACTGAAGCTGTGATTACTGCAGTTGCTGGTGAACTACTGCTGGGAGAAAATTCAGAAACCCTGATTGAACCACTGACAGACCCCTGGTCCAAAGAAGACAAGGAAGAAGAGGAAGAAAAGAGAGCAGGTGAGAAAGAAGTAAGAGCTGATGATGAAGAAAATCATCAATGTGATTGTGCCATGATGGCTGCTGCCAAGGTATCACCTCAAGTTCTTGAAAAAACTGTGTTCAGACAAGTGCAATATTGCATTTGCTAACATCAAAGAGGTAAATGAAAACCTTAGGGATAAAATCTTAACTGATGAAGTCAAATTTGAAAAGTCATTAAAAGAGCTTAGAAACAAATTGGCTGAAAAGGATAAAGAGATCAGCAGTCTCAAAGAAGAGCAAAGTATAACCAAAACTCAACTCCAAACTATGGTAGAAAAATACCAAGTTTGCAAAAAGGAGTTAGAGTCCACCCAAATCACATTTGAGAAATGGGTGGAATCCTGCAAAGGATATGAGGTAATGCTTGAAAAACAGATTAAAAGCAATGTGAAATTTGGTGTTGGTTATAGAAAACATGATGATGAAAACACTGCTTTTGAAAAATTTGTTCAAACCACTGATGTAACCACTGAGTTCATCCTCACAAACAAGAATGGCCAAGAAGTGAAAATCACTGATAAACTTGGTAACAAAATCACACTTAACAGACCAGTGGGATCCTCTACTTTTGAGGAGATTGAGAAATACCAGTTTAAACCCTCATGGTCTGATGAGTGTGACATTCTTGAAAATTTTAAACCCATGGATTTCACAACCACTGATGGTGTTAAAGCTCCAAAAGCTAAAGTCATTCCTCTCAAGGACATCCCAACATAGGTTAAAAAATCTGTTGCAAAGGAGTCTGAAAAGAGAAAGAAGAGAGAAAAGATCAATAACTTGTTTTGTGAATTTTGTGAAAAGAGAAACCATCCAACAAAAGATTGTTTTCATCTAAAAGTATATGATCTAAACAAAACAAGTGTCATTGTTCCAGCTGAAAGCTGCACCATCTATGGTAAAACAAACCACAAAACTCAAGCATGTGTGTATCTCAAAAACTTTGATGTGAAAAGAATGAATACACTGCTAAAACATCTTTGAGTCCATCAACATCATCTGTCAAATTCACCAAGAACCAACCACTGTTTGTGCCAGTTTAAACAGCTGTCACAAAACAGCTGAACCAAACATCTGTCAAAAGAGATGTTCAGGTTACTGATGCACCCCCTGCCAATCAATACAGAAGAGGTAAGGGACAACAATCTTACCAAAGGATTCCACACGTTTATGAGACCTACAAAAGGCCCTCTAAACCTAAAGTGAACAGGCATCCTTTTGGGTATCAACAGGTGATTGGGCAAAACCCACAACAGTGGTTAGAAAGAAACAGTTCTAAAACTGTCCAAACCCCTGACCTAACCACTGTCCATCAATCTGCATCCATCCCAAACACTGTTGAGACCCCATCCAAAGCCTTATTGGCTTTGGAAACCCTACTGAACTAATCCTTTTACTTCATGTGCCGGGAGCTTCTGCATGCTTAGATAGCCTTTGGTATGTAGATAGTGGAGGCTCCACGCACATGACAAGATGTAAAGCCCTACTCAAAGATTTCAAAATCCATGGAGGGGGTGATATATCCTTTGGGAATAATAGTAATGGGAAAGTTCTGGGGTCTGGTACAGTGCAGTCTGGAAATGTAAAATTTGAAAATGTCAATCTGATAGACAATCTGAAATTCAACCTTCTGAGTGTGTCCCAAATGAGTGACAAAGGGTTTGGGTCATTCTTCACAAAAGATTGTTGTTGGATTGTTGGACCAGAAATGGTTAAAAAGATTGAAGAAATAATAAAAACTGGAAAAACTAAACTTGTTGCTCAAAGAAGTGGCAATGTTTATGTTGTTGATATGTCAAAAGAGTGTCCCAGAGCTGATGCCTGTCTGTTCTCAGCTGCCTCTAACAAAGTGACAGAACTTTGGCACAGGAGACTGGGGCACACAAATCTCAAGACAATCACTGAAATTTCAAAAAATGGGCTTGTAAGAGGCTTGCCACAAAAATTGTTTTCATGTCCTGAGCATTGTGTTTCCTGTTTAAAAGGAAAGCAGCATAAAAGCTCCTTTAAGTCCATTGAAGAGTCCAAAACAACCCAGTATTTGCAAATGTTGCACATGGATTTGTTTGGCCCAGTTCAAGTCATGAGTCTCAAAAAGAAGAGATACTGTTTGGTTATTATTGATGACTTCTCTAGGTTTACATGGACTTTCTTTTTACAGGTGGATCAAAATAAAGAGGAAAACTGTTCAACAGACTTTGACACCTAGAGCTTTGCGAACACTTGATTATTGATGTCTGGACTATCCAGCCTATTACGTGTAGCACCTGCACTTAACCTTTTTGGAAAATACGTCAGTTTGCACTGGTAAATACAACTCAACTGACTCATTTTGAAAAGAGTTTGAAAATTGATTTGAATGCACTTCGGCAAAAATATATTTTATAACTTGGGACAATTATTAAATAATCATGTATACAGTTTTACTTATTTGTCGTCCATCAGGGCCGGCTGGTAGGGCCGGACCAGATTAACTGACACGCCACAGGTATAATACCCACAAAGTTAATTCCTTTAAATGGCCTACCAGTTTTTACATATGCAACTGTCAGTGTACGCCTACACCCTGTGCTTAGGTCGTGGCCATTTCGTAAAATGATGCCAAGGATATCCGGGACATGGTCATTTAACCCCCAAAGGCCATACACCAAATAATACATATTAAACAAGTATGTAATTACATTAATCACAATCCGATTTAAATGATTACACACCCGACCAAGCGGTATTATTATAATACCGTATCCCAAGCCCGTATAGGGAAAATAAGTTAAGAGTATTTACCTGAGCAATGTATAAGTCAAATACAGCAAGTACAGATGGCTTTTACTGGGCTCCTATTCTGGAACAAAGTTTTTTATTATTCTATTAGAATCCTAACGGGTCTTTAATTAAGCTTAAGCTTAGACCGGTCAGTTTTAAAGGAAGATACGGTTCAAACGCACGATTAAGCGAAGACTGGACAGAATGTGATTTAGACCCGACAAGTTTGAAGACTTGTATAATATGGGTATACTAAACATATTCTGGATTTTGAGACAAAGATGATAAGGTTTGACCCGTTTCGGCTAATATATGCAAACTAGTTACATAAGTCGTTCCGAACGCGAAAAGTGCGTAACGGGTAACCAAATGGGTCATATGCAAGTTTCCTAAGTTAATATACCTTAAATATGTTGTGACATCAGTAAGATATCTTCTATTATGCCCGAAATGGATTTAAACTCAAACTATGCCTTGTAAGGGCATTTTGGTCATTTAAAAGGTTATAAAAGAGTTTAATTAGGAATCTGAGTTACAGGTCTGATTCATTCAGTAAATACACTTAATTTAATAAGTTATAACAGTAGGGTATGACCTATATGTGAAATTTATCATTTAAAACCAAACTATGCATTCTAGGGGTATTTTGGTAATTTCACATAGGCTAAAAAGGTCGAAACTGGAAACCTGAGTTTAAAAATTTTTACTTACAGTTATTATATAAAAATATACTAAAAATATCAGTAGGTATCAACCTTATATGTTTAATATAGTTTTAGTACATACTATGCGTTAAAAACGCTTAAAAGGCGATTTGGAGCCATTTCCGGGTTTTCAAAGGAAAGCTGATATTTTTATAATTCCAGAAGACTCAAAATATTATATTTGTCAAATAAAATCATTAGAAAAAGGTTTGGGGTCAAAAGGATTTGTAAAACTCATTTTATGGCTTAAAAGGGCAAAACCGGCATTAACCGAATCAAACTTAGAGACCTATGTTATTGATGTGTGTAAAATGCAACATATAAATTACATCAAATAAGGCATAAAACTAACCCTTTTTAAGTACTAATATTGGAAAAAGAGTGTTTTTGTCTTCCTTTTGTATTTTCAGGATTAAATGAGCTCAAAAACGCAAAAGAAGCAAAACGACAGCTAAATCCAACATAAATACAAGAAAAGGAACATTAGTGGACTGCCCGACCCCTCAACGGCACCTTCCAAAGCAAAATAGAGAAGACAGAAGACTGAACACGCCCCGTGCTCAGCCAACACGGGGTCGTGCCCAAGAAGCAGCAGAAAAGACAAACCTATAGAAGCTTCTATTGCCCACCACGGGCCGTGCTCAGCGGACACGGGGGCATGTCGAAAGTACAGCAGGCGCATTTATTGTAATTGCGAATTACAATTAATGAGGAGAGAGAGTGTCAGATAGGCACGGGGCCGTGTCCAGCGGACACGGGGCCATGCCCAGCTCTCTGTTCAGCCTATAAATAGGAGTGCTTGGATTCATTTCAACTCATCCCTTGGCACACCACCTCTCTCACACTTCATCCACCACCCACCACCATCACAACACCATCATCCACCACCATCATCCATTGTCCATCATAGAGTGTATGAGTCGTCTCGGGATCCAAGATTGATCGTAAGAGTTCTTGACAATCAAGGCCATGTTTGCCTAAGTCTCTTACATCACTTGGTGAAGACAAAGTGTCTAGTATAATACTTTTTATTTCTAATCTTTTGCACTTTTTATTTGGTTTTGTATTAATGACTTTAATAACTAGTTACTTATGTTGAAGGTGATCTTTCCTTATCGTTTGTCCGTGGTGTCTTGGCATTATTTTACTGTCTATATAAAATAAAGGATTTTCACCATTCATATCTCCACGGTCTATATGGAGGTATGTTGGCTACCTGGTCGGGGGTTAAGGGAACGGTTTGGTAAAGGTCTTGCCATTGTTCAGCGTTTAGAGGTCCTGCAATGGACCTGGGTCAAATTTAGTAGGACCTCCTTCAATACTTCACGGTATTGGATGGCGGGGGTCCAAACTCTTTGATCCCCTCATAAGTTAACTACTATTAATACTATAACCCGGCTATTTAGGACTGTATCCCTGCTGACTCAGACTACTTAGCCGAGGGTAACGTCACCGCCAAAAGCGGGGCCTACCACAATACTGCATTAATAACTTAATTCATTATCTTCCAATAATCCACCCTTTTAGGATTGTATCCTTGCTGACTCAAACTACTGGGGTGAGGGTAACGTCACCTTCAAAAGAGGGGCCTACTACAATAACTAAGATAATCTCTTAATTATGTGCAAAAGTGCGGAAATAATCAAAGGTTATACTAGATACGAGTCGGAACCAAGTGATTCATCTTGACTATCTGTTTTTATTTTTATTTTATTTTCAGCATTTTAGTTAGTTTTTATTTTTCTTAGCTTAAAACATTTTTCTAAACTTTTATTTTGATTAGACGTTGAGGATAAACCGGTACTAAAAGCTCTTGTGTCCTTGGACGACCTCGGTATCTTACCAACGCTATACTACACTCAACGATGGGTGCACTTGCCCATATGTGTGTTTAGTGTTAGTGAAATATCGTGTTTTATAAATTTAAAACTTGGCTAAAATAAGTGTTAAAAAGGGCTTAAAATATACACCTAATATATACGACACTTCACACGCATCAAGTTTTTGGCGTCGTTGCCGGGGACACAAGGATTTTAAGAAAGCTTAAAATCGACGGCCTAATCAGTTTGTCAAAACCTTTTTAAAACGCGCGCACTTTTTTCTGCATTTTAGTTTAGATTTGCATTTACAGTAACCTGTACACGGGGCCGTGTCCATCATTTTCATAAAAACACCTAGTAACAGAAACTTGAACACGGGCCGTGCTCACTGAACACGCCCCGTGCTCAACGAAATCAGTAAATTTAATTAAAACGCCCAGATACAGATTCTGAACACGGGGCCGTGCTCACTGAACACGGGGCCGTGTCCAGCCTCTGTTTCCGTTTTTATTTTTGTTTTCTGATCTCGAGACTCGGTTGTGGTCTGCTGAGTGATTCTTATGGATCAATACTCAGGAGGTTACAACTACACCTATGATGAGGATGATTATAGGGGTAATTATTGCACTAATTGTCATAATGCACGCTCAAGTCAAAATAATCACTCATATCAACCATCCAATTCATACACCTACTATGAGGAGCCCATGTACGAGCCATCAACTTCATACACATCCTATGAAGACCAAAGGTATGAACCTCCTCCCTCATACTCATATTTTGATGAACCAAGGTATGAGCCTTCTTACTCATACTTTGAGGAACCAAGATATGAGCAACCACCTTCATATGCTTATTATGAGGAACCATGGCGTGAACAACCCACCTCATATGAGTATTATGAAGAACAAAATTACGAACCTTATCCATCATATGCTTACAATGAAGAACAATGGTGTGAACCATCAACTTCATATGGGTATTATGAGGAACAAAGGGTCGAACAACCGGATTCAAGCTTAGAAAATAACGATTCTTTTTCTATAACCGAAGTGACCGATAGGATATTAGAACACATTAGAGTTATCGATCGATGTATAAAAGAAGCTCGCGCAAGGGAAGAGGAGTCCCGCGGAAGAGAAGAACTAAAAAATGAAGAGATAACTGAAAATGTAAAAATGGAAGAACAAATAAGTGAAAAACCTACACATGAGTTAAACAACGAAAAAGGTGAGTCCGACAACGTTAAAATCCAAGAAGAGTCTAACTTTGAAGAAATTAATCTCTTGACACCTTCTTTCGAAAATCATTGTTTAGTACCCACTCATGCTAAGTTTTTAAAAGAGTTAAACACTAACACTAAAATTGACGAAACGGTAAGTGTTAAGTTAACTAATGATCAAACTTCACTAATAAAAGAACACCCATTTGAAATTAACATCACACCGGTTCCATGTTTCTTTCAAAATTCGTTTATTAGTAATGTCACAATCGATAAAGATCTTTGTGTTAACATAATGCCTAACTACATTTTCGAAAAATTAAGTATTAGTGAGTTTTCTCCACTTCAAATACCCATTTTTCTATCCAATCGGAAAGTAATAAAATCAATCGGTATAGTTGAAGATGTCTTGGTTCAAACAAATCAAATGGTAATCCCGACCGACTTTGTCATCCTCGATGACGCTCCTCTAGTGTTGGGACGACCATTTGTAAAAACTCACGAAGCTTTGAAAAACCGGAAGTTCAATAATCTACCTCTTCAATTAGGGGCATTTAAAAGAAGTGTCGATCTCGAACGATCAATGAAATATCCATTCGGCAATAATGACCCCCTAATTGAAGATGAAGATGAACCACCCGATACAAGTGAAGAGATTGACCACTTTGTTGAAGAAGAGGTCGCCATAGAACAAACTTTTAAAGTTCTTGATCGAAACGAGCAACCAAATAAGGAGTCTCCTAAAGACCCACCACTTGAGCTCAAAGAACTTCCAAAAGGTTTGGAATATGCTTTTCTAGACAAAGATGGTAAGTTACCTGTAATTATTTCGTCTAAATTAGATAACTTAGAAAAAGAAAAATTAATTAATCTTTTGAAAAAACACAAAAATGCAATAGCTTGGAAACTTGTTGACATAAAAGGAATTAGTCCTTCTATGTGCACACACAAAATTTTGATGAATGATGACTACAAATCGGTCATACAACCACAACGTCGAGTGAATCCAAATGTTCAAGAAGTGGTTAAAAACGAATTCATCAAGTTACTTGACGCCGGACTTATCTATCCTATCTCCGATAGTCCTTGGGTGAGTCCCGTCCAAGTAGTTCCAAAGAAAGGAGGTATGACGGTAATTACTAACGAAAAGAATGAACTAATACCAACGAGAACCGTCACAGGATGGAGAGTATGTATAGATTATAGACGATTAAATGAAGCAACAAGAAAGGATCATTTTCATTTACCCTTCATTGATCAAATGTTAGAAAGATTATCCGGTCATAAATTTTACTGTTTCTTGGATGGTTTTTCAGGTTACTTTCAAATCCCGATAGCACCCAAAGACCAAGAAAAGACAACTTTCACATGTCCCTATGGAACTTTTGCTTATCGACGCATGCCGTTTGGTCTATGTAATGCCCCCGCAACATTTCAACGTTGCATGGTAGCTATTTTCCATGACATGATAGAAAAGACAATGGAAGTCTTCATGGACGACTTTTCTATCTTTGGGGATTCATATGACCAATGTCTCGATGACCTTGAACGAATGCTATCCCGATGTGAGGAAACTAACCTCTCCCTTAATTGGGAAAAATGCCATTTCATGGTAACGGAGGGAATAGTACTCGGTCACAAAATCTCAAGCGAAGGAATGGAGGTGGATCGAGCCAAAATAGATACCATTTCTAGATTACCACCTCCATCCTCCGTAAGAGCTATCAGAAGTTTCCTAGGGCATGCCGGATTTTATAGGCGATTTATCAAAGACTTTTCAAAAATCTCAAGACCTCTAACAAAATTACTTGAAAAAGATGCTCCTTTCATCTTTGACAAGGATTGCAATCAAGCATTTCTAACCCTAAAGGAAATGCTAGTCAATGCACCTATCATGATAGCGCCAGATTGGAAATTTCCTTTCGAAATCATGTGTGATGCCAGTGACTTTGCAGTTGGAGCTGTCTTGGGACAGAGAAAAGAAAAGCATTTCCACCCAATCTATTATGCTAGTAAAACACTTAATGATGCACAAGAAAATTACACAACAACTGAAAAAGAGTTACTAGCTGTGGTATTTGCTTTTGATAAATTTCGTTCTTATCTTGTTCTTTCTAAAACTATAGTCTATACAGACCATGCAGCCATTCGATATCTCTTCAAGAATCAAGATGCAAAACCACGTTTGATTAAGTGGATTCTACTCCTCCAAGAATTTGATATTGAAATCAAGGACAAAAGAGGAGCAGAAAATACCGCAGCAGATCATCTTTCACGCCTAGAAGACCCAGCTTTAGAGGCAACCAGGGACGAGCAAATCAACGAAAAATTTCCAACTGAGTCCCTGGAAATGGTGGATTACAAGGAAGAACCATGGTACGCCAACTATGCTAACTACCTAGCTAGCGGTATAGTCGCAAAAGGATGGCCACATCATCAAAGAAAAAAATTCTTTGCCAATGTGAAACACTACTTTTGGGAAGATCCATATCTTTTCAAAATGTGTGCCGACCAACTCGTCAGACGATGCGTACATGGAAGAGAAGCACGAAGAATTCGCCGCCATTGTCATGAAGGTCCATACGGAGGACATCATGGTGCTGCCAGTACCGCACGAAAGGTATTCAATTCAGGATTTTATTGGCCAACCATTTACAAAGACGCTCAAAGTCTTGTAAAGACATGTGATGCTTGCCAAAGAACAGGTAATATTTCTTCCAAAAACGAAATGCCACAAAATGGCATTCTTGTTTATGAAATTTTTGATGTGTGGGGACTCGACTTTATGGGACCTTTCCCACCATCGAAAGGAAACAAATATATACTTGTGGCAGTAGATTATTTGTCTAAATGGGCCGAGGCCGAGGCACTTCCAACAAATGATGGAAGAGTCGTGGTAAGATTTCTGAAAAAATTATTCTCTCGTTTTGGCACACCTAAAGCTTTAATAAGTGATAGAGGTACCCATTTTTGCAACCATCAACTTGAAAAATTTTTAACAAGATATGGGGTCTATCACCGGGTTTCGACAGCGTATCACCCTCAAACAAACGGACAAGCCGAAGTGACTAATAGAGGTTTAAAACGAATACTCGAAAAAACCGTAGGGTTAAATAAAAAGGAATGGGCTGATAAATTAGACGATGCTTTATGGGCTTTTCGAACTGCTTATAAAACAACAATAGGTACAACCCCATATAAGCTAGTTTATGGAAAAAGTTGTCATTTGCCAGTAGAAATTGCACACAAAGCCTACTGGGCAATCAAAAATGTAAACTTAGATCTAGAATTTGCTGGTAAAAATCGATTTTGTCAGATAAATGAATTAGACGAGCTTAGGAATTATGCATACTCAAACTCTGAAATTTATAAGGAAAGAATGAAAAATTTGCATGACAAACATATTAAACCTAATGAATTTCGAGTAGGAGATTTAGTTCTTTTGTTTAATTTACGACTTCGATTGTTTCCTGGTAAATTAAAGTCTAGGTGGTCAGGACCTTTTTCCGTCACCCACATTTTTCCACACGGTGCAGTAGAAATTAAATCTCGAAATGGGCCACCATTTAAAGTCAATGGCCAACGGCTGAAACTCTATCAAGGATTTATTGAGGATGAGGAAGAAGAGATCTCGCTTCAAACCGTGGAAGAATAAAAAAAACATCATGCCTGGTAAGTTACGAACGATTGAGACGACAAAATAAAGCGGTAAGTTTTCTAACCATAGCTTATGGGAAGAAGGGGCACTCAAAAAAAAAAAAAAAAAAAAAACGCTCGGCACGAGGCCGTGTCCGCTGGACACGGGGCCGTGTTCGCGCTGCAGACGGGATAAAACCCCTTTTTCAAAACAGTTTCTTCATTCCACACGCCCCGTTTCCCCACAAAAGCTCTGGTTTCAGGCGATTTTTCGCGAAATTTCAACGTCTCCTATCGATCTAACAACGTCAAGGTATGATTCTATCACTTTTAGTAGTTAGATTAGTTACTTGCATGTAGTTAAAACACCACAAATTTGGGGAAAATCTAGGGTTCTTGAAGTTCATCCGGATCGAACCTAAATTTTTTGCCCAAATTTGTTTGCATTTAGTTAGATTAGTGTTAAGGAAAGTAAATACACTTAGATTGTTCAAAGATTCACCCGATTTCTTACAAAAACCCCAAAACCCTTGTTCTTGAACCGAAAAAGATAAAATTGATGGGGTAAACGGGATAATTTGGGAAAAACGGTGTTTAGGGTTTCATTTTCGGGGGAAACCGCACCTATTGGACCAAAAATTTTCAATTTTTCGAAACCGGGTCGAAAAATGAAGTTTTTGAGTAACAGACCTCTGGACACGGGGCCGTGTCCGCTGGACACGGGGTCGTGTCCAGCCGGCTGTTTGCAGTTTCTTTAAAAATCTCATCGTTTCGTAAAATTTTTGGTGTATTCTTTCAGATGGCAAAGTTCACAAGGTTCAATGCAAGTGAGCTCGATGCAAGGGCAAGGTACGAGATACTTCAAACAAGACCCGAGGAGTACCCCAGGAGAGCTTGCACGGACCTGTTAACCTTGGTAAACTAGCTGAACCGATTCAACAACATCGTTACGGGACCACTAGCTGTTGCATTAAACACTAGGCTTAGGTCGGTGCATCAATGCACCATGGAGTTCTACAGTACCTTCAACTTCAATTCAAGGTGTGACCCATTCGACAATGAAGGGGTTGTATTTCGGTGTGGAGGGACAATATACTCGATCTCCATGGCACAGTTTGGAGCCATAATAGGGCTATACCAAGAAGAGGAATCGGGAAACGAAGAGAACACCGGGGGATTACGAGACTTGGATGGAAATGAAAGACAAGCCGCATGGGCTCAAATCGGTGAAGGAATCTACGACCCTCGCAGCACCAAAAGTACAAAGCTAAGGGATCCGCTCTATCGCTACATTCACAGGATCCTCACCTACTCTCTAAACCAACGTCACGACAGTAGCGGTGTTGTAGGGTTGAAAGATTTGGTTGTCCTCCACTGTATCCACAACCAAAAGCCTCTCGATGTTCCGTATCTCCTATTACGAAACATGCATCTCAACCGCCTTGCTCGCGCTCCAACGCCTATCTTCTTCGGGGGATGGGTGTACCGTCTTTTCAAGCATTACACACGAATTCCAAGGTCCTTTGAAAGAAGCCCATGGTCGGGACGAGTTGACTACCACATTTGCCGAGCCATGAACTTACTTTATGAGGCGGAAGACGGAACAGTGAGTTTCCAAAGAACGCAAGGCTATGCATGGAACCCACAGGAGGCCCTAGTTCTTCACGCACCACCTCCCTACCACCAGTATCCACCCCATGGTGATCCGGGTCAATCCTCCTCACAAGGAGGCGGTTTTCCTAATTTTCAAAGCTTACATGATCTTATGCAGGAAAACCTCATGTGTACCAGGAACGCCTACAACCTCGCCAACAATACTTACCACCGGGTCGGAGCTATTGAACGCAACATCAACGATATACAAGATGATATCGGAAGCATCCGGGAGTATATGGCGAGGCATGGGGATGGGGATGGAGGTGATGATAGCGATGAGGATATGGAGTAGGGAGCATAGGAAGAAGCAGTTGATGGATGGCAAGCCCACAGGTTTAAGTCCCTTTATCTATCGAACAATTGGTGGCCTGCGTGCCAGAAGCTGAACAATTTACTTTCCTTGAACACTTTTATTTTCCGTTTAATTTTTCTTTTACTTTATGCTTGGAACAATTAACTGTGGTAATGTAGGATGTTTGTGTTGCTTGGTGTGGTATTAAGTGATGAAACAGGTACAAACCAAGGCTTGGGGTGCTAAGCCTCAGCACTTATAGAGCCAGGATGGAAAAACCGGGGGAAGAAACCTGTTTTTCAGGCTTTCAGACTATCCACACGGGGACGTGTCCAGCCAACACGCCCCCGTGCTCACCTCCCAGACCTGCTGTTTGGCTTCTGTCCTGCAGATTTTTGTCAGACACGTGGTCGTGTCCAGCGGACACAGGGCCGTGTCCACCTTCTGTAAGTTCTCGTTACTGGCACCTGAACACGGGGTCGTGTCCACTCAACACGGGGCCGTGTCCAGGATGCCAGTAACACAAATTTTTGCTTTTTAAACACTATTTTACACATCTAATCAACCTAAAAATTTATTTTTGGGACACATTGAGGACAATGTGTAATTTAAGTGTGGGGGGGGATGCTAAAACCTTGAATTTTTCAAGTCCTAAATACAAGCCTTACACAAAACTCTATTGGAACCGCTAATCACCCCAAATTTTTTCAAAAATTTCAATTTTTTTCTTACTTGTCTAGGTTTAATTCGGGAAATTCAAGTTCTCAAAAATGTTATATTTTTACAAATTTACAACCGATAGCGTAGTGATAAAAAGAACCAACATAAGAAAATTATGAAAAGGCATGACAAACTTAGTTAAAATTTGATTATATATGCTTGATCACATAAAAACCCATTCCCACAAAAGTGAGTTTTGAGCCTTTTTTAGCATAAAATTACATATCATTAGACTAAATGCTCATTTTTCGTTTCTTGTGTGAATAGCCGCTTGGTTCTTACGACTCTAGAACTTGCCATGACGATACATTCCCGGTCCTTATCAACTTAAACCCGAGTAAGTAAATGATGGAGGCATTAGGACTAACCCTTTTTATTTCTACACCATTATTTTTCTTTTCTTTTACCACCTACCCAAAAAATCCCCCTAGTTAGCCCCTTTGAGCCTAAACCTTTTCATTTCATCACCCAAACCAAAAACCTTGTTACCTACCAAAACCTTTTTATTTTTTAACCCTTTGTTTTAGTAACAAGTTCGGTTTTTCGTAAAAAAAAAAAATGTTGATGATGAAGCAAAAAGAAAATAAACAAACAAGTTCATCAAAAATAACTTTGTTTGAATAAAAGCTTCATCAAAATAAAAATAGAAAAATCTTACGAAAACCGACACTTATTACGTTTTTTCGCCCTTTTTCTACTAACCACTAACCACTATCCCAATCACCTACCTTTAACCCAAGCCTAACCCTTAACTCACAAAGTCCTCTTGATATTTACAAAGGTATAAAAGTTAAAAAGGAGGAGGATTGATTTCTTGGCAAGCTTATGGTAGGAATAAGTCTCATGCCGCTCTCGAGTGATTCACTAAAAATACACCTTCGGCCGAGTGTGAGTGATTTCTCCCGTGAGGTATGTGAACTTGTATATAAATGGAATTTTAAAAAGGCATGTAATGCCCAAATAAGTAATTTCTCCTATGAAAAGTTCTAAATAAATCATTACGAATAGGAGTGTAAATAAATAAAAATAAAACCCAAAAAGATCTTGGATATCCCGACACTTTACGACAAACCCAAAACCTTCTCTTCTACCTATTCCATTTGGGAGTGTAAGCCACATATTAAAGAGTTTTGCTTGAGGACAAGCAAAAGTTCAAGTGTGGGGGTATTTGATGTGTGTAAAATGAAGCATATAAATTACATCAAATAAGGCATAAAACTAACCCTTTTTAAGTACTAATATTGGAAAAAGAGTGTTTTTGTCTTCCTTTTGTATTTTCAGGATTAAATGAGCTCAAAAACGCAAAAGAAGCAAAAAGACAGCTAAATCCAACATAAATACAAGAAAAGGAATATTAGTGGACTGCCCGACCCCTCAACGGCACCTTCCAAAGCAAAATAGAGAAGACAGAAGACTGAACACGCCCCGTGCTCAGCCAGCACGGGGCCGTGCCCAAGAAGCAGCAGAAAAGACAAACCTATAGAAGCTTCTATTGCCCACCACGGGCCGTGCTCAGCGGACACGGGGGCGTGTCGAAAGTACAGCAGGCGCATTTATTGTAATTGCGAATTACAATTAATGAGGAGAGAGAGTGTCAGACAGGCACGGGGCCGTGCCCAGCTCTCTGTTCAGCCTATAAATAGGAGTGCTTGGATTCATTTCAACTCATCCCTTGGCACACCACCTCTCTCACACTTCATCCACCACCCACCACCATCACAACACCATCATCCACCACCATCATCCATTGTCCATCATAGAGTGTGTGAGTCGTCTTGGGATCCAAGATTGATCGTAAGAGTTCTTGACAATCAAGGCCATGTTTGCCTAAGTCTCTTACATCACTTGGTGAAGACAAAGTGTCTAGTATAATACTTTTTATTTCTAATCTTTTGCACTTTTTATTTGGTTTTGTATTAATGACTTTAATAACTAGTTACTTATGTTGAAGGTGATCTTTCCTTATCGTTTGTCCGTGGTGTCTTGGCATTATTTTACTGTCTATATAAAATAAAGGATTTTCACCATTCATATCTCCACGGTCTATATGGAGGTATGTTGGCTACCTGGTCGGGGGTTAAGGGAACGGTTTGGTAAAGGTCTTGCCATTGTTCAGCGTTTAGAGGTCCTGCAATGGACCTGGGTCAAATTTAGTAGGACCTTCACGGTATTGGATGGCGGGGGTCCAAACTCTTTGATCCCCTCATAAGTTAACTACTATTAATACTATAACCCGGCTATTTAGGACTGTATCCCTGCTGACTCAGACTACTTAGCCGAGGGTAACGTCACCGCCAAAAGCGGGGCCTACCACAACACTGCATTAATAACTTAATTCATTATCTTCCAATAATCCACCCTTTTAGGATTGTATCCTTGCTGACTCAAACTACTGGGGTGAGGGTAACGTCACCTTCAAAAGAGGGGCCTACTACAATAACTAAGATAATCTCTTAATTATGTGCAAAAGTGCGGAAATAATCAAAGGTTATACTAGATACGAGTCGGAACCAAGTGATTCATCTTGTCTATCTGTTTTTATTTTTATTTTATTTTCAGCATTTTAGTTAATTTTTATTTTTCTTAGCTTAAAACATTTTTCTAAACTTTTATTTTGATTAGACGTTGAGGATAAACCGGTACTAAAAGCTCTTGTGTCCTTGGACGACCTCGGTATCTTACCAACGCTATACTACACTCAACGATGGGTGCACTTGCCCATATGTTTGTTTAGTGTTAGTGAAATGTCGTGTTTTATAAATTTAAAACTTGGCTAAAATAAGTGTTAAAAGGGCTTAAAATATACACCTAATATATACGACACTTCACACGCATCAGTTATGCTCAGCCAAAAATTCAATAAAAATCTTCAAAAATCCCAAAATTTTATATTACATCAGTGGGTAAAAAGTTTGATGTCAAAAAGTTGGTTTAAATAGGCTATACGCTAATTACGCCGTTTAATTAACATAAAGCTTTCTAATTACGCTATTGAGCATAACTCTTAATCTAGACCTCAAACTGATGTCAAATTTTAGGAAAAAGTTTATAAATCAGTAACTAAGGTTTCTACTCTTTTACTTTTTCAAAAATCACGTTTTATAGTCAAAAGGGCATAATAGTCAACATTTAAGCATTTAACGGAAACATGCATATGAATCGGATAACTAATGAACCAAGTTGTATAATCCCAGAGAGTTATACTTATATGAAACCTGATCCAAATAAAGCTCTAAGGCAATTCTAAAACATGCATAAACGGGTCAGAACTGAAAGTCAAAGCAAAAGTCAAATTATGCGACTTTCGGTTCCGATCCGGGTTTAAACTGAAGATTGTCGGGTTGAACATGTTTAAACATGTTCTTACATTAATTACCAAGTTATATTAATGATAAAACAGGTTGCATGCCTCCTACATTGCTAATTATGCATTAATTTGAAAATAAGCATTCTGTTGACTTTTTAATAACAAGTTTGACCCGACAATTGACCTAGTTAGAGTGGGAATCAGAGAGTACCCTTTTAAGGGTTTATTACCCACATAATTACCTACTTATAGGTACTTCCAATTCGAGAATTGACTGAACAGATTTTATTTAATCTCAAAGTCAAACGTTAATTACGACGGTTTGACTTTTAGCTAATTAACTTGGCTAAACTGAATTAGGAAGGGTTAAAGATACTTACAATAGTCCTATGCATGATTAGGGAGCCTAAGGAACTTGGTTGCTGATCAGGAGAGCTCCAGAAATGAAGTTGCAAGTGAATGAAAAAATGTTGCAACATTGGGTGTTCTTATATACTATATTTGATCTTTTAAGATGATGCCAAGATAGTCTATGAATGTTTCCAGATCAAGACAAGTGCCCCTATTGCATGTTAAACCATTGGAGCAGCCCCTGGAATATAAAACAAGAGTGCAAAGTTGGTTTCAGAGGTCTGACTGGTAGTTTTTCGCTGTTGCTATCGCTGCTGCTTGTTCGCGGGCCGTGAGAAGCCCCTCGTGGGGCGCCTAAAACCGCGCAACAGGCCAAACAAGTTTCCTCTTATTACATTTCAGTCCCTGGTCCTTTGTAACGTGGTTTTGATTGTTTTTCTTGCACTTTTGGCCCTCTAACTTGATTTTTAAGGACCTTAAGACTTTTACAAACTTGGTTAAGTCCTTGGTTAACTTTGTGCTTACCCGAAAAGTCACAAATTTCAACGTTGACGCTTTTAACCCTTCGTACACGGATTTGATCATAACTTTCTCATACGATAATGAAACTTTATGAAATTTTTATCACACATTCTAGTGAGCATATTTTACCTTTACAAAGCTTCGGGTTTGCTAAAAGGTCACTCAGAGGTATACTTTCAACATATTGACACATTTAACCCCTGTAGTTTGTAATTCCTCACTTTCTTTCATTTTCAGCTTCGTATGATTCATGATTTATTCATTTAAGATTATAAACACCATGTAGGGTTATTGTAGGGTATATTTATCCATTGTTGACACTTTGGACCCTTATTTTCACATAGTTTCTCTATTTGTCAACTTTAGTCCTTCTAAAGTACTTTTTCACATTTTCAAAGCTTATGACACATGTCAATACATTGTTGGACGTAAATTTTCGAGGTGTTACATCCTCACCCCCTTAAAAGAAATCTCGACCTCGAGATTTACTGAAACAAATGAGGGTACTTTTCCTTCATCGTGGATTCTACATCCCATGTGTATTCAGGACCTCTACGGGCATCCCATTTGACCTTTACGATATGCACATGCTTCCTTCGAAGCTTCTTTACATGTCGATCCTCAATCGACAATGGTTTTTCCACAAATTTCAGGCTCTCATCTATATGCACATCCGTGTGCGGCATGACTAGCGAGTCATCAGCTAGACATTTCTTTAGATTGCAGATGTGAAAAACATTGTGGATACCACTGAGCTCTTCAGGCAAGTTCAACTTATAAGCCATTGACCCAACACATTCGATGACCTCGAATGGTCCTATATACCGTGGGCTTAACTTTCCTTTCTTACCAAATCGCATCACCCCTTTCCAGGGTGATACTTTAAGCAAAACTTTATCACCAACCTCAAACTTTAGAGGTTTACGCTTTGGATCAGCGTAGCTTTTCTGCCTGTCCCTGGCAGCTTTCAGGAGATCGTGAATCTGGACAATCTTGTCCATCGTCTCAAAGACTAATTCAGGTCCTGATAATTGAACTTCTCCTACTTCCGCCCAACAAATAGGTGTTCTGCATTTTCTACCATATAATGCCTCAAAAGGCGCAGCCTTAATACTAGTATGGTAGCTATTGTTATAGGAGAACTCGATCAATGGCAGGTGGTTATCCCAACTGCCACCTAAATCAATCACACATGCTCGAAGCATGTCTTCCAATGTTTGGATGGTACGCTCACTCTGCCCGTCCGTCTGTGGATGGTAAGCCGTACTAAAATTCAAGCGCGTGCCCAATGATTGTTGGAAACTTTTCCAGAAATGAGAGGTATATCTCGTATCTCTGTCAGAGATAATTGACACTGGTACGCCATGCAGAGCTACAATCTTATCTACGTACAACTGAGCTAACATGTTAGAGCTATAAGTTTCTTTAATGGGTAGGAAATGAGCTGACTTAGTCAGTCTATCTACTATTACCCATATAGTATCATTTGCCTTCCTTGTCTTTGGCAACTTGGTGATGAAATCCATTGTCACCATCTCCCACTTCCATGTGGGAAGTTCAGGCTGTTGTAGCAAACCTGACGGCTTCTGATGCTCAGCTTTGACTTGCGCACAAGTCAAACATTTAGCTACATAGGCAGCTACAGACTTTTTCAAGCCTATCCACCAGTAGTTTGCCTTTAGATCCTGATACATCTTATCAGCTCCAGGATGAACGGAATATTTGGAGCTGTGGGCTTCCTGGAGGATAACATCTCGAAGTCCTCCAAAAACTGGAACCCATATTCGTCCATTCAATCTCAGCACTCCATCTTTGTCATAGGATAACTGCTCCTCAGTTACTCCTAGCTTTTCTTCAGGGTAGTTAGCTTCCAACACAGCTTTCTTCTGTGCAGCTAACAACCTTTCATTCAAACTATTCTTTATCTCAATGCTCTTGGCATTGATTCTTATCGGCTTCACTCTTTCCTTCCTGCTTAAGGCGTCAGCAACTACATTTGCCTTGCCTGGATGGTATCTTATCTCACAATCATAATCATTTAAAGTTTCCATCCCGCGTCGCTGCCTCATGTTCAAGTCCTTCTGATTGAACAAGTGTTGAAGGCTCTTGTGATCTGAATAGATCACACACTTGGTTCCATACAAGTAGTGCCTCCATAGTTTTAGTGCAAATACAACGCCACCCAGCTCCAAGTCATGGGTGGTGTAGTTCTTCTCGTGCACCTTTAACTGTCGTGAAGCGTAGGCAATAACTTTGCCTTTCTACATGAGTACACAACCCATACCAGTGTGTGATGCATCATAATACACCACGAATTCTTCTATTCCATCGGGCAATATTAACACTAGTGCATTGCTTAACTTTTTCTTCAGAATGTCAAAGGATTCCTGCTGCTTAGGGCCCCAATCAAACTTAATCTTCTTACGTGTCAACGAAGTTAGGGGCGCAGCAATCCTTGAGAAGTTTTCGATAAATCGCCTATAGTATCCTGCTAGTCCTAGAAAGCTGCGAATCTCAGTAGGCGTCTTTGGCTCTTGCCAATTCATAACTACTTCTACCTTAGCGGGATCCACTTGGATACCATGCTCACTTACCACATGTCCAAGTAATTGGACTTCTCGAAGCCAAAATTCGCACTTCGAAAATTTGGCGTAGAGTTTCTCATGATGTAGAAGTTTAAGAATACAGCGAAGATGTTTCTCATGGTTAGCTTGGCTTTTCGAGTAGATGAGGATGTCGTCAATGAAGACGATGAAAAATTTATCCAAATAAGGCTTGCAGACGCGATTCATGAGGTCCATGAATGCGGCAGGAGCATTAGTGAGCCCAAAAGGCATCACTAGGAACTCGTAATGACCATAACGAGTCCTAAATGCAGTCTTGTGTACATCTTCATCCTTAACTTTCAACTGATGATATCCTGACCTTAAATTGATCTTAGAAAAGTAACTTGCCCCTTGAAGTTGATCGAACAAATCGTCGTTCCTGGGCAAAGGATACCTATTCTTGATAGTGACCTTATTAAGCTCACGGTAATCGATGCACAGACGCATCGATCCATCCTTCTTCTTGACAAACAAGATCGGCGCTCCCCAAGGAGACGAACTAGGTCTAATGAAACCTTTGGCTAGCAGATCATCTAACTGCGTCCTTAACTCCTTCATCTCTGTTGGTGCCAACCTATAAGGCGCTCTTGCTACTGGTGCTGCACCAGGGATAATGTCAATTCGGAATTCCACTTGCCTATCTGGTGGCAAACCAGGTAGTTCTTCAGGAAAAACTTCAGGATATTCTGAAATGACGGGGATGTCTTCAATCTTAGGCTTTGGCTCATCAATAGTAACTTGTGCCATATAAATGACACAGCCCTTCTTCAGACATCTGGATGCCTTGAGCATAGACACTTGCTCAAGCAATCCATGCTGGGTATCCCCCTGAATGGTAAGTGACTCACCAGACGGAGTTTTGACTACCACTTGCTTTCTGTTGCACACGATCTGGGCTTGGTTATGCGATAACCAATCCATACCTATAACTATATCAAAACCGGCTAGCTTAAAGGGAAGTAAGGACAAAGGAAAAGAGTGGTTCCTAATGGATATAACACATCCATCTAAAATAGTTGAGGCGGTTTCTATGGTTCCATCGGCTAATTCCACCTCATACTTCACACTTAAGGCTTTTACAGGCAATTTCAACAACTCACAAAATTTGTTATCCACAAAAGACTTATCCGCTCCAGAATCAAACAATACTCTGGCATAAACATCATTTATGAGAAAAGTACATGTGATTACGTTGTCGTCCTGGACAGCTTCCTTTGCGTCCATCTTGAAGACCCTAGCATTGGTCTTCTTGACATCTTCCGGCTTCTTGGCGTATTTAGGGCAGTTGGTTTTAATATGCCCTTTCTCATTGCAGTTGTAGCATGTGGCATCTTTAATCTTCTTGCAATCAACAGTCTTGTGCTCTTTAGACTTGCATAACCCACACGCAGGTGATCCTGACTTAGACTTGGACTCAAGTCGGCACTTCCCAAAGTGGCGTTTTTGGCAAGTCTTGCACTTTGGCTTTTCCTCAGCTTGCTGGCTACCCTTGTTGGATCCAGACTTCTTCCTGGAATCAGTATTACCCTTATGCTTCTTCTCAGATCTTCGTGAGGTATCGTCCTCACGCTTCCGCTTACCTTCTTCTGAATTTCTGAGCGATCTTAATCTGACCGCGTCTAAGGTAAGGGATAGGGATAGATCAGCTGCTGGTCTGAAGGTAGCAGGCCGGAAGGCTTTTACACTTGCTTTTATCTCTGGGGCTAAACCCCCAATGAAACGAGCTATTCTTCTGGGTTCCGGGGTTACAAGATAAGGAACCAATCGTGACAGGGTATTAAAACTTGTAAGATAAGCCTGCCAATCCAGATTCTTCATTACTAATGACAGGAAATCTGACGCTATCTTTTCAACCTCATGCTGAGGACAGTAGTTCTCCTTGATGAGGGTAACAAATTGTTCCCATGTCATATTGTATAGTGGAACCTTCCCAGTAGCTTGAATCAAAGACTTCCACCAGGCTAAAGCCTCACCTTTGAACGATTGCGATACAAATTTCACTACATCCCTTTCAGCGCACCCGCTGATATCCACCACGGTATCTATTTCATCCAACCATATCATGCAGTCAACCGCCCCTTTCTCCCCAGTAAAGTCTCTGGGTTTACATGAGACAAAGTATTTATACGTACAGGACTTACTACGCGGATCCTGTTTAAGCTCGATCTTTCTTGACGGGACACTGTGTTGGTTCGAGGAGTGATGATCGTCATCATCCTTCTTTGGCTTATCTAGCTTAGATGGTGGCTTACTATGAGCCTCAGAATGTGTTTTTGGCTTAGAGTGAGGTGCTGACTGGGTCCTGCTTCGAGTACTACTCGATTCACTATATTGCCTCTCTATGGCCTTAGTGACCGCATTGTCAATTAGTGTTTGGAGTTCTGCACCAGTGATATTGATTCTGGTGGCGTCATGATTCTCCATTGGCCGACTGTTAACCTCGTCAGACTCGGCCATGTAGTTGAACTGCTACATAAGATGATGACAATGATTTATTTAATGATTTATAATAGGTCCGTTATCTTGATAATTTATTAACTATGGTAATTAAAGAGCCATACTAGTTAATTTGTTAAGTAATTTCATCCGGGACTTTTCATTAGTAGCCCTTAAATATAATATGGGCATAACAGGCCTAGTCACGTGGACAATTTCTAAATTAAAATTTAGATCTTATAGGATCTATTTATTAGGGTTTGAATTAAAATTCATTACCTTCCTTGGCAGGGAGTATATAAACTACGACTGCCTTTTGTCTTATATGACATTAGTTATAGCCCGTAGGCATTACATCACAATCAGATGTCTAAATAATAATAAGGCATTTGGATAATTTAACACAAAGGTGACATGTGTGATTTTGCAGATCACATTAGTCGAGAATGTTAACATGTTTGCAGATGTTAACAGAGATTTGGATCTTTTTAAATAGGTTTTACCATATTGGCCAGGTCTTATTATGACATACAAGCTAGGTTTTACCTTTTAAGATTCTCATTACTTTATTAAAATGGTAAATTTATAAAATGAATGTTATTTTTCATTTATCCACATATTATATTTATGCATATAATTTAAAAATGAAAAATTTGAACTAACCACTCCATAAAAATTAAACTAGTACAAGTTGCCCTAAACGGGACTTTTACATAAATAACACGCCCACGCAGGGGCCAAACTAACAAACATACCCACGCAGAGGTCAAATAGAAAGACATGCCCACGTAGGGGCAGAACATAAAAGATATGCCCACACAGGGGCAGAGTACAGAAACAAATGTCCTCGCAGGGACATGATTACAACACTAAAAGTAAACAAACAAACAAGGATTTAGCGATCCTTCTTGCTTTTTCCCTTGATCAAATTCATCATTTTCTTGAACATCCCTTGGTTATGCCTACGGTCTTCCCGCACCTCCTGCCGCACCTCATTTATCCCTTGAAGGATTTCTTGAAATTGTGGCGGTGACATCACCGGCGGCTGTGGGGGTTGCTGATAAGGTGGAGGTTGAGTAGGTGGCGGTTGCTGATACCCATATGGTGGGTATCCATAGGTCGGGTATCCCGTAGTCCAGGGACCTCCATAGGGACCTTCTGGATGGAGAGCGTTGTAGTTCGCAGCTACCAAGTAAGGATCGGCCTCGGCATAGTTGTAATTGGTGTGGATCGGCTGCTCGAAGGGATTATATGCCGCCGCACCAGTGTAAGTAGGAATTGGGTCTCCAAAATCCAGTGGTGGTGGCGGCGCGACTGGCGCAGAGTTTACTTCTGAGATGGGGTGTGAAGATTCTCCCATCTCTGGTTCTTCGTGAAGTAGCGAGTATCGGCTGCCACTTGAAAGTGGAGGGGTGTTAATACGCACTCCTCCTCGCGTGGATATCCGCGCGTTCGATCTTCTTCGCCTCGGGGGCTCCGGAGGCTGTTGCAGTGGTGGTGGTGGCGGTGGAGTGACCGCTACAAATCGAGAATCCTCGGAAGGATCCCGCTGTTGCGGTTGCTGTTGCTGGTGGTGCAGGGGAGAGTTGTGGTAACTGGGGGTAAACGCCCAGTCACACTGCCTGAACCTCTCCTCATAGCTGTCGGGACCATTATAAGGTGATCCCACAAAAGGTGACCCATCTGAAATTTCGATGGGGTGGTTAGGAGTTCCGGATGGTGGCTCGGCAGGATCGGTGTCCTCATCTATATCCATCGCGTTGCCACCGGAAAAATGATCTTCAGGTCCAAGTGGGTTAAAACCCACTGGTGCTCCAAGGTAGTTGACAGGGTTGAACTGACCCTGGAAAACAGGTGATAGGTGGTCGAAGGGTGAGTTATGTCCTTGGAGAGGTATGTAGGATTGGTGGGAGTTGTGGGGATCATTTTCAGAATGAGGCCCAAAAGAGTGTGGAATAGAAGGGGAGGTACTCAGCGAAACTGAGCGCCTCGCTGGTTCAATGTAGGTCCTCCAGGGATCTTGAGGACCCGGGTTGTGAGGATCTGACGGCGTTCGCCGGTGCGAAGGCCCGGCCTCATGGTCATTTGGGGCGACGAGTGGCCCTTTTCCTCTACCTCTTCCTTTCATCCTTGGTGGCATTTTGTCAACCTGTCAAAAACAAACAAGTGATACAACAAGAAAAAATATATAAGACAAAGTTAGAAATAAAACAAATTTAGATAATTCCTAAGTTCTTTGTCTAGACTCGAGAATCGAGGAAATTGCAATTGTGTAACTGAGATAAAACACAAAAGGCTAGTGTTTAATTCACTCAGTGTTGGCTTTGATACCAACCTGTCACACCCCGATATTTCCACGTATTACCGGTGGGCCCGGTGGGGAGTATCGTGACGTAGTTGATATCATCATAGTCAAACAACACAATATTTAAATGCACAGCGGAAGCAAAAGATAGATTTATTTCAACCAATTAAATTGTAATAGAAAGTATCACAATGTAGTTGAAACGGATCCACAGGCGGATCAAAATAAAGAGGAAAACTGTTCAACAGACTTTGACACCTAGAGCTTTGCGAACACTTGATTATTGATGTCTAGAGTATCCAGCCTATTACGTGTAGCACCTGCACTTAACCTTTTTGGAAAATACGTCAGTTTGCACTGGTAAATACAACTCAACTGACTCATTTTGAAAAGAGTTTGAAAATTGATTTGAATGCACTTCGGCAAAAATATATTTTATAACTTGGGACAATTATTAAATAATCATGTATGCAGTTTTACTTATTTGTCGTCCATCAGGGCCGGCTGGTAGGGCCGGACCAGATTAACTGACACGCCACAGGTATAATACCCACAAAGTTAATTCCTTTAAATGGCCTACCAGTTTTTACATATGCAACTGTCAGGTGTACGCCTACACCCCGTGCTTAGGTCGTGGCCATTTCGTAAAATGATGCCAAGGATATCCGGGACATGGTCATTTAACCCCCAAAGGCCATACACCAAATAATACATATTAAACAAGTATGTAATTACATTAATCACAATCCGATTTAAATGATTACACACCCGACCAAGCGGTATTATTATAATACCGTATCCCAAGCCCGTATAGGGAAAATAAGTTAAGAGTATTTACCTGAGCAATGTATAAGTCAAATACAGCAAGTACAGATGGCTTTTACTGGGCTCCTAATCTGGAACAAAGGTTTTTATTATTCTATTAGAATCCTAACGGGTCTTTAATTAAGCTTAAGCTTAGACCGGTCAGTTTTAAAAGAAGATACGGTTCAAACGCACGATTAAGCGAAGACCGGACAGAATCTGATTTAGACCCGATAAGTTTGAAGACTTGTATAATATGGGTATACTAAACATATTCTGGATTTTGAGACAAAGATGATAAGGTTTGACCCGTTTCGGCTAATATATGCAAACTAGTTACATAAGCCGTTCCGAACGCGAAAAGTGCGTAACGGGTAACCAAATGGGTCATATTCAAGTTTCCTAAGTTAATATACCTTAAATATGTTGTGACATCAGTAAGATATCTTCTATTATGCCCGAAATGGATTTAAACTCAAACTATGCCTTGTAAGGGCATTTTGGTCATTTAAAAGGTTATAAAAGAGTTTAATTAGTAATCTGAGTTACAGGTCTGATTCATTCATTAAATACACTTAATTTAATAAGTTATAACAGTAGGGTATGACCTATATGTGAAATTTATCATTTAAAACCAAACTATGCATTCTAGGGGTATTTTGGTAATTTCACATAGGCTAAAAAGGTCGAAACTGGAAACCTGAGTTTAAAAATTTTTACTTACTGTTATTATATAAAAATATACTAAAAATATCAGTAGGTATCAACCTTATATGTTTAATATAGTTTTAGTACATACTATGCGTTAAAAACGCTTAAAAAGGCGATTTGGAGCCATTTCCGGGTTTTCAAAGGAAAGCTGATATTTTTATAATTCCAGAAGACTCAAAATATTATATTTGTCAAATAAAATCAGTAGAAAAAGGTTTGGGGTCAAAAGGATTTGTAAAACTCATTTTATGGCTTAAAAGGGCAAAACCGGCATTAACCGAATCAAACTTAGAGACCTATGTTATGCTCAGCCAAAAATTAAATAAAAATCTTCAAAAATCCCAAAATATTATATTACATCAGTGGGTAAAAAGTTTGATATCAAAAAGTAGGTTTAAATAGGCTATACGCTAATTACGCCGTTTAATTAACATAAAGCTTTCTAATTACGCTATTGAGCATAACTCTTAATCTAGACCTCAAACTGATGTCAAATTTTAGGTGCAAGTTTATAAATTAGTAACTAAGGTTTCTACTCTTTTACTTTTTCAAAAATCACGTTTTATAGTCAAAAGGGCATAATAGTCAACATTTAAGCATTTAACGGAAACATGCATATGAATCGGATAACTAATGAACCAAGTTGTATAATCTCAGAGAGTTATACTTATATGAAACCTGGTCCAAATAAAGCTCTAAGGCAATTCTAAAACATGCATAAACGGGTCAGAACTGAAAGTCAAAGCAAAAGTCAAATTATGCGACTTTCGGTTCCGATCCGGGTTTAAACTGAAGATTGTCGGGTTGAACATGTTTAAACATGTTCTTACATTAATTACCAAGTTATATTAATGATAAAACAGGTTGCATGCCTCCTACATTGCTAATTATGCATTAATTTGAAAATAAGCATTATGTTGACTTTTTAATAACAAGTTTGACCCGACAATTGACCTAGTTAGAGTGGGAATCAGAGAGTACCCTTTTAAGGGTTTATTACCCACATAATTACCTACTTATAGGTACTTCCAATTCGAGAATTGACTGAACAGATTTTATTTAATCTCAAAGTCAAACGTTAATTACGACGGTTTGACTTTTAGCTAATTAACTAGGCTAAACTGAATTAGGAAGGGTTAAAGATACTTACAATAGTCCTATGCATGATTAGGGAGCCTAAGGAACTTGGTTGCTGATCAGGAGAGCTCCAGAAATGAAGTTGCAAGTGAATGAACAAATGTTGCAACATTGGGTGTTCTTATATACTAAATTTGATCCTTTAAGATGATGCCAAGATAGTCTATGAATGTTTCCAGATCAAGACAAGTGCCCCTATTGCATGTTAAACCATTGGAGCAGCCCCTGGAATATAAAACAAGAGTGCAAAGTCGGTTTCAAAGGTCTGACTGGCAGCTGTTCGTTGTTGCTGTCGCTGCTGCTTGTTCGCGGGCCGCGAGAAGCCCCTCGCGGGGCGCCTAAAACCGCGCAACAGGCCAAACAAGTTTCCTCTTATTACATTTCAGTCCCTGGTCCTTTGTAACGTGGTTTTGATTGTTTTTCTTGCACTTTTGGCCCTCTAACTTGATTTTTAAGGACCTTAAGACTTTTACAAACTTGGTTAAGTCCTTGGTTAACTTTGTGCTTACCCGGAAAGTCACAAATTTCAACGTTGATGCTTTTAACCCTTCGTACACGGATTTGATCATAACTTTCTCATACGATAACGAAACTTTATGAATTTTTTATCACACATTCTAGTGAGCATATTTTACCGTTACAAAGCTTCGGGTTTGCTAAAAGGTCAATCAGAGGTATACTTTCAACATGTTGACACATTTCACCCCTATAGTTTGTAATTCCTCACTTTCTTTCATTTTCAGCTTCGTATGATTCATGATTTATTCATTTAAGATTATAAACACCATGTAGGGTTATTGTAGGGCATATTTATCCATTGTTGACACTTTGGACCCTTATTTTCGTATAGTTTCTCTATTTGTCAACTTTAGTCCTTCTAAAGTACTTTTTCACATTTTCAAAGCTTATGACACGTGTCAATACATTGTTGGACGTAAATTTTCGAGGTGTTACACGAAAGAAAGAACAGAACTTTGATTGAGGCTGCCAGAACCATGCTTGCTGATCCAGGTTTGCCATTAACTTTTTGGGCAAAGGCAGTAAACACTGCTTGCTATGTCCAAAACAGAGTTTTAATAAACCCCAGGCACAAAAAGACTGCTTATGAAATTCTGTATAAAATCAAACCACTGATCTCATATTTCAAAGTATTTGGCTGCCCATGCTTTATTTTGAATTTAAAAGATTCCATCTCAAAATTTGCAGCCAAAGTAGATTGTGGTTATCACTTGGGATACTCAACCACTGCCAAGGCCTACAAAGTGTTTAATACACGGACCAAAGCAGTGGAGGAGACCTTGAATGTAAAGTTCAATGAACTTTCATCAATGAAAATCCCAGCAAATCCTGCAGATTTGTTTGATCTTGATAAATTCAATTTTGAAAACACTGCTGTCAAGACTAACAGTGTAGGTCCATCAGAGGATTCATCACCAGACTATAGGTATGAGATCATCATTCCTCAACAAAAGTCTGCCACAATGGGAAAAGCATCAGTTGTCCAAAACAGCTGTAAAAGCTCAACCACTGCTACCTCAACAGTTGTTGACCAAAGTAGCCCATCAACCACTACTTCCACATCATCAAACACTGCTGACAAAAGTCCCCAAACAGTGGATAAAAGTCAGTATGTGTCCACACCATTACCTCCTATTCCACCACCTTTTGAAGCCACGGCTGGATCATCAAAGTCACCAGCAGTGGTTATCTCAGATGATACACATCTGCAGCCTTCACCAACAAATGCAATCATACCATACCAAGGAGATTTAATCTTCTTGAGATCTCATCCACCTGATCAAATAATTGGCAACATCAATGAAGGGGTGCTCACAAGAAGCCAAACCCAAAACATTTGTCTTTTTGCTGGTTTTCTATCACTCCATCAGCCAGTCAAGTACCAAGAGGCACTGAAAGACAACAGCTGGATAGAAGCCATGCAAGAAGAGCTCCAACAGTTTAAAAGACAACAAGTATGGGAGCTTGTACCACTGCCAAAAGATGTAAGTCCCATCGACACAAAGTGGGTCTTCAAAAACAAAACTGATGAAAGGGGCATTGTTGTCAAGAATAAAGCCAGGCTTGTGGTTAAAGGTTACAGACAGGAAGAGGGGATTGATTATGATGAAACATTCGCCCCTGTAGCAAGATTGGAAGCTATTAGACTGTTCCTGGCCTTTGCTGTCAACCACAACATGAAGGTGTTCCAAATGGATATCAAAAGTGCTTTCCTCTATGGTACAATACAAGAAGAGGTGTATGTTTGTCAACCTCCAGGTTTTGAGGATCCATTTTATCCAGATCATGTCTACAGGCTAAACAAAACCTTGTATGGCTTGAAACAAGCACCTAGGGCCTGGTATGAAACTCTTTCCACCTTTTTACTCTCAAATGGTTTCAAAAGAGGTACCATTGATAAAACACTGTTTCTAAAATGGAGAGGAAAGGATTTAATGAGTGTCCAAATTTATGTGGATGACATTATTTTTGGAAGCACATGTAATAAAATGTGTGGAGAGTTTAGGGAACTCATGACAGCTGAGTTTGAAATGAGTGCAATGGGTGAGCTGCAATGCTTTCTTGGTCTCCAAATTTCAGCAAATGCAAAATGGAACTTTCATTCATCAAAGCAAATATGCTAAAGAACTTTTAAACAAATTTGATATGAATGATTGTAAACCATGCAGCACACCCATGGCAACAAATAAGCTTGTCATGTCTGATGAAAAGAATGAGCTGATTGACCAAACACTTTATAGAAGCATGATTGGGTCTTTACTGTACCTAACTGCATCTAGACCAGACATCATGTTTGCAACATGTGTCTGTGCAAGAAGTCAATCAGCTCCCAGAAAATCAAACCTCATTGCTGTAAAAAGGATCTTCAGATACATAAAAGGTGCTCCCACACTTGGTATCTGGTATCCAGCTAATGGGAATATCAAGCTTTCAGGCTTTTCAAACAGTGACTTTGCTGGATGTAACACCACAAGGAAGTCCACCTCAGGAAGGTGCCAGTTTCTAGGCGATTTCCTGGTCTCTTGGCAAAGCAAAAAGCAAGCAGCTGTTTCAACATCCACTGCTGAAGCTGAATACATTGCTGCTGCAAGCTGTACAGCCCAACTCCTGTGGCTTCAAAATCAGTTGCTGGATTTTGGTATCACTGCCTTAAAGACACCACTCATGTTGGATAGCCAGGCAGCAGAAAATATCATCAAAAATCCAGTTTCACATTCAACCACCAAGCACATCGACATCAGACATCACTTTGTGAGGGATTGCTATGAAAAAGGTTTGATTTCTCTGCATCATGTTCCAACTAGAGACCAGCTGGCAGATGTGCTCACAAAAGCATTAGATACAGCCACCTTTGAAAATTTGGTCTCTAGGATTGGCATGCTAAACATGGAATAACAAGCAACATCTTGTTTTTATATGAATAAAAACATTAAAATGTTTTCAGAAAATCAAAAATCCATCCTTAAAAATAGCTAAAAATGAAGTTTTCATTAAAATCCTTAAAAGTCTGCCATAACCACTGCTTGTTCAAAAGTCTGCTCTACTTCAAAGTCTGTCCACTGCTGAAAGTCAACCCCTGTTCTCTCATTTTCTTGATAAACACTGTTGTTCAAAAGCAGTGTCTTATCCACTGATATGCTATCCACTGATAGTGAAAATCATCCACTGCTTACATTTGTTACCGTTGTAACCATTGCCTTCATCAGTAACTTTCATAAAAGTACTGTCCTTCATTTCATCAGAGGTTGGCATGTGGGCAGTACATAGTGGTCAGACCTTTTGTAACCGCTGCCACATCAGCATTCGCTTTTTCTCCATAAAACCCCTTTTCAAAACCCAAACAGGGTTTTACTGTCGAATTGAATTCATAAAAAATCTCTTCTCAAAGCAGTTTTTCTTCAAATTCCTTCACAACCTTCTTCGATCATCATCTCCAAAATGACAAAATCGAAGTCATCTGCAACACCCACTTCCAAATCATCATCAAAAGAAGCCTCTCAAAAGGCCAAACCCACTGAAATTCCACACAAACCGTCTCACAACCTTCTGGGTCTTCTCACAAAACCCGGCACCACTAATATCTTCGACTCCATCCTTGATATCATATCTGCATCAAAGTATAAAACTTTGTTAACAGCAGATGCACCAATTTACTTGGCGACCCAAAGAGAGTTCTGGAAGAATGTAACCCTTGACAAACAAGGTGAAACTGTCATAGCCATTAACTCTTCTCTAAAGGGTAAAGCTGTCAAGATTACACCACAATCCATCTCAGAGGTCTTTCAACTCGACGATCAGGAAGGTAAAACTTCTTTTCCCAAAAACGAGTTAAAAAATGATTTTCTGGAAAGAGGGTATAATGCAGAAGTAAAAAAGGACACCTTACAAAAAGGTTTCTTCCCTTCTGCAACAAGATTTTTATTTCATACCCTCCTAATGTGTGTGTCAAACAAAACAACTGCTTTCAATGAAATACCATTAAAAATTCAAAACCTGGGATTTGCTATTCTTCAAGGAGAAAACTTTAATTATTCTCGGGAAATTTTTAATGATCTTATTAAAAATGTTGAAACAAAGGCATTCTTACTATTTCCAAGATTTCTAAGTTATTATTTTGAAAAGAAACTTGGTAAGAAAGATCCTTCTGCAATAAAACAAGGTGAATCTCTTCAAATGCACAGCTTAACTACTGAAACTTTTACAAGAATGTCAACACCTTGCAAAACACAAGCAGAGGTGCCTGAGCAGAATTTAGCAGCTACCCCTGCTCCTCAGGTATCTGCTGCTGAGCCCACTGCTCAAGGTGATCAAAGTAGCAAAACAACTGCTTTGAAACCCACACCTTTAATCACCAAAAAGCCAAACAAAAAGAAAACTCAAAAACCCCCAAAACCTATCAAAAAGGAAACTCTGGAGGATGAGATACCAGAGCAACTGCCTGTGACAAAACAAAAGTCACAAGAAACCACTGCTGCTACTTCCTCACAGCAGTTGGTACAAATATCTCAACCAATAACCGAAACTCCTCCTGCTTCTTCTCAAAAAGAACAGGTTGTACACATAGGGACTCCACAATATGATGCTCTGGAATCACTCGCTTCCATCATCCACAACCCAATGCCCGGGGTAAATTCTCTTCTAACACCAAACCTCACATCCATAATTCCTCCACCAACTAGACTTTTGTTGGATGCTATTGATTTGAACCAGGCACAAACCAGTCCTTCTCAATCACCTGTCAATGAGAATATACTCCAACAAATGACTGGGTCTGATGTATCAATCATAGTTAACCCACCAACAATACCTGAGGAGGTTACACCCCTTGAGTTACAAGTAACTCTTGGTGGTAATCCAAGTGAAGCAGCCACTACAAATGTTGAACCCACTGGTTTACATTTGGATAGTGGTTACATCAATAAGACTTCCTTGGAGGCAATTCCTTCCATAGCACCTCTGACATCCACCAGTGGATTTGTTTTGACCACTGGCAACATCAAAAGGTTGTCAAGTGTTGAAGGAAGAAGACCCCAGTACCAAGAAAAAGGGGCATCAGTGGTTAATGTTTGGAGTACACTCCCTACCTCAACCACTGATAAAACCACTGCTAGTGGGAAATCAGATGATCCCATTAAATTGGGTGATGGTTTAAAGTACCTTGAATTGACGGACCGTGTTGAAAAGCTGGATACTTCGGTTGCAGAAATCAAAGAAATGTTGCAGCAGTTGTTGAAAGTACAACAGGTGCAATCCACTGTTGTTCCACCTCAAGCACCTGCTCCACCACAAGCACCTGCTGCAAATGAGCTCTGGAATCTATTTCAACCTTTTCTCCAACAACAAAAACAAATGGCTGATCAGCAACATGCAATACATGTACAAGAGCTGAGAAACACAATGGAGTCTAGGTTCAAGAACACTCAAGCAGACATCAAGGCTCTCAAGGCCCAAATACTGAAAACCACTGGCACTGCTCCTCTAACTATTCTCTTTATTGATCAATTATCCCCAGATAATGCCAAAAGGGGGAGAAAATTCAGGAGTGGAAGAAGAAGGGAATAGATGATGGTCTTTACATTGAACCAGAAAGAGATGCTATGACCAGAAATATTCCTTTGCCAGATGGTAGCAAAAAGGTTGATGTTACCCAAAATGCACTTGATGAAGCTATAGCAAGTGTAAAAAGGGACAGAGAGGCAAAGGATATGTCAAGGTGGAATGAGGAGAAAAGAGCTTACATGGAGCTGAATGCGCAGGGTTGTTCTGAGCAAAAGGATGTTAAAAATCCTAAGCCAAAAAGAAATCCCACTAGAAAAGTGAGGGAACCCAAGTCCACACCATCCAAACTCACAAAGCATACTCCAAAACCACTATCCAAAAGCCTCCAACATCAAACCTCCACCCAAACAGTTGTTGTAACTCCTGCTGTATCAACTACTGCTGGTACTTCAGAGGTTTCAACATCTGTTACCACTTCAACACACACCACAACCACTGTCTTACCACCACCAAAAACAACATCACCACCATCGCCTCCTGCCAAAAAGCAGAAGACAGCAGATGTTACAACATCTGTTGTAATGACAACAGTGGTTGAAACACCAGTTGTTTCAACAGCTATTAGTCAATCACAAATCACTGCCACTCAAATCACCACCACTGATCCACCCAAAACATCATCTGCCTCTCCTAAAATAAAAAGGAGAAGGATTTTCATACCAGATGATGATTCACCATCACCACCACCAACATCTTCAAAATCTCTATCACTTGTTACAATACCCAAACTTGTCCCTCTCTCATCAGCTCAAATTCAAAAGCCCTTACTTCCTGCAGGTGTTCAATTCCCTCTTGAACTTATAGCAGTCAGAGAAGAAATCAAATCTTTCTACTATGAGGATGACCCTGCTAAAAGGAAGTTGCCATCTGTTGAAGGATATCCCAGGCCTAACAATATTGAAGAATATTTGAAAATCAAGGCTAAGCAAGCAGAGGATATCTCAAAAAGAAATACACATGGGAAATCTGATAGAGAAATTCAGCAGAATTATCAATACTTGCTCACACAAGTCAGATCTTTAGAGCAGTTTGCAAAAAATGTTTGTCAGCAAATCTCAGAGAGAGCAGATGAAACTCTGAGAAAAGACTACATTGAAAGCATCATGGCAATCAAAAGGTACAAAAGAGAAAAACACATGTACAAAGAATGGACCATTCCTGAGCTTGAAAAAGAAGCAGCCAGGATTCAAGATATGATCAAGAATAAGGTCAAACACACTCCTCCAGATTTGGCAAAATTCAAAAAGATTGTACCTGATAAAAAGGTAGAGCTGAGGAGAATGAAAGAGGAATTGGTTGCTGCTGATTATGGGTCCAAAAATCAAGTGATGAGATGGAAAGAGGATAAAGTCAGGGCTACCTACAAAAGCTTGGAGAAATTAAGAAAAACAGATCCTACTGCTCCACAAAAGCCTGACTATCCTGAAGCAGAGGTTTCAAAAAGCCCATCAAAGCTGCAAATCAGGAGATCCACTGCTCCAGCTGGTGCAGCCATCTATAAAAGAAGGAAACAAAAACAGTTGGGTACTGAAACAGTGGATGAATTAATGGCAGGAGATGAGTTTGTAAAAGAAGGTATTAAAGAAATGATAGCTGAAACTCTTGGCCTGAATCAACCTGCAAGCACTACTCAAACAGTCATCAATAGGCCTGCATCACCAAACACCTCATCAAATAAAAATCTCCCAAGAAACCCACCAGGCTCAAAAGTACTAAAGTGGGAAACTGACAAACAGACCCATGTACTGACTATGTTCAGGTCTAGTGGAGAAGTGAAGGAAATATCAAGGGAACAAGCACTTGGCCTAAGTCTTGAAGATATGCAGGATCTCCTTGATCTTCCACTTGGTAGGGATGAAGATGACACAAATGCCCTAGACTTTGAGTTACAACTTAAAGGTCAAATAAGGGAACTGTTGATGAGGCAACAAAGTTCCACAATAATGAAGGGTTTTGGCATTATCTGTTCCAGGGGGAGATTGTTGGGATTGAACCCTACCAAAGGAACAGATAATTAAAGCCAAAACTGGATCAGAGTAGTGGATCCAGAATAAGCAGATGTTATGCATACAAGTCTCTCCCCTTGAAAGTGGTTTCAACATCTGCTGACCTCCTATCTACTGATCGTACAACTGCTGACCTATAAACTGCTGATCAAGTAAAAGACTGATGGAAGACCAAAGCTCTGTTGTTCAATCTACTGCCTTGAGTCAAGCTCTGCTGATCATGACAAGTACTGCTGGGTTCACATCAGTGGAAGGATGCAGCAATAGTTTAGATGTCTTAATGTAATGAAATATAATAGCAGTAGTTAGCATAGCAGAGGTTGTATAGATCAGAGGTTAGAGTTTGTTAGGAGGTTAGATGTCACTTTCATGGTGACGTCAGCTTAGATGCTTCAGTGGTTTGCTCGTGCCTATAAATAGAACAGTGCTCTGTACTGTTCTATTAGCTCTTTGCAAAATCTTCTTCCTGCACGAACAAACACTGTGAGCTCGGGCTGAGGAGGAGTTTGTATTCAGACATTGCATTATAATCGTTATTGAAATAAATTCAATCTTTCGGTTCTTTGTAAAAAATGTTTGATTAAAGCAATTCTCTCGTTTGATTGTGTGCAAAGTTTGTTTCCATCTTAATTCCGCTGCACAACTCATCCATCTTCATCTTAATTCAAACGTAAAAACACAATCAAAACCAAACTCAGATCCTAACAACCCCGCGCGTGGAATACGAAGCTAGATAGTATCTTGAGAAATATGAAGTTTCAAAGATGTTCTCAAGAACATGCGGTATACAATTGTTACATATTTAAGTATTAGAGTAAACATAATAAAAAATATATACACAAATTGTTTCTTTTTATCAATAGTTCTTTTTTGAATATCTTGGGTTGTTGTATACGTGGAACCCATCAAACTAATTTGTTCACGTTTTTTAATTTAACCTTTTATATACACATATATAGGTTATGTGTAAGTAATATAATATATCATGACTTACACATGTGTAGGTTCTCTAGCTAATATTTGTTCATATTTCCACTAAAAACTTGAAAATCACTATCAACTAATTAATTCTTTATTTTTTTTTTCATTTCTTTATCTAAAATACTAGTATCGTAAAAAAATGTTATATGTGCCTCGCGACATTACATATCAGTGTCTCAAACGAGGTGTGTGTGTGTGTGTATATATATATATATATATATATCGCAAACTACATATAATGTTTTTTTTGTTCACAAAGATCAATAACATTAAAAATAATTGAAAAATAAAACAAAGAAATTCTAGGTTAATAGTGGTTTTCTTAAGTTTACAGATATTTTTTAGACTTTCTTTATTTCTTGTGATCCCTTCTCCCTCTCTCTTACTCTCTTTTTCTCTATATAACATCCGCTTAAAAGTTGTTGTAATGCTTTATATCAAAAGATTCATTACCCCTTGTAAAACTTTAAATTCAGTTACAAAAAGACTATAAAATTGTAACGTATAGTTAAAATATAAAACGTAATCATTAAGTATTTCTTTTTCTCTCAATAATACCCGCTTAAAAGTTGTTGTAATGCTTTATATTAAGAGATTCATTACCCCTTGTAAAACTTTAAATTTAGTTACAAAATGACTAAAAAATTGTAACGTATAGTTAGAACATAAAACGTAATCATTAAGTATTGGTTGTTAGAAAGCAAATCTAAATATATGTACTTTGTACAAAAGGTGGGGTGGGGGTTGAAATGTAGAAACTCATGACTTAAAAACAAAGCGAAACTTAATAAAGCGTAAAAACCGGCTTTTAAAAACAGAAGCACATAGATATTATAGACACGGTTTTTCGCACACATATATACTGCGTATAAATATACAACAATAGACGTGGCAATGGACGATTGGCCTATTGCCAATCACCTTTTCAAGACAAGTGGTGTATTTCGTGTAAGTGGGCCAGGTCAGTATCACGCCTCGCATACCCCCTCTAAAGATACCCACATCGCTCTTTCTTTCTTTGTAGCTTTTTCTGTGTATATAAGTAGTAACTAGTTGAATCGAAGTTATCCAAAAGAAGAGTTTGATAGTAAAATATTACAACTCAAATCCTCATCATTGTTCTTTTATAATGCTCCATTCTCACCGACTAATACTCAAAATTCCCATCTGATGTGTAACTTTCAGGAAGAAAACGCAAAGAAGAGAAGTTGCAAAGGGTAATAGCATACTTTGGGTAAAATTTTATATTTTGTCTATCGAATTGGTAAGTTGCATTTTCCAAATTCCTAAAATATTCAATTATAGGTGTGTGTCACTGTGTCCTACTATTTGATTGATCTTGCATTTAGGATATCTGATTGTGTAACGTATAGTTAGAACATAAAACATAATCATTAAATATTGGTTGCTACTTGCTAGAAAGCCAATCCAAATATATGTACTCTGTACAAAAGGTGGGGTGGGGTTGAAATGTAAGAAACTCATGACTTAGAGTCACAAAGTGAAAGTTAATAAAGCGTAAAAACCAACTTTTAAATACAGAAGCATATAGATATTGTTGACACGGTTTTTCCCAAACAGATATACTGCGTATAAATATACAACAATAGTCGTGGCAATGTACAATTGGCCTATCGCAAATCACCTTGTCAATACAAGTGGTGTATCTCGTGTAAGTGGGCCAGGTCAGTATCACGCCTCTCATGCCCCCTCTAAAGATACTCACACCGCACTTTCTTTCTTTTTAGTTTTTTTGTGTATATAAGTTGTAACTAGTTGATGAATAATCGAAGTTATCCATAAGAGAAATTTTATTGTAAAAGATTACAACTCAAATCATCATCATTGTTCTTTTATAAATGCTCTCTCCTCACCGACTAATAGATTAAATTTTCATCCGATGTGTAACTTACAGAAAGAAAACACAAAGAAGAGAAGTTGCAAAGGGCAAAAGCATACTTTGGGTAAAATTTTATATTTTGTACTGTCGAATTGGTAAATTGCATTTTCCAAGTTCCTAAAACATTCAATTATAAATCGTATAGGTGTGTGTCCAACTTGTTGATTGATCTTACATTTAGGATATGTGATTGTGTAATTCTATTTATAGATATATTTGTGTTACATCAACTATCATAACTTTTTTGATGTTGTTAGTTTATTGTGTCGATGAGGTGGACCACGTATTTACAGGTTGTGCATTCACAGCTAGTGTGTGGAATGGAATTCTAGGATGGCTTGGCATTCCAAACTACTTCAGCTTCAGTGTGAGCGACTTGGGTAATATGCACAAGATGGATGGTTTATCGGCTACGCGTAAAGATATTATAAGAGGTATGGTTATGGTGTGTTGTTGGCGTATTTGGCGGGCTAGAAATGACGTTGTCTTTAATCATAGGAGGAGCGATGTGGTGGAGGTTGTGGCCGAGGTTAAAGCGTTCGGTTTTCTTTGGTTTTCGAATAGGCATAAAGATTTTGTTAAGGATTGGAAAGGTTGGAGTAATGTAATGTTATTGTAAGTTTGCGGCCTCTTCTCTCCTCCTTGGAGAGTTGGTGGTTTTCGCGTTTGTTAATGAAGTTCACCTTTCAAAAAAAAATATTCTTTCATTTTATGTCTTTTCTTGTAAATATTTTTGTAAATTGGTGTTACCGGACCTTGCTTCAATTAAAAAAAATTATAATAGGAAAAGAGCTGTAAAAATAAAATCAAATTTGCTGATAGATTCTTAATTATTATGCTTTCTTCATAGAGTAAATTACAAAAATCATTCTTTATGTATGTCACTTATTGCAAACTGTGTCCTTTGTCTTCAGTAATTACAGAGAACGTACTCAATGTTTGCAAACCCTTGCAAGTTATGTCCTTTAGTCCCGACTCAGTTAATTTTTTGTGGTTAAATCTGACCAAATGGACCCCACATTAGGGTATTTTGGTCATTTTACTCTCATGTGGGGTCTATTTGGTCAGATTTAACCACAAAAATACCCTCATGTGGGGTCCATATATTTGGTCAGATTTAACCACAAAAATTAACTCAGTTAGGGATAAAGGACATTACTTGCAAGGCTTTGCAAACATCAAGTACATTTTCTGTAATTATTGAAGAAAAAGTACATAATTTGCAATAAGTGACACACATAAAGGACTATTTTTGTAATTTACTCTTCTTCATATGATAACTAATTAATTAAAACATTACTAGTTACCTTTGTTTTCTAGTGATTATTATAATATATATGTTAACTAGCTTTCAGTTGTAATCTTGTAGGTGATCAAAGAAACAACAAGATTTTGTGCCATAAAAATCAAGAAAACATGTCGGAGAAACATAGCCAAGAATCAAGCAGTTTTCATCATATAAGCGATGAAGAGATAGAGACACTAGCGTTGCAACTAGAAAAGATGCCAATGGAAGATGATACTGATGATGATCTTGAACTCACATTAGCGTATATCGACGATATGGACCTTTGCTTGATCTCACATGAGCCATCAAAGAAGAACTCGCTGATCCAAGCCGTTGGTAGGGAGAATTCGATCAAGATTCTGACCCGTTGCCCACGATACAGCTACGCTTCTGTTGCATCACTGAACAAAAGCTTTCATGATCTCATCAGGAGTGGTGAGATCTACAAAGAAAGAAGCACGAATAAAGTCGTAGAACATTGGGTTTATTTTTCTTGCCACATGTTGAAATGGGAGGCTTTTGATCCAGTTGGCAAGAAATGGATGCATCTACCGATGATCAATGGCGATACATGCTTCGCATATTCGGATAAAGAGTCCATGGGGGTTGGGACAGACCTTTTGGTTCTAGGCAAACATGTTTCAGGTCAGGCTGTGTACAAATACAGCCTGCTAACAAACTCATGGTCAGAGGGGCCAACAATGAACAAACCAAGATGCTTATTTGGGTCTGCAAGCCTTGGAACAATCGCGATATTTGCAGGAGGCGTTAATGCAAACGGAAAGATCGTGGACACAGTTGAGACTTACGACAGTGAGTCTGGAACATGGGAGACGCTTCCCAGCCTGCTGAAGCCGAGAAAAATGAGTTCAGGCGTGTTTATGGATGATAAGTTTTATGTGATTGGCGGGTGTGGTGGGGAGGATATGAAGCCGTTGTCATGTGGCGAAGAGTATGATCCGGTGGCTAAGACGTGGAGAGCAATTCCCGACATGTGGACGGGTAGAGGTGGTGGTTCGATGGCGCCACCGCTGCTAGCGGTGGTTGATAATGAGTTGTATGCTGCTGATTGTGAGGTGTTGGAGGTGAAGAAGTATGACAAGAATGTTAAAGTGTGGGAGAGTATAGGCAGGTTGCCTGAAAGTGCTGATAATATGTGTGGGTGGGGGATTGCATTTAGAGGGTGTGGGGATCGGGTGATAATAGTTAGTGGTCGTTGGGCACATGGGGAGTATGCTCATGTTGACATATATTCATGGGTCCCGCAAGAAGGACCGCCACAATGGACCATCATTGGTCGGAAAAGGTCAGATAACTTTGTTTACAATTGTGCTATTATGGGTTGTTGAACTTGAGATTATGATCTTGAGTAGTTTACTATTATAGTGTTTGAGATCCAAAATAAGATGTGTAGTAGCTAGTTAAGTGGTATTGTTTAGAGTTATGTCAGTAGTTTACTTTTCTAATCTAAATCTAAATCTAAATAATAATATATGTTTTCTTTTGAAAGTGTGTATAGTTCTCAAATGCAAATTTTAAGATATAAATCATTTAGAAATACTAAATAAGTTATCAAAAATTGTTGAAAACAAAAATGAATGTTTTCTGTTTTACGAAAATGACATCAGAAAACATTCAAACAATAATGGTGAATTCATGCTTCATTTGCATAGGTGTGACACGTGATTGAATTCATGTTTTCAATCACTAATTCTTATATTATTGAGATAGCGAATGTGGTGTTAACGCTGCCTGTCATATAGCAGATCACCATTTTTTTACGGATCTCACTGCAACCTGCCAAATTACCACCACATCCGCTATCTCGATCACCCAAATGCCAAAGGGTTTCAAAAATCATCCAAGCGATGCAGATAACTCCATCCATGCCAAAAGCCAAAAAAAACAAGAGGTGTGACCACAAATCTACACATTAAAGCACGTCACTGGAAATACTCAACCCCTAAACATTTCCGCTGTCACATTGTTTTCACGTGTTTACTTAAATACCTAAAATTCATTATGCATAATAGTATGCACCAATCATGATAATGAATAACAAATTCATTTGAACATTTCAGTTACTCCTGTATAGAGCCTTTTTATTTAATAAAGCAAACACAAATGCTCACTTTTATGAGTATTCTAAATTTTGCTTATGAGATTAGCATAAAATTGACTTTCTTTTTTTATTGGCTTTTTCTCGTAACTTAATGACCTCAATGTCATAGGATTGTAAGGATTAGAGAATAAAACTTAATCACCAAGCCTTGGGTTAATGCGCTAAAATCAATCTTGACTGTATGTCTAAAATTTTTTTACTGATTAAGGATGGACTATGAAGGGGATTGAAATGTAAAAGGTCATAACTTAAGAACAAAAGGGAAAAGGAAAGAAAGAAAACAAAAGGTGACACAAGGAAACATTGCCTAATGTTAAAACCATTTTGTTATTCTTTTATTTCTACTCTCGTCAACTATCACTCTAAAATCCTTAGCTATATCATAAAGAAAACTTAAAGAAGAGAGCTTGCTTACATGTATACACATTTGTACAAGAAATACATAAGGAGTAAAAGTAGAATATTGGTAAAGTTTTCTGTTTTGTTCTTATCAGATTAAAAAAATGGTATTTTTTTCTCATACATACTTTTTTAGGCTTTTCTGATACATACTTATCTTGTGATTAGGATATTTAAAGGTCATAACTTAAGAACAAAAGGGAAAAAGAAAGAAAGAAAACAAAAGGTGACATGATTAACGAGTATTTTATTCTCTTTAAGTTGAGTATAGAAATTGTACCGAAATCAACCAAAAGAATTAACTGGAAACTGAATTAACCAAAAACAGATTATCATTTTTTTGTACTCTTGTTTAACCAAAATTAGCTGAACCGAACCGAATCATTCATATTTTCATATATTTGTAGCTTTTATACCTCTAGTTCATATATTTCATATTTTTTATCTCCATTTAATATATTTATACTTTCATTTCATTATTTATACCTCAATTTCATATATTTCTAAACAAAAGTTTTAGCCCAATTTTGGTTTTTTCTATTAACTAAAACTAAATGAACCCCAAACAAAAAACCGTCAATCAAACCGAATAAACCGAAGTGGTTAACCAAAAACCAATTGGTTAACAAAATAGACTAACTGATGGCTTTGGTTTCGGCTTCGGTTGAGGATAATAACCGAACCGATCGAACCATGCACAACACAATGAAATGGATTACCCGATTACTTCGTTTTTTATGTATATATATCACAATGATGCTACAACAAATATTATATGAATAAGAAAACTACCAGAAACGAGTATCGCAATGTGATGTGTCGCTCTCGCCGCATAGTGTGGGCATCCTGCTAGTATATATATATATATAGGGTGGGGTTCATGCGAGAACCACCTTTATTGCGAGAACCGCGAGAACCAATGTGAACTGATGGCAATTTTGTAAATAACAAAAAAAATTCTAGAAACCCCGCTCCCCTGATCAAACGATTCTGGACGTCAGCATTTAATTAAACTACGATAGATAATACAATTTCACGTCCAAAACCAAACACAACTCTCCCAATCAATCGATTTTCCCCTAAAAAATCTCATAAACATCAATCTGATACTCACCGACGCTCACAATTCCAACCATTAATCATCATTATTTGCCCTACGATCATCGTCGCTAGTCAATCGTCGACCGCAGATTAGTCATCAGCTCGAAATTAGGGCAAAAACGGTCATAACGAATCGATCTAGGGAAAAAACGGTCATAATCGGCATAATCGGTGAGGTTTATTGCACGAAGAGGGACATTACGAAGAACATAAGTCGTTGCATCGATTTACGAACTTGAAAGTTCATACAGCCGATGTAAGTTCATACAAAGTTCTTTGTGCTTGTTCATGTAGATTACAGCCGATTATGTGCTTGTTCATGTAGATTACAGCCGATGTAAGTAGATTACAGCCGATGTAAGTTCATACGATTATGTGTTTATGTTTGATTTGGAATGCACATGTGCATAATGTGATAACTTATGGTTTTGGTTCATAGTTATGTTTGATTGGTATGCACATGTGCATAATGTGATAAATTATGTTTATAATTTGTAGCTGACTTAATTTTTTGGGTCATTTATAGGTATGCATATGTGCATAATGTGATAACATATGTTTATATTGATAAATTATTTCATAGTTGTATGTATGCACATGTGCATAGTTATAGTTTTGCGCATGTGTTGGTTCATATATATTGTTGATAAGATATGTCATAGTTGTATGTATGCACATGTGCATAGTTGAAGTTGCATAGTACAAATTAGGGCACAAATTGAACAAAATCATTCATCGTCGGTTACTGATTGTTATTACATTCAGTAATCGATTACAAAATCATCAATTACCATTGATCGTCATGACCTAGAAATCAGAAATCGTTTCTATTTATTAATCGCTGATCGTCTATCTCTGCCAAATCTCAACTAGTCGCCAATCACGCCATCTAACACTCGGTAAGGCTTTGATTATTACCAGTAGATATATATATATATTATTCTTTAGGTATCTGTTTTTTATCAGTAATTTTGATTTCTATCAATGATTTATATGAACGTGATTCAAGTCGTTGATCTGTTAAATGTGCTTGTTATGTTATGGCACGGATCTTATACAGTGCCATAGCCGACCTAGTATGCATATGTGAACCAAATAAAGTTAATAATATCATTCATGTGCATAGTGAATTTGAGCAGATTTGTTTAGGATACGTGTCTATGATTTTGTGTAATTGGAATATGCTGGTGTTGTTGTTTTAGGTAATGCACATGTGCATAATGAACTTGAGCAGTTTTGTGTAAGATACATGGTTTTTGTGTAATTAGGATATGATGGTGTCACTGTGATTTTGTGAAATTAGGATATGCTGGTGTTATTGTTTCATGTGATTCACATGCGCATAGCAAACATGAGCAGCTTTGTTTAATATAAGTGTATATGATTTTGTGTAATTAGATTTTGTTGATGTTGTTGTTTAAATTAATGCATATGTGCATATTGAATTTGAGCACATAACATTAAACTTTACATATGGATTGATTTTAAGCATCATTATAAGAATATGAGATGCACATGTGTATATTGATTCACAAGTGCATAATGACAATTATATGTGATGCACATGTGCATATAGATGCACAAATACATATCGTTTATAGTGATGAAAAAAGTTGTTTAATGCACATACTAATTGAAATTGCATGTTTGATTATATTATGTTTCAATTATTATTGTAGGCAAAAAAAATGGAAAAAAGCGAAGAAAAAATAACACTTTTGTTGAGGTCGAATGACGAAGGGGCAACAAAACTGCCAGATAATAAGGAATGTGAATACAAAAGTGTTAAGTGAAAAGCCAAAAAAAAGGTTGGTTATTAGTCGACGATGCAGTTGGTAATATATGGACATGTGCATCCAATTGTTACTTTCATGTTGAATGATGTTCTTTTATGTCATGTGCAATTACGACAGTAGAAAGAAATACAAGGAATATGACAAGTAAAAAGCACGATGTTGTTTGATTTGTTGAGTGTTAGGGTTATTTATTAAAGCAAACATGTTGATAAGGTCCATCATGTTAATGCACATGTGCATAGCTATACACATATGCATATATTGCCAGTTAGTTTAATAAGGTCAATCATATTGATGCATATGCGTATAATTACGCACATGTGAATAATTTGATATAATAGGTTAATAATGTCATTCATCTTGATATAGTTTGCCATAATATGTTAACAATGTCATTTATGATGATGTACATGTGCATAGTTTGACAGAATAGATTTGTTACTAATTAATGTTAAATATGATTGGTCGTGGTAATACGAAATGGTAATACGAAATTTGATTTGGTAAGAGTTATTTTTTTTACTAAAGCAAACCTATTGATTAGGCCAGTTATGTTACTGCACATGTGCATATTTATGCACATTTGCATATTTTGTCAGATTAAGTTAATATGAATGTATTATGGCATATGCACAAGTGCATTATTACTTTAAAACATAAACATTGTACATATTATATGTATAATATGTTCATTGCACATGTGCATGCATGAAATAATTGATGTACTATATGTAATTTATGCAGGAAAAATATATTCGAAACGGCTCATGGATTGACAACAAGGACATATTTGATGAATATGTTGACATCTCATAAAATGATAGACTAAGAGGCATTGAAACAGGAGGAGTGTTGGAAGATGCTTAGTAAATGGAAAGAAGAGCAGAAGGTGTGAGGTTGTGAACTAATGCAAATGTTATGTGTAGGTAGTTTGCGGACATGGAATACAGATGATAATGTTAGTTAATATATGATGTATTGTGTTTGGTAGAGAAAATGTTGGTACTACACATGTGTAAAGATTGATATAGCATACATATTCGTATTGTAGTATTGTATAATGTATTACAATGGTTATATTTGTTAATTAGGATGTAATATGTTGTTTAGTATAGTATATGCTGGTGATGCATATGTGCAATAATGATTGTTGCTCGGATTATGTGATTGCTTATGATAAGGGTGTTATATATACGGGTTGTTACACAAAAGTTGTGTGATAGTGTGTTAATGTTGGTAATGCACACGTGCATTAGTAAAAAAACAATAAACATGTTAGTAATGAATATGTGTATATTTTGAAATATTGTATATTTGTTCATATCATATTACGTGTGTGGTGCCCTATTACGTATGGGGTACCACATTGCATATGTTGTGGTACCCTATTACGTATGGGGTATCACATTACATATGTTGATGTATACGTAAAGGAAAACGGTTTATATGTAGTTAAAATATTCATGTATGCACATGTGCATTGGTCAAAACAATAATAATATGTAGTGAAACATTAAACATGTATGCACATGTGCATTGTTCTGAACAATAACCATGTGGAGTGTACGTGGTACCCTATTATGTATGGGGTACCACATTACATATGTTGATGCATATGTAAAGGAAAACAGATTATATGCAGTTAAGATATTCATGTATGCACATGTGCATTGGTCAGTTAAGATATTCATGTATGCACATGTGCATTGGTCGGAACAATAACAATGTGTAGTGAAACATTAAACATGTATACACGTGTGCATTGTTCGATGGGAAAAAAATGAAAACGTATTCTAGGCGGGTAAGTAAACGCCCAAAATGAATCATCCCACCTCCTAAAAACAACAAAGTAAACTCCATGTGAGCCACCTAATATGAACAAATAAACCGCGCAAAATGAAAGTCCGAAACAAGTAACATGACTCACCCACGCAAAAGTGAATACCATACTCATAATCCGCCCAAAATGCACAAATAAAATAAATAATTATTTTTATTAAAATGCACAAAATTAACCAGCTACAATTTACTCCAAAACAAACAAACCAAATATATAATTCTGAATAATTAACATTCATAGTTTTTCAAAGCTTATTCAAATACAATACCAAGCTAACTCAATTTCTTGCTTTTATCTTTAAAATCACACTTTCCTACAAGGCTACTACTAAGAGTAGTACAAGATATGTTTGATATTCTGTTCAAATGAGCACTATGTCGAACACATCAGTTTTGTTTACTGGCCCAATTCAAAACACATCATGCCACCGTCACCACTATCTCACACCTATGGTCACCACTTTCGATAGCTTCCAACAGCCCTGGCATGATGTAAAATAATCATGTAAATAAAACTTAAAAACAAATTAAACAGAAAAGATACATGTGATTAAAAACATAAACTAAATCAAGCAATAATATAATTAATTCAGATTCAATAATAAAACATACTCACATGAACTAGCCGTGAACGGTGGTTAGTCAACTGAAGTACGTCGATGATGGAGTTATAGTCGGAGTAGTTGTCGTTGTCGTTGTGGTGGTAGGAGTGATGTGTTAACGTCGATTAGGTAGCCATTGATGTCGACGTCACGGATGCAGCCGCCGTGGATGCCGCCGTGAATTGGTAATGGTAATGTGCTGCACATGTGCAAGTTGTAGATTATTGGTGATGGTTATAGGGTAATGGTAAAGTGTTGCACATGTGCAGGATGGTATATTTATACAAAAATAAAGTCAGACAGTCGAATTGCATCAGCAGTTCTCAGTTCTCAAGCATCAGCAATTCTCTGTAGTTCGTCTTCGTCTCGATTACATCAGTAGTTCGTCTTCGTCATAGCGATAACAATACACCATAAACTATTCGTCATATGGATTTTACCATTAGACATTTCAAAATTCGTCGAATAATTGAGGTTACTGCTACAAAATTCGTATTATAATCGATATTGTTGCAGTAAGAACATAATCATAGATCATATGTTCTTCATCGATTCGTAATCGAGTATTCCATTCAAAATTAGGGCAACACGAACAGAATAATCAGAATAATCGAGGAGTGTGGCACGATTAGAGTTACAGGAGGAACAATGGTAGGATGAATGGCACGATTAGACTTACAGGAGGAACAATGTATGAGGAGGATCATCAGATGTATGAGGATCGACACATGATGAATCAGATGATGCCATATACCACCGTAATCACTGTGTTGACTACCACCGCCGTGAAATATGTGAACGGCGACTACCTCTCTGCCGTGAAAACCAACGTGAACACCCCTTCGCCGCCGTGAAACCACCATGAACGCCTCTCTGCCACTTGTGAACACTGTGAACTGGTGAAACTCTTGAAACCCTAAAACATAGAACAGTAACAAAAAAAAAAAGAGAATGCGCGTGTTTTTATTATAAACATGTTATAATTACAAAAATGCCATGTGTTCACATTGGTTCTCGCGGTTCTCGCAATAAGAGGTGGTTCTCGCATGATCTTCTCCCTATATATATATATATATATATACACACACACATATACCCATATATATGATAAATTGGATTTAATAATCCGAACTAACTCTTTTTGTTCGATAAAAATCCCAACTCAATTAATTACCCACAATAATCCGAACTCTTCCATTTTGTTTGTAAAATAGTCTGCCATTTAAAAAAACATAACGGAGTTAAGTTTTTTTTTCCAAATTACAAACCGAAGTTTTTCGGCTTTTGATCAGAACGAGGATACGAGTCTATTGATGTAAAACTTACATTGAAACAGTGCTCTAAACGGTGCTTCAATTCGGGTGTTTTTGAACTTCTAATTAACAAAAATCAAGTCATTTAGAGCACTATTTCGAGGTAAGTTTTACATTAATCGACTCGTATCCTCATTCTGATCAAAATCCCGAAAACATCAGTTTGTAATTTGGAAAAAAACTTAACTCCGTTTTGTTTTTTTAACGGCAAACTATTTTACAAACAAAATGGAAGAGTTCGAATTATTGTGGGTAATTAATTAAGTTAGGATTATTATCGGCCAAAAAGAGTCGGTTCGGATTATTAAAATCCAATTTGCCTATATATATATATATATAATGTGTGCTTAAGGGTGTTGTAATGCTCTATGTCAAGATATTCAGAACTTAACTAAATATAGACTATAGCTAAACATACAACGTAATGATTAAGTGTTGGTTGTTATAAAGCCGATCTGAATATACGTACATAGTTTCATGATGGGGTGGGTTTGAAATGTAGAAGCTCGTGAATTAGAAACACAAAGTGAAACTTAATAAAGCGTAAGAAGTGGCTTTGAAATAAAGACACACAGAGATAGTGTAGACATGGTTTTGCGCACACTGACATATTGCGTATAGAGATATATTATGTACACAAATATATTGCGTACCCATACATATATTGCGTATATAAATATATTATGTACACGTATATTTTGTTTATAAATATACAAGAATAGGTGTGGCAACGTACAGTTGGCCTATTGCCAATGTCCATATCAAGACAAGTGTCATATCTCGTGTAAGTGGGCCACATCAGTATCACGCCCTTTGTGTCCCCCTTTAACAATATCCATGCCACTATTTCTCTCTTCATAGTTTTTGTGTGTGTGTGTAAGTGGTAGCTTTTTTTTAATCCTTACTGCTATTACTCTAAATTCTCATGTGATGTGTAACTTTCAGAAAGAAAATGCAAAGAAGAGAGGTTGCAAAGAGTAATAGCATAGTTTGGGTAAAATTTTAATTTTGTTCTATAGAATTGGTAAGTTAAAGCATTCACAATGGATCTTCTATATGTATGTGAGTGTAACTTTTAGTTTGGGTAAAAAAAAAATTATGTTCTCACTGACTATTACTCTAAATTCTCATGTGATGTGTAACTTTCAGAAAGAAAATGCAAAGAAGAGATGTTGAAAGGGTAATAGCATAGTTTGGGTAAAATTTTAATTTTGTTCTATAGAATTGGTAAGTTAAAGCATTCACAATGGATCTTCTATATGTATGTGAGTGTAACTTTTAGTTTGGGTAAAAAATTTAATTTTGTTCTATCGAATTGGTAAGTTAAAGTATTCACAATGGATCCTCTAAAAGCAGCACGAGATTGTCAAAAGAGTTATCCACATAACAAGCGGAAACCATTGGAATTTCAATCTGGAGATAAGGTATTATTAAAAGTTTCTCCATGGAAAGGAGTAGTCAGATTCGTTAAAAGAGGAAAGCTAAGCCCCAGGTATGTTGGACCTTTTGAGATTATCAAAAGAATAGAACCAGTAGCTTATCAGCTACAACTGCCAGAGGAAATGGCAGGATTACATGATGTATTTCATGTATGTAACCTCAAAAAGTGCTTAGCAGACGAATTATTAGTGGTACCTCTTCAGGACATAGAGGTAAAAGAGAAACTTAAGTTTGTAGAGAAACCACTACAGATTGAAGATAGAAAGATCAAGGATCTTAAACACAAGAGATTAGTTCTGGTCAAAGTGAAATGGAATTCCAAGTGAGGACCAGAATATACTTGGGAGCTCGAGTCAGAAATGCAATGGAAATATCCACACCTGTTCCAGTATACCTCAAGGATGAGATCTAAAACAAGGTAGGGAGTATATAACAACCCTCCTAAAACACCCTAAACGCTCCTAATATACCCCGATTACTCATAAACGACCCTAAATAACATTAATTTCATTAGAAAACAAATAAAACAAATATTTAAAGCCTCTCGCGGGCCGCGACCACGTTGGTCATATGCTTCGTAGGGCGCGACCGAGGGTCAAGTGGCGGAACCCCATGCTGCCACGTGTCCTCATGCGTGTTAAGTCTAGACCAATGATTCGCCAAAGCTATAGCCCTAGCATAGTCCCTTGCGGGCCGTGAAGGACTGATCCTAGTGGGTCGCGGGGCGCGAGCCGCCTTTGGTCAGGCCTATAAAAGGAGGCCGAAGCCTCAGTTGTCCGTCGCTCATTTCTTTTCTTTCCTCTGTCCCTATAATAGCAAAGTGTTGCTCGATATAATACCCCTAAAATGCAAGCTCTGCCTCGTTGTAAGTATTATAACCCCCGATCACATATTTGTTACCCTACCCGATTGATCTAGGGCTCCGTAACGCATGTCAAGGCTCCGCCAGACTCAGTTCGTTGGAGTTCTGTCTCGGTAGTATAGCTAATGTGATTTAGGTTATCTTAGTAACGCGTGTGCATTGTTTAATTTTAATAGATAATAATCAGGAACACCACCAGGAAGCTGTAGAAACACCTAAGTCAACAATGTGAGTCATTCTCTTTTTCTACCAAACTGTTTTTACAAAACCTCAAATGTTTTAAATTATACTTAACAGTGATTGCGTATATGTGTTCTACAATTGCTGCTGGTATGTGGGGTTTTGTATACATTACTTGTAATCCGTTACTATTGGACGACGAGTTAGCCAATGAGTAACATGACCACAGTCATGGAACTGTGGAACAGTGAATATGACAAATATTGAATTAGTATATTGGTAGATATAAACATTGTAGTCGCTGACGCTCTCAATACTGTAAAGTTATAAAAGCTTGTCTTGATTAAATTGGAATGCACTCGCCAGTATTTTTTGCTGATAAAATCTTTTTAAAATGCGTTTCAGGTAACTTAATGTGAAGCTAATAGAAGCCTAAATAAAAAGTTACCTAAATAAAAAGAGTTTATGTTTTCAATAAATATGGTTTATCCCTAAAAATGTATTGTTAATGATTCTTGGGTTTTATCCCATTTATTTATTATAAAAAGTTTGGTGTTTGAAACTCTGATAAATATTTCATAACTACGGTCCTGATGTTTAAATTCCGCTGCCAAATTAATAAACACCGATACCATCTGACTTGCTCGCGGCTTCCGCTCCCGGGGTAGTTATCGGGGGCTGCGACAGAAGGTGGTATCAGAGCCAAAGCCACTGGTTTAAGCCATTTAGGTGTTCTGCTAATTCCTAAATTTTAACCAATTGTGTTAGGAAATAACTTATGTGATTCTGTGTAACTATGTATATTATTATTTTGTGTTATTTGACAATTTGTTAGTTTACAGTATGAGTGAGCAAGGTACATCTGACGCTTACCGACAATTGGCTAATTCCCCAAAGAATGAAGGAACCTCATCCCAGCCAACCTCAGAATACTTTGCTAATTCTGATGAAGGAATCTTTATCTTTAAGGCACAATCTGAGGAACCATTTCCCCCTAAAAAGAGATGATGGTTTAGTAGGGGAGCGCATGAGAGGAGAAAAAGAATGAAGAAATTACAACAACATAAAGCAATAGCGAAAGCGAATAGAGAGATGAATGCACAAACCTAGGAAGCAGTTAATAGACCATTGTGGGAAGAGGAACTTGATAGGCAGTTAGAAGATTTCCACATGTTAGCAACTACAGCAGCCGATTCTAATCTGAACCAAATAGCTGAACCAGAACTTCTACCCTTATTCCCTAACCAACCAATGGAGCTAGAACCAAACCCGTAGAACCAATTCCCAATCCCAGCATTTGACCCCAATGAGATACCAAGAATCCTAGCACCAATCCTTTTAGAGTATGATCCATGGGGGGATGACAATAGGTAATATCAGGAATTATATCCTCATGAAGAACCAGTACCCGCACCAAACCCCATAGCGCAGTATACTGACATGAATCCTTTAGACCCGTTCTGGAACGACGACAGGTATATTCAGAGTGTGTTAAACAATCCATACCCTTACGGAGAACCCATACCACGTTACCTTGACCCAGTACCAGCACCATTACCACCCATGAGCGAAGAAAATGTGCAGGAACTTCGCTCATATGGCGAAGAATTAGTCGAAGAGGGAAATAGGATCTGGCAGATAGGAGAGAAACTCGTCTGGAAGTATGACGAGCGTGAGATGCAGTATTAACCAAGCCAGCACTTAGTATAATATATATGTGTGTAATTTTGTACTTTGAATATATATATATATATATATATATATATATATATAGGGGAATGTTCATTTGAGAAGAAAATTTTATTAGGAATAAAAGAACAAAAGGGTACAATGGTAAAACACTAAATAGTTTTTTCTCATCTCATTTATTATTATGTTTGACTAATTAATTAGTCATTAAGAAAATCATCCTCCACACTAAAAAAATTTGCCTATACACATCAAAAGTTATCCTACACATTTCGAAATTTATCCTACACACATTGAAATTTATCCTACACAACTCGTAATTTATCTTACACACCTCGTATTTATCCTACACTATAAATGAATTTTTATTTTTATTTTTGAGAAAAATATATATCTTAAAAATAAGTTACAAATTTAATATAGTTAGTTATTAAAGATGAAACTACCAATTAATGATGTATGTAAGTTTACCAATATACCCTTATAGTTACATTAAGTACAAATATTAAATGATGTCTAATGAAGGATTTCTATTGGTTGAAATTTCTTCTTGAGTAAACTTCCGTTTTGCTCCCTGTGGTTTAGTCATTTTAATGGTTTTGCTCCAATAGTTTAAAAATAGCCATTTTCCTCCCTGATTTTTCTAACTTATCTTCATTTTGCTCCCAGCCTCTAACTCCATCAGGGAGGAAACTGGCGACAAACTCGAAAGATTAGGGAGCAAACTGGCGACAAACTCGAAAGATCAGGGAGGAAAATGGCTATTTTTAAACTATTGGAGCAAAACCGTTAAAATGACCAAACCACAGGGAGCAAAACAGAAGTTTACTCTTTCTTCTTTTTTCTCCTTATAAAGAATTTCTTCTCATTTGAACTCTCCACTATATATATATATATATATATATTCAACTAGAATAGATAGACTAAAATACCTAGTGTGTTTAATTTTTAGTTATAATTTGTAATCGATGCATATATATAGATATATATATATATAAAAAGATTAAGTCGCAATGCTCGACGTTTTTTATCAATATGTTTGTTCATTTGTATTAAATCTTATTTTGTGATATTAATACCTAATAAATATTTACAATTCAGATGGTGAACAAGGTAAATCAGGAAAACCAGAATGATGATAATAACGGGAACCAAGTGAATAACAGTGCCATTGAACACATAGTAGCCCAAGGAATTATAGATGTTATGTCATATATTATCAAGACTGTTAAAGAAGCAGAAAATAATAAGATTGTAATTGGAAGTAAGTGTGCACCTACTGAACCAAGTCATAGCGTGAACGAAAATCACGGACCACTTATCCAAGCACCTATTCCAAAAAGAAGAAGGACCATCTCATATGGTTGTTCTTGCAAAGAATTCTGGTCTTGCAAACCAATAGAATTCTTAGGCAATGAAGGAGCCATTGCAGCCTTACGTTGGATAGAAAAGACAGAAACAGTCCTAAAAATAAGTAAATGTGCAGAGGAAGATAAGATTATGTTTTTCTAATCTTTTTAAGAATGCAGCCCTAGAGTGGTGGAATACCACTTTCCAGTCTAGAGGAAGTGACAGAGTTTATAATATGGAATGGTCTGACTTTAAGGAGATAGTCGAAAGAAAATTCTGTCCTCCTCATGAAAAAGAACAGATTGCCAATAAGTTCTTAAATCTTAAAATGACTGGAATAGACTGCAAGGGTTATACCACCATATTCTTTGAATATGCTAGAATAGTACCAACCTTAGCCTCACCAGAGCCAGTGTTAATCTCCCGTTATATCTGGGGATTAATTAGTGAAATCAGACACGTAATCAAGGCAGCTAGACCACAAACCATAGAAGAAGCAGTAGAACTAGCCAACACCCTGACTGATGAATTGGTACGTATGCAAGAGGAAAACCAGAGAAAGAACCTAGCTCAAAAGCTTGCCCAAGATTTCGCTACGGTAATTCCAACCGTTGGAAAGGTAAAGGTTCTTCCTCTTCACCCAACTGCAAGCATTGCAAAAGGAAGCACTCAGGAAGGTGCTCAATATACTGTAATTTCTATAAGATGTCTGGACATAAGGAAGAGGACTGCAGGAAGAAAGCTAGCAATAGGCTATGCTTCAATTGTGGAGAAGCTGGTCATATCAAACCAAACTGTCCGAAACTAGCTCTAGCAACAACCAGCAAAGCTAAGGCAACTGAAGGACCCAAGAAGAATGCCAGAGCGTTCGTTCTAACAGCCGAAGAAGCCAAGATGATTCTGGATGTGATTGTCGGTACGTTTTTAGTTCATGATATTTTTGGCAAAGTATTATTTGACTCTGGTGCAAACCAAAGTTTTATCAATACTTCTTTCTGCAAACTTCTCAATCAACCACTAACTAAACTTCAACAAGACTGTCTAGTGGAGACAACAAATGGAGATTCCATTAAGATAAGTGAAATCCTGCAGGGAGCAAGGATAGAAATTTTAAACCATAATTTCACTTCTAACCTTTACCCAATGAATCTAGCCGGATTTGATGTCGTATTAGGAATGGATTGTTGATAGCCAATCATGCCAATATTTTATGTGATCAAAAGTCTATGCAAGTAAGTACACCAAAGGGTGAAAAGATCACAATTAAAGGAGACAAGCCAACCAGGTCAACAAAATCCATCTCTGTGATGAAAGTTGCAAGCTATGCGAGGAAAGGAGGAATGGTGTATATGATTTCAGTAATCATTAACACTAAAGGAAAAGAATTAAAAGATGTTCCTGTAGTATCTAAATTCTCAGACGTTTTTCCAGAAGAGTTACCTGGATTACCGCCAAATCGAGAGGTTGAATTTAGAATTCACCTAATACCAGGAACATCACCGATTGCCAAAGCGTCATACCGATTAGCACCGATGGAGATGCAGGAACTGAAGAAACAGTTGGATGAACTACTTGAAAAAGGTTTTATACAACCTAGTTCATCGCCATGGGGAGCACTGGTACTGTTTGTCAATAAGAAGGACGGATCGATGCGTATGTGCATTGACTACCGAGAATTGAACAAGGTTACGATTAAAAATCGGTACCCACTACCGAGAATCGATGATTTGTTCGATCAACTTCAAAGAGCTCTTTTCTTTTCTAAGATCGACTTACGCTCAGGATATCATCAATTGAAAGTGCAAGAAGAGGACATTCCAAAAACTGCTTTCAGAACAAGGTACGGCCAATATGAATTTACAGCCATGCCATTTGGTTTAACCAATGCCCCAGCTGCATTTATGGACATGATGAACAGGATATGTAAACCATACCTTGATAAATTCATAATTGTCTTTATAGATGATATTCTAATTTACTCTAAGAGTAAAGAGGATCATGCAGAGCACTTGCTTATACTTCTGACATTGTTGAGAAAAGAAAAGCTTTATGCTAAATTTTCAAAATGTGAATTCTAGTTACAAGTGCAATTCCTTGGACATCTCGTTAATCATGAAGGAATACATGTAGATCCCACAAAAATCGAGGCTATTACCAAATGGAAAGTCCCTGAGTCACCAACGGAAGTAAGAAGTGTTCTTGGACTGGCAGGATATTATAGATGTTTTATTCAAGATTTCTCTAGAATAGCCATTCCATTAACCAAACTGACCTGCAAATTAGTTAAGTTTGAATGGGGATCAAAATAGGAAAAAGCCTTTAAGATTCTAAAGCAAAGGTTAACCAACACACCCATACTCACGCTACCAGAAGGAATTGAAGACTTTGTAGTCTATTGTAACGTGTCTAAGTTAGGTTATAGATGTGTGTTGATGCAATGTCAAAAAGTTATAGCATATGCCTCTAGACAACTTAAGAAACATGAAGAGAATTATACAACCCATGATCTAGAATTAGGATCCATAGTTTTTGCCCTTAAGATTTGGAGACACTATCTTTATGGTAGTAAGTTTGTTGTCTTCACAGATCATAAGAGTTTAAGATATATTTTGGAGCAAAAAGAATTAAATATGAGACAGAGATGTTGGATGGAGATTCTTAGCGATTATGACTGTGATATCCAATATCATACAGGAAAAGCTAATGTAGTGGCTGATGCTTTAAGTCGAAAGTATAATGAAAAGTCAAAACGAGTACGCTTTCTCATATTAAATCTGCAGATAGATTTAAATGAACAATTAGAGAGATACAGGAAACAGCAATCAAGGATGATGCTGAAGGATTAAAAGGTATGATTAAAGAATTAGAACAAGGAACAGATGGAATTTGGAGATTCCATAAGAAAAGGATTTGGATACCTAAACAAAGAAACCTATGCCACAGAATTTTAAAAGAAGCCCATAAATCTAAGTATACAATACATCCCGGTAGTGATAAGATGTATCAAGATTTAAGAAATAATTTCTGGTGGATATGAATGAAAATGATATAGCAAACTATGTTGCTAAATGTCTAACCTATTCGCAGGTTAAAGCTGACCCTCAGGATTATTGCAGCAATTAGAAATGCCAATATGGAAATGGGAATTGATAACAATGGACTTTGTTACTAAATTACCCAAGACACGAAAAGGTAATGGTACAATCTGGGTGATTGTTGACAGATTAACCAAATATGCTCATTTCTTACCAATGAATGACACTTTCAGTATGGAACAATTAGCTAAGTTATATGTAAATGAAATAGTTTCATTACATGGAATTCCTTTATCTATTATTTCTGATAGAGATAGCTGTTTTACATCTCATTTTTTGACAAGTTTCCAAAAAGCAATGGGAACCAGATTGAATCTAAGCACAGCTTATCATCCTCAAACGGACGGACAAAGCGAAAGGACAATTCAGACAATGGAAGATATGCTTAGAGCCTGTGTAATTGATTTTGGAGGAAATTGGGACGATCATTTACCATTAATAGAATTTTCGTATAATAATAGCTATCATACTAGTATCAACGATACACCATTTGAAGCACTTTATGGACGAAAGTGCCGAACCCCAGTCTGTTGGGCAGAAATTGGAGAAAAACAACTATCTGGACCAGAGATAGTGCAAGAAACAACTAAAAAGATTATTCAAGTCAAGGAAAGACTAAAAGCAACACGAGATTGTCAAAAGAGTTATGCAGATAACAGGCGGAACCCATTGGAATTTCAAGTTAGAGATAAGGTATTATTCAAAGTTTCTCCATGGAAAGGAGTAGTCAGATTCGTTAAAAGAAGAAAGCTAAGCCCCAAGTATGTTGGACCTTTTGAGATTATCAAAAAAATAGGACCAGTAGCTTATCAGCTACAACTGCCAGAGGAAATGGCAAGAATACATGATGTATTTCATGTATGTAACCTCAAAAAGTGCTTAGCAGACGAATCATTAGTGGTACCTCTTCAGGACATAGAGGTAATGAGAAACTTAAGTTTGTAGAGAAACCACTACAGATTGAAGATATAAAGATCAAGAATCTTAAACACAAGAGATTAGTTCTGGTCAAAGTGAAATGTAATTCTAAGTGAGAACCAGAATATACTTTGGAGCTCGAGTTAGAAATGCAACGGAAATATCCACACCTATTCCAGTAGACCTCGTGGAAAAGATCTAAAACAAGGTGGGGAGGATATAACAACCCTCCTAAAACACCCTAAACGCTCCTAATATACCCCGATTACTCATAAATGAGCCTATATTAATTTCATTAGAAAACAAATCAAACAAATATTTAAAGCCTCTCGTGGGCCGCGACCATGTTGGTCGTATGCTTCGCGAGGCGCGACCTAGGCTCAGGTGGCGGAACCCCATGCTACCACATGGCCTCATGTGTGTTAATTCTAGACCAATGATTAGCCAAAGCTACAGCCCTAGCCTAGTCCCTCGCGGGTCGCGAAGGACTGACCCTAGTGAGTCGCGGGGCATTAGCCGCCTTTGGTCAGGCCTATAAAAGGAGGCCGAAGCCTCAGTTGTCCGTCGCTCATTTCTTTTCTTTCCTCTGTCCCTATAATAGCAAAGTGTTGCTTGATATAATACCCCTAAAACGCGAAGCTCTACCTCGTTGTAATTATTATAACCCTCGATCACATATTTGTTACCCTACCCGATTAATCTAGGGCTGCGTAACGCATGTCAAGGCTCTGCCTGACTCAGTTCGTTGGAGTTCTATCTTGGTAGTATGGCTAATGTGATTTAGGTTATCTTACTAACGCGTGTGCATTGTTTAATTTTAATAAGTAATAATCAGGAACACCGCCAGGAAGCTGTAGAAACACCTAAGTCAACAATGTGAGTCATTCTCTTTTTCTACCAAACTGTTTTTACAAAACCTCAAATGTTTTAAATTATACTTAACAGTGATTGATTCTATGTGTTCTACAATTGCTGCTTGTAACACCTCGTAAAATCACGTTCAATGAGGTATTGACACGTGTAATAAACCCTAATGAAGTCAAACATTGAATTTAAGGGACTAATTTTTCGAAAAATCGAAAAACTTTGATTATGAAAGGACTGGAAGTGTTAGCATACCTAAAATAAGTTTCTAAATAACCTCTTATGATATTTATATTCACAAATCATCCACTTGCTGATCAAGAGTAGCTGTTTGTGTAATTAATTAAAACTTTGCGCGATGAAAGGTTAAAAGCGTCAACATGTTAATTCTTACCTCTGAGTGACCTTTTAACAAATCGAGAGCTTCATTATAATTGATTAGACTCTCGGGAATGCCTAATATTGGCCATTAAGGGCTTTTATGCCTGTAAGTGAAGTTACGTGCAACTTTGTAAGTTAGAGGGACTAAAAGTGTCAATATGTTTAATTATACCTCTGAATGACCTTTTTACGAACCCGAAGCATCGTAATGTTTAATAATAATCTCAAGAATGCCTAATATGGATTAGATAAGGCTTCGATCCTATTAAACGATGATATGCGCAAGTTTGCGCATTAGAAGGACCAAAAGCGTCAACTTTTGAATCTACGCCTTTCGGTGACCATTTCAGCGAACAGGAGCGTAGTAATAATTAAACACATGCTTAGGAATACCCATTATGGGCCAAGGAAGGCTTGAATATCATTAAATGACATTTCGCGCTACTTTGTGCGATTAAAGGACTAATTGCGTCAAAATGCAAAAATATACCGATTCGTATGGTATCGATCCTTCCGGAATATGATCATAAGTTAAAAATGCCCTAAATATCCTTTACATAGCTTAGATATAGGATTAGAGGTATTTGGTGCGCAAAAATAAATTTTTATGTCAAGCAGGGACTAAAAGTGTCAAAAAGTGCACAAGTTTGCATTTTCGCGCATATCTTGCATTCTGGATATATCCGGACATCCAAAAATTTATGTAACCACTAAAATATTTTATTTTAGTGTTCGGCATGATAAAATTCCATTCGTCGCGTAATTTGGATCGTTTTTCGCGTCCGTTCGTGTTTCGTCGTAATTAGACGAACAACGTGACCGTACGGCCAAACGAACCGACATCCGGCATATTTTTGAGCATGTTTCATGTCCCTTATGTTTAGGCATCATAGTAGAGCCTTGAAATGAGGTTAAAGGGCCTTACATGTGTCAGAAATGACATTTATTAAGTACAGGGACTGAAACTGCATAAGCTGAAAGTCTAAATTGCTGCAGAAACATGTTTTTGCTGCTGGTTTTTGGTAAAACGAGCTGCGGTACTCACATACAAGACTCTAGGGGATGCCCACTGAATTAAAACAAGGTTTTATACCTGTCATGATCTGATTATAACATACCTACACTTGTCACGATCCTACGGAGACCCAAAAACTATATATAGGAAGTGGGTTTCATGGTTCAAGCACTCCATTTCCCAAATTCTGTTGTGTCTCTGAATTTAGAGGATCTTGAACTCTTTTGAGAACCTCCCTCAGTCCATTGGACCCTTGTAAGTGTCCTTAACATTCCTTAATTCAGTTTTACTTAGTTTATTAGCCTAAAGTCAAACCGTCGTAATTAAGGTTTGACTTCGTGATTAATTAAAATTTGTCCAGTCAAATATCGAATTGAAAGTACCTATGAGTTGGTAATTATGTGGGTAATAAACCCTTAAAAGGGCACTCTCTGATTCCCACTCTAACTAGGTCAATTGTCGGGTCAAAGTTAATCTTAAAAAGTCAACAGAAAGCAATTTTTCAAATAAATGCATAATTAACAATGTAGAAGCTATGCAACCTGTTTTATCACTAATATAACTTGGTAATTAATGTAAGAACATGTCTAAACATGTTCAACCCGACAATTTTCAGTATAGGCTCGTTTCGGAACCGAAAGTCGCATAATTTGACTTTTGCTTTGACTTTCAGTTCTGACCCAATGTAGCATGTTTTAGAAATTCCTTAGAGCTTTAATAGGACCAGGTTACATGTTAGTATAACCCTCTGAGGTTATACAACTTGGTTCATTAGTTATCCGATTCATATGCATGTTTCCGTTATATGCCTAAATGTTGACCATAATGCCCATTTGACCTTAAAACAAGAATTTTGAAAATGTGAGTGGACAATAATCTTTATTATTGAATTATAAACATGTCCCTAAATTTTCACATCAGTTGGAGGTCTAGATTAAGAGTTATGCTCAATGGCGTAAATAGAAAGTTTTTTATTAATTAAACGGCGTAATTAGCATATAGCCTATCTAAACCCAATTTTTGATACCAAACTTTTTACTCACTGATGTAAAAAAAAATATTTTAATATTTTTGAAGATTTTTATTTATTTTTAGGCTGAGCATAACATAGGGTTATAGCTTTAATTCGGTAATTGTCGGTTTTGCCCTTTTGGCCTATAAAATGAGTTTTACAAAACATTTTGACACCAGACCTTTTGCTACTGATTTTACATGATAAATAAAGTATTCTAAGCTTTATGGAATAATAAAAATATCAGCTTTTCTTATAAAACCCGGGAATCGCGTAAAACCGCCTCTTTACGCGTTTTAAACGCATAGTATGTAATAAAACTATTTTAAATATATAAGATTTGAGACCTACTGATATTTTTAGTAAATTATTATATTTTAACAGTAAATAAAAGTTTTTAAACTCAGATTTCCAGTTTTGACCTTTTAAGCTTATGTGAAATTACCAAAATGCCCCTACGGTGCATAGTTTAGTTATAAAAGGTAAATTTCACCTATATACCATACCCTACTATTATGAATTATAAAAATAAGTATTTTTACTGAATATATAAGACCTGAAACTCAGATTTATATTTAAACTCTTTTATAAGCTTTAAAATGACCAAAATGCCCCTACGGGGCATAGTTTGAAATTAAATCCATTTTGGGCATAATGGAAGGTATCCTACTGATATCACAACATATTTAAGGCATATTAACTTAGGAAACCTGTTCATGAACCATTCGGTTACCCGTAACGCATTATTCGCGTTCGGTGCGGTTTATGTAACTAGTTTGCATAAATTAGCCGAAACGGGTCAAACCTTATCATTTTTGTCTCAAAATCCAGAATGTGTTTAGTATACCCATATTATACAAGTCTTCAAACTTGTCGGGTCTAAATCACATTCTATTCCGATCTTCGCTTAATCGTGCGTTGAACTGTACCTTCTCTTAAAACTAACCGGTCTAAGTCTAGGCTTAATTAAAGACCCGTTAGGAATCTAATAGGTTATTAAAAACTTTCATTCCAGATTAGGAGCCCCAGTAAAAGCTACTTGCACTTGCTGTTTGTGAATTATACTTGCTCAGGTAAATACTTTTAACTTATTTTCCCTATACGAGCTTGGGGTACGGTATATAAAATACAGCTTGGTCGGGCATTGAATTTTTAATTGTATGAAGGTTAATTTATTGAAATGTCCCGTTTAAATTGTTTTGTTTGCTTAAAGCCTTTGGGGGGTTAATGACCATGTCCTGGATATCTTGGCATCATTCATAGAAATGGCCACGACCTAAGCACGGGGTGTAGGCATACACCCGCCTGTGCATAAATAAATAAAAAGGTATAACCGCCGGTTTCGAGAATAACTCGCCGCGGGACTATATCATGTGGTGTGTCTATTAATCTTTAACCCGGTGTCAACCCGGGCTACTGAACGTATAAGAAACATGTAATTCTTTTACAAGTTTATATATAAATAATTATCCCAAGTTATAAAAAGTTTTGTGCCATGTGCATTCAAATCAATTTTTTTAAACATTTTCAAAACGAGTCAATTAATTGTATTTACCAGTGTAAACTGACGTATTTTCCCAAAAAGGCTAAGTTCAGGTACTAATCGGAATAGGCTGGCCTCTCCTAGCATAAATAAAGAGTCTTGCAAGCTCAGATGCCTTTAAATCTGTTGAACGAAGTTTTCTTTTTATTGATCCGCCTGTGGATCCTTTACAGTCCTGTTGTAATACTTTGATATTACTTTTTATTCGGTTTGTAATGTGATTCATCTTTTGCTTCCGCTGTGCATTTAAAATTGTGTTGTTTGACTATGATGATATCAACTACGTCACGATACTCCCCACCGGGCCCACTGGTAATGCGTGGAAAATTCGGGGTGTGACACTGCTGGTATGTGGGGTTTTGTATACATTACTTGTAATCCGTTACTATTGGACGACGAGTTAGCCAATGAGTAACATGACCACAGTCATGGAACTGTGGAACAGTGAATATGACAAATACTGAATGAGTATATTGGTAGATATAAACATTGTAGTCGCTGACGCTCTCAATACTGTAAAGTTATAAAAGCTTGTTTTGATTAAACTAGAATGCACTCGCCAGTATTTATCGCTGATAAAATCTTTTTAAAACGCGTTTCAGGTAACTTAATGTGAAACTAATAGAAGCCAACTGGAGAGCACTGAAGGCTTAAACAAGTGACTATAAAAAGTTACCTAAATAAAAGGAGTTTATGTTTTCAATAATTAGGGTTTATCCCTAAAAATGTATTGTCAATGAAACTTGGGTTTTATCCTATTTATTTATTATAAAAAGTTTGGTGTTTGAAACTCTGATAAATATTTCCTAACTATGGTCCTGATGTTTAAATTCCACCGCCAAATTAATAAACACCGATACCATCTGACTGGCTCGCGGTTACCGCTCCCGGAGTAGGGGTAGGGGCTGCAACACCACGCCCACTCCCTGCAGTCTTAAAACAAGTCGGTCATGATTCTGGTAAGTGGTAATCAATATAACCCCATTGGTTTCTCAACAACACAAAGTTGCAAGTTGGATACCTAACTGCAACTAGAAAAACGATATAATCGACTTTTTTTGTAAGGCATTCTTTCTTTTTGTTGTGTTTTTTGAATTTGGTAGGTTCTGCTACATTATGGACCGGTGAAGAAGAATAGAAGATTGTCGAAAATAAATGAAGCATTCACCACGTCTCTTGCTATTTCTTTAGTCTCGAATGTGCACTTGAATGAAGATTTTGACTCCTTTTACATGTTTCATGCATACTTGAACTTCATCCTGTTGTGGTGTATTGTTTTGTTTTTTATCTACAAATTTTAATATCTGTTTCAAGGAATCTAAACATTTTTTATTAAGCTCACTAGTGATCATAGAATCCAACCCCTTCACATCGTTAAAATAGGTTTGATAATGTCTCAATACTCAAAACGTTTAATCAATTTCTTTTTTGTTTGAACCATTTAATAAATAGGGTTATTGGATTTTATCACCCCCAACTATCGGCCTTTGGCCGTTGCCACCCATAACTAACACTTTGACACCCGGCATCCCCAACTTGACTTTTTGTTTTCACTGGCACCACCCAGTTAAATCTGCTCTAACTTGGTTAGATTTTTGTCTGACGTGGCATGATTTTGCTGATGTGTACATGATTACGTGGCACTGATGTGTTATATCCCTTCTCTCCTTCTTTATAACACAGAAATCCCAAAAAAAAACCCTAATCTCCTCCCTCACAGTCATCCATCTGGTTCTCTTCGATTCATCCCACAAAAACCCTAATCGACTCATGTCCAAATGAAGCATAAGTTCTAATTGAGATGAGTTCCTCTTCCAATTCTTCATGGAGTGTGAACCGAGCCCCTAAATTATTCAAGGTTGATTTCGATGGAAAATTGTATTATCATCATGAAATTGTTGATGTTCTTCGCATGGCTGGTCCAAAAAGTGTTCGACATGGTGATCAATTTTACGGTTGCCCTCAATGGCCTGTAAGTTGTTTAATTATGGCTTGAACTTAATTTCTTGTTGAAACTGAAGTGGGAATATTGTTCTGTAGTAATCTGATTGCAAGTTCTTTAAGTGGAAACAAGATTTCGACAAATTTTTCGAATCTCTTCAAACTGTAGTTCAAGTCCAGTAAGTTACGAAGAATTGAAACCCACATGTTGTAAAAAGAAACCCACATGTTGTAAAAAAAGGATCTGCATGTTGTAACTGCATCTCGTACACATCGTACGTTAAGACAAATTATACGTTAACCAACTCCATATATATATAGCGGATGGTTCAAATGAAAACCACTTTTAACGCGAAAACTCGAAAACTAACTAAAAAAGCCTAAAAACACACACAAATTTTTTTTTTCAAATTTTGTATTAAAAATCGCTAGTTTTTGTATAAAAAAAATTCAAAAAAAAAATTTGTAGTGCACATGTGTAATAATTCACATGTATACCATTACACATGTGCACTACAAAAAAAATATTTAAGTTTTTTTATATAGTTTAAATAGCGAAAATTGGTATGCAAAAAAAATTGGTATGTTTTTTAGGTTTTTTTAGTTAGTTTTTGAGTTTTCGCGTTAACTAGTGGTTTTCATTTGAACATTCCCATATATATATATAGGGCTTGGCTATACAAGAAACCCCATCTTTTTTAAGAAACCTTGGAAACCCAATGTGAGCCATTGATTGTCTCTCATCACACTTGATCAATGGCTCTCATAATTTTGGTAACAATTAGATTTAAAAGAAATGTAATAATACACATTAGTCAACTGAAAAGGGCATTTTGGGTAGAACATTTCCTTCTCTCTCCACTGGCTAGTCTTATCATCTCTCTTTAATGCAATCATCTTTCTCTCTCTTCATATCCAATTCAAAATCACAATCCCTTTCTCTAAAAATCACAGATCTCATCTTCTCCTCCCCCGAATCAAAACCCTAGCCCCCATGACTTTCCCTACTCTCTACACAACACTTACAACCTGCAAGCCTAGAGAGAGAGTGAGAGCCGTGAGAGAGAGTACCAGAGAAATCGAAAGAGAAAGAGATGTCCAGAGAAATCGAAAGAGAGATAGAAAACTGGTATGTTTCCAGCCAAGAACACACATACAAGTGTGTGAGAGAGAAGAAGTTTGAAGTATGTTGTTTTAGAGAGAGAATGATGACACACGCACGAGTGTGTGTGTGAGAAGAAAGGTTTGAAGATCTTCTTCATGTTCATCGGAGGGTTATAGATCCGGTAAGTGTTCTTGAAATATCATTTCACACTTGATTTTTTGTTGAAATGGTTATTAATATGTTTTTGTGTGCTGAAAATGTTTTAGTAATGGTTGTTAATATGATTTTGTATTTTAAATAAATCAAAAACTTTAGGATGAGATTTTGAACGAGTTTTTTTTGTTGGTTTGGTTGCTTGTTAGATGCTTTTGATCTTAATAGTAGCTGTTTTTTTGTTGGTTTGGGTTCCTTGTTTGGGTTTTTGATCTGAACAGTAAATGTTTTTTTGTTTGGTAGCTTGATTCACAGACTCAGACCCATAACATGTGTTAAGCCCCCTGTTAGAATGTTATGTAACGTGTGTTGATTTACAAAAACAAACCCATAAAGGTTTAGGTTGCTTGTTTGGGTTGCTTGTTTGGGTTTTTGATTTGAACAGTAAGTGTTTTTTTTTGTTAACAATAATTGTTTTTTTTGTTGGGTTGCTTGATTTACAAAGACAGACCCATAACATGTGTTAAGCACCTGTTAGAATGATATATAATGCGTGTTAATCATAATATGTTGATTATGATAACAATTACTCATTTTGTTTATTAGAGGCAATGTTACTTTTTCGGTAAATTGGGATTGCATATTCAACATATTAGTTTGTTGTGATGAGCAGGAGCTTGAGAAAACAGCACTGAAAGAAAGGAAACTAGGATTCTTCTCATGTGGAACTGGTAATCCCATTGATGACTGCTGGACGTGTGCCCCGAACTGCCAAAAGAACCGCATGCGCCTTGCAGACTGTGGTATCGGTTTTGGGCGGAATGCCATTGGAGGCAACGACTTAACGGTTTTACATGGTCACGGATTCTGGAGACGAGTCATTTATAGTAACACATGTACCGGTAATGTGGATAGTATGTAACGTGTAATATGAAACGAGCCATTTATGGTAACACGTGTATCGGTAATTTTGGAATATATAATATAAAACGGGTCATTTGTTTTGCACAATTTTGGAAGTATAACATGTGTTAAGCCTCAGTTATAATCTTTTTGTAACCTGACATGTATTCATGTTTAAGCTAGTGGTTTACAAAACACCATAATGTGTATATACTGATCTAACATGTGTTACAATTTTTCTGTTTGGAACATGTAATTGCTTAACATGTGTTAAGCCTCTGCTATAATCTTGGTTTAACCCAACATGGTGTCATGTACAAGCTAGTGGTTTCCAAAACAATATTAACTTGTATAATCTTGGTTTAACCCAACATGGTGTCATGTACAAGTAATAAAAGTACAAGTTAGTATGTAACGTGCAATATGAAACGAGCCATTTATGGTAACACATGTACCGGTAATTTTGGAATATGTAATATGAAACGGGTCATTTGTTTTGCACATCTTGTAAATGTATAACATGTGTTAAGACTCTGTTATAATCTTTTTGTAACCTGACATGTATTCATGTATAAGCTAGTGGTTTACAAAACACCATGATATGTATATACTGATCTAACATGTGTTACAATTTGTTTTGCACATTTTGGAATGTATAACAATTTCATGCAAAGGACGAGTCAGCAAATTTAGCAGATAAACAGCAAAGACAGACCGTCAACGGAAGATCCATCCCTTCTTAGTCCGCCATGAGACTCACCAACAAGCAAAAAAGGATATTTGTGTTACTATTGGGCTCTATGCATCCATTTTTGTTGTAAACTCACCAACAAAAATGTTTTGTGTTGGAGTCACCCGTTTTTTACGCATGCTAACATGTTAACAAACGTTATATATCATATGTTCCGGATGTTAATGAAAACAAATGTGAAAACAAACGCTGACATAAACGTAACACATGTTAATGAAAACAAATGTGACCTTACATGTACACTAACACATGTTAGTATCTGACCAACTATTGAGGGCAGTCATTTTTCCATCGTGCGATCCATTCGGCCTTAGAGAAACAAAAATGATATTTTTTGGATTCAACAACACGTACCAGTAACACATGAACCACCTAAGATTTTATACACACGTACCAGTAACACATGAACCACCAAATATCCCCTGGTTCAGGATGTTTGCTTTTGAACTACTGTTTTATTGTAAACTCACCAACAAAAATGTTTTGTGTTGGCGCCATGGTTCGGGATGTTTGCTTTTGAACTACTGTTTTATTTAAATGTTATAAAAATATACCAATTAAATGACAACCATAGATCTAGTTAATAGAACATAATCAATGGTTGATGTTTGGCTTCATAGAATTTCACAATGGTTTCGAATGTCAATCTAGTCAAATGAAATAAAATACATGGTCTACATTTATCCACATGGTCAAAGAAGTAATCATGTTCTTTTTGTCCTTTGTACATACTTTTTAAATTAACAAAGGTTAACACACGTTATATATCATTCTATCAGGGGCTTAACACATGTTATACATGAACACATGTCAGGTTACATCATGGAGTTCTGTTACAGCATGAACCACTAACACATGTTATAAATGAACGAATAGTTCCTTCCCAAAAAATGTGACCTATTGAATATCTTTTTTTTAACACATGTCCCCGCATTAACGTCGCCTACATCCATCCAGCTTGTCGATTGAATATCTTTATTGGTCTGTTTCTGTAAATCAACACACGTTATATATCATTCTAACAGGGGATTAACACATGTTATGGGTCTGTTTCTGTACTATAACGCACAAAAACAGTTACTATTCAGATCAAAAGCCCAAAACAAAGCAACCTAACCAACAAAAAACAGTTACTATTCAGATCAAAAAGCACCAAACAAGGCAACCAAACCAACAAAAAAACAGTTACTGTTCAGATCAAAATCCCCAAACCATCAAACACATTTTTTTAACACAAAAATAACTAATCCATGAATCAAAATCAAACGAGTTTGAAACCAAAACAAGTAATCCATGAATCAAAATCAAAATTTATAAACACCAGAAGAATGAAAACCAAACTAAGATCAATAGTATTGAAATTTATTACCTATAAACGTCATTCTTTTTTTTTTTTTTTGAAACAATAATCAATGGTATTGAAAAATAATTAATCTTTTGGCAACATTCTTAATTCTGGAAAAAAATAAAACCAATTGTGAAGAACGAAAATCAAAGTAAATGACAATTAAAAAATGAAAACCAACTTATTATTGACAGGATCTTGATTCTTCGACAGTATCTTGGTTCTTCGATTTCTTTTAAGAAATTAACATGTAAAGTTGAATTTGGGGTGTAAAAAAGAAAAAAAAAACTCGAACCCATAAAAAAAAGGATGAAAAACCTTGATCATTCTTGTCCTCGTCAGTAGGGAACTCGTTGTGAATGACGTTCCCGTCAGTGGGGATCTTGAAATGGATGTTTTGAAATTGTGGATCTTGAAACCGAAATGAAGTTCATGGAAATGGATCTTGGGTAGAACTTGAAACAGATATGAAGTTAATGAAAAATGGAGGTTTTGAAAGAGTGGATCTTGAAACACAGAGATGAAGTAAGTTAATGAAAAATGGAGGTTTTGAATGGTGGATCTTGGGTTTTGAAAGTAAATTTGGATGTGATGGGGTATTAATTATTGTCAAATCAAAAAGGGGAATATCTAAGATAGAGGTGAAAATACCATAATGCCCTCAAGGATAAAAAGAATATGATATTTACTATGGACACATGGCAAAATCTAGACCATACATTGAGTTTGCTAAGTTTTCTAAAAAAATGGGGTTTCTTGTAGAGCATTATCCTATATATATATATATATATATATATATATATATATATAGGGTAAGGTTCATGCGAGAACCACCCTTATTGCGAGAACCAATGTGAACACAAAATAAAATCTAAAAAAAATCAAAAAAGCACTCAAAATTTTTTTTTTATTTTTTTTAATATTTTTTAATAAAAAATCGCTATATTTCGTTCGCATAAAAAAAAAAAAAAAAAAAAAAAAAAAAAAAACTTTTTTTTTCGAGTAAGAGTTATCCATGCACATGTGCATATGTATCATTACTTCAACAAATTCGGTAATACGTTATCAGGAATAGACAATTGCACTTTAATTTACAATACCATTAGTAATACACTACTTTTTACATTACCAATATTCAAAATGCACATGTGCATAATTAGGTATAACCATGATATAACGTGTTTTGGTACAAAAAGTTTGTGATTTTGAATGGAGAAGTAGACCCATATACATGTTTTTTGGTTAGTTATATCTAGTGGTTGATGGTTTGGTTATAGTTGTCAATTTTTTATGTAATATGTTGATTGGATGGTATAAATGGTGTTTACATACATGTAATAAAGTGAAAATATTGTTAATGGTATTGTATTATGGATGGTAGGAGGTAATGGTATTGTATTATGGATGGTATGAGGTAATGGTAGTGTATTATGGATGGTATGATAGATGAAAGGGAAAGTGTATTCAAAGTGGTGTACCAAAACACCTTATTTCATGTTGATACATATGAATGCACATGTGCATTTCTAATATTGGTAATGTAAAAAGTAGTGTATTACATATGGTAGTGTAAATGAAAGTGCAATTGTCTAATATATGTAATGAATTACGGAATTTGTCAAAGAAATGACAAAAATGCACATGTGCATTCTTGTGTATTATGGATGGAATGATAGATGAAAGAGAAAGTAGTGTACCAAAACACCTTATTTCCTGTTGATACATATAGATGCACATGTGCATTTCTAACATTGGTAATGTCAAAAATAGTGTATTACACGTAGTAGTGTAAATGAAAGTGCAATTGACTATTATTTGTAATGAATTACGGAATTTGACAAAGAAACGACACATATGCACATGTGCATGGATAACTGTTACTCAAAAAGAACATCCTTTAATTGGTTTTTTATCACTAGTTCTTTTTTAATATCTTGGGTCGTGTAACCCATTAAACTAATTTGTTCACGTCTTTTTAAGTTATATACACATATATAGGCAATTTAACCTTTTATATACACATATATAGGTTATATATAAGTAATATAATATATCATGACTTACTAGGTTCTCTAGCTGATGTTTGTTCATATTTCCACTAAAAACTAGAAAATCACTATCAACTAATCAATCCTTTATTTTAGTTTATTTTTTCATTTCTTTATCTAAAATACTAGTATCGTAAAAAATGTTATATGTGTCTAGCGACGTTACATATCATTATCTCAAACAAGGTGCGTGTGTGTGTATATAGAGAGAAAGTGTACTGAACAATTGGCCTTAACGTACAAACATACACGATGTGAATTTCGCACATTATAACACCCCATAACAAAACCCCGCATGTTGTAAAAAACACAAACCCCCCATGTTGAAAAAAGAAACCCACATGTTGTAAAAAAAGGATCTGCATGTTGTAACTGCATCTCGTACACATCGTACGTTAAGACAAATTATACGTTAACCAACTCCATATATATATAGCGGATGGTTCAAATGAAAACCACTTTTAACGCGAAAACTCGAAAACTAACTAAAAAAGCCTAAAAACACACAAATTTTTTTTTTCAAATTTTGTATTAAAAATCGCTAGTTTTTGTATAAAAAAAATTCAAAAAAAAAAATTTGTAGTGCACATGTGTAATAATTCACATGTATACCATTACACATGTGCACTACAAAAAAAATATTTAAGTTTTTTTATATAGTTTAAATAGCGAAAATTGGTATGCAAAAAAAATTGGTATGTTTTTTAGGTTTTTTTAGTTAGTTTTTGAGTTTTCGCGTTAACTAGTGGTTTTCATTTGAACATTCCCATATATATATATAGGGCTTGGCTATACAAGAAACCCCATCTTTTTTAAGAAACCTTGGAAACCCAATGTGAGCCATTGATTGTCTCTCATCACACTTGATCAATGGCTCTCATAATTTTGGTAACAATTAGATTTAAAAGAAATGTAATAATACACATTAGTCAACTGAAAAGGGCATTTTGGGTAGAACATTTCCTTCTCTCTCCACTGGCTAGTCTTATCATCTCTCTTTAATGCAATCATCTTTCTCTCTCTTCATATCCAATTCAAAATCACAATCCCTTTCTCTAAAAATCACAGATCTCATCTTCTCCTCCCCCGAATCAAAACCCTAGCCCCCATGACTTTCCCTTCTCTCTACACAACACTTACAACCTGCAAGCCTAGAGAGAGAGAGTGAGAGCCGTGAGAGAGAGTACCAGAGAAATCGAAAGAGAAAGAGATGTCCAGAGAAATCGAAAGAGAGATAGAAAACTGGTATGTTTCCAGCCAAGAACACACATACAAGTGTGTGAGAGAGAAGAAGTTTGAAGTATGTTGTTTTAGAGAGAGAATGATGACACACGCACGAGTGTGTGTGTGAGAAGAAAGGTTTGAAGATCTTCTTCATGTTCATCGGACGGTTATAGATCCGGTAAGTGTTCTTGAAATATCATTTCACACTTGATTTTTTGTTGAAATGGTTATTAATATGTTTTTGTGTGCTGAAAATGTTTTAGTAATGGTTGTTAATATGATTTTGTATTTTAAATAAATCAAAAACTTTAGGATGAGATTTTGAACGAGTTTTTTTTGTTGGTTTGGTTGCTTGTTAGATGCTTTTGATCTTAATAGTAGCTGTTTTTTTGTTGGTTTGGGTTCCTTGTTTGGGTTTTTGATCTGAACAGTAAATGTTTTTTTGTTTGGTAGCTTGATTCACAGACTCAGACCCATAACATGTGTTAAGCCCCCTGTTAGAATGTTATGTAACGTGTGTTGATTTACAAAAACAAACCCATAAAGGTTTAGGTTGCTTGTTTGGGTTGCTTGTTTGGGTTTTTGATCTGAACAGTAAGTGTTTTTTTTTTGTTAACAATAATTGTTTTTTTTGTTGGGTTGCTTGATTTACAAAGACAGACCCATAACATGTGTTAAGCACCTGTTAGAATGATATATAATGCGTGTTAATCATAATATGTTGATTATGATAACAATTACTCATTTTGTTTATTAGAGGCAATGTTACTTTTTCGGTAAATTGGGATTGCATATTCAACATATTAGTTTGTTGTGATGAGCAGGAGCTTGAGAAAACAGCACTGAAAGAAAGGAAACTAGGATTCTTCTCATGTAGAACTGGTAATCCCATTGATGACTGCTGGACGTGTGCCCCGAACTGCCAAAAGAACCGCATGCGCCTTGCAGACTGTGGTATCGGTTTTGGGCGGAATGCCATTGGAGGCAACGACTTAACGGTTTTACATGGTCACGGATTCTGGAGACGAGTCATTTATAGTAACACATGTACCGGTAATGTGGATAGTATGTAACGTGTAATATGAAACGAGCCATTTATGGTAACACGTGTATCGGTAATTTTGGAATATATAATATAAAACGGGTCATTTGTTTTGCACAATTTTGGAAGTATAACATGTGTTAAGCCTCAGTTATAATCTTTTTGTAACCTGACATGTATTCATGTTTAAGCTAGTGGTTTACAAAACACCATAATGTGTATATACTGATCTAACATGTGTTACAATTTTTCTGTTTGGAACATGTAATTGCTTAACATGTGTTAAGCCTCTGCTATAATCTTGGTTTAACCCAACATGGTGTCATGTACAAGCTAGTGGTTTCCAAAACAATATTAACTTGTATAATCTTGGTTTAACCCAACATGGTGTCATGTACAAGTAATAAAAGTACAAGTTAGTATGTAACGTGCAATATGAAACGAGCCATTTATGGTAACACATGTACCGGTAATTTTGGAATATGTAATATGAAACGGGTCATTTGTTTTGCACATCTTGTAAATGTATAACATGTGTTAAGACTCTGTTATAATCTTTTTGTAACCTGACATGTATTCATGTATAAGCTAGTGGTTTACAAAACACCATGATATGTATATACTGATCTAACATGTGTTACAATTTGTTTTGCACATTTTGGAATGTATAACAATTTCATGCAAAGGACGAGTCAGCAAATTTAGCAGATAAACAGCAAAGACAGACCGTCAACGGAAGATCCATCCCTTCTTAGTCCGCCATGAGACTCACCAACAAGCAAAAAAGGATATTTGTGTTACTATTGGGCTCTATGCATCCATTTTTGTTGTAAACTCACCAACAAAAATGTTTTGTGTTGGAGTCACCCGTTTTTGACGCATGCTAACATGTTAACAAACGTTATATATCATATGTTCCGGATGTTAATGAAAACAAATGTGAAAACAAACGCTGACATAAACGTAACACATGTTAATGAAAACAAATGTGACCTTACATGTACACTAACACATGTTAGTATCTGACCAACTATTGAGGGCAGTCATTTTTCCATCGTGCGATCCATTCGGCCTTAGAGAAACAAAAATGATATTTTTTGGATTCAACAACACGTACCAGTAACACATGAACCACCTAAGATTTTATACACACGTACCAGTAACACATGAACCACCAAATATCCCCTGGTTCAGGATGTTTGCTTTTGAACTACTGTTTTATTGTAAACTCACCAACAAAAATGTTTTGTGTTGGCGCCATGGTTCGGGATGTTTGCTTTTGAACTACTGTTTTATTTAAATGTTATAAAAATATACCAATTAAATGACAACCATAGATCTAGTTAATAGAACATAATCAATGGTTGATGTTTGGCTTCATAGAATTTCACAATGGTTTCGAATGTCAATCTAGTCAAATGAAATAAAATACATGGTCTACATTTATCCACATGGTCAAAGAAGTAATCATGTTCTTTTTGTCCTTTGTACATACTTTTTAAATTAACAAAGGTTAACACACGTTATATATCATTCTATCAGGGGCTTAACACATGTTATACATGAACACATGTCAGGTTACATCATGGAGTTCTGTTACAGCATGAACCACTAACACATGTTATAAATGAACGAATAGTTCCTTCCCAAAAAATGTGACCTATTGAATATCTTTTTTTTAACACATGTCCCCGCATTAACGTCGCCTACATCCATCCAGCTTGTCGATTGAATATCTTTATTGGTCTGTTTCTGTAAATCAACACACGTTATATATCATTCTAACAGGGGATTAACACATGTTATGGGTCTGTTTCTGTACTATAACGCACAAAAACAGTTACTATTCAGATCAAAAGCCCAAAACAAAGCAACCTAACCAACAAAAAACAGTTACTATTCAGATCAAAAAGCACCAAACAAGGCAACCAAACCAACAAAAAAACAGTTACTGTTCAGATCAAAATCCCCAAACCATCAAACACATTTTTTTAACACAAAAATAACTAATCCATGAATCAAAATCAAACGAGTTTGAAACCAAAACAAGTAATCCATGAATCAAAATCAAAATTTATAAACACCAGAAGAATGAAAACCAAACTAAGATCAATAGTATTGAAATTTATTACCTATAAACGTCATTCTTTTTTTTTTTTTTTGAAACAATAATCAATGGTATTGAAAAATAATTAATCTTTTGGCAACATTCTTAATTCTGGAAAAAAATAAAACCAATTGTGAAGAACGAAAATCAAAGTAAATGACAATTAAAAAATGAAAACCAACTTATTATTGACAGGATCTTGATTCTTCGACAGTATCTTGGTTCTTCGATTTCTTTTAAGAAATTAACATGTAAAGTTGAATTTGGGGTGTAAAAAAGAAAAAAAAAACTCGAACCCATAAAAAAAAGGATGAAAAACCTTGATCATTCTTGTCCTCGTCAGTAGGGAACTCGTTGTGAATGACGTTCCCGTCAGTGGGGATCTTGAAATGGATGTTTTGAAATTGTGGATCTTGAAACCGAAATGAAGTTCATGGAAATGGATCTTGGGTAGAACTTGAAACAGATATGAAGTTAATGAAAAATGGAGGTTTTGAAAGAGTGGATCTTGAAACACAGAGATGAAGTAAGTTAATGAAAAATGGAGGTTTTGAATGGTGGATCTTGGGTTTTGAAAGTAAATTTGGATGTGATGGGGTATTAATTATTGTCAAATCAAAAAGGGGAATATCTAAGATAGAGGTGAAAATACCATAATGCCCTCAAGGATAAAAAGAATATGATATTTACTATGGACACATGGCAAAATCTAGACCATACATTGAGTTTGCTAAGTTTTCTAAAAAAATGGGGTTTCTTGTAGAGCATTATCCTATATATATATATATATATATATATATATATATATAGGGTAAGGTTCATGCGAGAACCACCCTTATTGCGAGAACCAATGTGAACACAAAATAAAATCTAAAAAAAATCAAAAAAGCACTCAAAATTTTTTTTTTATTTTTTTTAATATTTTTTAATAAAAAATCGCTATATTTCGTTCGCATAAAAAAAAAAAAAAAAAAAAAAAAAAAAACTTTTTTTTTCGAGTAAGAGTTATCCATGCACATGTGCATATGTATCATTACTTCAACAAATTCGGTAATACGTTATCAGGAATAGACAATTGCACTTTAATTTACAATACCATTAGTAATACACTACTTTTTACATTACCAATATTCAAAATGCACATGTGCATAATTAGGTATAACCATGATATAACGTGTTTTGGTACAAAAAGTTTGTGATTTTGAATGGAGAAGTAGACCCATATACATGTTTTTTGGTTAGTTATATCTAGTGGTTGATGGTTTGGTTATAGTTGTCAATTTTTTATGTAATATGTTGATTGGATGGTATAAATGGTGTTTACATACATGTAATAAAGTGAAAATATTGTTAATGGTATTGTATTATGGATGGTAGGAGGTAATGGTATTGTATTATGGATGGTAGGAGGTAATGGTAGTGTATTATGGATGGTATGATAGATGAAAGGGAAAGTGTATTCAAAGTGGTGTACCAAAACACCTTATTTCATGTTGATACATATGAATGCACATGTGCATTTCTAATATTGGTAATGTAAAAAGTAGTGTATTACATATGGTAGTGTAAATGAAAGTGCAATTGTCTAATATATGTAATGAATTACGGAATTTGTCAAAGAAATGACAAAAATGCACATGTGCATTCTTGTGTATTATGGATGGAATGATAGATGAAAGAGAAAGTAGTGTACCAAAACACCTTATTTCCTGTTGATACATATAGATGCACATGTGCATTTCTAACATTGGTAATGTCAAAAATAGTGTATTACACGTAGTAGTGTAAATGAAAGTGCAATTGACTATTATTTGTAATGAATTACGGAATTTGACAAAGAAACGACACATATGCACATGTGCATGGATAACTGTTACTCAAAATTTTTATTTTTATTTTTTTTTTTGAAATTTTTTTTTTTTTATTAACAAAATATAGCGATTTTTTCAAAAAAAAATAGTAAAAAAATAAAAAAATAAAATTTTGGGTGTTTTTTAGATTTTTTTAGGAATTACTGTTTGTGTTCACACTGGTTCTCGCGGTTCTCGCAATAAGGGGTGGTTCCTAACGGATCTTTGTCCTATATATATATATATATATATATATATATATATCGCAAACTACATATAGTGTTTTTTTATCAAAGATCAATAACATTAAAAAATAATTAAAAATTAAAATAAAGAAATTCTTAGTTAATAGCGGTTTTCTTAAGTTTTCAAATACTTTTTAGGCTTTCTTTATTTCTTGTGATCCCTTCTCCTTCGCTCTCACTCTCTTTTTCTCTATATAACATTCGCTTAAAAGTTGTAATGCTTTATATTAAGAGATTCATTACCCCTTATAAAACTTTAAATTCAGTTACATAAAGACTATAAGATTGTAACGTATAGTTTTTTTTTTTTTTTTGAACGGCAAGGAACGACGTGCCAACTACCGTAACACCGGGCACTGTGGCCAAGGTCGACTACTCAACCGCTGCCAGCCCCTTGGCTCTCCCCAGATGCGCGGAAACCCGACCTCCACCGCCCGAAGGCATGACAGTGGAATAATCGGTAAAACTTCGCCTCCCATCCAAGTCGAACCGGCGCCACCCGTATTCGCTCTTCACCTGGATGCCGCAGAAAATAATGAGGAGAGTCGGAATCGAACCTGAGTCACAAGGAACACCAATTCTTCCTCAACCACTCCACCACTACCTCATTGGCATTGTAACGTATAGTTAGAATATAAAACGTAATCATTAAATATTGGTTGTTAGAAAGCCAATCCAAATATATGTGCTCTCTACAAAAGGTGGGGTGAGGGTTGAAATGTAGAAACTCATGACTTAGAGTCACAAAATGAAACTTAATAAAGCGTAAAAACCGGCTTTTAAATATAGAAGCACATGGATATTGTAGAGACGGTTTCTCGCACACAGATATACTACGTATAAATATACAACAATAGACGTGGCAATGTACAATTGGCCTATTGCCATTCACCTTTTCAAGATAAGTGGCGTATCTCGTGTAAGTGGGCCAATTCAGTATCACGCCTCTCATGCCCCCTCTAAAGATACCCACACCGCTCTTTCTTTCTTTTTAGCTTTTTTGTGTATATAAGTCGTAACTAGTTGATGAATAATCGAAGTTATCCATAAGAAGAGTTTTATTGTAAAATATTACAACTCAAATCCTCATCATTGTTCTTTTATAATGCTCTCTCCTCACCGACTAATACTCTAATTTCCCATCCGATGTGTAACTTTCAGAAAGAAAACGCAAAGAAGAGAAGCTGCAAAGGGTAATAGCATACTTTGGGTAAAATTTTATATTTTCTACTGTCGAATTAGTAAGTTGCATTTTCCAAATTCTTAAAATATTCAATTACAAATCGTATAGGTGTGTGTCCTACTTTTTGATTGATCTTGCATTCAGGATATCTAATTGTGTAATTCTATTTATAGATATATTTGTGTTACATCAACCATCATAACTTTTTTGATGTTGTTGGTTTATTTTGTAGTTATGTAATTATATTCTTTCATTTTATGTCTTTTCTTGTAAATATTTTTGTAAATTGGTGTTACCGGACCTTGCTTCAATTTAAAAAAAAAAGAAATTTATAATAGGAAAAGAGTAAAAAGAAAATCAAATTTGCTGATAGAATCTTAATTATTATGCTTTCTTCATATGATAACTAATTAATTATACATTACTAGTTACCTTTGTTTTCTAGTGATTATTATAATATATATGCTAACTAGCTTTCAGTTGTAATTTTGTAGGTGATCAAAGAAACAAGCTACAAGATTTTGTGCCATAAAAATCAAGAAAACATGTCGGAGAAATATAACCAAGAATCAAGCAGTTATCATTATATAAGCGATGATGAGATAGAGACACTAGCAGCTCAACTAGAAAAGATGCCAATGGAAGATGATTTTGATGATGATCTTGAACTCACATTAGCGTATATCGACGATCTGGACCTTTGTTTGATCTCACATGAGCCATCAAAGAAGAACTCGCTGATCCAAGCCATTGGTAGGGAGAATTCGATCAAGATTCTCACGCGTTGCCCACGGTATAGCTACGCTTCTGTTGCATCACTGAACAAAAGCTTTCATGATCTCATCAGGAGTGGTGAGATCTACAAAGAAAGAAGCAAGAATAAAGTAGTAGAACATTGGGTTTACTTTTCTTGTCACATGTTGAAATGGGAGGCTTTTGATCCAGTTGGCAAGAAATGGATGCATCTACCGATGATAAACAGCGGCGATACATGCTTCGCGTATTCGGATAAAGAGTCCATGGGGGTTGGGACAGACCTTTTGGTGCTAGGCAAACATGTTTCAGGTCAGGCTGTGTACAAATACAGCCTGCTAACAAACTCATGGTCAGAGGGGCCAACAATGAACAAACCAAGATGCTTATTTGGGTCTGCAAGCCTTGGAACAATCGCGATATTCGCAGGAGGCGTTAACTCAAACGGAAAGATCGTGGACACAGTTGAGAGTTACGACAGTGAGTCTGGAGCATGGGAGACGCTTCCCAGCCTGCTGAAGCCGAGAAAAATGAGTTCAGGCGTGTTTATGGACGATAAGTTTTATGTGATTGGCGGGTGTGGTGGGGAGGATATGAAACCGTTGTCATGTGGCGAAGAGTATGATCCGGTGGCTAAGACGTGGAGAGCAATTCCCGACATGTGGACGGGTGGAGGTGGTGGTTCGATGGCGCCACCGCTGCTAGCGGTGGTTGATAATGAGTTGTATGCTGCGGACTGTGAAGTGATGGAGGTGAAGAAATATGATAAGAATGTTAAGGTGTGGGAGAGTATAGGCAGGTTGCCTGAAAGTGCAGATAATATGTGTGGGTGGGGGATTGCGTTTAGAGGGTGTGGGGATCGGGTGATTATTGTTGGTGGTCGTTGGGCACATGGGGAGTATGCTCATGTTGAAATATATTCATGGGTCCCGAAAGAAGGACCGCCACAGTGGACCATGATTGGTCGGAAAAAGTCGGATAACTTTGTTTACAATTGTGCTATTATGGGTTGTTGAACTCGAGATTTAACTTATGGTCTCGAGTAGAATTTCTAGAAAACTGATGTTACTAGACTTTGCTTCAGTTAAAGAACTTGTTTTTATTAGGAAAAAGAATGCTGGTGCAGAATAAGAAAATCAAATGGGAGCATATTCGCTGATAGACTCTTATAAGTTATCTTCATGTGAATATGATAATTAAACGTTACATTTCTAGTTACTTTTTTCTTGAGTGATTATGGGCCTTTGGTTAAAATCTTGTAGCCTTGTAGGTCATCAAAGAAGGAAGCATCAAGATTTTGTTCCATAAAATTAAGAAAACATTTCAGAGAGTGCAACATTCTTGGTCTCCAAGATTTTGACCAATTTAAGTATAAACGGATCGATTAGAGTTTAATATTTTATCTGGGGCACAATACAAGTAGAATACAAAATTTTGAGCTTAAAAGAAAATGGGTTAAAATCTAGTTGATCTAACTATCGCATACGTTGAAGAACCATCATCGCATTTTGCAGCAATTCTCTGGCTTTCCTGTCTGGTGAACAGCCACTAGCCTCCATATCCCTATACACTACAGGTACCTTGTCAAACTCCTTTGCTCTTATCAAAGCTTTCATAAGTGTAGTGTAGGTAACCACGTCTGGAGTCACACCCTTCAGATGCAATCAATAGTACAATTAGCATAAACAACTTCAATATAAGATGTTTAATGAGGTTTAATAGACTATGGGCATACACTTTCTTTTATGTGCTGATATACCGCGAGCGCCTCTAAGTGTCTTCCAGCAATGCCAAATGCATTAATCAAAACATTGAGCATAATAAGGTTTGGTTCGATTCCTTCACACTCCATCAACTGAAGAACTTTAACAGTTTGCTCACACAAACCCTGAATAAAAAGGTATGAAAGTTTACAAAAATCCTGAAAGTTTAAAAAATATTAACAAGTCTGATGGTTTAAAACTTGCCTGTTGGGCATAGGCGTTTGCGAGCACACAAAAAACTCTAGCTGATAGAGGAACTCCTTCCAGTTTTAATGCATTTATGCACTCTTCTACATCTTCAAACTTCCCATACTGCCCATAAATATCAACCAAAACTGCATAAATGAGCTCGCTTTGTCGATGACCTCCATTTCTCAAGTGCTCAAAGGTTTTCTCGATTACATCCCACTTCCCCTGTTCTCCTAAGCGACTAATGATGGTAACGAAGATGCTCGGATCAGGATACAACCCTTGTGCTTGCATTTTATCGAACAGCACAAGCGCATTCGTGAGATCACCATGCTTGCAATGCCACCGGATCAAAGAATTCCATGTGGTGATATCTGGTGTAACCCCTTCTTGCTGCATTTTATCAAACACTTGGAGTGCATCTTCCAATTCGCCAGATTTCCCAAAAGTGTCAATGACACTATTGAAAATCTTCTTGTCAAGAACAACTCCGTTTTCCCTGATTTCTGCTACTAGATTTGTAGCTTTCTTCCACATCCCATTATCCCTGTAAAGTTCAATAATCCTACTGTACACAAACGAATTCGGTTCAAACCCATCCTTCTTCATTTTGGCTACAGCTTCCCACGAATCATTTAACCGTCCAGCACCCGCATAATAACCAAGAAGAATCTCGTATGTTTCTCGATTCTTCCACACACCGAGATCATTCATGGACTCCATAACCCTATCTGCAGCGTTCAAAAGACCTCTTCTCAGAAACCCTTTGAGCAAAATATTATACACTTTTTGCCTTGGCTGAAACCCTGAGCTTACCATATCTTGAAAAACTGCCTCTGCTTCCAAAGTCCTGCCTGCACTTGCAAGTGCTGTTAACAGACAAGTGTAAGAAGCATAACTCAAACGAAAACCTACTGCTTCCATCTGAGAAAGAAAGTCCATTGCTTTATCGGTGTTTCCTTCCTCACATAGCCAACGTATATACCTGTTGGAGAGCTCAGGTGAAAGCTCCTCGCCTGTTGTAGGATCAATTTGGCTCTCTGAAATTGACGACTTGTTAATTGCATTTGATAAGCACTTTACTCTGTTAGCATAACAGTTTTCATGTCGTATTCCATTGCATAAAGGATTCAGGGTCTTGATGTTTAAACTGTGGAGTCTGTACAGTTTTGGAGGGAGAGGGAATTCGAGTGATTTAACGGAATAGAAGATGGTTGTTGCATCTCCTCCCTTTGGATGTAGCAACTGCATAGAGAATTACACTTGGAGAAGGAATGAAAGAACAATCAACATAACCTCAGTAAACCAGAAATGGTCCTGTATGTATTTATACCCTGCACAAATGAGCAATTAGCCACAAGAACCAACTACACAAACATGAAACATATCAAACTCAAGTTTGGAACTTTAATTGTTTCCACGTATATATTCAAAATTCAGATGTATATCCCCATGTTAATAAAACTTTAGCCTCATCAATCACTTCCATAATAAATAGATACGGGTGCTTTAGAATTTGAGGTTTAGAGTCCAGGGGTCACAGCTTAAACAAGAAGAAAAAGCCAGTCAAGCTAATTAAACTATCACTTGCACCACTTCAGGTAAAGAAATGAAAACTCATTCAGGCAATTCAACAAACACCTACCGGACAAATACAATTTCGCACAGTTTTAGTCGGATAGTTAAAAACCCATTAGGAAATTCAAGAAAGATTTAACTTACGATCTCCGTAGCACCAGTCTGAAGGGTTTGTGTCCATTCCAACATAAATTTGACAGGGAAAAGTGAAAGAGATGAAGACACGGATACTGGGTGGGTTACAAGTGATAGGCAAATTAAATTACAAACACAAAATATTTGAGCTGATTTGGTGAGGAGAGAAAGCACATAAAAGAGAGTTGGGAGAATCAACTGAACAGGTCTTCTATGGTGACGTTAAAACACTGACTCGCTGTCGACCGATTTTTAAGGATTCTGGTATGTGAGGGAATGAGGAGTGGAAAAAGAAAACGGCGGGTGATTTTTAAGGATTCTGGTAACCGATTGCACACAATGAAGACAAATAAAAAAAGCACCAGTTTGGGTAGCGCATTTATTCAAAATCAGGGGCGGTTCTTAGAAGGGTTGTGCCAGGGCCACGGCCCTGGCACGTTTTTCGGCCAGAAGTGCTAATTGTCCGCGGTTCGATCGAAATTTTTTATACCTACTATGTTCGGCACGGGCATGTTATTTTGGATAAAAAGTTATTGTGTTTTCTACTTTGATAACCCAACCCAAATTAAGTAAACATATTTAGCCCATAAACATTTTATAAACATGTTTTCTTTTATTTCAGGTATTCATGTTTTCTTTTGCATCTTTATAAACATTTTAGGTCGTTTGTTATAAAAAAACTGTTGTTATGTTTGAAAATGACAATTTGAATTATTAAACGAGAAAATGACCCGACCCAACCCGCTGACCCGAGGCGAATTGCCTATCGGAACGACCCGTAAAATCGCGCCAAAATTATTTCTTTTAGTGCCCGTGGCTTTCGGCCCTGGACGTTCAACGGGCAAGATCCGCCACTGTTCAAAATACAACACCAGTCTTCTTACAAGCAATGAAACACTACTAAACTCAAATATCACCAACAAAAGTTGAGGTGTGATTGATGGGAATAAACAACACCAGTTTTTACTTGAATTGTAGTAGGTTATGGTATCCAAAAGTTATTTTCCTTTAAACTAACATAAAAGATGGTCTAGTCCCAATACAAGCATTTTTACAAACAGTTGGTGAGCACATGACATAAAGAGCTAGCTAGGTACTCACCTCATATTGGTATTCAGTTCAAAGGTAAGCAAATTCATATTAATTACTCGAAATCGGTATTCAATTTCATCATCAAATTGCAAAACCTTATGAAAAAATAAAAATTTGAAGGAAGGGAGGGAGGGAGGGAGGAAGAAAAGCTACCTGAGGATGCGACGTGCGATGGGATTTAGGGTAAAAATAAACAAGAGATGGCAATGGCTGCTGACGGAGAAACTCTCGGGCTTGAAGAAAGACTTCAATTCTGTGTTGAGACGACGACAGTGTTGTTTGTCACCTGCGAGGAGGGAAGAAGAAGAGGCGGGAGAAGGGGTTGAGGTTGAGATAAGAGTACGTACAGATCTACCATAGCTGCTTGTTTTATAATTTTATAAATTTTAAAAGAAAAAGGTTCCATCTGGGGCTGGGCCGCAAACGAAAGAACGTTGCTAACCAAATAATTTGTTTGCGAAGGGTATCAAAAGAGATTTTGTTTTTGTATTTGTTCATTAAGGAAACTAGAATTTATAAGAAATTAAAATTATATGTGCATGTTATAGAAACATGTTTAGGAATTAGGATGTATAAGCAATGTGTAAAATTTAATAAACTACTCAATCCTTGTAATCATGATAGAGCTATTATACACACCATATTAATTGATACAGTTGAATTCTTGTATTGAAGCACAAGTGTACATGTCATAAAAGTTACGTCGTGGTTTAAACTTTTTTCTTGATAAATTTATGTGTTTACCATTTTCATTATTTTAGCAATATAATATTATGTTTTATAGATTTTGAGTATACATTATGGCGTACTTATTCTTATCTACTATACACTAAAAGTTTTATTCAAACGTGTTAAACATAGTTGATTGTTTTTGTTCTTTGCTGCGAAAACCGTATTTATATTTTCCAAACAACATCGGTACTAATATCATTTTAATGTTTATTGGTTTTCTCGATATGCCAAACAATATTGTTTAAAAGTTTTATTCAAACGTGTTAAATATAGTTGATTTTTTTGTTCTTTGCTGCGAAAATCATATTGATACTATCCGAACATCAACCTAATATCATTTTAATATTTATTAGTTTTCTCAAGATGCGTAACAATATCGTTTTATTTAAGAAGGGGTATTTGTTGTGTCGCGCGTTGCACAACATTACATGTTAGATTCATTTGCTTACGGTTGCAAGCATTGTTGATGCTAATAACGACTTTTTATTAGTTAATGGCGCTGCTGTTTATGGACGCAGCGTATAAAATACAACAGTCTAGGCATACACATTGCTGGGTTTAGTATGCAGTTTACCGTTAGTTACAAATAGTTCTAAAGTAAGTCATTACGCTGCTTATACATGTAGTGTAGTTAGTAGGCAGCCATGGATGTGTTACTGCTTGAACTGTGATTTGTACAAAAGGTATACGTTTAGCGATTCTACTTTTAGGCTGCAATCCCACTTTTGCTTCTTCTTTTAGGTGGACAAAAGTGACATCTTCGGTGAGTGCAAGCCTTTGCCAGGCCTTTTTGATGGTGTATCGGTGTCTGCAAGCAAAAGCATGCTTTATGTCATTATTTGTATTGTTTGTTTGTGTAATGTAATTTTGTTTTTGTTAGCTTACCAGGGAATTCCAGCTGCCTCTTCACTGTTGTTTCCATGTTTCCTTTGTGAGCAGGGGTTGTTAGGTGGGGTATCCTTACTGCTGGTGGGGGACTGGAAGAGCTTGCTGGATCGGGCTTAACTGCCGTCTAAGAAGCTTTGTTAGGAACACATTTCATGGTATGCGTTCACCTGTCGTAATGTAATTGGATACACATGACTGTTTCCTTCCCCACTACTGAGTACAATGTTTTCATCGGGTCTTCAGTTGCAGCCAGCTCTTCACATGTCTTACCTAAAAGTTGTTTGCTGGTGCGGTCGAAAATGACTGCGGCGATGCTACCTGTGTTATCTGAAACAGTTGCTATGATTCGGTACCTGCGTATATCGTTACAAGAATTCAAGTATAGAGATTATGAAAGGTTATAGTAGTAACAGATTAAGAACTGAGTTAGAATTAGATTTTAAATGATATGGTACGTACATCATGTTTGCTTTTTCTTATGGGTCGTCACGCATGCAAAACCATCGGTGTCAACTTCCAAGATGGACTGGCCGCATCTGGGGCATGCTGTGTAAGACCATCCTTTGGTTGCTTCTACTTCAGTTACCTCTGCTTTGATAATAAAGTTTTTACCCTGCATGTAAAGTAACTTTAGAATCTGTGTATGCGAGTTGTTGTTTGTAATGAGATCACTTACTGCTATCTCGGTATCCTGAAGTAGCACAAGGTCAGATATGGCGACACAATTTTCAACGATATTTTGTGCCGTAGGATGTTGGGCGTCTTGACTTTTCCACCTACGAGCATGCAATATGTTACTAGGTTTACATTAAAGGTGTCTGTAAGGTTTGATTTAGAAAGCGTGTGAAAACTGATGCTAAACCGAGTCTAATCATGGCAGAATGCGTGATGACAACAGTAAAGTCATCCACGTTAATGCATGCGTAGTGCTTTATTTCATAGCATGACTGCCTTTGGAGCCTTGAACGCACATTCTTACAATCATCATCTTTTGTTACTGCGTGAATGCCTAGTCCTTGTTTTATTGTGTGTGTTAGGTACTTGGAATGTAATTTTAACTGTACGAAGGCAAAGTTTTTGTTGTAATAGATACAAATATCAACACTTGATTGTAGTCATTACCTCTTTATCAACCAGTAGAAAGTGAAGTTCACCGTCCCTGTAATCTGGTACCCAGCTGCGCAACACACGGACATGTATTGCTGGTGTTGAATTCCTCGACCTTAATTCAGATAATCCGGTGCACTCCATGATGTGAACCTGCAACAGAAGTCTGTATAGAAAAATTAACCTTAGTACTTAGTACTATTGAAGTTTGTCGTTGTAGTGTTATGGGCTGAACATATTACATGCAATGATAACAGAATGTACGGCATTTGCTGCAAATAATAGACAGTAGACGACTTTCAAATGGTTTAATGCTTAGACAACTTCAAATAACATGCTATACAACCATCTGAAACGATATATTAATACTTAAATGAAATCGATGGTAGCACACGGTCACGTTGCAAGCACGTTAACTATACAATAACTTCATCTAACCATATATCACACAGGATCCACATAAAACAAACTTTACATCTTTCAAAGTTGTAATTCAGTCAAAAACAAACAATAGAACCAACACGAAAGAAATAAACATAAGGACGCAACCCGTCCCACTATATCCCTGTGTAAAAGTAATCTATTAGTGGTAATAATAGGCATCATCATCTGTCACTATGCAGAATTAAAATTACACAAAAATGCAGCAAAAGAAAGTAACAATTCTGCACGTTACTTGTCTTCTACTTCCTCAAACACTAAAATGTTTAAACGGGTCAAAATGATCCGTATTATACATGTTTGGTTGTGTGAAAGCGAAGAATTTCGCTAACTAAACCAAACGGCTCAAAACAATGTATCGTTATGAAATTGAAGAATGTCAAAACGGTGGATTCCGTAAAAACAAACCGAATGAAAATTTATAAGAGTAGAAGTCAAGATAAGATAATAAAAGTGATGGATTTCACTATAATAGTCAAACGGGTCAAGTTGACGCAATTGGTGATTGTTTGGTAATATAAAACGACAGATGTCATTAAGAAAACCAAACGGGTTAAAATAACCAAAGTAATGAAACTTTGGCGAAACGAAACGATGGATTTCGCTAAGAAAGCTACACGGGTCATTAAGATGTCTTGATGTAAACCGGAAAGTTTACATGAATAAAGACATCAAAATGATACCGGATTTTGAATTTATACATATTATGGTAATTAGCCGAAGAAGGGTAACGTTAAAATAAGTCATAAACTCAGGATTTATTATGACTAAATTATGCATAAAGGTCCAAATATATGATTGGTGTAAGTTTGTTTAACTAGTTAGAGTTAAACAGGTCGAATAAACTTATCCATGAGAATTAAGGACGCATAAAATGCATAAATAAAGCCCCTCATTTCACAAATGTTATACTTATTAGTCGTATAGAAGTTTTGGGTTTAAAAACCAAGCATAATTGATCCTACTTGTGAAACGGGTCGAATAATTATGAAAATGTCAATAATTCGAAGGCTTAAATGAAAGAAATTTGTTCAGGTGAATGTAGGATTTTGATTCTATGTTATAGAATATCGAATTACAGTCACGTAGGAAGAAACGGGACCTAATTCGGATCAATAATGGACAAGTTATGTCCGTTTTAGTAAAAGTTAGTTGAGCTGGGAATGTGCAGGATTTTAAACAATCTTTCTGTCGAAACAGGCTGTTCGCATCACGCGACACCTTTTTGGATTTACCGTCGTGGCCCGCGACCATTGTCGCGTCGCGCGACAACCACCAGTCACTCATTAAACCATTAAACCAAGTATAAACTATCATAACTAACCCTTTTGAGGGTTTTTGATTGTAGGTAACTTTATGAAACTTACGGAGGGTGATCAAGCTTAGAAAAGAACTGAACATACATGAAATGAAGCTTCCGCATAATCAACAACTATAACTTTTGTTACTCAACGCATTGGTGTTGTGTTATTATACCTTTGTACATATGGTTTGTATGGTTTGAAGGTTTAGTATGGCTTGTTTTAACAAGATAGTTTTAAAACGTTAGTAAACATCTTTTGAAGGTTTGAATTTTTTTTTATAAATCAACTTTTGTCGATGTTTTCCGTTTAAGGGTATGTCAAATGTTTTACATACTATACAAATTATCAATTAAGGACAAGGGTCTTACAAGTTGGTAATCATAGCCTCGTTAAGACAAAGTGTGTTCGGTTCAAAGCTTGATCAAAACATCCGGTAAGAGTTACTTATAAATAAGTCTAGATTTATAGATTTAAATGATGCAAAATATGAGAAAAGTGTATGGGAGGAGGGTATGAAAATGCTCGAACCCGGGAAATACACTAAGTAAGAAAGGTAGGGCAAGATATGTACTTGACCAAACCGAAAAACAAATAACACATTACTTGTGATTAAGTATGTGTGATATAAATTTCCGTATAACAAGATGGAAATGAAATAAATAGTTATTAATTAACTATTGTAAACATTTCAGTTAAAGAAATGGCCGGTGTAACCGGAAATGTATCAAAATCTCGTAAAACTAAAAATTTCGAGGAAGTCGGAAAAGCCTTAGAAAATAGTCTATCGCAGTTTATCGATAGATTACAAACCACAATTGTGCCGGTGGTGGACGATATGATGGCTAAACTGAAAGACAGCATCTTACAAGAAAGAGAAGAAAGGAGGGTGTTGGATGTGAATCCAAGTCCCGTAAAGAAATCCAAGTCTAATAAAGCTCCCAAGAAAGGAGTTACAAAAAATGGATTACATCAGTGTAAATTTTGTTGAAAAATTCACAAGGGCAAATGCTATAAGTCAGGACATAAGAAGTCTAAATGTTCAGAGCGGCTTGGAACTAAAGAAACAACTGACACAAAGTCTGATGCCCAGAAATCGAGGGCAAGGTCATTCCACATGATAGCCACAGAGGCTAAAACTGAACCTGATGTTATATCAGGTATATTCTTGTAAATTAAAAAAAAACAGTAGGAATTTTAATTGTTACGGGTGCAAACAAATCTTTTTTTACACCGATTTATTCAATACCCTACATTCACGTTAACGAAATTACATATGCTTTAAGAAGTAGAAATAGGTAATAATAAAAGTTTTATTGTTTATAATATGTGCTGAAACTGTACATTGAATATTGACGACGAAGAATACTTCGTCGACCTAATTCCTAAGTCAATGTGAAAATTTCAAGTGGTCATCGGGAGAGATTGACTAGCTTGGTATCACGCGAAAGTAATATGCAACCGTAAGGAGATACAATTAATGTCTCTGAGCGGAAAACATACTACTACTTATGGAGAGAAAAGTTGTAGTCCCCTAATTTGTTTATTTATTTAAGCTTATAAGCTTGTTCAACATGGATGTAAGGTGTATATGGCTTACATACATGATTCAACTAAAGAGTCTTTAGAAAAAAAAATTAAGACGTATCCATCATACGGGAGTTTGAATATGTTTCCCGAAATAGCTAACGAGGATACTACCCGAACACGAGGTGTAATCTGGCATCGAATTAGTTCCAGGCGCAAAGACGGTACCCAAAACTCCGTATCGATTAGCTTCATCGGAACTATAAAAATTGTTGTCGAAATTACAAGACCTATTCGACAAGGAATTTATATGGCCAAGCGTTTCTCCGTGGGGAGCGTTGGTATTATTCGTAAAAGAGAAGATATATCGAAAACAGCATTATGAACGCATTATGGACATTACGGATTCTTAATAATGTCTTTCGGATTAACTAATGCATCTGCAGCTTTCATGGGTTTCATGAACCGCGTCTGCAAACTGATGCTAGACAAGTCGGTGATAGTCTTCATCGATGATATTCTGGTGTTTGCAAAGAGTGAAGCGGATCACGAGTGTCAAGTGTGTGAAGTACTTGAAACGCTTAGGCGTGAGAGACTTTACGCGAATTTTTCGAAATGTGCCTTTTGGTTACGTGGTACAGTTTCTGGGGCATGTTATTAATGCTGATGGAGTGTCGGTAGACCTGTCCAAAATAGAAGTTGTGTCTAAATGGAAACCCCTTGTAACACCCTTCTAATTACTACTCGAATTTAACAATAATTCATAAGATTTATATAAAAGATGACCCATTTAAAACCTAAGTTCCAAAAGTAAAGTTTTTAAAGTAATAAACATTAGTCAACTACAGACTAATTCAAACATTTAAAGTTGTTTAACAAACTGATTACATCATAACATTGTCTAGACAGAATTAATTGATGCGGAAGCTTCAAAAGTTTGTGTTCGGTTCTTCAAAAGCTTGCTTGACCACCATCCGTAATCCTTGAATACCTAGAAACTGAAATGTTTACATTAAACATTAGTATTAAAGTACTTAGAAATATTACTTAATCGAAACTACGCTTAAAACGGATTCGATTTAGCGAAGATATGCAAAATTCAACATAATTGTCAAGACTCTACCGTAACTTACGGTAGTCACCGTAAGTTACGGTAGCTCCTGGATAACTTTGGTTCCACCGTAAAACAGGAGGTATCCACCGTAACATTTTGGTCCCTACCGTAATTTACGGTAGACTCTGGAATGTTATGTTTTGTTTGATTTGTTTGTTTACTCGAGCCAAGTTCTCGGATTTCATTCCTACTAACCAACTTGTTAAATCCTCGAATTCTAATATGTCGTTTGACAACGATATCAAAAACCAATCTATTATATTACAAAGCATTTGCCACTCATTAATCGGTTATTCGACCCGTTTGGCTCATCTACGGAATCCTCCATTACGATGACTACCAACGAGTTCTAACCAATCCTGGTCTTATTGATCAATATAGCGATCATTATCGCTTCAATTTAAGACAACATTTATTCTACCATTCACTATACTTATGCAAATTATCAAAGTTTACCCAATGTAACGAGTCAAGTTACATACCTTCAAAGTAAGCCTTTCAAACGCGATTCGCCACCTGCTTGTCCGCTTGACGCTCCTGCGTCATTTCCTTATAACCCTTTTACGATGAGGATCACAAATCTCAGCTTGGATTACGTTTTGGACTTGATTTAAACCTTCAATTTCTGAGATTTGTGGAGTTTTAGGGTTTAAAGAACCCTGGTCGCCTGGTTCGATCTCAAACACACGCCCACATGTGTTTTTTTGAGTTTTAATTTTTATGTTTTAATTATATTAGTTTCAATTTATGCACTTTCAGCCCCTCAACTATCATTTGGTTCTTACTTTTAGTGTTTTAACCCATTGTAAGTCTCTACAAGGCTTTTACCTAACTAGGTTATTTTAATCCTAGTTAGTTCACTGGTTTATTTAGCAGCATTATATTTAAAATAAATGATTTGAAATTTTTGGGGTGTTACAAGTCGACCCCCCTTAAGAGGGTTTCGTCCCCGAAACCGAAGTACATACCGAATAGTGTGGGGTAGAGACGTCGCATCTCTTCTTCGGACTCCCATGTAGTGTCCGAACCTTTCCTATGTTCCCACTTGATCTTGACTTGATTGATTTGTTTATTTCGCAAGTGCTTAGTCTTTCGATCTAAAACTTCTATGGGCCTTACAATATAATTCAAGCAATCATCCACTTCGATATCATCGTAGTGAATATAAGTTGTCTCATCCGCTAGACACTTCCGAAGATGTGACACATGATATGTGCTATGAATTTTGCTTAGTTCCTCCGGTAGTTCAAGGCGGTACGTTACCTTTCCTACCCGTTCTATAATCGCAAACGGCCTGATAAACCTCGGACTTAATTTTCCTCTTTTTCTAAACCTGATAACCCCCTTCCATGGGGATACTTTGAGCATGACCTTGTCACCAACCTGGAATTCGATTGGCCTCTTCCTTTTGTCAGCATACGCCTTTTATCTATCTTGAGCCGCTTTCAAGTGTGCCCGAACCACATCAATCTTTTCATTAGTGGCTCGTACTATATCTTGGTGGGCGAGTTCACGTGGACCCACTTCACCCCAACATACCGGGGTTCGGCATTTCCTACCATAGAGCATTTCGTACGGTGCCATCTTAATACTGGCATGGTAGCTGTTATTATATGAAAACTTGACCAATGGTAGGTAGACGTCCCAACTGCCTCCAAAGTCGATTATACATGCCCGTAGCATGTCTTCCAACGTTTGTATCGTTCTTTCACTCTGTCCATCCGTCTGAGGATGGTACGCAGTACTGATGAACAATTTGGTTCCCATTTGCTCTTGGAAATCTCGCCAAAAATTTGAAGTGAACCGGGTATCCCTATCAGACACGATGGATACCGGTACTCCATGACGTGCTATTATCTCATTAGTGTAAACTTCTAACATCTTTTCTGACGTATAAGTCTCACGAATCGGAATGAAGTGAGCACTTTTCGTCAATCTATCCACCACTACCCATATGGCGTCGAATCCCCGAATCGTTTTAGGTAGTTTGGTCAATAGGTCCATAGTGATATGTTCCCATTTCCAAACCGGGATTTCCAAAGGTTGCAATTTCCCATAAGGTTTCTAGTGTTCCGCCTTGACTTGTAAGCAAGTCAAGCACTTTTCCACATATTTCACCACATCCCTCTTCATTCCGGGCCACCAATAGTTTTGTTTTAAGTCGTTATACATTTTGGTCGCTCCCGGATGGATGGAATAACGGGACTTGTGAGCTTCATCAAGTAGAAGCTTTTTAACTCCACATGAGTTAGGAACCCAAATTCTATCGAAACGTGTTTTCAAACCGAGGTTGCTTACTTTGAGATCCTTAACTTGGCCAACAATCCTTTCCTTTCTCCAGTTTTCCATTTTTACTGCTTCATCTTGTGCCTCTCGAATTCGTTCAAGTAAGCCCGAGGTCACAATGAGCTGCAATGATCGTACTCGTATCGGGACATAATCTGCTTTTCTGCTTAGGGCATCCGCCACCACGTTTGCCCTTCCGGGGTGATAGTGTATTTCACAGTCGAAATCTTTCACCGTTTCTAACCATCTCCTTTGTCGCATATTTAACTCCTTCTAATCGAAGAAGTATTTTAAGCTCTTGTGATCGGTGAATATGGTGCACTTTAACCCATATAAATAGTGCCTCCATATTTTTAATGCAAATACCACCGCAGCCAACTCGAGATCGTGCGTGGGATATTTCTTCTCGTGTACCTTCAATTGCCTCGAGGCATAAGCTATGACTTTGCCCCGTTGCATCAAAACGCATCCGAGCCCCGATAGTGAAGCATCCGAATAAACCACCAAGTCTTCGACCCCGTCCGGCAATGTTAGTACCGGAGCTTGAGTTAACTTCTCTTTTAGCGTTTGAAACGCTCTTTCCTAATCGACACCCCAACTGAACTTTTCTTCCTTCCGGGTTAGTTTTGTTAGCGGAGACGCAATCTTGGAGAAATCTTGAATGAATCTCCTATATTATCCCGCAAGCCCCCAAAAGCTTCTAATTTCCGAGGGGTTCTTCGGGGGATTCCATTTTGACACGGCCTCGATCTTTGACGGATCTACCAATACTCCATCGGCACTTATGATGTGACCGAGAAATTGCACCTCTCGTAACCAAAAGGCACACTTAGAGAATTTTGCATACAACCTCTCTCGTCTAAGTGTCTCTAACACCTCTTGTAAGTGGTGTGCATGTTCAGCTTCACTTTTTGAATACACCAAAATATCATCGATAAACACGATGACTGACTTATCCAACATTGGTTTGCAAACCCGGTTCATGAGGTCCATGAAAGCCGCGGGTGCATTTGTTAGCCCAAATGACATCACGAGGAATTCGTAATGTCCATATCGCGTGCGGAAAGCCGTCTTCGGCACATCTTCCTCCTTGACCTTTAATTGGTGATACCCCGATCTAAGGTCAATTTTCGAAAACCAGTTCGCACCTTGTAGTTGGTCGAATAAATCATCTATCCTCGGAAGCGGGTATCGGTTCTTTACCGTGAGTTTGTTTAACTCCCGATAATCGATACACATGCGCATACTTCCGTCTTTCTTTTTCACGAACAGTACCGGTGCGCCCCAAGGAGACACACTCGGCCTTATGAATCCTTTGTCAAGCAGGTCTTGAATCTGGGACATCAACTCATGTAATTCCGACGGTGCGAGTCGGTACGGTGCTTTAGCTACGGGTTTTGCGCCCGGAATCAATTCAATTCTGAACTCTACCTCTCGCTCAGGCGGCATTCCCGGTAAATCATCCGGAAAAACATCTTCAAAGTCACGTACTACTGGCACGTCTCCAATCTTCGGTAATTCTTTCTCGGGCTCGTTCGCATATATCATAAATGCCTTGCATCCTTGCTTCATAAACTTGTGAGCTTTCAACATCGAGCATATTATAGGGTTGCCTCCTTTTTCTCCATAAATAGTGACGTGTTTCCCGCTCGGAGATATTAGCTTTATCTCCTTGCGAAAACACACGACCATCGCGTGGTGCTGAGATAGCCAATCCATCCCAACGACTACTTGAAATTCTCCCATTGACATCGGGATTAGATCTATCAGGTATTCTTCATCATCGATGCTTAATTTGCAGCCTCGACAAATATCACAAACTATAAACTTTTGTTGTCCCCTATTTCAACTTCTAAGGGCATATATAATTTTGTCAATACAAATGAAGGATGTCGAATAAATCCATGCGAAATGAAGGATTTATTCGCACCCGTATCAAACAATACACGTGCTGGAATTGAGTTAATTGTGAATATACCTGAGACCACATCGGGTTCTGTTTTTGCTTCAGCCGCGGTAAGTTGGAAGGACCTAGCCTTCGCTTTGGGAGCTTCTGCTGGAGATTCCTTAACGTCTCTCTTTCCGACTAAGTCCGGGCATTCGGACTTTTTGTGGCCGGGTTGATAACATTTATAGCAAACTGAGACTTTACCCGGGCATAGCGACGCCGTGTGCCCCGTCTTACTACATATGGGGCATGGTTTGTCTTTGAACCGACATTCTCCCTTGTGCCCTTTTCCACACACTTTACAACTTGGCGACCCACCTTTAGTATCCACCTTCTTTCCCGATTCTCCAGTTCGAGCTTTCTTTGTAGGGCTTGGATTCACATCCTGTACCCTTCGTTCACCTCTTTCAACTTGTTTCTTCAGTTCGATTTCCCGTTCCCGAGCAACGTTTATGATCTCGGTAAGGGTCTCATATTTTGAAGGAGTCATGAACTCCCTATACTCGGCGCTCAACATGTTATAGTAGTAGTATATCTTTTGTTCTTCATTTGTCACCAATTCGTCACAAAACTTCATCTTATCCATAAACATTCCCGTGATCTTGTCTATGGACTCGCCTTTGTGCCTAAGTTGCATGAATTCTTCCTTGATTTTATTGATGACCACCTTGGGACTATGATGTTTAAGAAACGGAGTCTTAAACTCCTCCCATGTCATGGCCTTAGCCACTTCGCTTCCAATCTCTTTCTTTTTGTTATCCCACTAGTCTTTCGCTTGACCCCTTAATTGACCCGTACCAAAAGCTACGTAGTCATCTTCATCACAATGGGCCCTCTCGAATACCCCTTCGATATCGCTTAGCCATCGCTGGCATATAATTGGGTCAACTTCCCCATTATAGACTGGCGGTTTGCACGCCATGAACTCCTTGTATGTACAAGGTTTTCGTCCTCCGGACTTTTCCTTTGCTAAATTGGCATTATCCTCCAATTTCTTGATTCTTTCCTCAACCACTGATAGTACCGTGTTCTGGATCTTATCGATGAAACCAGACAAACTATTTTCGATTGCCTTTCCAACCTCTTCGGCAATCACTTCTCTTGTTTGCTCGGTGACTCTCGGCACCGCATCATTGTTACCTTTATCCGCCATTATGAAACTGAAATTTTACATTAAACATTTCACTTATAACATGGCTTTATTTGCTTTGGTTTAGCCAAGTCCGTAACTTGCTTTAACCGTTCGCCTTTAGTGCACTTTCCGGGTTTGAGTGCGTTAACACGCTCTTCCCATGCACATTGATTTACATCTTGTTTCTTAAATAAGATAGGATCTATTAAAATAATAATTAATTCTTACCGGACGATTGATCAAGCTTGAACCGAACACTTGTTGACAACCTTAAGCTCTGATTACCAACTTGTAACACCCTTCTAATTACTACTCGAATTTAACAATAATTCATAAGATTTATATAAAAGATGACCCATTTAAAACCTAAGTTCCAAAAGTAAAGTTTTTAAAGTAATAAACATTAGTCAACTACCGACTAATTCAAACATTTAAAGTTGTTTAACAAACTGATTACATCAAAACATTGTCTAGACAAAATTAATTGATGCGGAAGCTTTAAAAGTTTATGTTCGGTTCTTCAAAAGGTTGCTTGGCCACCATCCGTAATCCTTGAATACCTAGAAACTGAAATGTTTACATTAAACATTAGTATTAAAGTACTTAGAAATATTACTTAATCGAAACTACGCTTAAAATGGATTCGATTTAGCGAAGATATGTAAAATTCAACATAATTGTCAAGACTCTACCGTAACTTACGGTAGTCACCGTAAGTTACGGTAGCTCCTGGATAACTTTGGTTCCACCGTAAAATAGGAGGTATCCACCGTAACATTTTGGTCCCTACCGTAAATTACGGTATATACCGTAATTTACGGTAGACTCTGGAATGTTATGTTTTGTTTGATTTGTTTGTTTACTCGAGCCAAGTTCTCGGATTTCATTCCTACTAACCAACTTGTTAAATCCTCGAATTCTAATATGTCGTTTGACAACGATATCAAAAACCAATCTATTATATTACAAAGCATTTGCCACTCATTAATCGGTTATTCGACCCGTTTGGCTCATCTACGGAATCCTCCATTAAGATGACTACCAAAGAGTTCTAACCAATCCTGGTCTTATTGATCAATATAGCGATCATTATCGCTTCAATTTAAGACAACATTTATTCTACCATTCACTATAATTATGCAAATTATCAAAGTTTACCCAATGTAACGAGTCAAGTTACATACCTTCAAAGTAAGCCTTTCAAACGCGATTCGCCACCTGCTTGTCCGCTTGACGCTCCTGCGTCCTTTCCTTATAACCCTCTTGCGATGAGGATCACAAATCTCAGCTCGGGTTACGTTTTGGACTTGATTTAAACCTTCAATTTCTGAGATTTGTGGAGTTTTAGGGTTTGAAAAACCCTGGTCGCCTGGTTCGATCTCAAACACACGCCCACATGTGTTTTTTTGTGTTTTAATTTTTATGTTTTAATTATATTAGTTTCAATTTATGCACTTTCAGCCCCTCAACTATCATTTGGTTCTTACTTTTAGTGTTTTAACCCATTGTAAGTCTCTACAAGGCTTTTACCTAACTAGGTTATTTTAATCCTAGTTAGTTCACTGGTTTATTTAGCAGTATTATATTTAAAATAAATGATTTGAAATTTTCGGGGTGTTACACCACCGAAGTTGTGCGACGCCTAGTCCTTTTCTTCGTCACGCGACGCGACCCCCTATTTTCAACGGCAGCTCGTTTGGTTTGTTGCTGCATATTCCCAGCTCCTCATTTTTACCAAAAATCAACTTTAAACGATCATAACTTTCGTTCTATGAATCCGTTTTACGAAATTCCTTTTTCTACGCGTCCGTAATTTAAATACGAACACGTTCACTATCATTTCTCGCATTAAAATCTGATTTATGAGCAGTTAGCCTATAATTCCCCTTTTTGATTATTCGACCCGTTTGTTTGTAAGTCCTACAACTTATTTTGTTATCATCACTCGTTTTCAACAATTTTACCCATTCCCGGGCTTACCAAACATTAGCGTTTCGCTTTGCATTGTAACACCCTTGTTATTAATTTACGGTTTTCGTATAGTTTACGAAAAGAAACATGTAATTTTGATAAATAAGGTTAGTTAAAACTTTTACAATTTAAAGGAATATACAACTTAATGTAATTGAATTCGTCGTTTAAAAGATACGACGAAACGCCGTGCGGAAGCTTGTATTTTATCGTGTTCGGTTCCTCATCCAGCTTGATCTTCATCCGTGCACTCTTGACATTCACCTATGATCAAAACCAACTCAAAAGTTAGTTTTGATAGTTAAATAACAAGTTTAAACAAGTTATGTGGGTCAAACAATCAAAATTAAACAATTTTGGGATTTAGGGGGGGCTAGACGCCCCACCTAGCCCCTTTTTTGACAGCAGGTTCCTTTAATGTTGCTGCACTTTGCCCAGCTACAAAAATTCACCAAATATTAACTTAGAACTTGCATAACTTTCACTATACAAGTCCGTTTTACGCGATTCTTCTTCCTACGCGTCCGTAATTTAATTCTCCATCTAATGGAGTTAAAATTCAACATCCGGATTAATAAAATTTCAGACTTTTAAGTCTTTGACTTATTACCCCTTTTACCAAATCTTGACCCGTTCGTGTTTTTATCAAACAAACATGTTTATTTGATCTATAAACTCTTGAGATTCATCATTTCAATATTGACCATCATATTAGGTTCGAATCACGCGTTTCTTACGCATTCTCAACATGTTTTCGCTCATATTTTTTTTTGACCCGTTAAGGGAAATTAAGCCTATTTTAAGCATGAATCTCTTTCACTCACAACAAGCATTATACTACCACATTTCTTATCAAATAATCTTTCTTCACAACTATATTTGTGTTGTATTAGATGTGGAAATTCCTAAACTCCGAGTTTTACCCCTCGAATCATTATTTTACGGCAAAGACTATTATAGAGTCGAATGACTAAGGATTCACATCTTTCGCTTCTGTATACTCATTCTAAGTGTTTAATTATGCATCTTGGCAAGTACTTATTAGTCGTCATTTATCAATTGGCGCTAAAATGTCACCCTTTGACCCATTTGGTCTAAACGACCAAACAACTTGCGTTTGTATTTAGAATGGCATATATATATATATATATATATATATATATATATAGAGTAGGGTTCCTGCGGAAAGTGTGTTTTTCCTAAAAAGTCTAGGAAGCAATAAGAACGCGACATGTGGCATTGAAGGATTTTAACTAAAAGGGCAATTGTGTAATTTGAATATTATTTTAATTATGGATTATTTTATTAGGATAACTAACTAACCAGAAAATTATGGAAACTAAATATTCCATTTAAATCAAATTGACAGTTTCAATTTAAATCATACAAGACGTTGTGTTTCTTGACAATGTGTTTTAACAACAAGCAGATTTCTTGACGCTGTGTTTTAACAGCAAGCAGATTTCTTCACGCTGTGTTTTAACAGCAAGCAGATTTCTTGACACTGTGTTTTAATAGCAAGCAGATTGCTAGAGGATTCTTGACAATGTGTTTTAACAGCAAGCAGATTTCTTGACGCTGTGTTTTAACAGCAAGCAGATTTCTTGACGCTGTGTTTTAACAGCAAGCAGATTGCTGGAGGATTCTTGACACTGTGTTTTAACAGCAAGCAGATTGCTGGAGGATTCTTGACACTGTGTTTTAACAGCAAGCAGATTTCTTGACATTGTGTTTTAACAGCAAGCAGATTTCCTTGACACTGTGTTTTAACAGCAAGCAGATTTCTTGACACTGTGTTTTAACAGCAAGCAGATTGCTGGAGGATTCTTGACACTGTGTTTTAACAGCAAGCAGATAACAGCAAGCAGATTGCTGGAGGATTCTTGACACTGTGTTTTAACAGCAAGCAGATTGCTGGAGGATTCTTGACAATGTGTTTGATGACCTGTACGATTCATCAAACAATACAAAGTAAACAACAGTCAAAGCATTACGATCGATTACGACTCAAAAACCGACTAATACGCAGCGTTCAGATCTTAAAACATCTCACAGATTAAGCCTATGCGCATACATTTCAATAACCGATTGCATTAATTGAACTGAAACGATTAAACGTACCTGATGAACAACGAGAATAGATGTACGAAACCTATCCCGATTCGGTTAATCTGATCGAGTTCCGAAGGTTGAATTGTTGTTGTTTAGGGTTTGAGATGAGTTTGGAGTTAGTTGAGGCGGAAAGAGGGGCGGAGGACGGTGGTAGAGGTAGAGAGAGAAAGAGGGGAAATCCCATGATTTTAGGGATGTTATTGATATGGCAGTTTCTTGATTGATTTAAAACACTTCCAATTACCAAAATACCCTCACTATATTAAAAGTCTCTAATTATATAACTCAGATATTACGAAAATGCCATCCATTTGATCTAAGCCATTAAAAACACCAATCGGAGGGCCCAGATCGCTTCCTAGACTTTCTAGGAAAAACACACTTTCCGCAGAACTCCTACTCTATATATATATATATCTACCGTTTCGTTATTTAACCCATTTCGGCTTATACCGTAGGGTGTCTTATAGCTTTAACTTATGTTTGTTGACACGCGACTAAATGATCATTTTATCCCTATCCTTATCATGTGTTACCCTATACGGTAACATCCCGAGGTTTATTGCATGTTCATCAATTCGCGGCTATATTACCATTTACCCATGTTTACCATTAATCATGGTTTTTATCAATTTTATATATGTTCCGACTCGTATCAATCGCGTCGGAATCCATATTTCCAATATCATCATTATCGAGTTTATAGCTTATAGAATAATTAAGTATTCTACAAAAAGGTGTAAGTTTTACTTACCTTGCATCCGCTTATACTTTTCTTACGTAATCGTCCCACTTGACCCGCTTCTTCTCAAGCTTCCTCCTAGCTTGTCAAACGTCAAGCTATAATGCGATCATCCACAAGATAGTTATATTAGTCATCAATGCTATGACTATTATACTTATGGACTCTCTTTACAATTTTCCGCATACGATTTTTATTATAGACCGGTTTGACTCCTAAAGGTCAAACTGCTTATATCATATGCAATTGCACTAATGAACTCAATATACCCATTTGCTTAGCTACTCAAGCAACAATCATGTATAAACCATGTGCTAAATATTTCACATAATTAATAACTATGATAGTGAAAGGTATTTCTACTATCATCAAAACACATTAATTCACCATGTTCACCTAGGCATTACATCGAACACCTTATGGGCATGAAATTTTTACTACTAGCAATCAAGCTCATGACTAACTACTTAGCCAAGATTAACATTATTTTCAAGTTCTTTACATCTAGCATGCATAACAACACCTAGATTCGTTTCACAAAAATCAATAACACCCGTTTCATGATCAAGATTCTAGTATTCTTAATCTCTCTACAAAACCCATCTAACACATATGTGGGTGATTCTCAATTTCATGTGTATGAACATCAATACATCAAATTATTGATTAGGGTTCATTCCTAACCATGAATTTATCATAGTTTCATTCAAACATCTAACATTCAAGCTTCAATTTCGATTTTTCATAAGTTCATCAAGAATCCCAACTTCATAAATATCAAAAATTTGACATACCTTACGATCCCCTTGACTTGGTGATCGTTTATTTATGTTCATGCATCGATTTGGGTCTTGATTTGCCCTCCAATTTGATGGATTTAGGTTAAACAAGGGTTTCCCCTTGTTCCTTCTCCTGGTGATCGACATATACACACTAAGTGAGTGATATGTGTTGATTTTTTTATATTTTAATAAAACAAGTTTCCTTTTTGGCAGCTTTGGTCCCTCCAGTTTAGTTTATTATTAATTAGGTCATAACCTAATTATTTTCAACAATATTCCCACTAATTAACTAGGTTAAATATTCCTAGTTAATTTAGTGGGTTCGGGGAATTTATGACTAGGCTTATTTTAAGTCACGTTAACTCGGCTCTTATAAACTCAATTCCTTAAAACTCGGATTCGCTTGTATTTAATATTAGGATTTCTTATTTAAATCCAAATATTTTCCGGGTTATATCTACTACTAACGGTACTTTACCCGTCTTTTAGTATTAACGGAGTTTGATTACCAAACCCGATTTCGGGGTGTTACAAGTCTACCCCCCCTTAAAGAGGTTTCGTCCTCGAAACCTTTTCTTACATAATTCATTGAGTTTAAACTCAATGTATTTGAGCCGAGAAATCTTTTAAACATTACTTACACTTTTAACCAATTGTTAGTATTACCAGAAAAGTATGGTAACATCTTTTTGGTTACTAATTGTCTACGTATCTCATACAACATAGTGCAACTCGAAATATCGTAATCTCATTATTTCCACTAGTTTAGTTAACTTAGCGATATTCATCGCTTTCATATACTATCGAATTCTTTATGAATCCGTTACTTTGACCCGTTTAAAGGTCTTTAGTGAAATCTTTCACTTTTAGCAACAAATTCTTTTGTTTTAAAATTTATTTATTCGGTTCAGTTATACCGAATCCACCTCTTTCAAGAAACCCAAATTTCTTGATTTGAATTGCTGACCTTAACCGGTCTCACTAACTAGACTTATTAGTCCAGTTACTTTTTACCGCTCGCTTGGTTATAATGTGATTCTACTTCACATTGCATTTCTTGACCGTGATCGTGTCACATCATATTTAATTTATATCAACCTTTCATTTTCGAAAATATCACTTTTCGAATATATCGTCTTGCGCCTATCAGTGTCAAGACTTGTATCTTTCATGCTTACTATTTAAATTCCTATCAGAATTTATGTTTGTAAAAACGTTATTTCTTACTAAAACCGAAGTTTTAGTTTTAGGATCTTCTCTTTAATTTTTGTCAATTATCCATACCAGGATATTGACAGTCCATAATTTATTCTTTTACAGTCTTAGTTTTATGCGGGGATTCTCAACCGATTCCCTCGCTTTATCTAATTAACCCGTAGGTTTTTATCACTTAGCCTTATGGGCTATTTTGATTAGACTTTCACCTCTTTAGGGCGAAGTCCTTATAACTTCTTTCTAATCATGACCCGTGGGTCGTTTTAGTCTCATAGACCTTTCATTTGTTTATAACCCTAAAGGTTATGTTGATCCCGTAGATCACTCCTTACTCATGTCATTCTTAAAATACATGTTTGATGTTAAGGCACCCTGTTTTTGTTCGAAGAATCGTTTGGTTTCAAGCTTAGGTTCCGTTAACCTTAATTGTAGTTTCATGGCTACAATTGTTTTCTTTCAGACAATTTTCCGATTTTATGACTTCTCACGTCATTTATGCGTCAGTTCTTTTTATGCTTACTGTTATTTGATTTGCATATATTCTTATTTGGTTATATGCATATATTCTTATTTGGTTATATCCCATTACCGGGCTCATTATTCTCTTGCATTTAACGCTACCTTTATCTGGCTAGCGCTTATTTGTTCCATTCGGCGTTATATTGTATTCAACCTGTTTGACCTATTAATGTGAAATCCATCACTTATAAACAATCAACTTTATTCTTTATTCAACCCATTCGACCTCGAATAGTTGAACATATTTACTCACAATTTCTATATACGAGATTTTATAGTCATAACTCGTAATCCAAGTCCTTTGATTTTTCGACCCGCGTTCACGTCTCTTGATTTTTCACATGTGTTTAAATTCCTACCCATCAACCGGGTGTTTTACCGAAGTCGTTATTATTGCAACCCTCCCGGTATGCATTAAGACCTCGCTTTATTTTTTATATTCCGACTTTGTCCTCAAGTTTGACGTTTTACAAAAACGACCCGTTAAGAGACATATTCGCATTTTTCGGGTTCGAGTGTAAGTACACTCCCTCCCAATGCATATCTTGATCATTTTACATGTTTATATTCTTCGGGTTCGAGTGTAAGTACACCCCCTCCCAGTGCATACCTTAATCGTTTTACATGTTTGCATTCTTCGGGCTCGAGTGTAAGTACACCCCCTCCTGATACATATCTTAATCATTTTACATGTTTGCATTCTTCGGGTTCGAGTGTAAGTACACCCCCTCCCAGTGCATACCATAATCGTTTTACATGTTTGCATTCTTCGGGTTCGAGTGTAAGTACACCCCCTCCCAGTGCATATCTTAATCATTTTACATGTTTCTTTGTCCCTTCTCTCGGGCTCATTATCCTAATATAATACGCTTCCGTCACTCGGTTGTGCGTACATTATTATCAAATATTTTGCTTATCTGATTCATTTGGGTACTTTTTAATTTGTCCCGCTCACCTCGTCCATACTACATTGGCTGTAAGCATGTCCATCATAAAAATTTCATGGTATCATGTGTTCACTACCTACTTGGCCAGAGTAGGCGATCAACACATGACATACATGACCCTTTTATAACTTTCACATCACACCCCATGTAAGTAACACCTCTATTTATTTCTCTTGGAAACAATATCCTGGATAGGTATTCTATTCAGGGTTTTTTTTCCAAGTTTTCAATCTACATATGCAACTATCAGTTTCTATGTATTTGTTGCATATTTCTATTCATGCAATAATTTAAGCGTGCACCTGGTAAATGCTTACCCTAACGGGCTTTCTTGCCATTACTTATTTGCGATCGTTACGCGATTTAGGTCCTTGATGAGTATGCTCTTCTTGACATATCTCGGACCGTTCCATCATCATATCCACAATTCGTTCAACTCTCGTCATCTTCAGACGCGAGTATCCTTCAATTAAAACATTCACAAGAGTTAGTAATGTCAACTTCAATAATCACCAGTATTATAATACAAGGCTTTTTCTACTATACGCGTCAACGCACGTATTTTCGTCAACCATATCAATCATTTTAATTGGGGTAACGTGTATCACACGATAGCCCTATGTGTTGTTTACAACACTTTAGCATGCTCAACTATTAACATACATGTACTTACCGGATTTGCGATCAAGCCTCGAACCGAACACTTTATTCTTTTAACCTTGAGCTCTGATTACCAACTTGTAACACCCTTGTTATTAATTTACGGTTTTCGTATAGTTTACGAAAACAAACATGTAATTTTGATAAATACGGTTAATTAAAACTTTTACAATTTAAAGGAATATACAACTTAATGTAATTGAATTCGTCGTTTAAAAGATACGACGAAATGCCGCGCGGAAGCTTGTATTTTATCGTGTTCGGTTCCTCATCCAGCTTGATCTTCATCCGGGCACTCTTGACATTCACTTATGATCAAAACCAACTCAAAAGTTAGTTTTGATAGTTAAATAACAAGTTTAAACAAGTTATGTGGGTCAAACAATCAAAATTAAACAATTTTGGGATTCAGGGGGCGGCTAGACGCCCCACCTAGCCCCTTTTTTGACAGCAGGTTCCTTTAATGTTGCTGAACTTTTCCCGGCTACGAAAATTCACCAAATATTAACTTAGAACTTGCATAACTTTCACTATACAAGTCCGTTTTACGCGATTCTTTTTCCTACGCGTCCGTAATTTAATTCTCCATCTTATGGAGTTAAAATACAACATTCGGATTAATAAAATTTCAGACTTTTAAGTCTTTGACATATTGCCCCTTTTACCAAATCTTGACCCGTTCGTGTTTTTATCAAACAAACATGTTTATTTGATCTATAAACTCATGAGATTCATCATTTCAATATTGACCATCATATTAGGTTCGAATCACGCGTTTCTTACGCATTCTCAACCTGTTTTCGCTCATATGCTTATTTTGACCCGTTAAGGGTAATTAAGCCTATTTTAAGCATGAATCTCTTTCACTCACAACAAGCATTATACTACCACATTTCTTATCAAATAATCTTTCTTCACAACTATATTTGTGTTGTATTAGATGTGGAAATTCCTAAACTCCGAGTTTTACCCCTCGAATCATTATTTTACGGCAAAGACTATTATAGAGTCAAATGACTAAGGATTCACTTCTTTCGCTTTTGTATACTCATTCTAAGTGTTTAATTATGCATCTTGGCAAGTACTTATTAGTCGTCATTTGTCAATTGGCGCTAAAATGTCACCCTTTGACCCATTTGGTCTAAACGACCAAACAACTTGCGTTTGTATTTAGAATGGCATATATATATATATATATCTACCGTTTCGTTATTTAACCCATTTCGGATTATACCGTAGGGTGTCTTATAGCTTTAACTTATGTTTGTCGACACGCGACTAAATGATCATTTTATCCCTATCCTTATCATGTGTTACCCTATACGGTAACATCCCGAGGTTTATTGCATGTTCATCAATCCGCGGCTATATTACCATTTACCCATGTTTACCATTAATCATGGTTTTTATCAATTTTATATATGTTCCGACTCGTATCAATCGCGTCGGAATCCATATTTCCAATATTATCATTATCGAGTTTATAGCTTATAGAATAATTAAGTATTCTACAAAAAGGTGTAAGTTTTACTTACCTTGCATCCGCTTATACTTTTCTTACGTAATCGTCCCACTTGACCCGCTTCTTCTCAAGCTTCCTCCTTGCTTGTCAAACGTCAAGCTATAATGCGATCATCCACAAGATAGTTATATTAGTCATCAATGCTATGACTATTATACTTATGGACTCTCTTTACAATTTTCCGCATACGATTTTTATTATAGACCGGTTTGACTCCTAAAGGTCAAACTGCTTATATCATATGCAATTGCACTAATGAACTCAATATACTCATTTGCTTAGCTACTCAAGCAACAATCATGTATAAACCATGTGCTAAATATTTCACATAATTAATAACTATGATAGTGAAAGGTATTTCTACTATCATCAAAACACATTAATTCACCATGTTCACCTAGGCATTACATCGAACACCTTATGGGCATGAAATTTTTACTACTAGCAATCAAGCTCATGACTAACTACTTAGCCAAGATTAACATTATTTTCAAGTTCTTTACATCTAGCATGCATAACAACACCTAGATTCGTTTCACAAAAATCAATAACACCCGTTTCATGTTCAAGATTCTAGTATTCTTAATCTCTCTACAAAACCCATCTAACACATATGTGGGTGATTCTCAATTTCATGTGTATGAACATCAATACATCAAATTATTGATTAGGGTTCATTCCTAACCATGAATTTATCATAGTTTCATTCAAACATCTAACATTCAAGCTTCAATTTCGATTTTTCATAAGTTCATCAAGAATCCCAACTTCATAAATATCAAAATTTTGACATACCTTACGATCCCCTTGACTTGGTGATCGTTTATGTCCATGCATCGATTTGGGTCTTGATTTGCCCTCCAATTTGATGGATTTAGGTTAAACAAGAGTTTCCCCTTGTTCCTTCTCCTGATGATCGACATATACACACTAAGTATGTGATATGTGTTGATTTTTTTATATTTTAATAAAAAAAAGTTTCCTTTTGGCAGTTTTGGTCCCTCCAGATTAGTTTATTATTAATTAGGTCACAACCTAATTATTTTCAACAATACTCCCACTAATTAACTAGGTTAAATATTCCTAGTTAATATAGTGGGTTCGGGGAATTTATGACTAGGCTTATTTTAAGTCACGTTAACTCGGCTCTTATAAACTCAATTCCTTAAAACTTGGATTCGCTTGTATTTATTATTAGGATTTCTTATTTAAATCCAAATATTTGTCGGGTTATATCTACTACTAATGGTACTTTACCCGTCTTTTAGTATTAACGGAGTTTGATTACCAAACCCGATTTCAGGGTGTTACATGCATCGAAGAAATTTTTACAATTTCACCATGCTAAAGTTTTGACCCGTATCCAAGGGATTATTTGCGTTAAGTTTAGCGTGTCTGTTTCACGGCTTACGCGTTCAACCATTAAATCAATTAGTGATAAGCAACTTACTTCAACATTTCAAGATTTGACCTTGTTTGACCCGTTTGGTTGCCTAATGGAAACCACCATTTCGATGACAAGCCAAACATCATTCCAACCAATATTTTGACCCGTTTTATTTGTCTAGTGAGCTCCATCACTTCAACGACAATGTGGATTCGCCATTAATGCTAATTCTAATTCAACAAGCTATACTCACTATTTAAATACAATGTAACGAAACCATAGTTACGTACATTCAAGCTACTTCGATATCAACCGATGATGCAACATTGTTTGACCCATTGGGTTGTCGAGTGATAGCCATCACTTCAAAGACAAGCCAACTTAATTATACCATTGATTTGGCCCGTTTGATTGTCGAGTGAGCTTCGTCACTTCAATGACATATCAAACTTAGTTTATCCGTTTATTTTGACCCGTTTGGTTTGTCGAGTGAACTTCGTCACTTCTATGACTTACTAAACTCGGGTATTACATTACATTTTCACTAACATTTCTAAGAACAATATTTATGCATAATGTAACGAAACTAAAAGTTGCGTACTTTCCTAATTCATCAACAAACATATTTATTTAACTATTTTGACCCGTTTGGTTGTCGAGTGAGTTACATCACTTCATTGACATACCAACCGCAATCATTTTCGCTATATCAAAATTAAACATATCTACGACTAGGTTTATCTACATAAGTGTAACGAGACGACAAGTCACGTACCTTTAAAACGCTCCTTTCAAACGTGTGTCTCCACCGGCTTGTCCACTAGACGATCCGGATTCCTTGCCTATAGAGTTCAACCAAATATCATTTAGAACTCCTTTCACAACATGTCATGCATAATTTGCCGTATAGTTCAAATATGTGTTTTTATCCCAATTTCTCTATGTTCGCTTTCTCTTAAGCGTTTTAACAAACACCTTAAGGGCATTGTTTTTAAATAACCGTTATCAAGTTCATGACCCAACTATTTTGCCAAGTTCTTCATACTTTTGCAAGTTCATCACTTCTAACATACTTGTAAACATCAGATTTGCTTCATGCAAACCAATAACATCAGTTTTCTGATTACATTATTAGGGTTCTTTATTATCCACAAAACCCATTTAACACTTAGATGGGTAAACATGAATATTCATAATTTTAACATCAATTTCTCAAATTATTAGCTAGGGTTTACATCTAAACATGTTTCCAACACTAATTTCATCTAAGCATCTACATATCAAGCTCAGATTTTGATTTCACAAATCATCAAGAATCTGAGATGGAACTAAATGATGGAATTTAGCATACCTTATGATCACTTCACTGAGATGATCACTAATCTATGCTTGGAATTCGATTTGGAACAATTTAGAACCTTCAATTGATCAATTTATTGAAACTAGGGTTTTGAAGGTGAGTTGTTGGTCGCCCCCTGCTCCTGATCGATCCAGACACACACTTCTAGTGTGTGTTTGGTAATCTTTTTTTATTTTTGCTTTATAAAATCAAGTTTCCACCTTTACACTTTTGGCCCTCCAACTAATGCCAAGTTAAACTTTAGATGTTTTAATCAAGTTTCTTTGTTATAACTAGACTTATGACGAACTAGGTTATTTATTCCTAGTTAGTTTATTTATTTTTTGTTTATTTTATACTTTATAGTTTCAATATAAAGTTTTATATTTTCGGGGTGTTACAAGTCCACCCCCCTTAAAAGAGTTTCGTTCCCGAAACCTTCTTTAAGTAATCCTTTGGTTTAGACCAAACTATCTTTGTCTCGTTTTTCCAAGGCATTCTTTCTTTTCCGGCATAAGGGTTTTTTTTATCCGTATTGACATGTGCGTCTTTTAGGCACATGTCCTATTGGACCGTAACCTTTTATCACTTATTTCCTATCTTTGTCGCCCTTTTGACCGGGTTGTCTTTCGACCATCCAGTCACTGAGTCTGTCAGCATACTTACCTCACGCTGGTCTTATATTTGACAAGCGCTCTACATAGGTCACAACATTATTTTGACTACAACTTGTTTTATCGCCTAGACTAATTGGTCACCATTTTACCTCATACCTCGTCATTCGGGCATGCTACATTGCCTTCATCGGCCCTTTGCGTGTTTATTATTTCATATCTAGTAACTCATATTACAACGTGGCTGTATTCTGTATCACTTTTGTGTCCGTGATCACATCACGTCATGTTTAGGTTTTCATCCGCTTTTCATTATTATGAATCTTCTTTCGAATGCATCGTCTTACACCTATCGGCGTTAAGACTTATATTCTTTATTATTAACTATTTTCTAATTTGTCTCATAATATTCATATTTGTTAAACGTTGTTTCTTACGAAAACTAAATTTTAGTTTAACGTTTTTCTCTTTAACACGTGTCATTTAGTCGTATCAAGAATTTGACGACAAGAATTATTCTTTTTCGTTATTGCTTTATGTTGGGAATCACAATTAGTTCCCAGGCTTTATCCAAGTGACCCGTAGGTTCTTTTGCTTAGCCTCGTAGGCTATTTCTTTAGGTTTTTACCCTTTTTGGTGAGCCCCCTATAGTTTATTTCCTTCTATTATTGACGCGAGGGTCGTTTAATCCTATAACCCTTACTTTGTTTATAATCCCAAAGGTTATGACGATCCCGTAGATCATCTTTTTGCTTGTGTCATTTCGTATTCTTAAAAATACATTTTTGGTGTCAAGGCACCCTTTTTATGCCTAAAATTCTTTCATTTTCATTTTCGAATTTTATCGATTTGTTCGTAGTCTAAGGCTACACCCATTCTCTTATAGGACCAATCTTCCGACTCTATGACTTCCTACGTCATTTACGCGCCAGTTTGTTTTCCACTCACCGTTATCCGGTTCACACATTTATTTATTTACAACCCGTTACCTGGGTTCCTTTATCTTAATGTTTTAATGCTCCCGTTGTCTGGTTTGTATTTTCCCTTTTTATACACTCTCACGACCCATCACATAATTTTATCAATATTTTGTGCTCCCATTAAAGGTTTGCGCTTATTTGCACTACCGAGCATTATACTTTATTCGACCCGTTCAACATTGAAATAGTTGAACCTAACTATCAAAATTTCTGTTTTGCAAAATTTTATCGTCTTCTAGTCATAACTCTTAGTCCGAGTCTTTTGACTTTTAATCCGCGTTCTCGTCTTTTGGTTTACGCATATATCTGAAAACCTACCTATCAATTGGGTATTTTACCGAAATTATTTTCATAACAACCATTCCGACATGCATTAAGACTTCGTTTCTTGATTTATTTGGTCGTATTAGCGAAATCCATCGCTTTTACTCAACCAAGTCTTTTATTCTTTCATTCATCTCGTTTGACTTGTTCGTGTGAATTCCATCACTTATGACAGTCAACTTTGTCCTTATGCCTTGACATTCTAAATTGTCGATTTATATCTTTGTTTACTTTGATTCGAACACTATATTTCTTTTGTTAGTGACCCCTAGATCCATCTCTTTTATCAATATCCCGAAGCTTTATCTCTTGAGCCTTATTTGGTAAAATCACTGCTATTATTATACGGCTTTTGGGGTTTTACCCGCTTTTGTTCCAACACTTTTAATATGTTTACTTTACTAATCTTCTATACAATTACACCTATTAATGTGATTATCGTTCTTCCTCATAAGGATTTTATTAATAACATGTTACTTGGATAGTTACCCATACCCAAGTTATAATTTCATATTTATTGATGTTGGGTTTTTAACATGTTTATCAAAGTAATTTCATCCTTATGAAATAAAAACGCAGCGGAAATTTATTATTTAAAACATGTTACTTACAAGATATAAAACCCATTTTATATGTAAAACCCAATCCTCGGATCCATATACGAACATGCATGCTATCAAAAATAAAACACAACCATAGGGTGTTTAGAATACTACCTTCCAAGGAGTAATGAGAAATGAAACGAATGATGCTTCTTGAACGGTTGCCTTCAAGTGTAGAAGACCTCAAGCTTGTATACCCCAAGCCTTCCAACAAACACTTTATGTTTAGCTAGGATTTTACACTTATGAACTCACTTGAAAAATCCTTATGAAGACCAACTCTTGGCCGAAATCATCTAGGGAATTTTGAGAGTTCTTGCACTAGAAAATCACTTGAGAAAACCTCTAAGATGGCACCCATGTTGGCCGATTTTTTAGAGAGCTTTTTCAAGTCTTGCAAGTTCTTCAAGTTCATCTAAGTATTTATAGAACCATGAGAGAGAATTGCCACCCACCTTGACCAATCATGTGCCAACTTACACATGCAAGTGCATGAAACCCTATTGGACCAAAATGGTCTTGGTTAGACCACCCAATCAAATCTTCTCTAGCACATACATTTTCATGCATTTCTATTGGACTAAAATTTTTAGGGATGAACACCATGGGGGGGGGTGGCGGCCTTGCTTTATTTAAAAATAAAATTCTTTTAAATAATATAAGTCTTGTATTTTATAACTTTTATAAAATATAACATCATATGTTCACAAGACTTTATACAACTTTTATTAAGTTATTTAACCCATTAAATAACCAAATAAAATATTCTCTCAATATAAATTATCCATATAATTTATTAGTTTGTCAAGTGCAATTATTTAGAAAAGCAATTTCTAAATACTCTAAGTGTTAATATTTATTTGTTTGATCATATCACAAATAAATAATATAAGTGTTTGTCTAGCTTGTATTTGGGTATGACTCGACTTGGATCATAACGTACTAGCCACATCAATTTAATATGTGTCTTGGGCATACAGAGTCCAACAATTGATATTTCATTATTCACCGCAGTGAATAATATGTATTATCCGTTTAGCTTCTTTCTCGAGGATATTTCTGTCTGTGTCTTAATCTCTCATCTTTAACCTTAATCCATTGTTAAAATAACAAAATCAATTCATTTCGTTTTATTATTCCATATCATTGTATGGAATTTATCCACATCGTTTATTGATATAACGAAGTTTCTACATGTTTTATTTGGTTTGGCCAAGTCTATAACCCTGTCCTTGTCATCTATTACTATTGCAAATTTCTGGGTTCGGGTGTTATTACACTCCTTCCCAATACATCAGTTATTCACTTTATTAAGTTCCCGGGTTCGAGTGTACGCACACTCCTTCACACGGCAATATTTATCGTTATTACTTTTGCCTCGGTTTCACATGCTCACCATTGTTTATTTTCTTATGCATATATATTTCTTTTACATAATTCACCCGTTTCACTACTCATGTATGCCCCTATGCAACTATTGTTCACACTAGTATTGAATAAAATTTATGATGAAATTAAATTTGTAATAAACATACCTGAAACGACATCAGGTTCAGCTTTAGCCTCTACGGCTGTCAAGTGGGAAGACCTTGCCTTCTCTTTCAGGGTATTAGACTTTGCGTCAACTGTGTCTTCGGTTCCAACCAACTCCGGGCATTCGGACCTTTTATGTCCCGGGTTATAACACTTATAACACACTAACAACTTCCCCGGGCAATTTGCAACCACATGTCCCACTTTTCTACAAATGGGACATGGTTTGTTTCTAAAGTAGCATTTGCCCCGGTGAGTTTTTCCACATATTTCACACTGAGGTGATCCCCTTTTTGTAACTCCTTTCCTAAAAGCTTTATTAGGCTTCGATTTCTTTACGGGACTTGGGTTCACATCCAACACTTTTCCGTCTTCTTTTCTTGTGCGAGACTGTCTTTTAATTCGGTCATCATATCCTCCGCCACTAGCAGGATTGTGGTTTGTAGTCTCTCTACAAACTGTGGTAAACTGGCTTCTACTGCCTTTCCGACTTCCTCGGAACTTTTAGCTTCCATCTCTTCAGTTAGTTGAGATGCTGATTCGCCCCCGGTTACACCGGACATTTCTTTCATCTGTTCGGGGACTATCGGCACCGTATCCTTATTGCCTTCGTCGACCATCTTGAATCTGAAATGTTTATGCTAATTATTAAACATTTCATTTTATATCATTCGCATCTTTCATTTTGGTTTAGCCAAGTTCACAACTTGCTTACACCATTCATGTTTGGTGCACTTTCCGGGTTTGAGTGTATTACGCGCTCTTCCCATGCACATCTAATCGTATTCATTTTCTAATGTTTTAATAAAATCTACTGAAATAACTAATTCTTACCGGATGTTTGATCAAGCTTGAAAACCGAACACACTTTGTCAACAACCTTGAGCTCTGATTACCAACTTGTAACACCCGTCTCATAAATTAAGGTTTTAATTTTAAACAACATATTCTAAACGAAAAATGTGTCATTTCAAAACTTTGTTAAAATAATAAACCTACATGATTATAGTGTTCAAGTTAACTACCCAACTAGTTTAAAACATTCAAAACAAAGTATTAAGTATTTACAAGATTCACATAGTCTAAAACAAAATGAGATCAATGCGGAAGCTTCATTTAATTGTGTGTTCGGTTCTTGTTTCTCGCTTGATCTTCATCCGGAGTCCGTAACGATCACCTAAGATCAAAACCATCATAAAAGTTAGTTTTGATAGATTGACACAAGTTATAACAAGTTCCTTAAGCTAAACAATCAAAAGGAAATGAAAATTTCGAGTTATACACCCGTCGCGTGACGCGACGGGTTTGTGGTTATCTGTCGCGTGCCGTGACGCCTAGTCCTTTCCTTCGTCGCGCGACGCAACCCCTTATTATCAACAGCAGCTCATTTGGTTTGTTGCTGCATATTCCCAGCTCCTCATTTTTACCAAAAATCAACTTTGAACGATCATAACTTTCGTTCTATGAATCCGTTTTACGAAATTCCTTTTTCTACGCGTCCGTAATTTAAATACGAACACGTTCACTATCATTTCTCGCATTAAAATCTGATTTATGAGCAGTTAGCCTATAATTCCCCTTTTTGATTATACGACCCATTTGTTTGTAAGTCCTACAACTTATTTTGTTACCGTCACTCGTTTTCAACAATTTTACCCATTCCCAGGCTTACCAAACATTAGCGTTTCGCTACCCCTCGTGGTTTGCGCGCGCATTAGCGTCATGCTTGGTTATTCATAATCCAAGCTTATGCATCGAAGGAATTTTTAAAATTTCACCATGCTAAAGTTCTGACCCGTATCCAAGGGCTTATTTGCGTCAAGTTTAGCGTGTCCGTTTCACGGCTTACGCGTTCAACCATTAAATCAATTAGTGATAAGCAACTCACTTCAACATTTCAAGATTTGACCTTGTTTGACCCGTTTGGTTGCCTAATGGAAACCACCATTTCTATGACAAGCCAAACATCATTCCAACCAATATTTTGACTCGTTTTATTTGTCTAGTGAGCTCCGTCACTTCAACGACAATATGGATTCGCCATTAATAATTACTGGTCGTTCTTCCTGAGGACCTCCAGGAACAACATGAAACACAACTTGTTATTCCCTCCAATGTTGATCATGGTTTCGTTTGTTTAGCCTTCGTAACGGACCTCCTTGAATCATGTTTATGTGTCTGGTTTCCTGATAGTTGGTATCTTTTAATTGTTGAAGTATCTCAACATAACTGTCAGATTGGATGTCTCACTGACGAGGTGTGTGTAGGTCCAATACTGCAGTACTGAATTCCTTCTTGTTTCCTTTTGGATCGTCAGATCTGATGTTTGGGGATTCAGATCTGTAAATTTGTGTGAAAATTTGGTTTAGAGCAGTCTGGCATCTGTCGAAGCAGTACTCTGGAGCTTTCTCTGTGAGCTGATCTGAGGAACTTTTCCCATCTGGATGATTGTTATGTTTGTTGATCCCCATGATTCTGTCGATCTGGGTATTCTGGATTGCAGAACCCTTGAATTCAGATCGAGGACCTGATGGGTTAGATGATGAATTTTCTGCCATGTTTTAAAACAGAGAATGAAAAGACTTAATCGAAACGAGATGAAACTTAAAAAACAGAGGAATCGGTGGGCGCCAATGAAGAAACACTAGATAAGCGACCAGGATCGAACTATCTAGGGGGTTGGAATCCGCATAAAAAAGGTGAATTTCCTCTCGTTTGATTCGATTACAATTGATCTCCTTCTCCGATAACTCTGTAAAAAAGAAGCACCGTTAGCCTCGCCAAGGGGAGAAAGAGGTTCTCTCCTTGACCCGACTCCGGTGTGAGAATAAGTATGGGTTATGAAGAAGAAGATGTATTTGAGAAGTGTGTGTAACTTGAATTTCATACCTGAACCGTTCTCGTATTTATAACCGGGAATCTTTGGGCGGGAAAACCTGTTAGTGAAAAGTTGACGGAAGATGTTAACCCCGTAAGTGGTTACATTTTCTTCTGTTAAGCTTCTTGATCCGATGTGAGTGCACACAGATCGTGGTTTGGATCAATGGCTGGGGATTTGCCACGTGTAAAGTGATTTAGTGGAGATTACTCTCCAATTGCATGCTTTCGTTGTGACTTCAGGGATGCCTGAGGTGTCAACACGTGTCCAGGCGGTTATAACCGTCTTAGTGGTGCACGATTGAATTCTTTCTAGAAGATTACTGCTGTAATCTGGTGTGACTCCTTATCGTGTGGAATCAGCTGAATGAATAAATCCCAAGACTGGGTAAATAATATCCAAGTCTGGATATTGAGCGGAAGTGTTTAATGTAGGATTTTCATCCTTTGCTTCGTGGGAGAAAGCGCAAGGACTTATGATTTCCTTTTGGCGCGCAAGTGTTGACTGTTGCTTGTTTCTTAAGCCTTTCCTTTGTAAGACCAGTGCGCGGCCGCGCAAGGTAAAAAGGCTGAAAAAGCATGGTAGTGGTATGGTCTCAAGTACCTATTATGAGGTTTTTGGGACCTTACCCCTTCACAACCGATGATGTAACATTGTTTGACCCGTTGGGTTGTCCAGTGATAGCCATCACTTCAAAGACAAGCCAACTTAATTATACCATTGATTTGGTCCGTTTGATTGTCGAGTGAGCTTCGTCACTTCAATGACATATCAAACTTAGTTTATCCATTTATTTTGACCCGTTTGGTTTGTCGAGTGAACTTCATCACTTCTATGACTTACCAAACTCGGGTGTTACACTACATTTCCACTAACATTTCTAAGAACAATATTTATGCATAATGTAACGAAGCTAAAAGTTGCGTACTTGCCTAATTCATCAACAAACATAATTATTTAACTATTTTGACCCGTTTGGTTGTCGAGTGAGTTACATCACTTCGTTGACATACCAACCGCAATCATTTTCGCTATATCAAAATTAAACATATCTACGACTAGGTTTATCTACATAAGTGTAACGAGACGACAAGTCACGTACCTTTAAAGCGTTCCTTTCAAACGCGTGTCTCCACCAGCTTGTCCACTAGACGATCCGGATTCCTTGCCTATAGAGTTCAACCAAATATCGTTTAGAACTCCCTTCACAACATGTCACGCACAATTTGACGTATAGTTCAAATATGCGTTTTTATCCCAATTTCTCTATGTTAGCTTTTTCTTAAGCGTTTTAACAAACACCTTAAGGGCATTGTTTTTAAATAACCGTTATCAAGTTCATGACCCAACTATTTTGCCAAGTTCTTCATACTTTTGCAAGTTCATTACTTCTAACATACTTGTTAACATCAGACTTGCTTCATGCAAACCATTAACATCAGTTTTTTGATTACATTATTAGGGTTATTTATTATCCACAAAACCCATTTAACACTTAGATGAGTAAACATGAATATTCATAATTTTAACATCAATTTCTCAAATTATTAGCTAGGGTTTACATCTAAACATGTTTCCAACACTAATTTCATCTAAGCATCTACATATCAAGCTCAGATTTTGATTTCACAAATCATCAAGAATATGAGATGGAACTAAATGATGGAATTTAGCATACCTTATGATCACAAATCTATGCTTGGAATTCGATTTGGAACAATTTAGAACCTTCAATTGATCAATTTATTGAAACTAGGGTTTTGAAGGTGAGTTTTTGGTCGCCCCCTGCTCCTGGTCGATCCAGACACACACTTCTAGTGTTTGTTTGGTAATTTTTTTATTTTTGTTTTGTAAAATCAAGTTTCCACCTTTACACTTTTGGCCCTCCAACTAATGCCAAGTTAAACTTTAGATGTTTCAATCAAGTTTCTTTGTTATAACTAGACTTATGACTAACTAGGTTATTTATTCCTAGTTAGTTTATTTTTTTTTGTTTATTTTATACTTTATAATTTCAATATAAAGTTTTATATTTTCGGGGTGTTACAATTCGTAAGGGGAAGCGCACAAGAATATGCCTTTCGAATACCTAAAGAAAAGTTGACCAATATTTTGGTATTAACATTACCAGATGGGGCTGAAGATATGGTCATCCATTCTAACGCATCCCAGCTTAGTCCCGGATGGGTACTTACGCAACAAGGAAAAGAATTATTCGACCCATGATCTTGAATTAGCAGTAGTGGTTTTGCCTTAAAGATATGGAGGCATTACCAGTATGGTGTGAAATGTATACTTTTCACTAACCATAAAAGTCTCAAATACTTCTTTGAGAAAAAGGAGTTAAATAAGAGATAAAGACATCGGTTAAAGAAGGTAAAAAGAATTGCGGGTCAGCTCAAAGACTTGATGAATACTAGTAATGGGTTAAAAACCCGGTTCGATCGGAGCTAAATTCCAAGCACATGTAATGTTAAAAACTCTTCTTCTAGATGAAGCCCACCAGTCTCGTTATTCTATTAATCTAGGAGCTACCAAAATGTACCACGATATGAAACAAAATTTTGGTGGCCGGAATGAAACGCGACATAATATAATATGTATAAAAGAACGCTTAACTTGTTTGCAAGTAAAAGCAAAATACCAGAAGCCGTAAATTTCAGGCATTAGACATTCAGGTATGAAAATGGGAGAACATCACTATAGATTTGTTAACTAAACTACCAGGAATAACACGTGGATATGATACCATATGGGTAGTAGTTAATAAATTAACCAAGAGTGCTTATTTTATTCCTATTTGTGAGACATACACTTCTGAGAAGATATTAGAAGTATACATGAATGAAATTTGTTGGGATTGAACCCTACCAGAGGAACAGATAATTAAAGCCAAAACTGGGTCAGAGCAGTGGATCCAGAATAAGCAGATGTTACATACAAGTCTCTCCCCTTGAAAGTGATTTCAACATCTGCTGACCTCCTATCTACTGATCGTGCAAACTACTGACCCACAACTGCTATTCAAGTAAAGACCTGATGAAAGGCTAAAGCCCTGTTGTTCAATCTACTGCCTTGGTTCAAGCACTGCTAATCCGGACAAGTACTGCTGGGTTCACAGCAGTGGAGGGATGCAGCAGTTGTTTACTCTGTCTTTATGAAATGTAATGTAATAAGCAGTAGTTTAGTATAGCAGTGTTTGTATAGATCAGGGGTTATAGTTTGTTAGGAGGTTGGATGTCACTTTCATGGTGATGTCAGCTTAGATGCTCAGTGGTTTGCTAGTGCCTATAAATAGAACAGTGCTCTGTACTGTTCTATTAGCTCTTTGCAAAACCGTCTTCTCTGCACGAACAAACACTGAGCTCTGGCTGAGGGGGAGTTTGTATCAAGCATTACATTGTAATCGTTGTTGAAATTAAATTCAATCTTTCGGTTCTTTGTGAAAAGTGTTTTGATCAAAGCAATACTCTCGTTTGATTGTATGCAAAGTTTGTTTCCATCTTAATTCCGCTGCACAACTCATCCATCTTCATTCTAATTCAAATGAAAAATACAATCAAAACCAAACTCAGATCCAACAATTGGTATAAGAGCTTGGACAGTCAAATTTGATTTAACAATCATTTTGACATAAATAGTTCAGCTCAAAATCGTTGATATCGATAGTTTGTTCGTTTGTGTTGAAAAACAGAGCAAGGTTTAATCACCATTAAAGTTGATTAATCAGTGTCTGTAAAACAACCAGGATGACGTCACAATCTCAAGATGATAAGAATAACATTGGCTCACTTTTTAAACCACCCATGCTTAAAAGAAATGAATACAACATCTAGGAGAGAAGGATAGGTCACATCCTTGCTCAACAGAACACTGGATGTTGGAGGTCTGTTGTTTTTGGTCCCCATGTTCCTATGGTGCCAAGTGCTGAGGATCCAAAGAAGTTCGTACCAAAACCTTATGAAAACTATACTGAAACTGATTTTCAAAAGTTCGGACTCGATGCCAAAGCATTTAGCATCATAGCATCTGCATTACCAAATGAAATCTATGCTGGACTGTTACATTGTAACAGTGCCAAAGAGCTATGGGATGCATTGAAGGAACAGTTTGGGGGAACCGAAGAAGTTATTGAAAACAATCGGGAAATTCTGAATCAGCAGTATGAAACCTTTTGTCACATTAAGGGTGAATCATTGACCCAACAATTTGAACGTTTCAGTTGTCTCATCAGTGAGCTAAGGCTTGTTAAGGTTGAATTTCCAAAATCAACACAAAATAGCAGGTTTCTTAGGTCACTACCTGATAAATGGGACACAACTGCATTTGTGAGTAGAAACTCTGTTGAGTTCAAAGATCTGACCTTGACCCAACTTCATGGTAGACTCCTGACTTATGAAAGGGAGTTGAACCAGAAAAAGAAGTTGCAAGAGTCTGGAAAAGCCACTGATGATTACTCATTCGGTAGCACAGCTCTTCTTGGTCAGGAAGAATCTGGTAGCAGTAGTAAGGAACAGGGTTATGATCATTTCATTGATATAACAGCTGGTGGTAACTTTACCAACCCTGATCCTCACTCTGCAAATTATGCTTTTACTGCAAACACTGAAAACCAGATGTCAGATAATTTGTGCTTTGAACTCAATGATTTACAACATTTTGATCCCACTGACTTTGAAGAAATGGACATCCTGCACCAATTGGCTTTGCTCAGTGTTAGAACTAGCAAATTCTACAAAAGAACAGGGCGAAAATTCCCAGGTTTACATGGGAATCTAAGGGTTGGGTTGGATAAATCGAAAATCAAGTGTTACAAGTGCAATAGGCTAGGTCATTTCGCTAGGGAATGTAGGAGTCAAACTACTTGTCCTATAATCACTCATCCTAGCTCAAACCCTAGACCTCAAAATCAAAGCACAGTGCACTATACCCAATATACCCCTGCAGCTCATGTTAACACTGCACATTATGCTACTGCCCCTGTGCCTGTGCATTATGTCCAAACTACTGTTCCATAAATTCAGTACGTGCAAACCCCTGTCCCCCAGGCACAAGTGCAACCTGTTGCACCTCAAACAGCTGCTCCAGCAGTGGTACAGCCAGATCAGCAAAGCTTTTTCACTCAAGGCTTTGTTGACTGGAGCAGCATGCCTGATGAGCTTGGTAATGAAAATTTTGCACTCTATGCTTCTAATGAACCTTCTAATTATGAATTTTGTTTGGTGGCATTAGAGTCAATACCAGAGGGGATTGAAACTTAAGGTGAACAGCTAAGTGATGAAACAGTGGATGAGGTGACTGAAGCAGTTGTTAATGCAGTTGCTGGTGAATTACTGCTGGGAGAAAATTCAGAAACCCTGATTGAACCACTGACAGACCCATGGTCCGAAGAGGACAAAGAAGAAGAGAAAAATGAGAAAGCAGGTGAGAAAGAAGAAAGAGCTGATGATGAAGAAAATCATCAATGTGATTGTGCAATGATGGCTGCTACCAAGGTATCACTTCAAGTTCTTGAAAAACTGTGTTCTGACAATTGCATTATTGCTTTTGCTAACATCAAAGAGGTAAATGAAAACCTTCGGGATAAAATCTTAACTGATGAAGTCAAATTTGAAAGGTCTTTAAAAGAACTTAAAAACAAATTGACTGAAAAGGAAAAATATATCAGTAGTCTGAAAGAAGAACAGGGCATAACTAAAACCCAACTCCAAACTATGGTAGAAAAATACCAAGTTTGCAAAAAGGAGTTGGAGTCCACCCAGATCACCTGTGAAAGATGGGTGGAATCATGCAAAGGGTATGAGGTTATGCTTGAAAAACAGATAAAAAGCAATGTGAAATTTGGGGTTGGTTATAGAAAACATGATGATGAAAACACTGCTTTTGAAAAATCTGTTCAAACCACTGATGTAACCACTGAGTTCATCCCCACAAACAAGAATGGCCAAGAAGTGAAAATCACTGATAAACTTGGTAACAAAATCACACTTGACAGACCAATGGGATCCTCTATTTTTGAGGAACTTGAAGAGTATCAGTTTAAACCAAAATGGTCTGATGAGTGTGATATTCTTGAAAATTTCAAGCCCATGGACTTTACATCAACTGATGGGGTTAAAGCTCCAAAAGCTAAAGTCATTCCTCTCAAGGACATCCCAACAGAGGTTAAAACCTCTGCTGCAAAGGAGTCCGAAAAGAGAAAGAAGAAAGAAAAGATCAATAACTTGTTTTGTGAATTTTGTGAGAAAAAGAATCATCTAACAAAAGACTGTTTCCATTTAAAAGCTTATGATTTGAACAAAACAAGTGTCATTATTTCAGCTGAAAGCTGCATTGTTTGTGGAAAAACAAACCACAAAACTCAAGCATGTGTGTATCTCAAAAACTTTGATGTGAAAAAGAATGAGTACACTGCTAAAACATCCTTGAGTCCATCAACATCATCTGTCAAATTCACCAAGAACCAACCACTGTTTGTGCCAGTTCAAACAGCTATCACAAAACAGCTGAACCAAACATCTGTCAAAAGAGATGTTCAGGTTACTGATGCACCCCCTGCCAATCAGTTCAGAAAAGGCAAGGAAAAACAGTCTTACCAAAGGATTCCACACGTTTATGAGGCCTACAAAAGGCCCTCTAAACCTAAAGTGAACAGGCATCCTTTTGGGTACCAACAGGTGATTGGTCAAGACCCCCAACAGTGGTTAGCAAGAAACAGTACTAAAACTGTCCAAACCCCTGACCTAACCACTGTCCATCAATGTGCATCCATCCCAGACACTGTTGAGACCCCATCCAAAGCCTTATTGGCTTTGGAAACCCTAATGAACTAATCCTTTTACTTCATGTGCAGGGAGCTTCTGCCTGTTTAGATAGCCTTTGGTATGTTGATAGTGGAGGCTCCAGGCACATGACTGGATGTAAATCCCTACTCAAAGATTTCAAAATTCATGGAGGGGGTGATATATCCTTTGGGAATAACAGTAAAGGGAAAGTTCTGGGGTCTGGTACAGTACAATCTGGAAATGTAAAATTTGAAAATGTCAATCTGATAGACAGTCTGAAGTTCAACCTCCTGAGTGTTTCACAAATGAGTGACAAGGGGTATGGGTCATTCTTCACAAAGGAGTGTTGTAGGATTGTTGGACCAGAAATGGTCAAAAAGATTGAAGCAATAATAAAAACTGGTCAAACAAAACTTGTTGCTCAAAGAAGTGGCAATGTTTATGTTGTTGATATGTCTAAAGAGTGTCCTAGAGCTGATGCCTGTCTGTTCTCAGCTGCCTCTAACAAAGAGACAGAACTTTGGCACAGAAGGCTGGGGCACACAAATCTTAAGACAATCACTGAAATTTCAAAAAATGGTTTGGTAAGAGGCTTACCACAAAAATTGTTTTCATGTCCTGAGCATTGCATTTCCTGTTTAAAAGGAAAACAGCATAAAAGTTCTTATAAGTCCATTGAAGAGTCCAAAACAACCCAGTGTTTGCAAATGCTACACATGGATTTGTTTGGGCCAGTTCAAGTCATGAGTCTTAAAAAGAAGAGATATCGTCTGGTTATTGTTGATGACTTTTCTAGGTTTACATGGACTTTCTTTTTACACTCAAAAGATGAGACTGGAGGCATTCTGCAAGACTTTGTGACACAGGTTGAAAAGCAATTTGACCTTCCAGTGAAAAGCTTCAGGAGTGACAATGGCACAGAATTTAAAAATAAGGAGTTGGATGCTTTCTGTGTGAAGAAAGGGATTGTAAGGCAGTACAGCATCCCTAGAACACCAGAGCAAAATGGGGTAGTTGAAAGAAAGAACAGGACATTGATTGAGGCTGCCAGAACCATGCTTGTTGATTCAGGTTTGCTATTAACTTTCTGGGCAGAGGCAGTAAACACTGCCTGCTATGTCCAGAACAGAGTTTTAATAAACCTCAGGCACAAAAAGACTGCTTATGAAATTCTGTATAAAATCAAACCACTAATCTCATACTTCAAGGTGTTTGGCTGCCCATGCTTTATTTTGAACTTAAAAGATTCCATTTCAAAATTTGCAGCCAAAATTGATTGTGGTTATCATCTGGGATACTCAACCACTGCCAAGGCCTACAAAGTGTTTAATACACGGACCAAGGCAGTGGAGGAGACCTTGAATGTAAAGTTCAATGAACTTTCATCAATGAAAATCCCAGCAAATCCTGCAGATCTGTTTGATCTTGATAAATTCACTTTTGAAAATACTACTGTCAAGACTAACAGTGAAGGTCCATCAGAGGATTCAACACCAGACTATGGGTATGAAATCATCATCCCTCAAAGGTCTGCCACAATGGGAAAAGCATCAGCTGTTCAAAACAGCTGTCAAAGATCAACCGCTGCTTCCACATCCTCAAACACTGCTGACAAAAGTCCCCAAACAGTGGATAAAAGTCAGCATGTGTCCACTTCATTACCTCCAATTCCACCACCTTTTGAAGCCACTGCTGGATCATCAAAGTCCCCAGCAATGGTTAGCTCAGATGATACACATTTGCAGCCTTCACCAACAAATGCCATCATTCCATACCAAGGAGATTTAATCTACTTGAGATCTCATCCACCTGATCAAATTATTGGCAACATCAATGAAGGGGTGCTCACAAGAAGCCAAACCCAAAACATTTGTCTTTTTGCTGGTTTTCTATCACTTCATCAGCCAGTCAAGTACCAAGAGGCACTGAAAGACAACAGCTGGGTAGAAGCCATGCAAGAGGAGCTCCAACAGTTTAAAAGACAATAAGTATGGGAGCTTGTACCACTGCCAGAAGAGGTTAGTCCCATTGGCACAAAGTGGGTCTTCAAGAACAAAACTGATGAAAGGGGTATTGTTGTCAAGAATAAAGCTAGCCTTGTGGTTCAAGGTTACAGACAGGAAGAGGGGATTGATTATGATGAAACATTCGCCCCTGTTGCAAGATTGGAAGCCATTAGACTGTTCCTGGCCTTTGCTGTCAACCACAATATGAAGGTGTTTCAAATGGATATCAAAAGTGCTTTCCTCTATGGTACAATTCAAGAAGAGGTGTATGTCTGTCAACCTCCAGGCTTTGAGGATCCATTTTATCCAGATCATGTCTACAGGTTAAACAAAGCCTTGTATGGCCTGAAACAAGCACCAAGGGCATGGTATGAAACTCTTTCCAACTTCCTACTCTCAAATGGTTTCAAAAGAGGTACCATTGATAAAACACTGTTTCTAAAATGGAGAGGGAAGGATTTAATGATTGTCCAAATTTATGTGGATGACATTATTTTTGGAAGCACATGTAACAAAATGTGTGAAGAGTTTAGAGAACTCATGACAGCTGAGTTTGAAATGAGTGCAATGGGTGAGCTGCAATGCTTTCTTGGTCTCCAAGTTCAGCAAATGCAAAATGGAACTTTCATTCATCAAAGCAAATATGCTAAAGAACTTTGACTAAATTTGATATGAATGATTGTAAACCATGCAGCACACCCATGGCAACAAATAAGCTTGTCATGTCTGATGAAAAGGATGAGCTGATTGACCAAACACTTTATAGAAGCATGATTGGGTCTTTATTGTACCTAACTGGATCTAGACCAGACATCATGTTTGCAACATGTGTCTGTGCAAGAAGTCAATCAGCTCCCAGAAAATCAAACCTCATTGCTGTAAAAAGGATCTTCAGATACATAAAAGGTGCTCCCACACTTGGTATCTGGTATCCAGCTAATGGGAATATCAAGCTTTCAGGCTTTTCAGACAGTGACTTTGCTGGATGTAACACCACAAGGAAGTCCACATCAGGAGGGTGCCAGTTTCTAGGTGATTGCTTAGTTTCATGGTAAAGCAAAAAGCAAGCAGCTGTTTCAACATCCACTGCTGAAGCTGAATACATTGCTGCTGCAAGCTGTACAGCCCAACTCCTGTGGCTTCAAAATCAGTTGCTGGATTTTGGTATCACTGCCTTAAAGACTCCACTCATGTTGGACAGCCAGGCAGCAGAATATATCATCAAAAATCCAGTTTCCCATTCAACCACCAAACACATCGACATGAGACATCACTTTGTGAGGGATTGCTATGAAAAAGGTTTGATTTCTCTGCATCATGTTCCAACTAAAGACCAGCTGGCAGATGTGCTCACAAAAGCATTAGATACTGCCACCTTTGAAAGCTTGGTCTCTAGGATTGGCATGCTAAACATGGAATAACAAGCAAAATCTTGTTTTTCTATGAATAAAAGCATTAAAATGTTTTCAGAAAATCAAAAAATCCATCCTTAAAAATAGCTAAAAATGAAGTTTTCATTAAAATCCTTAAAAGTCTGCCATAACCACTGTTTGTTCAAAAGTCTGCTCTACTTCAAAATGATTGTCCACTGCTGAAAGCCATCCTCTGTTCTCTCATCTTCTTGATAAACTCTGTTGTTCAAAAGCAGTGTCTTATCCACTGATATGTTATCCACTGATAGCAAAAATCATCCACTGCTTCCATTTTACCGTTGTAACCACTGCCTCCATCAGTAACTTTCATAAAAGTACTGTCCTTCATTTCTTCAGAGTTTGGCATGTGGGCAGTACATAGTGGTCAGTACTTTTGTAACCGCTGCCACGTCAGCCTTCACTTTTTCATCTATAAAAACCCCCACTTCAAATCAAAAACAGGGTTTTACTGTCGAATTGAATTCTCAAAAATTCTCTTCTCAAAACAGTTTTTCTTCAAATTCCTTCAAAAATTTCTTCGATCATCATCTTCAAAATGACAAAATCGAAGTCATCTGGGAAATCCGCTTCCAATCATCCACAAAAGATGCCTCTCAAAAGGCACAACTCACTGAAATTCCACACAAACCATCTTACAATCTTCTGGGTCTCCTCACAAAACCCGGCAACACTGATATGTTCGATTCTATCCTTGCTACCATCTCCGCATCAAAGTATAAAACTTTGTTAACAGCGGATGCACCAATTTACTTGACAACCCAAAGGGAGTTTTGGAAGAATGCAACCCTTGAAACACAAGGAGACGCTGTAATAGCCATTAACTCTACTCTAAAGGGAAAACCTGTCAAGATTACACCACAGTCAATCTCAGAAGTCTTTCAACTCGATGATCAAGAAGGTAAAATTACTATTCCCAAATACGAGTTACAAAATGATTTTCTGGAAAGAGGGTACATTGCAGAAATAAAAAGGACACCTTACAAAAAGGTTACTTTCCTTCTGCAACAAGATTTTTATTTCATACCCTCTTAATGTGTGTTTCAAACAAAACCACTGCTTTTAATGAAATACCATTAAAAATTCAACACATGGGATTTGCTATTCTTCAAGAAGAAAAAACTTTAATTACTCTCGGGAAATTTTTAATGACCTGGTTAAAAATGTTGAAACAAAGGCATTCTTACTATTTCCAAGATTTCTAAGTTATTATTTTCAAAAGAAATTCAGTAAGGATGATCTTTCTGCAATAAACCAAGGTGACTCCATTCAAATAAATTGCTTAACTGCTGAAACTTTTACAAGGATGTCAACACCTTGCAAAACACAAGCAGAGGTGCCTGAGCAGATTTTAGCAGCTACCACTGCTCCTCAGGTATCTGCTGCTGAGCCCACTGCTCAAGGTGATCAAAGTGACACAACAACTGCTTTGAAACCCACACCTAAAATCACCAAAAAGCCAACTAAAAGAAAAACACAACCCCCCCCCCCCAAACCCATCAAAAAGGCATCTCTAGAAGATGAGATACCAGTGCAAATGCCTGTGACAACACAAAAGTCACAAGAAACCACTGCTGCTTCTTCCTCACAGCAGTTGGTACAAATATCTCAACCCATAGCCGAAACTCCTCCTGCTTCTTCACAAAAAGAACAGGTTGTACAAATTGGGAAACCACATCATGATGCTCTGGAAGCATTTGTTTCCATCATCCACATCCCAATTCCCGGGGCAAATCCTCTTTCTACACCAAACATCACATCCACAATTCCCACACTAACTAAACTGCTGTTGGATGCAATTGATTTGAACCAGGCACTAACCAGTCCTTCTCAATCACCTATTAATGAGAATATACCTCAACAAATGACTGGGTCTGATGTATCAATCCTTGCTAACCCACCAACACAACCTGAGGAGGTTACACCCCTTGAGTTACAAGTAACTCTTGGTGGTAATCCAAGTGAAGCAGCCACTACAACTGTTGAACCCACTGGTTTACAGTTGGACAGTGGTTACATTAATAAGACTTCCTTGGAGGCAATTCCTTACATAGCACCTCTGCCAACCACCAGTGGATTTATTTTTCCCACTGGCAACATCAAAAGGTTGTCAAGTGTTGAAGGAAGAAGACCCCAGTACCAAGAAAAAGGGGCATCAGTGGTTAGTGTTTGGAGTACACTCCCTACCTCAACCACTGATAAAACCACTGTTAGTGGGAAATCAGATGATCCCATTAAATTGGGTGATGATTTAAAATATCAGGATTTGACGGAACGAGTTGACAAATTGGATACATCTGTTGCAGATATTAAAGACATGCTACAACAGGTGTTGAAAATACAAAAGATGCAATCCACTGTTGTTCCACCTCAAGCACCTGCTCCACCACAAGCATCTGCTACAAATGAGCTCTGGAACCTCTTCAAACCTTTTCTCCAACAACAAAAAGAAATGGCTGATCAGCAACATGAACTACATGTCCAAAAGCTGAGAAACATAATGGAGTCTAGGTACAAGAACACTCAAGCAGATATTAAGGCAATCAAGGCCCATTTATTGAAAACCACTGGCACTGCTCCTCCAACAGTACTTTTCATTGATCAACTTCCAGAAGATAATGCCAAAAAGGGGGAGAAAATTCAAGAGTGGAAGAAGAAGGGAATAGATGATGGTCTTTACATTGAACCAGAAAGGGATGCTATGACCAGAAAAATTCCTGTGCCAGATGGTAGTAAAAAGGTTGATGCAACTCAAGAAGCACTTGATGAAGGAGTAGCAAGTGTAAAAAGGGATAGAGTGGCAAAGGATATTTCAAGGTGGAATGAGGAGAAAAGAGCTTTCATGGAGCTGTATGCGCAGGGTTGTTCTGGGTCAAAGGATACTAAAAATCCTAAGACAAAAAGGAAACCTAAGTCCATCCCATCCAGAATTCCAAAGCACATTCTAAAACCACCTTCCAAAAGCCATCAACATCAAACCTCCACCCAAACAGCTGTTGTAACTCTTGCTGTATCAACTACTGCTGGTACTTCAGAGGTTTCAACATCTGTTACCACTTCAACACACACTACAACCACTGCTTTACCACCACCACCATCACCACCAAAAACAATCTCACCACCACTTTCTCCTGCCAAAATGCAGAAGACAACAGATGTTACAACATCTGCTGTAATGACAACAGTGGTTGAAACACTAGTTGTTTCAACAACTGTTAGTCAATCACAAACCACTGCATCTCAATCTACCATTGTTCCACCCAAAACATCATCAGTCCCTCCTCAACCAAAAAGGAGAAGGCTAATTCTAAAAGATGATGACACATCTCAACCATCAACATCTTCAAAATCTCTGTCACTTGTCACAATTCCAAATCCCATGCCTCGCTCAAATTCTAAAGCCATTACCACCTGCTGGTGTCTCATTTCCTCTGGAACTCATTGCAGTTAGGGAAGAAATCAAATCTTTTTACTATGAGGATGACCCAGCTAAAAGGAGTTTGCCATCAGTTGAAGGATATCTCAGGCCTAACAATATTGAAGAATATTTGAAACTCAAGGCCAAGCAAGCAGAGGATATCGCAATAAAAAATAAACAAAGGAAATCTGATAGGGAATTTCAGCAAAACTATCAGTTTCTACTCACTCAGGTCAGAGCTATGGAACAATTTGCCAAAAATCTATGTCAGCAAATCTCAGAAAGGGCAGATGAGTCCTTGAGAAAAGACTACATTGAGAACATCATGACCTACAAGAAATACAAGGGGGAGAAACACATGTACAAAAACTGGACCATTCCTGAGCTTGAAAAAGAGGCAGCCAGGATTCAAGAAATGATCAAAAATAAGGTCAAGCAGACTCCTCCTGAAAAATTCAAACAATTTGAAGCTGATAAGATTTTAGAGTTAAAGAGAATGAAAGAGGAGCTGATAGCAGCTGATTATGGGTCAAAGAATTCAGTGACAAAGTGGGGAGAAGATAGGGTCAGGGCTACCTACAAAAGGTTAGAGAAACTTAGAAAGAAAGATCCAACAGTTCCACAAAAGCCTGACTACTCAAAAGCAGAGGTCTCAAAAAGACCACCAAAGCTGCAAGTCAAAAGAACCACTGCTCCAGCTGGTGCTGCCATCTACAAAAGAAGGATTCAAACCCAGTCAAGTGCTGAAACAATTCAAGATCTAAAAGCTGGAAATGTTGTTGTAAAAGTGGGCATTAAATTAATGATAAAAGAAGATCTTGAATTGGAACAATCTGCAAGTACTGCTCAGCCAGTCATGAATAGGCCAGCCTCACCAAACACCTCTGCAAATAAACATCTCCCAAGAAACCCACCAGGCTCAAAAATACAAAAGTGGGAAACTGACAAACAGACCTACGTATTGACTTTGCTCAGGTCTGGTGGAGAAGTGAAGAAAATATCAAGGGAACAAGCTCTTGGCCTGAGTCTTGAAGATTTGCAGGATCTCCTTGATCTTCCACTTAGCAGGGATGATGACGACACAGATGCCCTAGACTTTGAACTACAATTTAAAGGTAAGATAAGGGAACTGCTGATGAGGCAATAAATTCCACAATAATGAAGAGTTTTGGCATTATCTGTTCCAGGGGGAGATTGTTGGGATTGAACCCTACCAGAGGAACAAATAATTAAAGCCAAAACTGGGTCAGAGCAGTGGATCCAGAATAAGCAGATGTTACATACAAGTCTCTCCCCTTGAAAGTGATTTCAACATCTGCTGACCTCCTATCTACTGATCGTGCAAACTGCTGACCCACAACTGTTGTTCAAGTAAAGACCTGATGAAAGACTAAAGCCCTACTGTTCAATCTACTGCCTTGGTTCAAGCACTGCTGATCCGGACAAGTACTGCTGGGTTCACAGCAGTGGAGGGATGCAGCAGTTGTTTACTCTGTCTTTATGAAATGTAATGTAATAAGCAGTAGTTTAGTATAGCAGTGTTTGTATAGATCAGGGGTTATAGTTTGTTAGGAGGTTAGATGTCACTTTCATGGTGACGTCAGCTTAGATGCTCAGTGGTTTGCTAGTGCCTATAAATAGAACAGTGCTCTGTACTGTTCTATTAGCTCTTTGCAAAACCGTCTTCTCTGCACAAACAAACACTGAGCTCTGGCTGAGGGGGAGTTTGTATCAAGCATTACATTGTAATCGTTGTTGAAATTAAATTCAATCTTTCGGTTCTTTGTGAAAAGTGTTTTGATCAAAGCAATACTCTCGTTTGATTGTATGCAAAGTTTGTTTCCATCTTAATTCCACTGCACAACTCATCCATCTTCATTCTAATTCAAATGAAAAATACAATCAAAACCAAACTCAGATCCAACAAAATTATATCTCGCCATAGAGTACAGATATCTATCGTATTGGATAGAGATACACGGTTCACTTCAAATTTTGGCGCGATTTCCAAAAGCAAATGGGTACTAAGTTGTTCGTTAGTACCACATATCATTCGCAGGCCTATGGACAAAGTGAAAGAACAATCCAAATGCTCGAAGATATGCTACGAGCATGTATTATCAAGTTTGGCGGTGGGTGGGATGTCTATATACCACTAGTTGAATTTTTATATAACAACAATTATCATTCCAGCATCGGAATGGTTCCGTATAAAATGCATTACGGCAGAAACTGTCGAGCCCCAGTGTGTTTGGGTAAAGTGGGCCCTCATGAACTAACTCACAAAGATGTAATCAGGATCACTAATGAAAAGATTGAAGTGATCCGGGCTCATTTAGAAGCTGTTCAAGATTAACAAAAGTCTTAAGTAAATAAAAGACTAAGACCAATCAAGTTTCAGATTGGTGATATAGTTATATTCAAGGTATCCCCGTGAAAAGGGGTTATCCGATTTGGAGGAATTGAGTCCAAGATTTTTGAGCCATTCAAATTGTGAAACGTTTTGGTAAGGTAACTTACCCACTCGAAATGCTAGAAGAAATGAAATGCTTATACCCTTCCTTATTCGATATGTATTACGATTTCGAGGACGAAATCCTCTTTAAGGGGGATAGACTTGTAACACCCCTAAAATATTAAATTATATATGTGTGTATACATGTATAATTACTAATATTGATAATAAAATAGAGAAATTTAAAACTATGAATAATTAACCTAGTTAAAATCCTGTTATAAAAGATGGGAAACAAGTGATGTTAGTCATTTTACATATCCTAAAACTTGAGGGACTAAATGGGATTTGTTTGAAAGTTGTTTTTAAACAAGATAAGACTTAAAACACACACTTTTGTGTGTGTGTTGCCCCTGGTCGATCAAACACAGAGCCAAGAAAACAGAGTTTTGTTCAAAACCCTAAATTCATCAAATTCTACCAAAAATCAAAGAAGAAATTGATGGGGATTCGATTCTAAGCTGAAATAGTGATCGTTACACTTAGAAGATCACAAGGTATGCTTAATTTTGATCTTTGGTGATGTTTTGATTATTCTAGAATTCTCATAACTGAAATTATTGGAGAAATGATAGATGTTATGACTAAAGTAGGATGATTATATGTCTAGGAACAACTCCTAGATAAGAAATTGATGAATTCATGTCATAACCTAGTGATTTCAATGTTTATCATATGTGGGTTATCTGGGTTTTGTGAATAATATGAAGAACACTTGAATCATAGTGATGATTTAGTGTTATTTGATAGATATGATATAAGTTTAAGTGTTAAATTGGTATTCTTGACATATGAATTGGAATATTATGATTTAACATGGTTAAAATTATTAGTCGTGAACTTGGTATGTTAGGAGACTAATTACGCATATAATATGTTTGATAAAATGCTTACATGAACTTGAAATAAGTGAGAATTATGAAGAAATCACTTATTTAACTAAGTTAGAAGCATTGAATGTTGAAATCTTGAAATATGAATTCTAAGCAATATGTTCGAATGGAATTCTATAGGCAAATTGGGTGGATCGTCAAGTAGTCAAGGCGAAAGGGATAGTCGTTGAAAGGAAAGCTTTAAAGGTACGTGGCTATGCGCTTCGTAATATTTCGCTAATATCATATGTTTAGTATGTGAATGATAATTGAATCATTATGAAATTTGATTATTCCTAATACGGAGAATTTCGTATGTATTAACCGAATGGAACAGATAGTGAATAGCGATAGAACCAAGATAAAAGTGGTGAATTCCACTAAAATGTTTAAACTGGTCAAAATGATCTGAATTATACATGTTTGGTTGTGTGAAAGCGAAGGATTTCGCTAACTAAACCAAACGGGTCAAAACAATGTATCGTTATGAAATGGAAAAGTGTCAAAATGGTGGATTCCGTAAAAACAAACCGAACGAAAATTTATAAGAGTAGAAGTCAAGATAAGATAATAAAAGTGATGGATTTCACTATAATAGTCAAACGGGTCAAGTTGACCAAATTGGTGATTGTTTGGTAATATAAAACGACGGATGTCGTTAAGAAAACAAAACGGTTTAAAATAACCAAAGTAATGAAACTTTGGTGAAACGAAGCGATGGATTTCGCTAAGAAAGCTACACGGGTCATTAGGATGTCTTGATGTAAACCGCAAAGTTTACATGAATAAAGACATCAAAATGATACCGGATTTCGAATTTATACATATTATGGTAATTAGCCGAAGAAGGGTAACGTTGAAAATAAGTCATAAACTCAGGATTTATTATGAATTAATTATGCATAAAAGTCCAAATATATGATTGGTGTAAGTTTGTTTAACTAGTTAGAGTTAAACAGGTCGAATAAACTTATCCATGAGAATTAAGGACGCATAAAATGCATAAATAAAGCCCCTCATTTCAGAAATGTTATACTTATTAGTCGTATAGAAGTTTTGGGTTTAAAAATCAAGCATAATTGATCCTACTTGTGAAACGGGTCGAATAATTATGAAAATGTCAATAATCCGAAGGCTTAAAGAAAGAAATTTGTTCAGGTGAATGTAGGATTTTGATTCTATGTTATAGAATATCGAATTACGGTCACGTATGAAGAAACGGGACCTAATTCGGATCATTAACGGACAAGTTATATCCGTTTTAGTAAAAGTTAGTTGAGCTGGGAATGTGCAGGATTTTAAACAATCTTTCTGTCGAAACAAGCTGTTCGCGTCACGCGACACCTTTTTGGATTTACCGTCGTGGCCCGCGACCATTGTCGCGTCACGCGACAACCACCAGTCACTCCCGTCGCGGCACGCGACGGGCTAAAGCTGCAGGATTTTGTTTGTTGTGATGTGTTTTGATTCAATAAACTCATTAAACCAAGTATAAACTATCATAACTAACCCTTTTGAGGGTTTTTTATTGTAGGTAACTTTATGAAACTTACGGAGGGTGATCAAGCTTAGAAAAGAACCGAACATACATGAAATGAAGCTTCCGCATAATCAACAACTATAACTTTTGTTACTCAACGCATTGGTGTTGTGTTATTATACCTTTGTACATATGGTTTGTATGGTTTGTTTTAACAAGATAGTTTTAAAACGTTAGTAAACATCTTTTGAAGGTTTGATTTTTTTTTTATAAATCAACTTTTGTCGATGTTTTCCATTTAAGGGTATGTTAAATGTTTTACATACTATACAAATTATCAATTAAGGACAAGGGTCTTACAGCTAAACGGGTAGGGTTCGGGTCAACCCGTTCGGGTTGGTGGGGTGACCCATCTAACCCATTTATGTTATATTATTTTCTTTTACAGTATGTTTTGTGTCATAAATTAAATTGGGTGAGTATTTTGAATTATAACTTAAAAAGAGAACATGACATAAGATTTCATGATTTAAATGTAATTGTATTATATACATTTGTGTCTTTTTAATAAATTTTAGTTTTAATATATATATTAGTTTGCAAAAAAAATGAAAAATTAAAAAACTCGCGTTAAACAGGTCATGTTCGGGTCAACCCGCGAAGATTCGAGTCGTGTTCGAGTTCATATGTATGACACGATTTCGGGTTCGGGTTGGGTTGAACGCATCAACCCACGAACACGACCCATTTAACACCCCTAGTTATGGGTCAAAGGGTCAAAGTAGTTGGTGATTTTCAGCAATAAGGTTTGTGTTGTTTTTAACTCTTAACCAATCATACAAATATACATTGTTGGTGTGTCTGTGAGTTTGTTTGTGTGTGCAGACAACACCTGAACACAGTGCTGTGAAAAAATCATAGTAATGCAATAGTGTATTTGTTGTTTCCTTTTAGGTGAAAATATATATGTATCAACAAACTATGGATAATTACCTTGACTTTTTTTAATTCTCATCTTGATTTGCTTTGAAGCTAATTTTATAACAAACCACAGCCAAGTCAATTTCTTTGGCAGTGTTGAAAAAAAACAAATGGGTCAAACATATAATTAAAATTGACATTTTTTATTCATGACAAAATGGAATGGATCTAGTTTAGCTATTTCGTTAACATTCTTTTGCTTGCAACTCTCTTTGTTTTACATTAGCGTGGGGTTTAGTCACTGGATATGGGTCACAGGTCAGCGGTTCATACTTCATAGAGTCGAATATAAAGTCGGGTCGCGGATTTGAACGAGTCAAAGTAGCAGGTGTTTTAGACTTGTATTTTTTTTTTATTTTGTTGGGCTAATCGGGTTTACACACTGGGTATGGGTCATGGGTAAGCGGGGTCTAGAGTCTAATAGAAAGTTAGGTCGCGACACGCATGGACACACCAACAATGTGTATTTCTATGAGTACTTAGAAATTTTGTTCATAGTGTGCTTTTCTAACAGTGAGTGTGAGTAAAAGCATATAATAACAATGTGTATTTCTATAAGCATGTTTTATGTGCTAAATCTATGAGTGTATTTCTATCATATATTGAATACTCTACTCTGGTGTTATTGTATACAAGTTCATATGTTTTAAAATACATCGTTAAAAAAGAAAAAGAAAACGTAAACTCTTCTAAAAAACACAATGACCAAGTATACCAGTAACTAATTACAAATGTGAACTATGAAACTGACTCAAAGATAAAACAATCACGAGGCTTTTTTACACTAATTGAATACGCTAAACTCTAATACCAACATAAAAATAAAACAAAATTAGCATACATACTTGTTAGACTTCAGTATTACGTGTTTTTTTTTTAATTTTAGAAACTCGTCACTGTATTCAGAGACACTCATGTGATAACAAAAAATGAGATTGACTTCCTCCTTACAAAGACAAACCCACTGCAACTTCCTCAAATTTTGAGACACAAAACGCACCTTCCATAATAAAAACACATTCAATTGCATAACACCAGACTACCCGTACTCATTTTAGGTGAACTAAATCTCTTTTTTTCCACTTAGGTAGACCGGACCTGAAAATTATTGACTTTTAGCTTAGTGATAGGTAATTGACCAAAAAAAGTTCTAAGAGCACATCATTTTTTAGGCTTATCAAACATGCATACTTAAGCCCGCTTCAATTTATAAACCCCATGTCTTAAATATACACTAGACGAAAGTCAGCAATCGAATCCTACCTATCGGAATAAGATCCGAACCAGTTTAAAACTGAAGCAAAAGAAGTAGATTTACCCCTAAAAAGCGCTCTTAAAACAATTTATTTGAAGCGTGACCACACAGTGAATATGGATCTCTAAAGTTCACATTTTTAGCAACCATTGTTAGTTTAACATTTTCAAATCCTATATTAAGAACAATAATAAAAAAATTATCAAACCCGAATTTCAGTAAATTACCCCAATCCACACAGGTTGTCGTGAAATCTGGAATGGTAAAGCAAGAAGTAGTTTTGGAAGCAGATTCACCATATCGCCGTTGTCATCATGGGTCACGGCGGAACTCGCCACTACCACCTCTGATCCCTCGAATCTTCACCGGAAAGCCCTAGACTCGACGACTTCGGTTTTGTTTGTGGGAGGCGGGCACGCATCGATGGCCGGTTGTCGGGGACTCGCCGGCTCCCGGATCTCTGTTTCTCTCTCTTACTGCTCTGCTTGTTGTGTCGTTCTCGCAAAATAATGTGGGAAATAAAAGACAAAAAGACGGCTCGAACAGGCGCCTTTTATCAAGAAAGACTACATACCAACCACTTTACCAAATGACAATACAGATCTAATTAAGAAAAAAACATGTATATATATAATAACATCGTCTAGTGAATGAGATAAGCATGAAATCATGAGTTATTATTCATAACGTTTGTTTTTTAATATATAGATAATGAACGTGTTCACAGACATAAATAAAATCGACAAAGACATCGGGGGCTAGAGGTGGATGGCGGAGGAAGCAACGCTGAAACTTAAAGCACTAATGATAGAATAGATGTTCGATAGTATTTGTTGATGTTAAAGCCAGTGGCGGACCTAGGAATAATTTAGTGGGGGTGCGGATGATGTGTTCAACCATATTTTCAAGGGGTACGGTCGGGTTTTTTTGCTAAAATATACACTAATTTTTTTTTCAAGGGGTGCGGCCGCCCACCTTGGCCAAAGGGTGGGTCCGCCCCTGGTTAAAGCACTAGTGCATAAGCAAGGTGGGAACCATTATATTTATTAGGGTAATAAAATAAGAATTAAAAAAGTTAAAAAAATAAATGAAATAAATAAACGTATACAAATCGTTAAGAATAACATAAATAATGAATATGAACAAATGTAAATGAGCGAATCTTCACGAACATATTTAAACGAACGAGACATCTGTTCATGTTCGTTAATTTAACTAATCGAACAAAATTTTTTGTTCATGTGCGTTCATTTATTAAACGAACTTCCCACCAAACGGTTCACAAACTATTTACTGAACGTTCACAAGCTCAATACCATGATACATACTCACAAGCTCAATTTACAACATTTTATTACATTTTAGGATCTAGAAAATCCTTATAGGTGCGACGTTTCAAAAAAGGGGTAAGAAAATAAAAAAAAACGTCAATTTTTTACAAAATTTACACTACCGTCAGAGCGTTAAGAGGTAGCGAGGGCTACCCCTATTAACAAGCTAGGTCCACCCCTGCATGCTATATATTGTTGTTTTATTGCCTTCGAATACTAGTAAAGGTGCAAAATAAGTCTTATATTTACTTTTAATATTATTAAACCCTATACTTTATAAATTTATTTAACTATTATTACATACTATTTTAATTCACACATGTTTGAATAAAGTTTTTTAACATTTTGACTTGGTTAGTATCTTCTCATTTATACGTTTCGATCTAAATTTTGGAAATTAACACGCCGCAATGCACTTGAGTGGTTCACCAGTTTTAAATATATTTTTTAGTTTAACAATCCAGCCAGAACGCGAGAATCCTAATTCCTAAAAACTATTTATTTATTTATATATTACCTATATATTAAAAACATAAGCAAATGAACAGTAACACCAAATAGGGATAAGTAAATGGCACTGGTACCGGTACCAGATTTATCAAACCGGGTACATTTTTTGTACCGATTCGGTACCGACTTTTAACTTTTTTGGTACCGATTTTTACCCTCAAATACCGGTACTGTACCGGTGCCGTACCATGTATATTAGGTACCGGTACCCACTTTTGGGGGTTTTCGCTACCGAGCTCATCCCTAACATCACCTTTGAGCTCATGCCACGTAACAACTCAAGTAATTGCATCGTTTAGATTGTTTTTCATACACGTGGTAAGTAAATTGTATTTCGATGTTTTATATACACAACTTCTTTTGTTTTCTTTTTTGTCTTTTTCTGACACCACATAGGGATAAGTAAATGGTACCGGTACCAGATTTAACAAACCCGGGTACATTTTCAGTACCGATTCGGTACCAACTTTTGACATTTTTTGTACCGATTTTTACCCTCAAATACCGGTGTCGTACCAGCTATATTCGGTACCGGTACCCACTTTTGGGGGTTTTCGCTACCGAGCTCATCCCAAACATCACCTTTAAGCTCATGCCACGTAGCAACGCAAGTAATTGCATCGTTTAGATTGTTTTTCATACACGTGGTAAGTAAATTGTATTTTGAGGTTTTATATACATAACTTCTTTTGTTTGTTTGTTTGTTTTTTGTCTTTTTCTGTAATAAATGAATTGTAACATGTAAAATTAACTTGGATATATTTAAATTATTGATGAGCAAATGATATCAATTCCTATAATCAAATTGGTATTGTATCGGTACCAAATTTACTATATCAAATCATTTTCGGTACCAATTTGGTACCCATCTTTTGGCGTTTTCCAAATCGTTACTTTCGGTTCGACACCGGTCTAGCACCATACCTGTATTTACTTATTTTTACCTTAAAATACCATATCGTATAGTACCGAGCATTTTCGGCGCCGATACCTAATTTCGATTATTTTCGGGATCGGTACTTTCGGTGCCATTACCGGTACCGAGCTCATCCATGTTTTAATGTGTTAGTAACGTCATAACTGAATTGAAAACAACTAAATTTCCAACGTGTAGGACGTGTGGGTCCTACTATTATATATTAGATTATTTAAAATCGTTTTTAGGACAGAGTAACTATCGTTACTACGTCGTTTTTATATATGTTTTGATATTCGGTATCCGCTTGCCGTTGTCGGCATGCGTTTTGCAGACATTGGATCCTCGCCGCAACGCGGGGTTGGAAAATCAACTAGTTAGTTAAAAAGCTGTTGAATGATATTTCTATTTTTAAATCTTAAATTATTTAATTTTTGCGCAATACAAAATTCTCCGGTATTTGCTGAAAATACCGGCCTCCTTATCCAACACCTGTTCCAAACGATGTACCCGACTTGTGGCCGAAAACCAACTCCCTGCACTGAACTCCCTCCCTCCCATTTCCCTCAACTCCATGACTAGCCTCACCGCCATTCGCATGGCTACTCTCACCATCAACAACACCACAAGAATCAAACTCCCATTTCACTCATCAAACCCCATCAAAACCCCACCTCTCTTCTTCACAAAATTACCCATTCGACCCCTCACTGTTCGACCCAATTCGGTTTCCGAAAGCTCGGTTTCATTGCCAGTAGGACCGGTTGATGATGCTGAAGAAGAAGAAGAAGTTGATGATCCCACTGCAGAATTGAGTTATCTTGACCCGGAAACCGACCCGGAGAGTGTTACTGAATGGGAGTTGGATTTTTGCTCCAGACCTATTCTGGATATTAGAGGGAAGAAGATTTGGGAGCTTGTAGCTTGTGATAGTTCTTTGTCTCTTCAGTATACTAAGTATTTTCCTAATAATGTTATTAATAGTGTGACTTTGAAGGATGCAATTGTGTCCATTTGTGATGAATTGGATGTGCCTATACCCGATAAAATCCGATTCTTCAGGTATTTATTTGATTGTCAATTGATAAAATGTTTGTTTATTATTTGTTTTGTTAACAGTTGATTTAGATTGGTTTGTTAATGATGGTTGTAGGTCACAAATGCAGACAATTATTACTAGAGCCTGTAAAGAGCTCGGTATTAAACCGATTCCTAGCAAACGGGTGCGTGTCATCTTGTTTATAATCTATGTTTAAGTATGTATTCTATACCTGGCAAAAATGGGCGCGTCGGGCAGGGTAACGACTAACGTGTTAAAGCGGTTTCTGAGCAAAATACATGCAGGTCAAAATGGGTCACTTTAAAAACATGTCAATTTGGTTCCGGTTGAAATGGGTTCCGACCGAAGTTGGTGGTTTAGAAAAAAAAAGTACCACCTGTTGTATTCTATTATGGTGCCGTGGCATCAGAGGTACCGGTGGTGGAGACAAACAATGGTCGTGGGTGGTGCTAACTGCTAACCCATTTGGACCCGTTTTAAGTTAACTTTATGTGAGTTGCTCGTTTTGATTCGTTGTCTAATTTGAATTGACCTAAATGAACCTGTTGTCTAACTTGAGATAACCCAAATGAACCCATATATAAATTTAATTTTCCTGAATCAACCCATTCTTTGATGTATTAAACATAAATTCATGATTGCCACAACTAAATTTTTATTCTAATTATCTGCCAACTGAAATGTGTAAAGAGACATCTTGATGCCAGATGTCCATGAGTTTAACTGTATGATTATCAGTTTTGATCATGATTATAGTAAACTAGCATAAGATGAGCATTTATGTTTGAAACTATGCGATTTCAGTGTCTGTCTCTCCTTCTTTGGCTGGAAGAACGGTATGAAACGGTATATAAACGGCATCCTGGTTTCCAGAAAGGATCTAAACCTCTTCTTGCACTCGATAACCCTTTTCCAATGGATCTTCCCGACACTTTGTATGGAGAAAAATGGGCTTTTGTTCAGTTACCTTTTTCAGGTAAGTTCTTTATTGTGTTTGATGCAGATTGATGTTAAATTACTGTTATTTTAAGTAAAAGATTGTTGTGGATTGGAATCTATTTCGGGGACTGGAGTACCATGTTTCTGTAAAGATTTGAAGGAACTATTGTATTATGGTTTTTATTAGTTGAATGTATTTTCAGATGTTAAGAAGGAGCTAGAGACGCTAGAAAAATCATTTGCCTTTGGTGCAACTCTGGATTTGGATTTACTGGGGATAGAAATCGATGACAATACGCTGATTCCTGGATTAGCTGTTGCATCTTCACGGGCAAGGCCGTTGGCAGGTTGGTACTTTAATTCGAGGTGGCAAAATGGGTCAATGGGGTAACGGGTCAAAACTTGTTGAGTTGGCTCGCATATAGTTTTTGTTCAATTTTAAATGTTTTAAATAAAATAGCTAATGATTTGAAACACTATTATTTCAGTAATAATCTAGAATTTTGAATTAAGTGGTTTAGGATGCTGTATGAACTTAAAATACATTTTCACGACCTTCAAAATGTTTCAACTGTTTAGCAGTTCTATTTTTCTATTTGACCCATTTGAGATAAAACAAAAACAAATTAACCCAATCATAAGTAAATCAATTGAAAGTGTAATCCTTTGAGATAAAACAAAACAAATTAACTCATTCGCCAGTAAATCAAATGAAAGTGTAACCAAACATATTTCACAACAAGATAGCTAAGCTTATTACTGCTTCCATAATTCCATTGCAAAAGGTCTACAAATTTGACTTTTGTGGTTAACTTAGCTATGTTTTGACTTCAGAATGTGTTTAAACCCTTATGATATTCATTATGAAGTCTATAGTAGCAAGTTTTCTATGAATATTCATTTTGAATAAGAGTCGCCAGTTTGACCTCAAAAGTGATTCGATTCCTGTATGCATTGCCATATGTTCTACACACCATACTTTTGGAGTGGAAAACACTTAAATATTACAATTTCAACCATTTTACTTATGAGTTGGTTGAAACTCATCAATTTGAAGTATTTAACTAAAGGAGAACATGTTGAAAGTCGGTGAAAGTATCTTTTTTCAAGCATACAACCTCTTGAATCATGTTTTTTAAAGATTTTGATTATCATTATAATACCCTTGCTTTTATAATCCTAATGAACTCATTATTATATTACAATGTCCTTGCAGCTTGGATGAACGGTTTAGAAGTGTGTTCAGTTGAAGCTGACTTGGCCCGTGCTAATTTGGTACTATCTGTCGGTATTTCGACCCGTTATGTTTATGCCTCGTATAAGAAATCACCCGTGACTACAAGCGAGGCTGAAGCTTGGGAAGCTGCAAAGAAAACTAGCGGAGGTTTACATTTTCTAGCAATCCAAGATAGCTTAGATTCTGATGATTGTGTGGGGTTTTGGTTGTTATTGGACCTGCCACCATCACCTGTGTAATTTTTAAGTAACGTGAGTACATAATGTGCTCGCCGACGAAAGCTCACTATTAAGTTTCGTGCCATCTACTTAAATGACTTGTATTGTACATACCATGATGAGCACTGGTTCGACCTCTGAATGGGTCAAATTGGAATCTGATCACTGCATTTGAATGAGCAGTTGGGTTATCATATAGCTGTGTATGATTTAATTAACTAAGCAATCTGGTCATTGATCTAATTCCTTCAACTAACCAGATTTGATTAATAAAATTCTGTTACATTTTATTGCAAGTAATTCAACTAACCAAATTTTGGGACCGCTGAACAGATAGAGGTATGGTTTGCCTACTAATAGCTTTGCTACTGGTGGGATTTTACTCGGTATGGTGGTGGTTGTCGTAATTTAACTAACCAAATCACATGAGTTTACTTTAATTGTTCTATCTGACCAACTCTAAAAGCTACATGCCTCTCTGTAAACCTTAATCATAACAGAAGATATCACGTGGCTATAATATTGAATATCACCGAGCTTGATTGGGACTTTTTTGTGATTATTGTGATTGAAAAAAAGAATGATCATAAAAACGAGATTTTGTTTGGGATCATCTAAAAGCAAGATTTTCACTATCATGTGTCACTAGGTAACTCGCTCGCTGATAAAGTTTGAAATTGTCAATCCACAGTAAGATGCTTGTGATAAGGTTTCGGTTTTAACGACACATGGAATATGTTGTTGATAAGGTTTATAGGGTGATTTTAATATAGGTTAAGACTATGCGTAGCACTCCATGCCCAATGACTGGAGGAATCCAAGTCAGCACGCAGTTGGCACCACTTTTGCTGAAAATCAATGTGGATAGGGCGTGAACACTGCACCATGGGGTGTGGAGGGGAAGACGTGGATCTTACAACGCATGAAAGGGCTGGGGGCTTGCGATGTGCCATGGGTATGGTGGCCACGTAGTGGGTGTGGAGTCGTGGACCACTACACATGGTGTTTTTATAGATTCTTTGGCTAAAATAATCGTTTAGCCTGTCTTTTTCGAAGCAACGCCCCTTGCCATGGTGGTTGCGGTGGATGTTAAACACCCCTCCATGGGGCGTGGATGATGGCTTAAAAAGGAGGGGTGTGGTCTGCATCACGCTTTGAGGAAGATGATGTGTCCCCCTTTCCTTTTCAATCAATCAAACATTTTCTTTTCTTTTTTTAAGAATTTATTGGATTTAGATATTATTTTGATGAATGGTTGTTAGCGAAAATTTGTGAAACCATTACACACTGAAGGTGAAAAAAGTAAATAAAAACTCGACTACGTGACACTAATATGATAAAAATTGTGTTAGGGTGGAGGGTATAGTTCAATCACTTTAGGGTGTTTGAGTTATTCCCTACCTAATAATAGCATGCCATGTCAAGTCCTCATTCACTCTTACACTCAATCAGAGGGTATGGTTCAATCACTTTAGGGTGTTTGAGTTATAATGGGTAACGGTCAAAAACTATATCACCGTTTCATCAATCATCATTGGTGACTATACACCGAAATATGCTATCACCATACCCCGAATCATCATCACCGCATCAACGGCAATCATTCACTGATCGGTGAATGGCATACCCCGATCATTTCACCGAACCATACCGAGTGCCCTAGTAAAAAGTTGGGAAACGGTAAAAAGATGGCCTTCGGCATTCTCTGTTAAATAGTTTATTACTACTGTAGGGGCTTAATCTGTCGCACCGAAATTCCCAAAGGCGGCAGCGATATTCTCAAAACCCTAATAAGCGTATCCCCAAATGCCTAAAACCCCTCTATCTACACAAACAGCAGAAATTATCACAGTGAAATTGAAGCAAGAAGACAAAGAAGATGAAATTAAAGGGATAAGGAAATGCAGAAGCTTTTACGCCTAAACCCTAGCGCAGGATTCTGCTCTTCACCCCACATATTTACCCCTCCACTTGCCCTTATCCGCTCAGGGTTTAATTTCCCATCTCTGAGGTTTAACCCAACTTCAATTGCCCCATCAATGCCCACCGCCGCCGGCATGTCCGCCGCCATAGCCTGCAGAAACCCTTTTGCCACTAGTAACACGTGCTCAAATTCCCCTCGTTTAGCTTCCAATTCCCGCAATTGCAGGTGCTCTGTAAATGTTGTTCAATCTAGGGCATGGGTCGGGTTGAAGGAGAATCGAAGTGTGGCTTGGTTTTGTACTGATAAGGCGGTTTCGGTTTCTGCTATGAGCTCTGAATCTAATAGTGATGGTGTTGATGAGAAACCTGTGAAGTTTAGCAGGAGAAACAGGGGTTCTGTGGGTAGTGGTGGTAATGCTCCGCCGTTGCTTGCCGGAAACCCTGATTTGTTGACGATTCCGGGGGTGGGTCCCAGGAATTTAAGGAAGTTGGTGGAGAATGGAATTGGGGGTGTTGCTGAGCTTAAGAAAATTTACAAGGACAAGGTTTCTTTCTCTTCTCTACGCATTTTAATAATTAGTTTATTATCTGACAGAAAGATGCATGCCTTTGATCTATGGATTGTTTTAAGTTGTAGTAAAGGGATGACTTTTTTTACAAATATTAATATTTTAATGGTTTTTTATTTTTTATATATAATTACTGGGAAAGAAGGGAACTTAATAATTTTATAGCTGTTTTATGTTGTAAAACCATGTTAAGCAAGAAGTGTACAGAAGGGACAAGCAGTGGCGGATCTTGCCCGTTGAACGTGCCAGGGCTGAAAGAGATGGGCATTAAAAAAAGCCCGGGCAAGCCCGGGCCAAACATAGTATATATAAAAAATTTCGATTGAAATGCGGAAAATTAGCACTACGGCCGAAAAACTTGCCCGGGCTGTGGCCTTGCCAGAGCCCTTCTAAGAACAGCCCCTGGGGACAAGGTCTAAAACTAAGGGGGCGGAGCACCAAGCTTTTCGTACCCGAGGCACAACTAGTTATATTTTTTTATATTTCATATAGGTTTCTAGCATCATTTACCCAATGTTTGGAAACAAACAAGCTTTATATTTGTTTTAATATTAAAATTACATACATGTACAACCTGAAAAGCATGTTGTACAACAATCTGCTGCACAAAAATATGGGAAATACATGAGGTGCGTGGTTCAGGGTCACTTTTTTGCCAAAAAAGGCGCCTCAGTGCGCTTCCTATAAAACATGCGCGTTATGTGGGCTGAAGCAATGAGGCCTGTACAGCTTTTTTAAACCCAGGGTAATTGACCTGTATTACCTGTAACTCTTTTAATTGAGCAAAAATCTGTCTCTCAGTGGTAGTGTTGTTCATCTTTTATTATTGTAGATATTAAATTATGGTTTAATGTTCTTTAATAATATTTTTTTATTATATTCATTATAATTAGTGTGTTTTCTTTGTCACACTCTACAGTTTTTCGGGAAGTCAAATCAAAAGATGGTGGAGTTTTTACGAAGCTCGGTTGGCATCATACACAGAAACCATGCCGAAAGTATAACCACATTCATTAAAGAGAGTGTGGATGAAGAGCTAAAAGGTGACAGCGTGAACATCGTACAGCCAAAGAAACGGCTTACTTTCTGTGTAGAAGGAAATATAAGTGTGGGAAAAACAACTTTTTTGCAAAGAATTGCTAATGAAACTCTTGAGCTTCAGGATCTCGTTGAGATTGTTCCCGAACCCATCGACAAGTGGCAAGATATCGGGCCTGATCACTTTAACATATTAGATGCTTTTTATGCTGAGCCACAAAGGTATGCCTACACGTTCCAGAACTATGTGTTTGTTACAAGAGTTATGCAGGAGAAGGAATCATCAAGTGGAATTAAGCCCCTCAGATTGATGGAGAGAAGTGTTTTCAGTGATAGGATGGTATGTTTTATGTATGAAAACGTTAACTTTAACAAAATTATCGATTTATATATTAAAATTTTGGGGAAATTTCATATATACCCCTACAAACTTGCAAAATATCATATATATACCCATGCAAACTTATAAATATCATATGTACCCTTACAAAGTAGTTGAAATATCATATATACCCAATTCATTAAATACAATTTAATAAATTATAATTTTACCTTTATTTTTCTAAAACTTGAAATCTCATATATGACCTTTAACTTAAATATAAAATATTATATTTACTCCTTTCTAGCATAATTTATTTAGCTTTATATTATATATGGAGTATACTATTCCTTATGGGTAAAAATAAATTTAAGCTAAAATGTGTTATATAAAAATATGAAGTTAAAAGATGAGCATATATGAAAACTAAAAAAATAAGGGTAAAACGATTGTTTATTAGATTGTTTTTAATAAATTGGGGGTATTTGCTATTTTAACTACTTTGTAACGGCATGTATGGTATATTTAGTTTTGGTTGGGTAAATATGAAAACATTAAAGTTGTAATGGTATATATGAAAATGATCCTAAAAAATTAACTTTTGTCTTGTTGAGATAGTTTCAGCCAATGAAATTTTTGGGCTAACATTTGTATTTTTTTCTTTGGTTAAAAGGTTTTTGTGAGGGCTGTGCACGAAGCTAACTGGATGAACGAAATGGAAATCAGCATCTATGACTCATGGTTTGACCCGGTTGTTTCTTCTCTTCCGGGCCTTATTCCAGATGCTTTTATCTATCTACGGGCCAGCCCAGATACTTGTCATAAACGAATGATGCTTAGAAAGAGAGCAGAGGAAGGTGGGGTCAGCCTAGAATATCTTCGTGATTTGCATGAAAAACATGAAAGCTGGCTTTTTCCATTCGAAAGTGGAAATCATGGAACTTTGTCTGTTAGTAATCTTCCTGCTCACATGGATAGTTCTTTGCACCCTGATATAAAATCGCGTGTCTTTTATTTGGAGGGAAATCATATGCATTCGAGTATCCAGAAGGTACTTTTAAATGTTAAGTGTAGTTGACTTTTTAATTTTGTTTTACAATTGTATGTTGACTCTGTTTCCTACAAATAGGTGCCTGCTTTGGTTCTTGACTGTGAGCCTAACATCGATTTTAGCAAGGATATTGAAGCTAAACAACAGTATGGTTTCTTTCATTTAACTTGCTTACCATAGTTGTTTATTTTTCTTACAAAAAAACTTGACTCTTGTTTGCATGACCCATTAACTTTTGAATGGTCCGGTATGGCCATATGGGTTGTGTTCCATCTCAAACGGCCCAAATAAAACAATATAGCCAAAAGGAGAATGGGTCAATTGGATTGAAAGTAACCCAATGTCTATATATAATGCATATACATTAGAACTTATTAGATTAATATTTAATAAATTCTCTAAATTAGTAATTGTTTCTGGTCTTGATCTGGGTCTGTTTAAAAAAATATATAATTTAATAAATTATCAAGATAATATATTTTGCAGAGATCCTTGTATAAGTCTATAATCTAATATTCTTTTTATCCTGAAATGATGAATTGAGATCGTAAGGCATTTTGGACGCTGCTATTGAAATAGCCCTTCTGGCTATATTTTCTGTTACTCCACCCATTTCATAAAGGATTGACCTGGTTTAACAACAGCTACCCAATATTCGGGAGAGCCTTTACCTGAACCTATACGTGTTTCTGCGGGCCTTACATACGGACCCATATTTTCCACCGCGACGAGCATTTCGTGTCATTGCAGCTTTTTTATTCTCCTGTTGACTAACTTTTAAATGGATTTTTTCATCGAGCCCCAACTGTAAATCTTTGAGTACACATGGGTTTTACTTTTATCCTTGCATTATGATTTACATATCTAATTCTTCATTGTTGACTTCCGTTTTAGTTGAGAAGTCATTGTATTGAGCTCTTGTTTTGATGTAAGAACATATCTTTATTCTTTTATATGTATGTGAAGGTATGCTCGACAAGTGGCTGAGTTTTTCGAGTACGTGAAGAAGGTGAAAGAAGTTCCTGCTAAAGGTGATGAAGGGAGAGACAGCAACAAAGGTAGGCAATCACAGGTGCTGCTGCCACATGGAGGATTATGGGTCCCACCACAGGGGGAAAACATCTCAGAGTCTCTCAAGTCACTGGATTTCAGACGGGCCATGTCCTTCATGCCTGGATCCGGCCCTGGGTAGTGGCTTGTTGCTCTGCAAACCTGTGTTTTGCTTGTATAAAGAAATTTTAATCTTTCTGTCACACACACGCTGCGTGGTTGTAGGACTGAACTGAATTTAATGTAGGATGCTTGTAGTTTTTGTGCAAATTTCAATGAAGGGTTTGTAAGTTTGTTATCTAAAGCTTATGTCATGTTGGTGGGATTTATTCACCAACATTTTGAAAACCACACGGGACGGTTCAACAGGGACCTAGCGTGGTCACTTGTCAGGTCAGCTACAACAAAACTAGTTTTATTTGAACGGGGCAGACACCTTCATTTCTCAGAGACTCGGGCCAGCGAAGACTAGAAAACAATTATGATTCGATATGGTGTGTGATCGAAGGTAAAAAAATATAGACAGGTGATAATAGTGTTTGATGTCGTACCGAGGCTCAAGGAGGAGGCTTATAATATATTACAAAAAACTGATTATTATTTACATGTATATAGTTTTGTAATTTGATATTTATGGCATATTTGAAGATTGATTACCATACTTATGAACTAATATTGTATTTTATTGAAATTAAAACTTATTTTGCGTTGTTAAACTTGATTTTGGTTTGAATTGTATTAGGTTGAACTTATTTTGAATATATTCTTTTAAATTATTGAATAATATTTTAGGCTATTAAATTTTAAGAGGTATATTTTAGTTTTTTTTTATAAAATCGAGCCAAACCAAGCCGAGCCGAGCTAGCTCGGTTTAAAACCAAGCCGAGCCCGAGCTTAGATTTTCAGCTCGGTTTCAAATCCGAGCCGAGCCAGCTCGGTTTATAATCGAGCCGAGCCCGAGCTTGGCCTGGCTCGGCTCGGCTCGGCTCATGAACAGCCCTACTTGAATCCTTTTATCAAATAAATTTCGATTTTAAGCTTTGCATCTTCACCTATTTGTTTCTACTGCAGCACATTATTCAAAATATAGATGCAATTCAAGGATTATTTACATTTATCTTTTATTGTTCTTTTTAGTGATTGTATATTTATTCAAAAAAGTTAAAAATATTATCTATTATTCAATAATAGATAATATTTTTAACTTTTTTGAATGAATATACAATCACAATTATTAAAACCTAAACAAAAACTTATAGATATAACTAAATTATTGGATAGAACACACACGTAACAAGTCGAGAAGTTAGAAACATAAACCTACTCGAATGAGTCCAGGATATTATCTGCAGAACTAGTGGGCCTAGCTGTGTGACACCAAAGAATATTATTTTGGTTTGAGCGGATAATCATTGCCATAATTCAACAACCTCTTTAGTTTTCCCCAAATTCAACCAGAAGTCTTCTTCTATCTTCACTTCCCCCTTCCTTCAACTGTGTATTCCAACATCATAATGTTTCACTAGTCTAATCAGAGGATGGAAGCTGATGTTTCCATCCCACTTTAAATAAACCCATGTTGAATCGTTGGATCTTCTCCTGCTTTTTCTGTTTCACTGCTTCATGTGTCTTTGCTAATGTTCTTTTGTTGGGGAATAATCTTACTTTGTCTTTTGAGGATATAGAAGCTAACTTTGGTCAGTTTTTTCTCTTTTGCCTATTCTGAATCTTTATTATTTAGGTTGTTTGGAAGAATGATTCTGGGTTTCTGTTTATTTAGGATAAAGATAATTCATTTAAAGATCTTGATTTTGAGTCTTTACCCTTGATCAAGAATGAGAATGTTAGATTAATTTATATTTTATATTGATTTTGGGTTCTAATTTGATGTCATTTTTCTGGGTTTATGTTTATTTTGGATAAAGATGATTAATTTATGGATCTTGATTTGGGTGGTGGGTTGAAAACTGATTTGGTTCAAGAATGAATGAATTGATGCATATTGTTTTAGGGTTGTAATGTAATTTGATGATATTTTTTTGCAGCTCCACCTGTGAAAGGGTCTGGGGAATGTGGAACACTGTTTCTAGCTGAGCCGTTGGATGCGTGTGCCCCGTTGACTAATAAGTTGATCGAAGAAAGCGAAACACAGCCGTTTGTGTTAATAGTTAGAGGTGTATGTAGCTTTGAGGATAAAGTTCGAAGAGCACAGGCTGCGGGATTCAAGGCAGCGATTATTTATAATAATGATGATAGTGATCTGGTTGCAAGTATGATCCTTTCTCTATTTGCTTTTTTATATTATTATCGCATATATTGTGTGCTTTCTGAGATGGTAGTAGTTGATGAATTAGGTTAGATTTGAGGCTTATGTTTTTTTAATTTAATAACTGTTAGAAATAGATGAAGTGATCACTGATCATTCATGGATTTTAATTTGCACACCTCAACAAAAAGATTAATCATTTTCATATTACTATATTGTTTCAATTCCATCATTTTTTCCAAATTTTATACTTTTACTTGTATAATCTTTTAAACTTACTCTTGTCCTCATCAGATGCATATTTCAAAGATTCTTCATTTATCAATAAATAATAATGAACATACAAATTTAATTTTAATACATTGGTTGTTTATGACTTTCTAACTAAGAAAAAAAATAGCGTGTCAACCAGGCTCAACATGTACTTGGTGTATCTCTTTGTTTAGATATGCAATTCAAAAACTCTACCACTTCTATCTATTTTGCCTATATTGAGAACGGTGGCATTTAATATGGGATGTATTACGACTGTATTCACTTTTTTTGCTTCTAATGGGCATCATTTAGGAACGGATCTTGGTACCTAAACTTATGTTGTCAAGGCGCATAGGCCTAGCCTGGAGCCTAGGCGCTAGGCTCATAAACAGCGTGGGTTTTCTTAAGCTAGGCGCATAATATGAAATACCATTTTTAGGGGTGTTAGACATGTTTTAGGCTCGTTTAGGCTGTTTTACTTTTAGGTTGATTTCAGCCTTATATAGGGGTTTTTACCATCTTTATCCGGAATTTGACCGGAAAATGCTATAAACCTGCGCCTGAGAGCTTGGACTGCACCTTTTAGGGCACAGCAAATTATTAGAGATAATACAGGCAGTTAGACGCCAAAGAAATTATTCAAAATTCAAATTATTGTAACTTATGTTCATATTTTTGGATAGTCTTTTAATAGGTTTATTGTTGCTGATTTGTAGTGATAGGATTCCAGATTTTCAGCTCTTATTTTCTGTATACATATTTGTAAGTATGTCAATGAATAAAGGGGAATTGGCCTGTAATAATCTCACCTAAACCTTATTGGCCATTAATAATCCCACCTCAGAATATTCCCCCCCACCAGTCCCACCTTTCACCTAATTTCCTACAATGGTCCCCTGTTAAAAAAACTTAACGGAGTTAAGCTTTTTTCCAAATTACAAACAGATTTTTTTAAGGCTTTTGATCAGAACGATGATATGAGTCCATTGATGTAAAACTTACTTCGAAATGGTGCTCAAAGTGACTTGATTTTGGTTAATTGGAAATTTAAACACCCGAATTGAAGCTTCGTTTTCATCGTTTGGAGCACCGTTTCGAGGCAAGTTTTACATCAATGGACTCGTATCGTCGTTCTAATCAAAAGCCCTAAAAAATCTGTTTGTATTTTGGAAAAAAGCTTAACTCTGTTAAGTTTTTTTAACGGGGGACCATTGTAGGAAAAATAGGTGAAAGGTGGGACTGGTGGGGGGAATATTCTGAGGTGGGATTATTAATGGCCAATAAGGTCTAGATGAGATTATTAGAGGCCAATTTCCCATGAATAAATCAAGTTGATAATCATTCTTTCTTATACAAATATGGTATGCTAGGATGAACTTCAGCGCCTAGGCGCGCGTGCCTTTGACAACATAGCCTAAGAATAAAGATGAAAGTTCTTAACGATACATGTATAATGTTTTTTTTTAATAAAACGAGGGGCTAACAAAAAAAAATATTTGTGCATTTTCCTTCTTAAGACAACGAACTACTCTTTTTACCAAGTATGGAATTTTTTTTTCTTGGTGAGCCTTAGAGATGGCATTTTCTACCCATATACTCATGAAGGGGCGGGCCCATTGTGGGTAGGGGTGCCAATCATGTCTGGTTGGCGGGTTGAAATGTGCAACCCGAAGCCAACCCATATTATTATCCGTGTCAAAGATTTCAACTCTTACTTGCACACACATAAATTCGGGTCAACCCGAACACGACCCATTTAAATGAGTTATAAGTGGGTTGTTGGGTTGTAAGCGGGTTTATTGGGAATGTGTTTAATGGTGAGTATGAATGAATGTGACAAGATAATATGATGTGACAAAACTAGCATTTTTATGATTAATCATGTAGAATCGAAAACTATAAAAAAAACAAAAATAAAATTATTAAAGTTTTTTTCTAAATAATTAAATGGGTTAACCGGTCGACCGGTTTTTTATATGGGTCAACCCGAACACGAGTACACGGCCCACACCAAGAATTGCGGCCCCTAATTGTGGGTCGTGTTAGTCGCCCAAAAACCTGTTCTTTTCGTGTCGTGTCAAGAATTGTCGCTCCTAATTGCGAGTTATGATTTTTTTTATCTCTGATATGTAAAATAAAATGATAGCTTAAAAGGAAACAGGTCCAAAGGGTCAAAGTCAGCCAAAGTGTATCTTTATTCATACAATATGTACTATAATACATAAAACCTCCCTATTCATTTTAGTTAAAAAACTATGTCATTATCGAAATGTTGTAATCATATATGACAAGTGCTTTGGTCAACCCAATTTCCGGTTTTGACTCCAACCCCGTTACACAATCCCTCCCACCCGCCCATTTTTCCATATCTCATGAACACAGTAAATTCACACAGAACTTAGTAATTACGCTCACTATATTATAAATGTCTAACCGAGGCCTTTTAAATTTGCAGTGGCAGGGACTGGAACGGGTATAAAGATACATGCAGTATTTGTTTCTAAATCATCAGGCTTAAAACTCAGCACGTATGCGGGTACAAGCGATATGGAAGTATGGATTATTCCAAGCTTTGTGAACTCAGCATGGTCAATCATGGCAATATCTTTTATTTCGTTGCTGGCTATGTCAGCTGTTCTGGCAACCTGTTTCTTTGTGCGTAGGCATCGGATAAGACGAGGCCGCCCTCAAGCTCCTCGTGTTCGCGAATTCCACGGGATGAGTAGCCGCTTAGTCAAAGCAATGCCCAGCCTAATATTTACCGCTGTTTTAGAAGATAATTGCACTTCAGCTACTTGTGCTATCTGTCTTGAAGATTATAATGTTGGGGATAAACTTAGAATTCTTCCATGCAGACACAGTAAGTCTCTTTCATATAATCATAACAATTATATATATTTTTGAGTAAAATGCCATTTTTGTCCCTGAGGTTTGGCCAATTTTTGCGACTTTCGTCCAAATGTTTGTTTTTCTGCATCTGGATCCAAAAGGTTTTGAATCTTGCCATTTTCATGTGACTCGATAACTCCATCCATTTTTCTCAGTTAAGTCAGGGGTATTTTCGTCTTTTTTGTTAACTTAAAGGGCAATTCAGTCTTTTTCACTTTATGTACAAGCATTTAACATAATGTACAAGTATTCAAAACAAAACAAAGTAGGTAAAAGGACAGAAATACCCCCGACTTAACGGAGAAAAATGGATGGAGTTAACGAGCTGGATGAAAATGGCAAGATTTCAAACCTTTTGAACGAAAGTCACAAAACTGGCCAAACCTCAGGGTCGAAAATGACATTTTACTCTCTATTTTTTCTATAAAAAAGATAGACAAAAAAGCATTTCAAGGGTCAACCGACCCAACCCGTACCAGTTTTCATGTCACAACTTTGCTTATGTTGGATTTTGACAGAATTTCATACGATTTGCGTGGACGCGTGGCTGACTTCGTGGAGAACATTTTGCCCCGTTTGCAAGCGCGATGCAAGGACCGCCAATGGTGAGCCACCAGCCTCAGAACGCACACCGTTACTTTCATCCAATCCAGGTTCCATGGCTTCATCAACCGCATTATCTTCTGCATATTCATCCTCATACGCGTCATCATCACAAGCAATACAAATAGGTCAAAGTCAACCATCACGTACTAACATTCAGTCCGTCTCAAGCACTCCTTACAGCCATCACCAATCCCCTTATGTTACTCCTTCAAGAAGCTCATTAGACGTTAGAAACATTGCATCTTCTTCACATAGATCTCGGGCCTCTTATTTGAGATCATCAAACTCGTTGGGGTACCCTTCTTTATCGCCTCTAAATTCACGACACCTGTCATCATATTATCCCAGTCCAGGAAACGCATCATCTAGTTATATATGGTCGTCTAGTCAGCAGCCGCACCCTTTGCGCCATAGTGATTCCGCTGCTAGCTTTTCTCCCTATGCCTCGGCTCATTCCCTTCCAGAATGTTGATTATAGTGTGTACATTTAAACGTTTGATTCTACTTTTAGTTGATATTGCCGTGTTTGGTTGCTACCAGAATGATGGTTTTCATTGTGCGTGAGTGGTGAGTTGTACGTCGTGTACGTTTGAAAGGGAGTATTAGTATGAAAGTGAATAGTTGATGCTTCTTGACCTTCAGCACGATGTGATATATACCTTTATCGTCATGTTAGAACAATTTTTTGGTTACAATTTACGCTACAAGTTTGCATACCAGTTTCTACTGGTGTATTGTCTAAAATGAAACTAATGAAAAGCAATGAGAGAGGATGAGTGGACAATTAAGGTGGGTTATATAAACTGGGATCATTAACTATTCTTTAAACCTTCCAAATGCTTCATGGCATCATGACATGAGTGTTTACTACTTTGCCCACACAGTTTCCACGAACTAAAATTCGCGCATTGATCTGTAGAAGGGCCATGAGACTTGCTTGATCTAATGAGATACTAAAGTTTGCAAGGATTATCGGATGATTGCTACTTCGTTGGTTGACTCGAAACGCTTTAGAAAAGTTTTTTCCATTGGACTGCACTATTGGTGGCATCGTTTGCCATGATCACAAGCTCGATTTCCCCATTTCTTAGATTTTTTTCACAACTGTTAGAGGTCGAATGTGATAGTTCAACTACTGTGAATAAGGATTTTTTGAGTATGTGTACTCTTATCTCTCCTCATGGCGCTCCTGCCTGTCTTGATACTTGAGTTTGAGTAAAAATTGATGCTAAATTGATTGTCACGTGAGTAGTAAGTATATTGTGGTAAAAACATACTAGTTATTTTCTTGATGGTATTTAATTATTTATCCCAAATAATTTTATGGATTTTCCTATGTCTACGACTACGTTACTCTTTTTGTTCATCTCAAAAGACGACTACGTTACTCTTTTTGTTCATCTCAAAATAAGTACAAATTTAATCGACTAGTTTTCCTATCTTGCCTTTCATTATACATCTCATCTCAAAATAAGTACAAATTTAATTGATTAGTTTTCCTATCTAGCCTTTCATTATACATCACTGTAAGGCTGGTGGGTGCGGTTTAAAGTCCCTAGGGGTTTTATTTTGCCAAGACAGCGCCACCTAGACGCCACCTCATATGGGGGGCTTTAATGCCCCTTCCTTTAACATCCTTGCAATGGTTTAAAACCCTCTTTTAAACAATATAAAAAAGGAAATCAAAAAGGGGGAAATCTGATTGGTGGGAATGGAATGGGTCTCACATGCATACCCTATAGCACTCGCCATTGGGGTAACGAAATTGCCAGTACCCCCCCCCCCCCCCAAATAGCGCCCAGGAAATGGGGGAGGGGCGCCAAAGAGGGTGAGGGGGCGCTATACCACACTCACCAGCTGTAACGCCCGACTCGTTAAAAATAATATTAAAATACTTTACGGAAAGTAGACCCATATTTTTTTTATCTTACTTAATAAAGATTATTATTCCATAAATATATTAATCCACATATTTGGATTAATAAAACATTTAGAAATGATCATTTAGAAAATTTCACCATGACCCGTTTACAAAACGATCATTCCTTATGAAAACAAAACATGCTTAAAAACCAAAGTATTTATAAAACGAACATAACCAACTACTACATTGACATACTAGCGCTTAACTAAAACAAACGTTGAAGTTAAACTCCAAAATGTAAATAACCAGGTCAATTGGACCCGATAAGAAAATTCATATACTTAGTGAACAAAACATCACTAAATCTTTCCATAGTTGACACGCTTCCAAGACTTGATCACTTTCGCCTTTCTACCACCAGAATTTGTGAGTTCTTTTCTTCTTTCATGTTATCAGTTTAAGCCATCATGTTGATTCTCATGACTTATCTACCCCGTTCATAGTTCTCAAACATATCACCTACATAGAAAAACACCCCAAAATTAGCGTTTGCTAAGTGAAGACTCATAATACTATTTTGCATTAAACATAAAGGAGTTTCTTTTTTTTTTTCTCAGGACGCCCAACAAAACAACGTTTAGCCTCCACTTCATTATCTCAAGTCACGCATTACGTGACTTGTGACTTACTTGTAACATCCCGAATTTTCGTGGGATTAAAAACATATACAAATTTTTAATAAACACGTATATAATCTTTCAAATAAGTTTGTATCAGTGGCAATAGTATTTTTATAAAATACTAGGAAATTGTAATTAAAGAAGTATCAAGTGTTAGAGAAATAAGCTTGATAATTTAATTATCAAAGCTTTAACCTAACTTAAATAGTTAAGATTTATTGTAAACATGGAAGTTAAGGGTATTTTTATTGAGTTTATAATCTTTGAGGGCCAAAGTGCTAATTCCCTAACTTGGTGGTAAAAATGTGTTGACTAGTAAAGATGACTTATAACACAAAAGGAAGAAGGAAAAGGAGGCGACGCCAGGGAGGTCGAACTCCTGGATGATTTTATATGAGGGAGAAGACCCCCTAGATGTGGTCAATTTCACAAATTGAAGACAAATCAATGAGATTGGAACTTGATTCTATCATCCTTTTAGATTTCTATGGCTAATGGTAAGTAACCCTCTATGTTTTGGATAGTAAAAACTCATGGGTTAGGGTTCCTGTGTTTTATGTGTCACACCCTGATTTCCCGGTGGACCCGGATTTGGGGTTTATGCGTGACAAATTGATATAGATATTCACATTAACACAGCGGAAGTCTTGAGAATATAAAATAATTATTACAAAGTACAATGTCAGAAAGTTCAAAAATAATATGCAGACGAAAGTGTACTAAAAGATCCACAGGCGAATCGAATAACAAATGATTACATAAAAGAATACTAGGCTTCTTGCATGGAGTTGCAAATTCTACTAAGCACCGGGCAGCTTCTAGCCTATTACGTACTTTGCAAACCTGCGCTTAGTCTTTTGAAAATACGTCAGTTTTCACTGATAAATACAAATAACCGACACATTTTGAAAATATTTCAATATCATTTTATATACCATTTGGTATATTAATTTTCATAAATAACTTGGGACAAACTATATCTCTTGTTACCAGTATTATATGTTTGTCAATACATATGGGGCCCGGAACTAAACTCCGATACATGATTAACCGACACACCACTTTATCCCCATATTGGGTAAAAAAATATTTTATCATATCATTAGCATCTGTCAGGTGTATGCCTACACCTTGTGCTTAGGTCGTGGTCACTTGCAATTAAGTGAGCCATGGATATTCAGGACACGGTCGCATTAACCCTCAATGTTTAAGTTATCAAGCATAACGGATTAAAATGTGTTATTTGGATTTTTGGACACATTGGTCATTGATCCCATACCTGACCAAGCGGTAATAATTTACCGTATCCCAAGCTCGTATAGGAAAAATATGTTAAGAGTATTTACCTAAGCTTAAATCTTGACAATCCAAAGATATATATAAGCACATCCGTTAAGTCAAAACAATTAAAAAGGTTGCAATTTACTGGACTTCCTTAGTCTGGAATGAATGGAATTATGATCCATTAGAATGTTAACGGGTCTTATTCAAGTTATATGACTTGGACCAGTTAACTAATAAATAAATCGATACGGTTCGCTAGATTAAGCGAAGACCGGATAGAATATGGTTTGTACCCTCACAAGTACCATGACTTGTATAATATGGGTCAAAAAATAATATATTCTGATTATAAATGATCTTGAAGGGATTTGACCCAATTCAGTTAACTTATATAATATAAGCTATACAAGTCAACCGTACGCGCATAGGCGGCATCGGGTGATCGGATGAGTCAATGTCAAGTTCATTATGCCAAAACATGTGTATTATATTACAAAATCAGTTTATAATCCATATTACATGTTCATTATGGTTTAAAATCATTTTATACGCAAAATGGCATAATCGGCATTTTTAAGGCATAATATAAGAAGTTGCATAAAACCCGACAATTGATTATGAATAAATGGTATAACCTCAGAGGGTTATTCCATACATTAATATGATCATAATATAACTTCAAATCAGTAGCTAACTTAGCTTAAACGGGTCAGAATCGAAAGTCAAAGCAGAAGTCAAACTGCTTGACTTTCGGTTGCGAACCGAGCTATAAGCAAGAAAAGACAGCTTGGACATGATATAACATGTCCTAATATGTTATACCAACTGATATAATATCAAAAATTGGTGTTTAGATGTTCATTTAACTTAATTTCCGAAAATCTGCATTTTTTACATTATTTTAATAAAACTTTGACCCGTCATTTGACCAACTTAACGTGATCTTCAGGAGGTGCCCTCATAGGGGATTATCACCTACCTTATTACGATCACGTAGCCATATTCGATTTGAACATTGGCTTGACCGAAATGGTCATAACCGAAAGTCAAAGGTAAAATTAATTTGCTTGACTCTCGGCTAATAACTTAGCCTAGAATGAAAAAGAACTAAGGAAGAACACTTACAAGTGTTCAAGGGGAAGATTAGACTTCAGTAGGAGGCCTCTATAAGCATAAGCAAGCTCCAATAGAAGAGAGAAAGAAAGATTGAAACGAGCAAGTTGAAATGGTGCATATGCACCTTTATTTATAGTTGCTCCAAGCTCACAAGATCATGCCAAGTGTTGGCAATGATTCTCAGGTGTTGATTAGTGTCAAATGAGGTGTAAGAACCAGAGAGAAGTGGCAAATTCGTGATATATGTGACATATGCAGCAGACTGCCAAGGCAGTCTTCACAAACTACCAGCACACTCCCTTACGGACCGTAAGGGTGATGGCATACGATCCGTAAGGAACTTCAGGCGCCCATGGTTTCAAATTCCTTATGGTCCGTAAGACAAGGTATCGCGGTCCGTAAGGGACTGCCAGGGATAATATCAATAATTGACTTACGGTCCATAAGGCATATGCCTCGCGGTCAGTAAGGATTACTCAGAAGCCATAATTTTGGCATTTTGTCACATTTGATCCCTCCACATCCGATCTTCCACAGTTTTACATATTTAGTCCCCCTCGTACAAATAAATTGGCATGTTTGAGAGTTGATTGGACACATGTTGTCATATGATTTGATATAAATTTCCGAGGTGTTACATTATGGTTCAATAAAAATGAAATCCATGGTTTCGATGCTTGATTTCTGGATGTAGAAACTCTAATTGATATGTTAGAAAAATTAGATGTAGTTTGGAGTCATGAATTTATATTGCATGAAAAGATATAACTACCAAGTTTGACAAATTAGTAAGGTAGAATGGAAAACATGTAGATTTGCTAACACAAATCTGAACAGAACTTGTGAATCTAAAAGCAAGGATGATTTTATTTAAAAATATAAAAGATGATACTATTTGAGAATTACAAAGAAAGTAGACATCTTTGATGATGAATTGAGGGTATGAGAGTTCATATAAGCGTAAAAAATGGTGAAATATATTTTATGCCCGCAAGGTGTTTGATTAAATGCCTAAACAAAAATAAAAGTGAATTTTTGAAAGATTTGACATGTTTACTTCATGAAATGATTTGTTAATAATCAAGAGTTAATTAGTGGGCACAAGTCTATGACAAACCTAGTTGGTTAATTGATTTATTATATATCATCATAATGACACATATGAGTTCGTTATGCCAAAGAATGGGTTAATCGACCAAATTTATATGGTTTGGTTTAGAATAATAACTTATGTGTTATAATTATTTGTGATTTTAAGTATCCTTTTAAATCTTAATATGGTAGTATTGACCCGTAACTTGTGGTTATACAAAATGGGTGATAACGAGTCAAATGAATGGTAATAAACCAATTGACAATTTTGGGGTAAAAAGAATGATTTAGAACACATGTTTAATGATGGATGGTGGATAAATACTTAGGTATTATTAGGTTCATCTTTGAACAATCCCTTTGATAGTGAAATACTGAAATGTGTGAACTAATCTTAGCCCTTAATTATCGATACACAAGTGTAAATCAATAGTAAGGATTTGATCATGATTTGATGATAAAAATACACTAGTGTATTTTACGATTTGATAATGTAAATCAATTGTCAGGATTTGTTCACTCAATTCACGAATACAAAAAGTTTCATTTTTGAATCGAAGTGACAAAAATGGCTAAACTCAGAGACCATTTTAGCATTATACCCTTATACAATTAGCAACTTAGGTTATGTCTCATTTGTTTAAAAGTCACACCCTTTATTTCATTTTACTCACACCCTTTTATTTTATTATATATATAAGACACAATGATTTTCAAAAAGTCACAACCCTTCCTAAATTTAACACACGTGTACACTTCACAATGCTATGGAAATTGGTTTTTGGCTTTATAAAAGGACACACCGTTTAACGGGTGATACTATCTACACCCCCCTATTACTTTCTACACCCCCCTCCTCTCACATACTTACAGGTGGGGCCTGCGTGGGACCGCCAGTTTTCCTCTCACAAGGGGGGGTGTAATCAGGAATTAGGGGGGGGGGGGGGGGTGCGTATAGAATTAGCCTTAACTTATTATAGTATTTCGGGAATGGTAATAAACTTTAATACACAACAGAAAGTCACAAGTTACTCACAATGCTTTTCGGAACCGACACACCTATCCTTTCAAATACTTTCTAAAATCTCTCTATAACCATTAACCAATGGGCCAAACTATCTACACATGAAGTGTGTAGATAGTCACCCAAAAAGGTGGTTTTTGTCCTTATATGCACATCCTGCAGTGTCGAACTGTGGCCAAAACGCGGCGTTTTGGTCCGGTTAACCAGACAAAGACTGATGGGTGTCTGACGGGTCTGTTGACCGGACCAAAACGCCGAGCTTTGGCAGCGTTTTGGTCCTGTCAACCAGACCGGGTGTCAGTCTTTTGTCTGGTTGACAGGACCAAAACGCGGCCAAAGCTCGGCGTTTTGGTCCAGTCAACAGACCCGTCAGACACCCGTCAGTCTTTTTCTGATTAACCGGACCAAAACGCCGCTTTTTGGCCACATTTATAAAGACAAAAAATACCTTTTTAGGTGGGTATATAGTGAAAAGAGTGTGCCAATAGGTACACCCTAACCAATATGCATAACCATTTCCACATTCACAACCAATAATTCCTTCCACTTTGTAGTTTTGAACATGATAGTCAACAGGGAAAACCAATGTTTTGACAGTGAAATTTGAAGATATAGATCGATGCACCTCCTTTTTTTATTGATATGATGTTTCCTATTTAATGATTCTAATTTTTTAATACTTTACCCCCCTCGCCAAGCCCCGGTTTCAATAATCATTCCAACTGTTTGTTTATTGTTACTCTCCACCGCCACCACACTACCGTTTCCTTTTTGTGGACGTCGCGACTACATTTACCCCATTCAACCGTCCTTCTCTTCGTCTTTCTCTTTGTCTACCGACGAAGATCAATACAGGTTATTTAATGTTTCCCTGTTTTTGTTAGTGTTCAAAGATCTTTCTAAAACTTTTTTATTGTCTTCAACATACATGCGATTAATCAATTTGCTTATGCGATGGTTTATTTGAATGCAATTTGCATAGGTGGTATGAAACAACTGGGTTTTAAAATTTTTATAAGTGGTACCAAGTAATTCGGATACTGTATGTTCGCATGTACTATATGTTTATCAAAAACCCATTTTAGGTTTTAATTCCTATGTGATTTTAATCGATATTTACACCGAACAAATGTTCATATGTACTACCAAGTAACTGGGTTTCTGTATGTTCGCATGTTTTTGAATTGTGCTAACTAATATTTTGACAATGAAAATTGTGTTTCAACGGAATGTTTTTGTATTCAATTTCCGTTTTTGAATTTGCATTTGCATATACAAATTGATTTTGGGGTAACATTATTTAAACAACGCAACTTGAACATCCCATGTTTTCCGGTTTAAATCGATGTTCAAAAGGAATAGTAAATCATCCACTTAAACATTTAAGACCTGGCCCATTTAAACGTATAACCCGAATTCGAAGACAGTAGATTAAGATGGTTAATGGGTTACCTTTCTGGAATTCCGGAGCACCCGAATAACCAGATCTAGAATTGCATTTGTAAATAAAATTAACTCGAGGTTAAATTTTTTTGCTTAATGTTGATGTTGTATGATCTGCTGTGTAGTTCAAGTTTGTTGTCTTGGATGTTAAGAGAACCAAACATGATCAATTATTTAACTTGGTACACTGATAAAGCATATCTACAAAACAATTTTATAGATTATGTATGGTTTTGATTAAGATTTAGCCAACACACGTTCACATATTCCACATTAAAGCATTAGCCAAACATGTATGCATATCATATCATAAAGTAAACCGAGCATGTTTTTTTAAACTGTATCTAATACTATAATATTGATCAACATCCCGCCGCAACGCGCGGGTTAGCGTCAATTCGTTTTCTACATTAACCAACTGTAAGATACAAATCGTTAACCACAAGATTTTTACAACTATGGCTGGATATAGGTACATGTCATTCTGCATACACCTAACATAGCTAAAAGTAGAGGTGTACAAATCGGTTTTTTATTTTTTTTATTTGGGGGGGGGGGGGGGGGGGGTGGATAACCGGTTCGGTTTCTGGTTTTTTTTAAACCTGTTCGGTTTTTAAACCGTTGAAAGGTTTCAACGATCAGTCTACAAACTGCCGGTTCGATTTAGGTGGAAACCGGTTTTTAAAAACCGATTAAAAAAACTGTTTCGGTTTTTTTTCGGGTTTCGATCCTAAAACCGGTTTTTTTTGTACACCTCTAGCTAAAAGCGCTTTATTATCAATATTAAAACCAACAAAACACTTGCGATATGGACACGAATTACCACCTTTAAAGGTGTTTCTGATCAGTATTATATCGTTTAAACTTTCTGATGCTAACTTGTTTTACTCTATTTATTAATCTAAAAGAATACATTTTGAATTTTTAATTACAGAAATCGCAAATACATAGGTGAAACAGGATCCAACCGTGTGTGTTCTAATAACCGCCAAAAAGACAATACGAATTAACTAACGGATTCCTCAAAAACCCTACTTCCATTCCCAAAATCAAAATCAGAGGCTGGCGTTATCCTTATTTTCAGAATATTCAATCGTTGCTCTTCAAAAGGTAAATAGAAAACCCTTCAATTTCAATTTTCCATCAAAGAAATTTACATTTTTCTAATTTCCACACACACTCTTTCATGAATCTACTTCATCTGTATAGGTTTTTCCTACCAAATTGTCGCAAGTTCACGAAGAAAAGAATCGGAATGTTCAATCCAATCACTTCTGTATTTAGGGGAGTGGGTCATGTAGTCGGAAGCATATTTGGTGGTTCAATTGATTTTCTTGCTGGCAAGTCTTGCAAGTATGCGTACCATGTGTTCGATAAAATGCCTCTTAGACATCTCTCATGGATTTTATTCTTAAATTCAAATGAATTGATTCATAATTTATGATTATTGTTGATCAGCTCTGTGTGCGGTCCAACATGGGATGTGGCATGTTACATCGAACATTTCTGCATCGAACATCTTCTGAAATTTTTCTGTGTTTCATTCTTGCTCTACATGGGTAAGTTACTTTGCCGAATGTTTTGTAATATTATAACCGTGCATACATACATACATATATAGGTATCAGTATCACTAATATCTTGTTTTGTTCTTCAACATGATTGTAGTTTTGCTATTGTTGTATTTCTTATACAAATTGAAGATATTTCACTGCTTTTTCAAGACAAGTTTCAAGATGATCGGGGCTGTTTTATCAACAATTTTCGCTTGCTGGGAGTATGGATGCAGTCTACTGTGTGGTATGTTGATGGCTGTTCATGAAAAGCGAAAGATGTACAAGCGAGATATTGAACTGGCAAACATGAATAGCATAAGCTATGAGGAAGACGAAGACTCAGATTCAGACTCAGACGAGGTGGCGAGTGTTTCTTACCATAGAGAACATTACAGGAGGAGACGGAGATCTTGGTCAGGAGACAACAGAAACGACTCTTTCAGACGGTCGTTAAAGGCTAGATCCCACCGGGTGCATGTAGGTGTTGATTTGGCTCGTTCCACAAAGAGAAAACATATTAAGGATGATGATGTTCGGGTTATTAGAACGTCAAGCTTTGCGAGGAAGGGGCCAAGTCACAAGAGATCAAGACATCACAGAAAGACACGATCCATGTAACATATTGTTTTTTTAGCATGCAATGTAACACACCTAGTTTTCTTTCCATATTATGTAAAGGTGATACAGTTTAATGTTATTTCTGACAATTTAACGTAACATACCAACATATAACTGGTTTTGACCATTTGATAAGCCTAGTTACAAGTATCAATGGGCCTTTAAAGCCCATTTTTTAGTTGGGCCGGAGCAGTGCAGGTAGGGCGGTAATCATTTAGACTTGTAACATACAAAAGAAGACACTGATTATAGATTTCCTTTTATCAACAACTGGATTATTGATGGTTTTTAGTTTCACCAAGATAAACAATCAAACAATTGGTTTTAACCTTTATAACACAACACTGAAACAAAGACCAACAATAGTAAGAACAAAAAAATGGCCAAGTTGTCTGTACAAAATACCAATGGCTAACAACACCTACACATATTGGATCAACTCTACAAATATCAATCACTAGTCTCTTAGAACCGATAGCCGAATTCACCGATACCATCGGCCCAAAACCGTCTGATAAACTTGTAATACTCTTCCTACTAAATGTTAGGATCAGCATCATGAATTTCCTAGCTTACCTCAAAAAATACAAGTCTTTGGGCAACATCGACCCGATTATACCAATCTTACCTGCTCATGAGCTTTTAAAGCATCACAAGTAAAACTCTCTAAAGCCTTAAAAATAGGAATTACACCACCTTGTAAACTACTTGAACCACCATTCCCAACTAACTTCATAGCCTCTTTATAATCCAGACTCACTCGGTCTTCAGAAGGAACCATTGACCCGTTTGTTTTATCAGGGCCATGATTTTGTCTTCTTCTCGCGAAATCCTTTGCATGATACTCTTTCTTCAGCATTAGCCTCTGCATATCATCTTGTCTCTCCAGCAGTTGCCGCAAATTTAAAGCAAAATTACGCATGGCTTTCGAGACTCGTTCTTGAGAAACGTTTTTAATTTCACGGTGCCAATCGTTGCATATTATAAAAATCGGTGGAGCTCCTATACGACCCGGGGAGTAAGGAATCTCACCATCGATGGTGACTTCTGGTTTGTGATCAATGCATTGTTGTAGCCACCCATTTAAGGAATCAACGTACGATTTCTGAGCATTAATCCAGTTATTAAAATGTTGAGCCCATGTTACAAGTCCTGCTTCAAGCTCAAGAGTGGTTCTCAGGCTTGAATCTCTTTCAAGACTTGTGTTTGCCCTTAAAGTACGACTTCTGCTTTCCATGATGGCTTCAAATTGCTTTCGGTGACATTTTACAATCGCTTGCCACATTCTTATTAGTCTGTGGAGCACACAATAAAATCAACCATTAGGGTTGTTATGTGACATAATAGCATAAACTGTTTTCATTAAAACAAAATCACCAAGTTCCCTTCCATTACTAAAAATAAATTCAGAAAAAAAGGGGACAAAAAAAGCAACCAGACTAGAGTCTTCTTTCATTAAAGGAAATGATCAAACATGTCAAATTCTCAAATAACTGGATTATACTGAAACATTATAATTTCGTAATCATATTTAAAAGAGTAAAATGCCATTTTCATCCCTGAGGTTTGGCCACTTTTGCGTCTTTGTCCAAAGGTTTGTTTTTTCGCATCTGAATCCAAAAGGTTTGAAATCTTGTCATTTTCATTCGACTCATTAACTCTATCCATTTTTAACGTTAAATCAGAGGTATTTTCGAATAAAGAAGGTTTATTTTAGTTGAAAAATGTCTAAAATAACGAAAATACCACTTACTTAACGTTAAAAAAATGGATGAAGTTAACGAGTTGGATGAAAATGGCAAGATTTCAAACCTTTTCATTCCAAATGCGAAAAAACAAACCTTTGGACAATAGTCGCAAAAGTGACCAAAACTCAGGGATGAAAATGGCATTTTACTCTATTTAAAAAGATAATGGGTTATATTTTCCAGGTCTATCCAACCCGATCCGTTGCCCAACCCGTGGACCCACCCATTTGCCATGTCTTTTGCGCATGAGTTCATGTGTAGATACCAAAATTAGGCTTACTATAAGATCTACATACCCATAGATCAACTCACTGACTTGCGGCTGCAGTTCTTGGTCCCTGACCTTGTGTATCTCACAAGATATGGCATCAATAGCTTTAACAGATACATTAAGTTTAGTCATTAATCTTCTTATAGAAGCCTGTGTAGCATCAATCTTACTAGACTCGGCTCCTTTTGCATCCAACTCATTCAATCTCTTGCACATTTTCTCATAAATCACCCTTAGCCTCTCTTCACCCTAAAACCAGACCAACCACCTGATGTATCAATTTCACATTACTAAAATCAAATCAAACCAAAACTGAACGACTAAGGTACTAAACAGAAAATCATAGTCACTATTAGCCAAATGTTTTTATAAGTACGCATCAAAAGTTTTTTATGTAGAACTAGTGAGACGAATATGACTGTATTACCTTTACTTCCTTGTATAATTTCTTCTCCCATACATACAGCTTCTCCAAAGTGGAAGAAAGATTAACGGGGGGCCTAACATCCTGAACTGGATCCACATTATAGGATCCTGCTAATTTTGTTACTCGAGAATTTTGTGTTACGGATTGTACTGGATGATCTGAAGATGCCAAAGACGGTGCCAATGGATAGAGAATCTTCGATAAGATCACTGCAAAATGACACACAAAAGTGAAAAGAAAGCATTGTATGTTATATGTATTCAGGTGACAAAAATTAAATTTTATTCACCCTTAAGAACTGCAAACTTTGATTGATAAGGCAACTTCCCGGCCTCAAGCATTAAGGCGACCTCTTTTCCATAACCAAAAGCGACCTCAAATTCATCTTTAATTTCATTAACTACTTCATGCAGATCCCGAGAACCATGAGGAGATAACGTTGTCAAGCTACTAATAATTGAGGATTCTAACTCTTGATTAGACCCTTCCTCCATATCAAAATGTACCCCCTTTTTACCCTCAGGGACATCCTCCATGCTTTGTGAAACAACCGTCTCCGAGCTATGTTTATCTACTTCGGTGTTGACAGAATGCGCTCCTTCCTTATTTTCAAATGGTACTGAATTTGAAGTGGATTCGACATGTGCTGCCTTTGTAGTGCGTTTACTTTTTACTGGTGGCATTCTTCTAGAACTGTTGTCGGTGCTAGTAGAAGGTTCCGTCCATGAACCACCTTCAAAATCTTCTTTTTGTTCGTCTGGATTTCTCTTTCTACTAAATGTCTTCTTCTTTACAACCTCTTCGATGTGAGACTCTGTTTCGGTTTCTTCTTCCAAATCAGGGATCCCCTCCCTCTCTCTCACTTCATTAGAATCCGGACTACTAGCCATCGATTCGTACCCATACCCGTATCCATATCCAAACCCGTGGTGTTCGTTATCATAAGCATCAAAAAAGCTAAAATAATCAGATACCGTGGCTGCAGGAGGAGGAGGCGGAGGAGGACTTTTCGGTTTCTTCGGTTCTTGGGCAGGCGGTGCTCCCCCGCCATAAGAAAACCCATATCCATATCCACTTCCATACGGATCATAATGCGGTGGATCAACCCATCCACTTGTTTCTTGAAACCCCCGTGCTTCCTCTTGGTGAATCACCGTGTGGCTAGCCGGGGCGGATTTTTTCATATAAGAAACATAGTGATTTGAATTCGAATACACGTTCCCACCATACCCATTGTAAGAATCAAAATTCTCTTGATATCCTCCCCAAGGAGGTTGAAACTGCGATGCAGATGGGTTCACGACATACGGATCACCCTCACCCTGACCCCAACTAGATTGGTTTGGACCCCAATAAGGTTGATATTGAAATTCAGACGGGTTCACACCATAAGGCTCACCCCATGGAGGCTGATACGGCATCGGTCCTCCGTTAATCTCATACGGATGACCCCAATTGGTTGCAGAAGGCTGTGGCCCTCTGTTAACCACAGCAGGCTCATTAAAATCCATGTTGTTATACTCATGTGGTGGATTAATATTCGAAAATGGCGGTGGATTATCACCATAATGTACATGCCCATGTCCATCTAAATCCGAATCCGAACCCGAATCAGATTCAGAGTCAGAACCCTCATCATCAATTATATGAATATGCGAAACCGAACCCGAAGACAATGACCCATTATTCTTACCCTTACTCTTACCATCAGAAGGCAATGTAAGCACAGGCGAAGCCGATAAAGGCGGTGAAGGGATGACAAGCTGTTCATCAACAAATCTAGAAAGTGCATAACCAATATCTTTCAAAGAATGAAAGTAAGCCAGATGTGAAGAAGACAGATCATACCGGTAATCCGCAGCAGACTTAATCAATCTCTTTCTCTCTCTACAACGTATCACCAATGGAAGATCATCCACTTTGGAAGGTCTGCAGCCCATTGAAGTTCCACACTCACACTCGCCCTAACCCTAACCCTAATTCTTGTTTCATCATCTTCTATTTTTGCTGCACATGAACTGAAACTACACACTGTAAATCCATCTCAGAACCATCCACATCCAGATCTACAAAATGTCTACAGTTATAAGGTGGCAATGGCATGCATTAATGTGGAGTGAAGAAGTGTTGAAATCTAGAGAGAAGAAAATGAAAATTGGGATTGAAGAGATGTGAAAATGTTAATTAATTGAAGGAGGCAAAATAATAATAATAATAATGAAAAGAATAAAATAATGGAGGTGAAATGGAGTAATAATGGCATGTGTTCCCACAGAGATTTGTAGAAGAAGAAGAAGATGACGATGATGATGCATGTGTATCGAAATTGGAGTGAGATTTTTGAATTAAAATTTGGAAATGTTGTCAGGGGGAAGGTGGAATCCGGCATGCATAACGGAGGAGGATGTGATATATATAATATATATTATATATATATATTATGTGTGTATTGTATTGTATATATTGCAGGTGTAATGATGGTTTCTTGAGGTGCGCATGGCTTCTTCTTCTTCTTCTTTTTGGTTTCTGGGGGTATTTAACCGGGAATACTTTAACTTTTACTCGCCTTTCCACATAAAGTTGTTGCTCTTTTTATAACCAAATATTCTTTTACTTCCAATCATCTTTTACAAATTTTTACTTTATAATGTTGTAACTACTATTACTTTAATTAGTAAGATCACCAGTAGAGGGTCGTGATCCGGCGTTTTTATCCTTCCAAAAACGCCCCAAAACGCCCTTCCCTCACATCTTTCGGCGTGATCCGGCGTGTTTTCGAAAAAAAACCACATGAGCGTGTTTTGAATAACGCTAAAATGGTATTATATGAAGGTTTTCTGCCAATAGCATTTTTGAAGGTTTTTTTTATTGGGTAAATTACACTTTTCGTCCTTTATGTATGTATTGGATTACAATGAATGTTCTTTAACTTCAATAATTACAGTCACAATCATTTTTTCCTTAAAACCATTACACCCTTGGTCCTAAAATGGTATTATATGAAGGTTTTGAATAACGCTAAAATGGTATTATATGAAGGTTTTTGGCCAATAGCATTTTTTGAAGGTTTTTTTTTATTTAATTATATTTATACCCCCTTTTAACATAATGTCTCATAACCCACATCCCCACTACAACCCTTTTAACATAATGCCCCATAATGCCCCTTTGCTGTCCGGACCGCCACATGGCGCAAAACGCCCTAGGATGGAGGCATTATCTTCCTCTTCCACTACACATGGTCTAAGGCTAGGGGTATGGTTGATGGACCATCCTTGAGGATGATCCGCCACGTAGGCGCCACGTCATCATCCTCCTAAGAATGGTCCATCCTCCAAAACTAGAGGGCATGGTAAGTTGGTCCTAGTCATCATCCTCCACCACTTTTATGTTTTTTTTTTGTTTTTTTTAATCTTCAACTTTTTTTAACATTTAACAAATAAAGTAACAAAATATTTTCATTAATATTAAAAAACATTACATAAACTTAAAAAAAAAATTAAAAAAAAACATAAACTTAAAAAAAAAATAAACTTAAAAATATCCTAATATATTAAAAGAAGCAACTAGTCTTCGTCTTCCATGTCGTGGTCGGGTTCGTTTTGAGCGTTGTTCCAAATGTACTCCACCAAGTCCGCTTGTAGGTTATGATGTGTGTACTCGTTACGTAGAGCGAACATGTTCAAATCTTGTTGTTCCGCACTAACTGGAACAGAATTTCCAGTTGACGCGTCTTCGTCGTACTCGCATATCGCTCTACCTTCGTCTTCAATGACCATGTTATGAAGGATGATACAAGCGTACATAATGTGTCGTAACCTCTTTGGTGTTTGCGAATGTGCTGGATGTTCAATGATGTGCCATTTTTTTTGTAGAACACCAAAAGCCCGTTCAATATCTTTTCTCGCACCCTCTTGAAACTTCGCAAACTTTTTTCTTTTGCCGTCTGTCGGGTGCGGAATAGTTTTAACGATTGTCGAGTACTTTGGGTATATCCCATCGCCTAGGTAGTAACCTCGCCTGTATTCCACCCCCGAAACTGTAAAGCTTGTGTCTGGACCTGTACCCGCCACTACATCCTCAAATATCGGTGACTGGTATATGATGTTAAGGTCATTGAGCAAACCGGGTAGACCAAAAAAAGCATGCCAGATCCAGAGATCCTGTGACGCAACCGCCTCTAGAATAATAGTCGGATGTCCATGATCTCCCCTAGTATACTGACCTTGCCATTGCACTGGGCAGTTCTGCCACGACCAGTGCATGCAATCAATGCTCCCGAGCATTCCTGGGAAACCATGTCTCTGTTCGTGTGCTTGATATAATTTTTGAACGTCGTTTGCGTTCGGTTTCCGCAGGTATCGCTTGCTATACAATTTGACAACCCATTCGCAAAACTTGTGCAAACATCGACGTGCAGTTCTTTCAGACATCCTAATATACTCGTCTAATGCATCGGGTGCGTAACCGTACGCAAGTTGGCGAATGGCCGACGTGCATTTTTGTAAATTACTGAAACCCCTTAGCCCCCTAGCGTCGTTCCGCAATGTAAAAAACGGATCTGACTGGGCCATGTCTCCTGCAATACGTAAAAACAGTGGACGACTCATGCGGAACCGACGTCGGAAAATCTCGGCTGGGTACACGGGTTCGTCGGCAAAATAATCGGCTAGTAGTTTAGCGTGGCCGGCTATAAATTTAAAACGAAACATAAATGAAATTAATTATAAAATACATTTTCAAATTTATATAAAACATAAGGAAAAAAAAGTAAAATACCTTCTTGGTCTCGGTTATATTTTGCTCGCCTAGTTAGCCGTTGGGACGACCCTTGATCAGCCGCCATGAAGACTTGAGCCGCGTTCATAATCATGTTGTGCATAATATCATCCTCTTCCGAAGATGATGAATACCACGCAGACGAAGCCGATGAAGACATAGAAGAAATTGAAGAAATGGAAGACATGGGTGAAGCCATGATAATTTTTGAAATGGGGTGGTAGCGGGTAAAAAAATAGATGAGTTTTTTTATAAAAAGGGAAGATGGTTATAAAATGTGAGAGAGATGTGAGATTGTAGTTGGTGAAAAGTTGTGAAAAAATGAGTAAAAGGGGTGAGTATTTATAAAAATGGAAGTGAAATGGGGTGTTTTTTGAATTATAACCGTTAGTTTTTAAATAATTAAAATTCTGAATTTAATTTTTTTTTCAAACGGTCAAAACACATCGGTCCCCACACCTTTTTTGTCATTTAGCGAGCGTCTTAAACGTCGGAACTCGGACGTTGGCGACGGGACGGGAGGGGGGGGGGGGGCGGCACGGTGTGCCCAGCGGCGCCGGACCAAGACGACCCGGGGACGGGTGCCATACCGAGTAGCCTAAGCTTAGGGTATCCGGGGCACCAAGCGGGGACCTCATCGGTGACCACCTTCCCCGATCGGGAACACCGCCGCCATCGGTGCGGGGACCCGATTCGGGGGGTAGTTTCGGCACATGTCCACCGGTTTGAATTTGGCACGATAATTGAGGAACGGCTATATTTGAACGGTCATAAACAAAAAAAAATCATTTTTTATACAAATATAAATAACCACACCCACTTATTTACACTCTCATCAAACCACACCACAACTTTACTTGTTTTTTATACTCTCAAACCACATCCACTTCAAAAAAATTTTATATTCTCAAACCACACCCACTTCTCAAACCGAGCAATGGAGAACCAACCCCGCGAAGCCAAGAAAAAAACTAAGGGACGAGGCAAACAACCGTCTCGTGGTGGTTCGAGCGGTGCAAGTGCACAATCACAACCCCCTTTCGGATATACTCCACAACCCCCGTTTTTTTTCCAACAACCTTCACACCCCTCCTTTTTCAACACCCAAGCAACCAACCTTCAACCCAATTTCGGCTATGGTTTTCAAAATTTGTTATCAATGGATGTTCCTCCTCAATCCCCCGCCTTCGACCCATATGGTTTTCGTTCCCCACAACTTCCATCTGTCCAAGAAAATGTTGAACGTCCTCTACCTGTTTGGGAAACATTCATCAAGCCGCACGACGATGCTCCGCCAAGTATGTTGCCGTTCATCCTCGCCCGAAAACGCGACATCGCTAACAAGTACGGGTGGCCGTGCGATTTCTAAAATTTTTATTTTCTAGTTTTAATGTAATTTTTATTTTCTAGTTTGAATGTAATTTTAATTTTCTAGTTTGAATTTAATTTTTATTTTTATTTTCTACTTTGAAATGTCTTTTGTTAAATTTTATTTAATTTTTATTAATATTTTTTTATAAACATGCATAATTAAAACAAATAAAAAAAAAAAACCAAGTCCCCTAATAGGGGAGTGCTGCCATCAAAATGGGGTGTTAGGGGAATTTAAGAGGAGAGTTGACGTGGCACTAGCTGGTTGGTGGTGCGTAAGAGAGGGGACTCCCCTCTTAGGGGAGTGCCCCTCTCACCCTTATGTCTTAATTGGTCCAATCATTTTGCATATTTTTTTTAACGGCCAACATAAGAATTTTATTAACTTCTAGCCAGCGGCTAGCACCAATCATACAAACTCCAATTACAACATTCTACCAAACTGATACATCTAGACAAACAAACCTGACATAAAATTCTGATTTAAAACACATCAAAGTTACGCCATTGCTCCCAGGTCAGCTCCGAACTCTTGGATCGATGCTTTATCCATAGAAAATTCTTTGCCTTGATCTCTTCAACAGTGTTGCTAATCGTCTTAGCTCTCCCCAAAAACATTAGCTCATTTCTCATGCTCCATATACTCTAAATAGTTACTAAATAAACAGCGTGAAATGCCTTTCTCATGCTCCATATACTCCAATCATCTTGCATATTAATTTGTAGAATTGTAGTATTTTTATAGCATAATACAACAATTGTACCCAGTAAAATCTCACTCATAATCAGACTATTAGACCAGACGGTATAGGGGCCGGCTGAGGCCCGGCGCCGGTCCCCCACACCGCCCCCCACTCCTCCGGCTCGTCCCATCCGTCTCCCACTCGCCGGTCTTGACGGGCCTCCTTCTCTCACATATACCTATACATACATATATAGATATAAAATGGTTCATCCTCCACCCCCTAGGTCCATCCTCTTTAAGCAACTCCTACGTGGCGGTGACGTGGCGGCCCATACCCTTGTGGATGAGGCTCTCCATACCCACTAGTCTTAGTAGAGATTGACGAGAGTAAGATTTAGACAATTATTACCTCTACCAAAGTGGATAGAAGAGTTACTTTTAGTGAGACCCTACATCACTAAAGTAATATTCAACCATAAAGTAATAAAACATACGTAGCTACTCAAAAACCGCCAATCCATAAAATATAGTCTAAAAGTGAATAATATGGACAAATAACACAAAATGTGGGCACGTAGAGCAACGAAATTTCGAGAACGAAATTTATTGCAAGTTTGTAATGCCTATTACTTCAATTAGTTGGTCATTTATTTTAATTGGTCCAATGCATGTTAATTTATAGTACAGTTTTGGTTTAATTAAAACAATTAACTCATACTCACTAAACCTATAAGCCTACTTCTAAAGGTATTTCGGTTACATGCATCAGGGATAATGGCAGGAAATTAAGTAAGCTGGACCGTTTTTTGGTCTGTTCAGAGTTTTTTAACGCCTGGCCTTTGGCGTGTGCTAGGGTGCTTCCCGGGAGGCACTCGGATCAATGTCCAATTATTTTGGAGGTTGTCGATCATAACTTTGGTCCTAAACCGTTCAGGATTTTTAGTTCATGGATCGGGCAACCAGGCTTCGAGGAAGCGGTGATCGAGGCCTCTAATAGTTTTGTCTCGGTTGGTTCCCCGGATACGTATCTCACTGCCAAGTTTGCCCACATTAGAGCTAGGTTAAAGACATGGAGGGATGATTTCTTAGCAAAAGAAAAGGAAAATGTGAAAGTGGCTTTAGCTGAATTGGAGGCCCTTGAGATTGAGATGGAGAATAGGGATCTCACCGAGGAAGAAGAGTGGATCATGGCTGAAAATCAGAAAGTAGTTAAAGAAGTGGATTTTAGAAAGAATGCCGACCTTAGACAAAGATCGTACTTGAAGTGGGCTTTAGATGGGGATGAAAATTCAAAATTTTTTCACGCCATGGTTAATAATAGGAAAGCCGTCAATGCAATCCACGGCCTCACCATTAACGGCGAATGGTGTACCAAACCTAAGTTAATTAAGAAACAGGTTCTCAAGTTTTTCCGAGACAAGTTTAAAGAGAGTGTGTCGAATAGACCGGAGATGGTGTGTCAGAACATTAAAAGGATTTCCGAGGCAAATAAGAATTTTCTGATTGAGCCTTTCAGTGAACGCGAAATAAAAGAGGCTGTTTTTGATTGTGGGGATGAGAAGGCCCCGGGTCCTGACGGGATGAATTTCCGTTTCATTAAACACTTTTGGAACATTTTTAAGGAGGATTTTAGGCAGATTTTCGACATGTTCCATAACTCGGGCGTTATTAACCTAGGAAGTGGGGCATCCTTTATTACTCTTGTCCCTAAAGTCAAAGATCCGGTTTCCCTGAACAATTACAGGCCTATAAATTTGGTGGGAGCGACTAGTAAGGTGATTTCGAAGGTCCTAGCCAACCGTTTGAAGTTGGTTCTTGATGAAGTTATATCCGATACTCAGTCGGCTTTTCTCAAAGGAAGATACATTTTGGATGGCCCACTTATTGTTAACGAATTAATTTCTTGGATTAAAAAGAAGAAATCTAAGGCGTTTTTCTTAAAAATCGACTTCGAAAAAGCGTATGACAATGTAAGTTGGGATTTTGTTGTGAGTATTCTCCAACAAATGGGCTTCCATAATAAATGGTGTTCTTGGGTTATGGGGATTCTTAAATCGGCGAGTTCTTCGGTTTTAGTTAACGGTTCGCCGACTTTCACATTTAGATGTGAGAAAGGAATGAGACAAGGCGACCCTCTTTCGCCGTTTTTATTCTTGGTTGTCATGGAGGCATTGTCTAGTATGTTTAGCTCTGCTAAAGAAGCCGAGGTTATAAAAGGGATTCCCTCCCCTAATAATGGGCCTGTTCTGTCTCATCTCCTTTTTGCGGATGACGCTATTGTGATGGGAGATTGGTCTAGAGCCGAATTATCTAACATTGTGAGAATTTTGCGCGTTTTTCATCTATGCTCAGGTCTTAAAATTAATCTTGACAAGTCAAATTTGTATGGTATTGGAGTTGGCATGGAAGAAACTGGGGAATTGGCTAACGTGGTGGGATGTAAGCCGGACAGTTTGCCTTTCAAATATCTTGGTCTTAAGGTTGGAGCTAATATGAACCGGATTTCTAATTGGAATCCGGTTTTAGATATCTTTCGGGCGCGTCTGTCTAAATGGAAGTCGAATCTTCTCTCTATCGGGGGAAGGGTGGTCCTAATTAAATCGGTATTGGAGAGCCTTCCGACGTATTACTTTTCTCTCTATAAAGCTCCTAAGAAGATTATCTCAGATTTGGAATCGATGATTAAAAGATTTTTGTGGGGAGGGTCGTCGGAAGAAAAGAAGATGCATTGGGTTGCTTGGGATACGGTAACTCGTAAAATAAAAGATGGAGGATTGGGTCTAAATAAGCTTGAAATGGCGAATACGTCTCTTTTGTTTAAATGGGGATGGAGATTCAAAACGGAAGGATATAGCCTTTGGAAAAAAATCATCGGAGCGATTCATTCAAATAGAAGGGGGTGGGAATCTATTCCTTTTAAAAAATCTCATTCTGGAGTTTGGAATAACATAGCAAAAATTTTTGTCTATACCAAGGTGGCTGCTCAGCCAATAAAAGACTTCTTGAAAGGGAATATTGGTAACGGTGTAGATGTAGCTTTTTGGCTCGACTCCTGGGTGTTGAACGAACCGCTTAAGAAAGTGTTTCCAGATCTTTTCAGAGCAGAATCTGATAAACGATGTGCGGTTGCTGAAAGAATCAAAGTTATTCAAGGTGAAACTTCATTTACTTGGAGCTGGAACTCGTTTTTTTTAGCAGAAGGTTTGGACAGCCGTCTTAATCTGCTGTTAGGCGCGCTCGCTGGGATCCAGATCACTTCCGGTCAATATGGTTGGAAGTGGACTGCTGAATCTGATGGGTGTTTCTCGGTAAAAAGCGTTAAAAGGCTGCTGAAAACGGATATCGCTGCGAATAGTCGGCACGTTGTGGAATGGTGTAAATGGCTTCCTTCCAAAGTTAACATCTATGTTTGGAGGATGGAACTAAATAGAATTCCTACGGCTGAGGCATTGATGCTCCGAAATATTGCTGTTAGTGATCCGTTGTGTCCGTTTTGTAGTTCAGATACAGAGACCGCGGACCACTTGTTCATCGCTTGTTTTATTGCGTCTACGGTATGGAATGGAGTTAGTTCATGGTGCAAGATACCTCAAATTTTCGCGTTTTCTCTTCATGATCTTCTTAGTATTTATACCGGTTTAGATGTGTCGGAGAAAAAGAAGGAGGCGGTTCAAGGTATCATTATGGTCTCATGTTGGAGCCTGTGGCGAGCCAGGAATAAGCTCAAGTTTTCGAACGTCCCGGTCAAGATAGAAGGTATTTTAAGTGAAATAAAGGCTTTAAGTTTTTTATGGTTTTCTAATAGATCGAAATTCAAAGGGATAGAATGGAAGGATTGGTGCTCTTTTGTAAATTTGTAATTTGTTTGTAGTGTTTGTTTCGTCGGCCCGGCTTGGGTCGTCGTTGTTGTGAATGAAATATTACCTTTCAAAAAAAAAAAAAGGTATTTCGGTGTTCACACGAGATCTGAACTCCTAACCAATTTAAAAATAACATTATTTTGATAAAAATAGAAACAAAGAACAAAACAAAGTTTTTTTTTTTTTTTTTTTTTTGAAATGTAACTTTTATAGACACCGAGACCGCACCAAAACAGGCCAGCTCACCAAAACAAACTACAACATATATGACGAGGTATGACCCGGATCGGCCAACCCGACCCGGTCATTACCTATTATTTTATTATAAGTAATTAATTATAAACATTTATTCTAGAATGTTCTATTCTGAATGGATAAATCACGTAACCGAATCCCCATTCTTTTGGGAAGATCATGTAAATCCCTAATTTATCGGAGCCCATCCCAAGTTAGGGGAAACCCTAATGGTAAACTATAAATAGGGGTAAACATCTAAGGTAAGATTATATTGCTCTCGTTTACCTTTCTCTTCTCTACTCACTTATATTTTCTCCCGAACTGAGACTTATTCTCACGCCGGAGGGTGGTTACAGGAACAACCCCATTCCTGTAACGAGTCCTAACGGTGTTCTGTTTTGCAGTGAGCAGTTCGGATCGCCAAGAGTTGAAGTCCTAGTTGGATACTACCGTGAAGGTCAGTGTTTCTTCATTGGCGCCATCCGTGGGACCCATCAGTAGCAACAACAAGACTGAACCCAATGGCAAGCGATCAGAACGTAGCAGTAACACCAAGGCAGGCGATGTTAACTAGCAATCCGTTGTTAGAAACAAGCCCTGTCATCTCCATGCCAGCCTCACCGGTTGTGACCAGGTCTCTCGACTTGGAATTCGAAGCAGAAGGGCCCCCACCAGGTTTTACTGGCACTACTGCTGCTTCTTCTGGGACGACGGCAGCAAACCTGTTTTCGTACACCTCTCTACGACTCCAATCAGTTGGACCAATCACAACAGGCGTGAATGTTTTCGCCTCAGCAACAACCTCCAGTGCACAGACCATACGTCATAGCACTACGACAGTCATCACGTCGGCTAATCCAAGCACCGTCATACCGCAGGTGGGCACGCCTCAATACTATCAACATTCGGTCACTTACGCCATGCCACCTCTGTACTCAGCAGCACTAACAGCTGCCTTATCCACACCACCCCATCAACCAGTGGTCATGCCAGCGGGAATCTTGAACGCCCCAGTTACATCGGGAAATCAGGCTTACTTTCCCGGGTATTATTTTGCACCCCCATACGGGTACCTCCCCCAATACAATACTCCAACGTACACTCCCCAGGGGGGCCACCAGGTTACTCTCAACAAACGCCATACGCCGCTTATATGCCGCCTTGGTGGACTTTCTCAACGTCACAACCTGTTTACAGTCAGACCCCGCCAACGGCGGAACCCGCGTATAACAGGGGAAACACGTCTAGGCCTTGTTTTTCTCCAGGAAGAGGCCCCAACTCAACACTAAACATTACCCCGACTCAACCCCCTGTCACCCAGGGTATCAGCCATGGTGGGGTAACCCCCCCGGTACAACCCATCAATGTCGAAGAAGACGAATTTACCAGACCCTACAAGCCAGTGGATGCTACTTTCAAATCCAAGTTTACCAGAAGAATAGCATAAGCCCCTATCAAGGAAAATCCCAAGATGCCTCAGACTGTAGGCAAATATGATGGGCTAGGCGATCCTGACGACCATCTCAACCTATTCAAAAGCGCTGGGGAAGTCGCCTGTTGGCCTATGCCCCTTTGGTGCAAGATGTTTGTCCAAACGCTGGTAGGCGTGGCTCGGGTCTGGTGGGATAGTTTACCCACTAGGGAGATTGACAGTTTTGAAGATCTAGAGGCTAAGTTCATCTTACAATTCAGCCAACAGCGCAGGCACACTAAAGATCGAAACGAGCTCCTTCACATCCGCCGGCGAGATAATGAAACGGTGGAAACTTTCATCGTTAGATTCAATAAAGAGAGCCTGGAAATCCCAGGTGTCACAAATGATCTAGCGTGTGGAGCTTTCCTATAAGGAGTAAATGATGACGAGCTATTAAGAACACTTCACGGAAGAGATGGTGTGCCTCCCACCACCGACGAAATCCTGAGGATAGCTAAGGTGTACGTTATACAAGAAAAGGCCGTAGCCGCCAGTCACGCGGCCAATAGGAAAAAGGAGGATCAGAAAAGCCAAGAAGATAGAGAACAACAAGTTTCTAAAAGTAAAGGAAGAGGAGACCGATACCAAAGAGGTGATAGGACGGATTCGCGGTATGATAGGGCTAGAAATACCTACACAAGGAATGAACCCTCTAAGCGGCGATCCGATTACCCTAACCTGAGCAAGACGCCAGCAGAGATCCTAGCTTCAGAGAACCTCAAGTTTAACCCTCCAAAGCCGCTAAAAGACAACCCTAACAAAGATACAAGCAAATATTGTGAGTACCACAAAGGAAGCGACCACGACACTAATGACTGTTTCTAGCTAAAGAAGCAGATTGAATACTTCGTGAAAGCGGGTAAATTGGCACACCTAGTGAGAGATATCAAACAGGGCCCGCTACCCGTCAAAGAAGAAAACGACAAGGCGGCGGGTAAGAGGCCGCGAGAGCTAAACATGGTACATGCGGATAAGGGAAAAGGGGCCAAACGGAGTTTATCCACGCTCGAACCCTGGATGCTAGCAACTATGACAATCGAGCCTTGTGTGGAAGATTTGCACCTCACTACGGACGCCTTGATCATATCCGCTGCGGTGGGTGATTATCATACGAGGAGGATCCTGGTAGATACCGGGAGCTCAGAAGATATTATCTATGAACATTGTTTCAATAGAATGCAACCGGAAGATGGAAGACTGCTTGAGTCAGTACACGTCCCCATAAAAGGGTTCACAGGGGAAAAGGTGGACCCTATCGGCCAAATTACTTTCCCAGTCACATTTGGACAAGCCCCCCGGGAAAGAACCATACTCCATACATTCCTTGTGGTACGCGCTGAATCCTACCATAATGTAATCATTGGAAGGTTCACCCTGGGGAAATTGGATGCCATCGTGTCAACGGCACGGGGTTTCATGAAATTTCCCACCCCGCGAGGCATTGCTACAGTATTTCGAGATAGGGTGGGAGAGATATTGGACACTAAAAGATGCCGACAGGGCCCACCGGCGCCATCGGCCCGGAAAGGTGGGTATTAAGCACACGCCATCCGGATCAGACAGTGACAATAGGGGACAACCTCTCTCCGGAAGTCAAAAGTAACTTGAAACAACTACTGAGAAGAAATGTCGATATCTTTGCTTTCGAGCATTCCGACATGACTGGGATACCCCGGGAAAGGGCGGAGCACAAGCTAGCGACACTCCCAGGCATTAAACCCGTCGCCCAGGGCAAAAGCAGTATGGCTCCTGATCGAAAAGCAGCGGTAGTCAAAGAAGTACGAAAGCTGGAATACTTAGAGAAACAAAGTACCACACATGGGTATCAAACCCCATGATGGTTAAGAAGCCAGATGGCACATGGCGGATGTGCATAGACTTTAAAGATCTGAATAAAGCATGCCCCAAAGATGCTTACCCGCTACCGGAGATGGATTTCAAAGTTGATTCCCTGGTCCCTTATAGGTACAAGTGCTTCTTAGATGCCTATAAGGGTTACCACCAAATTAAAATGTCCAAAGACGATGAAGAGAAAACGGTGTTTCATACTGATGTGGGAATCTTTTATTATACCAAAATGCCTTTTGGACTGCGAAACACCGAAGCTACTTATCAGCGGCTCATGGATAAAGCTTTCGAAAAACAAATCGGCAGAAACTTAGAAGTATATGTTGACGATTTAGTAATCAAGAGCAGGGAAGAAAAACAAATACTTATTGACATTTAAGAAACTTTCCAAACGCTCAGAGAATACAATATCAAGCTCAACCCCAAAAAGTGTTCATTTAGGGTAGAAGAAGGAAAGTTCTTGGGGGTAGTAGTCACCAGGGATGGTTTTAAAGCTAATCCGGAAAAGGTAGCCACCATAACGCGGATGCCCTCCCCCAGAACTTTGAAAGAAGCACAAGCACTAAACGGGTGTTTAGTGGCTATAAACAGATTCCTGGCAAGGCACGCTGAGAGGTCTTTGCCATTCATAAAAATACTAAAGGATTGCCTCAACAAGAAAAACTTCAAATGGACCACCGAAGCAGAAGAAGCCCTGCAAGACATGAAGCGTTTCATCGAGAAACTACCCATGTTAACTGCGCCATACCCGGAATAACTACTAAAAATGTACTTGGCAGCGGCTCATAACGCTGTAAGCGCAATTTTGATGGTGGAAAGGGATGGGAAACAAGCGCCCATTTACTACATTAGCCGAGTGTTAGCGGGACCTGAAACACGGTATCCAACTCTCGAAAAGTTGGTACTTGCCCTGGTTCACGCTACCCGGCGACTACGAAGATATTTTTAAGGGCACCGCGTACAGGTTTTAACAAACTATCCATTACAGCAAATTTTGCACAAGCCAGAGATTTCCGGGAGATTGGCTAAATGGGCAATCGAGTTGGGAGCTTTGGATATCGAGTATCGAAAGCGAACAACAGTTAAAGGCCAGGTGATCGCCGATTTCTTGGCCGAAATTCCTGATGGAGAAACTATACAGGATCCCGCTATTCGGGATATCCCGAAAACCAGTACAGCTAGACAAACCTGGAAACTTTACACAGATGGATCATCCAGCAAAAAAGGATCCGGGGCAGGCCTGATGTTGATAAGCCCTGACGAAATAAGGTTGATGTACGCCTTACGTTTTGATTTTGAATGCTCCAACAATGAAGCAGAATATGAGGCGCTACTCGCGGGCTTGAGGATGGCCCGATCTATGGGAGCTACACGAGTGGACGCGTACGTTGATTCCTTACTAGTTAATAATCAAGTAAACGAAACTTACGAGGACAAAGACGAATCGATGACGAAGTATCTGGCTAAAACGAAGGAGCTCATAGCCTCCTTTGACAACGTCACGCTTAATCACGTCCACATAGGAAAAAACCAAATAGCAGATGCTTTGAGCAAACTTGTTACTTCGGGGATGCAAAGAGAAGTAAAAGTGGAAACTTTGAAAATGCCCTCCATTGAACCTCGGGATGTCTCCGCCATTACAGCGGAAGAACCTTGTTGGTATACTCCCATACTAAAATTCCTTACAAAGGGGGAACTACCCCCTGCCAGAGGCAAAGCTCAAAAGATACAAACTAAAGTGCAGCATGAAGTAAACAACGACGTCCTGTACCGAAAGTCATATCTGGGACCACTGCTTCGATGTGTATACCCAGCGGAAGCTAAGTACCTAATTCAAGAAATACATGCGGGTATATGTGGCATCCACGCTGGACCACGGGCAGTAGTCGCCAAAATTCACAACGCCAGATATTATTGGCCCGGTATGCACGAGGACGCAGTAGAATAACTCAGAAGGTGTCACAGTTGCCAAAAATTTGCTCCTCAAACACTCCGTCCCAAGAACAACTTAATCCCGGTCACGGCGGCCTGGCCTTTCCAGAAATGGGTAGTGGACATTGTGGAGCCATTTCCGATGGCCACCGGGAAGCTAAAATACCTTATTATAGCAATTGATTATTTCACCAAGTGGGTTGAAGCCAAACCCCTAGCCAAAATAACCGCGGAGAATGCCAAGAAGTTCCTCTGGGAACATATAGTGTGCCGATTCGGGCTACCGCTATATTTGGTAAGCGACAATGGGACGCAATTCACCGATAGGGTCTTGCAAGATTGGTGTGCAGAACTTCAAATTCAATAAATCTTCACATCTGTAGCACACCCGCAAGGAAACGACCAGGTGGAGCGGGCAAATTGAAGTCTGTTGGACATCATAAAAAGAAGGCTAGGTTACGAAGGAAGCTCCTGGGTGGAAGAATTGCCAAATGTCCTCTGGGCACATCGAACAATGCCTAAGACAAGTAACAACGAAACCCCCTTTAGCCTAACCTGTGGCACGGAAGCAATGATACCCGCGGAGGTCGGTTTGCCCTCGCTAAGGCGCCTTACTACGGACGACGATAATGACAGGCTCCTAAGGGAAGGCCTGGATATGCTCGAAGAAAGGCGCGAGGCAGCCGCCATCAGTGAAGCAAAGTATAAGAAGGCTCTGGAAAAATACTATAATCAGCGCGTGGCACTGCACACTTTCAAGGAGGGCGAGTATGTTATGCGTGATAATGAAGCCAGTAGAGCGGAACCCATAGGCAAGTTGGGACCCAACTGGGAAGGTCCCTACGTCATTTAAGAAGACCTAGGCAAGGGAGCCTACCGCTTATCCAGGCTAGATAGTACCGCGGTTCCACGCAGCTGGAACGCGGCTCAACTGAAAAAATGTTATATGTAATACCTCTCCCCTAACGGCGGGTATGCCTTTTTTTTTCTTTTGCAAACAAGTGTAATTCATCTATAGCGATGTCTCTTTCCTTTTTTAAGTTTTGGATTAATAAAAGTTGTTTCTTTTTACGTTTCCTCATTTACATATGCACTAAACTTTACCATCGCATTTATACTGCACTATACGGTACAAACAATTACCATCGCATTTAAACTGCATATAACGGTAAAAAAGTATCCTTGACATGAAATATTTTCCACACATACAAGTCAAAGGGTCAAAATATACAGCGCTAAGAGCGGGTATCTTGGTAATAGAAACATTAACCGCTACAAAAAGATAGGTATTTTGGTAATAAATACATGCAACTATCTTACAAAAACCAAGTACTTGTCCCTGTTGTTAAATACCAACATACGGGAACAAAAAACGAATATGTTCTAATACCTACTTCTGGGAAAGGGTTTGTTGGACCGTTGTATGACCCTAAAACGTCAGTCAAGGCAGTTCATCTGAGTTTACAGAGGCGGAATCAAAGTAAACTAAGTCATAACAGCTTTAATCCTTTTAATCTTTCTTTTCTGATTGATTTAAGTGCTTGTACAAGGTTTTCTGATACAAATCCGTCAGCACTTCGTCACACATACAATGACCTAGTCATTTCCCTTCAAGGAACTAACCACCTATATATAGGAACCATGATTTCGCTTGAGGATTGTTCAAGCGAAATCTTCATGTTGATTTCGCTTCAAGCTATCACAAACCATCTCAAGCGAAATCTTGTGTTTAATCACATAAAACCCTAACTTAAATCCTAATACATGTTTAATCAAACAATCCTAGACACAAGACTTGATAATGATGTAATCAACAGACATTCAGTGCACCAACAGACTCCCCCTTGGATGTTGATGAAGTCTTTGGCTTCAAGTCTTTGTCTTTCACAATCTTCAAACATTGTGAAAACTCTCATCAATCTTTATCTTCAAGCTTTAAACTTTAAACTTCAATCTTCCCTTTGACTGTTGATCCAGACTCCCCCTTTCACAGACTCCCCCTCTCAATATGCTAGAATCTGAGATATCTGGTTCAAGCTTTGTCAATAAGCTTCCGTTAGAAATAATGAAGTCCAATCCTGTTACTCAACCAACAAACATAACTATTCTACCTTTTCAACAATAAAACACAAACTCAATCAGCTTTAACAATCCACTCAAGTATTCAAGTTCAAGTTAATGACCCTGATTACTCAATTAATCTACCAAGTCCAAATTAATGACCTTGGTTGATCTTTTGACGAATCAAACTGATTTTAAAAACAACATTTTCAAAATTTTTCTGAAAATAACAAGTATCAAGTTAATGAACTTGTTTTTGTCATTTCAAAACAAATCAAAACTTCTTCAAAGTAAGCTCTCCTCATTCTTCAGCTCAGAATCTCCTGCATCTGCTTCAAACATCTGAGAATCCAACAATCAACTCTCCACTTTGGTTTGTCTAAAATAAAGCAGAAATAAAATCTTTTTGGATTTTATAAAGTGATCTAAACTAAGAAATGAAATACAAGAAACTTAAATTGCAGAAATTAAACAAAGTAAACTATTTACAAACATATTTTTGATGAGCGTGTCAGGGAATCATATCAGTTTTTTCAGACAAATCACAAGTACCGTTAAGCTACATTTCATACTCAGACTTAAACAATTTACCTCGATTGTCGATATACTGATCCATCTTAAATTCTCACACAAATTTCAATTTATTCAGGATACGATTTAGATGAATTAAGAACTTAGATCATTCATGTGTCCCACCTCTTGAATATACTCCCGTATCCAGAATCTCAATAATCAGTCTTACAGGTGAGAATACTACAATGATATCTGTATATAATTTAGGTATGCGAGGGCCGAGGGATCTCAGATCGATACTTCCGTATACGCAGAGAGATATCAGCTTCGACTTTCAGGTGTGTCCCCTTTAGAGGATTTTTTTTGCTTACAACAGCAGCATATATCAATTTTATTGTTTCAGCATGCTGAGGGTGTAATGCTGTGTTTCAAGCATTAAAGCAAGTATTAGCCAGGGACTAGGTCAGAACTACCGTTCAGCAGAAGTCCCGGAATAATACCCCAGACATCATAGAGTATAAAGACCTAGTATATCAGATTACGAAACCTTTCAAACGAGATTTCAGGGGTTACCTATATATCCAAGTAGTATTCCCCACGAATTCACAAGTTTGAATTTAGGTTTATATCCCGAATAAATCTACTAAATGTATGAAAACCTATCGACACATCATCAGTAAGATTGTTTAACTCTTTTAAACATTCCAAATCTTTAGCATACCGTGATCGTCTAGCCAATGTACTATCATTTTCCCATATACACAAGCTTTTTTTTCAGATTTTATCATGTTTTTGTATTTTTGCATTTTTTACTGTTTTTGTATTTTCAGAAAAATAAACTATGTACAAACATCTACTCCCCCTAAATACCAAAACAAGTAAAAATGCGACAAACCATTGCAGATTGTTTCTCGTCTTCATTCGCAACAGTACCCTCATCAACGCCAATAATGCCATCCGACACCGACAGAAGCTTCATACCATTCAGTTTTAACAGATATTTAAACCGATTTTTATCAAAAGCTTTGGTATGTAAATCAGCTTTCTGTTCGTCAGTGTGGATTTTTTTCAATTCGTATCAACTTTTTCTCAAAGCAATCACGAATAAAGTGATGACGAATTTCTATGTGTTTCGTTTTAGCGTGATGTACTGGATTTTTAGTTATATTTATTGCGGCCTCATTATCAACAAAAAGAGGTGTGTTAAGAAACTGCAAACCGTAGTCGCGCATCTGTTGCTGTATCCACAAGATCTGAGAGCAGCAACTGCTAGCAGAAACATACTCCGCTTCACATGTAGATAACGCCACCGATGTTTGTTTCTTACACTGCCAGGTAACCAATCTAGGACCAAAGAACTGGCATCCTGCAGTTGTTGATTTTGAATTGACTTTGCAGCATCCGAAATCCGAATCGGAATACCCTTCGAGCGTAAAATCACCTTTCCTAGGATACCACAACCCCAATGAAGGAGTTCCTTTCAGGTAGCGCAATATCCTCTTCACAATAATCATATGTGATGCTCTCGGGTTAGACTGAAATCTTGCTGCGAGGCACGTTGGGTACATAATATCAGGACGTGAAGCAGTTAGGTACATTAAAGAACCTATCATGGATCGATAAAAAGTTTCATCAGCCCTGTCTCCGGTGAGATCTGGGTGAATCCCATGATTTGTTGCAAGTGGGGTAACAGCTGGAGTAGAACTTGACATCCCAAATTTCTCTAGAATATCATGAACATACTTTGACTGATGAATGAAAATTCCCTCAGGAAGTTGTTCAACTTGTAATCCCAGAAAGAATTTCATCTCCCCCATTGATGACATTTCAAACTTTATCTTCATCACTGATTCAAAATCTTTGCATAGATTTTCATTCGTCGACCCAAAGATTATATCGTCCACATAAATCTGTACTATCAGCAAATGACCATCAACGACTTTCGTGAAGAGAGTGGCATCCACTGTTCCACGTATGAACTTGTTAGCGAGTAGGTGTTGAGACAAAGTCTCGTACCAGGCTCTCGGTGCCTGATGTAGACCATACAACGCTTTGTCCAATAAGTAGACCTTGTTTTTGTGGATTGGGTCAGTAAAGCCCGGCGGCTGACCAACATAAACCTCCTCTTTAACCTTCCCGTAAAGAAACGCCGATTTAACATCCAACTGATATACTTTGAAATTCTTCCAAGACGCAAATGCAAGAAAAATTCTGATTGCCTCTAGTCGTGCTACAGGAGCATAGACTTCGGTAAAATCAATCCCCTCCTGTTGACTAAAGCCCTGAACAACGAGTCGAGCTTTGTTCCTTATGACAACTCCTCTATCGTCCCTCTTACACTTAAACACCCACTTAGTGTTAATTTTCCTTTGACCATCCGGAAAATCAACTAACTTCCACACTCCCAATTTCTCAAATTGACTAAGTTCCTCCTGCATAGCATTGACCCAAGAGTCTTCAGTAAGCGCCTCTTTGTAAGTTCTTGGCTCAACCTGCGAGATAAAACAACTCAAAGAAAATTCAGTTTGCAAAGGAGCAACTTTTGTATAAAAACATGTAAGCCCTTTATCAATTTGATTTCGAGTGCGAACTCCAGCTTGTAATTCTCCTATGATCAACTCCTCTGGATGATATGAAAAAGTTCGCGGCATCACTTCGCTTGGAACATCTACATTTCCCTCTAGATTAGTAACATTCTGCTCTGCATCTTGTTCACCAACTTGGTTTGTTTGACTTGAAATCTGAATTTGCTCCCCCTCAGAATCTGAATCACCATGATCAAATACTGGCATGTTTTCAGCTTCTAAATCATCATTCTGAACCGACTAATTATCTTGAGCAACTTCATTCTGTTGGACATCATCATGTTCACCGGCATTACTTGGACCTGCTTCATCATCATTTGAAGTTTCCCGTGGTCTTCTTGAATACTCAGCTGGGAACCTTAACTGTGACTCATATTCACGCAAAATATCCAACTCATCAAAGAAATCTTCGTCATCCTCTGATTCTTCTCTCATGTCAAACGAATCCCAAAGTTTGTCATAATGATAACGCCATGAATCACCAGGATTCTGCGGCGGCATTGTATAACCTTGACATTCAACATTTGCAGCTTCAATAATCCGCTTCTCACTTGGAACGAAGACACGTAGCAATGGATTTGAATAACCAACAAATATACCCTCAATGCACTTCGGACCAAACTTTCCAAAAGGCTCTATAACCGTACAAGGTGACCCGAACGGTTCTAGATACTTCAAATTCGGTTTGCGGTTATTGATTAGCTCAAAGCATGTTTTGTTGAACTTCTTGACAGTAAGAACCCTGTTGAGCGTATAGCATGCGGCAGAAACAGCTTCAGCCCAAAAATTAATCGGTAACTTTGAATCTGCGAGCATAGTTCTAGCCGTCTCGATTAGCGTCCGGTTTTTGCGTTCTGCGACTCCATTCTGCTGCGGAGTGTACGGAGCACTAAACTCATGCAAAATACCTCTTTCATCACAAAATTCTTCCATCTTGCTGTTCTTGAATTCAGTACCATTATCACTTCGAATTTTCTTGATACGCCTTTGGTACAAATTCTCTATCTTCCTGAACAGACTCATCAAACTGTCAAATGTTTCATCTTTCGTCTTCAAGAAAGATACCCACGAAAATCTGGAATAATCATCAGTAACGACCAAACAATAGTAATCTCCTGTAACACTTTTGACATTTACTGGACCAAACAAATCCATGTGAAGTCTTTCCAGAGGTCTCGAAACTGAATTGACTTGCTTTGTAGGGTGTGACTTTTTCTTCTGCTTGCCTTTGACACAGCTAATGCACTCCCCTTCCAGATGAAAACCTTTGATATTAACTCCCAATACCAAATCATTTTGCACCAAGTGATTCATCTTCCTTAGGTGAATATGCCCCATCTTTCGGTGCCACAATCTGGATTCTTTCTCAGTTGCTCTAGACACGAAACAATGTGCTTGACCAGTAGTTGTAGTTGCTACCGACATATCTAACACATATAAATCGTTTACTCTAGGTGCCCTCATGATAATCCATTCTTCAGGAACAACAAAACCAGGTTTCAAAATCAAACACTCTTTATCAGTGAAGTGAGTAGTATACTGATTGTCACAAATCTGTGAGATACTAAGCAAATTGTTCTCCAGCTCAGTGATGTAGTTAACTCTCTCAAACGTCACTATCCCATTGGACAACGTTCCTTCACCAATAATTCTACCACCTTCATGACCAGCAAATCCCACATAACCACCATTAATGTTTCTCACATCATACAGCAATGCGGTCTTCCCTGTCATATGTCGAGATGCACCACTATCCATAATCCATCTGGATATTAGTTGTGGAAGATCCTGCACAAAACAAACTACAATTTAACCAACTTCAAGAAAGATGCCGATTCATGCTTCGCGATCCAGGAAGCTCCGGCAATTCAAACTACTTATTCAAACATGGTGTCCACCCAGGCCTCATCAGCCTTAGGTGTAGCCTTGACTCTCGCAATTTGAATTTTGAAATTTTTAGCCTTCAAAGGCGGAAAATTTGCATCATAATCAACCGAAATTGATTCTTCAGCCTTTTTCACTTCAGAAGTTGAACTTTTCATTTCACCTTTTGGTTTCCAAATTTGTTCAGTTAATGCAACCCGTTTATAAAACTTGTCATTTTGAGTTACCAATTTCTTTACAGGTTCATTTTTTGCTTTTACATTGTTGATTTTAACGTTTTGCTTCTCAACCACTTTCTTCTCAACATACATAGATGATTTACCCTTCACATCAACCTTCTTTTGTTGAACCTTCACAGCTTCAGTCTTAGGCTTCACATATGTACACTTTCGTGCAATATGACCAACTTGTTCACATCTAAAACAAGTACGAGTATCAACTACTCGACTCATGCCTTCAGACTGAGCCTGTGAAGCTCTCTTCTCAAAGAACTCTTCATTCGATTTTGAAAAAATTTCATTTTTCTCATCAGAAAGTAACCGTGAACCATTCACAAACACCTTCTTTTCAGTAAACCTCTTGTTTTGAAAACTGTTCTTCCGTTAACTATTACCACCCCGATAATCACCCGACCAATTGTTTCGATTGTTATTGTAAAAACGTGGTGAATAAACAGTTTTCTTGTTATAAACCCTGTCTTTCTTTCGACTCAGATTGTTCACAGCTGACAACTCGACTTCAACAAGTTTGAAAACATTTGTCAATTTGTTCATGTTAACATTCTCTATTGGAAACTCTGAATCCGAAAACAACTTATCCGAACCCATCATCTTGTACATGACAAGGTTTGATTCTTCATCTAAGTTGTTCTTGGACTTTTGTTTCGGAATGTATTTATCAAAAAAACACCCATCCTCCTCAGAAGTGTCACAATCCGGTTTAAGCACTTTGTCTACCACACTTTTCACCACATCACTTTGGACACCCTCTTCATTGGAAGATGTAAACGTGACATCAATGTTTTCAGGAAGTTTAACTTCACTTTCTTCCTCAATTTCCACCAAACTAGACTGCTTTTTCGTGTAGTTGTCTAAAATTGGAGGTGGAACTTTGTGAAAACCTATACCCGTTCCATCAGAAAACACATCCTCGCCATCTTTGTTTTTCCCTATAGGTTTAGGAACAATATGCTGCAAAACAAAGCTTGCCGATTTATAGCTGTTAAGCTTCAACTGGATTCGTTCATTCTCAATTTCAGCTTCTTGAACTTTAAGTTTCAATTTAGCAATTTGATCCAGTTGTTCATTAATCGATTCTTCTTTTAATCTCAAAACAGCTCTTAGATGTTCATTTTCTTTAAAAGTTTTGCCATTTCGATCATCACTATCTTTGACAATGCTTTTCAATTTCTCAAACTTTTCAGAAATTTGACGGTTTTCAAGAATTAACTTTTCATTTTCAGATTTTAGTTTCTCATGTTCCTTTTTATCATTTTCAATTTGAGCCGTTAATTCTTTGTTCCGTTCAGTTGAAGCTCTTACACTTTTGTCACGATCAAGAATCTGATTTTCAACATTTCTAACCTTTGTTGTCAGATTCTGAATTTTCTCATTGTTAAGATACGTGACAGTGCTACAAAAATTGCATTGTTTGGTGCAATTTTTGCAGTCAGCATTTCCATCAAACTTGTTACCTGACGCATTTGTTGACACACTTTGACTGACCGATCCCTTTGACTCAGTGACAGAATTAGGATCTACCTCAAGTGCTTTTGCAGCTAGCACTTTGTCAGCCATCACTCCCAGGTTCTCAGCTGTCAACTCTTGCGTAGTATCAATTATGCCTGTATCAACCTGCTTTTCTTTCTTCTCTTTCTCCTCTTTCTCTTCTTTCTCCTTTCTCTCTTTCTCTTTCGCTTCTTCAATCATCTTTGATGTTGGTGTTCCCCACCACTTGTGCTGCCAATATTCATCTTCTTCTTGGTACTCCTTGATGATGGCTTCAATATCAATCGTTTTGTCATCAATTGCAATGTTGCCATACCTATCAAGATAACACTCTCTATCTGGATCCCATCTGTTTGCTCTTCTAGCTTCCAGAAAGATACCAGAAAGTCTGATAATCTTTGTTTCAGCAGTCATCTTCCGGTATTTATATTTCTGTTCTTCAGTACGATCATCTTTCCATGGCTTAGGTTCATCATTGCTTGCCATGAATGCGTAACCAACCGCATCTTCTTCCGGTAGAACTTCCTTACTCCAATCATACCCCTCATCATCATAAATCACAGCAAGAGCCCTTGATTTGTCTCTGTTATCTTCAGACTGCTTCAATCTAGGCGGCTCGGATTTATTCTGATGGTAGATTGCCTTTTTGTAATAATCATCTCGAAAAGGATTCTCCGATTCATCAGCATAAGCGTTTCGGCATTCTCTCTTAAAATGACCCTTCTGCTTACACTTGAAGCAAGTCACCTTCGATTTATCGAACCCCAACTTAGTAGACGGACCACCGATCGTTTTTCTCCCTGTAATCTCCATGAAGCGTTGTGCACGTCGAACTGCACTTGCCATTGCCCAACGAATATCGATCAGCTCCATTTCTTCAGGATCTATCTGATCGTAGTCTTCTTTCGTCAGATTTGTATTCCCGATTTTTCCAGCTACCAATCCTTCGTAGGATTCCAAAACAGACGCTAGAAAGACCATTTGTTGCTTGGCCGACTCTGCATCAAAATTCTGTGCGTTCTTCAGATCTATAGCGATATTGCAAGAAAACTTCGCATCAGAATGATTTGCAGAAGACGTAGATCCACTGTGATAACCACTATGACTTCCACTGCTTTGACCACTTTGACTTTCTTTGCCGACTGTCGACACATTTTCAGCAGAAAATGCAGTCTTTGGAGAAGTAGCTTTTGGCATCATGCTCTTTGGATAGTATAAATCCAGATTTTGTTGATAAGATGAATGATTAACTTTGTACATCTTCTTCAATTCCAGTTCATGACTTTCCAGTTTCTCAATCACCAAATCTGGTTTCAACAAATCAGAAGGAATAGTGTTCTTAAGCATGAGAACATAATATCTCCACTCTATCTCGTCTGGCAATGCATCGAACAACTTGTCTACTTGCTCCTCATCAGAATATTTGATATCATGTCTTGCTAATTCCAACTTCAGATGACCAAACCTTTCAATCATTTTACACACCGATTTATTTTTAAGACAACCAAACATATCAAACTCTTTCCTAAGAAGTTTCCTTTTATTTTTTACAATCTCTTTGCTTCCAAGACACTTCTTTTCAAGTTTTTCCCATAAGTCTTTAGAATTTGAGTAATCAATCAGTGAAATGATGTCTTCACGCACCGACTGAAACAATAATGCCACACATTTTTGCTCAGCCACAAAATTGTCAATCTCTTCAGTTGATCTTAATGCTTCACCATTTTTCTTTCCTTGTTCAAAACCATTCTTCATACTCTTCCAGCTAGGAAAAGCAAATGCCATCAACCAGTCTTCGAATTTTGTTGCCCACCTACTATAATCTTCTATAGCCATCAGCTTAGGAGGTTTGTTAAACGTTCCAAATGCGCTTTCGGACTCCCAAGCTTCCTTTTTTCCTTTCTTTCGGTGGACTTTTGTTTGCATCACTTGAAGACATTTCTTTGTTTCCGGAATCTCCAGCGAATGCGTACATGTCGCTGAAGGGATTCATGAAAATATCATCCATCTTGATCGTACCTGCAAGATTATCAAACACTTAGAAAAATTTTAGGTTTTGAAAAGATTAACAGTTCAAGCGAAATACTTGAAGTAAACAGCCTTCAAGCGAAATCAGATAACACACTAATTCAAGCGAAATACTCTATTTCGCTTCAACAAAACAAGATACAAACCAAAACGTTTCAAGCGAACCCAACTATTTCGCTTCAACCAAAATCAAACTTCAAGCGAAATCAAACAACTCTATTTCGCTTCAGGAAAACAGACCTCCAAGCGAAATCAAACAACTCTATTTCGCTTCAGCAGATTTTCAAGCGAACCAGTCCAAATAGTAGATCTGAAGCGAAATCAACTTATAAACTCGAACACCTTTCAAGCGAAATCTAGTTCTAGGTCAATTTTAACACTTTTTAAGCTGAATTTTAATCCGAAACTTTGTAGGCTTTGTTAAAACTCAGTTTTACACGTTATATTCGAAAATTAGACCATTTTGACCGTTGTAAATAGTTCAGATCTGAAAAATGTAAAAAGAAGTGAGTAGAAAGAAGATAATCCGCTGCTATGGTATGAACTCCTCGTCCTGAGCTCTGATACCACTTGTTGGACCGTTGTATGACCCTAAAACGTCAGTCAAGGCAGTTCATCTGAGTTTACAGAGGCGGAATCAAAGTAAACTAAGTCATAACAGCTTTAATCCTTTTAATCTTTCTTTTCTGATTGATTTAAGTGCTTGTACAAGGTTTTCTGATAGAAATCCGTCAGCACTTCGTCACACATACAATGACCTAGTCATTTCCCTTCAAGGAACTAACCACCTATATATAGGAACCATGATTTCGCTTGAGGATTGTTCAAGCGAAATCTTCATGTTGATTTCGCTTCAAGCTATCACAAACCATCTCAAGCGAAATCTTGTGTTTAATCACATAAAACCCTAACTTAAATCCTAATACATGTTTAATCAAACAATCCTAGACACAAGACTTGATAATGATGTAATCAACAGACATTCAGTGCACCAACAGGGTTGCCGTCACCTCTGCAGGGGTATGCAACACTTCACCATAATATTCCAATGGATGAGGATCAATGATCAAATCATTGACATTTTCCTCATCCACCGGAGCAGCCATCACCTCCTGTTCCTCAACCGGACTCTTGCCAAAACGGCCACCACGACGTCTTTTATACACTAATCCACAACGTCGAATGTGATCGGAAGGAACGGCTTTCATCAAAGTATCAGCAGACAAAGCAGTAGCACTTGCCTCAGAACGGGAAGGCTCCCCATATATGATGCTCTTACAGGACCGGCTAACCCGGGGTAAGACATCACTAGGAGGCACTTCCCCTCCTCCGGTCATCTCTTCCGTCACCAGAACTTGGAGACGGACCAAACCATCGGCAGCATCTAAACGCCGAAAAATGTCAGAAAGTCTCTGTTTATAACTCCTCCGACTCATCTTTTCGAATTACCAAATATGGAAAAAGAGGCTCAATTTATAAAGGGCTAAACAGTTTTGACAGGGATGACGACAACACAATTAATGAAAAACAATCATCACATGTCAAATCGCCACATTTCAGAGGGACGGCGGCGTTATCAATCATGACATTAGCATTAAATGTCTGACAAACCAATCAGACATTTGCACAAAAATCGAACAAAACAGTGTTTATACAAAATGTCTTGAGAAAATAGCATACATGATAAACAAAATAAAAGTACTTATTCCTCTTCTGACTCCTCCGCGGGGTCCAGCATCAGGCGTAAGGATTCTATACCATCCTCGTTCACCTTGTCCATCAAGTCCGCACACGCGGGCAGCGGTTCATTGTATGCTGCTTCGAGTGCATCCGCCATGTCACCCTGGAACTTGCCCCTCGCTGCATGAAAATCGGGAGTAATCTTCTTCGATTGCTGGCACTCAAAGTAACCCTTGTAGACACCATCATAGTGACCGGACTGGCACGCGGCGGCAGAAGACGATCTATCAACGCTGTAAAAGATCCCGACTGACGAAGATACTCAAACGCCCCAACTAGGCCGTTAGTTATCAACCAATTCCTATCACCCCGTAAGGCAGCCAGTTGGCTGGTTAAGCTATCCACCTCAGCGTTTGATTGCTCCAAGGCACTTTCCACCTCCTTTAGGCGCGTGGCAGAAGATTGGGCAAGTTTATTCCTTTCAGTGACAAGGGAATCGCGATGTTGCTGAAGCTTCCTAAGATTCTCTTCCCGCTCCTCGAACTCTGCTTGTTTAGCCCGGGCCTTAGCATTAGATGCCTCTACCTCAACGGTTAAAGCCTGGTACCGCTCCTGCACCTGAGACACAAAGTCAGTGTCAATTCGGAATTTTTCCACCTGAGCAGACATTTCAGATCTCACCTTTTGGGCTTCAGCAATAGCTTTACGCTCTAATTCTTCCTGTACACCCTTCGCATGAGCAAGGACCCGGTCCTTCTCCGCTATATCACGAGCCCATATAATCCGCTCCTCCGCAAGATGGGCGGTCACCCTCTTAAAGTCATCATCAGCCTTGTTTTTCTCCGACAAAAACCTGTTCTCCCTCAACCCAGTGGCTTGGAGCTGACTCTCTAAGCGATACTTTTCATCTTTCAGCTCTTGGATAGCAGCCCGCGCTTGGTGGAGCTCATTGTTGTCATGCATCCACCTACGCCGGATCTTTGCAAGCCTCTGGGGTTGACTAACGGAGTCCACCATAGTGGAATTCATCAAATTCTCGTTGTTCAACCCTTCAACATATGCCGACTCAGCCGGGGGGTAAGCCTGCTCAACCCAGTGCTGAATCACAGGGGGGAAAATCAGTCTAGAAAATTCCGCAATTTTCCACCGGGGCTGGTAGCGTTTATCTTGCATATTAGGATCCCAGTTGATGGTAGGTATATAGAGATTATCACCAAAGCGGGTCCCATTATCCGCAATCCCACTGTTGGATCCTCCAACATCGTTGGCCGCGGCACCTCCGGCACTAGTCGCCTCATGAGTAATAGACACCGTAGGCATCTCTTTCCCAATGGTAGAGAATATGCAGAAAGGAGAATCAAATAAGGTGGAGGGGGTGGCACTCGAAGGTAGTGGCATAGACACCGGACTAGTTGTCACAGTCACAACAGTAGCAGGCATGGGCGGCGTCATAGTACAACTCACAGCGGCAGTAACACCCGCCTGTAATATAAGCTCTGAAAGGTTGGCTTCGCCGGAAGCGAAAGGAGTAATTGTTGATGCACTTTGTGTGGACGCGACTCGGCTCGGTTTGACTCGGCCTTGAAGACTTGAAGACACGAAGATCGAGACAAAGCTACAGCCAAGGGGGAGTTTGTTGGTGCACTTGTGTCTGTACTTTGTCTGTATTTCGTCATGATACAAAACGATGTCTTTAATGTAAGGTTGATGTAAGTTTGACCAAGTCAACCATCCTCCTGGTTTGACTTGACCAAACAGTTAGAGAAATGTTGTTAGATGGCTGTGTCGAAGGATGTGTCATCGAAGGATTGTTTTATATCCTTCGATGATGAGCTCGAAAGATAGACCTCGAAGGATAGACCTCGAAGGATATCATCCTTCGTGGTGAATGTGATCTTTCGATGGGCTTTCTGGTCGACAGATGATCTGTCGATCATTCTGTCTGATCCTTCGACCAGACACGCTGTGTCGGGTATAAATACCCGTGTGTTGTGTTCTCTTCGACAGTTAGACAGGAGTGAGACACGAGAGATAAGGCAGAGAGAGAGCATTCTGTTGAGAGCACACACACGAGAGAACTTTGAGAGTTTGCAGAATACATCTGTGAACATTGGACTTGTAACCGAACCTTTCATACGCATTAATACAAGTGGTGTTAATCGTTGAATGTTGTGTGTTGTGTTTGTGCTTATTCTCGTATAAAGTCTCGGTTGCATGCTAGCTTGGATTCCGCACTCGCTAGTGTGTTTGATATAACAAGGATAAGGTTTTATCTCATCCTCGAGAGGGACCTACAAGTGGTATCAGAGCTTTGGCTCTTCTCCTTGTTAAAACCGAGGTGTTCTTGGGTGTTTTTCGGGTTTTGAAAAATTGTATTTTTCTGAAAAACTTTGTTTTATCCGGTTTAAATCTTGTTCGGAAGTTTGTAGTTTTACCGGAAAACCCTTTGTGTTCATAATATCTTCAAGTGTTCTTCAAAGTTTACATCTTTTGATCTTGTTTAGTTATTTTCGAAAGTTGTTGGTGTATTGGAAAAGGGAACTGATTAAAATAATCATACAAAATCTGTTTTTGCAGAAAATCATGGTCTGACCATACTTTCTGCCGAAAGATTTACCAACCCATCACCTTTTTCACCAACCTGTCACCCGTTGTCAACTGTGTCAGAACCGATCGAAAGATATCCTTCGAAGTCGAAAGATCATCTTTCGACCAAAGGAGGTTCGACAGATAGTCATCATTCGAGCATCCTTCGAAGTGTGAGACTTATCTTTCGTTCCAAGGAATATTTTCGAAACATACATCTTTCGGTCTTCTGCTCTTTTTCGAAAGACTAGGATCCTTCGATTGGGGAGTCTTTCGAAGTCATCTTTCGTGTTCATCTTTCGGTCTACAGTCCTTTTTCGAAAGATAAGGATCCTTCGTTTGGAGAATCTTTCGAAAAACATTGTTCGACACTCAACAGTGATCTTTCGAACACTGTTGATCTTTCGAACAGGTGTTGATCTTTCGATCCTTGTTTGTTTAAGTCTAACAGTTTGTGTTTTTCAGGTCTTTCGATTCTTGATCCTTCGGCTGGTTGTTATCCTTCGAGATATTAACATAGTTTGTGAAAATTAATTTTTTAAAAAGGAGAAAACTTATTTTTCAAATTTTAAATCAATTTTCACTTAATATATTAATTTTCATAAAATGGGAACAAACGGTCAGTGGGATCCAACCGCGTGGACTCAAATAACTTCGACTCCACAATCATCAGCTATGCAATCTACGCAATCTACGTCAGATTTCGACAAAACTGCATGGATGCGAGCTATTGCCCCACCTCAAGCTGCAATGATAACTGCAAATCAATGGGCTTTGGTCACAAATCAAAGCAACAGCATTCAATCTATGATGCAGAACGACAGTGAAACTGGTACAAGCACAAAACCGCCAAAGTTAAATCACATCAATGATTGGGGATGGTGGAAAGAAAGGCTGAGAACTTATGTTCAGGGACAAGGTCAAGATCTATGGATGTGCTTCTTCACAGCTTTTGAAAATGAGTTGGAAATTGCAGGATCTAATCCACAAACTTACAGCACTTTGTCTGAAGAAGATAAAAAGAAGTTTGAGTTAGAAAAGAAAGCATTCATGATTCTCACACAAGCTCTTCACAAAGACATTTATCACCAGTTTGTTTACTGCACGACTACTAAAAGCTTGTGGGATATGCTCACGTTACGGTGTGAAGGAAATGCTCAATCTAGAAAGATCAAGCAAGAATTACTGAAGAAAGAGTTTGAAGGATTCACGTGTTTGGAGAATGAGACTTTGGCCGACTTATCTACAAGGTTCCATCATTTGTTGAGTGAGATGTTTGCTTTTAAAGTCACTGCCACTCCACAAGAATTGGTGAAGAGATTCGCTGATAGCTTGCCAGCAAAGTGGAGCAGTTATCTTGAAATTCTCAAAGAAAATGGTGTTTTAGAAACAATCACCGTTTATGAATTAATTCAAAGATTGGAGAATAAGGATGTTGAAGAAAAGCTGAAGGCAAAAAGAACACAAACTCCTCAAAATCCAGAAATGTACTTTGGGATTGCAGGAGGTATCAGTGGAGAAAGACCAGCTTCTCAACACGCGAAGCTTCAAACAGCTTTTGTTTCTAACACCGGACCTTCAACAACAGATCAGTTTGATCCTTCAGCCTACACGATGTTTTCAAGACCGAATGTGCAACCGACAGCTCAGCAGCAACAACCGCAACAGCAAGGGTTTTATGGAAGCTCTTCAAACTTTCAAGCCACTTCCAATCCTAACACAATCAGATTAGACACTTCCAACTTTTCCAAAGTCAGTGTCGAAGTAGCCAAGGAGCATATGGAGATGTTGAATACCTTGGTTAGTGCTTATTGTGGATTAGTTGCAGGTCAGATTGGGAATATCAATCTAACCAATGAAGATTATCAGCAAGTGGATAAAGAAGAGTTTGAAATGATGGATATCAAATGGGCTCTTGCTAGTGCAATTCGAAGAGCAAAGGAGTTTATGGAAAGGACGGGGAGAACCAACTTGGAAAACAAGAAAGACACCAAGTATGGGTTCGACAAGCAAGCTGTCAAGTGCTTTAACTGTGGCGAACGGGGTCATTTCAAAAGGGAATGCACAAGACCAGCTCAGCATGGAAATCAAAATCCGTTCAGAAATCAAGGCAACCAGCAGAACCAGAACGGGAACAATGTTCGAACGTTGATACCTGTCAACAACCAAGGCCAAGCAGGGTCATCAAATACCAACCGGGGGCTGATGGTTCAAATAGATGAGGGTTGTGATTGGTCGCTTCAGCTTGGAGAAGGAGGAAATGGTGGAACAACATGCTTTGCTGAAGTCGTAAAGGATTTAAAGCACGCCAGTGGTGGAGAATCTTCCACCAATGGTGTTGCATCTTCTGGAGATGAAGACAGTTCTGGTTATAGTGGAAGCTCAGATGAAGAATCCTCCACTTCAGGAAATGATCATGTGGATGAGACATCTAGTGCGTCAGTCGATGCAGATATTGATGAGCTTTTGGAAGAAGCTGCAGCAGGAGCTGAAAGAAGATCTAATTTGACGGATCAAGTTGCTTACTCTTCGTCTTCTCTCCATTCAGCCTTTATGGCTAATGTCGACAGTTCATCAGGTCAGGTATGTGTCGATGAACCCACTGTAGTTAGCTGTGAAAATTGTGATAGTTTAAATGTTAAATATGCTGAACAGGAAAGTCAGATTGAAATCCTATCCAAACACAATCAAGAATTGATTGTAGATCTTTCTAAAGCAGCTGAAGCTAACGTGTTTTTAACCAGAAATGAAAAGGAATTTAAAACAACAATTGCGTCATTAAGACATGATGTTTCAGAATTACAAAAAGCTGTTTTGCGAAAACAACATGCTAACAATGATCTTATAGACACAATTGAAAAGCAGATGGTAGAATTGGCAACCGCTCGATGTGAATGTGAAACAATCAAGCAGAAATTGGAAAGTTATTCCAATTCCCGCTATGTATTGGATCACATTATTGATGTTCAAAAGAAAAAGGGGGATAAGAAGTGTATGGGATTCAAATCATGTCCTCCCCCAATGAATCACAATTACTCCAAATTGCCTGATGACGAGGATATGCCCCGTTTTGAACCTACTGTGCCACTCGGTCTAGATGACTTTGCAGCAGGCCTCGGGTTCACAACTGGTACATCATCCTCAGGTCAATCCGAAACTGAATCTGAATCTGAGAATGTGACAGATTCATCATGTGTTAAGGAACAGAGTCCTCCCACTGTTGAGGATGCTGATTCTTCGGATGATGAATCTGAAGTAATTGTGAAACAACAGTCTAACTCGGTTACAACAGATATTCCAATCGAGAATCACATCCTGTGTGATCCACCAGTGAAACCGAGTAAGACTGATATGTCAAAACCAATGGAGTCCCTTGTATCTAGCAGTGAAGATAGTAACTTGTTGTACACGCTCAAAGGAGATGACAAAATTTACTCTAACAAAGATTTTCCAATTAAAAATGTAAATCAAGATTTAATTGAGCAAATTTTTGAAGGATGCACTGATAAGTTTTTGGGGAACAAAAGTGGCAAAGTTACTGTCACTCAATGTGATCCAATTCCGTGTGAACAAATTAGAAAACAGTACGGAAACCAAAAACTACAAGTTGAGCGAAAACAACAAGTCAACTCCAGAAAGGGTAAGGTACAGGGAAAGAAGGCTCAGAACAAGAATGTTCAAGCACCTAAGGTTCAACAACAATGGGTGCAAAACAAAAGAGCTCCTGTTAAGAAAAGAGAACCGAAAGTGAACTTTGTTGGATCCACGGGTTCAGACAAACTTGAAACATTTCAGGATAAATCTAACCTTGATTTTATAAAACAAGTTAGAATTTTAAAACGAAATGATCAGAATAATTACACCCAACACACCAACGGATGTGATTTAGGACCAAGCACGTCTAGATCACAAAGTTCATTGTCTGGTTCTCAGTCTGGGCATCAACGTGTTTCTCCGAGGTTTGTAGAGCGGAGAATGTGTTTTGAGTGTGGCACAATTGGGCATATTGTAAGATACTGCCCATACCTGCAAAAGTTGAAGGCAAAAACAAGTGCTCCCCAAGAAATCAATTACCAAAAACGTTCATTTTCCCCGAAACAAGACCCACGTGTCTTGAAAGAAAGGGAAAAGAAGTTAAAACAAAAGAATCAAAAGGTAATTGAAAAGGCCTTAAAATCAGAGGTCAAAGAAGAAAAACCTGTTCAAGCAAAACCTAAAACTGTAAAACCAGTAAATGCTAAAACAATTAATGCAAATACTGGTAAAGAACAAACAGCTTGGAAACAAAAACAGGTAATTCAGTCAGGGGGAGCACCACAGGTTCTTTTTCCTAATCATCAAGTGATTGAAATCACTTTTCTTGATGATCAAGGACGACCCAAGTCCACAAAGGCTTGGGTCCCTCTCTCCAACTAATTTTTGAGTAAGCGTGTAGGATATTCCAGGAGGAACTTTCGATAGTCGTAAGATTGTTGACAGTGGAGCATCCTTGCACAAAATAGGCAACAGAAGAAATTGCTGCCTTTGATGGAGAGAAAAAGCAAAGGGAAACAGAAATGTCTGTTGAAAGAGATTGAAAAGCTTCGACAACATGAAAATCTTTTCAAAATGTGAATGTTCAAGGCTTTGATCGGGTCCCCGGGATAGATTCAAATCAAAATGTACGCACCTGCAGCACGTCTGAAGTTCAACAATCTACAAGATGAACGTGCAGTGTACATTTCTTCGTGGTGTGATTGAAGAAAATGTGTTTGTTGAACAAACCAACCAGGTGTGCGGACGCCTTGGCATGGGTTGAACAACCGCACACTACTTCTGAAAGAGAAAGACAAAGACCTTCGCTGGTGCAATGTGGACGACCAGCCGGACCCAAAGGTTTCTGATCTTGTTGCTGTCAAGAGATTTCTAAGTAGCTACAAAGAATCGACTTTGAAATCCACACCGGGTGGATATCAGTTTGGGAGAGCACTCAGATTCCTTGCAATGCACGATGCGGTTGCAGGATACGGTTTTAAATTTCTAATCTCTCCTATACTTGTCGATATTTAAGCTGCTTTGTGAATTATTATCTCGTTCAGCACTCTTTGGCCAGACAATGCTGTCATGGTCCGCACCGCTTACCGACATGTCAACTGATTTTTCCGAAATTCGTTCAAAATTAATTTTGGTAAACGGCATTGAGGTAAAACATGAGTTAACCAACATCGGAAAATCATTTTTTTGTAAATACCTTTGTGTTTTAAATTTATTTTAGTTTGTTGATTTTAGGGGGAGTAAATCCAAAATTTGAAAATCCAAAAACATTGAAAAATTTCAAAAACACAAAAACAATAGAAAAACAAAAATGAGTTTCCTAGCGAGAAAAAGAGAAAATGATAGTACATCAGTGGTCTGTCTAAACCTCTTTAAACCTTAAATGCAAAACGATAAGCAGCTCTATATAAGATGTATCGGTAGGCTCACAATCATTTTAAAGTGTGAAGGGTGATATAAACTTAAATCGACTGAAGACTGGGTGGGAACCATTCATTGGCATATGGTCTTAGTACCGAAATTTCGTTTGAGAGATTGACGAGGTTCTGAGATATTCGGTCTTTATGCTGCTTATCATCTGGTCTCATGGTTGTATCTTTTACCGAAAAATAACGGGGACGCAAGTCTAGATCTTCCATGATACTATACATACGTGTACATACTGCATACGACCTCAATAAGTGATCAACAATCACATGTCCAACAAATAAGTGATTAAATATCACATTCATCCGGGAGTCAAGTTCGTCTCTCTGCTGTACGGAAGTACTGACCTGTTCACGGACTTGCTCCTGTGCCCTCATGCATATGAAAACCAAGTTCCTCATCAATAAGTGATTATATCACATAGGGCTTGTTTTCAATCAAAATAAGTGAGAATCTCACATCATATACGGTGAAACAGATGATAATCGGTATACTCACCGGTAAGATGAATCCTCGTGCATACCTTGATACGGGAATGTGTCGTGATGTGGATGAACACCGGTCGGTAAGTATAAATTATACCTTAACGTATCCCCTCGCCATGATTACAAATGATAAGCTGAGCTTAAGTGGACAACAATACCGATAATCGTTATAGGATGCTTATCTTAATGTTAACTAAAAGAACAACAAGAGTGTTTTGACATGACCGTACACTGATATGATTCTCTTACCCTCGAAACTCGCAAAAAGAATGTCTGTAAATATTTATTTAATGTTTCCTGTTTATGCATCTTTGTATATATTTATTTATTGCTTTCCGTCTTTACATTTGAAAAATGAAAATTTCAAAAAGATTTTAGGTGTGTTTTAATATAAACTTTATAAAATCCAAAAAGATTTTTCTTCTAGTTTATTTTTGATTGACCGATGTTGGAACTCGAGTCTATCCTACCCAAAATCCTGATCGTAAGCTGGAAAACAACTGTATCTTCATAAACAGTCGAAGTTAACGAGTTTTGAAAGTTAAAGGATTAAAATGAATATTTTTCTAAACTTTCAAACTGCTGTCGGTTGGTGTTTGATTGAGATTTGATCTCATATGTGTCGTTAGTTTAAATGTTAACTATATTCCAAGCGGTTGTTCTCATTATGCGTTTAGCTTTCTTGCATGTGCAGATGCTAAAGGCGAGGAGAACATGTTCGATGAAAAGCTTTGGAATGAAGACACGAAGTGGAGGCACTCAAAGGATAAAATGATCGAGTTGCCGCTGTCCCTTCATCAACACCACAAGGATCTGAAGAATTGACAAGTCAAAAGATTCACGAGCATGACTCAATGGAGAGTTCAATCTAAGGGGGAGTTTGTCAACACACTTTCTACATTAAACGGGGAGTTTGTTAATACACTTTCTGCTTACGACGCGTGAAAACTTTGAAGATCCTCTGACATGAAAGACATAGAAGACGAACCATCACGAGTAGCGTCCAAGGGGGAGTTTGTTGATGCACTTTGTGTGGACGCGACTCGGCTCGGTTTGACTCGGCCTTGAAGACTTGAAGACACGAAGATCGAGACAAAGCTACAGCCAAGGGGGAGTTTGTTGGTGCACTTGTGTCTGTACTTTGTCTGTATTTCGTCATGATACAAAACGATGTCTTTAATGTAAGGTTGATGTAAGTTTGACCAAGTCAACCATCCTCCTGGTTTGACTTGACCAAACAGTTAGAGAAATGTTGTTAGATGGCTGTGTCGAAGGATGTGTCATCGAAGGATTGTTTTATATCCTTCGATGATGAGCTCGAAAGATAGACCTCGAAGGATAGACCTCGAAGGATATCATCCTTCGTGGTGAATGTGATCTTTCGATGGGCTTTCTGGTCGACAGATGATCTGTCGATCATTCTGTCTGATCCTTCGACCAGACACGCTGTGTCGGGTATAAATACCCGTGTGTTGTGTTCTCTTCGACAGTTAGACAGGAGTGAGACACGAGAGATAAGGCAGAGAGAGAGCATTCTGTTGAGAGCACACACACGAGAGAACTTTGAGAGTTTGCAGAATACATCTGTGAACATTGGACTTGTAACCGAACCTTTCATACGCATTAATACAAGTGGTGTTAATCGTTGAATGTTGTGTGTTGTGTTTGTGCTTATTCTCGTATAAAGTCTCGGTTGCATGCTAGCTTGGATTCCGCACTCGCTAGTGTGTTTGATATAACAAGGATAAGGTTTTATCTCATCCTCGAGAGGGACCTACAGTAATGGCCACAGAGGTCACTGGGGCAGGGGTCACATTCTCAACCCGTGCTTCAGTGGTAATACCTGTATTAAATCAGACATTCAGCAATACGAAATAGACAGTCCACAATAACACATATAGACAAAATTACTCACCAATTGGCAGGGCATAGGCGGCTTGCATAGCCTCGAAAGCAGTCAGGGCAGGTACAACAACCGTCTTACGCTTTTTCGACACATGGGTCGGACTTGCCAGCTCAACAGCATTCCCCGCAGGTGCGGTCACGGGAGCACCTGCCCCCGCGGCTATGTACTTTCTCCCGGTGATTTTCACCTTGACAGGTTTTTCTCTAAGGCAATAACATTACCTCCTCCGCTGGGGGGAGGTACTGTAATATAAGCAGCTGGGTCCGCCGGCATAGCTGGTAACAAAAATTGCTCCAAGTGGATCTTCAGGACATCTGGCTCCTGTTCACCAAGCACGCGGTCCGCAGCCTTTAAGGCAGTGTGCCGTGGAGGATCCACAACATCGAACAAGCTCCATTTACCTGTGAGATGCACACGTGTCAATATACACAGCAAGTGAAACAATCGCAAAGCCACAAGTTACATACCTTCATCCTCCCTCCGGAAAGAAGGATATAGCTTTATATCACGCCATGACAGGCTCATTCCTGCCATAACTAACGCCCCCTCCGGGATTACCTTACACTCAGACAGATGCTCACATAGCTTAGTATACAGGGCATTGGCCACACAGGCATCTTTCGGAGGAGCCTCATCTTTAACCTTGTCTTTTAACCCCATCTCCCTCCACTGCATCTCTCCGGGTATGACAGTGGCATCGATATAAAAGAACTTTTTCTTCCAATCCTTATCCCTGGAACTGGTAGGAATGCCTCTCAAACAAGACACCTCGGTATCCCTCCTGTCGAAGGTAAAAAAGGGGGATTTCCATACGAGGACGAAAAAAGCCCTAAAAACGAGGAGTTTAGGAATATGCCCTAGGGCGATACAGGCAAACTCAAATTGTCGGAGTTTCACTAGCCTTAAGGGATGCAGTTGGGAAATATGGATGGGATAATGGTCAAGGACCAATTTGCAGAACTTCGTAATCGGCAGTTGGAAGTTGCAAAACTTAAAAAAGTCATTAAACAGGGTGATTTTACCTTGCTTTAGCGGGAAGGCCGTGTCTGTTTTCGACGACAGCACCGGATTCCACTCCGCCCTAATATTGTAATCTTGAAGAAGATTATTGAACGAAGTCTGCCCCCACTTGATATACAGGGCATCGGAACTTGTTGGGGCAGAGGAAGACGATTCACCGGTCTTGGAGGCCATTTTTGGATTCAAGAAATGGAAGGAAGCGGTCGTGCAAAAAGAAGAAATTGAAGTTCAAAATCCCTAAACGGGAACTATATTTATACGGAAATGGCAACTTTTCGAATTCGAAAAGACAAACGGATGGGAACACGCGTCGGAGCAGGGTGGTGACAGTTGTCATCTTAATGATGATTTAACTGTCACATCCTTTCCCATCGCCGCCATTTTTTCAAAAAACGCAACGGTAGCTGATGTGTGTAAAATGCAACATATAAATTACATCAAATGAGGCATAAAACTAACCCTTTTTTAGTGCTAATATTGGAAAAAGAGTGTTTTTGTCTTCCTTTTGTATTTTCAGGATTAAATGAGCTCAAAAACGCAAAAGAAGCAAAAAGACAGCTAAATCCAACATAAATACAAGAAAAGGAACATTAGTGGACTGCCCGAACCCTCAACGGCACCTTCCAAAGCAAAATAGAGAAAACAGAAGACTGAACACGCCCCGTGCTCAGCCAGCACGGGGCCGTGCCCAAGAAGCAGCAGAAAAGACAAACCTATAGAAGCTTCTATTGCCCATCACGGGGCCGTGCTCAGCGGACACGGGGGCGTGTCGAAAGTACAGCAGGCGCATTTATTGTAATTGCGAATTACAATTAATGAGGAGAGAGAGTGTCAGACGGACACGGGGCCGTGCCCAGCGGACACGGGGCCGTGTCCAGCTCTCTGTTCAGCCTATAAATAGGAGTGCTTGGATTCATTTCATCTCATCCCTTGGCACACCACCTCTCTCACACTTCATCCACCACCCACCACCATCACAACACCATCATCCACCACCATCATCCATTGTCCATCGTAGAGTGTGTGAGTCGTCTCGGGATCCAAGATTGATCGTAAGAGTTCTTGACAATCAAGGCCATGTTTGCCTAAGTCTCTTACATCACTTGGTGAAGACAAAGTGTCTAGTATAATACTTTTTATTTCTAATCTTTTGCACTTTTTATTTGGTTTTGTATTAATGACTTTAATAACTAGTTACTTATGTTGAAGGTGATCTTTCCTTATCGTTTGTCCGTGGTGTCTTGGCATTATTTTACTGTCTATATAAAATAAAGGATTTTCACCATTCATATCCCCACGGTCTATATGGAGATATGTTGGCTACCTGGTAGGGGGTTAAGGGAACGGTTTGGTAAAGGTCTTGCCATTGTTCAGCGTTTAGAGGTCCTGCAATGGACCTGGGTCAAATTTAGTAGGACCTCCTTCAATACTTCACGGTATTGGATGGCGGGGGTCCAAACTCTTTGATCCCCTCATAAGTTAACTACTATTAATACTATAACCCGGCTATTTAGGACTGTATCCCTGCTGACTCAGACTACTTAGCCGAGGGTAACGTCACCGCCAAAAGCGGGGCCTACCACAATACTGCATTAATAACTTAATTCATTATCTTCCAATAATCCACCCTTTTAGGATTGTATCCCTGCTGACTCAAACTACTGGGGTGAGGGTAACGTCGCCTTCAAAAGAGGGGCCTACTACAATAACTAAGATAATTTCTTAATTATGTGCAAAAGTGCGGAAATAATCAAAGGTTATACTAGATACGAGTCGGAACCAAGTGATTCATCTTGTCTATCTGTTTTTATTTTTATTTTTATTTTCAGCATTTTAGTTAGTTTTATTTTTCTTAGTTTAAAACATTTTTCTAAACTTTTATTTTGGTTAGACGTTGAGGATAAACCGGTACTAAAAGCTCTTGTGTCCTTGGACGACCTCGGTATCTTACCAACGCTATACTACACTCAACGATGGGTGCACTTGCCCATATGTGTGTTTAGTGTTAGTGAAATATCGTGTTTTATAAATTTAAAACTTGGCTAAAATAAGTGTTAAAAAGGGCTTAAAATATACACCTAATATATACGACACTTCGCACGCATCAAGTTTTTGGCGCCGTTGCCGGGGACACAAGGATTTTAAGAAAGTTAGGAATCAACGGCCTAATCATCTTTTATTTTTCTTTTTATTTTTTTTAGGATTTTCTTAGTTTTTCAGCTTCTGCAGAGCTCAGCACGGGCCGTGCCCGCTGAACACGCCCCCGTGCTCAATCATTGGAACTGGCAATCCTGTTTTACATCAGACAGTAAGCTGAACACGGGGCGGTGCCCACTCAACACGCCCCCGTGCCCAAGTTTTAGTTACTGAAAACAGAACCGTTAGATCCCGACGGTTGGTAATTTCTGACATAAACATGAGTGATAGTAATTATTTTTACTTTCGGCACTCTTATGGTACGTGGTGTCAATTATGTGGTGGCGAACATGAAGAAGTAAAATGCTACTTCCTAAATTATAGGCCCCACTACATGGACCCACCATCTTCTCACAACCTTAAGAGGGGCGAAAGTAAAAATAAGCACTATTTCTCCCTCGAATGCGCCCAGCCAGATATTCTAGGGGAAATGCTCCTTAGCGAGTTATTTCAACTAGAAGAGCTAATTCTGAAATGGATAGAAGAGCTTGGGAAGGATTTTATTGATCCACCCCAAGACGATACCCATGAAGAAATGTTGGAACCGCATTCCGACAACCTCGTTGCTCCCAAAAATACCTTCGTACCTAGCAAAGACTTGGACGATAGTCGTCCCTGTGTCGATTGTGCCGTGAAGGACTCTCCATCGACTTCGTTCGGTGCATACATAGACCTGAGCGATTCGGCATATACCTTCTTTAACAAGAGCCCGGGAAAGGGTTGGACTTGTCCACCTAGAATGAAAATAGGAATTACCCTCACCGACAACCTCTTGCGTTCTCGCCTTAGTCTAGGACAATTAAGGTATATTAGGCACTTTGGGGTTGTTCCAACCAGCCAGGAGCCACCCGATACTAACAAGTTCCTTAAAAAAACTAGACAACTTCATAAAACAGTCCCTAGACACGGGGCCGTGTCCAGCCAACACGTCCCCGTGTCCATGGAAAGATTCCATTCTGATCAGTACGTCAGAATACGGACAAACTGTGTCAGAACTCCACCTGCACACGGGGCCGTGTCCACTGAACACGGGGCCGTGTCCAGGATGCTGTCGTTTTCTATAAATGGAGCCAAGAATTCTGCACATTTGGACCAACTTGGGGCAGATATTTGCAAGAATCTTCTCTCAAACTATCCTAGGTAAGTCTAAAAGAAGGTTCCAACAACCCATCTTGTCCTTTCCTCTTTTAGCCATTTCCTTCTTCTTCATCTTTCTCCAAGAGCTACCATTGAAAGTTTGGAATTCATCCAACTCTATGGTAGGGATAAATGAGTTTTGTTCAAAGAATCTTGGTAAAAACATGTTATGAAACATTGTTTTAAGTTATTAGTAGCCAAAAAGGCCCCACAACGTTCAGAAAATAACTTAAAAATCCAAGTTTCCTTGTTCCAAAACTCTGCAGAAAGATGAACACGGGGCCGTGCTCAGTGAGCACGGGGCCGTGTCCGGTCACTGTTTCATTAAATAAACTATTTTTAGTTTATTTTTCGTAGGATGACGAGTGAAAACAGCGAAACATCTCCTGTGCATTCGCCAAACAGCCGAAGAGGAAGAAGACCCTCCATTGAAGCTACACTTGTACACTATGTGATAGCATTAAGGGAGGCTCTCGATGAAATGACTTCAGTAGAGGAGGTCCTAATCGACCGTATTAACGATCTTACGATGGGACTTGAAAGCAGCTTCCAAGAAATTAACCTCTTGCAGCAGAGGTTAAATATTCTTGTAGCACCTCCAATGGAACCAGTCCTTCCTCAACAGGATTGGAACCTGGCACTCGGAATCAACAACCCTACCGGGTGGGAAGACTTTCCGGCGGAACCTCCCATGGAACACCAACAAGAGATCCCGGTGGAAGTTGAAACTCCTCAAACTAATGCCAATGAGCCTTCTTTTCTCCTTCCAATGGAGGTAGAAGAATGGCTCGCCGACATTTGAGGAGAACCGCACTCGGAAGAAGGAGTTCAAAAAGGCCTTGTTTAACCAAGATTAATTACTTCTTGGAAATTTTGCTAAATTAAAATAAAGTAAAGGCTAGGACTCCATGGTTTGTTATTTCTTTGTTTTATCTAGTTTAATTTAGGATTATGTAAGTTCTCTCTATGATGAAATGAAATGATGGTTTTAAGGTTTGGATGGTTTGTAATGAGTACAACACACTCATGCTGGTAAAGGATGAAAAGGGGAACGAGAAAAATGATCCCATGCACAAGAACGAGGCAACCCGACAATTTTCTCCATTTCAGAAGGTTCAACACGGGCCGTGGCCAACCAACACGGCCCCGTGCCGAACCACCTGCAGAAAAACGCCCAGTACAGGTACTTGGACACGGGCCGTGTTCACCCAACACGCCCCCATGTCCAGCCTTCTGTTTGACTTATTTCAATTTTGTTACTGGCACTTGAACACGGGGCCGTGCCCGGATAACACGGGGCCGTGTTCAGCGCCCAGTAACACAAATTTTTTGCTTTTTAAACACTATTTTACACATCTAATCAACCTAAAAATTTATTTTTGGGACACATTGAGGACAATGTGTAATTTAAGTGTGGGGGGATGCTAAAACCTTGAATTTTGCAAGTCCTAAATACAAGCCTTACACAAAACTCTATTGGAACCGCTAATCACCCCAATTTTTTTTCAAAAAAAAAAAAATTCATTTTTTTTACTTGTCTAGGTTTAACTCGGGAAATTCAAGTTCTCAAAAAGGTTATATTTTTACAAATTTACAACCGATAGCGTAGTGATAAAAAGAACCAACATAAGAAAATTATGAAAAGGCATAGCAAACTTATTTAGAATTTGATTATATACTTGATCACATAAAAACCCATTCTCACAAAAGTGAGTTTTGAGCCTTTATTGAGCACACAATTACATATCATTTGACTAAATGCTCATTTTTCGTTTCTTGTGTGAATAGCTACTTGGTTCTTACGACTCTAGAACTTGCCATGACAATACATTCCCGGTCCTTATCAACTTAAACCCGAGTAAGTAAATGATGGAGGCATTAGGACTAACCCTTTTCATTTCTACACCATTATTTTTCTTTTTCCTTTACCACCTACCCAAAAATCCCCCTAGTTAGCCCCTTTGAGCCTAAACCTTTTCGTTTCATCACCCAAACAAAAACCCTTTCATCCACCAAAACCTTTTTCATTTTTAACCCTTTATTTTAGTAACAAGTTCGGTTCTTCGTGAAAAAAAAAAATTTGTGATAATGATGAAGCAAAAAGAAAATAAACAAACAAGTTAATCAAAAATAACTCAGTTTGAATAAAAGCTTCATCAAAATAAAAAGTTGCAAAAATACGAAAACCGACACTTGTTACGCTTTTAGCCCTTTTTCTACTAACCACTAACCCAACCACCTACCTTTAACCCTAGCCAACCCTTAACCCACAAAGTCCTCTTGATATCTACAAAGGTATAAAAGTTAAAAAGGAGGAGGATTGATTTCTTGGCAAACCTATGGTAGGAATAAGTTCCGTGCCGCTCTCGAGTGATTCACTAAAAATACACCTTCGGCCGAGTGTGAGTGATTTCCCCGCGAGGTATGTGAACTTGTATATAAATAGAATTTTAAAAAAACATGTTATGCCCAAATAAGTAATTTCTTTTATGAACAGTTCTAAATAAATCATTACGAATAGGAGTGTAAATAAATAAAAATAAAACCCAAAAAGATCTTGGAAATCCCGACACTCTACGACAAGCCCAAAACCTTCTCTTCTACCTATTCCATTTGGGAGTGTAAGCCACATATTAAAGAGTTTTGCTTGAGGACAAGCAAAAGTTCAAGTGTGGGGGTATTTGATGTGTGTAAAATGCAACATATAAATTACATCAAATGAGGCATAAAACTAACCCTTTTTTAGTGCTAATATTGGAAAAAGAGTGTTTTTGTCTTCCTTTTGTATTTTCAGGATTAAATGAGCTCAAAAACGCAAAAGAAGCAAAAAGACAGCTAAATCCAACATAAATACAAGAAAAGGAACATTAGTGGACTGCCCGAACCCTCAACGGCACCTTCCAAAGCAAAATAGAGAAAACAGAAGACTGAACACGCCCCGTGCTCAGCCAGCACGGGGCCGTGCCCAAGAAGCAGCAGAAAAGACAAACCTATAGAAGCTTCTATTGCCCATCACGGGGCCGTGCTCAGCGGACACGGGGGCGTGTCGAAAGTACAGCAGGCGCATTTATTGTAATTGCGAATTACAATTAATGAGGAGAGAGAGTGTCAGACGGACACGGGGCCGTGCCCAGCGGACACGGGGCCGTGTCCAGCTCTCTGTTCAGCCTATAAATAGGAGTGCTTGGATTCATTTCATCTCATCCCTTGGCACACCACCTCTCTCACACTTCATCCACCACCCACCACCATCACAACACCATCATCCACCACCATCATCCATTGTCCATCGTAGAGTGTGTGAGTCGTCTCGGGATCCAAGATTGATCGTAAGAGTTCTTGACAATCAAGGCCATGTTTGCCTAAGTCTCTTACATCACTTGGTGAAGACAAAGTGTCTAGTATAATACTTTTTATTTCTAATCTTTTGCACTTTTTATTTGGTTTTGTATTAATGACTTTAATAACTAGTTACTTATGTTGAAGGTGATCTTTCCTTATCGTTTGTCCGTGGTGTCTTGGCATTATTTTACTGTCTATATAAAATAAAGGATTTTCACCATTCATATCCCCACGGTCTATATGGAGATATGTTGGCTACCTGGTAGGGGGTTAAGGGAACGGTTTGGTAAAGGTCTTGCCATTGTTCAGTGTTTAGAGGTCCTGCAATGGACCTGGGTCAAATTTAGTAGGACCTCCTTCAATACTTCACGGTATTGGATGGCGGGGGTCCAAACTCTTTGATCCCCTCATAAGTTAACTACTATTAATACTATAACCCGGCTATTTAGGACTGTATCCCTGCTGACTCAGACTACTTAGCCGAGGGTAACGTCACCGCCAAAAGCGGGGCCTACCACAATACTGCATTAATAACTTAATTCATTATCTTCCAATAATCCACCCTTTTAGGATTGTATCCCTGCTGACTCAAACTACTGGGGTGAGGGTAACGTCGCCTTCAAAAGAGGGGCCTACTACAATAACTAAGATAATCTCTTAATTATGTGCAAAAGTGCGGAAATAATCAAAGGTTATACTAGATACGAGTCGGAACCAAGTGATTCATCTTGTCTATCTGTTTTTATTTTTATTTTTATTTTCAGCATTTTAGTTAGTTTTATTTTTCTTAGTTTAAAACATTTTTCTAAACTTTTATTTTGGTTAGACGTTGAGGATAAACCGGTACTAAAAGCTCTTGTGTCCTTGGACGACCTCGGTATCTTACCAACGCTATACTACACTCAACGATGGGTGCACTTGCCCATATGTGTGTTTAGTGTTAGTGAAATATCGTGTTTTATAAATTTAAAACTTGGCTAAAATAAGTGTTAAAAAGGGCTTAAAATATACACCTAATATATACGACACTTCGCACGCATCAGTAGCCCACTCGAGAAACTAACCCTCAAAGGGGGAAGGTTTGACTTTTCCTTTTTTTAGTCCGATTTCATGAATTTCATTTCATAACTTCGGACTGGGGGGACATGACGAGGTATGACCCGGATCGGACAACCCGACCCGGTCATTACCTATTATTTTATTATAAGTAATTAATTATAAACATTTATTCTAGAATGTTCTATTCTGCATGGATAAATCACGTAACCGAATCCCCATTCTTTTGGGAAGATCATGTAAATCCCTAATTTATCGGAGCTCATCCCAAGTTAGGGGAAACCCTAATGGTAAACTATAAATAGGGGTAAACATCTAAGGTAAGATTATCTTGCTCTCGTTTACCTTTCTCTTCTCTACTCACTTATATTTTCTCCCGAACCGAGACTTTTTCTTACGCCGGAGGGTGGTTAGAGGAATAACCCCATTCTTGTAACGAGTCCTAACGATGTTCTGTTTTGTAGTGAGCAGTTCAGATCGCCAAGAGTTGAAGTCCTAGTTGGATACTACCGTGAAGGTCAGTGTTTCTTCAATATACAAAGGAAATTTACACCACTCGACCCAAACTATATCTTTGAACTTCGATCTGTTTTTTAACCAAAGAAAACCTAACGACTTAATATCCCTTATAATATCTTCGCTCTTACCAACACCATTTGAAAAAATCTTGTCGTTCCTTTCTTTCCAAATACACCAGCTCCCTATGATGATTAAACCTTTGACTACCATCTTCCCTTCCTTAGTTAGATTACACACCTTATGAAAATCAGCCAAGTCTCTAAAACTGAAAGCAAACAAGGGAGGAATTCGCGCCCATCCGCAGAGAAGGATCCAAACTCTAATAGCCAGAGAACAACCCGCAAATAAGTGTTCCGTACTTTCTTCATAATCACCACAGAAGCAACAGTTGGAGTCAGGAATATAGATGTTCCGTTTAACCAAAGCGGACCTCGTCGGGGTTTTATCTTGCAAAGCTCTCCAAAAGAAGACGCCACATTTCGCCGGAACCCATGAAACCCATTCCATTATGTAATCATAACGAACAACATTTTCTTCAACGAGGGACCTTCTAACATAAGCCGTAGAGAACCGGTCACCCTTCGCTTCGCTCCAGCACCATTTGTCATTCTGATTCGATAATCTGACCTCCCTCAAAAATAATTCCATCTCAATCAAATTTGCCCGTTCACTAACAGAAAGAGGATTTCCCGACCAGTTCCAAGCGAAAACCGGCTGATTTCCCGCCACCGCCAACCTATCAGCAATAGGCCACGAAAACATCAAAGGACGGTCTCGGATCCAAAGATCAGACCAGAATTTGATGTGCCTTCCGTTCCCTGGCTGGTCTTTGATGAGCACATTCAACTTTTTCCCTTTTATTACAGTGCCTTCTTCAATTTTCACTAAAGTCTTCCAAACTCTAGAAGAAGCTGAGTTTAACGGAAAAAACGCCCATTTCCTGCCCTTTCCGTGAATCGCCTTAATAACCAATTTCCATAAGCTATCTTCTTCCGCTTTGAACCTCCAAATCCATTTGGTTAACAAAGAGATATTGATATAATTCAGTTTACATAGACCCAAACCCCCTAATTTCTTTGGTAATGCCACTCGGTCCCATGAAACCCAATGCATCTTCTTAACTTCTTCATTACCTGCCCATAAGAACCTTCTCATCAACGATTCAAGTTTATTCACCACTTTGACCGGAGCCATAAACATGGAAAAGTAGTAAATAGGAAGACTTTCGAGAACCGCTTTAATTAAGGTAACTCTTCCTCCGATTGAAAGCGAGTGGGCCTTCCAAGAAGAAAGTCTTTTTTGAAAAATATCCACCACCGGGTTCCAATTATTAATCCGATTCATGTTCGCCCCGACCGAAATCCCAAGGTACTTAAAAGGAAAGGATCCCGTCTTGCACCCCAAAATACTCGCCATACAAAACAAAGTTGGTAAATACATTTATTCTATGTCGAATAAATAAAAACAATATCTCTTTATATCAATATATTATCATAAAAAGATAATGATAAAGGTAACAAATTAATTATAAACATAAGCGACTAATAATAATAATAATAATAATAATAATAATAATAGTAATAGTAATAATAATAATAATAATAATAATAATAAAACATCAAAAATAAATTTTCCTTTGTAATTTGGTTTTGCTCTAGTATTGGGGTTTTGACCAGGGGCGGATCTAGCTTATGGTGAGGTGTAGCCCGGGCTACCCTTCAACTTTGTATCCGAAGTGTAATTTTTATTTTTATTTTTTCCCGTTTTATGTATAAGATCCTACTGAAAATTTATTAGGATACCCCTAAGCAATTAAAATGAATAAGGATGGATGAAGAATTGATCGGAAAAAAATTCCGGCGACTTGCAGGTTTTACGTCTAAACAACGAGGAAGACGATGACTTTATATATTTCAAAAACCAGGAGGAATTGGGTTCTTGTGGGCCATATTAACTAAAAGGTAGTCAACAGAATTAATAATATAATATTAAAATATTAGTATTTATTGTGTCTTACACCTCTCAAGAATACAAAGCCATCATTAGATATATAATTTGATTATTTATTATTTTATTTATTTTTCGCTATAGTGTCCAAAAGAATGTAAGAAATCAAAGGTTAATTTTTTTCTATTACAAAACTATGTTAGAACCCCGTGTATTACACGGGTTGAATAAATGTAATTTAATATATTAAATAGTAAAAAGTAATATCTTTTTGAAACTTGTATATTTTATGGGTTAAATAAATGTAATTTTATATATCAAATAATAAAAACGTTATATATTTAAAAACCATGTGTATTACACAGATTAAATAAATGTAATTTTGTATACTAAATACTAAAAACGCCGTATCGTTAAAAAACCCGTGTATAATCGGGTTGAATAAATCTACCAAATGATAAAAATTACATCTTTAAAAACCCCGTATACTACACGTGTTGAATAGATCTAAAAAAAGAGTTATATCTTTAAAAATCACGTGTGTTGCACAAATTAAATAAATGTAATTTTGTATAGTAAATACAAAAAACGCCGTATCTTTAAAAAACCCGTGTATAGTCGGGTTGAAAAATCTACCAAATAATAAAAAAATATCCGTAAAAACCCCGTGTATTACACGTGTTGAATTAATCTAATTTTATAAAGCAAATGATAAAAAAATTATATTTTTAAAAACTTCGTGTATTACACGGGTTATATAAATGTAACCTTGTATAGTAAATAATAAAAAGTTAAATTTTAAAAAACCCCGCATTTTACACGAATTGAATAAATATAATTTTGTATACCAAATAATAAAAAAATTTATTTTTAATAAATTAGGATAATATTTAATATTAATTTATTATTTATATATTTAATATATGATAAGTAGGAAAGAGATGTATTTGTTTTAAAAATATATTAAATTAACAATTTAGATTTAAGGATAATATTTTATTAAAGTATGATAAGATCTAATATTAATTTATTATTTATTTAGTTAATAAAAAATAAATATATAATTGAGGATGCCTTCAATGAATGACACGTGTCCAAAAGTTGGTTTCTTTTATTATATTAGACTAGGTGGACACCCGTCCGATGGACGCGGGTACATCGTAAACATTTAATGTAAGCCTACGTTTATATGTAAAATATGATGTGAAATTATTTAATGAATTCACGTTCGCATTATACTTAAGAATACATTAAATTTGTTGACTGGTTAAGGTTAGACACAAGAGAAGCATAACGAACCCACAAAACTTGTTTAATTTCACTAAATGATTTAATTTCACTAACACAGAAAACGCAGTAATTAAAAATATATTATCTAATACATCATTTAGCTGGAAACCAATATATTCCAAACCAATACGCAGTTCACTAACACAAATATTCTTTGTTTATAAATCTGGTCCAAGCCCAAGCCTTGATCATTGCATCCGTACATTTTGTTGAGTTCAAAAGACAGATCTTTATAAAAATTATTTCCTTTATACGGTTACAATCCAGTAAGTCCATATGTGAATATTTGTTAAACTCGATTAACTTATCATTTCCATAAATAAATTAAAAATAATATACATGGTAAAAACAATTTTAAAACATAACTTCTATTGATGTGAAGATAATGTGATGAAACTTACCTACTCATGCCATCCGATATAGCTTTTAAACTCCCACTCCGGCAACTCACATTGAACTGTAACAATTCCAAATAAAAAAAGAGGAAAACATCAGTTCAAAGCGTAAAAACCGACTCGCCAAACTACTAAACAATTCCAAAAGACTTTCATTAGCAACACTTTCAATTATAGGCCACAAAGATCAGAACATTCCTTTCCAATTGGTCCAGTTGTTGCAGAACTGTACAAAAAGATTGTATACAAACGTTTCGAACTTAGTACAAAAATAAACATAGTATCCCGTTTCAACCTGAATCAGTTTTGACCCGGTTATCCAACTCGCTCAGACCCCAATCATATAACCATATTGCTACCTTATTGATAAAGATGCAAAAGCCATACAGAAAACATGTGTCCATTAAAACCAATAATTCCAAATCAAGGTTTTGCACATATTCTGTCTAAAGATTGAAGCTCCACCACCAACAACACCATGCATCATCCAAATATCCATCAAACATCCAAAATCAAACCTTAAAAACGAAATTTAACATCAAACTATGAGCAAGAACATACCTGTTGCTGTCTTTACCTATCTTAAGTCCCTTCTTTGACCATGGTAGCACTAATGTCATCTATAAGAAGAAGGATTACATTAACTATTTAAAAAATAATTTGACAACATGTGGGCCATATCCAATACACCGTGCCTGAAAAAGAACAAAGAAGGGGGTGTGGGTATTCTTACTCGCAACGGCTTGGTTCATCTACGTCGGCAAACTCGACTTTCCGATCACCTTATGACATTTAGTGCATGAAGATTAATATTAATAAGATAGAATATTCAGGTGTGTGTATATATATATATATATATATTAACTTATAAACAAATTTAAATGGGCCAGCACAACCCAGTCCGGCCTGCATCCACCCGTACTAAAAAATATAGCCCTATCAGACCCGTACTATAAAGAAATTATAGCTCAATATGGAAAAAAAAGGAAAAAAGAAAGTTGCAAAGGTTGTAACTTGTTCTGTTTGCTTTCAAAATATTGACCATATCACGAGTAGAATTCCTTCTCTGGTCCTGCAAAGTCAAACACGGATCATAGAAGAACCATAGAAAAGACGAAAAACTTCTGTAATTACAAGATTAAATAAACAAAACATACCAAAATCATGTGCTAGATTCTTTGTTAAGCGAGATATCCTTGATTTTAGTTTAGATAACTTTCTGTTGGTCTCGTCATATTCTTTTCGTACATTTTCAGCTTCTACATGAGATAGCAACATACAACTAAAATTTAAGAATTTTTTTATTATATCTTTACATTTTAATTATTAAAAGAAGCCAATTTTACCAGATATATCTACTGGAGTCTGATAGGGGTTAACGGTCTGCAGAATATTCCTCACAGTTCTTTGAATCTTCTCGAACCATGAAGGCCTGCTTTCGGTTTCTGTATCTTAGAAATGGAAACTGAAAAAAAATCACTTAATTTGGCCCAAACCCGTTTTCCTTCCTTCCAACTAATATGTTTGAAATACATTTCAAGCATTATCTTATTAGATTTTGAAATGGAAATGAAATAACAAGTGACTAAAACGAAGCTAAGCATTAATCAGACTTATATCAGCCCATAATGAAACAAAGATGACATACCCCTCAAGCCGCATTTGACCATTGACCAGCTCATGCCCAAGGTTGCCAACTTTCCTTCATCCCAAATAGCCTGGTAAATGATTCGAACAGTTTCCAAACATCTCTGTCAAAGTTGTTACGGTATGTAACAACTCTCATCAAAAGTCATATTTATTATTTTAATTGTCCAATAGGAAACCCTAATTGAGACACCTAAGTGATTCTACGTAAACCCTAAAATTTTCAGAACAATCGGAATCAGGATCAGGGCCCCTAAAACTCAGGGGGGATAAAGCCTAGTTACGATTATCTTAATAAAACGTTGTCAAATTCGAATTTTACGAAGTTGTCAACTCAGCTAGGCTAGTCCAGGACGTGGCTATCCTATAGTGATTAGGTGTCCCTTACGGACCGTAAGGGATGAGTCTTACGGTCCGTAAGCATGTCAAAATTGGTGTATAAATAGCAGGCATTGGCTGTTAGGATCTAGGGCTATCATGATTATGTTTGTTTGTATGTTTTGATCAATTAGTGAACATGTAAAGTGCAGCGGAAATAGATACAGACTTTGTAAACACAATCAATGGAGAAAATAGTTTGATAGCATTAGCTTCTCATAGAGTCAAATGATTACAAATCAAAGCAAAAGATTACAGACATGCTTACAAACTAAACTCCCCCTCAGCCTGATGCCCCAAGGTTGGTTGCACACAAGATGAAAGGATTAGACATGAGGAGAAGAATCCGCTCAGTCAATCAAATGTAACAGTACAGAGTACTGTTACATTTATAGGCAAACCAAACCACTGAGGTATCTCAGCTGACGTCACCATGAAAGCGACGTCTAACAGCCTAACAACCTGTATCTACTGTTCTTTTACAAATACTACTATACCTAACCACTGACTATACATAAAACAGATAATTCACAAAACAACTGCTCTCTCTTTACATCAGTGCTTTCCTCAAGGTTGATCAGTCCTTGATTGGGCAGAGCTTTGTTATCAGCAGTTTGTACCAGCAGTGCTTAGTGTCCAGCAGTCTCCTAAGCTTCATCAGTAGTTATGCAGAACAGCAGCAGTTGTATCCAGTCAGTGGATGCAAGACCATCAGTTGTTATAAATCACTTTCAAGGGGGAAGCTTAATGTAAACCGCTGCTTATTGTGGATCCACTGTTGTGACCAGGTTTTGGCTTTACATTATCTGTTCCTCTGGTAGGGTTCAATCCCAGCAGTGGTGGATGATTGACTAACAGCTGTTGAAACAACTGGTGTCTCAACATCTGTTGTCATTACAACTGCTGATATGTCAGCAGTTGTCTTCTGCTTTTGAGCAGGGGATGGAAGTGGTGAGGTAGTTTTTGATGGTGGTGATGATGGTGGTGAATTATCATCTGATATGAGATTCCTTCTCCTTTTTAATGAAGAAGGGGCATATGATGTTTTGGATGAATCAATGGTTTGAGATTGTATAGCAGTGGTTTGTGATTGTAATTGGCTGACAGTGGTTGAAACAACTGGTGTTTCAATCACTGTTGTCATTACAGCAGATGTTGTAACATCTGCTGTCTTCTGCTTTATGGCAGGAGGCAGCGGTGGTGATATGACTGTAGATGAGGATGGTGGTGGAACAGTGGTTGTAATGGTGTGTGATAGAGTGGTGTGTGTTGAAAGTGTGTGTGTTGATGAAATGGCTGCTGTTTGGCTACTAACAGCAGTTTTTGTAACTTCTGTTGTATCAGCTGTATGACATTTCGTGGGAGGTGGTTTAGATGTTTGCTTTGCTTGCTCAGGTTCAACACACAGGCCATGTTCTATTCCCTTCTTCTTCATTTGCTTCATTATCTCCCCCTTTTTGGCATTATCTGCAAGGGGGTCATCAAAGAACAACAAAGTTGAAGGAGCTTTGCCAGTGGTAGTTTGGATGCTGGCCTTAATAGCCTTGATATCTGCTTGAGTATCCTTGAACCTTGATTCCACCATATTGGTCAGCATTTGTATATGCATTTCATGCTGCTGATCAGCCACTTGTTTTTGTCTTTCAAGCATAGGTTGAAAAAGATTCCAGAGCTCATTTGTAGCAAGTGCTTGTTGTGGAGCAGGTGCTTGAGGTGGAACAGCAGTGGATTGTGCTTTCTGAGCTTTTAAAATCTCTTGCACCATCTCCTTTATTTCAGAAACTGATTCTTCAAGTTTTTCAACTTTGCCCGTCAATTCCTGATATCTTGAATCATCACCCATTTTACTGGGATCATTTGAATCCCCACCAGTAGTGGTTATATCAATGTGTGTCTTGGGAACAGAGTCCCAAAAATCACCCATTGATGCCCCTTGTTCTTGGTACTGGGGACTTCTTTCTTCAGCACTCGATAAACCTTTGATGGTACCAGTAGTTAGATCCAACTCACTGGTGGTTACCGAAGTTGCAATGGAAGAAATTGCCTTCAAGGGAGACTTACTTATGAAACAACTGTCCAACTGAAGATCTGTTGATCCACCAGTTGTAGTTGCTGCTTCACTTGAACTACCACCGAGAGTTACTTGTAACTCAGGGGGTGTAACCTCCTCAATTATTGCTGGGATAGCAGAAGTAGTAGCATTAGACCCAGTCTCTTGTGGTGGTATACTCTCAGTGATAGGTGATAGAGAGGAACTGGTTTGTGTCTGAGCTATAGCAGCTGCATGCAACAAAGGTAGCATGGATTGTGGCATTATGATTGGTGAGGGTATAGGTGTTGAAAGAGACATGTCCTTGGGATCAGGACTGTGGAAGATAGAGCCAAGTGGATCTAGAGCTTCATAATTTGGTGTCCCTGTGAATACAACCTGATCCTTTTGTGAGGATGCAGGAGGAGTTTTAGGCAAAGGTGGAGATCTTTCTACCAACTGCTGTGAGGAAGTAGCAGCAGTGGTTTGTGGTGACTTTTGTGTTGTCACAGGCATTTCCTCTGGGATCTCATCTTCCAGAGTTGCCTTTGTTTTGGGTTTGGTGGGTTTTCTGGATGTTTTTCTTTTGGTCTTTTTGGTAATAACAGGTGTGGGTTTCAGAGCAGTGGTTGTGCTGCTCTGATCACCTGGAGCAGTGGGCTCAGCAGAAGTTGCCTGAGGATCAGTGGCAGTTTCTAAAGTCTGCTCAGGCACCTTTCCTTTTAATTTTATTGGTGCCATCATTCTTGAAAATGTTTCACTTGTTAAACCTTTTATTTGAAAATGGAAACCTTGTTTGGGCAAATTTTCATCTTCTTTTACAAATTTTTGTTTAAAATAATAGCTAAGAAATCGTGGAAAAAGAAGAAATGATTTGCTAACAACATTCTTTACCATGTCATTGAAGATCTCCTGGGAATAGTTGTAATCTTTATTGTTTAAAATAGCATAACCCAGGCATTGAATCTTTAGTGGTATTTCGTTAAACGATGTTGTTTTATTAGAAACACAACTCACAAGTGTGTGAAACAAAAATCTAGGTGCAGATGGGAAATACCCCTTTTGTAGGGTATCTACCTTTGACTCTTCTGCATAACCCCTTTTCAGAAAATCAGCTTTTAACTCGTTTTTGTCAAAAGAAATTTTACACTTCTGATCATCAAGTTTGAAGACTTCTGAAATTGTTTGTGGAGTGATTTGAATCACTTTACCCTGTATCGAGGAGTTTATGGCGATGATTTTGCCGTCTTGTTTTTCAAGCGTCGCCTTTTTCCAGAACTCTCTCTGGGTTTGCAAATAAATGGGAGCATCTGCTGTCAACAAAGTTTTGTACTTTGATGCAGATAATGTATCAAGGATGGAGTCGAAGGTGTGGTTATCGGTAGGTTTTGTGAGCAAACCCAGATAATTATGCGGAGATTTGTATGGTATCTCAATGGGTTCTTCGGCCGTTTGAGCGACCTCTTGTGAAGGTGATGGTGATTTTGGTTTTGATTTTGACTTTGATTTTTTCATTTTTGCAGAGAAGAACAAAGAATGATTTTGGAGATTTTTTTGAGAATAAGTGTTGGAAACTGCTTTGAGAAGAGAATTTTGGAATTCAATTCGACAGTGTAAAACCCTGTTTGGGGGTTTAGGGCAGGGTTTTATTTAGAGAAAAAGTGATCGCTGAAGTGGCAGCGGTTATTTTGATCTGAGGGCTAAAAACTGACCACGTGTCAAACACTGATGAAACGGATGAAGGATGGAGAACATTTGTTTTAAGGGCCACTGACGTATCAAGCATCAGTGATTACAACGGTAAAAATTTTGAGCAGTGGATGATTTTTACTATCAGTGGATAGCAGATCAGTGGATAGGACACTGATTTTGAACATCAGTACTTGTCAAGAAAGTGAGGGATCAGTGGTTAACTTTCAGCAGTGGACAGTGTTTAGAGATCAGACGTTGGAACAAAACAGTGGTTAGGGTAAATGGTACAGTTTTTAAGAACAAGTATTCCAGCAACAGTTTTGAGAATTTTTATTCCAGGTTTTGCCACAAGTCAATTTTGAAGGACAGTGGTTTAGTACCCTGGATGATGAAAACTTTATTGCTAAGGCAACTCATTTTCGTTTAATATTCAATTAAAACATGAGTACCCTAGTAATTCAAGCATAGTTAGCAATCAACCTTTGAAAACAATTTAAGAGCAAACCTAAGTATGACATGATCTTGACATATGTACCATTTCCTTTTGACCCATATAAGAGAATAATAATACCAACAAAAATAAGGTATTATATCCTGACAGGAACTGAAACCATTGCCAACAAAAACAAGCAACAGTTTCAAATATATTATTCCAAAAAAAAAAAAAAAATGAACAATATATCCTGATTATTCGAGAAAATCCTTTTAAGAAAAAAATGGTTAAGGATTTTCTGAGAACAACATCAAAAAGGATCTGGTATATTTTTAAAAGAAAACATAATCATATCATTCTCAACTTATTGAAAATGGTCAGTGGTTTGAAATATTGAATACATTTTGACCACTGTTAAGGACCATTTGATTGTCAGTTGATTGCAAACATGGTTCTCTTTGAAGTTCATTCACTGGAATCGAAACCTTTTCCTAAATCAGGTGAATGCACATAGTTGCTTAATGACCATTTTTACCCTAAACTTTGACTCATAAGTGTTTTATGTTTATACTCTTTTCTTTTGACATCAAAAATTTTGAGATAAACACACTTCTGAGTTTTTTGTGAATTATCTTCTTCCCTTTTTACCCTTCCCCAATCATAAGTATTTAAATACTTACTGAGGGGTATTTATTGAAGGAGTACTTGTTCCAGAATCATTTTGTAGTAATGTTTTGAGAGATTTGGTCATTTCTGCACATGATTATGCCAACCTTCTCATTACCTATGATCCGGACATTTTTGACTCCTGATTTTCTTAATGTATTTTAACATGGTCGATTTTGCCCTTCTGAAGAACTCAACCTGTTTTCAACACATAAGGTCTGAATGACTAAAGTTTTGCTTTCCCTCTTTTTATGTTAGCAAAACACCAATGTTTTTATGAACATAGGTTTTGTTAATCTGAGGTTCATACTTTAGTATTTATGAAAACATCACAAATTACACATCAACTTTTGAAATCAATTTTGAAAAAAATGAAATGATCCCACAGTTTAACAGATATGTTTTCAGATCTGAAAACTATGAGTGGCTTATGCATGATATCACTTGTTATGTGAGATTTGTGTGTCATATGACATCTTGGTTGATGTACAGAGTTTTTTTGAATAACCATTTTGATCATGATTTACCAATTACTCTGTTTTTCAACTGAGTACAACCAACCTTGGTATCAATGAATTTTGAGCTGAACTGTTATGTCAAATTGATTGTTAGATCGAATTTGACTGTCCAAGCTCTGATACCAATTGTTAGGATCTAGGGCTATCATGATTATGTTTGTTTGTATGTTTTGATCAATTAGTGAACATGTAAAGTGCAGCGGAAATAGATACAGACTTTGTAAACACAATCAATGGAGAAAATAGTTTGATAGCATTAGCTTCTCATAGAGTCAAATAATTACAAATCAAAGCAAAAGATTACATACATGCTTACAAACTAAACTCCCCCTCAGCCTGATGCCCCAAGGTTGGTTGCACACAAGATGAAAGGATTAGACATGAGGAGAAGAATCCGCTCAGTCAATCAAATGTAACAGTACAGGGTACTGTTACATTTATAGGCAAACCAAACCACTGAGGTATCTCAGCTGACGTCACCATGAAAGCGACGTCTAACAGCCTAACAACCTGTATCTACTGTTCTTTTACAAATACTACTATACCTAACCACTGACTATACATAAAACAGATAATTCACAAAACAGCTGCTCTCTCTTTACATCAGTGCTTTCCTCAAGGTTGATTAGTCCTTGATTGGGCAAAGCTTTGTTATCAGCAGTTTGTACCAGCAGTGCTTAGTGTCCAGCAGTTTCCTAAGCTTCATCAGTAGTTATGCAGAACAGCAGCAGTTGTATCCAGTCAGTGGATGCAAGACCATCAGTTGTTATAAATCACTTTCAAGGGGAAAGCTTAATGTAAACTGCTGCTTATTGTGGATCCACTGTTGTGACCAGGTTTTGGCTTTACATTATCTGTTCCTCTGGTAGGGTTCAATCCCAACATTGGCAATCACATTTTGGCACTTGAACGACGAACAAATTCGTTACGTAGACTGAGTTATAGCAGAAACACTTCTAAAAACACACATGGATCACTAATCACCGCCGCAATACAGGATAATAACTCGATCGCAGCTACGATTCAATGTCCGATCAATTAAACTATCCAATGGATGTTTAAGTGCTGCCCACATTAGGGTTTATGCTTTGTCATTCGTCGTTAATTCGATGGATGTTTAAGTATCGCACTTTGTCATTCGTTGTGAAGGTTTTAATCTCGAGAGTTATCGTAAATGCTGTATTAAGTTACTAACCGAATTGTGTGCCTGTTATTAAATTTAGGTTAAAAGGCTAATCAGTAGGCTAGGCTCTGCTCAAATTAAATTTGCAATGCGAGTCATTCTCTTTTTATCAAATTACTTTCAAAATCATGTTTATTTTCAAAGGTTATAATTACAGTGATTAAGTTTATGTAATCACCAAGTTACAGCCGATATGTGGGGTTTTGTATACATTACTTGATAACCGTCACTATTGGACAACGAGTTAGCCAATGAGTGATATGACCATAGTCACAGACTCCATTGGACAATGAGGTTACCGATGGATGTTCGAGTGACAAATACTGTGGGTAGTTGGTTTGATATCTGGAAACATTGTAATCTCTCTTAATACTGTAAATTATAACAAACGAGTCGTTTTAGTAAAATGAATGATTCACTCAGTATTTCCCGCTGACAAAACCTTTTTCAAACATGTTTCAGGTGATCTGTTGTGATCCAAGAAAAGTGCGGAGAAGCACTACAAGCTTAAGGAAGTGGCTCAGTATAAAATAAAGAAACATGTTTTGTAAAATAAAAAGATTTCTCCGTGAAATCTTATGATTGTAAATTACCGGGGTTTTATCCCGAGTTGTGAAATAAAATAATCAGGAAATTTCAGTTTTTAAAAGATCCTGAAGAAAACTTCCGCTGTTAATTAAATACCACGGGAATTTCTGTCCCGCGGCTCCTGAAACGGGTCAAACCGGGTCGGGGGCCGTGACAGAAAAAGGTGGTATCAGAGCCACTGATTTAAGCCTATTAAGTATTTAGAAAATACTTAATTTTACTGATTGCCATTTTGTGATTGTGTGTTTTATTAATTGAATATTTGTATGAAAGGCACAATATGAGGAACCACTTTCTCCTAGTAAAAGAAGTCCGATTATTAGGAAAAGTCAGGATAAAATAAAGAAATTCCGAGAAAAGAAGATTAAACAGGAAACCCAGGAATTAACTAGTAAAACACCTTGGGAGGACAAGTTAGATGAGAAATGGGCAGATCTTATTATGCTAGCTACTGTAGCAGTTAATACAAATCTTTAAATAATTTGACCCAAGTTTAGTACCTTTATCAATTACAGTCTAGAAACCTTATTTCAGTAAAGAAATAAATTTACAATAAAACCTAGTATGAAATAACATTTAAAAGTTTTTCTATAAAATTTTGTTATGATTTTTAACTTAGTAATTGTGTGTATTTTGCTAAACAGCATGAGTGACTTGTCTGACGCCCTTCAGAATTTAAATCTATATCCAGTAAGAATAGAGGTTTCCAGAGATTTCAATAGGTATATACCAGACATAGAAGAACCTATAGAATTCAACGCTTCACCTCTCGAGAAACCCAAGCCTAAGAAAATGGAAATTGGGGAAAGCTCTAGGCAAATTGAGGGGTTACCATCTCAAGAAGAGCTAGATTTTATATTGGCAAGCTGTGATACTATTCAGCCTGTCAATACAAATGTTTTACTCGTCCTATTGAAACTCAACTCCATAAAAATTTAGAACCAGCTATTCCAAACCCTTCAATCCACTCGCAACCTTTTGGAATAGACGAATGGTTGACTAATGAAATACAGTTCCAAAACAATCCCTATAAGCTTTTTCCTTAGTTCGATCCAGAACCTTTACCAAATCCACCAATGAGTAACGAGAATATGGCTGAACTCCGCCACTTTGGCGAAGAACTTATGGATGCTGGGAATAGGATCCAAGAGATTGGGGGACATATCTCCTGGAAATATGATGAGAGGAAACGCCGTTACTAGAATATCATCTGACAAAGGATAGGGGATTTATGGAACTGTGGTTGTGTAATAGTAATAGTAAAAATCAGTCTGTAAAATAACTACAAACAAAACTTTGTAAGATAATAGTGTGTATTGATGCATACTATAAAATATAAAAATGGGAATCGAGAAATCGATAGTTTTGGCTATATGTGTATTGTGAAATTTGTATGATGATTTGTGTATAATTGTTATTCATCGGATACTAATAAAATATATATATATATATATATATATATATATATATATATATATTAATTATCAGATAGCAAACATTGGTAATGAACCAGTAAATGAAGTAAATCAATCTGAGCAAATTCAGGAAGAACAATTGTTAAATAGACAAGATATAGAGGATATCGTTGCACAAGGAATAGCCAATGCTATTCCAGCAATCGTTGCTGCTGTACAGAAACCTGTTAAACCTCAATCAATCATTCCTAGTAAACGTACCCAGGGCGACAATTTTAGTAATAGTATAAACGGAGGCGGTAATCATGTTAATAACAATAATGATCTCCAAGCTCCAATTTTCAAGAAAATGAAAGCTGCAACACCTGGTTGCACTTACAAAGAATTTCTTGCCTGTAAACCAACTGAGTTTGCAGGTAATGAAGGGGCTATTGCAGCATTACGTTGGTTAGAGAAAACTGAGGCAGTAATCACTATAAGTAAATGTGCTGAGGAAGATCAAGTTATGTATGCGTCAAATCTTTTTAAAAAAGGGGCGTTAGAATGGTGGAACACAGTATTACAAGCTAAAAGAAGGAATGTGGCCTATGCCATGAACTGGGAAGAATTTAAGAATCTTGTAGAAAGAAAATTATGTCCCGAGTATGAAAAAGATCAAATGGCAAATAAGTTCTTAAACCATAGAATAATGGGTGTAGATTGTCGCGGTTATACTTCGACATTCTTTGAATATGCTAGAGTGGTACCAACACTGGCTTCGCCAGAACCGGTACTCATTTCTCGTTATATTTGGGGATTAATTAGTGAAATCCGTAACATCGTTAAAGCTACGAGACCTCGTACCATTGACGATGCTGTGGAATTAGCTAACACCCTAACTGATGTGACAACTCGAATTTCCGACGTTCTTTATTTGCATTTAATGCACGTTGACTTTGACTATATAGTGGTGTTATGACAAAACCTAGTGTGTTGCATGGTTATGTGTGATTGTATAACTTGCGTACCGTTTGTAAAACTTAAACTGCTTAGAACCCGACGAAACACAAGAGTGTTTCGCCATAACCCATTCCGACGAAACAGGCTGTTTCGCCATGAACACTCCGACGAAACAGAAGTCTGTTTCGCCGGCCCAGTAGCCCAGCTAGGCCCAGAACGTTATTCCGCGTATTTTTACGTAAAACATCATCATATTACACTTTCTATCAACATAACCGAAACCCTAGAGCTCTCTCACTGTAACGGCGAACTAGAACCCACCGGAAACCCTTGTGCGATCAAACCATCATCTCGGTTAGTAGATTTATGTGTTTTGATTGATCGTTCATCCGTGTACGTGTTTATGTGTCATGTGATTCTGCTTGATGATGTTTATCTGAAACTGATACATGTTAAACATTAGGGTTCTTGTATGATGATGATGATATAGATTTCGTTATGCATGATGTGGTCGGATATGATAAAGCTATGCGAAACTTATTACAACCGAATGCTAGGTACTGGATATTTTATTATGGTCTGATTTCCGAATACACATTAGTATCTTGATAGGGATCGATAATATGATGTTGTATGTTAATCGATATGTTGAACACATTGACCTAGGGTTCATGCTAGACGTTAAGAACTGTGATGCTTATGTTATAATGATGTTATGATGAATTCTGTGAACAAATGATTACTGTGTAATTGACGATTTGCTGATGACGGCTGCTAGCATGATTAGGGTTTCTGTGTATTTTCGTAACTGCTGTAACTGTGTCTACGAATCAGACATTCGACGAAACAGGAATCTCGGCGAAACAGAATGTGTTTCGCCAAGAGTCGACGACGAATCAGAATCCTGTTTCGCCGAACAAGGCCACGACGAAATTGAAGGTGTTTCGTCAATATATGTGTGTTTCGCCAACCCACTTGTTTCGCCAACTTATGTGTTTCGTCATATATATGTGTTTCGCCGAACTGTGCTGTAACATGAGTTAATTCTGTTAAGTGTTAACTGGAATATTTAACTGCTGTTATATGATTAACATGACCTGTATGACTGTGATTACGTGTTACATGCTTATACATGAACAACTTAAACACAAACTGATTACGTATACGTGCATACCTTAGGACGTGATTGATTATTTGCGAGCACTTACATACCTAGCATACCGAGCAAACCAAGGTGAGTTCACACAAGCCAAGGCATGGGGTTTCCCAGGGGGGAATGGGGATTGATGATTTCTGAACGTACATAGATAACAGAACCTACTGCTAGACTAGTAACACTTATTGAACGATCTTCGCACACCTGCCAAGGACATTGGCCGCGATATTATGACTGCCTTCGCACACCTGCCAAGGACATTGGCCGCGAACTAAACTTACAACATCATCGCACACCTGCCAAGGACATTGGCCGCGATACGAACAAACCTAGTCTAGAAAACTTGGGGAAAGACTTTCCCCAACATCTTCGCACACCTGCCAAGGACATTGGCCGCGATGGAAACTAATATGATACTTTGTAACGAACGAACATACTACTACTCACGCTATACTATTACCGAACTGTTAACTGTGAACTCGCTCAACTAGTTGTTGACTCTCTCTTACATGCCTTGCAGGACCTTAGGTACATATGGAGCTTGCACAGGAAGGAGCAGGTCGTTGTGGGATACGGATCGTAGACAATATTTGAACTTATAATTTACCTTGGGTTTTCATTATTATGCTTCCGCTACTTAAACAATGTTTGGTTATGAACATCAGTCATGTCAAGATGAATTATATTTTCTCACTTTTATACTTAAATATTATGTTTGATATGATTGATGGCTTGATCCTGGTCAGTCACGCCTCCAAGCGGTGATACTCCGCGGGTGGATTTTGGGGGTGTGACAACTGATGAACTGGTACGCACACAAGATGAAAATAGGAAGAAGGAACTGGCTCAGAAAATTACCCAAGGATTTCGTACAGGTAATAATAACAGCTTCAAGAGAGGAGGAACAGGGCAATCTTCAAATCCGCCGTTTTGTAGGAATTGCAGAAAGAAACATTTTGGAAGATGTAGTGTAACCTGCAATTTTTGTAAAATGGAAGGACATCGTGAAGAAAACTGCAGAAAGAAAACAAGAGTCTGCTATAACTGTGGAGAAACAGGACATTTTAAGCCAGAATGCCCTAAATTGGTCAAACCAGCAGACAACAAAGCCAAGACAGCCGACGGAGCTACTAAGAAGAGTGTTCGAGCCTTTCAGTTAACTACGCAGGAAGCAGAACTCATTCCAGATGTGATAGCGGGTACGTTTTTAGTCCACAACATTTACGCCAAAGTATTATTTGACTCTGGTGCAAACCAAAGTTTCATAAATACTTCATTCTGCCAAGCTCTTAACTTACCTTTAACCAACTTTAGGCAGATTTTTACAGTCGAAACGGCAGACGGAAATTCTGTTAGCATAGATAAAGTTTTGCAAAAGGAAAATATAGAACTCTCAGGTCATAAATTCTTTGCAAACCTGTTACCTATGAAATTAGCCGAATTCGATGTTGTTTTAGGAATGGATTGGTTAGTAGCCAACCATGCTCGAATTCTCTGTGATAAGAACTCTATAGAAATTCAGGCAACCACCGGAGAAGTAATTATAATTACAGGAGACAAACCACGTAAGCCCATGAAGTTCATATCAGTAATGAAAGTTGCTAGTTATGAACGAAAGCAAGGAATAGTATATATGATTTCAGTAATCATTAGTACTAAGGGTAAAGAAGTTAAGGAAATTCCTGTAGTCTCGGAATACCCAGATGTATTCCCAGAAGAGTTACTAGGGTTACCACCAGATAGGGAGGTAGAATTTAAGATTCATCTAATTCCAGGAACTATACTGATAGCCAAGGCACCTTATCGGTTAGCTCCCACAGAAATATTAGAACTGAAAAAGCAATTAGATGAATTACTAAGTAAAGGTTTCATACAACCTAGTTCATCCCCGTGGGGAGCACCAGTGTTGTTTGTAAAGAAGAAGGACGGTTCAATGAGAATGTGTATCGATTATAGAGAATTAAATAAGGTTACTATTAAGAATCGATACCCATTACCTAGGATTGATGATCTTTTCGATCAACTTCAAGGAGCTAGATATTTTTCTAAGATCGACTTACGTTCCGGATATCATCAATTGAAGGTACAAGAAGAAGACATACCTAAGACTGCTTTCAGAACTAGGTATGGTCATTACGAGTTTACAGTCATGCCCTTCGGGTTAACGAATGCACCTGCAGCATTCATGGACATGATGAATAGAATCTATAAACCGTATTTGGATAAATTTGTAATTGTCTTTATAGACGATATACTTATTTATTCCAAAAGTCAGGACGAACATTGTCAGCATTTGCTTGTACTCTTAACTTTGTTAAGAAAAGAAAAGCTGTATGCCAAATTCTCAAAATGTGAATTTTGGTTGCAAGAAGTGCAATTTTTAGGACACATGGTGAATCACGAAGGTATTCATGTAGATCCTTCTAAGATAGAAGCAATTACCAAATGGAAGGTTCCGCAATCCGCAATGGAAATTAGAAGTTTTATAGGTTTAGCTGGATATTATAGACGGTTTATTAAGGATTTTTCCAAGATAGTTGTACCATTAACTAAGCTAACCTGTAAAGCCGTTAAGTTTGAATGGGGACCTAAGCAAGAAGAAGCTTTTAGGATCTTGAAACAGAAGTTAACCAATGCTCCAATCTTAGCCTTACCAGAAGGAACTGAAGATTTTGAAGTATATTGTTATGCTTCAAAACTAGGATTTGGATGTGTGCTGATGCAACGCAAAAAGGTAATTGCGTATGCTTCAAGACAATTGAAAAAGCACGAAGAAAACTATACGACTCATGACTTAGAATTAGGAGCCGTAATTTTTGCCCTTAAGATTTGGAGACATTATCTGTACGGAAGTAAATTTACTGTCTATACAGATCATAAGAGTTTAAGATATATATTTGGGCAAAAAGAGTTAAACATGAGGCAAAGAAGATGGATGGAAATCCTAAGTGATTACGACTGTGATATTCAGTATCACGAAGGAAAGGCAAATGTAGTTGCAGCTGCCTTAAGTCGTAAGTATCATGAAAAACAACGACGAGTTCGTGCTCTTAGGTTAAATCTACAATTAGATTTAATGGACCAATTGAAAAATGTTCAAGCTACAACAATCAACGATGATGCTGAAGGAATGAAGGGATGAATAAAAGAATTAGAGCAAGGAGCTGATGGAATTTGGAGATTCCACAAAAGCAGAATTTGGGTACCTAAGCAGGGAGAATTAAGAAATAAGATTTTAGAAGAAGCTCATAAATCTAGATATACCATACACCATGGAAACAATAAAATGTACCAAGATTTAAGAAAGAATTTCTGGTGGATAGGCATGAAGAAGGATATAGCTAGATATGTTTCTAAATGTATTACTTGTTCACAAGTTAAGGCAGAACATCAGAAACCTTCAGGTCTACTACAACAATTAGAAATGCCTGTATGGAAATGGGAACTCATAACAATGGATTTTGTTACTAAGTTACCCAAAACCAGAAAAGGTAATGACGCGATTTGGGTAATTGTGGATCGATTAACCAAATCTGCTCACTTTCTACCTATGAAAGAAACCTTTAGCATGGAAAGATTGGCAAAGTTGTATGTAGATGAAGTCGTATCTCTACATGGAGTTCCACTCTCCATTGTATCAGATAGGGATAGTCGTTTCACTTCTCATTTCTAGAAAAGTTTCAAAGAAGCTATGGGAACTCGACTAAATTTAAGCACTGCATATCATCCTCAAACGGACGGGCAAAGTGAAAGGACAATCCAAACTCTAGAAGACATGCTCCGAGCATGTGTAATAGATTTTGGTGGAAATTGGGACGGCCATTTACCTTTAATTGAATTCTCCTATAACAATAGTTATCATTCAAGTATTGAAACTGCCCCATTTGAAGCACTGCATGGAAGAAAGTGCAGAACTCCAGTTTGTTGGGCAGAAATAGGAGAAAGTCAATTGTCAGGTCCTGAAATAGTGCAAGAGACGACCGACAAGATTACTCAAATCAAGGAAAGGCTGAAGACGGCTCGAGATCGCTAGAAGAGTTATGCAGACAATAGATGCAACCCGTTAGAATTCCAAGTTGGAGACAGAGTATTGTTGAAAGTTTCTCCTTGGAAAGGAGTTGTTAGATTCGGTAAGAAAGGAAAGCTAAGTCCCAGATACGTAGGACCATTTCCAGTGATCCAACGTATAGGACCAGTTGCTTATCGTTTACAACTACCCGGAGAATTAGCTGGAGTACATGATGTATTTCATGTATCCAATCTCAAGAAATGTCTATCTGACGAATCTTTGGTAGTACCTCTCCAAGATATAGAGGTAAATGAAAAATTAAAATTTGTAGAGAAACCTCTTCAGATAGAAGACAGAAAAGTGAAGTTTCTCAAGCACAAACGACTAGTGCTAGTTAAAGTCAAGTGAGATTCAAAACGAGGACCCGAATACACTTGCGAACTGGAATCAGAAATGAAGCGAAAGTATCCTCAATTATTCCAGTAAATCTCGAGGACGAGATTTTTATTAAGGTGGGGAGAATGTAACAACTCTCATCAAAAGTCATATTTATTATTTTAATTGTCCAATAGGAAACCATAATTGAGACACCCAAGTGATTCTGCATAAACCCTAAAATTTTCAGAACAATCGGAATCAGGATCGGGGCCCCTAAAACTAAGGGGGGATAAACCCTAGTTACGATTATCTTAATAAAACGCTGTCAAATTCGAATTTTACGAAGTTGTCAACTCAACTAGGCTAGTCCAGGACGTGGCTATCCTATAGTGATTAGGTGCCCATACGGACCGTAAGGGATGAGTCTTACGGTCCGTAAGCATGTCAAAATTGGTGTATAAATAGCAGGCATTGGCAATCGCATTTTGGCACTTGAACGACGAAGAAATTCGTTACGTAGACTGAGTTATAGCAGAAACACTTCTAAAAACACACACGGATCACTAATCACCGCCGCAATACAGGGTAATAACTCGATCGCTGCTACGATTCAATGTCCGATCGATTAAACTATCCAATGGATGTTTAAGTGCTGCCTACATTAGGGTTTATGCTTTGTCATTCGTCGTTAATTCGATGGATGTTTAAGTGTCGCACTTTGTCATTCGTTGTGAAGGTTTTAATCTCGTGAGTTATCGTAAATGCTGTATTAAGTTACTAACCGAATTGTGTGCCTGTTATTAAATTTAGGTTAAAAGCCTAATCAGTAGGCTAGGCTCTGCTCAAATTAAATTTGCAATGTGAGTCATTCTCTTTTTATCAAATTACTTTCAAAATTATGTTTATTTTCAAATGTTATAATTACAGTGATTAAGTTTATGTAATCACCAAGTTACAGCCGGTATGTGGGGTTTTGTATACATTACTTGATAACCGTCACTATTGGACAACGAGTTAGCCAATGAGTGATATGACCATAGTCACAGACTCCATTGGACAATGAGGTTACCGATGGATGTTCGAGTGACAAATACTGTGGGTAGTTGGTTTGATATCGGGAAACATTGTAATCTCTCTTAATACTGTAAATTATAACAAACGAGTCGTTTTAGTAAAATGAATGATTCACTCAGTATTTCCCGCTAACAAAACCTTTTTCAAACATGTTTCAGGTGATCTGTTGTGATCCAAGAAAAGTGCGGAGAAGCACTACAAGCTTAAGGAAGTGGCTCAGTATAAAATAAAGTAACATATTTTGTAAAATAAAAAGATTTCTCCGTGAAATCTTATGATTGTAAATTACCGGGGTTTTATCCCGAGTTGTGAACTAAAATAATCAGGAAATTTCAGTTTTTAAAAGATCCTGAAGAAAACTTCTGCTGTTAATTAAATACCACGGGAATTTCTGTCCCGCGGCTCCTGAAACGGGTCAAACCGGGTTGGGGGCCGTGACACGGTATGAATAGCTAACATGGTACATAAATCAGTATTACTAAAATGAGACACAAAAAGTAAGGATTTGTTTGGTTTGAGGTTTTGGGCTTAAGTTACGGGTCTGATAGTGTTTTAGCAAGTTCATTTTGAAGTACGTGTTGAAAAAGATTAACCGATTAAGGTTGTTAGCCATAAAGTTGGGTGTCCTCTATACCCACCTAAAGGTGTTTTGACAATAATATGGTTTTTAACAATTGTGCGGATCGGGTAAGTTGAACCAGAACACATTTAGTCCAAAACTTAATGCATCCACACAATTGTTAAAAACCATATTATTGTCAAAATGCCTATAATAGAAGATCTAGTATTGGAATCTTGTGGTATTGAAATCTTAACATGAACTAATATGGCACAATGAATTTTATTACATTTTATTGCCTTTAAACTTCTATCAGGACCATTCGGGCAATTGTCACCATTTGAAAAGAGCATTACATTATATGACTCCTCAAATTTCTCCCATTTCCTGTACATTAAATGGAGGAATAAACATTAGAAACTGAGAAATAAAAAAAAACTCACAAAACTATTATTTGTAAATTAAAGTCATGTTATCAGTGGGGTTGGGAATTACCTCAAACACACCAAAGCTCCCAAATGCCATTCCAAGATCGTCCATAACTTTTAGTGAAAGCAAACGCACCATTAACTTTTTATAGACTTGATTTCTATGATTGGCCAGCCTTTGTAAGTATATCCACCATAAATAATTAAATATACATATGAATATTAATATTGAAGAGCTATGAAGGTCTCTAGAGCTAATTTAGTCTATTCGGTTCATTAAGGTCGTTTGCCCCACACATGACATCAATATAATCTATAAAGTATTGTAAATAATTAAACAATCAAGTTAAGTTATTGGGTTTGAGGTAGTTCTGGGTACTCGAGTTTCAGTCTGACCATGTTGACCAGCTTAACAGAGTTGACATAGTTGACCTGCGTTAACTTCTGTTGACCATGTTGAATCCGGCTTTGAGCCGATGTTTGACTCGTGTTTAACTCCACCCAAATACCCCAATCCCCATCAAACACTACCATAGAATCCACTAACTCTAATCATGCACAACCACAATCAATCACCAGAACCCTATCATCGTTGTACAACATAATCCTTTTTCACAAGAACATATATAAAGCCCGATGTTAATTAAACATATACCTTTCCGAATAGCGAAAAAAATTACTGGAGCGTAGTTACCCGATCTCCTAGTTTCTCTTTTCGGACCTGAAATACAAATAATGATTCAATCATTAGAGTGTCTATTTACACATATATTCAGTTGATTTACTCAAAAAGAATGAGCCAAAAAATAATGAAATCAACTTTTTAGGAATAATAAAAAATACATCTGAGTTTAATATTAAAAAAAAACACATATGCATTCACCTTCAACTTTTGTTTCAAAAGAGGTTCTTCATATTTCAACATCAGCCTACCCACTACACAAGAAAATACAGACGTCGAAAATTTCTCTCCAGCAAAGCCACACTTGACATACTTCATTAGAAATCAGCAGTCATAAAATCACAAAAACTAATAATATATTGTTTCCAAACAAAATCATGCATTAAAATCAGGGATATACTTTCGATTCATGATTTCATGTCAATGATTTGCAGTTGAACATTAAAACCAAGTACAATTTGAAGCTTAAAATGTTGCGATTTGAACAGAAAGGTACCAGATATAAAATAAACAGATTGATGAATCGGATTTTTAACAGTTGGGTTTATAGATACTTAGAGGATGTTGATTAATAGATATAGATAACTAAAACTTCTTAATTAAGGAAGAGATTAAGTTACCCCAGTGTCGTTGTGGCTAGCGATAACCTTCTTGATGTCCATTTACTCGCGCCTGAGATGAAAGAACCGGCGATGACGATGATTCATTCATTTTCTTCAATCTAGATTACGAATTAAGATGAGAATCTTCAAGATATTAAAATTAAATTTAATAACAAGTGTATTGTATTGGCAAATGGAAATAACACTTTACAATTTTAAGGGACTTAAACTTACATGCTTGTTACTAATTCAAATGCCAAAGTATCAAAATTGTGTATTGTGATCAGGGCCTGTACCAAAAATGAAATCAAGAAAACATGGGTCAAACAATTGGTATGCATGACAAAAATATTGTTAATTTCACAAATCGTCAAAAGCAAATCAAAATTTTCTTTTTCAAAGCATTCGAGATGCATTCAATTTTTTCTTAAGATTGTGGCAACTGGCAAGAGACACTTTGCTTAGTTTCATATATTTCTATGTTTTTATGGACACTTTATTAAAAATACATAAAACATCAAATTTCTTGGTCAAAATCACACAAACAGAAGGCTTTATAGATGCATTCAACAAAGGGCAAATATGAATTAAGAAAAATCAACAAAGGGCAAATATGGTCAAAATCAAGAAAACACAAGATTAAGAGCAATTTGAGCTAAATATGAGTGAAAATAAATAACAAAATAATAATAAATAAATTTTAATAACCTTTTTACCTGTTTATACGTTGAGGAGATGAAGAATGAACAGGAGGAATAGGATGATGAGAATATTGTTCCTTTACAACCCTTCGATCAACACGTTGAGATGTGATCTTTTTCTTCACAACAATTCCATTACCATCTGATTTTCCATTCATAACCGTTGATTCCTTAACGGTCTGCAGAATAATTGAAAGAAATAGGTTAGGATGATTGCAGATTATGATTATTGAAAGAAATAGGGTGAATTTAAGTGAACAATTGAGGAATTTATGAATGAATGAAACCCTAGATAGATGAATGATACCTGTGCGTTGATGTCGGCAGTAGCATCGCGATCCATCGTCTTGGTTGCAAAGGATTTGTGAAGAAAAAATTCCTAATTTCCAGAGATTTGTTGATTTCAACAGAGAAGGGAAAGAGATGGAGAATGAGATAAATGACGCGGTTGGAGAGATATATGACATTTGAGAGGAAGTATGATGATGGCATCCAGAGACATTAATGCAAATAACACTTCCCAATGTAGTTCAAATTTCCCCCCATCTTTAAAACACACGAATATATATTTTAATATTTGATTAGAAAAAAAGTTAAAACAATATATTAATATTTTAATTGTTATTTATGACATCATCAGATCCTAGTTGGCATGCCTAGATAGTTGACACATAAGCAAAGTTACATCAACATTACTTCTCCTTTTATATATAAGTAGATTTGTTGGTGGTTTAACCATTCATTTCAATGTAAAAAAACAACTCTTATTTTTATTTAAAACAAATGCCTGTAAAATTCAAAACCTAATAATATTTATATTCATTATGAATCTTCAGACTCATTAACCTATTTAGTTTTTTACATATTTAAAATAAAATTTAAAGAAAATAATGAAATCGATAGAAGCCAATTATTGATAGAAATCTAGATATTACTAATGATATACAAGAAAATGATAGTATTGTTCTAAAAAAATTGTATGAATGTGTAGCAAAATAAATTCATTAATGTATAAGCATACGATAAAAAAATTGGGATACTCCTGATTTTTTGAGCTAGATCCGCCACTGGTTTTGACGTTTGTATATGGTGACGGTCTTGCTAGATCTGTTTTTAATGTAAGAGTAAATTACAAGTTTTGTCCTTTATGTATGTCCCAAATTGCAGGCGCTGTCCTTTAAACCAAAACTTGACAGGCGGTGTCCTTTGTGTTTTCAAAATCTTGCACGTTTTGTCCTTTAGGCCAAACTTAGTTAGATTTTTTAGTTAAATCTGGTATCAATGGGCTATTTTGTAAAAAAAAAATTATTCAGGGACTAAATTGTACAAAACTTAATATTATTATTATTATTAAAGGACAAAACTTGTAATTTACTCTTAATGTAATTTACTCTTAATTTGGGACATACATAAAGGACAAAACTTGTAATTTGGGACATACATAAAGTTTTGGTTTAAAGGACAGCGCCTGCAATTTGGGACATACATAAAGGACAAAACTTGTAATTTACTCTTAATGTAATGTAATATAATCTTATCATTGTTAAAAAAAATCAATAAGTATCTTAAATTCACATTAAAGATAAAGTAGTGATTAATAAAAAAAAAGAAACTTAAAAGATCAATATTAAATCAAACAATAATAATAACTATAATAGATGATAATCTTGATTAACAGTTATACTCTTTGATTTTTTTAGAACGGCATAAAATTATAGAAACTCAAAACAAAAAATCCTCCAGCAAAACACTGAAAACAGAAACAGAGAGAAGCTGACAAACAAGCGAAAGGAAAATTGTACTCTTTCATATCGCTAGATTACATGCCTTTTGTTGATGCAACAGATATTAGACCAAGGATAGTAGCTGGGTTGGTTAGGCAAAAGGGTTGAAGGGTTCAACTTTGCCTAACGCAGGTCGTGGGGTCCCCCCACGTTTGCAAGACGTGGAGAGAGGTTCACTAGTTTGATTTTGTTGTTTGCTCGAGATCCTCCACTGAAATGTGTTCAGCTTCGGATGTAGGAGAAAAAGGAATGTGTGTATTGAATGTGAAGGAAAATGACTTGCATGAAGCAAGTACTCAAGAACAATGACCAGAGATCCCAATGGAATCAGGGTTGATCGCAGAATGTTTTTCACACTTAATGAAGTGTCACATTTATAGGGAAATCCTTAGCTCAAAGAGGAAGTTGTTGACTAGTGAACATGCTTGCAGTGGGGGACTTACCCTTTTAGGGGTTAAAGCCTTTTGACCTGCGGATGCTCTGTGGACTCGTGTTACTTTTGCGGCTGGGAAAGTTGGTGAAGCAATCAGAGATGTGACTACCTACTGTTCACGTATTGTTTTTTTTCTAAACTCCCGGATTTCCAACCTTTGAACCTTTTAACCTTTTAAGATTTAATGTGTCTAAGTCATTTTATTTGGTCTTGGGCTACCCCCGTCATCAGCCCCCCAAGTCAGAGGTTTTTAGGAAGTGAGCTCAAAGACTTCTGACTTTTGCACATTTGTTTTTATTGCTTAAAGTCTTGAAGGCTTGCAGGCTTGAGAACAGTTGAGAACTTTTTGAATTTCAAAACTGACAACTGATTTGATTGATGTGTGGCAGTTTATTGGTCGGCGGTTTTACAGAGGGCAGGTTAATTAACTGTCGGGTAATCATAACTCCTATTGGGTTTTATTTTTCTTTTATTATTCAAGGCAATTAACAATATTTTCTCCATTCTCTCTCAAGTTTCTTCCATATTTCTTCTTCTATTTTCCAGGTTAGTTCGATTTCTTTGTGTGCTTTATTTTGCTCTTTATTTTGATCATGGGTGCACGGAAGGATCTTTCCGTTAGTTTTTCACGCCTCACCCAAGAGGAAGTGGAGAACTTTTGTGTTGATTGGGGCATTGGCCTTAAGTTCAATCCGGTTGCACCGGGTTGTGATAAAGCTGTTGATCAATGTCCCCCTGGTTCAATTGCTTTGTATTGCCGAGACTTTGAACTTTCCAACCTTCGTCATCCTTTTTCGCTCTTTGTATTGAATGTTTTAGAGTATTACCGTGTTTCCTTTGGTCAAATTCATCTGAAGGGTATGGCTAGGGTTTTACACTTCGAGGTTTTATGTCGTACCCTTGGTTATGATCCTTCGTTGTTGTTAATCCGTCGGTTTTTTCGTTTGGCAAAAAACGGTGATTGGTTCACCTTTGAAACATCCAAGGTTGATACTTGCCTAATATCTTCCATGGTTACCACGCTTGGTACTTGGAAAGATCGTTTTTTTTTTGGTCTCTGATTCTATTATCCCCTTCAAAATGGTGTGGAGGCACCCAGATGCCGTTCTCAATGAACCGGAAACTTATGAATCCGATTTGAATGAAGTTTTTCTTAAAGCCATTTGAGAGTGCCCTTCAAGGGTTCGTCCTTTCCCTGAACATTTTCTAGTTCTGTTAGGGGTTAGTAAATTGTGGGAAAAGGCCAATCGGGATCCGGTTCTTATGAGGAATGGCCAGGGTATGCATTTTCCTTGTTTTGCCTTTTTGGAATATCTTTGTTTGGTGACGTGTTTGTTTTTTGTTTTTGAAACATTTTGCAGTCATGTCTGCTTTGGACTTTATCAAGAGTGATGATACATCTGACGTTGTTTTCACGGATGCCCAAGCCGCTGAAGGGGATGATGTTGTTACTAGGGGTATAGAATAGAGGTTTGAGGATGTTGGCTATGTTAGTGTTTCCAACATTAAGGGTTTTTCTAAATCTGCTGCTCCCAAGGCTTCAACCCGTCGATCTACTCGCCGTTTGTTAAAGGGTGCACCTCAATCTACTTCTTCTGAAACAGTGGAATTGAGTGATGATATTGAGGCTTCTGAAGGTCAAGATGTTGATGTGGACGTTGAGAAGGAGAAGAAGTTGGTTGTTCGTGGCAAGAAAAAGGCTTCCTCCAAGAAGGTTATGACTACTCTTGTTCAGGGTTCATCGAGCAGGGACGTTGAAGGGTTGAATGAGAATGAGGTTTATGTGCCTGATTGGACTGTGAAGGTTGGTGATAGTTTTAAAGATCCGGCTGTTTGTGCTGAAGCCTTGGCCCATTTTGCTCCTCCCGGTGTTCAAAATGCTATTTCTGAGTTTGAGGCTGATCATCTTATTTCAAGAATGATGCTGAGTTCCTGCAACCTTTCAGCCCTGTTGGCTGAAGGTGTTACCCATTTTGCTAAGGGTTTGTGGGAATATGAGAAAGCCTCCAAGAAGAGGGAGAAGATGAAAGCCTCTATGACTGCCATGAAGAAGGAAATTGATAGCTTTTCTGAGAAGGAGCTGGCTTAGGCCAAGAAAGTGGGTGAATTGACGAGAAGGCACGAAATTGAGGTAAATGATCTCAAGAAAAGCTTTGAAGCCAATCGGTTGAAGCTAAAGGCTGATAGGGAGGCTTTGACTGTTCAACAAAGAGCCTTTGATGAAGAGAAGGATGGCCTGTAGGCTTCAGTTGCTCAAGCCACCAGTGATAACCAATGGCTTATTGAGCAGGGTTTCCAGCAAGTTGTTACTTACCTTCTTCATTCCAATGAGTTTAATTCTGCTCTTGGAGAAGTTTATACCAAATTGCTCAACTTGGGAAAACATCAAGGTCTCATTGCCGGTTACAAGCTTCATGAGTCTAGTCATCCTTTAGAAAAATCTCCCTTGTATCGTCCTGAAGCTTCTGAGGTCTTCAAGGGTTCTGTTGAACAGATGGAAAGGTTGACCTATCCGTATGTTAATCAGGTTTCTACTTGTTTTGGTAAGCCCCTTTCTATCTTGTGTCACACCCCAAATTTCCACGTGTCACCAGTGGGCCCGGTGGGGAGTATAGTGACGTAATTGGTATCATCATAGACAAACAACACAATATATAAATGCACAGCGGAAGCAAAGATAGATTCATTTCAACTTTAATAAAATGTAATATTAAATATCACTAATAGTTGAAACGTATCCACAGACGGATCGAAAAAAAATAAGATATTGTTCAACAGCTTATTGTCGTCCAAGCTTGCGAGACTTATTGTGAACGCTCTAGGAGACAGCCAGCCTATTTCGTGTAGTACCTGCACTTAACCTTTTTGGAAAAATACGTCAGTTTACACTGGTAAATACAATTTAACTGACTCATTTGAAAATAGTTGAAAATTGATTTAAATGCCCAAGGCACAAAACATTTTATAACTTGGGTCAATTATTTAATATAAACTTGTGAACGAATTACATGTTACTTGTGCATTCAGTAGCCCGATCCGTAGACCGGGTTAAAGATTAACTGACACACCACATGTTTATTTACGCACAGATAGGTGTACGCCTACACCCCGCGTTCGGTCGTGGCCATTTCGTAAAATGATGCCAAGGATATCCGGGACATGGTCATTAACCCCCCAAAGGCTTTAAGTGAACAAGACTGTTTAAACTAGCCGATCAAATTAATCAATTAAGCACCCAAACGATGTTAAGAATTTAATGCTCGATCAAGCGGTATTTTATATACCGTAACCCAAGCCCGTATAGGGAAAATAAGTTAAAAGTATTTACCTGAGTAAGTATCAATCACAACAAGAAAAATGCAAGTAGCTTTTACTGGTGCTTCCTAATTTGGAACGAAGGTTTATAATAACCTATTAGATTTCTAACGGGTCTTTATTTAAGCTTAAGCTTAGACCGGTTAACTTTAAGGATGATACGGTTCAAACGCACGATTAAGCGATGACCGGATAGAATGTGATTTAGACCCGACAAGTTTGAATACTTGTATAATATGGGTATACTAAATACATTCTGGATTTTGAGACAACAATGATAAGGTTTGACCCGTTTCGGTCAATTTATGCAAACTAGTTACATAAACCGAACCGAGCGCGAAAAGGGCGTTACGGGTAACCATAAGAGTCATATGCAAGTTCCCTGAGTTAAAATGCTCTAAATATGTTATTATATCAGTAAGTTATCTTCTATTATGCCCCAAATGAATTTAAACACAATTTATGCCTCATAAGGGCATTTTGGTCATTTAAAAGATTATAAAAGAGTTAAATTAGAAATCTGAGTTACAGGTCTGGTTTAAACAGAAAATATACTTAATTTAATATGTTCTAATAGTAGGGTATGACCCATAAGTGAAAATCATCATTTAAAACCAAACTATGCACCTTAGGGGTATTTTGGTAATTTCACAAGGACTTAAAATGTCAACATTGGGAATCTGAGTTTATAAACTTGTACTTACTGTTATTTTATAAAAATATACTAAAAACTTCAGTAGGTATCAATCTTATATGTTTAATGTGGTTATAATACATACTATGCGATAAAAATGCTTAAAAAGGCGATTTAGAGCCATTTCCGGGTTTGTAAAAGAAAGCTGATATTTTTATGTTTCCAGAATGCTCAAAATATTTTTTTTAACAAATAAAATCAGTAGAAAAAGGTTTGGGGTCAAAAGGATTTATAAAACTCATTTTATAGCCCAAAAGGGCAAAACCGACAATAACCGATTTAAGGCTAAAATTCTATGATTCAATCAGTTTAAAAATTATTAAAAATCTTTATAATTCCTAAAATATTATATAACAACAGTAGGTATACACTTTGATGTCAAAAATTAGGTTTTGATAGGCGTTATGCTCATAACGCCGTTTAATTAATGAAAACCGTTTTATTTGCGATATTGAGCATAATTCACAATCCAGACCTTGGATTGATGTCAAATTTTTGGTGCAAGTTTATAAATCAGTAACAAATGTTTCTACTCTTTCACTTTTTCAAAAATCGCGTTTCATGGTAAAAAGGGCAAAATAGTCATATTTAAGCATAAACCGGTAACATGCATATGAATCGGATAAGTGTTGAACCAAGTTGTAAAATCTCAGAGAATTAAACTTATATGAAAGTTGGTCCAAAATATGCTCTAATGCAGATCTCAAACATGCATGGATGGATCCGAACCGATAGTCAAAGAAAAAGTCAATTTATGTGACTTTCGGTTCCGATTAGGGTTTAAACTGAAAATTGTCGAGTTGATCATGTTGAAACATGTTCTTACATTATTTATAAAGTTATTTTGATGATCAAACAGGTTGCATGTAGCCTACATTACTAATTATGCTTAAATTTGCAAAAACACATTCTGTTGACTTTTTAAGAAATGCTTTGACTCGACAATTAACATGCTTAGAGTGTGAATCTGAAAATACCCTTCTAGGGGTTTGTTACACACATAAATACCAACATGTAGGTACTTTCAATTTGAGAAATGACAGAGCCAAACTCGTTTAATCATAAAGTCAAGTGTAATTTACGATAGTTTGACTTTCGGTTAATATACTAAGCTAGAACGAATTTGAAAGAGTTGTAAACACTTACAATGGTCCTAAACAAGCTTAGAGATCACTATGAGCCTGCCTTGCCGTCCAGAATGCCCCAGAAAAGTTCTTGTGAATTTTGTGAATGCAAGTGTTTGAATGTTTGCAACTATGGTGATCTTTAAAGCAAGTTTGATCTGGTTAAGGGCTGTTGTAGAGGTTCTCAGGTGTTATAAGAAGTGAACAAAGGTCCCAAAATGCATGTAAGTTGATTGGTGAGTTCCCTTAGTCGACAACAGCTGGAAACAACACATAACAGACCTGATAACTGGCACCTGTAGGTTTCTGGTCGCTGGCAGGTTGCTTACGCATCGTAGCACTGTGGTGCCTGCGGTGCGCAAGCATCCATCAGGGGCAATTCTTGTTTCATTGATTTGCAATTCAGTCCTTGTACTTTTGTAACGTGGTTTTGGCTATATTTCTTGTTCATTGGAACCTCAAACTTGATTTTTAAGGGCCTTGGGACTTTTACAAACATGGTAAAGTCCTCGGTTAACTTTGTGCGTACCCGAAAAGTCTCGAAACTCAACGTTGACGCATTTAACCCATTCGTGTACGGTTTTGATCACAACTTTCTCATACGATAACGAAACTTAACGAAATTTTTACCACATATTCTAGTGAGTATACTTTATCATTACAAAGCTTCGGGTTTGCCAAAAGATCACTCAGAGGTATAGTTTCAACATGTTGACACATTTAGCCCCTGTAGTTTGTAATTCCTCACATTCTTTCATTTACCGCTTTGTATGATCCATGATTCATCCGTTTAAGGTTATAAACGCCATGTAGGGTTATTGTAGAGCCTATTTATCCATTGTTGACACTTTGGACCCTTACAATCACATAGTTTCACTGTATGTCAACTTTAGTCCCTCTAAAGTATGTTTTCACATATTCAAAGCCCATGACACGTGTCAGTACATTATTGGACGTAATTTTTCGAGGTGTTACATCTTGCAGGAGTTAAAACCAGATGGCCTTAACGAAAAAGTTTGTGCTGAAGTCCTCGGTTCCCTTTCAAGAAAGCGATCTTATTCGAGGGATAGTGATGATACCTTTTCAGGAGGACCTGATTCTTCCAAGGATGTGAGTTTGGAAGCTTCAGCAGTAGGTGGTGATGGTGGCTTGAAAGCTAAGAAGTTAAAGAAAGCAAAGAAGGTTAAAAGTGATGGTTCCGGGGATTCCAGGCCTCCTGCTGACGCTTGATGGATATTCGTAGCTTTCTTAGCACCCTTGAAAACAATTTGTGGTTTGTATGTTAACTTAAACAATCTTAGGTTTTGCGGGAACCCTTAAGGTTCCTGTTATGTGGTTGTGGTTAGGCCTGGATGGCTGTTTGAACAATTTCCTATGTTTGCAAGCTACTAAGGCTTGTTTTAACTTTGTTTGGATGTTTGAGAGTCTGTTAAGACTTTCTTTGTTATGTTATTAAGATTTTACTACTTGCCCTGTTTTATGTTTTTTGTGTTTGTGCCTGTTTGGTAAGGCAGCTTGGTTGGCTTCAAGCCTTCAAGGGTTCTGGCTGTCATGTATGTAGCTTGAAGCCTTCGAGGCTTTTGGTTATTACTTTAGTTTTATGACTTGGTTTGTATCTTTGAGTTTTGGGTTATGTGTACCCTTTTTGCTCATGTTGGTGTATTGTTCCTTAGAGTATTTCTTCTCTTTGTGGTTTTGTCTTTGTTGGGTTTGTGTTGTCTTTATGTTTTTTCATACCTTGAAGGGTTCAGTGCTGCAGTCACTTAGCCTTGGTATTTTTAACAAAAAGACATAGCACCTATCCTATTCATTATTTCTCTTAGTTTGATTTCATTTTGTAAGCCTGTTTCTTGATAATTTTTCTAAGGCTTAAAGAACATTTGGTGTAGGCTGTTCAAACTTGTCTATGAGACAACTTTGTTTTCAATTATAAGTCTCATGGAGTTGTATTGATTTAGGAACTCACACCTTATATAGGTTCTTTTAACCCTTGAACCTATTGAGTGATATGGCCTGGGAGCTCATCCCCTTACATGGCCCTTGCCATGGAGTTTCTTGCTAGGTTCTCAACCTGATTTTAGGATAGAAAGACAAATTTGATAAAACATCATCATTCATTCAAGAGATATTGTGTTACCAAAGGCGATTAACTCTTGAAATACAAATTTGTGAAATAAAAACCAATCTTTCTTGATTACACATGGAACCTCTTAAGGCTTTTTTCCATTCCAGTGTCTTGGAAGCCTTTTACCTTCTGAGTCTGCTAGTTTATAGGATCCACCCTTGTGTGCTTCAAGGATTGTATATGGTTGATGTGTGTAAAATGCAACATATAAATTACATCAAATGAGGCATAAAACTAACCCTTTTTAAGTACTAAAATTGGAAAAAGAGTGTTTTTGTCTTCCTTTTGTATTTTCAGGATTAAATGAGCTCAAAAACACCAAAGAAGCAAAAAGACAGCTAAATCCAACATAAATACAAGAAAAGGAACATAAGTTGATTGCCCGACCCCTCAACGGCATCTTCCCAAGCAAAATAGAGAAGGCAGAAGACTGAACACGCCCCGTGCTCAGCCAGCACGGGGCCGTGCCCAAGAAGCAGCAGAAAAGATCAACCTATAGAAGCTTCTATTGCCCACCACGGGGCCGTGCCCAGTGAACACGGGGGCGTGGCGAAAGTACAGTAGGCGCATTAATTGTAATTGCGAATTACAATTAATGAGGAGAGAGAGTGTCAGACAGGCACGGGGCCGTGCCCAGCCCTCTGTTCAGCCTATAAATAGGAGTGCTTGGTTTCATTTCAACTCATCCCTTAGCACACCACCTCTCTCACACTTCATCCACCACCCACCACCATCACAACACCATCATGAACTTGTGTAAAAGCGATTTTGTTTGTGAAATAGTGTTTAAAACTAGTAGATCTACGTATCTACAAGCGGTATTTTCAAAGGACCACGTGTCAAGAGAAAACATACCTTTAAAGACGGATCTTACACTAAAACGAATGGTCTTTAGAACACCCAAGTGTGTAAACACTTGTGTAACACAAAGTTTCGACAAAATAACTATTTTTGAAAAAGATGACGAGAAGTTGTAAAGATGGAACTTCCCTAAAAACGAGGTTTTTACAAAATCGGATTGTTTTATATAAAGATCCACTAAAAGTAATGGGATTTACTTCATAGTTTGAATAAATCACAAGTTCATGAAATTTATGCGATTTATATATATTTTGACTAGTTTGTGGTTTGCACATTGTTTTGATTGAATGATAAAAATGGTTGGTTTGGTTTATAAAAGAAAATGATACGCTTGAAAGCGTGGCCACCTCCAGTTACAGAGGAAACTCTGGCGAAATTTTTCTAAAAACCTAACACTTAGAATTATTTTCACTATAAGTGTTAGAGATACTTTTCGACTTGTTTTCAAATTATAGATTTCGCCACGACTTTATTTACAAAATATCGGAGGTGGGATTTCACAAAATAAAACGTGATACATAAATATATTTAGTATATATTTTTCACAACATCGCTTGTATAAGTGTTTATGATTATTTTGTGAACTACGTAAATATTATTTTTAGAGTAAAAATAATATTACTAAGTATTATTCTGAGAGAATCGCATGTATTAAAATATAATATTTTTGGGAAGAATATTTATATTTTGGAGTTAGGAATAGAATATATTTTAAGTGAGACTTAATAATATATTTCGAAATTATACGATCACACATATACTAAATCCCCCATCCTTGGGAAGGAAGATAATTACCAAGTATACATAATATAAACACGAAATAGTTGTCTAACTATTTCCCAAAAACTTAAACCTTAAAGCTAAGGCACGGCCGTCCGTCTAATAGAATTAGTACGTGTAGGTCGTCACACAGCTGCTTGAATTGGAGGTATACTTGGTAGAGACGCACCACTGTGAGTTCATGTCCCCCTTTTCTCTTAACTGTTTTCAGTTTATTAACTTCGGGGGTGAAATACATGTTACTATGATTACGAATGTTTCTTACATGGTATGGTCAGCTAAGGAAGGAACTGTTAGGTTATGTGATTGGGTAGGTGAAACCTTAAGAACATTAGTCCTCGTAGTACGATCGAGGGATACAAGCGATAGGCCTATTTGAGCATAACAAACCCCACCCATGCGCCCTAAGGTTGGACCATGTGGTGACCTTGTCTTAACACCACCCATGCGCCCGCAGGTTGGACCATGTGGTGACCTTGTCGAAACACCACCCATGCGCCCGCAGGTTGGACCATGTGGTGACCTTGTCCTATCCCCTCCCATGCGCCCGCAGGTTGGACCATGTGGTTACACGTTAACTGATATGTTTCCTTATTTGCTTTCATACCAGAGTTTACAAAACATTCATACTTACAATGATTATAAAGGTTTATTCGCGCGCACATACTAAACACATGAACTCGCTCAACATTATTGTTGATTTTTCAACTTACATGTATTTCAGGGAATTAAAGGATCTGGCGCGGTATGACACGTTTTCCGCTGCACTAGTTACGAGGTCATCCGGGTTTGGGGAATGCGACTCTTTCCCTGACAAGTCACAATCCTTAAACTGTGTTTATGTCATGTTGATGTTTGTGATTGTTAAGACAATGTTGTTGTATTTGGTTTTTAAAACTTAATTAAATGGATGATCTTGCATGGTTTTATTTCATATGGCCTTGTTATGGTTAAGCTATGGTATTAAGAAGTCACACCAAATTAACCACGCTTCCGCAAAGCCAGGGTGTGACAGTGTGAGTCGTCTCGGGATCCAAGATTGATCGTAAGAGTTCTTGACAATCAAGGCCATGTTTGCCTAAGTCTCTTACATCACTTGGTGAAGACAAAGTGTCTAGTATAATACTTTTTATTTCTAATCTTTTGCACTTTTTATTTGGTTTTGTATTAATGACTTTAATAACTAGTTACTTATGTTGAAGGTGATCTTTCCTTATCGTTTGTCCGTGGTGTCTTGGCATTATTTTACTGTCTATATAAAATAAAAGATTTTCACCATTCATATCTCCACGGTCTATATGGAGGTATGTTGGCTACCTGGTCGGGGGTTAAGGGAACGGTTTGGTAAAGGTCTTGCCATTGTTCAGCGTTTAGAGGTCCTGCAATGGACCTGGGTCAAATTTAGTAGGACCTCCTTCAATGCTTCACGGTATTGGATGGCGGGGGTCCAAACTCTTTGATCCCCTCATAAGTTAACTACTATTAATACTATAACCCGGCTATTTAGGACTGTATCCCTGCTGACTCAGACTACTTAGCCGAGGGTAACGTCGCCGCCAAAAGCGGGGCCTACCATAATATTGCATTAATAACTTAATTCATTATCTTCCAATAATCCACCCTTTTAGGATTGTATCCTTGCTGACTCAAACTACTGGGGTGAGGGTAACGTCACCTTCAAAAGAGGGGCCTACCACAATAACTAAGATAATCTCTTAATTATGTGCAAAAGTGCGGAAATAATCAAAGGTTATACTAGATACGAGTCGGAACCAAGTGATTCATCTTGTCTATCTGTTTTTTCTTTTATTTTCATTTTTCAGCATTTTAGTTAGTTTTTATTTTTCTTAGTTTAAAAAAAAATTTCTAAACTTTTTATTTTGATTAGACGTTGAGGATAAACCGGTACTAAAAGCTCTTGTGTCCTTGGACGACCTCGGTATCTTACCAACGCTATACTACGCCCACGATGGGTGCACTTGCCCATATGTGTGTTTAGTGTTAGTAAAATATCGTGTTTTATAAATTTAAAACTTGGCTAAAATAAGTGTTAAAGGGGCTTAAAATATACACCTAATATATATAACACTTCGCACGCATCAAGTTTTTGGCGCCGCTGCCGGGGACACAAGGATTTTAAGAAAGTTAGGAATCAACGGCCTAATCATTTTTTTTTATTTTTTAGGATTTTAGTAGTTTTTCAGCTTCTGCAGAGCTCAGCACGGGCCGTGCCCGCTGAACACGCCCCCGTGCTAAATCATTGGAACTGGCAATCCTGTTTTACGTCAGACAGTAAGCTGAACACGGGGCCGTGCTCACCCAACACGCCCCTGTGCCCAAGATTCACTTACTGAAAACAGAACCGTTAGATCCCGGCGGTTGGTAATTTCTGACATAAACTTGAGTGATAGTAATTGTTTTTACTTTCGGCACTCTTATGGTACATGGTGTCAATTATGTGGTGGCAAACATAAAGAAGTAGAATGCTACTTTCTAAATTATAGGCCCCACTACATAGACCCACCGACTTCTTATAACCTTAAGAGGGGCGAAAGTAAAAATAAGCACTATTTCTCCCTCGAATGCGCCCAGCCAGATATTCTAGGGGAAATGCTCCTTGACGAGTTATTTCAACTAGAAGAGCTAATTCTGAATTGGTTAAAAGAGCTTAGGAAGGATTTTATTAATCCACCCCAAGACGATGACCATGACGAAATGCTGGAACCGCATTCCGACAACCTCGTTGCTCCCGAAAATACCTTCGTACCTAGCAAAGACTTGGACGATAGTCGTCCCTGTGTCGATTGTGCCGTGAAGGACTCTCCATCGACTTCGTTCGATGCATACATAGACCTGAGCGATTCGGCATACACCTTCTTTAACGAGTACCCGGGAAAGGGTTGGACTTGTCCACCTAGAATAAAAATAGGAATTACCCTCACCGACAACCTCTTGCGTTCTCGCCTTAGTCTAGGACAATTAAGGTATCTTAGGCACTTTGGGGTTGTTCCAACCAGTAAGGAACCACCCGATGTCGACGAGATCCCTAGAAGTAACAAAACTCCATAAGACAGCCTCTAGACACGGGGCCGTGTCCCGGTCAACACGCCCCCGTGTTCACCTAAAAGATTCTCTGCTGATTTTGTCAGAATACGGACAAAATGTGTCAGGATTTCCTCTGCACACGGGGCCGTGCCCAGCGGACACGGGACCGTGTCCAGTGCACTGTCGTTTTCTTTAAATGCAGCCTGATTCCTGCTCATTTTTTACCACTTCAATTGACAGAGATTCCTGGGATCTTCACTCATACCATCCTAGAAAATGGCAAGCAGAACAAGCGGATCATATTCAAGAAGTAACCCACAAGGGAGGAGGTCATCAACAACAGAAGACTCTCTTGTGAACTATGTTTACGCCCTAAGGGAGGCTATTGACGAAATGACGGGAGTGGAGGAAGCATTGGTCGACCGTATCAACCATCTAGCAGTAGGGCTGGAGGGCTGTCTCCGAGAGGTAAACCTCTTGCACCAGAGGTTAAACCTTCTCGCCTCCCCGCCTTTGGTACCTATAATAACCCAAAGGGCGTGGAACGTGGTACCCGCAGTCATCATTCCGGCCGAATGGTATGCCATGAACCAAGAGCCTCCGCAAAGGGTAGTGCAAGGAGTCCCGGTGAATGTTCCCCTTCAGCCACCAGCTGCTGAGGAAAATGAACCCGCATTCTTCCTTCCTAGGGAAATCGAAGAATGGCTTTAAACAACGTTTAGGGAAGGAATCCTTCGGCTAAAAGTCCTACTATATCGGGAAACTATTCTCGAAATTTTCTTAAAATAGTAGAACTCCTTATGATAACCTCGTGTACCTGCTGACCTATCTAGTTAAGTTTTAGTTTAATCTTAATTTAGGACTATGTAAGGTCTCTCTATGATTGCAATGAAATGGTGGTTTTTAAAGATTGGATGGTTTTTAATAAATAAAACACACTCATAGTGGTAAGGGATGAAAAAGGGAACGAGAAAAATGACCCCATGCACAAGAACAAGGCAACCCGACAGTTCTTTCCATTACAGAAGGTTCAACACGGGCCGTGTCCAACCAACACGGCCCCGTGCTGAACCACCTGCAGAAAAACGCCCAGTTCAGGTAACTGGACACGGGCCGTGTTCACCCGACACGCCCCCGTGTCCAGACTTCTGCTTCTCTTGTTTTAATTTTGTTACTGGCACTTGAACACGGGGCCGTGTTCAGCGCCCAGTAACACAAAATTTTTGCTTTTTAACACCATTTTACACATCTAATCAACCTAAAAAATTTTTTTTTGGGACACATTGAGGACAATGTGTAATTTAAGTGTGGGGGGGGGGGGGGATGCTAAAACCTTGAATTTTGCAAAGTCCTAAATACAAGCCTTACACAAAACTCTATTGGAACCGCTAATCACCCCCAAATTTTTTTTTTTCAAAAATTTCATTTTTTTTCTTGTCTAGGTTTAACTCGGGAAATTCAAGTTCTCAAAAAGGTTATATTTTTACAAATTTACAACCGATAGCGGAGTGATAAAAAGAACCAACATAAGAAAATTATGAAAAGGCATGGCAAACTTAGTTAAAATTTGATTATATAAACTTGATCACATAAAAACCCATTCCCACAAAAGTGAGTTTTGAGCCTTTATTGAGCATACAAATTTACATCTTTAGACTAAATGCTCATTTTTCGTTTCTTGTGTGAATAGCCGCTTGGTTCTTACAACTCTAGAACTTGCCATGACGATATATTCCCGGTCCTTATCAACTTAAACCCGAGTAAGTAAATGATGGAAGCATTAGGACTAATTTTTTTTCTACACCATTATTTTTCTTTTTCTTTTACCACCTACCCAAAAAATCCCCCTAGTTAGCCCCTTTGAGCCTAAACCTTTTCATTTCATCACCCAAACCAAAAACCCTTTTACCCACCAAAACCTTTTTATTTTTAACCCTTTGTTTTAGTAACAAGTTCGGTTTTTTTTCGTATGATCGTTCAAAAAAAAAATGTGTTGATGATGAAGCAAAAAGAAAATAACTGAAGGGGTAAGGTCCCAAAAACCTCCTAAAAGGGTTTGAGACCATACCACAAACTGGGTTTCTCAACCTTTTTTAACCTTGCGCGGCCGCGCATGGGTCTTACTAAAGGAACAAAGAAATCAGTAACTTACAGTAGCGCGCCCAAAGGATAACATAAATCCTTGCGCCTTCTCCCATTTAACAAAGGATTAAAAAGCCTTTGTCCAATACTTCCGCCACAACGTCCAGACTTAGATATTATTTTACCCAGGCTTGGGGTTTATTTGTCTGTGTCCACACAGTAAGGTGTCACACCGGATTACGGCAGTAATCTTCTAGAAAGAAATACAATCGTGCACCACCCAGACGGTTATAACCGTCTGGACACGTGTCATCACCATAAGCAATTCTGAAATCACAACAAAGGCATGCAATTGGAGAGTAATCTCCACTTAATCTCTTTCCACGTGGCGATCCCCCAGCCACAGATCAAACCACGATCCGTGTGCATTCACATCGGATCGAGGCTAATTGACGTCAGATCAAAGAAATCAAACGCAAGAAAAATAACCGCTACGGCGTTAAGCATTTTCCGTTATCTTTTCAATAACAGGTTTTCCCTCCCAAACTCCCGGTTATAAATAAGAGAACTGTTCAGGTATAAACTCAGATTACTCTCACTTCTCAAATACTTATCTTCTCCGATACCAATACTTATTCTCACGCCGGAGTCGGGTCAAGGAGAGAACCCTCTTCTCCCCTTGACGAGGCTAACGGTGTTCTTTTTTGCAGAATCACCAGAGAAGGAATTCCATTACAACTGAATCAACCGAGAGAGAGCTAACCTTTTATGCAGATTCAAACCCCCTAACTATCTCGGTTCCGACCATTTAGTTAGTGTTTCTTCATTGGCGCCCACCGTTTTCTCAGTTTTTCTAGTTTCTATCTTGTTTCGATTCAGTTCATTCCATTTTCTGTTTTTGCACATGGCAGAAAATTCGTCATCTCACCAACAACATGGTCCTCGACCAAACATCGGAAACAATTCACAGCTGGAAGAATCTCCAGAACATTGGTTTAGCAGATGCCAAGCTGCCATAAACGCAATCGTTATTCAAATCGCCAGATCTGATTTGTCAAACATCAGATCTGGAAGAGAAATTAATACCTCAGTATTGGATCCACCAACACCACGTAGGGAGGACATCCAATCCATCCAATCCAGCAGTTATCAAAAACAAATACACATGATTCAGGGAGGTCCATCACGAAGACAAAATAAGCGAAACTATGATCAACATTGGAGAGAACAACAAGTGGTATTCCCCGTTGTTCCTGGGGGCCCTCAGGAAGAACGACCAGTGATTATCACTGGTATTTTCGGTCATTACCGAACTGACTATATGTTCATCGATCCAGGAAGCTCGATGGACATCATATACGAACAGTGCTTTAAACAACTCGATCCAGAAGATAAAGCACGGTTAGAGCCGGTCGATTTTCCTCTCACCGGATTCTGTAATGAAGCTGTATTCCCATTAGGGCAAATCGTTTTCCCGGTGACCTTATCTGATGGCGAGCACTCACGAACAGTTACAGTCAATTTCATGGTCATGCCGGCAACATCACGTCATGATGTTTTGCTCGGGAGAAGGTCACAAAGGGAATTTAGCATGATCACTTCCATTCCACATGCTGCTTGCGGATTTCCGACAGAAACTGGAGTTGCAATACTCTATTCAAGCAAAGAAGTCATGTCCGTAGACGACGAACCACCAACAAAGGTAGTCAAACCTTCGGCACCAAATGAACCAGAGAAATGGGTTCTAAACAACGAGTACCCAGAGCAGACCATTCTGCTAGGACCAGCCATTTCACCAGCAACACGCATACAACTAAAAGAATTATTGTCTAACAACAAAGACATATTTTCCTGGTGCCCAGCGGACATGACTGGAGTCCCACGCGACATCGCGCAACATTGTCTAAACATCAAGCCATCAGTGGAACCTGTTGCTCAGGGAAGGCGCAGTTTCAGTGAAGAAAAAGCAAAAGCAATGGACGAGCAAGTAGTAGAGTTACTTAATGCAGGCATCTTGCGCGAAGTAAAATACCATACTTGGGTAGCCAACCCAGTGATGGTACAAAAACATAGCGGCGGGTGGAGAATGTGCGTTGACTTCAAAGACCTGAATAAAGCATGCCCAAAAGATTGTTACGCGCTTCCAGAGATAGACAAGAAAGTCGACTCTCTAGCGTCATTCAGATGGAAATGTTTTCTTAACTGTTACAAGGGTTATCATCAGGTCCAGATGAAGGAAGAAGACGAAGACAAAACGGCGTTCCGCACAGATAAAGGCATTTTCTGTTATACCAAAATGTCGTTCGGCCTGCGCAACGCAGGCGCAACTTATCAACGCCTAATGGACACAATTTTTAAAGATGACATTGGCAAGACTGTCGAAGTATACATGGATGACCTCGTCATCATGAGTCATGAGGAAAGCACAATGCTCGATAATATCCAGCGCACATTCGACTCCTTGCGCAGCGTGAGCCTAAAACTCAACCCAACCAAATGTTCCTTCGGCATGGAAGAAGGGAAATTTTTGGGATTCATCGTCACAAAAGATGGTTTTAAAGTAAACCCAGAAAAGGTGCAGGCTATTCAGCTAATGCCGTCACCCACAACAGTTAAAGAAATGCAAAGGCTCGCTGGACGTTTAGCGGCTTTAAACAGATTTTTGGCTAATCACGCAGCAAAGTCTTATCCATTCATCAGTACGCTACGAAACTGCGCAAAGAAAACTAACTTTCAGTGGACATCTGAAGCGGAAACCGCATTCAAACAAATGAAAGAATGTTTAATTCAGCTGCCAACATTGACAGCACCAAAAGAAAAAGAGCCACTAATTTTATATCTATCTGCCGCGGAAGTAGCGGTCGGTGCTGTATTGATGGTAGAACGCGAGAACATCCAGACTCCAATCTATTACATCAGCAAAATGCTCACCGGCCCAGAAACTCGGTATTCAATGATAGAAAAGCTAGTCCTAGCACTAGTACACGCATCTCGACGTCTACATTTTTCGGGTCACGTCATCACAGTTCTTACCAATTACCACCTAGGCCAGATCTTATCCAAGCCCGACATAGCGGGACGATTGGCCAAATGGGCAATTGAACTGGGAGGTTATAACATTTTTTACAGACCAAGACCCGCAATCAAAGGGCAAGTGTTAGCAGACTTCGCCACTGAAGTTCCTATCGATAAAATACAAGAATGTGAGGCAATCCAGAACCCAACACCTGTTTTCGATGACAGAGTCTGGACCTTACACACAGATGGTGCTTCCAATGACGATGGAGCAGGAGCAGGTCTCCGATTAATCAGCCCAGACAACCACGAGCTCACGTACGCTATACGATTAGATTTCAAAAGTACGAATAATGAAGCCGAATATGAAGCCTTCTTGGCAGGTCTTCGCTTAGCGTTAAAAATGGGGGCAAGAAATCTTGAAGCTAATGTCGATTCAAAATTGGTAGCCGAGCAAGTTAATGGCAATTACGATGCAAAAGAAGCTATGGCATTATACCTTGAACAAGCGCGGATGTTAATCAACCAATTTCAAACATTCAAAGTTAATCACATAAACAGAAGCGAGAACAAACATGATGACGCGCTAAGCAAGCTAGCTGCTACCAGCTTTCAGCACTTAGCAAAGGAAGTATGCATAGAGGTATTATCCAACCCTTCCATTCATCTCAAGCAAGTAAACGTTATAGAAATGGGAAATCCATCTTGGATGTCTCCGATTATCTTGTACCTCCAACACGGTAAGCTACCAGAAGGAAAGGCAGAAGCTCGAAAAATACAACACAAGGCGGTAAATTACGAAATGGCGGATGGCGTCCTCTACCGGAAATCATTCATGGGCCCATTATTACGCTGTGTCGATAAAACAGACGCCCAATACCTTGTTAGAGAAATCCACGAAGGATTATGCGGGATACACGCGGGACCGCGCATGGTCGTGGCAAAAATAATGAGTGCTGGATACTACTGGCCAGGAATGCACATGGACGCAGTCGACCTGTTAAGAAGATGCGAGGCATGTCAACGCCACGCACCAAAGACACTCCGACCTAAAAATCCACTAATACCTGTTACTTCCGCCTGGCCATTCCAGCAGTGGGGCATCGATCTCGTCGGTCCATTTCCTGACGCGCCAGGTGCGGTAAAGTTCATCATCTTCGCGGTGGATTACTTCACAAAATGGGTGGAGGCTAAATCTTTGGCCTCAACAACAGCAATGGTAATCCGTAAATTTATATGGGAACATATCATTTGCAGATTCGGATTACCATTGCGCATTATTTCCGACAATGGTACCAACTTCGCCGCAGAAGATCTTCAAAAATGGTTCAAAGAAATGAAGATCGAGCATAACTTCGCCTCCGTTGCGCATCCTCAAGCGAATGGACAGGTAGAAAGCGTAAACAAACAGATCGTTGACGGCATAAAAGCGCGACTCGAGACAACGCGCAGAGGATGGGTTGACGAACTTCCCAGCATCCTCTGGGCGCATCGAACAATGCCAAAGACTAGCACTGGCGAGACTCCGTTCAGTTTAGTCTATGGATCTGAGGCCGTCATTCCAGCCGAGATAGGTTTACCATCACCGCGCATGATAGCCATGGAAACTCAGAACAACGAACAAGAGCGAAGAATGGATTTGGATCTTTTGGAAGAAAGGCGCGAGAAAGCCGCAATAACAGAAGCAAGGTACAAATCCAAGCTCGAGAAGTATTACAATGCGCGCGTCCGCGTTTGCACATTCGTCCCCGGCGATTTCGTGTTACGCGACAATGAGGCGTCAAACGCTGAAAAGCCGGGAAAATTAGCGCCAAGATGGGAAGGACCGTACGTCATTAACGAGGTCTTAGGCAAAGGGGCATACACCCTAAAAAGGATCGATGGGACCCTTGTCCCCCGCACCTGGAACGCACAACAGTTGCGCAGGTGTTACATATGAACTAAGTCTTCAAAAGCATACAGGCAATGTCTTTCTTTATTATGTCAAAGCCTTGCACTCTTATCAATACAAACATCATTCCTACTTATATTACTGTTTATTACAAATTGCATGTAATTTTTTGGGTTCGCGCGAAAACAATATGGTCAAACATTGTATACCTCATGAACAGTCTAAAAAAGGCAAGCTACTACGCCTTTTAGACAAACGTTCAAACATGAGCACAATACCATCTCTCATTCGCCTTACCTATCCAAAAAGCAATTAAAAACATGCAACATATTGTAATTCAAACACGTATGAAGTAAATACATTATCGATATATCACCAAGTGTAACAAAACACTTCAGAAACAAGATCATGACAATGATCTTCACAATTTTAGTTCCAGAAACTAAGACAGTCAAACAAAAAACCTTGCCTCTACAAGATAGCAAGATGATCAAACAACACACATTAAACACCGATCACACCCGTGATCTTCAAAAGATAAGTTTATGCTAACAGACTTATATATACAATCAAAAGACGGGACGAAACAACTCCCAAACCTAACCAACCATAGGTTCGTCTTCACCTATGTTCACCGAGGGTTTTTTCCGGCGATGGTGATACACCAACTCACAAGTACTCGGACGGAGATTCGGAAAACGAGCCATCAGTCCATCGGCATCCAACACACCACCACTACCATCAGCAACCCTATTTGGCCGGAAGATGTTATCACCAGCACCGGCAATCAGGGAAGGGCCAACAACAACAGCATTTTCTTCCTCGGTAAACAACGGCGAAGAATTAGCAAGAAGGAGTAAGGCTTCAGCAGCATCACGGACCGCTAAGATGTCGGAAAGACGTCGGGAACGAACGGTACTTTTTCCCTTCATCTTCTCCAAGTTAATGACAAAAAGGTATCCTAATACATATATATACAAAAATTCAACCTCGGAAAACGGGAACCCTGCTCATCATTAGTTGTCTGAATCATGTCACATCCGAACGGCGCAACAGGAACCAAGGTCATATCCTCATTAATGAGGTCTGACAAGCGCCACTACGAATTTCAAGACAAAGAGAAAAATACCCATTCTTACTGCCAGTTGACGTCATCACGTGTCAGAGCATGATTGCAAAGATTTTTTTCCTTTTTCCAACAAGATAAATCTTCTCATAGAAGCTTTCTTATTTTGACGCACCCAAAAACTTTTTCCTCTCATAAGTCCAGTGCTCCACTTACTTGCATAAGTACAACACTAGACTGGGGGGACTTGAAGGGGTAAGGTCCCAAAAACCTCATAAAAAGGGTTTGAGACCATACCACAAACTGGGTTTCTCAACCTTTTTTAACCTTGCGCGGCCGCGCATGGGTCTTACTAAAGGAACAAAGAAATCAGTAACTTACAGTCGCGCGCCCAAAGGATAACATAAATCCTTGCGCCTTCTCCCATTTAACAAAGGATTAAAAAGCCTTTGTCCAATACTTCCGCCACAACGTCCAGACTTAGATATTATTTTACCCAGGCTTGGGGTTTATTTGTCTGTGTCCACACAGTAAGGTGTCACACCGGATTACGGCAGTAATCTTCTAGAAAGAAATACAATCGTGCACCACCCAGACGGTTATAACCGTCTGGACACGTGTCATCACCATAAGCAATTCTGAAATCACAACAAAGGCATGCAATTGGAGAGTAATCTCCACTTAATCTCTTTCCACGTGGCGATCCCCCAGCCACAGATCAAACCACGATCCGTGTGCATTCACATCGGATCGAGGCTAATTGACGTCAGATCAAAGAAATCAAACGGAAGAAAAATAACCGCTACGGCGTTAAGCATTTTCCGTTATCTTTTCAATAACAGGTTTTCCCTCCCAAACTCCCGGTTATAAATAAGAGAACTGTTCAGGTATAAACTCAGATTACTCTCACTTCTCAAATACTTATCTTCTCCGATACCAATACTTATTCTCACGCCGGAGTCGGGTCAAGGAGAGAACCCTCTTCTCCCCTTGACGAGGCTAACGGTGTTCTTTTTTGCAGAATCACCAGAGAAGGAATTCCATTACAACTGAATCAACCGAGAGAGAGCTAACCTTTTATGCAGATTCAAACCCCCTAACTATCTCGGTTCCGACCATTTAGTTAGTGTTTCTTCAATAACCAAACAAGTTCATCAAAAATAACTTTGTTTGAATAAAAGCTTCATCAAAATAAAAAGATACAAAAATAGAAAATCTTACGAAAACCGACACTTGTTACGCTTTTCGTTTTTTTTACTAACCACTAACCAATATCCTAACCACCTACCTTTAACCCAAGCCTAACCCTTAACCCACAAAGTCCTCTTGATATTTACAAAGGTATAAAAGTTAAAAAGGAGGAGGATTGATTGCTTGGCAAGCTTATGGTAGGAATAAGTTTCATGCCGCTCTCGAGTGATTCACTAAAAATACACCTTCGGCCGAGTGTGAGTGATTTCTCCCGTGAGGTATGTGAACTTGTATATAAATGGAATTTTAAAAAGGCATGTTATGCCCAAATAAGTAATTTCTCCTATGAAACGTTCTAAATAAATCATTACGAATAGGATTGTAAATAGATAAAAATAAAACCCAAAAAGATCTTGGATTCCCAACACTCTACGACAAGCCAAAAACCTTCTCTTCTACCCATTCCATTTGGGAGTGTAAGTCACATATTAAAGAGTTTTGCTTGAGGACAAGCAAAAGTTCAAGTGTGGGGGTATTTGATGTGGGTAAAATGCAACATATAAATTACATCAAATGAGGCATAAAACTAACCCTTTTTAAGTACTAATATTGGAAAAAGAGTGTTTTTGTCTTCCTTTTGTATTTTCAGGATTAAATGAGCTCAAAAACACAAAAGAAGCAAAAAGACAGCTAAATCCAACATAAATACAAGAAAAGGAACATAAGTGGATTGCCCGACCCCTCAACGGCATCTTCCCAAGCAAAATAGAGAAGGCAGAAGACTGAACACGCCCCGTGCTCAGCCAGCACGGGGCCGTGCCCAAGAAGCAGCAGAAAAGACAAACCTATAGAAGCTTCTATTGCCCACCACGGGGCCGTGCCCAGTGAACACGGGGGCGTGGCGAAAGTACAGCAGGCGCATTAATTGTAATTGCAAATTACAATTAATGAGGAGAGAGAGTGTCAGACAGGCACGGGGCCGTGCCCAGCGGACACGGGGCCGTGCCCAGCCCTCTGTTCAGCCTATAAATAGGAGTGCTTGGTTTCATTTCAACTCATCCCTTGGCACACCACCTCTCTCACACTTCATCCACCACCCACCACCATCACAACACCATCATCCACCACCATCATCCATTGTCCATCGTAGAGTGTGTGTGTGACAACCCTCACTAAACCAGGTATCCGTACGACTTAATTAAAAATTAATTACTGCTTAATTACTGTGCTTGTTTGAAATTACTGATGAACTGCTACTTGATTTCTGATACATGCAGATACCTGCATCATACTTTACTTACCGTCACTACATTATTTACATGCTGAACCTTAGTGACAAACATGATGCACAAAAAGCACAGTAGCACTATAACGGATAACCTATTGAACATGCTGATAAAGCCAGCATCAGGCAGACACTGCCTCTAAGGCCTGTATGAGCCAGAAATATTTTACTACACTAGTGGTGAGTGTAGGGATATAAGGGTCGTAGAACTGCGTCTCTAGGAATAAGTTACAATGACTGGATGTGCCTAAAACGTACTCTAAGTACAAAATTCAGCACTTTACATAATAATTCAGCTTTTAGCTAACTAATAAAGTGCCAAAACATGAGAAAAATATTACTAGACACTTTCCAAAGTGTCAGAAATGAGTTGTGTCACTAAAAAGGGTAATAACGACACTTTAAAGCTTTGTTAACGCTTTAACGGATTACTATCCAACCGAACAACCGGACTTTACCCGGAACAGGAAAATATTGTCATTTTCATTGTTTATCTTTTTCCGAACCAGTTAGGGTCCCTGAATACCCTAACACCCGTCATAACACACTACACACTGTTAACCGGGTTAACCTACACTTAACCTAACTAATATACCTAACTTCTAGTTGGAATCGAACTAGTACCCCCCCCCCCCTTTTACAACCGTCCCCGTGAAGGGGGACACCCCTTGTCCTTGCAAGATTATAATAATCTTGTGTGTTTAAAATCTAGTAGACATATGGACTATTGGTTAATGCTCTTGTAATTTGTCTATAAGTTCTAAACATAACACAACATAACTTTTCCATCTCAAACTCAACAACACACTTCCTCTCTCTCTCTCAAGAACTCACGGCCAAACACCCCCTTGAGCATCCATCATTTTCGAATTTGTTTCAAGCCATTCCAAGTATCTACAAGTGTTAAGGATCGCGTATAAGGAACCTTGGTGCAATCGGAAGGCGAAGGACCTCACTACATTGCTTTTATCCACCCGTTTTGCGCTTAGATTCTTCCCTAGCCTCGAGCTAGTAGTAAGTTGCTTAAATCACCTTCTTGAACTATTTTGACGTGGTCAAAATGATATGTAACGGTTAAAAGTTATGAACATACAAGTTGAAGCTTAAAAGTCTACTAAAAACACTAAAAATGTTGGTTAAAAGCTCATATGTTGTGTAAATCATGTAGTATTTGATTTGTGTGATTATTTGGACCCGATCTATGTTGTGGTAGCTCGGATCATCATTTAACCCGGGTTAGTTATGACCTTGGATCATGACATAAGGTTGTTTTGGAAGTAACAAGGGTTAAAGGATGAACTCTACCACACATAAATCATGAACTTGTGTAAAAGAGATTTTGTTTGTGAAATAGTGTTTAAAACTAGTAGATCTACGTATCTACAAGCGGTATTTTCAAAGGACCACGTGTCAAGAGAAAACATACCTTTAAAGACGGATCTTACACTAAAACGAATGGTCTTTAGAACACCCAAGTGTGTAAACACTTGTGTAACACAAAGTTTCGACAAAATAACTATTTTTGAAAAAGATGACGAGAAGTTGTAAAGATGGAACTTCTCTAAAAACGAGGTTTTTACAAAATCGGATTGTTTTATATAAAGATCCACTAAAAGTAATGGGATTTACTTCATAGTTTGAATAAATCACAAGTTCATGAAATTTATGCGATTTATATATATTTTGACTAGTTTGTGGTTTGAACATTGTTTTGATTGAATGATAAAAATGGTTGGTTTGGTTTATAAAAGAAAATGATACGCTTGAAAGCGTGGCCACCTCCAGTTACAGAGGAAACTCTGGCGAAATTTTTCTAAAAACCTAACACTTAGAATTTTCACTATAAGTGTTACAGATACTTTTCGACTTGTTTTCAAATTATAGATTTCGCCACGACTTTATTTACCAAATATCGGAGGTGGGATTTCACAAAATAAAACGTGATACATAAATATATTTAGTATATATTTTTCACAACATCACTTGTATAAGTGTTTATGATTATTTTGTGAACCACGTAAATATTATTTTTAGAGTAAAAATAATATTACTAAGTATTATTCTGAGAGAATCGCATGTATTAAAATATAATATTTTTGGGAAGAATATTTATATTTTGGAGTTAGGAATAGAATATATTTTAAGTGAGACTTAATAATATATTTCGAAATTATACGAGCACACATGTACTAAATCCCCCATCCTTGGGAATGAAGATAATTACCAAGTATACAGAATATAAACACGAAATAGTTGTCTAACTATTTCCCAAAAACTTAAACCTTAAAGCTAAGGCACGGCCGTCCGTCTAATAGAATTAGTACGTGTAGGTCGTCACACAGCTGCTTGAATTGGAGGTATACTTGGTAGAGACGCACCACTGTGAGTTCATGTCCCCCTTTTCTCTTAACTGTTTTCAGTTTATTAACTTCGGGGGTGAAATACATGTTACTATGATTACAAATGTTTCTTACATGGTATGGTCAGCTAAGGAAGGAACTGTTAGGTTATGTGATTGGGTAGGTGAAACCTTAAGAACATTAGTCCTCATAGTACGATCGAGGGATACAAGCGATAGGCCTATTTGAGCATAACAAACCCCACCCATGCACCCTAAGGTTGGACCATGTGGTGACCTTGTCTTAACACCACCCATGCGCCCGCAGGTTGGACCATGTGGTGACCTTGTCTTAACACCACCCATGCGCCCGCAGGTTGGACCATGTGGTGACCTTGTCGAAACACCACCCATGCGCCCGCAGGTTGGACCATGTGGTGACCTTGTCCTATCCCCTCCCATGCGCCCGCAGGTTGGACCATGTGGTTACACGTTAACTGATATGTTTCCTTATTTGCTTTCATACCAGAGTTTACAAAACATTCATACTTACAATGATTATAAAGGTTTATTCGCGCGCACATACTAAACACATGAACTCGCTCAACATTATTGTTGATTTTTCAACTTACATGTATTTCAGGGAATTAAAGGATCTGGCGCGGTATGACACGTTTTCCGCTGCACTAGTTACGAGGTCATCCGGGTTTGGGGAATGCGACTCTTTCCTGGACAAGTCACAGTCCTTAAACTGTGTATATGTCATGTTGATGTTTGTGATTGTTAAGACAATGTTGTTGTATTTGGTTTTTAAAACTTAGTTAAATGGATGATCTTACATGGTTTTATTTCATATGGCCTTGTTATGGTTAAGCTATGGTATTAAGAAGTCACACCAAATTAACCACGCTTCCGCAAAGCCAGGGTGTGACAGCTTGGTATCAGAGCTCTGATCATAGCGAACTAGGATTCTTTCTCGAGTCTAGACTATGATCACTAGGGCTCTCACGAAAACATTTTTACTGCATACCACTTAAGTCCAGATCCAAACTTTTACAAACAAATGTTGAGCACATTTATTTACTATTTTTAGGCTCAGTCCGGAAAGACTGAGGCTCGGTCTTGGAGGCCGAGGCTCGGTCTGGGAGATCGAGGTAATTGGCTAGTGGGACTAGGAGAATTGGCTAGTGGGACTAGGAGAATTGGCTAGTGGGACTAGGAAGAGAAGTCTGAGAGGCTGGGAGAATTTGGCTAGTGGGACTAGGAAGAGCAGTCTGAGAGGCTGGGAGAATTTGGCTAGTGGGACTAGGAAGAGCAGTCTGAGAGGCTGGGAGGCTAGTGGGACTAGGAGAATTATTTGAATGCTTACTTGGTGACTTATGTGATTATTTGATTATATGATTATATGATTATATGATTAATTGTTATACGTATGTGTGTTTGTGTTACAAACGTCATGCCTTCATCATGTACTAGAGAGATGGACATTACGAATCCCATGGCCATAGTATCAGACGGCATAGTTTCATCGGAGCATGAGGTGTACATTTCCGATACTACCGGCACAGACGATGACGACTTTCAGCCCTTTGCGCTGCCTGATGTCGTAGCAGAGCCTGCTGATGGCCATCTTGTTGGGAATTTGCCACTCGCGGTGATCCCTGCTCCTGTGCCCTTGCCGCTTCTCCCGTTGTTGATATGCCCCCCGACGTGGTCTCTGACGACGATAGCGATCTATTAGAGGAGGACCCCTTTGAGGGCGAGGCCCTATTGCTATTGGTGATAGCCTGCTGCTTGCTGACGCTCCTGCAAGAAGAGGCTCATGCCCATTCACCTGTCCCAGACCCATTTGAGTCTGTGGCGTCCGCATCTTCGCATACACCGGGAGAGCAACATCACTCACATGACGCCGACCCCGATATGGCGTCATCTGCTGCACCAGTTCTCACGCACAGCTTTGAGTTTGATCACGATATTATGGATAATCCTGTTCTTCCACCTGGTTTTGATCTAGACCATGACATTGAGTACATACACTTAGACCAGCCCTTGGAGGATCCTGTAGCCCCGGTGTTTGTTGATCCAGCTAACTTTGAAATAAAGTTTGTTGATCTGGAGCCGGCCATGGCCCCTGAGCCAGGCGTTGCTCCTGACCCCGCATTAGAGCATGACACTGATCATGCCGATGCACCTGCTATTGCTCCTTGATTGATCATCTGCTTGGACGAGAGAAAATTGGGGTAACTGTGCAAGACAATTTATTATTACGGGGGCCCACGTAATAACGACTTGTAGTGCACAGAAATCCTGGTGGACTCTGCGGGTCAAGCTAGTGAAAACCAATGTAGCAGGAAATAAGTTAAACACGAATGACCAAGGCGTTGTAGCCTCGAATAAGCCAAATTGGAAAGCCTATGTGAAGGCTCCGAAACTATTACCTCACTCATACATTGAGTATATTTACATGTGAAATTGGGTGATTACATTATGGCTTATGGTGCTATGTATCTCATAGACAATTGAAATGTTGTCTAGCCCGCTTCATACCACTTCGACAGAAGAGAATGTCACCCAGGCGTGACACAAACACCAGTACGTTGCCAAGGACAGAAGCCGAGCTGCAAGAGCGCATCTCACAGGCGACTGCACGACGTAAAGCCCTCCGCTCTAAGCACAGCAATGGCACCACTGGGAACAACCCCCCCCCCAGACTGGCTGCACCTATAAGCAGTCCCTGAACTGCAAGTCTTTGAACCTTGACGAAACAGGAGGCGTCGTGGCATTTGTTTGTTGGTCCGAAAAGACCGACTCCATTCTAAGAATGAGTAACTGTTCGCCCCAACGGAGTGTTACTTATATCTCGAGGTTATTTCTAGATGGCACACTCTCATAATGGAACCTCCAGGTTCAGACCCTTGGTACAAGATACTGCTAATGCACTGAGCTGGGACGAGCTCAAAGGAGTGATGGAGAAGAAATACAATTCTAGGGCTGGAAACCAGAAGCGTGAGGTAGGGTTCCGGAATTGAAAATGGATGGACCAGAGATTCCTGAATGCATCCAGCAATCTCACGACTTGTCTAGGGTCGTCCTCTACTTAGTCAAACCGGAGTTCAAAAGGATGGAACGATTCATTTGGGGACTTGCACCCCAGATCAGGGGCATGGTTACTACCTCGAAGCCCTCAACCATTGCAGAGGCTATCAATATGGGTGATTGATTTATAACATGAGATGTTATGTGATTGATTTATTTATAACATGAGATGTTATGTGTTGATATTGTTGTACACTTTACTTACTATGACCTGACCCATACGATCATCATTTAGAAGATGCCTCCAAGACGGGATGTACGCATACCCATCAACGAGGCGGAACTTCAGGGAATCATTGCTGCAGTCATCGCACAATATGAGGCCCATCACTCCGAGCGCAACGGAGGTACCTTAGGAAATAACCCACCCAACAGTTGCACCTACAAGCAGTTCTTAGGCTGCCAGCCCCTACATTTCGACGGCACTGGGGGTGCCGTAGCCTTCGTACGCTGGATTGAGAAGACGGACACTGTCTTGCGTGCGAGCAAATGCGCCCCAAGAGATCAGGTCACGTACATTTCCGGGCTGTTCCGAGATGGGGCTCTGTCATGGTGGAAACTTCATGTTCAGACAATGGGCGAGGCTGCTGCGTATGCTCTATCATGGGACGAGCTGAAAGAGCTAATGCATAAAAAGTACTGTTCGAGAACAGAAAGCCAGAAGGTAGAAACTGAGTTCTGGAACTTGAAGATGGAAGGTCCAAAAATAGCCGAGTATGTGGAGAAGTTCCAAGTTCTATCGCGTATCGTTCCTTACATGGTAGACCCGGAGTTTAAGAGGATTGAGCGTTTCATTTGGGGATTGGCACCCCAAATCATGAGCATGGTAACGACATCAAAGCCTGCAACAATCACTGAGGCCATCAATCTAAGTGTAGCCCTAACGGAAGAGGCAATCAGGATGAACAAATTTTCAACCTCTGAGGAGAAGAAGGAGACTCATGTAGAGTCATCTGGGGACAAAAAGAGGAAGTTGGCGAATTTCAAACAGGGTACCCAGTCGAGTAGCAACGACAAGGCCAAAAAGAGAAAAGAGTACACGGGTATCCTACCAAAGTGCGACAACTGTCGACGTCACCATAACGGGCGGTGTAGATATGGAAAATGTGGTAACTGTGGCAAGGTGGGACATGTCAAGGAAACATGTCGGCAAGGTACTAAACATGGAAATAGAGGTCAAGATGGTAGCGGAAATCGCGGAGGAAATAACGACGAAGACAACTATCAAGGCAGGGATGGTGACGATCAAGGCTGTGGCCAAGCATGTTTTAATTGCGGTGATGTGGGGCATTTCAGGAAGTATTGCCCTAAGAACACTCAGGCACGTGGATGAAAGTTCAACAGCGGGGATAGAATCCAAGCACGGATATCGGTACGTCTCATAATAGTCAATGTTATGCTCTATTTGACAGTATTGTCAAATTTTAGCTTCAGAAAATATAGTTGTTTTAGTAGTAAGTAACCTAGATACCCAGTTCTCGATAGAACAAAGCCTAACGAAAGATTCGATGTGATAATTGGGATGGACTGGTTGTCGAACAACCCGGCGGAGATTGTCATCCGCGCCCCGACGACGAACGGGGAAATGATTGTGATTCATGGAGCAGGATACGCTCCTACGGATTATCAGACAAAGAAGACACAAAAATTTTCGCACACAGGATGTGTTGCATTCTTGGCTCATGTCGTGGAAAAAGAAGCCGAAGAACCAAAACTCGAAGATATCCCTGTGATTGGAGAATACCCCGAAGTCTTCCTCGAAGACTTGCCGGAATCGTCTCCTCAACGATTAGTCGAATCCCGCGTCGATTTAATTCCAGGCACTGCACCCGTAGTCAATGCATCGTAGCGACTTACATTTTCGGAGATGCAAGGATTGACGGAGAAGTTTTAGCAATGGATAGAGAAGGAAGATAACAGACCAAAATTCCCTTTTGGGGTAACCCCATTTCTACTCGTCAAAAAGAAGGATGATGATTTTCAAATAAACATCAACTACCGGGAGCTGAACAAGTTGACGATCAAGAATAGATACCCTCTGCCAAGAATTGATGATCTGTTTGATCAACTGCAAGGTTCAAGCTCTTACTCAAAGATCGACTTGCGATCTAGATACCATCAGTTAAGGATACAAGAGGAAAGTATCCCGAAGACAGCCTTCAGAACTCGTTATGGACACTACGAGTTCCTTGTTATGCCGTTTGGTTTGACAAACGCACCTGCAGTATTTATGGACTTGACAAATAGAGTTTGCAAGCCGTACTTGGACAAGTTCGTGATTGTGTTTATCGACGACATCTTGATTTATTCAAGAACAAAGGCTGAGCACGAACAACATCTAAGAGCTATTTTGGAGCTGCTGAAGGAAGAACAGTTGTATGCCAAATTCTCTAAGTGCGAGTTTTGGCTACGCGAAGTCCAGTTCTTGGACACGTGGTTAATGGAAATGGAATCCATGTTGATCCCACAAAGATCAAAGCGATCAAGAGTTGGGAAACGCCAAAGACGCCAACCGAGATTCGACAATTCTTGGGTTTGGCTGGCTACTATCGAAGGTTCATTGAGGATTTGTCGAAGATCGCTCAACCATTGACACTCCTCACCCAGAAAGATAAGAAGTTTGATTGGGGAATCAAACAGGAAGAAGCGTTTCAGCTGTTGAAGGATAAGCTCTGCAATGCGCCAATTCTAGCACTACCGGAAGGTACTGACGATTTCGTGGTATACTGTGACGCCTCGCGTCAAGGATTGAGTTGCGTGTTGATGCAACGCCAGAAGGTTATTGCTTACGCATTACGTCAGTTGAAGGTACATCAGAAGAACTATACCACGCATGATTTGGAACTTGGCGCAGTGGTTTTTGCATTAAAGATCTGGAGACACTACCTTTATGGTACAAAGTGTACAATTTTTTACAGATCACAAGAGCCTACAACACATATTCAACCAGAAGGAGTTGAATATGAGACAAAGACGATGGGTTGAGTTGTTGAACGATTACGACTGCGAGATAAAGTATCATCCAGGGAAGGCGAATGTGGTCGCCGATGCCCTAAGTCGAAAGGAGAGGATCAAGCCCATAAGGGTTAGGGCTTTAGAAATGATTATCCAAACCGATCTTTCCTTGCGCATTCGTGCCGCGCAGAAAGAAGCTCTTAAGGAAAGAAATCTTGAAGAAGAATATCTCCGTGGGATGGAGAAGCTATTGGTGCCAAACGAGGAAGGAACGTTATGTTTTGAGAAAAGGATTTGGGTTCCTCTGTTTGGTAGTTTAAGGAAGGTTATTTTCGATGAAGCTCACAAATCACGGTACTCTATCCATCCAGGAGCGGATAAGATGTACCAAGACCTCAAGGATTACTATTGGTGGCCTAGGATGAAAGGCGATGTTGTTGTTTATGTGAGCAAGTGTCTAATGTGCGCTAAGGTGAAAGCGGAATACCAGAAGCCTTCAGGACTTCTGCAACAACCTGAGATTCCCAAGTGGAAACGGGAACAAATCTCCATGGATTTTATTACAAAGTTGCCAAGAACGCCGAGAGGCCATGACACTATTTGGGTAATAGTGGATCGATTAACAAAGTCAGCACACTTCTTACCTATCAGAGAGAAGGATAATACTAGCAAATTGGCTGAAATTTACATGAGGGAGATCGTTACGCGCCATGGAGTACCTCTCTCAATCATCTCTGATAGAGACGGAAGGTTTGTGTCAAGGATATGGCAATCCTTCCAAGAAGCTTTTGGCTCACAATTAAATCTGAGCACTGCGTTTCATCCGCAAACTGACGGTCAAGGCGAGCGAGCGATACAGACCTTGGAAGACATGCTGAGAGCGTGTGTTATGGATTTGGGCGGTAGCTGGGATAAGCATTTGCCTTTGGTCGAATTTTCATACAACAACAGCTACCACACCAGTATTGGTGTCGCGCCATTTGAAGCCCTCTACGGACGCAAGTGTCGATCACCTCTATGTTGGGCTGACGCAGGTGATAGACAGCTTGCCGGTCCCGAAATCGTCCAAGAGACGACAGACAAGATTGCGCAGATTCGAAAACGCATCGAAGCAGCTCGTCACAGACAGAAAGCCTATGCACCACTGTGAGTTCATGTCCCCCTTTTCTCTTAACTGTTTTCAGTTTATTAACTTCGGGGGTGAAATAAATGTTACTATGATTACGAATGTTTCTTACATGGTATGGTCAGCTAAGGAAGGAACTGTTAGGTTATGTGATTGGGTAGGTGAAACCTTAAGAACATTAGTCCTCGTAGTACGATCGAGGGATACAAGCGATAGGCCTATTTGAGCATAACAAACCCCACCCATGCGCACTAAGGTTGGACCATGTGGTGACCTTGTCTTAACACCACCCATGCGCCCGCAGGTTGGACCATGTGGTGACCTTGTCTTAACACCACCCATGCGCCCGCAGGTTGGACCATGTGGTGACCTTGTCGAAACACCACCCATGCGCCCGCAGGTTGGACCATGTGGTGACCTTGTCCTATCCCCTCCCATGCGCCTGCAGGTTGGACCATGTGGTTACACGTTAACTGATATGTTTCCTTATTTGCTTTCATACCAGAGTTTACAAAACATTCATACTTACAATGATTATAAAGGTTTATTCGCGCGCACATACTAAACACATGAACTCGCTCAACATTATTGTTGATTTTTCAACTTACATGTATTTCAGGGAATTAAAGGATCTGGCGCGGTATGACACGTTTTCCGCTGCACTAGTTACGAGGTCATCCGGGTTTGGGGAATGCGACTCTTTCCTGGACAAGTCACAGTCCTTAAACTGTGTTTATGTCATGTTGATGTTTGTGATTGTTAAGACAATGTTGTTGTATTTGGTTTTTAAAACTTAATTAAATGGATGATCTTGCATGGTTTTATTTCATATGGCCTTGTTATGGTTAAGCTATGGTATTAAGAAGTCACACCAAATTAACCACGCTTCCGCAAAGCCAGGGTGTGACAGTGTGAGTCGTCTCGGGATCCAAGATTGATCGTAAGAGTTCTTGACAATCAAGGCCATGTTTGCCTAAGTCTCTTACATCACTTGGTGAAGACAAAGTGTCTAGTATAATACTTTTTATTTCTAATCTTTTGCACTTTTTATTTGGTTTTGTATTAATGACTTTAATAACTAGTTACTTATGTTGAAGGTGATCTTTCCTTATCGTTTCTCCGTGGTGTCTTGGCATTATTTTACTGTCTATATAAAATAAAAGATTTTCACCATTCATATCTCCACGGTCTATATGGAGGTATGTTGGCTACCTGGTCGGGGGTTAAGGGAACGGTTTGGTAAAGGTCTTGCCATTGTTCAGCGTTTAGAGGTCCTGCAATGGACCTGGGTCAAATTTAGTAGGACCTCCTTCAATGCTTCACGGTATTGGATGGCGGGGGTCCAAACTCTTTGATCCCCTCATAAGTTAACTACTATTAATACTATAACCCGGCTATTTAGGACTGTATCCCTGCTGACTCAGACTACTTAGCCGATGGTAACGTCACCGCCAAAAGCGCGGCCTACCATAATATTGCATTAATAACTTAATTCATTATCTTCCAATAATCCACCCTTTTAGGATTGTATCCTTGCTGACTCAAACTACTGGGGTGAGGGTAACGTCACCTTCAAAAGAGGGGCCTACTACAATAACTAAGATAATTTCTTAATTATGTGCAAAAGTGAGGAAATAATCAAAGGTTATACTAGATACGAGTCGGAACCAAGTGATTCATCTTGTCTATCTGTTTTTCTTTTATTTTCATTTTTCAGCATTTTAGTTAGTTTTTATTTTTCTTAGTTTAAAAACATTTTTCTAAACTTTTTATTTTGATTAGACGTTGAGGATAAACCGGTACTAAAAGCTCTTGTGTCCTTGGACGACCTCGGTATCTTACCAACGCTATACTACGCCCACGATGGGTGCACTTGCCCATATGTGTGTTTAGTGTTAGTAAAATATCGTGTTTTATAAATTTAAAACTTGGGTAAAATAAGTGTTAAAGGGGCTTAAAATATACACCTAATATATATAACACTTCGCACGCATCAATGGCCCCTCCCATTTTGGGCCAAGTTTTCCTTGGTTCTCTTTCTTACTAGCCTCATTGTTTCTAAGCACCAGGTCTCCTGGCTTGAAGCGTTCATTTTTTACTCTTTTGTTGTAGTAGGCTTCCATCATTTGCTTGTACTTGGCTTCTTGGATTGCAGCTTGGTCTCGTGCTTCCTCTAAGAGTTTTAAGTTCAACATGGTCTCTTTTTGGTTTGCTTCGGTATCCATGTTGACCGTTCTTTGTGTTACAACTCCTACTTCGGCTGGAATCACGGCCTCAGATCCAAACACCAAACACCAAGCTGTAAGGTGTCCTTTTGTGGCTTGTTTTTTCTGTTGTTCTTATGGCCCATAGAACACTTGACAATTCTTCAAGCCAATTGCTTTCATATCTTCCCAATCTGGCTTTGATCCCTTCAACTATGGTTCGGTTCGTCCTTTCAACCTGGCCGTTTGATTGTGGATATGCTACTGAGCTGAAAACTTGAGCTATTCTGAATTCTTTGCACCAAACGCTGAAAGGCTTCTCAGCGAATTGCTTTCCATTATCGGTAACAAGCACTCCTGGCAATCCATAGCGATAAATGATGTTCTCCCAAACGAAGTCAATGACTTGCTTGCCCGTGATTTTTGCAAGTGGTTTAACCTCAGGCCACTTGGTGAAGTAGTCTTTACCAACAAGAACTTTACTCCACCTTTGGCTGGTGGGAACGGGCCAACAATGTCCATCCCCCATTTATAAAATGGCCATGCTGAGGTTGTCGGGACAAGATCATGCTTGGGACTTTTCGGGACTGGTGCATGAATTTGGCAGGAATCACACTTCCTTAGTTGCTCAATGGTGTCTTGGTGACCCAAGGTTCATAAGTTTGGCCACCACCGTTATTGCTCCAAAATGGGCTCCGCATATCCCTTCATGAACCTCTTTGATCAAATACTGGCTTTGTTCGGGACCAACACATCTCAGCAATGGTGCAAGGTAACCCTTCTTGTAGAGGATTTCTCCTTGCAACACGTACTGTCTAGACTTGATTTTAACCCTTTCAGCCTTTGTTTGATCAACAGGTAATTCACCATTTTTAAGGAATTTCTTGATTTGAGTCATCCAATTGGGACCTTCTTCGGTGATTATGTCTTGAACTTCCAATTCTTCAATTGATGGAGTTTTCAATACTTCTACCAACACCTTTTTAGTGAGGTGGGCAAAAGTGAGAGAAGCTAGTTTGCTCAAAGCATCAACTTTCTTGTTTTGGGACCTGGGGATTTGCTTGATGGTGCATGTTTGGAATGTGTTCATCAGCTCCTTGGACTTTTCCTTGTATCTCTTCATGTTGGGTTCCTTTGCAACGTAACTGTCATTCACTTGGCTTGACACCAACAACGAGTCCATGAAGACTTCAAGGTTTTGGACCTTCATTTCTTTGGCTAGTCTTAAACCAGCTATAAGTGCCTCGTATTCAGCTTCGTTATTGGTGGTCTGAAAATCAAATCGAAGAGCATATGTGAATTCTAACCCTTCCGGGTTGATTAGAATGAGACCAGCCCCTGACCCTTCAACGCTTGAAGCCCCATCGTTAAAAAGCTTCCAGGCTTCAAGGTCTGAGGGTTCAGTGGCAGCTGTGTTTACTTCAGCAGTTGTTTGTTTTGGGACTTCCACAATGAAATCGGCCAGGACTTGGGCTTTGATGGCTTTTCTGGGAACATATGTGATGTTATGTTCACCGAGTTCAACAGCCCACTTGGCTAATCGCCATGAATTCTCCGGTTTTTCAAGCACACTTTTTATTGGTTGGTCGATGACCACTTGTATGGGGTGTGCTTGGAAATACCTTCGAAGCCTCCTAGCCGTTTGGACTAGGGCTAAAGCAAGTTTTTCCAAAGGTGGATATTTGATTTCTGCCAATTTTAGAGTTTTGCTGAAGAATAAATTGGTACCTGAACTTTGTCTCGTTCAATGGTGAGGACCGCACTTATTGCTTCTTCAGCAATGGAAAGGTATACCGAGATCAATTCTCTCGTTTCCGGGGCTGCAATGCCAGGTAGAGAAGCTAGGTGTTTCTTCATCTGGTTGAAGGCTTCTTTAGCCTCATCAGTCCATTTGAAGTTCTTCTTGTCAGAGCATCCCTTGAGTGTTTTGAAGAGAGGTAAAGACCTTTCAGCCAATTTTGAGGTGAAACGCTTCAGGGCTGCAAGCTTCCCATTTAGACTTTCTACCTCTTTTTTGCTTCTTGGTGGCTTGGTTTCAAGAACAGCTTTCACCTTGTTTGGATTGGCTTTTATACTTTGTTTTCCCACAATGTGTCCCAAAAACTTTCCTTCCTCGAACCCAAATGAACATTTTTCGGGGTTGAGCTTCATGTTGACCTTCCTTAGGTTCTTGAAGGTTTCTTGGATGTCATCAAGCATTTGGTACTCCGTTTTGCTTTTGATGACCAAATCATCAACATATGCTTCCATGTTCCTGCCAATTTGACTAGCAAAAGCCTTGTCAACTAGGCGTTGGTAGGTTGCACCCGCGTTTTTGAGACCAAAAGGCATCTTTTTTTAGCAAAAGAATCCTTTGTCCGTGTGAAAGGAGGTTTTCTCTTCGTCTTCTTCCTTCATGAGAATTTGTTGGTAACCCTTGTAAGCATCTAGGAAACACTTGAAAGGGTAACCAGTGAGGGAGTCAACCTTGAGATCATTTCTGGCAACGGGTAGCAATCTTTAGGACAATCCTTGTTCAAGTCCTTGAAATCTATGCACATTCTCAAAGAGTTGTCGGGCTTTCGGACCATGACTGGATTTGCAACCCAGGATTGATACTTGACCTATCGGAGAATGTCGGCTGACACAAGCTTTTCAACCTCTTGGCATGCAGCCAGGCTTCTTTCGGGTGCTAGACTTCGCTTCTTTTGGACAACAGGCTTGACATTAGGTGGTATTCTTAAATCATAATCAGCAATGCTTCGAGGGATACCCGTTATATCTTCTGGGCACCAGGCAAAAACATCACTATAGTGGACCAAGAGCTTTTCGAGATATGAGAGGGTTTCTTGTGAAAGGTTTGGATTTACCCTTATCCTTTGCTAAGGATACTTGGGATTTATGACCAGCCTTTGCTTGTCTTCTTCATTCTTGGAGCTTTCACCTTCAACCATGTAAGCCTTTTGAGTAGGTTGAAGGGTTGCAATCCCCCTCTCGGTAGGAAATTTGACAGTGCCATGACCGACAGAAACAACCATGTAGAAGGCACACTGCCCTGGTCTTCCTATGATCACGTCATAATTTGAAGGTATATTGATGACCACAAAAGTGAGGGGTTGAACTCTTTCCATCTTGCCTTCGCTGAAACGGACATCAAGGGTTAGTTGCCCTAAAGGCTTGAGGGGTATATCTGCAATACCTTTTATGGAGGTTCCGGAGGGTTGAAGCTTCGAACGTTCCTCATTGCTCAAATGGTTGAAGAAGTTTTCAAACATGATTTAAGTGGCTGCACCAGTGTCTATGTATGCTTTGTTTGTTTGTAGGGTGCCCACGGTTGCTTCAACCATAAGGGGGTTTGAAAGTGGGTTCTTCACTGTTGGAGGGAAATAAACGCACTGAAGCTCCCAAGCTTCCAACCTCTGTCGTTTGTGCGGAACCTTTCCATCAAAATCCACCATGTTAACTTCCTTGCCCTTTTCTTCGGCCATCTTGTCCCTCACCCCCCTTCACCATGTGAGCGAGTTCCCCGGACTTAACAACCTCTTAAATCCTCTTTTTCAATTGAAAGCAATCATTAGTATGGTGGCCCTTTTCTTCGTGAAATTCACAAAATTGGGTGGAATTCTCATTCCTCTTGATTTTGGGGAGAGGTCTTGGAGGTCGAAAGCTTTGCTTTACTTCTTCTGTGGCAAGAATCTCTTGAGAGGTCTTAGTGAGGGGTGTGAAGCTTATGCCTTTCTCCCTGCTGGAAGGGTTCTGTCCTTCAGGCCTTCGCTGATCTGAACCCTTTTGGCGTCTGTCATATGAATGGAAGCTTCCCCTTTTCCTAGCCGGGCTGTTGCCTCGCCAGCTTGATCCCCTTTTTCTTTGCTCTTTAATGTCTACGGCCTCCTCTCCTCTGATGTGGGCTTCAGCCCTTTCGAGAGCTTCTTCCAAGGTCTTGGGCAGAGATTTGTTGAAATCTCTGGTGAGATATTTGGATGTAATGGCATTCATAAAACCAGCCACTCTCATTTTTTTGTCTACCCCTACATATGTGAGACCTTCCTTCTTGTACCTTTCAATGAACTCTCGAAGGATTTCGTCATCCCTTTGCTTTATCTGAAAGATTACTGTAGCATCTTTGACGTATCGCCTTTGTTGTGAGAAATTGGCCAAAAACCCCTTACTTAGGACATCGAAGCTTCGAACGCTTCTGGCAGGCAAATCGTTGAACCATATCCGGGCTGAACCAATGAGAGTTTGCATAAACATGAGACAGCATTCAGCGTTTGACCATTTCTCGATTCTGGCGGCGCTAGTGAAGATCTAAAGGTGATCTTCCGGATCCTCAGTCCCATCATACGTCTTGATATGGGATGGCATCTTGATCTTCGTTTGAAAATCATAATCGGCTATTTGTTGTGAGAAGCAGGAGAGATTACTTGGCTTGTAAGGTGTAACACCCCATGTTTCGAAAGTCAAAGTCAAAGTCAAGATTGAAGTCAAAGGAAGAAAAGATTGCTAATTGCGATCTGTCTCTCCTTGCTCAATTCCTGTTTTGACTTCTTTGACTTGTAATTAGCCTATTTTATTTTCGCTTTAGTTGTATTATGTGGAGTATCTATTAATAATCGCATATTAATCGCTTTATCGCAATTGCACTCGCAACTCGAATTACGCATTTTGGTTATTGTTATACGTGTGTGTGTGTGCCTTATGTGTTACTTGTGCATGTTTTAAATTATTTTATGTGTGGTAATCAATCGAATCGAAATTGAAACTCAAACGCAATCGAACTCAATCGCAATCGAAACAGTATGATAATTGGAGGAGAAAAGACAGTGCGAGATATGAGTAGTTGGGATTAAAAGTAATTTGACTAGGAAACTCTATCGCATCGCAACGCTCGCAATCGAAATCGAAACAACAAAAATCGTCGCACCGAACACTCAAACCAAGTGCCATCCGGCCGGATTTCCATCCGACCGGGTTGCCATCCGACCGACAAGCCCTTTCCACTTTGGGTATCCTATAAATACCCCATGTCACTTTCATTCTTTCCACTTTTGGCTAAGTGACGTCCGACCAGCTCATGTTCCTCGCTTTTTCTCTGATTTCTCGCAATCTTGGTAAGATCTCGTCCTAAATCTTGTACTTCCTTAATCTACACGCACTCCTACACCTTTCTATCTTTTAAATCTTAACTTTTAACCGTGAAATCATCAAGATTCAAGGTGTTCTAGGATGACGTCATCATGTGTTCTTGAAGAACTTCATGTTTTGGCCTCAATCCACCAAGAACAACTTAGATCTAACCGATTTCCACATAAACAAACCAAGATCTTTCATAGATCTGAACATATTCACAAGAAAAAGGATTGAAGGATGGTTATTCAACTTTCTTTCAATTCTTTTACACTCAATGAACTCAAAACCGATAGAATCGGAGCTTGTGTCGACTCACTACTCAATCTGGTGGTTGTGTTGGTTCAAGATCCGTATTCTATCCACGGGATTATCGATTTCAGGTTAACCAAGAACAATCGTCTTAAACCGGTGGACTGACCGAACTTGGGTGGTTCCTGTTCGAGCAAGTCATTAGAGCTTAGGATTGGACTATGTTGGTTAGCACGATATCAACACATCTCGATAACACGACAAACAATCAAACGACCAAGTGTAAGATGAACGGAACGACCAGGACGGAGTGCCGTCTGATCGGACTACTGTCCGAACGGACAGCCATCCGAGCGACCGGCTGTCCGAACGACTTGCACCTTGGGTCCCACACTTAAGTATTTTGCCAACGATTGAAGTCTGGTTGTTGAACGAGTTGTTGTCCGATCGGACTACCATCCGATCGGATAGCCACCCAAATCATGAGACATTTGGACTTTAACACTTAAACAAATTTTCAACATTTTCAACAACAGAGTTGCCACCCGCTTGGATGGACATCCGACCGAGTGACCGCCCTGCTGTGGAATTGTTCTCACTAAGTAACCTAGCCACTCGAGTCGCCGTCCGACTGGACGACCGTCCGACTGGACGACCGTCCGACCGACCGACCTGAAAGGTAGAGATACTTCAATGTTTTCAAAATGCTACAACGAAAACTTCAAAGGTCAAGCCATCATACACAAACACATCCTTCTCATAGGAAGAAATAATCCACTCGAATAGCCATCCGACCGGACTACCGTCCGACCGGATTTCCATCCGACTAAACTGCTATCCGAGCCACTTACACTTTGCATCGTTATACACATCACTTATCGTTATGTTATCGTTCTGATCAGGCTAACCTTACTCTCTAGCGCTCCCTTCAATCCATCCATCGCTGTGAGTATACTCGATCCCTTTTTGCTTTATGCACTTTTGGGTGTTACATACGTTACTTATATTAAATCACATCGAACACACTACGCAATACTTTAAACACTAACCGTTACCGCATGTTATATGTGACTTAATGAATGCTTGTTTGTTATGTTTACACATGGAATGTTGTCTACCTACCTTAGCAACGATAGTACTATTAGTTTGGACTCAGCACCCGTTCACTCGGGGGTTGTTAAGGACAATTATTTGCATGGATTACAATGGTGATCATGCATTACGAACTACCTTGGGCAGTCAACCCGCAGTCATTGGTATCGATAGGTTCATCTCGATAACTAACATGCCTCATTTCACTCTGTGTACGTGCTGGTTATGCGTAACGCTTTCGAACACTATATGCTATTATCAAACTTGTATGCTCACCTTTACACTATGTGTATTGACTTTTATTTTAACGTATGTGACAGGTGCTTAGGATGCTTATCTGCTAGGAAATCGAGGCTAGAAGAAGGTCTTAGAGGCCAACAAATAGTTGTATGTACAAATGAAATCTGAGTTGTCGGAACATAATTATTTGCCTAGATTTTATCTGTAATAATTGTATTATCTTTTAAGACATGGTATGGGACATGTTACGTTAAATTAATTGGTAATGATAATTGTTATGGACACTTCTGGACAATCTATTTCGCTCAGTGCCATGCCCCGATGTTTCCGCCATCGGTTGGGGTGTGACAGATTGGTATCAGAGCCATAACTATAGGGAATTAGGCAAGACTCGACCTAGTCCGGTTCGCTGTCTTAGAAACCTAGTCTATAGTTAGGAACCAACAGACCGACTCGTGCATATCCATTAGGGATTATGTATGAGCTTACTATTATTTCTCGCTATTCTCGCCTATGCTACACTATCACTGCACTCAAATTTTCAGATCATGAAGGAGCGATTCAGTTGAGATTAGGTGTGAAAACCGCAAACTCTCGACTGAATTACTTGATTAACTCATATTTTTAACTATAAACACGAGAAATTGCGTAGAAATAGGAGTGAAATCCATACTTCGAAGCATAGTTCTCCTTTATTTTTATCAAAATAGGGACGAAGTTGTTAAGCCAAGGGTGAAACCCTAACCTTGACGATGTGTTCCGCCCGTTTTACAAACTCTCACCAAAGTCTCGACGGACTCCAACGACCTGAAGTCACGATATGACTAACGGGATGCGTGCCAAACGCCCAAGAATCGAGGCAAAGGCACTATCCTGAAGGTTAAATGTGCACAACAAGTCCTTGAGAATAGTCGAATCACTTTGGGTAGTCGATGTCTACTAGCCGCAGACGATCTATTTCTCGATTTTATGTGTTTCGATTCTAAGCCGCAACTGCTGACTCTGATGACTCATTGATTTTATGTATCTGTATGTGTGCTTACCTGTTTATGTGTTTAAATTTTGGAGATTTATTCGATTTTTGCTTTCATTTCGATCGACACACACGACTCGCACTGCAGTTCTATCTCAAAACACTGTGTAACACCCCGTAATTTAAAAAAGGCTTATTATTAGCATTATATAAGTATAAAATAGACGAGAATGAGCTAACTAACTAGGAACAAATAACCCAGTTAGTTAGTTACCTCGTTTTAAAACATGAATGAATTTAAAAGCGCCAAAGATATAAACTAAATAAAAGTGGAGGGGCCTATGTTGTTAAAATTGAGACTTATATTATTAAGTTTAATAAAATAAAAACCAAACACACCATTTAAGGTGTCTGGTTCGATCAAAGGCACGAGAAGGGCGACCCCCACTCTCAAAACCCTAACATTCACTAATCTCACAAATTGAAGGATCAAACCAAGTCCAAAACGAAAATCGAGCATAGATTAATGATCCCCATTGCAAGGAGATCATAAGGTATGTAAGATTTGACAAAAATTCTCTACTTGAAATTCTCATGAATTTAGAGAACTTGAAATCTGATGATGCATGTGTGATTTGTAGATGAATTAGGAACATTAAAATGTCTAGGAGTAAACCCTAGACAAGTACATGTTGAAATTATGCTAAATTCTAGTGAAATCCATGGTCACCATTGTAGGTGACTAGTGGGTTATGTAGAACTTGATAAACACTAGGAAATTTGGGGATGTTCTAGTGTAATTTGACATATGTAAAGTTATTTCAGAATTATAAAGGCAAATATTTGTGTTAGATAGTTTGATTGATGAAAATTCGGGTTATATGACAAGTTATGAGCTTGTTAATGAATTATTTAAAATTCTGCCCTTAAGGTGTTTGTATAAATGCCTCAAAGAAGACTTAAACCTGAAATTTTAAAGTTAAAACGCATAATTACGATGTTTTGGCAAATTGTGCGATATATGAATTAAAAAGAGTTCTAAACGTGATGTGATTGAACTCTATAGGAAAGGACACCGGAACATCGAGTGGACAAGCCGGTGGCGACTTGCGTTTGAAGGGCTTACTTTGAAGGTATGTAACTTGACCCGTTACATTAGGCGAAATGTTATTAAATTATGTATAATCATATATTGGAATGGATGCTGCGTTGATTACAGCAACAATGTTCGTTACTTGAATTGATAAGTTAAGAATTGGTTAAGAGTCGTTTGGTAGTCATTATAATGGTGGATTCCATAGATGAGCCAAACAGGTCAAATAATCAATTAGTACGTGGCTAAACGCCTCGTCAATATGGTCATTAGTCTTTTGTTATTAATAATAGGTATGTTAGAATATGAGATTTTGGTAGTTGGGTTTGCTCGAACGATGAACCTCATAAGGGCAAACTAACGGATCATTAAGAGAAGGTACAAACCGGGTAAAGGTAATACCTTACTCGTAGGTTTTGAGCCCGAGCGAAGGGTAATGGTTTACTAAACACGCAAACCGGTGATAGGAGCGTGGGTGTTGAAAACAAGGCACCCGTGATTTAGGTCTTCGTGTCATGAAATAACATCCGTCCATGTAGTTTCGGGTGAAATGAACAAAAAGGGTACCGTAACTTACGGTAGAGAACAAAGTGTTACAGTGGCTTCTTACTGACTTACGGCAGACCAGTGATGTCCAGCGACTACCATAACTTACGGTGGCTACCGTAAGTTACGGTAGAGCCCTGTCACTTGTATGAAATTTTGGATATCATAGTTAATCGAGTCCGTTTTGAGTGTAGTTTCGATTATATCGATTTTATAAAAAAACCCTAGTACTAATACTTGCCAAAATTTCCAGCTTTTAGATATTGCAAGGACGTGGATGATGATCAAGTTAATGCCTCAAGAACCGAACACACATTTTGGACGCTTCCGCACTAATATAATCTATTAAACTATGTTGTTTTTAAACACTACTGAATGATGAATGGTTTATTCTTGTTATTTGACTATGTTAAACTCTATGGCGAAGTATAACTTAGTTTACTAACTAAGTTTTTGATAATTACAAAATTTGCTTTTACATATACTATATTTTTATGATATTTAATTCAAAATATAAGACGAGTGTTACAAGTTGGTATTCAGAGCTTAAGGTTGTCAACAAAGTGTTCGGTTCAAGCTTGATTGATCGTCCGGTAAGACTTAATTTATTATTTTAGTAGATCCTATCTTATGTATGAAATGAGATGCGAATTAATGTGCATGGGAAGGGTGTGTTAACACACTCAAACCCGGAAAGTGCACCAATGTGAAAGGTAAAAGCAAGTCACACACTTGGCTAAACCAAAGCAAATAAAGCTATGTTATAAATGAAATGTTTAATGTAAACATTTCAGTTTCAAGATGTCGAAAGGAAACGATAATGATCCGGTGCCGACAAGCACCGAACAAATGAAAGAGATAATTGCCGAAGAAGTGGGAAAGGCAATTGAAGGTAGTCTATTCGGGTTTATAGACAAAATTCAAAACACGGTGTGTCACTTGTCGAAGAACGAGTCAAAAGGTTGGAAGATAGTGTCAATCTTATAAAAGAGAAATCGGGAGAACGTGGGGGATGTTCGTACAAAGAGTTTATGGCGTGTAAACTGCCAATCTATAACGGGGAGGTTGACCCGATAATATGCCAGAGATGGTTAAGCGATGTTGAAGGAGTGTTTGAAAGGACCCATTGTGACGAAAGTGACTTTGTTGCTTACGGAACGGGTCAGTTGAGGGGTCAAGCCAAAGATTGGTGGGACAATAAAAAGAAGGAAATAGGAGTCGAAGCGGCAAGGGCCATGACATGGGAGGAGTTTAAGACGCCATTTCTTAAACATCATAGTCCCAAGGCAGTCAATAATAAAATCAAGGAAGAGTTCATGCAACTTAGGCACAAGGGCGAGGCCATAGACAAGATTACGACGACGTTTATGGATAAGATGAAGTTTTGCAATGAATTGGTGACGAATGAGGAACAAAATATATACTACTACTATAACATGTTGAGCGCCGAGTATAGGGAGTTCATGACTCCTTCAAAATATGAGACCCTTACCGAGATCATAAACGTTGCTCGGGAACGGGAAATCAAGCTGAAGAAACAAGTTGAAAGGGGTGAGCGAAGGGCACATGATGTGAATCCAAGCCCTACAAAGAAAGCTCAAACTGGAGAATCGGGAAAGAAGGTTGATGCTAAAGGTGGGTCGCCAAGTTGTAAAGTGTGTGCAAAAGGGCACAAGGGAGAGTGTCGGTTCAAAGACAAATTGTGCCCCATATGTAGTAAAACGGGGCACACGGCGTCTTTATGCCCGGGTAAAGTCTCAGTTTGCTACAAATGTTATCAGCCCAGCCACAAAAAGTCCGAATTCCCAGACTTAGTTGGAAGGAGAGACGTTAAAGAATCTCCAGCAGAAGCCCCTAAGGCGAAGGCTAGGTCCTTCCAACTTACCGCGGCCGAAGCAAAGATAGAACTCGATGTGGTCTCAGGTATATTCACAATTAACTCAATTCTTGCACGTGTATTGTTTGATACGGGTGCGAATAAATCCTTCATTTCGCATGGATTTATTCGACATCCTTCATTTGTATTAACGAAATTATATGTGCCCTTAGAAGTTGAAATAGGGGACAATAAAAGTTTTATAGTTTGTGATATTTGTCGAGGTTGCAAATTAAGCATCGATGACGAAGAATACCTGATAGACCTAATCCCGATGTCAATGGGGGAATTTCAAGTAGTCGTTGGGATGGATTGGCTATCTCAGCACCACGCAAAGGTCGTGTGTTTTCGTAAGGAGATAAAGCTAACATCTCCGAGCGGGAAACACGTTATTATCTATGGCGAAAAAGGAGGTAACCCCATAATATGCTCAATGTTTAAAGCTCACAAGCTTATGAAGCAAGGATGCAAGGCATTTATGATATACGCAAATGAGCCCGAGAAAAAATCACTGAAGATTGAAGATGTACCGGTAGTACGGGACTATGAAGATGTGTTTCCGGAGGATTTACCGGGGATATCGCCCGAACGGGAAATAGAGTTCGGAATCGAATTGATTCCGGGCGCAAAACCCGTAGCTAGAGCACCGTACCGACTCGCGCCGTCGGAATTACAAGAGTTGATGTCCCAGATTCAAGACCTGCTTGACAAAGGATTCATAAGGCCGAGTGTGTCTCCTTGGGGCGCACCGGTATTGTTCGTGAAAAAGAAAGACGGAAGCATGCGCATGTGTATCGATTACCGGGAGTTAAACAAACTCACGGTAAAGAACCGATACCCGCTTCCGAGGATAGATGATCTATTCGACCAATTACAAGGTGCGAACTGGTTTTCAAAGATTGACCTTAGATCGGGGTATCACCAACTAAAGGTCAAGGAGGAAGATGTGCCGAAGACGGCTTTCCGCACGCGATACGGACATTACGAGTTCCTCTAATGTCATTTGGGCTAACAAATGCACCCGCGGCTTTCATGGACCTCATGAACCGGGTTTGTAAGCCAATGCTGGATAAGTCGGTCATCGTGTTCATCGATGATATTTTGGTGTATTCGAAAAGTGAAGCTGAGCATGCACACCACTTACAAGAGGTGTTAGAGACACTTAGACGAGAAATGTTGTATGCGAAGTTCTCTAAGTGTGCCTTTTGGTTACGAGAGGTGCAATTTCTCGGCCACATTATAAATGCCGATGGAGTATTGGTAGATCCGTCAAAGATCGAGGCCGTGTCGAAATGGAATCCCCCGAAGAACCCTTCGGAAATTAGAAGCTTCTTAGGGCTTGCGGGATACTATAGGAGATTCATTCAAGATTTCTCCAAGATTGCATCGCCACTAACAAAGTTAACCCGGAAGGAGGAGAAGTTCATTTGGGGTGTTGAACAAGAAAGGGCGTTTCAAGCGCTAAAAGAGAAGCTAACTCAAGCTCCGGTATTAACATTGCCAGATGGGGTCGAGGACTTGGTGGTTTCCTCAGATGCCTCATTATCGGGTCTTGGATGTGTTCTGATGCAACGGGGCAAGGTTATAGCTTATGCCTCGAGGCAATTGAAGATACACGAGAAGAAATATCCCACGCACGATCTTGAATTGGCTGCAGTGGTATTTGCATTAAAAATATGGAGGCACTACTTATATGGGGTAAAGTGCACCATATTCACCGATCACAAAAGCTTAAAATACTTCTTCGATCAGAAGGAGTTAAATATGCGCCAAAGACGATGGTTGGAAACGGTGAAGGATTTCGACTGCGAAATACACTACCACCCCGGAAAGGCAAATGTGGTGGCGGATGCTCTGAGCAGAAAAGTGGACTATGTCCCAATACGAGTAAGGTCAATGCAGCTTGTGGTGACCTCGGGTATACTTGAACGTATACGAGAGGCGCAAGTAGAAGCAGTAAAAGAGGAGAACTGGAAGAAGGAAAGAATAATAGGCCAGTTAAAAGACTTGTCGGATGGAAGGAACGGGTTGAAGATTCGATCCGGAAGAATATGGGTTCCAAATACTTATGGGGTGAAGACGCTTCTACTTGATGAAGCTCATAAATCCCGATATTCTATTCATCCGGGTGCGACCAAGATGTACCATGACCTGAAACAAAATTATTGGTGACCCGGAATGAAGAGGGATGTGGTGAAATATGTGGAGAAGTGCTTGACTTGCTTACAAGTCAAGGCAGAACATCAGAAACCATATGGTAAGCTGCAACCATTGGATATCCCAGTTTGGAAATGGGAACAAATCATAATGGACTTGCTGACTAAATTGCCCAAAACCAACCGCGGGTTTGATGCTATATGGGTAGTCGTGGATAGATTGATGAAAAGTGCTCACTTCATTCCAATTCGTGAGACTTATACATCCGAGAAAATGTCAGAGGTATACACCAATGAAATTGTGGCACATCATGGAGTACCGATATCCATTGTGTCTGACCGAGATACTCGGTTTACCTCAAATTTTTAGCGTGAATTCCAAGAACAAATGGGAACTAAACTGTTCATTAGCACTGCCTACCATCCACAAACGGATGGGCAAAGCGAAAGAACAATACAGACATTGGAGGATATGTTGCGGGCTTGCATTATTGACTTCGGAGGAAGCTGGGATGTCTATCTACCCTTGGCCGAATTTTCATATAACAATAGCTATCACGCGAGCATAGGAATGGCCCCGTATGAAATGTTATATGGTAGGAAGTGCCGAACCCCGGTGTGTTGGGGAGAAGTGGGTCCACGTGAACTAGCACATACTGATATAATCCGAGCTACGAATGAGAAGATCGACTTGGTCCGAACTCACTTAAAAGTGGCGCAGGATCGACAAAGGTCGTATGCGGATAAACGAAGGAGGCCGATTGAATTTCAAGTGGGCGATAAAGTAACGTTGAAAGTATCGTCGTGGAAAGGAATAATTCGATTTAGAAAAAGAGGAAAGTTGAGCCCAAGGTTTATTGGGCCATTCAGAATACTAGAACGGGTTGGTAAGGTAGCAAACCATCTCAAACTGCCCGAGGAGTTGAGTGGGATACATAGCATATTCCACGTGTCACACCTCCGAAAATGTCTAGCCGACGAAACTACTCATATCCACTACAAGGACATCGAGGTGGATAATAGTCTTATTTCCTCGGTGAAGCCGATTGCGATTTTAGATCGCAAGGTGAAGACTTTAAGGAACAAGGAGATCAACCAAGTGAAGGTTAAATGGGAACATAGGAAAGGTTCGGATACCACCTGGGAGTCCGAAGAGGAAATGCAACGGCTCTACCCTACGTTATTTGGTATGTATTTTGGTTTCGGGGACGAAACCCTTTTTAAGGGGGGTGGACTTGTAACACCCCGAAATTTAAAAAGGCTTATTATTAGCATTATATAAGTATAAAATAGACGAGAATGAGCTAACTAGGAACAAATAACCCAATTAGTTAGTTACCTCCTTTTAAAACATGAATGAATTTAAAAGCGCCAAAGATATAAACTAAATAAAAGTGGAGGGGCCTATGTTGTTAAAATTGAAACTTATACTATTAAGTTTAATAAAATAAAAACCAAACACACCATTTGAGGTGTCTGGTTCGATCAAAGGCAGGAGAAGGGCGACCCCCACTCTCAAAACCCTAACATTCACTAATCTCACAAATTGAAGGATCAAACCAAGTCCAAAACGAAAATCGAGCATAGATTAATGATCCCCATTGCAAGGAGATCATAAGATATGTAAGATTTGACAAAAATTCTCTACTTGAAATTCTCATGAATTTAGAGAACTTGAAATCTGATGATGCATGCGTGATTTGTAGATGAATTAGGAACATTAAAATGTCTAGGAGTAAACCCTAGACAAGTACATGTTGAAATTATGCTAAATTCTAGTGAAATCCATGGTCACCATTGTAGGTGACTAGTGGGTTATGTAGAACTTGATAAACTCTAGGAAATTTGGGGTTGTTCTAGTGTAATTTGACATATGTAAAGTTAATGATCCCCATTGCAAGGAGATCATAAGGTATGTAAGATTTGACAAAAATTCTCTACTTGAAATTCTCATGAATTTAGAGAACTTGAAATCTGATGATGCATGCGTGATTTGTAGATGAATTAGGAACATTAAAATGTCTAGGAGTAAACCCTAGACAAGTACATGTTGAAATTATGCTAAATTCTAGTGAAATCCATGGTCACCATTGTAGGTGACTAGTGGGTTATGTAGAACTTGATAAACTCTAGGAAATTTGGGGTTGTTCTAGTGTAATTTGACATATGTAAAGTTATTTCAGAATTATAAAGGCAAATATTTGTGTTAGATAGTTTGATTGATGAAAATTCGGGTTATATGACAAGTTATGAGCTTGTTAATGAATTATTTAAAATTCTGCCCTTAAGGTGTTTGTATAAATGCCTCAAAGAAGACTTAAACCTGAAATTTTAAAGTTAAAACGCATAATTACGGTGTTTGTATAAATGCCTCAAAGAAGACTTAAACCTGAAATTTTAAAGTTAAAACGCATAATTACGATGTTTTGGCAAATTGTGCGATATATGAATTAAAAAGAGTTCTAAACGTGATGTGATTGAACTCTATAGGAAAGGACACCGGAACATCGAGTGGACAAGCCGGTGGCGACTTGCGTTTGAAGGATGTACTTTGAAGGTATGTAACTTGACCCGTTACATTAGGCGAATTGTTATTAAATTATGTATAGTCATATATTGGAATGGATGCTACGTTGATTACAGTGACAATGTTCGATACTTGAATTGATAAGTTAAGAATTGGTTAAGAGTCGTTTGGTAGTCATTATAATGGTGGATTCCATAGATGAGCCAAACGGGTCAAATAATCAATTAGTACGTGGCTAAACGCCTCGTCAATATGGTCATTAGTCTTTTGTTATTAATAATAGGTATGTTAGAATATGAGATTTTGGTAGTTGGGTTTGATCAAACGATGAACCTCATAAGGGCAAACTAACGGATCATTAAGAGAAGGTACAAACCGTGTAAAGGTAATACCTTACTCGTAGGTTTTGAGCCCGAGCGAAGGGTAACGACTTACTAAACACGCAAACCGGTGATAGGAGCGTGGGTGTTGAAAACAAGGCACCCGTGATTTAGGTCTTCGTGTCTTGAAATAACGTCCGTCCATGTAGTTTCGGGTGAAATGAACAAAAGGGGTTAAAACAGTAAAACTACAGAAGCTACCGTAAGTTACGGTAGCTACCGTAACTTACGGTAGAGAACAAAGTGTTACGGTGGCTTCTTACTGACTTACGGCAGACCAGTGATGTCCAGCGACTACCGTAACTTACGGTGGCTACCGTAAGTTACGGTAGAGCCCTGACACTTGTATGAAATTTTGGATATCATAGTTAATCGAGTCCGTTTTGTGTGTAGTTTCGATTTTATCGATTTTATAAAAAAAAACTAGTGCTAATACTTGCCAAAATTTCCAGCTTTTAGATATTGCAAGGACGTGGACGATGATCAAGTCAATGCCTCAAGAACCGAACATACATTTTGGACGCTTCCGCACTAATATAATCTATTAAACTACGTTGTTTGTAAACACTACTGAATGATGAATGGTTTATTCCTGTTATTTGACTATGTTAAACTCTATGGCGAAGTATAACTTAGTTTACTAACTAATTTTTTGATAATTACAAAATTTGCTTTTACATATACTATATTTTTATGATAATTAATTCAAAATATAAGACGAGTGTTACACACTGACAAATCACTAAATTGTGGACGACCTTATGCTATGATATACGCTGATACTATACTACTCGATATACTAAACGCGATCGCTATATTCGAACACTCGCGAACTTTGAATGATAGGTTTTGTATTCTGAGGTAGTCGAAATACTCTACGTGTTTCTATATGCTCCCATATACCTCTTGTGCTTAAATGCGTCTGTGACTGTGTGATTTATGTGTTTCTGTGGTTCTGTGTCCTACGTGCTTATGTGCTTCTTTATTTATGTGAATCTGTGATTTTGTGCCTATGTGTTTACATGATTATGCGTGTCCCTAAGCTTTAGTAAGTACTAGACGTGTGAGGTGAGATTCGATTTCGACGTGTCTGAGACCTATGACGATGTCTATTGTAGACAATGTCAACTGGACCATCATCCCGTCACCCACGACTCTCTTGCTAAGAACAGAAAGACAAACGCCTTGCTGCCATCCTCATGAAACAAGTGGCCAAGGTTGTGCCTCAGATCGTGAGTGAGATTTACGAGAACGTCAGCAAATCGTCTGAGGAGTCTAGAACCGAAGCTCCTAAAGTTGCTACCAAGACTGCTTTCAGTTTCAAGCAGTTCAAGGCATGCGGTCCAAAGGAATTCACTGGAGAAGATGGCCCAACGACTATGTTTCAATTGTTCAATTCCATCGAAGTCACTCTGCGCCAAAGCGGCTGTCTTGAAAATCTCCGTACCCTAAACCCTACCGATGTCTTCCAGTCCCGCGCATTAGACTGGTGGACGGCCGAGAGAAACAAACGCGGGAATGATGCAGCTTATGAGCTGACTTGGGAAGAGCTGAAAGCCATCATGATGGACGAATTCTGCCCTCCCCATGAGCGCCAAAAGTTGGAGGACGAGTTTTGGAACATAAAGCAGAAGGATGGAGACAACGCTACCCTGACTGCTCGCTTTAAGCAGCTCAGCATCATCTATCCCGATCAAGTGAAGACGTCTGATATGGCAATCAAGAAGTACATTCGAGCTCTACCCGACTGTGTTGCGGATTTTGTGCATGCCGCAAAGACCACAACGATTGAAGAAACTTACTTGCTTGCCGCTGAAATCAATGAAAAGCGGCTAAAAGCTGGTGTTTGGGATAAAGCTTCAAGGAGTCTGCACCAAGTCACCGCCGCACCAACTGCCGACACCGCCACCGCTCAATCGTCCAAGTCCTCACGCCGCAAGAAGAAGAAGAACAACAACAACAGCTCCAGCAACAAGAACTGTGTTGTCACCACCACTGCTGCTCCTCTTCAGGCCGTACCGGCCCAGCAGGAGCATCATCACCGTCCATCGCCAGTTACTTATGCACCACCAGCAAAGCGTGCATACACAGGCCCCCACCCGGCTTGCCCAACATGTTCTTATCATCACCCGGTGGGTCTCGCCTGTCGTTTCTGCGCTCACTGCAACATGTACGGCCACTTCACCGCTAACTATCGTACTGGTCCTCGTCAAGCCCCAGATCAAGCCACTGCTCATCAAGCTCTACTCCCAGCCCCGTAAGGCCAACAAGCGGCTCAAGCACCCGCGATCAACGCCAGAGTCTGCTTCACATGTGGTGATCTCAACCACTTTGCGAACATGCGCCCGAATAGGGTTGTGAAACAAGAGCCCCAGCAGCAGCAGCAGCAGCAACACTAACAGCAGCAGCCTCAGCAGCAACAAGAACCCGCACGCGCCAGAACTTTCAACATCAATGTGTGCCAAGCCCAGACTGACAACAATGTGGCCAATGGTACGTTCCTTGTGAATGGTATTTATGCTTCATGTTTGTTTGATAGTGGAGCCGATAATTGCTTTGTGTCGTTCGAATTCGAGAAGCTTCTTAGCCGTAAACGCTCCCATCTCCCCTCGACGTTCGATGTTGAAGTCGCCACTGGAAGAACTGTCGCCGTTAATTCTGTTCTTCGTGATTGTACCCTTGAGCTCAACAGTCACATCTTTCCAATCGACCTTATTCCGATGCAAGTCAGAAGTTTTGACGTCATAGTAGGCATTGACTTTCTTCGCGAAAACCATGCTGAAGTTGTGTGCTTCGATAAGATGATTCTATTCTCGCTCGCGAATGGTGATTTATTGTGTGTCTATGGTGAAACTGCTTCGAAAGGTCTTAAGCTCATGTCGTGTGTCCAAGCTAGCAAGTATCTCCACAAGGAATACAGAGCTTTCTTGGCTAACATTGTAGTAGCGGAGAAGGACAAGAAAGGAAGACCTGGTGTAAACGATGTCCCAGTGGTTCGTGAATTTCCTAACGTTTTTCCTGATGATCTCCCCGGGTTACCGCCAAGTTGTGATATCGACTTTCGTATCGACCTCATTCCTGGAGCCAATCCTATTGCCAAAGCTCCTTACCGACTTGCACCGTCCGAAATGCGCGAACTCTCGAACCAACTCCAGGAATTACTTGAGAAAGGCTTCATTCGCTCGAGCACCTCTCCTTGGGGTGCGCCAGTCCTCTTCGTCAAAAAGAAGGATGGGTCGTTCAGGATGTGCATCGACTATCGGGAGTTGAATAAGTTAACTATCAAGAACCGCTACCCTCTGCCTCGCATTGATGATTTGTTTGATCAACTACAAGGTGCTACGTGTTTCTCGAAGATCGATCTACACTCAGGCTATCACCAACTACGCATTCAAGAGGAGGATATACCCAAAACCGCGTTTCGCACTCGTTATGGCCATTACGAATTCGTTGTTATGCCTTTTGGTTTAACCAACGCACCCGCGGTTTTTATGTATCTGATGAATCGCGTGTGTAAACCTTATCTCGACTGTTTCGTCATCGTATTCATCGACGATGTCTTGATCTATTCCAAATCGAAAGCCGAACATGCGCAACATCTACGTTTGGTTCTCGAGCTACTCCAGGGGAATCAACTCTATGCCAAATTCTCCAAGTGCGAATTCTGGCTGGAGGAAGTTCAGTTTCTGGGTCACATTGTTAATAGTCAAGGTATTCACGTCGATCCCGCGAAGTTTGAAGCTGTTAAGAGTTGGATTACACCTAAGAACCCGTCAGAAGTCCGTTCTTTTCTCGGACTAGCGGGCTATTATCGACGATTTATCAATGGATTCTCAAGGATCGTTGTGCCGCTTACCGCTCTCACGCATAAAGACAAGGCTTTTGTTTGGGGAACTGAACAAGAGTCTGCTTTCCAAACTCTCAAGCACATGCTTTGCAATGCTCCCGTTCTCACATTGCCTGACGAAAACGACGATTTCATTGTCTATTGTGATGCTTCCAACCTTGGTCTTGGTTGTGTCCTTATGCAGCGGGACAAGGTTATAGCATACGCATCTCGTCAGCTCAAAATCCACGAGAAGAACTATACAACCCATGACCTCGAGCTAGGCGCAGTTGTTTTTGTGTTAAAGATTTGGCGACACTACCTGTATGGTACCAAGTGTACGATCTTCACCGATCATAGGAGCCTACAACATATCTTTGATCAGAAAGAACTTAATATGCGTCAAAGCCGATGGGTGGAACTTCTCAACGATTACGACTGTGAGTTTCGTTATCACCCAGGCAAAGCAAATGTCGTTGCCGACGCACTCAGCAGACGGAGCTATCTGCTTAGCACTCGTAATGTCCAAGCCTAATACGATCTCGAAACTCTCATCCGCGAAGCCCAGCATGCATGTTTTAATGAACGCACTCTGAAGAAGGAAATAATCTACCACGATGGAGCTCAGCTTGTGAATAAGTCGAATGGGATATTCCACTTCCTGGACCGAATTTGGATCCCTAAATGGACCGATTTGCGACAGATTTTGATGGACGAAGCCCACAAATCCCGATATTCTATTCATCCCGGTGGTGACAAAATGTATCAGGATCTTCGCTACAAGTACTGGTGGCCGGGCATGAAAAGGGATATTGCTCTCTACGTTGGAAAGTGCCTGACTTGTGCTAGAGTCAAGGCTGAACACCAAAGACCCTCTGGCTTACTCGAACAACCGCCCATCCCTATGTGGAGGTGGGAGAGTATAGCTATGGACTTCATAACAAAGCTTCCGCACACGTCATCAGGTCACGACAACATTTGGGTTGTTGTTGACCGTTTGACCAAATCTGCTCACTTTTTGCCAATACGGGAAGACTACAAGGTAGAACGATTAGCCCAAATCTACACCAATGAGATCATTTGTAATCATGGGATGCCTCACGACATCATCTCTGACCGTGATGCTCGGTTTACCTCGCGACTGTGGGAAACGTTTCAAACGGCTATCGGTACATCGCTTAATCTAAGTACCGCATTCCACCCTCAAACCGATGGTCAGAGTGAGAGAACGAGCTGTACTCTTGAAGACATGCTCCGTTCGTGTGTCATAGACTTCGGTGGTAATTGGGATACATACCTGCCGTTAGTCGAATTCTCGTATAACAACAGTTATCATTCCAGCATTCAAATGGCACCATTCGAGGCTTTATATGGAAGAAAATGTCGATCGCCTATTGTATGGCACGAGATCGGTTACTCGCAGTTAACCGGTCCTGAGCTATTGCAAGAAACGACTGACAAAGTCCTCCAAATTCGAGACAACTTGTTGAAAGCTCGAAGTCGACAGAAAAGTTACGCCGATAGACGACGCAATCCCCTTGAATTTGATGTTGGCGACTACGTACTCCTATAGGTATCACCTTGGAAGGGTGTGGTCAGATTCGGCAAGAAAGGGAAACTAGCGCCTCGATATTTGGACCTTTTAAGATTCTGGAAAAGGATCGGAAAAGTCACCTACAGACTCGAACTACCGGAGGAACTTAGTAACGTCCACCCGACTTTCCATGTGTCAAACCTCCGAAAGTGCCTGGCTGAGCATGATTTAATCGTACCTCTCGATGACCTGCAAGTAAACGAAACACTACACTTCGTGGAGAAGCCTGTCGAAATCATGGATCGCCAAACCAAGCAGCTCAGACGCTCGCGCATTCCTATTATGAAAGTCCGATGGGAAGGCAAACGAGGCGCAGAGTTCACTTGGGAACTCGAAAGCGACATGAAGGCGAAGTACCCACAGTTGTTTGTTACGGCTTTGGCCTAATTTCGGGATGAAATTCCCTCAACTAGGAGAGGCTGTAACACCCCGTGTTTCGAAAGTCAAAGTCAAGATTGAAGTCAAAGGAAGAAAAGATTGCTAATTGCGATCTGTCTCTCCTTGCTCAATTCCTGTTTTGACTTCTTTGACTTGTAATTAGCCTATTTTATTTTCGCTTTAGTTGTATTATGTGTAGTATCTATTAATAATCGCATATTAATCGCTTTATCACAATCGCACTCGCAACTCGAATTACGCATTTTGGTTATTGTTATACATGTGTGTGTGCCTTGTGTGTTACTTGTGCATGTTTTAAATTATGTTATGTGTGGTAATCAATCGAATCGCAATCGAAACTCAAACGCAATCGAACTCAATCGTAATCGAAACAGTATGATAATTGGTGGAGAAAAGACAGTGCGAGATATGAGTAGTTGGGATTAAAAGTAATTTGACTAGGAAACTCTATCGCATCGCAACGCTCGCAATCGAAATCGAAATAGCAAAAATCGTCACACCGAACACTCGAACCAAGTGTCATCCGGCCGGATTTCCATCCGACCGGGTTGCCATCCGAACGAGGTGACATCCGACCGGATTGTCATCCGGGTGAGATGCCATCCGACCAACCCGCCCTTTCCACTTTGGGTATCCTATAAATACCCCCATGTCACTTTCATTCTTTCCACTTTTGGCAAAGTGACGTCCGACCAGCTCGTGTTCCTCGTTTTTTCTCTGATTTCTCGCAATCTCAGTAAGATCTCGTCCTAAATATTGTACTTCCTTAATCTACACGCACTCCTACACCTTTCTATCTTTTAAATCTTAACTTTTAACCGTGAAATCATCAAGATTCAAGGTGTTCTAGGATGACGTCATCATGTGTTCTTGAAGAACTTCATGTTTTGGCCTCAATCCACAAAGAACAACTTAGATCTAACCGATTTCCACAGAAACAAACCAAGATCTTTCATAGATCTAAACATATTCACAAGAAAAAGGATTGAAGGATGGTTATTCAACTTTCTTTCAACTCTTTTACACTCAATGAACTCAAAACCGATAGAATCGGAGCTTGTGTCGACTCACTACTCAATCTTGTGGTTATGTTGGTTCAAGATCCGTATTCTATCCACGGGATTATCGATTTCGGGTTAACCAAGAACAATCGTCTTAAACCGGTGGACTGATCGAACTTGGGTGATTCCTGTTCGAGCAAGTCACTAGAGCTTAGGATGGGACTCTGTTGGTTAGCAAGATATCAACACATCTCGATAACATGACAAACAATCAAACAACCAAGTGTAAGACGAACGTAACGACCAGGACGGAGTGCCGTCCGATCGGACTGCTGTCCGAACGGACAGCCATCCGAGCGACTGGCTGTCCGAACGACTTGCACCTTGGGTCCCACACTTAACTATTTTGCCAACGATTGAAGTCTGGTTGTTGAACGAGTTGTTGTCCGACCGGACTACCATCCGATCGGAAAGCCACCCGAATCATGAGACATTTGGACTTTAACACTTAAACAAATTTTCAACATGTTCAACAACAGAGTTGCCACCCGCTCGGATGGACATCCGACCGAGTGACCGCCCTGCTGTGGAATTGTTCTCACTAAGTAACCTCGCCACTCGAGTCGCCGTTCGACCAGACGACCGTCCGACCGACCGACCTGAAAGGTAGAGATACTTCAATGTTTTCAAAATGCTACAACGAAAACTTCAAAGGTCAAGCCATCATACACAAACATATCCTTCTCATAGGAAGAAACAATCCACTCGAATAGTCATCCGACCGGACTACCGTCCGACCGGATTACCATCCGACCGAACTGCTATCCGAGCCACTTACACTTTGCATCGTTATACGCGTCACTTATCGTTATGCTATCGTTCTGATCAGGCTAACCTTACTCTCTAGCGCTCCCTTCAATCCATCCATCGCTGTGAGTATACTCGATCCCTTTTTTCTTTATGCACTTTTGGGTGTTACATACGTTACTTATATTAAATCACATCGAACACACTACGCAATACTTTAAACGCTAACCGTTACCGCATGTTATACGTGACTTAATGAATGCTTGTTTGTTATGTTTACACATGGAATGTTGTCTACCTGCCTTAGCAACGATAGTACTATTAGTTTGGACTCAGCACCCGTTCACTCGGGGGTGGTTAAGGACAATTATTTGCATGGATTGCAGTGGTGATCATGTATTACGAACTGCCTTGGGCAGTCAACCCGCAGTCATTGGTATCGATAGGTTCATGTCGATAACTAACATGCCTCATTTCACTCGGTGTACATGCTGGTTATGCGTAACGCTTTCGAACACTATATGCTATTATCAAACTTGTATGCTCACCTTTACACTATGTGTATTGACTTTTATTTTAACGTATGTGACAGGTGCTTAGGATGCTTATCTGCTAGGAAATCGAGGCTAGAATAAGGTCTTAGAGGCCAACAAATAGTTGTCTGTACAAATGAAATCTGAGTTGTCGGAACAAAACTATTTGCCTAGATTTTGTCTGTAATAATTGTATTATCTTTTAAGACATGGTATGGGACATATTACATTAAATTAATTGGTAATGATAATTGTTATGGAAACTTCTGGACAATCTGTTTCGCTCAGTGCCATGCCCCGATGTTTCCGGCATCGGTTGGGGTGTGACATAAGGCTTGGCCAAATCTTCCTCAACCCTTGCACCCATGTTGCTGCTGTTATTGTTGTTCTCTTGAGTGGCCAACACCTGATTAATAAAGTGTTGCCACGGGAAGCTGGCCATCATCTGGGCCATCATCTGGGGCATAAGATTGAAGCCTTGAAGGCTTGTAGGTGCAACTGGGCAACTAACTCCCAAAGGAGTGCTCATAGCGGCACTTCGTGCCAAGGGGAGTACAAACAAAGCTTGTTCCCATGCAGTTGTTGTTGAGGGTGGAAGGCTTGCTACTAGAGATTGTAAGAGCTGGTCCAAAGTCAGCTCGCGCCCTAGTGGAGCACCGGCTGTAGCTGGTTGGGATTTGGCCTCGTGTACAGGTATGAGTTAGGATTTGGAGGAGGATTACTGGGACCAGCCTCTTCCCTAGATGCAGAAGGTTGTGAGCTTGCAAAAGGAGGGATGGGGGGTCCAGGAGATAGTGTTGGTTCTGGTTCGTCGTAGTCCAAACGAATCCTCACTCCCTTGTCTATCTCCCTACTCACATATTGGTTGAGGAGAGACCTCAACTCCAGGAAATTGTTGGCGACCCCTTCAGGGGTAAGTTCAACATGTGAGGGGGTGTTTGAGACACCGACATTAGGGGAAGGGACCCCTGATCTAGATAGAGTGGGAGTGTGAAAAGTGAGAAACTCGGGAGTGCTCCCCGGTGTCGAGAAAGACGATGGTATAGCCACATGAGCTTGGCTAGTGTTTGGGGTGGAGGTATTTGGAACCTGATTCACCTCTCCCGGCGATTCGCTTTCCAACATGGTAGTTTCAAGATAATGGAGCTACACTACTAGGTCTTTTGAAGAAAATTAGTGGCGTAGCCCCACGGTGGGCGCCAACTTGTTGATGCAACAGATATTAGAGCAAGGATAGTAGCTGGGTTGGTTAGGCAAAATGGGTGAAGGGTTCAACTTTGCCTAACGCAGGTCGTGGGGTCCCCCCACGTTTGCAAGACGTGGAGAGGTTCACTAGTTTGATTTTGTTGTTTGCTCGAGATCCTCCACTGAAATGTGTTCAGCTTCGGATGTAGGAGCAAAAGGAATGTGTGTGTTAAATGTGAAGGAAAATGACTTGCATGAAGCAAGTACTCAAGAACAATGACCAGAGATCCCAATGGAATCAGGGCTGATCGCGGAATGTTTTTCACACTTAATAAAGTGTCACATTTATAGGGAAAGCCTTAGCTCAAAGAGGAAGCTGTTGACTAGTGAACATGCTTGCAGTGGAGGACTTACCCTTTTAGGGGTTAAAGCCTTTTGACCTGCGGATAAAAGGTTGTGCTCTGTGGACTCGTGCTACTTTTGCGGCTGGGAAAGTTGGTGAAGCAATCAGAGACGTGACTACCTACTGTTCACGTATTGTTTTTTCTAAACTCCCGGATTTCCAACCTTTGAACCTTTTAAGCTTTAATGTGTCTAACTCATTTTATTTGGTCTTGGGCTACCCCGTCATCACCTTTGATTATGGTTTATTAGTAAGGCCTATTAAATAAAATAATTGTAGTGGTTGGTAGGACATATACCCACGACTACTGAGTATTTTGAGTCGTAATCGTATTTATTTGACTTTATTTTTGCTATTAGTTTTTTTTTAACGGCCACCAATTTTTTTTATTCATCACGGGATACCATTGTTATGAAGAGTTCAATCACTTATTTTTGTTTTTTTAATGGTAATAGTTACTCTATTATATCAACTAGTTGATTTTCCGTCAGCGCGTTGCGGCGGGAACCCAATGGTTGCAAAACGTGTGCCAGCAACGGCAAGCAGATACCAAATATCAAAACATAAATAAAAATGTCGTGGTAAGGATAGTCACTTCGCCCTAAAAAACGATTTTAAATAACCTAATATATAATAATAGGACCCACACATCCTACACGTTGAAAATTTGGTTGTTTTCAGTTCAATTATTACGGTACTAACACGTTGAAATATAGATGAGTTTTGTACCGGTAACGGCACCGAAAATACTGATCCGGAAAATCTCGAAATTAGGTACCGGCACCGAAAATAATCGGTACAATACGGTATGGTATTTGAAGGTAAAAATTAATAAATACAGGTATGGTGCTAGACCGATGTAGAACCGAAAGTAACGATACTAAAAACGCCAAAAGGTGGGTACCAAATTGGTACCATAAATGATTTGGTATAGTAAATTTGGTACAAATACGATACCGGTTTGATTAACGGATTTGATATGATTTGCTCATCAATAATCTAAATATCCAAGTTAATTTTACATGCTACAATTCATTCATTACAGAAAAAGACAAAAAAGAAAGCAAAACAAGTTGTGTATATAAAACCTCATTATAACGAAACACAGTTTACTTACTGTGTGTATGAAAAGTAATCAAAATGGTGCAATTACTTGCATTGCTGCGTTGCTACATGATTTGATGAGGTCGGTACCAACCGATACCGAAAATACTGTTACTGAAATCCCCAAAAGTGGGTACAGGTACCGAATATACCTGGTACGGTACGGTTCGGTACCGGTCGATACTTGTACGGCAACGGTATTTGAGGGTAAAAACCGGTGCCAAACCGGTACCGAAAATACACCCGATTTGGTTAATTTGATACCGGTATCAGTACTCGGTACCATTTGCTAGCACTTACTAATGTTACTATTCATTCAGTTTTAATTTTAACATATAGGTAATTGTACTAAATTACTTTCCTTCGTCCAGGTTTGAAAGACCTCGAAAGGCATAAGCCTCTACCAATTAAGATAGCCCCACATCAACACGTATCTTTGTTTACAAGAGGATAAGCCTAGGGCTGTAAACGAACCGAACGTTTAACGAACAGTTCGTAAACTGTTCGGTGGGAAGTTCGTTTACGTTCGTTCGTTTAATTAATGATACGAACATGAACAAAAAATTATGTTCGGTTAGTTAAATGAACGAACTGTTGGGGAATTTCAGTTTACCGGATGACCAGAGAGGCGTGTAGTCACTCTCAGATCAAATTATTTCGGTGGTTCACCCGAATAATCCAATCGGATACAACTCTGATTTCGAGAAAAGAACCAGTGTATGTTTGTCTGCGAAATTGATTGAACCAGAAGAGAATGATCAAAGAAAACTGTCTACGAAAATTGGGTTTCTGGGGTGTAACTGCCTAATGGCAGTTAACTCTATTTTTAGGAGAAAACTGCCATTTAACTGCCATTGTTTTAAACAACTCGACCCCAGCCAGGGGCTCTGCCCCTTGGACCCTACTCACAGGGGCACTGCCCCCTTGGAACCCCCGTAGAGTACGGGCTCCGCCCGTACACTTCGAATTATAATAACTCAAACAAGCGTGCACTCCCGCACCTCCTAACTCGCTTGATGTATATTATTATTCGCTTTGATCACCAAGTCAATCCCGATTACACTAAAATATCTAACACGAACATGGTCATTCAATTACGTTCGTGAACGTTCGGTAATGTGGTTTTGAACATTCGTTTACTCGACCGCCGCCAGCCCCTGGGCTCTCCTAGATGCGCGGAAACCCGACCTCTACCCGCCCGAAGGCACGACAGTGGAATAATCGGTAAAACCTCGCCTCCCATCCAAGACGAACCTGCGCCACCCGTATTCGCCCTTCACCTGGATGCCGCAGAAAATAATGGGGAGAGTAGGAGTCGACCTGGGCCACAAGGATGTTGGAAAAATAGGTGAAAATAGCATTTTTCACAAATATAGGAAAATGATTTTTTCCTATTTTGGACTAGAAATAAATATAATAAAATGAGCGGGTTTTATATATTTATTTATGGGTTTGTGTTCTATGTTGGGAGAGCTTCGCAACGAACTAAACCACGTCCAAAACGGAGCTAAGATGAATGAGATATCGATGCTCAAAGTTGGGTGTTTGGAACATTCAATGCTGAAACAAAAGGGAAAGTAGCACCTTGTCCCACATAAGAGGAGAAATGGAACTTAAATGGGTATTTAAGGTGGAACTCTCCATCCTTATTGTTTCATGGAAGCACACACTAGTGTCCTCGCGAAGGGTGCGGAACACCCTAACTCGCACACGCGCGCGCGCGTGGCGTGGGCGATGAGGCGTAATGTGGCGCTTTGATGGCGCACTTCGCACGCTCGCATCGCCCCGAGCCGCTTGAGAGCCGCCTTTGTTTTTTTGACCACGTGCGCGTGGTGGAGCACGAGGGTTGCAAGGACCAAGTGGTAGGTGATGCGGCGCATGACGTGGCAGTCATGCGGGTGCACGCATGGTGCATGGGTCCTGCTGTGTCGTGTGCGGCGCACCAGAGTGAGCCAATACGGCGCGACTGTGTGGCGCGCTCGTATAGCCGCACAGGTGACGTGGCGCACGTGCGCATGGACTTGAGCCAAGAGGACGCACCGCGCATGGTGACGTGGCTCATGCGCGCACGGCTGTGAGCCAAGAGGCCGCACCGCGCATGGGCACGCGGCGCACGGCTGTGAGCCAAGAGAAGCGTGTTGAACACGTGCCTCAGTCACTCTGTTTCTACCCCTTTCTTGTATTTGGTTTATTTTCAGTTGTATTTGTAATTGTATTTTTGTCTTTCTCATTTCTGTTTGTAATCAGTATTAATAAAATTTGTTTATTTTATTTAAATTACGCGAACGGTTCCTACAATCTTAAAACAAATTTTTAAAACCGTTCGTAAAATCAAAACCATTCTGTTTGTGATTCAAACCAGTTTTGTTTTCACTCAGTTTGTGTTTTAAAAACAGATTTTTTTTTGGTTTTCACCTTCAAAGGAGCGACTTTGGTTGAAAACCATTCTGGTTACTTTCAGTTTTTTGTCCTAAAAATTGCTAAACTTTCTGATTTGGTCTTCAAAGTTGGACTTAGAAGCCAATTAGTAAGTTCTAAAAATTATAAATTTTCTGTTTTTGGTCTTTAAAGTTGGACTTAGAAGCCGAAACAGTAAATTGTGGTAAAATTAAAAATTTAGTAGTTTCCTTCTGGTTTGTGCGTAAATCAGAATTTTTTGACTAAAAATTTTATTTTTTTTTTCAGCATGTCGAACGAAAATGTCAACGTTAACAACACCACAAATGTTGTGACGGGAACCCCCCTTAACGCCACCACTGTGGGAGCGTCCACAGTGGCCAATCACGCTGAACGGCCCGAGAAGTTCTCGGGTCTACACTTTAAGAGGTGGCAACAGAAGATGTTCTTCTACCTTACCACCATGAACCTTGCGAGGTTCTTAAGTGAAACCGCTCCACAACCTGCGGAAGGGGAGACCAGCGCTCAGGCTCTGAGCGCGGTAGAGGCTTGGAAGCACTCGGATTTCATTTGTCGAGGCTATGTGTTAAACGGGCTTTCAGATGCATTGTATAATGTGTACTACAATGTCAAGACTTCCAAAGATCTTTGGGATGCCTTGGACAAGAAGTACAAAACGAAGGATGCTGGCACAAAGAAATTTGTGGTAGCCCGTTTCTTGGATTTCAAAATGGTTGATTCTAAAAGTGTTATGAATCAAGTCCAAGAATTCCAAATTATACTACATGACATCTTTGCGGAAGGCATGACACCTAGCGAGACATTTCAAGTGGCGGCGATGATTGAAAAGTTACCTCCTGGTTGGTTGGACTTTAAGAATTATCTTAAACACAAACGAAAGGAGATGACTTTAGAGGACCTTATTGTTCGTCTTCGGATTGAAGAGGGCAATAGAATTGCCCTAAAAGGCAGCCAAGCGCAAACTTCTGCTAGCGCAAATTTGGTTGAGCATGGGCAATCCTCTAAAGGCGCGAAGGGTAAGGGGAAAAAGGACAAAGGGAAAGCAAAGGCTAGCAACCTTGGACCAAAGAAAGGGGTTGTGAAAAAGAAACCTCAGACGTTCCAAGGGACTTGTTACAACTGTGACGAGCTGGGGCATCGGGCTAACCAATGCAAGAAACCAAAGCGTGAGCGTGCGCACATGGTGGATGAAGACGGAATGCCTTTGGTGGCAATGATTTCCGACAAAACCGCAATGTTGGATGAGGTCAATGCTGTGACCAACACTCCAAAAGGGTGGTGGATTGATACGGGAGCGACCCGTCATGTGTGCCCAGATAGGAGCCTCTTTACCACCTTCAAGGAGCTTGCGGGAGATGAGAAGCTGTACATGGGAAATGCAGCCACCGCGGACATCAAGGGTGAAGGAACGGTGATTTTGAAGTGGACTTCAGGGAAGGAGCTCACTTTAAGCAACGTGTTATATGTTCCAGACTTGCGCAAGAGCCTAGTCTCTGGTTGGTTGCTTAATAAGTTTGGATTTCGTTTAGTTTTTGAGAGGGATCAATTTGTACTAACTAAACGAGGAATGTATGTAGGCAAGGGCTATGCCCAAAATGGTATGTTTGAATTGAATGTAATGGCAGTCAAGAAAAACATGAATAAAATTGCTACTACTTCTACTTATATGCTTGAGTTTTCTGATTCGAATAAATGGCATGGTAGATTAGGTCACGTTAATTTTAATTCAATACGCCGTTTAATCAATTTAAATTGTATACCAACATTCCATATTGATTCACACTATAAATGTGAAACATGCGTTGAATCCAAACTTACAAGAACATCATCCAAATCGGTTGAACGAATAACCGAACCCCTTGATTTAATTCACACTGATATTTGTGATTTAAAAGCGGTACCCACAAGAGGTGGAAATAAGTACTTCATCACGTTTATTGACGATAGTACTAAATATGGCTATGTATATTTACTAAAAAGTAAAGATGAAGCAATAAGTAAATTTATCTTGTATAAAAATGAAGTTGAGAATCAACTTCAAAAGAAGATAAAAGCTTTGCGAAGCGACCGAGGAGGCGAATATGTTGCACCTTTTGCCGATGTATGCGCAAAAAGTGTCATTGTACATGAGTGTACACCTCCTTATTCTCCACAATCAAATGGCGTGGCGGAACGAAAGAACCGCACATTGAAAGAAATGATGAACGCCATGTTGATAAGTTCTGGGGTGAGCCAGGAAATGTGGGGGGAGGCCATTCTCTCGGCCAATTATCTTTTGAACAAGATACCATTGAAAAAGAGAGATGAGACTCCATATGAGTTATGGAAAAAGAAAAAGCCTTCATATAAATACTTGAAAGTGTGGGGGTGCCTAGCAAAGGTGATTGTACCACCTCCTAAGACTCTTAGGATAGGACCCAAAACTGTTGATTGCATATTCATTGGGTATGCGCATCAAAGTAGTGCACATCGCTTTCTTGTACATGAGTCCAAGAACCCTGATGTACACAATGACACTATCATGGAGGTGAATCCTAACGTTGTTTCGTATTTTGAAAATGTGTTTCCTTTGAGAAGACAAACACATACAACTTCATCAACAGCACTTGATGAAGCGGGTCCAAGTTCATCTACATGGTTAGATGAAGCGGGTCCAAGTTCATCTACGCGGATAGATGAAACACACGATCAACCTGAGGTTGACGAGGTGATCGTAGGCGAAGCAAAAGGCCAAGGGTTGAAAAATCCTTCGGTCCTGACTTCGTTAGCCATATGGTTGAGGGCGAGCCCAATACATATCGCGAAGCAGTTTCTTCTTCGGAAGGACCTCAATGGAAAGAAGCAATAAAGAACGAGATTGATTCTATATTGCAAAATCATACTTGGGAGTTAGTAGATCTTCCACCTGGTTGTAAACCACTTGGATATCGTTGGATATTCAAAAGGAAGATGAAAACTGATGGAAGTATTGATAAATACAAGGCTAGGTTGGTGATTAAAGGATTTAGACAAAAGGAAGGTCTAGATTACTTTGATACCTACTCGCCTGTGACGCGCATAACCTCGATTAGATTGGTTCTTGCATAACCAAATGGATGTTAAAACCGCATTTCTAAATGGCGATTTAGAAGAAGAGATTTACATGGAGCAACCTGAAGGTTTCTCCGCCCCAGGTAAAGAGGGTAAAGTATGTAAACTCGTCAAGTCTTTGTATGGCTTGAAGCAAGCACCAAAACAATGGCACCAAAAGTTTGATCATGTCATGATTGACAATGGTTTCAAAATAAATGAGTGCGACAAATGTGTTTATTTCAAAGACACAAATGAAGGTTATGTGATACTATGCCTTTATGTAGACGATATGCTTATCATTGGGAGTAATGATAAAATTATCAAAGCTACTAAAAGCATGTTGAAAGCGAGATTTGACATGAAAGACATGGGTTTAGCTGATGTGATTCTTGGAGTAAAGATCATAAGAACCCAAGATGGTCTTGTGTTAAGTCAATCTCACTATGTGGATAAAATTCTTGAAAAATTCAACTCGGGAGATACGAGTGTAGCTCGAACTCCAGTTGATACCTCCCAACATCTTAAGAAGAATAAAGGAGAGGGAGTTGCTCAATTAGAGTATTCAAGAATTATTGGCAGTCTAATGTATCTAATGACATGTACTAGACCCGACTTGGCTTACGCGGTGAGTAGGCTAAGTAGATACACCAGCAATCCGTGCGCGGATCATTGGAAAGCTATCACGAGGGTGCTTAAATACATAAGATACACAAGAGATTATGGACTGCATTATACCCGACAACCAGCAGTGATCGAAGGATACACTGATGCAAACTGGATATCGGATAATAAAGATTCCAAATCAACAAGTGGTTACGTGTTTACACTTGGAGGAGCTGCTATTGCTTGGAAGTCTTCTAAGCAAACGGTGATAGCAAGATCCACAATGGAATCCGAATTTATCGCCTTGGATAAGTCAGGCGAGGAGGCGGAATGGCTACGTCAATTCGTGGAAGATATTCCAAGATGGCCAAAGCCTTTGCCAGCCATATGTGTACATTGTGATAGCCAATCAGCAATTGGTAGAGCTCAAAGCTTAATGTACAATGGCAGACCAAGGCATATGCGACGTAGACATAACACGATGCGACAACTACTCTCAACGGGTGTTATCACAATTGATTATGTGAGATCAACGGATAACATTGCGGACCCGTTTACTAAAGGCTTAAGCAGAGAGTTAGTGGAAACGTCGTCAAGAGGAATGGGACTAAAGCCCGTGGTAATGGGGAATATGAGGGAAACCTAACTTAGCTGACTGGAGATCCCAAGAACTAAGTTCAATAGGCAAACTTAATCATATTACCAAAGCGGAGTCACTGTGGGGGAGTACCCCAAACTAAATAAACAGGGAGTTATATACTTCCTAGTCCATTCCAATCAGTGATATTGAAGTAAGGCTAAGCATATTAAGGTTAACGATTTCGGGAAATCAAATAACCATGATGCTTTTAATGATTCATGGGAATCACCTATGTTAGAGAGAAGTAGGGTCGCTTCAAATGGATTTGTGGGGTGCGCAAATCCTAGAGCTCTCGCAGAACCAGGCTAGTGTTCCAGGACCATAATAGGACACGACAATGAGGAGTTGGCCAAACCAGGGAGAGTATTGTGTGAAGTGTATTGTCGTTTACACAAATGGGGGTATGTTCAAGGACATCGCGTCTACACACCGCTAGTAAGCTAAGTGCGTTTCACAAAAGAAGGTTCAAAGGCTTCAACCTACCTATTTTGCAATACTCAACTGTCGAAGTTTATCGTTGAAAAGTGTAAGGAAAAGATCCATTTCCATACATGTGGGGGATTGTTGGAAATTTGATGAAAATAGCATTTTTCATGTGGGGGATTGTTGGAAAAATAGGTGAAAATAGCATTTTTCACAAATATAGGAAAATGATTTTTTCTTATTTTGGACTAGAAATAAATATAATAAAATGAGCGGGTTTTATATATTTATTTATGGGTTTGTGTTCTATGTTGGGAGAGCTTCGCAACGAACTAAACCACGTCCAAAACGGAGCTAAGATGAATGAGATATCGATGCTCAAAGTTGGGTGTTTGGAACATTCAATGCTGAAACAAAAGGGAAAGTAGCACCTTGTCCCACATAGGAGGAGAGATGGAACTTAAATGGGTATTTAAGGTGGAACTCTCCATCCTTATTGTTTCATGGAAGCACACACTAGTGTCCTCGCGAAGGGTGCGGAGCACCCTAACTCGCACTCGCACACGCGCGCGCGCGCGCGTGGCGTGGGCGATGAGGCGCAATGTGGCGCTTTGATGACGCACTTCGCACGCTCGCATCGCCGCGAGCCGCGAGCCGCTTGAGAGCCGCCTTTGTTTTTTTGACCACGTGCGCGTGGTGGAGCACGAGGGTTGCAAGGACCAAGTGGTAGGTGATGCGGCGCATGACGTGGCAGTCATGCGGGTGCACGCATGGTGCATGGGTCCTGCTGTGTCGTGTGCGGCGCACCAGAGTGAGCCAATACGGCGCGACTGTGTGGCGCGCTCGTATAGCCGCACAGGTGACGTGGCGCACGCGCGCATGGACTTGAGCCAAGAGGACGCACCGCGCATGGTGACGTGGCGCATGCGCGCACGGCTGTGAGCCAAGAGGCCGCATCGCGCATGGGCACGCGGCGCACGGCTGTGAGCCAAGAGGCCGCACCGCGCATGGGCGCGCGCGCGCGCAGAAAGCTTCCAGCATTGAATAACAGAGCAGTTTCAGTCCAGCTTCGTAACTGACGAGTTAACTGGCTTTGACTGAGAATTAAATGACGTATTAAATTGAATTGAAGACGTTTAATGCAATTTAAACCTCTCTTTAATTCGTTTTGACTGTTTCGACTTAGGAGCTGTATAAATACAGCTCCATACCCAGCTGCAAAAGGACACCAGCTACACAACAGCAATTCTACCTTTCTCTCCACAATTTTTCTGATCTTTCTCTTGCAAGTTCAAGGTAACCTTCGGGTTGTAGGCGAACTCCGGCAATACTACTGCTCCGGCTGTTGTACCCTGGGAAACAAAACGAGTACTCTTGGGAGACTCGGAATTTGTTTTAAGGGAAGTGTGTTGAACACGTGCCTCAGTCACTCTGTTTCTACCCCTTTCTTGTATTTGGTTTATTTTCAGTTGTATTTGTAATTGTATTTTTGTCTTTCTCATTTCTGTTTGTAATCAGTATTAATAAAATTTGTTTATTTTATTTAAATTACGCGAACGGTTCCTACAATCTTAAAACAAATTTTTAAAACCGTTCGTAAAATCAAAACCATTCTGTTTGTGATTCAAACCAGTTTTGTTTTCACTCAGTTTGTGTTTTAAAAACAGATTTTTTTTTGGTTTTCACCTTCAAATGAGCGACTTTGGTTGAAAACCATTCTGGTTACTTTCAGTTTTTTGTCCTAAAAATTGCTAAACTTTCTGATTTGGTCTTCAAAGTTGGACTTAGAAGCCAATTAGTAAGTTCTAAAAATTATAAATTTTCTGTTTTTGGTCTTCAAAGTTGGACTTAGAAGCCGAAACAGTAAATTGTGGTAAAATTAAAAATTTAGTAGTTTCCTTCTGGTTTGTGCGTAAATCAGAATTTTTTGACTAAAAATTTTAATTTTAATTTTTTTTTCAGCATGTCGAACGAAAATGTCAACGTTAACAACACCACAAATGTTGTGACGGGAACCCCCCTTAACGCCACCACTGTGGGAGCGTCCACAGTGGCCAATCACGCTGAACGGCCCGAGAAGTTCTCGGGTCAACACTTTAAGAGGTGGCAACAGAAGATGTTCTTCTACCTTACCACCATGAACCTTGCGAGGTTCTTAAGTGAAACCGCTCCCCAACCTGCGGAAGGGGAGACCAGCGCTCAGGCTCTGAGCGCGGTAGAGGCTTGGAAGCACTCGGATTTCATTTGTCGAGGCTATGTGTTAAACGGACTTTCAGATGCATTGTATAATGTGTACTACAATGTCAAGACTTCTAAAGATCTTTGGGATGCCTTGGACAAGAAGTACAAAACGGAGGATGCTGGCACAAAGAAATTTGTGGTAGCCCGTTTCTTGGATTTCAAAATGGTTGATTCTAAAAGTGTTATGAATCAAGTCCAAGAATTCCAAATTATACTACATGACATCTTTGCGGAAGGCATGACACCTAGCGAGACATTTCAAGTGGCGGCGATGATTGAAAAGTTACCTCCTGGTTGGTTGGACTTTAAGAATTATCTTAAACACAAACGAAAGGAGATGACTTTAGAGGACCTTATTGTTCGTCTTCGGATTGAAGAGGGCAATAGAATTGCCCTAAAAGGCAGCCAAGCGCAAACTTCTGCTAGCGCAAATTTGGTTGAGCATGGGCAATCCTCTAAAGGCGCGAAGGGTAAGGGGAAAAAGGACAAAGGGAAAGCAAAGGCTAGCAACCTTGGACCAAAGAAAGGGGTTGTGAAAAAGAAACCTCAGACGTTCCAAGGGACTTGTTACAACTGTGACGAGCCGGGGCATCGGGCTAACCAATGCAAGAAACCAAAGCGTGAGCGTGCGCACATGGTGGATGAAGACGGAATGCCTTTGGTGGCAATGATTTCCGACAAAACCGCAATGTTGGATGAGGTCAATGCTGTGACCAACACTCCAAAAGGGTGGTGGATTGATACGGGAGCGACCCGTCATGTGTGCCCAGATAGGAGCCTCTTTACCACCTCCAAGGAGCTTGCGGGAGATGAGAAGCTGTACATGGGAAATGCAGCCACCGCGGACATCAAGGGTGAAGGAACGGTGATTTTGAAGTGGACTTCAGGGAAGGAGCTCACTTTAAGCAACGTGTTATATGTTCCAGACTTGTGCAAGAGCCTAGTCTCGGGTTGGTTGCTTAATAAGTTTGGATTTCGTTTAGTTTTTTAGAGCGATCAATTTGTACTAACTAAACGAGGAATGTATGTAGGCAAGGGCTATGCCCAAAATGGTATGTTTAAATTGAATGTAATGGCAGTCAAGAAAAACATGAATAAAATTGCTACTACTTCTACTTATATGCTTGAGTTTTCTGATTCGAATAAATGGCATGGTAGATTAGGTCACGTTAATTTTAATTCAATACGCCGTTTAATCAATTTAAATTGTATACCAACATTCCATATTGATTCACACTATAAATGTGAAACATGCGTTGAATCCAAACTTACAAGAACATCATCCAAATCGGTTGAACGAATAACCGAACCCCTTGATTTAATTCACACTGATATTTGTGATTTAAAAGCGGTACCCACAAGAGGTGGAAATAAGTACTTCATCACGTTTATTGACGATAGTACTAAATATTGCTATGTATATTTACTAAAAAGTAAAGATGAAGCAATAAGTAAATTTATCTTGTATAAAAATGAAGTTGAGAATCAACTTCAAAAGAAGATAAAAGCTTTGCGAAGCGACCGAGGAGGCGAATATGTTGCACCTTTTGCCGATGTATGCGCAAAAAGTGGCATTGTACATGAGTGTACACCTCCTTATTCTCCACAATCAAATGGCGTGGCGGAACGAAAGAACCGCACATTGAAAGAAATGATGAACGCCATGTTGATAAGTTCTGGGGTGAGCCAGGAAATGTGGGGGGAGGCCATTCTCTCGGCCAATTATCTTTTGAACAAGATACCATTGAAAAAAAGAGATGAGACTCCATATGAGTTATGGAAAAAGAAAAAGCCTTCATATAAATACTTGAAAGTGTGGGGGCGCCTAGCAAAGGTGATTGTACCACCTCCTAAGGCTCTTAGGATAGGACCCAAAACTGTTGATTGCATATTCATTGGGTATGCGCATCAAAGTAGTGCACATCGCTTTCTTGTACATGAGTCCAAGAACCCTGATGTACACAATGACACTATCATGGAGGTGAATCCTAACGTTGTTTCGTATTTTGAAAATGTGTTTCCTTTGAGAAGACAAACACATACAACTTCATCAACAGCACTTGATGAAGCGGGTCCAAGTTCATCTACATGGTTAGATGAAGCGGGTCCAAGTTCATCTACGCGGATAGATGAAACACACGATCAACCTGAGGTTGACGAGGGTGATCGTAGGCGAAGCAAAAGGCCAAGGGTTGAAAAATCCTTCGGTCCTGACTTCGTTAGCTATATGGTTGAGGGCGAGCCCAATACATATCGCGAAGCAGTTTCTTCTTCGGAAGGACCTCAATGGAAAGAAGCAATAAAGAACGAGATTGATTCTATATTGCAAAATCATACTTGGGAGTTAGTAGATCTTCCACATGGTTGTAAACCACTTGGATATCGTTGGATATTCAAAAGGAAGATGAAAACTGATGGAAGTATTGATAAATACAAGGCTAGGTTGGTGATTAAAGGATTTAGACAAAAGGAAGGTCTAGATTACTTTGATACCTACTCGCCTGTGACGCGCATAACCTCGATTAGATTGGTTCTTGCTATAGCGGCTTTAAGAAATTTGGAAGTTCACCAAATGGATGTTAAAACCGCATTTCTAAATGGCGATTTAGAAGAAGAGATTTACATGGAGCAACCTGAAGGTTTCTCCGCCCCAGGTAAAGAGGGTAAAGTATGTAAACTCGTCAAGTCTTTGTATGGCTTGAAGCAAGCACCAAAACAATGGCACCAAAAGTTTGATCATGTCATGATTGACAATGGTTTCAAAATAAATGAGTGCGACAAATGTGTTTATTTCAAAGACACAAATGAAGGTTATGTGATACTATGCCTTTATGTAGACGATATGCTTATCATTAGGAGTAATGATAAAATTATCAAAGCTACTAAAAGCATGTTGAAAGCGAGATTTGACATGAAAGACATGGGTTTAGCTGATGTGATTCTTGGAGTAAAGATCATAAGAACCCAAGATGGTCTTGTGTTAAGTCAATCTCACTATGTGGATAAAATTCTTGAAAAATTCAACTCGGGAGATACGAGTGTAGCTCGAACTCCAGTTGATACCTCCCAACATCTTAAGAAGAATAAAGGAGAGGGAGTTGCTCAATTAGAGTATTCAAGAATTATTGGCAGTCTAATGTATCTAATGACATGTACTAGACCCGACTTGGCTTACGCAGTGGGTAGGCTAAGTAGATACACCAGCAATCCGTGCGCGGATCATTGGAAAGCTATCACGAGGGTGCTTAAATACATAAGATACACAAGAGATTATGGACTGCATTATACCCGACAACCAGCAGTGATCGAAGGATACACTGATGCAAACTGGATATCGGATAATAAAGATTCCAAATCAACAAGTGGTTACGTGTTTACACTTGGAGGAGCTGCTATTGCTTGGAAGTCTTCTAAGCAAACGGTGATAGCAAGATCCACAATGGAATCCGAATTTATCGCCTTGGATAAGTCAGGCGAGGAGGCGGAATGGCTACGTCAATTCGTGGAAGATATTCCAAGATGGCCAAAGCCTTTGCCAGCCATATGTGTACATTGTGATAGCCAATCAGCAATTGGTAGAGCTCAAAGCTTAATGTACAATGGCAGACCAAGGCATATGCGACGTAGACATAACACGATACGACAACTACTCTCAACGGGTGTTATCACAATTGATTATGTGAGATCAACGGATAACATTGCGGACCCGTTTACTAAAGGCTTAAGCAGAGAGTTAGTGGAAACGTCGTCAAGAGGAATGGGACTAAAGCCCGTGGTAATGGGGAATATGAGGGAAACCTAACTTAGCTGACTGGAGATCCCAAGAACTAAGTTCAATTGGCAAACTTAATCATATTACCAAAGCGGAGTCACTGTGGGGGAGTACCCCAAACTAAATAAACAGGGAGTTATATACTTCCTAGTCCATTCCAATCAGTGACATTGAAGTAAGGCTAAGCATATTAAGGTTAACGATTTCGGGAAATCAAATAACCATGATGCTTTTAATGATTCATGGGAATCACCTATGTTAGAGAGAAGTAGGGTCGCTTCAAATGGATTTGTGGGGTGCGCAAATCCTAGAGCTCTCGCAGAACCAGGCTAGTGTTCCAGGACCATAATAGGACACGACAATGAGGAGTTGGCCAAACCAGGGAGAGTATTGTGTGAAGTGTATTGTCGTTTACACAAATGGGGGTATGTTCAAGGACATCGCGTCTACACACCGCTAGTAAGCTAAGTGCGTTTCACAAAAGAAGGTTCAAAGGCTTCAACCTACCTATTTTGCAATACTCAACTGTCGAAGTTTATCGTTGAAAAGTGTAAGGAAAAGATCCATTTCCATACATGTGGGGGATTGTTGGAAATTTGATGAAAATAGCATTTTTCATGTGGGGGATTGTTGGAAAAATAGGTGAAAATAGCATTTTTCACAAATATAGGAAAATGATTTTTTCCTATTTTGGACTAGAAATAAATATAATAAAATGAGCGGGTTTTATATATTTATTTATGGGTTTGTGTTCTATGTTGGGAGAGCTTCGCAACGAACTAAACCACGTCCAAAACGGAGCTAAGATGAATGAGATATCGATGCTCAAAGTTGGGTGTTTGGAACATTCAATGCTGAAACAAAAGGGAAAGTAGCACCTTGTCCCACATAGGAGGAGAGATGGAACTTAAATGGGTATTTAAGGTGGAACTCTCCATCCTTATTGTTTCATGGAAGCACACACTAGTGTCCTCGCGAAGGGTGCGGAGCACCCTAACTCGCACTCGCACACGCGCGCGCGCGTGGCGTGGGCGATGAGGCGCAATGTGGCGCTTTGATGGCGCACTTCGCACGCTCGCATCGCCCCGAGCCGCTTGAGAGCCGCCTTTGTTTTTTTGACCACGTGCGCGTGGTGGAGCACGAGGGTTGCAAGGACCAAGTGGTAGGTGATGCGGCGCATGACGTGGCAGTCATGCGGGTGCACGCATGGTGCATGGGTCCTGCTGTGTCATGTGCGGCGCACCAGAGTGAGCCAATACGGCGCGACTGTGTGGCGCGCTCGTATAGCCGCACGGGTGACGTGGCGCACGCGCGCATGGACTTGAGCCAAGAGGACGCACCGCGCATGGTGACGTGGCGCATGCGCGCACGGCTGTGAGCCAAGAGGCCGCACCGCGCATGGGCACGCGGCGCACGGCTGTGAGCCAAGAGGCCGCACCGCGCATGGGCGCGCGCGCGCGCAGAAAGCTTCCAGCATTGAATAACAGAGCAGTTTCAGTCCAGCTTCGTAACTGACGAGTGGCTTTGACTGAGAATTAAATGACGTATTAAATTGCATTGAAGACGTTTAATGCAATTTAAACCTCTCTTTAATTCGTTTTGACTGTTTCGACTTAGGAGCTGTATAAATACAGCTCCATACCCAGCTGCAAAAGGACACCAGCTACACAACAGCAATTCTACCTTTCTCTCCACAATTTTTCTGATCTTTCTCTTGCAAGTTCAAGGTAACCTTCGGGTTGTAGGCGAACTCCGGCAGTACTACTGCTCCGGCTGTTGTACCCTGGGAAACAAAACGAGTACTCTTGGGAGACTCGGAATTTGTTTTAAGGGAAGCGTGTTGAACACGTGCCTCAGTCACTCTGTTTCTACCCCTTTCTTGTATTTGGTTTATTTTCAGTTGTATTTGTAATTGTATTTTTGTCTTTCTCATTTCTGTTTGTAATCAGTATTAATAAAATTTGTTTATTTTATTTAAATTACGCGAACGGTTCCTACAATCTTAAAACAAATTTTTAAAACCGTTCGTAAAATCAAAACCATTCTGTTTGTGATTCAAACCAGTTTTGTTTTCACTCAGTTTGTGTTTTAAAAACAGATTTTTTTTTGGTTTTCACCTTCAAAGGAGCGACTTTGGTTGAAAACCATTCTGGTTACTTTCAGTTTTTTGTCCTAAAAATTGCTAAACTTTCTGATTTGGTCTTCAAAGTTGGACTTAGAAGCCAATTAGTAAGTTCTAAAAATTATAAATTTTCTGTTTTTGGTCTTCAAAGTTGGACTTAGAAGCCGAAACAGTAAATTGTGGTAAAATTAAAAATTTAGTAGTTTCCTTCTGGTTTGTGCGTAAATCAGAATTTGTTGACTAAAAATTTTAATTTTAATTCTTTTTTCAGCATGTCGAACGAAAATGTCAACGTTAACAACACCACAAATGTTGTGACGGGAACCCCCCTTAACGCCACCACTGTGGGAGCGTCCACAGTGGCCAATCACGCTGAACGGCCCGAGAAGTTCTCGGGTCTACACTTTAAGAGGTGGCAACAGAAGATGTTCTTCTACCTTACCACCATGAACCTTGCGAGGTTCTTAAGTGAAACCGCTCCCCAACCTGCGGAAGGGGAGACCAGCGCTCAGGCTCTGAGCGCGGTAGAGGCTTGGAAGCACTCGGATTTCATTTGTCGAGGCTATGTGTTAAACGGGCTTTCAGATGCATTGTATAATGTGTACTACAATGTCAAGACTTCCAAAGATCTTTGGGATGCCTTGGACAAGAAGTACAAAACGGAGGATGCTGGCACAAAGAAATTTGTGGTAGCCCGTTTCTTGGATTTCAAAATGGTTGATTCTAAAAGTGTTATGAATCAAGTCCAAGAATTCCAAATTATACTACATGACATCTTTGCGGAAGGCATGACACCTAGCGAGACATTTCAAGTGGCGGCGATGATTGAAAAGTTACCTCCTGGTTGGTTGGACTTTAAGAATTATCTTAAACACAAACGAAAGGAGATGACTTTAGAGGACCTTATTGTTCGACTTCGGATTGAAGAAGGCAATAGAATTGCCCTAAAAGGCAGCCAAGCGCAAACTTCTGCTAGCGCAAATTTGGTTGAGCATGGGCAATCCTCTAAAGGCGCGAAGGGTAAGGGGAAAAAGGACAAAGGGAAAGCAAAGGCTAGCAACCTTGGACCAAAGAAAGGGGTTGTGAAAAAGAAACCTCAGACGTTCCAAGGGACTTGTTACAACTGTGACGAGCCGGGGCATCGGGCTAACCAATGCAAGAAACCAAAGCGTGAGCGTGCGCACATGGTGGATGAAGACGGAATGCCTTTGGTGGCAATGATTTCCGACAAAACCGCAATGTTGGATGAGGTCAATGCTGTGACCAACACTCCAAAAGGGTGGTGGATTGATACGGGAGCGACCCGTCATGTGTGCCCAGATAGGAGCCTCTTTACCACCTTCAAGGAGCTTGCGGGAGATGAGAAGCTGTACATGGGAAATGCAGCCACCGCGGACATCAAGGGTGAAGGAACGGTGATTTTGAAGTGGACTTCAGGGAAGGAGCTCACTTTAAGCAACGTGTTATATGTTCCAGACTTGCGCAAGAGCCTAGTCTCGGGTTGGTTGCTTAATAAGTTTGGATTTCGTTTAGTTTTTGAGAGCGGTCAATTTGTACTAACTAAACGAGGAATGTATGTAGGCAAGGGCTATGCCCAAAATGGTATGTTTAAATTGAATGTAATGGCAGTCAAGAAAGATGAATAAAATTGCTACTACTTCTACTTATATGCTTGAGTTTTCTGATTCGAATAAATGGCATGGTAGATTAGGTCACGTTAATTTTAATTCAATACGCCGTTTAATCAATTTAAATTGTATACCAACATTCCATATTGATTCACACTATAAATGTGAAACATGCGTTGAATCCAAACTTACAAGAACATCATCCAAATCGGTTGAACGAATAACCGAACCCCTTGATTTAATTCACACTGATATTTGTGATTTAAAAGCGGTACCCACAAGAGGTGGAAATAAGTACTTCATCACGTTTATTGACGATAGTACTAAATATTGCTATGTATATTTACTAAAAAGTAAAGATGAAGCAATAAGTAAATTTATCTTGTATAAAAATGAAGTTGAGAATCAACTTCAAAAGAAGATAAAAGCTTTGCGAAGCGACCGAGGAGGCGAATATGTTGCACCTTTTGCCGATGTATGCGCAAAAAGTGGCATTGTACATGAGTGTACACCTCCTTATTCTCCACAATCAAATGGCGTGGCGGAACAAAAGAACCGCACATTGAAAGAAATGATGAACGCCATGTTGATAAGTTCTGGGGTGAGCCAGGAAATGTGGGGGGAGGCCATTCTCTCGGCCAATTATCTTTTGAACAAGATACCATTGAAAAAGAGAGATGAGACTCCATATGAGTTATGGAAAAAGAAAAAGCCTTCATATAACTACATGAAAGTGTGGGGGTGCCTAGCAAAGGTGATTGTACCACCTCCTAAGGCTCTTAGGATAGGACCCAAAACTGTTGATTGCATATTCATTGGGTATGCGCATCAAAGTAGTGCACATCGCTTTCTTGTACATGAGTCCAAGAACCCTGATGTACACAATGACACTATCATGGAGGTGAATCCTAACGTTGTTTCGTATTTTGAAAATGTGTTTCCTTTGAGAAGACAAACACATACAACTTCATCAACAGCACTTGATGAAGCGGGTCCAAGTTCATCTACATGGTTAGATGAAGCGGGTCCAAGTTCATCTACGCGGATAGATGAAACACACGATCAACCTGAGGTTGACGAGGGTGATCGTAGGCGAAGCAAAAGGCCAAGGGTTGAAAAATCCTTCGGTCCTGACTTCGTTAGCTATATGGTTGAGGGCGAGCCCAATACATATCGCGAAGCAGTTTCTTCTTCGGAAGGACCTCAATGGAAAGAAGCAATAAAGAACGAGATTGATTCTATATTGCAAAATCATACTTAGGAGTTAGTAGATCTTCCACCTGGTTGTAAACCACTTGGATATCGTTGGATATTCAAAAGGAAGATGAAAACTGATGGAAGTATTGATAAATACAAGGCTAGGTTGGTGATTAAAGGATTTAGACAAAAGGAAGGTCTAGATTACTTTGATACCTACTCGCCTGTGACGCGCATAACCTCGATTAGATTGGTTCTTGCTATAGCGGCTTTAAGAAATTTGGAAGTTCACCAAATGGATGTTAAAACCGCATTTCTAAATGGCGATTTAGAAGAAGAGCTTTACATGGAGCAACCTGAAGGTTTCTCCGCCCCAGGTAAAGAGGGTAAAGTATGTAAACTCGTCAAGTCTTTGTATGGCTTGAAGAAAGCACCAAAACAATGGCACCAAAAGTTTGATCATGTCATGATTGACAATGGTTTCAAAATAAATGAGTGCGACAAATGTGTTTATTTCAAAGACACAAATGAAGGTTATGTGATACTATGCCTTTATGTAGACGATATGCTTATCATTGGGAGTAATGATAAAATTATCAAAGCTACTAAAAGCATGTTGAAAGCGAGATTTGACATGAAAGACATGGGTTTAGCTGATGTGATTCTTGGAGTAAAGATCATAAGAACCCAAGATGGTCTTGTGTTAAGTCAATCTCACTATGTGGATAAAATTCTTGAAAAATTCAACTCGGGAGATACGAGTGTAGCTCGAACTCCAGTTGATACCTCCCAACATCTTAAGAAGAATAAAGGAGAGGGAGTTGCTCAATTAGAGTATTCAAGAATTATTGGCAGTCTAATGTATCTAATGACATGTACTAGACCCGACTTGGCTTACGCGGTGAGTAGGCTAAGTAGATACACCAGCAATCCGTGCGCGGATCATTGGAAAGCTATCACGAGGGTGCTTAAATACATAAGATACACAAGAGATTATGGACTGCATTATACCCGACAACCAGCAGTGATCGAAGGATACACTGATGCAAACTGGATATCGGATAATAAAGATTCCAAATCAACAAGTGGTTACGTGTTTACACTTGGAGGAGCTGCTATTGCTTGGAAGTCTTCTAAGCAAACGGTGATAGCAAGATCCACAATGGAATCCGAATTTATCGCCTTGGATAAGTCAGGCGAGGAGGCGGAATGGCTACGTCAATTCGTGGAAGATATTCCAAGATGGCCAAAGCCTTTGCCAGCCATATGTGTACATTGTGATAGCCAATCAGCAATTGGTAGAGCTCAAAGCTTAATGTACAATGGCAGATCAAGGCATATGCGACGTAGACATAACACGATACGACAACTACTCTCAACGGGTGTTATCACAATTGATTATGTGAGATCAACGGATAACATTGCGGACCCGTTTACTAAAGGCTTAAGCAGAGAGTTAGTGGAAACGTCGTCAAGAGGAATGGGACTAAAGCCCGTGGTAATGGGGAATATGAGGGAAACCTAACTTAGCTGACTGGAGATCCCAAGAACTAAGTTCAATAGGCAAACTTAATCATATTACCAAAGCGGAGTCACTGTGGGGGAGTACCCCAAACTAAATAAACAGGGAGTTATATACTTCCTAGTCCATTCCAATCAGTGACATTGAAGTAAGGCTAAGCATATTAAAGTTAACGATTTCGGGAAATCAAATAACCATGATGCTTTTAATGATTCATGGGAATCACCTATGTTAGAGAGAAGTAGGGTCGCTTCAAATGGATTTGTGGGGTGCGCAAATCCTAGAGCTCTCGCAGAACCAGGCTAGTGTTCCAGGACCATAATAGGACACGACAATGAGGAGTTGGCCAAACCAGGGAGAGTATTGTGTGAAGTGTATTGTCGTTTACACAAATGGGGGTATGTTCAAGGACATCGCGTCTACACACCGCTAGTAAGCTAAGTGCGTTTCACAAAAGAAGGTTCAAAGGCTTCAACCTACCTATTTTGCAATACTCAACTGTCGAAGTTTATCGTTGAAAAGTGTAAGGAAAAGATCCATTTCCATACATGTGGGGGATTGTTGGAAATTTGATGAAAATAGCATTTTTCATGTGGGGGATTGTTGGAAAAATAGGTGAAAATAGCATTTTTCACAAATATAGGAAAATGATTTTTTTCCTATTTTGGACTAGAAATAAATATAATAAAATGAGCGGGTTTTATATATTTATTTATGGGTTTGTGTTCTATGTTGGGAGAGCTTCGCAACGAACTAAACCACGTCCAAAACGGAGCTAAGATGAATGAGATATCGATGCTCAAAGTTGGGTGTTTGGAACATTCAATGCTGAAACAAAAGGGAAAGTAGCACCTTGTCCCACATAGGAGGAGAGATGGAACTTAAATGGGTATTTAAGGTGGAACTCTCCATCCTTATTGTTTCATGGAAGCACACACTAGTGTCCTCGCGAAGGGTGCGGAGCACCCTAACTCGCACTCGCACACGCGCGCGCGCGTGGCGTGGGCAATGAGGCGCAATGTGGCGCTTTGATGGCGCACTTCGCACGCTCGCATCGCCCCGAGCCGCTTGAGAGCCGCATTTGTTTTTTTGACCACGTGCGCGTGGTGGAGCACGAGGGTTGCAAGGACCAAGTGGTAGGTGATGCGGCGCATGACGTGGCAGTCATGCGGGTGCACGCATGGTGCATGGGTCCTGCTGTGTCGTGTGCGGCGCACCAGAGTGAGCCAATACGGCGCGACTGTGTGGCGCGCTCGTATAGCCGCACGGGTGACGTGGCGCACGCGCGCATGGACTTGAGCCAAGAGGACGCACCGCGCATGGTGACGTGGCGCATGCGCGCACGGCTGTGAGCCAAGAGGCCGCACCGCGCATGGGCACGCGGCGCACGGCTGTGAGCCAAGAGGCCGCACCGCGCATGGGCGCGCGCGCGCGCAGAAAGCTTCCAGCATTGAATAACAGAGCAGTTTCAGTCCAGCTTCGTAACTGACGAGTGGCTTTGACTGAGAATTAAATGACGTATTAAATTGCATTGAAGACGTTTAATGCAATTTAAACCTCTCTTTAATTCGTTTTGACTGTTTCGACTTAGGAGCTGTATAAATACAGCTCCATACCCAGCTGCAAAAGGACACCAGCTACACAACAGCAATTCTACCTTTCTCTCCCCAATTTTTCTGATCTTTCTCTTGCAAGTTCAAGGTAACCTTCGGGTTGTAGGCGAACTCCGGCAGTACTACTGCTCCGGCTGTTGTACCCTGGGAAATAAAACGAGTACTCTTGGGAGACTCGGAATTTGTTTTAAGGGAAGCGTGTTGAACACGTGCCTCAGTCACTCTGTTTCTACCCCTTTCTTGTATTTGGTTTATTTTCAGTTGTATTTGTAATTGTATTTTTGTCTTTCTCATTTCTGTTTGTAATCAGTATTAATAAAATTTGTTTATTTTATTTAAATTACGCGAACGGTTCCTACAAAGGAACACCAAATTTTTCCCCAACTACTCAACCACTACCTCATTGGCCTCCTTGTTAGTACTTGAAGAGCAAAAGGCTACTCTGTGTGGGAAGAGTTGAAGAGGGCAGTCCTCAAAGGATGCCCCGTCACGTAGGATGGGTGTGAGGATGGGACAAAGGTGATAGACCTAAGGAAATGGAGGATGTGCCTAAAATATATACATATATATGTGTTGTATGTATATGTGTATGTGAGAAGAAGAGCCCCATCCTCAACATCTGAAGGCTGCCGCTCAAGACGACGCCGAACCCCGGGGAAATGGTGTGGGGGGCTTCGCCGGACCTGGCCGGGCCTAGACGACCCCACACCAAGTGGCCTAATGTAACAAGCCATCTTTCGAGACTTTGTGCCCTCTAGACCAACAAACCTTTTTGACTCACTTATTTTGTTGCGTCATAAACTTTTATAGGAGTGGCCCCAACTCCTTAGCGGCAAGACTCGAGAAGTGCACACACTTTTGAGATACACTCTTAATTAATTAGACGCTTTCTATATTCTTATAGAATTGGATACAAAAAGCCCATGTAAGTTCAACACATTTTGAGTAGATTTGATATTCAAATATTTGGCATAATGGTAAAGGCGACACTAGGGAGATTTTTGAGGAAGTTAAATCTCTAGGCTTTTTGTGGTTGAAAATTAGGTCCAAACATTGTAACTGTTTTTTGGTGTGGCTCTGCGTTTTTTGTGCCTTTCTAATGAAGTTTACCTTAAAAAAAAAATATTTGGCATACTGATAAGCTTTGGGATGAGTTTGCCATGTATTAGTGTTAGGGATGAAATCCCAATTTAGATTTGTAGATAGAGATTATTCATACTTGTCTATAAAATTAGTTATGCTCAGTAGATAATATTTTTGTAAGCTATATTTATACGTCGAATGTAAAATTTTAAATATGAGCAACATGAGTATCTAAAAGATTGATCGTTTACCGATTATTTAAAGTTGTTCACAAGTCAGATGCTTAAAACTACAAAGAAGGTCTATTAACCACATGTACCAATACAGATGTTACAATTGTAAGTCAACATAACATATTCTGAGTCAGAAGTAGTAAAATGTTAGATGTTTCAGGTAAAATGAGAAGAAAGAGTGCACCAACTTTGAGTCTCTTGTAACCTGAGTCCTTGGCACCATGAATTATAAATCATAATTATTGCGAAGTACATAGTTGAGCAAAATATATTGTAAATCATAAATTAGACCGTCGGATAATCCTTAAATAAAAAGAGTAAATTACAAAGTTCGTCCTTTATGTATGTCATTTATTACAAAGTATGTCATTTATCTTTAATAAGCTCAGAAAACATACTTAATGTTTGAAAAACCATTCAGGTTATGTCCTTTACCCTAAACCTAGTTTGTTTTCCCAGTTAAGTCAGGTCACGTGAGAAGCACATGAGGGCATTAATGTCATTCTACCCACCATCATCTTCTCCATCTTTCATTCAGCTGCACGTACCTAACCCTAATCCCCAATTCGTCACAAACCCACTTGTTCTTTTTGGCCCTAATCTCCTACGCAACCAGAAACACCAGCACATCACACCTTCACCTTCAGATCTACATCAATCCCCCTTTTTTCCACACTCCCCGTAACAACTACACAAATCTCCAATTATCATTATTATTATTATGTATCCTCAATTTCAACATCTTAGATCCGTATCGTAAAACTAACAAATCCAAGTCCAAATGGGGGCATCTGAATCTATACAAGTAGCCGAAGAAGACGACGATGAAGAAACCGAACAAGTAGAACAAAACATTCACGATGATTCCAGAAGAAGATTACTTGTTGAAGACGACAACTTAATGAAGAAAGTTGTTGAGCAAGAACCAGAGTTGTTACCGTGTCATGCATCAGCGTCACCGTTATCTCCTCAACCGTCGTCGTTCGGTACGCCGCGGCTGCCGCCATCAATCAAGGTGTGGGACCCTTGCAATGTGTTGTCTCCGTCGCCGCAGTTTACACGTAGCTTTTCCGACGTGGTGGAGGAAGATAGGGCTATGAGGGAGGTGTATTTGATTTGTCAAGCTGAGTGTCATATGAATTTGAGGCTGGATTTGGTCGGTGGTAGGTGTCCGGAATCGGAATTGACGGTTAATGGGAAGAGACAAGCTAGGGCATTGGCTGTGTTCTTGGAATCTCAGGGGATTCGATTAATGGGAAGAGACAAGCTAGGGCTTTCGCCGTTGAAATTCAAGTTAGGTATGTGCAGCTGATTGAAAGATGGAGAAGATGATGGTGGGGTTTAGGGTTTTTATAACAGGGCACATGTAGGTAGAATGACATTAATGCCCTCATGTGCTTCTCACGTGACCTGACTTAACTGGGAAAACAAACTAGGTTTAGGGTAAAGGACATAACCTGAATGGTTTTTCAAACATTAAGTATGTTTTCTAAGCTTATTAAAGATAAAGGACATACTTTGTAATAAATCACATACATAAAGGACGAACTTTGTAATTTACTCAAATAAAAACAATGCAGAGGTAGGTAGAATATATGCCCTGACTTCTTTGAGTATTTTGAGTGGTGATCGTAATTATTTGACTTTATTTTTGTTATTAACTAGTTTTTCCCCGTTCGGGATACTAAGTTGAGTAATTCTCTCTCATAACATGTATGTCTGTGTTTCGGTTACTTTTACATACTACTCATAACACGTTTTCAAAAAAAAAATTATATCGAGTCAACCAATTAAAACAAAACACTACCCATACTTTTGCTAAAAAAAATTAAAACGATAGAAAGACTATAATTTTAAACTGGGAACAAAATTGTAATTTTTGAGGACTAATGAGCATGTACCAGGCATGCCTGAACTAATAAAATTACACTTATGCCCGCTCGTTTTGCGAGGCGTTAAATCGAATATTTCTTACTTTCATAACATGTATGCATGTATTTAGGTTACTTGTACATACTACTTATAACACGAACTAAAAAAAAACGATTGAGACAACCATTTAAACCAAAACACTACCATAGTTTTGTTAAAAAAAAACTAAAACGATAACATGTCTGTAATTTTGAGCTGGGGTGAAATACTAATTTCTTAGGACCAATGAGCGAGTGCTAGACGACGCTTGACACATTAAAAATTATGTTGAGTTAACAAAGTAAAATAAAACACTATTATAGTTTTGCAAAAAAAAAAAAAAAAAAAAAAAAAAAAAAACTAAAACGATGACAAGATCACAATTTTTAACTGGGGGAGAAATCATAATTTTTTAAATGGGGGCAAAATCATAATTTTGAACAGAGGGTAAAATCGTAATTTTAAGCTGGGGGCAAAATCGTAATTTTGAGCTAGGGGAAGACATAATTTTATTTTGAACCGGGGAAAAACGTAATTTTGAGCTAGGGGCAAAATCATAATTTTGAACTGGGGGCAAAATCATAATTTTGAACTGGGGGCAAAATCGATTTTAAATTGAGAGCAAAATCGTAATTTTGAGCTAGAGGCAAAAACAAAATTTTATTTTGAACTGGGGGTAAAAGCGTAATTTTTAACCGAGTACGAAACCATAATTTTGAACTGAGAATCTATACATATAATAAAAGAAACCACTTTGATGACACTTGTCATTCTCTCATTTAATTGATTAAAATTATTAATAATACTAATAATAATAATATTTAATCTAAATTAATACAATTTTTTATTATTAATAATATTTAATTAAATCCAAAATCTAATCTAATACAAATTTTTATTATCAATAATATTTAATCAAATCTAATAAGAATTCATACGAATTATTATTATTATTATTATTATTATTATTATTATTATTATTATTATTATGTTTTAAAATAAGTCGTATAGTTCTTATTAGTAGATGGATTATTGAATTAGATAAAGATTAGGAATTAGAGTTTTATATGAAATAAAGTACATCGGAGCAAGTTATATGCGGTCAATTATATATTAGATTTTATTATAAATAGAGGTTGAGGTGGTAATTTATCTATACTTCTTTACTCTGTATAATAAAAGAAAACACTTTAGGGATACTTGTCATTATATTAGACCACCTCTTATAGATAATTATTATTTTAGTTTAACCTCTTCTAATTAATTATAATTAATTATAGAACATCCTCCTACTAAATATTATTTAGTTTAATATCTTATACTATAGATAACCATCCTGCTAAATATTATTAGTTTAATATCTTATGGATAATTATTATTTAGTTTAATCTCTTTCTCATTTATAATATTATTTTTTTGAATTAATTATATTTGTACGTTTTGTTTAGTTTGATATCAAATAGATTTTACGAAACTTAAAATAAAATTAATTAATATTATTTATTATTTAAACATTTACGGAGTTTTAAATAAAGAGTTAAATTTATTGAGACTTCGTTAACAAATTTTGCAACAACATGATAATCTATTTTTATCACGAAAACCAAACTCTGTGTTAATATATTAATTTTTTTTTCACTACAAAATTACATTTACTCGGCCCATGTAATACATGAGGTTTTTAAACATATAACTTTTTATTATTTGATATACAAAATTAGATTTATTCAATTCGTACAATACACTGGGTTTTTTTAAGGATATATATATTTTTTTATTATTTAGTATAGAAAATTACATATATTCAACCCGTGTAATGCGCATATTTTTAAAGAATTATTTTTTTATTATTTGGTATATAAAATTACATTTATTCAACACGTGTAATACACGTGGTTTTAAAGATATAACTTTTTTATTTGGTATATAAAATTACATTTATTCAACCCGTACAATATGGTTCTTATAGATATAATTTTTTATTATTTAATATATAAAATTATATTTATTCAACTCGTGCAATAAATGAGGTTTTTAAAGATATATTGTTTTATTATTTAGTATATAAAATTTATTTATTCAACCCGTGTAATACACGGGGTTATAACCTAGTAAAATTATAAATTGGTGGTTGGACCAACAGCGAAGTGTTGGCACCATTCCCCAACTTCTAAATGTATATGTAGTATAATATAATTAATTATATGAAGAGTTCAGTCACTTGTTTTTAAGCCGACTTTGATAAACAAACCAAGAGGATAAGACCCGTCATTAGTCGTAGTCATGGGCGGCTATGAGGGTGTGCGGGGAGGACTTCCGCACATGGCCCGTGATTTCGAGGGGCACGTGTTTTTTTTAAACTGATATATATATATGTTAATAAATAGAAATCGAATCAAACAATATACATAAAATGATCTTTGGTGCAGTGGCGCGCGTGTTTTGGTTACTTCTTTGGGCCCAGTGAGACCCGTGTTCGAGTCCCTTGGTTTACTTCTTTTTTATTGAGTTTCATTTAACAGTTTCAAATAATTGCAGAACTGGTCCCTGCACTTGAAAGTTCTAAAGAATTACCAAATCAGCCCCTTCAATTTGGAAATTAGTTTAATCTAAAATTTATAACTAGGTTAGTTATTTCTTTTGTAATTATTAGGCCAGAGGGTGTGGGGGCACCACCCTCGGCCATGTCATCACCTATAGCGCCCCGGGCGCTATACACCCACACCCTCAAAGTTAAGAGGGGGCGCTATAGAGGGGGCTCCATGGTGGTAACGAGAGAGAAGGGGCTTTATCAGGTGGGACCCTCACATGTCATCCAATCAAAAAAAAATTTTTTTTTTAATTTTGTTTAACAGGGGGCCCCATCCCACACCGTGCAAATTAAATGGGGCGTTATGGCTGACGTGGATCCTACGTGGCGCTTACGTGTCTTGATAAAGCCCCTAGGGGCTCCATCCCACACCCTCTAGCCTTAACGGGACTAACAAGTTTCATTCATAAAATTAATATTTTAAACCCGAAAAAAACTAGTTCTAGTAGTTTCTAAATACGCGGCATCTAATATAAATTAAAAAAGTTCGTTTAGGATCCGGTTTTCAAAACGGATGGGTATCGGAGATCCGTTTTTGGCGGATGTTACACATTGTTTATCGAAAAATACGATTTTGTCATTTTCGTAAATGCCTTGTTTATCGTTAAGATATAAGGGCACATTTTTTTGACCTCGAACAGGGTACATGAATTCTCAGAGACGCCACTGGTCGTAGTGTTTAAAGTATTTACAAAAACAGAAAGCTAATAAACTTTATCGATTTCTCGGTTAGTCCAACCACTTTTTAGGTTTTTTTTTTTTTTGAAAGTAAACTTCATTAAAACAAACCTCCGACCCAAGCGGGCAAAAGGCAAAACAGCAAACAACACCCCCGACCCAAAATGGGCAAAGGCCGACAATTACAACATATTCAAACTATAAAACTTCAATTTTCTTACAACGAATGGTTAACCAAACGAACGATAATTTCAAACACCCATTCATTAAGAACTCAAGCTAGTCAACAAGCATTAATTAAAGGTGTTAACGTTTTGATGAAAATTCTAGGCTTGCCTGCTAACTACGGTGTCATAAACGACACATAAAACAAATTGGATTGGTTTCGTCGATTGGACCGGTCATTTTTACTGGTTAGGCAGTTGATAGGCTGTTTGACAAATAGAACTTATTGTTTTTAAATCATTAATTTGTATTATTAAGTGATATGCTTTATATTTATTGGGTTTTCTCACAAGGGTTTTTTCCATATTTATTGGGTTTTCTCATGATTATATTACATTTAAATAATTATGTGGTCTAAAAATGAAAGGGTATATATAATACAGGATTAGGATCAAATACAAAGGATCCTAATAACCTTAAACATCCACCACCACCACCAAACACCTACCCCCCCCCCACCCCCCACACACATCACCCACCCCCCCCCCCCCCAAAAAAAAATTATTATTATTTTTTTTTTGCCGAGGGGGTGGGGGTTTAGGTTTTTGGGTGGTGGTGGGGGTGGGTGTTTAGTTTTTTTTTAGGTTTTTTTTTTTTTTTTGGGGGGGGGGGGGGGGGGGGGTTAGGTTTTTGGGTGGTGGTGGGGTGGGGTGGGTGTTTAGGTTTTTGGTGGTGATGTAGTGGGTTTAGGTTTTAGATTATTGGACACTTGTCACTCTATAAATCCTTCTCACACTTCTTCCAATTAGAAGCCTTTGTAGAATAACTTGACCCATATAAGGCTATAGGGTGTGGGGGTCATTATTGGGACATGATTTGCCACCTAGGAACATGAATGGAAGGCTACACCATCTCCTTGATTGATCCACCATGGTTTGCATGGATTAAACCATGGCAACCATGGTCCTCATTTCCATTTTTCAACAAATCATTTCCTTTTTTCTTTAGTCAAAGATAAATTAAAATAAATAAGGGGCTAGTGGTTTAGGTCATGACCACACCCTTAGGGTAGTGGTTTTGGATGGTGGATTAGAGATGGGTTAGATGGCACTAACATGGAGGGTCCCTATAGCCTAATACATATAAAGGTTAAAGCATTGGTTTGGTTTACACAACAATTCCAAGTTTCAAATCGGACCAAATCGTTAAACTGTCAAACCGTAAAAATGACCAATGAACCAAATTGTTTGGATCTTAGACCAGCAAACTTTCTTAAGTTTGGAGGGTTCTAACAGTTTCAATTGTTTTTACCACCCAACTAGTAATTGGAAAAAAAAGGGGACTGGCCTAGTAATGACTAACGAATCTAAACTCGACAGGCACACCAGGAACATTCAAGATGGGCCATCGGACCGGTATTTGGATGTGGGACAAGGTATGGGATTAGGTATAAAAAGTTTCACATGTATGATATTAGGTAATACGCGACCTGGTTACTCAAATTATACATACCCATTTGCTCAAACCATTCTCGTAAACATTTTCCTTTTATTTTCTCCTATACTGTTAATAGAATATTCCACAATTCATTTATATTTCTAATTTGCTTTAGTAAAATAAGTTTTTCAAAAATTAAAGTAGTAAGCATTGTATATAGAATCCCAACGAGTAAATATTTAGCAAACTAACGAGTATTAAGTTTTTCAAAAATTAAAGTAGTAAGCATTGTATATAGAATCCCAACGAGTAAATATTTAACAAACTAACGAGTATAACATAGAATCCCAACGAGTAAATATTTAACAAACTAATAGAATCCCAACGAGTAAATATTTAACAAACTAACGAGTATACTGGATCTTGGACGTGTAATTACCCGACACACAGAGTCGTAGGGGTGAGCAAAAGGACAAACCTGACCCGACCATTACCCGACCCGACCCGAGAACCGATTAAACATAAAATACAGAACCGATTCACTACCCTAAATATAGGGTCGGTTCCGGTTCATAGGTCCAAGTCGGGTTTCACCATGAAAAGAACCGAGAACCGACCCTATTTTATATGAAAAATTGGAACCGATCTAAATACCTAAGTACTTGGGTTCGGTTCGGTTCTCGGTTTTTTCGGTTCGGTTCTCGGTTATTTTCGGTCCGGACCTAAACTTGCTCACCCCTACAGAGTCGCATATGAGACACTAGATTCCAATCGGGTATAAAGCTAAGATTACCATCCACGTTAACCTCAAGGTTAACCAAACCGATCTCTCCAAGCTGGCATGAACCCGAGCCCGTTAAGAACTCACCCAGGCTAATAAAATAATAAAGAGATACATGGGGCACAGGATCCATCCCCAATTTCTAAAAGCCACTTCGTTTGCAAAATACAATTCTCAGTGATTCAAAATGTCTTGCCAGTTGTATCTATACCAAATAAATATCCTAATTGCCTCTTATGGTAAAGAACAGGTGTTGGGCACTCAATAAATTTAAACAGAAACATAACACTTATTAGAACGGCAAAGTAAACGAGATTATGATACAAAAGCATTGTTTCTGGGCCGTTTATGCTTCGCGGCTGTAGAAGGCATCGAGGGTTTTGGCTGGGATACGATGAAGAAGCTCACGTGGGAAGATGCGCAGAAGTGTCCATGCTAAATCAAGTGACTGGAAGATGTTTCGAGTGTCGTATGCTCCTTGTGCCACAAATTTCCTCTCAAATTTGTCCAGAAACTCAAGATATAACTGTTATATATATACAACATTTTATCAATAATAATTATTATTGTTTATTTAATTTTAAGTGTGTGTGTGTGAGAGAGAGAGAGAGAGAGAGAGAGAGACCAGATCCTCAGAAGAGAGAGCTTCTTCTCCAACCACTGCTTTCATGGCCTGGACATCTTTTCCGATGGCATAATTTGCATATAGCTGCGAATATAGAAGTAACAAAACTATTAAGTTGTATGACAAGAGAGGGCAATTAGGTAATTTTATCTTAGACGGTATGCTAACAAGCAAACAAACTTTTCAATCTTTTTACCTGGTTGGACACATCAGAATGATCTCTGCGGGTCATCCCCTCGCCAATAGCACTCTACAAGATTACAAAGTTCATAAAATTAAAGCCACTTAAAATATACATTCTTGATTAAGAACTTATTACCGTAAGAAAATTTCAAACAGAGCTTTAGGCTTAATACCTTCATCAATCGGGATAGCGATGGAAGCACATTGATTGGCGGGTAAATCTGTAAATTTCCATCAAATGATCAATTAAACTTCAACCTTAAACAATCTGAAATTGGAATACATATGCATGGATAGCATTAAACTATGATAATCTCACCTGTCTGTTATGGAGCTGTCTGTCGATGTAAATCTGTCCCTCCGTAATGTAACCCGTGAGATCCGGAGTGGGATGTGTAATATCTGATGATCGATCATAAGGTTTAGAGAAACTAATAACATTGAAAAAAAAAGAGAAAATAAAGAAAGGAAGCAGACCATCATTAGGCATAGTGAGAATTGGAATCTGGGTAATGGAGCCCTTTCGGCCTTCAATTCGTCCAGCACGCTCATATATTGTTGCCAGATCGGTATACATGTATCCAGGATATCCACGTCTACCGGGTACTTCCTCTCTAGCAGCAGAGACCTGAATGTGGGTCCAGTAACGGGTCAAAACTGGAACAGCTCCGGGTCGAAAAGATTTTTTTTTTTTTTGATACAGGTAGAAATGTGTTGGATCAGGTTGGGTTAATTACATGTATTATATTAAGGATAATAGAATAATAATACAATTAAGTGAACAATATGATTTAAAAGTTGTTATGCATTAAAAATATATAGTTTAACAAGTATGTTATACCCTGCTTCTCCACACACACGCATGCGGCCACACATATATGTATATCATATATAAACATATATATGTGTGGAGAAAATTAATAGTTACCAACTTGTTGAAGTAGGCAGCATTTTCCCTATATGTTTTAATTTACCTCTCGAAGGGCATCAGCATAGGAGCTCATATCAGTTAAGATTACAAGAACATGCTTCCCACATTCATATGCCAAGTATTCTGCTGTGGTGAGAGCAATACGAGGAGTGATGATACGCTCAATCGTAGGATCATTAGCCTATGAAACAAGTCATAAAAACCGTTCAAAAGTCAACCCCACAAATAATTTAAAAAACAGCAATCAACAAAGTAGAAACGAATACAATGGACTTACAAGGTTCAAAAAAAGAGTCACTCTCTCCATAGACCCATTCTCCTCAAAATCACGTTTGAAAAATTGAGCAGTTTCCATATTCACCCCCATAGCTGCAAACACAATGGCAAAATTGTCCTCTTCTCCCCCACCCTGTTGAAACAGCAAGTAATTAAGAATGTTCAAAGTCATTAGATGTAAAGTTCTAAGGAAAGTTATGCACAGATATAATATTGACGAACAACTACCTCAAGTAAGTTTTCAGTTTTCTCCAACCGTTTAACCAAACCAGCTTGACGGCAGATCTGTGCAGCTATTTCATTGTGGGGAAGACCAGCAGCAGAAAATAGAGGAATCTTTTGTCCTCTAGCAATTGAATTCATGACGTCAATTGTTGAGATACCAGTCTGTATCATTTCTTCTGGATATGTTCTCTCACTAGGGTTGATAGAACTTCCTGAAACAATAATACACCACTGAAATATGTATATATCTATTATGTGCGTATGTGTATGTATATCATGTATAGGCATGTCATTTGAATATGTATATATCATGTATGTATATGTATAACAAAGTTACCAGAAATATCGAGGTAAGCCTCTGGCAAAATAGGAGGACCATTATCAATTGGCTTCCCGGAGCCATTAAATATGCGTCCAAGCATATCCATAGAAACGGGAGTTTTTAACACCTGAAATTGTCACAATGAAGTTAGCAAACAGTGTAATATATGTTTAAGTAAAATCATCATCATCATCATCATCATCATCATACTCAGTATATCCCACCAATAGCAAAGCTAAGGTAGGGTCTGAGGAGGGTGAGATGTAGACAGCCTTACCTCTACCCCATAGGAATAGAGAGGCTGCTTCCAATGAGACCCCCGGCTCGATTGTAGTTTTGCATCAAGCCTTGGACATAAGGCACATAACACTCGGCAATTGAGACAAACACCGATTAGTGCATGTACCCCCTTGTCTTTTGGCTATCAACGCCACCATATGATGCATGATTAACCATCCCCCTCTTTTAACGTTATTTTCACGAAATTAGTAAAATAACGTTAAAATTAGTGCCCTTTCACTTTTGCCCCCCGAGCGCCCACACATATATACATTATATGAGCATACCACAAGCGGGGCGTATATGTTTAAGTAAAATATGAAGGGAAAATAAAGCCATCATTGAGATATTTGGAAAGGAACAGGGAAAATGAAAGATGAGCATAAAAAACAAAAGACAATATACATTTTTACTATAACTAATTATTTGGCAAGGGGTTAAAAAAGGTAAAAGAAAAGTTATGTTATGTACCTCCCCAGTGAACTGAACAGTGGTGAACTTATTGTCAATTCCTGATGTCCCTTCAAAAACCTGGTCAAGAGAACAATGATATGTAACAATCAACTTGTATACTTGACACATTGTTAGCGGCCGAATTTAAGCTCAAGGTGGTTCTATTATTACTAAAACACTATGTGAGAATGTGTTTGGTTTGTAAATGGGATTGGAAATGAATATACATATTAAAGAAAAGCAGGAGACAGAAAACTATGATTGTTTATAAGTTGGTATTTATTTAAAATATAAGAATAAACAGAGAAGGTGGGAGTGTGTTAGAGGGAGGACGAAGGTATGCAAAACCCACCAAATTGGGTTGGATTATAAAACCTTAACTCACAAAATTTCACAAAATTCATCCTCTTAAAACAAACACTGACAACCACTTTCATACCCATTCTAAAACACCCTCAAATTAAACACACCCTAGGTATGTATGTGAACAGTTATGGTTTTCGGATTCGAGTATGCATCTGTTTTCGAACATACATTAACTAACTAATTTCATGCAGACTTTGTTTCTACACGAATACTTACCGACTTTAAAGTAAAAACCGAATAACTATGTGCATTACGCCATTATGGTATACCAACATGAAAAAGTATTTTGTCTTCAAATATACCTAAGATTATGTGCGTTTTACTGAGCCCCGTATGCTACAGTTTTCAACAGAAAATTGTTTGAATGTTTTTTTCTCTGAGTGAATTACCACTGAAACTGTACACTAGCGAATAAAGCACAAGCAATTTTCTCCATTAAGTTATTGAAGATCAACTTCTATAAACCAAGAATGTACAGACAGAATGTATGCAATGTCAGATAATGATCACCTGAACAACAGCTTTCTCTCCGTCGACTTCCAAGACTTGACCACGTCTAGTTGTTCCATCTCCTAAACGGATGTTCACAATTTCTTGATACTTGGGTCCCTATCATATCATGACAGAAAGAGAAATGCACCTTTTACTTGATGATGTAGCTAGTACGCAAAAAGAAATTTGAGAGCTCCAGTTGTAATAATCATAATCATAACCATAAATCACAATAGCAACAATAATAAACGAGCATTAAAGAGCTAACCTTCACTTTATCAAGAATGACAAGTGGCCCAGCAACTCCAGAGACAGTTCTATATTCTGTGCAAGCATCAAAGAACAAAATTAAGACATTATTTATGCCTGGATGCCTTTCCTTATTCCTAACTATCCAATTTTATTTCCAAAACCATCACGTGTATCAACAACATATCATTATCGTCTCTTTATCCGTTAGGTTGTTTTTATCCTACACTGTATCATATTTCAGCTAACTGCTTAATAATAATAATATGTTGACATAATTAGTGCAAGCTTACCCATTCCAATCTCGAGTGATCCCTCTTCCATGCCGCTATTGTTTTGCGCAACTGCCATATTCAACTAAGAAACCTACACAAGTAAAAACATATTATTAGTTTGAAAACAACCATAACATCACAACCTTATCATCTCTAAATGAATACAGTTATTTCCCTCCCAATCCCATTAGGTCTAGTCATTCAGTAGTATATATAAATAAAAACCAATAACAAAACATATTACAATTTAAAGATAAAGACTGATGAATCAAAAAACAAAAAAGAGATCCATACAACAACATCAATAATTTGATCAAAATCTTCACACACCACACTTACTTGACACTGATCAATAATCAATTGATCCAATAATGATTGTAATTAATGATTTGATTATTCGCAATAAATAACATAATAATCCAAATACAGTTAAAACCCATAAATAAAAAGATTGATAATTACGCGGATCTTGATGCTACTACAGATGCATAGAAAATATATGAATAAAAAGGAAATGGTAGTAATAGGGCTCACTTGTTGTTTGTTGATCCGATTGGGGGTTTGATTGATGGATCAGAGAGGGATGGATTATCAGCGGGGCCGGAGAAGACGACAGTCTCGGGAGACGAGGAAGTTTCCGTTGATTTGGCCGTATGTATGTATTCAACCAACAATGCCAAGCACGGATTTTTGTTTCATTTGGGTGGGTATCTCCTTTCCTTATCCAAGTAGCATTGTCAAAAATTAAATTACAAAGGCTTTTTTAATAAATTTTTTACATTAGCCCTAACTATTCATGTTTAATAATTCCAAACTCTTAATCGTTTATAGAGTTTTTAGTGGGTAAGTTTTTGATTCAAGGACTAAGGTAGTGTTTGGTATGCAGGAATGAGAGGTGGAATGGAATGAGTGATTACGAGGAAATCAAGAAAAGAGCGTTTGGTTGGTCAATGGAATGGAATCACCCATTCCAAAAGGCATTGCATTCCCTCAAAATCATTCCTTCCACCCCCCATGTTTTTTTTCCATTCCATCCCCTTTTGCACCATTCATCAACAACACCACAACCCACGACCTTCGCCACAACCCACCACCGACGCCATCGCCACCACCCACCACCACCACCACCGACTCCATCGCCACCACCCGACAGCCACCGCCGCTGCCGCCACCCACTCGCCACCGTTATCACCCACAGCTGCGACCAACTACCAACGCCACTCGCCGCCGCCGCCCACCACCATCATCGACGCCACCACCACCACCAACCGCCCCCGCCGCCACCTTTGCTGCCACCCACCACCAACGGCCACCTTGTCGCCACCACCACTCGTCACCGCCGCACCGCCACTCGCCGCCACCACCACCACCCATCGCCGCCGCCGACACCCACCACTGCCACCTATAACCACCCACAATCACTACCACCGACCACCACCACCACTCACCGCTAATTTTATTAATCTGTTTTTCTTGCCTACCGAACAATACACAATAATAATTCATTTCATTCACATGGTAGCCAAACAAAACATGGAATGGTAATGATTCATTGCATTCCCTCGTCCATTCCATTACCTCGTCCATTCCATTCCTTCGTCCATTCCATTACCCCATACCAAACAGACCCTAACTCTTAATAGGTCAAGACTTCCTAATAGCTTAGCACAAGGTTCGGTAGTCAAGTTTACGGTGTATGTATTCTATAAAAGATTAAAAGTGAAGTTTAAAATTTGATAGGTGAAAAAGTTATGTGTTATTCACCAGGTCGGTCCTGAGAATTCGTGTGCCATATTTGAGCTCGAAAAAGGTGCCCTTAGGCCTTAACGAAAGTGGGTATTGGGCTCACTAAAGGTCTAAACCTAATGACAATGGGCTAATAACTAATCTAAATCATAAGAATACTTTTGTAAGTGGGCTATGTTGATGTTAGTATGGGTATAACCTATTAAAAAAATTACATATATATATCGATTTTTTTTAAATAGCGTGCCCTTCGAAATATCAGGCTCTAGCCGGTGGCCCTCCCCAACCACCCACGGGCCACTCCTGTTATTAAGGTGTTAAAAGACATAATATTCTAGGCGGATCCTGATTTAGCTTTTAGGTCATTACTCATTAGTCGTTCATGATTGAGCGTTTGGTTCGAAATTAGTTGAAAACTAAATACATGTAAAGATCTCTTGAATTTTTTAAGAGATATTGGATTTAGATAACATCAATTTTCATCAACTGGCCAATATCACTCTTAACTTTTGATTTGTATCACACCATTCACAACTTTCAATTTAGTTTCCTCTAACACTTCCAAAATAACTGAACTCTAACCTAGTTAGCTGATGTCAGATGGCACGTCATAAAAAATACCATGCCACTCGCCACATCTTCATTAATACCATATCAGCTGCCACGTCACCTGCCATGTTAGATGTAATGTTAACAAAAAAATGCTACGTCAACTGTCACGTCACCAAACAAAGTGCCACATCAGCAAAAAACTAACTGGGTTAGGGTTCAATTAGTTTGGGAGTGTTAGAGGAACATAAATTGAAAGTTAAGAGTGGTGTAGTACAAATCAAAAGTTGGGAGTGATATCGACTAATTGATGAAAGTTGAGGTTATTTAAATCTAGTATCTTTTTTTAATATACTTTGATTTTATTGAAAAGTTATATAAAATTGTACAGTTTTTTTTGTTCAAATGAGATTTGAATAAATTATAACCCTTGCATTATACACAAAATGTGGGGTTAAGGGTGTTGCATCTTTTCCACATTTTTACAAGTAGAGATGGTAACGAGGCGGGTTTGGGACTGATTTTTGTAAACCCAATTCCATACCTAATTACAAAAGCTTGTCTTAAACCCGGTCCAAGATCGGTCAGTATTTATTGGATAATTATCCATTGGGTGTCGGGTATACTCGCGGGTTTCGGATAAAATCGTTAGTTTATCAAGACAATTAGGCCCTAAGTAGCACTGGAACAGGTACGGGATCGGGATACGGGGACGATACGGGAACGAGGAATGGCAAAACTCAAAATTCCAAGATACGGGTACGACAATAAAAAATATAAAAAAATAAAAATACATTAAACAAATTCCAAAAATACTACATCTTCCAAAGGTAATTAATTATCAATAATCAAATCATTTTCAAATTCCGGTTCATCTAGTGAGAGATCGGCAATCAATAGAGAATTAGAGATGATGAGACTTGAGAGTTTAGAGATTAGAGAAGCCGAATATGATAGGTCTATTTATTTAATGGCCGGTTGTAGAATTTGAAAGGGTAAAACCCTAAAAATAAATGGAAACGGGCTGGATACTTCTACCAGATACGTCCCCGACATTGGAAACGTTTAGGAAACGTCCCCGACGAGTACCCATAGTGTTTCCGTCCCCGACAAGTACCCGAGACGGGTACGGCCACATAAATGGAGTCCCCGTGCTACATAGATTAGGCCAGTGGGGGTGGTGCGTGATGATTGCCCCATCACGCGTGGAAGCCTATCAAATTCCACCGCCACCATGTTCTTCAACGAGTGATGGGATTGTGTCCGTGAATTTTTTTCACGCTTGAAAAATGGATGGATGTGAGGGGGTGTGAGGGTTTATTGTTGGGTGTTGTGAGTGATGACCATTGCCACTAAAAAAGGTTGTGAGTGATGGAAAAATGGTTCATGATATGACGGAACTTGATTGGGTGTTGTGAGTGATAAGTGATGACCACCCCCACCCCCTTAAAAAGATTTTATGAGAACACCAAATCCAACTCTATACTCAGAGTATATTCTCATCATGTAGATAAAGAGGCGTGGAGATTCGATGATTGAAGGGGAACTCGTCCCATGGGAGTGGGACGACCCAGTTCTGAATTTTATAAGTTTCACTGTTTCAGTGCCCCACTATCACCGGCTAATTGACGACTAATTGCCGACTAGTGTCCGACTTACGCTAACGTGGCGTGACGTGGTTGGTGGGAAGAATATATTTTTTAAGTGTATTTCGGTAAAGATATATGGTCAAATTTCGAGTAAAATATTTCGGTAAAGATATATGGTCAAATTTCGAGTTAGCAGCAAAAAAGAATTTCATAATCAAAGCAAACACCAAGATGATACCATCAATTATTCTTACAATTCTTCTATTGCAGAGCATGAACACCATTGAAAGCTCTAAATTCACCATCCAAGAAGCCACAATCGAAGACATTCAAGCAGCTTTCAAGCAGAACAAACTTACATCCAAAGATTTAGTTGACTTCTACATCCAGCAGATACACAAACTCAATCCGATCTATCGAGCAGTCATCGAAGTGAACCCAGATGCTATTCTTCAAGCTGAGAAAGCTGATCAACAACGGAATGATAAAGCCCCAAATTCGTGTAATGGGTTGCATGGTATCCCTATTTTGGTGAAGGATAATATTGCTACCAAAGATAAGCTTAACACGACTGCGGGTTCTTACGCGCTTCTTAACTCCGTGGTGCCTCGGGATGCCGGTGTGGTTAACAAGTTGAGGGAAGCAGGGGCTGTTATACTTGGGAAAGCAAGCTTGAGCGAATGGGCTTATTTCAGAAGCTCCTCTGCACCTAGTGGTTGGAATGCTCGAGCTAAACAGGCAGTTGTAAGTTCTTAAAAGTGTTTAAATTTAAGCACACCAGGTGTTTGTGTAAATGTCGCAATGAACATAACATAAGATGTAGCTTGTTAAATATGGCTGCTTTGAGATTGTATTTAAAGTATTTTTTTTAGTCCTTTTAAGCTGATTAACTTTCGTTTTGATGTTTCAATCTTGTGAATTTTTTATAAGTGGTTATAAAAAACATATAAAACATATATGAATTTGGTTACTATTAAGTGATAATTTTTTTCAATTTAACTTGGAGTAGGAGATAACAGTGAAAATAATAACCAAGTTTCATAAAAATAAATTATTAAAGTTGAACTGGGAAAAAAATAATAGTTAAATAGTAACCAAGAGTCATATATGTTGCACATGCTTCACTTAATTCTGTTTTTTTGTTTACATTTTTATAAGAATTTCACAAGATTGGAACACCTATGAAAGTTGAGTGACGTTAGTGGAATAATTGGGAAACTTGGATGCTATTGTGTGAAGCTACCCCTAAAAGATTTCTTGAATTTGTGCAGAACCCATATGTAGCAACTCTTGATCCATGTGGTTCAAGCACCGGATCGGCTATATCAGTCGCAACAAACATGGTTACTGTATCACTGGGCACGGAAACAGATGGATCAATTCTATGTCCATCAAGCGCCAACTCAGTTGTTGGGATCAAACCCACTGTAGGCCTCACAAGCCGAGCAGGAGTCATTCCAATTTCTCCTAGGCAGGACACAGTTGGGTAAGTTTAAAATATACATTCTCGCCTTGCCTTTAACTTTGCTAACTGTTTTCCGTGTGAAAATGTGGTGAAGACAGACCGATGTGTAGGACCGTAGCAGATGCTGTGTACGTTCTTGATGCCATCGTGGGTTTTGATAAAAATGATGCAGTTGCAACCAGAAAAGCATCAAAGTATATTCCCAAGGGTGGTTATCTAAAGCACCTAAATTTAGATGGACTCAAAGGAAAGAGGTTAGGGATAATGAGGGCTTATCCCTACTTCGGATTTGCTAATGACACCGAAACCTTGAATAAGTTTGAGAAACATTTTGATATATTAAGGTAAAGATTCAGACTTTTTCCGTACATGGTTTACTTTCGTCTCTAAAATCTGGTTTTAAAATCTATATCATGCAATTCTGCATGAAACAAGGCAGAATGGGGCTATCCTGATAGAGAATTTGGAAATCATCAACTTCAACCATATTATTTCAATGTTCAATGGTGAGGATATAGCACTATCTGCAGAGTTCAAGTTGGCCTTGAATGCCTATTTGAAGAAGTTCGTGGCTTCACCCGTGAGATCATTAGCAGATGTCATAGCCTTTAATAAGAAACATGCTGATTTGGTAAGTAAAGATCACACCTTGACCAGTTGACCTTGTGTATTATTATTATAGAATAATCTATAAGGGAGCGGCACAGTGCCCAGCGCAAGCTGCATTTTAGATGATCCCATTGGTTAGCAGCGTATTGTGGTGGAGTCCCATGAGTTTTCCAGTAATGGTTTTCATGGTTACCAAAAATATTACTATTAAATAATGGTTCTTTAAGGACTCATAATCACCATTGTATTATATTGCAGGAAAAGATCAACGACTACCCACAAGACTTGTTTTTGGCAGCTGAGAAGACGAATGGTATAGGCAAGTTAGAGAAGGAAGCATTAATGAACTTAGCAAAAGCATCAAAATATGGGTTTGAGAAGTTGATGAATGATAACAATTTGGATGCGTTAGTAACGCCATATTCATACGGTTCTAGCGTTCTTGCAATTGGGGGATACCCAGGAATCAGCGTGCCAGCCGGGTATGATAAAAATGGGGGTCCTTATGGTATATGCTTTGGTGGTTTAAAGGGTTCAGAGCCAACGTTGATAGAGATTGCCTATGGGTTTGAGCAGGCAACTAACTTCAGAAAGCCTCCTGCAATCAAGAATCAGATGTGATCTGTTTTAAATTTAATATCTCAATTATCATTTATGAGAACATGTGGTAACTGGATGTGTGTTATTTTATGCTTCTTTTTGTTGTATAATTTTCTATTTATCCAAAATATATGTTTGTTTATTTCCACTGTTAACTGACCTTTTCAAATTCAGTCGGAAGCATGGTTTCTATGCAATTCACTGTACATATTTTTTGTGATTGAACCATCATATGCTTGGTTTTAAAAAGCGCGCCTAAGGCGCCTAAGCGCAAAGCGACCTAAGGCGCGAAGGGGATCGCCTTGAGTGACAAAAGGCGAGCTGTGTACGAAAAGCGAGTGCCTTTGTCGCTTTTTCAGGTGAAATCGAAGGCGCAAAGCGTGCGATTTATGTACAAAGACGTGAAATTGAGGTTTTATGCTCAAGTATGGTGATGAAGATGAAAAAAATAAACCTTGTGGGTGTTTGGGGTTCCTTATTTTGCACCAACTTTTAACTTATTGACTTCTTAGAAGTTAAAAGGAATCCCAAACATCCTCTGAGAAGGACTTTTATGGCTAAAATGAATCCCAACCAACCTCTAAGAAAGGACTTTTATGGCTTGAAGAAGGCGAAATTGAGAAGTAAGAAATTTTAACTTCTCACTTATGACTTCTTAGAAGTGATAAGTCAGAAGTTAAAAGGAATCCCAAACACCCTTACCTGCGATGATGATGAAGAATCCTAGTGAAAATGGAGCAGACGATAGAGATGGAGGCTGTAGATACTGACGGCTGCTTTTCTTTCCATCTATTTTAATCTAAAACTCTTTTATTTACATATTTCATCCCCAATGTTTTTGTTTTCATAAATTTTAACATAAATCTCTTTTTATTAATTAAGTTGCATATTTCATCATCAGACCTTAATGTTTTTACTTTTTTTAATTTTAACCTAAAACGTTTTTTAATTGTTTATTTTTTTCTTATTTCACTAAGAGTTGTGCTTCTTTAATTTGTACATTTAGCTTTTTATGTTGTAAATAGAGGTTAGTTAAGATTAAATGATATACATCTTTTATTTATCTAAAGTTTTATTGTAAAAAGATTAATATAATAGTAAATATGATATAAATCTAATTTAAAAATGTTATATTAATACTTTGCGCCTCGCGTACGAAAATCCCGCCGCTTTTGCGCTTCGTGCTTCGGTTTTAGAACTCGTCGCTTTTGTGTGCTTCACGCTTTTTAAAACCAAGATCATATGATCTTTGCAATTCATTTGTATTACTAAATTCGAACATAAAATTATCATATCATGTAAGTTCTTACATACTTTGATGTAATCTTATCTACGGTTTTCTTAACCGGCTATTATACTAAAATGTTTGATAAAAACTCAAAATGATAACTTTGTTAAAGTGGTTGTAGTGTAAATCGGTTAAAGAAAGAGGAAAAAGAAATCAAACAACTAAACTACAGGGGGTAAACAAAAAAAGTAACCTTAAGTGTAAGGGCTAAAAATGAATTTATCAAACTTAAGGGGCCTTGTGAAATATTAAAGATTAGAAGGTGTAATATATAGGAAATAAACCACAAAAAACAAAAACCTAAAAGAAAAAAAAATCAGTGCATTATTAAACATAGGGTTATTAGATTTTATCACCTCTAACTATTGGCTATTAGTTGTTGTCACCCTCAACTATCACTTTGACTCCCGTCACCCTCAACTTAACACTTAGTGTGTTCTGTCACCACGTCGTTAACTGACCACTAACTTTTGATCCTGTTACTACACTTTTTGGGGTGTCATACGGATCTTGGGAAGGTTTTAGGGATCTTAGGACACCCCCAAAAGTATAGTAACAAGATCAAAAGTTAGTGATCTGATAACAGAATACACTAAGTATTAAGTTGAGGGTGGCGGGCGTCAAAGTGATAGTTGAGGGTGACAGCGGCTAATGACTAATAGTTAAGGGTGATAAAATCCAATAACCCTTAAATATATATTAAAGATTAGTAGATTACAGTATTTTTTCTAATGAGATTTGAATAGGGATACATGGACTAATGATTACAACACCACATAATACACTTGAATAGGGATATATGGACTAATGATTACAACCTTGTCGAGATCGCTAGGCGCCAGTCGAGCCGTGGAGTACTGATTAGGGATTCGTCGGACCGGAATTTATATATATAATTTTTAAATTTATATATATACACATACATTAATATCAATATAATAGTTAAAAATAGTTCAAAATTCAAACAACTAAGTTTAAAACATAGCAAATCAAGTATTTAAACATTCAGTGCACGTGTTAATATCAATATAATACTTAAAAATGGTTCAAAATTTAAACAATGAAGTTTAAAACATAGCAATTTAAGTATTTAAACATTCAAACATTAACATATTAATCATGACCTCATGGAATATGTTTTAATGGGTTAAAAACATGATTTTTTTGCCTAGGTTGAAACTAAACAACTTGGGCCATGTATTTAATGGTTAAAAACATTTGTTTGGGCCAAATTTAAACTAAAAAAGAGTGAGCCGACTAGAAACGATTTGGCCGATTTGGGCCGCCTTGCACCGACTTGGACCGACTACCGACTAATGGTCCGACTAGCTCAAAATTAATCAGTCAACGCCCGACAAGCGCCTAGGCGCCGATTAATACCGATTTTTACAACACTGATTACAACACCACATAATACACAAAAGAGTAAATTAGTGTTTTGGCCCCTGTGGTTTAGTCAGTTTAACCATTTCAGTAAAAAAAAAATCTTTTAACATATCAGATATCGAGGTTGTATTTTATAATGGTTTTAGCCCCTGACACTAATTTTGTTACATTTTTGAAGTTAAGTGTAAGTGTAATTCGGTCATTATATACCTTAAGGGTTGCTTTGATAATTAAAAACTTCTTTTAATATTTAAGAGATTATTAATAAAATTATTTAAGTTTTTTTATTATTTCGTTATTTTCACGATTATTATTTAACAAAATACGTTATAAATATACAAATAAATATGTATTTTCATTATCCGTTTATTTTTATAATAGTCGTTTTAAAAATAATTTGTTATTTTACATTTTGTTTAAACCCTCTATCATTTTTAAAATTGTTCATTTTTAAACCGTTTGTTTTTTAAAATCGTTCGTTTTAAAGTCGTTTGTCTTTTAAATTTTTTAAACACTTTATTTTTTACCATTCTTTTTAAAATCATTTATTTTTAAACATTCTAAACTACTCACTTTAGGTCTTTGATTTTTTAAATTTTACAAAACGACGTATATAAAAAACAAAAGAAATGTAAGATTTGAAAAGAAAGAAACATTCTAATAAAAAGTTTGCAAAAGATCGTTCATTTTTCAAACTTTTTTTAGAATGATTTATTTGTTTTTCAAATCTTCCATTTCTTTGAAACGTTTGTTTATTCAAAATTCGTTATTTTTTACCTTTCGTTTATTAAATTCATGCGTTTTTAGTTCCTTACACTTGTTAACTTATTTTTTAAGATTTTGTTTTTTTATAAACGTCATTTTTTTAATCTACGTTTTTTAATCTTCGTTTTTTAAACCACTAGTTCATTTAAAATAGATCGGTTTTAAATTCCATCGATTTTTGAAATTGTTCATTTTCTGAAGTTCCTTTTCTCTAAACGGCTACAAGTAAACTGAATACAAAGTTTAAAAAATAAATGATTTCAAAAACGGTTCTAAAAGGACGGTTTAAAAAAGAAACGTAAAATTAACGACTTAAAATAACGTGTTGTTTAAAAAAGTTAAAAAATGATTTTAAAAAGAAAAGTATAAAATGAATCGTTAAAAAAAACTTTAAAAGACAAACAACTTTAAAAAGAACGATTTTAATAAACAAACGGTTTAAAAATGAATAATTTAAAAAACGATACACGGTTTTAAAAAAAGGTTAAAAACAAATGTTTTTTTTTTAAAACGACGTTTATAAAAAACAAATGCTTAACGAAAATACATATTAATTGTATATATATAAAACATATTTTGTTAAATAATAATAGTTAAAATAACGAAATAATAAAAAAAACTTGAGTAATTGCAATAATAATCTCTTGAATATTAAAAGAACTTTGTAATTATCAAAAACAACCCCTAAGATATATAATTACTTAATTATCCTTACACTTAACTGCAAAAAAAGTAACAAAGTTAGTGTCAAGGGCCAAAACCGTTAAAAAATGCAACCTCGGGGTCTAACATGTTAAAAGATTCCTTTTTGGACTGAAATGGTTAAACTGGCTAAACCACAGGGGCCAAAACAGTAATTTACTCTATACAAAATGTAAGGGTTAAGGATGAGCATTGTGTGGATGATTAAAGACATCACAATCGTGATCCTTGACAACGTCTCGCCACCTCATTTGCCTCATATTTTAATAATCTAATACGCTTATGATTAGTGGTAACCAATGTTGTAGAAAGCGTTAGGCGCTAGTCGGGCGGTGAGTTACCGCCTAGGGGTTAATTGGGATTAATCGGAATGGACTTTATGTGTATAATTTTATGAATTTATATACATATACCATTAGTTTTATATCTTTTATATATAAATTCACAAGTATAAGGACTAAATATAAACTAATGAAGATGGAGGGGGTTATATGTTAAAAGTCCCAAACTTAAATAACCCTAATCATCCCCACTTTCATCATACGCCGTTTTCCCGCTCCCCGTCTCATTCTTCATCAGAATATCGCACCCAGTTATCTATACAATGGTTCAAAATCATGGAAAAACATCTATTTTTTGTTCAAGTTAAGGTAATAATTCGTCGCACTTAACCAATTTGGTTGAATTTTGACTAATATCTGATTCAGTTTTGACCGATTTGGTACGATTATAGGCGACTTTTGACCGATTTTTTCAAACTTTGACCTAATTTGATTTTGACCGCCTAGATTGAGCGATTTGGCAAAATCTAGACGACGGACCTCCGATGAGCGACTAATGACCTCCTAGGCGTTGCCTAGGCGCGATTTAACACCATAAAAGATAATGTACATCTTTAAGGCAAATTCCATTGCTTCTAACAAAATCGTTATTCGGTTTCAACAAGCATGAGGCACATGTAAGTGAATGTTGATAGTGGAGTTTGGTGGTTGATGGTGGTGGTTGATGGTAGATGGTGGTGGTCGATAGTAGGACAGTGCCAATGCTAGTGAGCAGTGGGGATAATAGTAACGAGTGGTAGGTTCATATGCAGGTTTAAAAAATATACAAGTCTGATGGGGTACGGTATTAGAACCGACCCGAGCGGTCGGACTTCCCGTTACTTGTTGCTTTTATATTAATTATTTATTATTGTTGCTTACTAACCCAACCGCGAGGCCCAACGCGATGTAGTTTACACTACTTTGGGCTGGAGACTTGTAGAGATAACCCCTAACTGGGCCTGGCCCATTGAGGTTAGGGGAGACCCATATCTCCTATATAAAGAGATGTTCACCTCATTATTGGAGGAGAAGATGGAGCCGCCACACTTTTGTTACTGGAAACAGGGGATTCTTTCCCCTACCAGTCATCTCTATAGCTCCACTTTCTTCTCTTCTCCATTGCAGATCTAGGTTCAAGAGGAAGAACAAGGTGTGATTCTTCACCCTCTTAGAGAAAGCGGTCCAATCATCCCGGCGGTGATTCCGTGTTTCTTCATTGGCGCCCACCGAATATTTTATACATTTGTTGATCACATCTGGTTCTCTCCTCTGCTATTCAGATCTGTATGCTTGAAATCACACTCTCGATCTTCAAATCGAGAAACCCCACAGGTGTGTTCATTTAAACTTTAAAATATTTGATAACAGTCTGCTCATTGTAATTTTACACACAATATTCTGTCAAAAAAACTCAAGATTTGGGTTTCCCTCAAGATCAAGATCTGGGTTTTCTTTTTTCGGTTGAACCCTTTTTTTGTACGAAAATGCAAATCCAGAGATTACCTTTTCATCTCCCTACCTATTTCAATTATCAGATGTAGTTGAACAACTTAGGTGGTGTTTGTTTTTTGGCCAGAAGATCTTCTGAGCACTTATGTCTGCGTCGCGCAGAGGCGCGCAGACATAAGGTTCCTGCAGCTTGTTTGTTTTCTTGAAGATCTGCAGACCAAAAACGTCTGCCTCACCTCTTCCCTAAGCAGACCTGTCCACAAGTCTTCTAACCTCTGCAGACCTCTTCTCCCTCTTCTGCCACCACCTCTCAGCCACCACCTCCACCTGCCGACACCACCTCCACCTCCGCCACCACCTCCACCACCACATCTCAGCCACCACCTCCACCACCACCATCGTCAAAACCCACCACCACCTCCACCACCATATCTCAGCCACCACCTCCACCTGCCACCACCTCCACCACCACCATCGTTAAAACCCACCACCACCAAACCCATCAATTAAAACAAAACCCAATCGGAGACCATCATCATCATCGGAGACCTCCACCTCCGACACCCATCACCTCCACCTTCAACAATCACCACCTCCATCTTCACAAGAACCGGCCGGAGATGTACCGGTGGTGGTTGAGATGAGACCGGCCGGAGAAGGAGGTGGAAAAGATCGTCTTCAGAAACCCCCAAATCGAAACCCACCGGTTCTCTCCCCCATTCTTCCTCTCCGGTTCTCTCCCTCCTTCCCGTTCTCTCCCTCCTTCCCGTTCTCTCCTCCCTCAATCTCTCTATCTCTCTTCAGAAACCCCCAAATCGAAACCCACCGGCCCCTTCTTCCTCTCTGGTTGCGACGGGGTGGTGGTGGTTGCGACGGGGTGGGTGGTGGCTGAAGTGGTTTAGGTTGGTTATGGTGGTGGCAGGTGGTGCGGTGGTGGTGGTGCGGTGGTGGTGGTGACAGATTGTAGAGAGAGAGATATGTGGTTTGTGTGTGTTGTGTGTGAAGTGTGTGTGTGAAGATGTTTTTATATAAAAAAACAAACCCTCTTCTCCTTGCAGACTGCAGACATTTGGTCCACCTCTTCTCCTGTAGATGTCTGCAGATGTGGTCCGCAGACTGCAGACCTTTTCTCGCAGAAAAAACAAACAGCACCTTAGGCATCATTCTCAAAGATGTTTTTGTTGAATTAAAAATTTGAAAAGCTTGAGATACATTACGTATCATATGGATGAACATTAAATCCATTTTTTATTGAAAAAAAATAGGTGTTTGACAGTTGTAAACATTTCCAAACAAAACGTGCACTAGGCTTTTAAAAAGTAATTTGCAGTGGGAAAAGTTACAATTAATACTGCACAAGGTATTATCCTATTGCACATAAAATTGGGTGAAGGGAACACATCCTGACATGAGGCAGGAAAAGTGTACTATGTGTTCACAACGGTACATCTTCACACCCACCATTTGTCGTCATGCAAATTTTTGATGCGCTCCAAACATCCTCCATTAATGGTGGATAACCATCCTGCAACTTCTGGCCTACAATCATCGGTATGTGACGTCGCGCATCAACAATCACCATGCGCGCCGGCACGTACCTCTGCACCACGCGCATTCAGACATCTCATGCTGACAACCGCGCATCATCAAAGTTGAACGGCCTCCGCCACTGTGCACATATGGCCTGACCGTCCACCGCCACGCGCATGAAGATATCTCAGGGTGACGCTCGCGCATCCACATCAGAGAATTATCAGCAGCCGTCGCGGGTATCGAAGACACCGATTCGGCTAGGAAGCATTACAACGCACCGCCAACCTTCATGTCATCTGATGATTGAGGCACACAGAAAATCGTAATCGTTAATCTCTAACATGCGGCGCGAATAAGCTTTGCAAAGGTAAACCTTTGCCTTCATCTGATATATGTTTATTTTACTATTTATAAGACACAAATATCTGTACTTGGAAATGCTCATACACTGGTGGATGCAAGGATCTAGTGTAGAGCATATAATTGAGTATCCAAACACACCCTGCGCCACTTTAAAAGAAAAGTTTTACAACATACATTTTCGTGCACCTACGCATGTAAGACACACTCTCTGTCACCCGCGCACTAGAGGCACCTGCTTGTTGGAGTCTTGCGCACCCCGGGAAGATCCAACTCCCTACGAGCAACTCCGCATCCTTCGGTAAAGCTCCGCGCATATTATGCATGCTTATATTTTTTATCGGCAAATTTGTCATTTTGCATCAAACTAGTGAAGTAAAGCATGCACTGAACCCTGCATGCCTGTAACACCCCAAAAACGGATTTGGTAATTTAGAACCCGGTTAAGATAAAGGAATGGGTAAAGTACCGTTAGTGGTAAAAGTGAAACCATAAACAAAATAACTAGGAATAAATTAGCCTAGTGGTGTTATGTATATAAGTAATAAGATGATGAGTTTTTAGTCCCGTATGCAATCAAAACGAAACTTGAGGTACCAAAAAGGTTAGGATGGAAAGATGGGTTTTATTTATGAAAGTTAACACACACAAACACACACATTCGTGTGTTCTAGAAATCGATCAGGAGCTCCATGAGCTCAAAACCCTAGTTTTCATCCATTTCATCAAATTGAAAGGCAAGATGAAGCTTAAATTCATAACCGAGCATGGATTAGCGATCACCTTCTCATGGGGATCATAAGGTATGTTTTAAAGATCAGATTGGTGATCTTTCACGAAGTGGGTTATGATGTAAGTTGCGAATTTGTATGAAATTGAGAATGAGTATGTGTTAGAATTGTCATATAGAACATGGGGTATGTACGGTTTGGGCTAATTTGATGTTTAGAGATGAAACCCGTTGATCATGGTGATGATAACGATTTGAATGATCACCCATGTCCAATTCTTACTTAATATTGATGTATTTTGATTTGTATGATGGATTCTTGTTTGAAGAATTAAAAGATATGTGATACTAGTGTGTTTGATGTTTATACATGAATGATTCATGTTGATTAGAAGGAGGAATTTGATGAATTATGAATAAGATTAGAAGGATATGCATGAACTAGTTGTACCCTATGCTTAGGAGGTAGTACACACATAAAAAGTATGATGAAATTATGAAGAACTTAAGATTAGATCACTTGTAAGTGATTAACAAAGTAGCTATGAAGTGGGTGTTTGATGATATGATGGAAGTAATGATATGCTTATGTTAATATTGTTGAAAATCATATATGTGTAAGTATGTTTAAAGAAATTGGATAAGAAATGATGGATTATCGTGTTTTAAAGTCAAATGATAAACTTAATATAAGATCCGTGTGATGAAAAGGTTGTGATGAATGATGAATAAGCTAACTATCTTGAGAATGATATATGATAGTTGATGCTTGATAAGCGATATGGAAGCTTGGGATAGGAGCGGGTCAAACGGGACTAATGCGCACGGGAAGCATATTCGGATGCTAGGTAAGTAAAGCTTACATCCCTTTTTGTAGAATATATATTCAATGTATAGATTACGAACATGGTAACTAAATATGTGAATTATGATGTTCCGACAAGTTTTGGTATGGGTCGGAACGTGAGATTATGTTAAGAAACTAAGTTTGATTGTCAAAAAGGGTAAAAAGGGTATTATGGTAATTTTGATTATGAGATAATGAAGGAATAAGTTACAAGGATGGGATAATGAATAACGAAAATCCCACAAGGATAAAATGGACATCTAGACTTAACAGGTCAAATAGTGAAGACATTACCATTTGGCGATATTGACTAATGAATTGTTTTGTTAAGTATTATGCATTCACAGGATGAATAGCGAAAGGAATTATGTCGCTATTTGTCGCCACCCCCGATCCCTGAGTCCCGGGAAGGGGCGGCCGCGAGCCAGTTTCGGTGGTATCGTTTTAATATCTAATTTGGCAGCGAAATTTTTCATCAGGACCGTAGTTAGGAAATGTTTATCAGAGTAAAACCACCATATTTGATATTAATAATAACATGGGCAAAACCCAAGTTTCTTATTACAATACACTTATAGGGATAAACCCTATTTTATTGAATTTAAAACATCGTTTATTAGGTAACTTTTATAGCCACATTTTTCCCAAGCCTTCAGTGCTCTCCAGCTGGCTTTTTACTAATTGGCTGTCACATTGGGTTACCTGAAACGCGTTTTAAAAACATTTGTCAGTCGGAAATACTGGTGAGTGAATCCCAGTTTAATCAAGAAACATTTTATCAATTAAAACAGTATTGAGAGCGATCACATTGTTTATGTCTACACAATTACTCCATTTGGTACTATCAATCCACTGACTTGTGGGTCATATTACACATTGGCTAACTCATTGTCCAATGGTAACGTACTGTCAACCTTGACTTACTACTCACAGTGTAGTAAATTTTGTATACAAAACCCCAACATACCGGCAGTAATTGAAGAACTACAAAGACTCAATCACCGCTTAATTGCATTTTAAAATAGTTAAGGTTTTGAAAAATATTACAAAAAGGTTATCAAAAAGAGGATAAACTCACATTGCTATCTTAGGCTTCTCGTAAGGATTTCCTGGATATAATCTATAATTTATACAAATGTACATTGGTTAGTATCATAACCCTTTGAAAATATTAATGATACCCTCCCCGAGACGACATTCCAACAACTACGTCGGGTAGAACCACGACAGTTGTTACGGAACCCTAAATCAATCGGGCAGCGTAACTATTACGAAACTGGGGTTATAATACTTACAACGGAGCAGAACCTCGCTAATTAGGGGTATAATACCCGACTATAATGCCTCTTCTACAGAAATTGTGATTTAGAATTTGAGAATGAGTGACGGAAAACGAAAACTGATGCGTTCTACTTATAGTGCTGGATTCTAGTCTCCACGCGGCCCGCGTAAAGCACAGGCCAGGGTTACGCGGCCCGCGTCAACCCTGGTCAACATGTAGCTTGTCCCGGTCACCAAGTAGACCCGCCACGATGTCGACACGTGTCAGCACCGGATGTCTCCGCGTTTACTGATCTCTCGCGGCCCGCGTCAAAGTAAGCTTAAGCTTACGCGGCCCGCTTGAACTAAAGAAATCAGCGGAGTCTGTTCCAGCCTTGATACTGCCCGCGAAAAAGCATGGGGTGGGTCTACGCGGCCCGCCTCAGCTTAATATTTTATGTTTTTAATTTATTTTATAAACTATAACTTATTTCGGGCTCGGTTTTCACATACGGGTTGTATTTCAAGACATATAAGGTTATTTTAACATATAATAGGGTGTCGAAAATATTATGAGAGTGTTGGTTTTACCGAGGGTTGTTACACTATTACTTAGCCATTTAGCGCGTGAAGTGTTAAAACGGGTCATAACTTTGATCCGAGCCAGGTATGTGCGATTAGAGTTGTAGTTAAGTCGTGGGATTAGTCAAATGTTTAAGGAAGTCCTTTGTAGTAAAGGACGGAACAAAGTTGACAAAAACGCCCTTGATGGGTAAATCGGGCAAACGGTCTTAAAAGTTGATTAGAAACAAGCTATTTGATTAAGTGAATGTTTTGGAAAAGTAGGAAAGCGAGAAGTACGATTTTCGTAAGCCAAGGACATTAAAATGCGCAAATACCTTTAACGGATCAAAGTAAGCTTTTGAGCGAAAATGGGTTAAGAGGATGCCAGACATCCGAGAATTTAATCTTTTATGATAGACGTCATTGATAGTATTAGGTTCATAAGAAGTTATGGTCAAACAAACAAGTTATGTTGATAAATGCATGAGCGGGTCAAAATTTGGTAAAAGGGTAATATGCCGAAGGCTTAAAAGTCATAAATTTCGGTAGTCCAAATATTGGATTTTCACTCCATGTGATGGAGAATTAAATTACGGACGCGTAGGAAAAAGAATCAGGTAAAACGGATAAAAAACGAGAAAGTTATGCTCGTTTCCGTAAAACTGAGTTATGCTGGGAATATGCAGCAACAGCTGCGAACATTCTGATCATATTGGGTGGTGGCGCGACGCGACGGCGAAGGCTGTGGGCCGTCGCGCGACGCCACTGGCTCATGAATCTTGAAAAATTCATATTTTATTAATATATGCAATGCGAACCCGTCTGGACCGTTTTTAAACGCGTATAAGATAAGAATAACTAATTTATTCCTTGTTTTAGGAAGTGTAGATACGTATGAAGGTATGTATGTATGTATGAATATAAGTTGTATGTATGAATGAATGTATGTTTGGATGTATGCAAGTAGGTATATATATGAGCGTGTGCACGTATGTAGGCATACGTGAAGATATGAATGTATGTATGAATGTATGTATGTAGGTGTGTATGTAGGTAGTATGTATATGTATGTAAGTGAGTATGCACGAATGTTATCATTGAAATTGAGTATTGATAATAATAATAGCGTGCCTGGTGAATGAAGTGTAACGCAGGAATAGCAAAGAAGTCTCACCACGGATTGTATGATCAGATGGAAAGCTGGGATGTAAAGAGTTAACGGAACGAAAAGTGAACGTGAATAAATCTTGTATGTTTATAATGCGTACTAATGTTATGAATTTTATGTGGTGAGCGCAGGCAGTACGAGTCATGAGGATCATCAAGGAATAGAGATCGAGGATCGAGTCACAAGACAGATTGTACGGGAACGTTGGTGTATGAAATATAGAAAACCCATGTTACGTCTTTAATTGTAAATGAGTCGATTGATGATTTCCTGTGAAAAAGTTGTGTTAAAATGAAATTTTAAGTAAGTCAAGATATTTATAAGGAAAGAAATTTAATGGCATGAACTTCCGCTGCGACTTTTTGTCAAATATGAACTAGGGTCTTACAAGTTGGTATCAGAGCCAGGTTTGATAGAATCAAGTACGAGAGGATAGGTACTTGAACTCAAACCTGTGTGCTCTTGTGATAAGGAACGCGTACAATCCACGACTCGATCAAGATCTAAAGGTAGAAATGGAATGAAAACGTGTATGTATGCATTCATATGAAGAAACTAACGGTTATATTATGTGTAAGTTAAGCATAACTGCTTGGAAATGATGATCCGTGAATGCGGTCTAGGACCGGCATCAAGGCAAGTGATAAGACAAATGGACCCCAGGTACGTAAATTTAACGTGTGGGCGTATGAAGTGGTATAATTAAGCAAGTGAAAGAAAATTTTAAATGAAATATAATAGGGACATGGCAATGAAGTTTTGAAAATGATACACGTGCCGAAACTTAATTCTTCGGACATAAGGTGGCGATTACACGAAGACACGAAACTAGTATGTGGATTGTGTACCTGGCCAGTACACAAGAAACATATGACGTTCGTGAGACCGTGATAATTGTTACAGGTATGTCCGTTAAAATTAGGTAGTAGGTGGACGTGAGGGTGAAGAGAAACGTAAGACTTTCAAGAATGAAAGCATGAATGATATGTTAGAATCTGCGAGACGGATTCGAAGCATGACAAGAATGAAAGTATGAATGATGTGTTAGAGTCCGCGAGGCGAATTCGAAGCACGAAAGGAATGAAGTATGAATGACTTGTTTGAATCCGCGAGACGGATTCAGCACATGTAAGGAATGAAAAATGTGAATGATATGTTTGAATCCGTGAGATGGATTCAAATCATAAAAGGAAGAAAAGGTATGAATGGTACGTTTGAATCCGCGGGACGGATTTAAAAATATAAAAAGGATGAAATTAGCCTACATCAGAATGTGCCAATAGTTTGACCTTGGTTGCGTCAAACGAGTCATATGAGTAAATGTAAAGTAACTGAATGAAAGAATGATCGTAATTGGCACGCAAACCTAAATTTTAAAACGAAAGGAAGAAGAAGTTTCGAACAAGTTATGTGTTAAATGTGTTAGTAATCGACTCTTAGAAGTCATAATAAATGACGGGCTACGACCCGGACAATAATTTAAGTATGAATGAGAAGGGTGAATTTTGTTAAGAATACCGAAATGATGTAATGAATGACCTTGCAAGTAAGCATGAAGGGAAAGAAGTACGAATGTGTAACTCTTTACATCTACGGTAAGTAAGAAATGTCGGTTTGACCTTGAAAAGTCAAACTGCAAAGGTCGACAAAATAAGTAACCAAAATAAAAGAATTGCATGTAAGTAATGAAGTGTGGAAAATATTATAGCATGTACGTAGGAAATTGTAGAAGAATTATAGGTGAGTAATCACCTAGTATAATGAATGTTTGAATAAAAAGTGCTAACCGCTGATTTTGTAAGATGTCAATGGTAGAACTCTCAATGTGATGAAACCAAACGAATTGGTGAACGAATGTGCACGAGTAAAAGCTCAGTACAAGGATGAATGAAAGATGGCCTGGTACGGTTGGTACACGCGAAGGAGCGGATCGATCTGGTTTACGGATCGCAGAAGCATGAAATGAAATCAAAGTAAGTATAATGTTTTAACTCATACCGGATAGATATGGATTAGTAAATTGAAAGCGATCTACGAGATGAATAATGGAATAGGTATGGTAGGGTATGGAATGTATGACTTTTAATAGTTGATGTAAGAAGAGAACTATGTCATTAAGAAGTAAATCTCAAAAGTTGTGAGTGAAAGTTCTGAGTACTGATTAAACTCTCGTATGAATAACTTGCACGACACGCTTAGTTGTGTAGATTAAGTAATACACAAAATGAGAGTAATAGTAATGTAACATGAACGAGATGATTTAAAGGTAACGTAAAGGTATGCAGGGTACAAGTAGTTATAGAAAACGTAGAATGATGTTAACTTTGGAGTTAAGCGCGTATATGTGACTATGAGATAATAGTTTTGTCGAGATAACAAAACAAGAACTAAATATTATAAAGCATATGTATAGAATGTAATCTTAAGAAAGGAGATGGAGGTATTAGATCCGTTATATACAGGTCAATGAAATGAGGATGTTATGTGAAAATATGGTATGAAAAGTATGGACTTGTTAGAAGGAAGTCAACTATATGAATAGTTATGAATTGAGAATGGATAATTACTTAGTATTATGATGTACCTGTCGAAATCGAACTTAGACGTGTATGTATAAATTATGAATTTAGACAGTATGGTCGATGAAAATAATAAGAATGTTGATATAAACAAAAAGAGAATGTTATTAATGGGAAATAGGAATTGTTTCAAGTAAACAAAAAGATATATCGCACATGAGATACTAGTATTAGAATGATGAATGAACCGCTAGCTATGAAGTGCGTTAGGAACTAGAGCTATTAGTGAAAACGACACTAATAAGAACTCTGAGACGGGTTCTTGAAGAAAGAAGATTGTTAATGAGATGTGCTAGTGGTCGTGTCGACGAACTGGAAGAAAAGGTAATTAGTGTTTAATGAAAATGAGAAAGGTTTCGGGGACGAAACCTTATTTAAGGGGAGTAGACTTGTAACACCTCAAAAACGGGTTTGGTAATTTAGAACCCGGTTAAGATAAAGGAATGGGTAAAGTACCGTTAGTGGTAAAAGTGAAACCATAAACAAAATAACTAGGAATAAATTAGCCTAGTGGTGTTATGTATATAAGTAATAAGATGATGAGTTTTTAGTCCCGTATGCAATCAAAACGAAACTTGAGGGACCAAAAAGGTTAGGATGGAAAGATGGGTTTTATTTATGAAAGTTAACACACACAAACACACACATTCGTGTGTTCTAGAAATCGATCAGGAGCTCCATGAGCTCAAAACCCTAGTTTCCATCCATTTCATCAAATTGAAAGGCAAGATGAAGCTTAAATTCATAACCGAGCATGGATTAGCGATCACCTTCTCATGGGGATCATAAGGTATGTCTTAAAGATTAGATTGGTGATCTTTCACGAAGTGGGTTATGATGTAAGTTGCGAATTTGTATGAAATTGAGAATGAGTATGTGTTAGAATTGTCATATAGAACATGGGGTATGTACGGTTTGGGCTAATTTGATGTTTAGAGATGAAACCCGTTGATCATGGTGATGATAACGACTTGAATGATCACCCATGTCCAATTCTTTCTTAATATTGATGTATTTTGATTTGTATGATGGATTCTTGTTAGAGGAATTAAAAGATATGTGATACTAGTGTGTTTGATGTTTATGCATGAATGATTCATGTTGATTAGAAGGAGGAATTTGATGAATTATGAATAAGATTAAAAGGATATGCATGAACTAGTTGTACCCTATGCTTAGGAGGTAGTACACACATAAAAAGTATGATGAAATTATGAAGAACTTAAGATTAGATCACTTGTAAGTGATTAACAAAGTAGCTATGAAGTGGGTGTTTGATGATATGATGGAAGTAATGATATGCTTATGTTAATAATGTTGAAAATCATATATGTGTAAGTATTTTTAAAGAAATTGGATAAGAAATGATGGATTATCGTGTTTTAAAGTCAAATGATAAACTTAATATAAGATCCGTGTGATGAAAAGGTTGTGATGAATGATGAATAAGCTAACTATCTTGAGAATGATATATGATAGTTGATGCTTGATAAGCGACATGGAAGCTTGGGATAGGAGCGGGTCAAACGGGACTAATGCGCACGGGAAGCATATTCGGATGCTAGGTAAGTAAAGCTTACATCCCTTTTTGTAGAATATCTATTCAATGTATAGATTACGAACATGGTAACTAAATATGTGAATTATGATGTTCCGACAGGTTTTGGTATGGGTCGGAACATGAGATTATGTTAAGAAACTAAGTTTGATGGTCAAAAAGGGTAAAAAGGGTATTATGGTAATTTTAATTATGAGATAATGAAGGAATAAGTTACAAGGATGGAATAATGAATAACGAAAATCCCACAAGGATAAAATGGACATCTAGACTTAACGGGTCAAATAGTGAAGACATTACCATTTGGCGATATTGACTAATGAATTGTTTTGTTAAGTATTATGCATTCACTGGATGAATAGCGAAAGGAATTATGTCGCTATTACTTAGCCATTTAGCGCGTGAAGTATTAAAACGGGTCATAACTTTGATCTGAGCCAGGTATGTGCGATTAGAGTTGTAGTTAAGTCGTGGGATTAGTCAAATGTTTAAGGAAGTCCTTTGTAGTAAAGGATGGAACAAAGTTGACAAAAATGCCCTTGATGGGTAAATCGAGGAAACGGTCTTAAAAGTTGATTAGAAAAAAGCTATTTGATTAAGTGAATGTTTTGGAAAAGTAGGAAAGCGAGAAGTACGATTTTCGTAAGCCAAGGACCTTAAAATGCGTAAATACCTTTAACGGGTCAAAGTAAGCTTTTGAGCGAAAATGGGTTAAGAGGATGCCAGACATCCGAGAATTTAATCTTTTATGATAGACGTCATTGATAGTATTAGGTTCATAAGAAGTTATGGTCAAACAAACAAGTTATGTTGATAAATGCATGAGCGGGTCAAAATTTGGTAAAAGGGTAATATGCCGAAGGCTTAAAAGTCATAAATTTCGGTATTCCAAATATTGGATTTTCACTCCATGTGATGGAGAATTAAATTACGGACGCGTAGGAAAAAGAATCGGGTAAAACGGATCAAAAACGAGAAAGTTATGCTCGTTTCCGTAAAACTGAGTTATGCTGGGAATATGCAGCAACAACTGCGAACATTCTGATCATATTGGGTGGTGGCGCGACGCGACGGCGAAGGCTGTGGGCCGTCGCACGACGCCACGGGCTCATGAATCTTGAAAAATTCATATTTTATTAATATATGCAATGCGAACCCGTCTGGACCGTTTTTAAACGCGTATAAGCTAAGAATGACTAATTTATTCCTTGTTTTAAGAAGTGTAGATACGTTTGAAGGTATGTATGTATGTATGTATGAATATAAGTTGTATGTATGAATGAATGTATGTTTGGATGTATGAAAGTAGGTATATATATGAGCATGTGCACGTATGTAGGCATACGTGAAGATATGAATGTATGTATGTATGAATGTATGTATGTAGGTAGTATGTATATGTATGATGCGTGTGAAGTGTTATATATTTTAGGTGTATATTTTAAGCCCCTTTAACACTTATTTTTAGCCAAGTTTTAAATTTATAAAACACGATATTTTACTAACACTAAACACACATATGGGCAAGTGCACCCATCGTGAGCGTAGTATAGTGTTGGCAAGATACCGAGGTCGTCCAAGGACACAAGAGCTTTTAGTACCGGTTTATCCTCAACGTCTAATCAAAATAAAAAGTTTAGAAAAATGTTTTAAACTAAGAAAAATAAAAACTAACTAAAATGCTGAAAATAAAAATAAAAGAAAAAACAGATAGACAAGATGAATCACTTGGTTCCGACTCGCATCTAGTGTAACCTTTGATTATTTCCGCACTTTTGCACATAATTAAGAGATTATCTTAGTTATTGTAGTAGGCCCCTCTTTTGAAGGTGACGTTACCCTCACCCCAGTAGTTTGAGTCAGCAAGGATACAATCCTAAAAGGGTGGATTATTGGAAGATAATGAATTAAGTTATTAATGCAATATTATGGTAGGCCCCTCTTTTGGAGGTGACGTTACCCTCGACTAAGTAGTCTGAGTCAGCAGGGATACAGTCCTAAATAGCCGGGTTATAGTATTAATAGTAGTTAACTTATGAGGGGATCAAAGAGTTTGGACCCCCGCCATCCAATACCGTGAAGTATTGAAGGAGGTCCTACTAAATTTGACCCAGGTCCATTGCAGGACCTCTAAACGCTGAACAATGGCAAGACCTTTACCAAACCGTTCCCTTAACCCCCGAACAGGTAGCCAACATACCTCCATATAGACCGTGGAGATATGAATGGTGAAAATCTTTTATTTTATATAGACAGTAAAATAATTTCAAGACACCACAGACAAACGATAAAGAAAGATCACCTTCAACATAAGCAACTAGTTATTAAAGTCATTAATACGAAACCAAATAAAAAGTGCAAAAGATTAGAAATAAAAAGTATTACACTAGACACTTTGTCTTCACCAAGTGATGTAAGAGACTTAGGCAAACATGGCCTTGATTGTCAAGAACTCTTACGATCAATCTTGGATCCCGAGACGACTCACACACTCTACGATGGACAATGGATGATGGTGGTGGATGATGGTGTTATGGTGGTGGTGGGTGGTGGGTGAAGTGTGAAAGAGGTGGTGTGCCAAGGGATGGTTTGAGCTTGAGCCAAGCACTTCTATTTATAGGCTGAACAGAAGCTCGGGCACGGCCCCGTGTCCAGTGGGCACGGCCCCGTGTCCACATCCTTCTCTTTCTTCATTTATTGCAGCTTTGTCTTATTAGTTGACCACGCCCCCGTGTCCGCTGAGCACGACCCCGTGGTGCAGAAGAATCTTTGTACTATGCAGATTTGCTGGATTGTGCGAATCTTATAGTTGACCACGGCCCCGTGTCCGCTGAGCACGGCCCCGTGGTGGACAATAGAAGCTTCTACCACTTTGTCTTTTCTGCTGACACTTGGGCACGCCCCCGTGCTGGCTGAGCACGGGGCGTGTTCAGGCTTCTGATCTCTTGTTTTGCTTGGGAAGATGTTGTTGTGGGGTCGGGCATGTCACGTTTTGTTCCTTTTCTTGTATTTATGTTAGATTTTGATGTCTTTTTGCTTCTTTTGTTAATTTGAGCTCATTTAATCCTGAAAATACAAAAGGAAGACAAAAGCACACTTTTTCCAACATTAGTACTAAAAAAGGGTTAGTTTTATGCCTCATTTGATGAAATTTATATGCTAATATTTGAACACATCAATATACGTAAGTGAGTATGCACGAATGTAATCATTGAAATTGAGTATTGATAATAATAATAGCGTGCCTGGTGAATGAAGTGTAACGCAGGAATAGCAAAGAAGTCTCACTACGGATTGTATGATCAGATGGAAAGCTGGGATGTAAAGAGTTAACGGAACGAAAAGTGAACGTGAATAAATCTTGTATGTTTATAATGCGTACTAATGTTATGAATTTTATGTGGTGAGCGCAGGTAGTACGAGTCATGAGGATCATCAAGGAATAGAGATCGAGTCACAAGACAGATTGTACGGGAACGTTGGTGTATGAAATATAGAAAACCCATGTTACGTCTTTAATTGTAAATGAGTCGATTGATGATATCCCGTGAAAAAGTTGTGTTAAAATGAAATTTTAAGTAAGTCAAGATATTTATAAGGAAAGAAATTTTATGGCATGAACTTCCGCTGCGACTTTTTGTCAAATATGAACTAGGGTCTTACAATGCCAACTGCAATTAAAAGCTTTTGGAAGTTCGTGACATTCTCACCAGAAAATAATTACCACATTTCCGAGACACCTGTCATCAAAAATGAGTTTTACAATTTTGTTGGATAAAAACCCACTTACAATTTTGTTAAATAGAGCTATCATTTTCATTAAAAAGGATATTGTCGTTTTGTACAATCCTTCAAAACATAAACATGTCCCGCCCTTGCCAGACCAGCTACGCCGTGCGGACAATGTTCGCCTCCTTTGGACAAGCTCAGCAGCCGCGGGTAACCTCTGTAACACGCGCATGCTTCGCCGCGCGAGTACCTCGTCACGCGGGTAAACTCCGTTACACGAGCATACTCCGCCGCGCGGGTAACCTCTGTAGCACGAGCATACTTCGCCGCGCGAGTACTTCGTCACGCGGGTAAACTCCGTTACACGAGCATACCCCGCCGCGCGGGTAACCTTTTGTTATGGGTGAAATTCTGAGCCCATATCCTGACTTTGTATCTTGATTTTTTATTAGTTGTATATGATCAGGATACCGGGTCAGGATATTGATAATATCCTGAGGCAGTATCCTGACTATTACTAACGATTGGCTTGTAAAACGTTGGTTGCAAGGTACCAACGTTAAAAGACTTGATCTACCTGAAGATTCGCTCAAGGTGGTTGAAAAATGGACGTTGATGGTGGAAGGATGGGTCTTGTAACGGTCAGAAAGGCATATTCCGCGAGAATATCGGATGTTGGTTAATGTTGTTGACATTGTAACGGTTATATGAGCTGAAGACCCGGTCTTGTAGTCAATAAGCACGTGGAAAACGAGTAGAAGCAGCCCACAACGTTCAGAATGGAATATTCCAAAGTATCCCGGAATAATAGGATAGTTTGTTGGTTTCTTTTACTATAAAAGGGATTGATCAGATCGATAGGAAGACACTTCACTCTCAACACTCGAACTCATATTTTTTTTCTATTACGCACAAACACTCAACACTTTCATTCGTTGTACCACTTAGCATTGATCTGAGCCATATCCTGCACTGTATCCTGTTATTCAAGCAATAAGAAGAACAAGGCAGCCGACGATTGTCAGCTCCCGAGGTTTTATGCCGGAGATCTAGATTGATCAAGGGCTTTCCTCGTATATCTCGTGTCAACCTTTACATTTTCGCTCATTGTTTGATTGTAGATACAGCTCTATATCCTGAGCCGTATCCTGAAACTGTTTTCACAACTAATTTGGTTAACACATTTTTCACATATAAATTTTAGCACACTACCTCACTTAACTAATTTGATCACTTAATTGCTTAGGTAATTTTTGACCAAAACAATTTGGCGCCCACCGTGGGGCAAGTGGTGCTCTCTTTACCAAAAATTTTTGTGAAATCGTTAATCGGTTTTTTGTTTTCAAAACTTTTTGCCACATCATTTACAATGGCCTCTAGATCAAACATGAGCTCTTCCACCGTGTCGGCTACAACTTTCGCAACTATTGGCTCGGTGCTTCCACCACCTCCTCCAAGGATTCCAGCTTCTTCATTTACTCAAGATGTTATCCCTACTCGGAGTGTTTAAGAACCTGCTCCCATTTTAGCTTCTAATGATGAAATTCTAACCTTGTTTGGAAGTGTGCAGGAACAAATGAGGCTGCAACAAGAAACAAACCAAATGTTGTTGAAGGAAATACAACTCCTGAAGTCTGGCTCGAGCAGATCTGCTGAGGATATCGTCACTCCCTTACAACCCAGAACTTTGAACTTCAGTTCGGCTGTGTATACTGAAGATAATAGGGGGAATATTGTGCCTAACCATTCCCAGAATCATACTCCTGAAATACCCTCCTCGATCAGGATGTCAACTGTGAGGAGCTCAGGATATGCTTCAGGATATGGCCAGAATCCTCAGACTGGTAACATGTCAAATAATAATATTCATGCTACTAATAATGGTGGATCTTTGTAGGGTGCAGGTATGACGTCAACATTTACTAGGGAGCTTCAGAAACTGAAGGACATGATATCCAGTGTACATGGAGTGGTCCAGCCAATTCCGGAAGTGTCCCAAGACAACCATAGGATATGTCATTTCGCACATCCTATCTGTGATGCTGAGATCCCGAAGAGATTTCAAACCCCTAACATGAGGCTGTGTGATGGGATGACGGATCCTGAGGAGCATATTGCCCAGTATAGGGAGACTCTACAGCCCAGGATGCTGAACTTTAGTTCAACAACATTTACCGAGGATAATCAAGGCAACATGATACCAAGTCAGTCTCGGAGCGGCATGCTGGAGATACCATCGTCCGCCAGGATATCGACCGTGAGGGATCCGGGATATGATCCAGGATATGGTCCAGGATATGGCCCAGGATATGGCAAAAGTCAACAGGCTGGTAACATGTTTGCCAATATCAATATCCCTGCTACTAATAACTATGATACTTTGTAGGATATAGGTGTAACACCAGCATTGACCAGGGAACTTCAAAAATTGAAGGATATGATATCAAGCGTTCCTGGAATAATGCAGCCTATACCGGAAGTATCTCAGGATAATCTCAGGATATCCTGATGCTGAAATTCCAAAAAGATTCCAGACTCCCAGCAAGAAGTTGTATGATGGGATGACAGATCCTGAGGAGCATATTGCCCAGAATAGGGATAGTATGGAAATAAATCCAATCCTACCAGAACTTAAGGAAGCATGCTTATGCAAAGGCTTCGGTTCAACTTTAACAGGATCGACCTTAAAATGGCTTTTAAATGTTCCACCTTATTCAATTACATCATTTTCTCATTTAGTTAATTTGTTTATCAGTCAATTTTCTTGTAGCAGGAGCTTTGAGATACTAACAAGTGATCTTTACAGGATAACACAAGGATCACGAAAATCCCTAAGGGATTATGTTAACAAATTTAGTAGAGAATCCCTGGATATCCCTGGATATCCCGAACCTTGCAGGAATTTAGATGAAGCTCGGAATAGGGCTTTGAGATACATAAGGCTTGAAGATGATAAGAAAATGCATGAGAGGATGAACACATCTTCAACATATGAATTGACGAATAGGAAGTCAGAGTCTTCCTACAAACAGTATTGTTCAAAGCCATATGCTAAGAACGATAATAAGAAAGTGAATGCTGTTGAAGACGAGGATCCTGAAGAATATCCTGAATTCCCAGAGTATTGTTTTTCTGTAAATGTTCCTGAGTTAACGTATGCTATGCAGGGACTGGGGGACAAAGCTAGGTGGCCGAAAAAGAATCCAAGGAATACAGGTTGGAAGGATAAATCTAAATGATGTGCCTTCCATGAAGACTTTGGGCATATGACAGATGGTTCCATTGCCCTGAAGAAAGAAATAAGCTATCTGCTGAGCAAAGGATATCTGAAGGATCTCCTGGGAAGAAAGAAGAATAAGGGTCAGGATACTGGGAAGGATCCTGAACGAGCAGCATCACCTCCTGCAGATACCAAGATAATTAACTCTATTTCAGGAGGATCCGATATCTGTGGGACCTCTTATTCTGCAGCAAAAAAGACGTGCAAAAGAGGTTAAGACAGAAAGGGAAGATAAGCCAACCAGGATGTCAACCCTCACAACTGATAAAGTGATCACGTTCGGCAGTGATGACAGGGATACTGTCCAGGATCCTCACCATGATGCTTTGGTAATAACTTTATATGTTGCTAATGATTTTGTGCGCAGGATACTGGTGGATAACGGCAGCTCCATCAACATAATTCAGCTGGAAACACTGAGGAGGATAAATGTATCCCCGATGGATATTACTTCGAAATCCACTGTGCTTGTTGGGTTCAGTGGAGAAGCCAGGAGTACCATGGGAGAAATAAAGTTGCATGTGTATGTTGAAGGGGTCAACTCAATGCAACGCTTCTGTGTCATGGACTCCTTATCCTGCTACAATATTATATTGGGTAGGCCATGGATCCATGACATGAAGGCTGTGCCATCGACTTATCATCAGTGCATCAAGATCCATACCCCTTGGGGGGTTGTCAAAGTTGATAGTGATCAGCAGGAGGCGAAGGAGTGTTACTCATCCTCGATGAAATCCTCAACCAAGCCCAATGCAGCATAGCAATTAAAGATACGAGCCCAGGATATCGCGGAGTGTTCAGAACAGGATGTTAAGAAAATTATCCTGGACCAGGATAATCCAGATATCTTGGTGGAACCAATATCCCTCAGAATATTAAGGAACAACTTACTAACTTTTTGAAATGCAGGATATCCACGTTTGCATGAAAACTCGAAGACATGACAGGATTCCAGCATATCCAAATGGAACCTTCGGGCCAGGAGGATGCTGCTTTCATGAAACCAACAGGTATTTATTGTTATACTACTATGCCTTTTTGGTTTGAAAAATGCAGGTGCAACATATCAGAGGCTGGTAAACATGATGACATGGTAGTAAAATCTAAGAAGGCTGAGGATCATCTCCAGGATATCGAGGGAGCATTTGATATCCTGGATCAATATAGCATGAAGCTGAATCCTGCCAAATGCCATTTTGGAGTGGGGACAGAAAAGTTTCTAGGATATATGGTGACTAAAAGAGGGATAGAAGCAAGCCCAGAACAGATCAAAGCCATCTTGGACGTCAAATCACCTTCCAACATGAAAGATGTACAAAGATTGATAGGCCGAGTGGCAGCATTGAACAGATTCATCTCAAGATCCTCCGAGAGATGCAAAGAATTCTATGATATCCTCAAGAAGAATAAGAAATTTGAATGGGGAGCAAAGCATGAAGCAGCCCTGCAGGATTTGGAGCAGTATCTTTCAACTTCACCTCTATTGATGAAGCCTGAGAATGGTGAACCACTGTCCCTATACCTCGCAGTATCGGGGAACGCTGTAAGTGTCGTCCTTATAAAGGATCATGAAGGTCAGCAATATCCTGTCTATTATGTTAGCAAACGTTTATTAGATGCTGAAACTAGATATTCTCATTAGCCTTAGTGATGGCATCGACAAAGCTTAGACATTACTTTGAGACACATAGGATTCATGTTAAAACAAATTATCCAGTCAAAAATGTGCTTAGGAAACCAGAAATGTCAGGCAGGATGGCCAAGTGGTCAGTAAAGTTAAGTGCTTATGATTTAGTATATGAACCTGGAAATGCCATAAAGTCTCAGGCTTTAGCTGACTTTGTGGCTGATTTCAGTAGTGACATTCAGGATGAGGTAGATCTAGAAGTACAACAATTAGGAGAATCCTCAGGATCCTGGACATTATATACTTATGATGCATCTAATGTGAGAGGTGTAGGATTGGGTATACTACTAAAATCGCCACAGGGGGACATACTACCCCAGGCTATTAAATGTGAATTTTTTTGCTACCAATAATGAAGCTGAGTATGAAGCTCTGATAGCAGGATTAGAATTGGCTAGAAATATGAATATTAGATGTTTACAATTGTATGTTGATTCCCTGTTGGTTACTAACCATTTCAATGGATCTTATGCAGTAAAAGGTGAAAGGTTAACTGAATATCTTGAAATTGTTGAAAAATTAGCAGGATATTTCAAAATTTTTACACTTGAACAGGTACCAAGAGAAAAGAATGCTGGAGCTGATGCTCTGGCAAACTTAGGATCTATTGTCAGGATACCAGAGGGAACTCAGATACCAATAGTGCACATCTTGTATCCTGCAATAGAACATTTTAAATCTCAAGATAAAGAAGTAGCATGTATCCAGGATCCTGGTGATGGATATCCTGAGAAGGATCCTGAATCCTGGATGAATCCAATTGTGAAGTATCTTCAAGAAGGAGATATCCCAAAGAAAGCAAATCCTAAGACTTTTAGGATGAAGGTATCTCGTTTTACTATTATAAATAATATTTTGTATAAGAAATCCCTTGCAGGTCCGTACCTAAGGTGCTTGGAAGATCCTGAAACCAAGGAAGTACTTCAGGATATACACGAAGGAGACTGTGGCAACCATACTAGGGGCAGATCTCTGTTCTCTAAGGTGTTGAGAACAGGATATTACTGGCCGACCATGAGAAAGGATGCTGCAGAATATGCTCGAAGATGCAATGCATGTCAAAGACATAGTAACATATTACATCAGCCTGCTGAACCGCTGTATCCTATTGTTTCCCCTTGGCCGTTTATGAAGTGGGGTATGGATATAGTGGGAAAGCTTCCTAAAGCTCCAGGAGGAAAGTTTTCATGTTGGCAATGACGGATTATTTCTCCAAGTGGGTTGAAGCAGAAGCATTTGTTCAAGTTAGAGACCAAGAAGTAGTATCCTTCATAAAGAGAAATATCCTGACCAGATTTGGAGTACCAGCCGAGATAATCTGTGACAATGGTTCTCAGTTTACAAGCAAGAGAACTACTGACTTTTGCAAGAGTTGGGGAATCAAAATGATAACATCTACTCCAGTACATCCTCAAGCAAATGGACAAGCAGAATCCTCAAACAAGATAATTGTCAATAACTTAAAGAAGAGACTTGGAGCCAAAAAAGGAAGATGGGCAGAAGAATTACCCTTTGTTTTGTGGGCTGATAGAACAACGGTAAAGAATGCAACAGGCCAAACCCCATTTTCCTTGGTATTTGGAGCAGAAGCAATGATTCCAACGGAAATGACAATACCTACTGCGAGATCTACCCTAAGTGATCCTGAACAGAATCCTGAAGCCTTGAGTCAGGATTTGGATACTATAGATGAAAAGAGAGATGCAGCAAGGTTAAGGATGGCAGCATATCAACAAAGAATATCCAGAGCATATAACAAGAATATTAGGACCATATGAAGTTGAATCAGAAGCAGGGAAAGGAGCATATAAACTCAAGAATATGGAAGGGGATATGCTACCGAGATCTTGGAATGCTGTACACCTTAAGCTTTATTTCAAGTGAGTTTAGAATTTAATTTCTAACTCAGGATGGTATGAATTCTATCTTTTTTAAATATGATTGGTTTAATTTGTTCTTTGTAACCCAATACTAACTTAAGCATCGGAGGGGTGTTAGCCAAGCTAACACCCACCTTAGTTTAAGGATATTTTGCAGTATATGCTCCAGGATATGGCTCTAGGATGCTCACTCAAGATACTTCGGAAGATTAGAGGATTGGCCCCCTCTCTCACGTACAAAGGATCCTGATCCCTTCACAGGTTTAAAGGTATTCACCTTTCTTCCGAATTGGGTTTAAACACCCCGCCTGGAGCGCAAGTTATCCAGGGATAGTTCAAGGTGGCGGGACCAGTTCATGTAAAAGTGGCTGACAATTTCGTTACTTTTGGCTATACCCTGGATCCTTAAGGTATATGAGGATTTATCACCCTCTCTCACGAAAGGGTATTTTCATACTCTCTAAGGTTTAAAGGTTATCACCTTTCTAAGTCTTGGAGTTTATACACTCCCGCCTGTAGCGCATGAAAATTCGGGATTTTCCCCAGGATTAAAGGTTTTCACCTTTCTAAGTTTTGGGGTTTCCACACCCTCGCCTGTAGCGCACGAAACGTGGGTAAAATCCCCAGTAAAACTCAAAGACTTAAAGGTTTTCACCTTTTCAAGTCTTGAGGTTCTTATACTCCGGCTTAAATGCCTGGAAAATGGGTTTAGTCCCAATAAAATACAGAGTTTTTGGATAATCCCAAAGTATATTTTCAAAAAACATAATCATTTACGAGTCTGCATAAATTTTTGAAAAAAGATTGCTAAGTTTAAACAACTGGTTGAAGAATTGCTAAAGGATCATATCCCGGTACAACATACTGGTCCTGCACAGACAGGGGACATCCGTGATGGAACATGACGTATGCTGATACTATATCCTACTGGGGACATTTATGTTGGAGTGAGAAGGAAACCTATGCCAACATTATATCCCACTGGGGACATTGCGAATGATTCAAAGGTTTAAGAATGAAGATTATTGCCTAGGTGTTTCTGGTATGGATTCTTACTTTTCTTAAGTTTGAAGGCCTTATCTGAGTAAGTTAAGTTTTTATGAAAATTTGTATTTAACTAAGTTTTTGTCAAACATTTTGAACAAAGGGGACAAAGCAATTAAGTATCATACCAGTATCCTGATCAGGATATTCAGAACAAATTTTTCAAAGTAACATATAACACGGAGATAAGGTCAAAAAGGTTAGTTTATTGTTATTGGTCCAAAAAATTGTATTCTTGGTTTCATCTCAAAAAGAGACCCATTCACCGAGAACACAATTAAGTTTTTAAAGCATATTTACATAAACAGTTGAAGGCTTCGTCCTGAAAACACAGGATCCCTCCACCTTCGACTGTCAAACTATTCTACTTGCAGGAAATTAAAATTGTTCTAAGTGCAGGATGACCAGATAATTTAGACCCTGCAAAATATAAGTATCACTAAAGACAAACTGACCAGGATACAAGTTCAGTATATGTGTACGGGATACAGGATCTGGATACTTACCTTATTAGGGAAGGAGATTATGGGCTCGATGGATTCCATGAAGCCAAGGTCACCATAAGAGAAACCTTCGGCAGCAGCAGCAGAGGGCTTAGAGCTGATGGCAACATATGGCTCCTTTTTCACCAAGGCAGGCTTAGAAAAGCTGTCAAGCTCATCTGGATCAAAAGTAGCAGGGTCCTTGATGGAATCTGCGTAAAAGGGAGTAATTCTAATTTCATTACATGATAGTATTCTGAAGTAACCAAACCTATGCAGGAATATTTAAAACAGATATCCTTACCAGACATGTTGGAATGACTAAAAAATATATCCGTTGGAATCAGGATATCCAACAGTTATATTTTTGGGGACAATTGTTATGGGTGAAATTCTGAGCCCATATCCTGACTTTGTATCTTGATTTTTTATTAGTTGTATATGATCAGGATACCGGGTCAGGATACCGATCAGGATACCGTATCAGGATACCGGGTCAGGATATTGATAATATCCTGAGGCAGTATCCTGACTATTACTAACGATTGGCTTGTAAAACGTTGGTTGCAAGGTACCAACGTTAAAAGACTTGATCTACCTGAAGATTCGCTCAAGGTGGTTGAAAAATGGACGTTGATGGTGGAAGGATGGGTCTTATAACGGTCAGAAAGGCATATTCCGCGAGAATATCGGATGTTGGTTAATGTTGTTGACATTGTAACGGTTATATGAGCTGAAGACCCGGTCTTGTAGTCAATAAGCACGTGGAAAACGAGTAGAAGCAGCCCACAACGTTCAGAATGGAATATTCCAAAGTATCCCGGAATAATAGGATAGTTTGTTGGTTTCTTTTACTATAAAAGGGATTGATCAGATCGATAGGAAGACACTTCACTCTCAACACTCGAACTCACATTTTTTTTATATTACGCACAAACACTCAACACTTTCATTCGTTGTACCACTTAGCATTGATCTGAGCCATATCCTGCACTGTATCCTGTTATTCAAGCAATAAGAAGAACAAGGCAGCCGACGATTGTCAGCTCCCGAGGTTTTATGCCGGAGATCTAGATTGATCAAGGGCTTTCCTCGTATATCTCGTGTCAACCTTTACATTTTCGCTCATTGTTTGATTGTAGATACAGCTCTATATCCTGAGCCGTATCCTGAAACTGTTTTCACAACTAATTTGGTTAACACATTTTTCACATATAAATTTTAGCACACTACCTCACTTAACTAATTTGATCACTTAATTGCTTAGGTAATTTTTGACCAAAACACCTTTGTAGCACGAAGCATACTTCGCCGCGCGAGTACTCCGTCACGCGAGTAAACTCCCACCTCTTAGGGTGAAGGGAGTGGGTGCGGCAAACGAGCGGTAATTGGGTTTGCCGCACGGGTACACCACCACCAACCAATGTTGCCGCACGGTTTCATTCCCGATCAATGTTTCATTGCCGAAGCGATGAAATGAGGGAAGGAGAGAGTGTGTGTGGGGGGAGTGGGGTCCATGCCATTTTTAACCAATCACACCTTTTTTTTTTTTTTTTATAAAAAGTTTACCACTTTACCAAGTGTCTAACCATTGCCAACACTTTTCAGCAAAGTTTAAACTTTTTCTCCTCTCTGACGTGGCACTCTCTGATTGGTCCATTTTAAAGTTTACCATTTTCACCTGTTTAACCACTCCCTTCACCCTTACAACAATACGGTGCGTGAGCAACTATACCTACGCTGGCACATCATTTAAAATGCTAGACTTAAATTTTTGAAGTGATAAATTGATAAATCACTTTGAAAAGTCAAAAAGCAATCATGATCCACATTTGGGTGGCAGAAATACATGTAAATTTGAATTATTGGCTCGTGACTCCTCTGACATGCCATTGTCTAGCAAATGGACCCCATTTACATGAATTTCCTGTTTGGTAACACCTGAATTATCTTTTTTTTTTGAACGGCGATATTTCTACAACAGGCGATAGAGATCGCACCTACCCTATAACACCTGAATTATCTAGTAAGGTATAATTATAATACAATGTCTCCAATAACAAGTTGGCTAGAGCCTAGCACATGAAATCAATCTAACGACGAGATTAGTAGTTAAACGTTTTAGCAATTCATAACCATATGATATTTATTACGCATACATGTATCATTGCTTATTATTATTCAAATTCAATATTACTAACGTTTGTTCAGCAGTAATAAACCGTCATAGCGTAACCCCCAATACAATCAAGACCGATCATCTACTTCAAAAATAGACATGCGACGAACGTCCAACCGGGGGATATTACAGGTATTATCTTCTGATACAACCTTTTACATACAAGCACGTAAGTCGCCACGCGCGCCTACTCTTTAACATACGAGCACGTAAATCGCCACGCGCGCATGCTCTTTTACATACGAGCACGTAAGTCGCCATGCGCGCATGCTCTTCTACATACGAGCACGTAAGTCGCCACGCGCGCATGCTCTTCTACATACGAGCACGTAAGTCGCCACGCGCGCATGCTCTTCTACATAAGAGCACGTAAGTCGCCACGCGCGCATGCTCTTCTACATACGAGCACGTAAGTCGCCACGCGCGCATGCTCTTCTACATACGAGCACGTAAGTCGCCACGCGCGCATGCTCTTCTACATATGAGCACGCATGCCACCATTCGAGTCTGCTGCTCTACATACGAGCATCTCAGTCTCCTTGCGAGCCTGCTGCTCCACATACGAGCACGTAAGTCGCCACACGCGCATGCTCATTTACTTACAAGCGAGCACGTAAGTCGCCTCGCGCGCATGCTCGCTTACATACGAGCACGTAAGCCGCCACGTGCGCATGCTTCTTTACATATGAGCACGTAAGCCGCCACGCGTGCATGCTCCTTTACATACCAGCACGTCGGCCTCCATGCGAGCCTGCTGCTCCACATACGAGCACGTAAGTCTCCATACGCACATGCTCCTTTACTTACGAGCACGAAAGTCGCCATATGCGCATGCTCTTTTACATACGAACAAGTAAGTCGCCATACGCGCAGGCTCTTTTACATATGAGCACGCCAGTCTCCAGGCGAGCTTGCTGCTACACATGCAAGCACGCTAATCTCCATGCGACCCTGCTGCTTTACATACGAGCGTGTGTGTCGCCCGCGCGCGCATGCTTAGCCATATATGAAAACGCTTACAAAACGTAAACTGTGCTACAAATGCACGCACCACTTTGGGTATACGCAAAAACACATTGGCTAAAATAAAGTTTCGCTTACACCTACAATCTTCAAGACAAGCCACATCTCCTTGTTTCACGCCACATTGTTGTTGTGGCACAACGGAGGATTAGCGCAGGCTCGGGTTTCCACTTCATTATCCTGACGCAACTTTATACCAATTCTCATTCGCGATAACCTGCTCAAAGTGGATTAACACGTGCAAATATTGTAGACAACAATTTACACAGATTCAAAAACTATATATATACGTATGTTTCATGGCCTAAGACACGCGCACCATGCGAAGTCACCAAAAGGTGAATATTTTAGAATTGCCACACGACTGTGTGTGCACTGCTAAAGCTGGGGCACACTCGAAAATCATCCAAAAGGAAGACACTCATCTAGTCCAGAATTCCACCCACTTGCCATCCGCGCGTGGGAGCAACACTGGACTAGGGGAACCTGAAGGGGTATGGTCCCAAATGTTGCATCAGTCATACGCACGTTGGGCCCTAACCACACTCAACCGTAAAAAACTCAGCCAATTCCAAGACTCATGCACAAGACCTAACCACGTACGCGCAACCATGACAAGCTCATGGTAATGCGCTAGTACAAACAGCAACAACCTGCAACCAATCAGTGTGCGCCAGGTTTGCCCAACCAGTATCATGTAATATTCACCGCTCCATTATCTCTACTCACAGCGAAAGACAGACGCAACAAGCATGGCCAGCAACTTTCCCGCACCCGGGCGACAGGTAAGCCTAAAACTCAATCTTTACTTTCGAGCACTCCTAACAAGTCTAGTACTCCTACCACGCTTGCACGCGGGAGCAGCACTAGACTGGGGGACTTGATGGGGTACGGTATTAGACCCGACCCGAGCGGCCGGACTTCCCGTTACTTGTTGCTTTTATATTAATTATTTATTATTGTTGCTTACTAACCCAACCGCGAGGCCCAACGCGATGTAGTTTATACTACTTTGGGCTGGAGACTTGTAGAGATAACCCCTAACTGGGCCTGGCCCATTGAGGTTAGGGGAGGCCCATATCTCCTATATAAAGAGGTGTTCACCTCATTATTGGAGGAGAAGATGGAGCCGCCACACTTTTGTTACTGGAAACAGGGGATTCTTTCCCCTACCGGTCATCTCTACAGCTCCACTTTCTTCTCTTCTCCATTGCAAATCTAGGTTCAAGAGGAAGAACAAGGTGTGATTCTTCACCCTCTCAGAGAAAGCGGTCCAATCATCCCGGCGGTGATTCCGTGTTTCTTCATTTCGAAGATCACTAAGAATGATTATATGATATAGACTTTACGATCTTAGTCACCATTGGTTAGTTCCAACCACTGATGCCACAATAATGTGCATATTGTCATGTTGTGCTATCTACTTTAAGTTTATTTGCGATAAGTAGATGTTTATAAAAAATAAAGGGTTATTGGATTTTAATAATCCTAAGTTTCACCTGTTGTACGATAATAATCCCAAGTTTAAAAATTTCCTACAATAATCCCAACTTGTAAAAGTTTAGTCGCCATTGATCATTTTCTAACATAGATGCACTTAAATCAATTAAGGAGTCTCTAGTTGTAATTAAATCCTTTGAGGACACCAAATTCTTATATGTTTGAAAAGGATCAATGGCGGCCAAACTTTTACAAGTTGGGATTATTGGAGGAAATTTTTAAAGTTGGGATTATTATCGGTCAACAGGTGAAACTTAGGATTATTAAAATCCAATAACCCAAAATAAATGAATATGCAAGTACGATTACATAATTTGATTTTTATGATTATTTTTAAATTCCTTTAAGGTTTTATAATTTGTAACACTACGAAAATAATTTCCTTTATTAAAATCCCTTTTTATCTCTTTTCTATGTTATTGTGCTCAAGTAAATATGATATACAAAGGGTATAATACAAAAAATATATGACCGATCATATTTGCGCACATATATGGTAGGGGTATGCATGGTTCGGTTTGGTTCGATTTTTGGGTAAAATCAAAACCGAAGTGTCGGTTTTTGGCTTTTTAAAACCGTTCGGTTTCTGGTTTTTCTGTTTTTATATCGGTTCGGTTCGGTTCGGTTTTTCGGTTATTTTGGTTTTTAGAACAAAATTATGTAAGATTCAAAAAAATATAAAGTATAATTTAAAATATAAGAATCTTTATTATATGTTTACATTTAAGTTATTATAGTTAACTTCTTTAATTAACATTATTTACATAAACTTAACCTTCTAATCTATTTTTATGTTTCTCTAAAGTTTTTATTAAGGCATTTTCTTTTATAATAATTTGAAGATCATTTAATTTTTATATAGAATATTTTTTAAACTATAAGAATCTTTATTATATGTTTACATTTAAGTTATTATAGTTAACTTCTTTAATTAATATTGTTTACATAAACCTAACATTCTAATCTATTTTTATGTTTCTCTAAAGTTTTTGTTAAGACATTTTCTTTTATAATAATTTGAAGATCATTTAATTTTTATAAAAAAATTTGTTGTTTCTTGTAGGTTATAAACAAATCACTTCCAATTATAAATAAACATGTAATGTTTTTATTATAAACACTTAACATTCAAGAATAAAATTAATAATTTCTACTAGCATTGGGTTAAAAATTTAAACAAATTAAACTTAAACTTAAAAATATATGGATTGTAACTTATCGGTTGGGTTCGGTTTTTTCGGTTATTGAAAATGGTTATCCAAAAACTGAACCAAAATATCCGGTTATTAAAAATATGAAAATCGAATCGTCGGTTTTTGTTTCGATTCAGTTTTGTCGGTTATTTCAGTTACGGTTCGGTTATTTCGGTTTTCTGCTCACCCTAATATATGGTATTGATCAACAAAAAAAAAATGACTGACAATATGGCCGGACCTAGATGGTATTGATCGGGATTATATTAATAATCATTATAGACATTCAAATCCGACACCCATTTTTAGACCATCTCAACCTTTAAGCCCTTAAGACGATGTGGAAGAGAGATAGAGAGGATTAGAGGACATGCTGAGGAGAGAGACGATGAGAAATTATTCTCCACGGTTAAGCAAGGGGGGATCTGTGGGGAGAGGGAAAAGAAAAGTCAAGCATGTCGACGTGGAGGGTGGTCAGTTGCGCTCATTACTCCTTACATGTCAGATGGTCTTACTGTATTATATACACATCTGACACTTAGGGGCTGTTTGGTAGCCTCTGAATGGTCATTAAGAGGCTACCTCTTAATGAAACCATTAAGAATTTTACCAATGAGAAGGTAGAAGAATGTGACATGTGATAATTTACTATTCAGAGGTTACATCTTAATCATTCAGACTTGAGGTTACCTCTTATTCATTCAAAGGTTTCAAACCATTAAGAGTTAGCATCTGAATGGTCATTAAGAGGCTACCAAACAACCCCTAATTGATACTAATTAATTACTTGAACAATTTTAAGATATTTTAAAAGTCGCTTGTAAAAAAATCATGCATGTAGTATAAGTAATCTATCTCCCGTCATAAAATGAGTGTTGTACATTTGATGAGTATTTTAATTATTTGAACAATTTTAAGATATTTTGGGAGTCACTTGTAAAAAAAATCATGCATGTAGTAGGTAACCCTTTTTGCAGTGTTACAAATTATAAAACCCTAAAGGAATTTAAAAATTCATAGAAATCTAATTATGTATCATATTCATTTTTCATTCAATAATCACGAAATAGATTTTGGAGTGAAGTTTGATGTTTGCTGATAAAAAAAAAAGTTATATCACATTCCCGTTCTTTTTTTATTTTATTTTAACAGTGACTTTGTTTTTGAGTGACCCAATGTTACACCGCCTAAATGGCGGCTCTAGCCAAGATCTGTCCAGACTATAGTTGTCTTAACCGGGCTCGCGCTGGGTTGGTCAGACTTGGTTACGGCGTTCCCCTGAAACCGTACTGCTTCCACACGAGATGTCTCGCTGAAGTAACAGCCGGATGAAAACCGGGGTGCGGCTCAGGATCGAACCTCCTCGGTGGGTTTGTCACCATCATTGCCCAATATAACACAAGTGAGAATTAAACTTAAGTCTACGTTAGAAAACTCAAGTCTCCTATCAGTAGGCCACAAATGAGGGATATATCACATTCCCGTTCAACAAAAAAAGGTTATATCATATTAAATATACGTTTTAATAAACATTGAATTTGGAGAGTACGAAAAATTCAATGGCGGTTGCCTCATTTAATATTTGGTCGTATGAAATTGCTTTGCAACTGCCCAGAAAGTTACCCGAATTAGACACGATCCAATATATTTAATAGCTTCTATTAATTATTACCTGACGTGTAAGTAATATATTTGCTTAATTCAATTCCCTTTCCGTTCTCGGCAAAAACAGCCCCGCATGTAATTTCTTTTTAGCCATCTTAAAGTAGATCAATTATACAACTTATAGTCTTATACCAATAGGGTTGTGGTTCATTAGAAAAGACAAAACATTTAAATACATTAAGATGAAAAGGTTTAGGCGGTGACGGATCCAGAAATTTTTTTATGGGGATGCAGAATATTTTTAAAGATTTTAGGCCCCTAGCTATATAAAAAAATCGGTTCATAGCGGGTCGGTCGAGTCATGTAAGACAAAAGAACATTAAACAAAAATTTATATAATCATAAAAAACACGTTAAACGTCATTACAAACGTATTTAGAATTGTGCCCTACAAGTTTTTATTTTTTGAAATCTATCCAAAACATCATCTAGATATACTAAACACTCCATAACTTCATTACATTCATACTCATGATTGCTCTCACATATAAATCGCTCCGTAAGTTCATAAAATAACACTAAACACTTAAAAAAATAAACAATCTTGATCAACCACAGTCCAAAATTTTCAATTTTATTTTCAAAGATTTAGTCCCTAATATTAAATGTTGATTACTTGTAACTAATCATTTAAACAAACAAAGTTATAAATAAAACAATAAAATTATTTAACTACAAGTCTAGAACAACCGAAAAAATATCAAAAAACATAAAAAGATCAAACTCTTATACGTCTATATTTTCTCTTAATCATCACATAAAAAAAAATCAATAAAGAAACCATACTAGTTCTATATTGAAATTCTGGCATAACATAGATCGGTCTCGCTCAGTGGCGGAACTAGCCCAAAAAGTTAGGGGTATCATATTTTTTTTAGGATCAGGGGTATCCTTTATATAACGGAAACGGAGTTGAGGGGTATTTTTACACTACGGAAATGGAGTTAAGGGGTATTTTTACACTATGGTGACGGGGTTGAGGGGTAGCCCGTGCTACCCCTACTCACACTCTAAGTCTGCCACTGGTTTTGCTGGAATTTTGTTTTTTCCAGCAAAAAAAGCTGTCCGGCAGTGAATAGTGGCGCCAACTCGTTTGGATTTTTTTTAGGCGGGATTTGGAGTTGGAATTAGAATGGGTGTATGAGTTTGAGTTATTTTATTTAGTTCAATTTCTTTGGGTTGAGTTTGGGCTTGGGTTAACAAAAATAAATTATAGATTGAGCTTTGATTAGGTTAAGTAATTAAGTTAATAAGTGGTTAAAGAATAATCATATAAATTGTGTTATATAATTACATATAAAATAATAATCAGTGTCTAATTTTTTCTAATTTTATAATATTTTTTTCTAAGTGAGACGGTTGAAAATTTTCAAGGGGTGTGGGTGAAAATTTAAAAGGGTGCAGTTGAAATTTCCAGTGAAAAATAATACTAAAATTTATTTTTTCAAGGGGCGCGTCCGCCCACTCTCGGCATGGGGTGGGTACGCCTTGAGTCTGGGTTCAAGTTCCACATACGCTAGAAATAAAAATTTTTGCGATTGAAAAAAAATTATACGACTTATGCCTCCAAAATAGTTACTTTTTTGTAGTATTAATAATCCAAAACAAAAAAATGTTAATTCAAATAAAGATTATGTCTTATAACTTAGAGAGCTTTGAGTCCGGGCCGATTTGTAAATGTTTCCTTTTTCCCGTCGCAACTCGGGACCAATGCGACTCTCATGTGAGTTTCAGCCAATATATTTTTTTGGCCCGTATCATGTGAGTCTTAGCTAATATACTTTTTTGGCCCGGGTGCATACATAAGGTTCAACCGCTGATAAAAAACTGAATCGTCAACGAAAAATCACTGTCTATTTTTATAACCAATTTGTCAGGGCAAAGGAAGTTACTCTTTTATTGGGATCAGTGGCAGATGCAACATTTTATTCTAATAGGTTTCTTTTGGTGAATTCTCTTTAATTCTTACTAACTTTTTCTAGACTCTACAAAGTTCTCACTAATTTTTTGCATTTTTTCCAAACGGACTGGGTTCCTGGGAACCCACAAATGGGGGCTGGATCCGCCCCTGATTGGGATTGGCATTGTTAGCGAAAATGAAAGTTAGGAATGCAATTGATCACATTGTCATTATTGATTATTATCGGCTATTGGTTATTTTGGTTTATGAGCTATGGGTCTCTCTGTAAGCAACATATTTGTTCCTATGGGCTATGGATATAAGACCACCTGTGGTGAGGGGTTTTTTGATGTTTTTCCCCCAAAAAAGCCCAAACACGCCATGTAACTGTCCCCGGGGAAGTTTTTTTTGAAAAAAAAAAGCCAGAGCGTGCTTTTTTAAACGCCTTCAAATTTTTCTTTGGCCAATAGCATATTTTGATGTTTTCTTTATTTTTATTTAATTCTATTAGAATATCTAATCATTGCAATATTTCAAGCCCCACTACACCTCTTTTAACACAATGCGCCACAATGCCCACATGTTGACTGGACCGCTATATGACGTAAAATACCCAAGGATCTTCCCCCCTCATGCTACAGATGCTCTAAGTAAAATTTTCACAATAAATGCTTGTGTATGTATGCATGGATGAATAATGAAAGTGTATGGAGCATGCATCATATATATATATATATATATATATAGTGGAGAGTTCAAATGAGAAGAAATTTTTTGTAAGAATAAAAAAGAAGAAATTTCAACCAATAAGAATGCTTTATTTTACTTAATTTAATAGAAGTATTTAATGTTACTATAAGGGTACATTTGTAAATCTACATAGTTCATTAATTTGTAGTCTTCCTCTTTAATAGCTAAATAAATTAAATAATTTGTAACTTATCTTCAAAATATATATTTTTTCAAAAAAATAAAATAAAATAATTTAAAGTGTAGAATAAATTACGAGTTGTGTAGGATAAATTTTTACGTGTAGGATGAATTTTGAAATATGTAGGATAACTTTTGATGTGTGTAGGCAAAAAAAGTTAGTGTGAAGGATAATAGTCTTTATGACTAATTAATTAGTCAAAAATGATAATAAATGAGATAAATGAAAAAACTATTTAATGTTTTACAAAATTACCCTTTGTTCTTTTTCTTCTCAATTAAATTTTCTTCTCAAATGAACCTTCCCCTATATATATATATATATATATATATATAGTTATTTCCGGTTTATAAAATAGACAGATCTCTCCTGAACTACACAAAGTCGTTATCTTATATAATAATTTCTTCAAATTGATCTAGGACCCCATAATTTAACATGCATGCAAGAATCAACTTTCTCCTACACTTGTTGTTAGCTTTCTACTCGGCATTCCGATTCCAAGTATGTGCTGCAGACGCATACCACCACACGATCACCGCCATGAAATCACCTTCCACTTCCACCACTGTCGGATCCTCGGCCTCTGTCTTTCTTCAAGTCACCGGAAATGTTTACCCTCAAGGGCACTATTATGTGACGATGTATATTGGAAATCCACCAAAACCTTACTTCCTGGACATTGACACCGGCAGTGATCTCACTTGGGTTCAGTGTGAGGCACCTTGCCAAAATTGCCTCCCGGTAAGTAATCTTGCACCTTTTAAGTCACTCATGTTTACTAGCCGAACCGAAATTACCAAGGTTCGGACCCAACTGATTGAGCAAGGTTCTGCTCGAACTCATCTTGAATTTAAACCGAGCGGCTCAGCTCGGTTCTAATGTATGAAAGTGAGCAGAAAGTTGATGCTTGAGCTAGCTTGGTTTATAACCGAGCAACTCGGTTTTGCTTGTTTTCACTCAATTTCAATTTTCAAATTAAATTTTAATACAAATATAAAGCACAAATTAGTTCAAGAAAAAGAAGTGAAATAACCAATGTTTTATGCCTAGTCCATGTCTTCTCCAAGAAGAGGACGCGCAGACATTTTTTTAGTAAAATGTCTTCCGAAAAACAAACGCACTGCAGACCTCTATGTCTGCCCTTGGTTTGGCGCAGACAAAAGTGGTCAGGAAGAACTTCTTTAAAAAACAAACACACCCTTAGATGAAGTGTAAATTTTTTTTATTGTGTTGGTTAGGACAGTATGTATAAATATAATTGTATATTTGTATACAGTGGGTCATAGAGTGATATGTATAAAACTATAAATATAATTGTATATTTTTTGTGTGTGTATATATGTATATATATTATATTAAATAATAATTCGAGCCAAGCGAGCGGACCTTTGCTTTGGCTCGTTTTTAAACCAAACTGAGCTAAAAATCGAACGAGCATTTTTCGAGCTAGGGGCGAACGATTTTTATTGATGTACACCGAAAACAACATTGGTGTAACTAACATCCAATTCGATGTTTTTGTTAATGTGTAGGCTCCTCACCCGCTTTACAAGCCTAGCAAAGACCTAGTGAAATGCAATGAACAAATTTGTGTAGATTTTCACCGGCCCAACCAACCCGTTTGTGCGTCTCCAGATCAGTGTGACTACGATATCCGGTATGCCGATCTAGGAACTTCTTCTGGTGTATTGGTTAGAGAGTGGTTACCATTGCGTTACACTAACGGAACTATGACCGCACCTCGTGTCGCATTCGGGTTAGCTAGCCTCTTTTTGTTCAACTTACAAATAATTGTAGTACATAAGTTTACCAAGTGTTTAAATGCATGACTCTTTCGAGGCGGGGTTTCAGTGGGAGAGCAATACCTTTGCTATATTAGGATTTTACCAGCTACGTTTGTTTTAAATGTATGACTTGTAACATATTAATCTCATACGTTCAGATGTGGTTACGATCAACAAGTTCGAAAGGGTGTGACTCCACCTTATCTAGATGGAGTTCTTGGTCTAGGGTTGGGGGAAGGCAGGCATCTTGAGCCAACTTCAAGAACTTGGTGTAACAAAAAGCATAGTGGGTCATTGTTTTAGTTCACAAGGAGATGGATACTTGTTTTTTGGTGATCAACTTGTTCTGGCCACCTGGACACCCTACTCTGAAATGGAGTGAGCATTTTATTGATTATTAATTATTAGTTCAATTTAATATGATATGATATGATTAACATATATTGTCAAAATTGATTATTTAATATTTTACAGTGACCATTACTCTTTGGGAACTGCTGAACTTTTTGTTGGTGGAAAAACAAGTGGAATGAAAGATCTACCTATATTGTTTGACAGTGGAAGTACCTACACTTATTTTTCTGAAAAACCTTATAAAGTTATACTATCTTTGGTGAGGATTTTTGGCGTTTTAGCTCATTTAAACTATTTTTTTTCATGCCGATGGTGATTAACATTCGAACGTGTGGTTGCAGCTTATGAACGACATAAAAGGAAAGCAACTGAAACAAAGCAGATGAAGATAAGAGCATGCCAATATGCTGGAAAGGCTCAAAACCTTTCAAGTCCATTCAAGATGTCAGAAATTTATTTAAACCTATAGTGTTGAGCTTTGGAAACTCAAAGAATGTTCGTTTTCAGATTGACCCTGAAGGATATCTCATCATCACCGTAAGAAGTCACACAAAAAAAAAAAAAAAAAAAAAAAAAAAGGACAAGACTAGATTTTTTTATGGTCTTGTTTATTGTTTAACATCTGCAAAACTTAATGTTGCAGGCTCAAGGAAATGTTTGCCTGGGGATTTTGAATGGCACAGAAGCCGGCCTGGGTGACGACCTTAATCTGATTGGAGGTAAAAAGCTTAAATATATGTTATCTTTAGTTTCTTAATGTCATGCATTAAAGTTTAAGAAATTTGTTGTTAATTACTTGGTATTTGCAGACATATCATTCCAGGACAAACTCATCATCTATGACAATGTGAAGAAACAGATAGGATGGGCTCCTGCAAACTGCAACATCAAGATCCCGAAATGATCATGAGTCTTGATTTCTTTGTAATTCCTTAAGAGTGATCCAAAGTGACTTTCACTTATTTTCAACTTTCTTGAGGAAACTACAGATGGTTATATTATTATTATTATCATTGTTGTGTCGTGTTTCTAGTTCCGTCATAGGTTTAATGAAGAATTATTATACATAAAACCAACGATTGTTAATGCCCAACAAAATCTTCACTGACAAAAATCGACCTATATATATTGGTAAATGAGTACCCGCTGATGAGTATAGGACTATGGGTATGGATCCTGTTTTATAATTGGTATGGAACTTATAGTAATAAGCTTAATTCATTATTATGTATATAAACATGAGTATCAATCATGTGTTATGTCAGGTTGCACTAAACTAACTAACAGCGCTAAAGGTTTAGGCGGTTAAGGTTAGTTGGTGTTAGTTAATTAGTTAATCCTAGGTTGTTACCATTAGACACCAACTCATATAACACCAACTGATTTGAACATGTGGATGGATTTTAACGATTTACCAAACATCCTTAATTTTGGGTTATTTAAAGTGCAAGAAAAAATAGAAAATCACCAAAGTGACCATATTAACCAGTGAGTTTAACAAAGTACTCTGGACTTTCAAAAGTTTCGGATCAACTTGGGTTGACAAGTGTCCCTTGGTGCAACTAATTTTAATCTTGGCACGACTTATATTGTGGTGCAGTAGATTTTTCCAATCTGGCGCAACGATTCCATTCTCCTGCACTAGATGGAAATAGGGGTGTGCAAATCGCAGTTTAATTGGTTTGCTTTTAACTCTTAACCATAATCATTACCGCTAGCTTCGGTTATTGGGTTTCATTAACCATAACCGAACTTTAGTTATGTTTAATCGTTATGAATCTCGGTTATGGGTTGGTTTCGGTTAATTAACCCCGCCTATGAACCAAAATTTGAGTTTTATGAACAAAAGCTATAGTTTGAACTAAAATGTAAGTTCTTTTAACCAGAACAAAATCAAATGCTTTGTGAGATTGATTCTCAATAACACCGCCTGATATGATATCAAAGAAGGATAGTCAGATTAGTGATAAATTATCAGTTTTTGGTAGAGATACACTATTTACGTTTGCTTTCAACAGAACTTAATACATTTTAACATTACGTGTATTCATCTCAACGTAACCATGCTTTAATTCTTTTGGTTCTAGTCCAGTTTTGAAGTTACTGGGTTTTGAAAAGGAAGAAGAAAAGGGTTGGATTGACTAAAATACCCTTTTTCTTTATTTTAAATGTTGCCACTTGTCACGGAGTAAACTTCTGACTCACGTGTAGCGACTTAGATTTGATCTAAGTTAAGCTTTTGTGCCCAACGATGATAAGGTTTTGTGGGAATCGAGTGATGATTGCAAGTGTTGCTTTCAAAGAAACAACTTAGTATTTGATTACAACAAGGTTTACAAGAGTGAGCTATGAGTACAAGTATACAAACTTGCTAAAGTGTTGGGTGACCTCCAAATGAGACCTCATCACCTATTTATACTAGTCTTAAGCTAGTTCTAGAGAAATCTTTATCTAGAGATTTCCTTACATAATATCTTGGATATTTCTAGGCTGATTTTTATGGGTTATTCTAGAGAATTCCATGGCCTAGAATGACCTAGATGATCCTTGCATCATCCTTGAAAGTTCCAGCAATCCTCCAGCCCATTCTAGCCCCTTCAAAGCTGATCTAGAATGTTCCGATGGTGTCGAGAAGTTCTAGCAACTTGTAGGCCGTTCCGGAAACTTCCGGGCAGCCCTAGACACCTCTTTAGTGTTCCGGAATCTTCCGGAACTCGCGAAAAAAGTTTTGTATTTAGGCGATTGTGACATTAAGCCCACATATGGATATCTTTTAACATTGGAGATTTTTTTTCTATATTTATATTTAGTAATTAAATAATACTGTACCCAACTAGTGTTTGATTGGTATTTTATTTATTTTCCTTGGTTGTGATGAAGGTACCCTGTTAATTGTTTTTTTGGTTTGTATAGGAACTTTTTGAATAAGATTTTGGTTTCATATGGTTGTAAAAGAATCGAACAAACAGTAACAACACTTTCAATTAACGGTTAAAGTTCACTTACCCCAAATAAAAATCAGTTTTGACAGGTCAAAATCTATCGCAACACGTAGACTAAAACCGCGTGAGGTCAAAATCCTCTTTCAATTCACACTGACAGACAGACAGACAGACAGACAGGTCCAACTCCTCTCTTTCGTCCGTCAACACCAAATCATTGGGTTGGGTTGGGTTGGGAGCAACATTCAACATGCATTCCAAATTCAACTTCATCCTCTACTTGTTTGCTGCTGCTGCTGCTGCACTATTTCAAGGATGTTATTCAGCCAACAACAAATCACCTCCATCCTCATCCTCCGTCGTTTTTCAAGTCACCGGAAAATGTTTATCCCAGAGGGTATTATTCTCTTTCTCTCTCTCTATTCATCTTCCTCTAATCCCTTTTCACTTCAATCTGTTTCTGCTAAATTCATTACAAGCCTTATGTTTTCTTCTTCTGTTACTGTCTGTTATTGTGAATTTGTTAGGGTTTGGTTCAGGATTTTACTCGAGGACCTTTTTTTTTCTGTATAACTTTTAGATCAAGTAAGTAGGCCCATTAATAATATATGTTTTGTGTGTCCATACCCAGAGCCGAGGGTCAGAGGCAAGGCCTGTCTACATCCCACCCTCCCCAGACCCTATAAGTAGCTATGCTATTTGTGGGACTTACTGGGTATGGTTGTTGTTGTTGTTGTTGTATGTGGGTAGTATACCACTTTTATGCACGTGAGAAAAAGCCAATTTTAGGTATTCTGTAGGTGAGTGGGAGTCCTTTGTAATTACAGATGGATTATGTGGATACCTGAATTGCCTTTATATGTAAGAATGCTACAAAAATGATCAAATCTGGGTTTATAACTTCATATAATTTCTACTCGATCTTCAAAAGCGATCGAGGAATTCCTCTTAGCTTGCAAAATTACTGCCATAAAGTAATATGACATAAACGTTTGTCAATATGGGCGTTTAGTATCAACTTAAATATATTTTTTTTAATTTTGAAAATATAGATATTCTTCAAACTTCCCTATGCGAAGAGGAGCCTAGTTTGTTCTTGGGGGGGGGGGGGGGGGGGGGGTTACGCGTCCTAAAAGAGTGAAAAGATAATATTTTGGAACATCACACGTGGCCATGAAGGCATAATGGGTGCTTGCCAAAGCTCTCATCCCCTAAATAAGCTTTTCAGGAGCATGGTTTAATATTGGAATGTCATTTTGGAACTATGGTTTTTAGTACAGCTTGTAGAATGTGCTAAAGGGATGAATTTCACTTGTGTGTGCAGGTACTATCATGTGACGGTGAACATAGGGAATCCACCGAAACCTTATTGGCTGGATATTGACACTGGCAGTGATCTCACTTGGCTTCAATGTGATGTACCATGTGTCAAATGCCTCCCGGTAATTCTATGTTTTAATTAGTATTAAGTTGATTCGTTTGTTTTTAATGACTAACTTAACTCAAATAAAAGAATTCATTAATTTGGGTAAGACCCATCAATATCTGAAGTAAGTGCTCACATAGTGATGGCCAACTAGCCAAATAGACAAAATAAAGAGCAAAGATAAGTCATATAGTATATACATAATAAGCCGCTTAAACCATAAAGTTTGTTTTATTGATTTGTATAAAAACCATAAATATTATTATTCAAAGTATTCAGATGGCGCGCATACGTTTAACATTGAAAACAGCAATTAAACTTTTTTTTAAATATTGTAGGCACCTCACAGGCCTTATAAGCCTAACAAAGACCTTGTGGCATGCGCGGACCCACTGTGTGCATCTGTTCATTGGCCAGAAACACTTGATTGCAAGTCTTCGAAGGATCAATGTGACTATGAAGTTCAGTATGCTGACCATGGATCATCTCTTGGTCTAATGGTCAAAGACTGGTTTCCTCTACAATACATCAATGGAAGTGTAGCCAAACCTCATCTTGCATTCGGGTCAGCCTCTTTTTTATGTAGTTTATTTATTAATTATTAATGCGTAAGTCATAATATCATCTTAGTTTCATACATTCAGATGTGGTTACAATCAAGAAGTTCACTCCTCAATGGACCCACCCTACACTGACGGAGTTCTTGGTCTAGGGTTAGGCAAATCAAGCATCTTAAGCCAATTAAACGAACTCGGTATAACAAGAAACGTAGTGGGTCATTGTCTCGGTGCACAAGGAGATGGATTTCTGTTTTTCGGAAATGAACTTGTTCCTTCTTCAGGGGTAATCTGGACACCCATGTCAACAACCGAAATCGAGTGAGTTTTTTTAGTTAGCATTCATTTTTTTTAGTAAATTATAACTTATAATACCATAACTTATCACAAACTTTTTCAGTAAACACTACTCTTTGGGAACTGCTGAGTTGTACGTTGGCGGAAAAGCAAGTGGAATAAAAGATCTTCCCATAGTGTTTGATAGTGGAAGTACGTACACCTACTTTAGTGCAGAAGCTTATAAAGCTCTAGTTTCCATGGTGAGTCAAAGAATTGTTGTCCTTTTAGTAATCGTATCTGGCACCTTGAGCTTCTTTTAACCGTATGATCGAAACCCATGGACTGCAGCTTATGAATGACATTAAAGGAAAGCAGCTAAAAACTGCAAATGATGATAAAAGTCTCCCACTATGCTGGAAAGGATCAAAACCTTTCAAGTCCGTTCAAGATGTCAAAAACATATTTAAGCCGATAATGTTGAGCTTTGCAAAGTCAAAGTATGTTCGGTTTCAGATGGACCCCGAAGCATATCTCATCATCAGTGTAAGAAGTCAATTGAAACCTAAAATACAATTTACCCTTTCCACAATATTGTTTAACATTTGCGTACATTGGTGCAGGAACGTGGAAATGCATGTCTTGGGATCTTGAATGGTTCGGAAGTTGGCCTCGAAAATATTAATCTGATTGGAGGTAGAAAGCTTAAACACAAACTTAGTCAAATTATCATTTTTTAATTCTTGATGTATGTATGCAGATTATAAAGCTGCTATTTTTATTTGCTATTTGCTATTTGCAGACATATCGTTCCATGACAAAATCATCATCTACGACAATGAGAAGCAGCAGATCGGTTGGGCTCCTGCAAATTGCAAGAAACTCCCAAAGTCCTGAGGCTCTCTCTTATTACTCTTTAATTTGAAATATATACATACATTCGTATATTTATATGTATAAAGTTTTTTGTTACAACAAGAAGTTTTTCTTGTTTATTAACAGCATAGATGATGATGGCGATCCAGATCATGGAGGGCTTTGCAAGCCCTATGGTTCAAACCTTGACCGTTTACAAGCCTATTGTGCTGCTTAGTAACTTGAGAAAAGGTTGATAAATAAAGAGCTTCCAGACTCATATAAAAAAGGCAACAAACAATTACTATATATTGCCGGTAAATACATATGTTCAGTTGTTAGTTACAAGTTGTAAGGCATTTTACATAATGGAAATTTTGAAGTAATGTCCAATAGGCAATATCATCACCCTGCCATGATGGAAATTGATGTGTGTTTTTTAATGCTCCCCCCATTAGACCACCCGTAGTGGGGTTTTTTGGCGTTTTTCCCAAAAAAACGCCCAACAACGCCGCCTGACCTCCCCGGGGGGCCATTTTTTTTGAAAAAAAAATGGAGGAGCGTGCTTTTTTAAACGCCTTCTTTTTGTTTGGGCAATAGCATTTTTTTGATGGTTTTTTTAATTTAATTCTATTACACCCCTTTTAACATAATCCCTCACAATGCCCACATCCACATTACACCCCTTTTAACATAATGTCCCACAATGCCCACATGTTGACTGGACCATCACATGACGCAAAATGCCCAAGGGTCTTCCCCCTTCCGCTACACATGGTCTTATGAGAATGAAAATGACTAAATGAGTACCTTTTAGTTCCTTGCACCTTTCTTTTTCTTTATCATACAATAGTGTCTTAAATCATTGACTGTCTCATCATCTTTCTCAGAAATTGAACATTTCTACCATTATGTCAACCAATAGCTGCTGTTGCTTAACCGGTTTAGAGGCTGTTTGTTTACCTCTTAATGCGACTCTTAATGGTGTTCTTCCCCCTTCCGCTACACATGGTTTTATGAGAATGAAAATGACTAAATGAGTACCTTTTAGTTCCTTGCACCTTTCTTTTTCTTTATCATACAATAGTGTCTTAAATCATTGACTGTCTCATCATCGTCCTCAGAAATTGAACATTTCTATCTTTATGTCAACCAATAGTTGCTATAGAGGTTGCTTAACCGGTTTAGGGGCTGTTTGTTTACCTCTTAATGCGACTCTTAATGGTTCAGACCTCTTACTGGTTCAGCACTTAATGGTTCAGACTGTTTGTTTCGTGAGCAGATATCTGAATGGTTCAGACATTTGCCTCTGAATGGTTAAGACATCTAATCTGAATTAGTCAGACATTTGTCCTGAAGGGTTAAACATTATACTGGCTCTTAATGGTTCAGACATCTTACTGGTTTAGCACTTAACCATTCAGAAGTTGTCAAACAACCCCTTAGATTTCATTAGTTGAAAGTCTCGTGCTATTTACACTATTTAAACCCCATGTCATCAGTTTTATGAATATTTTCTTTTGTTCATTCATAGCAGGAAATCAGAATTTCATATAATAATTTTGTTTAATTAATAGCTCAATCAGAGCCAATGTTACAGAAGCATCACCAATGCAAAATACATTTCTTTGTGAGGGGTGTTAATTTACATACCGGTCCGTGTTTTGGGGTAGTTTCCTTAGGTTTAAGTCTTGGAATGTAGTATGAGATTTGACTGGGGTGCTATACGTGTCGTCTTTGCGGGTTGGAAGGTCCAACCCGATTCCAACCCAGAAATTTTACATGAACCCTAATACGGCCCAAACTTGAGAGCCGTATCGGACATATGAACCGGGACACAACATGAATATTCTTGGGTTGACCAGAACATGACCCGTTTAACCCAATTTTTTTATATATTCGCATATTAGTATTTTAAAATTAAAATTTTACAAAAAAAATACAAATGTAAAATGGTAGGAACGGGGTACAAACCAATTTTTTTTTTTTTTTTTTTTTTTTTTGTAAAATGAGGAACCGGGTAAGAACCTACGAGTTTTTTGAACCCCGAACCGGTTCTTCAATAAAGTGGGTGGGAACTGGAACCGGTTCCTGGTCAACCGGGTCGGGTTTGGAACCGGTTGTTATGCCCATCTCTAGCTGGAGTTTCTCACAAGAACTTCAGGTGGGGGATTGTTGGGTTTGTGAAGTTTTTGGTTATTGGGCTTGTTTAATTGATGAGTAGAAGATTTGAATGGAGGGCGCAATTTGGCCGGTTTAGTTTTTTTGTTCACCAAGATGGACGACCTAATTGTTCTCCGTATATACCTAATCATGTACTGTAATTTTTGGTGTGTCTCATAGCTTAGAGCTTAATGAACTAACCTAATTGCAGCCCATGGACGCAGGTCCCACACTGGGACCGAACTAAGTAAACCTCTTGTGTCGTTTATTTTCTGATCTGCGTGTTAATTTGTTTGTGTTCGTTCCGCTGTGCCGCTTAAGACCTAACAAGCAACTAATGGTTCACAATTGTAGAGAGAAAAGATCTACACATATTCAATCAATCTTGTTACGTTTCTACTAAGGGCATATGGGGCACCCATCACAACCATCACACAAAATTTCTATCACACCCGGTCATCGGATACCTCCTGACACCTCAATTTTTCACATTTCACTCATCACACTTGCAACACCCATCACATTTTAAAAATATCTATCACACCCAATCACAATTTAATACCTCATTTCACTCAAAGTCAAACTCACATACAACACACTCATCCACACTCTTCACGACTGTGATAGATATCACGAAAACCTTCATCATACCGTGAAAAAAAAACCACTCGCAATGGTGTTTCACACCATCACTAACGTAATGAGGCATCATCACGGGGTGCCCCCTCCCTCCTAATATTCTTTTGATTCATCATCGTTTTCATCCCATACCGATTTAATAATTGTGGACAAGCTAGCTATTTTTTGTTTATTTATATGCACATGTTACTTATACACGTGTGAAGTCTAGAAGATACTGTTTTTAGTGTTTATTTACATGACATCTTACAAAAAAAAACAAAAAAAAATTAACTAACAATTTAATTTACATATTTAAAAGTACTCTCATATCTAGAAAACCATAGAATTCTATCCTTCACACAATATTATAAAAGAGTTTATTGCTTGGAATCATTTGTTTATCAACACATTTCACAACTCATTACATTACAAAGATATTTTTGAACACAATGAACATTCAAGTTTCCACAAGGGTGTACGCTATCATTATGTCTTTTAATGATGAGATGCAGGGAGAAAGTTTCGACTACTTCATTGAAGCCAAAATGATATGGGTCCTATTTCGACTACTTCATTGAAACCAAAATGATATGGGCCATATTTCAACAATGGGGTGGTAGTCCATTGGTAAAATCAAAGCCTTTAAACATCTTGGAAGAGGGAGGTTTTGGGTTCAAGTCCAATAGACGACATGAAATAAAAGAAATTTGCCGTTCAAAAAAAAATATGAGTCCTATTTCGACTATAGACAAGATAATTGTGAGATATCCATGCCTAATTTTTATGGCAAATCATGGGTGAACAAAATAGTGTTTTCAAACATTAATTTTGTTATTTATTTTCATCCACACTTTTTCTTTAACCCAACGTAAGACTTCTTACTTTTTTATTATAACCTAACGTAAGACTCCTTACTTTTTTGTTATAATTATCTTTGATTTTTTATTCAATCAATATAATATATTTTTTTAATGCAATCAATCTATAATAGTTTTTTTTTTTACCTTTTACCAACTTGTTAATTATAAATAAGAAGTCTTACGCTGTAAAGAATTATTACAAAAAGTAATAAACAAGAGGTGTAACGTTGGGTTAAAAAATGTTGATTAAAATAAGAAATTAAAAATTACTAAATTATTTTTTATTCAATAAGATGAGGAGTGAGACAAAACTAATATTTGAAAACACTATTTTGGTAAATATTTTTCAAACAACACAAATTTGATAAATATTTTTTCCACCAAAACTCATTAAAAAAAACCCTCCAACTTTTATGGTGTTTGTAGTAGATGGAAATTTGTGTGAGATGATTAAAGTTTTATTATGAGATCTAATTGTATGCTATTTGTCTTTAAAACATCAAATCCTCAAGTTTTATTGCATGTGGAGGGGCACAAAATATCAAATGTGTTGTTTTCCATATTCATCCCTTTGTTTTTAACGGTTAACGAATCCTTCAAATGAGCTAGTGGCAAAATTCACCACATCGGGATACACGCGCCTCTGAACCGGGGAAAACCCTCACCTAGGGCCGAAGCCCATAAACACTCGCCCGTATATGCAACATATATGTCCTCCTACCTCTTGCGACGCAGAGACATTGACTGTATTGTTACGCCTCCTAGATATATGTTGTTTTTTCGTAATGAATGTATGTGTTTGGATCCATTTTCTATGGACAAATAAGGGGTTTAACCAAACTTTTAAGGAGATCAGGATTTTTGTTTATAAAAGACACAACTTTTCACTTGGGTCAGTAGTCCTGAATAATGAACATACGCATAATATGCTCACAGAGTCACATATGCAATTTGCACGATATTAGACTTCAATAAATTGTAGGACAAATGCATGCTAAGGGGTCTAAAAGGTTAAAGAAAGACTTAGGAGAGAGAATTAAAGAGTAACAAATGAAACTAGTGACGGGTTGATCCCACCATAAATAATTGGTGTTTGCATGAATAACAAGAGCGGGACCTGGTAAATCCATACTATTAAAGACACACAATCTTAGCCATATATGTAAAGTAGTTGCTCGTGGTTGTCTATCGATCACAATAAGTGACGATAGTAGATTTCTTTTCAACTCTTTCACTTAGTCGGATGTAACATTATCTCCAGAAACAGTCTCCTCAACACATGGTTTACGATCTAAAGAACCGTCAACCCAAGGAGTATCCCTCGATAAGTTAAATAACAAATAAATCCAAGTGATAAAGAAAAAAATGAAAAGATAATGAGTTATTTATATTGTATAGGCTTGAATTCAATCATATGTAAGACTTGTTTTCTAATACTTATTTATAGTATATACTGTGTAAGTTTTGTGTTATTTAGTCTGTGTTTACATGTGTTTTGAAACTACTACGAGCGTGTTGCGAACGGAACTGCTGACAAGAATAAAAAGAAAATGTAGAAAAAAACAGTAAAAGATAACCGAAAGAAAATCAACCAAAAACTTGTATGGTAACGATGTTGTTCGTATGAAACACGTGGTCAGGTATGAGCAAATTGTTCTAGGTACCGGTACCAAATTCGTCGAACCGAAAGATCTTAAGTACCAATTCGGTACCCACTTTTGGCGTTCCTGGTACCGGTTCACAACCGTTTTTTACCTTCATATACCGGTACCGTAACCGGTGTTCTGTATCGGTTGGCACCGAGCTCATCCCTACCCCTGAAACTAAAAAAAGAAAAAATTAAAAGTTGAAGAAAATCAACAAAAAAAGTTGTACGATACCGTTGTTCGTACGGTAACCGTGATCAGGGATGATCAAATGGTACCGGGTAGCAGCCCTAAATTTCCCGAACCAAAAGATTTCCAATATCAATTCGGCACCAACTTTTAGCGTTTTCTGTATTAGTGCCGGTTTTTACCTTCATGTACTGATATCGAACAGGACCGTCCCGGTATTTTCGATACCAGTACTGGTTCGATACCGATTGACACCAAACTTATCCCAACACCTGATATAAAAAAAAGATTAAAATTTAAAAGTAAAGAAAATAACTATTATTATAATATTAAAATAATTAAAGTATTAAAAAAACTATGTATTATTATAATATTAAAATCACTATTCATTAATATATAGTAATATATAGTAATAGGGAACCGCTAAAATGAGAACCACCTCCAGTTGTAAGAACCGCGCGAACCACTTTTTAGCCATTAGATCAAGATGATGGATGGATGAGATTAAAAGTATTTAAAAACAATATTAAGTATTTTTTGTCTTCTTATGTTTTTAATATTATAATCCAAAAGGGTAATTAAGTAAAATTACTTTTTTTGTCTTTTTATATATATTATATTTAATTGTTTTTTTGTTCTATTCTTTAATTACTTTTTATTAAAAAACAGAATTTTATATTAAACAAATATTTTAAATTCAGATTTTAATGATAATTTTTTTTAAACCGTTTTTTACGCCCCGTTTTTTTACGAGCGTTTCTTTACGGAACGTTTTACGCCCTGTTTTTACGATCCGTTTTTTCGCATCGTTTTTTCCACCGGTTTTTTACGCGCCGTTTTTTACGTTTTACGTTAAAAAAAATTTACATAAAAGAGTACGTTTTACATTTCTGCGTTAAAAAGTTTTACGCGCCGGTTTTACGTTAACGTTATTTACGTTTTACCCGCCGATTTTCTACGTTTTACGTGCCGGTTTTTTACGTTAACGTTTTTTTACGTTTTACGCGCCGGTTTTTTACGTTAACGTTTTTTACGTTTTTACGTTTTACGCGCCGGTTTTTTACGTTAACGTTTTTTACGTTTTTACGTTTTACACGCCGGTTTTTTACGTTTTACACGCCGGTTTTTTACGTTAACGTTTTTTTACGTTTTACGCGCCGGTTTTTTACGTTAACGTTTTTTTTACGTTTTACGTGCCGGTTTTTTACGTTTTACGTAAAACTTTTTACGTTTTCCGAAAAAAATTTACGTTTTACGTTAAAAAGTTTACGGTTTGACTTTTTTTTTTTACAAAAACTTTTTTACACAAAAACGAACGCACCCAGAAAATCGTTACTCGGTAGGTGTCTCAGATAGTTTGCTATCATCATCGACGCCTCAAAAAAATATAAAAACCCAACAAACAAAAATAAAAAAGAACGAGTGGATTCTTGAAAAGTTTTGGCTCAGATTTCCCGATAATCAGAGGCTGCAAAGTGGGGTTGCGGGTTCAAAAACCTACCCTCCACCATCTTTGCCACGCCATCGTCCGTTTTTTTTTTTCATCATCACCGCCGATTCAATAAGGCACCAGATTCAACCGATTTAAACATTCAAAAGGAAACATGAACATCATTCAAACCCAGAAGGAAACATGAAGGAACATGAACATCATTCAAACAAAACCCAGCAAAGGGTAACCTGTCCAAACATTCAAAAAATTCACAAAATCACCATCGATCATATTAAAACCCACAGAAGGAACATGAACATCATTCAAACAAAACATAAACATGAACATCATTCAAACAAAACCCAGCAAAAGGAACATGAACATCACTCAACATATCAAAACCCACTTCAACCACTGTTTTTTACAAAACCCACCAAAATAATCAAAACCCACCAAACTTCAAGCAAAAAAAAAACCCAAATTTTTTGAATCAAAGAACCCCCAATCAAAACAGAAACAAAACAAACCTTTGGGCAAATCATCAAGAATCACAAAAAGACCCCAAATTCAAGAACACCAATCGGTTCGTTTTCAGGCGATGGGGCCGACCAACCACCTCGCACAACCGTCTCCCCACAAAACCACCACCGCCTTCCGCCTCTGCACAACTCCCACTAAACCACCGCCTTCCGCCCCTGCTCTTTCTTCTTCATTCTTTCTTAGAAAAACCCAAAACACCCACTGATCCTACATCTGCACACTCCTTCCATCCCGATTTCCCCTACAAACACAGAAAAATGAAGAAAGTGGGAGAGATTGTCGCAGAAGAGAGAGAGAGATTCGTAGTGGGGGTGTGGCGGAGGCTGGTACAACCACCGGCGGTGGCGGTGGCAGTGGCGGTGGAGGCGTCGAGATCGGAAGACATTTGGGGTGGGTTTTAAAAATGGACCGGTAATGGTGAGTGAGAGTCTGCAACTTTTAAATAGAAAAGAGAGGAGAGAGGAGAATCTGCATTAAAGAGAGGAGAGAGGAGAGATGAGAGAGGAGAGAGGATGGATATGACATATGGAGTAAATGACCAAATTACCCTTTTTGTTGGCTGAATGTGATTGGTGGAGAGTGGTTCTCACGGTTCTTACAACTGGGGGTGGTTCTCATTTTAGCGGCTCCCTATAGTAATATAGTAATATATAGTAACTAGTTGTTGACATCCGCGCTTTGCGACGGGGCAAGTTGTTTTTAAATGAAACGTCAATGGAAACGTATACGCAATGTTAAAATGGCATTAAACCGCCACACAATTTCGAAGTATTAGTTGACAATAATATTATAACTAATATTATACCGATAATTTATAATTAATATTATACCAATAATACAATGTAACACCCTTCTAATTTTACTTGAATTTAATAATAGTTCATACCATTTTATACAAAAGATGCCTAATTTACATAGATTTCATAAGTCAAGTTCATAAGTAGGAAAAAAAAACCTTAGTCAACTAATGACTAAGTTAAAAACATTCAAAAGTTGTTTAACAATTGTTTACATTCCATAAACATGGTCTATTAAGAGTTAAAAACATTGCGGATGCTTGTAAATTGTGTTCGGTTCTTCAAAAGCTAGCTCGATCATCTTCCGGTTACTTTCCAACATCACCTAAGATCAAAACCACAACAAATGTTAGTTTTGATAAAGTTAGAATGAATATAAACAAGTTCCATGGGTTAACAAATAAGAAAAAAAAAAAAATTTCCGGAAAGGGGGCGCCGCGTGACGCCAAGGTCCCTCGCGTCACGCCAGGCCCTGATTTTCACAGACTGTTGCTTTGGCTGTTGCTGTACATTCCCAGCTCAAAGTTTATTCAAGTTCCAACTTAAAATGGCCATAACTTATGATTCGTAAGTCCGTTTTTGGTGATTCTTTTTCCTATACGTCTGTAATTTCATTACCAACGTGCCTATTACGATAATCATGCCAAAACTTTAGCTTACGGACACAAAGACTATATGTCGTTATGCATTTATTCAACCCATTTCTACTTGACACAACTCACTACCAATTAGCTAGTAAACTTGTGATACTTTATTCCCAACATCCCGGGCTTATCATCACTCGCATTTCTTTACCAATCTCATGGCTTAATGCTCTTGTGATTTCCAACTCCACCTAAAACACTAAAACAACAATTTACACAATTAATTGACCCGTTTGGCTCATCTTATGGAATTCCCCAATATGATGACTACCAACTGATTCTTTGTCACTCTTAGATTAATAATTTAAGTAACGATCATGGTCGCTACAATCGACGCCATATTATCCTAAAATGAGACTTCGCCAAATTTAACAACAATTCATTTAATGTAACGGGTCAAGTTACATACCTTTAGTGCACGCCCTTCAAACGCAAGTCGCCACCGGCTTGTCCGCTTGAAGCTCCGGTATCCTTTCCTATTGAGTTCAACCAAAACATGTTTATAACTCTTTTCAATTCACAATTCGCATATTTTGCCTTAACATCACAATCATGCGGTTTAACTTAAATTTTCAGATTTAAGCCTTCTTTGAGGCATTTATGTGAACACTTTAATGGCAGAAATTTACACTATATATTATCAAGTTCTCAACTTATCATATATCCTTAATTCTTCATAAATCAACTATTTTACATGAACTTTATCTTCTAAAATCCTGAAATCACTTCATACATGTCAAACATTACTAGAACAACCACTATCATTCTAGTGTTTGTCATTATCTCACAAGACCCATGAATCACCTTCATTGTGTTTATGAAATTTTCAGAATTTTATCATGATTTCACATATTGTTGTCTAGGTTTTTGCTCCTAGACACTTTATCTTTTCTAATCTACCCAAGTAACAAACATGCATCATCAAATTTCAGATTTCCTAAATTCATGAGAATTTCAAGTAGAGAATTCTCATCAAATTTTACATACCTTATAATCCTCTTGCGAAGAGGATCACAATTCTAAGCTCGGATTTCGTTTTGGACCAGATTTGCACCTTCAATTTATGAGATTTTGTTGATGTTAGGGTTTGAGAGTGGGGGTGTCGCCCCCTGCTTGTTCTTGATCGACCAGACCCCCAAATGGGGTGTTTGGTTTTTGTTTTATTAAAATTAGTAACATAAGTTTCAATTTTAACATCATTGGCCCCTCCACTTTTGTTTAACATATAGTTTTAGTTATTTAACCCTATTTCAAGTTATTTCTAGACTTGTAGTTAACTAGGTTATAATTTTCCTAGTTAGTAAATTCTTGTTTATTTATACTTTATAATTCTAATATAAAGTTTTATATTTTCGGGGTGTTACATACAACCTTAGGATAAGGAATTTATTCAAATGATGATTATACAGAGCGGCTCACGGTAAGAGTTAAAAACTGACTAAGGTTCGTAAACACGACAGTCACCCATATTGTTCAAGACTCTCTCGTTTGACTCTATAAAATTAAAAATCACTTTTAGTAAATGTTCTGTAATTTTTTTTTATTTGTAGAAACTAAAATTAACAAAGTGTGGTTAGCATCTTGGCCACCTTAGCAAGCAAAACACAAAACCAAAGCCTGCAATGTGAAATTTGTTCGCACTATTATTCTATTTGCACCCATACACACTTTTCATCTACACAAAGAGAGATATGTATGTGAGAGAGAGTGACAATGGAGGATTCTGGTGGCCACCAACTGCCGCTCATGCGACGGTGGCTCCGGTGTTGCGGCCACTTAACAATGGCGGTCGTAGTGCTCGGGCCTCCGGCAAAGACGGTTGAGGGTGTGCTGCTCATAATCGCCGATATGAGCTGCTATCGAGGAGAGTTCGGTTTTCCGCAACGCGATTAGTGTCGACGGTTGTTTTCTTGCAGTTCAACACATCGGTGATGGCTTTTCTGAGGGTAACACCACAACTCTGACGACGGCGCTAGGGTTCAGCCGTGATCTCAGATGTCGTCAGTGGTAACAAAGGGTGTTCAGATGTAGGGTTTTGAAGGTTGGATGAAAGATGCAAGGATCTTGGTTGAAGCAGGTCTTTGGTGGTCTTTGTTTCTTCCTTGGGCAGAAATCCCATTTCTCTTTGTTGGTTGTGCACTATCATGAAGCTAGGAAGGTTCGGTGGCAAATAAAGAAACTTCGATAATTGACTATTTCACCGACAAGTTGTGAATTAATACATATAAACAATATATAGTAATAATGTATGTGTTTGGATCCATTTTCTAGGGACAAATGAGAGGTTTAACCAAACTTTCAAGGGGATCAGGATTTTTGTTTATAAAATACACAACTTTTCACTTGGGTCAGTCCTGAATAATGAACATAGGCATAATATGCTCACAGAGTCACATATGCAATTTGCACGATATTAGACTTCAATAAATTGTAGGACAAATGCACGCTAAGGGGTCTAAAAGGTTAAAGAAAGACTTAGAAGAGAAAGAATTAAAGAGTAACGAATGAAACTAGTGACGGTTGATCCCACCATAAATAATTGGTGTTTGCATGCATAACAAGAGCGGGACCTGGTAAACCCTACTATTAAAGACACACAATCTTAGCCATACATGTAAAGTATTTGCTCGTGGTTGTCTATCAATAACAATAAGTGACGATGGTAGATTTCTTTTCTACTCTTTCACTTAGTCGGATGTAACATCATCTCCTGAAACAGTCTCCTCAACACATGGTTTACGATCTAAGGAACCGTCGACCCTAGTAGTATCCCTCGATAAGTTAAATAACAAATAAATCCAAGTGATAAAGAAAAAAAATGAAAAGATAATGAGTTATTTATATTGTATAGGCTTGAATTCAATCATATGTAAGACTTGTTTTCTAATACTTATTTATAGTATACTAGTCATTTACCCGCGCGATGCGGCGTGGGTGACGATTTACAATAGGATACTCGTTTACCGTTACTTTATCAGTCGTCTCGTGATATATTGTATAGTACTTAAGTTAGTTTTCTTATTCGTGATATGTTGGCACTTGTTTTTCTGTTAGTTTATCGATTCTTTAGAGATATACTTTTGTAAATTTTTTAGCTGATAGTTTATCGATCTTTCCATCAAATCAAGCATAAGTACACAATGCTTTAACGATAATTCATTAATCGATATCAATACGAAATACAATATGCTGAACATTATAAATTTGCTAACAAAATTACAACGATAAACATTAATCGACAAAAAATAAACATTATAAATTTGTAACAATAATTACAACGATTTGTTTCTTTGTTAATCTCATGATAATGTTTTTTTATAAATTTTCTTTGCTTTGTAGGAGGAAGATGGGTGTTTCTCACCATAGGGCATACAAGACACAGGTTATTGGCGGGAGCCCGCCATATTTAACATATAAAGTTTTTTTATACGTTAAATATGACAGGTTGTCACTAAAATGGGTGTATTTTGCAGTCTATGTTAAAAGTAAAATGGTTCAAAAGGTATTTTTGCAGATTTCACCAAAATGGGTGTACTTGAGAAAGTATAACATCAAAAGGCTGCATATGCATATGAACAACCATTCCATGGACACAATAGATAAACAAAGATTTTAAATATAAAACCTTTTATCTAGATCGATTTATGAACCATTATATATCTCTTAGTTTCTTAAGAGAGTACAATCAAGAAAGTTAAACATAAACTAAATGTCATCTCATGATCAGTACAATAAATTAGGGATGAGCTCGATATCAACCAGTACAGGTACCGAAAATCCCAAAAAATGGGTAGTGGTACCGAAAATACCCGGTACGGTACCGGTTAATTTTAGTTAACGGTTAAGTTTGCTCACCTCTAGACCAAAGTTTCTAGCTACTTGCTAAATTGGTTTATACTAATATTAATATACGATTGCTTTACTGTTAAAAAAATTACAGTCAATGATCTACAACTTTTACTTGGGAAATTAAATGTGTGTAGATGAAAATGAAAATGCTAATGCAATTTTGCATGTAAACAGTAAATGAGAAATTGTGATTTAACCTTTTAACAATGACATAAAAATTTGTAAAATGGTAGTTAAGATAAGTGTTTTGGAAGGTTTCCGAATGATGATTGGATGTTTTTAAACCGAAGGACCCTAGTTAAAGAATATTAACTCGGATTTTTGTGACTGGTCAATGGATCAAGTAACAGATATGTGATTTTTTGAAAAATGTATCCCAGTTTAGGGACTTAACTTAGCAAAAAACACACACACATACACAACATATTGCATTAGTGGGGTCATAAATCAACCTACAAATATATACTTGTTCAATACCAAATACATTACAGAAATTCACATGAAACACATAACACACGAAATGGTAGTAATGCCAAGAAAACACACAAACACACGTGTAAAATCCCACTCATAGCAATGGTAGGATCTAAAAAATGTCAATGCTTACAAACTTCATATATGATATATCTTTGATGCAACTCCATCCACCATGGCTTTCATCCTTTTGTTTATGCTGTCTAATCCAACTATTTGTTCAGGATTCGAGTTACTCCCGGACGAATCATACCGACTTAGGATCCTTGCCAAGCACTACACGAAGGCCGAACAGCTTTTGGTTTGAATTTCAGGAAAGTAGTTAGGGCCTAGCAACCTTGCACATCAAAACGCAGGGTTGGTGTTAGGTTCCCCTAAATCCCAGTTTCGGCTAATGTCATCAACGGCCTCCAATGCCTCACGAAAGAACGAACACATTAACTTACTAACCAGCCACGCGGTCTCCTGCCCCGTCTTTTCTTTCACCTCACAAAACAATTTGTATGCATGCATTCCTGTGTAAGATAAAGGCATAACAAAGAGGTATCTGATCAAACCTGATTCTACCTTCCCAACATTAGTATACTTTATCTCCAAATTGTTAGCATATCGCAATGCTGTCCGTATAGCTATTTGATAACCGCTAAAATGATCTAGTCGGGTTGGGTTGAGCAGCCCTGCAAACACGTTCTTCAATTATATATAGTATAGATATATAGAGAGAGGATCTGGTTCAGATAAGAACTCCTCCAAGTTGCAAGAACCGTGAGAACTCCGGTGGAAATCCTACTTCTCGTGCGATTTTTCAACCAAATTTTGCACAAACGTAGATTAACATCTAAATAAGACATCTGTGAAATAAAACGACGATCTGGCATTTATTCGACATGTAAATTTGTGCAACAAAACGTGTGACGTCACCAGTTTGAGAACGTCACGCTTATGTAAATTTGTTTTACGCTGAAGTAAGATTGAGTATACGGTTTTTTTTAGTTGCATAAAAAAATTCGTTAGTTTAAAAAAAAAAACCATTTTTGCAATGAGTTCTCAAGTTCTCACAACTCGGAGGAGTTCTTATTTTAACCCTTCCCTATATATATAACATAAGAATTGAAAAACATATCGATATACCTCTCTTCCTATGTAACGCTTGATTAACGTTTCACTCCAGGTAAGCTCTTCCTATCATTGTACAAATGGATAATGATAAGTAGATATGATAGATTCATCGAATTTACGAGTCTGACGGCCTTAAAAACATAAGGGGATGTGAAGGGCTTTTGTTTATACCATGAATCTTCTAATGTCCTGCTCATCAACCGCTGCCCAATCAGATAGATTTCAGTCACTCAAAAGTCTCAAACAGAAACAAATAGAAATTAGGAGTAAAATGCCATTTTCGTTCCTGAGGTTTGGGCAGTTTTGCGATTTTCGTCCAAAGGTTTGTTTTCCCGCATCTGGACCCAAAGGTTTGAAATCTTGCCATTTTCATCTGTCTCGTTAACTCCATCCATTTTTCTCCGTTAAGTCAAGGGTATTTTCGTCTTTTTTGTTAGCTTAAAGGGCAATTCGGTCTATTTCACTTTTAATAAAAAGACTGAATACCTTTGAAAAAGACTGAATTGCCCTTTAAGTTAACAAAAAAGACAAAAAGACCCCTGACTTAACGGAGAAACACGGATGGAGTTAACGAACCAGATGAAAATGGCAAGATTTCAAACCTTTTGGATCCAGATGCGGAAAAACAAACCTTTAGACGAAAGTTGCAAAACTGGCCAAACCTGAGGGACGAAAATGACATTTTACTCAGAAATTAATTACATCAATAGTCTAGATGAGTTAATTACTTAAGGTGTGAAATTGCCTTTTTGAAATCATTTTTATTTAATAATCAGAATTAGAGTATGGATTAGTTCTGATTCTTTCAGAAATTACATATAAAATGACCTTAAAATAATCAGTTGATGAGAATTAGTTTTGTTGCAAACACTTCTAAACTGATTAGTCAATAGTCAATACTGTTTTTTATATAATGAGAGGATCAGAATCAGTTTCTCTATAGCCAAATAATATACTTCAAAACACAATAGTCAAATGATTACTTTCAAAAGTCAAAACGAAATGTCAGTCAAATAATTACTTTCAAAAGTCAAAACGAAATGTCAAACACCCCTTAATTGAAATTTAAACTTACTGTTCGGTAGTGAAAGCAAGAGTTATCAGCAACATGCAATCCAGCCCAATCGCGATTATTAACCAACACGTTAATTATCTGAAAGAACCAAGAAAAACCTATTAACACTCACAAACTGCAGTAGAAATAAAGATATATAGTTTGAAACCGAAGAAACACAAGTACTATTTAAAGAAGATACTTAGCACAACATGACATGGTTTTCCAAAATTAAAATAACAGTTAAAAAATTAATAGACCAAGAAGTTTTAAGTTCACACCTGATTTTTGGGCATGTAAGAAACTAACCAACAACGATGATTCCATGCACGGTAGTTCATCGTCATCATCTGACTCGCTATCTTCGTTGGTGATGTCATCATCTTGCGTTTCACAGTTTGTATCATCAACTATAAAGCTAGGTTTTGTAACACCCTACAATGTATTTTCAAGAATGTCAAAAGATCAAAAGAAATCAGTGAGGAAAAACGGAGACAAACCAGGCGCTTTCAGGCTGCAATAGCGGGTAATCATTATGAAGCAACCCAAACATCAAGTAACAGAGAGAGAATGCTGTTTTACCTACCTGCTGACTCATCTCAACAATTCCGCCAGCGTTATCAGCTATCGGACCAAACATATCCATAGTGAGAACATAGGCTGCAGTACTAAGTCTCGACAAGTTGAGCAGCATCAGTGTTTGACGTTACCCCGCCAATGATGACAAGGCCATCCAACTTCAACGCGTTACATGCAGCTAACTCTTTCTCTATGTGAGCATCCCTAACAAAATTGGAATGAAATTCAATTGCTCGTGAAATGCATCACAATTCAAAAGTAAAAGCCTTTTAGTAAATGTTGTTGGGTCATGTAGACTTACATAGAGCTCCGTATACAAGATAATCTGCACGTAAAAGAAGAGTATAAAAAGTAAATTTACAGTATAAGATAAATAATTGACTTATAGTCTAAATGGATAAACTTACTGATACAATAAGGCGACCATATTTCCCAAATGCAGCTTCTCCAATATCCGGATAACTAAGAATACCTTCTTTGCTCTCAAAGCACCATTTCATGAGCGAAGCAGTGTAACAACATATGACGCCAAACACGAATAGAAAACCCAACCCAGCCCACCCTACTTGTGCAATCGTAAAAGGCGTAGAAAGAAGCCCAACTCCCACCATTACATTCACTGCTGTTCAACATTAAAAGTTAATTACATATTAATCATTATTATAATAACAATATGATCTATTTAATGAGCTCACCGTTAAATACAGTATGAGTAACGCTACATCCATGGCTAATGGAAAGCTCTCCAAGTTGTTCATGTAATGAACCCTTTCCTGACCATGATGATATTTTCCTTGAGACTCTTTGTAAATCTTCTTGCTATAATATTTCTCACATTCAGATAGCAATCGAGCCTTTGCGTCATCGTCAAAGTTATTTTCACATCCAATATCATATAGTGACGAATATATAGAAAAAGGATCTCTAAGGAGGCCAAAGTTTGGTGTTGCTATGATTGAATATGAATCAATCAACTGCCTGCAATCAGCAACGTAACATTTTGGTGGTTAAATGTCCATTTTCATCTGTCATTTCACCTCTGTATATCTTGTAATACTAAATAGAATGCTGGACCATAATACTGATTGAAATTACATGTTAATTGGGTAGTATAGATGTACTCCTTACAATTCAACATAATATCAGGTCAGAAACGTTTCACTTTACTTGCATCAACTTCTGACCACAAATAAGCAGATTATGATCAAAATTAGTTTTGCCATACACATAAATCTGGCTAATCTCTGTAACGTAGAAAATAACTTTCAGAATCAAACGTATTCATTATACATTTATCTTAACTTGTATAAATTGTCTCTAATCCTTCATAAGCGATTGCAGCAACAAGAACATATACATTTAGCTAACAAACGCAGATCAATGCAATTATCTCACTTTTTCATACGATGAAAAAAAACATATTTTGATACGTATATAACCATATAGAGATCGCAATATGATAAATTGAGCCAATTTGACCCATGGCAGGCTAATTGCCTTACGTCCAACCCAACCCAACCTGCATTTTTTACTGATAAATACCTGCTTATGTGCAATTTTCGGTCATGTGTTTGTGTCAAAACTTCTTTTTGCAATATAATATAGAAAAACAAAAAAAAAGTTGTTAGGGTCCAACATCATGATCCATATTGATGTGTCCTTCAAAAGGCACACATTTAACCCCACATATCTGCACCATCCACCTTCCAATCCAACCTATATCAAAAACATTTTCTAAAATGTACAATCCAGAATCCACATGGAGAAGGCAACATAGCTACCAAAACTTCCTCCTAAGATACAAAAACAAATGAAATGAAATTATGTTGATATATAAAACAAAACAGATATTGAATCTTATCAAATATTTGGGCCAATGTCATTTAAAAACCAAAATCAGCTCGTTTACAAATCGAGCCAGTGTGGATTTCAAGCAAGCTTCTTCTAACTATTTGAACAGTAGTGTTTCATTTACATGATTCTCTTCCAAATTAAAACATACCTGACAACAAGCCACAACATCAAAATGCTTGGCTAGGATATCAACAAGCTTCCTCTTGCCTTCATCGCCCCACTGGCAACGTAAAACGCCGGAAACCTGACTCAGAGCTCCGATTCGACTCGGTGTGTCACTCGTATGATGTTCTACGGTGACCGGCGGGGATGCAGAACACGAAATTGGATCGATTTTCCGGCATTGACGGTGGTAGTGAAGAGCAATGCGTGGAGGAAGTGTGTTGATATAGGTTCCATCGGCGCCGTTGAAGGCTCTCTGTGGAGCAGTGATAGGGTTTGTGTCTTGCCGGAGAGAGGTTATGTTCGTGACAGTAGCAACAGAGAGGTTATGCGCATGGAGAAAGGCTAGATCTTGAATGAGAAAGGCTAGATATTGAATCGCCTTGGAGAAAAACCCTAGATCCAGATCTGGAATCGCCAGAGAGAGAGAGAGAGGAGCAGGGAAGCGGGGATTTTGAAATGTTTTGAAATGAAGGTGAAACCTAATGCATCCAGTGTTTTTTTAGGAGAAGGGTATAAGTGGAAAGTGATGTTTTTTGATGCTTAAAAGACTTGTACATCATGTTTTAGGGGTGTTTTAAGAAAATTTCAATGAACTTAAGAAGTCCTTTGGATATGTATATTATAGATAGTATAGATAGTATAGATACTGTGCAAGTTTTAGTTCGCTTGTATTCTTGTTTTATGAATATTGTTGCGACTAGTGACAACTTTTTCTGTGTAAACAACTATTTTTACATTTAAATTCCACCTAATTAAGGGAATAACTTCATTTTAGTTATAAGTAGTAATAAAGCCAACACTTTTTAAAAAATAAACTAAAAGATGTTGGGTTGGGCTCACAAGGCAAGTGGGTTAAGAAAACAGGCTCTGGTGGTGGGCCTGGGTATGGATCCAAGATACATCTCTTATGGCCTTTGAGAGTCGCCGGAAATTCCGGATCTCGTCGGAAAACGACTGTTTGAGAGAAATTTTGTAACAGATTTGGCGGTGGCGAGGTCGGTGGCGTGCCGGGATGTGGGACAGCTACAGGTGGAGGGTAGCGTGGCGCGTGCGGCTATCGGCGGTGCGTGTCCGATCTCGATTGGTTGGCTGCACCCTTTTTTTTTCTTTCTTATCTTTCCTTTTCATTAACTTTTTAATTTTTTATTTCTTTTCCTTTTTGTTTACACCTTTATATTTAAAAATTTCACAAAAAAGCATGTGACTTTTTTGTTTTATGGACTTCCATACTTTTTCAAACTCACATACGTACGTATTTATGTTAATTTATTTGCTTAACTTATTTATACTATTAACTAGGTTATCACCCGGGACTGCTTCCCGGGTAGTTTAATTTTATTAGTTAATAACATGTATTTTTACTAAACTGTAAAATATTATTTTATTGAACTTTTACACGACATTGAATAATTGTTAATTGTTAATAGAATAATAAATTAAAAAATGTCTTCATATATGTTAAGAATAACAACTTAAGTAAATACTGTCATTCATAAATGCATACGCGGCCCAATAATTTTATAACATTAAAGGCCCAATTTTCATTACTAATAACATAAGAAACCACGTGAATATAAGACATACTTGACCAAATAGAAAATAAACGAACATCTCAGAAATATAGTATAACATCAATAGAATGAAACAAAGTTTGAAGTCAATGGAAACAAACAAAGTTTAAAAAATCATAAATTTCCAAAAATCTCTTTATAAACGACGTTAGCAAAAATACCGGTACCGAAAATACCTGGTACGGTTTGGTACCGATACGGACCTGTATTTGAATGTAAAAACCGGTACCAAAAACCCAAAATGTCGGTACCGAATCGATACCGAAAATATTTCGGTCCGGGAAATTCGGTACTGGTTCGGAACCGTACCGAGGACCATTTGCCCATCCCTATACAAATCCGTGTAAAAAACATAAGCTTTAGCATGCATGAATATTTTGTAACTAAAAAGATACAATCTTGATACAATATTATATTTGCCCGGTAACGAAACTCGTATAGTTTGTTAAGTATACTTATGTTTGACCGGTAACCCAATAGCCGATACGGATATGATTGAAAAACACACAACCTGGCCAGTTATATGAGAAACATTTGATAATACTATTGATACATGTTTACATAAATCGTTAAAAGCTTAAAACTATTATTGACACTTATTTTTAATAGTAAAAACTTTGGTTACATATATGAACTTAATAAACAAATAAATAGGGCTCATAAGCTGAATTTGTATTTACTATTTCCTCTAACTTCGATCATGGCATCAACTTTTTCATCAGTTCACATATCAATTAATTGTCACTATCTTTTAAAACTTGTACAAACTAAACTTACAAACTAACTAATGGGAATGAGCAAGAGACATCGTATAAGTTCATTAACTATAGAAAGAAACTCTCATTTCAGAGAATAATGAAATCATCAAAAGTCCCTGTACAAGGATGTTACCAAACTGTTTTAAGTCACTTAACTAATAAAACTACCCAAATATGTATTTAGTTTTGTTTATACAAAATCCAGTGAAAAATGAAAAAATAAAAATGTGTTTTTCTATTCCATAAAGTATGAAATCATTGAATCATCAAAATATTAAAGGGCGCTTATAAACAAAATAGGATACATAACTGGGTGGCACGTATATAGTAGTCTAATAGTTTTGGGTAACCTTGATAAAGTATAAAATTATCGAATTGTCAAATTCATAACTAACTCAAACCAATTTAACTCAAACCAATTACAAGCAAAGATCCAAGTAGGTCGATCACTGGGAATTGAATATTTCCATCAGCCGGTATCTGTTAATCTCTCTCGAAGTTCCCCTTCTTCTAGTTCCTCTAAATCATCAATTAGCTGTTCATTTTCAACATGACTAATATTGAACGCAGCTGTGTCCTGATGAGATCTAAAGGATATGTTGCGGTAGCAGCTGTTATTCCTTACATTCCACCGCCTACAAAGTGCAACCATGCATCTGCAGCTGCAGTTCCACTGTTGTTTCCTATACTCGGTATTGACTTTAGCAGCTAAATATCATTATAGATTAACTTAACATGGTCATCAAAAACAGCAGAAACCAATATCAAACAAAAAAAATAATAAACGAAAAGAAATAACCCACTTTTTTGTACTGCTCATACGCGTAGAAATTAACAGCAGTATAAGGAAGACGATGAGCAATAGTAACCATATTCCCTTTCGAAAAGGCTCTAAGACCCTCTTCATTAACAATACGCAACGCCTCGTTCCATATACAAGGCCTGCTCAACAACGCCCCCTCAGCATCCATACCTTGCACCTGCATATTACAAGATCATCCAACATTTTAAAAACACAATAGTTTGTATCAAAACATAACCACCTAAGGCATACACCACTACCACTAATATCAAACTTTAATTCTGTTAGAAAGTATAGATTTGAAACTATAAAGCCACTTAATCACCAAAGTAAACAACACTCTCCAAACGAACACTAAGTGCTAAACGACCTTTTCTTTTCTCCTAACCCGTATCAAGTTAATCTTTATTTTCTTAAAGATGTTATGTAATATGTAATTTTTAATTCATCCAAGATTAATAGCATGATTACTCATTAGCAAATAACAAATTCTATATCTAAATTAATTTATAACATAACTGAGAAACAGGACATTAACGGTGACGGCGTTTATACTTGACTTTTCTGCCCAAATTCCAATTTTGTCTTTTTGTCTTATACTTCCTTTTACTTTTCCCACGGGTCTTCACCACCCATAGCAAGAACCAATTTAGCTCCCCACATAAATACACGTTCTTGAGGGCCACCGGTAATCACTGAACCACCATGGCTGCCACTTTGCGGTAAACTGTTGTTCAAACTGGCAGTCATAAACAAAACCCGAGCTTACCTTCGATGGAGGAGTATGGTGGGCCGTGGGATGGTGGCTGTTAGCGGGTAATATGAGAAGTTCACCGGTGATTTGTTGTTTCGTCTCCGTTTTTGTCATTTTAAAACCCTTGAGAAGTTCAAGGATTTTTTTAAAGCAAACACCATCTGTTTAAGCTGAAAAAGTTGGACATTGTTTCTTCAAATTTGACCCAACAATTCAATTTTTCATGAAAACTCGTATACGCTAGAAAATTAAAAAAACTCAAAATGTGTAACGTTGCCAATAATTCAGCAGAATGTTACACCATCTTTTGCTCGATTCGAAACATCCCCATTGATTAAGCTAAATTGTAATAACAACTAATTCCATTTCCATTTTCAAGAATTGAACATGGATTCATTTATAATATCAAAATTAACAGCAAAATTTTAATAACAAAAAGAAAATAAAAGAAAAAAAGGTGTGAGAAATCAATGATTTTTTAGCAACCAATATCAAGAAATACTTAAAAAAATCATTCTCGGAATAATTGGGTTCATGTATCTGATTTGTAGTCACAAACCCTTCACCCCTTCAGCGACAATCTTAGAATGAAAGATATACATCCAAATCAATTCATAATCAAAATCAAAATCAAGATAAAACATAATCATATCAAGATACTGAAATAATAATAATAATAATAAAGAGAAAAGATAAACCCTAAACTCTGGATCGAAAGCACCCAAGCCCGTAGAAAGATTGAACGTACATGTTGAATTCAAATGAATAATAAAATGGCTATAGATTTTATGGTTTCCAGAGAGAAAAAACCGATTAGGAAGAATAAATAGAACTGAAAGAAGATTTGTTATTCGGAAGATTAAACATACCTGATGCTTGAATCGTTCGAATGCAGAAGCTTTGAACCAAAATGGAAATAGAGAATGGAGATAAAGGAAAATGGAGATGAATGGCTCTTTGGGTTTTGGAAAAGAAATATACATGCGTATAATATAGTTGGGTCATAACAGCACCGCGTCTTAACCCGTATACAAAATCTTTGACCCAAAAGTTTTCCCGCCCAAAGCATTCTGAGCTGCAATATCACGCTGACACGTGTCCCAAATTTTATTCGTTTATTATATACAATAGATATTTCGTTATTTATTTTTTGGGCTCCCACTATTTTCACACATTTTTTCACTCTATTCCTCTCTCTACGTATACGTGTAGTGAAAGATAGAAAGGAGGTCCTATATTTTTATTTCAACTAAAATTATTTATGAATCATCAAAATTGTTTTATCTTTATTATTATTTGTTAGGATCTGAGTATGAATTGTTTGTGAATGTTTAAGATGAATGATGTAAGGAGATAACAAAAATGGAAATAATGCAACGGAATGATAATAAACTTTAAATCATAAACAATGGAAGATTTACTTTCATCATGATACTTTGATAGCAAGATTGTATGAATTACAAACTCTCTCTCGGCCTAAGATCACTCTGATGTGCTCGTACAAAATGTCAAGGTGAAGTGATAATAGAACAGTACATGCACTGTTCTATTTATAGTACAATCTAAACCTCTGAGGAATCTAAGCTGATGTCACCTAAACAATGACATCTAACAACCTCTAACATCTGCTAATACTAAAACACTGTGACATTAAAAACTCTGATATACAGCATCTGTTGATTCATCACCTGTTAAGTCTTATCATCTGTTGAGCCTTAACATACCTTTCTTCATTAGACTTTGTCTTCTTCAAACAGAGGGTGATCAAATCTTTGCCATCAGCAGACTTTAGCTTTAGCAAACTTTTGGTTGTAGCAGATGTTGATGCCTTTGCCATTGCAAGGAGTATGTCTTCAAGCACTCTTATTGATGATCAGATGATTACAGATTATTTTGACTTCTCCTCTTTTGGTGGGGTCCACATGATCCAACATTATTTTTTGTATTTTTAGTTTTTGGGTTTCTACTATATGTGTAAAGATTAAATACAAATATGTTTTAACATACAAAATACCATTAACGTAAAAAGTGGGGATTTTTTTATTTTTTCCCTACTAAAGAATGACGTTTAATTGGAAATTGTAAAAAAAAAGATCGTGATTTTACAATATTAGAGTAATTTTGTAAAGTAATTATAATTATTCTACAAAATGACATAATTACTCTACTAGTGTAAATCACGAAAAAGATCGTGATTTTACAATATTAGAGTAATTTTGTAAAGTAATTATAATTATTCTACAAAATGACATAATTACTCTACTAGTGTAAATCACGTTTTTTTTTATTTTGAGACTAAAATACGTGCTTAATAAGTAGAGAAAAAAATGTAAAAAAAATCCTACCACTTCTTACGTTAAAGATATTTTGTATGTTAAAACTCATTTGTATAATAATTTAACATTTTACTGTATTACATAATAATTTAACCTTTTAGTGTATTACAAAACATTCAACATTATAATAATTTAACCTTTTACTGTATTACATAATAATTTAACCTTTTACTATGTTACAAAACATTCAACAATATTTACAAAACGTATTGTCCTAATTGAGGGGTCTCCAGGTTGTTAAAAAAATTATAAGTTAAACCTCATTTGGAACATTTATTTTGTGCTTCTCTTGGCTCGATTCGGTAAAATTTCTAACCGAAAGATTATGACATCAATGAATAAAACTTTTTTGGGTCCATCATGATTATACAAGAAGTCTTTTCTAAAGAATTTAAGGCTGTTTGGTGTGGGGCTCGTTTCTGGGGCGTCCAGGTGCGGCAACGGCCGGAACACCACCCCCGGGTCGTCCCTGTCGCAAACGTCCAGCCCAAGACGGGCCAAAATTTGAATTTTATAGCCGTTCAACGGCTACTTTAATAAAAAAATAATTATTTTCTTTATAAATAATAACCATTTAACCTCATTTTCAAACCAAATCAACCCAATCTCTCTTACTTTTTTATACATTCAAATTTTACTAGTTTTAGTCATGTCTTCTTCTTTGTGGTGTTCGTCATCTTCAGGTGAACGCGATCTATTTTTTGCAAACGCCGTAATGCAGGCAGCACATATGATCACTGAGGAAGAAGATGAAGAAACCACGTCACAACCGCGAACTAGGCTAGCCGTATAAATTTTAGTTTTTTTTTATTTAATGTAAGCATTAATTAATATTAATTTTAGAGTTTAAATTAATTTTAATTTTATATATAGCATATTACTTGCAAAAATAAAAATAAAAACCTAAAAAAAAAAAATAAAGGGAGGAGGTCCATCCTCCACACCCCCGTTGCTTCATTCTTTAAGGGTCATCCTTCACGTGTGACGTGTAGGACCATTCTTTGAGGACGAAACTCCATACCTTGTAGCCTAATAGTATACAAAGTGAATCAGAAGTGTAAGTGATATGTACATCAACTTTGTACTTTAATACTCGTCATACAAAACTATCTTATAACGGAAGGAGACAGAGAGAGTTATGGTTCATAAAGAATCATGATGGGTGATTGGTGCATCCTGAAAACTCGATTTGGATTTATATGCAATATTACAAATTTAATTTCTCTAATATGATTGTGATATAAATACATCTATTATTTTGTCTTTTGTAATATGGACGGTTATTTACTTGCTTAGAACTATTTATCATTATTATTATTGTGCTAGGCTAGATATTTTTGTTAGGGCCGAAAATAGGTAACCTATAAGACATTTTTTTAAAAATAATTAAAATTAGAAGGTTATGATCCTTTTTTCTTTCTTGTTACATAAAATATATAAATGTGTTATAGACATTTGATATAAAGTAGATAAATGAATCACATTCATGTTCAGAACGTGTATTGTTCGCGTCGTCAGAGACATGTTAATTCACAAAGACACGATTTGTCAACCCTAATTTTCGTAAGTTTTACGAAGTCCCAATAAAATAAAATAAAAACATAATTAGTTTGTTTTATAAGTTTTTGATAAAAATGTTCTAGAAAGTATTACTATTACCAAATATAAAAAACTTTCATTGTTATTTTTATAATTATATTAGTAAACACGGATGTATTTAACTTTGTATTTGAAATATTATCTTGCTTTATGAAGTTTTAGATTATTTAATTAAAAAAATAATTATCTATAATTAAGTAAGAGAACAAGACAGAAAAACTAAAAAATATACTTTTTCAATAAATGACACGTCTTCGTAAATTATTTTAATTTCATCCAAAATAATAGGTGGATTCGATGTTATCACCTTACAGATGTTGTATGATAATCTATCATGTTAGTTTGCTATATAGAAAATTGCCTCCATGTAAAAGTTTTAACAGGTGTATTAGGGAGGACGGTATGGCTTCAGTGACCCCATTCGGGGATGACTTTCACCGATCGGTAAACCACACCGAGTAGATTGATTGAGTGGAATTTGACCGTTATAACTAGCCGTTATAAAAAAAAATACAACTTTTCCTTATAAAAACAATACCATTCAACATCATTTTTCACCATTTTTTCTCTATCCAATTCTATTTTCTAAAAAAAAATTCACTTTTTCTATTTTTCTAATGGATGATATACCACCGCTATTCATTCCATTTGATATTAGTGAAGACGATGATTCTTACTCGAGCGATAGTAGTTTAATTTTTTTTCAAAATCTTATTAACGAAGCCGCTGAACTGGAAGACACGGGCACTTCTAGAAAAAGGAAATATGTCCGTCGAGATCGAGTGAAATGTCACGAAAACCTTATGAGAGATTATTTTGTCGAGGAGCCCGTATTCAACGAAGAGGGTTTTCGTCATAGGTTTCGTATGTCGAAAAGGTTGTTTTTAAAAATTCTGAGTGACGTGCAAGCGAATAACTCGTGGTTTCAAGACATCGTGGATGCGAGTTTGAAGAAGAGTTTTACACCAATGCAAAAAGTTACGTCGGCGATTAAGCAACTAGCAACCGGTAACGCTCCAGACGAGTACGACGAGTATTTAAATATGTCCGAAAGGACTTCCCGAGAAAGTCTAGAAAATTTTTGCGAAACGGTATGTAATTTATACGCTTCCGAGTTTTTACGTAGACCTACTAGCCACGACGTTGCGCTCTTGTACCAAGCTCATGAGGAGAAACATCACCTTCCTGGGATGTTGGGTAGTCTTGATTGTACACATTTTGTTTAGAGAATGTATCCAATGGAGTTGCGGGGTCAATATATGAGGGGGGATCACAGTCACCCGACAGTTATGCTCGAAGCGGTGACCTCTCAGGATTTGTGGATTTGGCATGCTTTTTGTGGTCCACCAGGTTCACTAAACGACATCAACGTGCTCCGACAATCTCCGTTATTTCTTACTGAACGAAATGGAACTGCACCAAAATGCCCATTTTACGTGAACAACCACTTGTACAAGCGTGGATACTATCTAACCGATGGAATCTACCCTACTTGGTCCGTGTTTGTGAAATCATTTCCGTATCCTCACATTGTGACAGAAAAGAAGTTCAAGAGGCAACACGAGGCGGCAAGAAAAGACGTGGAGCGGGCTTTTGGTGTTTTAAAGGCAAAATGGCGTATACTTCATCGACCGATGCGTGCTATGAGTGTTAAAAAATTAGGAGTGTCATACATGCGTGCATTATTATGCATACTACGATTCTAAAAGACGACGGAAACGCGATTGCACAGGTACATATTTGGGATCCTCCAGTCGAGCCCGTTTTCGAAGACACTGTTTATAACGAGCTCATTAATGAAGATACGCATTATAGACTAAAATATGATCTTGTGGAGCATCTTGGAGAACAAGATTTACCTCACCTTTTGGCGGATTCCGACGACGAATAGTTAAATTAGGTTTTTTTAAAATTTATTTTTATATTTTAATGTCATGTTATTTATTTTAATTTTATGTAAATTTTTTTAATTAAAAGCACCTTTATTTACATTAAAATATGTTTTTTTATTTATGAATAATTTCTAGAAATAAAAAAATATATAACTCAAACACCCTAGAGTGATTGAACTATACCTATTGACTGAGTGTAAAATTGGGAGTAGAATGGGGAGTTGACATGACATGCAATTATTGGGTAGAGAATGACTCAATCACCCTAGAGTGATTGAACCATACCCTCCACCCTTATATGTACTTGAATAAATTAAAAAAAGAGTTAATTACATAGTTAGTCCCTGTGGTTTGCACAAAGTAACATACTTAGGTACTAATAGTTTAAAATCACATTCTAGGGTATTAACTTTTCATTTTGTAACGTTTAGAGGTATTAACGTTATTTGTAGGTTTAAAATCACATTCTATTTGTACCTAAGTATGTTATTTTGTGCAAACCACGTGGAATAACTATGTTAAAACCCTAGAAGTTAATGACTCCAAATGTTACAAAATAAAAAGTTAATACCCTAGAAAGTGATTTTAAACTATTAGTACCCAAGTATGTTATTTTGTGCAAACCACATGGACTAACTATGTAATTAACTCTTAAAAAACGTTTATTATGTTTACACCAGATTGAAAAATATATCTTTTACTTTCAAAAACGACAAAAAAAAAATTTACTTTATATTTTCAAACCCTTGCACGATATGTTCTTTTGTCTGAATCTAGTAGATGGAACCTACTAAACACGTGTCTTCCAGACTTGTTTTAATATTGGAGACACAAAATTGCTTAAAATGCTTAAAGCCAAAACCCAAATGGAAAACATCAAACCATCTTTACAAATTGCAAAGGTAGATCTTTCCATTTTGATATAAACTCTTATTTTCTACATACAAGCCGAATACACCTTTCTTGAGCTTCAAAATGTGATCTATGTGTGTGAAAATGGGTTTGGAAGGACGAAAATGACTATACATAATGTTTATGAAACAACAAAATGGAGGATCCAGGTTATACATAGTCTATGGATCGACCATAGATCTACCAACGGGTTATTTTTGTTTTTGTGTTGTGCTTATAATTTTTATTTTTGTTTTTGTTTTGTGCTTATATATATAAGCCCTCCCTAACCATTTTCTTCAACCTTTTTATCCTAACACTTTCAAATGCATATATAATTCATATATCTCCAATGCTCTTGATATTACAACATCATTTAAAGAGAGATTCAAGATCAAAGATCAAACAACAAAAAAATTGAGATTAGTGAAACAAAGAAGGTGATCGCTACTTTTGTTTAGTGAAACGCTTATTTATTGGTGATCTTTTTCATTCAAGAGAAACGTTTAATGGAGAACTCTCGATTGGAGAATCAAGAAGAGGACGTTGATGGTTAACATCCACTTAAACCTCTATAAAATAGGTTTTGTCAGTCTTACCCTTACACTCTTTACATTTCTTGCACTATATCGTTGTTGGGGGTATGAAATAAGAGTTAATCCTTCCAAGTTAGCTTTTAATCAAAGAAAATTTTAAGAAAACCTATTTACCTCCTAGTTTTCTACATTACCATTAACAAATCAATTTGTAGTTGAAAGCCAAACTTTGATATCGTGAACACATACAAAGTTGAAAATGAAACTACTCTAGTTCTTTGATGGTGTAACTTCTTTGGAAACAACGAACGCATTTGAAGAATAAGTTGTTTTGGTTGTTAGATGGGTTTCCATTCCTTTAGTTTCTAATTCAAAAACATTATTAGGATTTAGGACCAAACGCTTCTAATATCAATCAACTTAGGTTTGTGAGGTAATTCTTTAACTTAAGTTTAAACTATTGTCATAACTAAATTGCAACAAAGATAATGCTAAGTTATTTACAAGAAATAATTATTTTGCGTATTGAATGCTATCATGATGCAATTGTGACGTCATAGCTCTTGAGTGATGTCAAAGTGGATATGTTGTAACTCGTGTTAGTTAAAATAGGAATAGAAGAGTACTACATAACCATCACTAGTGCTCTAGTGGTGGCCACGGGTATTTAAGTTCCATTTATGGTGGGCCCGGGTGAGTTTTCCCCTCAAGGTCTCAAGTTCGAGTCTTGGTGATAGGGGTTTCTCATTGAGGGGTTTAAATTGGGGATCTATTGTGCGAGGGGACTCTCTAGCGCGGACCCGGTTAAGACAACGTATACTAGATCTCCCGACATTCGCGAATAATTCACACCTTAAAAAAAAAAAGAGTACTACATACTAATGTTTCTTTATGAGTTAACAATTGCATGTGACATAATTTATTCCATTCCATGTGTTTAGTACGAAGGGTCGAGAATGCTACAAAATTACGTATTATCCTTTATAGATTTTTTATAAGTCGTCATTAACTTGTGAGAAATATGCATTAACTTATTGTATCATAAGACTTTAAGATGGTTTGTCTTACATTGTTCAAGTTATAATAATTAGTTCATAAGACTTTAAGATAGTTTGCCTTAGTTTAAGTAAACATCTATTTCATCATGCATTAAGTCTCAATATATACATTATGAGATTTATGCTTTAGTTTGATGATGATAAAATATAACATTTGATACATATGTTACATATAATAGTTCATATGTTCATATTCTACATTACGCCCTGCTTGCGGTATACGCATATAATGTATATATGTGTGGGCGCTCGGGGGGCAAAAGTGAAAGTGCACTAATTTTAACGTTATTTTACTAATTTCGTGAAAATAATACTAAAAGAGGGGGATGGTTAATCAGCATCATGTGGTGGCGTTGATAGCCGAAAGACAAGGGAGTACGTGCACTAATTGGCCTTTGTCTTAATTGTCGAGTGTTATGTGCCTTATGTCCAATGCTTGATACAAGACTACCATCGAGCCGGAGGTCTCACTAGAAGCAGCCTCTTTATTCCTACGGGGTAGAGGTAAGACTTTCTACATCTTACCCTCCTTAGCTTTGCTATTGGTGGGATTTACTGAGTATGATAATGATGATGATGATGTTCATATTCTACATTCCTATAAATTATTATTAAGAATTTCAAAAAGATCAAACAAGTAACAACATGAACTATTCGATGCAAGGCACATGATTGTAAGGTGATATGAACAAAAATGCATGTGTTTTTATTATCAAATTAAACTCACTTTTTATTAGTTTTGTTAAAAATATATTTGAAATAGACTTAATCCGGTTTATTTTTAATGTTCTGGATAAAACGAACCAAAATCGAACAAAGGAAGCAAAACTGGGTGAAAATCAGAAGAAACGCTGAAAAATGATTCAAAACTCCCCTGTGCCCCTCAGGCACACCCCGTGTCTCAAGTTCGAAGACAACAACACCTTCTGAAGAGCACATTTGAAGTCCAGATTGAAGAGGCCGAGGCACGCCCCATGTCCTGACCACTAAAGAAAAAAACCAGACTCTAGAAGTTCTTGAAAATATGTTGGGGCTCACAAAGTTGACCATGGTTGTTCCCTAAAGGCACGACTCGTGCCTGCCCCCCAGCAACCTATAAATAGAGCTTCAAGGCCACCATTTTCAGTTGCTCAATTCTTTCCTCTTCTCCATAACACGTTTCTATTATACTCACTGTCTTTAATCATTGTAATCATTAAGTAAAGCTCAAGAATTATTAGTGTAATCAATCTTTTAATGAATAATATTTTCAAGTTTGATGAAAACTATCCATATGGCCATTCTTGACTAAGGTGGGTTTTGGGGGGAAACATACCTTTGATAGGGAGTTAACTAAAACAAGCTATGGATTAACAATAGGTGTGTGTGTGTGTGTGCTTATGACTTTAAGTAAGATACTTATTAAAAGTGAGTGAAACAGTCATGTCGACGTGAACGCGGGGCATGTAATCTGTGACAACCGGCAAAATAATTGGTAATTCCATACAACTTAATCACTTTTTACATATTTAGTTATGTACATTAGACTTAATTTTTGCATGATTAGGTCTTATAAAGTCTAGCAAACCCAGGACATACATTTCGATTACATATCATATCGTCGTATTCACCGCGCCGCGAAATGAAACAAACTATGTCCAATTACGTTGGTAAACAATGCGAACACACTATTCATGCCAGGAGAGCTCCGATACTGCCTGAAAAGACTAAAACATGATATGAAATCATATCCAAGGAAACACTTATACAAAACCCTAGCATGGGAAACTACTTATAATACTATATACTTTTCGGAAAAATGCTTAAGCACCTAAATTGTCCGATCCGAACTATGAAACAACGAATTCAACAAATACGCAGCAAAATCCAACATTCTTTGGTAATAACAAGACCCATTAATGATGTTAATTATCATAAACAACATCCAAGATATTGAAAATATCTTAATGATACATAAGTATATATTACCATACAAGTTACATAAATTATCTGTTAGCGACCCGATAACGAAACTAGTGCCGATTTGGACATCTAAACATCAAATTAATTAGACTAGTGAACTAGTTAAACATATTTAACACCCTAAACCACCATTAGTACCCTAATCATCCAAGATTTACATAATCACCTAAATATCTTCACTTAGGATTTCATCACATGTCCCATTTATTTAGAAATTCAAACCGCCATACTTCTACACCCCCCCAGTTCGGTCATAAGGGGCCCACAAGCCCCTTATCTAATGGTAGATGATCATGATGATGAGGGAAAACATGGCTTTGATGCATGTCTTGACCAAAAGATTGTATGCAATTTATAAACCTTTTCAAGTCCATGAAACATCCTACATAACCTTACAACTCATACATACTAACACACACCTAAGAAATTGAAACACTCTCTTCTTTCCCCTTATACACCCACGGCTCACTCTCTCTACTCTATCTCACCTTTTCAAACCATAAATCACTAAATACAAGGATCCAAGATGCATTAGAAGATGATCTAAGAAGATTTCAAGTGCTAGGATATTTCAAGGAGGTTGATTCACTTCTCTTGGAGCTTCAACATCTTACCATCTTCATTGTCATCATCTAAGTTCATCCCTAGCCTAAGTTCTAGTAGTAAGCATCATCTAACCTTGTCTAAGCTTCTTGATGTATGTAATTACTAGATGTACAAGTTGATCATCTTGAAGCTCACATTTAAAATATATGAAACCCTAATTAAAACAAGATAAAACTAACTACGGCTCCGGAATAGTTCATCGGAGAACAAGAGCATTGTCGAAATGGAGTGTGAATGGTTGGAGGGGATGTAAAACAAAACTGGTTTACATAAGAAGGGTTTTGTAATTGATACGACTAAGTAAAAAAGAGGTGAAATGACAATATACCCTTTGACCGTTACATAGAAACGTTGAAAGTCAACGGGATTTAGTGGCAGGATCTAACATCGATCTAATTGGGAATAGACAGGGGGTAAGACAGCAAAATTTTGAAAATCAGGGGTAAAAGTGTCACCGCCCCCCAAATCTCAGGGGGTAAAACTGCAGTTAACTCTTTATATTTATACCTCCATTTTATGATTTTATACTTTCATATATTTATACATTCATTCATGTATTTTTAAGGAAAAGTTTTAGCCTGAATTTGGTTTTGGCTATTAGCCGAAATTAAACGAATCAAACAAAAACCGTCAATCTAACCGAGTAAACAAAACCGATTAAACGAAAACTGATTGGTTAATAAAATAGAATAATTGACGACTTCAGTTTCGGTCGAGGATAATAACCGAACCAACTGAACAATGCACACATTAGCCATGTCTGTATTTCCCGTCACATTACACATGCATCCTTTTAGTATAATATATACTCATTATTATATATTGTATAACTATCTATAGAAAATATAGAAAATGTGTTCCTAACATATAAAACGTTCAAGAAAAATGAAGAAACTAATAATAAATTATTCACCATTCGATATAGAATTTACAGTACTTCTAGAAAACGTGTTGTTTCAATAGCTAAGCAAGCAGTAAGGGACCACCAAAGTACCAAAAAAATCAAAGCCCACACTTCCTACTTTTCTAGAGTTTGACATTAAGGTCTTACCCCGCTCTATATCGTATCCACTTAGTTGTTGACTAGAAAACTAAAACCGATTAATATAAACAACTAACTGAAAATCGGCCGTTCAAAATTTTTTTTTTTTAACTGAAAATCGATTGATTAAGATTCTCCAAGCCTTCAATAACCAAATATATCATTTAGTGTTTAGTGCGGCCTTAAAACCCAACTGAACCGAGCAGCCAACGACCTTTAGCGTGAGTATTATTTATGTATAATCTAGGGGTGTGCATGAGTCGTTTTGATCTAAAACCATAACGAGATGTCGGTTAATGGATAACCATAAGCATAATCGATCAGTTATAGTGGTTCAGTTAATCGGTTTTCAAGGTTACGGTGGGTCAGTTATGGACGGTTAACCGTGAATTTGGGTCTATCTAAAAATAGCTCAAAACTCTGAAAGTTTGGGCTTAAAACCTTTTACCATGAAATAAATTGTTATTACGCATTTATATATATGAGTATTAGGGCCGGCCTAGATGTGGGCGAGCCACACCCCTGGCGGAGGCCCGATTTTTTAGGAGCCTAAATTTATTTAAACTTTTTTATGATATGTAAATATATATACTTTTTAAAATGTGAAATTCAAAATGCTCTTTATAAAATTTAATCTTACAAGTTATTGGGCCAAACAATTTTCTTTCTATTCTTATCTAAAATCTTATAACATATTGGGGCCAATTGGTTTTATTTTGATCTATATCCATTATCCAAACATCTATCTAATGTAATTTACTGGATTATCCCTATAAACATTTAACGCCCCGCTTGCGGTATGGGTATATAATGTATATATGTGTGGGCCATCGGGGGACAAAAGTGAAAGTGCACTAATTTTAACGTTATTTTACGAATTTCATGAAAATAACATTAAAAGCTGAGGACGGTTAATCATGCATCATGTGGTGGCGTTGATAGCTGAAAGACAAAAGGGTACATGCACTAATAGGTCTTTGTCTCGATTGCTAAGTGTTGTGTGTCTTATGTCCAAGGCTTGATGTAAAACTACTATCGAGCCGGGGGGTTTCATTGGAAGCAGCCTCTCTATTCCTACGGGATGATGTAAGACTGTCTATATCTTACCCACCTCAGACCCTACCTTTGCTTTACTATTGATGGAATTTACTGAGTATGATGATGATGATGATGATCCCTATAAAATTTAATTTTATAACTTATTATGCCCAAATATTTTTATTTTTTATCCATATCTAGAGCATGTTGGGTCCATTAGTCTTATTTAAATATCCAAATATCTATATAATGTAATTAACTAAAAAGAGTCAACAAAAAAAACTATAGATTGGATATTGATGGTGATAAACTTTATATGGAGTTGAAGTTATCCAACAATTGACAAATTAGAAACTAGTGAATTTAGCAACCCTATTATTTTGCTATAATGTTAATCATCGTTTTAAAAAAAAAGTTTATATAATCCATTAGGCCAAAGTGCCTTTTTTCGGCTTGTCTGATGCACTTAAATCATCAGTGACACTTCTCAGTTCTTGTGAGTATATTGCATACCATTAAAAAATATGTATAATCTTTAATATTAACATCGGATATTCAAACAAAACGATATGATATAATTTATAATTTAAACAAATGATTAACTAAAACGATATGATATAACTTATAATTCAAAAAACGTTCAACTAAAAACATCAAAGTCCAAAATCCAAAAAAGATTTTACTATATGTTGATTCGATTCACTTATGGTGGGTATGGAAACATTGTTAATCATAGCTGGCCCGCTATTTTTGGTTTTTAGAAAAACAATCAACCAGCCCACTGGTTTTTATTTGGTTTGATTTTTTAGTTCAATTTTATCAGTTAATTCGATTATGGATTGATTAATTCAGTTTTTTACACATTTCTAGTAATTTCCTATTCCTATATATATTTGTTAAGAAAATGACATCACGTTACAATTCCAAGAAAAAAAAAAACAATCTATAGTAAATTACTAAATATGTAATATCTTGATTTTAATAACCTTAAGAAAATGACATCATTCCAATTCCAAGAAAAAAAAACAATCTATAGTAAATTACTAAATATGTAATATCTTGATTTTAATAACCTAAAGTTTGATTCTTTTACTCGAATAAGTGAATAATAATCTATATCTATATATAAAAAAAATAAAGATATGACCATCAACTACTTCATATTCCCAAATTTAAGACGACATAAGTATTATCCCACGTGCTAAATTTTCTAGACGACAAATACGTATTGTATTAAACTATTGTACCGCTTTTAAAATCCCCCACATGTGCAATATTCCCCCACTCAACTCCATTTTTCCCCCACCGTCCTCCTCCACAAATGGACCACCGGAAAACCACTTTCACCATCTTCCTTTCCCTCTTTACTCTCGCCGCCGCTACCACCGCCGGCGATCGCGCTCTCTCGTACCTCGAACCAACATGTTCTCAAACCGCTGATGATGCAATTGAAACCTTGAGAAACAGGACACCAGTTGTTTTTCCTCTTCTAAACTTCCAACCGTGGTCCGAATCATGCAGCGTCTGGTCACCGGCTTGCTCCGAAGAGGTTTTGACCGTTGCGAAACGACCGGAGAACCTACGGTGGTTGAAGAGTTTGAGGAGGAGAATTCATGAGCATCCGGAGCTGGCTTTTGAGGAGTTTGAGACGAGTAAGTTGATACGAAACGAGTTGGATAAAATGGAAATTAGTTACCGTTTTCCGTTGGCTGTTACCGGAATCCGAGCCACCATCGGCACCGGTCAACCGCCGTTCGTCGCTATCAGAGCCGATATGGATGCTCTGCCTATTCAGGTTAGCGCGTTTTTTTGAACGACAAACTAACCTGCTCCTAAGAAAAATCAATATACTTTTAATGTCGTCATGAGCGTATTGATTTGACCTCATGAGTGAAGCTATCACCGTCCAATAACATGTTGCCACCTAGCATATACTTGCATGTAGTTAGAGGAAACACACCTTACCACGGGAGGGTCGCGTGTTTGGCTTTTCTTTTTCTACCTTTTATTTTTGTCCAGTAATAGAAATTTGAAGATCCATTTAGGGAAATATATTTTACTGTTTTATGTTGATTATTATTATTTAAAAAAATTAAAATAAAATATATAAGTATTTTTTTTGTTGTTAAATTATATAGGAAGCTGTTGAGTGGGAACATAAAAGCAAAGTGGCCGGTAAAATGCACGCTTGCGGGCACGATGCTCACGTAACGATGCTTATCGGAGCAGCCAAGATCTTAAAATCTCGTGAACATCTTCTTAAGGTATTCTAAAGAAACATTGTCACATACATCATATTCACATAGATCCCTTTTCATTGTTCTTCTCAAAATCTTATTAGTGTACTTGACAATGATTTATTACTTTAATTTAATGATTTTACTTTATTAATTTGTTTAAATGTTTTCACGTGTCATATAACAATATCTAGGAAAAAATAAAAATAAAAATCTCAATCACATGTAAAAAGATATTTAGTTTTATGACCGGCATCAATCTCCTGGTCGTCAACTTTCTAACAGATCTCTAATAGACTGACATCTGTTATCAATCTCGATGACAAGTGGCCGGCATCAACCTCCTGGTCGTCAACTTTCTTTTTTTTTTTTGAAAATTGGTCGTCAACTTTCTGACAGATCTCTAATAGACTGACATCTGTTATCAATCTGGATGACAAGTGGAAAATGAATAATATATTAATATATTTAGGCTAGATAAGATAATACGAGGTTGTCTCTCTTTTTCTTTTTTCATTTAAAAAAAAGGTAAAATATAATCATTTAAGTCATGTGGCTATAAATTGGGTGGTAGAGTTTGGAAGAATTTTGAGTATCCCAGGACCATTAATTTCTTATAGCGCAATTGAAGTAGATAAATTGACTTTAGTGGTGGTCATTTGGTGGTGAATGGAAGGACGATTTCTAAAAAGGTTGTGAAAATGAACCGTGTTGTGCTATGGCACCAAGGTGGGGTTACAATTTTTGTACCATGTGTTTTTAAATCAAATTTATTTAATATATTATATATAAACCCAAATAGTATATAATTAAAATAAAAGTTCTTTCTATTGATATGTCAAGTTAAACCCCTAACCCTAATCTAGAAAAATTTATCTAGACACAATGTAACCTAGAAAATTGAATCCAAGTGTTTTAATAAAGTTGCAGTCATAGAGGGTTCGAACTTATAAATTATATTTAGTTCCATTTTTATGAAGGTTTTTACTAGATGACGTATTTATTTACAACCAAACCCACACATGGCTCGTTTATTAAACAAGTTAGACATATAAACCATTTTATAACGTGAAATCTTTAGACCAAACTTAATAGTCTTGATGTAATGCGATGGTACGAATTGGCGTTTATTGCAGGGGACGGTTGTATTGATCTTTCAACCAGCAGAGGAAGCTGGAAATGGTGCTAAAAGGATGATGGGAGATGGAGCTCTTGATGACGTTGAGGCGATTTTTGCGGCGCATGTATCACACCAGCATCCCACAGGTGTGATCGGGTCAAGGCCCGGCCCTCTTCTTGCAGGCTGTGGGTTCTTTAAAGCCGTTATACAGGGCAGAACGGGAAATCCTGTTTTGGCTGCCTCTGCAGCTGTCATAAGCTTGCAGGGTATCGTGTCCCGAGAAGCAAATCCACTCGACTCACAAGTGGTTTCCGTGACCACGTTTATCGGGGGTGATGATCTTAATGTGATGCCTGATTCGGTCGTCCTAAAAGGAACACTTAGAGCATTTTCGAATACTAGTTTCTACCAGCTTGTTCGACGAATACAAGAGGCAAGTTGTCACTATTATTTTATTCATTAATCGTATAGTATGCACTATGCGGGTCATGTAACATTGTAACGGGTCAAAACAAGTTAAGAGTTGAAACTAATTATATAAACGGGTTGACATTGCCACAGGTAATTATTCAGCAAGCGAGCGTTTTCAAATGCTCAGCAACAGTGGATTTTTTCAAGAACCAGTCGACTATATATCCACCAACGGTTAACGATGAGAAGATGTACGAACATGTGAGAAAGGTCGCGACTGAGCTTGTTGGTCCAACGAGTTTTACGGTGGTACCCCCAATGATGGGTGCTGAGGACTTCTCATTTTACTCAGAGGCAATCCCTGCAGCGTTCTTTTATATTGGGATAATGAACGAGACATTGGGTTCGACTCACACGGGTCATTCCCCATACTTCATGATCGATGAAGACGTGCTTCCTATCGGGGCTGCAACTCATGCTACGATTGCGGAAAGATATCTGAATGAACAAAGGGTTTTTGCTCAATGAATGTAGGGGATGCACTGATCTAATGCTAGTATAGCTGGTTGTGTTTTGGTCTGATCCAAATCCTGGTTCAGATCTTTAGTTTTTCCATTATGCCCTTAATTAATGGATAATGGATGGTTGTATGTAGCAAGTGGTGAATAAAAATAATTGTTTACTTTTTGTTATGAATGATAACTAATGATATTTCCTATTTTTTTTTTCTCACTGAACAAAATTTTTGAATAACTAAAACTTATTGTTATATATTGAGCCAAACCTATAATCATAGTAACCTTTGCAAACAAAAACCAAACCCGTTGTGGGGTTGTAGATGTACTTATGTGTATACATCATAACTGATTAACTGAACTAGTATTTGGGCTCAGAAATTGGAATACCATACTTTGGGTCTATTGGACTTAACCTGATACTGGAGGTTAGAGGTGTACAAATTGGTTTGGCCAACGAACCCGAACCGGTTTGGGCTCACTAGTTCGTGACAAAACTGGTTTGGAGAAGGAACCGGTTCGGTTTGGTTTTGGGCGGTTTGAAACACAAACCTATAGGACCGGTTCGGTTTGATTTTGGTTCGTAAACCAGTTCGCATATATGCATTAAAAAACTACATAAAATTCAACTTTTATTAAGTTTTAGAATTTTGGTTAGATTGACGGTTTTTGGTTTAATTCTGATAATTTCGGTTACTAGCCAAAACCAAACTAGGGATAAAACTTTTGCTTAGAAATACATGAAATTGATGTATAAATACAATGTATAAGTACATGAAATGGAAGTGTAAATACATAAAATGGAGGTATAAAATAACAAATATATGAACTGAAGGTATAAAAGCAAGAAATACATGCAAATACGAAAGGTTCGGTTAATTTTGGTTAAACGAGCTGAGGGTACAAAAAAACACTGATAACCGGTTTTGGTTAACTCGGTTTTCGGTTAATGATAAGTTTTTGGCTGATTTCGGCTCGCTTTCGTCTGTTTACGATTTAGTTTCAGTTAACGATTCAGTTATTGTTCACCCCTAGACACTGTTAATCACGTAACATTTTTTTTTTTAAATTTAAAAAACTATAGCTATACTATACTCAAATTAAAGAGAATAAAATGATTGTTTTTATGGTGTAATTTTTTTAAATATTGGCGTACAAAAAAGTTATGGATGTTTAAAATTCATGAGCTAGTTAGTTTTTTATAAGAGGGATAAAATGTAACTACTAACTAACTATCCATAATTTGGATAAAATTGAGGGGATTTAGTGTAATAAGATGAGGGGATTAAAATGTAATTAGTGTTTAAAAGACCGATTCACCCTCATTTTAGGGTTGTACCTTATGCATTAAGGAAAAAAGTTCTTAACTTTTGAGTATCTTAAATGTCATTCCTGTCACACCTCGACCCGCAGCAGAATAGATGACCAGGGCATTATTGATTGCTCACAACTTATGACAAGATGTTTAAAATTTGAAATATTATTAGTAATCACATTTAATCCATGTCACAATACAATTAATCAAATAATCCTTCACAATCAAACAAATCATAGCATAATCAAATAATCATCAACATCTTCAAACCTGTTTACCTGTATCATGTGTAAAAATAGTTTTGAGTCAACATAAGTTGGTGAGTAAATCTTGTTATTTTAAATAAAATTGTTTTTGTTTATTTGTTTTAGAAAATGTTAACAAGCGAACCCAATTGTAATTTAATGATAACGATAAATGTTAATAATAAATAAACAACTCATAACCAATCAACCAACACGACAATGTAAATGTAACAATTGTCAGAATATGACGATACTGTAAACATGAGACTTAAGCCCACCAACGAGTGAATCTAAATGATGTGGTGATACTAGGCTACAACCCATGGCCGTGGGGAACCTAGTCAGCCTGGTGGATCCATGTGAATAATGATTAGCGACAATGGTTAGTGACTCAAACAATGAACAAACAACAACTATTACATAATCAATCATTGAACTTTGCATGTATTGATAGCTGAAATAATTGAATTAAATGAATAATACGTAAATGACACGTAATACATCCCAAAACATTTAAATGAGAAAAAAGGGAATTAGAAAAGATCTATTCACGGGTTGCGTCTTGGTAATTCCTCGAAATAAGCGCACGAATGAAAAGAGAAATCCACACGATAAGAACTACCCAAAAATAATTAAATACGAAGCACTAAATATACAATACACAACGTAACTAATTACATTGATTAATTATTTATTTTAATTATTATTCGTGAGGTACGTCTTGTGTCACCATGGTTTCCTAGATCCTGAGGAATCCGGGTGAGATCAAAGATCCATCACCTCATTGAAGGTTATGAGCTTTCACGACATGATACCGTTGCGCATATTTTAAGAATTATTTAAAGTGAGATTTATCTAACATATCTGGTTTATTTGAGAGATTATAAGTTTGTAGAATTTCATAAGAATACGATTGTTTGAGTTGTTTATATATATATAGGGTAGGGTTCATGCGAGAACCACCTTTATTGCGAGAACCGCGAGAACCAATGTGAACACAACAAAATAAACCCACTACACCACCAAAAGACTTAAAAAAACCTAACCTCCCCCCCCCCCCCCCAACCCCCCACCTAAGCTAAATGCTAAAAAACTAAACCCCCAAAAAAACCTAAAAAGATCTTAAAAAATCTAAAAAACACACAAAAATTTATTTTTTAATATTTTTATTGAAAGATCGCTCTTTTAGTAGCCAAAAAAAAATTCTTTTTTTTTAGTAACGAAAACCAGCGAATTTTCATTAAAAAATAAAAAAAAATTGTGTGTTTTTTAGTTTTTTTAGGTATTTTTAGTTGTGTTCACATTGGTTCTCGCAATAAAGGGTGGTTTCTAAATGATCCTTCTCCTATTTATATATATAAAATTTATATTAAGCTTGATTTTAATAAACAATTAATCTTATTTTAAATTAATCAAACCAATTTATAATAAATAAATAAAATAAAACCGCGGAGTGTCCGGATCGAACCCGAGACCTTCGGGTTATAACACTCCATCACAATCACTAGACTACATCATGATTTTTTGTTATAACAGAGTTCAGTTGTATTTTAAAAAGTTCTTGTTTAACACCATTGTGAGTTATTTAAGAAAAACGGGAAAATGAAACGAAAAAGGAGGACCCAAGTTTCGAACACAAGACCCTTCCATTTTTGAGCTGAACAACAACTAAGCAAACCACCGGACTGAAACTTTCTTGTGTTGGAATTGGTTTGTTTTATCATTTAAATGAACTTCACTTTACATCATCATCATCATCATCTTCATTCATACCCAACCCGGAATCCTAACCCCCTTTAATCCATAACTTCTCACAACACAACTGGTAAGAGATGAAATTAGAATGGGGTATTTGATCCCCATTGAAAAACGAATAGATATAAAGAAGTTATACCGCAGGTTTAACGTTGTTCCGGTGAGCACCGTAATTTACAACGTATAACAAACTTCGACATAGCTTTTCAGGCATGATAACTAAAGGCTTCTTCCTAAGAACACAAGATCCCTCCACCTTTAGTTATCAATTGTCTTAAAGCATAAAATTAAAATTGTTTAAACCACAACTACAAGCAAAAAAGATATTGTTTAACCAACAAACACCATCATGAGCAAGTATCTAAAAAAATTGGCTTAAGCCTTAGCAATTTCGCTATCATCACCTAATTTAACCTGTTTTTCAACCACCGGGATGTCCACCTCTGTGCCCATTTCGGCCTTCTCGACCTGCTCAACCTCCTTGACCGACTCGACCTTCTTCAACGCCTTCTGGTTCTTTTCAGCTTCATTGCCCTGGCTGGTATTCTGGGCTTGTGTTCCCATCAAACTCCTCCAACCTCTCTTTCCAGCCCCCGATGTCCTAGGAAGCTTTGTCGAAGTTGGGATCCAGAGCCTCTTGAGCCATTTTGAGCTTGAGCTGGCAGACAACATAAGCGGTAGACAACTCAATATGCTTGTCCATATCCTGCTTCTTCCATTCCTCAAACCTTTTTAGCTCCTTTTCCAACCTGTTGTTCTCTTTGCACATAGCCATGATGTGTCATCCTTGGCAAGGGAAAGCTTGGTAAGATCAACGTGGGTTTCTTTCAACTTGTTGGCTTTATTTAGTGAATCCTCAATAGTCTTCAGCAGGATGTCTTGAGCTTAAGAGATTGAAATTTTTTTCAAACAGGGATATCACAATAAATACCTCTAAAGATATTAACATAATATTTGAAGTATAGTGCAGCAAATCCATACCATGGATATTAGGGTCATCGACTTGGCATGCATTTCTTGAGGTCCAAGGCCGTCGTAAGGGCCAGACATATCAGGCTCCAGAGTTTTCCTCTTCTTGATAACAGGGGCTTTGCCTTTGGCTATCGGAGTGGGACGAAGGGATGATTCAACTAGAGCTGGACGCGAAGGTGAAGTTGCCGGGGTAGGAGATTTCTTTTTCTTAATCATGCTGTTGATTTCGTCCAAAGAGATTGCAGAGGAAGCTTTCACAGGTGCTAGAACAGGTTCAAAATCTATTACATTTTACTACATTATGCGCTTAATCTATTTTGCGGTAAAAATAGGAAAAAAACTTACTTGACATGTTAGAGGTTTTGGTTTGACTAGTTGAAATAGTGAAAGTAGCTCTAACATGAAAGGTTCTATCTTCTTCGGGTAACTCAAGTATTGCTTGGATCCTTTCCAGGGAATCAACACAGGGAGGGGCAAGTTCTAAAAGTTTGGCTGCAATATAAAGTAAAATATTAGCAAGGATATTTTTAGAAATATCTTCTCTTCCTAAAGATCTAGGCCCTACCAGCGGTTAACCACTCCATTGGTAACCTTTTCCCCCATGAATTAAGGATCGACATGTCGCCGCTAATGAGGTCGTCGGTAATACCCGGCCGCTATTGAACAAATGGTCGTCGCTAATAAGTATGCCGCCACTAATGCCTCTGTCGGAGTATTGCCGAAAAGTTCGCCGGAGACGAATATCCAGATTTCAAACGTACAAATCATCATTGTTTTGTAAGCTCCAAAATGAAATAGCACATAATAACAAAAAAAAATAATTTCTTATTAAGTTTGCTTTACAATACATGATTTCTACAAATACAAAATAGAAAAAGTGGCCGAAGCTTTAAACAAAACTACATAATTCTACAAACACTACATAGAAACAAGTGGGTGAGCTTTAATCATCACAGCGGTGGATGGAGGTGGTTGGTATCGTGGTGGAGCTTCAAGCATCAAAACGGTGGATGACGCGACTTTGCTGGGTGGTGAACAGCGGAGTGCCGGAGATTGACGGGCGGCGGGTGGCGGCTGAAGTGTCTGTCGCAACCCCCGTCCCCTAACAACCTGGGAACGGGTGGCCGCGGCCAGTTTCGGTGGTATCCAGGTGTTTTATCATTTTGGCAGCGGAATTTACATCAGGACCGTAGTTAGGAAATATTTTATCAGAGTAAAATACCACACTTTCATAATATTATACATGTGGGAATAATCCCAAGTTTTAAGTACACACATTATCTATAACAACCCTCCTAAATAATTTCCGACACCCCTAATATAATTAAAATACCCTTATATCTCTCAATATATACCCCGTATGTGAAAACCGAGCCCAAGATACCTTATATAATTAAAAATTAAATAAAAAATCAGAAAATGGAGTCGATCGCGGGCCGTGTAGCCTTTGGCTACGTCTTACTCGGGGCGCGACAGTCAGTCACCAGGGCTGCGCCCGGTGCTGCCACGTGTCGTGCAAAGTTTCGAGGCTACAAGTGCTGACTAGACATAGCTAGGCCCTACAGACCTACGTCGTGGGCCGCGAAGGACTATCCTTCGGCTTACGCGAGCCGCGAAGGAGTCCGAGATCAGCACTATATATAGAGAGGTCGAGCATTCAGTCCCAACTCGCTCACAATCAACTTTCTCTCTCGAATTTCTTTATAATAGAAGCTATTCTTGGGTAGTATACACCCTAATTAACGAAGTTCTGCCCCATTGTAAATATCATAACCCTGGTTACGTATTAGATACGCTGCCCGATTGATCCAGGGTTCCGTAACGGCTGTCGTGGTTCTGCCCGACGTAGTCGTTGGAATGCCGTCTCGGGGAGGGTATTACTAATGTAAATATTGGGTTATTATACTAACGCGTGTGCATTTGTGTATTTAATAGATAATCACCAGGAAACCTTAAAGGAAAACCTAAGACAACAATGTGAGTAATCTCCTTTTTGCAAAATGTTTTTACAAAACCTCATATGATTAACATTATATTAAACGGTGACTGAGTATTTGTATTCTATAATTATCATCGGTATGTTGGGGTTTTGTATACAAAATTTGTTACTACCTTGCGAGGAGTAACATGACCACAAGTCGGGTTGACAGTGCCGTGGGTGGTAATTAAAGTAGATGGAAACAAATGTAATTGCGCGACCGCCCTCAATACTGTACAATGGTTTTACTTAACTTGATTAAACTGGGATTCACTCACCAGTATTTCCCACTGATAAAATGTTTTTAAACGTATTTCAGGTAACAAAATGTGAAAGCCAAATAAAAGTCAGCTGGACAGCATTGAAGGCTTGGAAAGTGGCTATAAACTTACCTAAAATAAAGAGATGTTTTATTTAAAATAAAATAGGGTTTATCCCTATGAAAATGTGTGTACTTAAAACTTGGGATTATTCCCACGTATTTAATATTATGAAAGTGTGGTATTTAACTCTGATAAAATATTTCCTAACTACGATCCTGATGTAAATTCCGCTGCCAAAATGATAAAACACTTGGATACCACCGAAACTGGCTGCGGCCGCCCGTTCCCGGGTTGTTAGGGGACGGGGGTTGCGACAGAAGGTGGTATCAGAGCTAAGCCACTGATTCAGCCACAGAAGTGTTCTGCTGACACCGAAATATTATATGTTAGGAAATTAATTACGGAAATACGTGCATATCTGTATTTTATTGTTGTGTGTTATTTGACTATTTGTTAGTTTACAGTATGAGCGATCAAGGACCCTCCGACGCCTATCGTCAGTTGTCCGGCTCACCTAGGAGCGAAGGAACCTCTTCACAGCCTGCCCTCTCAGGGTATTCAGCTAACAATGAAGATGGGATATTCGTGTTTAAGGCTCGGTCTGAAGAGCCATTCCCTCCTAAAAAGAGAGGATGGTTCAGTAGGGGTGCACATGAGCGTAGGAAGAGAATGAAAAAGTTACAACAGCAGCGAGTTCTAGCAGCCGCTAAAAGAGAAACAGATGCCCACACCCAAGACATGCTCAATAGGAGTTTAGTAAACTTCCATATCTTAGCAACCACAGCTGCCGACCCAAACCTGGAGCAATTCATAGCCCCTCAACCATTACCCTTATTTCCCACACAGCCAATGGAGATAGAAAACAACCCAGAAAACCAAATCCAAATGCATGATTTTAACCCAGAAGAGATACCTAGGATACCAGCACCTAATCCCTTAGACCCAGACTACGACCCGTGGTTTGATGATTATAGGGATTATGTACAACGCTACCACCTAACAGACGACCCATGCCAAACCTAGCAGCTTGCCCAGGTCTGGACCCTCTAGATCCCTATTATGATAATGATGAATACATTAGGGAAATCCTAGAGAATCCATATCCCCAGGAAGAACCCATGCCACAGTACCCAGATCCAGTACCAGCACCTGCACCCCCAATGAGTGCAGAGAATGTGCAAGAACTCCGAACCTTCGGTGAGGAGATTTTAGAAAGTAGCGAGAGAATGAGGCAGGTTGGAGAACGACTCGTCTGGAAATACGACGAGCGTAATATGGAATTCTGGATGAACCCATATCAGTGATGGTGGTGATAGTAATAATAAAATAATAATAATATATATATATATAATATGTGTGTATGAAAATATACATATATATATATATAATATATCTATCGTAGTATAGACCACCTTGTGGTTAGTGATGCATATTAGTATTGTAATTTTGATTCCAGTTCCAGTTTGTATTAGATGCATACTATAAGAAAGAGTAAGTCGCAATGTTCGACGCTTTTGACCAATATGTGTGTTGTGTGATTAATTGCCTTAAATACTATTTTGTGATATTAATAATTGGCAAATGTTTAAAATTCAGATGGACAATGAGGTGAACCAGGAAAACCAGAATAACGATAAACAGAGTAACAATAACCTGGATAACGACAACCCGAACAATGATAATAATGGAAACCAAGTGGATAACAGTGCCATCCAACACATAGTGGCACAAGGGATAATAGATGCAATGCCGTATAATATCAAAACGGTTAAGGAAGCAGATAATAAAAGTAAACGTGATAGTAAATGACCCACTGAACCTGAAAACAACATAAACAATGGATCCGTACTTCAAGCACCCATTCCCAAAAGAAGAAGAACCATGTCTTATGGTTGTTCTTATAAAGAATTCCGGTCTTGTAAACCAATGGAATTCTCGGGCAATGAAGGGGCCGTTGCATCTCTACGCTGGATAGAAAAGACTGAGGCTGTCTTAAAAATAAGCAAGTGTGGGGAAGAGGATAATATAATGTTTGCTTCCAATCTGTTTAAGAACTCAGCTTTAGAATGGTGGAACACTATCCTCCAGTCTAGGGGAAGTGATAGGGTTTACAATATGGAATGGGAGGAATTTAAGAACAAGGTAGAAAAAAAATTATGCCCTCCCAATGAAAAGGAACAGATAGCAAATAAGTTCCTAAACCTTAGAATGACTGGGGTAGATAGTAAGGGTTATACTACATTATTCTTTGAATATGCTAGAATAGTGTCAACCCTTGCATCACCAGAACCAGTATTAATCTCCCGTTATATATGGGGATTAATCAGTGAGATTAGACATGTAGTCAAAGCATCTAGACCTCAAACCATAGAAGAAGCTGTAGAACTAGCAAACACCTTGACTGATGAATTAGTACGTACACGAGAAGAGGATCAGAGAAGGAACCTAGCTCGAAGGCTTACCCAAGAATTTTGTTATGGAAATTCCAACCGTGGGAAGAATATAGGTTCTACCTCTACATCGTACTGCAAAGCTTGCAAGAAGAAACATTCAGGAAAATGCTCCACTTACTGCAATTTATGCAAGATACCAGGACACAAGGAAGAAGATTGCAGGAAGAAACCTAATAATGGAATGTGCTTCAACTGTGGAGAAAAAAGTCACATCAAGCCGAACTGTCCAAAACTAGCTCCAGCCACGAACACCAAGAATACTAAAAATGCTAGGGCATTTGTTCTGACCGCAGAATAAGCAAAGATGATACCGGACGTGATCGCCGGTACGTTTTTAGTTAATGATATTTTTGCTAAAGTATTATTTGACTCTGGTGTGAACCAAAGTTTTATTAATACTTCATTTTGCAAACTTCTCAATCGACCATTAACTAAACTCCCACAAGAATGTCTAGTAGAGACAGCAAATGGGGAAACCATTAAGATTTCTGAAATCTTGCAGGGAGCAAGAATAGAATTTCTAAATCAAAAGTTTATTGCAAACCTTTACCCAATGAATCTGGCAGATTTGATGTTGTGTTAGGAATGGATTGGTTAATAGCCAATAAAGCCAGTATTTTATGTGATCAAAAGTCAATTCAAGTAAATTCACCAAAAGGTGAAAATATCACAATTAAAGGAGATAAGCCGTCTAGATCCACAAAATTCATCTCTGTAATGAAAACAACTAGTTATGTAAGAAAAGGATCATTAGTGTATTTGATTTCCATAATCATTAACACTAAAGGAAAAGAATTAAAAGATATTCCAGTAGTATCCCAATTTTCAGATGTATTTCCAGAAGAGTTACCAGGACTACCTCCAGACAGGGAAGTTGAATTCAGAATCCACTTGCTACCAGGAACAACACCAATTGCCAAAGCACCTTACCGTTTAGCACCTGCAGAAATGCAGGAACTGAAGAAACAGTTAGATGAATTGTTGGAAAAGGGATTCATACAGCCAAGCTCATCGCCATGGGGAGCACCAATCCTATTCGTAAAAAAGAAGGACGGATCAATGCGTATGTGCATTGACTACAGTGAATTGAACAAGGTCACGATTAAGAATCGGTATCCATTACTGAGAATCGATGATCTGTTTGATCAATTGCAAGGAGCTCGATTTTTCACGAAAATCGATTTACGATCAGGATATCATCAATTAAAGGTACAGGAAGAGGACATTCCTAAGACCGCTTTTCGAACAAGGTATGGCCATTATGAATTTACTGTCATGTCATTTGGTTTAACCAATGCCCCAGCTGCATTTATGGTCATGATGAACCGAATATGTAAGCCATATTTGGATAAATTCATAATTGTCTTTATAGATGATATTCTTATATATTCTAAAAGCAAAGAGGAACATGCAAACCATTTGCACACACTTCTAAGTTTATTGAGAAAGGAAAGGCTTTATGCTAAGTTTTCGAAGTGTGAATTTTGGTTAGAACAGGTACAGTTTCTTGGACATTTAGTCAATCATGAAGGAATTCATGTGGATCCCACAAAGATCGAGGCAATTACCAAATGGAAAACCCCTGAGTCACTGATGTGCGTAAGTGTGTATATGTTTTTAATGTATATTTTAAGCCCCTTTACACTTTTTAGTCAAGTTTTAAATTTATAAAACACGATATTTACTAACACTAAACACACATATGGGCAAGTGCACCCATTGTGAGCGTAGTATAGTGTTGGTAAGATACCGAGGTTGTCCAATGACACAAGAGTTTTTGGCTCCGACTCGTGTTTAGTGTAACCTTTGATTATTTCCGCACTTTTGCACCTTTTAAGAGATTATCTTAGTTATGTAGTATGTCCCTCTTTTGAAGGTGACGTTACCCTCAACCCAGTAGTTTGAGTCAGCAAGGATACAATCCTAAAGGGTCGGATTATTGAAAGATAATTAATTAAGTTATTAATGCATATTATGGTAGGCCCTTCTTTTGAAGGTGACGTTACCCTCGGCTAAGTAGTCTGAGTCCGCAGGGATACAGTCCTAAGTACCCGGGTTAAAGTATTAATAGTAGCTTACATATGAGGGGATCAAAGAGTTTGGACCCCCGCCATCCAATACCGGTGGGTATTGAAGGAGATCCTACTAAATTTGACCCAGGTCCTTGCAGGATCTATACACTGAACAAGGCAAGACTCTTACCAAACCGTTCCCTTAACCCCCGACCAGGTAGCCAACATATCTCCATATAGACCGTGGAGATATGAATGGTGAAAATCTTTTATTTTATATAGACAGTAAAATAATGCAAAGACACCACGGACAAACGATAAGGAAGAATCACCTTCAACATAAGAAACTAGTTATTAAAGTCATTAATACATAACCAAGTAAAAAGTGTGAAAAGATTAAAAATAAAAAGTATTACACTAGACACTTGTCTTCACCAAGTGATGTAAGAGACTTAGGCAAACATGGCCTTGATTGTCAAGAACTCTTACGATTAATCTTGGATCCCGAGACGACTCACACACTCTATGATGGACGATGGATGATGGTGGTGGATGATGGTGTTGTGATGGTGGTGGGTGGTGGGTGAAGTGTGAGAGAGGTGGTGTGCCAAGGGATGGTTTGCAAATGAGCCAAGCACCCCTATTTATAGCCTGAACAGCAGCTTGGGCACGGCCCCGTGTCCATCCTTCTCTCTGTCTTCATTAATTGCAGTTTGTCTGCATTAGTTGACCACGCCCCCGTGTCCGCTGGGCACGACCCCGTGTGCAGAAGCGTATCTGTACTATCAAGATTTCCCCAGATTCTGCGAATCTTAGAGTTGACCACGGCCCCGTGTCCACTGGGCACGCCCCCGTGGTGGGTGATAGAAGCTTCTACAGCTTTGTCTTTTTTGCAGACACTTGGGCACGCCCCCGTGCTCACTGAGCACGGGGCGTGTTCAGCCTTCTGTTTTCTTGTTTTGCTTGGGAAGATGCTGTCGGGGAGGCCGGGCATGCCACGTTTATTCCTTTTCTTGTATTTATGTTAGATTTAGCTGCCTTTTTACTTCTTTTGTTCATTTGAGCTCATTTAATCCTGAAAATACAAAAGGAAGACAAAAACACACTTTTTTTCCAACATTAGTACTAAAAAGGGTTAGTTTTATGGCACAATTGATGTAATTTATATGTTGCATTTTGCACACATCAAATACCCCTACACTTGAATCTTTGTTTGTCCTCAAGCAAAACTCTTTATAATGTGGCTTTACACTCCCAAATGGAATGGGTAGAATAGAAGGTTCTTGGGCTTGTCATAGAGTGTCAGGATTTCCAAGATTCTTTATTAGTTTTATTTTTATTTATTTAAAATCCTATTCGTCATGATTTATTTAAAACATTACATAAGATAAATTACTTATTAGGGCATAACATGTCTTTTTAAAATTCCACTTATATACAAGTTCACATACCTCACGGGGATCACTCAACACTCGGCCGAAGATGTATTTTAGTGGATCACTCGAGAGCGGCATGGAACTTACTCCTACCATAGGCTTGCCAAGCAATCAATCCTCCTCCTTTTTAACTATACACCTTTGTAAATATCAAGAGGACTTTTGGGGTGAAGGGTAAGGCTTGGGTTAAAGGTAGGTGGTTGGGTTAGTGGTTAGTAAAAGGGCGAAAGGCGTAAAAAGCGTCGGTTTCGTAAGACTTTTTATTTTTGAAATTTTTATTTTGATGAAGCCATTATTCAAACAAAGTTATTTTTGATAAACTTGTTTGTTTATTTCTCTTTTGCTTCATCATCATCATTTTTTTTTTTCAAAGTCATAACAGATGCCGAGCTTGTTACTAAAACAAAGGGTTAAAAATAAAAAAAGGTTTTGGTGGGTAAAAGGGTGTTTGTTTTTGGGTTAAGAAATGAAAAGGTTTAGGCTCAAAGGGGTTAACTAGGGGGATTTTGGGTATGTGGTAAAAAAAAGAAAAAATAATGGTGTAGAAATAAAAAGGGTTAGTCCTAATGCCTCCGTCATTTACTTACTCGGGTTTAAGTTGGTAAGGACCGGGAATGTATTGTCGTGGCAAGTTCTAGAGTTGTAAGAACCAAGCGGCTATTCACACAAGAAACGAAAAATGAGCAAGTAGTTTAAAGATATGTATTTGTATGCTCAATAAAGGCTCAAAACTCACTTTTTGTGGGAATGGGTTTTTATGTGATCAAGTATATATAATCAAATTTTAACTAAACTTGTCATGCCGTTTCATAATTTTCTTATGTTGGTTCTTTTTATCACGACGCTATCGGTTGTAAATTTGTAAAAATATAACCTTTTTAGAACTTGAAATTCCCAAATTAAACCTAAACAAGTAAAAAAAATGAAAAATTTTTGAAAAAATTTGGGGTGATTAGCGGTTCCAATAGAGTTTTGTGTAAGGCTTGTATTTAGGACTTGCAAGATTCAAGGTTTTAGCATCCCCCCCCCCCCACACTTAAATTACACATTGTCCTCAATGTGTCCCAAAAATAAGTTTTTAGGTTGATTGAATGTGTAAAAAGGTGTGAAAAAGCAAAAATTTATGTTACTGGGCGTCTGGACACGGCCTCGTGGTGTCCGGGCACGGCCCCGTGTTCAGATCGCCAGTAACAGAAAATAAAATAAAGAAACAGAAGCCTGGACACGGGGGCGTGCTAGGTGAGCACGGCCCGTGTCCAGTTACCTGAACTGGGCAATTTTCTGCAGATGGTTGAGCACGGGCCGTGTTGGGTGAGCACGGCCCCGTGCTGAACTTGCTGTAATGAAGAAAAATTTGTCGGATGGCCCTGTTTTCGTGCATGGGTTGCTGGTTCAAGTTTCCCTGGTTATCCTTCACCATCCCGAGTGTGTTTTACCCATTACAACATCATCCAAACACCAATTTAACTAGAATCATCATTCATTCAAATAGAGAGAATTACATAATAGTCCTAGAAAATTGAAAACAAAGTAGGAAAATAAAAGTTAAGGGTCCTAAATTAGATACGTCAAGTGATACGCGAAATTATCCTAAGGAGCTCTACTTCTACAATAAGAATCTAAAAGCTTTGTAGAACTCCGAGCCGAGGGGTGCTCCCTAGATGTCGTTAAAGCCATTCTTCTATCTCTTTTGGGAGGAAGAAGGAGGCTTCATTTTCTTCAACATCTTGTGGAGGAGGAGTGACACCAACTGGAACTCCTTGTAGTATGTCTCGAGGGGGTTCCGAGTGTATGGCGTACCATTCGGCTGGTATGATGACTTCTGGTATCACATTCCATGCCCTTTGGGTGATAATTGGTACCAAAGGAGGAGAGGCGAGTATGTTCAACCTTTGGTGCAAAAGGTTAACCTCTCGAAGACATCCCTCTAGTCCCACCGTCAAATGATTAATACGGTCAACCAATGCTTCTTCCACCCTCGCCATCTCATCAATGGCCTCTCTTAAGGCTTAAACGTAGTTTACAAGAGAATCTTCCACCGTTGATGACCTTCTCCCTTGTCGGTTGTTTCTGGAGTGCGATGAAGATGTTCCGCTAGTTCTGCTCGCCATTCTGAGAAAACATACCGAAAAGAGTTCAACTTTTATGGGATCAGTACCTCGGACACGGCCCCGTGTTCAGATGTCTGCAGATTTTTGGAACAAGGAATCATGGAGTTTTAATTTGTTTTTGTATTTTTAAAACGTTTTTAAGCAGAAACAACTTAAAACATTGTTGTAGAACTTATTTTTAACAAGATTCCATGACTAAAAATCTAGCAAACATCTCAATAAAGCTTGAAATTGTGGGGATTTCAAGCTTTAATGGAAGGATGAAGGAAAAATTGAAGAAGATGATAGAGGATAAAAGAGGAAAAGACAAGAAGGTTGTTGAGAAACTTCTTTTAGAAAATACCTAGGATGGTATGTGAGAAGATTCCCCAAATCTCTGTCCCTGGAATGGTTCAAATGTTCAGGATTCTTGGCTGCATTTAGAGAAAACGACAGTACGCTGCACACGGCCCCGTGTCGGCTGGACACGGCCCCGTGTGCAGGCAAGATCCTGACACATTTTGTCCGTATTCTGACACGAAATTAGACGGGAATCTTTTGGTGGACACGGGGGCGTGTTGACCTGGACACGGCCCCGTGTCTAGAGGCTGTTTATGAAGTTTCGTCTATTTCTAAGGAACTTATCCGTATCGGGTGGTTCCTTACTGGCTGGAACAACCCCAAAGTGCCTAAGATACCTTAATTGCTCTAGACTAAGACGAGAACGCAAGAGGTTGTCGGTGAGGGTGATTCCTATGCTAAATGTAGGTGGACAAGTCCAACCCTTTCCCGGGCTCTCGTTAAAGAAGGTGTATGCCGAATCGCTCAGGTCTATGTATGCATCGAACGAAGTCGATGGGGAGTCCTTCACGGCACAATCGACACAGGGACGACTATCGCTCAAGTCCTCGCTAGAGTTAGAGGTAACATCGGGAACAACGAAGTTGTTTTTATTTGAATGCGATCCCAACAATTCTTCTTGGTTATCGTCTTGAGATAAATTATTGAAATCTATCCTAAGTTCTTTTAACCAATTAAGAATTAGTTCTTCCATTTGAAATAGTTCATCAAGAAGCATTTCTCCTAGAAGATCCGGTTGAGAGCATTCGAGGGAGAGATAGGGATTATTTTTATTTTCGCCCCTCTTAAGGCTACAGGAAAACAATGGGTCTATATAATGGGGCTTATAATTTAGAAAATAACATTCTAATTCTTTATGAGGGCCACCACATATTTGACACCACGTACCATAAGAGTGTCGAAAGTAAAAAATATCAGTATCACTCATGTTTGTGTCAGAAATTACCAACCGTCGGGATCTTACGGTTCTGTTTTCAGTAACTGAATCTTGGGCACGGGGCGTGTTGAGTGGGCACGGCCCCGTGTTCAGCTTACTGTCTGACTTAAAACAGGATTGCCAGTTCCAAGGATTGGGCACGAGGCGTGTTCAGCGGGCACGACCCGTGCTGAGTTCTGCAGAAGCTGAAAAACTAAGAAAATCCTAAAAAAAAAACAGAAAAATTAGAAAAAACGATTAGGCCGTTGATTCCTGACTTTCTTAAAATCCTTGTGTCCCCGGCAGCGGCGCCAAAAACTTGATGTGCGTAAGTGTGTATATGTTTTTAATGTATATTTTAAGCCCTTTTACACTTTTTAGTCAAGTTTTAAATTTATAAAACACGATATTTACTAACACTAAACACACATATGGGCAAGTGCACCCATCGTGAGCGTAGTATAGTGTTGGTAAGATACCGAGGTCGTCCTAGGACACAAGAGCTTTTAGAACCGGTTTATCCTCAACGTCTAATCAAATCAAAAGTTAGAAAAAGATGTTTAAACAAGAAAAATAAAACTAACTAAAATGCTAAAAAATAAAATAAAATAAAAATAAAAACAGATAGACAAGACGAATCACTTGGCTCCGACTCGTGTTTAGGGTAACCTTTGATTATTTCCGCACTTTTGCACCTTTTAAGAGATTATCTTAGTTATTGTAGTATGCCCCTCTTTTGAAGGTGACGTTACCCTCAACCCAGAAGTTTGAGTCAGCAAGGATACAATCCTAAAGGGTCGGATTATTGAAAGATAATTAATTAAGTTATTAATGCATATTATGGTAGGCCCCTCTTTTGAAGGTGACGTTACCCTCGGCTAAGTAGTCTGAGTCAGCGGGGATACAGTCCTAAGTAGCGGGGTTAAAGTATTAATAGTAGCTTACATATGAGGGGATCAAAGAGTTTGGACCCCCGCCATCCAATACCGGTGGGTATTAAAGGAGATCCTACTAAATTTGACCCAGGTCCTTGCAGGATCTATACACTAAACAAGGCAAGACTCTTACCAAACCGTTCCCTTAACCCCCGACCAGGTAGCCAACATATCTCCATATAGACTGTGGAGATATGAATGGTGAAAATCTTTTATTTTATATAGACAGTAAAATAATGCCAAGACACCACGGACAAACGATAAGGAAGAATCACCTTCAACATAAGAAACTAGTTATTAAAGTCATTAATACATAACCAAGTAAAAAGTGCGAAAAGATTAAAAATAAAAAGTATTACACTAGACACTTTTCTTCACCAAGTGATGTAAGAGACTTAGGCAAACATGGCCTTGATTTGTCAAGAACTCTTACGATCAATCTTGGATCCCGAGACGACTCACACACTCTATGATGGACGATGGATGATGGTGGTGGATGATGGTGTTGTGATGGTGGTGGGTGAAGTGTGAGAGAGGTGGTGTGCCAAGGGATGGTTTGCAAATGAGCCAAGCACCCCTATTTATAGCCTGAACAGCAGCTTGGGCACGGCCCCGTGTCCATTGGGCACGGCCCCATGTCCATCCTTCTCTCTGTCTTCATTAATTGCAGTTTGTCTGCATTAGTTGACCACGCCCCCGTGTCCGCTGGGCACGACCCCGTGTGCAGAAGCGTATCTGTACTATCAAGATTTCCCCAGATTCTGCGAATCTTAGAGTTGACCACGGCCCCGTGTCCGCTGGGCACGCCCCCGTGGTGGGTGATAGAAGCTTCTACAGCTTTGTCTTTTCTGCAGACACTTGGGCACGCCCCCGTGCTCACTGAGCACGAGGCGTGTTCAGCCTTCTGTTTTCTTGTTTTGCTTGGGAAGATGCTGTCGGGGAGGCCGGGCATGCCACGTTTATTCCTTTTCTTGTATTTATGTTAGATTTAGCTGCCTTTTTGCTTCTTTTGTTCATTTGAGCTCATTTAATCCTGAAAATACAAAAGGAAGACAAAAACACACTTTTTTCCAACATTAGTACTAAAAAAGGGTTAGTTTTATGCCACAATTGATGTAATTTATATGTTGCATTTTGCACACATCAGTCACCAACCGAGGTTAGAAGTTTCTTAGGATTGGCCGGTTATTATAGAAGATTTATTCGATATTTTTCTAGAATGTCATTCCCTTAACTAAGTTAACCAGTAAATCTGTTAAGTTTGACTGGGGACCAAAACAAGAAGACGTCTTTAGAATTCTTAAGCAAAGATTAACCCATACACCCATACTAGCGTTACCAGAAGGAACTGAAGACTTTGTAGTCTATTGTGATGCTTCTAAGTTAGGTTATGGATGTGTATTGATGCAACGTCAAAATGTTATAGCCTATGCATCTAGACAACTTAAGAATCATGAAGAGAATTATTCAACCCATGATCTAGAATTAGGAGCTATAATTTTTGCCCTTAAAATTTGGAGACATTACCTTTACGGTAGTAAGTTTACCATTTTCACCGACCATAAGAGTTTAAGGTATGTCTTCGGACAAAAGGAATTGAATATGAGACAAAGAAGCTGGATGGAGATACTTAGTGATTATGATTGTAATATCCAGTACCATGCAGGAAAGGCAAACGTAGTAGCTGATGCTTTAAGTCGAAAGTATCACGAAAAACCAAAAAGAGTACGTTCACTTAAACTAAATCTGCAAGTAGATTTAAATGAACAGATTAGGAAAGCACAAGAATCAGTAATCAAGGATGATACTGAAAAATTAAAAGGAATGATTAAGGAACTAGAACAAGGAACAGATGGAATTTGGAGATTCCATAAGAAAAGAATGTGGATACCTAAATTAGGAAACCTACGCCACCGTATATTAGAAGAAGCTCATAAGTCTAAGTATACGATGCATCCTGGAAGTGATAAGATGTATCAAGACTTAAGAAAGAATTTCTGGTGGATAGGAATGAAAAAGGATATAGCAGCATATGTTGCAAAGTGTCTAACCTGTTCACAAGTCAAAGCTAAACATCAGAAACCCTCAGGATTGTTACAACAATTAGAAATGCTAGTTTGGAAATGGGAATTGATAACAGTGGATTTTGTTACAAAATTACCCAAAACAAGAAAAGTTAATGATACAATCTGGGTGATTGTAGACAGACTAACTAAGTTAGCTCATTTCCTACCCATGAAGGAAACTTTCAGTATGGAACAATTAGCTAAAACTATATGTAAATGAAATAGTTTCATTACATGGAATTCCTTTATCAATTGTGTCTGACAGAGATAGTCGTTTTACCTCTCATTTTTGGACAAGTTTCCAAAAAGCAATGGGAACCAAGTTAAATCTAAGCACCGCTTATGATCCTCAAACGGACGGACAAAGTGAAAGGACAATTCAGACAATGGAAGACACGCTTAGAGCTTGTGTAATTGATTTCGGAGGTAATTGGGAGGATCACTTACCATTGATAGAATTTTCTTATAATAACAGTTATCACACAAGTATCAATGCTACACCATTCGAAGCACTTTATGGACGAAAATGCCGAACGCCAGTCTGTTGGGCAGAAATTGGAGAAAAGCAACTACCCGGACCTGAGATAGTGCAAGAAACAACAGACAAGATCATTCAAGTAAAGGAACGACTGAAAGCAGCACGTGATCAACAAAAGAGTTATGCTAATAACAAACGGAAGCCATTGGAATTCCAGGTAGGAGACAAAGTTTTATTGAAAGTCTCTCCTTGGAAAGGAGTGGTAAGATTCATCAAAAGGGGAAAGCTAAGTCCCAGGTATGTTGGACCTTTTGAGATTATTAGAAGAATAGGACCTATAGCTTATCAGCTACAACTGCTAGAAGAAATGGCAGGAATACATGATGTATTTCATGTATGCAATCTCAAGAAATGCTTAGCTGATGAATTACTGGTAGTACCTCTTAAGGATATAGAGGTAAATGAACAGTTAAAATTTGTAGAAAGACCTCTACAAATTGAAGACAGGAAAGTTAAGAATCTCAAGCACAAGATATTAGTTCTGGTCAAAGTAAAATGGGACTCCAAAAGAGGACCAGAATATACATGGGAGCTTGAATCAGAAATGCAAAGGAAATATCCACATCTATTCCAGTAGATCTCGAGGATGAGCTCTAAAACAAGGTAGGGAGGATATAACAACCCTCCTAAATAACTTCTGGCACCCCTAATATAATTAAAATACCCTTATATGTCTTAATATATACCCCGTATGTGAAAACTGAGCCCAATATACCTTATATAATTAAAAATTAAATAAAAAATCAGAAAATGGAGTCGCTCGCGGGCCGCGTAGCCTTTGGCTACGTCTTACGCGGGGCGCGACAGTCAGTCACCATGGCTGAGCCCGGTGCTGCCACGTGTCGTGCAAAGTGTCGAGGCTACAAGTGCTGACTAGACATAGCTAGGCCCTACAGACCTACGTCGCGGGCCGCGAAGGACTATCCTTCGGCTTACGCGGGCCGCGAAGGAGTCCGAGATCAGCACTATATATAGAGAGGTCGAGCATTCAGTCCCAACTCGCTCACAATCAACTTTCTCTCTCGAATTTATTTATAATAGAAGTTATTCTCGGGTAGTATACCCCCTAATTAACGAAGTTCTGCCCCGTTGTAAGTATCATAACCCCGGTTACGTATTAGATACGCTGCCCGACTGATCCAGGGTTCCGTAACGGTTGTCGTGGTTCTGCCCGACGTAGTCGTTGGAATGCCGTCTCGGGGAGGGTATTACTAATGTAAATATTAGGTTATTATACTAACGCGTGTGCATTTGTGTATTTAATAGATAATCACCAGGAAACCTTAAAGGAAAACCTAAGATAGCAATGTGAGTAATCTCCTTTTTGCAAAATGTTTTTACAAACTTCATATGATTAACATTATATTAAACAGTGATTGAGTGTTTGCATTCTACAATTATCGTCGTTATGTTGGGGTTTTGTATACAAAATTTGTTACTACCTTGCGAGGAGTAACATGACCACAAGTCGGGTTGACAGTACCGTGGGTGGTAATTAAAGTTGATGGAAACAAATGTAATTGCGCGACCGCCCTCAATACTGTACAATGGTTTTACTTAACTTGATTAAACTGGGATTCACTCACCAGTATTTCCCACTGATAAAATGTTTTTAAACGCGTTTCAGGTAACAAAATGTGAAAGCCAAATAGAAGCTAGCTGGACAGCACTAAAGGCTTGGAAAAGTGGCTATAAAGTTACCTAAAATAAAGAGATGTTTTATTTAAAATAAAATAGGGTTTATCCCTATGAAAATGTGTGTACTTAAAACTTGGGATTATTCCCACGTGTTTAATATTATGAAAGTGTGGTATTTTACTCTGATAAAATATTTCCTAACTACGATCCTGATGTAATTTTCGCTGCCAAAATGATAAAAACCTGGATACCACCGAAACTGGCCACGGCCGCCCGTTCCCGGGTTATTAGGGGACGGGGGTTGCGACATTATCATAGGGTTAAACCCTATTTTATTTAAAATAAAACATCTCTTTATTTTATGTAACTTTATAGCCACTTTTCCAAGCCTTTAGTGCTGTCTAGCTGGCTTCTAATTGGGCTTTCACATTTTGTTACCTAAAACGCGTTTAAAAACATTTTGTCAGTGGAAAATACTGGTGAGTGAATCCCAGTTTAATCAAGTTAAGTAAAACATTGTACAGTATTGAGGGCGGTCACGCAATTACATTTGTTTCCATCTACTTAATTACCACCCACGGTACTGTCAACCCAACTTGTGGTCATGTTACTCCTCGCAAGGTAGTAACAAATTTTGTATACAAAACCCCAACATACCGACGATAATTATAGAATACAAATACTTAATCACTATTTAATATTAATGTTAATCATATGAGGTTTTGTAAAAACAGTTTGCAAAAAGGAGGATTACTCACTTTGCTGTCTTAGGGTTTCCTTTAAGGATTTCCTGGTGATCATCTATTAAATACACAAATGCACACGCGTTAGTATAATAACCCAATATTTACATTAGTAATACCCTCCCCGAGATGGCATTCCAACGACTACGTCGGGCAGAACCACGACAGCCGTTACGGAACCCTGGATCAATCGGGCAGCGTATCTAATACGTAACCGGTGTTATGATACTTACAACGGGGCAAAACTTTGTTAATTAAGGGGGTATTATACCCGGAAATAGCTTTAATTGTTCAGAATTTCGAGAGAGAAAAAGTGTGGTGCGCGTTGGGACTGAAGGCCAGAGCTCCCAATTTATAGGAGCAGTTTTAGGGTTTCTCGCGGCCCGCGTAGCCCGAAGGTTAATCCTTCGCAGCCTGTGAAGTAGACTACGTTGGGCCTAGCTTGGCCTGATCATGGGGTAGGCTTGACAAATGGCGTGACACGTGGCAGCATCGGGCTGTGCCTTGACGACTGGTTGTCGCGCCCCGCGTAGGAGGTAGCCAAGGGCTACGCGCCCCGCGACTGCCCTTTTAAATTTTGTTTTTATTTTTATTTTATTAAATTAAAGGTATTCGGGGCCCGTTTTCGCATACGGGGTGTATTTTATGACGTATAGGGATATTTTAAATATTATTAGGGTGTCAGAAATATTTTAGAGGGTTGTTATATCCTCCCCACCTTGTTTTAGAACTCGTCCTCGAGGTCTACTGGAATAGGTGCGGGTATTTCCTTTGCATTTCTGATTCAAGCTCCCATGTGTATTCTGGTCCTCTTTTGGAGTCCCATTTCACTTTGACCAGAACTAATCTCTTATGTTTGAGATTCTTGACTTTCCTGTCTTCAATTTGTAGAGGTCTTTCCACAAATTTTAATTGTTCATTTACCTCTATATCCTTAAGAGGTACTACCAATGATTCATCAGTTAAGCATTTCTTGAGATTGCATACATGAAATACATCATGTATTCCTGCCATTTCCTCTGGCAGTTGTAACTGATAGGCTACAGGTCCTATTCTTCTAATAATCTCAAAAGGTCCACATACCTGGGGCTTAGCTTTTCTCTTTTGATGAATCTTACCACTCCTTTCCAATGAGAGACTTTTAATAACACTTTGTCACATACTTGAAATTCCAACGGCTTTCACCTGTTATCTGCATAACTCTTTTGTCGATCACGTGCTGCTTTCAATCGTTCCTTGACTTGAATGATCTTGTCTGTTGTTTCTTGTACTATCTCAGGTCCAGATAGTTGCTTTTCTCCAATTTCTACCCAACAGACTGGAGTTCGGCACTTTTGTCCATAAAGTGCTTCGAATTGTGCAGTATTGATACTTGTGTGATAACTGTTATTATAAGAAAATTCTATCAATGGTAAGTGATCGTCCCAATTACCTCCGAAATCAATTGCACAAGCTCTAAGCATGTTCTCCATTGTCTGAATTGTTCTTTCGCTTTGTCCATCCGTTTGAGGATGATAAGCGGTGCTTAGATTTAACTTGGTTCCCATTGCCTTTTGGAAACTTGTCAAAAAATGAGAGGTAAAACGACTATCTCTGCCAGAAACAATTGATAGAGGAATTCCATGTAATGAAACTATTTCATTTACATATAATTTAACTAATTGTTCCATACTGAAAGTTTCCTTCATTGGTAGGAAATGAGTTGACTTGGTTAGCCTGTCTACAATCACCCAGATTGTATCATTACCTTTTCTTGTTTTGGGTAATTTAGTAACAAAATCCATTGTTATCAATTCCCATTTCCATATGGGCATCTCTAATTGTTGCAGCAAACCTGAGGGTTTCTGGTGTTCAGCTTTGACCTGTGGGTTAGACACTTTGCAACATATGCTGCTATATCCTTTTTCATTCCTATCCACAAAAAATTCTTCCTTAAGTCCTGATACATCTTATCACTTCCAGGATGCATCGTATACTTAGACTTATGGGCTTCTTCTAATATAATGTGGCGTAGGTTTCCTAATTTAGGTATCCACATTCTTTTCTTATGGAATCTCCAAATTCCATATGTTCCTTGTTCTAATTCTTTAATCATTCCTTTCAATTTTTCAGTATCATCCTTGATTACTGATTCGTGTGCCTTTCTAATCTGTTCATTTAAATCTACTTGCAGATTTAGTTTAAGTGAACGTACTCTTTTTGGCTTTTCATGATACTTTCGACTTAAAGCATCAGCTACTACATTTGCCTTTCCTGCATGGTACTGGATATTACAATCATAATCACTAAGTATCTCCATCCAGTGTCTTTGTCTCATATTCAATTCCTTTTGTCCGAAGACATACCTTAAACTCTTATGGTCGGTGAAGATAGTAAACTTTCTACCGTATAGGTAATGTCTCCAAATTTTAAGGGCAAAAATTATAGCTCCTAATTCTAGATCATGGGTTGAATAATTCTCTTCATGATTCTTAAGTTGTCTAGAGGCGTAGGCTATAACCTTTTGACGTTGCATTAATACACATCCATAACCTAACTTAGAAGCGTCACAATAGACTACAAAGTCTTCAGTTTCTTCTGGTAACGCTAGTATGGGTGCATTGGTTAATCTTTGCTTAAGAATTCTAAAGGCTTCTTCTTGTTTTGGTCCCCATTCAAACTTAATAGATTTACAGGTTAGCTTAGTTAAGGGAATGGCTATTCTAGAAAAATCTCGAATAAATCTTCTATAATAACCGGCCAATCCTAAGAAACTTCTAACCTCGGTTGGTGACTCAGGGGTTTTCCATTTGGTAATTGCCTCGATCTTTGTGGGATCCACATGAATTCCTTCATGATTGACTAAATGTCCAAGAAATTGTACCAGTTCTAACCAAAACTAGCACTTGGAAAACTTTGCATTAAGGTTTTCTTTTCTCAATAAACTTAAAAGTGCGTGCAGATGCGCTGCATGTTCCTCTTTGCTCTTAGAATAAATAAGAATGTCATCTATAAAGACAATTATGAATTTATCCAAATATGGCTTACATATTCGGTTCGTAATGTCCATAAATGCAGCTGGGGCATTGGTTAGACCAAATGGCATGACAGTAAATTCATAATGGCCATACCTTGTTCGAAAAGCGGTCTTAGGAATGTCCTCTTCCTGTACCTTTAATTGATGATATCCTGATCGTAAATCGATTTTAAAGAAAAATCGAGCTCCTTGCAATTGATCGAATAAATCATCGATCCATGGTAATAGATACCGATTCTTAATCGTGACCTTGTTCAATTCACGGTAGTCAATGCACATACGCATCGATCCGTCTTTCTTTTTAACAAATAAAATTGGTGCTCCCCATGGCGATGAGCTTGGCTCTATGAATCCTTTTTCCAACAATTCGTCTAACTGTTTCTTCAGTTCCTGCATTTCTGCGGGCGCCAAACGGTAAGGTGCTTTGGCAATTGGTGCTGTTCCTAGTAGCAGGTGGATTCTGAATTCAACTTCCCTGTCTGGAGGTTGTCCTGGCAATTCTTCTGGAAATACATCTGAAAACTGGGATACTACTGGAATATCTTTTAGTTCTTTTCCTTTAGTGTTAGTGATTATGGAAATCAATTACACTAATGATCCTTTTCTGATATAACTTGCCGTTTTCATTACAGAGATGAATTTCGTGGATCTAGACGGCTTATCTCCTTTAATTGTGATCTTTTCACCTTTTGGTGAATTTACTTGGATTGACTTTTGATCACATAAAATACTGGTTTTATTGGCTATTAACCAATCCATTCCTAATACAACATCAAATCCTGCCAGATTTATTGGGTAAAGGTTTGCAATAAATTTTTGATTTAGAATTTCTATTCTTGCTCCATGCAAGATTTCATAAATCTTAATGGTTTCTCCATTTGCTGTCTCTACTAGACATTCTTGTGGGAGTTTAGTTAATGGTTGATTGAGAAGTTTACAAAATGAAGTATTAATAAAACTTTGGTTTGCACCAGAGTCAAATAATACTTTAGCAAAAACATCATTAACTAAAAACGTACCGGCGATCACATCTGGGATCATCTTGGCTTCTTCTGCCGTTAGAACAAATGCTCTAGCATTTTTAGTATTCTTGGTGTTCGTGGCTAGAGCTAGTTTTGGGCAGTTCGGCTTGATGTGACCTTTTTCTCCACAGTTGAAGCACATTCCATTATTAGGTTTCTTCCTGCAATCTTCTTCCTTGTGTCCTGGTATCTTGCAGAAATTGCAGTTAGTGGAGCATTTTCCTGAATCCTTCTTCTTGCAAGCTTTGCAGTATGGTGTAGAGGTAGAACCTACATTCTTCCCACAGTTGGAATTTCCATAACGAAATTCTTGGGCAAGCCTTTGGGCTAGGTTCCTTCTCTGATCCTCTTCTCGTGTACAAACTAATTCATTAGTCAAGGTGTTTGCTAGTTCTACAGCTTCTTCTATGGTTTAAGGTCTAGCTGCCCTGACTACATGTCTAAACTCACTGATTAATCCCCAGATATAACGGGAGATTAATACTGGTTCAGGTGATGCAAGGGCACTATTCTAGCATATTCGAAGAATAAAGTAGTATAACCCTTACTATCCACTCCAGTCATCCTAAGGTTTAGGAACTTATTTGCTATCTGTTCTTTTCATTGGGAGGGCATAATTTTCTTTCTACCATATTTTTAAATTCCTCCAATTCCATATTGTAAACCCTATCACTTCCCCTAGACTGGAGGATAGTGTTCCACCATTCTAAGGTTGAATTCTTAAACAGATTGGAAGCAAACATTATCTTATCCTCTTCCGCGCACTTGCTTATTTTTAAGACTGCTTCAGTCTTTTCTATCCAGCGTAGAGATGCAACGGCCCCTTCGTTGCCCGAGAATTCTATAACAACCCTAAATTAAACCGACACTCTCCTGAATTTTTCCGACGCCCTAATATATTTTAAAATACCCCTATATGTCTTAAAACACACCCCATACGCGAAAACGGACCCCGAATACCTTGAATATTATTAAAAATAATTAAAAATCAATTTTTGGGGTTTGTCGCGGGCCTCGTAGACCCCTTAGGGACCTTACACGGGCCGCTAGAGATCAAAAACGCGGCGAAACCTTGTGCTGACACGTGTCCGACTCGTGTTGAACCTACTAGGTGACACGGATCACCTACGCCGTTGACCTTCTTTGACACGGGCAGCGTAGCCCCTTGGCTACACTTTACGCGGGCCGCGTAAAAGTCAAAATCAGGCCCTATATAAGAGGGCTTCGGGCCTTCAGTTTACGTCGCTCAAATTTCAACTTTCTCTCTCAATTTCTTAATAGTAGAAGTTATACTCGGGTATAATATCCCCCTAATTAACGAAGTTCTGCTCCGTTGTAAGTATTATAACCCCTGGATACGTATTAGATATGCTGCCCGATTGATCTAGGGTTTCGTAACGGCTGTCGTGGTTCTGCCCGACGTAGTCGTTGGAATGCCGTCTCGGGGAGGGTATTACTAATGTTAAAATGGGTTATTATACTAACACGTGTGCATTTGTGTAAATTATAGATTGTCACCAGGAAACCCTAAAGGATAATCTAAGACAGCAATGTGAGTAATCTCCTTTTTGTAAATTGTTTTTACCAAACCTCACACGATTAATTATATATTAAGCAGTTATTGAGTATTTGTAAGGATACAATTATCGTCGGTATGTTGGGTTTTTGTATACAAAATTAGTTACTGCCTTGCGAGGAGTAACTTTTCCACAAGTCGGGTTTGACAGTACCGTGGGTGGTAATTGATATGAATTGGAAACAAATATAATTGCGAGATCGCCCTCAATACTGTACAATGGTTTTTATTAAAACTTGATTGAACTGGGATTCACTCACCAGTATTTCCCACTGACAAAATGTTTTTAAACGCGTTTCAGGTAACAAAATGTGAAAGCCAAATAGAAGCCAGCTGGACAGCACTGAAGGCTTGGAAAAGTGGCAATAAAGTTACCTAAAAGAAATAGATGTTTTTATTAAATAAAAATAGGATTTATTCCTATGGAAACGTGTGTACTTAAAACTTGGGTTTTATCCCATGTGTTTAATATTATGAAAGTGTGGTATTTTACTCTGATAAAATATTTCCTAACTACGGTCCTGATGAAATTTCCGCTGCCAAAATTAGACAATACCAGATACCACCGAAACTGGCTCGCGGCCGCCCGTTCCCGTGTTTGAATAGGGGAACGGGGGTTGTGACAAATTCCATTGGTTTACAAGACCAGAATTCTTTATAAGAACAACCATAAGACATGGTTCTTCTTCTTTTGGGAATGGGCGCTTGAAGTATGGGTCCATTGTTTACGCTGTGTTCAGGTTCAGTGGATCGTTTACTATCACGTTTGCTTTTATTATCTGCTTCCTTAACCGTTTTGATAATATATGGCATTGCATCTAATATCCCTTGTGCCACTATGTGTTGGATGGCACTGTTATCCACTTGGTTTCCATTATTGTTGTTGTTCGGGTTATCGTTATCCGAGTTATTGTTACTCTGGTTATCATTATTCTGGTTTCCCTGGTTCACTTCGTTGTCCATCTGAATTTTAAACATTTGCCAATTATTAATATCACAAGATAATATTTAAGGCAAACAATCACACAACACACATATTGGTCAAAAACGTCGAACATTGCGACTTACTCTTTCTTATAGTATGCATCTAATACAAACTAGAACTTGAATTTAAAATTACAATACTATTATGCATCACTAACCACGAGGTGGTCTATACTACAACATCTATTATTATTATTACACATATATATATTTTATAAATTTTTTTCATACACACATATTATATATATATTTATTATTATATTATTACTATCACCATTACTAATATGAGTTCATCCAGAACTCCATATTACGCTCGTCGTACTTCCAGACGAGTCATTCTCCAACCTGCCTCATCCTTTCGCTACTTTCTAAAATCTCTTCTTCGAAAGTTCGGAGCTCTTGCACATTTTCTGCACTCATTGGGGGTGCAGGTGCTGGTACTGGATCTAGGTACTGTGGCATGGGTTTTTCCTGAGGGTATGAATTCCCTAGGATTTCCCTAATGTATTCATCATTATCATAGTAGGGATCTAGAGGGTCCAGACCTGGGTAAGCTGCTAGGTTTGGCATGGGTTCGTCTGTTAGGTGGTAGCGTTGTACATAATCCCTATGATCATCAAACCACGGGTCGTAGTCTGGGTCTAAGGGATTAGGTGCTGGTATCCTAGGTATCTCTTCTGGGTTAAAATCATGCATTTGGATTTGGTTTTCTGGGTTGTTTTCAATCTCCATTGGCTGTGTGGGAAACAAGGGTCATGGTTGAGGGGCTATGAGTTGCTCCAGGTTTGGGTCGGCAGCTGTGGTTGCTAAGATATGGAAGTTTGCTAAACTCCTATTGAGCATGTCTTGGGTGTGGGGATCTGTTTCTCTCTTAGCGGCTGCTAGAACTCGCTGCTGTTGTAACTTTTTCATTCTCTTCTTACGCTCATGTGCTACCCTACTGAACCATCCTCTCTTTTTAGGAGGGAATGGCTCTTCAGACTGAGCCATAAACACGAATATCACATCTTCATTGTCAGCTGAATACCCTGAGAGGGCAGGCTGTGAAGAGGTGCCTTCGCTTCTAAGTGAGCCGGACAACTGACGATAGGCGTCGGAGGGTCCTTGATCGCTCATACTGTAAACTAACAAATAGTCAAATAACACACAACAATAAAATACAGATATGCACGTATTTCCGTAATTAATTTCCTAACAATTTGAATAATATCTTGGTGTCCGCAGAACACTTCTGTGGCTGAATAAGTGGCTTAGCTCTGATACCACCTTCTATCGCAACCCCCGTCCCCTAACAACCCGGGAACGGGCGGCCGCAGCCAGTTTCGGTGGTATCCAAGTGTTTTATCATTTTGGCAGCGGAATTTACATCAGGATCGTAGTTAGGAAATATTTTATCAGAGTAAAATACGACACTTTCATAATATTTAACACGTGGGAATAATCCCAAGTTTAAAGTACACACATTATCATAAGGATAAACCCTATTTTATTTTAAATAAAACATCTCTTTATTTTAGGTAACTTTATAGCCACTTTTCCAAGCCTTTAGTGCTGTCCAGCTGGCTTCTAATTGGGCTTTCACATTTTGTTACCTGAAACGCGTTTAAAAACATTTTTTCAGTGGGAAATACTGGTGAGTGAATCCCAGTTTAATCAAGTTAAGTAAAACCATTGTACAGTATTGAGGGCGGTCGCGCAATTAGATTTGTTTCCATCTATTTAATTACCACCCACGGTACTGTCAACCCGACTTGTGGTCATGTTACTCCTCGCAAGGTAGTAACAAATTTTGTATACAAAACCCCAACATACCGACGATAATTGTAGAATACAAATACTCAATCATTGTTTAATATTAATGTTAATCATATGAGGTTTTGTAAAAACAGTTTGCAAAAAGGAGGATTACTCACTTTGCTGTCTTAGGGTTTCCTTTAAGGATTTCCTGGTGATTATCTATTAAATACACAAATGCACACGCGTTAGTATAATAACCCAATATTTACCTTAGTAATACCCTCCCCAAGACGGCATTCCAACGACTACGTCGGACAGAACCACGACAGCTGTTACGGAACCCTGGATCAATCGGGCAGCATATCTAATACGTAACCGGGGTTATGATACTTACAACGGGGCATAACTTTGTTAATTAAGGGGGTATTATACCCGGAAATAGCTTTAATTGTTCAGAATTTCGAGAGAGAAAAAGTTTGGTGCGAGTTGGGACTGAAGGCCTGAGCTCCCCATTTATAGGAGCAGTTTTGGGGTTTCTCGCGGCCCGCGTAGCCCGAAGGTTAATCCTTCGCGGCCCGCGACGTAGACTACGTAGGGCCTAGCTTGGCCTGATCATGGGGTAGGCTCGACAAATGGCGTGACACGTGTCAGCATCGGGCTGTGCCTTGACGACTGGCTGTCGCGCCCCTCATAGGAGGTAGCCAAGGGCTACGCGCCCCGCGACAGCCCTTTTAAATTTTGTTTTTATTTTTATTTTATTAAGTTAAAGGTATTTGGGGCCCATTTTCGCATACGGGGTGTATTTTATGACGTATAGGGATATTTTAAATATTATTAGGGTGTCAGAAATATTTTGGAGGGTTGTTATAGTGTCACACCCCAACCGATGGCGGAAACATCGGGGCGCGGCACTGAGTGAAACAGATTGTCCAAGAGAAATCCATAACAACTAAATTACCGGATAATTAACATTATGTCCCATACCATAACTCATCAATTAAAATAATTATTACAGACATAGATATCTCTAGGCAAATCATTGTTCCGACAACTCAAAATATAAATTGTTTGTTTGTTTCTAGACTCTCCTACTTGATTCCACAAAAGCAAGAGCATAACATCCTAAGCATTCAAATACCTGCCACATACGTTAAAATAGAGGTCATACACATAGTGTAAAAGTGAGCATACAAGTTTAATAGTAATAATAGATTGCGAAAGCGAGTTTACGCATAACCAGCATGTAACATGTATAATGTGAAGCGACTAGGTTATCGACAATGAAATATGCACAGACGTGACTGCGAGTTGTAGAATGCGCAACACATATCACCACCGTGGCATGTGAGAAAAGCCCTTAACAACCCCTGTCCACGACAGGTGCTGAGTCCAAACTATAGTACTATCGTTGCTAAGGTGTCAAGCAATAATCACTGTGTAAACATAACATACAAGCATTCATCGAGTAACACGTATAACATGCAATAACGGTTAGCCTATAAAAGTGTTTGCGTCGTATGATCGATGTGATTTGATATAAGTAACGTATGTAACACCCAAAAGTGCTTAAAGCAAAAACGGGATCGAGTATACTCACAGATAGTGCTTAATAACTAAACACTCTCTTGGATTGAAGGGAGCGCTGAGAGATTAGCCTGAACAGTTAACGATAGCATAAGCGAATGAACGGTGCGTTAAACGGTGAAGAGTGAACCAAGAGACGAATGGTCATCCGATCGGATGACAATCCGAACGGATGGTAATTCGATCGAATGACAATCCGTCAGATGGTCTTCCGTTCGGATAGCCATTCGGTCGGATTGACATTCGTTTGGGATGGATGTGTTTGTGTATGATGGCTTTGAAGTTTTCGTTGTAGCATTTTGAAAACAGAGAAGTATCTCTACCTTTCAGGTCGCCCGGTCGAACGGTCGTTCGATCGGATGGCGATCCGTCGGTTAGACATTTCTCAGAGAACAAGTTCACAGCAGGATTGTCATTCGATCAGATGGTCTTCCGATCGGATGGCAATCCGTCAGGACTAATGATCTTTGAAAATTCATAAAAATGTTTAAGTGTTGAAACCATAAGTTAATCCGATCGGATTGTCGTTCGATCGGATGGCAATCCGATCGGACGGCAATCCGTTTGGGTGACTGATTCGTTTTGAAATTCGTTAAGTTTGAAAGGTTTTGCGGTTTGATCGAGACGGTATGACAACGTATTGAACAACAGGAAACCCCACCAAGTCCAGTCTGTCTGATCGAATGGGAATCACCCCAGTCTGAGCAGTTAACTGTTCGTGACGGTTTGTTCATGTTCAACCCAAAATCGGTTGTCTCTTCGATAGGATTCAGATCTTAGATCGACACTTCACTAGGAAACGAGTAGAAGGCCTGAACGAGCTCCGATTCCATCGGTTTTGAAGGCATAGAGTGTAAAAGAGTTGAAAGAAAGTTGAGAAACCATCTTTCAATCCTTTCACTCATGAAAATGTTTAGATCTATGCGAAAATAGTGTCAAAACATGTGGAAATCATATAGATCTGAGTTGTTCTTGGTGGAATGAGGCCAAAACTTGAAGTTCATGAAAACCCCATGATGACATCATCCTAGAACACCTCAAACCCGCTGATTTCACGGTTAAAAGTGAAGATTCAAAGGTGAAAAAGATGAAGAAGTGCGTATAGATCATAGAAGTACAAGATTTGGGGAAGAAACTTACAAGAATCGCGAGAAATCGAAGAAAAAGTGGGCTTGAGCGTGCTGGTCGGAAGAGAGGGCTGTCACATCACTGTTTGTGATGTGACAGGGGTATTTATAGGTTGCCAAAAGAGGAAAGTGGCACATATGTGACGGATCGGACGACACATCGATCGGATGGCCATCCGATCGGATGGTCATCCGTTAGGATGACCATTCGATCGAATGGTCATTCGATCGAAGTGGTCCGGCGAGTTAGGTTTCGGCGTTTCGTTTTGCATGTTGAGCGTTGCGATGCGTTTCGAGTGAGCGATGCGATAGTATTACCCATTAGTTACACAAATAACCTAACTACTATATCTAACATACAATCATCATAAATAACTTGCGTTTAGCGTTTGCGATTAGGTTGCGTTGCGATAGAGTTGCGATTGCGTTTGCGATTAATCACCTCAACATAACCATAACATGCACAAGTAACACATAATAGCACACATACATAAAACAATATCCATAACCTATAATTCGAGTTGCGAATGCGATAGCGATGCGATTAGCGATAAGTCGATTAGCGATTAAACTGCGATTAATTATCGATTATTAACAAGTACTCCACATAATACAACTAAAGCGAAAATAAAATAGAGTATCGATTACAAGTCAAAGAGTACAATCAATAATTAAGCAAGGAGTGACAGATCGCAATTAGCAATTTTTCTTCCTTTGACTTCAAAAAGTCGGGTTGTTACATGAAGGTGGTGGTTGAGATGGTTGTATGTCTTTGGAGGATAAGATATATGAGGTTTGTGTTTCATTTTGTAATCACTGGTCAGCAGCAAATCTTGAAGAAGCACACGGATCGAGCCTTTATCAACGACGACAATAGGGGCGGCAAGGAGCAATACGGGCGACCCGCGTCTAGGTCGCCCCTATTGTTTTCGCCGCTAAAACTCAGATTTCTTGTAGTGTAGATTGTGTATAGTGAATTAACTAAAAAATGCAAAAGTTTGTGACGCGTCACCAACATGTAGTAGTGGAGTTTTAATTAGTACACCTTCAAAAGTGTAGCGGTTTAACTAAAAACATAATTATTTTTTAATCTTTTATTTTGTATAAAAATGTGAGCTGGTGATGTTGATTGGTTGGAGAAACTAGTGGCCCCATATCCTTGTCCCCCGTGCCCGTTAATATGCTAACACCCATCCTGAGATGGTGATCCAGTTTTCAAAAGGTCTACCCTTTCTAGTGGAGTCGCATGTTCGATTCCCTCTTTAGCCATTTTCGAGGGAGGGACATCTGGGTGAAGGGACGAATCGGGGCTTTAATTCTGGGTTCGAACCTGACAGGGGCAAGGATTTACGGATTCCATCCGGTTCCTGCGCATCAAAGGGCATAGTCTCATGGCGGTCGAGGAGTCGACCTTGGACATAACCCCGAGCAGGGTGAGTTTACACGTTAAATTCTTTATCGTTCAAAAAAATTTGATAACACCCAAAGGGGTTTTGAGCCTCTGGCTCCCCTTCAGTTTTGGTATGGCAGGCTTTGGAGGCGTTAAAGTGGTGAGGTGGCTTGGGGTGCTACCCCACTACAAACTAGGGGTGAGCAAATTAACCGCCATAACTGATAACCAAACCATAACTGATATAAACGAAATCGCTATTAACCGATAACCGATGGTTATGGTTATGAAACTTTGATTAACCGACTTATCGGTTATAGTTATGGTTATGAAGCTTTGGTTAACTAAAATAACCGAAACCAAACCGAACTTGTAATGTTAACTATATATAATGCATTTATGTTTTACGTTAACCATACACAGGTGTTTTTTACTAAGATAAACGTAAGTTAGTAACAAAAGGATCTTGATGTACATGCCCTTGTTTTGATGAAGAGCTGAGGTGTTATGATCGTGTTTTTTTTTTTGTTGAGAATTACATTACTAAAGACAATCGCACATCGGTACTTTAACCAAAAAGTGTAGTCTTGGTTATCTTGTAAAGGAAAGACCAAGTTAAGTCCAATCCATGCATGCCCCTAATGCTCACCCCTATTTATTTCAAACCTTGCTTGGTTTATTAACCGAAATTAACCAAAACCGACTTCATAACCGAAGTTCGGTTACGGTTATTGTTATGAAATTTCATAACCAAAATTAATGGTTATGATTATGATTATGATTAATGATTAAAACCAAATCAAACCGACCCATTTACACACCTACTACTTTGAAAGAGTAAAAAAGACATATGTCAGCAAAAAGTTGTTTGCATCTCTGTGCATATATGGATTGTGTTAGTAACCGACATGTTTTTTGAAAGGAAGTAACCGACATTTCACATATGTTTATATATTTTAAACAAATTCAAAAACATTAATATATCAAATTTGGTTTACGCTTTACATGTAAAAGTGTAAAACTAACATCACATGTAATGGCCAATGATCCTTTGGTGGAGTGGTGGAAATGACTTGGGCCATGTGAGTGGTCTCAGGTTCGATCCCCACCTCCATCAAAAGGTGAGGCATTGGGGTTATTCCCAACCCAAGGATGGCAAGGACTCCGGTTCAAGCCTGAGGGAACCCGAGTTTTCTATTACGGCGCATTTACTCCAGCGGGTCGCTCTGTCACAACAGGCGGTCGATTCGTGTGGAGGGTGCAACTCCTGTCAAGTGGCAGGGGGTCGGAAATTTTCTCGGGGAAAGCTATGTCCCATTTCTACCGAGGCGTGGGCCCGTTAAGACAACATAGTCCTTGGGACAGAAATGGGGCGGGCCTGCGACTTGCGGGTGTGTATTAACCGTCTGTTGTGAATTACACCTTTCAAAAAAAAAAAAAAACATCATATGTAATGGAAATGTATATTTGTTTATCTAATATTCAACCAGGAATGAAGTTAGGGGGGCCTACTCTTTAAGGAAGAGGGCAATTGCCTTCCTGAAAAAATAAATAAAGTGTTATTTTTAAGCAAAAAATTTATTTGTCACTTAAAAGTTTAATTACCCACCCTGATTGTACTTAAGCCTCCAGATTGTATCTCTTAGAAAAAATCATTGTTCCACCAAGAATGAAGTGAACAAGATTGTATTTGCTCATACATTGTTTTGGAATTAGAAGTGTGACGTTAAAATGATGCTATGCTTGTTGGGAAGGGAACACTTCACATGCATTTTTTTAAAAAGACTTCACATGCAATTTGCTTACCTTTTTTCCCTTTACATATTTGAATAAAAAACATTAATGGCCAACATGTGACATTAAGACAGCTCCAAATAACATTAATGGCGAACATGTGGCATAAAGGCAGAAAATAATTATGTGACAAAAAATATTAACATTTTAATCACTAATAAAATAATTTTTAATGGCAACTGCTATTTCTATTTCTATTTCAATACATCAGTAATTCTAATAACTTATTCATGTCCAGAATTGAACTTGTAAATTTTTTTTTAACACGTAGGGAGTGGTTAGACATTTGAAAGTGGTAAACTTCAAAATCAACCAATGAGAGTGTGACATGTCATTCAATAAAAAGTGTCTAAACTATGCTCAAAAGTGTTGGCAATGGTTAGACATTTCATGAATTGGTAAACTATTTAAAAAAAAAAAACGAAAAATGTGTGATTGGTTGAGATGGCATGGATCCCACCCCACAAACCCCCTCTCTCTCTCTCTCTCTCTCTCTCCTACCCTCCCTCCCCGCATCGGCAACCTGTCCCCGCTTCCTTTCCTTCACCGAGCGGCAAAACCCACCGGCGGCGGTGTTACCGCGCGACAAAGGTACTTTGCCGAGTGGGTTTGCTGCCCACTCCGTATGGCCTAAGCCTCTACCAAGTGAGCTAGCCCTTTAATCACTATTAATGATTTACCTAAAACGATTTACTTAAATTTATTGACAAAATTAATTGTAAATTTATTGACAAAATTGTAATTCATATTGATGTGAATATGGATAGATGTAAACATATCTTGTAGATCAGTTCTTTAAGTATGTAATAGAAAACATATAAAATAATATCTGTTACAACATTCAGACTAGCAGAGAATTCAGAAACAGATGCAATCATTGAGTTCTTGACATGTCAGTCAGCTTGATCTGGTTTCGTTTACGATGCATATGATTGATGGTAGTACCGAATTCTTTAGGGTGAAGAACTCGTGATTATAGAGAGAGAGGAGGTCGAGATTGTGGTGATGTTATGATTAATGTCTAACCTAAAACCCTCTCTAATCATCTCCTTAAATACACCCAAGAAGAAATCTTTATTAGTTAATAAGGCTAATAGGGTCCATCAACAATTACCAACTAATATATTATAAGGTATTAGTCATATTTTGATCCAAATAATATAAATGATTATAATGGCCATATATATTAAACATAATAAATATATTTAATCTTGCATATCTATACTGTATTATAAGATATTTGAGAATAAACAAAAAGAACAAAGATAATTTATATAATTTTAAGAATTTGGCCAATTAAAACATTTTAAATCATATGATACAGTCTTTAGGAATATATTATTGACTTTTAAGCCAATTTCATCCAACAATTTTTAAACGACTATAAATAGGTTAATATGTTCTTTTAGATTACACCATAAAAACGAGTGTTTTGTTTTTTTTTAATTTGAGTAAGGTATTGATATAGTTTTTTTAATTAAAAAATTGATATGTAACGTGATTAACAGTGTCTAAGAGTGAGCAATAACTGAATTGTTAACCGAAAACAAACAAAACCAAACCGAAATCAACCAAAAACTGAACTAACAACCGATTAACTTAACCGAAACTCGAATTAACCAAAACTGGTTATCGATTTTTTTGTACCATTGCTTTACCAAAAATAACCGAACAGAACCGAACCATTCATGTTTTCATATATTTCAATTCATGTATTTCATATTTTGCCTCCATTTTATGCCTTTATATTTCTATTTCATTTATTTATACATCCACTTCATCTATCTATACGTCAATTTTATGTATTTGTAAGCAAAAGTTTAGCCCAAGTTTGGTTTTGATTATTAACCAAAATTAAACAAATCAAACCAAAAACTGTAAGACCCTAATCATGATTTGACCCAAAACGACGCAGCGGAAAATAAACCGTAAAATTTCTTTCTTTTAACTACTCTAACATACTTGAATACCGTTTATGTCAACCCTTTTAACATAAATACATCATTCATCATTTATTTAATGTAACTATGTTAACAAATAATTACAAACAACGTGACCACTTTCCCGTACAATCCATGATCTTCAACTCGACACTCGTTCACTTGTCCATCATGAATATCTGACTAACCTGCGATCACCATATATAACCAACACGTTAGTACATGGTGACATCATATATAATTTAATACGTATACTTAAAAGGCTACATCACATTCTAACTACGTAAGGTATTCCATTGAAACATCCTCTCAATTTTATTTACTCGAGTCCGACATCAATTCCTCGAGAGTCCGACATTCCCATACCTGCACTCCATTTCATTCTCAATAGTAACATGGTTAGGAATACGTAATCTCAAACATATTGAAAACCCACATCTTCACATATACGTATACCAGTGATCTACAATCATTAGATTACAACACGTGTATACACTTACGTATATCTAAGTACATTCATACGTATCCCATTCATATGTGCGTACATACAAGTTCACACTACTTACACACGCTATAGTTCCATATCTACATACATACATACATACATACATACAAGTCACATTCACTTATTCGTAAATGGAGCCTTACCTACAAACATATCAACACAAATCAATGCAATAGTAATTAAACATAACCGACTAACTTCCAACAAACATGATGAACATTCCATTAACATGATGAACATTTCATTAACATGATGAGCATTCCATTAACATGATGAACATTCCAGTAACATGATGAACATTACATTAACATGATGAACATTTCAGTAACATGATGAACACTCCATTAACATGATGAACATTTCAGGTAAATGATGAACATTTTAGTAACATGATGAACATTCCATTAACATAATGAACATTTCAGTAACATGATGAACATTCCATTAACATGATGAACATTTCAGTAAAATGATGAACATTTTAGTAACATGATGAACATTCCATTAACATGATGAACATTCCAGTAACATGATGAACATTCCAGTAACATGATGAACATTACATTATCATGATGAACATTTCAGTAACATGATGAACATTCCATTAACATGATGAACACTTCAGTAACATGACGAACATTCCATTAACATGATGGACATTTCAGTAACATGATGAACATTCCATTAACATGATGAACATTTCAGTAACATGATGAGACTATCAACCTAATTTACATTAACGATAGACGAAGTTCATATGAACTTACCTTGGTACTTACCCTTACCCATAACTTCTTACATAGTTCTCTATATACAACATACCAAACTTCATTTATAAATAAGAAGTGATTCCGGAAATCACTTACCTTAAGTGTCCGTATTCGCATCTGTTTCCTCGCCTCCTTTTAACCCGTTAGCCTTCCATGCTTCCATCCATCTTGACATAATCCCTATACTTTCATGTCATCGCATTCACATTCTTGTTAGCACACATGATTGTACATATTAACGATCATATCAAATTCATGTTTCACATTTGACTTTCATTAGTCAATTCTAACAAGCATAAGGCATATTTCCACAAGTCAATCTTTTCAAACTCATATAATTCATTACGTCATCACATATAACACATATGGATATAACACACATCATATGCCTTTCTATAACATTACAATTGTGACAAAAAGTCTAATATTGCTACTTATGCACAGTTGACTTTCAGAAAGTCAACGATTTATCATATGAACTTTCGACTTAACCTAATACATCCATGTCATTATAGTAGACTATACTAATGACGCTATATACATTTCATACTCACGATGCAATAAGCATACAACCACATGATCATCTAGTTATATGCACACACCAAACATATTCAATTCCGCTCATTCTAGTAACATAATTCTACAACTAACACCATGACCTATGCTTAACAACCCAACATCATTCTAACTTCATCCCGTTCTAGTGATCTCATATGCTTCACAAATAGAGTACTTTTACTTATCAATTTTGATTAAGCAATTATTCAAACATGTAGTAAACATCATACCACTCCAACATAGAGTACAATATTCTAATGCATACTTTTACCAAATAACATGGCCAACCAAATCCTACATGAATTCCATCTAAAAATAGATTTCACAAGTTTATTTATCATCAAATACATCATATCCCCATATTATACGATTTCATCCGTTACTTGCATACCATTTCATCTATTAATCTCACCTAGGCATTTCATCAAACACTTGGTGTGCATACCACAATTTATGCATAATGTACAAGTGTTTCATGCTTTACTTCCTACTTCATGCTTTCATTCATCAATTAACACATAAACATCAACAAATTCATATCACATTCAATCTACCTAACAAGAACATACCACATAGCACAACAAGATTTGAACAAGGATTGGACATGGGTGACACACCCATGTCCATCTTCACCACCAGAAGTGGGTTTCACCTCCAAACATCAAATTACTCCAAAATCGTTCATAACCCAAGACCTATATGGTGATTCTAACACCTCTTCTTACTAAATTTCATACTACTTCATGGTTTGATCATAACCCACTTCTTTAAAAATCACCAAATCAAAATTTATAACTTACCACATGTTCATTAGCATGAGATGGTAAGGATTCTTCATTCATGCATTGATTTAGCTTCAAATCCTTCTTAAATTTCTGGATTTTAGAGTGTTTGGCAGAACCTTCTTCTTTGTTCTCCTTGGGTGTCGACACACACACATAAACACACACTAACCACTGAAGTTTTCTATTTAATAGAAACTTCAACCTATTTTCCCACTTTTAGTCCTTCTTGTTTACTATTTGGTCACAATTGACATTAAGTTTTATTCCTTACTTGTTTGACTAACTATTTAACTAAGTTAAATAGCTTAGTTATTTTATTTCACACTAATACATAAGGAAACATACTAGTGGATTAAAATTCAAATTTTGGGGCGTTACAAGTCTACCCCCCTTAAGGGAGGTTTCGTCCCCGAAACCTTTCTCATTCCTACTAGACCAATTCTACTCTTACTTTTTCATTATATTCATTCAAGATATTTACTACGACACGGAAATACTTGTGACTCATTGAAGAGGTAGCATTCACGTACAAATATAAATATAGGTCTTGTTCTTGCCTTCTTAATTAAGCATAAGACTTTCATACATGTACCAATCGTAGTGGATCAATTAATTTCCATCTGACACATGTATCATACATGATATTCCATTCTAGTGTTAGCCACACGAGTACTTATCGTGAGTTTACTTCAGTATTCTATTATTAGCATTCCTTCCGAGTACTTTCATTTGCACATGGTATTTTAAACCATGTACATACGCACATTGCCAAGATTCGTTCGGGTTATCGCTATTTCTATGTAGCTATTATTTTATTCTCACTTGTTCGTACTTACTAGTTGGTTAAGCATCATTCAATTGTCACTACCAACAGAACTATTATGTACACCTTTTTTAAGATAACTTCTGGGTTATAATTCATAACCCAAAGTCTTCGTTCAATTTTTTTTATATTCCTATCCATGACTTAAGTCTGAGTAAAAGAATTCTTCCTATGTTGACTTTCAAAGTCAAACATATTATACTATGTTATGTTCAAACTGCCATTCCTTCTTACAGAAAATACTATTCAATCTTGACTTCCTAAAATCATAACTCAAACATGTTACTAACCTTGCTTTCGGTGTGCAAACCAACGATATATAACCCGGCTCGGTGTGCTCATTCATGAGTCCATACCATAACTACGTTGGTCTTTTTCTTCCATATGATGAGCTTGCTCGTGAACATCCTTTTGCCAACTCTACTAGTTTCATCACTTCAAGCCTTCTACCATTCTCACTTACAAAATTAAATGGTTAGCACAATTCATTCATTCATTCTATTTGTTGTTCATTAAACTATATTACTTTCACAAATTTCTCACTTACGTTCTATGCTACATTACACATTTCATTTCTTACGTACTATCCTTACAATTCGTTAATTATTTGCCAACTTCTGCAGTTTGACTTTTCAAGGTCAAACTGCCCCTTATTACTTATTGTATATACATATTGAAGTACGCGTTTGTACTTGCTTTCAGTTCGAACATACTTACGAAAACATCATTTCATTATTTTAGTGTTTCTTGCGAAAACTTTTCCTCCCCGTCCGTACTTAAGCCATTCGTCCGGGTCTTAGCCAGTCATTCACCCCAACTCTCATGAGTTGTTTTTTTTTTCTTTTTTTTTTGCCCATCCCGTAACTTTATTCGATACTTCTTTCTTTCAACAAAACTTTCTGTGTCCTAATTTCCATCACCCTTATTGTTATCTTATTGAAATTTGTCTTATACTTACTCATATAACCTGTTTGACTCTAACAAGGTCAAACTGTACGCACATCCCTAACTAGGTTTCAACAACTAGCAACAACTCATCCCACGCATGTTCATATATGCGTGACATGTATATATATGCACTCCTTTAGTGGAGCAACATACTTAACTCAGAAAGGCTACCGACACCACTTGCTTACAATGTTTATACTTACCGTAGTTGGGGAGAGAAGGGTATTCCCTCCTTTATTCTCATCCGATCCTTATCTGTTTATGGATCCAACCTTTCATTTTTACTTATTTGATTCATACTTACTTATGAATTCAAGCCCTTTCCATTCTTACTTTTCATTCCTGTATGTTTGATCCGTATTCTCCTACGGATTTAACTTTTTCATACATATATATATTTTTTATCTGCACTTACTTATGGATTCTAACTTTTCATTTATACAAGTTTGATCCGTACTCTACTACGGATTCAAACTTTTCATTCATGCTTTTCATTCTTACAAGTTTGATTCGTACTCAAGTACGGATTCAAACCTTTCATTCTTTTATGTTTGAATCCATCTAGTGGGTTCAAACCTACTATTCATACTTTTCATTCATTTCCATCGTTTGACCCGTTCATAACGTGTCAACTTCCTTATCATACTTTTTCATCCATTGTGACCCGTTCATAACGGGTCAATTCTTTAACATACTTAATTTTATGTATTACTATAATCACAATTTATAACAATGAGCACTACTACAAGTGAAACTTGAAATATAACAGGTAACATCTAGATTCAAACATTTTATTCTTACTTGGTTGGTCCATTCTTACTTACGGATTCATACTTTTCCTTCCAAAATTTTCATTCAACATAAAATGCTCCCAAGTTACTTGGGAATCTTTCCATTCTATTCACACACACGACCACATACTTCTCAATTCTACCAGACATACCTGTGATGATTATCATGGCCTCACGAGCATCATATGTTTCTTGCGCACTGGCCGGGCGCGCAATCCACATACTAGCCTCGTGCCTTCATGTAACCATCACCTTATGTCCGTAGAAGTGGATTTCAGTTCGTGCACCATTTATAAATCTTATCAAGGCAAACACCGGTACCCATATTTATTTAAAATGTGTACCTAGGGTCCAACGGTTCAATCACATACTTTGGCATTTGCCTTAGATCGCATCCATGGACCATCCTTATCAATCATCCAAGCTTACCTTATATAAATATCACAGTTAATTTCTTCATATGAACGTACGTATACATGTTCCATGCAAACCTTACCTTCAGATCTTGATCAAGTTCTTGGATTGTACAGTTTTCAAGTCACAAGAGCACACGGGTTTGAGTTCAAGTACTTACCTTCTAGTACTTAGTTTCACTCAAACCAGGGCTCTGATACCAACTTGTAAGACCCTAATCAATATTTGACCCAAAACGATGCAGCGGAAAATGAACCGTAAAATTTCTTTCTTTTAACTACTCTAACATACTTGAATACCATTTAGGTCAACCCTTTTAACATAAATACATCATTCATCATTTATTTAATGTAACTATGTTAACAGATAATTACAAACAACGTGACCACTTTCCCGTACAATCCATGATCTTCAACTCGACCCTCGTTCACTTGTCCATCATGAATATTTGACTAACCTGCGATCACCATATATAACCAACACGTTAGTACATGGTGACATCATATATAATTTAATACGTATACTTAAAAGGCTATATCACATTCTAACTAAAAAATGTATTCCATTGAAACATCCTCTCAATTTTATTTATTCGAGTCCGACATCAATTCCTCGAGAGTCCGGCATTCCCATACCTGCACTCCATTTCATTCTCAATAGTAACATGGTTAGGAATACGTAATCTCAAACATATTGAAAACCCACATCTTCACATATACGTATACCAGTGATCTACAATCATTAGATTACAACACATATATACACTTACATATATCTAAGTACATTCATACGTATCACATTCATATGTGCGTACATACAAGTTCACACTACTTACACACGCTATAGTTCCATATCTATATACATACATACAAATCACATTCACTTATTCGTAAATGGAGCCTTACCTACAAACATATCAACACAAATCAATGCAATAGTAATTAAACATAACCGACTAACTTCCAACAAACATGATGAACATTCCATTAACATGATGAACATTTCATTAACATGATGAGCATTCCATTAACATGATGAACATTACATTAACATTTCAGTAACATGATGAACATTCCATTAACATGATGAACATTTCAGTAACATGATGAACATTCCATTAACATGATGAACATTTCAGTAAAATGATGAACATTTTAGTAACATGATGAACATTCCATTAACATGATGAACATTACAGTAACATGATGAACATTACATTAACATGATGAACATTTCAGTAACATGATGAACATTCCATTAACATGATGAACACTTCAGTAACATGACGAACATTCCATTAACATGATGAACATTCCATTAACATGATGAACATTTCAGTAACATGATGAGACTATCAACCTAATTTATATTAAGGATAGACGAAGTTCATATGAACTTACCTTGGTACTTACCCTTACCTATAACTTCTTACATAGTTCTCTATATACAACATACCAAACTTCATTTATAAATAAGACGTGATTCCGGAAATCACTTACCTTAAGTGTCCGTATTCGCATCCGTTTTCTCGCCTCCTTTTGGCCCGTTAGCCTTCCATGCTTCCATCCATCTTGACATGATCCCTATACTTTCATGTCATCGCATTCACATTCTTGTTAGCATACATGATTGTACATATTAACGATCATATCAAATTCATGTTTCACATTTGACTTTCATTAGTCAATTCTAACAAGCAAAAGGCATATTTCCACAAGTCAATCTTTTCAAACTCATATAATTCATCACGTCATCACATATAACACATAAGGATATAACACACATCATATGACTTTCTATAACATTACAATTGTGACAAAAAGTCTAACATTGCTACTTATGCACAGTTGACTTTCAGAAAGTCAACGATTTATCATATGAACTTTCGACTTAACCTCATACATCCGTATCATTATAGTAGACTATACTAATGACACTATATACATTTCATACGCACGATGCAATAAGCATACAATCACATGATCATCTAGTTATATGCACACACCAAACATATTCAATTCCGTTCATTCTAGTAACATAATTCTACAACTAACACCATGACCTATGCTTAACAACCCAACATCATTCTAACTTCATCCTGTTCTAGTGATCTCATATGCTTCACATTTAGAGTACTTTTACTTATCAATTTTGATTAAGCAATTATTCAAACATGTAGTAAACATCATACCACTCCAACATAGATTACAATATTTTAATGCATACTTTTACCAAATAACATGGACAACCAAATCCTACATGAATTCCATCTAAAAATAGACTTCACAAGTTTATTTATCATCAAATACATCATATCCCCATATTATACGATTTCATCCATTACTTGCATACCATTTCATCTATTAATCTCACCTAGGCATTTCATCAAACACTTGGTGTGCATACCACATTTTTTGCATAATGTACAAGTGTTTCATGCTTTACTTCCTACTTCATGCTTTCATTCATCAATTAACACAAAAACATCAACAAATTCATATCACATTCAATCTACCTAACAAGAACGCATTACATACCACATATCACAACAAGATTTGAACAAGGATTGGACATGGGTGACACACCCATGTCCATCTTCACCACTAGAAGTGGGTTTCACCTCCAAACATCAAATTACTCCAAATCGTTCATAACCCAAGACCTATATGGTGATTCTAACACCTCCTCATACTTAATTTCATACTACTTCATGGTTTGATCATAACCCACTTCTTTAAAAATCACCAAATCAAAATTTTTAACTTACCACATGTTCATTAGCATGAGATGGTAAGGATTTTTCATTCATGCATTGATTTAACTTCAAATCCTTCTTAAATTTCTGGATTTTAGAGTGTTTGGGAGAACCTTCTTCTTTGTTCTCCTTGGGTGTCGACACACACACATAAACACACACTAACCGCTGAAGTTTTCTATTTTCCCACTTTTAGTCCTTCTTGTTTACTATTTGGTCACTATTGAAAATTACTTTGAATTGTAATCATATATCACAAATCTTGTGATGTATAGGATAAATTTGATATGTGTAGAATATATGTATGATAAATTAGATATGTGTAGGATAAATTTTGATATACGTAGGACAAATTTAGACATGTGTAGAATAAAATGTTTTAACTAATTAATTAAAAAAAACAATTAGTGGTTAGATTTAAAACTCTTGCATCAAAATCTCCAAAATGTCATTTTGATATTAAAAATAAAGCTAAAATTGTTACATAATTTTTAGAGAAATATTTAACCTTTCGTGTAGGATATATGGATGATATAGTATGACGTATTCAATGAGCTATTGGTCAACTGATATTTGAGGGGAAGTGAAGATTTGGGTTTAAGGCCAGAGATCTCAAGTTCTAATCCGATTCCAACCAGGTTTTATGGCAGTAGACCTTCGGGCGGGTGGTGGGTTTTCCCTGTAACTGGTGATGGTTGTTTTGGGCTACTCAATGCTGTTTACGATAGCATGCGTATAAGATCGTCAACTTTTATTTCGTTGGCCGTTAATAAAAAGATATAGTATAACGTAGACAAAAAAAACTTATCGGGTTATATAATTCTTTATACTACATATAAATTCGAACCCTACGTCACTTGAATTTTTGGAAGGATTTATATTATTATAATTATTAAACTAATTCTTTTCTGCTTGTTTAAAAGTGTGGTCGTCTTTGTTACTAGTACCGGATAAAAAATATTCCATCTATAAACAAAACTACAATATTTAACTGCGCTTACCGATTTCAAAAGGGAAAGGAAACAATATGGTGTGGCGAAATTAGTGAGTGTAAAATCGAAGTTGCTAACTAGGGGGCTAAACTTGCAAGTCACTTGTAAATAACTTGAGATCGGCTGTAAACATATAGATATGTTTGTCTAAAGCTTGAATAAAATCGAGCTTAAACAAGCCCAAATCTATATTAAAGACCATTTGGTAAAAAGTGTTCGCAACCACATATTTTAGTATCAGAGATAAAATTAAACATAAACAATACATATTTAAAAAGAACATCTTCACGCTCTTCTTTCTTAGAGCATCTCCAATGCTGGAGGTGAGTATATTTCTACAACTGTCACCTCAACATGCCATATCATTTAAAACTTCTGCCTTAAAAACTTACATTTTTCCTTTAACACTACGCTAACCCAAACCCTAGATCTAAGCATCCACCTCATCACATATTTTTTATTTTATTCTATCCATATCTAATATATTTCTTTTATAACAAATGAGTTTTCATATCTTTTATATTTAAAATAAAAGAAGATTATTTTAAAATTATATTGCACAACAAATTTTTTTTATTTAAATAATAAAAAGAATATATAAAAATGTATCTAAATTATTATTTATTTTTTCCAATGGTTGTTTTCCAACGACAATATATCTTTACCAATGTCTATAAGTTCAATTCGTCTTACAACCCACATTTAATTTATCAATTCACATTTCACTCCAAAGACCATATTAGTTGAGAGATATAAGTGGCGGTTATCCAATTTCAATCAAACTAGGAGGGCCTTCAAACCCTCGACGATCATCCCATTGTCGCTCAAACCTGCTACTTTCAAACCCACCACCTTAAAACCCTCAAGTGGCAAACCATTTTCCTCCAAAAGTCTATCGTCTTCAACAAGCAACCCTTTTCCTCGAACAGTCTACCATACTCCACCTCAAAACCTTCCTCCAATGGCAAAACCCCTAGGTGATAATCAAACTCCTTTGACGGGTGAATAGTTGAACTTGGTATATGATTATACATTTAATCAACTACGATTTGATGGACTACGAATTGAGTAGCAACCCTTTTTCCTCTAGCAGTCTACCATGTTTGTTTTCAAGATTCTCGATGTTTGGATTTGGTTCTTACTAGAGTTTTTGGGACAATTTGGGACTTTATCGTGCATTTGAGGAGAAAAGAAATAGACGCTTAGACTTAGAAAGTTTAAAAAGAAAAAGGGGGAGTAAAAAAATTCATAAATTTATGTTTTCTTTGTAAATTCAAAATGCTCTAGGTGCATTAATGACATAAATTTGTATTGCAATCTTAAGATTAACTAGATTAATCTTACTAGTGACGAAACATATAAAACATGATACAACTTTGAGCATTTGTCTGATTGATTTTCGTCAAGTGTGTTCGTGCTTTAATCAAGTTTGTTCGTGATGAAGCGAATTATTCAGTGAATGATTAGTTGAATATTAAGCCTTATAATATGCCTGTTAGAGTAAAGAAGATTAGTTTTCTTGGTCCCTCTTCTGAGATTGGTTGCTAGTCGAATTCTCGAAATAATTTGGAGGGTCTTACATTGAGGGGGAGATCAGAGATGAAAGGCATCGAATAATTTGTGGATTTGTAAAGAAACGAGACTGATTCATGAAGATACGAGATGAAATGATATTAGACTTTTAGTTGAAGACGTTGATCAAAATGGTAGTTGTACTTTTTCGGAGTTCAATATGTTATTAACTTATCGAACATAAATTCTTGTCTTTGTGGAGATTGAAGTATTTGATGTTGGGCATTGGAAATCTGTCGTTTCAGTTTTCTGTCAATTAAGTTTGAAGATTAAGTATCGAGCAATGTTTCTTACATTAGTTTGTAGGCTGGTTCGTGTTAGCTTGATTCAGGAGTAGTTTGAAGGGGAGGATCTACAATGTTTGATGTTGGATTATCCGGGTCTCACAGAGCGGCCATTTTAGTGTTTGCCGACAAATCTTTAATTAGAAGGGTTGAAGTCGTTGTGCTTTGCTAGAAAGATCAAGTTTTTGCCAAAGTGAAAAGCAGATATGATATCATTAGTTAAGGGGGGAGTCTGTAAGTGAAGTACCTGGTGACTAAAGATTATTAGTGTCACACAGTAATTGATAGCAACATTTAAGGGGGAGTATGTAAGTGTAGTAACTGTTAGGGGTTTAATTTTTAATACTATGGATCACATATCCTTAGATCTAGCCTGGATCACTGATCCTTAATGGATGGTGCAGGAAGTCTGAGGATCAAGGATCCTTATTATTACTTTTATTTACTAACAATTGTATCCTATGTTTAAACTTGTATTTGCATGTATATAACGAATTGGACTTGGTCTATGCTGGTATATAAGAGATTATGCTCTCAATTGGCACGCGCATGAACAAGTGTAGCCGTTATGGAGAACATGGGATACTTGCACATCTTTCGCTTTGTTTGTTATCTTGTTATTTCTATTTTTATAGGGGATAATGAGGCTCATTTAGGTAGAATACAATCTATCATACGAACACACAACATTCACACTCTCTTTCGCAAACTGCAAACACTAGTTACCATTGTATTGAGCTCATTATCTTCCGAAGTTGTACTTGAATCACTAAGTTACTTTTTAATACACTTGGTGATCGGTAGTTTCCATCACCAGAGGTTTTTTGTGCTGGAGATCTATCAAGGATCAAGGGATTTTTCCTCGTACAAATATCGGTGTTCATTGTCATTTTTTACTTTAGAATTTGATCACATTATTGTTCATACACATTAATCAAATTTTTGTTACATTATCCTTAAACTGATTTTTGACCAAAACAGTAACATGCCGAGTAACTGTGGCTTTTATTAATTATGTGAAAAGTCCAAGTTCTGAGAAGAAGTCAAAGTCAAAGATGTTTGTCAGGAAATGTTGATTTCTAGATAACCTTGTAACTTTAGGGAATGTTGTGTTTCCCTGATCCTCATTAAGTTCCGTATTACTGTAATCATTTTAGGACCACGTGTAGTTTCGTAAATGTGTTCATGCCTATAAATATGGGTTTGTAGGTTAGATTAGACAGTTCTTTGTGAATTATGTTGTTAGAGTGAGAGAGTTTTGAGAGATAAAGTGTGGGTTTAGGTCTTTGTGCCCTAAACCAGTTTGTAAAGGTGTGTGCTCTTTCGGTATGAAATATGTGATGAGTAATATGAAAGGGTTTCCTATATCTTCTACACTTTCTTATCATTTTATTTTTACGTATCGATCAAGTGCAATGTTTTGGTGTTCGTCATCGATCCAAGAGGTCACAGGAACCTAACAGTGGTATCAGAGCATGGTGCTCAGTTCGAAATGGTCTAACCGCCTTCAGGATCACCATTGCTCTTGATTTGATATTTGTTTCCGCCAAACATTTTGAAGACGTAAAATTTCAGTGAGATTTTGATGAATTCGGAATTTGTTTTTGGATAATGGATCAAAATCGAGTTGCTCCGATGTGTTCGTTTGTGACTTTGATATAAGAATTGGTCCAAATTCGGAGATTTTTTTGAGTTTTCAGCTTGTCCTGGAAATATTTGTATGGTAACCATCAGTTCCTAGAAACATGCACATGAAAGTCACATGCTATTTCCCCTGTTTTTTAAACGCCTGTAACTTTTTTATACCTCATTTGTTTTAGAAAAAGAAATATACCGTAAAATCGAGCGTTTTTTATCTTTAATATGAGTACCTTATTGTTATATCTTTAAAAAAATTGAAAACTGAGTCACGTATTACACAATGGACATAACGTAAAACACAATGAGTATCAACTAAAAACACAATGGAAAGTAAACCCAAAAACATAATGGATGACAACTAATATAAGACACAATTTACAACAGACTAAAACACAATGGATATAACGTAAAACATAATGAGTATCAAACCAAAATCTCAATTGAAAGTAGACTAAAAGCAAAATTAATGAAAGCAGATAAAAGACACAATGGACAACAGACTAAAAACACAATGAATAACATACTAAAAGACAATAAACAACAGACTAAAAATACAATGAACAACGGACTAAAAAGACAATGAACAACAGACTAAAACACAATGAACAACATATTAAAACACAATAGACAATAGATTAAAACACAATAACCAAAACCTATAACAAAATGTATAGAAACCCACCCAATTGAAAAACACAATAATCAGAACCAATAACACAATGTATAGAAAAACCAAATATAACACCGTTTTCATCGTGTCATAATTATGTTGTAAGTTCTGATAAAAACGCAATGGACATAACCCAAATTAACATTGTGTTATAATTTTTGAAAATAACATAATGTATAGAAATTCTAGTAAAAATGTAATAACCAAAACCCAGTTGAAAGATACAATGACTAGAACTTTAACACAATGCAAAGAAGCCCGGTCAAAAATGAAATTTTATATTTTATATAGCAATATCATACCGATATTAAAGATAAAAAATGTCCGTTATTATGGTAATTTTTTTATTGAGTAAAATTTTTTTCTTAAAAGATTAAAGCTAGAAACTCCTGAAAGCTTCATGCCAAACATACCCAAACTCTTGAATAGAGCCAGCCACTTGTTTGTGTCCGGACACTAGACACCAGCAGACCACCTCCTCCATCGCATCTCCAAGTCCGGTTCATGAGTCCGGATGACGTGTTTGGCAGTGGCGGATCTTGCCCGTTGAACCTGCCAGGGCCGAAGACACGGGCACTAAAATTAGCACTACGGCTGAAAAACTTGCCCGGGCCGAACATAGTATATATACAAAATTTCGATCGAAAAACGAAAAATTAGCACTACGGCCGAAAAACTTGCCCGGGCCGTGGCCTTGCCACGGCTCTACTAAGATCCGCCCTTGGTGTTTGGGTCCGGAATAGAGCATTGGAGATGCTCATAATCCGAAGCTTCTTCTTCACTATATATATATATTATCTCCAGTTTTATTAAATCTCATATTCTTTCATGCAAAATATATATTATCTTTTGTTATTAACTTATTATATATATATATGAACTTTAGACAGTCTATTTATAGTAAATATATTGCGGACCAGGAATATTAAATTTTTGTAGAATAGTAACAAAGTTTTAAAAGTGTTCCAATTAGGTCGTTCAAGTTTCAAAAGTGTTTCAATCAGGTCACTCAACATTCATTTTTTATTAAAATTAAGGATTTTTCCATCCATTTCATAGGTAACCGTGGTGATGTTGATTTTTGTTTCTTTTTTCCCTTTTATTTGATGCTAACGTCGAGTGATAACGTAGATTTTAACTTGTTTTTTTATTTTTTATTGTAATTAAAGTGTTGTTATTTTTAATAAATATACTGTCTTATATTAAAATAATCAAACCCTAGCATCTTATGCTCCATTTTTCGCTTGACACATGGAAAAAAAGACGTGGCTTGATTTGAATGTTAAGTTATCTAATTGGGACAAAAATGATACGAGTGACCTAATTAGAACATTTTTAAAACTTGATTACTAATCTGTGACATTTTCCCTATTAGGGATAACCAATCAACAAGGACTTTAATTGTGGTCAATCATGGGATTTTATGTGAAGAATTCATAGATTTGGTTAATAGTTTTGTTAGGCATAATGCCTATACACCAATTCAGGAGAAAACCCAATAAATATGGAAAATCCCCCATATGAGAATCGAACCCATGACCTAATGGACGCTAAGTCTTATCTCACCTCTAAAATGCCATTAGAATATAATGTTATGGGCTTTAAGGGATATTAAATGTTGCAGATACATGGAGTGAAGATGGTTTTAGATACAGGTAAAAGATCAAATACAAATAAAGTTAACGTACAAAACGTACGAACTGAAGGAAAAGACAAAAAAACGCGGTGACATTTTTGTAATTATCAGTAACTATCAAAATTACTCTACAAATGATCATGTAGAGTAATTTGATCTTTTGTAGAGTAATTTTGTAAAATGTTCTTGTAGAGTAATTTTGTTCTTGTAGGGTAATTATCAAAATTACTCTACAAGTGTATCAAAATTACCCTGCATCAAAATTACTTTACAAGTGAATCAAAATTACCCTACAAGTTTATCAAACAACATACAATTAAAAATTACTCTACAGTATCATTTGTAGAGTAATTTTGATAATTACCCTATAAGCAGATAATTACAAACATGTCACCGTGTACTTTTTGCTTTTTCATACTATTCATACATTTAGTATGTTAACTTTATTATTATTATTATTATTATTTGTATAGTAACTTTCCCTTTTAGATACATTGTATTCTAAAATATAATGTCAAAATGAAGCAAATATGTCCACCCTACCAAACTGATTCTATGGATATATCCGTTGCATTATTTTATTGGAGCTAGTTGTTAGATAATCATGTACCAGCCCCTTAGATGTAACATTTCAACAACTTAATGATAATAGACACAAGAGTGATGGTGGCTTTGATAACTCTGATGGATGGAGCTCATAATATAGTGAATATCAAATATACAGGCTTTTCAGTAATCATTTCAAGTTTGCAACATAAGAGGTTTTATACCTTAATACTGGTGTACATAGGGCCGGGCCAAGCCCAAGTATTTTGAGGCTTGAGCTTTAGGCCTCCAAATCAATGGGGCCTCCAACTTAAAAAAAATTATATATGATATTGGGTTGGGCTAAACTTATCTTTACACACACAAAAAATATATAAAAATACAAAAAAATTAAGTTAACTTCACCAACAATAAACCTTTTAGTTATTTTGTCGGTCCCAAGCCCGGATAAAAGAGGGTTTTTCTCAAATAGTGTTTTTTTTTTAAAAAAGGCCTCGAGTTTTTGAATTTGTTTTATGCCACCAAAATAATTGAGCCGGCTCTGGGTGTACAATGGTTACATCTTCCAAAATGACCCATCCCAAATAACTACAATTAAAAATATCAGATGGTCGTTCAGATCGACTATTAAAGCATTTCAGTTTTATCACCTGGTTATGGTTTCGACGACACCCATTTGAAGGGACCATAAAGAGGTAAATTGCTAAAAGAGATATTTAAAAGGATATCAACAAATAGGTAGGGGATCCTGTAAAAGTGCTCAAAGTGTGAGAAGTGTATTATAACACTATATATAATACTATATAACACCATATAAGCACCGTATAACAATATGTAAGACCATATAATACCATATAACACTATGTAACACTATATATCATTATATAACAAATATAACACTATAGGTTGTCTGATAGCATGTCTATGATAGATGTATAGTGTTATATTTGTTATATAATGATATATAGTGTTACATAGTGTTATATGGTGTTACATATTGCTATACGGTGTTTATATGGTGTTATATAGTATTATATATAGTGTTATAATACACTTCTCACACTTTAGGCCCTTTTTACACTATCCTTACCCTCAACAAATAGAAATTATTAATTGCTTATGCAGTTTTTGATGATGAGAAGTGGATTAGTTGGTGTTGGTTTTTTGGTCACTTTAGGTGGTATGTTGTACATCATACTAATAGGAAATAGTGTGTTTTTTCTTATAGAATTAGAAGTAGTCTAAAAAGTTTCATTATTTTTTTCTACATCATGTTCGATGTGATTTTCTTGAAGATGTTCAAGAACTTTAACTTAAAAAAAAATTCGTCTCTTTATAAGACAAATTAACAAAAGAGATCAAATCTGAAGTTTGACATTATCCCAAAGATATTAATAGAGGTAAGTGGCCTCCTTATATGATTGACAAACATTATTAAAATATTTTGATAACTTTATAAATCATATATGCCTTTGGATCTATAATCTGCCACGAATTGCTTATCATAATCTTATTGCCATAGTGGTTAGTTGGATTTGAGCAGTAATTTAGAGTAGTGATAACTAAGTACCAGTGGTAACTTGGTCATCAACAGTCAGATGTTATTGGGCAACCAATAGTTATTGTTAAGCAGTTAATTAGTGTTGATAGTCTTTACATAATATATATATATATATATATATGTGTGTGTGTGGGGGGGGGGGGGGGTTTCAGGATTTAAGGAAAACGGTGAAAAGTGTGTGAACGGTGAGAACGATTTTGGTGTTGACATGTAGCATTGATGCTAAATTACACTAAGGATAATATTGTCAAAAAACCCACTCACATGAACTGGGTGTTCAAATAAAACGCCATAAAAACACCCAATTCAGAAAAACGTCATGAAAATACCCAGTTGAAAATGTCGCAACCCCCTACCCCTTCCCCGAGAGGCGGGCGGCCGCGAGCTACACAGAGCTGGTGGTATCGGTGTTTATTAATTTGGCAGCGGAATTTAAACATCAGGATCGTAGTTAGGAAATATTTTATCAGAGTTTAAACACCAAACTTTTATAAATAATAAATGGGATAAAACCCAAGTTTCCATTTATAGTACATTCGTAGGGATAAAACCCTAATTATTGAAAACATAAACTACTTTTTATTTAGATAACTTTTATAGCCACTTCTTTAAGCCTTCAATGCTCTTCAGCTGGCTTCTATTAGCTTCACATTAGTTTCTGAAACGCGTTAAAAGGTTTTATCAGCAAGAAATACTGGCGAGTGCATCCCAGTTTAATCAAAACAAGCTTTTATAATTTTACAGTATTCAGAGCTATTACAATGTTTATATCTATCCAATTACCCCCCACGGTACTGTCAATCCTGACTGGTGGTCATGTTACCATTCGCAACAGTAACAAGTAATGTATACAAAACCCTAACATACCGACAGTAATTGTAGAATACATAGACTCAATCATTGTTATCATAATTTAAAACATTTTGAGGTTTTGGTAAAACAGTTTGGTAGAAAAAGAGAATGACTCACTAAAAGAGTTTATAAAAGGGGAATGACTCACATTGCAACTTAGAAAATACTATAGCTTCCTGGTGACTTTCCTGGTTATAATCTATTAAAATTAAACAATGTACACGTGTTAGTAAAATAACCCAAATTACATTAGCCATACAACCGAGACAAAACTCCAACGAACTGAGTCAGGCAAAGCCTTGACATGCGTTACGGAGCCCTAGATCAATATGGTAGAGTAACCAATACGTAACCGAGGGTTATAATACTTACAACGAGGCAGAGCTTCGCTTTTTAGGGGTATTATATCGAGCAACGCTATTGCTATTATAGGGACAGAGATATAGAAAAGAAATGAACAATCGAAACTGAGGCCAGAGGCCTTCTTTTATAGGTTGGTCGAAGGTCGGCTCGCGGCCCGCGACTCCCTGTGGTTAGCCCTTTGCGGCCCGCGAGAAGGTTAGGGTTGGTCCTAGCCTTGGTGAATCAAAGGTCTAGACTTCACACGCATGGGGACACGAGGCAGACCAGGATGTCGCCTGGTGTCACCCCGTCGCGCCCCGCGACAAACCTTGGGGACCGGGTCGCGGCCCGCGAGACTCCTATATTAGTGTTTTTATTTGATTTTTATAAGAATAAATGTTATTTAGGTCCGTTAATGTATATTCAGGATATAAAAGGAACGTTTTAGGGTCATGTTAAGGGTTTTAGGAGGGTTATTATATCCTCCCCACCTTGTTTTAGATCTCGTCCTCGAGGTCTACTGGAACAGGTGTGGATATTTCATTTGCAACTCTGACTCGAGCTCCCAAGTGTACTCTGGTCCTCTCCTGGAATACCATTTCACTTTGACCAGGGCTAGTCTTTTGTGTTTGAGATTCTTAATCTTTCTATCTTCAATCTGAATGGGTTTCTCTACAAACTTAAGTTTCTCATTTATCTCTATATCCTGAAGAGATATCAATAATGATTCGTCTGCTAAGCATTTCTTAAGATTACATACATGAAATACATCATGTATTCCTACCATTTCCTCTGGTAGTTGTAGCTGATAAGCTACTGGTCCTATTCTTTTGATAATCTTAAAAGGTCCAACATACCTGGGGCTTAGTTTCCCTCTCTTAACGAATCTGACTATTCCTTTCCATGGAGAAACTTTTAACAATACCTTATCTCCAACTTGAAATTCCAACGGTTTTCGCTGGTTATCAGCATAACTCTTTTGAAAATCGCGTGCTGCTTTTAGTCTTTTCTTAACTTGAATAATTTTGTCCGTTGTTTCTTATACTATCTCTGGTCCAGATAGTTGCTTTTCTCCAATTTCTGCCCAACAGACTGGAGTTCAGCACTTTTATCCATAAAGTGTTTCAAATGGTGCAGCATTTATACTGGTATGATAGCTATTATGATCGTCCCAATTTCCTCCGAAATCAATTACACAAGCTCTAAGCATATCTTCCATTGTCTGAATTGTCCTTTCGCTTTGTCCGTCCATTTGAGGATGATAAGTTGTGCTTAGATTTAACCTGGTTCCCATTACTTTTTGGAAACTTGTCCAAAAATGAGAAGTAAAACGGCTATCTCTATCAGAAACAATAAATAAAGGAATTTCATGTAATGAAACTACTTCATTTACATATAACTTGGCTAACTGTTCCATACTGAAAGTTTCCTTCATAGGTAAGAAATGAGTAGATTTGGTTAACCTGTCTACAATCACCCAGATTGTATCATTACCTTTTCGCGTCTTGGGTAATTTGGTAACAAAGTCCATTGTTATCAATTCCCATTTCCATATTGGCATTTCTAGTTGCTGCAATAACCCTACGGGTTTCTGATGTTCAGCTTTAACCTGTGAACAGGTTAAACACTTAGCAACATAGGATGGTATATCCTTTTTCATTCCTATCCACCAGAAATTCTTTCTTAAATCTTGATACATTTTATCATTACCAGGATGTATCGTATACTTAGATTTATGGGCTTCTTCTAAAATTCGGTGGCGTATGTTTCCTTGTTTGGGTATCCAGATCCTTTTCTTATGGAATCTCCAAATTCCATCTGTTCCTTGTTCTAATTCCTTAATCATTCCTTTTAATCCTTCAGTATCATCCTTGATTACTGTTTCCTGTATCTCTCTAATTTGCTCATTTAAATCTATCAGCAGATTTAATATGAGAGAACGTACTCGTTTTGGCTTTTCATGATACTTTCGACTTAAAGCATCAGCTACTATATTAGCCTTTCCTGCATGATACTGGATATCACAATCATAATCACTAAGAATTTATATCCAGCGTCTCTGTCTCATATTTAATTCCTTTTGTCCAAAAACATATCTTAGACCCTTATGATCTGTGAAGACAATAAACTTGCTACCGTAAAGATAGTGTCTCCAAATCTTAAGGGCAAAAATTATGGCTCCTAACTCTAGATCATGGGTTGTATAATTCTCTTCATGATTCTTAAGTTGTCTAGAGGCATAGGCTATAACCTTTTGACGTTGCATCAACACCCATCCATAACCTAACTTAGAAGCGTCACAATAGACTATCAAGTCTTCAGTTCCTTCTGGTAACGCTAGTATGGGTGCATTGGTTAACTTTTGCTTTAGAATCCTAAAGGCTTCCTCCTGTTTTGGTCCCCATTCAAACTTAATTGATTTGCAGGTCAGTTTTGTTAAGGGGATGGCTATTCTAGAAAAATCTGGAATAAAACGTCTATAATAACTTGCTAGTCCAAGAAAACTTCTCACCTCTGTCGGTGATTCAGGGACTTTCCACTTAGTAATCGCCTCGATTTTTGTGGGATCTATATGAATTCCTTCATGATTAACAAGGTGTCCAAGGAATTGCACTTCTTGTAACCAGAATTCGTATTTTGAAAATTTAATGTAAAGCTTTTCTTTTCTCAGCAAATTCAGAAGTATAAACAAATGCTCTGCATGATCCTCTTTACTCTTAGAGTAAATTAGAATATCATCTATAAAGACAATTATGAATTTATCCATGTATGGTTTACATATCATGTTCATCATGTCCATAAATGCGGCTGTGGCATTGATTAAACCAAATGACATGACTGTAAATTTATAATGACCGTACCTTGTTCTGAAAGCATTTTTAGGAATGTCCTCTTCCTGTACTTTCAATTGATGATATCCTGAGCGTAAATCGATCTCAGAAAAGAATCGAGCTCCTTGAAGTTGATCGAACAGATCATCGATTCTCGGTAGCGGGTACCGATTTTTAATCGTAACCTTGTTCAATTCCCTATAATCAATACACATACGCATCGATCCATCCTTTTTCTTGACAAACAAGACTGGTGCTCCCTACGGGGATGAACTAGGATGTATGAAACTTTTCTCCAGAAATCCGTCCAACTGTTTATTCAGTTCTTGCATCTCCGTGGTGCTAAACGGTATGGCGCCTTGGCAATTGGTGTCATCCTTGGCATTAGGTGAATTCTAAATTCAACCTCTCTATCTGGCGGTAGTCCAGGTAACTCTTCTGGAAAAACATCTGAGAATTTAGATACTACGGGAATATCTTTTAATTCTTTTCCTTTAGTGTTAATGATTATAGAAATCATATACACTATTGCTCTTTTCCTTGCATAGCTTGCAGCTTTCATCACAGAGATGAATTTTGTGGACCTGGTTGGCTTGTCTCCTTTCATTGTGATCTTTTCACCCTTTGGTGTACTTAATTGCACTGACTTTTGATCGCATAAAATACTAGCATGATTGGCTACCAACCAATCCATTCCTAATACGATATCAAATCCAGCTAGATTTTATTGGGTAAAGGTTAGCAAAGAAATGATGGTTTAGAATTTCTATTCTTGCTCCCTGCAAGATTTCAGTAATCTTCATGGATTCTCCGTTTGTCGTCTCTACCAGACAGTTTTGTTGAAGTTTAGTTAATGGTTGATTGAAAAGTTTGCAGAAAGAAGTATTGATAAAACTTTGGTTTGCACCAGAGTCAAATAATACTTTAGCAAAAATATCATTAACTAAAAACGTACCGGCAATCACATCCGAAATTATCTTGGCTTCTTCAGCTATCAGAATAAATGCTCTGGCATTCTTAGTAGCTTTGTTGTTTATTGCTAGAGCTAGTTTCGAAATAAATGTGCGTGATGAACCGAATCGATTTTTAAACCATAAATATTGATTTTTAAATGAGCCTATATTGAAATTGGTATGGGTTTACTATTTAAAAAAATTAACATATATATCGGATTTTTTTTAAAACACATGCCTCTCGAAATCACAGATCATGTGTTGTGGTCCTTCCCGCACACCCTCATCACCGCCACTGTTTGTGGGCTATACTAAGGATCGATTTCGGCATTCATGATCTTAGTTTGAAGTTTGAAATATGTCCAGCTGCACACGGTGACACCCATAATTATTATAAAAAATAAACCGGAACATTAAAGCCGTAGAATAACATCAAGTCAGCAACGATCTGTATGTGTTGGCCACTAATTATTACTTTATTCTGAAAAAAGTATTTATAAACTATAGATGTAAGTGACCAGCTAAGGGTGAGAGGGGCACTCCTCTAATAGGGGAGTGACCTCTCTTACACACAGCCAATCAGCACGCGCCACGTCAACTCCCCACTTAACTCTCCCCACACCCTCAATTTGATGACGGCACTCCTCTCTTAGGGGACTTGTTTTTTTATTCAAAAAGAAAAAAAAGGAAAATAATTTGATTGGTTGAAAAGCTGGTGGGCCACCCTCTCTCTCTCTCTCCCTTCATGCGGTAACCTCTCACCGAAATCCATCCCCTCCATGCGGTGAAACTTGATGGCGGCACCTCCTCCCCTCGCGGTAACCACTCCCCGCATGAAGTCCCCACAAAGTGCCCCCCACACCCTAATATATTTCTTTATCATCATATGGCAAAATTAGTCAACTAATGTTTAATTCTTAACGATCTCATCAATCAAATCCCATTAACCGGGTAAAAGGTTTTTGTTCTTCTCACATTATTATTACTTATCTAATTTTTCTTTTTTTCTTTTTTTCAAAAAGGGTTTCTTCTTCTAATTATTGCTTTTTATCGAAACCATTTTTCTGTTTATGTCAATTTTAAAATCCCTAGTAGGGAATAATACAATATAAAACACTTATCCTTTAAACTCTATGAATATAAATAAGTACAAATATAAATACGATAAATTAACTAACTACGTATGTCTTCATCTAATATAAGTTTAAGTGAGGTTCTCGAACGTTTTTGCTAAATCTAAATGTAAAGGACACAGTTGAACCTTTGAAAAAAAAAATGTAACATGAGGGCCGGTCCTTGTAGATTTCGGAGGCCCTATGCGACAAGAGAATTGTTACAACAATAAATAAAGCTGTTATAAACCAGACATTTTAGGTCCAACCCATTACTTATGGGCTTTAGGGTTTATAATTTTGTTTATCTATATATTGTAATGTTGAATATAATGAAACATATGAATTCAGTTTATCTCTATTTTTCTTTGGTTTTTATCACGTTATCAGCACGAGACTCTCCGCTGAGATTTACCGGCCATCATATCAAATCGTTGCTGTAACTTGCAACGGGTGGCAGTGCCACAATCCGCAGACCACAATCCCTTATAATCCTGGTACACATCATCACAATCTCTCATATATGTTGATTATATGTTATCGTCCTAGATATAGTACCACGTATACATCTGCATCTCAAAAAGTAGATACACCAACTTCAAGTTTTTGGAACATCTGCATATATACAAAACGTAGATACACAAAATTTATGAAAAAGCTTTGTTGAGATATAAAATGACCTTTTCGTATAAGAAGAAAAAAAAATAACAACACCATATGATTTCCTAATATTAATTAGCATCATCCTACTGAGAATATATTTCTTTGTAACATAATATATGATCACGATTCGTAATCATATATTATGTTACAGATAAGTTAGTCACATACATGTATTAGTTTCATCCAAACTCGATAATATATTTATGAAAACTAATATGAGCTTTGTTAGGTTCTGAAACATTTGCTTTGTTAGGAATCCAAAACTATATGATTAGTGCAATGCATATTCTAGAGTTTTAAATCAAATATATTTCATAGTGAACAAAAGTTTTGTTGTCCGATGCCTAATTTACGTTTCTCGACTTATCACCCTACTGAAGCGGCATCATCATTGATAACGGATTTTTTTTTAGTAAAAAAAAATTATTTCCTTCTACGTTGCCTAATTTTTCCACAGTAACAATGCAAGTTGATATTTGTATCCGCGTTTAGAATGCCTAAATTAGGATTTTTCTCTGGGAATATTAGAAATCAACATAGGGTTTTTCATACTGACCTGAAAACTTTTCTCCGGCGATTGTCCTCAACCGCCAACCGTTCCGGTGATGCCGTTTACATCGGCGTTTAACCGGTTAAGTTTCTACTTGTCTCCGGTTTCGAGTCAAGTCTACAGCCGTTCGTCATCTCCGACACGTGTGAACCATCACGGATTCGCTCCGGTGACGTCATCATCGGTGAATGTTTTCGTTAGCTAGCGAGTAGATCTGGATCTCCGAATAGATCTATGGCGGTGTAGGGTTTAGATTTTGAAACTGTTGCCATTCTCATGGTCATTGACTGATAAGGGAATCTGAATCAGAGATGTCACACCCCAACCGATGGCGGAATCATCGAGGCGCGGCACTAGGCGAATCAGATTGCTCAAAAGAATCCATAACAACTAAATTGCGACAATATTTAATGCGTTCATTATCACATACTAATAAAGAAATATAATCACATAAGTTGTCACGAATTTCATGTTCTCTCAAACAATACAAATCCGACAACCTAGATTTTAGGTGTGTTTCTAGACTTCCTAGCTTGATTTGATGTAGACTGGGACTAAACCTGCAACATACGTTAAAACAACGTCAATACAAAAGTATTGGCGAGTATACAAGTTTTGTTGAAGTAGCATAATTGATAAAAAGTGTTGCGAATTACCACATACATAAACGAGATACACATCATATATACCAGACAGATACTACCAGCTAAGTCACTCGAGCTGCGATTGCGATTGCTATTCATCCTCACTAGACCCCGTCGGGTGCTATAGTACTATACTAGTTAAGGCGGGACGTCGCGAGTAAAAGTCCTAGCACATATGTAACTAGCTTCACGTGTTAATATGTAATTCAGTCGTTCGCAAGTGATAAATAGTTTAAGCATTTGATTAGTTTAGTTTGATAGAAACGTATGTTACACCCAAAGTGCGATAAAAAGGGTTCGAGTATACTCACAGTGCATGTCCAACAAATAAACACGATCTGGTTGGATGGTTGAAAGCGTCAGATAAGCCTGTGTACGGGAACCGATGCATAAGTATTCCACAGGGCTGAACGGTCGGAATCAGCGTGTCGAATGGGGTAAAAGTAGGTTAAGTGTTGTAGCAGTGCATCCGGACGGAAGGTCATCCGGACGGAAGGTCATCCTGTCGGATGGTCATCCTGTCGGATGGTCATCCTGGCGGATGGTATGGTCATCCTTTCGGAAGGTCATCCTGACAGACGGTCATCCTGTCGGATGGCTATTCGAGTGAGTTGCAGACTGTAGTTTGAAGTTTTTGTAAAATTTTCCAAGTAAACATTTTCGAGTTAACGGAGACGGCGTGACGACGTGTCAGACAACGGAAATCCACACCGAGTCTAGCCCAGTCGATCGGATGGGAACCACCCCATTCGATCAGACCTGTTGAGCTTGATGGGACTTCATGTTCAACCCGTTTGTCGATCACCTTTCCGGTGGAAATCCGTTTCCAAGCCAGCCCTAGACTATAGAGTGAGTCTTAGGTCAGGTTGAGTCCAGATTCCATCGGTTTTGAGTAGAAGAGTGTAAAAGAGTTGAAAGAAAGTTTGAATCAGTTGAAATGTTGAAGTTTTGTTTAAGATTCTTGTTAAAATGTGTAGAAATCCTTTAGATCTGAGCTAAACTTGATGAGATGACGTCACCAAGTGAACACCATCTTCAAGCAACTCAAATCAGGTGATTTCGTGATGAAAATCAGTGTTTTTTTATGGAGAAGATGATGGAGATGTGTGTAGTGAAGATGGAAGTACAAGATTTAAGGAGAATTACTTACGAAATAGTCTTGAATTGAGTGAAATAGTGCTTGAGAATGAGCTGGGAGTGAGTTGGTCGGATACGGCTGTCACATCAGTGATCAGTGACATGTGGGAGGTATTTATAGTGTGAGAGAGAAGTAAGGCGGTGCTGGTGAGGTGTTGGATGGGTCATCCGGTCGGATGGTCATCCTGTCGGAGCGCCATCCTGTCGGAGCGCCATCCTATCGGATGAGTTAGTTTCCCAACATTCTATTCGTTTGATGCGTTTTGTTGCGTTAGCTGTTGTAAGTACATTAAGCGTTTCAGCGAGATAAATAGTATCGTGTTACGTTGGTGCGATAGTCGAATTGCGCGTGCCCGCGAGTGCGCGTTTCAACAAGTTTTAAATACCCAGATGTTTTAATATAATGTACTTTAATAGGTCATAGCATAAGTAATTGCGTTTTGAGTTCGCGTTGCGTTGAGCTATAGCGTATAGTGCAATAGTGTACGCATTAGCGTTATAAACGTATGCGTTGTGATATAGCGTGTGTGAAAATATGCGAAATAGCGTTGTAAGCGTTATAGTTTACATTATGATTCGAATCTATGGTGCTAGGCATAACGAGTGTAACGAGTAGTAACAACGCACGAACGTGCGGGTTGTTACAGTCTCCCCTGCTTTAGGAAATTTCGTCCCGAAATTAATCCACAAGGAGGGTCGCGAGTATTGATGCAAGTGAGGAAGCGATAAGAAGCGTCAAGATAAGCGAGCGACCGATCGAAAATTGATGAGTGAAAGTATTGCGAAGACTAGACGAGAGTGGCGAGTAAGGCGATTCGTATAAGGATGGTAACTCACGAATAGGCGATCCAAAAGCGTTTTCATTTCTCGAAAAGTCTGATTAATTTGATGCGAAAAGGTTTGAAAAACACTGGTTTTATGAAAATTTTCCTCACAGTGCGGTGTTGAACTGTATCGATGTTCACACCAGCGCTTATAAAAGAAGTTTTGTTAAGTTATTAAAAGATTTCAAGGTAATAAAACTCGTTTTACGAAATTTTCTCATCACGCGGCGTTAACTTAAGTCGATTGTTACACCATCGTCACGAGAAAATCTTGTTTTGTCAAAGGTTTTGATTAAAATTTACGAATATCTCCCTTTGTTTCGTAAAATATTTGTAAGAAAAATTTTGTTTACACAAAAGGTTTCAATAATACCACGAATTTCAGTTTAAAGTTGGGCCCTACATGGCACCTTTCCACGAAAGTTTGACAATATGGCTAAAACACTTATATATAGGAAGTACCAGCGGCGTATCCACCATGCTTTAGCCATATGGACTCCGTCCCGTGAAGCAGTGTCACGTGTGTCAACATGGTTCTGATAGATTTTTGTTCCCTCAATCCAAACGAGGAATGGTTGGACCAAGTTTAGAGGAAGGGTGGGATAAACTGAGTGATGAAGCCGTCTACGAACTCAGTTTAGCGATACGAGCGAGCACGATATTCGGTAAGCAGTAAGCGATGAGCGATAAACGAAAAAGAAAACGAAAACAATAGTGAAGACGGCGGCGTTGAGCGTTTAGGCGAAAATTGACGAGCGATAAGCGACAAACGTCAAGCGATACGCGATAAGCGATAGAGTGGTAAGCGCCAAAAGCATTGAAGCGTTAAGCGTAAAGCGATAGGGAGTGCGAGATAGATTCCAGCGATGGTGCGATTTCAAGCGTGTTGACTTACAAAAAGTCTAGCGATGACACGCTTGAGTTGCGATGAGGTTGTTACGCCCTGCGATGTAGTTTAGTGTGTCGAAAATAGTTTTAATGGTATACTTGGTCTAATAACGTTCAACGTCGCATGGCACTTCCTTCACAAGAAATTGGTTGGCATGGCGAAGCACTTATATATAGGAAGTACCAGCGACGTATCCACCATGCTTCAACCACACGCCTCTGTCCCGTGAATAGGTGTCACACTGTGCTGACATGGTTAAGACGCTTATATATAGGAAGTACCAGCAGCGTATCCACCACGCTCGACCATGCTTTTAACGTTATGGCACCATTAGAATTCACTACCATCTCCGTGCACTGACCAAAATAATCCCGTGTGCACCCGTGATTAGTTTGTTCCTTGCACGTTTATCGTACCTTATTCTAAGAGTGTAGTGAGGGTAAAACACATTATATCGGGATATAGTATTTAGCTTGTGTGTGATTCTAGACTAAGTGCGAAGACGAGAGAGTGCGAGCGAGGGTCAACGTTACGCATAGAGGCAACGTCGAGTAATAGAATAGGTTCAACACATAGAAATTTAACGTCAAAAATCGTTTCATTACAACCTTATTCTACGCCTGATTGGTGCTTGGAATTGAAGACTTTTGCTGGAGCTGCTGTTGCTGTCCTCAAGTTCGTGGTTTAGCGCGATAGTTGTGGGTGAAGTGACCGTAACAGTTGCAATTGTTGCAATAGCGACAGTCAGCTCCAACTTGGTGGTGAAAGGTACACGTGTAACACTAAGGGTGAATTCCAGTGTAGGCACGTTTTGGAAGTAGTGGAACTGATTGAAGAGGCTCTGGTTGAGGCAGTTCAGTGTTTGAAGAGTCTGGGCTCGAGTTCTTTCGTTTGCGGCTGGGCTCGTTGCGTTCTTGAGACGAGGGGTCATCTTTATCGTCGTCGTCGTCGGTGGAGTCTGCAGCATCGTCGGATGACTCGGTTGAATAGTCGGATGATTCCTCAGACGACTCGGTAGTGTCGTCAGACGATACGGTGAGAGCTTGACAAACCTTCGTAGTCGGATTCTTGGAGAAAAATCCTTCCATGAGTCGTTTGTCGTTGATTTCGGCAACTAGACGGTAGGCTTCTTCAACGGTAGCAGGTCTCGCAGCTTCGACAAAATCGCCCACACACTCAGGCAAGCCGCGAATGTACTTCTTGATGGCCTTTTCTGAAGTGTCAACTTGACTTGGGAAATTAATCCTGAGCTGTTTAAACCTTGCTGTGTAGCCAGCATTGTCACCTTCGATTTGCTTGATTCCCCAAAATTCGTCTTCTAGTTTTTGGACGTCATGGGGAAGGCAGTACTCTTCCTTCATGAGCTCCTTCAGCTCATCCCAGGAGAGAGCATAAGCTGCGTGGATCCCACGTTTGTTATGTTCGGCTGTCCACCAGTCGAGTGCTCGCGATTGAAATACTCCGGTAGGGCAAGTAGTACGAAAATGCTCGGGGCACCCACTCTGACGAAGGGTCACCTCGACAGAAGCGAACCACTGGAGTAGCTGCGAAACACCTCCTTCACCCGTGAAGACCATCGGGTCACAGGCTTTGAAGTGTTTGTAGAGAAAAGTAGGTTGCGGCGCTTCTGTCTTAATGTCTTCCGAAGCCCGAGAGTTTCTAAGAGAGCGCACTTGTGTGACAATCTGAGGAATGACTCTGACCACTTCCCTGGTCATAAGTGAAGCAATCCTCTTCTCGTCCCTTCGTTTGGCTCGTTTCCTGGCTGACATTCTCGAAGCAGAGTTGTTGGAAGGCATCTAGACAGAGAGAGACTTGGAGTGAGATTCGATCATAATGATTTTGAGTTTCGCGATGCGATTTGAGCGCGATCAAAACTTGTTGTAGGTAGTATAGTAATTCGTATTCACATAGGAGCCACATAGGAAACACAAAATTCCTAAGTTCTCACGTATGACACATTAGCGATTTCGTTTATATCTATCTATATATGTTGTTGCGACATTCACCCACACATTGGTATAGATAGTGCGAGGACGCGGTGTAGAGAGAGGGCTAGTCTTTAGTTTCGTTGTGAACATTCGGACTTTTGTTTTAGATTCCGATAGCTATGCGAGTTGTGCATTTGTAAAGCGGGGAGCGAAAATCGATAAATCGAGAAATCGTTAAGGCGCAAAAATTAAAACACGTAAGCGTAGATAAGTTTAACAAGCGTAAAACCGGTGAATCGTAATATAGAAGAAATAGATAGAATGCCCTGGGTGTTTAGGCGTCGACTACCCAAGTACTTCAGCAATATTAAGCGAGTTCGTGCACGCGCGTTGACCTGGTAGACTACGCTTCCACTGGGATGCAGCTCATGGCATTCGTCCTTCTATTCATCACGCGGCTCAAGTCCTTGATATAGCCGAATCCTTGGTGAGAGCTTTTCGAAAAAAACCATTTTTGGGAATGGAGCGGGTCATTAAGGTATAGGTTTCACCCCTGACTTAACAACTTCGCTCCTGATTGTGGTTGTGCTCACCGAACAAGTCCGGGAGTCCCGCTAGATAGAAATGGAGAATTCCGTCGAGATATGGATGTCACTCCTGACTCAAAGAATGGTTCTCGTGTTTGAATGATGCGCTGAATGAGCGTCCTATCGAGAGTTTCTGGTTTTCACACCTCATCTCGACACGATCACTCGTTGATATTATGCGAGTATCGTAAATCGTGTGTATTGTGTTAGCCTTAGGAAAGGCTATGTAGTATTAAGCTTTAGGAAAAGCTTTCCTCGTGCGATGTTGTAGTATGCGGTGTTCGCACAAAGGCATAGTTTTAGCGCGTTCAAATGAGAGTAGCAAAGTAGGCCCGTACAAACCCAACTGGGTTCACACGAGGCGGCCTGTTGGTACTTAGACTATAGACTAGGTCAATTCTAAGACTTCAACCCGGACTAGGTCGAATGTCTTACCTAATTCCCTATAGTTATGGCTCTGATACCAATCTGCCACACCCCAACCGATGGCGGAATCATCGAGGCGCGACACTAGGCGAATCAGATTGCTCAAGAGAATCCATAACAACTAAATTGCGACAATATTTAATGCGTTCATTATCACATACTAATAAAGAAATACAATCACATAAGTTGTCACGAATTTCATGTTCTCTCAAACAATACAAATCCGACAACCTAGATTTTAGGTGTGTTTCTAGACTTCCTAGCTTGATTTGATGTAGACTGCGACTAAACCTGCAACATACGTTAAAACAACGTCAATACAAAAGTATTGGCGAGTATACAAGTTTTGTTGAAGTAGCATAATTGATAAAAAGTGTTGCGAATTACCACATACATAAACGAGATACACATCATATATACCAGACAGATACTACCAGCTAAGTCACTCGAGCTGCGATTGCGATTGCTATTCATCCTAACTAGACCCCGTCGGGTGCTATAGTACTATACTAGTTAAGGCGGGACGTCGCGAGTAAAAGTCCTAGCACATATGTAACTAGCATCACGTGTTAATATGTAATTCAGTCGTTCGCAAGTGATAAATAGTTTAAGCATTTGATTAGTTTAGTTTGATAGAAACGTATGTTACACCCAAAGTGCGATAAAAAGGGTTCGAGTATACTCACAGTGCATGTCCAACAAATAAACACGATCTGGTTGGATGGTTGAAAGCGTCAGATAAGCCTGTGTACGGGAACCGATGCATAAGTATTCCACAGGGCTGAACGGTCGGAATCAGCGTGTCGAATGGGGTAAAAGTAGGTTAAGTGTTGTAGCAGTGCATCCGGACGGAAGGTCATCCGGACGGAAGGTCATCCTGTCGGATGGTCATCCTGTCGGATGGTCATCCTGGCGGATGGTCATCCTGTCGGATGGTATGGTCATCCTTTCGGAAGGTCATCCTGACAGACGGTCATCCTGACGGACGGTCATCCTGTCGGATGGCTATTCGAGTGAGTTGCAGACTGTAGTTTGAAGTTTTTGTAAAATTTTCCAAGTAAACATTTTCGAGTTAACGGAGACGGCGTGACGACGTGTCAGACAACGGAAATCCACACCGAGTCTAGCCCAGTCGATCGGATGGGAACCACCCCATTCGATCAGACCTGTTGAGCTTGATGGGACTTCATGTTCAACCCGTTTGTCGATCACCTTTCCGGTGGAAATCCGTTTCCGAGCCAGCCCTAGACTATAGAGTGAGTCTTAGGTCAGGTTGAGTCCAGATTCCATCGGTTTTGAGTAGAAGAGTGTAAAAGAGTTGAAAGAAAGTTTGAATCAGTTGAAATGTTGAAGTTTTGTTTAAGATTCTTGTTAAAATGTGTAGAAATCCTTTAGATCTGAGCTAAACTTGATGAGATGACGTCACCAAGTGAACACCATCTTCAAGCAACTCAAATCAGGTGATTTCGTGATGAAAATCAGTGTTTTTTTATGGAGAAGATGATGGAGATGTGTGTAGTGAAGATGGAAGTACAAGATTTAAGGAGAATTACTTACGAAATAGTCTTGAATTGAGTGAAATAGTGCTTGAGAATGAGCTGGGAGTGAGTTGGTCGGATACGGCTGTCACATCAGTGATCAGTGACATGTGGGAGGTATTTATAGTGTGAGAGAGAAGTAAGGCGGTGCTGGTGAGGTGTTGGATGGTCATCCGGTCGGATGGTCATCCTGTCGGATGGTCATCCTGTCGGATGAGTTAGTTTACCAACTTTCTGTTCGTTTGATGCGTTTTGTTGCGTTAGCTATTGTAAGTACATTAAGCGTTTCAGCGAGATAAATAGTATCGTGTTACGTTGTGCTTCGGTGCGATAGTCGAATTGCGCGTGCCCGCGAGTGCGCGTTTCAACAAGTTTTAAATACCAAGATGTTTTAATATAATGTACTTTAATAGGTCATAGCATAAGTAAATGCGTTTTGAGTTCGCGTTGCGTTGCGTTGCGTTGAGCTATAGCGTATAGTGCAATAGTGTACGCGTTAGCATTATAAACGTATGCGTTGTGATATAGCGTGTGTGAAAATATGCGAAATAACGTTGTAAGCATTATAGTTTACATTATGATTCGAATCTCTGGTGCTAGGCGTAACGAGTAGTAACAACGCACGAACGCGCGGGTTGTTACAAGAGATTTCATGGAGGAAGATGGGTTTCAAGAGTTTTGACCACCAGAAGTTGGTCTTAGTCCCCAAAGCTCGCTATGAATGGCTTCGTTTACGACTACAGGATTTTAAGACTGTCAGTGAGTATTATTCTGCCCTGTTCCGCATTACCTCTGAACTTAAATTATGTGGTGAGAAAATTACCGATGAAGACATGCTTGAAAAAACTTTCTCACCGTTCCATGCCTCAGATATGCTCCTGTCGCAGCAATACAGGGAACGCCAATTTACTAAGTATTCTGAATTGATATCATGTCTTCTGGTCGCGGAGCAAAACAACAAGCTCCTACTACAAAATCATCAATCGCGACCTGCCGGTGGAAGCTCATTCCATGAAGCGAATGTGGCCAATTATCAAAACGGACGAGGTAGAGGCCGCGACCCCAGCAGAGATTGTAGTCGTGGTCGAGGACGGGGATATACATGGCATCGAGAGTCCCAGAACACTAAAAATAGCGGTGAATCGAGTCGACACAATACGGGGCGACCTTCGAAAAGGAAAAGTAGCGGGAACCAAAGCAACATTTGTTAGAAATTTGGGATGTCTAATCATTGGTCCCGCACATGTCGCACCCCTAAACACCTCGTTGAGGCATATCAACGCATGATGAAAGAAAAAGGAAAGACCGCTGAAACTAATCTAATTGAGGATGCACCTTCAACCACGATATTAGACGTTCATTTGGATGCATGTGATTTCATTGAAAATAAACATGCATGCTAGCTCCAGTAGAGCTATTATTAGTGATGAATGTCTGGTAGATAGCGGTAGTACTAACACTATTCTCAAAGATATGAAATTTTTCTCTAAGTTGTCTCCGGCAGAGACACCGATTAGTACTATATATGGTGTCAGTAACCTTATCGAAGGCTCCGGCAGAGCACACATAATATTATCTTCGGGTACCCAATTAACTATTGATAATGCATTATATTCTAGTAAATCCAGAAGAAATTTACTTAGCTTTAAAGATATTCAAAAAAACGGTTACCACCTAAAAACAATATTTGAAAATAATATTGAATATCTTCAAATTACTTCAAACAAAAATGGCAAAGAAACAATTGTTGAACAATTAGAAGCCTTATCATATGGATTATATTGTACTAATATCAATCCTATCGAATCATACATGGTGAGTAACCAAAAGCTGTTAGATAGAGACACATTCAATATATGGCATGACCGTCTAGGTCACCTTGGTAGCATAATGATGAGACGAATAATCAAAAGTGCAACCGGGCACCCTCTAAAAAACTTAAAAGTTTTGCTACCACAAGACTTATTATGTTCAGCATGCTCTCTGGGCTAACTTATAACTCGGCCCTCACAAACTAAATTGACACATGAAACCCCATCGTTTTTAGAAAGAATCTAAGGGGATATTTGTGGGCCTATTCATCCTCCGTGTGGACCATTCCGCTATTTCTTGGTCTTAATTGACGCGTCCTCAAGGTGGTCACATGTGAGCCTTTTAGCTACTCGAAATGTAGCATTTGCTTTACTTTTAGCTCAAATCATACAATTGAGAGCCAATTTTCCGGATAATCATATTAAAAACATCCGGATGGATAATGCGGGAGCGTTCACATCTCAAGCTTTTAATGACTTTTGTATGTCAATTGGGATCAATGTTGAACATTCAGTACCTGATGTTCATATACAAAACGGTTTAGCTGAATCTCTGATTAAACGATTACAAATAATCGCTAGACCACTCTTAATGAGATGTAAATTACCATCTTCTGCATGGGGTCATGCTATTTTGCATGCCGCTGCACTGATTAGATTGAGACAAATTGCTGATCATGAATACTCCCCATTGCAACTGGTCTCCGGATGAGAACCAAGTTTGTCCCACCTTAGAATTTTTGGTTGTGCGGTATATGTACCAATACCGCCACCACAACGTACTACAATGGGACCCCAAAGAAGACTGGGTATCTATATTGGTTTTAACTCCTCGTCCATAATTAAATATTTAGAACCAATGACGGGAGACATGTTTACAGCACGGTATGCTGACTGTCATTTTGATGAAACGATGTTCCCAGTCTTAGGGGGAGATAATGTAAGGACCTTCAAAAATGTCCTAAATTGACCCGTAAGTGCGAACCCAGACCCCTGAAACCCTACTGTGCATGAAAAACCAAGAAAAACAAATTTCTGGGTTTCAGGCGGGCCGCGTAAAGGTAAGCTTAGCCTTTACGCGGGCCGCGTCAACAGGTGTTTGACCGGATAAGCGTTCCAGATCCACGTGGCATCCACCTGGCAACCCTACGCGTGACCCAGCAAACCTACACGTAGACTAGGTGGCCACGCGGGCCGTGTAAGGGTCGAGCGAAGGTTCACGCGGGCCGCGTGAGACCCATTTTTCAGTTATAAATAGGATGGGTTACGAGCAGTTCATCTGTGTCGAAACCAAAACTCAAAAACGAAGTTAGGCTGCTCAAATTTGAAATTTACTTTTAATATAACGAGGCGCTGCTACGATACAGGGTATTAACTCGATCGCTGCTACGATTCAATGTCCGATCGATTGAAATCAATCCAATGGATGTTTAAGTGCTGCCCAAATTAGGGCTATACTTTGTCATTCGTCGTGATTTCGATGGATGTTTAAGTGTTGCACTTTGTCATTCGTTGTGAGGATTTTAATCTCGTGAGTTATCGTAAATGTTGATTTAAGTTACTGACCTAGTCGTGTGCATTGCTAATTAATTTAGGTTACAAGGCTAATCAGTACGCTAAACTCTGCCCGTTTAAATCTGCAAGGTGAGTCATTCTCTTTTTATCAATCATGTTTTACAATACTCCAAGTATTTTCAAAAGTTATAATTACAGGGATTAAGTCGTGGTTATCTTAAATCACTGGCTAGTGGGGTATTGTGCACATTACTAATTTCTCACGGTTAGGCTAATAAATCCTAACAGTGATAATCATCACTACTTGGGGAATGACCCAATAGTGGTATGACCATCGTCACCAGGTGACACGGCGCCAGATAAAAATAAGATAGAAGCCATTGTAATCGCTCTTATGCTGTAATTGATAACTAATGTGTCATTTTTCATACTTGAATGACTCGCCAGTATTTCCCCGCTGATAAAATATTTTTAAAACATGTTTCAGGCGACCTGCTGTAAATCAAGGAAAACATGCTACGGAGCACTAACCAGCTTGAAGAGGTGGCTCAGTTAAAATGAATAAACATGTTTTGTAAACCAGGGAATTTCCTCGTGAAATTCCTCTATTGTAAATCACGGGGTTTGTCCCGATTTATGGAATAAAATAATCGGGCATTTTCAAGTTTTAAAAAAATCCTGTTAAATCTTTCGCTGTCGCATCAATTAATAAATACCACGCGAGTTCCTGCCCCGCGGCTCCTGGACCGGGTCAAACCGGTGGCGGGGGCCATGACAGGAAAAGGTGGTATCAGAGCCACTGATTTAAGCCCATTTAAGTATTTAGAAATACTTAATTTTCCTGATTACCCTCTTGTGATTATGTATTTTGTTAACTGACTACTTGTTAGTTACAGTATGGGTAAGCAAAGAATTTCGGACATCTATCGTCAATTAGATAGTACACCAAAAGATAAGGAACCCTCATTCCAATCAAATTCCTCAAAATACTCAGCAGATACTGAGAAAGGAATATTTGTTCGTAAGACACAATTTGAGAAACCACTTACCCCTAATAAAAGAAGTTGGATTATTAGAAAAAGTCAAGAGAAAATAAAGAAGTCACAACCAAAAGGAGTGATGGTTAATAAGGAAACTCAGGAAATAGGCATTAACCCACCATGGGAAGATGAATTAGACAAACAATGGGAAAATCTCTATATGTTAGCCACTATAGCAATAAATGCTAACTTATAGTTTAACCGCCAAAGCAATACCAACACCTATGCTACCTACAAGCCAGAAACTTTAAAATAATAAATAACCACTAGTATATTTCGAATTTTAGTTGTACTAAATATAAATATTTTGTTTCAATAAAATGGTTTATTAGATATTTGTAATTCATATTAAATTTTCTGATTTCCATTCTGTGATTCTGTGAAAATTTAATTTACAAAATTTTGACCTAAGATTTTGTGTGTTTCATCATAACTGCTAAACAACATGAATGAGTTGTCTGAAGCTCTTCAAAATCTCAATCTCTATTCTGTGAATGTGGAAGTTTCCAAAGACTTTACCGGTTATTGTGCCGACGTAGAAGAACCTATGGAATTTCAAACCCAGCCACCTGAAAAACCCAAACCCAAGAAGAGAAGAAGAATTGTGGGCTGGAAGCGTGTGCGCAGGAAGAAACCAGCAACAAGGAAAGTTACCAAGACGGAAGATCCCAAAGGTAAAGGCAAGGAACTAGAGATTGGGGAATGTTCTAGACAAGACCAGGAAATGCCACCCTGGGAAGAATTGGATCATAAACTAGCACTTAGTGACCTCATCAGACCTGCCGATGAAAACCACTTTAGTTACCCAGTGGAAGCACAACTTCCAGTTGACCTAGAGCCTGAAATCCCAAATCCTATTATCCATACCCAACCTCTACCAGCAGAACTAGAAGAATGGTGGACCACCGACTGGCAGTTTCAGAATCTCCTAAATAACCCTTATACCTTTTTCCCTCAGTTTGACCCAGAGCCTCCACTACACCCACCAATGAGCTTTGAAAACTTGGCAGAACTCCGCCACTATGGCGAGGAGCTAATTGATGCGGGAAACCGAATTAGGGATGTAGGAGAACGAATCACCTGGAAATACGACGAGAGGGAGCGTCGTTTCTGAAAAGCCAGCTGACAGGAGAGTATGTGGTTGTAGGAATGTGTGTTTAATAATAATAATATAATCATAAAAATATAATTATGTGTAATACTTAAAAAATAAAAACTTTTGTAAGATAACTAGTTTGTACGGATGCCTATTATAATATATAAAAATGGAAGTCGAAAAATCGACAATTTTGGCTATACGTGTTAACTTGATTATGTGAAATTGTTTTATTATGTTTGGTTATTATTCATTTTATGCTAATAAATTATATATATATATATATATATATATATTAATTACCAGATGGCAAACGCTGGTAATGAACCAGTTAACGAGGTTAACCAATCCGAGCAACACAATGAAGATCAATTTCTGAATAGGCAAGATATAGAGAATATCGTTGCTCAGGGAATAGCCAATGCTATTCCAGCAATTCTTGCTGCTGCTCGGAATCCAGTTGAACCTCAACAAATTATTCCTAGCAAGCGTACTCATGAAGACAACTTCAGTAATAGTATAAACGGAGGCGGCAACCATACTAATAACAACAACGATGGAATGCAAGCCCCGCTCCTTAAGAAAATGAAACCTGCAACACCTGGTTGCACTTACAAGGAATTTTTTGCCTGTAAACCAGCTGAATTTGCAGGCAATGAAGGGGCGACTGCGGCGCTGCGTTGGTTGGTTGGAGAAAACCGAAGCAGTAATCATGATAAGTAAATGTGTCGAGGAATACAAGGTCATGTATGCGTCGCATCTTTTTAAAGAAGGGGCGCTAGAATGGTGGAATATGGTACTTCAATCCAAAGGAAGAAATATGGCCTATGCCATGAGTTGGGAAGAATTTAAGCAGCTAGTGGAAAGAAAATTCTGTCCCGAATATGAAAAGGAACAAATGACAAATAAGTTCCTGAACCACCGGATGGTGGAGGTAGACTGTCGAGGGTATACTTCGACATTCTTCGAGTATGAGAGAGTGGTACCAACCCTGGCTTCGCCAGAACCGGTACTTATTTCCCGCTATATTTGGGGATTGATTGGCGAAATTCGAGATACCGTCAAAGCTGCGAGACCCCGCACTATTGACGATGCTGCGGAATTAGTTAACACCCTAACTGACGGACTAGTGCGCACGCGAGAAGAAAATAGAAAGAAGGAAGTGGCCCAAAAGATTACCCAGGGATTCCGTGTGGGTAACCGTAGCAATTTCAAGAAAAAGGGAACTGGGCAATCTTCTACTGTTCCATTTTGCAATGCCTGCAAAAGAAAGCATTTTGGAAGATGCAAAGGATATTGCAATTTCTGTAAAATCCCGGGGCATCAAGAAGAGGATTGCAGGAAGAAGAAAGCAATAATCTGCTACAACTGCGGAGAGGCTGGGCATTTTAGGCCAGACTGCCCGAAACTGGTCAAACCAGCTGATAACAAAGCTAAACCTGCAGAAGGAGCTACCAAGAAGAACGCAAGAGCCTTCCAGTTGACTACTTAGGAAGCAGAGCTAATTCCTGATGTGATAGCTGGTACGTTCCTAGTTCACGACGTTTATGCAAAAGTATTATTTGACTCTGGTGCAAACCAAAGTTTTATAAATACTTCATTCTGCCAAGCTCTTAAACTACCTTTAACCAACCTTAGACAAATTTTTACGGTAGAAACGGCAGATGGGAATTCTGTTAACATAAATAAGGTTTTGCGGACAGAAAAGATAGAACTTTTAGGCCATAAATTTTCTGCAAACCTTTTACCTATGAATTTAGCTGGATTCGATGTTGTATTAGGAATGGATTGGTTAGTAGCCAACCATGCTCGAATCATATATGATAAGAACTCCATAGAAATTCATACACCCACAGGAGAAGTAGTAATGATTATAGGAGATAAGCCACGTAAACCAATAAAGTTCATTTCAGTAATGAAAGTTGCTAGTTATGAACGAAAGCAAGGAATAGTGTATATGATTTCGGTAATCATTAACACTAAGAGTAAAGAACTTAAGGAAATTCCAGTAGTATCAGAATACCCAGAAGTATTCCCAGAAGAACTACCTGGATTACCACCTGATAGGGAAGTAGAATTTAGAATTCATCTAATTCCTGGAACTATACCGATAGCTAAGGCACCTTATCGGTTAGCACCCACCAAAATGCTAGAATTGAAAAAGCAGTTAGATGAATTGCTAAGCAAAGGATTCATACAACCTAGTTCATCCCCGTGGGGAGCACCAGTGTTGTTTGTGAAAAAGAAAGATGGGTCAATGAGAATGTGTATCGATTACAGGGAATTGAATAAGGTTACGATTAAGAATCGATACCCATTACCTAGGATTGATGATCTTTTTGATCAACTTCAGGGAGCTAGATATTTTTCTAAGATAGATTTACGCTCCGGATATCATCAATTGAAAGTACAAGAAGAAGACATACCTAAAACTGCCTTCAGAACTAGGTATGGGCATTACGAGTTTACAGTCATGCCCTTCGGACTAACAAATGCTCCTGCAACATTTATGGACATGATGAATAGGATCTGTAAACCGTACTTGGATAAATTTGTAATTGTCTTCATCGACGATATACTTATTTATTCCAAAAGTCAGGAGGAACATTGTGAGCACCTGCATGTACTCTTAACTTTGTTAAGAAAGGAGAAGCTTTATGCCAAATTCTCGAAGTGTGAATTTTGGCTACAAGAAGTACAATTTTTAGGACACATGGTGAATCACGAAGGTATTCACGTAGATCCTGCTAAGATAGAAGCAATCACCAAATGGAAGGTCCCACAATCAGCAACGGAAATTAGAAGCTTTCTAGGCTTAGCAGGATACTATAGACGATTTATTAAGGATTTTTCCAAGACAGCGGTACCATTAACTAAGCTAACCTGTAAAGCAGCTAAGTTTGAATGGGGACCTAAACAAGAAGAAGCTTTTAAGATATTAAAGCAAAAATTAACAAATGCTCCAATTCTTGCTTTACCAGAAGGAACAAAAGATTTTGAAGTATATTGTGATACTTCAAAATTAGGATTAGGATGTGTGCTAATGCAACGCAAGAAGGTAATTGCGTATGCATCAAGGCAATTGAAAAAGCACGAAGAAAACTATTCGACTCATGACTTAGAGTTAGGATCGATAATTTTTGCCCTTAAGATTTGGAGACACTATTTGTATGGAAGTAAGTCTACTGTCTATAAAGATCATAAGAGTTTAAGATATATATTTGGGCAAAAAGAATTAAACATGAGGCAAAGGAGATGGATGGAAATCCTAAGTGACTACGACTGTGATATTCAATATCACGAAGGAAAAGCAAACGTAGTTGCTGATGCCTTAAGTCGTAAGTATCATGAAAAGCAAAAGCGAGTTCGTGCTCTTAGATTAAATCTACAGTTAGATTTAATGGAACAACTGAAAAATGTTCAAGAAACAGCAATCAAACACGATGCTGGCGAAATGAAAGGAAGAATAAAGGAATTAGAACAAGGAAGTGATGGGATTTGGAGATTCCACAAAAGAAGAATTTGGGTACCTAAGCAAGGAGAGTTAAGAAATAAGATTTTAGAGGAAGCCCATAAATCTAGGTATACCATGCATCCTGGTAACAATAAGATGTACCAAGATTTAAGGAATAACTTCTGGTGGATAGGAATGAAGAAGGACATAGCTAGATATGTTTCTAAATGTCTTACCTGTTCACAAGTTAAGGCAGAACACCAGAAACCTTCAGGATTACTACAACAATTAGAGATGCCTGTTTGGAAATGGGAACTTATAACAATGGATTTTGTTACTAAGTTGCCCAAAACCAGAAAAGGTAATGATGCAATTTGGGTAATTGTGGATCGATTAACCAAATCAGCTCATTTCCTACCCATGAAGGAAACCTTTAGCATGGAAAGGTTAGCCAAATTGTATGTAGACGAAGTAGTATCCTTACATGGAGTTCCACTCTCCATTGTATCGGATAGGGATAGTCGTTTCACTTCCCACTTCTGGACAAGTTTCCAGGAAGCAATGGAAACTCGACTAAATCTAAGTACTGCATATCATCCTCAGACAGACGGACAAAGTGAAAGGACAATCCAAACCCTGGAAGACATGCTCAGAGCATGTGTAATAGATTTTGGTGGAAATTGGGATGACCACCTACCCTTAATTGAATTCTCCTATAATAATAGTTATCATTCAAGCATTGAAGCTGCCCCATTCGAAGCACTGTATGGACGCAAATGCAGAACTCCAGTTTGTTGGGCAGAAATAGGAGAAAGTCAATTATCAGGTCCTGAAATAGTACAAGAAACTACTAACAAGATTACTCAAATCAAGGAAAGACTGAAAACGGCTCGAGATCGTCAGAAGAGTTATGCCGATAATCGACGCAAGCCGTTAGAATTCCAAGTAGGAGACAGAGTACTATTGAAAGTTTCTCCTTGGAAAGGAGTAGTGCGATTTGGTAAGAAGGGAAAGCTAAGTCCAAGATACATAGGACCATTCCCAGTAGTCCAACGAATAGGACCAGTTGCTTATCGCTTACAACTACCAGAGGAGCTAGTTGGAGTACATGATGTATTTCATGTATCCAATCTCAAGAAATGTCTATCGGACGAATCATTAGTAGTCCCTCTCCAAGACATAGAGGTAAAGGAGAAGTTGAAGTTCGTGGAGAAACCACTTCAGATAGAAGACAGAAAGATCAATTTTCTCAAGCACAAGCGACTAGTGCTGGTCAAAGTCAAGTGGGATTCGAAAAGAGGACCCGAATACACTTGGGAGTTGGAATCGGAGATGAAGCGAAAGTATCCTCACTTATTTCAATAAATCTCGAGGACGAGATTTTAAATAAGGTGGGGAGGATGTAAGGACCTTCAAAAATGTCCTAAATTGACCCGTAAGTGCGAACCCGGACCCCTGAAACCCTACTGTGCATGAAAAACCAAGAAACACAAATTTATGGGTTTCAGGCGGGCCGCGTAAAGGTAAGCTTAGCCTTACGCGGGCCGCGTCAACAGATGTTTGACCGGATAAGCGTTCCAGATCCACGTGGCATCCACCTGGCAACCCTACGCGTGACCCAGCAAACCTACACGTAGACTAGGTGGCCACGCGGGCCGCGTAAGGGTCGAGCGAAGGTTCACGCGGGCCGCGTGAGACCCATTTTTCAGCTATAAATAGGATGGGTTACGAGCAGTTCATCTGTGTCGAAACCAAAACTCAAAAACGAAGTTAGGCTGCTCAAATTTGAAATTTACTTTTAATATAGCGAGGCGCTGCTACGATACAGGGTGTTAACTCGATCGCTGCTACGATTCAATGTCCGATCGATTGAAATCAATCCAATGGATGTTTAAGTGCTGCCCAAATTAGGGCTATACTTTGTCATTCGTCGTGATTTCGATGGATGTTTAAGTGTTGCACTTTGTCATTCGTTGTGAGGATTTTAATCTCGTGAGTTATCGTAAATGTTGATTTAAGTTACTGACCTAGTCGTGTGCATTGTAATTAATTTAGGTTACAAGGCTAATCAGTAGGCTAAACTCTGCCCGTTTAAATCTACAAGGTGAGTCATTCTCTTTTTATCAATCATGTTTTACAATACTCTAAGTATTTTCAAAAGTTATAATTACAGGGATTAAGTCGTGGTTATCTTAAATCACTGGCTAGTGGGGTATTGTGCACATTACTAATTTCTCACGGTTAGGCTAATAAATCCTAACAGTGATAATCATCACTACTTGGGGAATGACCTAATAGTGGCATGACCATCGTCACCAGGTGACACGGCGCCAGATAAAAATAAGATAGAAGCCATTGTAATCGCTCTTATGCTGTAATTGATAACTAATGTGTCATTTTTCATACTTGAATGACTCGCCAGTATTTCCCCGCTGATAAAATATTTTTAAAACATGTTTCAGGCGACCTGCTGTAAATCAAGGAAAACGTGCTACGGAGCACTAACCAGCTTGAAGAGGTGGCTCAGTTAAAATGAATAAATATGTTTTGTAAACCAGGGAATTTCCTCGTGAAATTCCTCTATTGTAAATCACGGGGTTTGTCCCGATTTATGGAATAAAATAATCGGGCATTTTCAAGTTTTAAAAAAATCCTGTTAAATCTTCCGCTGTCGCATCAATTAATAAATACCACGCGAGTTCCTGCCCCGCGGCTCTTGGACCGGGTCAAACCGGTGGCGGGGGCCGTGACAGATAAGGACAAAGAAAGACTGGTAACACAAGATATAACGTGGAATGCATCATCGCTATCAAATCTCGACCCCCGAAGTGGTCAATGTGAATATGAAGTCCAAAAGATCATACATTTGCAAAGAATAGCGAATGAATTACCAGATGCATTCACAGACACGAATAGAGTGACAAAGTCACATGTACCAGCATCAAATGCACCTGCTCGAATTGAAGTTATCCCAGAAGCGATTACTATACAACGAAAGCGTGGGAGACCAATTGGTTCCAAAGACAAAAACCCACGAAAACGAAAAGAGCAAAGTAACGCAGTTGGTGAAAACTCACAAAAGATTATAAGTGAAACCCCGGTAGAGGTAAATGTCCCAGAAGAGACAACTATGAATCCAGAGGAAAATGAAGTTTCAGAAGAAACACCGGTACCGAACGAAAATGAGATCTCTATTAATTATGTACAAGATAGTACAATGTGGAACCGGAATAAAACATGTGTTGATGATATATTCGCATATGCTATAGCAACGGATGTAATCAATGAAAATGATTACGTACCTAAAACTTTAGAAGAGTGCATGCACAAAAATGATTGGCCAAGATGGCAAGAAGCCATAAATGCCGAATTAAATTCGCTCGAAAAGTGACATGTTTTCGGACCTGTAGTCCAAACGCCCATAGACGTCAAACCAGTAGGTTATAAATGGGTGTTTGCAATAAAGAGAAATGAAAAGAATGAGATTGTTCGATATAAGGCTCGACTTGTAGCACAAGGGTTTTCCCAAATCCCAGGAGTTGATTATGAGGAAACGTATTCCCCTGTAGTGGATGCGATAACCCTTAGGTTCCTAATCGGCCTCACAATCTCTGAAGGACTTCATATGAGATTAATGGATGTCGTCACCGCATACTTATACGGGACACTTGAAAATGACATCTACATGAAAATCCCTAAAGGATTAAAATTGCCTGAAGCATTAAAATCAACACCTCGAGAAATGTGTTCTATAAAGCTCCAGAGATCTCTATATGGTCTCAAACAATCTGGTCGTATGTGGTACAATCGACTTAGTGAATATCTCGAAAAGGAAGGATACAAGTCTGATGTAATCAGTCCATGTGTCTTTATAAAACGATCACTCTCAAATTTCATTATAATAGCAGTCTATGTTGACGATATCAATATCATCGGATCTCCTGAAGAGATAGAGAAAGCTGCTCAGTTGTTAAAGAAGGAATTTGAAATGAAAGATCTTGGTATGACGAAATTATGCATCGGACTACAATTTGAGTATTTGTGCAATGGCACATTTGTCCATCAATCAAACTACATCAAGAAGATGTTAGTACGTTTCAATATGGATAAAGCACATCCGTTTAGCGTACCTATGGTTGTCCGACCGCTAGATCCACACAAGGATCCTTATCGCCCTCGAGAAGAAGGCGGAGAAGTACTTGGTCCGGAAGTACCGTACTTAAGCGCGATCGGTGCCCTTATGTACCTCGCAAATAACACAAGACCTGACATTGCATTTGCAGTTCATGTACTAGCGAGATACAGTTCGAATCCAACACGTAGACACTGGAATGGTGTAAAACATATATTCCGATATATTTGCGGGACACAAGACTTAGGTCTTTTCTATCAGAAAGATCAAAAGTCCCAGCTTGTTGGGTATGCTGATTCCGGATATCTATCAGATCCTCACAAAGTAAAATCTCAGACAGGTTATGTATTCACATATGGTGGCACAACAATTTCTTAGAAGTCGACTAAGCAAACACTTACAGCAAGATCATCAAATCATGCTGAATTAATAGCACTATATGATGCTGGTCGAGAATGTGTGTGGTTGAGATCAATGATTAATCACATACAAGAAGCATGCGGATTAGAACAGATCTAGAAGGAGCCGGCAATTATCTATGAAGACAACGCTACTTGCATAGCTCAAATAAGAGAAGGCTACATTAAAGGCGATAGAACAAAGCACATCTCACCAAAGTTCTTCTCAACATATGACTTGCAAAAGGAAGGGGAAATTGATGTTCGCCAGGTTAAGTCAAGTGAAAATCTAGCTGACCTGTTCACGAAATCTTTACCTAGAAGCAGTTTCGAGCAGCTATCACACAAGATCGGGCTCCGCAGATTGAAAGATGTTTGTTGAATTCAGGGGGAGAATTATACACACTGTACTCTTTTTCCCTTAACTAAGTTTTGTCCCAATGGGTTTTCTTAGTAAGGTTTTTACTAAGGCAGTACAACTGATCCAGTAGTATCAGTTTATTTATTCAGGTCCTGAAGTACCTATTTGACATCATCCTGGAGTATGTTGTTAAACTGTGTATAATTCTAAATGTCTAAGGGGGAGTGTTATAAACCAGACATTTTAGGCCCAACCCATTACTTATGGGCTTTAGGGTTTATAGTTTTGTTTATCTATGTACTAGGTTACAACCCCGTGTATTACACGGGTTTAAGTTAAATATTAAATTATTAAATAAGGAAAAAAAGTAGAAACACTAGAAAAAGAAATAGTAAATAAATGAAATATTCCTAAAGTAAATACTAATAAAGAATACTAAATAGCTAAGAAACAATAAGCGGAAATAATTTCATTTAGTTACTATCAACATTTCTTATTTTAAAATCTTTACCTTAATATTCGACTCATAAATATATATGTTAAACTAATCAATATTTTTTTATTAGATTAGGTCTCTTAAACCTTCCCACAAAATCAACCCTTACCTCAAATATATTTTAATTTATAACTTATAATGATATTTTTTGTTTAAACCTTACCAAAAATAGATTTTACGAAAGCGTTTTTATATTAGATTTATAATGATGACCATTATTTCATATATAAACTAATTTTAAGCCTTTAATGACGGAAATTTATTTAAATTCAGTCCAGGACTATGTAAACATGATTATCTGTTGTTATTTAAAAAAATTGTAAATAAACAGTTTTCATTATTGAATCCATTGGATCCATATAATACATAAGACTATATCATAATATTTAACAAAATGACAAAAAAAAATTAAAAACCTAACTATATATACAATTTCTTAAAATAAACTAACAAACTATAAGTAAAAAACCTTAATTAATTAATGAATTAATGATTTTTCTATTTAAAGTTTTTCGATAGACAAGATATAATTTATGTTATTTAAATATCTAGGAATATGGCTTATTTTTAGGAATAGATTAACAATAAGATGATTATGATTATTTTATTTTATTTTTTTGGTGAGAAACATAAATGAAGAGTGATTGAGAGATTGACATGTGTCCTCAATCAAGTTTCTTTTATTATATGTATAGATTGTAATGTTGAATAGAATGAAACATATGAATTCAGTTTTATCTCTATTTCTCTTTGGTTTTTATCAAAAGCAAAATTAATGTAGTAAAAATGGAGATTCTAATATAAAGTCAAAAGAATAAATATCCTATTAAACCAAGTCAAGGTAACTGTTTCAAACCTAATATGATTCGATAACAATTGGGATGGATCTGCATATCCGGTGGTATCGTGTTCCGTTGAGGACTGTGGCGTGCGTCTCTCATCTTTATGCTATAGATTCGAGCCTTCTAAACAGCCTTCAATTGGTTATTCCGATATGATTTAAATCTTCGATTACAACTTTACAAGGAAGGATAGATGGGGCGAAGAGTAATCGCAAACAAATCAACCTATAGTACATAAACAAGGAAAAAAGATTTGGATTGTGCAGTCGTCCACCCATCAACCCACAAGGATCGGCCTGAGTAAAGCTTAGACATGACCAATAGCAAGGCTATTGGTAGGGTCTGAGGATGGTGAGATATAGGCAAACCTTACATCCATCATTGGAGATAGAGAGACTCTTTCCAGAGAGACCCGCGACTCCAAACTAAATAACAAATAAAAATACATAACTAAATATATAGAAATAGAAAGCTACCAATAACAAAATCTGTGGTGTAAGAAAAAAGATGTCGCTTAGACAAAGCTAAAACACATCTGTAACATCCCCTAAAAGTCCTTGACCTTAATCTTACGTCTCCACAAACTCCTATCTCGGACCATATCCTCAGAGATGTGTAACTCTAGCAAATCTTGTCTAATTCGCTCATCGCAAATCAATTTAGGTATGCCTCTACTCTTCCTCCCCTCCACATATGGGGTTTCTAATGCTCTAACTGTCGCCGTCGCAAGTCCCCTCATATGCGCAAATCATCTCAATCTCCCTCCCCTTGTCTTATCTGCTACACTAGCCACTCCTTGCCTGTTTTCTAGCAACATGTTTGGTATATTGATTTTGTACTGGGATAGAAGAAATAAACACGGTCATAGCATTATCACAAAGTTGCTATAACTCTAAAAGGAGGACTTGGTAGCTCTACCCCATGGGATGGATTTGATATTTCAGCTCGTTTCTGTTCTTGACATGTGAAACCTTCATGTTGGTGACAGGTGGAATAGTTGCTTTTACGCCATACATGTGTAACACATTAGGCAAATGTCACATTGCCATGGACAAAAGAGATGTTGCGTTTATTAACGTGTCACGTCTTAAAAACCATTAACTCGTTTTGGCCACGCTGGTTGTAGATGAAAGGAGAACTCTATAGTTAAATGTATTTGAGTAATTCTAGGATAAGCGACCTTCTAATAAGTTAAGTCCCGATAGCTAAAAACAAATCCTTAAAACTCGTAACATGGAGTCTACATATACTGGTTGACATGAGTGACCAAATGTTACACCATGCATAAATTTACTGATGGATAATCACAGGGGAGTTGCTAGTTGGCAGCCCTAATTTTACCAAAAAAAATTGCAGTTATATCAAAATAATTATAGGAAGAATGGATTTTAATAATCCTAACCATTGCCCGTTGGCCGGCAACGGTTTCAACTTTAAAAATTCCAGCTGGCGGTCCCATCTTTTCACATATTGGCCTTCAATAGTCCCTGACTAACAGAACCTTAACGCCGTTAGTCTCCGGTCGCCGGAAAAACGTTTTTGGTCGGAAAAAGGTTCCTAATGTCCGATCTATGGTTACAAACAGGTTTGGGACGAAAACTTTGAGTTTTCCGGCTAAAAAGTTGAGTTTACCGGCCAAAAAGAAGTTTTCCGGCGACCTTAATAATTAGGGCTTTTTACTAGAAAAGGTTCCTAAAGGTGCGTAATAAGGTTACAAAGAGATTTGGGACGAAAATGTTAAGTTTTCTGGCCAAAAACGTTTTTCCGGCGACCGGAGACTAACGGCGTTAGGGTTCTGTTAGTCAGGGACCATTGAAGGCCAATATGTGAAAAGATGGGACCGCCAGTGGGAATTTTTGAAGTTGGGACCGTTGCCGGCCAACGTGCAATAGTTGAGATTATTAAAATCCATTATTCCATTATTATAAGGATCAAAACAACATATGTTGGAAATTGGAAGTAATAATGTAACTTATGAATGACTTGTTGGATTGAAAAAAACAAATATGCTACAGAAAATCATCTTAGTTCCACATTCATCTGTCCCTGCACCTGATCTCGAACATTCCACTGCATCGATATCCATCCATCAAATCGTAATGCTTTTATTAGTAAAATTGGATTTGAAATGAAACATGTTTGGATCAAAAGATGTTAATCTACCTGTAGCTCATTTATTTCCTAGTCTGTAAGAGAACGCTCCATGGAGCGATATGTGATCCTGTAACAATGGCTAGTCATTCCTTTCTTGTTGGTGAAGTTGTCAATCAATTGTACCTGAATATATAGATGAGTGTTATTTCATACTAAAATAAATAAATTAATAATCATAGAAAGAACCAAAGACAATTTTATACCTCCTCCGCAAGATCACCAGCAACGCCTCTGACAATTTCGCAAAGGTTGTTTTCTGTGAATGAGTCATTGATCCAGAAACTCATGTCTTTATAACAAGGTGGATACTGCATATAATATTATTTATTAGAATATAATATGCAAATTCTGAGGAACTCACAACAAATGAACCAAGTTGACAACTCATACCTTTGAAAATGGCTTGAATTTTATCCCAAGTTGACCTTTTGAAAATGAACCATGGAAGTCAAATCAGGTTCTTCAAAGTATATTACTACATAATAAGATTAGGACAAAAGTTGTTTTAGGCCAGCTCGTTTTGGCCTGAAACCAAACCTGGTCATTCGAGAGTAGTAAAGTACCTGAGATGTGAACCGTTTATCTGTAGACCAAAAAAGTCTAATATCAGGGATATCAAACAGGATCATTGCCAAACGTTCCAACCCAAGTCCAAATGCCCAAGCCACATTATCGGTTTTCCCTCCACGTTTTAATATTTCTTGTTCCATCACACCACAACCAAGAACCTCCAACCACTTCTCCTGAACAATCAATTAAAATAACCTAACTTTTTTTAAAAAAAATATACGTCATGCTAGTTCACTAGTCAAATATCTTAAATGCCCGTATCTGGTGATGATATGCTAGTGAATCAAGAGAAAACTTTACCTGGAAATATATTTCGAGTTCAAAAGATGGATTTGTAAACGGAAAATAAGTGTCAACCCATCGCATATCAACAGCACCTGAACATTTTAATGAGTTTTAAATGCCAAAACATAGTTCGTTTCAACTCAAAAAGTATATGCATCTCATGGTTGCATACAAAATCATTGAGTAAGGGTCATATTAGTTGGCTCCGTCCCAACTTAACAAATATAATATTAAAATCTGAATCGTGAAGTGACTACTAACATCAACTATTGCATTTAGATCCAAATTTCATTTTCTTACCGAAAAGGTGACGTGCCAAACCCTCAAGACAAGCTTTTAGATCATCTGCAGCGTACGAAGTTCCATCCTTGCCATAATCATTCCAATCATTTGGACTGAACATTCTAACTCCTTCCATCTGGATTGAGTTGATCAGACCCGAACCAACATTGGTCAAAAAATAATTTATACATAATTAATGTTAAGTAAATGGATTGAAATTGCCACCTCGAATATGGACCCTAAATTATTAGAAAATCAGATTCATTATCACTTTTATCTGTAGTTCTGTACACCCCCTTAGTTAACTATAATATTATAGAATTATAGTTGCTTCAGAAAAGAAAAATCAGATACCTGATGGAATACAGGATAATGAGTTGAATCAATGGAGTCTCTTCGATAAACATCGCCAGTAACAAGAAAATTGGTATATCCTTTTGTTAGTAACTCAGCCTGATGTGCGCTAGTGTGACACCTCAACACGGTTTCTGCATCAATGTAGTATGTGTCATTGTAACTCCTGCTCACATGATCAGCAGGTACCAAGACATCATCAAAGTTCTGCACGCAGAAAGTATATAAAATTGTCAACACGTATTTTCTTTGTAGTAATTTACTAATTTAAAGGGGGTTTTACCTGTTTAATAGTAACAATAGGGCACAAATCATCAAACTTAAGAAACTGATTGTTATAGTTGGTGTCAAAATACTCATATATTGCATTCTTGAGGATCCCAAGGGGATGATTGTCTCTTCTATGAAGTTGCAATCCAAGTTTAGTGAATATTAGATCCGGGACATTATTTGTTGGTTCATTCTTAACCACATCTGTATCACAACACTATATCCGGACACAAAATTCAAAAGACTAGCTAACAGTTGACTTGATAATAAAAGATTCACCAAAAAGTGGCATAGTATAATAAAAGGATATGAAACTTAACGTTTACAAAAAATCACACCTGTTTGACTTCTGAAAGTCCAACAACCTACTTTTGAACTTTGAACTGATGTAAATTCAGTTCTCATTACATCATATAAGAACTATGCAGTTAATGCGGTAAAATATCGGATATCGGTCGAGGACCGATATTTGAGATATAGGTCATCTCGGTGAGATATCGGTGGGATATCGGTGATTTTAATACAATGCAGAATTTATATATATAGCAATTTAATACTACTAATTCAGTGATATATCGGTGATATATCAATTATATCGGTCAAATATTGGTGATATATTGGTTATATCGGTCAAATATCGGTGATATATCGGTTATATCGGTCAATATCACCGATAATATCGGTACCGATATTTGAGACCGATATTTTACTAGGAGACCGATATGACCGATATAACCGATATATCACCGAGATTAACTGCATAGTATAAGAAGCAAGCACCAAAAAAAAATTACATATATAAGAAGAGCTCATAATTGTCAAAAGATCACAAGGTGCATGCCAAGGCACAGAAGCGCAGCCCAGCGCACCTTTGTACTGCAAGTTGAAAGCCCAACTTTTAGGCGCTCACGCGCAAATGCAGGTGATTTTCCAGCCAAATTCCAGCTAAAAATGGTTTAGAAAAAACCTAATTAATGCTAGAATCAAGATAAGCTGGTGCCTATGTGCCTTGAGTGCCCCTTGGCCTTATACAATATCAAACTTGATAGCTGTCATCTCTATCCAAATAAAAAAAAAAAAAAACAGAACAAAAACAGCCCTCATGAAATGCGCGCGCATCATCTTTTCGCCTACGTCACCGATCTCCAAACATTCTTTGTTGTATCTTGTAATGAAATCTTCCACGCTTTCGTGGTCTCTGCGCCATATGTTCAAACAATCGGCTGGATCCCTGGTGTGTCGTCGTTGTTGTGAGAAGTGTGCCAGGAACTTCTCTCGGAAATCAACCCATGATTTGATTTTTCCTGCTGGTAAGCTGTCAAACCAGATGCGCGCCGCGCCTATGAAGGTTTGAGCGAATAGATGACACCAGGTTGGTAAGTTCCATCCGCCCGTTGCTCCCGCACCGTTAAAAACTTGGAGATGATCGTCTGGGTCTGTCAACCCGTTGTATTTGCCCACGTTATGTGGCAATTTTGTTTTGTCTATGGCGGCCGTGGCGATCTCTCTGATGAATTTTGAATTCTCAGCCATGTCGTCTGGACGATAGCTTAGAGTGTAATCATGTTCAGCTTTTGGGTCATAACCTGCGCGCTTGTGAGGTTTGTATGCTTCATGCTCTGGTGGTAGCCTACTGAACACTGTGTTCGTCTCATTGTCATCTTCAAATTCGTTGTTTATGTTGCGCGGGCCTAAACGGCTTTGTATTGGCTTCTTCGGTTGTTGAGAATACTGCACGTAATTGCTTTCTGTTTCTCCGTAAGTATCGCGCGTGTCGTGCGCGCTTGGCCTTCTAATATGCGGTGGGGGTATTGACTCAGGACGCAGGTTGAATGCATTGGCCTGTTGAGTCATGGGAGCGCTCAAAGGCCTTTGCGGTGGAGTGACGAATGCTGACTGGTGAGCTTGTGCTTGAAGTAAAGCTTGCTGCGCACTGAGTTGTGTGTAAACTAGATTTATAGACTGGTGAGCTTGTGCTTGAAGTAAAGCTTGCTGCGCACTTGTTCGGCATACCAGGAAGCCAGAGTTTTTCCTTCGGGTAGCCCGAGTAGTGCAGAGAAGTTTAGTTGTGCTTGGTCCGATGGAGCTGAGGGGCCAGCTCCATGGCTCTGAGTTTGCACTGGTGGTGGTGTCTGCTGGACTACCTTCGACGGAGGCTGGAATGTAGCTCCGTTTGTGGTTTGAGTGATGATTCTGGGTGGAGTTTGGAAAGTAGCACCAGGTGCATTTTGAGCAGCGGCCCTGGATGTACTCCCAAAGATGCTGGGAAACTCATTGTTCATCGGCCCTTCTTGGATAATTTCGTTCCTTGGACCCCGTTGGACGTGTACGTTGTCCGAAACGAGTTCGAAGGAAGAAACGTCTCCATCTACTTGGTGAGAAGGGTTTTGTTCAGCCATGCTTGACGAGTGTTTTTTGAAAAGAAAAAGAGATGAGAGTGGTTTTGCTAAAAGCGGATGGCGCCAATGATGAAACACTGGTCAACACTATGGTTAATCAGTGGGGTTATTCCTTCTGTGGGTTCAATCTCTCTTTCTACTCGTGAGATGGCACGGTTCCTGCAAAACAGCAACACCGTTAGTCTCGTTAAGAGGGGAATATGGGGGTTTCCCTCTTAACCAGGCTCCGGCGTGAGAATAAGTACTGTTCCAAGGGAGAATAAACAGTGTGTGTTAAGTGTGAGAATAGAGAGAGCAAGATGATCAACCTGGATGGTGAAGGGTCCTATTTATAGCCGGAGGATTAAGAAGGGGAGGAGCAGCGATGCCAGCTGTAGACGCGAGCCAGCTGTCCGACCAAGGGGAATATCCCTTTGGTCTCCTCTGCTGTGGTCAGTGTAGTGGTACACGTGGCGCGCCTGTATTTGCCTCCTTTGGAGACGTCATACTGACATTGTCGGATTGCTCCTGGATTCGTCGCAGGCTTACTTGGCGCTTGATGACTGGTGACACGTATTGTCCTTTATGTCGGATGGAGCATCTTTGGTGTTGCCTTCGTATTTTCCAGAAGCTTCTGGAAGCTTCTGGATGGTGTCGTTGATGTCAACGCCACATAAGCTGGAAAAAGTGGTATGGTCCTTGCCATGTGGGTAAAGAATTGGGACCATACCTCTTCAAGCATAACATGCTGTATCAAATTGGAGGGCTTTATAACTGTTTCTGAAATCTGGATGATTTTCATAACATACCCAAAGACTGGATTGGTTTAGCAATGATTTTGAAAGTAGAAATTAACCCCAAGTAAGTGTTTTTCTATTCAATGCAATTTCCCCTTATTGAAATTAAAAAGGAACAGATTAATAATAATAAGTATAACAATCCTAGATAAGATTTCATAAACCAAAATATATTAAATTCTCTACTACCATAAAATACATAAATCAGCATGTATATAAGAACTCAAAACAAAAAGGGCAAATAATATACGGTAAATTACACAATACAATCAGAAAAGAAAAGATAACCAAATGCAATTGAATGAACAGGTAACCAAAGAAAAGATATTGCAAGAAGAAATACCTTGTTTGGAGATTTGAATTCCACTGAGTTCAAGGAGTGAAGAAGCTATTGGTTGTGTGGATTTGTGTCTTTTTTTTTTTAATAGAATCAATCCCTAGCATTCTCGGAGCAGATACCGGACCGGGCTGAGTACTTCGAGAGTCGCCTAAAACCACCATCAATTTCGGGGAAAACTTGGTAACACACCCGCTCGTAGGCACCATAGTGAAATTATCAATAAAACTCGTTTGGCTCAAGGATCGAACTCAGGTTTCCCTAGGTTAGAGAAGGCTTTGACGAAGGGGCGCGCGCACGCCGGGCCCGATACGCGTAACGTAGGCCATACCTGAGAACATAGGTGTGCATGGGATCAAGGTGTGGAAAGATATAAAGGAATAAGTAAATAATATTCTTTCGGTTGCAATCATACCAACACTAATGCATCGGATCCTATCAGAACTCCCATCATTGTCCACCAATATCTCACTCTGCACCTACAACCAACGAGAGTTAAATTTGCATCTCCTACAAGCCTTCCATGTTTGGATTGAAAAGGATTATTGTAATTTCAGCACTTTTTTTACTCATTAATTGATTGCTTGTCAATTTGTTACTTTTTTTAACCCAAGTTTTGATAAAAGATATTTTGATTTTACAAAGAAAATTTCACTTTTTGTCCTTTATGTTTGCACTGAATTTTGAAACGTGCCCTTTAAAACTTTTAGTTTCAATTTATGTCCAAAAAACACCTGTTTTGTATCACTTTATGTCCTTTACACCAAACTGAGTTAAATTACTCAGTTAGGTTTATTTAATGCAAGGGTATAATTGTCATTTCACATTAGTTATTTTGTTTTTAAAAATAAATCAAAACAATTAAATCTGCTACTTGAATATACACACAAACACAGGGGACTCCATCTCCTCCAAAACACACAACACAGAGCTCTCCGTCTCCCTCTCCCTCTAGAAGACCTACCAGTCGTCGGACTCCGGCGTGAATGCCGGCTGTTATTTCCGGCTACACACCCTCATCTAAACCTCACCTTCTTCCTTTATACACCCACACCCCCAACCTCCTGTTCATCCTAAATCGCCACACGACACCCCTCTATTTTTCCGATTTAACGGCTGCCACCACCAGATGGTGGTGGCGTGCGGCGGCGACAGTGAAAGAAGAGGGAGAAAGGCATAGAATGGGGAACGACAGCAGCAGCCGGAGCTGCGGCGGAGGTGGAGGGTTTCGCCTGTGAAAGATGAAGACGATGACAGAGGTGACGACGGCGGAGCCGATCTCCGAAAACAAAAGAGTACATCGGCAAGCACCCATCGTCTCTATCACGGAGGTTTGTCGTTAATTTTGTTTATAATACCGTTTGTTATTTTCTAATTGAAGTTGTTTGATGTGATTCTATTTAGAAATGTGTTTTGGAATGTTGTAATTTGCTGTTGAACTGTTTGTGCATTTGATTGAATGATGTTTGAATTTTAGGTCACTGATATCGCCGGAGAGGTTTGAACGGAATCCGAAACAGGGGGTGTGGAAACTGGGTTCGATAGAGAAGATGGGAGTGGGTTTCGCAGATGGATTGTGGAAGGTGAACGATGTTGGGTTTTGATTTGGGGACAGTGACGGTGGTGAACAACAGTGGGTTTTAGTTAGGGTTTTGATTTGGGGATGGCGGCGATGGTCTGAGATGGCGACCGTGGTTGAGGTGGTGGAAGGTGGTGATGCCGACGATGGTGGAAGGTGGTGATGAAGGTCATGGCTAGGAGAGAGAGATAGAATGAGAGAGAGAAGAAAGTCTGCACTTTTAGAGAGAGAGATGGTTGGGTTGTGGGTTTTATTTGTAAAAACATGGAATGACAATTATACCCTTGCATTAAATAAACCTAACTGAGTAATTTAACTCAGTTTGGTGTAAAGGACATAAAGTGATACAAAACAGGTGTTTTTTGGACATAAATTGAAACTAAAAGTTTTAAAGGGCACGTTTCAAAATTCAGTGCAAACATAAAGGACAAAAAGTGAAATTTTCTCTTTTACAAATTATTTTTCTTGTTTTTACAAAAATATCATGTATCTATTCTCATTCTCATTCTCAAATCTATATATTTAGACCGTGGGGTATGGTGGGGCTTGGGTTGGGCTGGGCTTGGGTTGAGGCATGAGTTGACACGTGGAATTGGAGCCCCCCACCGCCTAGTGACGTGTCCATGGGGTGTGGCGGGGCGTGGGTGCACGGCTTGGGTCGACAGATTATTAAAAAAAAATTACAAAAAAATTATAAAATTCACACAACATTTATAAAAAAAACCTAAAATTTCATTAAAATTTTAAAAATTACATAATCCTAAAAATTACATAATTTCCAAAAATTACAAAATAAAAAACCTAGAGCGTTAGGTAAATTTCAAAAAGACGATCTTGTCGAACACCTTTCGCTCCTTGCCTCGAAACTCTATGTTGGCCACCGCCACCCGGTCCTCGTGGGTTAACTCGCCGCTCGGAACGGCTTCGTAGTAAGCCTTGAAACGATCGAACTTGGGCCGTAGCTCGCGCCATTTATGTTGGCACGCGTTGAGGTTGTGGCGGTCGTGTCCGACGTTATGTCGGTAGGTTGCGAATGCTTCCGGCCAATATCGTGTTTGGCCGGGTTGCCGCCCCTTCATAGCGTCAACGACGCTTGTGACGAGAGCCAGTTCTTCCTCGTGGGTCCAAGATGCCATCTTCTTCGGGTTGGGGTAGCGGGTTCGTGGGATCAAGTGGGTAGCCGGTGGGGTAGCGGTGGATAGCGACGGTTTGGGATGGGGTAGCCGGTGAGGTTTGTGGTACATTTATAGGGGATGTTGGGACCCGGGGTGACCGCTTGGCTTGGCCAAACGGTTTGAATTTAAAATTCAAACATTCAAACACCCGCTATGACATGGCGGTGGACAGCGAATAGGAGGCCGTCAGCTCGGATGTCAAGACCGCCCCACGTCCGGCTTCAAACCCAAGCCCCAAGGGCCACGCCCCAACCCAAGCCCACCCGGGGTGGTGGCTTGGGCGTTTTTCCCCAACCCAAGCCCCATATCCTATAGTCTTAATACACAACTTCATGAATAGTAAATGAGGGCGTTGGCGGGCTGTGAATTTAGGCTTAACCCATGGTGTTCCACAATTAGACTACATTTGGGAGAAGAAAAAGGGTGTTGGATGATAGAACAATTATGGGAGAAACAACAAAGACATCAACTACACGACATCAAGGTCGATGAAGATGACAGAAAAAGGGTTTTGAACAATTGTAGCTCTATTATGACATAGGATATCAAAAGACATGTTGTAGAATCTATGTGGTTAGGACTTAAGAGTGTAATGAAGGGTTAAAGTAAGAGAGTATGCTAAATATAGGAGATTGTAAAGTGAATGAATTTTCGTTGGTTGAGTTACATCAGTGCACTATTTGATTGCAATTTCTTGGATACTTTGTTATTGAACTTCTGAACTTGCTATCAATGTACAATAAAATGAACATATGTCACAACAAGTAAATTTGAGTACGTTTGCTTTATAAATTCCCCTTTTGTGTGCAAATGAAGAAAACTTTATTCTTATTCACATCGCGCGTCCACTAAAAGCGTCTTAGGTGTGCCAGGACACGGGTCTCCGCCAAAATTTTCTGTTGTATGAGAAATCGAACACTGCCTTCTCCCTAAACAAGCCTGAAAGATCAAAATGGATATACATACAAGTCAATAAGCAGTATGGTTGCAAAAAGTTTTAAACATCCTTAACAAGTGCCTTATGGTCATTTTGCAAAGTAAATCAAAGAATTTCACCTTTTCAACGATTTGTTTAGAATTTGATGAATGACAATTGCCAATGGAATAGCTCCCGCAATCGCCTGAAGGGTTACCATGACTTGCAAACACAATCTTGGAAATGATTCGTTTTTTAGGACATCTTAGATGAACTCTAGGCCATGGTCTCCAATGAAAGTGACGACGTACTCCCCATGAATTTATCATAGGAGGATGTAAATCTGTTACACGCCCACAAACTTTGTTGACTGAAACTGAATCTAGTGAAATATTTAGCGGGTTTCCATACTCTTCCTCAAACAAAACTAACAGGTTTCCCGTTGGTTTAAGGAAATATCGCGGTACATTGTACCTGTTAGACATATGCCAAATCTTTTGTTAGTCACATATGCTATGAAATTGATTAAATGAGGTACACAACTGAAAAGATGTTTGTCATGGTGAGATAAGCAAATATTGCATATTCAGCTTTTAAACTAACCATGTTTGTGAAGGAGATCCTGAAGGAGTCTTAAAGGAGACCCAATATCTTCCAATACTTTGCCCATTGATCCAAGCTTCTCCTTTCCCCATCGAACCAAGGTTTAGCGCAATCGGGCTGTCACCTTCAGGCATGTCAAAAGTTGTCTGCAGGTACGAAAAAAGTTCACAATTTTTAGAACATGCAAGTAGTATGCACATTATTTCAAAGATGCATGTTTAACTTATAATGATCCGGCGTTAATCCATGCGTTTTAGTGTCCAAGGCTCACCTTATACCATGTTAACATATTAGGGGTTTCATACTGGTTCCATGAGACATGACTAGACCCTTCAGCAGTGTAAATTGATAGCTTCTCCCCGAGTAATCCAACCTGTAATTATCAATTATTGAAACCCCATCCCACTCTGTATGTGAGTATTTAAGAAGGGGAAATCACCAAAAGGACCATCTTGACCGATGAGTTTGACAATATACCTTACTTTTTTTACAAAAATATCATTTAGCTTTTATTTCTAATTAAGAAATTGATTTAGCCAACCGGAAGCTTCCACGTGACACGCCTTGTTGCGCCATGTTCTCTTGGAGACTACAAGTTGACTTGAGACTATGAGTTGGTGATTGGTGGGGCGCTAGCGCAACAACGTGGATCTCATACTCCTTGCATGCGAGTGGACATATGCTAAGCACTGGTTGATTGAATTTTTCTTAAAAGTCAAGAATATTTCATCAAATGAATATGGACTTTTTGGTGATTCTCCCTTTTAAAGTACATGATACAAAGTATTTTGGTGTCATGGCTTACTTGATATCCCCATGAGTGGCTTGTGAAGTTGACCCCCCGAATCAGCACCTCGCTTAACCCTGAATGTTTACGCTCCATATGTGGTCCTGAGTCCTTCACTACTCAATCATCGGATTAATAAATCAGCAATGTAGTTTGGGTTCTCTATGTTTTACATACTAAATTTGACACTAAGATTGTCATGTGTAACCTACCGGCAGCCCAACCATTATATTCAAGAAAGAAATGTTGTTGATTCCTGTTGACAATGAAATGGTGTCTTTCAATGTAATGTTTGGAACTTTACGAGTTCCATGTGTAGAACCTACACGCAGATGGAAAGACAATATTGTCAGTTAGTACTAGATATGACACAAGACCGATATCAATTGAACATATAAACTCAATTTCATTCCTACCTACAAGAGCTCCATTAACATATGCACGTAAAACATGTCCATGAGAGTTCGCTTCAAGCATATATTGAGCTTCTGGCAACTTTTTCTGGATACTATATGTTCACAAACATCAAATTTACGTTGATTTTCTTCTGGTTAGTCGAATGAACATGAACATTAAACTTTACCTCATGGTGTACCAAAGATAATCTGAATTATCTTTTGTAGTATTCATTTGTTCTAGCAATGTATTCGACCTCAATGAGGTCTTGGTCAAATTGGGGGACAGCTTCACTAAAGACCTCCCATTGTTGAGGTCTGTTGAACCTTATAATCGGTTGCATTGATCGTGTATTAACTTGTGTGCTTACCTGTTGCATTCATGAAACAATAACTGTTTTATATCATCGTTTTCCAAAAGAGGCTATTCACATTCAAGAAACATACCATGGCAGTATTGAAAACAACATTTTTACAGTCGGGTAAGATGCTGATCGACTTTGGTGGCAAACTATATGTAGAATTCCGAAATACGACTTGAACACTTTTTTTACTACCGTTATTGAGAAGAAACGCTGCACATTCGCTCAAATTCCCCGTGTATACATATGCCTGTATGATTAATCTATATGTATCAAACCAAAAAAGACTTGTATATAATCTAGTTTTTTACAAAAAGAAAAAAACAAATGCTTACTTCTTGATTAATACCCAAGTGTTGAGTGGTTAACTCTCCGTAGAGTAAGGCATGGGAACATAGCTTCAATGCTGCATGCATATGCTTAAGATGCCCATACTTTGGTTGTCTAATCATGCCATATTCATCAAGAGGAGCTTGATCATAATATCCTGTTATAATGAATGCGGCAGACGTTCGTCCAAAATTTGTTCCACCGTGGTACTGTCATAAAACAAAAAAGTACAACTTCATACATGTTTACTTAATTGAATCGATATAAAAGAGTGAGTTCGTGTCATGATATGCAAATAATCAGGTTTTACATTGTTATTTTTAACACGTTTAATTAAACATATCTATCCATCAATCTGTTTAAAATTAGAATATATAGAAACTCTAAAATAAATTTTATAAGATCAACCTGCTTGTCAACGGTTTGACTAGTTTAGATAAATAAGTTTCACTTGTCATGTATAGGTTACATGACACAAATAAATATTTGGGCACGTGTTTGGGTTCATCAATTCAACCCGACACGATTACCACCACTTGGATATCATATATTCATATATATAATTAACGGATTTGTCTGATATTAGTACCATATAGTAGTTTACAAAGCTTCCATTCATCTTTACAATGAAAAGTGTTGTATGAAAAGCCAAATCTTGGGCTGATCTCATTCGCGGACCTTCTCCATATGGTTGTAAGCTTCAAGAACCAGTAAACTAATTAGTAAAGATTAGTTTATGAGTTTCTTTAATTTAGAGGTAGTATGGAAGTAAGTCTCTACAAAGAAGTCCAATTTTCGGTCCACATGGAAGGCTTATTTGGCGAGTTTGGTCCTTTCCATGTCTCAGCACATCTCATCCCATTGCATGTGTTAATCTGCATGATGCATATGTGTAACCTTAAAAAGTCAATGTGTAACTAATGGAGTTGTTTCAAAGGTACAAGACACGAACCATTGGACCAGGGGCGTCGTCTTGCTTGCACATGATCCATGGTTCACTTGTGTTTTGGTCAACCGCCATTTGTGCTGTCCACTTAAGGTATCGTATTCCGTCCTCATGATAAGCTCCTTCGACCATCTGGTACTCGTTCTCTATCTACCAAGTATTCAAAGTTTGAGTGCATAATCAAGTATATAGAAATATAAAAACTATAAAGTTGCAAACCTGTGATAAAATAATTGGGCCGCCTTGTGAATTAAACAAATTCTCTGCCTTCATCATGTTCACGATTTTAGTTGTGAAGTTTTTCATATGAAGCTACACAAACAACATATAATATGAGTTTTGAATTGAGAAATTATGTTTGACTTTGACTTTTACTTTGAAGGTCAAAAGAGGGAAAATCACTGAAAATGTCCACTTTCACGGAGGAAAATTAACAAGATAGCTTTGACTTTTTAAAATTATTGAACAATCAGAGTCCGACATGTGTCTTTTGGTGCATCATATTTCAATTTGATGCAACAAATTTAAAAATATTGTGGTAGGTTGGATCCTTTGGCGTAACAAAATTCAAAATAGCATAACAGATTCGATTATTTTGGCGCAGCAGATTCATCCTAGCGCAACATATCCATAGTGTTGTGCCAGGGGCCCCATGAATTAAGAAAATGATTTTTAATAAAATTAAAATCGCGCAGGAGATTTCACTTCGTGTTGGAGATTTAATTGAGGGTCTAATCCGTCAGTGATTGGTGACCAATGTCCTCTTGTGGTTGGTGAAAATTATTGAAAATTTAAAAAATAAAAGTCAATCGCCTATTTTTCGTATTTTCAAAAAGTCAAGTTTTCTTTTTTACCTTAAATTGTTGATTGTTGCTTCGGAAGACAATGCCAGGAACATCATGCAACCAAAATGGGAAACCTCTGAAATTAAGAAAGAATCATAGTGAATGATTCCCAACCCGAAAGGCGAAAGGTAAGTTCTAAGTGTGAACGGTTCAAGTTACTTACCCATAAGTCCATTCGGCCTCAATGAAGGGGCCGATTCGAAGACATACATAAAGACCTTGTTGTTGGACTTGCTTGATGAAACTTACAATGTCATTTCTTCCAGTAAAATCATACTGCAAATTCATCCAGCAAAAAAAAACATAATATAAAGTGCAAATGCATGAGTTGGTAACAAGTGAGCCGGTGTAAGTTGATTGAGAGATCACCTTGCCAGGTTGTGGCTCATGGAGGTTCCAAAATACATAGGTTTGTATAACATCTAGACCACCTTGCTTCGCTTTAGCTATCAAAGATGGCCACATCTACCACATATATTGTGGTCAAGTGGTTCATCACATGAAAATTGAAAACAGTTAGTAAGATTCTCACCTAGATTTACCAACTTGTTCATTTGCAATATTACAAATTTATTAGTTATATTATTGATGAGGTTGACTATAAACATTTTATCATTATCAGGGTGAGGTTCGGCTACAAAGTCCGTTTTTCCTACAAAGTGTACAAAGTCATAAAACACTACAATTTCAGCCATAAAACACACTTAAAACCCACAAATAACATAGTGAAGATTACTAAAACACAATATCCAAACCCTAACAGTCCTTAAAAACTTCAAACACATCATTGTACAACTATAAATATAAAACACAACATGATAATCAACATAAAACACACTAATGTTAGTCATTCAATAATCAAAGCCTTATCATCTAAAACACAGCACAAAACCCACAAATATGGTGTTTTAGTAATCTTCATTATATTATTTGTGAGTTTTGAGTGTGTTTTATGATTGATATTATGGTGTTTTATGACTTTTTACACTTTGTAGGAAAAATAGAATTTGTAGCCAACTTCCACCCTTATCATATATTCAATTATTGGGATTAGGATCAAATACAAAGAATTCTAATTGTAAGAAGTGTAAGAAGGATTTATAGAGTGACAAGTGTCTAATAACCTAAAAAAACCCACTACACAAAAAAACCCACTAAAAAAAAAAAAACTTAAACATCCACCACCACCAAAAACCCCCACCCCCCCACCCCCCACATCACCCACCCAATTTTGTTTTTTTTTTTTTTTTTTTTTTTTTTTTTTTTTTGCCGAGCGGGTGGGGGGGTTAGGTTTTTTGGGGTTTTTTTTGGTGAGGTATAGTTTTTTAGGTTTTTGGTGGTAATGTAGTGGGTTTAGTTTTAGGTTATTGGACACTTGTCACTCTATAAATCCTTTTTACACTTCTTACAATTAGAAGCCTTTCTAGAATAACTTGACCCCAATTATTGATCATAAAGTTATTTAAAAGTTAAATCCATAGTTTGTCTATTTATTGATAACAAAAAGTTAATAAAGCTATTTAAAAATTAAATCTAGTTTGTCTATTCTATAAATGTAAAAATAGTAATGGACTAATGGGAATAATAATTAATACGTTACGGTATTGTTCAGATTGTGACACTTCTTTTGTATATAATGTCATGTCATGTAAATTATAAATAAGAGAATTTTAGGTTAGTTTAATATAAGAATAAACATGTTTGTCGATACATAAAGTGTTACGAAAGTCTTGGGGGGCTTAATCTGGGAGCAAAGTAATTAATATCGCTCTTAGCAATAAATTAACTAATAAATGCGTTTTCTTTTTCTTTCTTTTGAAAAACAATTTTTCATTTGCAAAAATTTGAACTCATACCACTTTTATGGGAGAGCAAACACCATATCACTAGACTACTTGTTCATGAGTAATAAATGCGTTAATTATCAGGTAGCATAAAGTGAAAGAGATTATAAAACGTACATCAGGTGTGCTTCGAGGATAATGAATTGAGCCTGAAAACAAAAGCTTGCGATGCCCATCTATGATAAGCGATCGCCCGTCATAACTCACATTTGTTCCCTCCACCACCACGTTGGCGCCACCACTGGCCACCACTAGTAGTATAATACTCCACCACACAAGCCACACCATATTGTTTCTGTTTTCAAAACAAAGTGAGAGAGGGGATATGTGAAAATGTATATATTGGTGAAAATTTAGTATGTGACGTTACATGGAATTAATAATGATAATGGTGGTGTGTTGTGAGATATAAAGAGACGGCTGGAGTTGTTAAAGAAAATGAACAACATATTTGTTGCATTGCACGGCAAACATGGTTTTTATAGGTTGATAATTGTTTAAGTGTGAATATTATTTTAGATAAATATACTAACGTGATGCCAAGAACAATACCTAGAACAATACCTACACGTCACATGTATGATCTATTTTGGTTGCTAATCTTGTGTCGATGACCAAAAATTATGTAACAAATTTGTTTCGTGTTCGGGTGACTAAACAAAATGATTTGACTAATTTAAGTATGGTGTTCTGCGTCATAATATCGTCACTGATGCGTAATTTCTCAAACGAAACATTGTTAGCCTTATCCAAACTTTGATATATTGAAGTGTGGTATCGAACGTTTTTCTAGGTCATTGGACTTGTTTTGGTTCGAATGAATGTTACCTCGTTGATATGCTCATTTTGGGTTCACACTGTTTATAATCTCTTAAATGTTTAACTTGTAAAACTAAATCATAGTTGTTATAATTATGGTTGTAAAAGTCCCGCTTAGGCTCCGAGTACTCGCTACAAGGTAGGTTGCGGAGGCCCGAGTATTGCTTACCTAGGCTGAGTACCTCCCGAGTAATCCTGAGTTCTCTAAAATCCGACTAGGGAGCACCTAGCAACTTTTGCAACCAAGGTTATAATTATATTGTAGTCACAGTAATTGAATCATGTATGTAGATACTAAAACGAGATTTTCTTTTCATTATTCAACGTGGCACTATTATAGTAATTATCCAACCAATTTATCCAAGCTATCTTATCCCATTTATTTTCACCCTTGGAAAGATGAAACATGCTTATTATGTATGCTTATAAATTATTATATATACATATATAAGACTAGCATGAGACCCGTGCATTACGACGAGTGGGAACCCGGTTGTTTTTGGTGCACTAGTAAACAAAAGAGAGAACCCAAAAATGGTCTGCCTAAAATGTGTTCAGTTCAAGGCTTTTTTTTATCTGTTATGTAAGTTAACTTTATCATAATATTAAAAAATTGTATATAATAATGAAATTTTAAATAAATACATCGTTATTGTATTTTTGTATAATAAATAGGTATATTGAAATGGTTGTCAAAATAGCATTGTCTTATGCATAATCTTAAAGTATTACAATATAATATAATGTATTAAAAATATAACATTGTGAATCTGACAATCAAAACAACGTAAACAAAACGAATTCTTAAAAATCATGATACATGTAACAATAATACAAAAAAAAATATACATTAATCTTACACAATCTTTTTTTAATAAACCCTTATTTATAAAATACAATATTTATTAAATGGAGAGTTAAAAATCGGGTTTAAAGATTTGGGCGGGGATTTGATATTCATAATACAATTAAATAATTACAAATAAATGTGTTCATGGAATAACACACATCGAAACCGAACTTTAAATTTTGTACATACACACATATAGTAATTCATTCAATATGATTGAACAAAATTATAAGTTCTCTTTTAAATGAAAATTATCATTTGAGAGTAAAATGCTAACCGGGTAGTGACAAATGGAGTATCAAAACAAAACAAAACAAAACAAATGAAATATAAAATAAATTAAAAGCGCTGTACAATGAATCTACCTTAAAAAAAGCGAAAAAAAGTATTGCATTTAAAATAAACTTAACATATTATGTAAATTTTACATATTTGGTTTTCCATAGAAAAGCAAATTACATTATTGGTTCACACCAAATCTTAACCCAATTAATGTTATCGAAATTAAAATATAAGAACAAAAATTAAACTATCCCACAAGATAATATTTACCCTTAACTAATACAGACATTGTTTAAAATATTTTAACTCTTTAATAACTATAAAAAAAACATACAAACAATAGTTTATAAAGCTTGTTATGATTTTAATTTTTTCTTAAAATACCACATACTAAACTAATACTTATGTATTGTAAGACCTAGTGTTGAGAAATCAATGTTAAAATGACAACAAAAACTTGTAGTTAAAACGTAAAAACGTGTAGTTAAAACGTCAGATTTCAATAACGAACCCACATGTCCTATATAGAAGACATATCAATGCAAATATGAGTGATGTGTATTCATGTTGAACGTATAATCATATAAAAACAACACATTTTATGAATCTTATAAAATAATATTTTATGAACTAAACTAAGATTTTATAATATAACTCAAGGGTTGTAAAAAATGACATTAGAAGCTTAAAGTTGAAAGTGTAACTACTTTTGTAAAAATCAAAACAACTTTTATAAAATAGTAGAGCAAACTGCTAAAATGGTCCCTGAGATTTGGTTATTTTTTTCATTTTAGTCCAAAATTCAAACCTTTTGAATCTAAGTCCCTATGGTTCCAATTTTGTTGTCATTTTCCTTTTAAATAAAAATCTGGTTAGATTTTTCAGTTAACATCCAGTTTTTTTGTCTTTTTCCTCCATTTTAATGGAGGGCAAAATGGTCTTTTAACGTTTTATTATAACAAATTAAAAAAAAATCTGACCATTTTGCTCTTCGTTAAAAGGGAGAAAAAAGACAAAAAAAAATGGATGTTAACTTAAAAATTTGACCAAAATTTTCTTTTGGATGAAAATGACAACAAAATTAAAACCATATGGACTCGGATCCAAAAGGTTTGAGTTTCGGACTAAAGTGGCAAAAGTGACCCAATCTAAAGGACCATTTTGAGAGTTTACTCATGATACAATAAATTTAAATGCAAGATGTAGTAACATTATATTATTCTTTGCCATTTCGTACACTATATTGTTAAACAAGTTTTATAAAAATCACAATAGCTTTTATAAAATAGTATTACATTATAAATATAAATCTCCATTTAATAGGTGTTGGGATTTACGGTGTACAATTTTAATTTGTAATAAAATCATATTGCATTTAATTAATTAATATCACATATTAATTGGCAGGGAAGCATGTACATATATTCAATCAAATGAAAATATCCCGTTAATGATCCAATTGCAATTTGAGTAAACAATTAACACAAGCATATGGTGGTCTAGTAAAACGTACCTCTTAACGAAAATCGAAGAATATACACGATGGAAACGACAAACGTCAAGCTAGTTTACGTGTTCAAGAAACCCGGAGTTCCCGAATCAACACCTCGAATCAACTTCTTAACTCGTAGCTCGAAAAAACTGAAATACGTGAGACCCTAAACTACTTCACGGTTAAAACCAGACAAAATGCCGCACAACCAGAAAAATCTACTTTCCCGGTGAGTTTCTCGGAATCGAGAGCGGTGGCGCTGGTCGACCCTTGGATAAGGTGCGGCGTCGGGGGGACTGATTGAGAAAGGCCCGGTCGAACAGGGGGTGACGTTGTGGTGGGTGCTAGCCGGAATAGGGCGGCTGGCGGCGAATCGGGGGTGGTCCGACTGTGGTGCTCCGACGTGGAGGTGGAGTCGACTGGTGGATGTGGTGGTTGTGATGCGTGTAACTTGTTTTCAACCAAAACCTTGTATTTATACTACTCATAGGTCTCACATATTGTACTTGAACACAAATACTTAACCCACTTGATATTTATCTCATAACTATGTTTTAATATTATTATATAATACTCTAATTTTCAACAATTCTGTGCAATGGATGTTATACATATGGCATAGATGATGTGCCAGGCTTTAGGCTGTTGTACATAACTTTATATGTTTCCAAGGAGATGCTTATTTGTAACACCACGAAAATTCATGTCCAATAATGTATTGACACGTGTCATAAACTTTAAACGTGTAAAGGATTACCTTAGAAGGACTAGAGTTGACAAACAAGGAAAGTATGTGACTATAAGGGTTCAGAATGTCAACAATGGATAAATATACTTTACAATAACCCTACATGATGTTTATACCCTTAAACGAATGATTCATGGATCATGCGAAGCTAATTGTGAAAGAAAGTGAGAGATTTCAAACTACAGGGGTTAAATGTGTCAATATGTTTAAAGTGTACCTCTGAGCGACCTTTTAGCAAACCCGAAGCTTTGTAACGATTAATTATGCTCACTAGAATGTGTGATAAAAATTTCATCAAGTTTCGTTATCGTATGAGAAAGTTATGATAGAATTCGTATACGAGGGGTTAAAAGCGTCAACGTCGAAATTTAAGACTTTTCGGTGATCGTATGAATAACCGGGGACCTAACGAAGTTAGTTTATGACTTGGAGTCCTTAAAAGTCAAGTTTAGGGGTTACAAGTGCAAAAAGCGTCTTAAAATCAAGTTTGGAAGGATCAGGGGCCAAATGTGTAATTTTCAAAAGTTCTGGTGAGCCGGCCGGTCCTTACGGACCGTATGGCTGGACCCTTACGGTCCGTAAGCCATGCCCAGATGCAGAAACTTGATCAGTTGGTTGTTCAGCCCATGTAAACGCCTTATATTGCCCCTTTTCACCACCAAGGGCTGCCTAAACTTGTTTATAGGCTTAGGAGGACACTTGTAAGCATCTTGGTTCCATCCTAGACTTGCTTGGCATGATCATGGGAGATTAAAACCCATATAAATAGAGCACTAAGTTGCAACATTTGATCATCCATTCCCAACTCAACTTCTGCTGATTTCTGGAGCTCAAGGCCTTTCCCTAAGCATCTCTAATCGTGCATTAGGCCTTGGTAAGTGTCCTTGACCTTCCTTAGTTGAGTTTTGCTTAGTTATTAGCTTAGAAGTCAAACCGTCATAATTAAGGTTTGACTTATCGATTAATCACTAATGGTCTAGTCATTAGTCAAATTGAAAGTAGTTATAAGTTGGTAATTATGTGGGCAATAAACCCTTAAAAGGGCACCCTCTGATTTCCGCTCTAACTAGATCATTTGTCGGGTCAAAGTTTGTTATAAAAAGTCAACATAAACTTAATTTGCGAATTAACACATAATTAGCAATGTAGAAGGTGTGCAACCTATTTTATCACACATATAACTTGGTAATAAGTTTAAGAACTGGTCTAAGCTTGTTTGATCCGACAATTTTCTGTTTAGGCTCGGATCGGAACCGAAAGTCGCAAAACTTTGACTTTTGCTTTGACTTCAGTTCTGAACCGAGTTAGATGGGTTTAGAAATTCCTTAAGACTTCCTTAGGACCAGGTTACATGATAGTATAACCCTCTGTGGTTGGTTCGTTGATTGTCCGATTCGTTTACATGTTTCCGTTAATTGCTTAATGTTGACCATAATGCCCTTTTGAGCATAAAACGAGAATTTTGGAAATGTGAAAGAAAAAAGATCTTTATTACTAATTTATAAACATGTCCCTAAATTTTCACATCAGTTTGAGGTCTAGATTAGGAGTTATGCTCAATGGCGTAATTAGAACGCTTTTTAGTAATTAAACGACGTCATTAGCATAAAGCCTATCTAAACCCAATTTTTGACACCAAACCTTTTACCCACTGATTTAATATAATATTTTGGGATTTTTGAAGATTTTTAATTATTTTTAACCTGCTCATAACCTAAGGTTATGAGCTTGATTCGGTAAATACCGATTATACCCTTTTTGTCATAAAATGAGTTCTACATAGTATTTTGACACCAATCCAATTGCTACTGATTTTATATAATAAATGAAGTATTTTGAACTTTATAACCTGATCAGAAAACCCAGATTTCCTGTATAACCCGGAAATCGCTTAAAATGGCTTTTTACGCGTATTAAACACCTAGTATGGGTTTAAAACCATTTTGGCATATAAGACTTATCACCAACTGATATAAACTATTAAATTAAGTTGTTTTACTGATTATTTCAGACCCGAGTCTCAGCATTAAAATTAATCTCTTTTATAATCTTTTAAATGATCAAAATACCCCTACGGGGCTTATATTGAGATTAAACTCGTTTTGGGCATAATGGAAGGTATCCTACTGATATCACAACATATTTAAGGCATATTAACTTAGGAAACCTGTATATGACCCATATGGTCACCCATTACGCCTCTTGCGCGTTCGGTTCGGTTTATGTAACTAGTTTGCACAGATTAGCCGAAACGGGTCAAACCTTACCGTTTTTATCTCGAAATCCAGAATGTGTTTAGTTTACCCATATTATACAAGTCTCCAAACTTGTCGGGTCTAAATCACATTCTATTCCTGTCTTCGCTTAATCATGCGTTTGAACCGTAAACATTTCCTTAAAACTAACCGGTCTAAGTTACGACTTAAATAAGACCCGTTAGGAATCTAATAGGTTAATAAAACCTTCATTCCAGATTGAGAGCCCCAGTAGAAGTACTTGTGCTTGCTGATTAGAATATACGGCTGAGTATAAATTGCATTGCTAGCTCAGGTAAATACTTTTAACTTATTTTCCCTTATACGGGCTTGGGATACGGTATTATAAAAAATACCGCTTGGTCGGGTGTAGAAACCTTTTAATCGGAGATGATTAAATTGCATAATCCCGTTTTAATCTGTATTGATTGATAACAAATAACATTAGGGGTTAATGACCGTGTCCTGGATATCCTTGGCTCATTTAAAAAGTGAATGGCCATAACTTAAGCACAAGGTGTAGGCATAACACCTCCTGTTGCGTATGTAAAAGATATACTCACTCGTAAGGGTGTCTTCTTGTGAGTTATATTTATGGTGTGTCGATTAATCTTGACCGGCTTGTATTGTATAATCACCGGCCCTAACTGTTGGACAAACATGTAAATCGGATACAAGATTTTTATTAATAAGATTGTCCCAAGTTATAAAAAGTTTTGTGCCTCGTGCATTCAAATCAATTTTCAAACTCTTTTCCAAAATGAGTCAGTTAATTGTATTTACCAGTGTAAACTGACGTATTTTCCAAAAAGGTTAAGTGACAGGTACTGAACGTAATTGGCTGGAAGCTCAGGGCGTTAATAAGGAATCTTGCAAGTTCTAGGCGTCTAAAGTTTGTTGAACAGTTTTTCCTTTTATTTGATCCGCCTGTGGATCCTTTACTTTCCGTTGTAATACTTTGACATTACTTTATATTCGGATTGTAATATATTTATCTTTTGCTTCCGCTGTGCATTTATATATTGTGTTGTTTGACTATGATGATATCAACTACGTCACGATACTCCCCACCGGGCCCACCGGTAATACGTGGAAATAATTGGGGTGTGACATTATTGTCAAACCACCGCTTTCTTTTTCAAGAGAGAGAGGGGGAGACATGCGATAGTAAACCCTAGCTTCACCCTTCCACCGCTTCGACGCCGCGCTGGTGTCACAGTCATCGTCAACGTCTCAACCCCAACAGTGGCAACAACAAGAAGGGATTTGAGGGTTTAGAACTGATTTGAGGGATTTGAGGGTTCAACACTGATTTGAGGGATTTGAGACTCCTCAAAAAGAAGCGTTTTAAAAGGTTTTTTTCTGATGGCGAAATCTTGCTGGAAAATATGAAGATTACAAGAAAAACGAACACATGGAGTATTTCCGACGGTTTGTATCTGTAAGGTTGAAGGTGTTTGCTGTGTGTGCTTCTTTTTGGGGATATACAAATATATTTAATATTCCTTAGTAAATGTATTGTTTTCTAATATTAATCTTCTGTGATTCGTAAACTGGCAGTGAAAAGGTCTGGCAATAATCAACGCATCTAACGAAGAATAAGCCATCGGCAATCATCTTCTGTGGCTATGGAAGATCGGGAAGTGTCGCGGTAAATTTTGTAATCCTTTTATCAATTTTGTATCTTACATTAAGCCGATAGTAGTGACAACGTGCCGAACTGTTCAAAGATACTGAAGAAGATTTGAGGGAAAATCGACGGTAAGAAGCCGATTTTGAAGAATTTCAGTACAACGGTGTCGTAAAAGGGTTCCCACCACATGGATTTATGGCGAAACAGTCGATAAGAACGACGTCGTTTTCTGTTCATGAAGGGGTGATGGATCAGAAGTGAAAGATAGATGGGGTTGGTGGTTGTGTGCCGGAAAGGATTTTGGTTTAGATAGAAATTAGAAAGTGAGAAATGGGTTTTGGGATATTAGGTACAAACTTGGTTAACGTTATTAATATCTTTTGACAACATTGATCCTATGTTTTTGGTTGTTTAGCTTATCGATTTATAATTATACTCATTTCATCAATTGGGTTTCATTCTTTAAACTCAGATCTGGTACTGGTCCGTTAGATAGATTTCTAGATTTCATTATGTAGGTTTAAGGTATTTGAGTAGGTATTTATATTTCAATATTTTTTTTCTAAACGTTAAAAATGTTATCGACTAAAGATGAACAGTAGATGAAGGTGTCGACCGAGTAAGTAAAGATTTTAAGAGGATGACAAACGTGGGCAAAGGTGGACATGGACGTGGTGAGCAAAAGGTGGATGCCGAAGAAGATGACATGTCTTTATCGAAGACATACATACATTGGATTTTGAAGCTTATGTTTACCAAAAACTACAAATTGTTTCATTTTGAACAACACTTAAGCTAATTCATATTAGTTTTAGATTCACATTTTGATTTTCTTTGTTTGTTTGTTTTTTTAACTATTTAAATTAAAGAAGAAAAGAATTCTAAATTTAGGAAAAACCATTGTTTCATGTCTTAAAAAAGTCTATGTTTGACTTTTGAGCAAGAAAAGTTGATTCTTTGAGTAGAAAACTTGAAAAGCTTGAATCTTGATGTTGACTTGGAAAATAACTTGAATCTTGAAGTTGACTTTGAATGATCTATTACTTGCAGCCCGCGATCGATCATCCGGATTCATTCCCCAACTTGACACAATAGGAAGTCATTTGATTCTCATATGAAAGAAGTTCCACAAAGCCCGAATTCTGTTACTGGCTTAAGGAATATGCTTCGTCACAAGGTATACTCTGATCACTTAGTAATGTACTTTGACTTTGAATGTCACTTATATTTGCCAAAATTATGTTTTTGGTACATATATCAGCACAAAGTTCTATTTTGAAATTAGAAAAATAAAAGTAGTTTGTTTGACATTTAAAGTCGAAGTATGTCCACTAATCGTAAATGACTGTTAACATGAACATAAGTATATAACCGTTGGTCCTATTTGTTTCGACTATTTAATACGTATATTTTTTATGGGTTCTGTTTTGGACCCAAAATGAAGATTATGAAGGAAAACTCATATAAATGGACAGAACTATGTTTGTATGACTATGATGTTATATTTGGTCGGCAATGCAAGTTTAGGGGCGTTTGGATGCGAGTTTCAAAAAACCAATATCTGATAATCTGCTAAATTTGATTTCTATAACCATGTAGCTTGAACCAATATTCCATTTTCCAACTCTGGGATGGAGGGTGCTGTGACACTTGTGCTCCGTAAACACACACGATGTAGGACACTATCTTTTATCAAAGAAACAATGTATTTTGGTCTCAAATTTTGTTTATTTGTGTTTTACAATTTCACGTTTTGATTCTAGTTCATTTTCAAGTTTTAAATCGCTTTCTGGAAAGTTATACGCGAACTAATGCGTAAACGTAATCAGTTTAATGCGGCAAACACTCCAGAATAGTGACATAGGCTTATCATACCTTAAATTACTTTTATATAACTTATAAATAAGTTTTGAAAGCTTTGGTGTGTCAAAATCAAGTTTATTCACTCTCAGGGACTTTTTGCGTCAAACTGCGAAAGTCTACTGATTCGTATAGTGATGAACATTCCAAAACTTGATCATAAGCTAAACGTACCCTAAATATCCTTTACATAGCTTAGACATAAGCTTTGAGGGGTTTGCTATGCGAAAATATGCTTATTTGATTAATAGGGACTAAAAACGTCAAAAACTGCGTAAGTTTGCATTTACACGCATAACTTACGTTCTGAATATATCCGGACATCCAAAAATATTTGTAATCATTAAAATATTTTGTTTTAGTGTTTGGAGTGTTAGAATTTCACTCGTCGCATAATTTGGATCGATTTCGCGTTCGTTACGACTTCCGTCGTAATTAACCGAACAACACGATCGTACGCCCAAAGGAACCGACATCCGAGATGTTTTTGAGCATAATTTAAGTTCCCTATACTTTAACTTCATTTTAGAGCCTTGAAATGGGGTTAACGGGGCTTAAACGTGTCAAAAATGCATCAGAAATCAAGTTTTGGACCTACAAGGACTGTTTTTGACAATCTGTCAAAGATCCTCAGGACGAGCGCGTAAGCCTGGTTATATTCTTACGCGGCCCGTGAAAACTCCCCAGATCAGCAAAATCAGTTTTTGCATTCAGCAGCTGGTTTCTGGGTTTTTGCACATGGTTTCTTCATCCTTGGAGCTTTTTTTGGGCACCCATAGTATTACAAATCAGTGGGCACACATGGAGGGCCAAGATTGAAGCTCGTAAATCGAGGAACGACCCTAACGGTTGTCTGAAATCTATAAATACCCACTTTGATTTCACTTGCATCCTCACACTTGATTCATTTCTGCTCTAAGTTAGGGTTTCCACACCTCATACCTGAGCAACTTGAATCAAATCTTCCTAGCTTGGACCCTTTGTAAGTTTCTTTCGTGCTTTTATCGTTTTTCAAGCGTAAAAGTAAAAAAATGTTTGACTTTCTTCTTTGACCAGTCAATGGTCAACACAAAGTTCGTTTGAACTTTGCAACGTGAGCGTAATCACGAAGGTCATAGTCCCTTGTGACTATACCTACTGATTACCACGTTGATTAGGCATAGTGACGAGTAACAGTTTCGGTCAAAATACATGCCTATGCATATTTTGCAACCAAACTATTCTTGGGTATCAAAACCGTTTGTTTTGATATCAAACTAAGTGCTTTTATGTGTATTATTCCAATTATGCAAATGCGATGTTTATATGAATCCTTAAGTGATCTACCTATCTTCATAGTTAGATTCATATAGGATATTTGAAGTACAGTCTTAGATCTTCCTATCTTCATAGTAAGGTTTTTAAGAAGTACTTTACAACTCGATGGTTGGTTTTGTGTAGATGGTTGGTGATTCAGGTAACGAAACTAGATAATACAATAAGCACGTGACGGATACGCCGCTGGTACTTTCTATATATAAGTGTGCTTATTGTATTACCCTTCGTGGCGTTATCCCGAATCACCATTAGGATTTAGGATTGTTTTGATTCAATGTAACAGAAACCGAATCCTTATAGCATCTATCTATCTTCATGGATTGATTCTTGTAGGATGTTTAGAGTACTAATATTGAAGTCCTTGATTGGATTCATTGTGTGCTTTAATGCGTATGTGAGTAGACAATTTAACAGAAACCAAATCCTTATAGCATCTATCTATCTTCATAGGTTGATTCTTGTAGGATGTTTAACGTATTGATATTGGAGTCCTTGATTGGATTCATTGTGTGCTTTAATGTGTGTTTACGAGTTGGTACAAGTTGACGATTTATGTGTTATGTGGTAGTTGTGATTTAGATAGCGAAACGGGTATAATAAAATAAGAACATGGTGGATACGCCGCTGGTACTTCCTATATATAAGTGTTCTTATTTTATTATTCTTGTAGCGTTATCTGGATCACTTTAGGATTTTGTGTATGATTGATTCAATGTTCAATTATCCAAATCTTTGTAGAATCTTCCATATCTCTATATGTTGGACTCTTAGAAAGATATCTGAAGTATTATCATGACTCATTGATTTGATTTATATAATACTTACAGAAGTTTTGATTTCTTTCAAAACAGTTATTATTAATCCTCGATTGGATTTCTAATAACATATTAACGAGTTTTTACGATGATTTAAACAAGATTTCAATGTAAGGCATAAAAATTACTTAGTAATAATCATATTGCCATATACAAACCTATTTTGTCACAAGTTTTCACAATTAAGATTATGTATTGCAAATGCTAATTTTTTGCCATTCTTTGGCTTCAAGATTTATTTTCAATTGACAGTTCTCGTAGCTGTTAAAGTATTGCAATACCAAATGTTTTGCTATTTATTTGGCTAATAAAACCTATGTATTCGCCGACATTTTTATGTTGACTGTTTTCACATATGTTTCAGGTTTTCGACTGTTCAAGCATGCAACGCATAGGACTGCATTCGGGCCTTAGACTTCTAAAACAAAAGAACAATTACATGTATTCTTTGTTTGTAAAATGATGTTAATGATATTGAAACAATTTAGTACCAGTAGTTGTGAGCAATTTGTAACGTTACTCCCCGATATTTCCGCCCCGTGTTGTTGTATTACGTGATTGGGGTGTTACAGGTGCAACCAAGTGGGCCCTTATTCATGGAAAGCTTCAGAAGACGCAAAATGAATCTATGGTGAATCAAAGCTTCTAGAAGAACAAGTTGGTGTAGTGTCGGTGCTTGAATCAGAACTTGAATCGGCCCGGGCCCGCATTCATGATCTTGAAACGGAAAGACGAGCTTCAAAAAAGAAGCTTGAACAATGTTTAAAAAAGTTAAACGAAGAACGTCCGCGTGGTGGAGCCGTGAACACGAAAAGGTTCGTGCTGGTGCGGTTATTGATGATGTAAAGTCGGAATTAAGTCGAGAACGAAAAGGTCGGCTAAGAATGGAGATCGTGAATTTGAAGTTAGTCAATGAGTTAGCGGATGCCAAAGTCTCAGCCAAATGAATGTTGGAAAAAATACCATGGTTAGGAAGGGCCATAAGTTAACTAATACTAAAGCACTGACAAATATTAACAGCAAAATGGTTTTATTTTTTTTCTATTTCTTTTTATACAAGCTTTTTCGATTTTAATGGTCATTTGTGGGAGTTTCACATTGATTCTAATTGACATGGTTTTAAGCCCCCGTCGCAACGCAACGGTTGACTTTTCTAGTTTAACATTTAAATATTATCCATCACTATCTATTAATTATTCAATTACTGTAACTATTAATTAAATAATCAACTAAATGTAATAAATAATTATTCACCTATAAATATTTAACCAAATATTTATACTCGCTCTTCGCTAAAACCGCAAACCGTGAACTATAATATTTAACTCTTAAATATTGTTTCTTATTTATTGTCTAAAGTGTAACTCTTTTGCACTCCAAAAGTGTCTAAAATTAAAAAGGGGGTCGTGTATACTCACGATTTGCAAAGCTTCCAAATGACGCACGAGTAAAGAGTCTTGAGTTGTTGGAACACCGAAGTTACCCTAAAGGGAAATGGAGGTGTGTGAGTTTCGGATTTGATTAACAGTTTGGATTAGATTTTAGAGTTAACATATAACATGAATAAACGAAAAGTAAGATACCATGAGAATGGTCATGCAAGGAGGTAGGATGATTTCCATCCATTAAACCTCATTATATGATTCACCAAAGCACAAAATCATCATTGTAGTTGATGACTCGGTTGGTCATGAATAAAGTAAAAGTACAACTAACTAAACTTGCTAAGTAGCCAAGTAAGAGCAACCCGGGCGTGTAATACCCAACATGGAAAATGTTGGAGGCGAGGTGGGGTTGACTTACTTTGATTCTTGGAAGCTACTTAGTATTTGTCTTAGTCACTTAAACAACCAAGTGAGCTAGCTAGATGCGTTCATCCCAAGCATGGAAGTTTTTGGGGACGTGATATAGCCTTGTTCACTTTATGTTTAGGAAGTTGTTTTAGTGACTTAGTGGTAAGAAGACAAGTAACAAATCAACAAGTGATCTAGTTGAACTACATTGGAAAGCCAAGGCTTCCACGGTTCACACTTTTCACCAAAACACAAGTTTCACCATATTGAAGATGATGAATCTTGGATTGGCCTCAACACTTCTAGGTTGTTTAAAACCTTATCAAAACAGAAAGTTTAGAGCGTGTTTGCACCTCTAAACTTATAGAAATCAACGCCACACAAGCTCCATAACCATGGGTTTGACTAAAAGCAAGGTAGGTGCAAGATTGAGTAAGTTTGAGCATGTTTAATGAAGTTTAAGTAAAGTTTTCTTCAAAACAAAAAGTTGGACCTCAAAATGGTGATGTTCCACCTTAGTTTACCATGGTAAACTTGTGAAAACACTCCTAGAGGTGTTCCAAGCTTTCAAGAAGAAGAAAAGATGAAGAAATGTGGAAGAACGTGGGGTGAAGGCTCACTTTTGTACTTAGAGAATTCTGCCTCTAACTTGTGATTTCAGCTGATTAGAGAGTGTGTTGAGAGTGTTTGAAGATTTGGAAAAGTGAAATGGAGGTGTAGGAGGCTTTGTTTATAATGGTGGATTAGGGTTTGTGGTTAAATGAAGTTGTAAGGTGATTAGGTAAAGAAGGGGGTGGTTAAAAATGGCCAACCAAGAAGCTGGAATAAACTTTATGCGGATCGAGCCTTCTAGCCACCCACGAGGAAAAAGAAGAAACTTCTCGCCACCCGCGAGAATTATATTTTCAAGTTTTATTTTTTTCAATTTGGCCCCTGAACTTGTAATTATGTTATTTTATGTCGTTTTTCTTGTATTTTAGCCCATTTTTAGGTATTTAAAGTGTATTAAGATATTGTACGAGTATGATGCATGTATGGTTTACGTATAAATGAGAATCAAGCGTATAATAAGCCTCAGTTTGCATAAAACATGTATCCAAAGATTGATGCATGTATGGTTTACGTATAAATGAGAATCAAGCGTATCACAAGTGTAACTATAAAAGATGAATTTCATTATGATCGAAGTCTCGGATTACAAGCTCGAAAGTGAATAAAGAATACGATACGATTACAAGTTACCACAAATAGAAATACGATTACAACTTAAATAAGGAAAGTACAGAAATGCGAAGCGTTACAACGCTATCACCTATCTACCTCACCAAAATTTCATCAATACCCCCTCCCAATTGTCCCCTAAGCGTTATTGGAGGGGGTTATTTAATGCTCGCGAATGCAATAGTGGTCAATAACGACATTTGGTGGGGCCACCTTGATTTGACCGTTTGTAACAGTTATTTTTTTTAATTAATTTCATTTTTTTTTTCATTTTACATCTATAAAAACACACACTTATTTTATTTTGCTCTATACTATCAAACTCTCATTATTTTCAAAGTCATGTCGTTGGACCAAAAATGAGGATATCGCGCGCTGGGTGGATACAACCGAGTTAGGATTGCCTTCAAATTTACCTCAATGTTGGAGTAGGGTTACGACCACATTCTATGAGCGTGTGGGTAAAAATGTACATGGAAGAAATCAATTTTTTATGAAGGTTTATGCACATACGAGTAAAGTGTACACATTTTGAGAGGTGCTACGTCACTGCATTAAACCGCGAGAAGGGTGTACTGGAGGATGAAACACTTACCACGACACGTACTGAGTTCGAAGCACTTACGCATGGTTTCGTTTGATCACGTTGCGGCTTGGAGGATTTTGAGAAACCGGCTTGGATAACTTTGTCGTACCTTTAATCTTAATAATTAAAATAACAGTAGTTTATGTTTGCAACCCTCTAGTTTTAGTATTAATAATTGCGACTTGGAGGATTTTGAGGACTCTTGTCAGGGGGACATAAGTGAGTAATTTATTTTATAGTGTAAGTAATATGGGCGTGAGTATGTTATTTGTTAGTTTATAAAAAATATTTATATTTTAGGTGTAATTTCAAAAAAATATTTATATTTTATAATTTATTTTATAGTGTAAGTGTCACGGCCCCAGACCCGGTTTGACCCGTTTCAGGAGTCGCGGGACAGAAAATCTCGTGGTATTTATTTAATTTATTTGACAGCGGAAGTTTTCTTCAGGATCTTTTTAAAACTGAAATTTCCCGATTATTTTATTTCCCAACTCGGGATAGAACCCCGGTAATTTACAATCATATGATTTCACGGAGAAATCTTTATTTTACAAAACATGTTTCTTTATTTTATTTTGAGCCACTTCCTTAAGCTTGTAGTGCTTCACGACACTTTTCCTGGATCACAACAGATCACCTGAAACATGTTTGAAAAAGGTTTTGTCAGCGGGAAATACTGGTGAATCATTTTTTTTAATAAAACGACACGTTTTGTTATAATTTACAGTATTAAGAGCGATTACAATGTTTCCATATCAACTATATACCCACGGTATTTATCACTCGACCACACATTGGCTATCTCGTTGTCCAATGGTGTCTGTGACTATGGTCATATCACCCCTTGGCTAACCCGTTGTCCAATGGTGACGATTATCAAGTATTGTATACAAACCCCACTAGAGATTACAAAGACTTAATCCCTGTAATTATAATTTTTAAAATAAACATGCTTTTGTAAACAAATTTGATAAAAAGAGAATGACTCACATTGCAGATTTATTTGAGCAGAGCCTAGCCTACTGATTAGCCTTTTAACCTAAATTTAATAACATGCACACGAACTCGGTTAGTAACTAATACAGCAGTTACGATAACTCACGAGATTAAACCTTCACAACGAATGACAAAGTGCGATACTTAAACATCCATCGAATTAACGATGAATGACAAAGCATAAACCCTAATGTGGGCAGCACTTAAACATCTATTGGATAGTTTAATCGATCGGACATTGAATCGTAGCAGCGATCGAGTTAATACCCAGTATCGGAGCAGCGCCTCGCTAATTATATATGAAATTTCGACTTCAGAGTACTAAAACTTCGTTTTTGAAAGTTTGTTTCGACACCATTAGACTGTGCAAGTGACGGGCTATTTATAGCTGAAATTAGGGCCTCACGCGGCCCGCGTAACCCATCACCTATATCTTACGCGGCCCGCGTGGCCGCCCAGTCTACGTATAGGTTTGCATGGTCATGGCTTACGTTTGACAGGTGGGTTATACGTAGCCCGGATACTTATCCGGTCAAACTCAGGGTTGACGCGGCCCGCGTAAGACATGACTTGTCTCTTACGCGGCCCGCCTGAAACCTATTATTCTTGATTTTCTTTTTTTATGTAAGGTATGGTTTCAGGGGTCCGGGTTTTCACTTACGGGTATTTTTAGGACAATTTTATGAGTCCTTACAGTAAGTAATATGGGTGTGAGTATGCTATATGCATCCTACCTAAATGACTTGCTAGAACATAATATTTGTTGGTGTAACTTAAACTAACTCATCATTCATTAACACATGGCAAGGTTTATAGTGTAATCACAGACAAATTGACTTGCTAAAACCTAATATGCTTTTTGTACCCTTAATTAACGAATTAACGCGTAGCAAGACTTAAAATGTGACTTGTTATAACCTATTATACTTTGATTTATTTTGGATGCAACAATTATAAAATTTAATGCAAAACTCTTTTATTAAATATATATATATATATAACAAGAGTTAATTGCCAAAATCGTCCCTGAGATTTGGACACGTTTGCCATTTTCGTCCAAAATGACATTTTTGTACCAAATTGCCCCCAACGTTTGTAACTTTTTGCCATTTTCATCCAAACCACTAACTTAGTTTATTTTTTCGGGTAAGTTGAAGATATTTGGATGAAAATAGCAAATATAAAACCACAGGGATGATTTTGGCAATTTACTCAAACCCTTTTTAATTTCTTTTATTTAATTATTTTTGTTACATATATAATAAAAAAGAATATGCATTGAGTTTTTAGAAAAAAAACTAATAGTTTTGTAACATAATTTTTATAAATTTTCATCCAAATCACTAACTCAGATTATTTTTTCTGTTAAGGTGAAAGATGTTCTAAATTTTATAAATTAAGACAGAGATTAATTTACAGGTTCTTTATATAAATCAGTTTTATAAAGAGAAAACGTCATTGGTGTGCAACACATAACAATCAATTACAACTTTTAGTATTTATCAGTTGTAGAGATAGAAAAAAAATTGTAAAACGTTACATATTTTTTAAATGTGTTGAGCACCTAGGAAATATGTTGGTAGAAATAAAATATTTATTTAATTAAGATTATGAGAGGAACTAACTAATTTGGTGGGTAATTTTAAGGTTTGGTAACGATACGTTGTTTGATAGAGGGGGGGGGGCACTGACTTCTGTTTTTCCTTAGGAGCGAAACTTTTAACAACTTTCGAGTAAGTAACAAGTTCCGAGTTTTGTTCAAAAGTTCAGCAAATTCCGAGTTTTGTTCAAAAGTTTAGCAAGTTTTGAGTTTTTAGTCTGTTTCCGAGTTTAGTGTGTCAAAAGGTCCGAGTTTTTCTTCATGTGCAAAAGGTCCGAGTTTTGTTCAAAAGTTCCGAGGTTTTTCTTTTGTGCAAAAGGTCCGAGTTTGTGAGTCTGTCTCAGTTCCGAGGTTTCAGATTCCGAGTTTTAACAATCACAAGTCCCACAAAATTGTTCCGAGTTTTTTAAACACGGTTAAGTTATTCCGAGTTTTAAAACAACAGCAGCTCCAGTTCAGATCTGTTTCAGATTCCGAGTTTTAACAATTTTGTTCCGAGATTTGGTCACATGTTTGATCTGCAGGTCAGAGTTTTGGTCAGTTCCGAGTTTTGGTCATTGAAACAGTTCCAAGTTTTGGTCATAATCATTTCCGAGTTATTGAAACTGTTCGGAGTTTTGGTCATAATCAGGTCCGAGTTATTGAAACTGTTCCGAGTTTTGGTCATAATCAGTTCCGAGTCTTAATTCATTTCCGAGTTTCAATTCAGTTCCGAGTTCATAATGTGTTCCGAGTTTTGGCAAAATTATTGTCTAGTGGGCCAATGACTATTATGTTGTTAGATTCGTGTGTTGTGATAATGGGCCTGGTCTAGTCACGAGTCTTTGGGCCATGTGAAGGTAGAATATTTGATTTGGGTTTGTTCGATCGCGTCAATTTCGGATATTGATTTGGGCGGTGATTAAAGTGTTCAAGTTCGGGCCAATATCGGCACTCTAAAATAAGTTTTTGGAGTGCTCTTAAATATTGGTCCAGGTTACAATTTTAAAGAAGTTTGTGGGTGCCATCGGTTTAAGCTCAAGAGGTGTGATCCACTGTGACTTGTTCGAAGAAAGACCGAGAATTTTGTATTCGCATAGAGTTCACTTGGTGTGAATTTGTTCGTGAGTTAAAAAAAAACCGAATCTATGAGTTATATTCGGAATTTCTTTGCTTGTTTCGAATTCCTTTGTACCCTAAGTACTGCTCAATGATTTGATCCGAGGTTTCAAGAGCTTCTGGGTTTTACGAGTTCCAAATTTTCTAGAATTCTGGGTTACCTGGGGTACCGGATTTTTAGCTAAATTTAGAAGGTTGTGTTGTTCGGAAGTTTCGAGTTGTGCATGTTCCGAGTTTTTCTAGTTATTCCGGGTTACCTGGGGTACCGGATAACTAACTAAGAGTCAGAATTATGTGTAGTTTGGAAACTTGAAGTCGGTTTCGGATTATCGAAAAGTTTTATGGTACTTATGTTGTCCGGATCAAGTGAGGAGGTGAAGAGAATAAGACTTGCTTGGATTTTTGTATTGTTTACAAAGAAATAGGGGGAGTAAAAATTTTGAAATTCCTGTTTTCTTTGTAAATCAAAGGCTCGTGGTGCTACATCGAAACAAGTTCATGTCTACTATCTTTGAGATTAACTTAGTGTTAATCTTACCGGTGGCGAAGTGTTTATAACATGAAGCAAGTTAGAGCTAGTGTATGATTGAGTTTTGTCAAGTTTGTTCGAGGTTTAATCAAGTGTTGACGTGATGAAGCAAATTGTTCTTTTGGCAACTAGTTGAAGGTCAAGCCTTTATCGTATGCCGGTTAGAGTAGAGAAAATTAGCCTTCTTGGTACCTCTTCCAAGTTGGTGACTGATCGGATTTTCGAAATATGGGGTTCTTACATTGAGGGGGAGATTGGAGACGAAAGTCATCGGGTAATTGGTGGATTCATGAAGATACGAGATTGGATCATGAAGATTCGAGATGAAATGATTTCAGACACTCGGTTGAAGACTCTGATCAAGATGGTGGATGTACTTTTACAAAGTTCAGTTTGTTATTAACTTATCGAACTGAGCTTCATGTCTTTGCGAAATTTGAAGTGTTTGATGTTAGGCATTGGAAATCCGACGTTTCGTTCTTCTACTGGTTAAGTTTGAAGATTAATGTATCGAGCGATATTCCTACATGTGGTTGTAGGTCGGTTCGCGTTAACTTGATTCGGGAGTAGTTTGAGGGGGAGGATCTGCAGTGTTTGATGTTGGATTCTTCGGGTTTCTCAAAGCGGCCTTAAGTGATCGTCAGCAAGTCTTTTATTAGAAGAGTTGAAGATCGCTGTGCTCTGCCAGAAAGATCAAGTCTCAGCCAAAGTTGAAAGCAGCCATGATATCATCAGTCAAGGGGGAGTCTGTAAGTGCAGTATCCGGTGACTGAAGATATCAGTGTTAGACAGAACTGATTGCAACAGTTAAGGGGGAGACTGTAAGTGCAGTTCCTGCAGGGTAACTGTCGCTTATCAATTCTGGTCAACCAAAGCAGAAGTCCGAGTTAAAGTCAACGATAATGAAGAATTCAAGACCACATGAAGATCATGCACTGATCAAGGGGGAGTTTGTTAGTGCACTTTGGGTGATAAGTGCATGCCTTCCAATTGTTAGGGTCTTCATTGTACATGTCTTGAAACTTAGTCCAAGGTTTATCCTTGGACAATTTTGTCCAAGTTTATGTCATGGAGAATTGTCCAAGTTTAAGTCATGGAGAATTGTCCAAGTTTTAGTCATGGACAATTGTCCAAGTTTAAGTCATGGACTTTTGTCAGGGGTTTATGTTAGGGACAAAAGTCAGGGTTTTTATGTAGAGTATTTGGTTCGAGTTTTAGTCCCTAGTCTATATATATGTGTTGTATAGGATTAGGACAGTATCCATCGGTGAAGAAGCTTTGTGCACCTCTCCTAACTTCTTGTTCCTCCTGGTGTGCACATCTTAGAGAGAGAGACTATGTGTTAGTGAGAGAAAGCTAGGGTTTAGATCTTTGTGATATAAACCAGCTTGTAGATGATGTATACTCTTTTGGTATGTAATCTGTGATGACTGATTCGTTAATAAAGAGATTCATCTTCTACATCTTGTTCATCTTATGATTGTTCTTCATGTCTTGAATCAAGTGCAATGTTTGATGTTCGTCATCGATCCGGGTGCCTTAACAATTACAAACTTGGTATATATAATAAGATTTTTTTATTTAACATTTTTCAATAAGGTCACCAGCATTTTAGTTTTATAAAATTTAGAGGTTTAAGTAGATTTTATTTTTATAAAACTGATCTATATAAAAATTAGAAATTAATTTTTGTCTTAGTTTATAAACATCATTCGGCTTAATAGAAAAATTAACTTAGTGGTTGGATGAAAATTTATAAAAATTATGTCACAAAGCTATTATTTTTTTCATATAAAAATTGCATGTATATTCTTTTTTATTATATATGTAACAAAATTAACTAAATAAAAGAAATTTAAAAGAATTTGAGTAAATTGCCAAAATCGTCCATGTGGTTTTATATTTGCCAATTTCATCCAAATATCCTCAACTTAACAGAAAAAATAAACTAAGTTAGTGGTTTGGATGAAAATGACAAAAAGTTACAAACGTTGGGGGCAATTTGGTACAAAAGTGTCATTTTGGACGAAAATGACACACCTGCCCAAACCTCAGGGACGATTTTGGCAATTAACTCATATAACAATATTATATCATATTGTAATAATATATTTTACTGCTCTAAATGCCCAATCACATACCAATGGGGTGGTGGTCTATTGGCAAAGGCAAAACCTTTAAAAACACATAGGTTAAGAAGAGGAATGTCTTGGGTTCAAGTCCAGGACAAAGATTAAATAAACTAGCCGTTAAAAAAAAAAAAGCCCAATCACATTCTACCACAAAAGAAGCCCATGTTTTATGAGAATATAAGCATCAGCTCCCTTTGCTTTTCAAGTTTCAAAATTGTATCCGTTGAGACTGTCTGACCACTAACTGCCATTCTTTCTCCTCTCTCCATCGAAGCAGATCTCACAAAAATGGGAAGGTTTCCGGCCAAAGTCGACTACGAAAACATCCGAAATGCTCGCATATCCGAAAACCAGGTTCCATTTCCTATCTCACACACACGATTCATCTATTACTTCAATCTTACTGAAATTGATCCAAATCACAGGCTCGGTTGGCTTCCTTAGGGCTGCAAAAGACGATATCCGAGCTGCGATCGATGACAACTCCGGCTAAATCACCGAAGAGGAAATATGTTAAGGCTGATTGCAGTAGTACTCCTCTTCGTCGATCCGACCGGTTGAAACAAGTAAACCCTAGCTCACCCGACGGCTTGATTCCTGTCCGTCGACCTCTCCGACTTCCCTCGGATCTGTCCACCAAGTCCCCAAATGGTTAGTTGAGATAGAAAATTAGTCTTGAATTTGTGTCCAAAATGTAACAACATTTTTTTGTGATATTATTAATTTGGTACATAGGTGAAGAGAAAGAGAAGAGGCCAGCTAATGCTCCTTATGTGGATGTGAGCCTGTGTTATTCTCCTGAAGTTTCGTCCGAAAGACGATGTAGGAGCAAAGGAAGGGGGAGTGTTTATGATCCTGTTTTTGGGATTTGCTGTCATTTTTGCAGGTTTATCTTTATGCTTTCATTTTGTTTTGTTTTGTTTTGATTTGGGGGTTTCTTTATTTTTGCTATTTTTTGTTGTTTTGCTATCTATCTAATTAGATGTATTTGGTTATGAAGAAGTTTGTTCATGTGTGCTGCATATGTTTTGTGCTTGATTTTATATTTTTAACCATCTTGTTGGCATGATTTTTGTCACATGTTCAATCGGCGTGTTGCTTTTAGATAATCTTACTTCTGATATGGTGATGCGATTTCATATTTTCGAGTATATAATTTTTTGGTTTGTATGACATTGTTAGCACATCCCACATCGCCGAAGAGATGTTGGGTTCAATTCATAAGAAAAGTTGTGATCTTCTTGTGGACAATATTGGTTGGTGTGAGGTTTCTAATATTACATATGCGTTTATATGACATTGTTTATTTGATACATACATACTCTAATAGATTTTGTTATTATTAGTGAAATATGAAATGCCTATTAAAGTGACAAAATGGAAATAAGTTATGAACCAAAATCAATGTCATGAGTATTTTGTAAAGTTTTGGATATGATTTTGTTACTTTAGTGAATGCTATGCAAGCTCTTAAAATGTTGTTATCTGCCATCCTTTATAATATATTATGTCTTAAAACAAAGAGATGTTTTAATTTCTTATCAGACAACTTTTTTCTTAACTTTTACAGGCAAAAGAAGTTGTGTGGTGAAGAAGATTGTAAACGGTGCAATGACCTTGATGTTGATCAACCATGCCTAGGTTAGTGCATACTCCACTGTTTCCATTTCAATATGGATTTGATTATTTGTGATCTCACACTTTGAACTCAGGTAAGACCGATTGCTCAGTGTGTCATTCGACCAACGGTGTACTTTGTCGAGCTTGCCTTAAGGTCAGGTATGGTGAAGGTAAGTCTAAAGATCATGGCCATATCTAAAGTTTATATTTGATTAAACTTTGTTAAGGTTTTGACATCATTAGATAATGTTGTGGCAGAAATGGAAGAAGTGAGAGAAAACAAGCAATGGAAATGTCCTCACTGCATAGAAGAAGAAGGAACCAGACCTTATTGGATATGTAACAGGTACAAACATCAGCATTTTTATTGCGTTTTAAACACACTTCTTTGGTCCATATCATATCAATTTCAATTAAGTATATGTTATTCTCACTCTATGTTTCTTATTGAGTATATTTTTGTCGCATTTTTGTAGCTCTTTGTGCTTGAAGAAGCGAAAGATGGTGCCAACTGGTATTGCTATATTCAGAGGTATGACATGTTTTTTTCTTTAATAAAATTCTACATGGTAATGGTCATAGATTAATTCTGCATCATATCATAATATGTATTTCATAAATAAATTTTATTTTGTCATGTAGCTCGGGAGTTGGGTTATGACTCAGTCGCACATCTTATGATGGATGAACTTCAACGACGAGCTGAAAAAGTATGATGTTGAGATTTAGGATTACGTAATAATTGGGATTCCTCACTACTGTAGTTGGGTGTTTATTGTTAATTTGTTTGTTAGTTAATGTTTTCAGACTATTAACCGTTTGGTAGTTAATATGATTTGGCTAGCATGTGTTTTTCTTAGATGGTAGTTAACTGCCTTTGGTAGTTAATATGATGGCAAACACTATGTAAGCAAGGAAAGATTATAATTATAGTTTCATGTGCTTTATTGTTTTATGGCACCTTGGCATTATTAAAGTATGCCTGTTAAAAAAGAATCAAGAAATAATATAGAACACAATTTTGATATAGGATGGTGAGGGAATTGGTTCACTCGGTTGTATTACCAAAATAATATAGAACACACCCTTTTAACATGCGAAGCGTACGCAAGTAAATTACACATGTTATAAAATTCATGCCCTAATCACGCACAAGCTAAACACAAAATCACGCATGATTAACCCTAATCACGCATGTGTTAAAAAACAGAAAACCACGCATGAAGTAAAACCTAATTAGGTATGTTATATGTATAATTATGCACGATATTTTGTGATCGCATATGTTTCGCACGTTAAGATACTTTTATATAATGCGTGGGGTACATTCTTCAAACTTAATATTTACATGTTCATATTAAAAAAAAACACATTTTTTATATAATTCAATCATTATTACTAAAAGACTAAGGGGCTGTTTGTTTAGCTTTTAATAAAGCTCTTAATGGGTCAGACCTCTGGTTCAACATTTAATGGTTCAGACTGTTTGTTTCACGAGCAAATGTCTGAATGATTTAGACATTTTCCTCTGAATGGTTAAACGTCTGAATGATTTAGACATTTTCCTCTGAATGTTTAAACATTTTACAGAGTCTGAATGGTTAAGACATCTAATCTGAATTAGTCAGAGATTTGCCTCTAAACGGTTAAGAATTATACTGGCTCTTAAGTCTTAATGGTTCATCCGTCTTACGGGTTCAACACTTAATGGTTTAGACCTCTTACTGGTTCAACACTTAACCATTCAGAAGTTGCCAAACAGCGCCTAAATATACCAACATATTATATGTTTGTAGTAATATTTCAGATTTGGTATTTAATTATTAAAAATCACACAAATGATCTTAATTGTGTGGCATTTTATAGATTTTGGTCATTTACAAGTTTAAAATAGTTGCCAACTTATTGTAATTTAAAACAAAAAATAAAATAACCTTCTATTAATTTAAAACAAAAAATAAAATAAAATAGAATGATTGAACGAGGTGACGTTGTCAAGGAATATTTATTTGGGCTCCTCTGCCGTGGCAATTAGTGCCCTTAGAGGTGGGAGTACACCTGCACACCCTGATTGGCCACACATCGCAATCTAGACGTACTTCTATCTCGTCTGCCATCAGCCGTTATGGAGGTTTAGAATAGGTGGACTGGCGTCCTGTGATTGGCTACACATTGCTATCAGTTGCACCCTTTGTCCGCACGATGGCACATCGTGGAGAGCTGCTGGTACCGTGCCTAGCGAGCGGTGATTGGCTTCAAGTCACTTTCACCTTGTACTTACTACTTACTATATGTCTCCTCTGTGTTGGTGTATTATCACGCTCGAGGGAATAGCCCATGGTTGGATCGTTGTGACCAGTTGACTGTTTTTTGAGTTGGATTGGTCCTGAGCCCGTGAGGGCTTAGACACGGCTCCAAGGGGGTCTAGGACCATATCCCTTCAACTACCAAATGCATCACTCCATCAAAACAAGACGATGAATATTCTTTATCTTCCTCTATAGTAAAAAGACGTCCTTTAGCCCCTATAATTTTAAGGGCCCTCATATTTTTTTTCTTTTTCTAAACATGGATAAGGGTTAGCAACAACACCAAAATCAAAGTGATGGAGCTAGGGATTGAGGTTCTAGTTAAGATTTTTTTTAGTCCAATGACAAGCTAGTAACCAGTGATGAACAAACTCAATGGGTCGTCTAACAATTTGGTGGTCTAGTAGTCTGGTTAGCGATACCTAAGGGTTCAAAGGCATTAGTTAGCGTGAAAGAAAGTTATGGTTTGTTCCAATTGGGGCCAAGTATCATGGTTGATACTTTCAGTTAACAAAGGAAACGTGTTAAAAATGATGTCTCTTTAAAGTAAGATCTTGTTGAGATAGGTATGTTCTCAGTTCTTATAAAAAATCAAGTTAATTGGTGCCACTATTGTGTAAAAATGATGTCTCTTTAAAGTAAGATCTTGTTGAGGTAGCTATGTTCTCAGTTCTTATAAAAAATCAAGTTAATTGGTGCCACTATTGTGTAGCTTGTTATGATCCCATTTGTTGTGGGAAACATTTGAGGTTTGTAGTTTTAAAATATATTGGTTTATGCGTTCAAATTTTGTGCTTTATTATTAACACTTTTTAAGGGATATTAGCCTCTGATAATCCTTACTAGACGTCATTGGTCATTTACAGTCTCATCTTTTTTTATTCTCCATGACAGTCCCACATTTCAACTATTTTTTCTCCATCGGTCCTCAGTTAAAAAAACTTAACAGAGTTAAGTTTATTTCCAAATTACAAACTGTCGTTTTAGGGCTTTTGATCAGAACTAAAATACGAGTCTATTAATGTAAAACTTACATTGAAACGGTCACCAAACCTACATTTTACTCATTTCCATTTGTTTAAGTAAAATGATTTAATAAATCTTATTTTCTTAATTTTAATATGTAAATTTGTAAATTCTCCATCTTCAACCTCCTAAAACCCTCACTCCATTTTTCTGAACACAACACTTCCATGGCGGCCCTCCAACGACTACTCTCTCAAACTCGCCGCCACTCTCAGCTTTCTCCACTCCCTTGGCTTCGCAGATCACTCTGCTCTTCTCCGTCGCCGTCACAACCTGATCCTAATCCTAACCCTAATCCCAATCCATCGCCAAACGAAAGCAGACGCCAATCTGTATCTGTTCAACCCGTTTCTTACCCAATTAAACCCAAAGATCCATCACCATCTCAATCTTCACTCCAAGACCCGGTGAACCATGAACGATCCGACCCGAATATGCAGAACCCACAACAACAGCGAGCTTGGAGCCGCGAAGACGTTCGGTTCGTGAAGGATTTCAACCCTTCATCGGCGGTTAACAGGGTGGCGCCATTGCCGGAAGATAAAAGTCAGGAGGATGTTGAGAGGGCGAATGAGGAAATGGAAGCGGAAAGGAGGAGGATTGAAGCGGATAATCGGGTAATGAGGCGGGTTTTTAGGGTTGAGGAACAACAAACGGTGCCGTTTCCTACTTTGTTGAAGGCGGAGCAGAGGCAGAGTACGAACCAAAAGGTTGTTCATGATCTTAAGGAGGCTGTGCAGCTTGTAAAGGTTGTTTCTTGATCACTTTCTTTAACATATAGCTGCTGTTGTTGTTTAACTTGTTAATTAAGACCCTGAAACACTCGCATATGATAAACTTGTTGTTTTAAAGTGTTTTTTGGGGCTTTTTTAACATGTATGCATCTGTCAAGATCATACAATTGAACATTGTTTTGGTTTCTGGATTAGACTTTAAAAAATGCATCGCTTCATCTTTTTGGTTATTTGTAAAAAAAGATTGTTCTTTGTAGCAAGTTTTCAATCCTAGTTAGCTTTTCTGTTCATTAGTAATCATTATACGAATTTACCGACTTTGTGTTGGTTCCACAACACGCCTCGCTTGCAGTGTGCGCATATAATACGTATATGTGTGGGCGCTTGGGGGCAAAAGTGAAATTGCACTAACTTTTAACTTTATTTTACTATTTTCGTGAAATAACGTTAAAAGCGGCGGATGATGATGATGATGTGTTGGTTTCACAAGTTTTCTATATTTTGTATATGGTGCGAGGTATTATTTATTTGACCAACAGTCACATTTATATCAAGTTATGGTAAGTTAAGTGTTGTATTTTGTTGTGACGGTGGAAGATCTTATGTAGGAATTAGGATAAATATGTTCCCACAACACTGTTGACTTAATATTGATTTTTTTGTGCATATATTCTATGCAATAGAGATTTTTTCCGTTTGTTGGTCTTTTTGGATTAATTTCAACTGAAGACTTTTTTCTCATCTTCTGTATGCATGGCTAATGTCCCATCTACATTGATCTTTCAGGCAAATGCAAAGCGTAATTTTGATGAGACCTTGGAAGCACATGTAAAATTAGCTGTTGATCTGCGTCGTACTGATTTGGTATGCTGTTTTCTTACTCTTTGATCAGTATCTGGCTCTTGGCACTTCTTGAATTTGAGTATGTTTTTTATTAGATCTATTACTGGCTTAACTCATTTACTAAGGTTGGTTGTCATCTTTAACTGCTTTCATAAGGGGGGTAGGGGCGCCCATCACTCACCACACACTCATTACTCACAACATCCAATCAAGTTCCACCATGTCATCGAGCATTATTCCATCACTAGTGATGGATTTTAGTGGAAATGCCCATCACTCACCACACAAACATCTACCATTAAAAACAACTCACCACACAAACATGTACAACGCGTGCTCACTATCACGCTTAATTCGTTCCACGTGTGATAACATCCACTGGCGGTGGTGTTCCACACCGTTCCACGCGTGAAAGATGGCCGACGACGGGGCGCCCTGTCCCCCCTAATGGTACATTGTTTATTTGCTTCTGATAGGGTTTGTGAAATTAGGGCCATACAATCACGAAAGTAGAACGGTTTATTGAATGATTCAAAGGCAGGTTACAAGATGATGATATACGAAAAGATAAAAGAAAAATAGAAACAGAGATAATCCATGGCCTAGCCCTCTCTCACTGCACAAACGCAGGAGCCCTAACACTCTAACAAACTCAATCCTACCTCTAACACGCCTTATTCTCTATTACTTATACTACCCCCATATTACACTTTAGCCCCTGAAGAATACCTATAACTCACATCCCTCTCATAGTTGATTCCCATCATTACTCCCCCCTTCGAAACAGTCTTGTCCTCAAGACTGGGATCGGCTGCGACGTCTGGTAGCCGACCCTGCCCATGCACCACCCATAAATGATAGGATCCAACAAGTAACTCCATAACAGGATTGTGAAGTGTGACATATGGACAAAAAAACAAAGGTACTGTACCGCCTTTCCAACCAAGGCGTTTATCGCCAATTTTGAACGTAGACACCACTGTTGCCATCAGAAGCTGTTTTTCCAATGGTGGAGGTCGCTGAAACAGAATTACAGTGAGTAGGAAATCCTCGGAACCCCCGAGTCGACCAGCAGATTGGGTGGGCATGCCCACAAGTGAATTTGAATTCCATTGCAACCCAGCCATATTGGAGCCAAATCTGGCTGGAAAAGTTTTCTCACATAACAGGCCCAAATCTGGAGAGTCCGGGCCTACAATAACTCAATAAGTTTCTGCTCCTCACCATGGCCCACCACTGTGCCGGAGCCCAATATCTCTTGCAAGTCACCCGTCATGACTCCATTAGGGCTATGTGACATCAAACAACCAAGGCCAATTGAGTTTTTTTCAGATCTAGAAATTATAGCCTTCCCTGGAGCTAATATTGACGGAGAATTAGGGAGAGATGACGGAGATTTGATCAAAGGATCTGCAGAACTGCCTGAACAACGTGAATCAGTATGACTAGTCGACACCAAATGGCCATAACCACTCCAGCGTTCTTCAGATCTGGAAACAAGCGCCTCTAGTTGAGCTAATAGTAGGCCCGGCAATTTTAACCCAAGGAGCTGATTATGGGTTCATTTGGGCTATTATTTAAACACAATGGGTTATTTTGGGTTTAATGGTTTTTTCCAATGGGTCAGGATGGGCCCTTCTAAAGTTAATAAAAAAACCAGTAGGTCAAACTGGGTTTAACAAAAAAGAGGAACGGGTCAGGATGGGTTATCTTCTTCTCCATAGGTCTTTGCAATTCACGCAGTGACGCACTGATTCTTGGTCGATTCTTCTTTGCAATTCACGCAGTGACGCACTGATCTTCCTGCTACAATTCATCTTCTTCGTCGATTCAGTATCAATCCATTCATCACACAGTGAGTTAACTCAGATTCAGCATAGTTAATTTTTGTTCTTGTCGATTAGATAATTATTTGTATATTTGTAGTTAATTTTTGTTAACTCAGATTCAACATAGTTAATTTTTGTTAACTGAGATTCAGCATAGTTAATTTTTGTTCTTGTCGATTAGATAATTATTTGTATATTTGTAGTTAATTTTTGTTAACTCAGATTCAGCATAGTTAATTTTTGTTAACTTAGATTCAGCATAGTTAACTCAGATTCAACATAGTTTGTTCTTGACGTTGTTAGATTGTATATTTTTCTGTGTAGGTGCTTGGTTTAATTTAAGTCTAAATCTTTGACATATGTTGATGAATGTACTTTACTAACAATCTATGATACTTTCTCAAACAACTGCTGTTATGATAGTAGGACTGTTTAGGTTGTTGGTAACTTGGAGTTGGACTGCAAGTAACCCTTTGCATTTTTATAGGATTGGCATAACAGCATGGTTGCATTTTTATATGGTGGCATAAGAGTAGGGTTGGCATGAAGGTGACATTCCCATATTGTAAACTAAACAAAGTTGAAAAGACACATAAAGTCACTCAGTTAGGCCAATGACTAAACCCAACCAAGCATTTTTGCCAGGTTACCAGCATACTTCATATGTACGTACCATCATAGGTACCATCCTTAACTCGGAATATAGCTCGGAATGCTACATGTGTCCGATCAAGCTATGCAGGAAAAGTGCAGATCGTTTTTTTATTTTTTTATATTTTTTTTATAATTTTTTATATTTTTTTTTTTCGTTTTTTTAATTTTTTTTATATTTTTTTATAATTTTTTTCATTTTTTATAATTTTTTTCAGTTTTTATTGTTATTGATTTATTCTCAACCCATCCTGACCCAAACCCATCTTGACCCGAACTCATCCTGACCCAAACCCATCCTGACCTTCTTCTTTCTTTTACCCATCTTAACCCAAACTCATTCTAACCCAAACCCATTCTGACCCAACAACCAATCCAATCCAACCCATCCATTTTGCCACCTCTAGCTAATAGAGATGGAGGTGGAGAAAGAGAACCTGAAGAGCGATCTGGAAGAGGTGACGGCAAACACGAAGTTTCAACCACGGAACCGGAATTCTGTCATGTTATCCAAGCAATTACCACCTTTCGAAACTCACTGGATTCAATGAAATCCTCTTCTAAGACTTTCAAAGTGGTTTTGATTTCAGCAACATCACCTTGAAGTTGTTTAATCTGTTGTTCTTGGGCAGCCAATCGAAAATTATGAACTAGGGTTTCCATGATGAACAGAATACGGCAGGTGACAGGCAGGTCGGACCAATGATAGGGTTTGTGAAATTAGGGCAATACAATCACGAAAGTAGAACGGTTTATTGAATGATTCAAAGGCAGGTTAGAAGATGATGATATACGTAAAGTTAAAAGAAGAATAGAAACAGAGATAATCCAGGGCCTAGCCCTCTCTCACTGCACAAACGCAGGAGCCCTAACACTCTAACAAACTCAATCCTACCTCTAACACGCCTTATTCTCTATTACATATACTACCCCCTATATTAGAATTTAGCCCCTGAAGAATACCTATAACTCACGTCCCTCTCATAGTTGATTTCCGTCAGTTCTGTGTTAATTGGTGACTGTAAGCAAACTATGATTAAAATCATGTAAATGGCAATTTGTTGTTACATTCGTTTTTTGCCATGTTTAGACTGTTTAAAGAAGAATTATAGTTTTGTAAAAGCTAAATGCTTCATGTTTGCTTTTGAAAATTCGATGTCATGAGGCATTTTCTTTGCTAGCAGTTTTTTGTTAGCTACATGGTTGGTTATTTTGACCCAGTTGGACTTGATTTATCTTATGTTGTTACTTTGTGTTGAATGTGCAGAAACTTACTGGTTCGTTATCTCTTCCACATGGCAGTGGAAAGGTACTATCTATGCTTGATTATGACTTCAATATTTATAGATATTTGGTGTAGCTTATGTAATTTAGATTATCTCATGGTAGTTTGTTATTTGCAGGCTCTTCGGGTGGCTGTGTTTGCTGAAGGAGCAGCTGCTGATGAGGCTAGAGCTGCAGGAGCTGATTTGGTCGGTGGTGAAGACCTAATTGAAGGAATTAAAAATGGTATGATGTTTTTTTAATATCTAGTTAATATTCTACGCAATGCTTTTATCTTGATTCAACTTTTTGCAGGCAGTATTAACACAAAAGACATTGACAAGTGCATTGCGATGCCTCAATTGATGCCACGAATAGGGAAAGAGGTCTGCATTTTTCATCCCAAAATATCAAATGTCATGAAACCATATGTTTAATTAACGGAACACATTATTTTCTTTTGGCAGATATCCAAAAAGCTCAACCGTTTGACACCAAATGCAAGAGTGAGTCATAACTTCATTGTTTCTTCTTCTTTAAATCTACATACATACAATGCCTGTGAGTCATTATTTTATTTTCTTGTACAGGATGGTTCTGTAACCACTGATATTTTAAGGGCCGTGAAAGAAGCAAAGAAAAACATCACATTTAAGAAAGACAAATCCGCTATTGTTCACGTTGGTCTGGGAAAGGTAATAAATACTCTTTAGACTTATGTTCATGTTACATGTCATTCATTATATAATGTTTTTGCATAACTATCTGAAACAGGTCAGTTTCACAGAAGAGGCTTTATGTGAAAATGTGGGCGCCTTTGTTAATGCTCTTTTGCTTGCGAAGCCTGCAGGCTTAAAGAAAAGTAAATAGTCTTTTTTAACTGTTTTAGTTATTAGATAAAAACTTGACTAAATCTTTATCATTCAGCACCAAATGACAAGTGACCTTTTTTTTTTGTGTAGGTTCCAAGTATGCTGGATACGTGACCACCTTCCATATCTGCAGCACGGTAACCTTTTTGCCATCTTTATAACAATAACACAGTACATTGATGAAATTAGGGATGGCAAAAAAAAATCCGAACCCAATGGGAAACCTGAAGCCCGAAACATATGGGGACGGGTTTTGGGTATATGATTAGCTTTAAAAAATATTGTGCGGTTTGGGATGTGTATGGTATCGGGTAATACCCGTCTGATTACTTGAACCTTTTTACTCACATCGAAATCGAATACATCATATAATCTATAATAGGTATTATGTTGAACTTGTTAGGAACTTCAAAATTACTAAAACTATAGGATTGTAAGAAATGTAGTTGAGTATTTGGTATTTCAAGTCACCTTTTGAGGCGAGTTTAAGGGGTAACTTTTAACTACAGAAGATCTATAAATGGGTATACTTGATATCTGTCCTGTGAACCCAATGGGTTATGAGTAATGGGTACCTGAGGCTGACGGTATGGGACACAATTTTAATGAAATATATTGATTTAAGGTGATAATTTTAGTCAATTTACTTAACGGATAGGCCTATTTTGGTTATTTATTATGGGTCAAATGGTTAGACCCTCCTAAATCATCTAATTAAAGAAAGTAAATTATTAATTTGATGGACAAGTTTGAAACTAATCCAAACGATTGATGTGATGCAGATGGGCCCATCTTTCCCTGTTTCAATCCAATCTTTGTCCATAGCGGCTGATCGTTACACCAAGTTGCAAATGAGATGACCACAAGCTCAATGTTGTATTCCCCGGCACGTATTTTGTTTTTTAATGCGATCATATCGTGGCTGGCTGGTTGGTATCTGTTACACTCATTCATCTGGCTTAATTATGGTATGGTTGTAGATGCCATTTGTTTACTTTTCATCTCTCATGGCAGACTAATAAATTTTGTTTTAAAGAGTAGTACTTACCTTAAATAAGTGTGAACAAGACAAAAGACGTGTATAACTGATGTTTTTATTTACATACGTAGATGCCTGTTTGACCCTATGAAGTACACATAGTTTAAGGAAGGAATATATAAATACAGTAATTTAGTGATAAGACTACAATTGCAAGTAGTGAAAACATGATAAGTTATATTAAAAGTGGACATTCATGCTGGGAAAAATCGAAATAGAAAGGCATAATGTGATTTAGAAGTGTAGCTCAAACCCCGGTTTGAGCTCAAAGTGGTCCCTTTTTATATCTTGGGCTCAAACTGATTTGGATCGGGTTCAAAAGTGGTTGGGACAAAAAAAAAATGGTTTTTTTTGACATTTTTTTAAAAATCTGATTTTTAGGGTTGAACATCCCAACCCACTCGAACTGATTTGGATCAGGTTCAAAGCTGCTTGAGACAAAAAGAGTTGTTTGGCATGTTTTTAAAATCCGGCTGGGTTACAAACCGGTTTCGGTGAAGTGGGTCTGGTTATAAACCGGTTTGGCGGGCGCAAATCAGTTTGTTTGTACACCTCTAACGTGATTGGTAAGACCGTTGGATGAGGTTCACTGATTGGTAAAGGTAGGTTGATTTTGCAATTGGCAGTGTTGTCTGGTGTCGGTTGTGGTTTGTGTCAATGATTCGGTCCAGAGCGGTTGTATGACTGGTTGAAACAAGGATGACTACTAGCGATTTGGTTTTCGGTCTCTTACCCTCACTTCTGGTTTCTGGTTTGGTCTTCAACCTGGATGTTTGCTTATATCAAGTGATACCTTGAAGCTTAAACATCATTATTTTTTTTCACATATGGCTTGCATAAAAAAACTAACCAACTCTCCATGTCTATTTGAGCAATGATCTGGTAAGAACATATAGCATTTGTTAGTTGGACTTTTTTTTACACCCACATTTTAAAAAACAAATTTTATAGTATTGTCTCATGTAAAAGTATATTTACAAAATGGTCAACTTTTTTTATTTATAATTACGTAAAACTTGAATTTGAGCTGTAAGAGTTGTATAATAGGCGAGGGGTGTGTTGTGTAATGGCATAATGCGAGTTCAAATTATTCGGGTCAAATTGGGCAACTTTAAAAACATCACAATTCACAAGTGAGTTATGGTCAAGTCGGGTGGATTAGAGTGGGTCCACCTTTTGTATTTGTTTTTTATGATGGCTTAGTGAAAGTGAACAATTGTGGTGGCGAGGATGTGGTGGCGAGGATGTGGTGTCGATGATGAGGCTATGCGGTATGGTGATGGTCCTCCCTTGGAGGATGGTCCGCCACGTAGGATGGGCATGAGGATGAGACAAAGAGGATGGATGTATGAAAATGTGGGGATTGACCTAAAACGTATATGTATATATTGTATGTATAGGTGTGTGTGTGAGGGGAGGGATGATTTTTGTCTTTTTGTGGACCGGCACCAACATCTGGAAAAGGACGGTGAGGACGAAGCCGGGGGGGGGGGGGTGTTTGGCCCGGCGCCGGACCAGAACGAACCGGGGACTAACCCCATACCGTCCAGTCTGACCGATTGGTGGTTGCTAGGTGGTAGTGTGGCGATTGTTGTACTGCCAAAGGCGGCAGAGGGGTGGTGAAACCAGCGACAATACTGGGGTAGCAATGATGATGACCAGTAGGTGGTGTCGGTGGATACGACAGTGGAGACTACAATCGTGTTAGTGACGAGGGTGTTAGCAGCACCGATGGTTGCTAGTAAATCAAGCAAGTATACACTTATTCGAATTCGAGTTTCCAATATGAATTCGAATCGAAAAAATCAAATATCTTAATTGAATTCTAATCGAATACGGATTCTAGTAAAAAAAAAATTTCGAAAATTCGATTAGCTTAATTTGGAAATTCTCGTTGAATACCCGTAACGATAATGCGAAAACATACAATTACATTACATTAGAGATTGAAAATCAAAACAAATCAAATTTAATTGTTTGAGCTTCTAACGATAATGCAAAAACATACACACTATTTTCACTAGAATAAATTACATTAGAGATTGAAAGTCAAAACAAATCAAATTTAATTGTTTGAGCGTCATATTTTGTAGTTTTAGAATCATAAATTTCTTTAAACTAGTGTATTACATCCCTGCGTTGCGTCGGAAATTTTCGCGTTGCGTGGTAGAATCATAAATTTCTTTAAACTAGTGTATTACATCCGTGCGTTGCGTCGGAAATTTTCGCGTTGCGTGTTGGGTGGGTATCAGTTCGTTTAACTACGGTACTGACACTTGTTATAGCAACCAATATAGAAAAAAATCATGATATGACCAAAAATAGACCAACACATCGGGAATTTGGTCGGCATCGGTTTGTTTTGTTACACCACCTACACTCGTTACAGCAACCCATAGAGAAAAAATATCTTGATATGACCCAAAAATACCGACACGTGATTTATATCGATAAAAAACCAAAGCAAGTCATATAAGATATATAAAAAAACCACATAACACATATATAAAACCACTAAATAACACATATAAAAAAACCTTTAAAACAAATTTAATTACTTAATAGTATATACAATGGTTATAAATTTCAAAATTGAAAAAAAAAAAGAAAAAGAAAAAAAAAAAACTATGGTGTCGTTTAGGGACTCGCTTTTTCAACATTAATGATTAATCTTATCACCCCTTAAATCACCTCTTATAATTTCTCTTTTTTTCTTAATAAAATAATCTTTTCAAATGACATGTTTCTGTTAACTGTAATTTAAGCTCTCTTTGTTTTACAAATGAACTAATAAAAAATAATTAAACACGTCCAAAAAGTCCGTCAAATCACAAACGTATTCAAAGGCTTGTAATTTTCAAAATACTAATTTATATTTGAGACGCCAACTAATTATTATATTGAGAAAATAGACAATTTCATATCGGTAGGATAAATTTAAAATAGTCTAACGTTACTCATGAACGTGAACACATAAGTATTTAACTTACCAATTCACTCAAGCCGTATTTAAATACTTAGAAAAAACAATAAGTAATTTTATAAAGATTTAAAGTTGCTCATAACTTAATATAATTATTTCGGCTCTCGAACAAAATCTTGATTACACTTGATCAAATCTGACATTAAATGATTTCATGACCAACACAAGAGTGATCACTTCACTTGAGTTTGATTCATCGTTACACCAAAAATTAACATTCTTCGAGCCCATATATATATACCACACCACAATATATATCCTGCTTTAAAACAACCCGTACCCAGCCCATTCCGCATCACTCACACCCGCCATCCGTGGAGACGAACGATAGGACGAGAACGAAGACGACGACAAAGGCGAGCCATTATAAAACGGCGATCCAAACTTCCTAGTCGACATGGACCACTCGGACAACGCCTCAATGTCCGACTTGTACATTTGGTTCACATGGACCTTGTTGGTTTTCCTTTGGCTATACCCTTTCCGGGTTTGAAAGCAACCCACTGACACCACATCGGGGTGGCCCGCCACGGGCTTTTCAAACTGGAACCGACTTGATTGAGTTCGCGGTGAGGGGAAATGGAAGGATGTTGGGCTGGCTGGTGGTGGCTTGAGGGATGAAGTGCGATGGTTCGACGGTGGTGGTTGTTGGTGGTGGTGGTGGTTTAGGGGCTTGGGGACACCGGGTCGGATCTCCCACTTGAATGGAACAGAACCGGGTTGCTTGAAGTATGAGTCGTCTATATCCATGGCTAACTATGGGTGGTTGGTTTTGAATATATGTAGATCGGTTTTTATATATAGAATAGAAGAGGGGTTTAGTACGTGAGTCATATAGGGTGGGGGAGATATGTTGGTCACGCCGAGATTATCGCTAGGACCCTGTAGACTTTTGGTTTGTTGTTGTATAGTCTATACATGTACATGTTACATAGGGGAGAGAGAAAGTAGATAGATAGGTTGGTGAAGTGGCTTTTCTAACTTCTATTTTCAAGTCGTTTGTTTTTGACATTTTTATAAAAAAATATGCATCAACTCTCCATGTATGTTATAATATAACACGCTCAGTTTATGATGTGCGCATATAATGTATATATGTGTAGGTTTTCGGGTGGCAAAAGTGAAATTGCACTAATTTTAATGTTATTTTACTAATTTTGTGAAAATAACGTTAAAAACGGCGGACAGTTGATCATGCATCATGTGGTGGTGTTGATAGCCGAAAGACAAGGGGTACATGCACTATTATCGAGCCGGAGGTCTCAATAGAAGCAGTCTCTTTATTTTTACGAGATAGAAGTAATCAAAACTTGTTTTAAGTTATTGAAATATCGCAATATATCTGGTCTTTTGTAACTTGTAAAATGGTTGTTCATAAGTCTGTTTGTGTTGACATGTGTGTAAAAATTATTGCTAACTTCATGGACTTAGTGTTATCGAATACTTGATTACTCTGAAGTGAATATGATAGATGAAAAATAAGTTATAGAAGTTTAAGATGTAAAATGACAATTGGCATTAATTTACTAATTAAATTTTTATATGATGTTACATCCATTAAATTTCATATGCACGATTCCCGTCAACAAAAGTAGGTGGTGTATCTACATATAGTAGGTTTATAACGTAAAATCTTCAAGATTTGGGAGAGTGATTCTAGGGCATAATCCAATAAGCAAGAAAACTATAAGGCTTTCTGTAACTTTGCTTTCCATGCTAATTAATATGTTACGAAATAATAATAAAAAAAATTTAACGGCAAATTTGGATTTTCCATGCTAATTAATGTGTTAAGAAATAATTAAAAAAAATTAACGGCAAATTTGGATCACTGACGGACTACTGGAGTATCATCGTACCATCAGAATCCATGAACCCAGGATCTATTGGTCTCAAAGACTTATCTTACCACCAAGATGCCACTATATTATAAAGCCATGAGCCGAAATAATAATAATAATAATAATAATAATAATAATAAATAATAAGAGTAAAATACACGTATGGTCTCTGTGGTTTACCAAAATTTTGGATTTGGTCCGTAGTTTTCCAAAAGTACATATTTAGTCCCCGTGGTTTGCACTTTTTAACGCATTTAGTCCTCATCCTTTTCTAAAAGTACATGGATGATCCATGTGGTTTGCACTTTGTCACGTATTTAGTTCCCAACTTGGACAGGCTAAAAGCTTTAGATTTGTTGGCCGGGGACTAAATACGTTACAAAGTGCAAACCACAGGGATCATCCGTGTAGTTTTGGAAAGCTAGAGACCAAATCCAAAATTTTGGTAAACCATCGGAACCACTTGTGTACTTTACTCTAATTATAATAGTAATAATTAAATAATAATAATTTTATTTAATAACCCCTTAATTTACTCAGTAGTATATATTGCATATTTATATTTTAATTTGTCCAGATTTGATAATTATATAATATAATGTTATCTAATTACTACTTTTTTTTAACGGCAAATTTTGGATCATTGACCGACCACTAGAGTATCATCGTGCCACCAACAGAACCACCCGATCATATCCATCTCCACTAGGCATAATGCCTATACACCGCCGTTCAAAAAAAAATAATGCCTATACACCAATTCAGGAGGAAACCCAAAAATATGGGAAAAACCCCTTTGTGGAAATCGAACCTAGAACCTTTTGATCCCAAAGCCTTATCCCATCCCCAAAATGCCACTAGGCTATAAAGCCATGGGCTATCTAATTACTACTCAATAATTATAATCAATTGAATCAACTAGATTGTTGACATGGCCTTTACTATTAATGTTCTTTTGTTAACTATAATTTCTTTTGGAACTTGTTGCTACAAGCCACCTTGAGAAGATCTAGATCGTTGCAATGGTTGTCGGTTGAGAAGATAAACCAGTCATACATTGTCTTTACTGATTTCTAGTGAGATTGTAAAACACTGTGAGGAAAGTTGCTAGAAGGGGTCTAAGGCTGAGGCCAGAGGCCAAAGGTCAAAGGACCATCCCAAACGCTTAAATCATATCAGGATTCATTATAACTAGGTTTATGCCTGCGCTTAGCAGCGGGTACGCGCACAGGAAATTTTATCGGTATCGTTTGGTTCGTATGAAGTCAAAACTCGGTATAACAACCAGAAGAGAAAACCCAAATATAGTAGCGTTAGCAATCTAAAGAAAAAATGTGGTAACACGTGCTCGGCACTGGACCAAGATAATAAAAAATGATTGTTTCGGGTTGGTTAAAACCGAACCGTGTCAACGCACGAACATAATCTACATGTTTTAAAAACCCTTGATACTATATAAGCTTTCCTGTAATTTTATAAAAATATAAGCTTTAATATTATACATAATACCTATATATATCTCATCTAATAACAAAAGAGAAAAAAGAAAAAGAAAACATAGGCCAATGGTAGAATCAACATGACCTAATCACTATTCACATTCGGAAATGTTATATAGTGAAATTGGAGTGAATTTCAAGAATTGTCCTTTGTCTTTATACTCAATTTCAGGCGGAGTCCTTTACCTTTAAAATTGATGAGTTTTTTTACTTTATGTTTCCAAATGCTACAAAGTTTGTCCTTTTGACCTAACGCAGTCATAGGTCCGGTCGAGTGACAACTGAACCAGCTAATTATAAGACAGGGGTAATTGTAATCGCTCTTAATACTGTAATCTATAACAATGTGTCGTTTTACGCAAATTGAATGACTCGCTAGTATTTCTCCGCTGATAAAATCTTTTTAAACATGTTTCAGGTGATTTACTATGAATCAGGGAAAAGTGCCGCGTAGCACTACCAGCTTGGATAAAGTGGCTCAGTAAATAAATAAACATGTTTTTGTAACCAGGGAATTTCCTAGTGAAATTCCTCTATTGTAAACTACGGGGTTTATCCCAAAACTTGAAATAAAATAATCGGGTGTTTTAGTTTTAAAAGATCCTGTTAAAATTTTCGCTGCCAAAATTAAATACCACGGGTTTTCTGTCTCACGGCAATCGAACCAGTAAACTGGGCCGGGGGCTGTGACAGAAAAAAGTGGTATTAGAGCCACTGATTTAAGATAATTAAGTATTTAAAAATACTTAATTTTTTTCAGATTGTCATTTTGTGATTATGTGAGAATTTAATTTAAAAATTTTGTGTGTTTCTTCATATGTGCTAACAGCATGAATGAACTGTCGGAGGCACTCCGAAACTTTACTATCCATACCACCTATATGGATACAACCGGGACCCTATCCGGCTATCAAGCAGATACTGAGGAACCAATAATGTTCCAGGCCCAACCGCAGGAGAAACCAAAGCCGAAAAAGAGAAGGAGAATCTTGGACTGGAAACGCGGACGTAGGAAGAAGTCACCTGCCCAGAAGGTGAAAAAGATTGAGGATCCGAAAGACAAAGGGAAAGGAAAAGAGATCGGGGAAAGTTCCGGGAAAGCCCAGAAAATGCCACCCTGGGAAGAGCTTGATCAAAAACTCGCAAACTGTGATCTCATCGGACCTGCCGATGAAAACCTCTTCAATTTCCCTGCCCAATCACAACTTCCAATTAACCTTGAACCTGGTATTCCGGACCCTATTGTCAACCCACAACCTGTTACCGGCCAGCTGGAAGAGTGGTGGACGAGCGACTGGCATTTTCAGAATTTCATGAATAATCCAAATGTTTATTTTCCCCAGTTTGATCCTGAACCTGCACCATTTCCACCTATGAGCGCAGACAACGTTTCTGAATTACGCCACTACGACGAGGAACTAGTGGAGGCGGGAAATCGAATTCAGGACGTGGGGGAAAGGATCACGTGGAAGTACGACGAGAGGGAGCGTTGTTTCTGAAAGGCCAGCTAACCGTGGTTGTGTGTTTGTATAATAATAATATGTAGAATATATATATATATATAGGGAGCCGCTAAAATAAGAACCACCTCCAGTTGTAAGAACCGCGAGAACCACTCTCAACCAATCAGAATATGACAACCCAAAGGGTATTATGGTCATTTACCCCAAATGTCATTTCCCACCCTCTCTCATCATTTATAATTGTCAGTAGTCTCTCTCTCCACCTTTTTAAAACTCTATCTCTTCTCTCCTCAACCTACTTCACTTTCCTAAATTCAAAAAGAAACCCCCTGCCCTTCCGGTTCTCCTTTGCCGGCGACCACCACTGTTAATCAGTGGAAGATGATGATGATGATGATGATTAATGGTGGGGGTGAAAACCGCCGCCCACCACTGTTTCTCTCTCTCCCACCCTCGTTCATCCCTGTTTCTCTCTCTCCGGCCTCCCTTCCTCTCTACCCTCGTTTATCGGAGATAAAACCTTGGTCGCCGTCGCCACCGTCTCCTCTGCCACCGTCACCGTCTCCTCCGCCACCTTTCAGCACCATTTAACGGAGATAAAACCTTGGAGGTGGTGGGTGCTCGATGACGGTGGTGGAGTGTCGATGTCGGAGGTGGTGGGTGCTCGATGACGGTGGTGTAGTGCTGATGTCGGAGGTGGTGGGTGCTCGAGATGATGGTTTGAGTTGGGTCAGTGAAGGTGGGTTTTCAATTTTGTTTTGTTTGGGTTTCTTTTGATATTTTGTCTGATGAATTCTGTTTTTGATGCGGGGTTGATTCTGTTGAATCTGGGTTTGAATCTTGTGGGTCTGACTTTCTTGATGGTTTGTTTTGTCTGCTTCAATCTGGGGGTTTGATTCTGTTGCCTATTGAATCTGTTGAATTTTTTGAATATGTTTGAATATGTTTGAATGATGTTCTTGTTCCTTTTGAATGTTTAAATCGGTTGAATATGGTGCCTTATTGAATCGGCGGTGATGATGCAAAAAAAAAAAAAAAAACTGACGATGGCGCGGCAAGGATCGTGGATGGTAGGCTTTTGAACCGGCAACCCCACTTTGCAGCCTCTGATTATCGGAAAATCTGAGCCAAAACTTCGTTTTTTTTCAAGAATCCACTCGTTCTTTTGATTTTTTGAGGCGTCGATGATGATAGCAAACTATCTGAGACACCTCCTGAGTGTGCGATTTTCTGGGTGCGTTCGTTTTTGCGTAAAAACGTTTTGGTAAAAAAAAGGTTAAACCGTAAACTTTTTAACGTAAAACGTAAAAACGTAAAACGTAAAAAGTTTTTCGTAAAACGTAAATTTTTTTTGTAAAACGTAAAAAACGTTAACGTAAAAAACCTGAATTTAAAAATGTGAACGTAAAAAACGTTAACGTAAAAAACCGGCGCGTAAAACGTAAAAAAAGGCGCGTAAAACGTAAAAAAACGTTAACGTAAAAAACCAGGGCGTAAAACGTAAAAAACCGGCGCGTAAAACGTAAATAACGTTAACGTAAAAACGACGCGTTGAAAAAACGACGCGTGAAAAAGCCAGGCGTAAAAACGGCGCGTCAAAAAACGAGGCGTGAAAAGGCCGGGCGTAAAAACGTTAAACGTAAAAATCTGTAAATAAATCTGAATTTGAAAATCCTTAATAAAAAAACTATGTTTAAAAAAAATCTAATATAATAATACCAAAAAGTAATAAAAAAACAATAAAGACAAAAAGACAAAATAGAGTAATTTTACTTAAATACCCTTTTGGATTAAAATATTAAAGACATAATAAGACAAAAAAAACTTAATATTATTTTTAAATACTTTTAATCTCATCCATCCATCTTCTTGATCTAATGGCCAGAAAGTGGTTCTCGCGGTTCTTACAACTGGAGGTGGTTCTCATTTTAGCGGTCCCATATATATATATATATATATATATATATATATATAGGGAGAAGATCAGGCGAGAACCACCTCTTATTGCGAGAACCGCGAGAACCAATGTGAACACAACCAAAAATGCCTAAAAATCGCTAAAAATCACACAAATTTTTTTTAATATTTTTTATATAAAAATCGCTACTTTTCGAAGCAAAAAAAAAATTAAAACTTTTTTTTTTTGTTTAAAAAAAAAAAAAAAATTTTGGCCACTAAAAGTAGCGATTTGAGCATAAAAAATATTAAAAAAAAAATTTTTAGATTTTTTTTTAGATTTTTTTTGGGTTTAGTTTTTAGCATTTTAGCTTGGGGAGGGGTGGTGGGGGGGGTTTAGGTTTTGGGGGGGGGGGAGGGGGGTTTAGGTTTTTGGGGGGTGGGGGGGGTTAGGTTTTTTTTAGGTTTTTTGGGGGTTTTAGTTTTTAGCATTTAGCTTGGGGGGGGGGGGGTGGGGGGTTTAGGTTTTTTTTGGGGGGGTGGGGGTGGGGGTTAGGTTTTTTAAGTTTTTTTTTAGGTTTTTTTAGCTATTTTAGGTTGTGTTCACATTGGTTCTCGCGGTTCTCGCAATAAGGGTGGTTCTCGCATGATCTCCTCCCTATATATATATATATATATATAACAATGTATAATAATAACTAAAAATAAAACTTTTGTAAAATAGGTGGTTTGTATCGACGCATAATATTATAAAAATATATGAATGTCGCAAGGTCGACGGTTTTGGCTATATTTGTTGATATGGCTATGTGTTTTGATTGCTTTATTGTGTTTGGTTACTATCCATTCTGTGACAGTAATATATTGTTAAATGATTCAGATGGAAAACGCGGACAACCAACCGGTAAATGAAGTTAACCAATCCGAACAAAATAATGAAGACCATTTTCTTAATAGGCAAGATATAGAAAACATCGTTGCTCAGAGAATAGCCAATGCTATCCCGGAAATTGTTGCTGCCATTAAAAACCCTGCTGAACCTTCGCAAGCCAACAATAGCAAACGTACTCACGACGATAATTTTAGTAACAATGTAAATGGAGGCGGCAATAATGACAATAACGTGGTTCAATCCCCAATACTCAAGAAAATGAAAGTTGCAACACCTGGTTGCACTTATAAAGAATTTTTTGCTTGTAAACCAGTTGAATTTGCAGGCAATGAAGGGGAGACCGCTGCACTGCGTTGGTTAGAAAAGACCGAAGCAATAATTAAAATAAGTAAATGCGTCGAGGAAGACAAAGTCATGTATGCATCCCACATTTTCAAAGAAGAAGCATTAGAATGGTGGAACACAGTGCTACAAGCCAAGGGAAGTGACGTGGCTTACGCCATGAGCTGGGAGGAATTTAGGGAATTGATGGAATGAAGATTCTGTCCTGCCTACGAAAAGGAACAAATGACGAACAAATTCCTGAACCACCGGATGGTGGATGTTGACTGTCGAGGGTATACTTTGAAATTCTTCGAGTATGCCAGAATTGTGCCGACTCTAGCTTCGCCAGAACCGGTACTTATTTCTCGCTATATTTGGGGTTTAATTAGCGAAATTCGTGATAAAGTCAAAGCTGCGAGACCCCGCACAATTGACGATGCGGTAGAATTGGTCAACACCTTGACTGACGGACTGGTGCGCACAAGAGAAGAGAACTGGAAAAAGGAATTGGCCTAAAAGATTACCCAAGGTTTCCGTGGGGGTAATAATTCTAGTAACTTCAAGAGAAGGGGAACCGGGCAATCCTCCACTACTCCATTCTGCAGTACCTGTAAGAGAAAACACCTTGGGAAATGTAAGGGGTACTGTAATTTCTGCAAAATCCCGGGGCACCAAGAGGATAATTGCAGGAAGAAATCCATGATCTGCTTTAATTGCGGAGAAGCAGGGCATTTCAGACCAGAATACCTTAAACTGGTCAAGCCAGCTGATAACAAGGCCAAACCGGCGGAATGAACTAATAAAAAGAACGCAAGAGCCTTCCAGCTGACAACGCAAGAAGCCGATCTGATTCCGGATGTGATAGCTGGTACGTTTCTTGTGCATGACGCTTATGCAAAAGTATTATTTGACTCTGGTGCAAACCAAAGTTTTATAAATACTTTATTCTACCAAGCTCTTAAGAAACCTTTAACCAAACTTAGGCAGATTTATACGGTAGAAACAGCAGATGGTAATTCTGTTAAAATAGATAAGGTTCTTCAAGAAGGGAAGATAGAACTTTCAGGCCACAAATTTTCTGCAAACCTACTACCTATGAATTTAGCTGGATTCGATGTGGTATTAAGAATGGACTGGCTAGTAGCCAACCATGGTCGAATCCTCAGTGATAAGAATTCCATAGAAATTCATACACCTGCAGGAGAAATAATTGTGGTTACAGGAAATAAACCACGTAAACCATTGAAGTTCATTTCAGTAATGAAAGTTGCTAGTTATGAACGAAAGAAAGGAATAGTGTATATGATTTCGGTAATCATTAACACTAAAGGTAAGGAACTTAAGGAAATTTCTGTAGTATCAGAATACCCGGATGTATTCCCAGAAGAGCTACCAGGATTACCACCTGAAGGGGTAAGGTCCCAAAAACCTTGTAACAAGTACTTAGGACCATACCACAACCTTGTTGTGCAGCCCCTTTTTGACCTTGCGCGGCCACGCACTGGTCCTACAAAGAAGGCTTAAGAGACAGATAGCAGACAACACTTGCGCGCCAAAAGGGAATCATAAATCCTTGCGCTTTCCTCCATAAACAAAGGATAGAAATCCTAAGTTAAACACTTCCGCCTAGTAATATCCAGAATTGGATATTATTTACCCAACTGGTGTCACACGATAAAGAGTCACACGGGATTATGGCAATAACCTCCTAGAAAGACCCAATCGTGCACCACTAAACGGTTACAACCGTCTGGACACGTGTCATCACCTCAGGCATCCCTGAAATCACGATGATGGCATGGAATTGGAGAGAAATCTCCACTTGATCACTTTCCACGTGGCAAACTCCCAGCCATAGATCTAAACAACGATCCGTGTGCACTCACGTCGGATCGAGAAGCTTAACGGAAGGAAAAGTAACCGCTTACGGGGTTAGCATCTTCCGTCAACATTTCACCAACAGATTTTCCCGCCCAAAACTCTCGGCTATACATATGAGAACAATTCAGGTATGAAATTTAAGTTACACACACTTCGTCAATACCTCTTCTTCTTCTTCTTCTTCATAAACACATACTTATTCTCACACCGGAGTCGGGTCAAGGAGAGAACTCCTTTCTCCCCTTGACGAGGCTAACGGTGCATTGTTTTGCAGAGTTTATCGGAGAAGAATATCAATTGCAATCGAATCAAACGAGAGAGAACAACCCCTTTTATGCAGATCCAAACCCCCTAGATAATTTGATTCCGGTCAATTATCTACTGTTTCTTCATTGGCGCCCACCGTTTTCTCTGTCTCATCCAATTTTCTCTCTGTTTTTTGATCTACCCTGTTGATTCCATTTGCATATGGAAGAAACGTCGTCTCATCGGCAAATCGGCCCTCGGCCGAATGTCGGAAACAACTTTCAGGTTGAAGGAATTCCAGAGGATGCCTCGGATGACAACGAGGTGCAATCCAATCGAGTAAATGAACCTATCACTCAGGAGATACAGCCAGAAATCCCTGTTCATTCAATTCTACCTCCAGGCGAAACTCCAATCTCCTGGTACGTCAGGTCTCAAGGGGCATTAAATGCAGTATACACACAGCTGTGTGCACGGACTGCTCCTCAAACTCAGTCGCGAAGGCCAGGATCTCGTGCTCATGCTTCTCAACGTGAGGGCCCATCTCACATCAAAGACACAGAGGTATACTCCAGATCTCCGTCGAGATATGAGTATACCCAATCTGGGAGTCGTCGACGAGAGCATCGAGATGAGTCACATTCCCACCGGAGAGCATCAGTTCACACTAGGTTGGGTTCTCAACGAAATACCTACACCAGTGAAGATGATCCAACCTATCGCATAGGTGACAACGTCAGTGTGTTTAGCCGGTTGAACTATAACAAGTGTAAACCCCGTGCGGTTTACAACCCCGAGGCTGAACACAACTATGATTTGATTTACCGCCCTGCGGAAGCAGCGGAAAATTCAAAGTTCATCATGGAAATAGCTTTGGCTCCGCTTGAGAAAGCTAAGCTACCGTCTAACGTGGGTAAATTTAATGGGCTGACAGACCCCGATGACCATTTGAGGGTTTTTACAAGCGCAGGGCTAGTAGGTCGCTGGACTCTACCATTATGGTGCCATCTTTTCGTACAGACCCTTACTAGCACTGCAAGAATTTGGTTCGATAATTTACCCATCGGGAACATCACATCATGGAATGACCTGCGCAAGAAATTTCTGACTCATTTCAGTCAACAACGACGCTCTATCCGAGATACATCAGATGTGATGAACATTTGGCGTCATGACGACGAAAGCTTGGAGGACTTTATCACCCGATATAACAAAGAAGTACTGGAGATCGGAGGAGTCCACGAGCAACTGATTCGCGCACAGTTCAAATATGCGGTCAGATGCGATGACACGATCAAGGTCCTGTCTGGAACAGAAGGCCTCCCAAAGAGCTGGGAGAAAGTGATGGCAACAGCTAAGGTTTACGCACAAACGGAGAAGAACCTTACCACTAATAGACCGCCACCACCACATAACCGACCTTCCGACTTAGGCTCAAGTGGCGGGAGGAAATTCAAAAAGGGATGGCGCAATTCTGGCTCGGGAAACCATTTATCTGAGGATGCTCGGGCAACGATCAATAAACTTGCCGCGCAGAGGGAAATCAAACAGGAGAACAAGGAGAGGCAATGGACTCCCTAAACTAAAACCCCCGCGGAAGTTTTGAGCACTTAAGATTATCAGTTCAAGCCACCAATCCCCATGAAAAACAAGTGTGGACAAGTCCCAGCCCAGTATTGCGAATATCACAAGGATAGTGGCTATACCACTAACAATTGCATTTCCCTGAGCACCGAGATTGAGAAAGCCCTTAAAAGCGGCGAGCTCACACATCTACTACAAAACGTGCGCAAGGAAATAAAGCAGATAACTCGAGGCGAGGAAGGCACGAGCAAAAGGGCGAAAAACTAAGAAGAAACTCTATGGTCTCCGCGCATAAAGACACGATTTATTAAGACAAAGCGGGAGAATAGAGTAAGTTCAGTCTCATATATTTATTAGAAAACTTTGTAATGTCCCCTGTGCCCTATCCCGAAATAAACAACAAAGTTTCTATTATTCTTGTGTTTTTCTTACAAAGTGCATGCAATTTCTTTTAGTAAGCGCAAAAAACATTATGGTAAATATGAAATAAAGCCTCATGAACGGTCAGTGATTACGTCACAAACGACCATACGTTTACACATGAGCTTCATACCAACTTCATTCGCCTTAGTCAATCAAAGTAATTGTACTCATGCAAAATATTGTAAACTAAAAAACATGACATACTATTCTCGGCGTACAAATACGTCTTAAAAACTATCAAACACAGCAGTGTTTTAGTTACTTACGCATCAGCACATTCACAAAGGGATACACATCCCAAGTATTACAGAAAAATTGTTCAATACATTTTCACAAGAAATCTACGCTAAATCTTCACCTTCATCCGGAAAGATTTCCTTTAGCTGTGATACGTGATCGTCAGATTACAGCGCAATATTTATAAGATCCATTACGGGAAGCTACAAGTTGTTGAATTCTGTCTTCAAAGCTGTAAGCTCAGCGCCAGTGTTAACGCCATAAGTCGCGGACTTGCTGATATCCCAATCAACCTTCAAAGCGCTATTCACATGATGAGAACACTCAGCGTATCCTTGGGCATACCCGTCCTTTCGCGCAGCAACAACTAAACGCGCAACGGTTTTATCCAACTCCTCGGAATTCAACACTGATTCAGCAACCTATATATAAAAAAAAAGAGGATAAATGACAAGAAGGCACAAAAACATTCCCGCAACAAAAAATAAGAAGCAACTTACACAGGTAATTCCACGATCTTTCAGCCACGCCATATCAATCTTTAAAGGTTCAGGCTCGCTTTCCGCGGTGGCCCGCGCCGTTTCTGAATTCTCCAATTTTTCCTCGGTTTCAGTCAAACGGCGAGAAGTTTCAGCCTTTTCGGAATGCGCAAGTTCCAGATCCTTTTTAAGTTGTTCCTGGTCAGAAAGCAAAGCAGTAAGTTCTTCTAACTCTCTATCCCTAAGAGTAAGAGTGGCGCAAGCTTGTACTTCTCGTTGCTCATTTCGCTCCCTATGAGAACACGCTTCCTCTAGCGCAGCTTCTGCATCAGCCTTCTCCTTTTTCAACTTTTCTACCTCCGCATCCTGTTTCTTTAGTTTTTCAATCTCAGCCTTGAGATTATTGATGACATTGTGGATATTTACCTTCTCGGCATTATCTTTTTCGCAAATTCTCTTCCAATTTTTACGTTCTTCGGAAAGGAGGGCAACTTCGGCTTCCGCCTTCCTCTTCCAACCTGCAACAGACCACTCTTCAGTCTTACGATCAGCCTCAAACTTGGCTTGATCAGCTTCCAATTTAGCTTTCAACTGGGCAATCCGGTTTTCATCCACAACAAATTTCTTCTTCGACACCTGAAAAGCATCCCACTCCTTGTGCATGTTGTGCCATTCGCGCACTATACGATGAGTAGTCGATGCATGAGAAGCAGCTTCCTCAAGGTAAGCATGATAAGTTTGCTCGTGAGACCGGATTTCTTGAAACTTGATCTCCCCAGGCGGAAATATCCCCTGCAACCAATCTCGGCACACGCGCCAATCCGAGAAAGTATCACATTTCTTCAAATTCCAAACTGGGGCATGAAGCTCGGAAGCATCTTTCTCCGAATAAGTTCTGTAATAATAATCCCCCAGGGTTTCCTCTGGGCGGATTGGAGAACTTTTGCCTGCATCGGAAAATGAACCCTGATCTTCAGCAGAAACTTTCTCAGGCATAGAGCCAGAAACCTTGGAAGGAGAAGCTATAACAGGAATCTCTTCCGCAATTTTCTCCTTATCACGGACAGCAGGTTCAGGAGTTGAGGGGTTACCAGCATCATCCATCACCACTGGGCTAACAACCTTTTCAACTTTCGCAGCAACTTCAACAGGCTTGTCAGCCTCAACAGTCTTCTCCACGCCACTATCAGGAACCTCCGTAGTCTCTAGCTGATCAGCGACTGAAGCACGCGGAGGAGAGGGTGGGAGTCCTTCGTTAACCACAGGTTGCGGTTCTGTGGGAACAGGAGAAACAGAGACTTCTGAAAAAACAACAAAGTCTGTAAATGTCTAATGCATATAAGGGAAAACAAGCAAAGGTAACACTCACCAGGAACATACCCAGAAATAAAAGCATCCAGATTGCCTTTCCGGGTAATTTTCTTCCTCTGAATCTTCTTTGAGGGCTGACCCTCAGCCTCAGCATCAGTCTGTTTCCTTTTACTCGCCTTCTTCCGCACCAAGTGTTCAGGACTAGACTCCAAGTCAATGGGATCATCTGGGTTGAATGGAGGGATATCAGCATTATCTCTCGGTTCAGGTTTCGGCCTCCTAACAGTAACTGCAGGCGCAAGACCCTACAAAGAGTCAGAAACCACCACATAATCACACCAGGAGTCAGAAGAATGGCACATATCTTTCTTCTCACCTCCAACATTTTTTACTTTGGAGGAATGAGTGTTCTCTGCATCACCCCTTTTAGGCGCAACGTTACCAGTTGTCGCGCACTTCTTCTTCTCAGGGCCTATGCCCAAATTTGAGAATGCACATATGAAAGCGCAGAATAAAGTTCAGATGCATTACAGAAAGCCAACAAAAAAAAGTACGCAAGCTCACCAACACCAGAGGCAGGTAGGGCATATAAATCAGCCTCTTGAGGAAGCACAAAATTCCTCACAATTCGATGGTCCCAAAGCTCTTCATCAGGTTTCTTCTTAATGGTACCCATTTTTCCGCCTTTTCTCTTGTATGCTACAACATATGATGAAACAACTGCAGAAGAAGAAAAGCATGTTAAAAAAAAGGAGAAAGTGGGAGAAAGGCAAAAAGGGGGAAACCCCAATCTTACCATGACCTTCCTCCGTGTACACCGGTTTGTCTTCCCGGTCCATTTTCCAATTCAAACTCATACTAGCACCAACAAGGGCTTTCTCCGGTAAGGCAATTTTAGGAACTTCCTTCAGATCTTGATACCAATTCTCGTTAACAGGGGTCCGAATCGTTTCAATAGGGACGTCTTCTTTTCCCCTTAGAACCATCCTCATCGGAATCACCCCTGCCTTGATGAAGAAGAATTTTTGTTTCCAGTCATGGAAAGATTTTGGAGGATGCTGCAAAATCTTCTTTGCAGACGATCTTTGGACAAACGAGTAAAACCCTTGGGTACAATGCATTTGGTTAAAAACCCTAAATCGAAGGACTGTTGGTTCAATATGCATCGTCCGACACACAAACTCGAAATGTCGAACCCTAACCATGCCAATAGGGTGCAATTGGGAGATATGAAACTTATAATACTCAAGAATCTCAAGGAAAAATTTTGTTACAGGCAAGCGAAAGTTGCCTTCACAGAAAAAATCCCAAAAAAGAGTGATATACCCAGCAGGAGCATCTGCTGCCGTCTGACCCTCCTCAGGGTACAAGGCATCACAGTTCTCCGGGAATCTAAGGTTTCGAATCAAACCATCGAAAGTTGCTCTGGGCCACTTTAACGGTGGAAGTTCAGCAGACATTTCTTCGGATAAGTCTTCTTGGTGTTCTCCGGTTGACATAAGAGGAAGAAATGACAAATTTCTCGGGTAATGAAGAAAGGAAGGGGAAAAGTTTCAACAAAGCAATGATTAACAGAAAGGGGCAACTCAAACAAACTTATATACTCACCGCAATAAATAGCATCGGTAACTGCCATAGCACCTTTTCCGGATATCACAGTTACCCAAGCGACATGAGCGAGTGAGAATCAACACGAACGCGAGTTCACGCGCGCGTGCAAAGCACAGACAATAAAAGACAACTGATAGTGATGGCCTATCACTTAGTCATTACTGTACCAACCCCATTTAAAGTCAAAGATTTTCAAAATCTTTATAATAAGCAAAGTAAATCTTCTCAATAGAAGATTCCCCACTTTCGCGCCAAAAAGCATTTCCCTCTCATAAGTCCAGTGCTCCACTTACTTGCATAAGAGCAACACTAGACTGGGGGGACTTGAAGGGGTAAGGTCCCAAAAACCTTGTAACAAGTACTTAGGACCATACCACAACCTTGTCGTGCAGCCCCTTTTAGACCTTGCGCGGCCGCGCACTGGTCCTACAAAGAAGGCTTAAGAGACAGATAGCAGACACCACTTGCGCGCCAAAAGGGAATCATAAATCCTTGCGCTTTCCTCCATAAACAAAGGATAGAAATCCTAAGTTAAACACTTCCGTCTAGTAATATCCATACTTGGATATTATTTACCCAACTGGTGTCACACGATAAAGAGTCACACAGGATTATGGCAATAACCTCCTAGAAAGACCCAATCGTGCACCACTAATCGGTTACAACCGTCTGGACACGTGTCATCACCTCAGGCATCCCTGAAATCACGATGATGGCATGGAATTGGAGAGAAATCTCCACTTGATCACTTTCCACGTGGCAAACTCCCAGCCATAGATCTAAACAGCGATCCGTGTGCACTCACGTCGGATCGAGAAGCTTAACGGAAGGAAATGTAATCGCTTACGGGGTTAGCATCTTCCGTCAACATTTCACCAACAAATTTTCCCGCCCAAAACTCTCGGCTATAAATATGAGAACAATTCAGGTATGAAATTTAAGTTACACACACTTCGTCAATACCTCTTCTTCTTCTTCTTCATAAACACATACTTATTCTCACGCCGGAGTCGAGTCAAGGAGAGAACTCCTTTCTCCCCTTGACGAGGCTAACGGTGCTTTGTTTTGCAGAGTTTATCGGAGAAGAAGATCAGTTGCAATCGAATCAAACGAGAGAGAAAACCCCCTTTTATGCAGATCCAAACCCCCTAGATAATTTGATTCCGGTCAATTATTTAGTGTTTCTTCACCACCAGATAGGAAAGTAGAATTTAGAATTCATCTAATTCCTGGAACAACACCAATAGCCAAGGCACCCTATCGATTAGCACCCACGAAAATGTTAGAACTGAAAAAGCAGTTAGATGAATTGCTAGGTAAAGGATTCATATAACCTAGTTCCTCCCCTTGGGGAATGCCTGTGCTGTTTGTAAAAAAAAGGATGGTTCAATGCGAATGAGTATCGATTATAGGGAATTGAATAAGGTTACAATTAAGAATCGATACCCATTACCTAGGATTGATGATCTTTTTGATCAACTTCAGGGAGCTAGATACTTCTATAAGATAAACTTATGCTCCGGATACCATCAGCTGAAGGTACAGGAAGAAGACATACCTAAAACTGCTTTCAGGACTAGGTATGGTCACTACGAGTTTACAGTCATGCCATTTGGACTAACTAATGCTCCTGCAGCATTTATAGACATGATGAATAGGATCTGTAAACCATATTTGGATAAATTTGTAATTGTCTTCATTGACGATATACTTATTTATTCCAAGAGTCAGGACGAGCACTGTGAGCACCTACATGCACTCTTAACCCTATTAAGAAAAGAAAAGCTCTATGCCAAATTCTCAAAGTGTGAATTTTGGCTACAAGAAGTGCAATTTTTAGGACACATGGTGAATCACGAAGGCATTCACGTAGATCCCTCCAAGATAGAATCAATCATAAATTGGAAGGTCCCACAATCAGCTACTGAAGTTCGAAGTTTCCTAGGGTTAGCTGGATATTATAGGCGTTTCATACAAGATTTCTCTAAGATAGTTGTTCCATTAACTAAGCTAACCTGTAAAACTGTTAAGTTTGAATGGGGTCCTAAACAAGAAGAGGCCTTTAGGATTTTGAAGCAAAGATTAACAAATACCCCAATTCTCGCCTTGCCTGACGGAACCAAAGATTTTGAAGTCTTTTGTGATGCTTCCAAGTTGGGATTAGGATATGTGCTAATGCAACGAAAAAAGGTAATTGCGTATGCATCAAGGCAGTTGAAGAAGCACGAGGAAAAATATACGACTCATGACTTAGAATTAGGAGCGATAATTTTTGCCCTTAAAATTTGGAGACATTATCTGTACGGAAGTAAGTTTACTGTCTATACAGATCATAAAAGTCTAAGGTACATATTTGGGCAAAAAGAATTAAACATGAGGCAAAGGATATGGATGAAAATTCTAAGTGACTACGACTGTGATATTCAATATCACAAAGGAAAGACAAATGTAGTATTAGATGCCTTGAGTCGTAAGTATCATGAAAAACAAAGACGAGTCCGTGCTCTTAGATTAAATCTCCAATTAGATTTAATGGAACAACTGAAGAATGTTCAAGAAACAGCAATCAAGGATGATGCTGAAGGAATGAAAGGAAGGATAAAAGAATTGGAGCGAGGGACTGATGGAATTTGGAGATTCCATAAGAAAAGGATTTGGGTACCTAAGCAAGGGAATTTAAGAAATAAAATATTAGAAGAAGCCCATAAATCTAGATATACCATGCACCCTGGTAATAATAAGATGTACCAAGATTTGAGAGGTAACTTCTGGTGGATAGGAATGAAAAAGGACATAGCTAGATATGTATCTAAGTGTCTAACTTGTTCGCAAGTTAAGGCTGAACACCAGAAACCTTCAGGGTTACTCCAACAGTTAGAAATGCCCGTATGGAAATGGGAACTAATAACAATGGACTTTGTTACTAAGTTACCCAAGACCAGAAAAGGTAACGAAGCAATCTGGGTAATTGTAGACCGATTAACCAAATCAGCTCATTTTCTGCCGATGAAGGAAACCTTTAGCATGGAAAGATTAGCAAAGTTATATGTAGACGAGGTAGTATCCTTACATGGAGTCCCACTCTCCATAGTATCGGATAGGGATAGTCGCTTCACTTCGCATTTTTGGACAAGTTTCCAAGAAGCAATGGGGACCCGACTGAATTTAAGTACTGCATACCATCCCCAAACAGACGGACAAAGTGAAAGGACGATCCAAACCCTGGAAGACATGCTCAGGACATGTGTAATAGATTTTGGTGGAAGTTGGGATGACCATCTACCCTTAATCGAATTCTCCTATAACAATAGCTATCATGCAAGTATCGAGGCTGCCCCATTCGAAGCACTGTATGAACGAAAGTGCCAAACTCCAGTTTGTTGGGCAGAAATAGGAGAAAGGCAATTATCAGGTCCCAAGATTGTACAGGAAACCACCGACAAGATAACTCAAATCAAGGAAAGACTGAAAACGACTCAAGACCGCCAGAAAAGTTATGCAGATAATAGACGTAAGCCGTTAGAAATTCAAGTTGGAGACAAGGTATTGTTGAAAGTTTCTCCTTGGAAAGTGGTAGTTCGGTTCGGTAAAAAGGGAAAGCTAAGTCCAAGGTACATAGGACCATTCCCAGTGATCCAGCGGATAGGACCAGTTGCCTATCGCTTACAGCTACCAGAAGAGCTAGCTGGGGTACATGACGTGTTTCATGTATCCAATCTCAAGAAATGTCTATCTGACGAATCCCTGGTAATACCTCTTCAAGACATCGAGGTAAATGAAAAGTTGAAATTTGTGGAAAAACCTCTTCAAATAGAAGACAGAAAGGTCAAATTCCTCAAGCATAAGAGACTAGTGCTACTCAAGGTAAAATGGGATTCAAAAAGAGGACCCGAGTACACATGGGAACTAGAATCGGAAATGAAGCGAAAATATCCTCACTTGTTTCAGTAAATCTTGAGGAAGAGATTTTAAATAAGGTGGGGAGGATGTAAGGACCTGCACGATATTGTCCCAAAACACTTCGTAAGTAGAAACCCGGACTCCTAAAACCCTAATCTTTATGAAAAATCAAGAAATTCAAATTTTATTGGTCTGTCGCGGGCCGTGTAAGACTCAAGGAACTCTTACGCGGGGCGCGACAGCTTGAAGATACTCCGGATAAGCTTCATGCCACGTGTCAGACATGTGGTAAGCCTACATGTGATACGGTAGCCCTAGCAGTAGCTAGGGTGGCCCTCGCGGGCCGCGTAGGATTCCCCTCAGGTTTACACGGGCCGCGAGAGACTCAAAATTCAGCTATAAATTGCTCGTTGCATGGCCATTCCTTATGTGTCGAAACTTTCTTTCAAAAAATTCAAAATTATGGGTAAAACGAGTGTGTAAGAGTCGAGACGCTGCTACAATTACAGGGTAATAACTCGATCACTGCTACGATACAATGTCCGATCGATTGAAACCGATCCGATGGATGTTTAAGTGCTGCCCGAATCCAGGCTATACTTTGTCATTCGTCGTGAGGGTTTTGATTTCGTGAGCTTATCGTAAATGTTGTATTAAGTTACTAACCTAGTTTCGTGTGCATTGTTATTTAACTAGGTTACGGGGCTAAATCAGTAGGCAAACTCTGTCCAGTTAAACTTGCAATGTGAGTCATTCTCTTTTTGTCAAAAGTGCTTTACAATACCCAAATGTTTTCCAGTTATATGTTATAGGGATTAAGTCTTTGTTATCTTAAATTACTGGTAGTAAGTGGGGTATTGTGCACAATGACTACTGTTTTGTCACATTTAGGTGAAAGGACCTAAATAGTGATACACGTCACTTTTGGGTGAAAGGACCCAATAGTGATATGACCACAGTCATAGATCCGGTCGAGTAACAACTGAACCAGCTAATTATAAGATAGGGGCAATTGTAATCGCTCTTAATACTGTAATCTATAACAATGTGTCGTTTTACGCAAATTGAATGACTCGCCAGTATTTCCTCGCTGATAAAATCTTTTTAAACATGTTTCAGGTGATTTACTATGAACCAGGGAAAAGTGGCGTGTAGCACTACCAGCTTGGATAAAGTGGCTCAGTAAATAAATAAACATGTTTTTGTAATTAGGGAATTTCCCAGTGAAATTCCTCTATTGTAAACTACGGGGTTTATCCCAAAACTTAAAATAAAATAATCAGGCGTTTTCAGTTTTAAAAGATCCTGTTAAAATTCCTCTATTGTAAATTACGAAGACTCCCGTGACCATCTACTGTACGAATTTCATGACCTAACTCCACCTAGATTTCAAGTTATGACGAAAAACATAATACACATTTCCTGCAGTAAAAACGCAGCTTTCGCTGCTGTACAAAACAGACCTTTAAAAATAGCAAACAACCTTAGAAAAATATGATTCTAGCGCCATTTGAAGTGTTTTTTGAAAACGTATAGTTTAGACTTCAGAAAATCATTTTTTTGATTTATAACGGTCCGTTTACAGCCAACTGAAGTTGGCTGTTCTAGTCAATCAACATGCTGTTTTACATTTAAACGACATCAAAACGCGTGTAAACGATCCCGACTCTTCCTAATAACAACCAACAGCAGGATAACCATCAATTACCATATAACCGTGTCAAAATCACAAAACCCTAGATATAAAACATCATGATTTTCACCAAAAACGCAGCCAATGATCATTTATGCATACATATCATCGATTAATTCAACAAATGTTGGTGCATATTATGTGACAACAGCTTAATAGTTTGATTATTTAGTCTTTGGATATTTTGTAATGGGCTTAGCTTATTGGTTAGTGAGTTTATTGTTGTAATGGGCTTGGAAAATGGCCTAGCCCAGTAGGAAGCCCAGTTCACAGACATGTGGTATATAAACATGTTTTGTGATTAGGGTTTTAGAACTAAGAGAATTTTAGAGAGAGAAAGTAGAGAGAGAAGGAATTTCAAATTAGGTTTAGAGCAAGATCACAGAGATAGGCTGTGAGGTCTTGAATTGATTGTAAAACTTCTAGTTTGGATAATCAATAGAAGACCCGTTTGATTGTGAATTCTGTTTTCTACTCGTTTTTGTAACAAATCTGATCTAGAGGATTCCGCACTCTAGGTTAGATATACAATTATGTGACGATCCATACGATTAGGGGACCTACAACAAATCGCATACTCAACCAAAATAAATCATGCAACATCAAAACCCTAGCATTACAACTAAAAATCACAGCCATGTTTACACCAATTTACACCATGAATCATAATCTAAATCAATAATACTAACCTTGGATCAAGAGAAGGGATTACGAGGAAGTGAAAGGCGAATCAAGAAGCCGAACAAGAGAGTAGGGTTTGCACAAGGGGGGGTCTCCTGGTCGACGCGCACAAGGGGTGGTATTAGGGTTTTGGTTTTTCTTTCTTGATCATGCATGTACGTATATAATAAACTATAGGGGCTTGGATGACTTGGGCTAACGGGCCGCAAGGGACAAGGGGGTGCGCGGGTTGGGCCTAGGTGTCGCACAAAGGGGAAAGGGGTGGGGTGGGCTTGTTGTTGGCGCAAATGGAGAGGGGTTGGGTAAGGATTGGGTTTCGTATCGCAAAGTAATATCCTACAACACCTCGTTTCACAAAATAACGTATTCCAATATCTCAGTTTCGGGTTTCTGTTTCACGTAATTCACATCACACATTACTAAGTTTCGTAATCATTCAAGAAAATAATCAAACAACACCTTCAATTCATATAACGTACATGCAATTACAAAGTAAAGCGAAACATAACAAGGATTTATACGAGTTGTCACATCACATCCATTCTTCATCTTTAATTTTCCTTTTTCTGTTAAATGAAACTAGATCTAGGTCTTTTTCTACTCGTTTTACCTACTATTTGATTCCATTCATCAATAATCTCCTCGGTTTTAGGTTTCTGTGTGTGTTTGCATCGATAATTGTCGTCAGGTGATCATGAATTGATGATTGTTCAGCAAATCTCAGTGAGGTAAAAGCTGAATTTGTGGTTCCTGTGTGTGTTTATCTACTTTTAGTATGCTAGTTTTGTTTTCTCATTTATGAAATTTTTTACTTTATTTGACCGTATAAGTGTTTGCGTGAGGGTTGAAGAGGCTTTAGATGTTAGGTTTATTTCTAATTGTAGGGTTTATAATTGGGTTAATTGATGTCAACAGTATGAAATGTGAATATATATATATATATATATATATATATATATATATATATTGGGCCAGGATCTAGAGAAAACGGTGGAAAGTGTGAGAACTGTGAGAACGCTTATGAATCGTCCGATCAAAACAATTTATGGACTAGATTGGCGCGGTGGCGTTTTCGTAAATAACATCAATTTTATTACTCTGGCGCACTTCATTAAGGGTAAAAAAGTCTTTGACTTCTCCACACAAAACGCCATCTCATGAAGTAAAACGCCAAACATATAGCACACACCATTCTAACTAAAAACGCTATTAGATATAAAACGCCAAACTTAATTATAATAAAATCTCACCTAAAAAAACCGCCAAAAAATCCTATATATACAACATCTCAGACCTTCAATTAAAAACACACACAAAACCCCAAATGCCATATTTAATATATACCATTCGTCTTAGAAACGCCAAAAACCCCAAACATCAAATATCTTCTAAACTAAAACGTTTATTTGAAATTCAGTTTGGTTGTCTGTAAGGTTTCACTCAATGTAATGGACAAAAATCCTTAAGTAAGGATATTGTCCATTTCATTGAGTAAAATCTTATTGACTTTATCATCAACTTCCTTCCAAATTATAACGCCAAAACATTCAAAAACATTATTGAGGTTCGTTGTCAATAAAGTTTAGCTGTATGGGGTGGACATCATTGTCAGTTATCTTTCTTAACCGAGGATTAACAATGTTGCCCATCTCATACAGTAAAACATTATTGATTTTAGCATGATCAAATTTTGAGGTTTAAGGAGCTTTTATTTAGTGACGTTCTTTTTATCGGTAAAACGCCAAAATTAAAAAATCAAACATCGTTCATTGGAAAATTCAAGATTGTTGGCTGAAAGTGTGTAAACTCAATAACATTTTGCTGCATGAGATGGACAAAACTTCAAGAAAAAGATGCTGATGTCAGACTTTGTGCTTCCAAACGGCGACAAAAAAACTACTTGAAAAACAAAAAAACAAAATGAATCATACGAAAGTCGAACCGGCCAGTTAAGATGATTCAAAAAAGAAGAAAGAGACTGGTAACAGTGAAGATTTGGAAGATCAATTGTTTATATATTCTTTTTTTCTAATTTTCTTTTTCAGTTGATTGTTATATAATAAAAACGCCGTATATAATAAAAACGCCAGATAGCCAAATGCTTGTTAAAACGCTATCATGCCGTAAAACGCCCAAAAAACTCGCAAAACTATAATAAAATTACTTTGGAAAAGTATTATAAAAAAACCCAAAAATAAAAAAAATAAAAACCAAACTTGAAAATGTAACTAGAAACAGTAACTACAAAACAGTAAAAATGAAGAGACGGAAAATTTATTGTATTAGAATCTAAAACGCCAAACTTGAAAGACGGGGCGTGTTACAGATTTCAGAGATACTAGCTTATCAAAAACAATAATTACAAACAGTAACTGAAACGACGAATAGTTTATTATAATAATGCACCGCCTAACCTACACCGCCAAAAGAAATCCTATAAAATAATAACTCTCAGCAACTTCCATTTAATCAAAAAAAAAAAAAACAAACAAACAAACGCCAAATACTACTAAATACCACTCACTGTAAAACGCCAAAAAATTAAAAAAAATCAAAGATGACTGATATGCTTTCTTGGATATTCAATATTGTTCTTCGTGAAGTTTCACTAAATGGATTGTTAGCTGAGGGGAGTAACACAGTAAGATTTGCTGCATGAGATGGACAAATCTTCAAGAAAAAGATACTGATGACAATCAAATGTCATTTTGTGTTCTTTGTATTGAATAAGACTTGGATGAGGAGAAGAGATCAATGACACTGAAGAGTGGGATGATTATAAAGATGAAGAAAAAGCGAAAAACCACCCACCCACATGTCATAGATCTATGTCCCCAAACATCCATAAAAAGCCACTTCAACAAACGAGCAGGCAAAATAATCAAACCGATGGGTTTGTTAAGTTTTACATAAAACGCCATATATTTGGTGACAGTTCTTGTAGTATTAAAGAAGAGAGAGACTGATGACAGTGAATATTGTGAAGAGAGATCCGATTAGGATTTTTAATTTATTTTCTTCGATTCTATTTTTTCCCCTTTGGTTGTAATATAATTTTACTATTGTAAAACGCCAAGATGCCACAAACGCCAAAATGTATATAAAAAATAATAGAACAATGGGCCATCTTGTTTAAAACGCCTTGAAAAAACACCATTCAGATAGATTTTCTGACCCCCTGGGGTTCCAATGGCATACGATTTGAAAAACGCCATAAACGCCAAAATGTTAATACAATGAACCCATTAAATGCCATTTATTATTGAATTTGGTTAACGCCAAAAATCTTAAACCCCAAAAATAAAACAATATTGTGAAAAGCGGAACTGGAAACGGAGAAGATAAAAGGACAAAAAAACCCATCCGCCCTTCTCTAAGCCATGTGACACGTGTTGGGCCAGGATGCCTTCTCACCATTCTCACACTTTTAAGCGTTTTCTCCTGATCCCATTTCTATATATATATATATATATATATATATATATACATATTTTATTAAATGACTGATTTGCCCTCACATGGGTTGTACATGACCTCACTTAACTGAAAGTTTTAACCAGGTTAGGGTCAAAGGTCCTAAGGAGAAACAGGTTTTGCAAATAAAGGACTGTGCCTGTAATTATTAAAGTTAAAGGTCATGCATTGCAACCCGCTCCAAACATAAAGGACGAAAAATGTAATTTACCCAAGAACTTTTCTAAAATTATCAAATTGGATATATAATTACTAAAAGGGGAATTCTGTTCCCACACCTCATTATCTATTTGCACACCCTGGATTTTCAGTACGCATCGTATAGATCTATACGATGTTTATTGAAAAAGTTAAAAAACATTGCAGATTGACAGGTGCAGGTGTTGTTTGGCGGCTGACATCATACGCATCGTATAGGCCTATACGATGCGTATTGACACCCTGAAGTTTTGAAGCTTATTTTTTGTGTGTTGTGTTGGGATTTTGGTGTTTTGAGTTTGTTATTAGTGTTTATTATTAGTTATTTTTATTTTAATAAGTTTTAAAATCTTTATTATTTTTATATCGTTAAGTATCGTATTATTTTTATATCGTACCGTATCACATTTTTAACTTAATATCGTATTATCGATTGTACGTACCCAAGCATACCAATCTAAACAGTTAAAATAAACAATAAAAAAATACAAATAAACTGAAACTGCAAATTTAATTACATAATAAGTTTGTACATACACATGCAATTGTTCAAAATACATAAACCGTCTAAATACAACAAAAGTACAACGATCCTAAACCTATGGATCCTGAGGGCCCCGCCCCCGCAGTGCCTGAGGTCCCCACCCCCTGATCCGAACCGGACTGCTCACCACGTCGGAATGCCTGGATCGCCTCCATGAGAAGACGCTCCATACGGCCGTGAGCGGCCTCCATCCGCGCCTGCATCCGGTCCTCCAACTCAGCCAACGCACGTGCCACGGCTGGATCGAACTCGTCGTTGAATACGTGCTAGGGGTACTGAGGCACCCCATGTGGCTGCGGGTGCTGTGCCGGAGAACCTAACAGAAATGGAGGCGGAGGTGGTGGTGGCTCAACGTAGTCACCATCATCGTCGTCGTCGTCGCCCTCTGCGGCATCACCATCAGCCGGCTGACCCTCACCCTGTGGCGGCTCTGGAAGCAACTCTGCTAGCTCGTCTGGGAGAGCGGCGGGGGCGAACAACTGCCCGTTCCCTCCTATAAGTCGCAGACCGAGCCCAGGGATGTCACGCTTCATGTGCATGCCGATCTGGGTAGCACGGGTCAACAAGCTCGGCTCCACCGTGCCCCCATCCGAGAATAATTGCTCCTGCTGGGGAACAAGGCCCAAGGAGACGGCGATACGTGTGATGTACGCCCCCCGTACAGCACAGACCCGTCCTGCCTATGGAACGCCGTCGCGAACCACTGGGCTAGGCAGCGATGTAGGGCGCACCTCTCCCCGCATATAAGGCAGTACAGGTAAAAGAGATCCCCTTGAGTGCACCACTCGCGACTCTGCTCGCGTGGTGCTATAGATGTGGCAATAAGCCTGTGTAGGTAGAGGTAGAGGGGATCGGTGATAAAGTAAGCCCTCTGTTTCGATGTCGTGCCGAAGCGACGCGTGCTGATCACCTGCCAGAACCTCATCAGAGTCGTACGGGGGGCAATCCATATGACGTCGGTGTAGATGGGGGTGTCTAACTCCTCCACCCTGTAAAGGCCGCAGTGCTCGGCAAACCGTCTGAGTGACATCAAATGCCACTGCCCCGCTAGACGAAAGCTAACCTCTATCCACGGGTCGTCCTCGTCGTCATCCTCCTCCAGACGGTCTGCAGTTTTGAGAGCGAAGTCGAAACTCGACAAAAACTCGCACGCCATGACCATGTAAGACGGCGTGTATGCAATATCGAACAACCTGTCACACAGTGTGGTTAGTATGCATGTCGTATACAAAACAAAGAAAAAACAGTAACAAATAGTATACCTCGACCATGGAGTATCGTGTCTGATGAACTGTCGGGCTCTCGCCGCCTCCTCGACCTCTTCTAGAGCTCCCCAATCGAGGGCATAGTGGCCGCCGATCTCCATACGACAAAACTTTTCACATCTGTGATAAGCCTCCCTCCCCTCCTCGAACCGCAGATAATCATTCTCCAACAGGGGATCCTCTCCAGGGTCAGCGCCACGCCCGCGCCCACGTCCAGCGCCACAACCGCGTCCACGTCCACGCCCACCAGGCACCGCTATCGCGATCAACGCCCCCGCCGCTCCATGTGCGCGGCCACGTCCACCTCCACCGCCACCGCCACCTCGACCACCACCTCCACCGCCACCTCCCCGGCCTCTCCCTCTACCCATAGCGACTTCCATATCTGCATGATTAAACAATTTTAATCAATTTTTTTCAAAATATAACAATTTTTATTTAATTTAAAAAAAATATATAACACCGCCACCTCCCCGGACGACCCCGACTATATATTAGAACTATTATCTATCTATGACGTATTAGGTTTCGAGGCTCGTTATGGACCTACACGCGATACGGACGTTTCGACTACAAAAATAAATAAAAAACTATATATTTACGACGTCTTAGATTTCGACGCTCGAAATGGACCTAATCGCGTTACGGACGACCCAAACGGTATATTTTAATTATTATCTATCTACAACGTATTAGGTTTCGAGACTCGTTACGGACCTACGCTCGATACGAACGTTTCGACTAAAAAAACAAAAACAAACTATATATTTACGACGTCTTAGGTTTCGACGCTCGAAATGGACCTAATCGCGTTACGGACGACCCGAACGGTATATTATAATTATTATCTATCTACGACGTATTAGGTTTCGAGGCTCGTTACGGACCTACGTGCGATACGGACGTTTCGACTTAAAAAAAAAAACTATATATTTACGACGTCTTAGGTTTCGACGCTCGAAATGGACCTAATCGCGTTACGGATGACCCGAACGGTATATTATAATTATTATCTATCTACGACGTATTAGGTTTCGACGCTCGTTACGGACTTACGGGCGATACGGACAACTTCGACTAAAAAATAAAAAAAACCATATATTTACGACGTCTTAGGTTTCGACGCTCGAAATGGACCTAATCGCGTTACGGACGACCCGAACGGTATATTATAATTATTATCTATCTACGACTTATTAGGTTTCGACGCTCGTTACCGACCTACGCGCGTTACCGACCTACGCGCGATACGGACAACTTCGACTAAAAATAAAAACATTCTACTTACTAGTAAAACATTAAAAAAAACTAAGATATAAAACATTTGTTTATACGATCGTATAGGCTCATACGTATCGTATCATTTCAAATGTTCTTGAAAAAACACTGAAATTATGAATCGATACGATGCGTATAGGCCGATACGCATCGTATCAGACCATGTGTTCTTGAAGGAAATTTGAAATTTTGAAACGATACGATGCGTATAGGTCGATACGCATCGTATCGATTCAAAAGTTCTTGAAAACCCCCCCAAAAAACCCAGTTTTCAACCCAAAAATCACACTAAACCTACGACTAAAATGCAAAATTGAAAACGTTAAAATGATGAGGGTTTGGAGATGAATACCGTACTAGTCTTCGATCTTGAAATCTCGACCGTATGACAACCGTATGTATACCACCGCATGTGTGTGTATTTGGGTGTATTTTGAGTTTTGTTTGTTTTTGGATCGTATAAACCCCCTGTGTTTTAAGGGGTTATATCGTTTTCTCATTCTATACGAATCGTATAGATCTATACGATGGGTAGTAAATTACCAATATACCCCTGTTTTTTAAATAAATCCAGGATATAGTACCTATCGTATAGATCTATACAATTCGTCTTTAAGGGGTAATACGATACAACTTTGGCCTATACGATCGTATATGCCATAGTTTGAAAATTTGGTTTTTCGTGTTTTCCTCGGTTCGACGCGTATACGGATCGTTGTTTTACGAACTTTCGGATATTTTGTCATTTTATGTCGTATGACTTCAACATACGTCGTTTCGGTGACGTTCGGTTGCGTGCGAATATCGTATTTTACGATTACGTACAGTTTTGTTTGAAGTCCACTTGTACTCCATAGTGCCGTGTCATATGTATATGCTCGTGGAAATATCATTAGTAGCGTATTTTTGCGTATTTTAGAGCATTATATCATATTTTTAGGTATTTTAACATATTTGCATGTGTCTTGGGGTATTTTAAGGTATTTTAGCGCATTTTAGCGTATTTTGGCTTATTTTAGCGTATTTAATTGTATTCTGACGTATTTTACCGTATTTTCAAACATTTTAGCGTACTTTAGAGCATTATATCGTATTTAAGGTATTTTAACATATTTACATGTATCTTAGGGTATTTTAAGGTATTTTAGCGCATTTTAGCGTATTTTAGCGTATTTTAGCATATTTTAGCGTATTTAATTGTATTTTGACGTATTTTACCGTATTTTCGAATATTTTAGCCTACTTTAGAGCATTATATCGTATTTTAAGGTATTTTAACATATTTACATGTATCTTAGGGTATTTTAAGGTATTTTAGGGCATTTTAGCGCATTTTAGCGTATTTTAGCATATTTTAGCGTATTTAATTGTATTTTGACGTATTTTCAAACATTTTAGCGTACTTTAGAGCATTATCTCGTATTTTAAGGTATTTTAACATATTTTCGTGTATTTTAGGGTATTTTAAGGTATTTTAGCGCATTTTAGCGTATTTTAGCTTATTTAATTGTATTTTGACGTATTTTACTGTATTTTCGAATATTTTAGCGTACTTTAGAGCATTATATCGTATTTTAAGCTATTTTAACATATTTTCATGTATCTTAGGGTAGTTTAAGGTATTTTACCGCATTTTAGCGTAATTTAGCGTATTTTAGCATATTTTAGCGTATTTAATTGTATTTTGACGTATTTTACCGTATTTTCGAACATTTTAGCGTACTTTAGAGCATTTTATCGTTTTTTAAGGTATTCTAACATATTTTCATGCATCTTAGGGTATTTTAAGGTATTTAAGCGCATTTTAGCATATTTCTGCATATTTTATCGTAGTTTGACGTATTTTAGCGCATTTTCGAATATTTTACCGTATTTTCGTATTACAAATTAATCAAAATAATGCATTGATTTGGCAATAAACAAATGGAATACATTATACAAATAAATTATTCTTTAAAATTACAAATCAATCAATAACAAGCAATGTAGGGTCAATGTTAGGCTTCCTTAGCATATCATACCATGCTATCCGTTCCGTGTAGTTTTTCGTCCAACGTAAAGCTTCTTCTTGCGCGCGTCTTCTCTACGTAAGGTTCGGTGGCGGCATTGGATAGTCCCCTTCAAGTCTGACGTGGATGAAATGACTACGATTAACAAATAACAGTGAAATGAACTGATGGGGGTCACGTGCGTACTCTGGATCATATAAGGGAAATACAATAGAACAATCTTGGATGTCTAATATGTGAACAATCACACCAAACCTATTGGCAAGAAGGAGTGATGCTTGAGGCATCTCCATCCAATGTTCCCTGGGTGCCATTCCAACCCCGGTAAAATCTATTCTCTGTACTTGTTGGTCATAGTCCCCTGGTAATTCACTATCGAAGACGTACCTCCACATTTCTTTGTGCGAACCTGTCAGCTCTTCAAGTAGTTGGTTTCGAATATACCCAAAGTAATCTTGTTCAAACCCTAAACCTACAGCCGCCGCCCGAAACCCACAATGTCCATCCGGCCTGACATCTTTTATTCTTGAAATGTAGGGGTGCAACACTTTTGGAATTTGTTTTTTGTATCTGTGCGCATATTCAAGCATTCCCTCATCAGTGATTAACGGAAAGGCATTGCCCTTGCCAGGGTGTGTTGTAGTTTGGAAGAATGTCAGGGTTTGATTGGTCCATGCAGATACGAACAATTGTCTGGAGGTTCTTAACCAGTTATTCCACAGGTAATCAAAAACATCTGAAAAAAATAAACATATTCAAATTATATATCAATTTCTATGAATGTATTTACTTAGAGAGAACATACATGTACGTTGTTGATTGATAAGGTGTCTCTGAAGGTTGAGGACGTTATATTTGTATAACTCTTCGGTAGCGGAATTACACACTGTTTTCCACTGAGAAATAAAGGCATCCCAATCTTGCGTATTAAACGAATTCTTGCAGTGCTTCTGTAAGGACTCTCAAAATTGTCCTAAAAATACCCGTAAGTAAAAACCCGGACCCCAGAAACCCTAAACCATATTTAAAATCAAGAAAAACAAAATTCTGGTTCCCAGGCGGGCCGCGTAAAAGACAAGCTTTGTCTTACGCGGGCCGCGTCAAGGCATGTTTGACCGGATAAGTGTTCCGGATCCACGTGGTGTCCACCTGGCTAGCCTACTCACGACCAATCAACCCTATTCGTAGACTAGGCGACCTCGCAGGCCGCGTAAGTGTTAACCTTGGGTTTACGCGGGCCGCGTGAACCCTATTTTTCAGCTATAAATAGCTTGTTGCATGCGCTGTTCTCTGGTGTCGAAATTCAATTACAAAAACGAGTTCTTACTGTCCAAAAGTGGAAAATACAACCTCAATTAGCGAGGCGCTGCTCCGATACCGGGTATTAACTCGATCGCTGCTACGATTCAATGTCCGATCGATTAAACTATTCAATGGATGTTTAAGTGCTGCCCACATTAGGGTTTATGCTTTGTCATTCGTCGTAAATTCGATGGATGTTTAAGTATCGCACTTTGTCATTCGTTGTGAAGGTTTAATCTCGTGAGTTATCATAAATGTTGTATTAGTTACTAACCGAGTTCGTGTGCATGTTATTAAATTTAGGTTAAAAGGCTAATCAGTAGGCTAAGCTCTGCTCATATAAATCTGCAATGTGAGTCATTCTCTTTTTATCAAATTTGTTTACAAAAGAATGTTTACTTTCAAAGTTATAATTACAGGGATTAAGTCTTTGTGGTCACCAAATTACAACCGGTATGTGGGGTTTTGTGTACATTACTTGATAACCGTCACCATTGGACAACGAGTTAGTGTTGGTGCATGTTTGTGACAACAGCTTAGATTTGGTCTTTGGATATCTTGTAATTAGTTAAACGATAAACAGTTGGCGGGTTTAGCTTTGTAATAGTTAGTTGTAATGTTTGGGCTAACCAAAAACCACATTGGGTGTATGGGGGCGAATTGGGCCTGTCCAATTCGCAGTCCATGATGTTTAACTAAGCCCAAGTAGCAAACCTTGTGTTATATAAACAAGGTTAGGCTTTAGGGTTTAGGTTAATCAGCCAGAACATTGTTTGAGAGCAATTTCGTGAGAGTGCTTAGGCTTGGACGAAATTGTGTGGTTAGGGTTTAGATTGATTGTAATTCTTGAGTGATTGATAATCAATAGAAACCCGGGTTTGAAAGTGAATTGCTGTTTCTGTTCTTCTACTTGTTTCTGGCATATTCTGATCAAGAGGATTCCGCACTCTTGATTGGATTGACAATTCTGTGATACAGTTTAACTATCTCTTGAAAAATAATAATTTATTTAACTGTGTTGAAAAATTCTTATGGTTTCTCGAGATGTTTGTTTTATAGTATACAGATTGAAGCAGTGTGTTGCTGAGAAGTTAAAGTGATGAGTTGCTGTGAAGATGAGAGTTTGATTGGATGCATGGTAGAACCTCCTTTCTACATTGCAGACAAAGTTGAAGAGTTTGAAGATTGCTATACATATGCTGAACTGGAGTTTATTCAAATGCTAAAGTTTTGAAGATTTGGTGATTGGATGCATCAGCTTAGGGGGAGTCTGTTGCTGACAGAAGCTGTTGAAGCTGAAGCTATCCAAAGACCAAAGACAGTGCAAGACTACATGAAGATTGCAAGACGACCGAAGACAAAGTTATTTTATGAAGCTATTGTCAAGGGGGAGTTTGTTGGTGCATGTTTGTGACAACAGCTTAGATTTGGTCTTTGGATATCTTGTAATTAGTTAAACGATAAACAGTTGGCGGGTTTAGCTTTGTAATAGTTAGTTGTAATGTTTGGGCTAACCAAAACCCACATTGGGTGTATGGGGGCGAATTGGGCCTGTCCAATTCGCAGTCCATGATGTTTAACTAAGCCCAAGTAGCAAACCTTGTGTTATATAAACAAGGTTAGGCTTTAGGGTTTAGGTTAATCAGCCAGAACATTGTTTGAGAGCAATTTCGTGAGAGTGCTTAGGCTTGGATGAAATTGTGTGGTTAGGGTTTAGATTGATTGTAATTCTTGAGTGATTGATAATCAATAGAAACCCGGGTTTGAAAGTGAATTGCTGTTTCTGTTCTTCTACTTGTTTCTGGCATATTCTGATCAAGAGGATTCCGCACTCTTGATTGGATTGACAATTCTGTGAAAGATCCATACGAATAGGGGACCTACAGTTAGCCAAAGGGTGATATGACCATAGTCACAGACACCATTGGACAATGAGGTTACCGATGGATGGTCGATTGACAAATATCGTGGGTAGTTGGTTGATATATGGAAACATTGTAATCGCTCTTAATACTGTAAATTATAACAAAGAGTCATTTTAGTAAAAAGAATGATTCACCAGTATTTCCCGCTGACAAAACCTTTTTCAAACATGTTTCAGGTGATCTGTTGTGATCCAGGAAAAGTACCGCGAAGCACTACAAGTTTAAGAAAGTGGCTCAATATAAAATAAAGAAACATGTTTTGTAAAATAAAGATTTCTCCGTGAAATCATATGATTGTAAATTACCGGGGTTTTATCCCGAGTGTGAAATAAAATAATCAGGAAATTACAGTTTTAAAAAGATCCTGATGAAATCTTCCGCTGTTAACTCAATTAAATAAATACCACGGGATTTTCTGTCCCGCGGCTCCTGAAACGGGTCAAACCGGGTCGGGGGCCGTGACAGAAAAAGGTGGTATCAGAGCCAAGCCTATTAAGTATTTAGAAAATACTTAATTTTTTCTGATTACTATTCTGTGATTATATGTTTTATTAATTGAATATTTGTGTACAGTATGGGTAAACAAAGACTTTCGGATATCTACTATAAATTAGATATTTCACCAAAAGAAAAAGGAACTTCATCCTCAAAATACCCAAAAGATATTGATGAAGGAATATTTGTTCGAAAGTCACAATCTGAGGAACCACTTTCTCCTAATAAAAGAAGTTTGATTATTAGGAAAAGTCAGGAGAAAATAAAGAAATCACAATCAAAAGAAAAGAGAGCTAATCAGAAAACCCAAGAACTAGGCAGTAACCCACCATGGGAAGACAAGTTAGATGAAAAATGGGCAGATCTCTATATGCTAGCCACCGTAGCAGTAAATGCAAATCTTTAAATACTCTGACTCAAGTTTTAGCACCCTTATCACCTACAAGCCATAAACCTTATCCAGTAAATAAATAAGTTTACAGTAAACCTTAATATTTTTTAATTGCCAGTTGTCTTTTGTATTAAATTAGTCACATGGTATGCAATAATATTTAAAGGTTATTTATGAAATTTTGTTATAAAAATTTTAACTTACCAATTTTTGTGTATTTTGCATATATGCTAAACAGCATGAATGACTTGTCTGAAGCCCTTCAAAATCTAAATCTCTATCCGGTGAAAATAGAGGTTTCTAGAGATTTTACTGGTTACATACCCGATATAGAAGAACCTATGGAATTCAACGCTCCACCTCCGGAGAAACCCAAGCCTAAGAAAAGGAGAAGATTTGTGGGATGGAGGCGTGTGCGCAGGAGGAAACCCGCAACTAGGAAGATTCCCAAAATAGAAAATCCCTTAGATAAAGGAAAGGGGATTGAAGTCGGGGAAGGTTCTAGACAGATGGAAAAGGAGTTTGGGGAAGGTTCTAGGCAAACCCAGATGGAAATTGGGGAAAGCTCTAGACAAGTTGAGGAGTTACCATTTCAGGATGAATTGGATCGTGCATTGGCAAGATGTGATATCGTCAGGCCTGTCAATAATAATTCCTACTCTTATCCTACTGAAACTCAACTTCCAATGAACTTGGAACCAGCAATCCCAGAACCTATAATCCACACCCAACCTCTAGGAATGGATGAGTGGTGGACCAATGATTGGCAGTTCCAAAACCTTCTTAACAATCCTTATACCTTTCTCCCTCAGTTCGACCCGGAACCGATACCAAATCCGCCAATGAGCAATGAAAATTTAGCTGAACTCCGCCACTTTGGCGAGGAGTTGGTGGATGCAGGAAATAGGATTCGGGAGGTAGGAGAACAGATCTCCTGGAAATACGACGAGAGGGAACGTCGTTACTGAAATTCCAACTAACGAGGGATAGTGGGGTTATAAAACTGTGATTGTGTAATAATAATAAATAGTAAACTATAATCTTGTAAAATAACCTAAAATAAAACTTTGTAAGATAATGGTGTGTAATGATGCATATTATAATATAACAATGGGAATCGAAAAATCGATAGTTTTGGCTATATGTGTGTGGTGAAATTTGTATGATTATTTTGTGTATAATTGTTATTTATTCGATACTAATTAATGATATATATATATTAATTATCAGATGGAAAACACTAATAATGAACCAGTAAACGAGGTTAACCATTCTGAGCAACATCCGGAGGATTAATTTATGACTAGGCAAGATATAGAAAATATCGTTGCTCAAGGAATAGCCAATGCTATTCCAGGAATCCTTGCTGCTGCCCAGAAACCTGTTGAACCTCAACAAATCATTCCTAGCAAACGTATTTCTGAAGATAACTTCAGTAATAGCATAAACGGAGGCGGTAATCATACTAATGACGATAATGAACCACGGTAGGCTCCGCTCCCTAAGAAAATGAAAGCTGCAACGCCTGGTTGCACTTACAAAGAATTTCTTGCTTGTAAACCCGCTGAATTTGCAGGCAATGAAGGAGCGACTGCGGTACTCCGTTGGTTATAGAAAACCGAGGCAGTGATTACAATAAGTAAATGTGTCAAGGACGACAAGGTTATGTACGCGTCAAATCTTTTCAAAGAAGGGGCGCTAGAATGGTGGAATACAGTACTTCAAGCCAAAGGAAGAAACATGGCCTATGCCATGAACTGGGAAGAATTCAAGAGTCTTGTAGAAAGAAAATTCTGTCCCGAATATGAAAAAGATCAAATGGCAAATAAGTTCCAAAATCATCGAATGATGGGTGTAGATTGTCGCGGGTATACTTCGACATTCTTTGAATATGCTAGAGTGGTACCAACACTGGCTTCGCCAAAACCGGTACTCATTTCTCGTTATATTTGGGGATTAATTGGTGAAATCCGTAATATCGTTAAAGCTACGAGACCTCGTACTATTGACGATGCGGTAGAATTAGCTAACACCCTAACTGACGAATTAGTACGCACAAGAGATGAAAACAGGAAAAAGGAACTGGCTCAGAAAATTACCCAAGGATTTCGTACGGGTAATAATAACAGCTTCAAGAGAAGAGGAACAGGGCAATCTTCAACTCCGCCGTTCTGCAAGAATTGCAGAAAGAAACATTATGGAAGATGTAATGTAACCTGCAACTTTTGCAAAGTCGTAGGACATCGCGAAGAAGACTGTAGAAAGAAAACAAGAGTCTGCTTTAACTGTGGAGAAACAGGACATTTTAAGCCAGAATGCCCTAAGTTGGTTAAACCAGCAGACAATAAAGTTAAACCAGCCGACGGAGCTACCAAGAAGAATGTTCGTACATTCCAATTAACTACTTAGGAGGCAGAACTCATTCCAGATGTGATAGCTGGTACGCTCTTAGTTCACAACATTTACGCAAAAGTATTGTTTGACTCTGGTGCAAACCAAAGTTTTATAAATACTTCATTCTGCCAAGCTCTTAACTTACCCTTAACCAACCTTAGGCAGATTTTTACAGTCGAAACAGCAGATGGGAATTTTATTAAAATAGATAAGGTTTTGCAAAAAGAAAATATAGAACTTTCAGGTTATAAATTTCGATGTTGTGTTAGGAATGGATTGGTTAGTAACCAACCATGCTCGAATCCTTTGTGATAAAAATTCTATAGAGATTCAGGCACCTACTGGGGAAGTAATCATGATTACAGGAGATAAACCACGTAAACCCATGAAGTTCATATCAGTAATGAAAGTTGCTAGCTATGAACGAAAGCAAGGAATAGTATATATGACTTCAGTAATCATTAGTACTAAGGGTAAAGAACTTAAGGAGATTCCTGTAGTCTCAGAATACCCAGATGTATTCCCAGAAGAGTTACTAGGATTACCACCAAATAGGGAAGTAGAATTTAGAATTCATCTAATTCCTGGAACTACACCGATAGCCAAGGCACCTTATCGGTTAGCACCCACAGAAATGTTAGAACTGAAAAAGCAATTAGATGAATTACTAAGTAAAAGATTCATACACCCAGTTCATCCCCGTGGGGAGCACCAGTGTTGTTTGTAAAGAAAAAGGATGGTTCGATGAGGATGTGTATTGATTATAGAGAATTGAATAAGATTACAATTAAGAATCGATACCCATTACCTAGGATTGATGATCTTTTCGATCAACTTCCAGGAGCTAGATATTTTTCTAAGATCGACTTGCGCTCCGGATACCATCAATTGAAGGTACAAGAAGAAGACATACCTAAAACTGCTTTCAGAACTAGGTATGGTCATTACGAGTTTACAGTCATGCCCTTCGGATTAACGAATGCACCTGCCGCATTCATGGACATGATGAATAGAATCTGTAAACCGTATTTGGATAAATTTGTAATTGTCTTCATAGATGATATACTTATTTATTCCAAAAGTCAGGACGAGCATTGTGAGCATCTGAAGGTACTCTTAACTTTGTTAAGAAAAGCTTTACGCCAAATTCTCGAAGTGTGAATTTTGGGTGCAAGAAGTACAATTCCTAGGACACATGGTGAATCACGAAGGTATTCATGTAGATCCTGCTAAGATAGAGGCCATTACCAATTGGAAGGTTCCGCAATCCGCAATGGAAATTAGAAGTTTTATAGGTTTAGCTGGATATTATAGACGATTTATTAAGGATTTTTCAAAAATAGCTGTACCATTAACTAAGCTAACCTGTAAAGAAGTTAAGTTTGAATGGGGACCTAAACAAGAAGAAGCCTTTAGGATCTTAAAGTAGAAATTAACAAATGCCCCAATCCTAGCTTTACCAGAAGGGACTGAAGATTTTGAAGTTTACTATGATGCTTCAAAACTAGGATTAGGATGTGTGCTAATGCAACGCAAGAAGGTAATTGCGTATGCTTCAAGGCAATTGAAAAAGCACGAAGAAAACTATACGACCCATGACTTAGGATTAGGAGCCATAATTTTTGCCCTTAAAATTTGGAGACATTATCTGTACGGAAGTAAATTTACTGTCTATATAGATCATAAAAGTTTAAGATATATATTTGGGCAAAAAGAGTTAAACATGAGGCAAAGGAGATGGATGGAAATCTTAAGTGACTACGACTGTGATATTCAGTATCACGAAGGAAAGGCAAATGTAGTTGCAGATGCCTTAAGTCGTAAGTACCATGAGAAACAACGACGAGTTCGTGCTCTTAGATTAAATCTACAGTTAGATTTAATGGAACAACTAAAGCATTTTCAAGAAACAGCAATCAAGGATGATGCTGAAGGAATGAAAGGACGAACAAAAGAATTAGAACAAGGAGCAGATGGAATTTGGAAATTCCACAAAAGAAGAATTTGGGTACCTAAGCAGGGAGAATTAAGAAATAAGATTTTAGAAGAAGCCCATAAATCTAGGTATACTATGCACCATGGAAACAATAAAATGTACCAAGATTTAAGGAATAACTTTTGGTGGATAGGAATGAAAAAGGACATAGCTCGATATGTTTCTAAGTGTCTTACTTGTTCACAAGTTAAGGCAGAACACCAGAAACCTTCAGGTCTACTACAACAGTTAGAAATGCCTGTATGGAAATGGGAACTCATAACAATGGATTTTGTTACTAAGTTACCCAAAACCAGGAAAGGTAATGATGCGATTTGGGTAATTGTGGATCGATTAACCAAATCAGCTCACTTTTTACCTATGAAAGAAACCTTCAGCATGGAAAAGTTGGCAAATTTGTATGTAGATGAAGTTGTATCCTTACATGGAGTTCCACTCTCCATTGTTTCAGATAGGGATAGTCGTTTCACTTCTCATTTCTGGAAAAGTTTCCAAGAAGCAATGGGAACCCGACTAAATTTAAGTACGGCATATCATCCTCAGACAGACGGACAAAGTGAAAGGACAATCCAAACTCTGGAAGACATGCTCAGAGCATGTGTGATAGATTTTGGTGGAAACTGGGACGACCACTTACCATTAATTGAATTCTCCTATAACAATAGTTATCATGCAAGCATTGAAACTGCCCCATTTGAAGCACTGTATGGAAGAAAGTGCAGAAATCCAGCTTGTTGGGCAGAAATAGGAGAAAGTCAATTGTCAGGACCGGAGATTCTGCAAGAAACTACTGACAGGATTACTCAAATCAAGGAAAGACTAAAGACTGCTTGAGATCGTCAAAAGAGCTATGCTGACAATCGACGTAAACCACTAGAGTTCCAAGTTGGAGACAAGGTACTCTTGAAAGTTTCACCCTGGAAAGGAGTAGTTCGATTCGGTAAGAAAGGAAAGTTAAGTCCAAGATACGTAGCACCATTTTCAGTGATCCAACGTATAGGACCAGTTGCTTATCGTTTACAACTACCAGAAGAGTTAGTTAGAGTACATGACGTATTTCATGTATCCAACCTCAAGAAATGTCTATCAGATGAATCTTTGGTAGTACCTCTCCAAGATATAGAGGTAAACGAAAAGTTAAAATTTGTTGAGAAACCTCTTCAGATAGAAGACAGAAAGGTGAAATTTCTTAAACACGAACGGTTAGTACTTGTCAAAGTCAAGTGGGATTCAAAGAGAGGACCCGAATACACTTGGGAAATAGAATCAGAGATGAAGCAAAAGTATCCTCACTTATTCCAATGAATCTCGAGGACGAGATTTTAAATAAGGTGGGGAGGATGTAAGGACTCTCAAAATTGTCCTAAAAATACCCGTAAGTAAAAACCCGGACCCCAGAAACCCTAAACCATATTTAAAATCAAGAAAAACAAAAGTCTGGTTCCTAGGCGGGCCGCGTAAAAGACAAACTTTGTCTTACGCGGGCCGCGTCAAGGCATGTTTGACCGGATAAGTGTTCCGGATCCACGTGGTGTCCACCTGGCTAGCCTACTCGTGACCAATCAACCCTATTCGTAGAGTAGGCGACCTCGCGGGCCGCGTAAGTGTTAACCTTGGGTTTACGCGGGCCGCGTGAACCCTATTTTTCAGCTATAAATTGCTTGTTGCATGCACTGTTCTCTGGTGTCGAAATTCAATTACAAAAACGAGTTCTTACTGTCCAAAAGTCGAAAATACAACCTCAATTAGCGAGGCGCTGCTCCGATACCGGGTATTAACTCGATCGCTACTATGATTCAATGTCCGATCGATTAAACTATTCAATGGATGTTTAAGTGCTGCCCACATTAGGGTTTATGCTTTGTCATTCGTCGTAAATTCGATGGATGTTTAAGTATCGCACTTTGTCATTCGTTGTGAAGGTTTAATCTCATGAGTTATCGTAAATGCTGTATTAGTTACTAACCGAGTTCGTGTGCATGTTATTAAATTTAGGTTAAAAGGCTAATCAGTAGGCTAAGCTCTGCTCATATAAATCTGCAATGTGAGTCATTCTCTTTTTATCAAATTTGTTTACAAAAGCATGTTTACTTTCAAAGTTATAATTACAGGGATTAAGTCTTTGTAGTCACCAAATTACAGCTGGTATGTGGGGTTTTGTATACATTACTTGATAACCGTCACCATTGGACAACGAGTTAGCCAAAGGGTGATATGACCATAGTCACAGACACCATTGGACAATGAGGTTACCGATGGATGGTCGAGTGACAAATATCGTGGGTAGTTGGTTGATATATGGAAACATTGTAATCGCTCTTAATACTGTAAATTATAACAAAGAGTCATTTTAGTAAAAAGAATGATTCACTAGTATTTCCCGCTGACAAAACCTTTTTCAAACATGTTTCAGGTGATCTGTTGTGATCCAGGAAAAGTGCCGCGAAGCGCTACAAGTTTAAGGAAGTGGCTTAATATAAAATAAAGAAACATATTTTGTAAAATAAAGATTTCTCCGTGAAATCGTATGATTGTAAATTACCGGGGTTTTATCCCGAGTGTGAAATAAAATAATCGGGAAATTACAGTTTTAAAAAGATCCTAATGAAATCTTCCGCTGTTAACTCAATTAAATAAATACCACGGGATTTTCTGTCCCGCGGCTCCTGAAACGGGTTAAACCGGGTCGGGGGCCGTGACAGCTTCACAATATTTTGTAAGATGTGGAACCTGCAGAGATATCTGTGTGCGCCAGGGAATATTTTTCTACACGCGTTTATCAGTGCCTGGTCCCTGTCCGTTAGAATTACACGCGGCTCCATGCACTCGGTCAGCATAGACTGACCCTCTCCATGACCCAGACGTACGTTGCCTCCGACTCGTTTGAAAGAAATGCATGCGCAACACAGAAGGTTTGGTTTGTCGACGTCATACCCACAACTTGCAAAAATGGAAGATTGTACATGTTAGTCTTGTAGGTAGCGTCGACCATAAGCACATGCGGGAATGCCCTCCACATTTCAAAGGACTTATCGTGATAGAAAAATACATGCCGAACGACGTTGGTGGAAGGTTCCGCCTGTATGTAATAGGTCATCTTTTTTTCCTGGAGGATTTATAGACGCTGCATGGGAGACGTTTTTTTTTCGAACTTCGCGGCCCTAATCTTTTGGCGAGCGTTGTGTATGTCTTTCGGAACACATTTGTTCTCAAGGTTCTATTCGGTTACGGCCTTTCAGATTGTATGGGGTTGTATTGTCACACCCCGAATTCCACGTGTCACCGGTGGGGAGTATCGTGACGTGGTTGGCAACATAATAGTCAAACAACACAATAATTAAATGCACAGCGGAAGCAAATGAAAGATATATTTCAACCGAATACAATATTGTAATATCGAGTATCACAACAGTTGAAATTTAATCCACAGACGGATCAAAAATAAATAGGAAACAGTAGTTCAATAGACTTTAGGCATCTTAAGCTTGCGAGACTTCTATCGATGCTAAGGAGAAATCCAGCCTATTACGCTTAGTACCTGCGTTTAATCTTTTTGGGAAAATACGTCAGTTTACACTGGTAAATACAATTAACCGACTCATTTTAAAAATGATTAAAAATTGATTTGGATGCACGTGGCATAAACATTTTATAACTTGGGATAATTATTTAAATATATAAACTTGTAAAAGAATTACATGTTCCTTATGCGTTCAGTAGCCCGGATCGTGCCGGGTTAAAGATCAATAGACACACCACATTATTTCTTTATGCACTGACGGGTGTACGCCTACACCCCGCGCTTAGGTCGTGGCCATTTCGTAAAATGATGCCAAGGATATCCGGGACATGGTCATTAACCCCCCAAAGGCTTTAAGAAAACAAAACAATTTAAACGGGCCGATCAATATCAATTAACCACCGAACGATGGAAGATTTAATGCCCGACCAAGCGGTATTTTATATACCGTACCCCAAGCCCGTATAGGGAAAATAAGTTAAAAGTATTTACCTTTGCAAGTATAATTCACAATTAGCAAATTCAAGTAGCTTTTACTGGTCCTCCTATTCTGGAACAAAGGTTTATAATAATCTATTAGAATCCTAACGGGTCTTTAATTAAGCCTAAACTTAGACTGGTTAGTTTTAAAGATACGGTTCAAACGCACGATTAAGCGAAGACCGGAATAGAATGTGATTTAGACCCGAAAAGTTTGAAGACTTGTTTAATATGGGTAATCTAAACACATTCTGGATTTTGAGATAAAACCGATAAGGTTTGACCCGTTTCGGTTAATTTATGCAAACTAGTTACATAAACCGAACCGAACGCGCAAAAAGCGTAACGGGTAATTATGAAAGCCATATACAGGTTTCCTAAGTTAATATGCCTCAAATATGTTGTGACATCAGTAAGATATCTTTTATTATTATGCCCGAAACGAATTTAAACACAAACTATGCCCCGTAGGGGTAGTTTGGTCATTTACAAGGTTATAAAAGAGTTTAAGTATTATCCTGAGTTACAGGTCTGATGTAATCAGCAAAAATACTCAATTTAATAAGTTATAATAGTAGGGTAAAGTATATATGTGAAACTTATCAATTATAACCAAACTATGCACCGTATGGGCATTTTGGTAATTTCACATAAGCCGAAAAGCTCAAAACTGAAGTCTGAGTTAAACAACTTTTGCTTACAGTTAAAACATTATAATTTACCTCAAATATCAGTAGGTATCAACCTTTGTATGTTTAAAATAGTTTTAGTACATACTATGCGTTAAAAACGCTTAAAAAGGCGATTAGAAGCCGTTTCCGGGTTCTATATAGAAATCTGATATTTTTTATTATTCCAGAAGGCTTAAAATAATTTATTTATCATTTAAAATCAGTAGCAAAAGGTTTGGGGTCAAAAAGATATGTAAAACTCATTTTATAGCCCGAAAGGGCAAAACCGACAATTACCGGGTTAAGCTTATAACTCTAAGTTATATTCAGCCTAAAATTAATTAAAAATCTTCAAAAATCCCAAAATAATATATTACATCAGTGGGTAAATAGTTTGATATCAAAAGTAGGTTTAAATAGGCTATACGCTAATTATGTCGTTTAATCGCTAAAGAAGCTTTCTAATTACGCTAATGAGCATAACTCTCAATCTACACCTCAAAATGATGTCAAATTTTGGGTGCAAGTTTATAATTCAGTAACTAAGGTTTCTATTCTTTTACATTATTAAAAATCACGTTTTATGGTGGAAAGGGCATAATGGTCAACATATAGGCAATTAACGGAATCATGCATATTAATTGGATAACTAATGAACCATGGTGTATAATCACATAGGGTTATACTAGCATGTAACCTGGTCCTATTAGAGCTCTAAGGCATTTCTAAAACATGCTTAAAGGGGTCAGAACTGAAAGTCAAAGCAAAAGTCAAATTATGCGACTTTCGGTTCCGAACCGGGTCTCTACTGAAAATTGTCGGGTTGAACATGTTTAGACATGTTCTTACATTCATTACCAAGTTATATTAATGATCAAATAGGTTGTATGGGTTCTACATTTCTAATTATGCATAAATTGTAAATTAAGCATTCTGTTGACTTTTTAACAACAAGTTTGACCCGACATTTGACCTAGTTAGAGTGGGAATCAGAGGGTGCCCTTTTAAGGGTTTATTGCCCACATAATTACCAACTTATAACTACTTTCAATTTGACTAATCACTGGACCATTAGTGATTAATCGTTAAGTCAACCGTTAATTACGACGGTTTGACTTTTAAGCTAAAACTAAACAAAAACTTAACTAAGAAAGGTTAAGCAAACTTACTGAAGTCCTATGCACGATTTGTGATCACTTGAGTCTGCTTTGGAGCTCCAGAAATGATCAGAAATGCTGAAGGAAGGTGTGGTTGCAATGTTGTAACATAAGGCCTTTATATAGTGCTCTAAATCTGATGGATCATTGACACACAAGCCTACCAATGGCCATGGATCATCTCCAGATGTCCCTAAGTGTCTAGGGGTTGTTTAGGGGTCGTGCAAGATGAGGAAAATCGGATTAAAGTCGGTTACAAAGCACCTAGCAGACCAAAACCCAAAGATTTCGGAACAGATGACCCCTCGCGCCACGCGTAGACCCCCTAGGGGACCCTCGCGTCGCGCGACACCCTTTCTGACCAAATCCCAAATTTTTGACTTTTTATGCTTTGGTCCTTGGCTCTTCAAAACTTTGTTTCGACTTCGTTTATTGCATTATGAACCCTCCAATTTGACTTATAGGGGCTTCAAGACATATGCCCACTTTGTTTAGTCCTCGGTTAACTTTATTGTCACCCGAAAAGTCATAAACTTCATCGTTGACGCTTTTAACCCATCGCATACGAATTTGATCATAACTTTCTCATACGATAACAAAACTTTATGAAATTTATATCGTGCATTCTAGTGAGCATAATTAACAGTTACAAAGCTTCGGGTTTGCTAAAAGGTCACTCAGAGGTATAACTTAAACATGTTGACACATTTAACCCCAGTAGTTTGTAATCTCTCACTTTCTTTCATATTTAGCTTCGTATGATCCATGATTTATTCGTTTGAAGGTATGAGCATCATGTAGGGTTAATGTAAAATATTTTTATTCACTGTTGACATTTAGAACCCGTACATTCACAAACTTTCCATGCTTGTCAACTGATGCGTGTGAAGTGTTATATATATTAGGTGTATATTTTAAGCCCCTTTAACACTTATTTTAGCCAAGTTTTAAATTTATAAAACACGATATTTTACTAACACTAAACACACATATGGGCAAGTGCACCCATCGTGGGCGTAGTATAGCGTTGGTAAGATACCGAGGTCGTCCAAGGACACAAGAGCTTTTAGTACCGGTTTATCCTCAACGTCTAATCAAAATAAAAAGTTTAGAAAAATGTTTTAAACTAAGAAAAATAAAAACTAACTAAAATGCTGAAAATAAAAATAAAAAAAAAACAGATAGACAAGATGAATCACTTGGTTCCGACTCGTATCTAATATAACCTTTGATTATTTTCGCACTTTTGCACATAATTAAGATATTATCTTAGTTATTGTAGTAGGCCCCTCTTTTGAAGGTGACGTTACCCTCACCCCAGTAGTTTGAGTCAGCAAGGATACAATCCTAAAAGGGTGGATTATTGGAAGATAATTAATTAAGTTATTAATGCAAATTATGGTAGGCCCCGCTTTTGGCGGTGACGTTACCCTCGACTAAGTAGTCTGAGTCAGCAGGGATACAGTCCTAAATAGCCGGGTTATAGTATTAATAGTAGTTAACTTATGAGGGGATCAAAGAGTTTGGACCCCCGCCATCCAATACCGTGAAGCATTGAAGGAGGTCCTACTAAATTTGACCCAGGTCCATTGCAGGACCTCTAAACGCTAAACAATGGCGAGACCTTTACCAAACCGTTCCCTTAACCCCCGACCAGGTAGCCAACATACCTCCATATAGACCGTGGAGATATGAATGGTGAAAATCTTTTATTTTATATAGACAGTAAAATAATGCCAAGACACCACGGACAAACGATAAGGAAAGATCACCTTCAACATAAGTAACTAGTTATTAAAGTCATTAATACAAAACCAAATAAAAAGTGCAAACGATTAGAAATAAAAAGTATTATACTAGACACTTTGTCTTCACCAAGTGATGTAAGAGACTTAGGCAAACATGGCCTTGATTGTCAAGAACTCTTACGATCAATCTTGGATCCCGAGACGACTCACACACTCTACGATGGACAATGGATGATGGTGGTGGATGATGGTGTTGTGATGGTGGTGGGTGGTGGATGAAGTGTGAGAGAGGTGGTGTGCCAAGGGATGAGTTGAAATGAAACCAAGCACTCCTATTTATAGGCTGAACAGAAGGCTGGGCACGGCCCCGTGTCCGCTGGACACGCCCCCGTGCCTATCTGACATTCTCTCTCTTCATTAATTGTAATTCGCAATTACAATTAATGCGCCTGCTGTACTTTCGCCACGCCCCCGTGTTCACTGGACACGGCCCCGTGGTGGGCAATAGAAGCTTCTATAGGTTTGTCTTTTCTGCTGCTTCTTGGGCACGACCCCGTGCTGGCTGAGCACAGGGCGTGTTCAGTCTTCTGGCTTCTCTATTTTGCTTGGGAAGATGCCGTTGAGGGGTCGGGCAGTCCACTTATGTTCCTTTTCTTGTATTTATGTTAGATTTAGCTGTCTTTTTGCTTCTTTTGTGAATTTGAGCTCATTTAATCCTGAAAATACAAAAGGAAGACAAAAACACTCTTTTTCCAACATTAGTACTTAAAAAGGGTTAGTTTTATGCCTTATTTGATGTAATTTATATGTTGCATTTTACACACATCAAATACCCCCACACTTGAACTTTTGCTTGTCCTCAAGCAAAACTCTTTAATATGTGGCTTACACTCCCAAATGGAATGGGTAGAAGAGAAGGTTTTGGGCTTGTCGTAGAGTGTCGGGATTACCAAGATTCTTTATGTAGTTTTATTTTTATTTATTTACAATCCTATTCGTTATGATTTATTTAAAACTTTTCATAAGAGAAATTATTTATTTGGGCATAACATGCCTTTTTTAAAATTCTATTTATATACAAGTTCACATACCTCACGGGAGAAATCACTCACACTCGGCCGAAGGTGTATTTTTAGTGAATCACTCGAGAGCGGCATGGAACTTATTCCTACCATAGGCTTGCCAAGCAATCAATCCTCCTCCTTTTTAACTTTTATACCTTTGTAAATATCAAGAGGACTTTGTGGGTGAAGGGTTAGGCTTGGGTTAAAGGTAGGTGGTTGGGTTAGTGGTTAGTAGAAAAAAAGGGTGAAAAGCGTAACAGGTGTCGGTTTTCGTAGGACTTTCTATTTTTGTAACTTTTATTTTGATGAAGCTATTATTCAAACAAAGTTATTTTTGATGAACTTGTTTGTTTATTTTCTTTTGCTTCATCATCAACACATAATTTTTTTTTTGAATGACCATACGAAAAACCGAACTTGTTACTAAAACAAAGGGTTAAAAATGAAAAAGGTTTTGGTGGGTAAAAGGGTGTTTGGTTTGGGTTATGAAATGAAAAGGTTTAGGCTCAAAGGGGCTAACTAGGGGGATTTTGGGTAGGCGGTAAAAAAAAAAAGAAAAATAATGGTGTAGAAATAAAAAGGTTAGTCCTAATGCCTCCATCATTTACTTACTCGGGTTTAAGTTGATAAGGACCGGGAATGTATCGTCGTGGCAAGTTCTAGAGTCGTAAGAACCAAGCGGCTATTCACACAAGAAACGAAAAATGAGCATTTAGTCTAAAGATGTAAATTTGTATGCTCAATAAAGGCTCAAAACTCACTTTTGTGGGAATGGGTTTTTATGTGATCAAGTATATATAATCAAATTTTAACTAAGTTTGCTATGCCTTTTCATAATTTTCTTATGTTGGTTCTTTTTATCACGACGCTATCGGTTGTAAATTCGTAAAAATATAACCTTTTTGAGAACTTGAATTTCCCGAGTTAAACCTAGACAAGTAAAAAAAATGAAATTTTTGAAAAAATTTTGGGGTGATTAGCGGTTCCAATAGAGTTTTGTGTAAGGCTTGTATTTAGGACTTGCAAAATTTCAAGGTTTTAGCATCCCCCAACACTTAAATTACACATTGTCCTCAATGTGTCCCAAAAATAAATTTTTAGGTTGATTAGATGTGTAAAATGGTGTTAAAAGCAAAGATTTATGTTACTGGCAGTCTGGACACGGCCCCGTGTTCAGGTGCCAGTAACAAAAATTAAAGAAAAGAAACAGAAGCCTGGACACGGGGGCGTGTCTGATGAACATGGCCCGTGTCCAGTTACCTGAACTGGGCATTTTTCTGCAGGGGGTTCAGCACGGGGCCGTGTTGGTTGGACACGGCCCGTGTTGAACCTTCTGTAATGGAGAGATTGATGCCGGGTTGCCTTGTTCTTGTGCATGGGGTCATTTTTCTCGTTCTCCTTTTCATCCCTTACCACCATGAGTGTGTTTTATTCCTGAAAATTAAAACTAACTAGAAAACATAAAAATTAATCTAAATTAAACTAAGGATAGTTCCACGGAATGCCTCCGTGGTGCGCCACGTTTATAAGGGTCCTTGGCTAAACCCAAAGCCTGGTCAAATGTTACCCAAGTGGGATGTATTGCATCCCATGTTACACCGTCTGAGAGCGTCATCCAAGCTTGAGTCTATGACCTTCATGTAGTTGACCGGATCTTCTTCCTCTATTTTCTTTCCACATTCAAATTTTACTTCCTCATCCCCAAACTTCAATGTTAAAGTTCCGTCATTCATATCCACCACTGCTTGGGCGGTGGCTAGAAATGGCCTCCCGAGGATGAGAGGGACATAGGTCTCTTCTTCCATGTCTAGGATGACAAAGTCGGTTGGAAAGACGAAATTGTCAACCTTGACTAGCAGATTTTCAGCGACACCTTGTGGAAATTTGACGGACCTGTCGGCGAGTTGTATGCTCATCTTTGTAGGGCTTGTTGTTCCTAGGCCGAGTCGCTTGAACATTGACGTGGGCATGAGGTTGATGCTAGCCCCAAGATCGGCTAAAGCATTACGGACGGGGGACTTCCCAATCGAGCAAGGGATTGTGAAGCTCCCGGGGTCGATTTTCTTTTGTGGAAGTTTGTTGAGTACTAAAGCTGAGCATTCTTCGCCTAAGTTAACTAATTGCAATGATTCAATTTTCCTTTTGTGAGTGAGAAAATCCCTCATGAATTTTGCATATTTAGGCATTTGGGTTAGGACCTCAATAAAAGGAATATTAACATGCAATTGTTTTAGTAAACTTTCGAACTTTGCGAATTGCTCATCGGTCTTTTGACGATTTAACCTACCAGGGTACGGAATCGGATGAGTCTTGGTGGGCTCTTGATTTGTTGAAGGAGCCTTTTCTGGTTGAGGTGTGGGTGAAGTAGTGTTTTGGCATTGACTTCCTTCAATTGGTCTTAAGGGCTCATCCTCGGGACCCACAGTTCGGTTTCTCAACGTGATGAGGTGTACTTGCGCCTTTGGGTTGGTTTCGGTATTACTTGGTAACGCGCCTTGTGGTATCTCGGAGAAATTTTGAGCTAGTTGATTTAATTGTTTTTCAACGTTTTGAATGCTAGCTTGTTGATTTCTAAAATTCGATTCCAATTGTTGAAATCGATCCGAGTTTTTCTTTTCGGTGTCGGAGATGAGGCGAGATAGGGTATCTTCAAGCCTTTCTCTTCCACCTTGTTGTTGAGAGAAATTTTGTGGTTGTTGAAAATTAGTTCGTTGGTTTTGTTGGTTACTACTATTGCCGGGATCTCTCCAGCCAAGATTTGGGTGGTTACGCCATCCTTGGTTGTAGGTACCCGTTGGAGGACCCGACGGCCTAGGTCTATTATCAATGTAGTTTACCGTTTCCGCTTGTTCATCTAATTCTTTCATACAACTCCAATTTTCATGTGACCCACCACACCCTTCACAAGCCATAACCGAGGCCGTTTTTGTCATTTCTAGCCTTTTGATTTTCGAAGAGAGGGCCTCGATTTGGACTTGTAAAGAGGTGCTTTCATCAACCTTATGGGCGCCCGGGGCAATAGATTTATTACCTCGGGGAGTGTGCCATTGAAAATTGGTTTGAGCAATTTCCTCAATTTGATTATATATTTCATTTGGGCGACGATTACCTAAAAGTCCCCCGGAGCTTGAATCAAGTGTTTGCCTTGTGTGTGGCAACAACCCATTGTAGAAAGTGGATACTTGTTGCCACACCGCAAGACCGTGATGAGGGCACTTTCTTAGTAGCTCCTTGAACCTTTCCCAAGTTTCATATAAGGATTCCCCATCTTCTTGTGAATATGTATTAATTTCAGTCATTAATTTAGCCGTTTTAGCAGGGGGGAAATACTTATATAGAAACTTTTGGGCTAGTTCATCCCAGGTGTTTACCGAGCCAACTGGGAGGGTGTTGAGCCAAGCCTTAGCTCGGTCTTTGAGTGAAAATGGAAACATTCGAAGGCGGATGGCGTCATTTGATGCTCCATTGATCCGAAAGGTATCGCATATTTCTAAGAAATTAGTAATATGCAGATGGGGATCCTCGTCCGCAAGCCCATGAAAGGTTGCGGAGTTTTGAAGCATTTGTATCAAATGCGGCCGAAGTTCGAAGTTATTGGCTTCGACATTCGGTGCATTGATAGCGGCGCCTAGATTACCTACGGTGGGCTGTAGGTAATCCATAAGGGTACGTTGGTCCGCCATTGGAAGTGGGTCCCCCGAAACTTTCTCTTGATTTTTAGCCTTAAGTCTTTTTTTGAGAAAGCGTTCGGGTTCTTCTAAAGGTTCTTTTATGTCTCTACTAGAACTGGAGCTCATGCACTACGTAGGAGGTTCAAATGTGGCGCCTGGGTCCCAAGTCCTGCAATAAAAACAGAAAAGAACGTTGGTCAGAATGTTCACCACGGCCCCGTGCTCAGTGAACACGGCCCATGGTCCTCGAAAAGTCCAATTTGACTTATAGGGGCTTCAAGACATATGCCCACTTTGTTTAGTCCTCGGTTAACTTTATTGTCACCCGAAAAGTCATAAACTTCATCGTTGACGCTTTTAACCCATCGCATACGAATTTGATCATAACTTTCTCATACGATAACGAAACTTTATGAAATTTATATCGTGCATTCTAGTGAGCATAATTAACAGTTACAAAGCTTCAGGTTTGCTAAAAGGTCACTCAGAGGTATAACTTAAACATGTTGACACATTTAACCCCAGTAGTTTGTAATCTCTCACTTTCTTTCATATTTAGCTTCGTATGATCCATGATTTATTCGTTTGAAGGTATGAGCATCATGTAGGGTTAATGTAAAATATTTTTTATTCACTGTTGACATTTAGAACCCGTACATTCACATACTTTCCATGCTTGTCAACTGATGCGTGTGAAGTGTTATATATATTAGGTGTATATTTTAAGCCCATTTAACACTTATTTTAGCCAAGTTTTAAATTTATAAAACACGATATTTTACTAACACTAAACACACATATGGGCAAGTGCACCCATCGTGGGCGTAGTATAGCGTTGGTAAGATACCGAGGTCGTCCAAGGACACAAGAGCTTTTAGTACCGGTTTATCCTCAACGTCTAATCAAAATAAAAAGTTTAGAAAATTGTTTTAAACTAAGAAAAATAAAAACTAACTAAAATGCTGAAAAAAAAAACAAAAAAAAAACAGATAGACAAGATGAATCACTTGGTTCCGACTCGTATCTAGTATAACCTTTGATTATTTCCGCACTTTTGCACATAATTAAGAGATTATCTTAGTTATTGTAGTAGGCCCCTCTTTTGAAGGTGACGTTACCCTCACCCCAGTAGTTTGAGTCAGCAAGGATACAATCCTAAAAGGGTGGATTATTGGAAGATAATTAATTAAGTTATTAATGCAAATTATGGTAGGCCCCGCTTTTGGCGGTGACGTTACCCTCGACTAAGTAGTCTGAGTCAGCAGGGATACAGTCCTAAATAGTCGGGTTATAGTATTAATAGTAGTTAACTTATGAGGGGATCAAAGAGTTAGGACCCCCGCCATCCAATACCGTGAAGCATTGAAGGAGGTCCTACTAAATTTGACCCAGGTCCATTGCAGGACCTCTAAACGCTGAACAATGGCGAGACCTTTACCAAACCGTTCCCTTAACCCCCGACCAGGTAGCCAACATACCTCCATATAGACCGTGGAGATATGAATGGTGAAAATCTTTTATTTTATATAGACAGTAAAATAATGCCAAGACACCACGAACAAACGATAAGGAAAGATCACCTTCAACATAAGTAACTAGTTATTAAAGTCATTAATACAAAACCAAATAAAAAGTGCAAAAGATTAGAAATAAAAAGTATTATACTAGACACTTTGTCTTCACCAAGTGATGTAAGAGACTTAGGCAAACATGGCCTTGATTGTCAAGAACTCTTACGATCAATCTTGGATCCCGAGATGACTCACACACTCTACGATGGACAATGGATGATGGTGGTGGATGATGGTGTTGTGATGGTGGTGGGTGGTGGATGAAGTGTGAGAGAGGTGGTGTGCCAAGGGATGAGTTGAAATGAAACCAAGCACTCCTATTTATAGGCTGAACAGAAGGCTGGGCACGGCCCCGTGTCCGCTGGACACGCCCCCGTGCCTGTCTGACATTCTCTCTCTTCATTAATTGTAATTCGCAATTACAATTAATGCGCCTGCTGTACTTTCGCCACGCCCCCGTGTTCACTGGACACGGCCCCGTGGTGGGCAATAGAAGCTTCTATAGGTTTGTCTTTTCTGCTGCTTCTTGGGCACGGCCCCGTGCTGGCTGAGCACGGGGCGTGTTCAGTCTTCTGCCTTCTCTATTTTGCTTGTGAAGATGCCCTTGAGGGGTCGGGCAGTCCACTTATGTTCCTTTTCTTGTATTTATGTTAGATTTAGCTGTCTTTTTGCTTCTTTTGTGAATCTGAGCTCATTTAATCCTGAAAATACAAAAGGAAGACAAAAACACTCTTTTTCCAACATTAGTACTTAAAAAGGGTTAGTTTTATGCCTTATTTGATGTAATTTATATGTTGCATTTTACACACATCATCAACTTTAGTCCTTCAAGAACATTCTTTCACACGATCAAACCTATGACACGTGTCAATACATTATAGGACGTGAATTTTCGAGGTGTTACATGTATGTCTTGATCTGTCAGCTCTTGCACCAGCCTAAACTCATTAGGAGTAAGCCTCCTGGCATACGCGTAACCATCCAGATGTTCAGCAGGGCCGTGGTTGTGCGTCTCGTTAAAATTTTTGTTCAGATAATCTATCTGCCAAACCCGACGACTTTGGTCGAGATGACCTATCACCATAAAAGGGCACGGGCGTTTTTTGCTGCCGGTTTTCCTAACCGTGGCCTTACTCTCATGCTCGCCGCTACGACAACATTGGAGCCACACCCGGTCATCCTTGGACTGTCTGGTAACAATAATGTATCCGTTGGCTAAACCCCTTCGTTTTACCCAACTTTCCAAATCATCGCGGTATAAAAAATCCTAAAAATATAACAAGTAATTTAAAAAAATATAACAATTTTGAATGTACTTTTTTTAAAAAATCTTAAAAAATATAACAATTTTAATTAATTTTATAAAAACATAACATTTTAATTAATTTTATTAAAATATAACATTTTTTAATTAATTTTTTATCCTATTTACAAAATATAACAATTTTGAATGTATTTTTTCTTTACAATTTTTTATTATTGTGCAAATTATTATTGTTTTTTTATTGCGAGGAACGTGTGAATTGTGCATTGGTTTTGAAATGAACGAGGTAACAAGTATTAAAACACATAGAAATTGAGATAAAGTAAAAGGGAGGCTTGATAAAACATCGGATTGTTTCGGGCTTAGAAACTTCAACTATTCCAAAGTGAATCGAAAGTCCTTTCAAATTAGGGAAACGTGCTTTGGCCTATAGGTAAAATACTCTCGTCGAGAAGCGATTAACGGTACTTTACCCTTCCAGTTACTACACGTCCCTAATCGATTGAAAAATCAAAACTTTGGCGGGATTGAAAATTGAGGAACGGGTGTAACACCTCGAAAATTTGTGATCAATGATATAACGACACGTGTCATGTAAGACAAAAAGCGTTGTAAACCCGGATTTAATAAAGATGTTTTGGCAGGATTTAAAAGTGTCGTCATGTTAATTTTCACCTCTGAACGACCTCATTTATAAATCCCAATACCCAGTTTTATTTTACACACATCTAACATATCTTAAATCCAGAAATTGTTGACAATAATTGAATTCGAAGTGCATGATAGGTTCCTATGGAAATTTCTACGGTAAACCTTCAATTTCGGCACTTTCAAAAGGGTTCAAAGAAACATATCATAATGGTAGGGTATGTAACTGTTCAAGGCACATTTTAGAGGCCCTAACTGATAATTGAGGTCCCAAATTCGGAAAAGATGGTTGCCCCTTCGAAATCCTGAAAGAACAAACATTTTTTTGTTTCTGCCCGAGGCTTGCGCACCGCAAGCATACACCTTATGGTGCGCAATGGTGTGCCAGCGACAGAAAAACCGGCTGTTGGCTGTTTAAGTGCAATTTTCGACCTTTAAACGATTTTCCACATCTTTCTTGACCCCTAAACAACCCCTAAACATCTAGGGACACCTGTGGGAAGGTTATGGTCAGTTGTAGACTTATTTGTCAACACTTTGTGGAGTCTTGGTTACTATATAAAGCTCCTAAGTGCAACACTTTGATCATTCATTCCTCAAGCAACTTCTGATCAATTGTGGAGCACAAGAGCACTTTCCAGGCCTTCCTAATCAATCATTAGACACTTGTAAGTTTGCTTAACCTTCTTAAATTGAGTTTAGCTTAGTTATTTAGCTAAAAGTCAAACCGTCGTAATTACGGTTTGACTTCGAGATTAATTAATAATGGCTCAGTCAAATCTCGAATTACAAGTACCTTTAAGTAGGTAATTATGTGGGTAATAAACCCTTAAAAGGGTTCCCCCTGATTCCCACTCTAACTAGGTCTAATGTCGGGTCAAACTTGTAATTAAAAAGTCAACAGGATACTAAATTTCTAAATTATGCATAATTAGCAATGTAGAACACATACAACCTGTTTGATCATTAATATAACTTGGTAATTAGTGTAAGAACATGTCTAAACATGTTCAACCCGACAATTTCCTGTTTAGACCCGGTTCGGAACCGAAAGTCGCATAGTTTGACTTTTACTTTGACTTTCAGTTCTGACCCGTTATGGTATGTTTTAGAAATGCCTTAGAGCTTTATTTGGACCAGGTTACATGCTAGTATAACCCTCTGTGATTATACACCTCGGATCATTAGTTATCCAATTAATATGCATGATTCCGTTAATTGCTCATATGTTGACCATTATGCCCTTTTCACCTTAAATCGTGATTTTTGCAAATGTAAAAGAGTAGAAACCTTAGTTACTGATTTACAAACTTGCACCCAAAATTTGACATCAGTTTGAGGTGTAGATTGAGGGTTATGCTCATTAGCGTAATTAGAAGCTTCTTTAGCGATTAAACGTCGTAATTAGGGTATAGCCTAATTACACCTACTTTTTGATATCAAACTTAATACCCACTGATGTAATGTATTATTTTGGGATTTTTGAAATTTTTTAATTAATTTTAGGCTGAGCATAACTTAGAGTCGTAGGCTTAATCCGGTAATTGTCGGTTTTGCCCTAACGGGCTATAAAATGAGTTTTAAACATCTAATTGATTCCAAACCTTTTGCTACTGATCACATATGATAAATAAATTATTTTAAGCCTCCTGGAATAGTAAAAATATCAGCTTTATGTATCGAACCCGGAAATGGCCTCTAATCGCCTTTTTAAGCGTTTTTAACGCATAATATGTACTAAAACTATTTTAAACATACAAGGGTTGATACATACTGATATTTGAGGTAAATTATAATATTTTAACAGTAGACAAAAGCTGTTAAACTCAGACTTCAGTTTTGAGCTTTTCGGCTTATGTGAAATTACCAAAATGCCCCTACGGTGCATAGTTTGGTTATAATTGACAAATTTCACATATATACAATACCCTACTGATATAACTTAGAAAATTGATTATCTTTTCTGATTACATCAGACCTGTAACTCAGAATACTACTTAAACTCTTTTATCACCTTATAAATGACCAAACTACCCCTACGGGGCATAGTTTGTGTTTAAATTCATTTCGGGCATAATAAATGATATCTTACTGATGTCACAACATATTTGGAGCATATTAACTTAGGAAACCTGTAAATGGCTCTCATTATTACCCGTTACGCTTATTACGCGTTCGGTTCGGTTTATGTAACTAGTTTACATAAATTAGCCGAAACGGGTCAAACTTTATCGGTTTTACCTCAAAATCCAAAATGTGTATAATATACCCATATTAAACAAGTCTTCAAACTTGTTGGGTCTAAATCACATTCTATCCGGTCATCGCTTAATCGTGCGTACGAACCGTATCTTTAAAACTAACCGGTCTAAGCTCAAGCTTAATTAAAGACCCGTTAGAATTCTAATAGGTTATTATAAACCTTCGTTCCAGATTAGGAGTACCAGTAAAAGCTACTTGCATTTTGCTTATTGGGATTATTACATTGCTCAGGTAAATACTTTTAACTTATTTTCCCTATACGGGCTTGGGGTACGGTATATAAACTACCACTTGGTCGGGCATTAAATCTTCCACCGTATGGTGGCTAATTGATAATTTAATCGACCCGTTTAAATATGTTTTGTTTGCTTAAAGCCTTTGGGGGGTTAATGACCATGTCCCGGATATCCCTGGCATCATTTTACAAAATGGCCACGACCTAAGCACGGGGTGTACGCGTACATCTGTCAGTTGCCAAATAAATAATGTGGTGTGTCTATTGATCTTTAACCCGGCACGATCCGGGCTACTGAACGCATAAGGAACATGTAATTCTTTTACAAGATTATATATTTAAATAATTCTCCCAAGTTAAATAAAATGTTTATGCCATGTGCATCCAAATAAATTTTCAAATCATTTTCTAAAATGAGTCAGTTGATTGTATTTACCAGTGTAAACTGACGTATTTTCCCAAAAAGATTAAATGCAGGTACTAAGCGTAATTGGCTGGGATTTCTCCTTAGCATCGATAGAAGTCTCGCAAGCTTAAGATGCCTACCGTCTGTTGAACTATTATTTATTTTTGATCCTTTTGTGGACAAACATTCAACTGTTGTGATACACGATATTACAATATTATAAAAGTTGAATTATATTATTATTTTGCTTCCACTGTGCATATTTATATATTGTGTTGTTTGACTATTATGTTGCTAACCACGTCACGATACTCCACCACCGGGCCCACCGGTGACACGTGAAAATCGGGGTGTGACAACGGGACTAGTCGACAAGATGCGCGTTTCACCCCTAACTTGAAGATTCCGTACCATAAGTGTGGTTGGTATTCGTCGGGTCAAGAAAGTTAATTCCGACACTTTGACGAGGGTCCACTAGAGTTTGAATTGGAAACTTACCGTCAAGATGTGGATCTCACTCCTAACTTGATGGCGTAATTTCGTGCAAAATTGAATAAACGGATTGAGAGTCATTCACCAAATTATGGGTTTCACGCCTATTTTGGTGAAATCGTCTCGTTTGTATAATACGAGTGTCTTCAACTCTTCAACGAATATTTTAATTAATATTTAAAAAAATATTTTAATGTATTTTTTTATAATATTTAAAAAAATATAACAGGTTTAATTAATTTTATAAAAATATTTCATCTAACATTTATTAATTAATTTTTATCCTATTTGAAAAATATAACAATTTTAATGTATTTTGTATTAACAATTGTATAATAATTTTTTAACAGAACGAAATATAACATTTAACAAAATATATATAGTTCGTACCTGATCAGTTTTGTACGAAACTTCAAGGTAAGCGGGTGTCTCGTCACCCAATGACTCTTGCATGGGTGGCTCGTCACCCAATGACTCTTGCACGGGTGGATCGTCACCCAATGACTCTTGCACGTAAGAAGCCTGACCAACGTCTTCTTGTACTCCCGAGGGACCACTAACGAAAACGTTATTGTCATATTCTTCCTGTCCGTACGAGGGAATGTAACCGAGTTCATAATACGGAGACCTATAACCTTGATCATGGCGACACGCGTTCAAATCTGGTAACAACGGTTGGCGGGGCATAGCAGACTAAAAAAAACAACGGGTAAAAGGTAATGGTAAGTTTAACGCCAAATAGAAATAAGTAAATATATATACTTACCTCGTTGAGGTCTGGCAACAACGATTCATTATGATAGGGACGATAGCCGGACACGACCTCGTGCGCGTGATCATCATTTCCACCCCAATCGTAAGAATCAGGGACATTAGACCCCGCCTAATACAAACGGTGTGCTAAGTATTTCATAAAAAAAAACAAAATAAGTTAAAAAAATGATATACCACACTGCTATCCGAAATAAACGTGCTCGTGTCGGCCTCAGACGGCTCATCGAAAACATAGTTGTACCAAGACATGTTTGTTAGTGAATGTGAATATATAACGAAGACGATATATATATATATATATATATATATATATATATATATATATATATATATATATATATATATATATATATCGTCTTCTTCGTCGTTTAAATAGAGGAAGAAGAATTCAAATTCAGAATTGAATACCAGTCATATAGCCCTATACGATGCGTATAGGGCTTACGTCAATCACTTTACGTCACTCAACAGTGACAGAAAGCTGATCGTACTTTCTAAAAAAAATGATACGCATCGTATAGGCCTATACGATGCGTATTACTTTAACCCTGTGAGACAATGTCAGCCTTTGACTGACACATAATTAATTAACCAACTCAATACGCATCGTATAGTCCTATACGATGCGTATTGAGGGTGTCGATTTAATAAGCCGATGTGTGCCAATAATACGACCCTTGCTAAAATGAGGTAAGGGATAATGACATTGAAATTTAGCAATATTAAATTCTCCACGTCAGCAAATTAACCCGTTCATCTGGATATAAATTACCAAAATAGTCCGAGAAACAAAAATATGATTATTAAAATATTAAACATACTTACTAAAATATAACATTCAAACTTGAAACAAAATAGGTTGTTATTTAATAAAAGTGGAAAATAAATTCCTCCACCAATTAGTGTCTGACAGTTATTCATTCCTGGAATTTTAGTTTAATGAGATCGTTCGCATGGTGTAACGAGAATATTGTATACACAAAAATCATAAAATAATGTTCATAATATTATCAAACTTAATCATATAAAAGTTGTGTAAACCCAAACAAAAGGTTGCGAGTTACAAAAAGGTTAAACTTTAGATTACATGAGTTTTTTTTTTTTTTTTTTGGGTATTATTTATGATCGTTACCTGGACGAAGGGAAGAACATGTATTGTTAGTAAGAAGTTGCGTATTTGTTAGGAATAATTTTTTAGGCAAGTGTTGAATATAATGCTGGTGAACCTTGTGAGTGTTGCCAGCCGCTTACTTTTGAACAAAATTTATATCAAAGCATTGATAAAAATTAACACGTAACAACGATGTATTCAGAATTTCATAAAACATTATATATAAAAACTTATACAAGAAAAACCAGATTGAATTTAAAAATAAAATAGCTAAAAATATTTTATATTTCACCCGATGGGCTTCAAATAGATTTTTTTGTTGAAACATAGACAAAGATAAGCTTTTATAATGACATATTCAAATTTTTATAAAATATATATATTTTTAAAAGTTACGAGAGAAAAATAAAAATATTTTAAAGTTACTTAATCATAATGCTAATGAGCTATAGCGCAATTGACATTGGATGAAGAGTGAAGGTTTGGGTTTGGGTTTAGGTTTGAGACCATAGATTTCAAGTTCGAATCCAATCTCAACCTGGTTTTACCGAAGTGGGCTTTCGGGTGACGAGTTTTACCCGGAACTAGAGATGGTGGGTTTGGGCTACAAGTGTTGTTTGCAGTTATAGACGTATAGAATGACTTTTGCTTTTTTTTTTTTTTTTGAAAAGTAAACTTCATTAGAACACACCAACCCACAAAACGGGGCGGACACACAAGCAACCTACATACTTACAAAATTACACCACTCGGTCCAGGACACAGGCCTAGTTTTCATTCTACTATTAAACCACAAAAAACCAACCGATCTAATCTCATTAAAAATGTCTTCTACTCGAACTTGGCTATTAGAAAACTTGACTCCATTCCTGGTGCGCCATATACTCCAACAACTAATCATGACAATCCCATGAAAAATCTTTTTGCTAACCCTTGTAAACCAATGTGATCATGAAGGTCCAAAAGCTCCATAACCGTGCATACATTAAAAGGAGCAACTCTGCACCATCTCGAGATCCGATGCCAGATCCTAGTAGCCACCATACATGAAGTAAAGAGATGATTGCTCGTTTCCTCATTAACTTCGTACAACGGACATGACACATCTTCGATCTCTATATTCCTGCCTTTAAGCACCATACCGGTGGGGATTTTTTGCATTTAATCTCTCCAAGAATGAACATTGCATTTTATAGGAATCCATTTGCACCATTTCATCACATAATTCCCGCTATGGTCAGTCCCTCTTTTGATTGCCCTTCTAACCGCCCCAACTGAGAACTCATCCGATCCAATCCACGTCCATTTATCACTTCAGTCTTCGAGCCTGACCGAATCTAAATCCCTGGTGAGCCAATTTAATTCCGAAATCTCCAAGACGATCCGGGTTCGTTTCTCCAATTCCAAATAGTCTTAGATTGCCTTCTTCGTTCCTGACAAGTCTGCTTTCCACACTGCATTTCTTGTTCACGTCTAAAATAAAAAAGTTAGGATATATATCTTTCAAAGGTTCATTAAAAAGCCAGGGCTCCAGCCAAAAAGAAGTATCATGCCCGTTACCAACCACACTCTTAAAAAAATACGTAAAGTGATACCGTCAATCATAGATCGGGTGACCGTTTTAGCGATATTTTTTCACACTTCATTCAAGCTTCTTTTGACTGGGAGAAAGTCCCAATTTCTTCCATTTGCATGAAGAACATCCACCACCTTCCTCCATAGATGATTTCTTTTAGTGGTGGCAACAAAAACCCAACCATGATATTTTGGGTTATTTTGGGCCTCTTTAAAAAAGGAAATAAGTCTGAATGGGCTGAGGATTTAGTCAAGATGGGTTAGGATGGGTTTTAAAATACCCATCTAAATTTTAACATGGGTCAGGATGGGTTTTTAAGTTTTAACTATCTAACCCTAAAACACATAACTGTCAAACAATCAACAACCATGTCCTCATCGACTTCTTCTTCTTCTAACTAGAACTAGGGTTTACCCCCACTCGATCCAATCGCCAATCATGTCATCTCAATCGCCATAATTCTTCCACCGAAGACTCCACCACCACATCGCCGCTCCTCACCACCACCGACGGCATCTCCCGCACCCGCCACTTCGTCAGATCCACTCCCTCCCTCCGCGGCGCCGCCATGTTCCTCCGCCGCTCCAGCAGCCGCCGGATGCTCCGTGAACCTTCGATGTGTGTGAGAGAATCAGCCGTTGAACAAATCGAAGAACGCCAGACCGATTGGGCGTATTCACGTCCGCTTGTGATTCTAGACCTGATCTGGAACCTTGCGTTTTTGAATTATACATTACTGAAATCCAAGATTTAAAAGCTCATCATCTTCTGTCATTTTCTATTATTATTCACAGATCTCCATTTTCATTTAATGGTGAACCCAATTTTCATTCTTTTCAATTCCCATAACTTTGTTTTGTTTTTTTTTAAATCATTTTCTAAAATCTCTTTGAATTGTGAGTGTTTAGAAATCTTGAATCTACTTGGGAGAATCAGTAATTTAAATCAGTAATTTATAATCTTCGATGCGTGTGATAGAATCAGCCGCTGAACAAATCGAAGAACGCCAGACCGATTGGGCGTATTCACGACCGATTGGGTTTTTTTGAATTTTTTAGTTTTTCTGATTTTTTTTAAATCTTTTGATTTTTTTTAATTTTTCTGATTTTTTTAATTTTTTTTTGAATTTTTCTGATTTTTTAAATTTTTTTTGAATTTTTTAAAATTTTTCTGATTTTTTTTAATTTCTAGCCTATAATGACCGAAACCCATTGTGACCTAAACCCATCTTGACCTTTTTCTTAAAAAACTCATCCTAACCCAAACTCATCCTAACCCATCCCCATCCTAACCCATTACCCAAACCTACCCAACCCACCCATTTTGCCACCTCTAATTTCTTTTAGTCTTAAATGACAGGGAGAAAGTCCCAATTTCTTCTATTTGCATGAAGCGCATCCACCAGCTTCCTCCATAGATGATTTCTTTCAGCCTTAAATCTCCATTAGATGGGGTATGTGTTAATTGAATAAAAACTAGACTTTACATCAGCTTTTATGACAATCAAAACATATAACTTGTTAGTATTTAATATATGTATTATGTTAAAACATTTAAAACGGAGATGCGATAAGGCTATATGGTCATGCCCCTTAACTATATGTAAGCACCACGTCACCCATTTTACCCTCTTTCATTTCATCTCATACTAAGAAAATGGTTTAACCCTCGTTAACGCCACTTAAATTAATTAAAACACACACACGTGCGCGCGCACACACACACACACATACATATATATATATATATATATATATGTAAATATATGGTAAGATTAGTGTAAAAATAACATTTTCTGTACAAAGTGTAAAAAGTCTATGTAAGCATGGTGTTTTAAATTATAGTTATGGTGTTTTATATTATTTTGATATGGTATTATATAGAAAAAACATTAAACACAACAATTTATAACATTATCATATGTATTCTATGCATTTAATTTAAAACACATTGATTTAATTCTTCGCATGGTATTTTAGATTTCATGCCTACATTACATTTAATTGTGTTTTAAATTGTTATGTTTAGTGTTTTTCTATATAATACCATGCCAAAAGAATATAAAACATTATAACTAAAATTTAAAACACCATGCCTATATATACTTCTTACACTTTGTACAAAAAATGTCTTTTTTTGCCCCGCACTACCACTCTCCTCACCCAAGAATGGTATCGGGTCCCATTTCTCATGTTTTCTAACCACCTCCCACGCCTCAATATGAGGACAGCCACCCAGATGTTTTTTTTTTTTTTTTGGGTAATCTTTTAGCACTTGTTTCATAACATGAGCATCGTCACTCCTGCTAGGACATAAACGATCCTATAATAAAAATATATAAGGTAAAAAACAACAATATATAAAGGTAAAAATAAAAAGTATGTAAACGTAAAAAATTATACCGCTTGATGCTAAAAGTCGTTGAATAAGTTCAACTTCCCTTGCATAGCTTTCCATTTTGGATGGACTCGATGAACAGTCCGGGAATTTCCTTCAACGGTTGCATTATAATGTGCGAGAACTTTTCTCCAAAAACATTCTGATTTTTGTTTATTGCCTTTTTTTTCTTGTTTACACTACAATGCACATACGCTATCGCTAACGCCTCTTCTTGTTTCTTCGTCCATCTTTGCGGATACGCCTTACCCCCATTCCTTTCGGTTCATCTTCGACTTCAAGTTCTTCCTCTTCTTCGGCTTCTTCATTTTCGTCTTTATCTAAGTCTTGAGTCTCGGCTTCAAATTTTTCATCTTCGTCATCATCGTATATTAAAAACATGTGTTCGAAATTATCTATTGGAGATTGAGTCGGTGGACTCCGATAAGCAAACGGGTCAAAAGCGTTTTGGGCATCCGTAGGATACTCGTACACACCCGGTGCAACCATCATGGAACCTTGTGGTAATGAAAAAAATTGTGGTGGATAATTGGGTTGGGTTGGGTGTTGTAAAAATCCGGTTGTGTATTTTGGGCGCAAAAGTATGGATGTTGAGAGTGGGGAATAACCGTGTTGTAATTGAAATGGCACACTTGAACCACTCGATCCGCCTCGTCTACTTTGCGAGCCGCGCCCCCTCGCCTTCAAACGAGAACCCGAAACTTTTTCTTGCCATCACCCTTGTTTTGTCCATCCATAGTATGCTTTGAGAGTATGTAAATTGAGTGAAAAGTGGAATTTAAAATGCCAAATATTTATAATGTATTTATTTGTTTTTTTTAAATGAAATGACTATGAAGTCGTTATGCCTCCTCCAACGGTCCAATGCTTCATCCAAAAGTCATATTTGGACGCAGTAACTTCTCCCCGCACATTAAACACCCTGTGTGACAAAGAGTGACGGCAGTGGTGTTCCCCGCATGATGAAGGGATTGACGACCCTCTTTGCCGCATGAAGCCCGTTCACCCTTAGTGTTTTTTAGCCTTAAAATATGAAAATGGGAGACATCTTGTTACAATTCATATACTTACTTTGAGGTCAAACCCCACATTCTAAACTAAAACGACAACGTTTCCTTTTTTTTTTTCCCTTAAGATCCCAATTCAAATTTCAAAATCACATATTTACCCACTTGCAATTAGGACATTGACTGTTGTTTTTCCTTAAGATCTCTAATTTTTGTTTTGTTAATGTGTATAGATTTTTTATTATTAGTCAAAAGGAATGATTAAGCTCCAGTCAACCGTTGACAGTCCCCACCACTACTCACTGGCTCATAGTCTAAAGCATCATCTTCCCGGGCTGACTCATTTAATTTGTAATTATCAACTTTGATGACCTATTAGACATGAAATTATGAATGTGTTTTAAGTGGGATGCTAAGTGATGGTTTTGTGCCTTAATATTGTGGCAGAAGGTAGTGAATAATAACATATCCTATCCCCAACACTAATTATTATCTAAACATTAGAATTCCACAAGTTGTACTCTTCTGAGGAACCACTATAAACGATTTTGAAAATCACCATTAAACCGTGTCGGAAGGAGTCATGTGAGACATCAAATATTGTACGCCTTGTTAACAAGGAGCCTTACAGATTTATTTTTGGTTGCACAAATTGAGACTTTTGAGGTCATTCATCACTCCTGCCCAAACATGTTTAATCGTGATGTTCTCCTGTCATGCATAGTCGATGCGCCCAAAATCTAACGGAGTTATTTGACACGGTGCATTTCTTATGAACTCAAAATCTCTCTAGTTCATGACGGATGTTGGATTTGCTTAAAGTGTTATAGGCATGACAAAGGTTTCCTTGAGACGTGGAGCTTGAGGTTGAAATCATGGGCGGCTCTTATGGTGTGCGGGGAGGACTTCCGCACAAGGCCCGTGATTTTGAGGGGCATAGGATTTAAAAAAAATCGATATATATTTGTTATTAAAAAATTGTAAACACATACAAATCCAATATAGAGGCCCATTATCAGATACCTTTTTATGTTTTATAATTTACCCAACTTAACATTAGGTTTATTGGGCCCAACCCAATACTAATATGATTTTAAAAAATAAAAATAAAAAAACAATTTTCGTTAAAACATATAGGCACATTTTTCGAGCTCGAACAGGGTACGTGAATTCTCAGAGACGCCACTGGTTGAAATTGCCTAAAAACAACCACAATCATATCACTTGCAAGTTACACCATTAATTAAATTCAAAGTCCAATTTAACATCAATAAGAAAAATGTTGTAAAATATAGAGTTGACCATATTAGCACTTCTTAGTCCAAGTTAAGACCTTCCACTGTGAATAATGTTTTTTCTGAGAGTCACTTGAACCTAAATTGGCATGAAAAAACTAAAATAGTGCATCAAAATATGAATTTCCATTAATATTTCATTTGCAAGTTATTTTATATAATTATTTATGGAAAGGGTGTAGATTATATACCCTTGACAAGCAGAACTAACAACAATAGAAGCAAAATCCTTGATAGTAACACAAAACCAAAATCAAAACAAACCACCAGATTTTATTGTACTATCAAGCATCATCAACAACAACAACAACAACCGTACCCAGTATAATCCCACCTATAGCAAAGCTATTGATAGGGTCTGGGGAGGGTAGGATGTAGGCAAGCCTTACCTCTATCCCAGGGAATAGAGAGGCTGCTATCTATTTACTTCATATTCTACATACTATAAAATACGCGAACAATCTAACCGCCACATTGGATCTTGGCCTCATCGATATCAACTCTGTTACTTATTGCGAGCCACTCACTATCCTCAAATGAGCATTTTTCCTCGTCTATTGACCACTCGACGTTCTCTGGCTTCATTAACTTGGGACCCCAGCTCGGGGTTCCATCTTCAAAAGAGTTATGGGTCAATCTGGTTAACTCTGAACCATCTAGTTTCATGGTAAATATCTCTCCATATGGCTGATAGTGATGTGGATTCGATATTGGCTCAGCAGAAACAGCTGCATAGTCTGAGGTGAAAACAATGCGCTTCCCATCCGGGCTGAACCATGGGTGGTTCGTACGTCCGGCTGAGCCACTATGGATCAAGTGTCGCAACCCAGTTCCATTTGGGTGGATTATATACAACCCAAAACTTCCTGAACCTGGGTTGTGACGGTCTGATGCAAATGCGATCCAGTCCCCATCCGGAGACCAGTTACACATTGTGTCAGACCATGGTCCGTTTGTCAATTGAGTTAGACCACCCTTCTCACCTTCAACAGCATTCATGATATACAAATTCTTATGACCCGTTCGACCCGACCTGAAAGCAAGCCATTTCCCATCAGGTGAAACCGCTGGAAAAGCGTTGTTTAGTCCATCAATGGTGAGTTTTGTAAACCGTGGTTCATCCACATCAACTTCAACCGAGTATATATCAACACTGGTGTCCTCGCTCGCAAAGCTTGGTCCGAGGCTCGTGTAGATCACACCTTTACGCTTGGGGTCCCACACCGTTGGAAACGCACTAACATCCGGATCTATCTCTCGGTTACCTGACCCGTCACTGTTAATCACATAAAGACCTGGCAAACCAACATAAGCGATCCGACTCCCATCAGGCGAAAAAGAAGGGAACGACCCGTCAATCCGAAACAACGAAATGTCTGGTACCTCTGTTCTAATACTCTCAAGAAACAGGTCATTTTTAATCATCTTCCCATTGCTTCCAGCCCCTCTACATTTGTGATAGCCGACCCGGGACGAGTCGGGTGATATAAACGGGTTGTAATGATTGGCCTTGGGAGCAACTAACCGGGTCAAATCTTTAAACTTCCCAGATACGACGTCGTATAGCTCTATATGACGATAATCCGAATTGGGCCTTCTAGTTGCCACCGCAATAATATTTTTCTTAGTTAACGAAGCAGCTGGAGTGAATGAGTGAAGACCCGGTGGGGTGACTCGCCGAGTCACCACCGAGTCCACACTAAAAGGCATATCTTGAGGCAAAATCGCAACATAAACACTCCACCACCCATCCTCACCTCTCCGGTGAAAATAAAACGTCGAGTCATCAACCCAACTCGGCCACCCACCGTGTTCCACCACCTTGACTCGGTCCAACCCGTTCTGAGTCAGAAAAACATATATATCCGTGTCGAGTTCCTCCACCTCCCCACCCCAACCCTTCTCTCCCGAACTCGCCACCGCCGTCCACAAACCCGACGGAGACACCGCCGGACTGAAATCAGCTACTTTTTCCGGGGTTAACCTCCGAGTCAACCCGGATGACAACTGAGTCGAGTAAACCGCAGCCCAACTCGTCCGAGCCACACCCGTATCCTCATGAGTCGACACGTAAATCAACAAATCACCCACCAAACTCGGTCTATCTTTCATCGAAACCAGTCCGTTTCCACCCAAGAGTCGGTGTTGAGACCGAGTTGACTCGGTTTCAATAACAGAACGTTTTCTGGTGTGGTCAAGACCAGAAACTTCATCGAGATAGATGGATGACGTTCCGTTGCGTTCAGTGACGTAGAGAAATTTAACCAACGGTGGGTCAGGGTCAGTGACGGTGTTTATGTTCGGGTTGACGGAAGAGACGAAGTGGCCGTTAAAATTGACGGAGTGACCGTCGGTAAGTTGGAGTTCATGGCCGGTGGTGTGGAGTGGGAGTGAGAATATATCGAAGGCGTATCTTGATCGACCATTAGTGGTGAATATTATAGTGGTTGCAGGGGCACATGATATTGAGTTAATGACTATGAAGACGGAGAAGAAGATGATCAGATGAATGGGTTTCATGATTCGGGTTAACGGGTGATAGTGTTAACTGGGAATCAGTGGCATTTTTTAATTTTTTATTCATGGCTTATATCTTAATAATTGAATCGAATGGACGTTTCTGGCTGAGAAAAACAGGTATATTACAAAAGATAAGGGTAGGGGGTATAATGCTCGGTGAGTGGTGTGGGGAGTGGGAGTCACCGATCGGTGACTATACCCACTTGATGAACTTGATCGGTGAGTTGGAGAGAGGGTACCAAAATCGGTGAGAGTTTACCGAATGTGAGTGATGGAGTGATGGAGGAGAGAGAGAGAGGAGAGAAGAACCAATCAATTTTTTTTTTTAATTTTTTAACCTACTCAAACACCCTACAGTGATTAAACATACCCCTTGATTGAGTGCAAAATAGGGAGCGGAATGAGGAGTTAACATGACATAATATTATTGGGTAGGATTTCACTCAATCACCCTAGAGTGATTAACCATACCAGCCACCCTAAAAAGATGGCCTTTGGAAATGTTTTTAGATAGATAATTTAAAAGGTTTAACCGTGGATCTTCCGCCGCCAATCTTTAAAAGACAGAAAAACGAAGTCCATCATCATATATGCATCGCCACGGACCTTTAGAGTACGACTTAACCGGTTTATCAAGTTGATCGATATAAACATAAGAGCATCCACAATATGATGTATGTTGATGTTTTTAAGGAGAGAGAAAGGTGAGCTGGATGAGAGAGGGTGTGAGGTGGAGGAGAGAAGGTGTGGTGGTGTATGTAGGGAAAAACATGTATTTGAGGAGAGAGAAAAGTGTTGTGAGAGGGAAGGAGGAAAGAGGAGAGATGAGAGAGAGTGTTGTTTTTGGATGATAATATGGGGCAAGAGAGAGAATGTGTGCGATTGGTGGGGCAATGCCACCTTGGCACAATAAAAGCATAAAAAAACACCTCTTATTGGGGATGCTCTAATAGAAACAGGAAGAAGTTAGAATGTGTATATTGGAATGTATTGATGAAGATTAGGACATTATCCACAGATCATGTTAGTTAGAGAAGAAGGTGAATAATAGTGTGAAAGTTAGAGGGTCAAGAGGCAGTTGAGGTTGTTATACGTTAGTTGTAACCACTAATTTGGGTATCGATAATGAATTGACTGTTTTCCCGCTTCTATGATTCTACTCAATTTCTTATCGTAACATTGGTATCAGAGCAAACGATCCTTATCGGAAGCTCAGATTCCGTTCAAAACACTCGTTCCGATCAAAATTTTCGTTCAAAATCATTCGTAGTTCGTTCAATTTCGCTTAAAACTGTTCAATCAAGCATCAATTCCGTTCAATTCGATTCAGTAATTGATCTTTGTTCGATCAATACCTTCGATTTGATTACGTCATTTCGATTCTTGGAACTGTTCTTTCAAGTTTCAATTTTGACCTAATTCGTGTATATGCTTACTCGTCAACAGGAAATGGACAAATTAGAAAAGTTAGCTCAAACAAATACGACAATGATTGAGAATCAGCAAGCAATTTTAGATCAAAACTCGGAAGCCATTAGGTTATTGCAAATCAGTGTAACTTCGTTAGTCAATCAAATGGCTGAAATCAATAACAAATTGGGCAATGAAAGAATCAATAACCATCAAGAACAGAGATTGGTTCGTACTGGTAGATTGGATTTTCCAAAATTCAATGGGGATGAAGTCGAAGGATGGATTATAAGATGCAATCATTTCTTCGCAGTTGATAAAACCCCTGAAAATGCAAAAGTTCATTATGCTGTCATCAATTTAGAAGGTGCAGCTTTGGAGTGGCATCAAGGGTTTGTAGATAGTCAAGATAGGGATCTGGAGGATATTCCATAGGATGAGTATTCTAGGTCTGCTGTTACAAGATTTTCTCAAAGGCTGTTTGAAGATGCCATGGAAGAACTAAAAAATCTTAATCAAACAGGTTCTCTTTCTGAATACACAAAGGAGTTTGATTCTTTGCTTTACAGAGTTAAATTGAATGATGAGTATGCTGCCAGTTTGTACATTGGGGTGTTAAAACCTGAAATTAGATGTTTAGTCAAGATTTTTAAACCAAGAACCATGAGAGATGCTATTGCTATGGCTAAGCAGCAAACTGTGGTTTATACAACCTTGTTTGGAGAAAAAGATATTAAGAAGGTCGATTTGAGTCAATCTGTGAACCCTACAAATAGTAAAGGAAGTTTTAATACTAACACCAAGAATTTTCCTACCACTAGTAACAACTTGGCTTTATTACCTACACCTTCAAACAATAAGATGCTCAAAAATATTAAGAAGGTTCCTGCTAAGATAGCTGAAGAGAAGAGAGCAAAAGGAGAGTGTTTTTGGTGTAACGAGAAGTACTCACCCACTCATAATTGCAAATTTAAACATTTGTACATATTAGAAATACATGGTGATGATGAAATGGTTGGTAATAATGAAGAAGAAATAGTGGAAGACTTGGAAAATGCAGCTTAGTTGTCTGTATATGCAATGACTGGTGTCAGTTCTTATTCAACTATGAGAGTGGTTGGTACTATAGGCACTAGACAGATCCAGATTTTGATTGATTCTGGTTCTACTCATAATTTTGTTAATTCCAGATTGGCATTAAGGATGAATTGTTTTACTAAAGATGTGTCTGTGATGAAAGTATTAGTAGCCAATTGAAAAGAACTGGATTGTAATCAATTATGTCAAGATTTTCAGTGGCTGATGCAAGGAGTGTGGTTCAAAACAAATGTCTTACTTCTGCCCTTGGAAAATTATGATATGGTGTTAGGAATACAGTGGCTACAATCACCGAATGACATTGTTTGGAATTTCAAAAACCTTACTATGCAGTTCAAGGTTGATAACAAGGTGGTAGAATTGAAGGGAGTTAGTAAAAATAATATTTCTCTATGCTCTTTAGAGAAATTTTCTCATATGTGTCACAAGGATGAATCGATGGTTCAATTACAATTGTTCAGTTTACAAGAAGGGACAAAAGGGTCATTTCAACATCATGCCACTGTTGTTAGTAATGCAGCAAATGAAGATGTAGATGCACTGTTGCAGAAATATGAAGATGTGTTTAAGATCCTTGATTGTTTACCTCCTATCAGAAGTTGTGATCATAGGATTCAGTTGATGAATGAAGCTATTACAATCAATCAAAGGGCCTATAGATATCCAAGGGGTCAAAAGGATATTATTGAGGAAATGGTACAGGAAATGTTGGACATGGGAATTGTGAGGCATAGTGTAAGCTCTTTTGCTTCACCTGTAGTCCTTGTTAAAAAGAAAGATGGAACTTGGAGGCTATGTGTGGACTACTAGAAATTAAATGACCAAACAGTCAAAAATAGATTTCCAATTCCATTGATAGATGAGTTATTAGAAGAATTGGGTGGTGTTGTGGTATTCTCCAAATTAGATCTAAGATCTAGGTACCATCAGATTAGGATGCATGAGAAGGATGTATACAAAACAGCCTTTAGAACTCACCAAGGTTTATTTGAATTTCTGGTACTTCCTTTTGGGTTGAGTAATGCACCTGCAACATTTCAAGGATTAATGAACTCAGTTTTTCAAAAACTGTTAATTTGTCTTAATTTTCTTTGATGATGTGCTGGTATACAGTAAAAGCATGCAGCAACATATTAAAGACTTGGAAGTAGTGCTATAGTTGTTCAGAGATAACCAGCTATATGCTAAAAATCCAAGTGCAGTTTTGCTGGGTCAACCATTGAATACTTGGGCCATGTCATTTCCAAAGATGGTGTGTCAACAGACCCTTCAAAGATTGAGGCAATAAAACAGTGGCCAACTCCAACCAGTGTTAAGCAATTGAGAGGTTTCTTAGGTCTTACCGGCTATTATAGGAGATTTGTATCTTCCTATGGATCAATTGCAAAACCATTAACCAACCTTCTGCAAAAGGATGCTTTTAAATGGTCTATTGAAGCACAAAAAGCTTTTGACACTTTGAAATTAGCAATGATTCAAGCTCCTGTTTTGACCACTATACTGGATTTTGAAATTACAAAGCCAAAATCAAAACAAGCCACTGGAATTTATTGTACAATCAAGCATAGATGGATACATTATTCTATTCGTGCCTGATCATCTATTTACTTCATATTCTATATTCTATTTATTCTTATAAAATTTGTGAACAATCTAACCGCCACATTGGATCTTAGCCTCATCGACATCAAGTCTGTTACTTATTGCGAGCCACTGACAATCTTCAAACGAGCATTTTTCCTCATCTATCGACCACTCGACGTTCTCTGGCTTCATATATTTGGGACCCCAGCTCGGGGTTCCATCTTCAAAAGAGTTATGGGTCAATCTGGTTAACTCTGAACCATCTAGTTTCATGGTAAATATCTCTCCGTATGGTTGATAGTGATGTGGATTCGATATTGGCTCAGCAGAAACAGCTGCATAGTCTGAGGTGAAAACAATGCGCTTCCCATCCGGGCTGAACCATGGGTGGTTCGTACGTCCGGCTGAGCCACTATGGATCAAGTGTCGCAACCCAGTTCCATTTGGGTGGATCATATACAACCTAAAACTTCCTGAACCTGGGTTGTGACGGTCGGATGCAAATGCGATCCAGTCCCCATCCGGAGACCAGTTACACATTGTGTCCGACCATGGCCCGTTTGTCAATTGAGTTAGACCACCCTTCTCACCTTCAACAGCATTCATGATATACAAGTTTTTATGACCCGTTCGACCCGACCTGAAAACAACCCATTTCCCATCAGGTGAAACCGCTGGAAACGCATTGTTTTGTCCACCAAAGGTGAGTTTTGTAAAACGCGGTTCATCCGCATCAGCATCTATTGAGAATATATCAACATCAGTGTCCTCGCTAGCAAATGTTGGTCCAATGCTCGTGTAGATGACACCTTTACGCTTGGGATCCCATGCGGTTGAAAACGCAGTAATATCTGGATTCAACACTCGATTACCTGACCCGTCACTGTTAACCACATAAAGACCCGGCAAACCAACATAAGCGATCCGACTCCCATCAGGCGAAAAAGAAGGAAAAGACCCGTCAATCCGAAACAAAGAAACGTCTGGCACTTGTGTTTTAATACTCTCAAGAAACAGGTCATTTTTAATCATCTTCCCATTGCTTCCAGCCCCTCTACATTTATGATACCCAACCCGCAACGAGTCGGGTGATATAAACGGGTTATAATGATTGGCCTTTGGAGCAACTAATCGGGTCAACTCCTTAAACTTCCCGGATACGACGTCGTATAGCTCTATATGACGGTAATCCGAACCTGGCCTTCTAGTTGCCACTGCAATAATATTTTTCTTTGTTAACGAAGCAGCTGGAGTGAACGAGTGAAGACCCGGTGGGGTGACTCGCCGAGTCACCACCGAGTCCACACTAAATGGCATATCTTGAGGCAAATTTGCAACATAAACACTCCACCACCCATCCTCACCTCTCCGGTGAAAATAAAACGTGGAGTCATCAACCCAACTCGGCCACCCACCGTGTTCCACCACCTTGACTCGGTCCAACCCGTTCTGAGTCAATAAAACATATATATCCGTATCGAGTTCCTGAACCTCCCCACCCCAACCCTTTTCTCCAGAAGACGCCACCGCCGTCCACAAACCCGACGGAGACACCGCCGGACTAAAATCAGCAATCCCTTGAGGAGTCAACCTCCGAGTCAACCCGGTTGATAACTGAGTCGAGTAAACCGCAGCCCAACTGGTCCGACCCACACCCGTGTCCTCATGAGTCGACACGTATACCAACAAATCACCCACCAAACTCGGTCTGTCTTTCATCGAAACCCGTCCGTTTCCACCCACGAGTCGGTGTTGAGAGCGAGTTGACTCAGTCTCAATAACAGAACGTTTTCTGGTGTGAGAGGAAGAAACAGAAACAGAAACAGAAACTGAAAGTTCATCGAGATAAATGGATGAAGTTCCATTACGTTCAGTGACGTAGAGGAGTTTAACAGACGATGGGTCAGGGTCAGTGACGGTGTTTATGTTAGAGTTGACGGAAGAGACGAAGTGGCCGTTAAAGTTGACGGAGGAGCCGTCGGTGAGTTGAAGTTCATGGGCGGTGGTGTGGAGTGGGAGTGAGAATATATCGAAGGCGTATCTTGATCGGCCTGAAGTGGTGAATATTATTGTGGTTGCAGCAGGGGTCGATGATATGGATTTAGTGATTATGAAGATGGAGAAGAAGATGATCAGATGAATGGGTTTCATGATATGATGATTGGGGTAAACGGGTGATACTGGAAACTGGGAGGCAGTGGCTTTTTTTATTTTTTGTTTTTTATTTATTAAAATCATGGGGGCTTATCTTCATATCAATAATTCAATATGGACGTTTCTGGTCGAGAAGAAAAAGAAAAGGTATGTTGATTTTATGAGGACATGTGGCCGTTCGAGAAGGTTTATATGATATGGATATATAAAATATAATAATATAATAAGGTTAAAATAACAATGATGAAGAAAATAATGCTATGAAATGAAACGGGCCGGCTTGATTTTTGGAAGGCTGAAAACAAATGTCAGAATAGTCAAATTATGCTAAAAAAATAAACAAATGCAATAAGGTTTGGGCTCATTCTATACACACCCCCCTCATTTCTGATTATACCCCCTTGTGAGAGGAAAACTGTCGGTCCCATGCAGGCCCCACCTGTAAGTATGTGAGAGGAGGGGGGTGAAAAAAGTAAATAGTGGGGTGTAGAACATAGCACCCATGATCGAATAAAAAATGATGATGAATATTGTGCATGGAAGACTATAAGAAAATCAATATGATAAGAAAAACAAGCCGACGATGAGCAGTGGTAAAACAATAAGTTTTTTCTTTATACAATTCAATAATCAACTGTTATAGATATATTTGTTTGTTCTAATATTTGTTCTTTTTTGTTTTGTTTTAAACTTGTATATGGAACTCTAATGGGCTCTTGCTGTTATGAGGGTTTAAGTCAAGGGGTTCACGTTTGGGTTGGACGTTGCCAAACACACCATCTGCCTCACGCACTCGGTTCAAGTCTTCGTTGGAGCTTTTATATAAAGGAATCTTCGAAGCTGTTGAAAGAGATCCATATATTTTCTCTCGTTCATTGTGTGTAACGTTATTACTTAATTGATCTAGGGTTTCTGAGTTGTAAATTTGTTAAATCAGAAGTTGTTTAGCGTTATTACTCAATTCACCAACATTTAAGGACCTGTGTTCACTTATTGGGAAAGTTCTCTATGTTTAACACAGGATCAACGGGATGGCCTAGGATAATTACTTAATGGGAAAGTTCTCTATGTTTAACACAGGATCAACGGGATAGCCATAGGATAAATTTCACAAGGATAATTACTTTCTATAGCTTTAATATTTAAGAACTCTTTTAAGGTGTTTAACACAGGATCAACGGGATGGCCTAGGATAATTACTTAATGGGAAAGGTTCTCGAAGTTTTTAGCGATATGACAAATTTCACAAGGATAATTATGTTCTATAGCCATATGACAAATTTTATAAGGATAGTTACTTCAATAATTACTTTCATCAAATTACATGATTTGCTTGGTTATGTCTTGAATATCGTGATTGATCAAGATTTGCCATGTTATTTTTTCAGGAGTTAAATGCTTAGTTGGTCCCTGTGGTTTGCAAAAATTGCAGACTTGGTCCTAGTGATTTACTAATTACACGTGTGGTACCAAAACTTGTAAAAAATGCACTCGGTTGGTCCCCAGCCCTAACATCAGTTAAATATCTCTGTTAAATCACCCCATGTGCTTGGCACATGAGGGTAATTTGGTCATTTCAGTCTAGTTGGTCCCCCCATCCCTTCTTCTTCTTCCCCAAACCACCACCACCATCTGTCTGAATTTAAACATATGCTTCAATTGAAACCCTAACTGGTCCCCCCATCCTCTCGTTTTTATATTGAAAAAAAGTTGGGGGACAATGAATCCATCCTCTCCGCAATAATCAAGAAACCCTAGAACAACAATAATGGTGCAGTATTGATTATCCCCCAACTCAGCTACCATTCTCACATATATCCAATTCAAATCATCACTCATTCAATTTGCTCATCATAATCCTGTATGCGAATTCAAAACATCACTCAACAAACACAAAATAAGTTATCTTCCTTCTGGATTGTATGCGAATCAAGCATTGCTGCTATAAACTCTCCATAATCTATGGCACAACTATGGTCTATATCAGCCTGCAAAGAAGATGATGTTATTGACGATGGATACAAGACGGTTGACAAAACCAAACTATATAGATTATTACCGATTCCATTAATTTAGTGATTTCTGAATCTTTTAATGCGACACCAGCTCGTTCTAAGCCTTCCCTTAATTCCTTTAATGTGATTTGATTACTGCCATCAGTGTCCATAGTCTTGAACATTTCTGTAAGTCCAGCAATGCAGACAGATGTTTAAATGTAGACAGATGGTGGTGGTGGTGGTTTAGGGAAGAAGAAGGGGGTGGGTGGGACCAACTAGACTGAAATAACCAAATTACCCTCATGTGCCAAGCACATGGGGTGTTTTAACAGAGATATTTAACTGATGTTAGGGCTGGGGACCAACCGAGTGCATTTTTGACAAGTTTTGATACCACGCGTGTAATTAGTAAACCACTAGGACCAAGTCTGCAATTTTTGCAAACCACAGGGACCAACCAAGCATTTAACTCTGTTTTCACTTAAGAACCACTAGGTATGCACTAAGTAGTCTTGTATATTCTCACTTGTGTAAAAATTTTATCTCATTATTCTCTGTTGATATTTATATTAACATGTTCTTGAGTTTACACTTCATCATATGAAGTTATATGGGGTTTGAAGGAATAACTAACTAAATTTTCTTAATTTGCAGTTTTTAAAGAACAATATGGTAGATTGATATGATTTATAACATAGATGAAATTTAGATACGTATATGTGAATTGAGTTCGAATTTAGTGATTATTGTCTTGTCGAGTACAGTTCTTGAGTATCGATCTTCTGCTACATGTTGAGTATGCTAGACAAATAAATCCATAGCACCGGTAGTATATAGGAACATAAATAACTGCAAGTAGTAAGCCCACTACCCACTTTAATAGGAACTGTGTGTTATTTTTATATACATTTGAAGTTACATGTCATGCAGTTTATTTGCTGAATTTTAGGAACTGAACTGAATTTTATAGCCCACTTCTTGCTAAATTTCAAGTACCACTGCCCTTTATTTTGGAGAGAAGGGCTGAACTGCCACAAACTGCCCAATTTGCGGGTTTTTTTGGAGTTTAAACGGATAGGATTTAGAGTTGAGAAGATCTGATGGTGATGATGCTTTCTAGGAGTGGTTGTTTTACGCTGTCTATAATATATAATATTATGACGCGTTTAGGTGATTCTGGGAGTGGTTACATTTTACGTTGTCTATATATAAATTGTAGATAGATAATTTATTTAAAACAATGTGAAGTATTAAGCTTACTATTTCGGAGTTGTGTGGGCCGGGAACAACTATGTGAACGGTTTCTTCAGGAAACTGCACCTTGAAAAAATATTATATGCTAACAATAAACTACGACTAACTATTGTAAAATGATGAATTTAACTTTTACTTGCAGGTCTGGCGTTTCGCCATATTGTGCCTCTTCGACTTCAGCTTGTGACTACACAAAGAAGTATATGAATTAGAAAGTATGGTACGTGTTAATCGCAGATTAAAATGGAATAGAAAGTACCTTGTCTGATCTGAACTGGTCGCTGTTGATTATTTCAACACCGTTTTGAAGATTTTGCAGTTTACTTAAATTTATTATTTACAAAAAAAATGGCCAGTTGAAATAAATGTGTTAACCTGCTTCATTTGCATGTTAAAGTTTCAAGCAGGCTGGTCTTTGTGCATAATTGATGGCTTTGGTGGTGACTGGTCCATGTTTGATTATTTCAGACAAAAAATGAGAAATAATGAAGACTGGTTCTCATTATATAGAAGAAAGGTAAACTGTACCACTACCCGTTATTTTAGGAATTGGGTGGTTAAATCCACAACTCCTCATTCATCGTTTATCGTGGCAGTTTGTTATTTTTAAAAAACTGTAACCTTTTTTTTGTAGGTAAAACTGTTCAAGACTGGGTGCGAAAGTTTAGCTATAATGCTGGATTATCTTCAGAAATTTAGGAGTTTAGGAGAGAGGTGTTGAACTGTCAAAAACTGCCCATTTGATATTTGTTTTAATTTTCTTTCAGGTATATCAAGACTTTTTTGTTTTAATTTTCTCAGCCATACCAACTAAGCTCCCGTTGCCTAACGCGGATTCATTTTACTAGTTACAAACAAATTCGAAATACACAAGAACAACAACAACAACTCGCATGGAAGCCTCTAATGGGAAAATTACGAAATTGTTGGTTGACCAAGAAGGTTTTCAATTTTGTCACCTTCCTGCGTCCTTGGAAGGACCACTAAGCACGGGAAGAGTCCGTATGTTATGTTGATGCGTCCATGTCCCTAGAGCTGACACGTGTCCGACAGACCACTCCCGTGCGTCGGCGGACCACTCCGGTGCGTCGGTAGACCACTCCCATTTTGGCTGACTCTTCGGACAGACCGACGGACCACTCCCGTGCGTCGGCGGACCACTCCCGTGCGTCGGCAGACCACTCCCATTTGGACAGAGCACTCCCATTTTCAGCAGACCACTCCCATTTTGGCTGACCACTCCCGTGCGTCGGCGGACCACTTCCGTGTTCCAAGGACGCATGAGAGTGACAAAATTGAAAACCATGTTGGTCAAAAGACAATTTCTTTATTTTCCCGCCTCTAATCCTGCCTTTGTCAACGACTTGTGTTTGAAGGAGCGTGAATTCACCAACATCTCATCCCTCAATCGAACAACGCCCCTAAACACGCCGTTATGCCATACGCAATTATGCCATTCAACATTTATACTAACTAGGGATTGTGCCCGCGCGCGATGCGGCGTGATGCGGTGCGGTGCATGTACATTAGGCGATAGTTGGTGGCGGAAACATTCATAAAACTAATAGCCTTATAGACATATAGAGGTAGGAGGTTACATTAGGATTACAAACAAAACTGGTGAAGCAAAGGAAATACTTTCTTAAAAGACGTTAGGTATCAACAAAAAGATGACTACATAGAAGTACATAGTGATTCTAAAATAGTTGTAACTTGTAAAATGCAATTGAAAGCCCATCAAGATTATAGATAGGTACATGTTAAAATAAATAAAAAAATGCAAAATAATGACCTACAGTCTACATACAAACCATTAATAACATTGTAACCAATTTCCTAGCCTATGTATGATCATAAACAATTACACTATATGAAAAGCATGCGTTCTTAAAAATAGGTGTGCAAAATTAATAAAACTGGATGAGGAGGATGTACATACTTTTTAACCAGCTTAAATTTGCGAAAAGCATTATCTTTAATTCTTATCCAATGTGATATTGCCAAATGTGGCTTTAGACGGATGCATCCTTTGTTGTCAAGACGATGCCACTGAGAACGCAGTCTCACAACACGAAGCTAGAAGGGAGGAGAGGCTAGTCGAAGGACCAACAAAAATACCCGGTCTTTGTCGGAATCGGTTACAGAAATGAGAAGGATGAGTGGGACTGCAGATGACCCGGCCTTTGTCAACACCGTGCGCAACCACCAACGTCTTCTCCGATCTCTCGGGTATGACGCCTTAGACAATCTATTGCACTTTCACTTTGACATCATGTTTGACATGTATAGAAGCGTTCAAGGCATGTTGGAAAAGTATTCAGACTGTCGGAAATATTTTGACAGAATTTGCTTTCCTTACAACAAATATATGTCAACTTGAAAGGAACAACTCATAACATACATTTGCAAAATGTTATCGAATTTTCAGATTGGTAAGCATATTATTAGTTTGTGTATGTGGTTTTGGGTAATTGGGACGGGTATCACACAATCCCAAGGCCATCCCATACCCATGAAAATATAAAAAACTAATCCCATACCCGGTCCCATACCCGTCGGGCTTCGGGGTACACCCGTCCCGGATGTCTCGGGTTTCAGGAATACCCGTCGGGCTCGAGTTTTTTTGGTCATCCCTAATATGAAAGCAAGAACAGTATGTTAAATAAATCAAAAATTTCATAATACTCCACTTATAGAATCATGTAGGTTTTGTGGACACCCAAGCTAAAGATAGATATTAACTTCTACACTTTAATACTACAAATGACCCTACTGGTACACAGATTAGAGTGGAAATAGAAAGATGCTATTGTATGTCATTTAGTTATGTGAAAAAAAAAAAGAGAATATATGCAAACTTATTTTTGAATCAAATCAAAGTTGATCGAGTGATGCATTCCCTACATTTGTTGTATGCATATGCCAGTATCTTCTCTTACTGTGGTAACTGTGGGAGCTAATTTGACTACAGATGCTACCAAATTCTATCCCATGTCTGCATATTGACTTCCAAAAGGTAATGCCAAACGTAAGCTATAATATTCGTCTCTAGCCATGATTATTTGAAGGGTAAAAAGTCACAAAAAAAAAAAAAAAACACTAATGATAACCTATTCATAAAAAAATTTGCAGACAGACCCCCTTTGAATCCGCCAATACTCTCCTTTGTCCCGTTGGCGCCAAACTCAAACCTCAAAAAGTCGTCGGTCTCTTGTCCATAGATCTGTTCGAAGAAGGATGAAATTCATCATGAAACACCATACCATCGCTGATCGATACTTATTCTACATTCGTTGTTGAATCTGTGAAGGAAACGCCATCGGCGCCACCTTCTAAACCCTAACTCCTCCAATGGCGCCGTCAGTCTGTCCCCGCTACCAAAGGCATCAAGCTGCGGTTCTTTACTGAAAACTCATCCATAGTTGCGATCTACCCGTTGAGCTCTCAGGCCCCTGATATGTGACAGTGTGCTTGGTGCCGGTTGTGACCGACGGTACCTCTCTCTGGAACGTCACCTTAACTATCAACGCGTTTGGGTAAAATAAAAGTTTTTATATGCTTCATTTTCTCTTTTTGAGTTCATACAGACAATAATCTTTGCATATATCATAATTTAGATGTAATCTACAAAAACAATGGGACCTCGTACTGTCCATATGGTATCTTCCTTTTCAAAATTTGATTGTTTACCTTCTTTAAATTAAACATTTATGCATGGATTCTGTTATATTGGTTGTTTACAGACACCAAAGCCTTGATTAAAATTTGAAAAAAAAAAAAACACAATCAATCGATGTCTTCAGCAAGCAAGTAACAAACATATACTCAAAAGAATTTGAGAAAAAAGCCACTATCAGTCGATTTCTTCAGCAAGTAACAAACATATACTCATAAGAAAGCAACCATACATGCATCAAGTTCATTCATTTTGACATAAGACCACCACACATGAAACCTAAACTCAGTTAAGAAACCCTAGACTGTCAATTAAAAGGAATGTGCTAAGCAAAACTCATCTGAACAGTAAATTAAAGGTCCTGATAGCCTGCAATTTGGAAGCCCTCTACAAGATTTGAAATCCTAGATCGAAGTGAAACCCATTGCTGCGAAATCTGTTCTAATCTCCTGAATTCTCATCTGAGGAAAAAGTGAAGGAAGCATTTGAAGATGATAGTAGAAGAGGGAACACGTCAGAAGACACGTGAGGGAAAAAGGGGGATCGATGAAAGCACCGACTTTGTGCTTTAAGTTTATAAGGTAATAATGTAATTATGTCGTTACATGATATTATCACGACTACACAATTGTTGGTGATTCAAAGCTACTAAAACTAACGTCACCTGCTATAAGCCACTCGCAAAAAGATATTTGCAACTAGTTTTGATAGTAACTATTGTTAGTTTTATACCATGCATATTGTATTGTTGTGGCATATATGCCACACACTAATTTACTATTCCATGTTCCTTGCGAATTTCGACAATCATATAAAGTACCAGTCAAAGAAACAAAAGTCATTTCTTTCTGTCTTCATCAAAGAAGGTGAAAAATAGAATAGATTCGATCTTTACATTTATTCAACTACTTTTTCTTGAATGCGTTAATCGCAACATCTCATGTGCGCTTCGTCCTACTAGCTACTATACGTAACAAAACACGGTTACACGGTTCATGCCTTGATTCGCCTAAGCGCAAGGTAAGCCAATATTCTATAACCGAAGAACATAATAAGCAAGATGCCAATGCACGAACTGGTTGATAATTGTCCTTCAATATCGTCTTCGATAAACTTACAGCTCGCATGTCTACCACGATCTTGAAAACAACCCAAGAGATACCATATGTCTCGTCCTTGACCATATTGGACACGGATTAGTAACCTGTAGCTGTAAAATGTTGAAGAAATGTATTTCATCCAAGCCATAAAACTCGGTACTTTGTGCACGTAATACCCTCCGGTTAACACGAATGCAAGCATGGTCACGGTTACTACGGTAGAGGCTTGTTTCGCGTCCATTATAAACGCACCAAACGCGAACCCAAGGCCTTGTGAAACGAGAACATATGCCAGCAAGATCAACACGGTTAAGAGGAAGGCGATGAGGTCAGGTTTTAGCCCACACATCCAGTAAGTGATGCATATAAACATGGTAGGCAAAATGAGTTCCATAGGCGCGTCTCCAACTATTCGGGACATAAAATATGATGACAACGAGTACATCCCCGAAGCTCGTTCTTTCGTGAAGACCGCACGGTCTTGAGGGAATGCAAACACTGCATTGAACGATGGGAACACGCCCCAAAATATCGAAAAGAAGAATAACAAACCGAGTCGGTCTTGGATGTCCCGAAAATCTGAATGCCACCACATGAAACCCGCTAACAACGAGGCTGCCATCACTTGGAAAACTCGAAGCGGGTTAAATGTCTCGTGCTTTCTTTCTTTGATGCTTCTTTGGGTTAGAACGACGAACTGGTGAAACCACGTCGTGACACTGTTTGCGCATTTGCGTATTCTATCCCCGTCCGTCTCATGATTCTTTACAAATGTATGATCTTTTAACGCGTCCGCGATATCAGAACACGCATCCTTTACTCTTGGGGCCAAAAGATCATTGTAAGAAGATATCAATGTTTGCTTTATGTTTGGTCTATCTTTGTCGTTTGTTGTATCTTGGTGCCACACACCTAGAAACAAATTGAATCAAATTAGCATAAAGTTTCAATAATAGTAACCAACCATACATCAAATTACACCTGGAAAAACCCAATTAGGTTGAGGGTGATTTGTTAAAAAGAATCCAAAAGAAAAAAAAAGTTTGGTGTTGTAAAGTAGAAGTGCACTCAAATAGTTGCCAATGGGGTAAACGACAACCACCCACCATATGCCACTTTATTATTTATCTCCCTTTAATGATATTATTGACCCTCACGTAACATGTCATTGCACCAAAAAAGGTTTTCTAGCTTGTATATGCATTTTAAAAATGAATATTATAATATTAATCGAACCGACAACTCTACTGGTTAGGTCTGATAAAAAATTAAACCTTTGATAGGCGAGATGCTGGTTTAACCGGTTGAACCAATCTATTACGATAAAATTGGTCAGGTTTATTTGTTTGAACATTTGCAAGTATCCAAACTAACGATACTTAATGGTTACAGTTTCTGGTTTAATCGGTTGAACCAAGTGATTGCGATACAATCACATTTTTCAAAACATTGTTGTGGAGACAATGACTAGCATCTCATAAATTACAAAGAATAAAGGTGTCGAAAAAAGAAAAACAAGAAAGGACTTGTAATTGGCTATTATACGTAAGCAGTGTTGTCATCTTCCTCTATGACTTTATTTTATTTTATTTGATTTGTGTTAAAAGGGAGCAATTTATAAGCACTACTTACAAAATCAATTTGGCATCTAATCTAGTATCTGATTCTAATCTAATTCCAATTCTAATTCTAACTCTAACAATATATATAATTGGGTGGGGTTCTAGAGTGAACACCAGTGTATTTGCGAACTGAGTGAACAAATCCTGGCCATTGATCTACACACGTGTATGGCTAGGATCTCATTATCAAATCGTAAAATACACTAGTGTATTTCAACATCAAATCCTGGCCATTGATCTACACACGTGTATGGACAGGATTAGTTCACTCAGTTCGCAAGCTACACTAGTGTTCACTCTTGAACCTTATCCATATATAATTAATACATTTTTAAGAAGCATACGATAAAAAACCTGATATATAACGCGTAGTCAATTTTTTATCCAATCATAAATTAAAGAGTTAAATGCCATTTTAGTCCCTGTGGTTTGGGCCATTTTGCCAGTTTAGTTCAAATGTTTTATTTTTAACCTGTGGGTCCAAAAAGGTTTCACAGTTGCCATTTTAGTCCACTGTGTTAAATTTATCCATTTTTTCTGTTAACGAGATGGCCAATTCGGTCATTTTATATGGCTGAATTGCCCTTTTAGTTAACAGAATTACATACAAAATGACCAAATTGGCCTTCTCGTTAACAGAAAAAATGGATGAAGTTAACCAAGTGGAATTAAATGGCAACTGTGAAACCTTTTTGGACCCACATGTTAAAAATGAAACATTTGGACTAAACTGGCAAAATGGCTCAAACCACAGGGACTAAAATGGCATTTAACTCTAAATTAATATTTTAAAGAATCATAAAATATGTTGTCTTTTTAATAAAGGTTTTTTTTTTTTTTTTTTTTTTTACGAAAAAGGTACTAAAAAAAGTTTCTTCCCCACTACCAGCATTTACAAAAAGATATTAAACAATTACTTTATCGGTGACATGTCCTATTGCTTGTTCACTTTGTGGAAAGCATTCCATTTTAAAATCATGATAATATTGGCTTTTGTGACATAAACGTATATAGCTTGATTTGGAATAAATTTTTCATTTTTTTATCTATATTTAGAATAATTATATTACTGTTAAAGATTATTAATTATTTATAAAGTTGAAGAAAAAAAGGATTTTTAACTGATAAACCCACAAACCATATATATTGTAAATAAAACTAACTCTTCCTCACTCTTTACCCAAACCGTAATTTATGAGGAGCAACAACTGAATTGGAGCACTAAAATAACGTGAAGTGTTTGAATTTGTTGGCAGTTCTTGGTTTGGTTGAGTAGTTTTTTAATAGTTTTCATTTAAGCTAGTAGGTTATAGCGTAACAAATAAACCAGATTGCACTTGGAATATATATATATATATAAAAAAAAAATACCCAGGAAGGTGGTGTACATTTTGTTTACAATGAAATCATACAGGAAAATAAACTAAGTTATATATTTTGTTTTAAATCTAATCTAATATTAATAAAAAAAATTCCAATTAATTTCACATGACATTCTCTCCTTTAACCTAATACTTTTACTTCTATTTTATATAAAAATAATTTTTTATACTTATCCTTATTCTTATTTACCATTTAATTTTAATTTATCATTTATTAACAAAAAACTATCGAAACCATGATGTGATTTATATATATATTTTTTCAATCATAGTTAACTAAAATCATATGTTATATTAATCCTTTATATAGTAAGTTAAAAAATAATGTTACATGTCAATACTATATCATATTTCACAATTATTATTATTATTATTATTATTATTATTATTATTATTATTATTATTATTATTATTTTGAAACAAACTTTAAGTTATTATGGGGAATGATTAAATATAAACCTATGAGTTTAAATGTTTTTCATATTCAAATTATATCACATGATCGACAGTTTAGTCTTCTTATTGTAAAACTTATACGTTTATCAATATAGCCCAACCAATTTATTAATATAGCTCAACAGTTTTTGAAACTATACGTGAGGCAAGATGAGTTAATTGTATAACAAAATAAGAGCAAAATTACTTATGAGTTAATTGTATAACAAAATAAGAGCAAAATTATTTATAGGTTATCTAATTATTTTTTCTATGTTAATTATACTATGTAAAAATAATTAAGAAACTTCCTAAATAGTTGATGATTAAGCACTTTAAAAGCGGGTTGAACATTGATTACTATAGACAAGAGATTGCAAGTTTGTTGATGATTATCAATTAAACCTAATTGTTTTATTGTGCTTTGCAAACAAACAATTTTTATTATTCAACCCGTGTAATGCACGAGACCATAATCTAGTTAGTTATATATACGACTATTAAAAATTTGTGACAAACTAAAATGATGGCTTCATTACATTTTTTAACGGCAAACTAACCCTAATTGTTTTATTAATCAGTAATATTAGCACCATGCATGATTTAAACTTTTCATGCCATAACCTTTAGTAACAAGGCGGCTTGTTTCATAACATGTATCACTAATATTAGCAAAGTCTTTAAAACACATTGGTTTAAAAGGAAAACGTCTTGGATTCAATTCCAATGATAAAATCTAAATCTTAACGGCTTTGGGAACTAGTGAATCGACATAAATAAACGTAAATCGGTTTTCCATCGATCCCAGGAAACATAACGGAATACCACACGTCTCCCATTACAATACTGCCACATTAGTTTTTTTTTTTGAACGGCAAATTTGGATCACTGACGAACTACTGGAGAATCATCATGCCACCAGCAGAACCACCCGATCATATCCATCTCCACTAGGCATGATGTCTATACACCAATTCAGGAGGAAACCCAATAAATATGAGAAAACCCCCCTTGTGGGAATCGAACCCAAGACCTATTGGTCCTAAAGCCCTATCCCACCTCTAAGATGTCACGAGGCTATAAAGCTATGAGCAATACTGCCACGTTAGTATACACTACAAGATCTTTGGTCCCCTAGCCAACCAAAATACTGAATTTTATGTAATTTTAAATTATAAAAAATACAAATATCTTTTAAATCTATCACGACCTTCCGGCACAAATAGCAAGTTGGTCCTCTAGACCTATAAGCTATAGCGGCTGCCTAAAGGTGACAGGCTAGACGCATTTTGACGAGAACTAAGGTGGTGTTTGTTTTTTTCAAAAAGAGCTTCCTGCCTCTTCTGTCTGCACCGTGCAGACGCGGGAAGAGGTTTTGCCTCAAAAGAGTGTTTGTTTTTTTTTTTTTTTTGAGAAGTGCTTTTTACCTCTCCCCAGCCTCTTCTTGGGGAAGTGATGGGAGGTAAGCTTCTCCAAGAAGAGCTTTACCTCTTCTTGGCACCACCTCCACCTCCACCCCTGCTCCGCCACCACCACCCCTGCTCCGCCACCACCATCATCACCACCCCTGCTCCGCCACCACCACCTCCACTCCGCCACCACCTCCGCTGCTCCACTCCGCCACAAACAAAACCCCCAAATCTTCTCCACCTCCACTCCGCCACCACCTCCGACATCTGCTCCACCTCCACTCCGCCACCACCTCCGACATCATCATCAACAAACAAAACCCCCAAATCAAAAACCCTAAAATCGAAAACCCCCAAATCGAAGAGAGAGAGAGAGAGATCGTAGAGAGAGAAGGGGCTGTGGTCGATCGTGGCTGTGGTGGCGGTGGCTGTGGTGCTGTGGTGACGGTCGTGGCTGTGGTGGCGGTGGTGAAGATGGTGGCGGTGGTGAAGATGGTGGCGGTGGTGAAGTGGTGGCGGTGGTGAAGATGGTGGCGGTGGTGAAGATGGCGGTGTAGAGAGAGAGTAGAGAGAGAGTTGAGAGAGATCTGTGTGTGTTTGTGTGTGAAGAGGGGTGAAGAGGTTTTATATAAAAAAAAAACAAACCCTCTTCTCCTTGCAGACTGAAGACATTTGGTCCACCTCTTCTCCTGCAGATGCCTGCAGACGTGGCCGGCAGCAGAAGAGGTTTTCAAGAAGAAAAAACAAACAGCACCTAAATGTTGTTTAACTGGTCAAGTATCCGAAAACAAAATAATAAGCATAAAAACGAATCAAATGAACAGTGTACAGTGAACACACTATGAAGTCAACAAACTATGTGTAACAAAAGTCAAACATGAAATATGATTATAGAAAAAGAACATACCGTTTGCAAGATCAAGAAGAAAATCGGCAGGATTCATCGGAAAAGATGGCCGGAAACCCACGGAATCAAAATAACTCATAGCTTCAGACCCTTTTCCAAAGTAAATGCACCGGCCTTCCGACAAAACCAAAACTGTATCAAACATCTGAAATACCCTGCTAGACGGTTGGTGAACCGACGTCACCACCGTCTTTCCCTTTTGGTGTGCCAACCCACCCAAGGTGGACACCAGCCTGTGAGCCGCCGTCGAGTCCAGACCCGACGTCGGCTCGTCTAGTATCAACAGGCTCGGGTTCATCAACATCTCGTGTGCAATACACACACGCTTCCGTTCCCCACCTGCATCATAAAAATAATTTGTTAAATTTTACAAATATAATTTTATCTTTTCTTTTTCACATATATATTTTTTAGTGCAACAGATGGCAGAGAGAAAAAAAACAGAAACTCTGCTATCTGCTGCAGCATAATATATTTGTGCCGCAGAAAAAAAGCAGAAACTCTCCTGCTATTCTGCGACAATAAAATATATTTGTCTTTACAAACCTGAGACTCCACGGATGAACGTATTCCCGATTATGGTGTTTTTACACTTGGACAATCCTAACTCCGCAATAACGGAATCCGCCACCTCCGTCTTCTCCTGCCGGGATAAACTCCTGGGAAGACGGAGGAGAGCACAAAAAATCAACGTCTCCCGAACGGTAAGATGCGGGTAAAGAACATCATCCTGCGTGACAAACCCTGTTCGTTTAAGTACCATTTTCGACATTTTCCGCCCATTAGCCAGAACTTTTCCGCTAAAACAATGTTCCGGCAACCTCCCGGCAAGCGCGTTAAGTAACGTAGACTTCCCACTTCCGGACGGACCCAAAACCGCCATAAGCTCGCCCGGGTGCACCATACCAGTGATCCCGTTTAAGATGATTCGTTCTTGGATCACAGATTCACCCGTATCCATAGCTCCTGATCTGAACATGGTTCGGATCACACCATTGCTAGTGTTTTTTTCAGTCTTGAGTTTGTAGCAAATATCAATGAACTGTAAGTGGATTGGTAAGGAAGATGAATGAGTATTGGGTGGATGAATAACATGTTGTTGAGCCATGATGTTTTGTTTTTATGGTAGTAAGCGAAGTGGGAGATTAGGGTATTTATGGAGAAGGTGGCGGATGTTGACAGTGGTTTCCGACGTCAAAAGATGGTGACACGTTAAGGGGGAGGGTACGTGGCAGGTGTAGATCAAAGGGTGTTTAGGTTCAATGGTTTGTGCTCGTTTTAGTTAAAAGTTGAAAGTTGAAACCAACTGCCCCTCAATTATATATTCTCTTTTTGTTGATCATGTTGTTACTTCTTTTATTTGGTTGGTGGGTTATATCTGATTTAGAGTTTTTTTATTAGTTTATACATGTGTTGTGTTTCATGTAGTTTTGAACACATTTATATGTGTCGACCTGCAACCCTATCAGGTCTTGGAAATGTAGGTTTTTGATGAAACAATGGTTAACCGAGGTGATTAACACACTGGTCTCGTCAAGTAGGGTTAATCCCTTCTTTCTGAGGATCGCTGGCTGGATCGTCTGCTGGTTGATCTCCTGCACAAGGAAACAAACCGTGACTCGTAACAAGGAGAATGGGGTGGGGGATGCTCCTTGTTACCACTCTCCGGCGTGAGAATCAGTAATTTGCTTGGGAAGCAAAGTGTGATAGTAGTAGTAGTGAGAGAGTTGAGAAGAGATACCTCAAACCTGGTTTGGGATGAGTATTTATAGCCGAGGAGTGAAGGAGGGTAGTTGAGCGGCTAGTCTGACATCGCACAACCTCCTACAGGTGTGTCAGGCCTGTCGGTTACGGTGGTGATGCCACGTCCTGCTGTGGTGTCAGTCTGTTGCTTACATGTGGGCTGACAGGTGACTGTCCACAGTGCTACTTAAACTGTGGTGTCAGACCCACTTGCCTTGTAGGCAGGATGCGGTGCCGGGCCGCATCGCTGCTTGCGGTAACTGATGTTGTTCCCGCGTTCTTGTTCTGGCCAAGATGCATGCGGGATGCGGTGCCGTGCCGCATCGCCGCTTGGTGACTGTTACTGTTGTCCAGATCCCTTGTCGTGACGAAAATGTTCCTAGGATGCGGTGCCAGGCCGCATCGCTATGTGTAGCATCCGTTTTCGTACTTAAGGTAAGTCTTCTCATCACTGGATAGATTGGTTTCGACCGCTGTGTTCGCGCGTGCCCGCACGGACACAGATAAGTTCTTGCTGGTGGGGGTTTTTGATCAGGGTAATGGTCACTCGCGGTCGTGCTGACGCGAGATCTTGGACCATACCCCTTCAAGTCCCCCCAGTCTAGTGTTGCTTCCTTATGCAAGTTGCATGTGGGAGGAACACTGGACTATGGTGTCTAGAAGGTAGAATATGGGCCATGCGGATGGCTCTTGCTTAAAGTAAATCAAGCCGGGGGTTTGGTAGAGTCGTGTGACGTCTCTTCCGTACCGGTAAGCGAGTTCCGTCTGATGCGGAATTCTCAGTCAAGGATTTGATCCGGTAATATTGTCTACCTTTTTATGATGTCATCAGCCACCTGTTGGTGTTCCGAACGAACCTTTGAGACGGTGACTGAAGATGTTAGCAGGGTTCGAACCAACCTTTGAGATGGTGACGGAAGATGTCCGTTATCGCAACTCTAGTTGTAACCTTTGCGTCAGCTGAGGTAATGCTGTAAGTGCTTTGCTCAAGCTCTATGTTCATCAACTGGACATACAACGATGATCCCTACTTTGCGGGGTACTCGTGTTCTCCAGTTTAGCTCTCAAGTAACCGCACGTCCTTTGCGGTTACTTCGTTGCCACATATCGTTGGTCATGTTTGGTTGAACGATGTGTGGTACTTGCGTCATTGTTGGCCGTGTTTGGTCGAACAATGTGAATCTGTATTATGGGCAAATAAACATGGTTGTAGGTCTGGTTGTGCCCACCATTGTTTATTCTATGCGGTTCATAGGTGGGCAAACAAAGTCATAAGCAGACTTGTTACCACTGTTCCTTGGCTTGTTGCTCAAGGGGATCACCCTAGTTACTTAGGAATCTGGGTGAAACTCGTCCGCATACGTTTTGTAGCCACTTTCTTTCACGTTTAGTTGGAAGACAGTTTTCCTGGAAGTAGCTTTGATCAACCGCGTGGTGGCTTAGTCGTGGCTCTTCCGTTACTACCGTCCACGTACTTGTGTTTCTCCGGGGCTATTCGTGAAGGTTTGCGGTTTACAGCAAAGAACTCGCTTCTAAAGGGCTTGAAGCTTATATGTGTAACACCCCGGCCGGAGGCGGAAAAGCCAAAGGTGTCACGAAACTTGATAGAATGCATTTGAGCACATGGAGATTATGTTAAGTTGAAATATAATTTAAGTTTAGTTCAATAGATTGCATTCACATCTGAAAAATATAAGAGTACATAAACAAATACAACATAAATTGTTTCACAACTGATAAATTTGGATTTAATCTAAGGCATATGTCTTAATCAATCCTATGTAAAATGTTCTTGCAAATCCTGTCATCAAACATTGTCACCTTGTCACACCCCGAATTTCCACGTGTCACCGGTGGGCCCGGTAGGGGAGTATCGTGACGTGGTTGGCAACATAATAGTCAAACAACACAATATTTAAATGCACAGCGGAAGCAAAGTATAGATTTAATTCAACCAAACGATATTGTAATATTAAGTATCACAAATAGTCGAATATAAATCCACAGGTAGATCAAAAATAAAAGGAAACAATTGTTCAACAGTTTATGACATCCAAGCTGGCGAGACTTAATGTGGATGCTAGGAGACAAGCCAGCCTATTTCGCGTAGTACCTGCACTTAACCTTTTTAAGAAAATATGTCAGTTTACACTGGTAGGTATAGTTCAAAATCAGCGAGTGCAAGTATCTTTTACTGGTTCTCCTAATCTGGAACGAAGGTTTATAATAACCTATTAGAATCCTAACGGGTCTTTAGTTAAGCTTACGCTTAGACCGGTTAGTTTTAAAGATACGGTTCGTACGCACGATTAAGCGAAGACCGGATAGAATGTGATTTAGACCCGACAAGTTTGAAGACTTGCTTAATATGGGTATATGATACACATTCTGGATTTTGAGATAAAACCGATAAGGTTTGACCCGTTTCGGCTAATTTATGTAAACTAGTTACATAAACCGAACCGAACGCGCATGAAGCGTAACGGGTATCCGTAAGAGTCCTAAACAGGTTTCCTAAGTTAACACGCCTTAAATAAGTTGTGACATCAGTAGGATATCACCCATGACGCCCCAAACGAGTTTAATCTCTTAATAAGCCCCGTAGGGGCATTTTGGTCATTTTAAAGATTATAAAAGGGTTTAATTAGACACCTGTGATCCGGGTCTGAGTTGATCAGTAAAATAGCTTATTTTAACAGGTTATAACCTTTGGTAATAAGTCTTATATACTAAAATAGTTTTAAACCCAAACTATGCGTTAAATACGAGTATAAAGTCGTTTTAAGCGATGTACGGGTTAAAATACGATTCTGAGTTTTCTGATCAAATAAACAGGCTCAAAATACTCCATTTATTATTTAAAATCAGTAGCAATTGGATTGGCGTTAAAAGGGTTTGTAAAACTCATTTTATGGCCGAAAAGGGTATTTTTGGTATTAACCGAATCAAGGCGATAAACCTAGCTTATGATCAGTTTAAAAATAATTAAAAATCTTTAAAAATCCCAAAATATTATATTACATCAGTGGGTAAAAGGTTTGATGTCAAAAATTGGGTTTAGATAGGCTTTACGCTAATGACGCCGTTTAATTACTTAAAAGTATTCAGATTACGTCATTAAGCATAACTCCTAATCTAGACCTCCAACTAATGTGAAATTTTAGGTACATGTCTAAAAATCAGTAACTAAGATTATGGCACTTTCACATTTCCAAAAATCTTGTTTTATGGTCATAAGGGCATTACGGTCAATATTTAGGCGTTTAACGGAAACATCGGACGATTAGGGATTCGAGTGGTATAAACGCAGAGGCTTATACACACATGCAACTAGGTCCTAATGGAACTTTAAGGCATGTCTAAACCTATATAAATCGGGTCAGAACTGAGGTCAATGCAAAAGTCAAACCTTTGCGTCTCTCGGTTCCGAATCGGTTCAAAACATAAAGTTGTCGAATCAAACAAGCTTAGACAAGTTATTATATTTATTTTCAAGTTGTATGACTGATAAAACAGATTACACGCCTTCCGTATCATTACATATGCGATTAACATTTCTGTTGACTTTTCGGAAGAAGTTTGACTCGATCAATCGACATAGTTAAGATTGAAATCAGCGGGTGACCTTTTAGGGGTTTATTACCCATATAAATACCAACTTATTACCACTTTCGATTCGACAAAACTCTGGACCATTTGCGTTTCATCGCGAAGTCAAACCGTAGTTACGACGGTTTGATTTCTAGGCTATAAACTAAGCATAAATGAATTGAAGAAGATCAAGGGTACTTACACAAGTCTTATGCACGATTTGGAATGTTTGGGATCTGCTGGAAAGCTCCTTAAAATGACCAGAAGTGAATGCAAGATGAATGATCAAATTTGCAAAGAATGTGGGTCTTCTTATGGTGTTCAAACATGCATGGATCATCGACAACTAAGTCTAGGAGGAAACAATAACATCCACAAGTCCCCTACTAGCTAAAAACCACTTTAGGGCAGCCCAAGGTATGCCAAAAATCGATCAAAGTCGGTTAACGAACATGCAGGACATCTGTGCATGTTTTCTGTCCAGATAAGGCAGTCGCGTAGCGCGACTGCCAAGGTGTTTAAGCCTCGCGCTACGCGAGGGTGTGGGTGACCTGATCAACAAGTTTTGTTAATTGCAATTTCAGTCCCTGGTCCCCCGAAAGGTCATTTTCACTTGGTTTTCTTGCATTTTGAGACTTTATATTTGACATGTGGGGCTTTAAGGCTTATACCATCTTTGTTAAGTCCTCGGGTAACTTTGTGATCACCCGAAAAGCCCTAAATTTCAATGTTGACGATTCTAACCCTCAGACACGAATTTTATCACAACTTGCTCATACGATAACGAAACTTCATGAAATTTTTGTGGTACATTCTAGTGAGCATAATTAATCGTTACAAAGCTTCGGGTTTGTCAAAAGGTCACTCAGAGGTATAACTTAAACATGTTGGCACATTTAACCCCCGTAGTTTGTAATCTCTCACTTTCTTTCACAATTCGCTTCGTATGATCCATGATCTATTCGTTTAAGGTTATAAACATCATGTAGGGTTATTGCAAAGTATATTCATTCATTGTTGACACTTTGAACCCTTATACTTACACAGTTTCACTGTTTGTCAACTTTAGTCCTTCAAGAACATTCTTTCACACGTTCAACCTATGACACGTGTCAACACATTATAGGACGTAAATTTTCGAGGTGTTACATCCTCACCCCCTTAAAATAAATCTCGACCCGAGATTTACTGAAATAAGTAAGGGTATTTTTCTTTCATGGTGGACTCAACCTCCCACGTATACTCGGGACCTCTACGGGCATCCCATTTGACCTTTACAAAAGGTATATGCTTCTTTCGAAGCTTCCTCACCTGTCGATCTTCGATCGACAAAGGTTTTTCCACAAATTTCAAGCTCTCATCAATATGCACATCTGTATAGGGTATAACCACTGCTTCGTCAGCGAAACATTTTTTCAGATTGCAGATGTGGAACACATTGTGTATACTACTGAGCTCTTCAGGTAAGTTTAACTTGTAGGCAACTGACCCGACACGTTCGATAACCTCGAAAGGTCCTATGTATCTCGGGCTTAGCTTACCTTTCTTACCAAATCGCATCACTCCCTTCCAGGGTGACACTTTAAGTAGGACTTTTTCACCTACTTCGAAGTGAAAATCCTTACGATTTGGATCAGCGTAAATCTTCTGCCTATTCCGGGCAGCTTGGAGATTGTTACGAATCTGGACAATCTTGTCCGTCGTTTCGAACACGATCTCTGGTCCCGATAACTGGACTTCTCCAACTTCCGCCCAACAAACAGGCGATCTACACTTTCTACCGTATAATGCCTCAAAAGGCGCAGCCTTTATGCTGGTATGGTAGCTATTGTTGTAGGAGAATTCGATCAATGGCAGGTTCTTATCCCAACTACCTCCCAAATCGATCGCACATGCACGCAGCATGTCTTCTAACGTTTGAATAGTACGCTCACTCTGACCGTCAGTCTGTGGATGGTAAGCCGTACTAAAGTTCAAACGTGTGCCCAAAGATTGTTGGAAGCTTTTCCAAAAATGTGATGTGTATCTAGTATCTCGGTCAGAGATAATAGCTACAGGTATGCCATGTAGAGCTACAATCTTATCAACGTACAGTTGGGCCAACATATCGGAGCTGTAAGTCTCCTTGATGGGTAGGAAATGTGCTGATTTAGTCAGTCGGTCAACTATCACCCAGATGGTGTCATTTCCTTTCCTCGTCTTAGGTAACTTGGTGATAAAATCCATAGTTACCATTTCCCACTTCCAAGTAGGAAGTTCAGGTTGTTGTAGTAAACCTGACGGTTTTTTATGTTCTGCCTTGACTTGCGCACACGTCAAGCATTTAGCTACATAGGTAGCTACAGACTTCTTCAAGCCTATCCACTAATAATTTGCCCTAAGATCCTGGTACATTTTATCAGCTCCGGGATGAACAGAATATTTAGAGCTGTGGGCTTCCTGGAGGATAACATCTCGGAGTCCCCCATAAATCGGAACCCATATCCGTCCATTTAATCTAAGAATTCCATCCTTACTAAGAGATAACTGTTCTTCAGTTACTCCCAGCTTTTCATTAGGATAGTTAGCTTCCAACACAGCTTCCTTCTGTGCAGCTAACAACCTTTCTATCAAATTGTTCTTGATTTCCATGCGCTTGGCATTGATTCGGATGGGTTTCACTCTTTCTTTCCGACTCAAGGCATCGGCGACTACATTCGCCTTGCCGGGATGGTATCTTATTTCACAATCGTAATCATTAAGAGTTTCCATCCAACGGCGTTGCCTCATGTTCAAGTCCTTCTGGTTGAACAGATGTTGAAGGCTTTTGTGATCAGAATATATCACACATTTTATTCCATATAAGTAGTGCCTCCACAGTTTTAGTGCGAATACAACGGCACCCAACTCCAAATCGTGGGTGGTGTAATTCTTTTCGTGCACCTTTAACTGACGTGAAGCATAGGCAATGACTTTGCCTTTCTGCATAAGCACACATCCCATCCCGGTGTGTGATGCATCACAATAAACTACAAACTCCTCTATTCCATCAGGTAATGTCAGTACTGGAGCATTGCTCAACTTTTGTTTCAGAATATCGAAGGATTCCTGCTGCTTAGGACCCCAATCAAACTTAATCTTCTTACGTGTCAGCGAAGTCAGGGGTGCAGCAATCCTTGAAAAGTTTTCTATGAATCGCCTATAGTATCCTGCCAAACCTAGGAAGCTACGAATTTCTGTAGGCGTCTTTGGCTCATGCCAATTCATGACAGATTCAACTTTAGCGGGATCTACTTGGATACCACGCTCACTAACAACATGTCCAAGAAATTGGACTGCTCGAAGCCAGAATTCACACTTTGAGAACTTGGCATAGAGCTTCTCTTTATGAAGTAGTTCCAGTATGCAGTGAAGATGCTTCTCATGGTCAGCTTGGTTCTTTGAGTAGATGAGAATGTCGTCGATGAAGACGATAACGAATTTGTCTAAGTGCGGTTTGCAAACGCGATTCATGAGATCCATGAACGCGGCTGGTGCATTAGTGAGCCCAAAAGGCATCACTAGGAACTCGTAATGACCATAACGAGTCCTAAATGCTGTCTTGTGCACGTCTTCATCTCGAACCTTCAATTGATGGTAGCCTGACCTCAAGTCAATCTTCGAGAAGAAACTTGCCCCTTGAAGTTGATCGAACAGGTCGTCGATTCTGGGCAAAGGATACCTATTCTTGATAGTAACCTTATTAAGCTCACGGTAGTCGATGCACAGACGCATCGATCCATCCTTCTTCTTAACAAATAAAACTGGTGCTCCCCAAGGAGACGAACTAGGTTTGATGAAACCTTTAGCTAGCAAATCATCTAGCTGCGTCCTCAATTCCTTCATCTCTGTTGGTGCCAACCTATAAGGCGCCCTTGCAACTGGTGCTGATCCAGGAATAATGTTAATTCTGAATTCTACTTGCCTATCTGGTGGCAAACCAGGTAGTTCTTCAGGAAATACTTCGGGGTATTCAGAAATGACTGGGATATCTCCAATCTTGGGTTTCGGCTCATCAATAATCACCTGTGCCATGTAGATGACACAGCCCTTCTTCAAACACTTTAAGTCTTTGAGTATAGACATTTTCTCGGGCAGCCCATACTGGGTATCTCCCTGGATAGTAAGTGATTCACCAGACGAAGTCTTGATCCTCACTTGCTTCTTATTGCAAATAATCTGGGCCTGGTTATGTGATAACCAGTCCATACCCAAAACTATGTCGAAACCGGCTAGTTTTAAAGGAAGTAGGGACAAAGGAAAAGAGTGGTTCCTAATGGATATGAAACATCCATCTAATATGGTTGAAGCGGTTTCTAAAGTGCCATCTGCTAGTTCCACCTCATACCTCACACTTAAAGTTCTAACAGGTAGTTTCAACAATTCACAAAACTTATTATCTACAAATGGCTTATCAGCGCCTGAATCAAATAACACTCGCATAAACATCATTTACGAGAAAGGTACCTGTTATAACGTTGTCGTCCTTGACGGCTTCCTTAGCATCCATTCTGAAGACCCTAGCATTGGTCTTCTTAGCCTCTTCCGGCTTCTTGGCATATTTTGGGCAATTGCTCCTGATGTGCCCCTTTTCATTGCAACCATAGCAGGTCGCATCCTTTATCTTCTTGCAATCCACGGTTTTGTGTTCCCTGGATTTGCATAACCCACATGCAAAAGGCTTCGATTGTGTTTGTGAGTTGGATTCAAACCTGCACTTCCCAAAGTGCTGTCTCTTGCAGGTTTTACATTTGGGTTTTTCGCCCGACTGTTGACCATCCTTCTTAAATCCTGACCCCCTTTTGGTCATTGTTTCCCTTCAGCTTCTTGTCTGATCGTCGTGAGTTGTCATCCTCACGCTTCCTCTTTTCGGTATCATTTTTCCTTTGTGACCTCAGCCTGATAGCATCTGAGGTCAGAGATAACGATATGTCCGTTACTGACCGAAAAGTGGTTGGTCTGGAGGCCTTTACACTTGCTTTGATCTCCGGTTCCAAACCCCCGATAAAACGAGCTATACGTTTAGGCTCCGGAGTTACCAAGTAAGGGACCAACATTGACAAAGTATTGAAAGTAGTAAGGTAGGCCTGACAGTCCAGGTTCTTCATGACCAGCGCCAGGAAATCAGATTCAATTCTCTCAACCTCGTGTTGAGGGCAGAAATTTTCCTTGATTAGTGCCATGAACTGTTCCCAGGTCATGTTGTATAACGGGACCTTCCATGTGGCTTGGATTAAAGATCTCCACCAGGCTAAGGCTTCTCCTTTGAAAGACTGCGAGACAAACTTCACAATGTCCCTATTATGGCAACCACTAATATCCACCACAGTATCCATTTCATCCATCCACGTCATGCAATCAACAGCTCCTTTTTCCCCATTGAAGTCTCTGGGTTTGCACGACACGAAGTATTTATAGGTGCAACCCCTATTACGAGGTTCTTGGTTCTGTACGACTCTTTGGGATGGATTACTCCTTTGATTCGAGGAGTGGTGAGAATTACTGTTGTGGGCAGTGTGGGTCCTGGAGGGTGTTCTAGTGTGTGATGCAGAATGGGTCCTCGTATGGGTACCACTTGATCCATGGTGTTGTCTATCCATAGCTCTATTAACCGCATTGTCTATCATAGCTTGCAACTCTGCGCCCGCTACGTTTACATGGGCATTATCATTCACTATCCCTGGGTGACTGTTGACCTCGTTTGAGTCTGCCATGTAGCTTAAACTGTAACATATCGACAATAATTTATTGGTGAGTTTATTATAGAATTGTCTTTTATGGCAATTTTATTAACCGTGGTAAACATAGACCATATATGGTTAATTTATTACTCCCATTTATTTAGGATTTCTAATATAATTTATCCTAATTATACAATGATAATAGTTTTATTAGCACATAAGGCCTAGTCGCAGGGACAATATAGATTATAAGCTATGATTTCAGAGAATCAAAGCATGAAGGTTGGAACAAAGTTCATTACCTTTATCAGACAGGGTCACCGACTAATACTGTCTTTTGTCTCATATGAAAATGAGAAGGGCCCGTAGGCATTCCATTACCAATGGATGGTAAAAAGAACTTATCATATTTATTAATGATTTAACCCATGATTCAGAGATCATTAAGTTGGGTTTAGAATCTTTGAAAAGATCCATATATAATAATAATAATACGTGTGTTTTTAACGAATCAAGTCTGCCAGGAGTGTTAACATGTTTTCAGATGTTAACAGGGATTTGAATCTTTTTAACGAGTTTTACCATCTGGGCCAGGTCTTAAAATGACATGCAGGCTAGGTTATACTTTTAAGATCCTTAATAAAAATAACATAGGCAGATAGACTTTTAAAAGGAATGATTTTGATTTATTTATTTCATAAAAATTTAGGTATGCATAACATAGCAAAGATGAAATTTATAAACTTACATTCCATTAAACTAAAAGTAGTACATTTTGCCCTAAACGGGACTTTTCACATAAACAGATGCCCATGCAGGAGCTATACAGATAATACATGTCCCCCAGGGACGTCTACAAAAGTAAATGTCCACGCAGGGACTACTAGAGACAAGTCCACGTAGGGACTAGGTATAAAGATAGATGTCCACGCAGGGACTACATACACACATAAATAAATGTCCACGTAGGGACTTGATTTAAACAAGGAAATACAACAATATATATTGGGAACTAGCGATCCCGCTTCTTCTTTCCCTTAAGCAAGTTTGCCAAGCCACTCATAAATCCTTCATTCTTCCTACGTTCCTTCTGGAAGTCTCGCTCCACTTTGGCCAGTCTTCGACGGAGTTCCTCCTGCTCAGGTGGAGGAGCCCGTGGTGGCTGGTACTGTGGTGGCGGCTGAACAGGTGCTTGATACCCCCGAGCTGGGTATCCCATTCCCCAAGGGGGTCCATATGGTCCCTCAGGATTATTATGGGCAAGGTAGCTTGATGCCACATTGTAAGGATCATCAGCATAGTTATAGCCATGGTATGCTGGTGGTCCATATAGGTTGTAAGCAGCCGGAGCAGTGTAAGCAGGGATTGGGTGGCCAAAACCCGGTGATGGCGGTACAATAGGTGCCGAATTCACTTCCGAAACTGGAACAGAAGGTCCACCCATCTGTGGGACTTCATGAGTTGGCGGGTAATGGCTGCCGCTAGAGTGTTGAGGGGTGTTGAGACGAAAATCAACTTCTCGTGCTGAGATCCGTGCACCAGTCCTCCTACGTCTTGGTGGTTCTGGAGGCTCTAGATGAACTGGTGGCGGTGGAGGCGGTGGCGTGACTGCCTCATAACGTGGATCCCCAGAGGGATCTTGCTGCTGCAGTGGCGGCTGCTGGTGAGGTGATGAGTGTTCAGATGGTGTATAGTACCACTCACACCGTTCGAACCGTGCCATGTGACTATCCGGACCCTGGTATGGTGTTCCGTGAAAAGACGAACCGTCTGAGATCACGAAAGGATGGTTCAAGGATCCGGTTGAAGCCTCGACGGGATCTGTGTCCTCGTCCATATCTTGATCACCCGAAAAGTGATCCTCTGGTCCTAGTGGGTTAAAGCCCACGTGCTCTGGTAGGTACTCTGCTGGGTTAAACTGACCCTGAAAAACAGGAGTAGGGTCGCCAAAGAAACGTTGCGGGTTGTGGGGTTCGTTCTCTGACTGAGGCCCATAAGAGTCATGATATGGAGGTGTTGAGTTGTGCGAAAAAGATCGTCTGGCAGAGTCTTCATATATCCTCCATAACTCCCTCGTTTCGTCATTCCTTGTAGAAGAAGTTCGTCGATATGAAGGCCCTGCCTCATGGTCGTTAGGGGCGCTAGCTGGCTCCTTTCCTCGACCACCTCGTCTAAATCTTGGCGGCATTATTGTACCTGTTAAAATATACAAGGTAATAACAAGGAAAAATAAAGGACAAAAATTTAATTAAATAAAAATTTGAACAATTTGGATTATTCCTAAGTTCTTTGTCTAGACTCGAAGATTTAGGAATGTGCAATTGTGTAACTGAGATTAAACACAAAAGGTTAGTGTTTAATTCACTCAGTGTTGGCTCTGATACCAACCTGTCACACCCCGAATTTCCACGTGTCACCGGTGGGCCCGGTAGGGGAGTATCGTGACGTGGTTGGCAACATAATAGTCAAACAACACAATATTTAAATGCACAGCGGAAGCAAAGTATAGATTTAATTCAACCAAACGATATTGTAATATTAAGTATCACAAATAGTCGAATATAAATCCACAGGTAGATCAAAAATAAAAGGAAACAATTGTTCAACAGTTTATGACATCCAAGCTGGCGAGACTTAATGTGGATGCTAGGAGACAAGCCAGCCTATTTCGCGTAGTACCTGCACTTAACCTTTTTAAGAAAATACGTCAGTTTACACTGGTAGGTATAGTTCAAAATCAGCGAGTGCAAGTATCTTTTACTGGTTCTCCTAATCTGGAACGAAGGTTTATAATAACCTATTAGAATCCTAACGGGTCTTTAGTTAAGCTTACGCTTAGACCGGTTAGTTTTAAAGATACGGTTCGTACGCACGATTAAGCGAAGACCGGATAGAATGTGATTTAGACCCGACAAGTTTGAAGACTTGCTTAATATGGGTATATGATACACATTCTGGATTTTGAGATAAAACCGATAAGGTTTGACCCGTTTCGGCTAATTTATGTAAACTAGTTACATAAACCGAACCGAACGCGCATGAAGCGTAACGGGTATCCGTAAGAGTCCTAAACAGGTTTCCTAAGTTAACACGCCTTAAATAAGTTGTGACATCAGTAGGATATCACCCATGACGCCCCAAACGAGTTTAATCTCTTAATAAGCCCCGTAGGGGCATTTTGGTCATTTTAAAGATTATAAAAGGGTTTAATTAGACACCTGTGATCCGGGTCTGAGTTGATCAGTAAAATAGCTTATTTTAACAGGTTATAACCTTTGGTAATAAGTCTTATATACTAAAATAGTTTTAAACCCAAACTATGCGTTAAATACGCGTATAAAGTCGTTTTAAGCGATGTACGGGTTAAAATACGATTCTGAGTTTTCTGATCAAATAAACAGGCTCAAAATACTCCATTTATTATTTAAAATCAGTAGCAATTGGATTGGCGTTAAAAGGGTTTGTAAAACTCATTTTATGGCCGAAAAGGGTATTTTTGGTATTAACCGAATCAAGGCGATAAACCTAGCTTATGATCAGTTTAAAAATAATTAAAAATCTTTAAAAATCCCAAAATATTATATTACATCAGTGGGTAAAAGGTTTGATGTCAAAAATTGGGTTTAGATAGGCTTTACGCTAATGACGCCGTTTAATTACTTAAAAGTATTCAGATTACGTCATTAAGCATAACTCCTAATCTAGACCTCCAACTAATGTGAAATTTTAGGTACATGTCTAAAAATCAGTAACTAAGATTATGGCACTTTCACATTTCCAAAAATCTTGTTTTATGGTCATAAGGGCATTACGGTCAATATTTAGGCGTTTAACGGAAACATCGGACGATTAGGGATTCGAGTGGTATAAACGCAGAGGCTTATACACACATGCAACTAGGTCCTAATGGAACTTTAAGGCATGTCTAAACCTATATAAATCGGGTCAGAACTGAGGTCAATGCAAAAGTCAAACCTTTGCGTCTCTCGGTTCCGAATCGGTTCAAAACATAAAGTTGTCGAATCAAACAAGCTTAGACAAGTTATTATATTTATTTTCAAGTTGTATGACTGATAAAACAGATTACACGCCTTCCGTATCATTACATATGCGATTAACATTTCTGTTGACTTTTCGGAAGAAGTTTGACTCGATCAATCGACATAGTTAAGATTGAAATCAGCGGGTGACCTTTTAGGGGTTTATTACCCATATAAATACCAACTTATTACCACTTTCGATTCGACAAAACTCTGGACCATTTGCGTTTCATCGCGAAGTCAAACCGTAGTTACGACGGTTTGATTTCTAGGCTATAAACTAAGCATAAATGAATTGAAGAAGATCAAGGGTACTTACACAAGTCTTATGCACGATTTGGAATGTTTGGGATCTGCTGGAAAGCTCCTTAAAATGACCAGAAGTGAATGCAAGATGAATGATCAAATTTGCAAAGAATGTGGGTCTTCTTATGGTGTTCAAACATGCATGGATCATCGACAACTAAGTCTAGGAGGAAACAATAACATCCACAAGTCCCCTACTAGCTAAAAACCACTTTAGGGCAGCCCAAGGTATGCCAAAAATCGATCAAAGTCGGTTAACGAACATGCAGGACATCTGTGCATGTTTTCTGTCCAGATAAGGCAGTCGCGTAGCGCGACTGCCAAGGTGTTTAAGCCTCGCGCTACGCGAGGGTGTGGGTGACCTGATCAACAAGTTTTGTTAATTGCAATTTCAGTCCCTGGTCCCCCGAAAGGTCATTTTCACTTGGTTTTCTTGCATTTTGAGACTTTATATTTGACATGTGGGGCTTTAAGGCTTATACCATCTTTGTTAAGTCCTCGGGTAACTTTGTGATCACCCGAAAAGCCCTAAATTTCAATGTTGACGATTCTAACCCTCAGACACGAATTTTATCACAACTTGCTCATACGATAACGAAACTTCATGAAATTTTTGTGGTACATTCTAGTGAGCATAATTAATCGTTACAAAGCTTCGGGTTTGTCAAAAGGTCACTCAGAGGTATAACTTAAACATGTTGGCACATTTAACCCCCGTAGTTTGTAATCTCTCACTTTCTTTCACAATTCGCTTCGTATGGTCCATGATCTATTCGTTTAAGGTTATAAACATCATGTAGGGTTATTGCAAAGTATATTCATTCATTGTTGACACTTTGAACCCTTATACTTACACAGTTTCACTGTTTGTCAACTTTAGTCCTTCAAGAACATTCTTTCACACGTTCAACCTATGACACGTGTCAACACATTATAGGACGTAAATTTTCGAGGTGTTACACACCTGAAACATATGTTAGGGAAAATATTTGGGTCAACAAACGGTTGAGTGAATTCATAGGTTTTGTTTTGCAAAAAATGTTAATATAGATAAAGTTTGAATAAAAGTGGTTGTCGATATGTCTTTATAGCAAAAGAGTAATACATGTAGTTACTTAATGGTACATTCAAGCCTACGTTATGACGTAACACGGGTCTATCATCTCACTTCTAAGTTTCACATGAGTACCACAACAACTGCAACAAAATGAGAAGTGAGATGGGGCGTCAATCCTATAGCGCTATAATATAATCGTTGGGCTTTTGCAAGTTAATGAACGTAAACTTCTTAAAGCAACAACAACAAGTATTAAGCAAATGCAAAGGTAATCGGGGGAAACCACAAAATAGCAAATAGTTTGTATCACATTGTAACATATGTATCATCCCAAAAATAATGTAAAAAGGGACTATGAACTCACCTTGATCTCGGGTAAGTCCAAACAAGTATGCAAAGTGTGAGAGTTCTTGGAATTAAGATTCCACGTCACTCTAATTGATTGAACATGCAACAATATGGAATATGTATTAATAATAATGTTTAATTGGATAATTGGAAATCATAAATCTATAGGATTTGGTAGTGTTTTGTTTAAGTGGTAATTATGTGGTTTCGATAACCTAACAAGAGGACTCGGAAAATGAATATGATGTAAAGGAATTACTTATGAAAAATATTAATTTAACATAAATAATAAAATTGCAAAGATATGTAACTGCTTTAATATAAACATTTGTAATAACAAATCAAATATAATTAATTAGTATAATTAAATAATGTAATTAATTATAATGATTATTGGTAAAATATTGTACAAGTGATATAATTAATTTATAAAAATTATAAATTAATTTAGATGGTAAAAATATATATTATTTGATAAATAATAAATATTTTGTTTAAAAGAATAAATATGATAATTATATGATTAATTATCAAAATAATTATATTAAATCTGAATAATTAAAAATTACATTTTTAATTATTGAACTTTAATATTACTGATTTAAAATAATTATTATGATCTTGAAATCATTTTAAATAAAATGAATTAAAATGATTTAATATCAATAAATAAGTTTATATAAGTTTAATTATCTAAATAATTAAATGTAATAAAAATTCAGATTCTAAATTTATATAAACTCAGAATAATGCCTTTTTTGTCATAAGAATAATTTTGAATCAAAATTATATAGTTATATAATTTATTTACATTAAATTAAACTATATAAATAAGCATAAATACTGATTTATTTATATAAATATCAAATTTATATAAAATGTCAGAAACAATATTATTTTTGTAAAGATCAGTATTTAAAATAATTACTCTGAAAATTTTAGTATTTAATTCTTAAAAACCGAATTGTTATGAATTATTACATAATAAACTGTTTAAATAAAAAAAAGGGAATATGCCACAGAATAGTAATGAAGTTTTAGGAGTGTTCCAATTAGGTCAGTAATAAAATTTATTCTTCCAATTAGATCATTCTACTTTATTTTGGTGTTCTAATGCTAGATAATTTACCTGAATAGCAGGTCATAGTCGTACATGCCATTTATTTATTGTTAGTTGTTTATCTTTTTTATGACTATAATTTAAATGTTTTTGGTGTAGGAGTAATTAGTACTTTCTTTCATTAAAAATTTACTGACATCTAACTATTTTTCATGATTTTATAAAAATTTTGATAACTTTTTAGAGATTTTGAAAAAAAGTATCACATTTTTAATTTTTTTTTTCGCATTTTTTAACTTTTCTACAATTTTTTTATTTTTTTAATCTATTTCGCATTTTTTTCTAATCCATTTGGCATTTATGTGCCATGTCAACAAATTTTTTAAATAAAAAACCTAAATAAATGCCATGTAGGATGGATGACCTTCTATTTAGGTAAAATATCTAGGATTGAAACATTAAATGAAACTTGAATGACCTAATTGGAACAAAAAAAATTATGAGTGACCTAATTAGAACACTCTTGAAACTTGATTACTATTGTACAAAGTTAACCCATAAAAAAATATATAATTTGGGTCATCTTCCCCAAATCGATTGAACTAGGTCAACCGAAAAGTCAAACTTACAAATTAACCAACTGAAACTAAGTTATAATCAAATTATTCTTGGGGAAACATTGTATAAGTATAAATGAACGAAATGGAACAAGAAAAACGAACCGGCACCGACTGAATCGACGAATCGGCTAATTCCGGCGAACCTTAATTCCGGCGAGATTTGCAGGTTGAATTTCCTGCATTTTTCGATATGTTTGAGCAATGTGAAAGGTGTACAAGCTTAATGGTGATCTAGGGAACTTAAATAGGGGTCTAATTCGATCTCAGATCCGACATTTGCTAGTGATTTCGATCCACTTTAGAATATTTAAGTAAAAAGCTGGTAACATGCTGTTTGATATTCAATGTATCGAATTAATGAGTGAATTGAATTGGGTATGGGTCATGGGTCTCGTGTGAATGCTTTACAGATAGAAAATCAATTAAAAAATAGATTCTTGATTGTTTCCGACAACAACAGTGCGATCTGTTTGAATTATTATATTTAAATTCAAAAGTGTAAATAAATAAAATACAATTAGATAATATAACCGGATGAGGGCTTAGCCCGACCGGTCACGAGTTCTTTTGTTGAATTGATTGTCCCGAGTTCGATCCCCCCTGTGACCGGTTCGATTGGTTTTAAAACCTTTTTATTCGATTAAATGAGAATTTACATTTTGGCCCCTGTGGTTCCACCTTTACATAATTAGTCCCTGTAATACCCAGTTAGTTAGACTAACTGGGTTAATATTTGGAGAGTATTTCTTATATAAAAAGTTAACCCGGTTAGAAAGTTTAGTTAAAGTGAGTTTATAAAAGTCAGTTTTAGTCCCTGAAATGCAAGTTTGAGAAAATGGCTAATTAAACCCTAGACTTTTATAAAAATCTTTTTAGTTCTTTTATAAAACAAGTTTCAAAAATTACCAAGTGAACCCTAAACTTGTAGTTTGAAATAATTACACTTTAACCTTTGTATTTCTATAGTTTCAACAATGACAAATTAGTCCCTAAACTTGTACTTTCAAATAATGACGGTTTTAGTCCTCGAAATAAAAAAAAAGTGATAATTTCAAGCAAGTTTCAAAGAATGTCAATTAGGTCCCTCAAATTGTAGTTTCACAAAATGTCATAATAGGACCTTATAGTTTATGTAATCTTGTTTTAATAGCATAAAACTCAACAAATTTGTAATTGTTTCACGTGTTTGTATTGGTATAAGCATGTATAAGCACAAAGTAAGTATGTTCAAATAAGTTTCATTCCAAATACAGTATTTGTTACAATGCATGTCAAAACAAATACGAGTGTGAAAACCAGGGTGGTTACAATATGTGGCTCTTGAAGGATTAGGAGTCAGGGTTGCTGATGTGTGGTTGCTCAGCATACTTGTCCTTTATCCTAAGGAGAAGCTGTTTGCGTCCCCTCTGTGGTTGTGAACCGGACACGAGGGATTTGAAGCTTGAAGAAGCTTGCATGGAATGCGGTTTGCCGCATCCTGAGAAGCGGTTTTCGCAGTCCATAGAACAACGCTGGTTCTGAGTATCTGACACACCTGTACGGGCTCGTGTGTGTCATCTCCGCATATTCCACGTGTGCTCGTAGGTATATGCGGATATTGGTTATACCCCTTTACATAATGTAGAGATATTTATTTTGCCTTTTTTGAGGGATATGTAAAAAACGTCATGCGGTATGGGTTATGGTGCGGTATACCAGAGAAACCGCATGCCGCTTATGTTTGGATAATTTTGTCGCTCTTTTGTTGCAAGTGGCAGAACGCACGTGTGAGTTGGTGAAAGTTGGTAGGATTTTCTGGCATGTGCTGAAATGAAAGGACGTTTGCCCTGCCTGAGGTCATAAATGCACTGTAGCAGTAGTGTAAAAGTCTCATGTTGTCAGGCGCGTGGGCGGCCACTTGCGAGTGGTAACCGTCAGCGGAACCGTCGCTGAACACGTGGCGTCGCATAACTCGCTGTTTTCAAACGTGATGATTCGGTTACTGCCATGCATTAATTGCGATGGGTATATAAGGGGAAACCGTTTGATTTCTCCTCACTTGTTCAAAATTTCAAAAATTTTTCCTGTGAGAGAGAGAGCGTTCTTCGTCTTCTCCGATAAACTTTGTTGATATTCCGGTGAGGTGTGAGTTTTTGAACTCATTTTCTGCTTTCTTCGTTTCATTCTCCGATGGCTGAACCATCGAATCCGCATAATGCCGAGGGTGAAAACCCAAATCCTTCTTCGCCGGCGGCGGCGGAAGAGGAAGAAGAAGGTGGTGCTGCCCCCGACGGGGGCTTATCAGTTTTGAAGTGGTCGAAGGGTCAGTTTGACACCCTGATGACCAGTATTCAGATGCCCCAGGAGTATGGGGCTGTCTACCCACATGAAGGTGAGACCGGTGCCGATGCTCCGGCCGGTTACGTCACCATGTGGTCCGATTTCTTCGTTGATGGTAACCTCCGGTTACCATTGACTGTGTTTGTTGATGAGATTTTGGAGTTTTACAAGCTCCATATCTCCCAACTGAGTCCGTTTGGCATGATCCGGATTCGGAATTTTGAGTATACTTTCCGTGCTCTCGGAATAGAGCCTACTGTTGAAAGCTTCCGGCGGTTCTACCAGTTGACGGTGAATACTGGTTTCTTTTCTTTTGGTCAGCGTTATGGTAGCCCTAACCTGATGACCCCTCCCAAGGGTATCACGAAGTGGAAAACCATATTCTTTTACATTAAGGCTGCCGCGATCGTTGCCAGGATGACTTTTTGCAATGTGAACGAGACGATCGTAGCGGAAAGCAATGAGGTTCCTAGTGCGACGATGGTGGAGTGGTTCCCCAGGTTGCGGACCATTGAGTTTAAGAAGTTGGACAACTTGCAGTTGTGGGTGCTGCGGATGATGTTGACCAAGCCTGATAGGAAAGCAAGGCCCGTTGTGCGGGAGAAGAATGGTGGTAAGTATTTTTACCCTTGTGCGGTTTCCTTACTTTCTTGTGCGTTACTGATTTGTAAGTGTACTATCAGAGGACGCTGCCCTGTGGAGGATATTTGATCCGAACTTTCTGGGCAAGGTTGAGATACTTCGGTGTGCGGAAGGTGAAAAAGGTTTTAACTTGACCATTGTTGACAACTTCCGCATTCCTGATCACGAGGGGTTGAAGGCACCCCTGCCGTAAGGCAAAGGTACAGTCAATAATCTTCTTACTTGCTTTGTAAAGAAGTTCACCTTTCTGACTTGCTTGTTTTGATGATTTAAACGCAGGTACTCTTGGGGCCTTGGGCGATTTTGAGGTGAAGGGTGCTCCCAAGAAGCATTTGGAGAAAACTGTGCGGGGCCGCCAGAGGAAAAAACCTGAACCCGCAGTTGTTCCTCCTTTGGTGCCGCACGCGGCAGGTATATCTTGTTCTCGTTTCCGCAGATACACCGATTACGTGGTAGTGTCTGACACCTTGAGGGTTTGGGTGTTCCAGGTGGTGGTGCGGCTGCAGGTGGATCCCCTGCGGGTTCCAAGCCTGCTGATGTGAAGAGGAAAAGTAAAATAGAGGACAAGGCTGCTGGTGCCGGCGAGAAGAAGCGTCCGAGGTTGCAGACAAAACGGACAACTGTTATTTCTCAGGCGAAGCCTGCGGTTGTGTCTGGTAACTTGGTAAGTGAAGCATCACCTTACAATTGTTTGTCATTGTACTTGTAATTGATAGTTATTTTTGCTTTGTTTGCAGAACCGCAAGATGAAGGGTTCTCTTTGTTTGATGCTCCTCCTTCCCCCCGGCATGACACGGCTGCGGACGCGGGGGTTAATAAAGAATTTACCAGGAGCCCTTCTATTGAAATGGTGACTGAGCCCTCTGCGCGGGCAGCGGATACTGGGAAGAAAACCGCGGCTCAGATCTTCGATACAGTGGATTCCCATGATAATCTGATATCCCCGCAGGATACTGATGATCTGAACCTGAAGTTTGCGGATGCTGAAAAGAAAAAATCTCCTGCTGCTGAGAAGGCCTCCGGTTCCGCTTCTGGGGGTGCGGGTTTTGAAGGACCTTCTATTCAGCCTGAAGAGTCTGAATTGGAGTTCTACTACCGTACCTATACGGAAGACTGGGCTGTGAATTATCATCGTCCCCCTTGGAGCATTATGCAAAGGGATGATATTTCAAGTGATCCTTCTGCTTGTAAGGAAATTTTGGGTGGTTTGGGCACCCCGTTTGAAGTTAATCGGGCCCGCGCTTTGCCCCGCGATCTCCGGATCAACCAACTCTCCTCCATGCTTGTTGGGAGTTCCATAATGGCAAATGCCATTATGGAAGACTACAAGGTGTTGGGGCGCAAGGAGGAGGAAAGTGTTCGCTTGCGGGCTGAGGCCGAAGCGTTGGTGAAAGCTGCTCGTGAGGGTGCGGAGCAACTTAAAAGGGAGAAGGCTGCCTTTGAGCAGTATAAGCAGACTGAGGAGTGGGCTGCAACTGCTGGCCTTAAACAGGTTCGTACTCTCGCCAAACTACTTTTTGATGAGCGCAAGAGTTGGAAAGAAACACTTTCTAATGAGCGCAAGACTTGGAAAGAATCTTGGGCTAAACAGAATGAAACGCTCTTTCGTGTTCGTCAGGAGCTGACTAATGTCAAGGCAGCGAATGCTGCTTTGGTGAAGGAGAAAGGTGCTTTGGTGAAGGAGAAAGTTGCAGCTGAGGCGGCTGCCACTGAGGCCAAGGAGGCGGGGGCCCGCGCTGCCAAGGCTCTTGAAGAGGCCAATGCTGACCGCACCAGCTTAAACAAGACTGTTAAGGGCCTCCAGGTATGAGTTTATTTTGCTCTTGAATTTGTATATTTGTTCCACAAGTATGATTGATTATCTTTGTATACTTGTGTTTTCCTTGTTGAAAGGCTGAAGTGCAGAGCCAGGTGACCATTATTGAGGAGGTCACTGCCCACGCTGCTGAAGCTGAAGTGCGGGCCAGGGAGGCTGCTGAGGCTAGAGACAGCCTGACTGCTTCCTTGGAGCAGTTGAAAGCTGATCGTGAGTGGATGCGTTGCCACGGTATCGGGCATGTAAGTACCCTCTGCCTTTGCTATCTTTTTAGGTTTGCCTTTGCTAACTTTATTGCTTGTATTTTGCAGATTGTTAGTGCTATCCTCGACGCACCTGAGAACACAGCTGCTGTAGAGGAGATTAGACTGCGCGCGCGGGAGGCTGGTTTTAAAGCTGGCTACAATCGATGTATCAGTCATGTAAACCTTTTATCCCAAGGCAAAATTACCGATGAAAGGTCTGGGTTCCATGGCGTGGATACTGAAGCGCGTCTTGCTGCTGCTCTCGCAGCGTATAAAGACATGTCCATTTCCGCCCTTGAGGAAGTTGATAAATGCTTGTACGCGGAAGACTATGTAGACCGCTTGCGGTTGTTGTATGTTGATGAGGAAGAGGAGGAAGAGACCGCTGGTGATGGCAAGGGTGCTGCGGGTTCCAGCGGTACAAAGAAGGACTAGGTTGGCCTGTGTGCCCTTTTTTTGTTTTTTCGATGTAAGTGTTAGAAACTTTATGTAAATCTCTTGTGCACCGCGTAGGTGTAGAAATTTTTTGAATATAAAGTTTTAACCGTTTTGTTCAAGTTGTACAAGTGTTTTTACTACTTGCATGTTTGAACTTGTATGAGTTAATGTTATTGTGAATAGCACTAAGTCTGAATTTGCCTTTTGAATATCTAGGTGATATGCAAGTATGAAGAACTCTACCGGCTGTAAAGCGCGGTTGAGTATATTCTATACCTTTGTCGTATGAGCATTAGTCAATTCCTATTTTTATCCCGTTAGGGTTTGGGATTTGTGTAGGCTTTGTGAAAACCGTATGTGCGTATCCAGCCGGATAGACATTTAACGTTTTGCCTTTGCTGGCCTATTAAAATATTTGTGTGTGGTTACCACTTTGTGCGGGTATCGCGAATGAAGATTTTGCCAATATGTTTTTGCAGATACCAAAAAGTGGAACACGCATTTGTAATAGAAGGAAACAAACAATATTGCATTTAATCGTTCATTTATTTATTTGCAAATGGCCTGCGGCCCGATAGGTTACATGGTAAATGTAAAAACATGGCTTACATGTAACAGCGTCGAAGCTGTTGTGCATTCCATGTGCGTGCGATAGGTTCGCCCTCTAACGTTTGCAGTTTATATGCGCCTTTGCCCAGGACCTCTAGGATGAGGTAGGGTCCTTCCCACTTGGGGGCAAGTTTCCCTGGGCGTTCAGCGTTAGATGCTTCATTGTCACGAAGGACATAGTCTCCCGGGTTGAAGGTACAAATGCGGACGCATGCATTGTAGTATTTTTCAAGTTTGGTTTTGTACTTGGCCTCATTGATTGCTGCATTTTCACGCCTTTCCTCTAGGAGGTCCAAGTCAACCCTGCCTTCAACGCTATTGTCTACCCTGTTGATAGCCAACATTCGTGGTGAAGGGAGACCTACTTCAGCGGGGATCACCGCTTCTGAGCCGTAGACAAGGCTGAAGGGTGTCTCACCGTGACTTGTTTTTGGGCTTGTCCTGTGGGCCCATAAGATACTCGGGAGTTCATCGACCCAGCCGCGTCTGGATGTTCCCAACCATGCTTTGATGCCTTCGACTAAACTTTTATTGATATTCTCGACTTGGCCATTCCCTTGCGGATGCGCCACTGAGGAGAATATGTGTTCAATGTTTAGTTCCTTTAGCCATTTTTGAAAGTCATCAGCAACGAAGTTGGTGCCGTTGTCGGTAACGATGCACATCGGTAGACCGAAACGGCAGATGATGTGTTCCCAGACGAATTTCCTTGTTATCATAGCGGTGGTTGAGGCGAGCAGTTTTGCCTCTACCCATTTTGTGAAGTAATCAACAGCCACTATGATAAATTTCACTGCACCTGGTGCGTCCGGAAATGGTCCCACCACATCGATTGCCCATTTTTGGAATGGCCATGCGGTAGTGACGGGGATGAGGTTGCTCTTGGGGCGCAAGGTCTTGGGGGCATGCCGCTGACAATTGAAACACTTGCGCAATTTTTGGCCACCACCATGCGTGGGCCAGTAGTACCCGGCGTTCATAATTTTGGTAGGCATCTAGGTGCATACCGGGCCAGTAGTACCCGGCGTTCATAATTTTGGCCACCACCATGCGTGGGCCCGCGTGTATGCCACATATTCCCTCGTGTATTTCTCTGATAAGGTATGTGGCATCGTGGGTTTCGACGCATCGTAGGAGTGGCCCCAGGTATGATTTACGGTATAAGATACCGTCTCCCATCTGATAATGACACGCTTTGTATTGCAACTTACGTGCCGCTGCCTTGTTTTCGGGAGTAACGCCTGATTGCAAGTATGCAATGATAGGTGTCATCCAGGATGTTGTACCGTACTGGATGACGTTGACTTGGCGCAGGGGTACTGAGGGGTTTTGCAGAACCTCGATGCGTATCTCCTTTGCCAGATGTTGGAAGCTAGTGGATGCGAGCTTTGACAGTGCATCTGCGGGTTTGTTTTCACTCCTGTTGATATGGCGGATATTGAAGGAAGTGAACTTTGATTTCAGCTGCAAGGCTTGTTCGAGGTAGAGGATCATGATATCCCCTTTTGCGGCATAGTCGTCGCGTACCTGCCCTGCAACCAACAGTGAATCGACGTGTACCTCCAAATGTTGGACGCCGAGTTTGACTGCCAGACGTAGCCCTGCCAGTAGAGCCTCATACTCTGCCTCGTTATTTGTGCTTTTGAAATCGAGCCTCATACTTGGCCATCGGGGCTGACGAGTCTCAGACCCGCACCTGCACCATCCTCGTTGGATGCACCATCGGTATATAGTGCCCAGGTTTCTGAGGAGGATGGTGGTGGTGTAGGGTTTTGTTCTTCTTCGCATTCCTGAATGCGAGTTGCCGGTACTTCGGCAACGAAATCAGCTAGAACTTGGCCTTTGATTGCTGGGCGCGTCTTATAGATCAGGGTGTGCGCGCCTAGTTCGATGGCCCATTTTGCTAATCTCCCAGAAATGTCGGGTTTAGATAGGATCGGCCCGATCCTGTAGTTGGTTAACACCGTGATGACGTGATTTGCAAAATAACATCGTAATCGTCTTGATACGTGCACTAGTGCCAGTACCAACTTCTCCATGATGGAGTATCTTGTCTCTGGGTCGTTGAGCATTTTGCTGATATAGTAGATGGGTGTTTGAACTCCCTCTCGTTCCACTATGAGTACTGCGCCTACAGCATTGTCTGCGGCAGATAGGTACAAGATAAGTGGCTCTTTCTTGCGTGGTGCGGTTAGAGTTGGGAGTTGAATCAAACACTCTTTCATTTCCCGGAAAGCGTTTTCGGCCTTTGCGGTCCATTAGAATTGTTCATTTTTTAAGCAGTTCCGCAGGGTCTTGATGAAAGGATAAGACTTAGCTGCGTGGTTGGCTAAGAATCTATTCAGTGCGACTAGCCTGCCGACTAGTCGTTGCATTTCTTTCATCGTGGAAGGCGATGGCATGCGCTCGATCGCCTGAACTTTTTCCGGGTTCACCCTGAATCCATCTTTGGTGATGATGAATCCAAGGAACTTGCCTTCCTCCATTCCAAACGAGTATTTCCCTGGATTGAGCTTCATATTGACGCTGCGCAGAGTTTGGAATGTTCTTTCGATATCATTGAGCATGGTATCCTCCTCCATGCTCAAGACGACTAGGTCGTCCATGTAGATCTCGACACTTTTGCTGATTTGATCACCAAAAGTGTCGTTCATCAATTTTTGGTAGGTTGCGCCCGCGTTGCGCAACCCGAACGACATTTTTGTATAACAGTAATTCCCGGTAGGTGTGCGGAATGCCGTTTTATCTTCGTCCTCAATTGCCATCTGCACCTGATGATAGCCTTTGTAACAATTGAGGAAACACTTCCATCGAAATGGTGCGAGGTTGTCGACTTTCTCATCAATCTCTGGAAGTGCGTAACAATCCTTGGGGCAAGCTTTGTTGAGATCTTTATAATCGACGCACATGCGCCAGCCCCCGGTTGGTTTTTCTACCATGACTGGGTTGGACAACCAAGTCTGGTACTTGACTTCCCGCAGGATGCCTGCGGAGAGCAGTTCTTTGACCTGCTCATGCATCGCCTCGTTCTTTGCGGATCCAAGGTGGCGTTGGCCTTGGATCACCTGCTTGATACCTGGCAAGGTATTCAAAAAATGGTGCGCAATTTCGTGTGGCACCCCTGTCATGTCTGCGGGTGTCCACGCAAAAATATCCTGGTTTCTGAAGAGGAGCTGCTTCAGGTGCGCTCTGATGCTGTGGGACAAGGCGTGGCCCAACGTGACCGTTTGCTCTGGGTGTCTTGCGTTAAGAACCCATTTTTCTGGTTGGGTGTTGGGGGTAGGCCTTGCTATCTTGGTCGGACGCAGTTCGTCCGACGACATGACCTCTCTGCGTGCGTAGATTATCGCGACCCCCATTTTTGTTGGGAAACCGACAGCATAGTAGGGTACGGACGTAATCATGTTGAAGTCGCCTTGGGACTTCCTCCCGAGAAGCACGTCGTATTTGGAGGTGTGAGGTAAAACCATGAAGTTTACCTCCTCCGTTCGTGTGTGCCTTCCGTTGGTGAGGCGCACAGGAAAAGTGATTTGGCTCATGGGGAATACGGTTTCCCCCGCAAATCCGGCCAAAGGGTAGTCTGCAGGCTGCAACCGATCCTTTTCTTCTTGATCGAACTGGTTGAAGCACTGCTCGTATATGATGTCAGATGTACTGCCCGGGTCGATGAATAGTTGCTCGGTGCAGTAGTGAGCTAGGTAGCCTGTGATAATGACGGCGCGCCTGTCGCGCGGTCCGCCTCGGACTTTCGGAAAGACAACTTGCTCGTCTTTCCAGTCATTGTCCGGTCTTCTTGCCGTCTTGCGCGGCTTTCCTCGTCCTCCATTGATCATGTGGGTTGAGGCCACGTACATGGTCCTCTTACCCGTGGAGGTGCCCTCGTTGTGGGGGGTGATGCGCTTAGTTTGCTTTTGCACAGCTGGCAACAGATGTTGCAGCTTCCCCTCTTTTAGGGCTCGCTCAATCTCCAGTCGGAGACTGATGCAGTTGTTTGTTGTGTGGCCCGAGTCCTTATGATACTCACAGTAGAGTGTGAGATCCTGGTTCTTCTTGGACTTCATCGGTTGGGCCGGTCGCAGGAATTGCGCATCCGTAAGGAGGACGTCGCTTGGCGACTGGTTGATCTCGGTCCAGTTACGATCCCGAGATTCCCTCTTCGACGCCCTGTTTTCACGTTGGGCGTTGATTGTTGCCCTTACGTCAGGTTGGTTATTACGCGTGCCATATGGTTTGGGATCACTGCCGCGATTCCATGTGTCCCGGTTGCGCTTGTTGTTGCGCTTGGGTTCTTGGCGGGAGGACTGGCCTTCCGCTTGGGGCTGTGCCTTTGTGACGTGCGACTTGAGAGACCGCTGAGTTTGGGCGTACGTCTTGACCGCGGCCATGACATCTTCCCATTTCTTTGGCAAGCCTTCCTTGCCGGAGATGGTCATAATCATTTCTTCGTCCTTGACGGCTCGAATGAAATGGTTGCGTGCCATTTGGTTTGCAACGCCGCCTATCTCCAGGCACTATTTGTTCAAACGGACGACGAACGCCTCGAGAGATTCGTTGTCTCTGCGCCAGATGTTCATGACGTCCATAGAATCACGTTTGTGACGTCGCTGCTGGCTAAAATGTGCGAGGAACTTTGCTTGCAAGTCCTCAAATGAGGCCAGTGATCCCACTGGCAAAGAATCGAACCAAGCCCTTGCCAGACCAGTGAGTGTCTGGGGGAAAAAATGACACCAGGTGGGCTCGTCCCACCTGCCGTTGCACCCTGCGCCGGTGAAGATGTTCATGTGATCGTCCGGGTCGGACGAACCATTGTATTTCCCAATGTTTAATGGGAATTTAGTGGTGGTGACATCGGCATGGGCAATCTCCGGGGCGAACTTGGAGTTTTCGGCCGCAGATTTTGGCCTGTAGGGTTGGCTCTGGTGGTGCTTTGCAGCGCGGAGGTATGTGGTGCGGGGATGAGTGGGAGGAACATAATTGCGTACTCCTGGTCTACTGCTAGTAGCATGAGACTCCCCGCAGTATGTATGGTCATCCGGATCGGTACGGCCATATCCTTCACGGTGGGACTGAGGTCCCAGCCGGCTATGGATGTCGTGGCCGCGATGGGCTGTGGATTGCCGCCTGTTTTCGCCATGAGGGCTCAGGCGGCTATGTATTGGGCCCCTGCTGCGGGACCCGTATGAGGAATCATCCTCATTAATTGTGCGGACCTCACAGTAAGAGGAGTCGCGGTCTTCATGCCTACTTCGGGAGGCTGGGTGTGTGGGGGCCCTGCCTTCGTATTGTAAAATACGACCCGCAGGTGTATGCGGTGCCGGGGTAGGCCCGGCAGGTACTTGCGCTTCTGCGCAAGATCTGTTGTATGCTGCGGCCAGCATAGCTTGTTGTTGGTCGTACCAGGCGTGGAGGTTCATGCCTGGAGGTATCACAGAAGCATACTGCGAAAGATCTTGTGCGAACGTAAGGGATGCGCCCCCTTGCGTTGATGTGCCAATGTGTTCAGCATTTGGGGCTGGGGGGCTGCTCCCCGCAGGTCCTGTGTTTGCGGGGTTTAGGCTATCCCCAATAGTGTTGTTTAGGCGATCAGCCATGATCTTGGGAAAGAAAAAGGAATGTGGAAAAAAGTGCTAAGAGTAGCGGTGGGCGCCAATGATGAAACAATGGTTAACTGAGGTGGTTAACACACTTGTCTCGTCAAGTAGGGTTAATCCCTTCTTTCCGAGGATCGCTGGCTGGATCGTCCGCTGGTTGATCTCCTGCACAAGGAAACAAACCGTGACTCGTAACAAGGAGAATGGGGTGGGGGGTGCTCCTTGTTACCACTCTCCGGCGTGAGAATCTGTAATTTGCTTGGGAAGCAAAATGTGATAGTAGTAGTAGTGAGAGAGTTGAGAAGAGATACCTCAAACCTGGTTTGGGATGGGTATTTATAGCCGAGGAGTGAAGGAGGGTAGTTGAGTGGCTAGTCTGACATCGCACAGCCTCCTACAGGTGTGTCAGGCCTGTCGGTTACGGTGGTGATGCCACGTCCTGCTGTGGTGTCAGTCTGTTGCTTACATGTGGGCTGATAGGTGACTGTCCACAGTGCTACTTAAATTGTGGTGTTAGACCCACTTGCCTTGTAGGCAGGATGCGGTGCCGGGCCGCATCGCTGCTTGCGGTAACTGATGTTGTTCCCACGTTCTTGTTCTGGCCAAGATGCATGCGGGATGTGGTGTCGTGCCGCATTGCCGCTTGGTGACTGTTACTGTTGTCCAGATCCCTTGTCGTGACGAAAATGTTCCTAGGATGCGGTGCCAGGCCGCATCGCTATGCGTAGCATCCGTTTTTGTACTTAAGGTAAGTCTTCTCATCACTAAGTTCTTGCTGGTGGGGGTTTTTGATCAGGGTAATGGTCACTCGCGGTCGTGCTGACGCGAGATCTAGGACCATACCCCTTCAGTTTTCTTGTTGCTTTATGGTGTGGAGAATCATGTGTTCTCAATTGTTTTGGTGCCGATCTTCAAGTGGTTAATCTTACATCTATAATTTTGGTAATGTATTTTTCAGGGCCGCCCAAGCCCAAGTCAAATGAGGTTTGAGCCTTGGCCTACCAAAACTATAGGGCCTCCATTTAAAAAAATATATATTATATGTATTGAAAGGTTAGGGCGGCAACTGGCTTGTGCTTGTCTGTGATTATAGATTAGGGTACGGGAAGACAGACAGACGCTATGGAGATTCGCATTCGCACAACGGTAATTAATTGATTTCCACTCATCTTCTTTGTATATATGGAGAATCGAGATTCAGTTAGAGTCGAACAAAGTAAGTGTCGAACAGTTCAATTGTTTTGATTTCCACTCATCTTCTTTATATCTTCAGTTCAATTGTTTGAATTCCACTCATCTTCTTTATATCTTCAGTTCAATTGATCCAGAAACAGTCGAAGTGTCGAACAAACTCAGAAACAGTACTCAGGAAATCAGAATCAGAAACTCAGAAACAGTAGAATCAGAAACTCAGAACTCAGAATCTTCTGTTGAAGGTATGAACTCAGAATCGTTTGTGATACTAGCCCTAATTTTCTAGTTGAATCGAACTCAGTTTGTGATATTAGCCCTAATTTCCTAGTTGCCTAATTGAAGTTTGTGATATATTTGCTAGTTTGTGATATTAGCCCTAATTTACTAGTTGCCTAATTTTCTGAATCTTTGATAGATTTATAATGTCTAATAGATATCGTAAACACGAATCTGGCCATTCTAAAATGCAAAAGAAACATAAACGAGAAGCTGAAATAGAATCACTAAAGGGTTCTTTACTCAAATAGTTTTCTTATTTTTTTTTGGGAAAAAGGCCACAAGCTTTTACTTCGCCTTAGGCCACCAAAATGATTGAGCCAGCCCTGGTATTTGTATGTGAACAAATCATCAAAATTGTAAAAATGATAAAAGAAGTTAGGAGACGAATAAAAAGGTAATGTGTTGATATGTGAGTAGATCATCAAAATCATAAAAATAAAAGAAGTGACGAGTGTTAAAATATCATATATATTTTATATCTCAGTTTAGATGTTCTAATTATTTTGCTTATGTGTTTCCGTTTGAGGTCTGGTCTCTTTGGTCTCTCGCTGCTAGGCTCGGTCTCCTTTTGCTGGGCTAAGTTAAAAAGGCTTGTTCAAGTGGGCTGCTTAAAGGGCTAAGGGTTTCATTACTTGCTCTCTTATAAAAGAGGGGTGCTGCCTTGGGTTTTGGACACCACCTATCATCATCTCCTTCTCGAAACCTTTTGTCCTGCTCATCTCTCACACGTTCATTCGTGAGAAATCATTTGTTCCAGTTAATCGTTTGATTTATTTGTATATGCCAGTCAATCTGTGATGACTGGCTGATGTTCTTGTACTGATCTGAGAAGAAGTTGTTGAATAAAACTACACTTTATCCTTGTGTTTGGTTTAATCCTTGAAGTTCTGACAACAAGACAAGTTAAAAGGTAACGCGTTTCGTATATGAATAAATCATCCAACCATATAACTAAAAGAAGTGACGAGACAAATGAAAGGTTAATGTGTTGTGAACAAAGCATTACAACCATAAAGATAAAAGAAATGACGCGGCAAATTAAAAGATAATGTGTTCGTTTGGGTGTGTATGGGTTGGTTTGGATCGTTTTTGGCCTAAAATTATAACCATAACCGATCGGTTATGGTGGTTTTAGTTAATCGGTTTAGAAGATTATAGCGGGTCGGTTATGAGTGGTTAATCATGAATTTAGACCTAGTTAAAATTAATTCACTTTTTTTAAATAAAAACAAGGAGTAAATTGTTATTATATATTTCTATATATTAGTATACTAGGTTATAACCCCGTGTATTACACGGGTTGAATAAATGTTTTTTTATATACTAAATAATAAAACAATATATCTTTATAAACCTTCTTAAATGCACGGGTTGAATAAATATCATTTTTAAATATTAAGTAATAAAAAGTTATATCTATAAGAACCATATTGTATGGGTTGAATAAATGTAATTTTATATACCAAATAATAAAAAAATATATTTTTAAAACCACGTGTATTACATGGGTTGAATAAATGTAATATTATTTACCAAATAATAAAAAAAAACTATATCTTTAAAAACCCTTGTGTATTACACGACTTGAATAAATATGATTTTATATACCAAATAAATAAAATTATATTTAAAAAAACTAATGGATATACTCGGTACGCGATTGATGGTGATTGCGGAGATGATTATTGAAAAGAAGATACAGTGGTCAAACATGTTATTCAAGAAGTAAATAAGCAGCCATTTGAGTGTGAAAATATAAATTATATTTAAAAAACCCGTAATAAATCTAATTTTATATATAAAGTAATATTGAAAGTTATATACAATTTGTTAAAAATTATGTAATAAAATCAATATAATAGTTTTTTTAATAATGAAAATAAAAATAAATAATATATTAATACAAAGTTTGGTTTTGGAGATAAATAATTTGGTTATTTAAAAATATTTTAAATTAATAATATTTAGTAGAAGAGTTATCTATAATTAATTAGAAGAGATTAAACTAAATAATAATTATCCATAAGATATTCAACTAATAATATTTAGTATGAGGGTTATCTATAATTAATTAGAAGAGATTAAACTAAAAGAATAATTATCAATAAGACATGACCTAATATAATTACAAGTGTCTCTCAAATGATTTCTTTTATTATATAGTATAGATTACATAGTACTAAAAATATATATAATCTATAATATTAATACTGAATATTAAAACAAAGTGACATGATATATTTCATAAATTCAAATAAACATTCAACCAACATGATCTGAAATAACTCCTAAATACTAAAAACGTTCAACCAAAAACATCAAATATTAAACAAAGACGGTGAAATTCCTGAAACCGACGAAGAGTTTACTATATTTCGGTTCGGTTATGATGGGTATGGAAAGATTGATAACCATAACCGACCCCTACTTTTGGTTTTTAGAAGAATAATTAACCGACCCACTGGTTTTTTGTATGATTCAGCTTTTTTGGTTCTGTTTTTGCGGTTAGTTTGGTTATAGATCGGTTAATTCGGTTTTGTTGCACACCTCTAGACTGTTCGTATGTGAACAAATCATCAAAACCATAAATATAAAAGAAGTGACGAATTAAATAAAATGGTAATGTGTTCATGTCTGAACAAAGCATCAAAATCATATCAAAACCATAAAGATAACAATATTAAAGTAAATCGACCACATATATGTGGTTACATGTATATAGTGAGAGCGGAAGGGGTATCGTCAGCAAAACAAGAGAGGAAGGTAAAGAGAAAAAAGATATCGACCCTTGTTGGCAATAATAATACCATAAAGTTTGTATGCTTCTTTGTGAGGCCATGTGTAGTGGTAATTGTGTAAGAAAGATGATAGTGAAGTGGGGTTATACCCCTTCAACTATACATATATATGTATGTGTATATGTGTGAGAGAAAAATAAACGGTGGAGGGTATGGTGCTCGTGAAAATTTTCGCAGAGGAGAAGATCTGGCCTATAGCGCCCCTCGTAGCGGTGTTCGCCGGCGCTATAGGGCTTTATAGGGGGAGGTGGCGCTATACCAACACATAAAAAAGCATGTGGCCTAGTGGTATCGATATGTGTATTATAGGTGTTCGTTATTTTAGTCCTATAATGGACTTAATATTAGGGCTGTAAACGAACCGAACGAACATGAACAAGGCTTTGTTCGTGTTCGTTCGTTAAGGAAATAAATGTGTTCACGAACGGTTCATGAACACTTACCAAACGAGATTTTATGTTCGTGTTCGTCCATTAAGGAAATGAGCATGTTCGCGAACGGTTCACGAACACAAACAAACACAAATAAATTTGGTGAACGCGACGAAGGATAAAGATAGATGGCCCAGAGAGTAGCACTCGAACTTGAATCCCTTATTGTGGAATGAAGGTCGATCGTCATCGCTAATGTAAATATTGAGAAATGAAAGGGAAACAATGCATAAACAAGGTGAAAGTGGGTTTCCTAGTTTAATTGTTAGGGTTATAAAATAAATAAAAGTTTAATAATATATAAAGTACATATAAAATATAAGAAAGTACAAAGATCTTCAATTAAAACACAAACATACGAACATAAACGAACGCAAATCAACGAATGTTCACGAAAACGTTCACGAACACAATCGAATGAACGGGACCTCTGTTCATGTTCGTTCGTTTAAGTAATCGAACGAAATTTCTTGTTCATGTTCGTTCGTTTAATAAACGAACGAACAAAACCAACTTCCCGCCGAACGGTTCACGAACCGTTCGCTGAACGTTCGGTTCGTTTACAGCCCTACTTAATATATATCAAGTAGTATTTTAGAAGGCATAGCCGTTGTAAGAAAACAAACAACAAATAGAGAAACATAATATACTAATATTGTTATGAATGCATCAATTATTAGTGACTATCCACATTTCTAACTCCCATGTTACATTTATGTTTGTATTAATGTTATAGTCGTTCATGTATTTTGTATGAGATACATCAATAAGAAATCTATATCTCATTCTCCCATTCTTTTCTATATATTACTAATAGGTTCTAGTTATTACATAACACGTTATCAGCACGAATTGCATTTGTAGACAAATCATACTACCGTATGTTAAAGAAGAAGATAAATGTGTGGGGGAAATTAACAACTAGATTGAGGCCATCCCTGCCGACCGTACGAGCCACTGTCAACCATCGAAAATTGACAGAGGTAATCTTAATTTTTGAATATCGTATGCTATATTGTCTATGTATATTTGAACATTGAAATTTGAAAATCACATGAACCCACGTGATTAGTTTTGATTTCTAAGTTAAATCTTGGGACATGTGCATAAATCAAAATTTTACACTAAAATCCCATGATTAAAAGAATTTCTCTGCTTAACCGATTCACATTCCAACCACATTCATTTTTGAGTATATGCTTTCTTTCATAGAGGAAATTATAGTACTAATTATAAATATAACATTTAATTTAGTACATGAAAATACATTCACGCAGTATAATATCATAAAGTAGGTTAATAGTGCAGCACACTTTAGTAATTTCATATGTGAAACAAATATGTTCTTTTGTATTATTTTGAAGAGCGACGATAATTTTGAGTTTTTGTGCAGTATCTAATTTGTGTTCCGATTCAAATTGTTAACTTGTAGTTATTAGAGTTAACATAGGAGTTAATTGTGAAATTCATTAATATATGTTATGAAAAAAAATTTGTGTGAATAAAAGCAATAACACGTATAAGTGCCTGTATCACAGTTTTCTTCTATTTAACTTATAATTGGTACTTTTATTTATGATATATCAAACTCACATAAATATCTGCAATACTATACTCTACTATACAACTGTATATTAGAAGTCAATATATCAAACTAACTTAACATTATACTACAAATCAGTAACACCAAGGCATGTTAACACAAATGCACATTTTATTTTTACAACACTGACACATTACATTTACCTTTTATTATGCAATCACTAACACCAAGGTATAGTTTATTGAATAGTAACTAAAAGAGTATAGCATTGCTTTCTAGTTTGACTATTAGGTTAATGTAATCTAAATGAGTTTTATACTTCTTTTTCATAATATTTAGTTTTAATTAATGTAGCATAAATTCAATTAAAGTTCTAATATATAACTTATGAGCGTGAATTGAATATTATTAATTATAAAGTTAATTCTGATTTCCTCATCATTAATTCATTTTGATGTATATTTACTTAACTTTTTTTACTCATTTCGTAATACGTTAAATTGAGAAAAAAAAAAGGTTTATTAAACTTAAAAGTTCAACAAGCTTTGTAATGATATAAGATTATCTTATTTGTCTTATATTTAGTTTGACATATTGTTGTTATTTGTGGTTGAAGAAAAAATTATGAGTAGCAGTAGTGATTTTAATATTACATTCCAAGGTCATCGTTGTAGTTTATTAAAGTTGTTATAATAAATTTTATATAATTACATGCTATAAGGTTGAATATTTCATAATAGTTTCTATGAATATTTGTGAATGTTATCATATTTTTGCTTATATTTTAATATTTGAAATGCTTGTATGGAAAAGATGATATACGAGTAAATAAATATAACATTGAGAACCTCGTGAAACCTTTTATGTTATATGTACTAACAAAATGTATATATATATATATATATATAGAAACGGGATCAGGAGATGTGAGAACGGCGAGAACACATCCTGGCCCAACACGTGTCTCGCGGCATAGAGAAGGGCGGAGGGGCTTTTTTGTCTTTTTATTCTTCTTTTATTTTCCCTACGCGGTATGATATTTTATGGCGTCTAAGTTTTTTTTAGCGTTAATTGTATTTTTTTAAAATTTTTGGCGTTGAATTAATTGTTTTTGTGTCACATATATAACTTTTTGGCGTTATAGCGTTTTCTGGTTAATTTTTTGGCAATTTTGGCCTTTTGTATAAAAATTCACTAAGAGTCATTAAAATTTGCATAAGATTACAGAAGACCAATTTTTTTTGGCGTTTAGTGAATTTTTTGGCGTTTAATACCCCTTTTTACAAGGTGCTTTGCCAGCAGCTGTTCTCCCAGTTTTCATACTACCGGCGTTTTGGTGTTTGTAGTTTTTGGCGTTTTATATAATAATGTATTTTATTTATAATAATGTATTTTATTTATATAACAAAACAACATATAACATGATATCAAAACAATATAAAATGAAAACAAAAATAATACAAAATGGTAATCTAATTTTTCTTCCGAATCTTCAATGTCATCAGCCTCTTCTTTTCTTGAATTTGTTTTTGGTGTTTTGAACCTTTTTGAAATCTTTAGCTAGATGCCAACTTTCCTTCATAAACCCCGTTTTTTAGTAGTAGCTGCTTAGTGGCTGTAGGAACGTTTTCAGACCCAAACGAGTCGATCAGAAGAGTAATTCACCAATACAAAAGGCGGAAACAGTTGTATTAGTGTTATTTCAGCTGGATTCACTTTAAAACTGTCTTTATATTGATTCTGGAATGATTACAATTCAGAAGACACCTCGACAGAGCTTCGCCGTCGGAAACAAACTTTCTAATCCCGTCTCAAATGACACCGGATATCAAGTATTTATAGGAGACATGATTTCGCTTGAAACTGCTTCAAACGAGATCTAATTCCGCTTGAATATGTCTCAAGCGAAATTACCATGTTGATTCAAGCGAAATTATCATGTTGATTCCGTTTGAAATGACACAATGTCATTTCAAGCGGAATTACCTATAAATCCACTTTCTCGATTTCCGTGCCCTGATCTATCTAGTTTAGTACAAGACTCGATACAAGACGAAGTCGACAGACGCATGCACCAACAGACTCCCCCTCGAATGTTGACGAGTCTTCAGTGTCGAGTCTTCGGTTGTCAAACCTTCAGTCTTTATCAGTCTGCACACTCTCTTTAAAATTCTTCATTGTAAGCATCCTCAATCATTCTCTTTCTCTTCTTCTCAACTTTAAACTTGCTTTTTGTATCTTCAAACTCCCTCTCGATGTCTTCAGACTTCCCCTATCAATGTGCTGGGATCGCAGTCTGGAAGTCACCAACTTTAAGTATCGGAACCTGATTATGTTCAACCTTCAAACCTGCATATTCTCTACCACATACATAAGTTTCACAAATTTAAAATTTTGCAAATTTAGAAACCACTTTCAGGTATCATTCAAAAATGATTTAAACTCTGAAAAACACTTGTAAAAATACAATCATTCTCACACATTCTTTTCCAAACCTGTTCTTCATATTTAGCACTTGGAATTTTGAACATCAGCTGTCGAAAATATTTTTGGATTTTTCAAAAATTTATGCTAAAATACTCCGAAAATCTTTTTGGATTTTATGAATAAAAGAAATGCAGTAAAGAAATATTTATAAACAATATTTTTTTGTGAGCTTGTGTAAAAGGATCATATCAGTTTTTGAGACAAATCACCAACACCGTTAAGCTTTAAACATTTTCAGTTCTAAACAATTCACATAGATTGACGCTATTGTTGTCCACTTAAACTCAATCTAAAAACTTTCGAAATGCTTACCGATACGTTTAAAATATATTAATTTTGCACTAAGTTCTTATGGACCCCACAATCTCAGCATATCCCCTTATCATGCAATACACTGACCCAACTAATGCCTTTAAACTTTTATCAACTGTGATTTGTGCGAAAACAAAACAGAATGTTTAAACATTAACAATCAGGTCGATACTTCCGTATACGCAGAGAAAGTCCAATGTTTAAACAAAATAAGAAAAATAAAACAAGTTGAAGTTGTTTAGGCTTTAACCACCAGGTCGATACTTCCGTATACGCAGAGGAGGTCCAAAGCTTAAACGAAACACCAAAGAAAATAAAGCAGAACGTTTAGGCAATAACATCCAGGTCGATACTCACGTATACGCAGAGGATGTCTAATGCTTAAACAAAATAAAGAAATCAAACAAGTTTAAATCTTTGCAAAATGAAATGCACAATCACAGTGATTTTTCAGCAAAGTTGTGAAAGTTCACAAACTTAACCAGTTTTATGTCTTTCGACAATCAGCGATTACTGAGTAGGCACACAATCAAGAAGGACAAAACTAAGTACTATGCTTTCAACCATGTTTCCCACTAGAACTAGGCTTTTTCATTAAAGTTTGTATCGTTATCGCAAATCTACTAGTCTAGTGAGCCTACCGTCACATCTTTAGTGAGACCGTTGACAGTCCAACTGATCCACAATCATTTCCTCTTTTTCACAACAAAACTCATTTTCATTTTTCAATGTTTTTGGCTTTTTATGGTTTTATCATGTTTTTGGATTTTTCAAATTTTCTAATGTTTTTGGATTTTCTGAAATAAATCTTACTCCCCCTAAAATTCAAAATCATTAAAGAAATTTGAAAACAAAACTGTACAAGAAACATGACAACATTATGTGAATCGCTTCAATTCTCCATCCTCTTGGCATAAACAATCAGAACTCCCCCTCTCAACAAACTATTTTCCCATTTATGATTTCAAAACACTTAAGTTTGTTTTAATCAAAATGGTTTTTCCGGAAAATTAGTATTGTTGATTTTACCACTTGTAGGAAATGGGGATCAAATCATCACATTGTTTACCAATCTTTTGAATGATAGTTAAATCAAGTTCAACTTAATGACCTTGATAAACCACTTGTAGGAATTACTACCAACTTTTTCAAGTAAAACTTCTCTTTCAACCACGAATCGGTTTGCATACCAACACTTACCACTTGTAGGTTGAAATCTCAGAATGCCGATTCCTACTCCACACTACTAACCTGGGAGTTCCGGCAAGTCACACTTAACCATTTTAAATTTTTCAAATTTTTTTTTAAGAAAGATGCCGATTCATGCTCCGCGATTACCAACTTGGGAGCTCCGGCAAGTCAGGATTTTAAGTAAAGAATACAGACACCCAAGCCTGACCAGCTTTAGGTGTAACCTTAACTTCTTCCGGGGTTTGAACACTTCTTTTTGTTTTATAAAATTCTTTCACCCCTTTTGCCTTCCCATCGACCATTTTACCAAAAATCTTTTTAACATTCCCATTAAACACTTTCTCAACATCAAATTCTTTCTTTTCAGAATAGAATTGATTTGAGATCTCGACTTTTCCAACTTTCTTCTTAAAATTTTCAGCCCGCAGTGGTGGAAAGTTTGCATCATCCACAGTCGGTACTGATTTTTCAATCTTTTTCATAACAACTTTTGGTTCCTCTGATTTTGTGGAATCAGATTCATCACCAGAACTATTTCCTGAACCCTTAACCACCCACTTTTGTTTTTTTAAATTTTCTTTTCTTTTTAAAACATTCTTTGAACACTCTCCAACCTCAAATATTGAATTATCAAAACCATTAAATTTTCTGGTTGGAAGTTCAGTTTCCTCAATAACTTTTTCTTTCAGTTTACCAGAGACTTCCTGTTGTTTGTTGATTGACTTTGGACAATTTCTGGCAATGTGGCCAACTGTTTTACATTGAAAACAGGTTCTTGTCTCTATCTTCTTCTGAACAACGCTTTTCTTCATTTCATCTTGCTTCTTGGCAAGGAATTCTTTGTTCGTCTGCTTTTTGAATGTTTGTTCTTTCTCAGCTTCAGTTGTTTTTCCTAAAACAAACACAATTTTTGGTTTATAAAATTTTTCATTTTTATAATTTTTCGGTTGATTAAATCCAAGACCTTTCTTTTTGAAATTACTACTATGGTTTGGTTTCTTTTGGAAACTATAACCATAATTGTAACCCATTTTCTTGTTTATTCTTTGTTGATCTCTTGAAGTGTATTGTTTAGATTTTTCAGAAAGATATAAATCTTTTATTTCAGAAATTTTAATTTATGTTATTTTGAAAACCTTTTTAATCATTTCCATTTTAACACTTCTTATTGGAAAAATCTCATCAGAATATAATTTGTCAGAATCTTTCAAAGTATATGCTACTTTGATCGATTCGTCATCCAAATTAGATTTTGATAACAAGAACTCTTTATTATACACCCGTTTTCCCTGTTTGGCTTTTTGACTTGACGTGTCGGACTTTGACTTTGACTCTGATTTTGACTCCGACATTGACTCCTCTGTTTCATCCTTATCCAACACCTGATTGATCACCTTTTTTATTAATTCGGACTCATGATCAGTATCGGACGACGTGAAAGTGACATCTATACTTTCTGGCAAATTATCTGTAGACTCAGACTCCCATTGTAAGTTTGTTGCCTTTTCGACTCTTTCAGAATTCGGATTTCGAGGAGAATATCCATTTTCGACCGGGGGTGGACATTTGTTATAGACAACACTTGGTTTCTTACCAGAAATCTTCACTTCATCATCTTCTTTTGTTTCGGACTTCTTTTCTTCCGAAGTCTTTTCTTCTTCAAATGTCTTCATTCCTTCCACAATGGGGTAAATCCTGTCAACAATAAAAGTAGAACATGAGTAACTTTTCAACAATTCATTTACTCTATTTGTTTCAATTTTCTAAGTTTCCAATTTCTTCTCAAGTTCAGCACATTTTTCTGTGTAATAAATGACATTGTCAAGTTGCCTCATGTATGCCCCTTTGAGTGTATTCATTGCTACATCCTGTTCACTATTCGACTCATGGTACTTATTCATCTCTCTGTTCAAAACATCGTAGGATTCTTTCAGCCTTTTGATATTGTGTAGCAGTTCATTGTTTTGCTTTATCAGAGATTCACAATTCATACACTTCTCTGCAACCTTGACTACCTCCTCATCAGCTTTGATTTCAAATGCTGAAACTTCTTTGACTACTCTCACTTGAACTTCTTCAGCTCTTTTCTATTTCTCTGCTTCAGCTTGTCTCTTTTCTTCTTCTTCTTCTTCTTCTTCTTCTTCATATCTCTTCCATTTCTCTTCTTCAGCCTCCTTAATTTTTCTGCCCAATATTCATCAGTATAATCATTAATAACATGAGCAACAAATCCTTTAGCCAGGAATTCTTTGTCAGGGCAATAATTGTCCCAACTGAAACCTTCTGGCAATTTTTCATCTTCTTGATCTACCACACATGCTTTACTATCTTTTGGAATGTATTTATCCCAACTGAATCCTTTTCCATTATCTTGATTAACAAGGCATGCTCTCTTTGAATCTTCAATTTCTTTTCTTCCATGAGTTGTTTGTGCCTGTTGTTGTTGATGTGGCTGTTGAGCAACTTGATGATATATCGCTTTTCGATAGTAGTCATTGTTTCCAAAGGGATTTTGAGCTCCACTTGCTTCACGATTGGTGCACTCCCTCTTGAAATGCCCTTTTTCCCTGCAACGAAAACAAGTAACTTTAGACTTATCAAATCCTAAAGTTGAAACATTTGCATCGCGAAAATCATCTCTGCCTGTAATTTGTTTAAACTTTTCAGCTCGTCTCAACACGCTAGCCATACACCATTTTATATCCATCAATTCCATCTCCTCAGCATCAATTTGATCGTAATCCTCTTTTGTTAGCATTGGATTCCCGATCCTTCCTGCAACTAAACCTCCATAGGATTCAAGCACAGTTACCAACAAAGACATGTGGCTTTTAGCAACTTCCTCGGTATAATTCTGATCATTTTCAAGGTTCAAAGCAATGTTGCATTGAAGAACTTTGCCACTTTTTGTTGTAGAAAAATGTGGATTAAATGTTGGAAATGAAGTGAATCCAGTTTTGCTGCTTGATCCCTGAGATGAACTTTCTGAAGAACTTTTTGCATTGAAAGCAGTTTCAACTTTTGGAGACAAATTTGTCTTTTCACTAACACCACCTTTGAAATACAATCCGATGTCTTGTTCTCCATCATAATTCTTCATTCTAGCGATCTTTCTTTGCTCCATCTCTTGAGCTTCAAGATGTTTGATGAACCCACCCAGTGTTAGCACGTTATATTCCTTTCTATTATTCCTCAACATCATCAGAAACGTTCCCCAAACATCATGTGGCAACGCATTAGCCAGCTTCTCAATCAACTCATCTTTATTTTTGTTGATGCCCAATCTTGTCATGTTTTTCACCAAGTTACAATATCTTTCAATAATCTGCTTGGTGCTTTCCGTTCTCAAACCACGGAATAGATCAAATTCTTTCTTCATAAGTGACATCTTGTTCCTGAGCATATCATCGCTACCAAGAGACTTTGCTTCTAATTCTTTCCAAATTGAATATGCACTTCTGTTATGTTGAAGAAGAACCAAGATGTCCTCTTTGATTGCTTGTTGTAACAAAATAACCATCAATTTCTCATCTTTATACTTCTTTTTCTCATCAGCACTCATTTCTCTAATTGGTATTTTTTCATCATTGTTCTTGAGTGGTCTAGTATATTGCTCTTCAGTATGTTCCCAAGCATCCAAATGATATGCTTCAACCCAGTTACCAAAACGTTCAGACCAACCATTATAATCATCAATATCCAAAAGCTTAGGCGGTTTTTGTGTTGTCCCTGTCTCATTTTCAAGCAATGTACTTTGAGTAACAGTCATTGGGCTAGCAAAAGCATTATAAAACTCGTTCTCCATGTTTTCAGTTTTCAAAAGTTCACAAACAGTTTACTTCAAATGGAATTCCACTCTTCAAGCGAAATTACCCTCTCAAACGGAATCACCCTGAAGCGAAATCAGACTTCTTTCAAGCGGAATTATCTTTCAAACGAAATCAGTCTACTTTCAAGCGGAATTAGATATTCAAGCGGAATAACCACTTTCAAACGGAATTACCTAATTTTGTTTGAAAATACAGGCCACGTTCAAGCGGAATAAGGATTTCAAGCGAAATCACTCAAGCGGGATATCGGTTTCAAGCGAAATTACTGTCTAATTCCGTATGAAATGCTGATGACGTCAGCAAATTCGATCAGTTTTCAAGCGAAATTACGATTTTAACACGTTTTAGTTCGATTTTAGTTCTGAAACTTTCCAGGATTTGTTAAAACACTGTTGCGCACATTATGTGAGAAAATTAGCCGATTTTAACCGTGAAAAATTTTTCAATTTGAAAAAGAAGGTGTAGAAATCAGAAAATGCAGCTGAAATGGTAAGAACTCTTCCTCCTGAGCTCTGATAGCACTTGTAGGAACGTTTTCAGACCCAAACGAGTCGATCAGAAGAGTAATTCACCAATACAAAAGGCAGAAACAGTTGTATTAGTGTTATTTCAGCTGGATTCACTTTAAAACTATCTTTATATTGATTCTGGAATGATTACAATTCAGAAGACACCTCGACAGAGCTTCGCCATCGGAAACAAACTTTCTAATCCCGTCTCAAATGACACCAGATATCAAGTATTTATAGGAGACATGATTTTGCTTGAAACTGCTTCAAACGAGATCTAATTCCGCTTGAATATGTCTCAAGCGAAATTATCATGTTGATTCCGTTTGAAATGACACAATGTCATTTCAAGCGGAATTACCTATAAATCCACTTTCTCGATTTCCGTGCCCTGATCTATCTAGTTTAGTACAAGACTCGATACAAGACGAAGTCGACACACGCATGCACCAACAGTGGCAACCTGTTTTTTGGTGTGATATTCTTGTTTGGTGGCATGTCATTAAAGATCAACTCTTGCTTGATGCTATTTGTAATAATGGAGTCCAAAATAGCATTTTATCCTTGTGTTGATCTCTTTATTCCATTCAAATAATCATCAAGAACATAGCTTACATGATGGCATATCAATGTCATCAGTCTCTTTTTCTTGAATATTTGTCCATCTCATTCAGCAAAATATTATTGAGTTAACCCCCTCAGAAAAAGGATGCATTTCAGTGAAAGCTTTGCCATCTGTGGCGTTTTAAAGGGAGTGGTTTCTAAAGGATATGGCGTTTTTGTGTTTTTTTGGGTGTGTTTAATTTCATTGTGTATAGACCCTTCTCTTATAGGAGTTTTTTGGCGTGTAGTTTAGGCGGGACTTTTTATTGTAATAAATGATAGTAATAAAGTAATTGTCTTTTCAGTTTCTGTTTTTTGTATTTTCTAAGTTGATTAGCTTTTATCAGTTTTATAGGTTATTGACATCCCATCTTCTAAGTTCGGCGTTTTTTTAAATGGCCTTATGCAGAAAAACATGTCAAAATACAATAACGGAGTAAATAAAATTTTAAGCAAGAAAGATATTTTTTTGTTATTTTTGGCGTTTTGTTAGGGTTAACCATTTTTTAGTATTTTTTGGCGTTTTGCTAATAAAAGATAGAAATATATCATTTAATTATCTTAAAAAAGAAGAAGATTACATTGAAGAAAAAAAAAAGACGAAAAAAAATTAAAATCCTTCGTCAAAAGGTACTTTATCTGAATAGTATCAATCAGTTGTGTTATCTTCGTCCTCCTCGGAGTCTTCATCTTGATCTTCATCCATGTCATCATATTCACCTTCATCAGCTTCTTGTTCCTGAATATTTTGAAGCCTCCACCTGAACATGTCTTGCATTAACTCCAATTTTGAGTCTATTTCTGGGTTGGTACAAGTGGCGTTATGCAATTCTTCCATGAAACCCAGTCGCTGCTTTGTCATGATGTTCTCTAGCCAGTAGACTTGCTGCTCTCCGCTGTCGTATGTAATCATCACCATGTCTGTTTCATCATCAAAACGCCATGATGTCATGACAGGGTCTGGCTTCACATTTCCTTTGATTGGTCCAAATTTGCTGGTTAATGCTTTCATAAGCATATGCGTTTCATGGCATTCGTTGTCTAGAGCGATGCCAATGGATAAGATTTGCCTCCTTCTGTTGTCAAAATGGATGTCGTATCGCCTGATTCCCAAAGTGTATCTCCACGAAACGATTGTTGCCATTTTTGACATTTTGTTTAATTTGGTGTTTTTTGGTTAAAGATGGTTTTTTTGCAGAAAATGGATAGATTGAAGTGATTATTGAAGCTTTGTTTTTACGTTTGTTTATATAATGATGTTTTTGGCGCGTAATTTAGGAGGGAATTTCTTCTAATAAATGGTAATAACTGTAATTCAGTTATTTGTGTTGTTTCATCTTGCTGTAATATTCAACGAGTTTTATTTTTAATTTTTGGCGTTTTGTTTTTAATGGCATTTTATTTTTTGTTTGGCGTTTTATCATATTTGGCGTTTTGAATATGAGCGGTAAAAAGACCCTTTTACCCTTAATGAAGCGCGTCCCACATAATTATATTTGTGTTATTTACGAAAACGCCACCGCGCAATCTAGTCCATGGATTGTTTTGATCGGACGATCCATAAGCGTTCTCACCGTTCTCACACTTTTCACCATTTTCTCTAAATCCTGACCATATAAATATATATATATATATATATATATATATATAGATATATATATAGGGTGGGGTTCTAGAGTGAACACTAATGTATTTGCGAACTGAGTGAACAAATCTTGGCCATTGATTTACACACGTGGATGGCTAGTATTTCATCATCAAATCGTAAAATACATTAGTGTATTTCATCATCAAATCCTGGCCATTGATCTACACTCATGTATGGCCAGGATTAGTTCGCTCAGTTCGCAAACTACACTAGTGTTCACTCTTGAACCTAATCCTATATATATATATATATATAATGGAAGTATCTATAGAAAACTATTGTAATTTAGAAAACTTGGGAAACTCTAACCTCCCGAATTTTTTTTAAAAAAAAATTTACACATGTTATATACATGTTTTTAAGGGTTTTGGGCAAAAAAAATCAAAAAAGCGCCAAGTGGATATTTTTTAAAAAATTAAACAAATTTCTGAGGTAACATATGTCAGACGAATGTAACATATGTTACACCAAAACTTGTTTATTTTTTTAAAAAATATCTACTCGGCGCTTTTTTGATTTTTTTTGCCCAAAACCCTTAAAAACATGTATATAACATGTGTAAATTTTTTTAAAACAAAAAAAATTCGGGAGCTTTGAGTTTCGCGGGTTTTTTAACCACAAGTGGGTTTTCTATACATCCTTCCCCTATATATATAAAGTGGACATACTCGATCATATGTTATTATATGCTACTGAAACATTGTAAGGACTTAATGATTATGTATTTATATGTTTCAAGTTACACTAAAAATATATATATGTATAAGATATATTCTTTTGATTTATTGTATCGTGAGATAAGCTAATACAAAAAAAAATTATATATTTCTTACAAGTGATGAAAAAATCTTATTTCATAAGGTTATATCATAACCTATTTATTTGGTGACATGTTATATAGTCATGCATTGTATAATCTAATGTATATATTATGTTCCATATGTTATAAATTTGGAAGGGGAGTACATCAAAGTGACCAGGGTTGTGGTATATGATCACAAGCTATAAAAACGATTGAATTGTGGTCAAAGTTTATATAAAAAGACACATGGAGTGTCTAACTTCTCAAAGCTTATTATGAGTTTATCAAAGCTTGTAAGATTTTAAACCGATAAGTATAAATGTCTCGGTTATATAACTACATCTCGATTTATATCATGTGATGAGAAAAATATATATCATAATCCATTGAGCAAAACAATTTCCATTGTCAAATATTATTGATTATTAAAGAATATATATAAAGTTTGAAACAACAAGCATGAAAGTTCTGTGGTTCTAATCCATTCCCTGATGTGAATGTGATGATATAATGATCAATTCAAAGGTTATGATCATATACATGACTAAGAAAATTGTAATGATGCCACCATGAATGTTGTATGGGTATATTCTATTCCTTGAATAGAATGTGATGACATAAGAAAATTGTAAAGTTCGTGATGATGGTAATTGAGGAAATTGTTATGATGATCATGTAATAAGATCAACCATGTTAATAGTGCGATGACTATACAATGATCGTTATAAAAGTCATGATCATGGTAACTGAGGAAATTGTAATAATCCTCATGTTGACAACCATTTTAATTTTGAAATCGACCACAAAAAGTGGCACACTTAGGGAATGATTATACGAACATAAAACATGGGAAACATGTTATACCATGAATGTTGAAATAATATTACATTATTCTCTCATACTTCGTATCGTGTATTGAACAAACATGATTGCAACTAAAACATATACGATCATAAACCAGAAGTTTATGGATCGTGATTATTTAATTCAATGGCATGACCGATCAGACCATCCCGAGTCATTGATGATGTGAACCATATTGAGGAACTGGAAGATTCTTCAAGATAATTATTAGCATGTAATGTTTGCTCTCAAGGGAAATTATATATTTGCAAAATAAATGAGGGTGTGTATACCTAAATATTCTTGAAGCGATTAAAGGATATGCATATCCCAACATGATACCATTTAGTGTTTTAAATCGATGCATCGTCTAAATGGTTATCAAATCCATAACCTGAAGCTTGTGTGATTGTGGCTTAGCTAATGTGATAGAAAGCATATTAATCCAGATTAATATATTTATTTGATAATAGTGAATTTGATTCCCAAGTTATTAATGATCATTGGAATAAGTTTTATTGTTGAGATGCTCACTAAACGTCTACTATTGGTTACAAAGCCAATAATCATGAGAGGAGAAAAAGTTAATTTAGGTACATGTAATTTTATATATAGTACCATTAATTCACATCAAGCCAATAAGTTATAGTTAACCCCATACAGTTGGTTTTTGGTCAGGAACCAAAGATGTCTCATCAAAGATTTTGGTTGTGCGACATATATTGAAACTCATCCACCACACCACACAAAGATGGGACTTCTAAAAAGTTTGAGAATATGTTAGGTATAAATAATTTTCTATGATTAAATACTTAAAGCCTTTAGTGAGAAATTCGTTTATGGCTCATTGGTTTTCACTTTAGTGAATGAATGTTCCCAACATTAGGGGGAGATAACAAGCAGTTGGAAAGTGAAAAGTGAAATGAATTATCATGTCATCTTGATCCTCAGACTATAAACTATGAACTAGAAGTTCAAAGTATAATTCATTTACCAGTATTAAAGAACAAATTACCAGACAAGTTCGCTGACCTAAATAAAGTGACTAATTAAGTCACATAATCAACTGCTTATGCTCCAGTTATATTTGTGTACCAAGAAGACAACCACATATTTTTGTAATGAGTCTATTACATGCCTAAAGCGTGGTAGATAGTTGATTCCAATAATAAAATTCCTCGAAAATTGGAGCAAGTAATTAAGATGGTCAAGTCGAGGTTATAGTAATAAGATCTCCTGAAGAGACAATAGACATGATGGTTCAAGAAGAACCTCAGGTACCTGAAAATAAAGAGATCTCGATAAATTGTATCATGTCTAAGATATGTATGGAATTGAAATAAAAATCGACGTCGTTATACTTTTGTATATAATGTAGCGCTAAAAATGATTAAATGATGAGGATCAAGATTAAGATCTGCCTATGAATGAATATTAAGAAATGATTGGCCAAAATAGAAAGACGCAAATAAGGCAGAGTTTAGTTCTCTAATGAAATGGAAAGTTTTTGGACCAACAGTCTATACAACTGAAGTTGTAAAATATGTTGGATACAAATGTGTCTTTTTCGCAAATCATGTGAAAATCAAATTAAGTGATATAAGTCAAAATTGGTGGCACAAGAATTTTCACAAAGACCTATGATTGATTATGAGGAAACGTATTCTCCAGTGGTGGATGCATTGACTTTCCAATATTTTATTAGTCTGGTAATGTAGAGAGAGAATTGATGTGCGTCTATGAATGTTATGTATCACTTGATACTAAAAGTGTACATGAAGGTCCCTAAAGGATTTGAATGATCAAAATCATGTAAGTTAAGTTCTCGATAACAATATGATCGTTGTATATAGATTTGTTTTTGTTTACGATTGAACTCCTGATGAGTTTTCTAAAGTAATTGAGTTCCCTAAAGGTAAATCAAAACATCTTAATGATGTAATTCTTGTGAACCAATAAACATACATAGAAACTTGTACCCAGTGATTGTAATATCTCAATAAATAGTGTACACGTATGGTTCAATATGGATTTTGAAGATAAAAGCAAGTGTTCAAGGGATTTTTGCATATGATATAGATATCAATGTGTTAAATGGACAAATTTATATAGCAAAACTTCTAAAGAGTGAAAGCATATCCATATTTGGATAAGATGGAAAGAATTTCCTCATGGATTGATAATGCTAGAAGCATTAATTATGTCAAAACCTCAAGAGTGTACTATATCAAGTTCATAGAATATATATGGACTAAAATAGTTAGATCGAGTGTTATACAACTCGAGATATTTGCTTAAAGTGGGATATAAGTTTGATTAAATTAGCCATGTTTTATCAACGTTCTACTTTTAAAAGTTCACTATAATCGCAGTTTACATTGATGATGTCTAGGCGTCATCGAGAGAAACTGTCGAGCTTTTAGAGGGAGAATTTTTGAATGACCTTGGCGCGGTCTAATTATTACTCGAACTGCAGTTCGAGTATATATGTAATTATATTTTACCAATCCCCCAAGTACATTTAGAAGATGATGTTTGTATATTTTAGTATGGGCATAATTGAACCTTAATGTATGTTAAAGGTTGTTAAGTCATTTGTTATAAGAAATGCCTATTATCATCTCCTACCAAAGTAGAGATTCTCATTCTAGAAGTACCATCGTTAAATGCATAAGTGCATTAAAATGTTTTGCTAACTATGTATGGTTATAATATCTTTCACTTGATCTTATTGTCATGATATAACCTTTGTCAAGCGTAGAGACATTGGAATGAGTTGAAAGAAATATTTCAGGTATAAACGATATTTGATTATATTTTACTAACCCATCAAAACAAGTTTGGTTAGTCTTGTAGATGCAGGAATGTAACGAAACACAGTCGTCGACATGTGATAATTTTTGGAAGGAGACACCTAAAGTCTCGTTAGAATATTATACAACATTGCTCAACATAAAGGATTGCACATTAAGGGATCAAACGACAAATCATTCGCTACAAAAGCTTTATTCGACTTTCAAAGAAGATGGACACACGTCACTTAAAGGATACATGTTAAAATGAGGGGGAGACTTATTCAAGTTGCACTCTTTTTCTCTTGACTAAGTTTTGTCCCATTGGGTTTTCATAGTAAGGTTTTTAACGAGGCAACATACTTGATCCAGAAGTATTAGGGGGAGACAATACGCGCTGCACTCTTTTTCCCTTAGCTGAGGTTTTGTCCCACTGGGTTTTCCTAGCAAGGTTTTTAACGAGGCAGCATCACCAAGTGTATTAAAGAATAGTATTAAAGTACATTCAAGGGGGAGTGTTGTGAATGCATCCATTATTAGTGACTATCCACATTTCTAACTCCCATGTCACATTTATGTTTGTATTAATGTTATAGCCTATATATAGTGGTTCATGTATTTTGTATGAGATACATCAATAAGAAATCTATCTCTCATTCTCCCATTCTTTTCTTTACATTACTAATAGGTTCTAGTTATTACATAACAAATATAATTTTTTTATTGAATAAAGCATATTAATACATTATAATGACATGTATTGTTTGCTCTCGAAATTGATAAAACGTGTAGCATTGGATATCACTGGTCTCGATCATAATGGTTGGGTGTGTAAGATTAAATATATTATGTTTTAATATTTAATCTTGTAGCCATTATAATCATTTACATAATATAGATCAAAATATATAATAATCTATTAAATAATTAGTTGGTAATTGTTGATGGACCATATTACCCTTATTAACTAATTAGGTTTCCTCGTGGGTGCTTATATAAGGAGACTTATTGTAAGGACTCTCAAAAATGTCATAAATCAAACCACAAGCGAAAACCCGGACCCCTAAAACCATATTGTTCATGAAAAACCAAGAAAACAAGAAATCTGCTCCTCAGGCGGGCCGCGTAAGAGTAAGCATGGTCTTACGCGGGCCGCGTCAAACCTGTGTTGACCGGATAAGTGTTCCGGATCCACGTAGCGACCACCTGGCTAACCTACTGATGACCAATCAAGGCTAGTCGTAGACTGGGCGGCTGCGCGGGCCGCGTAAGGTTAAGCTGAAGGCTTACGCGGGCCGCGTAAGGTCTCAATTTCAGCTATAAATAGCCCGTCACTTGCACAGTCCACTGGTGTCGATCAAAACTTTCAAAAACGAATTCATATCACTCTGAAGTCGAAATTTCATATATAATTAGAGAGATGCTGCTCCGATACCGGGTATTAACTCGATCGCTGCTACGATTCAATGTCCGATCGATTAAACTATCCAATGGATGTTTAAGTGCTGCCCACATTAGGGTTTATGCTTTGTCATTCGTCGTTAATTCGATGGATGTTTAAGTATCGCACTTTGTCATTCGTTGTGAAGGTTTTAATCTCGTGAGTTATCGTAAATGCTATATTGGTTACTAACCGAGTTCGTGTGCATGTTATTAATTTAGGTTAAAAGGCTAATCAGTAGGCTAAGCTCTGCTCATATAAATCTGCAATGTGAGTCATTCTCTTTTTATCAAAGTGCTTTATAAATTATTAAATGTTTTCAAAGTTATAATTACAGGGATTAAGTCTTTGTAATCACCAAATTACAGCCAGTATGTGGAGTTTTGTATACATTACTTGATAACCGTCACCATTGGACAACGAGTTAGCCAAGGGGTGATATGACCATAGTCACAGACACCATCGGGCTCAGAGGCTACCGATGGATGTTCGAGTGACAAATACTGTGGGTAGTTGGTTGATATATGGAAACATTGTAATCGCTCTTAATACTGTAAATTATAACAAATGCGTCATTTTCATAAAAAGAATGATTCACCAGTATTTCCCGCTGACAAAACCTTTTTCAAACATGTTTCAGGTAATCTGTTGTGATCAAGGAAAAGTGCCGTGAAGCACTACAAGCTTAAGGAAGTGGCTCATTATTAAATAAAGAAACATGTTTTGTAAAATAAAAGATTTCTCCGTGAAATCTTATGAATGTAAATTACCGGGATTTTATCCCGAGTTGTGAAATAAAATAATCGGGAAAAAAATTGCAGTTTTAAAAAGACCCTGAAGAAAACTTCCGCTGTTAAATAAATACCACGGGATTTTCTGTCCCGCGGCTCCTGAAACGGGTCAAACCGGGATGGGGGCCGTGACAGAAAAAGGTGGTATCAGAGCCACTGATTAAGCCAATTAAGTATTTAGAAAATACTTAATTTTTACTACTTGTCATTTTGTGATTAAATGTTTTATTATTTGAATATTTGTATACAGTATGGGTAAGCAAAAGCTTTTAAACATCTATCTTAAATTAGATAGGTCATCCAACGAGAAGGGAAGTTCATCCCAAACCAAATCCTCAAATCACTCTGTAATTCCTGAAGAAGGAATATTTGTGCAAAAGGCACAATATGAGGAACCACTTTCTCCTAATAAAAGAAGTTTGATTTTTAAGAAAAGTCAGGAGAAAATAAAGAAATTCCGAGAAAAGAAGATTAAACAGGAAACCCAGGAATTAACCAGTAAATCACCTTGGGAAGACAAGTTAGATGAAAAATGGGCAGATCTTTATATGCTAGCCACTGTAGCAGTAAATGCAAATCTTTAAATATTTTAACTTAAGTTTTAGCAACCTTATTACTTACAAGCCAGAAATCTTATCCAGTAAATAAATAAGTTTACAATAAACCCTAGTATGTTTTAATTTTCAGTTGTTTTGTAGTTACCCAGTATGAAATAATATTTAAAGGTTGTCTATGAAATTTTGTTATAAAATTTTTAACTTAGTATTTGTGTGTATTTTGCATGTATACTAAACAGCATGAGTGACTTGTCTGACGCCCTTCAGAATTTAAATCTCTATCCGGTAAAAATAGAGGTTTCCAGAGATTTCAATAGGTATATACCAGATATAGAAGAACCGATGGAATTCAATGCTCCACCTCCGGAGAAACCCAAGCCTAAGAAAAGGAGAAGATTTGTGGGATGGAGACGTGTGCGTAGGAGGAAACCCGCTACTAGAAAGATTCCCAAAATAGAAGATCCCTTAGACAAAGGGAAGGGAATTGAAGTCGGGGAAGAGTCTAGGCAGATGGGGATACAGTTTGAGGAATATTCTAAGCAAATAGAAATGGAGATTGGAAAAGGTTCTAGACAAACTAAGGTAGAAATTGGAGAAAGCTCTAAGCAGACCCAGGAAATGACATTGCAGGAGGAGCTAGATTTTATATTGGCAAGCTGTGATACTATTAAGCCTGTCAATGAAAATGTTTTTACTCATCCTATTGAAACTCAACTTCCAATAAATTTGGGACCCGCAATCCCAGAACCTATAATCCACACCCAGCCTTTAGGAATGGACGAATGGTGGACTAATGATTGGCAGTTCCAAAACCTGCTCAACAGTCCTTATTCCTTTCTCCCACAGTTTGACGCGGAACCTATACCAAACCCACCTATGTGCAATGAGAATTTAGCTGAACTCCGTCACTTTGGTGAGGAGTTGGTGGATGCAGGAAATAGGATCAGGGAAGTAGGAGAACAGATCTCCTGGAAATACGACGAGAGGGAACGTCGTTACTGAAATACCAACTGACGAAGGGTAGTAGGTTTGTTAAAACTATGGTTGTATAATAAATTACTAAAATATAAATCTTGTGAAATAACTACAAATAAAACTTTGTAAGATATGGTGTGTAATGACACATATTATATATAAAAATGGGAATCGAGAAATCGATAGTTTTGGTTATATGTGTGTTGTGAACTTTGTATGATTGTTTTGTATATGATTATTAATTATCCGCTACTAATAAATTATATATATTAATTATCAGATGGAAAACGTTAATAATGAACCAGTTAACGAGATTAATCAATCTGAGCAACATCCGGAGGATCAATTTATGACTAGGCAGGATATAGAAAATATCGTTGCTCAAGGGATAGCCAATGCTATTCCAGCAATAGTTGCTGCTGCACAGAAACCTGTTGAACCTCAACAAATCATTCCTAGCAAACGTATTTCTGAAGATAATTTCAGCAATAGCGTAAATGGAGGCGGTAATCATACTATTCATGATAATAATCCACGGCAGGCTCCGCTCCCTAAGAAAATGAAAGCTGCAACACCTGGTTGCACTTATAAAGAATTTCTTGCTTGTAAACCATCTGAGTTTGCAGGCAATGAAGGAGCGACTGCGATACTGCGTTGGTTAGAGAAAACCGAGGCAGTGATTACCATAAGTAAATGTGACAAGGACGACAAAGTCATGTACGCGTCAAATCTTTTCAAAGAAGGGGCGCTAGAATGGTGGAATACAGTACTCCAAGCCAAGGGAAGAACTGTGGCCTATGCCATGAACTGGGAAGAATTTAAAAGTCTTGTAGAAAGAAAATTCTGTCCCGAATATGAAAAAGATCAAATGGCAAATAAGTTCCTAAATCATCGTATGACGGGTGTAGATTGTCGCGGTTATACTTCGACATTCTTTGAATATGCTAGAGTAGTACCAACACTGGCTTCGCCAGAACCGGTACTCATTTCTCGCTATATTTGGGGACTGATTAGCGAAATCCGTAATATCGTTAAAGCTGCAAGACCTCGTACTATTGACGATGCGGTGGAACTAGCTAACACCCTAACTGACGAACTGGTACACACAAGAGATGAACACAGGAAAAAGGAACTGGCTCAGAAAATTACCCAAGGATTTCGTACGGGTAATAATAGTAGCTTCAGGAGAAGAGGAACAGGGCAATCTTCAACTCCGCCGTTTTGCAGGAATTGCAGAAAGAAGCATTACGAAAGATGCAATGTAGTCTGCAACTTTTGCAAAACTGTAGGACATCGCGAAGAAGATTGCAGAAAGAAAACCAGGATCTGCTATAACTGTGGAGAAAATGGGCATTTCAAAACAGAATGCCCTAAATTAATTAAACCAGCAGACAACAAAGCCAAGACAACCGACGGAGCTACCAAGAAGAATGTTCGAGCCTTCCAGTTAACTACTCAGGAAGCCGAGCTGATTCCTGACATGATAGCTGGTACGTTCCTAGTTCACAATGTATATGCAAAAGTATTATTTGACTCTGGTGCAAACCAAAGCTTTATCAATACTTCATTCTGTCAAGCTCTTAACCTACCTTTAACCAACCTTAGGCAGATTTTTACAGTCGAAACAGCATACGGAAATTCTGTCAAAATAAATAACGTTTTGCAGAAAGAAAACATAGAACTTTCAGGTCATAAGTTTCATGCAAACCTATTGCCAATGAATTTAGCTGGATTCGATGTTGTGTTAGGAATGGATTGGTTAGTAGCCAACCATGCTCGAATCCTTTGTGATAAGAATTCCATAGAAATTCGGACACCTACTGGGGAAGTAATCATGATTACAGGAGATAAACCAAGTAAACCCATGAAGTTCATATCAGTAATGAAAGTTGCTAATTATGAACGAAAGCAAGGAATAGTATATATGATTTCAGTAATCATTAGTACTAAGGGTAAAGAACTTAAGGAGATTCCTGTAATCTCAGAATACCCAGATGTATTCCCAGAAGAATTACCAGGATTACCACCAGATAGGGAAGTAGAATTTAGAATTCATCTAATTCCAGGAACTATATCGATAGCCAAGGCACCTTATCGGTTAGCACCCACAGAAATGTTAGAATTGAAAAAGCAATTAGATGAATTACTAAGTAAAGGTTTCATACAACCTATTTCATCCCCGTGGGGAGCACCAGTGTTGTTTGTAAAGAAAAAGGATGGTTCGATGAGAATGTGTATTGATTATAGAGAATTGAATAAGGTTACAATTAAGAATCGATACCCATTACCTAGGATTGATGATCTTTTTGATCAACTTCAAGGAGCTAGATATTTTTCTAAGATCGACTTACGCTCCGGATACCATCAAAGAAGAAGATATACCTAAAACTGCTTTCAGAACTAGGTATGATCATTACGAGTTTACAGTCATGCCCTTCGGGTTAACGAATGCACCTGCAGCATTCATGGACATGATGAATAGAATCTGTAAACCATACTTGGATAAATTTGTAATTGTCTTTATCGACGATATACTTATTTATTCCAAAAGTCAGGACGAACATTGTCATCATTTGCATGCACTCTTAACTTTGTTAAGAAAAGAAAAGCTTTACGCCAAATTCTCGAAATGTGAATTTTGGCTACAAGAAGTGCAATTCTTAGGACACATGGTGAATCACAAAGGTATTCATGTAGATCGTGCTAAGATAGAGGCAATTACTAAATGGAAGGTTCCACAATCTGCAATGGAAATTAGAAGTTTTCTAGGTTTAGCTGGATACTATAGACGGTTTATTAAGGATTTTTCCAAGATAGCTGTACCATTAACTAAGCTAACCTGTAAAGCAGTTAAGTTTGAATGGGGACCTAAACAAGAAGAAGCCTTTAGGATCTTGAAGCAGAAATTAACAAATGCTCCAATCCTAGCCTTGCCAGAAGGAACAGAAGACTTTGAAGTTTACTGTGATGCTTCAAAATTAGGATTAGGATGTGTGCTTATGCAACGCAAGAAGGTAATTGCGTATGCATCAAGGCAATTGAAAAAGCACGAAGAAAACTATACAACTCATGACTTAGAATTAGGAGCCGTAATTTTTGCCCTGAAAATGTGGAGACATTATCTGTATGGAAGTAAGTTTACTGTCTATACAGATCATAAAAGTTTAAAGTATATATTTGGGCAAAAAGAATTAAACATGAGGCAAAGGAGATGGATGGAAATTCTAAATGATTATGACTGTGATATTCAGTATCACGAAGGAAAGGCAAATATAGTTGCAGATGCCTTAAGTCGTAAGTATCATAGAAACAACGACGAGTTCGTGCTCTCTGATTAAATCTACAATTAGATTTAATGGAACAACTGAAGAATGTCCAAGCTATAGCAATCAAGGATGATGCTAAGGAATGAAAGGACGAATAAAAGAATTAGAGCAAGGAGCTGATGGAATTTGGAGATTCCACCAAAGCAGAATTTGGGTACCTAAGCAGGGAGAATTAAGAAATAAGATTTTAGAAGAAGCTCATAAATCTAGGTATACTATGCACCCTGGAAACAATAAGATGTACCAAGATTTAAGAAATAACTTCTGGTGGATAGGAATGAAAAAGGACATAGCTAGGTATGTTTCTAAATGTCTTGTTCACAAGTTAAAGCAGAACACCAGAAACCTTCAGGTCTACTACAACAATTAGAAATGCCTGTATGGAAATGGGAACTCATAACAATGGACTTTGTTACTAAGTTACCCAAAACCAGAAAAGGTAATGATGCGATTTGGGTAATTGTGGATCGATTAACCAAATCAGCTCACTTTCTACCTATGAAAGGAACCTTTAGCATGGAAAAGTTGGCAAAGTTGTATGTAGATGAAGTAGTATCCTTACATGGAGTCCCACTCTCCATTGTTTCGGATAGGGATAGTCGATTCACTTCCTATTTCTGGAAAAGTTTTCAAGAAGCAATGGGAACTCGATTAAATTTAAGCACTGCATATCATCCTCAGACAGACGGACAAAGTGAAAGGACAATCCAAACTCTGGAAGACATGCTCAGAGCATGTGTGATAGATTTTGGTGGAAATTGGGACGATCACTTACCATTAATTGAATTCTCCTATAACAATAGTTATCATGCAAGCATTGAAATTGCCCCATTTGAAGCACTATATGGAAGAAAGTGCAGAACCCCAGTTTGTTGGGCAGAAATAGGAGAAAGTCAATTATCAGGTCCTGAAATAGTGCAAGAAACGACCGACAAGATTTCCCAAATCAAGGAAAGACTGAAGACGGCTCGAGATCGCTAGAAGAGTTATGCCGACAATCGACGCAAGCCTTTAGAATTCCAAATTGGAGACAAGGTACTTTTAAAAGTTTCTCCTTGGAAAGGAATAGTTCGATTCGGAAAGAAAGGAAAGCTAAGTCCACGTTACGTAGGACCATTTTCAGTGATACAACGTATAGGACCGGTTGCTTATCGCTTACAATTACCAGAAGAACTAGCTGGAATACATGATGTATTTCATGTATCCAATCTCAAGAAGTGTCTGGTAGACGAATCTTTGGTAGTACCTCTCCAAGATATAGAGGTAAACGAAAAGTTAAAATTTGTTGAGAAACCTCTTCAAATAGTAGACAGAAAGGTGAAATTTCTCAAACACAAACGGTTAGTACTTGTCAAGGTCAAGTGGAATTCAAAGAGAGGACCAGAATACACTTGGGAGCTGGAATCAGAAATGAAGCGAAAATATCCTCACTTATTCCAGTAAATCTCGAGGACGAGATTTTAAATAAGGTGGGGAGAATGTAAGGACTCTCAAAAATGTCATAAATCAAACCACAAGCGAAAACCCGGACCCCTAAAACCATACTGTGCATGAAAAACCAAGAAAACAAGAAATATGCTCCTCAGGCGGGCCACGTAAGAGTAAGCATGGTCTTACGCGGGCCGCGTCAAACCTGTGTTGACCGGATAAGTGTTCCGGATCCACGTAGCGACCACCTGGCTAACCTACTGATGACCAATCAAGGCTAGTCATAGACTGGGCGGCTGCGCGGGCCGCGTAAGGTTAAGCTGAAGGCTTACGCGGGCCGCATAAGGTCTCAATTTCAGCTATAAATAGCCCGTCACTTGCACAGTCCACTGGTGTCGATCAAAACTTTCAAAAACGAATTCATATCACTCTGAAGTCGAAATTTCATATATAATTAGAGAGATGCTGCTCCGATACCGGGTATTAACTCGATCGCTGCTATGATTCAATGTCCGATCGATTAAACTATCCAATGGATGTTTAAGTGCTGCCCACATTAGGGTTTATGCTTTGTCATTCGTCGTTAATTCGATGGATGTTTAAGTATCGCACTTTGTCATTCGTTGTGAAGGTTTTAATCTCGTGAGTTATCGTAAATGCTGTATTAGTTACTAACCGAGTTTGTGTGCATGTTATTAATTTAGGTTAAAAGGCTAATCAGTAGGCTAAGCTCTGCTCATATAAATCTGCAATGTGAGTCATTCTCTTTTTATCAAAGTGCTTTATAAATTATTAAATGTCTTCATATAATTACAGGGATTAAGTCTTTGTAATCACCAAATTACAGCCAGTATGTGGGGTTTTGTATACATTACTTGATAACCGTCACCATTGGACAACGAGTTAGCCAAGGGGTGATATGACCATAGTCACAGACACCATCGGGCTCAGAGGCTACCGATGGATGTTCGAGTGACAAATACTGCGGGTAGTTGGTTGATATATGGAAACATTGTAATCGCTCTTAATACTGTAAATTATAACAAACGCGTCGTTTTCATAAAAAGAATGATTCACCAGTATTTCCCGCTGACAAAACCTTTTTCAAACATGTTTCAGGTAATCTGTTGTGATCAAGGAAAAGTGCCGTGAAGCACTACAAGCTTAAGGAAGTGGCTCATTATTAAATAAAGAAACATGTTTTGTAAAATAAAAGATTTCTCCGTGAAATCTTATGAATTTAAATTACCGGGATTTTATCCCGAGTTGTGAAATAAAATAATCGGGAAGAAATTGCAGTTTTAAAAAGATCCTGAAGAAAACTTCCGCTGTTAAATAAATACCACGGGATTTTCTGTCCCACGGCTCCTGAAACGGGTCAAACCGGGATGGGGGCCGTGACACTTATGTAGAGGTTCTAAAGTTAGACACATAACCTAATCCTCATAACATCAAAATCGGCCCTCTTCTCCATAACCGATACCCTTTCGGTTTTCATCATCGCCATCATTAGTTTGTACCCTAAGGAGGAACCAGATCACACTGACAAACATGTCAAAATCGATGGCATCATCTCTGACTGGATTCTCCACTGCACTATCTGCTGTAACAGGTATGTTTTCATGTTTTCCGTTATGCTTAAAACAGAACTGACCCAACGTGTGGTATCAGAGCATATGTTGATTAATCAGTTCTGTTTTCGTATCCACTATTCTGGGATAGAAATCTTGAAAACAGAAGTTTTGAAAATTTAATGAACATCACGGCTGGTTTCAAGTCTGATTTGCCGAAATCACTGTTTTCGAAAACAGGATGGTTAAATGTTCACTCGAAATCAAATGGGTTAATTTTTTTGTCCGAAATCTGTTTAGAAACCTTAATTTTCAGGTTTCGGGTTCCAGAATTATGTTTTATTTTTTTAGGGTTCTTCATGAGTTCTTAGGAAAATTCGAAATTCCTTTATGTTTTGGAATGTAATTAGGATTATTGAGTGTTTTTCCCGTTTTGATCCAATTTTATCTTCTAAGTTTTTTCGAAAACTGTTTATTGATAATCAGATTATAACTTTTGAAATATTTGATAAGATTAGATCAGCACTAAAAATAGGAAATTACATATCAAAATCCCTAAGAATTCGAATTTTCAGTTATGTTTCCACAATAACAGCTGTTAACAGGAGGTGCGAGATCATCCTTAACGAGTCGAGACCATAAGATTTCAACTCGAAATCATAAGGGTTTTCAGTCTTTCATGACTCGAGACCAAGATTTTGACTCGAGACCACAAGGTTATGACTCGAAATCATAAGGGTCTTCAATCTTCACAACTCGAGATCATGGTTTTGACTCGAGACCACAAGGTTTCGACTCGAGACCACAAGGTTGCGACTCGAGACCTCTTTATGGAATCGAGATCTCATAAAACTCAGTACTCGAGACCTCGAGATTTCGACTGAGGTTGCGACTCAAGACCTTAATGACTCGAGACCTCATAATGTTCCAGATGAGTCGAGACCTGACCCGAGATCTCACTCGAGACCTCATAACTGAGTCAAGATCTCACTCGATCCGCGCTAACAGGTGGTTTGCTATTAAATAATTGGTTTTTGTAAATGCTTAGTTAATTAATCAGAATAAGATAATGTTTTACAAAACCAAAATAGCTTAACTTGAATGAGCTTCTGATGCATCATTTCTGGCCAAAGCTGATTTGATACATCTATTTATCATTCAAGTATTTCGAAAGCTATGTTGAGTGTGCATTACAAACGTGAATGTCTTAATATCTGGCCAAAGCTGATTTAATTCATTCATGTATAGCATACTCAACAAGTGTATAACTAAAGTGATTGTTTCATTTCTGGCCAAAGCTGATTTATCACAATCACTTTGTGTCACGGCCCCCGGCCCGGTTTTACCCGTTTCAGGAGCCGCGGGACAGAAAACCCGTGGTAAATATTATGTTGGCAGCGGAAATTTTTAACAGGATCTTTTAAAACTTGAAAATGCCCAATTTATTTTATTTCACAATTTGGGGATAACACCCATAATTTACAATAAAGGTGATTTCACTGGGAAATCCCTGTTTTTACAAAAACATGTTTCTTTATTTTATTGAGCCACTTCCTCAAGCTTATAGTGCTACACGGCACTTTTTCCTTGATCACAGCAGATCACCTGAAACATGTTTTAAAAAGGTTTTATCAGCAGGGAAATACTGGCGAGTCATTCAGGTTGCACAAAACAACACATTGTTATAATATACAGTATTAAGGGTGATTATATTGTTTCTATCTACCAATTACCCCAAATCGGTATTTGTCACTCGACTGTATCTGTGACTATGGTCAGATCACCCATTGGCTAACCCGTTGTCCAATGGTGACGGGTATCAAGTAATGTATACAAAACCCCACATACCGGCAGTAATTGAAGATTACAAAGACTTAATCCCTGTAATTATAACTTTGAAAACAAATAGGGTTTTGTAAAGCACTTTGATAAAAAGAGAATGACTCACATTACAGATTTAGACGGGCAGCGTTTAGCCTACTGATTTTAGCCTGATTAACCTAAATTAAATAACAATGCACACGAAAACTAGGTCAGTAACTTAATACAGCTTTTACGACAACTCACGAGATCCAAAACCTTCACGACGAATGACAAAGTATAGCCCAACTACGGGCAGCACTTAAACATCCATCAGACTGATTTTTATCGATCGGACATTAAATCGTAGCAGTGATCGAGTTATTACCCTGTTATCACGGCAGGATTTCGTGTTTGTGTGTGTTTTTGGAGTAAACAGACAATATCTCAGTGTAGGAAACGAGTTTTTACGTCGAACCAACGCCAAAATGCAAGTGCCAAACCCTACTATTTATACTGAAAAACTGGCTCCCTCGCGTGGCGCGAGAGCCTGGCGCGTGGCGCGAGGGCACCCCCTCTAGCATAGGGTTGCCTCGTGTCTAACTAGCTTGGGTGAGTCGACGGTTTGTTAAATTTCGAATTTGACAACGAACTGTTTAGGTAATATCAATTAGGGAATACCCCCCCCCCCTGAGTTTTAGGGGGCCCTGATCCTGATTCCAACTGTTCTGAAAATTTTAGGGGCCATGCAATATTACTTGGGGGTCTCAATTAGGGTTTCCTATTGGGCAAAATAAAATAAGAAATAGTAATTTTAATGAGAGTTGTTATATCCTCCCCACCTTATTAAAATCTCGTCCTCGAGATTTACTGGAACAAGTAGGGATATTTTCGCTTCATCTCTGATTCCAGCTCCCAAGTGTATTCAGGTCCCCTCTTCGAATCCCACTTAACTTTGACCAGTACTAGTCTTTTGTGCTTGAGAAATTTGACCTTTCTGTCTTCTATCTGCAGTGGCTTCTCAACAAATTTTAACTTTTCATTTACCTCTACATCTTGAAGAGGTACTACCAGGGATCCGTCAGATAGACATTTCTTGAGAATTGGATACATGAAATACGTCATGTACCCCGGCTAGTTCTTCTGGTAGTTGTAAACGATAGGCAATTGGTCCTATTCGCTGGATTACTGGGAATGGTCCTATGTACCTTGGGCTTAGTTTTCCCTTCTTCCCGAATCGCACTACTCCTTTCCAAGGAGAAACTTTCAAAAGTACCTTGTCTCCAACTTGAAATTCTAGCTGTTTGCGTCTATTGTCTTCATAACTTTTCCGGCGATCTCGAGCCGTCTTTAGTCTTTCCTTGATTTGAGTGATCTTGTCAATGGTTTCTTGCACGATTTCAGGACCTGATAATTGGCTTTCTCCTATTTCTGCCCAACAAACTGGAGTTCTGCATTTTCGTCCATACAGTGCTTCGAACGGGGCAGCTTCAATGCTTGCATGATAACTATTGTTATAGGAGAATTCAATTAAGGGTAGGTGGTCATCCCAGTTCCCACCAAAATCTATTACACATGCCCTGAGCATGTCTTCCAGGGTTTGAATCGTCCTTTCACTTTGTCCGTCTGTTTGGGGATGATAAGCTGTACTTAAATTTAATCGTGTCCCCATGGCTTCTTGGAAACTTGTCCAGAAATGTGAAGTGAAACGACTATCCCTATCCGATACAATGGAGAGTGGGACTCCATGGAAGGATACTACCTCGTCTACGTATAACTTGGCTAACCTTTCCATGCTAAATGTTTCCTTCATGGGTAGAAAATGAGCTGATTTGGTTAATCGATCCACAATTACCCAAATCGCGTCATTACCGTTTCTGGTTTTGGGTAGCTTAGTAACAAAATCCATGGTTATGAGTTCCCATTTCCATACAGGCATTTCTAATTGTTGGAGTGACCCTGAAGGTTTCTGGTGTTCTGCCTTAACTTGTGAACAAGTTAGACACTTAGATACATATCTAGCTATGTCCTTTTTCATTCCTATCCACCAGAAATTATTTCTTAAATCTTGGTACATCTTATTATTTCCAGGGTGCATGGTATATCTAGATTTATGGGTTTCTTCTAGAATCTTATTTCTTAATTCTCCCTGCTTAGGTACCCAAATTCTTTTCTTATGGAACCTCCAAATTTCATCAGCCCCTTGCTCCAAATCTTTTATTCTTCCTTTCGTTCCTTCAGCATCATCCTTGATTGCTGTTTCCTGAGTATTCTTCAGTTGTTCCATTAAGTCTAATTGTAAACTTAATCTAAGAGCACGAACTCGTCGTTGTTTCTCATGATACTTACGACTTAAGGCATCTGCGACTACATTTGCCTTTCCTTCATGATATTGAATATCACAGTCGTAGTCACTTAGAATTTCCATCCATCTTCTTTGCCTCATGTTTAATTCTTTTTGCCCAAATATATATATATCTTAAGCTCTTATGATCTGTATAGACAGTAAATTTACTTCCGTACAGATAATGTCTCCAAATCTCAAGGGCAAAAATTATGGCTCCTAATTCTAAGTCATGAGTCGTATAATTTTCTTCATTCTTCTTCAATTGCCTTGAGGCATACGCAATTACCTTTTTGTGTTGCATTAGCACACATCCTAATCCTAGCTTAGAAGCGTCACAGTAAACTTCAAAATCTTCTGTCCCTTCGGGTAAAGCAAGAATTGGGGTGTTTGTTAACTTTTGCTTTAAAATCTTAAAAGTTTCTTCTTGCCTAGGTCCCCATTCAAACTTAACTGTTTTACAGGTTAGCTTAGTTAATGGCACAGCTATCTTAGAAAAATATTTAATAAAGCGCCTATAGTATCCAGCTAATCCCAGAAAACTTCTAACTTCCGTAGCTGATTGCGGGACTTTCCATTTGGTGATTGCTTCTATCTTAGCAGGATCTACGTGAATACCTTCGTGATTCACCATGTGACCTAAAAATTGCACTTTCTGTAGCCAAAATTCACACTTCTAGAATTTGGCGTAAAGCTTTTCCTTTCTTAACAAAGTTAAGAGTGCATGCAGGTGCTCACAATGCTCTTCCTGGTTTTGGAATAAATAAGTATATCGTCGATGAAGACAATTACAAATTTATCCAAGTACGGTTTACAGATCCTATTCATCATGTCCATAAATGCTGCAGGAGCATTTGTTAGTCCAAAGGGCATGACTGTAAACTCGTAGTGACCATACCTAGTTATGAAAGCAGTTTTAGGTATGTCTTCTTCTTGTACCTTCAATTGATGATATCCAGAGCGTAAATCTATCTTAGAAAAATATCTAGCTCCCTAAAGTTGATAAAAAAGATCATCAATCCTAGGCAATGGATATCGATTCTTAATTGTAACCTTATTTAATTCCCTATAATCGATACACATTCGCATCGAACCATCTTTCTTCTTTACGAACAACACTGGTGCTCCCCACGGGGACGAACTAGGTTGTATGAATCCCTTACTGAGCAATTCATCTAATTTCTTTTTCAGTTCTAACATTTCGGTGGGTGCTAATGGGTATGGTGCCTTAGCTACGGGTGTAGTTCCAGGAATCAAGTGAATTCTAAATTCTACCTCCCTATCTGGTGGTAATCCTGGTAACTCCTTTGGGAATACATCCGAGTATTCTGATACTACAGGAATTTCCTTAAGTTCCTTACTCTTAGTGCTAATGATTACCGAAATCATATACACTATTCCTTGCTTTCGTTCATAACTAGCAACTTTCATTACTGAAATGAACTTCATGGGTTTACGCGGCTTATCCCCACTAATCATGATTACTTCTCCTGTGGGTGCACGGATTTCTATAGAGTTCTTATCACAAAGGATTCGAGCATGGTTGGCTACTAACCAATCCATTCCTAACACGACATCGAATCCAGCTAAATTCATGGGTAATAGATTTGCAGAAAATTTATGACCTGAAAGTTCTATAGTTTCTTTTTGCAAAACCGTATCTATGTTAACAGAGTTCCCGTCTGCCGTTTCTACTGTAAGAACTTGCCTAAGTTTCGTTAAGGGTAACTTAAGAGCTTGGCAGAATGAAGTATTTATAAAACTTTGGTTTGCACCAGAGTTAAATAATACTTTCGCATAAATATTGTGAACTAAGAACGTACCAGCTATTACGTCAGGAATCAGTTCGGCTTCCTGCGTGGTCAATTGGAAGGCTCTTACGTTCTTCTTGTTAGTCCCTTCAGCAGTTTTGGCCTTGTTATCTGCCGGTTTGACCAATTTAGGGCATTCTGGTCTGAAATGACCAGCTTCACCGCAGTTGTAGCAGATCCTTGTTTTCTTTCTGCAATCTTCTTCACGATGTCCTATAGCTTTGCAGAAGTTTCAGGTTTCATTGCATTTTCCAAAATGTTTCTTTTTACAGTTTCTGCAGAACGGCGGAGTGGAAGATGATCCAATTCCCTTTCTCTTGAAGTTGTTATTATTACCCATGCGAAATCCTTCGGTAATCTTTTGGGCCAGTTCCTTCTTTCTGTTTTCTTCTCGCGTACGTACCAATCCGCCAGTCAAAGTGTTAGCTAATTCCACCGCATCATCGATTGTGCGGGGCCTCGCAGCTTTAACAATATCACGGATCTCGCTAATTAAACCCCAAATGTAGCGAGAGATAATTACCGGTTCTGGCAAAGCCAGAGTAGGCACAATTCGAGCATACTCGAAAAACTTCGAAGTATACCCTCGACAATCAACATCCACCATTCGGTGGCTCAAGAATTTATTCGCCATTTGTTCTTTTCCATATTCTGGGCAGAATTTTCTTTCCACCAGACGCTTAAATTCTTCCCAACTCATGGCATAGGCCAGGTCACTTCCCTTGGCTTGCAACACCGTATTCCACTATTCTAATGCTTCTTCCTTGAAAAGATGAGATGCATACATAACTTTATCCTCCTCGGCACATTTACTTATTTTAATTACTGCCTCGGTTTTCTCCAACCAACGCAGTGCAGCAGTTGCCCCTTCATTGCCTGCGAACTCGACAGGTTTACAAGCAAGAAATTCCTTGTAAGTGCAACCAGGCGTTGCAGCTTTCATTCTCTTAAGTATCGGGGCTTGAATCAAGTTGTCATTATCGCCGCCTCCGTTAACACTTTTACTGAAATCATCGTCGCGCGTGCGTTTACTAGGGTGAGCTTGTGAAGGCTCAACAGGACTTTTAACCGCAGCGACGATTGCCGGAATAGCATTGGCTATTCCTTGAGCGACGATGTTTTCTATGTCTTGCCTATTAAGAAAATGATCTTCATTGTTTTGCTCAGATTGATTAACCTCGTTAACTGGGTCATTATCAGCATGTTCCATCTGGTAATTAATATACATAAGTTATTAGCATAAAATAAATAACGACTAAATGCAAAACAATCGGACAAAAATCACGTCACACGTATAGCCAAAATTGTCGATTTTTCGACTTCCATTTTTATATATATTACTATGCGTCCGTACACACCAGTTATCTTACAAGAGTTTTATTTTAAGTTATTTTACAGGATTATATTTTTATTACTATTTTTATTATTTTATTATTATACAACCACAACCACACAGTCACACCATCTCCGTCAGCTGTCATCTAAAAAACGACGTTCCCTCTCGTCGTACTTCCATGATATCCTTTCTCCCACTTTCCGGATTCTATTTCCTGCATCCACCAGCTCCTCGCCATAGTGGCGGAGTTCAGCCAAGTTTTCTGTGCTCATAGGTGGATGTAGTGGAGGCTCAGGGTGAAATTGGGGAAAAAAGGTATTAGGGTTATTCAAAAGGTTCTGAAATTGCCAGTCAGTTGTCCACCATTCTTCCAGCTCTTCTGGTAGAGGTCGAGGATGGATAATAGGATCTGGGATGGCAGGTTCCAGATTAACTGGAAGTTGTGCTTCCGCTGGGTAATTAAAGAGGTTTTCATCGGCAGGTCCGATGAGATCACTAAGTGCCAGTTTATGATCCAGTTCCTCCCATGATGGCATTTCCTGGGCGTATCCTGAACTTTCTTCGATCTCTATTCCTTTGCCTTTATCCGTGGGATCCTTAGTCTTTATAACTTTCAGTGTTGCTGGTTTCTTCCTATGCACACGCCTCCAGCCAACGAGTCTTCTTCTCTTCTTCGGCTTTGGTTTCTCCGGAGGTTGGGCTTAGAATTCCATAGGTTCATGAGTGTTGGCCCAATAACCGGAAAAATCCCCAGAAACTTCCATTTCAGCAAAATGGATAGTGATATTATGAAGAGCTTCAGACAACTCATTCATGCTGTTAGCATATGTGAAGAAACACACAAAAATTCTAAGTTAAAATTTTGTAAAATAAAATTTCACAGAATCACAGAAGGGCAATCAGAAAAATTAAGTATTTCTAAATACTTAATTGGCTTAAATCAGTGGCTCTGATACCACCTTTTTCTGTCATGGCCCCCGGCCCGGTTTTACCCGTTTAAGGAGGCGCGGGACAGAAAACCCGTGGTAAATATTATGTTGGCAGCGGAAATTTTTAACAGGATCTTTTAAAACTTGAAAATGCCCAATTTATTTTATTTCACAATTTGGGGATAACACCCATAATTTACAATAAAGGTGATTTCACTGGGAAATCCCTGTTTTTACAAAAACATGTTTCTTTATTTTATTGAGCCACTTCCTCAAGCTTGTAGTGCTACACGACACTTTTTCCTTGATCACAACAGATCACCTGAAACATGTTTTAAAAAGGTTTTATCAGCAGGGAAATACTGGCGAGTCATTCAGGTTGCACAAAACAACACATTGTTATAATATACAATATTAAGGGTGATTATATTGTTTCTATCTACCAATTACCCCAAATCGGTATTTGTCACTCAACTGTATCTGTGACTATGGTCAGATCACCCATTGGCTAACCCGTTGTCCAATGGTGACGGGTATCAAGTAATGTATACAAAACCCCACATACCGGCAGTAATTGAAGATTACAAAGACTTAATCCCTGTAATTATAACTTTGAAAACAAATAGGGTTTTGTAAAGCACTTTGATAAAAAGAGAATGACTGACATTGCAGATTTAGACGGGCAGCGTTTAGCCTACTGATTTTAGCCTGATTAACCTAAATCAAATAACAATGCACACGAAAACTAGGTCAGTAACTTAATACAACTTTTACGACAACTCACGAGATCCAAAACCTTCACGACGAATGACAAAGTATAGCCCAACTACGGGCATCACGTAAACATCCATCGGACTGGTTTTTATCGATCGGACATTAAATCGTAGCAGTAATCGAGTTATTACCCTGTTATCGCGGCAGAATTTCGTGTTTGTGTGTGTTTTTGGAGTAAACAGACAATATCTCAGTGTAGGAAACGAGTTTTTACGTCGAACCAACGCCAAAATGCAAGTGCCAAACCCTACTATTTATACTGAAAAACCGGCTCCCTCGCGTGGCGCGAGAGCCTGGCGCGTGGCGCGAGGGCACCCCCTCTAGCATAGGGTTGCCTCGTGTCTAACTAGCTTGGGTGAGTTGACGGTTTGTTAAATTTCGAATTTGACAACGAACTTTTTAGATAATATCAATTAGGGAATATCCCCCCTGAGTTTTAGGGGGCCCTGATCCTGATTCCAACTGTTCTGAAAATTTTAGGGGCCATGCAATATTACTTGGGGGTCTCAATTAGCGTTTCCTATTGGGCAAAATAAAATAAGAAATAGTAATTTTAATGAGAGTTGTTACACTTTGCACACATGCTTAAATGATTACACTTCTGGCCAAAGCTAATTTCGTTTAAGTAGAATTTTAACTAAGTCTATTATTTTGATGTTAGTAATAGACAATATCAGAGCTTCATAATTAAAATGGTCATTATTTATGCCTGCCTTAGTATAACGTACCCTTAGATCACATTAGAACTTCTTTCTTAGTATCATAACTTGCTCATCTCATTTCCACTGTCAGCACCCAATTGCGGGATTTCACCTTTGACTGGTGATAACTTTGCTGAATGGAAGGATGCTCTCATGCTTAAGCTTGGATTGCTTGACTTTGATTATGCTCTAAGAGAGAATAAGCCAGCGGACCTTACTCCTCAAAGTACTGCTGCTGAGCAGTTGACTCATGATAAATGGATTAGGTGTAACCGCATGTCTCTCATGTTTATGAAGCAGTCCATAAGCAATGCAATCAGATGAGCTATTCTTGATTCTGTAGATGCTAAAACCTACTTGGCTTCTATGTTTCATGTTACCAATTCAACTCAGGGATTCCTTACAATCCGGAAGCTGGAAAGAAACCAAAGAACGCTTAAGGTTGGGGATGATCGAGAAATAGAAGTGAAGGCCATTGGAACATTACAATTATTTATGAAAACTGGTTTATGTATTAAACTTTATGATACCTTATATGTTCCTGAGGTAACTCGGAACCTTGTATCAGGACCAAAGTTAGACATGGACGGTTTTATTGTTTCCCATGGTCATCGCAAACTCTCTATCCTCTATGATTCTGTTCTTTATGGTACTGGTATTCTGGTGGTCTCTATAGATTAGAACTAGATGATGATTTTTCCAAATCTTTGTTGTCATATAACATTAATGAATCACTCACAAAGATGAAAGAGAAACGAGACTTAAAGACTTCATCCATGTTGTGGCATCAACGTTTAGGCCACATCTCAAGAGAACAATTAAATCGTCTCGTAAAGGATGAAGTCTTACCTCCTCTCGATTTCTCTGATTTTGGAAGATGTGTCAAATGTCTTAAAGGTAAAATGACATTAGTGAATAAGAAAGGTTCCACTAGGAGCTCTAATTTATTAGAACTCATTCATACTGACATTAGTGGTCCCTACCAAATCCCTGGCATAACAAGACATACTTCATTCATCACTTTCATTGATGATTATTCTCGTTACATGTACTTGTATCATATTAAGGAGAAATCTGAATCTCTTACAACTTTTAAAGATTATAAGGCTGAAGTTGAAAAGCAATTAGATCGTCAGATTAAAGTTGTAAGATCAGATAGATGCGGTGAATATTATGGACGACATACTGATGTGGGTCAAGCTCCTGGTCCATTTTATGAGTTTTGTAAGGGCCAGGGGATTGTGAACCAATACACCATGCCTGGTACACCTCAGCAGAACGGTGTTGCTGAACAAAGAAACCGTACCCTTATGAACATGGTGCACAATATGTTAGCCAACACTAATTTACCATTATTCCTCTGGACTGAAACGTTAAAAGCAGCTGTTCATATACTCAATAGAGTTCCTTCTAAGTCTGTCCCTAAAACTCCTTATGAACTTTGGACCGGAAGGAAACCGAATCTTAAATATATGAAAGTATGGGGCTGCATTGCTGAAGCAAAACTTTACAATCCTTTCCTAAGGAAACTTGACCCTAAAACAGTTACCTGATTCTTTATCGGGTATCCTGATAATTCAAAGGGTTATCGTTTTTATTGTCCTTCCCATGTCACCCGTATTGTTGAAACCAAGCGTGTTGCGTTCTTGGAGGATTTCAAGGTCAGTGGGAGCAGTACCAACCCTTATGAAGAATTGCAAGAAGTACAAGACGCGGGGGGAGAGACTCATCGCTTACCATTACTCCGATTACTCCTCTTGTACCCAATGCAACTACTGTACCTGAAGCTACTGCACCAACTCCAAATTTACCTCTACAGTCAGAACCCATTATACCTCATGACGAAGGCACATCAAACGCTCAAAACCAAGACAACACTGAACCCGATAATCAACTCAGGAGGTCATCTAGGCCCAGAAGGCCTACTAATTGGGATGATTATGTTACCTACCTAACAGAAATGGATCCCGGAAAGCTTAATGATCCTATCTCTTACAATGAAGCCATTAGAAGTGATCAGTCTTCTGAATGGAATAAAGCAATGACTGATGAGCTTGAATCCATGAAGAAAAATGACGTTTGGGATTTGGTAGAATTACCCAACGGTGTCAAACCCGTAGGATGTAAATGGGTGTTCAAAACAAAACTGGATCCGAATGGTCACGTTGAACGCTACAAAGCGAGATTGGTTGTAAAGGGCAACACTCAGAAAGAGGGAATTGATTATCAAGAGACGTAAAGATTCATTAAGGATCATCATGGCCCTAGTAGCTCATTTTGATTTAGAGTTGCATCAGATGGACGTTAAAACCGCTTTCCTTAATGGAGACTTAGACGAGGATGTTTACATGAAACAGCCTGAAGGCTTTAAACCTGAAGGTCAGGAGCATCTAGTCTGCAAGTTGAAGAAATCCATTTATGGGTTAAAACAAGCATCACGTCAATGGTACCTCAAGTTTGATGAAGTCATGAAGAAACAAGGTTTTATAAAGAATCAAGTGGATCAATGCACCTACCTCAAGATGAGTGGGAGAAACTTTACTATACTTGTCCTTTACGTAGATGATATTCTATTGGCAAGTAATAGTTTAGACATGTTGCATGAGTCGAAGCGGTTACTTTCGCATAACTTCAACATGAAGGATCTCGGAGATGCTTCTTACATCATTGGCATCGAAATTCACCGAGATAGACACAAAGGGATCTTAGGATTGTCTCAAAAGGCTTACATAGATCGTGTCTTTACACGTTACAACATGCAACAGTGCAAACCCTCCGTCGCTCCAGTAGTTAAGGGAGATGTTTTTGGTTCATTCCAGTGTCCAACAACAGAGGTTGAGAAGGAGCAAATGAGCCAGATACCTTACACGTCAGTAGTCGGGAGCCTGATGTATGCTCAAGTCTGTACTCGCCCAGATATCGCTTATATTGCTGGAATGCTAGGTCGTTGTCAGACTAATCCTGGCCTAGATCACTGGAAAGCAGCTAAGAAGGTACTTCGATATCTGCAAGGGACGAAAGACTATAAACTGACTTATAGAAGAAGTGATCATTTAGAAGTGGTGGGCTATTTTGATTCTGACTTTGCAAAATGCAAAGATGACAAGAAATCCACTTCGGGCTATATCTTCATGTTAGCAGGCGGACCTATCTCATGGAAGAGTCATAAACAACAGTTGACCACAACTTCCATAATGATGGCAGAGTGCATTGCTGTTTATAACGCAACCTGTCATGGAATGTTGCTTAGAAATCTGATCACTGGACTCAAAATCGTTAATTCCATTTCTAGACCATTGAAGCTTTATTGTGATAACTCAGCTATCGTTAGTTTCTCGAACAATAACAGTTCGACTGGAGCTGGTTTATATCTCGATACAGAATATATGTTCGTACGTGAACGAGTTGAGGAAAATAATCTTTGTATTGAGTATATTAGTATTAAAGATATGCTTGCGGACCCGATGACTAAAGGTCTCCCTCCTAAAGTTTACGAAGAACATGTTCGGAATATGGGATTTAGTAAAGACCTTATTTAAGCATATTGTACTAGCTTATGTTTTATGATTAATGAAATTTCCTCAGTTTGATTTTGTATGTCTCTTAGAATATGTTCAACCGGTATAATGGCATATAGACAAATAAATGTGTATTTTGATCATAATGATTAGGTTTTAAATTAAGGCTATAGTATGACTAATGGGGGTCCTGAGTCGCATAATGATTCAACGGCTGTATTTCTCTGCTATAGTTCTTGTTTAAGGCTAAAATGAGTGTTAACTCCTGATCAGACTTATCTAATACTCATAGTAAATGATTACTCGGCTAAGTGGGAGAATGTAAGATTAAATATATTATGTTTTAATATTTAATCTAGTAGCCATTATAGTCATTTACATAATATAGATTAAAATATATAATAAACTATTAAATAAATAGTTGGTAATTGTTGATGGACCATATTACCCTTATTAACTAATTAGGTTTCCTCTTGGGTGCTTATATAAGGAGACTTATGTAGAGGTTCTAATGTTAGACACATAACCTAATTCTTATAACATCAAAATCGGCCCTCTTCTCCATAACCGATACCCTTTCGGTTTTCATCATCACCATTATTAGTTTGCACCCTAAGGAGGAACCAGATCACACTGACAAACATGTCAAACTCGATGGCATCATCTCTGACTGGATTCTCCACTGCACTGTCTGCTGTAACAGGTATGTTTTCATGTTTTCCATTATGCTTAAAACAGAATTGACCCAACAAGGTGTGGCATGGGAAGCGGTATGTTTGAAGTGTTGTTGAAGATTATCAGTTATATGAATTACTTCTCATGATTTATCATGCTCTGTTATCTCATTCTAAAGATTATTGGAAGTGGCAGTTAAATGATGAGGTTGACCTCGCTCGCAGTAAACTTGGTTCGGAAAAGTATAGATTATCACATTCTTCCAATGGAATAGATTGGTTAAAAACAAAGTTAACAACATTTTAGCTTGGCGCATAATTTAGATCGTGTTAATTTGGAAAACAAAGATTTGAATATCTCGTTGATCATCATTTGTCTGATATGTGAGGGTGGAATCTAGAAACCTTCTATTTGGTGCTTGCGGTGAGTGTTTGGATCTTGATAGAGAAATGGTTGGACGAGACTTTGCCAATGTCTAAAAACCCAAAGGGTATCGTAGATAGATTGGATTGATTTCAAAGCCTGAAGGAAGGATAAATAGATGCTAGTGGAAGATATCGTTGTGACCTGTTGATAGGTGGTATGGAGGTAGGGCTATAAACGAACCGAACAAACATAAACAAGGTCTTGTTCGTGTTTGTTCGTTAAGGATATATAATGTGTTCACGAATGGTTCATGAACACTTATTGAACGAGATTTTCTGTTCGTGTTCATTCATTAAGGATAGAAACGTGTTCAAGAACGGTTCACGAACACAGATAAAATCGGCGAAGACGACGGTGGCTAGAGGTGGATGGTGAGAGGGAGCGGCGCTAGACCTTGAAAGCCTAATCGTTGAACGAAGGTCGAAGGTCGATAGTGTTTTCCAATGTGAATAATGAGAAGAACAGTGGAACGGTGTATAAATAGGTGGAGACAGAGTTTCCTATTTTATTTGTTAGGGTAAGGAGATACATATAAATTAAATAATATGAAAAGTTTAGATAAATAAATAAATTATCAAAAAAAAATCTTTAAAGAGCAACATAAAAAAACGGACATGAATGAATGTTCACGAACACATTACCGAACGTTTACGGACGCAACTGAACGAACGAGATATTTGCTCATGTTGGTTCATTCAACTAACCGAACGAAATTTCTTGTTCATGTTCGATCATTAATCAAACGCACGAACATAAACGAACTTCCCGCCAAATTGTTCGTTGAACGTTCAATTCGTTTATAGCCCTATATACGGAGGTATCACAATGATAAAGTCTTCAAATATAATCGACATCTCAAGGAAACTATTTTTGATATGATAGTTAATTATCAGGTGAGTTTGTTTCAAAACCCGTTGTGCTCATGTAATTTTTGGTTTATTTTCTGCCTAGCGGCTTGGTAGTCGATTTGTCTTAACAAAATTTCATTGTTCTAAAAAAGAGTTTAATGATTTTTTTATGAACATGTCGTGCACATATTTGTGTAAAAAGTCAAACTTTGAAAAAAAAAAACGTTATAAATATCCCCTAATGGCAACGTGAAAAGAATGGTTGTATTGAATGATGATACACTCAAAAGAAATGGAGCCAATAACTACCATTCACCATTGTCTGGCATATAAAAGCCAGGTTAAATTTTCCAAACCATCATGCAATATAAGAAATGGAGTCAAATCAAATATTTCAACTATCAACATGTAATGCATTCATATAAACATGATCCAGTTACGTATGATAACAACCAACGCGCCTTTGACTTGGTGGCCAGCATGAAGGTGTTGGTAAAAGTGTCCCTTTAAAAATAGTGAATGTTTAAGTCTCGTGATGAATAAAATGTACGGATTTAGAAGTATGTTTAGAGAGTATGTGACATACTAATCCCCATACCTTGTAATTTCGTTGTTAGATTCAATGTTAAGATCGAAGATCGAACTATTGCTAGCGCTTCGACTACCCACCAAAATCTACCCACCGCCTGTCCAGAGTTGAGCACTGGGATTTAACGACGGACTTAAAAAGCCACCTACATTTTTGGCTTCAGATTCTAATCTTCGGTTGGTTTTTTCTTTGTTAATTTTTTTTCTTTGTTATTTTGGAGCTCTTCTTTCTATGTAGATAACTTGATATATATCCTTCTAAAAATCTCTTGATAGTTAATCCTTTTGATAACAAGATTATGATACATATTAAAATTAAAAAAACAAAAAAAAAAAAGAGTTTAAAGTACTTTTAAAAGGGTATATCATATAATTTTTTCTTATACTTTATCAAAATTTAAATTCTTTCAAGACTTTTACTTTATTAGTTTGTATTAATAAGTGTGTGATAACGAAAGACAACTTTAGCTGCTTTCCTTCCTTTTCTTTTCCAATTTTTTTCTGATGCTTGTGTTATTACGATACTTTTGTTTGTGTAAAACCTTGAATACTTGATAATACCTATAATTTCCCCAAGAAAATTAAGATTTAGTTTGATAATGGATCTCAAAAGATTCAATAAAATAACGATTAAAGGATAACAACCAAAATCCATTGAAACTACCAACTAAGAACCTTACAATAAAATTACACTTGAAGCCAAATAGGTTCGGTAGCAAATTAGTCGTTAGTCCTAATAAAGGGTCAGTAAATTAACATGTTCGGTTGCAGATATAGACACATATATTTTTGTTACAAAAATTGGTTGCAAATTCGTTTCATTCGTAAAAGATATGGCAAAGCGAACTAATAAAAAAATATTTACTAGATAAAAATTCCTGTCTCAAATGGTGTTTAGTGACTGGTCGCAAATTGTAGCGGTCATTTGTTTGTATGGTAGTTTCAAGAGCCATATCAAAACAATACCAAAATCAATGCTAGATCCAACTATAAGACCATCTACGGAGACACCTTTAGACGTCCTTAAATGATTGTGGAAGAGAGAAAAATGGACGGGAGGACACGCTGAAGGGAATGAGAGAGAGGGAGCATCATAAATGTTGGAAAATCAGGCCCTTCAATACGTGATATGAACGAAGTGCTCTACTCTTTTTGTTACATGAACAAATTGTTCTACTCTTTTTGTTATAAAACAATGAAAGCGCACCCAAATTACAATAACCCTGACCATAAACGTAGAGGAGAGAGAGGGCAGTCTTTCTTTGCAATGCGGATGATCTAGGTGATTACGTGGATCGGGAAGCTCAACTAAGAAGACTGCCAATGAAACCAAAAAACAATATATTTTTATGATGTTGCTAGTTTGTAATGGAAATCATGTCATGTCTCGAATACCATGTGAGGGTGTGTTTCAAAGTATTCAATTAAACATACTTTTGTTAAAGTTGTCACAAAATATAAAGAAGAACTCTTAATCCTCTCTTCGTATGTCAAAAGCTAGCTATATTTGATCTTATCTTATTAATTAGAAAGAATTGGACTCGAACTTGAATTCTTGTTAATCGCTTTAGGCGTTGGTGGTGGCCACACATTAAAAAGTAACAATATAATTATCACGTCCTTTTAGACGTTTACTTTTAGTAAAGAAAGTAATAAAGAATGGTGGATCAAATTATAGATATATGATACCAGGTGTCGCAAACTAACCCTAAGATTTCAAACGCACATCATATATGAATAATGCGTGATTAGATGATACAATTATTGTGGTTAAGGGTTTTCTCTATGACCATATCCTCCTTTAAGAAGAAATGACTAGCAAATGAGTTTCCACCATGTTTCGTTAAGTTGTTTTTGGTAGAAAATAAATCAGAATGTTAATGAAAAAACTATAGACACAATATTGTTAGTATGAAATTTGTAAATTACACGTTTAATAATATAATTTGTATTTATTAGGTAGTCTATGTTTGCATTTATACTTTTCTCTAGGTAACTTAGTGTAATTCTTGTCTATATCTTAGACCTTGTATCGTGGGTTTATTCAATGAACATTGAAACCTATTCATGGTATCAACCATATCCCTTGTTGTTAAGTTTTCTAATCCTTTCTTCTTCCCAACCAATCACATCTTTCCTAATCCGTCTTTTTGCCGCTCCTGTTCCTTTCTCCTTTCCCTTACAGGTAGCCCCACATGGCTTCTTCTTCTACCACTACAAATCTCCCTATGTCTGGTTTGGCACCCCATGAAGGCTAATAAGCTTTCTTCCTCCAACTACATCTATTGGAGAACCCAAATGCTCCATCTTCTCTCTTACCATCAACTCCTCTCTCATGTGGATGGTACTCAAACCGCACCTCCACCTTTAATCACTACTAATGATAAGGAGGTCAACAACCCGGATTACCTCATTTAGTTTAAAGACGAAGAACAAGCCATCATTTTTCTCAATGCTTCCTTGACTAAAGAACCCATATCAGTCACGGTCCACATACCATCGGCTCATGAGATAGGGATTGCACTTGAAGCATCTTTTTATAACACCTCAATAGAACGTGTACAAAATTTACGTGACAACCTACGTGCTCTAAAAAAGGGAGACAAATTCATCGCTGAATTTGGTCGTTCCTTCAAAGTCATATGCGACCAACTCAGTGCCATTGGGCACCCCGAGGACTCTATGGATCAACTTCTTGTATTGATCTTTTCGTTGCAATCGTTGTAAAATCCGAGACTTAGATCATAATAAAATTCGTATTTTCTTAAATTCATGTTATACACATTTCATACATGTTCATATGTTTGAATTATTTAAACATTTGATACTTTATTCATATTTCATGCAAAATACGTTAAACTTGCAAACACGTGACTTATATGCTCAATTTATGCGATTACGATACATATTCTCGACATACATGCTTATTTATACTTGCTTATATGTGTTTTTATGAATCAAATACATTACATACCCTTAAGTATGATCTTTTATACTTAAACCACCCTAAAACACATTAAATACAACAATATATGAAAGTACAAGGGTGGAAAGTGTCAAAAATCAAATAACTTTCGTCAGCCGAGTGGCTCGCGGCCCGCGACCCCATCACCCTGCTCGGTCATGCCCCGCGACGAAGTCAGATCCGCAGAAAAACATCAGCAGCTTCGGGATTGGGCGAAATGCTGTGTTTTGTTGAGTTTTAATTGTGTTTCTTGCATTAATATCACTAAACTAACTTAACCTAATCATCCCCTATAAAACCCAAGCCTCCTCCACACATTTTCACTTTACAATCTCACTTAAACACTTTCTAATCACTTCAAAACACAGCTGGAAATCAGAAGATAATCAGATTCGATACAAGTTACTAAAATGAGCATAAGTTCACTTCTACTTCATCTTTTTCATTGATTCTTTTTTCTTTGCACTTGGAACAACCTTAGGTGTGTTTCCACAGGTTTTCTATGGAAAACTAAGGCTGGAACATCAACCAAATAAGGTCCAAAGTGTAAGAAAACTTTCTGTTTTGATTAAACACTTGTTAAACTTGCTTAAAATTGAGATTTCTCAACACATTCCTGTAACACCTCATAAAATCACGTCCAATGATGTATTGCCACGTGTAATAAACCCTAATAAAGTCAAACGTTGAATTTAAGGGACTAATTTTTCGAAAAGTCGAAAACTTTGATTATGAAAGGACTGGAAGTGTTATCATCCTTAAAATAAGTCTCTGAATAACCTTTTACGGTATTTATATTCACAAATGAGCCACTTGTTGAACGATTGTAGCCGTTTGCGTAATTAATTGAAAGTTTGCGCGACGAGGGGTTAAAAGCGTCAACATGTTAATTCATACCTCTGAGTGACCTTTTAACAAACCGGGAGCTTCATGATATTTGATTATACTCTCGGGAATGCCAATTATTGGTCGTCTAAGGCTTTTATGCCTTTAAGTGATGTTACGCGCAACTTTGCAAGTTTAAGGGGTTAAAAACGTTAATATGTTTAATTATACCTCTGAATGACCTTTCTACGAACCCGAAGCATTATGATGTTTTATAATACTCTCAATAATGCCTAATATGGATTAGATAAGGCTTCGATGCTATTAAACGATGATATGCGCAAGTTTGCGCATTAGAGGGACTCTTTGCGTCAAACTGCAAAAGTATACCGATTCGTATGGTATCGAACCTTCCAGAATATGATCATAAGTTAAACATGCCCTAAATATCCTTTATATAGTTTAGAATAGGCTTTGAGGTGATGGGTGCGCAAAAATAAATTTGTTTGATCAACAGGGACTAAAAGCGTCAAAAAGTGCATAAGTTTGCATTTTCGCGCATATCTTACGTTCTGAATATATCTGGACATCCAAAAATTTATGTAATCATTAAAATATTTTATTTTAGTGTTTGGCCTGATAAAATTCCATTCGTCGTGTAATTTGGATCGTTTTTCGCGTCCGTTCGTGTTTCGTCTTAATTAGCCGAACAACGCAACATTACGACCAAACGAACCGACATCTGAGATGTTTTTGAGCATATTTCATGTTCCCTATACTTTAACTTCATTTTAGAGCCTTGAAATGGGGTTAACGGGGTTTAAACGCATCGAAAATGGCTCAAAAGTGTTGCAGGGACCAAACCTGTCAATTATTGAAACTTTCTGGGAGCTGGCACATGGTGGCGCTGCGCCACCACTATAGGGTTTTTCCGTGGCGCGACAACACGGCCTCATCTGGGCAGAAACTTCATTTTTGCACCCAGGTTGAATTTCAGGGACCTAAGTGTAACTTTTCTCAATACCGTGTGATGGTTTTGGACACCCCTAGTATTCCAAAACCATGTGCCTTATATGTAAGGTCCAGATCGAAGCTCAATTATCTAGGAATGATCCTAACGGTTCTTGAAATCCTATAAATACCCACTAGTTTTGCTCTCATTTCTCACACTTGATATAAATTGCTCTAAGTTGAAGCTTTATGCTTCATACCTGAGTATTCTAGATCAAATTCATCCTTGCTTGGACCCCTTGTAAGTGACCTCTTATGGCTAGTTGTTTTTATTTGGCTTAAAAGTCGAAAAGTCAAGCGTTTGCGATAAACGTTTTGACTTTTAAACGGTCTAGCCATTGTTCGCAACGAACATGGCTACGTGATCGTAATTAGGTAGGTATTAAACCCTCAAAAAGGCACCTCCTAATTACCACGTTTGCTTAGTTAATTGTCGGGTCAAAATAATTAAATAAAAGTCAAACAAGTCGGTTTTTAAATGAAATTCATAACTAATGATGTAAAGGCAATAAAATCAGTTTTGTCACTTTAATAACTTGGTAAATATTAATTGAACATGTCTAGGCATGTTCAACCCGACAATTCAGAGTTTAGGCTCGGTTCGGAACCGAAAGTCGCAAAAGTAGACTTTTGCTTTGACTTTCAGTTCTGAACCGATTTAGCTTAGTTTAGATATGCCTTAGGATTCCTTTAGGACCGTATTATATGTTGGTATAACCCTCCAAGGTTATGCAACATGGTTCCATAGAAATCCTAGTTCATTTCATGTTTCCGTTAAATGCTTAAAAGTTGACCATTATGCCCTTATGATATTAAAACGATATTTTTGAAAATATGAGAGGACAAAAACCTTTATTACTGATATTTAAATATGTCCTAGAAGTTTGACATCAGTTTGTGGTCTAAAATAGAAGTTATACGCGATATCGTAAAATGAAAACTTTTTATTAATTAAACGGCATTTTCGGCATAAAACCTATTTAAACCTAAATATTTAGGGATTTTTGAAGATTTTTGTTGAATTTTAAACTGATCATAACATAGGGTTCTTGCATTGACTAGGTAATTGACGGTTATGCCCTTTTGCTAATAAAATGAGTTTTACACATCCTTTACATATCAAACCTTTTTCTACTGATTTTATATAGAGTAAATTACAAGTTTTGTCCTTTATGTTTACATCAAATTTCAGGCGCTGTCCTTTTTTCCAAAATCTTGCAGGCGCTGTCCTTTAACTTTCAAAATCTTGCACGTTTTGTCCTTTAGGCCAAACTTGATTAGAAATCTCAGTTAAAAAAGGTCATGTGCAATGCACATGAGGGTAAAATGGTAATTTCCCTCTCAACCCTTACACTTTCCCTTCTTCTTCTTCAATGATTTAAACCTGCAATGTATATTATTTGCTAATTTCTTCTTGTGGGTATCTTCAAACATCCATCAATCATCATCTCCCTGTGAGCATATGAAAGCTCACATATTTTCTTGGAATTAAAGACCTCCCAGTTTTGATGGTTAAACGCCTTGTATAATCTCCGTGTGGCCTCAGGAGATGTCATGTTTACGAACCCATATCCAAGATTGCATTTGTTCCTGTCCAAATACAATTTAATGTTATTATTTCTATTCTATTCTATTTCCTACATTAATTAAATGATTATTATAATTTCAATTTCCAACATACACAAAATCAATTGGTAGATAAACAAAATCACAGGAAGACAACGGTTGATTGTCATCCTCCTCATTGCATTGAATGCAGTGGTTATCCAACATGTTCAGCAACAATTTTTTACTGCAAAAAAAAAAAAACACAACAATAATAAGCACATGTTTAATTTCAAGTTAGATATTTTTTAAACTTATAATAAAGAGAAACCTAACCTGTATTTGTTTGGGATATTTTTAATCATAACAGTGGTTCTTGAATCTTCATCAGCTTTAATCAAGAACCTGGGATCACCTTTTCCTCCTCGATTATTATACCGGTGTCCTTTCCACGGCTTATTCTGGCCCCACTGCTCCGGTGGCTTATTAAAACTCTTCATATTATTTTTTATACCACCGTCACCACAATGTGAATTCACCTTGTTTTCCATGGAGTTTCCTTTCTACACGGTAGTGGTTTCACTTCACGAGGAGGAGGAGATGATGATTGATGGATGTTGGAAGATACCCACAAGAAGAAATTAGCAAATCATATACATTGCGGGTTTAAATCATTGAAGAAGAAGGGAAAGTGTAAGGGTTGAGAGGGAAATTACCATTTTACCCTCATGTGCATTGCACATGACCTTTTTTAACTAAGATTTCTAACCAAGTTTGGCCTTAAGGACAAAACGTGCAAGATTTTGAAAGATAAAGGACAACGCCTGCAAGATTTTAGAAAAAAAGGACAGCGCCTGAAATTTGATGTAAACATAAAGGACAAAACTTGTAATTTACTCTTTTATATATTAAATAAATTATTTTAAACAGTAAAGGCTATTCAAAATCTCATATTTCCTTATTTAACCCGAATACCGTCAAATACCGACTTTTATGCGATTTAGGCGCATAGTATGGTTTAAAACCATATTAGACACCTAAAGCTTGATACCTACTGATGTTATGAATACAATTTTATACTTTAACAATAAATAAGAGTTTTGAACTCAGATTTCCAAAATTAACCCATAAAGCATATGTGAAATGACCAAAATGCCCCTACGGTGCATAGTTTGGCCATAAATGATAAATTTCACATATGTGAGATATCTTACTGATATAACTTGATAAAATAAATATTTTTACTACTTATTTAGACCAGAAACTCAGATTATTATTTAACCTCTTTTATAAACATTAAAATGACCAAAATACCCCTACGGGGCATAAATTGGTTTTAAATTCGTTTTGGACATAATGGAAGGTATCCTACTGATATCACAACATATTTAAGGCATATCAACTTGTGAAACATGTTCATGACTCATTGGTTACCCGTTATGCATCTTTCGAATTGGTTTGTATTATTATTACTTTAGACTTCGCTGTGCATTGAACTGTGATTATTTGACTATGATGATATCAACTACGTCACGATACTCCCCACCGGGCCCACCGGTAATACGTGGAAATATCGGGGTGTGACAGGTTGGTATCAGAGCCAACATTGAGTGAATTAAACACTAGCCTTGTGTGTTTAATCTCAATGACACAGTAGCACATTCCTTGACTTCCGAGTCTAAACTTGAACTAGGAATGATCTCATCCCTGTTATAAGTATACATTGTTTTTGATATTTATGCATCTCAGGATCGTGTCGCCGAGCAAAGCTGCCATTGGTGGAAGCTCTCCAAACCCGAAGTCTAAGAATGCTAAGCTTCGTACCACAGCTCGAATAAGCGTACGACCAGTATGGAGAAAGGACCTTTTTGAACCCATTCCCAAAAATCAAACCAATTTAAACCATTAACCATATTTCAAATTCTATACCTATGAACCCAAAGGACTCATATTTCTTACCTCCAAGTCTTGGAATCCCAAACTTGGATTATCCCTGTTCTAACCTTATTCATGATTTATATTATTCATTAGCCATAAAATCCTTGGATTCCACTTTTGCAAAAAATTCCTAATATAGAAGATTTCGACTACCCACAAAAACCTTCAGCATCTGTACCGCACTCAGGGAACCAAGGAGAAAACATTCAGAAATAAAGTGAAGAAGAAACTCCTTTTTGTTATATTTCGTATCTCTATTAGTCCCTATAAGGACATACATGTCTTTTAAGTCCCCGCGTGGGTGAATTTCTTTGTGTAAGACCCATTTAGGGCAATTATTGTGATTCTTTAGGACTTTCTATGAAAAGTTTCCTTTTTGAAATTTACTTTGGTATTGAACAATATACGTATGTATTATGTCTTTAATCAGAACGCCATTTCAATTTATGATTGCTCTGCCATTATATCTCAAAGAAAAATATTAAAGGTATAACCTAGCCTATATGTCATTTTCAACATAGCTAAAATGGTAAAGCCTTTTTAAGATAATAGATCCTTGTTAACACCTAAGAACGTGTTAACACTCTTGACAAATGTGGTTCGAGAAAATCACAATAGTCATCCTTATATTGGATTCTTCCAATTTCTTATCTAGCCTAGTAATTTAGAAATCATGGCTCAAATCATCAGATAAGATGATCATATCATAAACATCCCTTAGTGATGAAATGCCTACGGGCTATATCTATTGTCCTAAAAGACAAAAGACAGTTGTAGTCTTTGACTCTCTGTCAAGAAAGGTAATGAACTATATTCAAACCTTAATGCCTCGATCCTATAAGATCATGGCTTATAAATTCAAAATTGTCCTCGTGACAAGGCCTTTTGTGCCATTTCAATATCCTTAATAGCTTATAGCTGGATTAATTATAATGAAAATTTAAAATAAACCTGATTATCAAATTAACCAAATATGGTCTATTAATACCATGGTTAATGAATCATCGAAGATGATGATTCCAAAATAGACTCCTAAGCAAAATTATTGACAATTGTTTTATAGAAAACAAGCTTCAGCATGTCTGAATCAGATGAAGTCAACAGTCATCCCAATATGAGGAATAACAATACAAGGATGAATGTAACGGCAGCTGAATTACAGACAATGATAGATAATGCTGTCACTTGAGCCATTGACAGGCAGTTCAAAGATTCAAGTGGTGCTTGCAGTGGGACCCAATCTGTTCCTCACACAAAACCACCTTCTAAGACACATATGTCTTATAAGAATGATTCTCATCATTCTTCAAATCAGAGAAGTGTTCCATCCAGACAAATTGTGCTCAATCAGGAGCCACATGTTAAGACCTGCTCTTATAAATACTTTGTCTCTTGCAAACCAAGGGACTTCACAGGCGAAAAAGGAGCCATCAATTGTATGACATGGCTGGATGAGATGGACACAGTAGTAGACATCAATGGTTGTGTAGAGCAGGATATTGTGAAGTTTGTTTCACAATCATTCAAAGGAGAAGCGTTGGCATGGTGGAGATCATTGATCCAAGCCACGGGGAAGATCCAACTTTATAACTTATCTTGGGATCAATTCGTTGCATTAATCAAGGAAAACTTTTGTCCTCAGCATGAGGTTGAAAAGATAGAAATAGACTTCTTAACTCTGGTCATGACGGATTTAGATTGTCAGGCATACGTGACGAGTTTCAACACTATGTCCCGCCTAGTTCCCTATTTAGTCACCCATGAACCTAAACGCATAGCGCGTTTTATTGGAGGCCTAACACCATAAATTAAGGGAAATGTTAAAGCATCTAGGCCTACCACATATAGGTCCGTGGTGGACTTATCCTTATCTCTCACTTTGGATGCAATCAAGAGTAAGTCTGTTAAGACTTCTGGCGAGGGAAAAAGGAAAGGAGAAGAGGAGAGCTCTCATCAATCTAACAAGAAGAAGAAGAGAAGTTCTGAGCACAGGAAAGATTCTGAGTTTAGGAAAAACTCGAGTCAGTCTACTAACAGACCCAAATGCAGCAACTGCAGAAAGCATCATTCAGGAAAATGTACGATCGACCCACGTGCTAAACTGTGTGGAATTTGCAAGACCAAGGGTCACAAGACTTTAGATTGCAAGGAGTTGAAGAACGCAACTTGTTACAACTGTAACTAGGAAGGACACATCAAAACCAACTGCCCAAAACTTATAAAGAAGTCTGAAGAGGCCAAGAAAGCAAACGCGTGAGTCTTCCAGATGAACACCCAGGAGACAATACAAAATGATAACATTATAATAGGTACCTTTCCTTATCAAGAGGTTATGCGGAAATTTGTTTAATTCTGGCGCAAATAAGTCTATTGTGGACAATAAATGTTGTAAACTGTTGTATCCGCCTGTTAAGACTCTAGGCGTATAACGCGAGGTAGAATTGGCCGATGATACTTTAGATACTGCTTCATCAATTTTAGATGGATACTTTATATCTATTAGGAATCACTCTTTTCCGATATCTTTATGATAAGCTTTCAAGCTATCCAAAAGCATCAGTATGATAAAGACAGATGTGACAATTTGATCCCCTGTCAAAAAGGGGATAGACTAGGTCCAAACCTTAAATGCCAATAATGGTCTTTACATGGCCTAGGCTAAATATAATTGATATATATTTAAATAACATTCATTAAGAATGTTCGTACTATATTAGCCTGTATGGTTTAATGATACCATGGTTAGTATATGTAAGGTCATCAGGATGATGAATAGCGGTTGTTGGATTGCAACTAAGTAAATGTTTCATTTGGTGTTAGGAACCAAGTCTCGAGTATGACAAACTCGGATAAGACAACCGTCAATCGCGCCATTGATGATGCGACACATGTTAATGATGCTACAATTGTGAACCTCAAAATTGACAAAGATGTTCTCCAAGCTATGATTGACGCAGCTGTTGGAAAAGCTGTGAGAAAGGTCATGAAAAAGTTCAAGGAGCCCAATACTACTTGCTCCAAATCTCATTTAAGACCACACTCCCTTACTCACGAGAAGGATCTTGTTCATGCCTCGGATGCGAAGAATGAACTAAAAAGGAAAAGGGAGGAAGATAACTCCCAGACTTCTAAGAAAAAGGGTAAGCTTGAGCTCAATAAGAACCAACAAAAGTCCAACAAGAAACCTGTATGCAAGACCTACAAGAAGCACCATCTCGGGAAATGCATATTTGAATCTCAGCCTTACCTTGTGGGATCTGCAAGTCTAAGGAACATAAAACCTTGGATTGCAAGAAATTGAAAGATGCAACCTGTTATGGTTGCAACGAGAAGGGGCATATCAAGACTAACTACCCTAAGAATCAGAAGAAGCCTGAAGAGTCTAAGAAGACCAATGCTCGGGTCTTTCAAATGAATGCTCAGGAAGCCATTCAGAATGACAATGTGACTAAGAGTTCTGTTTTGATTCGGATACCAATGAATCCTCCATAAATTGTAAGTATAGCAAACTTTTAAGATCTTCCACAAGAACCCTAGATATTAAGCGTAAGGTAAAACTTAAAGACGAAAATCATAGGAACCATTTCTTCTGTTCGTGTCAGAAATCTTCAGTCATAAAATTCTAGAGTACCCTCTCTCCAGATGAAGTACGTCAGCATATGTAGTTGATATCTCTTTGATCTCTATCGATTGCGAATACCAGACGGTATGACAAAAGCGCCATATGAGGATTGGTGTATCTTAATATGTTCCATAGATTGCTTCCATGCCTGATCAGTATGGAGGTTTAATGCATGGAACCACAAAGATATTCCAATGGTCATATGGTACTAAAGTCAGCTAATGGTATTCAAAGAAGATATCCAGAATGGAATTGTCCAAGTAAGTGTCTCTGATTAAGGAATCCGTGGACTCGTAAAGTAAATGTGTCACTTATCTGACACAGGCAATAATAGATGAACTGGAGCCTGAGATTTGGAAAATCTCTGTAACCTTCTTGTGTCTTGATTATCATCTCCAAAGACTACCCTGTTTACCTCCTGAAAGGCAAGTAGAGTTAATATTTATATCCCGCATAGGGCTGCATTATTGTGAAATCTCCAGGACGACTAGTACCATCATTGGAAGAATCGAAACCCTAATTAAATGTATTTTAAGATAAAGTTTCTTAAAGCCTAATTCAAAAATTTTGAGAATCTCGGTATTATAAATTAAGAAAGACGGTTAATTATGCTTATGCATTGATTAGGCAACAATTAAGAATCTCCATCAGCTGCCCAGGATCGTCGATTTGTTCGACTAGCTGTAAGGATTAGCTATTCCTTAAGATTGGTTTTAAGCAGTGGTTGGAATAACCATCTCACCTTAAATAAGCTATTCTATAACTAATAGTCGATATATAAGTACCAAGGCTGCTCCTTTGGAGACCTTGTATAGATGGGATGTTAGACATCTGTTAATGGACAGAAGTTTGGTAAGTCCAAATATAAGGATCTGAAAGTTTCCTTGGAAACAACGAATAAGATCATACAAATCCGTAATCGTCTGAAAGTTGCCAGTAATCGTCGGAAAATCAAGGATTAATGAAAGTCGCAACCCTCTTAAGTCCTTAATAAGGAATAAGGTTCAATTGAAGGTATCACCCTAAGAAGGGTGTGCTGAATTTTTTTTTAATTTATCGGGCTAGTTAGGTTCTGATATATAGAATCATTCGAGGAAATCAAATATATCAAGATTGGTAGCCTATAAGCTAAAACTTACCTAAGGAGCTTGATGGAAATCAATATGTCCCACACTAGTGATTTAAGGATATGTTTCGCCGATAAGTCGAGAAGCATTATCACATAATGATATGCAGATTAATGAAAATTTATGGTTTAATGAGAAACCAGTATCAAATAAGGATCGGCAGGATTAAAAGCTAAGAAAGAAAACATGAACCTATTATAAAGGTCATTTGGGATGCCCTTAGAAGCCCAAATAGGTTGTGGAAGTTAAATCCATTATCCGATAGAAAGTACATCCATTATTTTAGCAAATCTCGAGGTCGAGATTTCTTTTAAGGTGGTGAGGATGTAACACCTCGTAAAATCACGCCCAATGATGTATTGACACGTGTAATAAACCCTAATAAAGTAAAACGTTGAATTTAAGGGACTAATTTTTCGAAAACTCGAAAACATTGATTATGAAAGGACTGGAAGTGTTATCATGCTTAAATTAAGTCTCTGAATAACCTTTTACGGTATTTATATTCACAAATGAGCCACTTGTTGAACGAGTGTAGCCGTTTGCGTAATTAATTGAAAGTCTGCGCGACGAGGGGTTAAAAGCATCAACATGTTAATTAATACCTCTGAGTGACCTTTTAACAAACCGGGAGCTTCATGATATTTGATTATACTCTCGGGAAGGCCAATTATTGGTCGTCTAAGGCTTTTATACCTTTAAGTGATGTTACGCGCAACCAAGGTTGGAGAACTCGCTAGTCGCTAGCGGGTCGGTGAGGTAGGGACTAGCGACTACTCGGGATTAATCGGATCAGACTTTTTATGTATAATTTTAAGTTTTTATACATATATACATATATTTTTATACGTAATTTTTTTAAGTGGACAAGTTTTGACCGGAATCTGGGAGGTTTTGGCCGAAATATGTGTTTTTTCCGATTTTTTCCGATTTTTTTTGTTTTTTCCCGATTTTTTCCGATTTTTCCCGACCGACTAGTCACGATTAGGGCCGACTAGGGCCGATTAGGGCTGACTAGGCCGACTAGCGATTTTTTTACTGATTAGCTGAAAATTACTCAGTTGATGGGCGACTAGCGACTAGTCAGCGATTAATCGCCGGCTAGTCGCGATTTTTGCAACCATGCACGCAACTTTGCAAATTTAAGGGGTTAAAAGCGTCAATATGTTTAATTATACCTCTAAATGACCTTTCTATGAACCCGAAGCATTATGATGTTTTATAATACTCTCAAGAATGCCTAATATGGATTAGATAAGGCTTTGATGCTATTAAACGATGATATGCGCAAGTTTGCGCATTAGAGGGACTCTTTGCGTCAAACTGCAAAATTATACCGATTCGTATGGTATCGAACCTTCCGGAATATGATCATAAGTTAAACATGCCCTAAATATCCTTTATATAGCTTAGAAATAGTCTTTGAGGTGTTTGGTGCATAAGTTTGCATTTTCGTGCATATCTTACGTTCTGAATATATCCGGACATCCAAAAATTTATGTAATCATTAAAATATTTTATTTTAGTGTTTGTCCTGATAAAATTCCATTCGTCGTGTAATTTGGATCGTTTTTCACGTCCGTTCGTGTTTCGTCGTAATTAGCCGAACAACGCAACAGTACGACCATAGGAACCGACATCTGAGATGTTTTTGAGCATATTTCATGTTCCCTATACTTTAACTTCATTTTAGAGCCTTGAAATGGGGTTAACGGGGTTTAAACGCATCGAAAATGGCTCAAAAGTGTTGCAGGGACCAAACCTGTCAATTATTGAAACTTTCTGGGAGCTGGCACATGGTGGCCCTACGCCACCACTATAGGGTTTTGCCGTGGTGCGACGCCACAACCTCATCTGCGCAGAAACTTCATTTTTTCACCCAGGTTGAATTTCAGGGACCTAAGTGTAACTTTTCTCAATATCGTGTGATGGTTTTGGACACCCCTAGTATTCCAAAACCATGTGCCTTATGTGTAAGGACCAGATTGAAGCTCAATTATCGAGGAACGATCCTAACGGTTCTTGAAATCGTATAAATACCCACTAGTTTTGCTCTCATTTCTCACACTTGATCTAAATTGCTCTAAGTTGAAGCTTTATGCTTCATACCTGAGTATTCTAGATCAAATTCATCCTTGCTTGGACCCCTTGTAAGTGCCCTCTTATGGCTAGTTGTTTTTATTTGGCTTAAAAGCCGAAAATCAAGCGTTTGCGATAAACGTTTTGACTTTTAAACGGTCGAGCCATTGTTCGCAACGAACATGGCTACGTGATCGTAATTAGGTAGGTATTAATGTAGGATCATGAAATGACCTAACGAGTCGATCAGAAGAGTGCTCAGACCGAATCAGAGGTGGAATTCATTGATTCGGTCTTCGTTTAGCTTGTATTCACTAATAAATGTCTCGTCTTCGCCGTCGGAATCTAGAATGTTACAAATGATGAACGTTTGAAGGTATTTATAGGCTAACCCTGACCGTTTGAAGATGGCATACCATGTTTCAAACGGTCACCACTTTCAAACTAGCAGGACACTCTCAAACGGTCACCTATGTTCAACCGGACACATCTAAAATTCCATATTTACATGTAATATAATTTGTCTTCTTGTGTAGATCTTTCATATGATGCAAGAGTGATGTCACTTTGATGATGTCATCATTCAATATGATGATATCATGCTTGATAAGATCCACAACGCAACCCAGACTCGATATAAGACGAAGACGACAGATGAATGCACCAACAGACTCCCCCTCAGATGTTGACGAGTCTTAAATGTCGAGTCTTCAACGTCTTCAGTCTTTATCAGTCATAACGCTCTCTGAGCATATACCAGGATCTTCTCTTTGGCTCTAGCCTCGTCAGACTCCCCCTCTCATCATGATGGGATCACCTTCTAGAATTAGCTATCACCTTGAGATCAATCCCTGGCTTTATCTCTGATTAGCTCATTTCCTGCACACATTTTCTCATCAAAACATAAGTTTTTACTTAACTCAATAAGAAAAAACTTACTAGTAATAGTTTCATCAAGTTCAAATTAATGATCCTGATTAACTAATCAAATTTTTTTCTCAAAATCAGTTTCTTCTTTTAAACACACACTCCCAAACCAGTTCATCATGTTCAGCACTTGAAATTTCGAAAATCAGCTCTTCAACATCAGTTGTCGAAAATATTTTTGTATTTTTCAAAATTTATGCTAAAACACACTAAAATCTTTTTGGATTTTTGATAACAAAGGAATGCAGTAAAGTAATATTTACAAACAATATTTTTGTGAGTTTGTTCAAGAGGATCATATCAGTTTTTAAGATCAATCACCAACACCGTTAAGCTTTAAACATTTTAAGCTCTAAACGATTCACATAGATTGACGATATTGTTATCCACTTAAACTCAATCTAAAAACTTTCGAAATGCTTACCGATACGTTTAAGGTATATTTAGATAGCACTAAATTCTTATGGACCCCACGATCTCAGCATATCCCCTCATCATGCAATACACTATCTCAAGTAATGCCTTTAAACTTTTATCAACTGTGATTTGTGCGAAAACAAAGCAGAATGTTTAAACATTAACAATCAGGTCGATACTTCCGTATACGCAGAGAAAGTCCAATGTTTAAACAAAATAAGAAAAATAAAAATAAGTTGAAGTTGTTTAGGCTTTAACCACCAGGTCGATACTTCCGTATACGCAGAGGAGGTCCAAAGCTTAAACGAAACACCAAAGAAAATAAAGCAGAACGTTTAGGCAATAACATCCAGGTCGATACTCACGTATACGCAGAGGATGTCCAATGCTTAAACAAAATAAAGAAATAAGACAAGTTTAAATCTTTGCAAAATAAAATGCGCAATCACAGCGACTTTTTAGCAAAGTTGTGAAAGTTCACAGACTTAACCAGTTTTATGTCTTTTGACAATCAGCGATTACTGAGTAGGCACACAATCAAGAAGGACAAAACTAAGTACTATGCTTTTGACCATGTTTCCCACTAGAACTAGGCTTTTTCATTTTAGGTTTGTATCGTTCTCGCAAATCTACTAGTCTAGCTGAGCCTACCGTCACATCTTTAGTAAGATCGTTTATCACATTTTATCTTTTCAATTCTTTAGCATGATGTGACAGTCCAACTGATCTACTATCATTTCCTCTTTTTCACAACAAAACTCATTTTTTGCTTTTTTCAATGTTTTTGGCATTTTCAAATTTTCTAAATTTTTTTTAAAATTTTTACTCCCCCTAAAATCAAAATATGTCTCAATTTTGATTTTCTGGGAAAATTTGAAAACAAGCTGTACAATAAACTGACAACATGATGAGAATCACTTCAATTCTCCATTCACTTGGCATGAACAATCAGAACTCCCCCTGACAACAAAACATTTTCCCATAGTTATTTCAAAACACTTAAGTTTTTTTTAATCAAAATGGTTTTTCCTGGAAAATTAGTTTTGTAAGTGATTTCTCAAACATGGGGTTTCATCACCTTGTTCTTTCAACCACTTGTAAAAACTAACATTTGTAAGATCAATCCACAAACATCACTTGTAGAAAATCAAGTACAATTTAATGTCCCTGATTTATTACTTTTAAATCGAAATCACTTTCGTGAATTTCTCAAGAAATGTGCCGATTCATGTTCCACGCTTACCAACCTGGGAACTCCGGCAAGTCAGGTTTTTCATTTAAACAGATTCACCCAAGCCTGACGGTCCTTGGGTGATTTTGAATTCTTGTTCAACAATGGTGGAAAATTTGCATCATCCATTGTTAGACCAGAATTCTCAACTTTTACCTCAACAAATGGCTCCTCTGGCTTTACCACACCAGATTCATTGCCTGATCGTGGCTTGTCTGACTTTAATAAGTCAGATTCATCGCCAACATGTGGCTCCTTTGTTTCCGAAGAAACAGATTCATTGCCACAAACTTTCTTCTTCTTCTTTTCCTCTTTCGTCCTCAGATTTGTATCTGATGAATCCGTTTTGCTTGATTTGTCATTCTTTGGCGAGCAAGACGATTTATCAAAACTTTTATCTGTTTTACCAGTTGTATCCGAGGACAAAATCTTCTCTAGATACTCTCTGGCCTTCTTCCTCTTCTTCCTCAGTCTGTCTTTTTGCCCCTGAGAAAGCTTCACTTTCTTTTCTTGAACTTTAGGTTCTTGAACCTTCTGTTCTTTGGGCTTGACATTGACTGGTTTCTTCACCTGCTTCTGAGATTTAACCCTCGATCTTCTCATTGATCTCATTGAGCAATCTCTAGCAATATGGCCAATGATGTTGCAGTTAAAGCATCTCCTTGACTCAAACCTCCAACTCTGGCAGTTAACAACAATGTGTCCTTGATAGCCGCATCTGTAACACACTCTGTTATCGTACCAATCACCATTTTTAGTCCAAACATTCAGATCAAAGCACTGTTTGGCTTGGTGATAATCTTTCCTCCACTTGTTTGCTGGATTTGGCTTTTGAGCACTGTGGTCCGACCTGCACCACTCATTACCAACAATTTTTGAATTTTGAATTTTTACTTTTTGTAATTTTTGAATGAGATTGGATGATTGATCTGATGAACTTTTATTTTCTTTTTGAACATTTTTCAAAATTTTCTCTTTTTGTTTTTGTTCCACTTTCTTCTTCAAAGGTTTTTGCTTAGAGCATTCTCCATTTTCAGTTGATTGTGGAACAGTTTCTTGAAACTTTTCTTTTAACTTCAAAAATAAATTCTTTTTCTTCATTTTTTCATTTTCAACATCAGATTTCTCATCACAATCTTCAACTTTGACTTTGTCAAAGTTTGTGACATTGTCACTTATTGGAACTGAATTAATAGGTTTTGGACAAGGAATAGTTGAAGTATTCACAAACACCTTCAACTTTTCTTCCCATTCCTTGATTTTCTTTTGAGCACATTCAGCTTCCTTTTCAAGTCGAATAATCTTTTTAAGATGAGAATTGATTGCAATTTGTTTTTCAAGATTGTTTTTACCAAACAAATCTCTCTCATCTTCTAAAATTTTTATTTGACTTTGAAAATCTTTTTCAATTTTTACTTTTTCATTTTCCAAATTGTATATTTGATTTTTCAAAACATTTTCTGATTTTTTAAGATTTTTGTTTTCTAATGACAAACTCTCAACTTCCTTCAAGAGTTTGTCATTTTCAAATGTCAACTTCTCACAATTTTTCAGCAAAACAAAAATCTGTTTATCATCAGCTTTTGTCTCAACCTTTAAATCTGAAATATTTTCAACCTGTTTCTTTTTCTCATGAACACTTTCATCTTCTTCTGATGAATGATCAAAGATAGGTGCATCTTCTGCAACCTCTTTCTTTAACTCTGGTTCAGGATTCACAGATACAGGTTTTTCAGATTCTACTTTCTCAACCTTGACAGATGAAATTTGTTCAACCTGCCTTTTCACACTAGGTTTGATTTGCCTTTCTGTTGTTGTTGCTTTTACTTCTTTCTCAGCTCTAATCTCTTCTTTAATAATAACTGCCTTTTGATTTTTCCTTTTTGCATCTTGTTTTTCTTTCAACTTTTCAATTTTATCAGCATAAAATAACTTTCCACTACGTTGATCAGATGGAAGTTGTTGTTTAAGATATTCAAGTTCTCGGATTTCTTCTTCATAATTGTCACCCTCTTCATCAGACGAATGATAAAAAACTGGAACTTTTTCAACAACTTCTTTTGCTGAGACTGTTTCTCCTTTTTGTTTTATCGGAATATACTGCTGAGATTCATAATGCACATATGCCAACAATTCCTCAAACTCCATGTTTCGATGTCAAATGTTCACTTGAAATGTTAATTGTGATCAAAATCTGAATACATCGAGAAACTTTAAGACAACCAAACTGATTGGGCCTCGCAATAAGTGGACACTGATCTCAATCACATGGGCCGGTGAAAATATCACATGGGCTGACAACACCAATAACTATTCTCAAAATTGATTGAACCTCAAAATTCACTAACCCGACAACAATGAAGTTTACTTCAAACCTGATTGGGCTGCATATTATAAATCCCTTTGATTGTGACTGGGCCAAATAACCCACTAGTCTGACTTCTTTAATTGTTCAATGAATATGATTTGGCCAACAACATCACATGTGCAACCATCATAAACCGACAACACCAATTTCAAAACAATCTAATTTGACCGATACATTGAACACAGATATTAATCACATGAGTTGACTGACACCAGAATTGTTTCTCGCGACTAGTTCACATGCAACAATGATCAACTCAAAAGTTTTTTTTTATATGCAACACATGAACCGAGAACTTTCACAATTACCCACTAACAGACAACTTCGATTAATGTCTATCACATGCAAACCGACAATCTCGATTTATGTATCACATAATTCGAAGCACTTTCAAACGGTTCACACTACTTAATGCACTTTCGATAATATCACATGCACTGACACCCTCGTTTAATGTTTCACACAAAACGATGTACTATCACGTGAAACACTGAACCACTTTCAGACTGTCACCATGTTTCAAACGGTCATGTCCAATTTCAAACGGTAAGGTGGCAGTTTCAAACGGGTGACACCTTCAAACTGGTGACAGTTTCAAACTGGTGACACCTTCAAACTGGAGGTGTATCCTTCAAACTAGAGGTTCAAACAGGACCCCCCTTTTCAAACGGTATGGTGTTGTTTTCAAACGGGATGGGTCAATTTCAAACGGTCATGACCAGTTTCAAACGGTAGGTTCAGGTTACGTTCAAACGGTCACCAATTTTCAAGCCATTTTTACCAGTTTTACTTCGAGTTTTGATCTGATATTCTCAAGGGTTTGTTAAAACACAATTACGCACACATTGTGAAAGTTTTAGCCGATTTTAACCGTGAAAAGTATCAGTTTTGTGAAAGAAGGTGTAGAATATCAGAATTTGCTAGCGAAAACGAGCTAAACGGTAAGAACTCTTCCTCCTGAGCTCTGATACCACATGTAGGATCATGAAACGACCTAACGAGTCGATCAGAAGAGTGCTCAGACCGAATCAGAGGCGGAATTCATTGATTCGGTATTCGTTTAGCTTGTATTCACTAATAAATGTCTCGTCTTCGCCGTCAGAATCTAGAATGTTACAAATGATGAACGTTTGAAGGTATTTATAGGCTAACCCTGACCGTTTGAAGATGGCATACCATGTTTCAAACGGTCACCACTTTCAAACTAGCAGGACACTCTCAAACGGTCACCTATGTTCAACCAGACACATCTAAAATTCCATATTTACATGTAATATAATTTGTCTTCTTGTGTAGATCTTTCATATGATGCAAGAGTGATGTCACTTTGATGATGTCATCATTCAATATGATGATATCATGCTCGATAAGATCCACAACGCAACCCAGACTCGATATAAGACGAAGACGACAGATGAATGCACCAACAATTAAACCCTCAAAAGGGCACCTCCTAATTACCACGTTTGCTTAGTTAATTGTCGGGTCAAAATAATTAAATAAAAGTCAAACAAGTCGGTTTTTAAATGAAATTCATAACTAATGATGTAAAGGCAATAAAATCAGTTTTGTCACTTTAGTAACCTGGTAAATATTAATTGAACATGTCTAGGCAAGTTCAACGCGACAATTCTGAGTTTAGGCTCGGTTCGGAACCGAAAGTCGCAAAAGTAGACTTTTGCTTTGACTTTCAGTTCTGACCCGATTTAGCTTAGTTTAGATATGCCTTGGGATTCCTTTAGGACCGTATTATATGTTAGTATAACCCTCCAAGGTTATGCAACATGGTTCCATAGAAATCCTATTTCATTTCATGTTTCCGTTAAATGCTTAAAAGTTGACCATTATGCCCTTATGATATTAAAACGAGATTTTTGAAAATGTGAGAGGACAAAAACCTTTATTACTGATATTTAAATATGTCCTAGAAGTTTGACATCAGTTTGTGGTCTAAAATAGAAGTTATACACGATATCGTAAAATGAAATCTTTTTATTAATTAAACGGCATTTTCGGCATAAAACCTATTTAAACCTAAATTTTGACACCAAACCTTTTACCCACAGATGTAATATAATATTTAGGGATTTTTGAAGATTTTTTTTGAATTTTAAACTGATCATAACATAGGGTTCTTGCATTGACTCGGTAATTGACGGTTTTGCCCTTTTGCTAATAAAATGAGTTTTACACATCCTTTACATATCAAACCTTTTTCTACTGATTTTATATATTAAATAAATTATTTTAAACAGTAAAGGCTGTTCAAAATCTCAGATTTCCTTATTTAACCCGAATATCGTCAAATACCGACTTTTATGCGATTTAGGCGCATAGTATGGTTTAAAACCATATTAGACACCTAAAGCTTGATACCTACTTATGTTATGAATAAAATTTTATACTTTAATAGTAAATAAGAGTTTTGAACTCAGATTTCCAAAATTAACCCATAAAGTATATGTGAAATGACCAAAATGCCCCTACGGTCCATAGTTTGGCCATAAATGATAAATTTCGCATATGTGAGATATCTTACTGATATAACTTGATAAAATAAATATTTTAATGATTATTTAGACTAGAAACTCGGATTATTATTTAACCTCTTTTATAAACATTAAAATGACCAAAATACCCCTACGGGGCATAAATTGGTTTTAAATTTGTTTTGGGCATAATGGAAGGTATCCTACTGATATCACAACATATTTAAGGCATATCAAATTGTGAAACATGTTCATGACTCATTGGTTACCCGTTATGCATCTTTCGCGTTCGGTACGGTTTATGTAACTAGTTTGCATAAATTAACCGAAACGGGTCAAACCTTATCATTTTCACTTCAAAATTCAGAATGTGTTTAGTTTACCCATATTATACAAGCCTCCATGCTTGTCGGGTCTAAATCACACTCTAATCCGGTCTTCTCTTAATCTTGCGTTTTGAACCGTAAATCTTTCCTTAAAACTAACCGGTCTAAGTTACAACTTAAATAAGAGCCGTTAGGAATCTAATAGGTTAATAAAACCTTCGTTCCAGATTGAGAGCCCCAGTAGAGGTACTTGTGCTTGCTGATTAGAATATATGGCTGAGTATAAATTGCATTTTAAGCTCAGGTAAATACTTTTAACTTATTTTCCGTTATACGGGCTTGGGATACGGTATTATAAAAATACCGCTTGGTCGGGTGTAGAAACCTTTTAATCGGAGATGATTAAATTGCATAATCTCGTTTTAATCAGTATTGATTGATAACAAATGACATTGGGGGTTAATGACCGTGTCCTGGATATCCTTGGCTCTTAAAAAGCGTAAATGGCCACAACTTAAGCACAGGGTGTAGGCATACATCTGTCTGTTGCGTATGTAAAAGATATACTCACTCGTGAGGTAACTTCTTGTGAGTTTATATTTGTGGTGTGTCGATTAATCTTGATCGGTTTGTTTAATCACCGGCCCTAAATGTTGGACAAACATGTAAATCTGATACAAGATTGTTATTAATATAATTGTCCCAAGTTATAAAAGATTATTTGTGCCTTATGCATTTAAATCAATTTTCATAAATATTTTCAAAAGAGTCGGTTAATTGTATTTACCAGTGTAAACTAACGTATTTTCCAAAAAGGTTAAGTGACAGGTACTGTACGTAAATTGGCTCGGAGCTCAGGGCGTTAATAAGGAATCTTGCAAGTTCTAAACGTCTAAAGTCTGTTGAACAGTGTTTATATTTTTGTTTTAAGATCCGCATGTGGATCCATATACAACCGTTGTGTAATACTTTATTATACTTTCTAATCGGTTTGTATTATTATTACTTTAGACTTCCGCTGTGCATTGAACTGTGATTATTTGACTATGATGATATCAACTACGTCACGATACTCCCCACTGGGCCCACCGGTAATATGTGGAAATATCGGGGTGTGATAATTCCTATGTCTTTATGCCACTAATCAAAACCATGGTTATGTGAGCTTAAAAACAAGGTTGTGACATGTAAATCCAGAGGTTTAATCCTCAAAAACTTTCTGTTTTGATAGAGTTTTAACTCACAAGTGATGAACAAGTCTTGGACTTGAAGTTGTGTGATTATATGGTTAGCTTGGGCTATCCTACCTTCAAATCCACACTTCACATGATGTTTTCTTAGCTAAGTAGTCTGTATTTCATTTCCTTAATGTATGTTCATAACCTTCCTTGTTGTCTATGATAACATGTGTAGTGGTGAATACTAAAGAGGTTCCTAAATGGAAGATTTATCTTCCTACCTCACGCATGACTTATATGATGTTCTTGTTGAATTATTGGACTAGTAACTTATAATATATATAACATATGTAATATCCAAGTAACCAAACCTTTGACGATGACCTAGTGGTCATTTGCCAAAATGTTAAGTTACATCATCTAAGAACTTAGTACTAGATGATTACTTTCTGATATGTCTACTTTCATGTACTTTAAACTCCTAATCTTTAATCCTCCATTAACATCCCAATACTCATACACCTATGTTTCTTCGTGTAGAAGGACTTGGTGCTAGATTCTAATCAACCAACAAACACTCGAATTTCCAAGTGGAAAGCTTGCAAAACCATGAGTATACTCGATCCCTTTTTCCTTTTTAACACTTTGTGTGCAACATGTATGTTATACAAAAACACAACACTTGAAACTTATTTTAATCACACTCTATCAATGTTAAACATGAAACTATATGATGCTTGTTATTCTTGTATGCTATGTAAACTTTTGTGTCAATATATGCTCAACTTTGCTAGCCTACCTTAACAATTATAGCGCTATAGGATTAACGCACCGCCCACTAGTCTTAGGGTATTGTTAAGTCAAACATGTTAACCTCCCGCTAATCTCTTGGGAAAGGCAAATTTGCGCTGTATACGTGGGTTTGAACATATAGTACACCGTTTCAGCATATTAGTAACTTGCATATTGTAAATCATGTTGGATATGAGTACGTTAAACATTTTTATTATATATTATGCTATGTATGAAAACTTGTATACTCGCCAACTTTTGTTGATCATATTTTAATACATGTTGCAGGTTGATAGACGAGATGATGCTAAGTGAAGAAACGAGATTTAGGTGGACTTAGAAACACACCTAGAATGAACAATTTATTTTGATGTTATGTTTGAAACAATGTGGTTCTTTTTTGAATTTTGTATGACATTTTTAGCATTGTTATGAAATTGAATTTAAATTATATTGTCACATAGTGTTATGATGCTTTGAGCGATTTGTTCGTCTCATCCAGATGTTTCCGCCATTGGTTGGGGTGTGACAGATTGGTATCAGAGCCATAACTACAGGGAATTAGGAAAAGTAGGAATGCTTTTGCCTAGTCTATAGTTTAGGAATTTTCTTCTTGTTTGTTGTTTAAAACTACTTACGTTCTACCTTATTTGTTCCTTATCTATTCTCTTTTGGTCTTTTAAACATACATGTCTTTCCTAAGGCTAACACAATACACTTTTGAAGACTTGAAGACACTTGTAACACAAACGAGACAAGTTTACCAAAATAGGTATGAAACCCACAATTTGGTAAACGACTGTCATTCTGCTTAATTCTATTTTGCATGAAATTTCACCATTAAGTTAGGAGTGAAATCCACATCTTAGCGGTAAATTTCCAATTCAAACTCTAGTGGAACCTCGTCAAAGTGTCAAAATATGATTTTGACCCAAGGAGTACCAACCACATTAGGGTATGAAATCGTCAAGTTAGGGGTGAAACCCGCATCTTATCGATTAAGTCTCATTCCTCGATTTTCAATCTCGCCAAAGTCCTGATTGTTTCAATTGATTAGAGACGTGTAGTAACTGGAAGGGTAAAATACCGTTAATCGCTTCTCGATGAGAGTATTTTACCTATAGGCCAAAGCACGTTTCTCTAATTCGAAAGGACTTTTGATCCACTTTGGAATAGTCGACGTTTCTCTACCCAAAACAATCCAATGTTTTATGAGCCTCTCTTTTATGTTATCTCAATTTATATGTGATTTTATACTTGTTACTTCGTTCATTCCAAAATCGTTACACAGTTCGCATGTTTCTTGCAATAAAAAACAATAATAATCTCTCATGAACAAACTAAATTTATGATGCTTTCATTATCTATGTTATGCTACGTGGAATTCATGATTATGCTATGTGAAATAAATTGAACATTTTGTATGCTATATGAAATTATATGCTATGTGACGAATTCATGCAAACAATTTCTTAAACAAACATTATGATCAAGTCTCATCTATTCTTTGTTTTAAACCTTTAGATGTCGTCTTCTCACCATCTCTCCAACTCCGCTAAGAAGTCGAAGAGCAACTCCCAAAAGAAGATGATGGCATTCATGGCCAATCAAATCGCGCGTGTTGTTCTCAAGATCGTCAGTGAGATCCAAGCCGCCACCACTCCAAATTCCTCCATCGATTCGAAAGTGGTCCAACACAAGCCTGTAACTTTCAACTACAAGCACTTTGCCGGTTGCAACCTGTCACACCCCGATATTTCCACGTATTACCGGTGGGCCCGGTGGGGAGTATCGTGACGTAGTTGATATCATCATAGACAATTTATCACAGTTTAATACACAGCGGAAGTCGAAAGATAAAAACATTACAAATCGAATGAAAGTAATATCAATTATTACAAAAACGATTGTAATGGATCCACAGGCGGATCAAAGTTAAAAGGAACATTGTTCAACAAATTTATAAACATCTAAGCTTGCAAGACTCTTTATTGATGCTAGGAGTAGCCAACCTATTCCGTCTAGTACCTGCACTTAACCTTTTGGAAAATACGTCAGTTTACACTGGTAAATACAATTAACCGACTCATTTTGAAAATGTTTAAGAAAATTGATTTGAATGCACAAGGCACAAAATAATCTTTTATAATTTGGGATAATTATTTAAAAATAAACTTGTTAAAGAATTACATGTTTATTATGCGTTCAGTAGCCCGGGCTGAATACCTGGTTAAAGATTAATAGACACACCACATGATATAATCCCGCGGCGAGTTATTCTCGAACAGGCGGTTATATCTTTTTATATACGCACCGGCAGGTGTATGCCTACACCCCGTGCTTAAGTCGTGGCCATTTCAATGAATGAGCGAGGATATCCAGGACATGGTCATTAACCCCCCAAAGGCTTAGAATAAACAAAACAGATTAAACGGGTTATCTCAATGATTTAACCTTCATATGATTAAAAATTCAATACCCGACCAAGCGGTATTTTATATACCGTACCCCAAGCCCGTATAAGGGAAAATAAGTTAAAAGTATTTACCTGAGCAAATTATACAAATTTATCCCAGCCGTACAAATCAGCAAGTGCAGTTATCTTTTACTGGTCTCCTAAATCTAGAACGAATGTTTTAATTAACCTATTAGATTCTTAACGGGTCTTACTTAAGTTTAAACTTAGACCGGTTAGTTTTAAAGAAAGGTATACGGTTCAAAACGCATGATTAAGCAAAGACCATATTAGAATGTGGTTTAGACCCAACAAGTATGAAGACTTGTATAATATGGTTAAACTAAACACATTCTGGATTTTGAAGTGAAAATGATAAGGTTTGACCCGTTTCGGTTAATTTATGCAAACTAGTTACATAAACTGTACCGAACGCGATAAATGCATTACGGGTAACCAGATGAGTCATGAACAGGTTTCCTAAGTTAACATGCCTTAAATATGTTGTGATATCAGTAGGATACCTTCCATTATGCCCAGAACGGATTTAAAATCAATTTAAGCCCCGTAGGGGTATTTTGGTCATTTTAAGGATTATAAAAGAGGTTAAATAATAATCTGAGTTTCCGGTCTTAAATAATCAGTAAAAATATTTATTTTATCAAGTTATATCAGTAAGATATCTCACATAAGTGAAATTTACCATTCATGGCCAAACTATGCACCGTAGGGGCATTTTGGTCATTTCACATATGCTTTAAGGGTTAATTTTGGAAATCTGAGTTCAAAACTTTTATTTACTGTTAAAGTATAAAAACTTATTCATAACATCAGTAGGTATCAAGCTTTAGGTTCCTAATGTGGTTTTAAACCATACTATGCGCCTAAATCGCATAAAAGTCGGTATTTGACGGTATTTGGGTTAGATAAGAAAATCTGAGATTTTGAACAGCCTTTACAGTTTAAAATAACTTATTTGATATATAAAATCAGTAGCAAAAGGTTTGGTATGTAAAGGATGTGTAAAACTCATTTTATTAGTAAAAAAAGGGCATAACCGTCAATTACTGAGTCAATGCAAGAACCTTATGTTATGATCTGTTTAAAATTCAACAAAAATCTTCAAAAATTCCTAAATATTATATTACATCAGTGGTAAAAGGTTTGGTGTCAAAAATTGGGTTTAAATAGGTTTTATGCCGAAAGTGCCGTTTAATTAATAAAAATGCTACAATTTACGATATTGAGCATAACTCCTAATTTAGACCTCAAACTGATGTCAAATTTTTAGGAGATGTTTATAAATCAGTAATAAAGATTTTTGTCCTCTCACATTTTCAAAAATCTCGTTTTAATCTCAAAAGGGCATAATGGTCAACTTCTAGGCATTTAACGGAAACATATAATGAACTAGGATTTCTAAGGAACCAAGTTGTATAACCTCAGGGGATTATACTAACATATAATATGGTCCTAAAGGAATCCTAAGGCATAACTAAACTAAGCTAAATCGGGTCAGAACTGAAAGTCAAAGCAAAAGTCTACTTTTGCGACTTTCGATTCCGAACCGAGCCTAAACTCAGAATTGTCGGGTTGAACATGCCTAGACATGTTCAATTAATATTTACCAAGTTATTAAAGTGACAAAACTGATTTTATTGCCTTTACATCCTTAGTTATGAATTTTATTTTAAAACCGACTCGCTTGACTTTTATTTTAATTACTTTGACCCGACAATTAACTAAGCAAACGTGGTAATTATGAGGTGCCCTTTTTGAGGGTTTAATACCTACCTAATTACGATCACGTAACCATGTTCGTTGCGAACAATGGCTTGACCGTTTAAAAGTCAAAGCGTTTATCGCAAACGCTTGACTTTTCAGCTTTTAAGTCAAATAAAAATAACTACCCATAAGAGGGGACTTACAAGGGGTCCAAGCAAGGATGAACTTGATCTAGGATGCTCAGGTATGAAGCATAAAAGCTCCAACTTAGAACAATTCAGATCAAGTGTGAAATGAGAGCAAGAACAAGTGGGTTTATATAGGATTTCAAGAACCGTTAGGATCATTCCTCGATAATTGAGCTTCGATCTGGACCGTACACGTAAGGCACATGGTTTTGGAATACTAGGGGTGCCCCAAAACCATCAAACGGTATTGAATAAGTTACATAAAGGACCCTGGACTTCAAGTTACATGCTGAAAATGGACCTGCTGTTGCTGAACATGATATTCTTCCCAGATGAGGCTGTGGCATTGCGCCATAGCAAAGCCTTATGGTGGTGGCGCAGCGCCACCATGTGCCAGCTCCAGAAACTTTGCCAAAATGGCAGAAATGGTCCTTGCAACACTTTTAAGCTATTTTTGATGCGTTTAAACCCCGTTAACCCCATTTCAAGGCTCTACAATGATGCCTAAACATAGGGAACATGAAACATGCTAAAAAATATGCCGGATGTCGGTTCGTTTGGTCGTACGGTTGCGTTGTTCGGCTAGTTACGACGAAACACGAACGAACGCGAAAAACGATCCAAATTACGCGACGAATGAAATTTTATTATGCCAAACACTAAAATAATATATTTTAGTGATTACATAAATTTTTGGATGTCCGGATGTATTTGGAACCTAAGATATGCGTGAAAATGCAAACTTATTCACTTTTTGACGCTTTTAGTCCCTAACGATCAAATAAGTTTATTTTTGCGCACCAAACACCTCTAAGCCTATTTCTAAGCTATGTAAAGGATATTTAGGGCATGTTTAACTTATGATCATATTCCGGAAGGTTCGCTACCATACGAATCGATAGACTTTTGCAGTTTGACGCAATTAGTCCCTCTAATGCGTAAACTTGAGTATCTCATCGTTTAATAGCATCGAAGCCTCATCCAATCCATATTAGGCATTTCTGAAAGTATTATTAAACATCACGATGTTTCGGGTTCGTAAAAAGGTCATTCAGAGGTATAATTAAACATATTGACACTTTTAACCCCTTAAACTTGCAAAGTTGCGCGTAACGTCATTTAAAGGCATAAAAGCCTTAGATGGCCAATAATTGGCATTCCCGAGAGTATAATCAAATATCATGAAGCTCCCAGTTTGTTAAAAGGTCACTCAGAGGTAAAAATTAACATGTTGACGCTTTTAACCCTTCATTGCGCAAACTTTCAATTAATTACACAAACGGCTACATTCGTTCAACAAGTGGCTCATTTGTGAATATAAATACCGTAAAAGGTTATTCAGACTCTTATTTTAAGCATGATAACACTTCCAGTCCTTTCATAATCAAAGTTTTTGACTTTTCGAAAAATTAGTCCCTTAAATTCAACGTTTGACTTTATTAGGGTTTATTACACATGTCAATACATCATTGGACGTGACTTTACGAGGTGTTTCATCCTCACCCCCTTAAAAGAAATCTCGAACTCGAGATTTGCTAAAATAATGGATGTACTTTCTGTCGGATAATGGATTTAACTTCCACAACCTATTTGGGCCTCTAAGGGCATTCCAAATGACCTTTATAATAGGTTCATGTTTTCTTTCTTAGCTTCTAATCCTGCCGATCCTTATTTGACACGGGTTTCTCATCAAATCATAAATGTGCATATCATTATGTGACAATGCTCTCGACTTGTTGACGAAACATATCCTTAAATCACTAGTGTGGGATACTTTGATTTCCATCAAGTTCCTCGGGTAAGTTTTAGCTTATAGGTTACCAAATCTTGATATGTTCGATTTCCTCGAATGATTCTATATATCAGAACTTAACTAGCCCGATAAATTAAAAATTTAGCACACCTTTCTTAGGGTGGTACCTTCAATTGAACCTTATTCCTTATTAAGGACTCAAGAGGGTTGCGACTTTCATCAATCCTTGATTTTCCGTTGATTACTGGAAACTTTCAGACGGTTACGAATTTGTGTGATCTTATTCGTTATTTCCAAGGTAATTTCAGGTCCTACTAATTTGGATTTACCAAACTCCCGTCCATCAAACGGACGTTTGACATTCCATCTATACAAGGTCTCCAAAGGAGCAACCTTGATAATTATATAACAATTATTATAGAAAAGCTCATTTAAGGTGAGATGGTCAATCTAACCACTGCTTAAAACCAATCTTAAGGAATAGCTAATCCTTACAGTTAGTCGAACAAACCGACGATCCTGGGCAGCTGATGGCGATTCTTACTTGTTGCCTAAATAGGGTTGCGGTAATCAATGCATAAGCAAAATGAACCGTCTTTCTTAATTAATAATATCGTAACTTTCAGAATTTGAATTCGGCTTTAAGAACCTTTATCTTAAATCCATAGAATTAGGGTTTCGATTCTTCCAATAATGATGGCACTAATCGTCATGGAGATTTCACGATAATGCAGCCCTATGCGGGATGTAAATCTTAACTCTACTTGTCTTCAGAGGTAAACAGGGTACTTCTTTGGAGAAGATAGTCAAGACGCAAGGAGATTACAGAGATTTCCCAAATCTCAAGCCCCCGGCTCTACTATCATTGCCTGTGTCAGATAAATGACACATTTTCTTTATAAGTCCACGGATTCCTTAATCAAAGACACGTACTTGGACAATTCCTACATTGGATATCTTCTTTGAATACCACTAGCCGAATCTAGTACCATATGATCATCAGGATATCTCAGTGGTTCCATACATTAAACCTCCATACTGATCAGGCATGGAAGCAATCTATGGGACGCACTAGGATACGCCAATCCTAATATGGCTCCTTTATCGAGCATAGTCTAGCATTCGCAGTTGATAGGAATCAATGATATAACAAAATAAAATAACATATATCATCGTACTCGATCTGGAGAAAGAGTACTTTAGATTTTAATGAATGAAGATTATAGGACGAAAATAGAAGTAAGGGTCTTTTATGATTCTTGTTGGTAAGTTTTACCTTACACTTAGTATCTGGAGTTCTTATGGGGGATTTCTAAGAGTTTGCTAAGCTTATGGTCTTATGAGAGACTCAGTAGCACCTGAATCCAAACATAATTCTTAGTGTAGGATCGGGGATTCGATCAAACGAGTCGATCAGAAGAGTTCTAGACTAAATTAAAGGCGGAATTCATTGATTTGATCTTCATTGCAGCTAGATTTACACTTAGAAGTAGATTAAATGTCGTTTGTATTGATTTCACAATGTTACATGAGCTGGCGACACTTCGGCAGAGCTTCGCTACTGGAATCAGAATGTTACAAATGATAACCAAGACTCACCTATATATAGGAACACCAGGTCGCACGAAGTGGGCAGGTCGCATGAACCTGCTGGTTCTGACCTGTTTCCCGTTTCTTTCGTACAACGTGTCTTGGTCTATCTATCTAGTTACATGACTCGATACAAGATGAAGTCAACACACATATGCACTAACAAACTCCCCCTTGGATGTTGACGAGTCTTTAGTGTATTGAGTCTTCAGTCTTGATAAGTCTTCTCGCTCTCTCCAAAGTATCTGTCTCTGTAAGCATCCTCATCAATCTCTCTCTTCTTCTATCAGAATCTCAACCTGGCTCTATCCTCTCTCTAATTCTCTTTATCAGGTCTCTTGATTCCTTAAGTTTATCAGCATCAGTAGCTTCTATCTCGAGCATTGTTCCAGAATCTGAGTCTGGCTCTTATGTCTTTAGACTCCCCCTTTCAATAAGCTGGGATCGCAGTCTAGAATCTTCTATCTACAGGCTTTCACATGTTTAGGAACGTCTCCTGGCTCTCCGTAGCAACAGGATCAGAAACCTGGCTCTAATCTGCATACTCTTATGCGGAAAATCCTCAGGAGTCGAAACCTAGCTCTTTCAAAGCTTTTTACCTGCACATACTCTACCCAAAAGTAAATTTCTCAATTGTTAAAATTTAACAATTTTAGAAGCCACTTGTAAGTATCATTCAACATCATCAATAGTTATATCAAGTTCAAATTAATGACCTTGATTAACTGACCATAAAATCATCTTCAAAACATCACTTGTAACATTTCTCAAATTATTTCAAACTTTAACTTCATTTTTCATTTCAAACACATTTTCCCAACCCTGTTGTTCATCATGTTTAGCACTCGGAATTTTGAAAATCAGCTTTTCAACATCATTTGTCGAAAATAAGATGAAATAAAATCTTTTTGAATTTTCAAAATTTTATGCTAAAACACATTCTTTTTGGTTTTTTCTAAGATTTTCAGTGTGTTAAAATGCAATAAAGAAATATTTACAGACAATATTTTTGTGAGTTTGTGTAAGAGGATCATATCAGTTTATGACAAATCACTAGCACCGTTGACCTTTTTATACTTTAAGTTCTAAACGATTCACTTAGATTGTCAGTATACTGATCCATTTAAATTTTCACACAAAGTTCAATTGTTTCAAGACACGAGATTAGTGTTTTAAGAACTTAAACTTATTCGCGTGTCCCACCTCAGAATATACTCCCGTATCCAGACTCCTATATTCAGTCTTACAGGTGAGTGTACACTAATGATATCTGTAAATGGGTAATTCGAGGCCATGAGAGCTCAGGTTAGAACTTCCGTTCAGACAAAGAGATGATGGCTCAACTTTTAGGTGTGTCCCGTTTGGGGATCTTTTCTTCAACAACACATGATTAGCATTTTTCAATGTTTCATCATTTTTTATGCTGAGGGTGGGCTTTATGATTAAAGCAGTGCAGAGAATTATACGAGGACTAGGCTATTGCTCCCGCAAAATCAGAAGTCCCGGTATAATACCCCAGATATCATCACGCACAAAGACCTAGTATGTCAGAAATAAAAAGCCTTCAAACAAGATTTCAGGGGTTACCTATATATCCGAGAGATGTTCCCCACGAGATAAGTAAGTATTTGATATTTAGGTTTATATCTCGAAAACAATCTACTAAGCGTGTAAAAACCTACTGGCATATCATCAGTGAGACCGTTTATCACATTTTAACTTTCCAATTCTTTAGCGTACTGTGATTGTCTACTGATGTACTATCATTTCCTCTTTTTCACAACAAAACTCATTTTGATTTTTCGATGTTTTTGATTTTATCATGTTTTTGTATTTTTCAAATTTTCAAAATTTCTAAATTTTTTACTCCCCCTAAAATCAAAAATATGTCTCAATTTTTGATTTTCCGGGAAAATTTGAAAGTAAAAGCAATAAACTGTACAAATAAAATGACAAACTGATGTGAAATTCTTCAATTCTCCATTCTCTTGGCATAAATAATCAGAACTCCCCTGTCAACAAACTATTTTCCCATAAAGATTTCAAAACACTTAAGTTTGTTTTAATCAAAATGGTTTTTCCAGAAAATTAGTTTATTTGTCATTTCACAAACATGGGGTTTCATCACATTATTTTCAAATTACCACTTGTAAGTTCACTTTTCCTTTTCTTTCACCACTTGTATGAAAGTTAAATCAAGTTCATCTTAATGACCTTGATTAACCACTTGTAGGTTCTTAACAACAATACTACTTGTAATTCGAAATATCACAGTTGTGAATTTCTCAAGAAAGATGCCGATTCCTACTCCCCAATTACCAACCTGGGAGTTCCGGCAAGTCAGGATTTCAAACAAAGAATGCTGACACCCAAGCCTGACTAGCTTTGGGTGCATCCGAGTTATTTTCACTCGGTGTGTAAGTTCTCCTCTTTGATTAATAGAATTCTTTTACCCCTTTGGCCCTTTCATCAACCATTTTACCAAAGATATGTTTCACTTTGCCATTAAACGCTTTTTCGACATCAAATTCTTTCTTCTCAGAATAGAATTGATTTGAAATCTCTACTTTTCCAACTTTTTGTTTTAAATTTTCAGTCCACAATGGTGGAAAGTTTTCGTCATCCATTGGCGGAACTGAATTTTCTTTTTTTAGTTCAACTTGTGGATCTTCTGACTTTGACGAGTCAGATTCATCGCCAGAAAGTGGCTCCTTCGCTTCCGAAGAAACAAATTCATTGCCAGATTTAACATCTGATTTCTTAACAACCCACGTTTGATTATTAAGATTCACATTTCTTTTGTAAAAACGTCTTGAACTCTCACCAACTTCAAATGTTGAATTTTTAAACATTTTAAATTTTTCAGTTGGTGGTTCAGTTTTATCAACAACTTTTTCTTTGAGTTTAGAAAGAACTTCCTGTTTTATGTTGGTTGCTATTGGACAGTTCCAGGCGATGTGACCAACTTCGTTGCATCTATAGCAAGTTCTTGTTTCCTTTTTGGTTCCAAACACAGTCTTCTCAAACTTTTGTTTTTCAGCAAGAAACTCCTTGTTAGACTGTTTCCAGAAAGCTTTTTCTTTTTCTTCTTCTGAAGAAGTGCCTGAAACAAATACAGTTTTTGATTTAAAATCTTTAATATTTTGATTATTTTCAACATCAAAACCCAACCCGTTCTTTTTGAAATTGCTTTTATGATTCAGTTTCTTTTGATGACCTGGACCGAAACCTTTCTTCTTGTTTAAACGTTGTTGAACTCTAGAAGTATATTTAGGTTTTGAAAATCCTATTTTATCTTTTATTTCTGAAAACTTTATTTTTAACAATTTAAAAACTGTTTTAATATTTTCAATTTTCACATTTTTAATTGGAAATTCTTTACCAAAATATAATTTGTCGGAATCATTCAAAGTATATGCAACTTTGAGTGTTTCGTCATTCAAATTAATTTTTTATAACAGAAATTCTTTATTGTAAACCCTTTTGACCGATGATTTCGAACTGTCCACTGATGAACTTGAACTCTCATAATCAGACTTTGACTCTGACTGCTCATCCTTATCCAACACCTGATCGACCACTTTCTTTATTAACTCAGACTCATGATCAGTGTCAGACGATGTGAATGTGACGTCAATGTTGTCTGGTAACTCATCAGTTGTTTCAGACTTTAACTTTATATTGACTGCCTTTTTGACTTGTTCCGAATTTGGTTTTCTGGGAGAATAACCTTCCCAGATCGGAGGCGGACACTTGTTATAATTTGCACTTTGTTTCTTACCAGTATCCGTATCTTCCGACTTCTTATCTTGAAAGACTTCAAAACCTGCTACTGTCGGATAGATTCTATCAATCAAATAATCAGAACTTGAATAACTCATTAGCAATCTTCTGATTCTTTCATTCTCAATCTTTTCAGTCTCTAATTCTTGCTTCAACTTTGCACACTCATCAATATAGTGATTGATGGCCTTCTGCTTAGACATCATCACTGCATTCATCATTGTCAAAGCATCTTCCCTTTCTGAGTTTGTCTTTTCCAACTGGTTTACTGTTCTGTTCAACACATCATAAGATTCTTTCACGTACTTAACATCGAACAACAATTTTTCTTTCATCTTGTCTAGCTCACTATAATTCTTATCTTTCTCTTCACAATGTTTGCATGGTTCCAAACATTTCAGACAAGGTTTTGTGACCTCTACAATCTTTTCAATAACTTTAACCTCTTCACTCTGTTCATTCTTCTCTTCCACCTGAACAACATTCTCACATTTTACCTCTTTCTTTTCTTTTGCTGCTCGTTTCTCCTTTAGCTTCTCCAATTTATCTGCAAAATAAAATTTGAAACTTTCAGGAGATAAATGAGTTTTACCAATGTTTATTTGATTAATTTCTTCATCATCATCACTGCTATCAATTGATGATTGATCAAAGACTGGTGTCTTTTCTGAACTATCTTCTGAAGTGACAGACTCTCCATCTTGACTTTTCTCATCATTTACAAATACATCCATCCATTCTTTCATCAACTCTGGCTCTTGAATGATCTGTGCAATAAATGCTCTAAACTTTGAGTTACTTTCAGCCGGAATATATTTGTCCCAGCTAAATCCCTCTGGCAATCTTTCATCTTCTTGATCTGGAGGCATAGTAATACAAGCTTTCTTCTTTCCATCTTCAATCGGAATAGCACGGGATGATGACAGTTGTTGAGCTACCTGATGATATATTGCTTTCCGATAATATTCATTGTTCCCGAAAGGATTCTGAGCTCCATCTGCTTCTCGGTTGGTACATTCCCTCTTGAAATGTCCTTTTTCCCTGCACCGAAAACAAGAAACTTTAGACTTATCAAAACCTAAAGTAGAAACATTAGCATCACGTAAGTCATCTCTTCCTGTAATCTGCTTAAATTTCTCAGCTCTCCTCAACACGCTCGCTAAACACCACTTAATATCCATTAGCTCCATTTCCTCAGCATCAATCTGATCGTAATCCTCTTTTGTTAACATAGGATTTCCGATTCTTCCCGCAACCAAACTCTCATATGATTCTAACACGGTAACTAGTAATGCCATATGACCTTTAGCGACTTCTTTAGAGAAATTCTGACCGTTCTGAAGATGCAACGCGATGTTGCATTGTAGCACATGACCATTACCATTGTTTGAGCTTTGAGACTGATAATTTGAAGTTGAAACATTAGGATTAACACTCGGATATGAAGAAAATCCACTGTTGTTGATTGAGCTTTGATTGAGTGATCCGTATGAGTTTTCTGCGCTGAAAGCGGTTTGGATATTCGGACTTGCTTCAATATTTTGAACATTACCTTTGAAATACATCTTGATATCTTGTTGACCACTTGAATTGTTCATTCTAGCGATCTTTTGTTGTTTAAGATCTTGTCCTTCAAGTTTTTCAATGAATTGAGCAATTGTCAATCTATCATACTCTCCGGTGTTCTTCAAAATCATAAGATATGTACCCCATTCTTTTTGAGGTAAAGCGTCGGCTAATTTTTCAACCCATTCCTCTCGATCTTTATTGATATCCAACCGACTCATTGAACGTACTAAATGACAATATCTCTCAATAAGAGTCTTTGTAGTTTCACCCGGCAAACTTGAGAACAATTCAAATTCTTTCTTTAATAGTGACTTTTTATTCTTGATCATCTCCGTACTTCCTTCAAAGTTTGTACGAAGTGCTTCCCAAATCGAACGTGCACTATCATCATGTTGAAGTAATATGAAAATGTCTTCTTTCACAGCTTGTTGAAGTAAACTGATCATCATTTTTTCTGCCTTGTACATTTCTCTCTCGTTTTCCGTAAATTCAGAAATATTCTTTATAATTCCCACATTATTACGAGGTCGAACGTACTTAGTTTCAATACACTCCCAAGACCTTATATGATTTGCTTGAACCCAATTCTCGAACCGTTCTTGCCAACTATAATATTCTTCAATGCTCATCAACTTAGGAGGTTTCTGTAACGTTCCCGTTTAATTTTCCATAGTTACATTCTGAGCAACGGTAACAAGTGTAACAGTCCTCAAAATAAAACCGACACCCTCATAATTCTGACACCCTAGTATATGTTAAAATGTCCCAATATGTCTTTAATTACACCCCGTATGTGAAAACCGAGCCCGAAATGCAGTATAGCATTTAAAAATAAAATAAAATATGTTTATTAAGTCGAGGCGGGCCGCGTGACCTCACCCCAACCATTTACGCGGGCGGTATCAAGGTCAGAACCTGATTCCGTTTGATTTCTTAAGTTCAGACGGGCCGCGTGAACCCCATCTCAATCTTACGCGGGCCGCGTGAGATAAAAAATATGGCGCAACCCTGTGCCGCCACGTGGCCCAACACCCGGCAAACCTACACATCGACTCAGCTAAGCTACACGTTGACCTGGAGTCAACGCGGGCCGCGTAAGCCAAGTCCATGTGTTACGCGGGCCGCGTGGGAACCAGATTTCAGCACTATATAAGAAGGCCTCGGGTTTCATTCAGAATCGTTCATTTCTTTCTTTCTTAAGCGAATTTCAGAGTAGTAGAAGTAATACGCGGGTATTATATCCCCCTAAATAGCGAAGTTCTGCTCCGTTGTAAGTATTATAACCCCTGGACACGTGTAACAACCCTCAGTAAAACCGACACTCTCAAAATATTTCCGACCCCCTATTATATTTTAAAATGTCTCAATATGTCTTTAAATACACCCCGTATGTGAAAACCGAGCCCGGAATATATTAAATAATATTTAAAATAAATATTACTTGAATATTAAGTTGAGGCGGGCCGCGTAGGACCCCACCTCAACCTTACGCGGGCGGTATAAAGGCTCAAAGCCTGAATTCGTTGAATTATAAGTTTAGGTGGGCCGCGTAAGCCTTAGCTTAAACTTACGCGGGCCGCGTTAGATCAAGAAACATGGCGTAGCCCGGCGATGACACGTGTCATCATCGTGGCGAGGCTAGATCATGACCGAGACAAGCTATACGTTGACCCAGGGTTGACGCGGGCCGCGTAAGCCCTGAGCTTGTGTTACGCGGGCCGCATGGGAACCAGTTTCAGCACCTATATAAGCAAGCAACGGGTTTTCGTTTTCGTCGTTCATTTCTTTCATTCTCAATCTCGAATTATCACATTATAGGCAAAATTTTCAAGTATTATAGCCCCTAATTAGCAAGGTTCTGCTCCGTTGTAAGGATTATAACCCCGATTTCGTACTAGATACGCTGCCCGATTGATTTAGGGTTCCGTAACAACTGTCGTGGTTCTGCCCGACGTAGTTGTTGGAATGCCGTCTCGGGGAGGGTATCATTAATATTTTCAAAGGGTTATGATACTAACCTATGTACATTTGTATAAATTATAGATTATATCCAGGAAACCCTTACACAAAGTCTAAGATAGCAATGTGAGTTTATCCTCTTTTTGATAACCTTTTTGTAATATTTTACAAAACCTTAAATGTTTTACAATGTGATTAAGCGGTGATTGAGTCTTTGTAGTTCTTCAATTACTGCCGGTATGTTGGGGTTTTGTATACAAAATTTACTACCTTGTGAGTAGTAAGTCGGGGATAACAGTACGTTACCATTGGACAACGAGTTAGCCAATGTGTAATATGACCACAAGTCAGGATTGACAGTACTGAATGAGTAATTGTGTAGCAATAAACAATGTGATCGCTCTCAATACTGTTTTAATTGATAAAATGTTTCTTAATTAAACTGGGATTCACTCACCAGTATTTCCCACTGACAAATGTTTTTAAAACGCTTTTCAGGTAACACAATGTGACAGCCAATTAGTAAAAAGCCAGCTGGAGAGCACTGAAGGCTTGGGAAAAATGTGGCTATAAAAGTTACCTAAAAGACGATGTTTTAAATTCAATAAAATAGGGTTTATCCCTATAAACGTATTGTAATAAGAAACTTGGGTTTTGCCAATGTGATTATTAATATTAAATATGGTGGTTTTACTCTGATAAACATCTTAACTACGGTCCTGATGTAATTTCCGCTGCCAAATTAACCAACCTGATACCACCGAAAATCTGAGTTCGCGTCCGCCCGTTCCCAGGGATCAGTGATCGGGGGTTGCGACAGGAGGTGGTATCAGAGCCTAGCCACTGGTCTTAGCCAAAGAAGTGTTCTGCTGACACTTAAATTCTAAATTTTGTGTTAGGAAATAAATTATGGAAATACATGCATAACTGTATTTATTTGTTATGTGTTATTTGACTATTTGTTAGTTTACAGTGTGAGTGATCAAGGACCCTCAGACATATTTCGTCAGTTGTCTGATTCACCTAGGAGTGAAGGTACCTCTTCACAGCCTGCCCTTTCTGGGTATTCTGCTGATCAGGAAGAAGGAATGTTTGCTTTTAAAGCTCAGTTAGAAGAGCCATTCCCTCATAAGAAACGAGGATGGTTCAGTAAGGAAGCCTTTGCACGTAGGAAAAGAATGCGAAAGTTGCAACAACAAAGAGCCTTAGCAGCTATTAAGCGAGAAACAGATGCCCATACACAGGATATGTTTAATAGAAGCCTAGCTAATTTCCATATCCTAGCCACAACTGCTGCTGACCCTAATCTGGAGCAAACAATAGCACCCCAACCACAATTGCAAATCCCTGACCAACCAATGGAGATAGAAAACCCTGAAAACCTGGTGGAGATGCATGACTTCAACCCAGAAGAAATCCCTAGGGTACCTGCACCAAACCCTCTAGACCCAAATTACGACCCCTGGTGGGACGATAATAGGGACTTTGTGCAACGTTACCCGATACATGAAGACACACCCCTACAGAACATAGGAGCCTATCCAGGTATGGACCCTTTAGATCCCTATTACCACGATGAATCTATTAGGTAGATCTTAGAAGATCCTTACCGATTTCAGGCACTTTCACCCCCATATCAGGAACCCGCACCCCAGATTCCGAACCCAGTCCTAGAACCTGCACCTCCAATGAGTGCAGAAAACGTCCAAGAACTTAGGACTTTTGGGGAGGAAATTTTAGAAAGCAGTGAGAGAATGAGACAGGTGGGAGAGCGTCTCGTATGGAAATACGATGAACGCAATATGGATTTTTGGATAAATCCATATCCGTGATGTGATAAAGGAGACGGTAATAGTAATAATAATATAATAAAATAAAATATGTGTGTACGGATGCATATTACTATTAGTGTAATTCTATTTCTGTTGGTATTTTAATTTTTATTTCAGTACTAGTGTGTAATAGATGCATAATAGTATATGGAAATAGAGTAAAAGTCGCAATGATCGACGTTTTTGGATAGATTTCATGTTATGTGATTAACTATATTAAATATTATCTTGTGATATTAATATGGGATAAATGTTTAAAATTCAGATGGCCGATGAAAGAAATCAAGGAAATCTGAATAATGATAACCAGAGTAACATTAACGTGGTTAATGAGAATCCGAGCATCAATAACAATGGAAACCAAATGGATAATAGTGTCGTTCAACATATAGTGGCACAAGGAATCATAGATTCCATGCCATTTATTATTCAAACTATTCAAGAAGCGAATAATAAAAGTAAGCATAGCAGTAAGCGACCAATCGAACCAGAACACAACATAAACAATGGCCCTGTACTTCAAGTGCCCATTTCTAAAAGAAGAAGAACCATGCCTTATGGCTGTTCTTATAAAGAATTATGGTCTTGTAAACCGATAGAATTCTCGGGTAATGAAGAACCTATTGCAGCTCTACGCTGGATAGAAAAGACTGAGGCTGTTCTAAAAATAAGCAAATGTGCTGAAGAAGACAAAATAATGTTTGCTTCTAATTTGTTTAAAAACTCAGCTTTAGAATGGTGGAACACTATCCTCCAGTCAAGAGGAAGTGATAGGGTATACAATATGGAATGGGAAGAATTTAGGAACGTGGTAGAAAGGAAATTTTGCCCTCCTAATGAAAAAGAACAAATAGCAAACAAATTCCTAAACCTTAGGATGAATGGAGTGGATAGTAAGGGGTACACCAAGTTATTCTTTGAATATGCTAAAATAGTACCAACCCTTGCATCACCAGAGCCAGTATTAATCTCCCGTTACATCTGGGGAGTAATTGGGGAGATAAGACACGTAGTCAAGGCAGCTAGACCTCAAACCATAGAAGAAGCTGTAGAACTAACCAATACCTTGACAGATGAACTAGTCCGTACTAGAGAAGAAGACCAGAGGAAAAACCTAGCCTAAAGGCTTACTCAAGAATTCCGTTCTGGGAATTACAACCGTAGGAATATGGATTCTGTGACAACTCGTATTCTTGACCCGATCGTCCAGAGAAGAGTAATTTGTTTTTTTTATTTATTATTATTGTCGTTACTATTATTATTATGTAAAATAACCGCGTCGAGAGTTATTATTTTGAAACCAAAGAATGGGCTTAGCGAGACACATAACGTTATGCGAATCCAAACACACGGGCCAAGCCTAACCCAACTCACCTAACACCTAGCCCATATGAACATCTCATACCCCCTCACCCTCATTTTATTCAAAACAAAGAAAACCCTAAAACGTACATCAGCCGCAGACACCCTCCCTCATCTTTCCGGTCGCCGGAGCAGAGGTCCGACCAACACTTCTGACGACGCACCTATACCCACGAAACCCCTTGTGTACCCTCCTCCACACACACATGTATCCCGAACTGTTAAGAGTGAAAGAGAACTTAGAGAAAGAGATCAGATGAGAGTGAAGGGAAGCAACGGCGAGAGAGTGTGAGGGCAGAAAAGCGAAGAGGTGCGACGGAAGTTGACGGCAAAGCCGTTTTCCATTCACCGGTGGCGGCGGCGGCAGACCAACGGGAGCCGATCCCCAACCAGTTTCATGGCGGTAGAGGGAGTGGTGGTCATCGGTGGTGTACGGAACGACGGATGTGACGTCGACAACCAAGAATATTAACTTCGGTGACGCAGCGGCTGCGGTGAGAACGATGCCGATGTCAGACAGCGGTAACAGTCGCCAAAGCTCCGACTCAGGCCTACGACAGTGGCAGCAGACACCTTATATTTCATCTTAATGGTCTTGCGGTCAGTATATGTAAATTAGTGTTGACTTGTAACTTTGTAGTTCTTGGTTTGTGCACATTTGTTTATTATTTAATTGAAGGTAGCTGGTGATTCTTGGTTTAATATATATATGTTAACTGTCTGATGAAAGTGGGGTTAAAAGTATGTGTTGATGCATATGTTGATGATAAGGGTTTATATGAAATGTTGGCAACGAACATACTAATTTTTTTTGGGAATCATGTTATAGATATTTTGTTGTTGATTTAAGATTTACACAGATAACTATTAGTATGAATTTAGGAGAGATAGTTCATGATAAACGAAAACTAAATTTTTCATAATATTTTGGTGGATGACTTATATTCAATTATTTGTTTATCATGATAGTAATAATCAAAGAAACTAGGATGTATATGCCTAATATTGATGGTAGTCAGTTTCATTCGAATCAGGAAAAGTGTTTGTTTTTTTTTTAGGTATGATGTACATGTGATAAATGATGCACATTATGAATGCACCTTGTATGACCAAACCCGTATAAGTGTACCGCACATTGGGTAGTGGGCCACACAGTTGATATGTTGGGCTTAGTTAAGTGGGCCGCACACTGATTGAGCCCAGGCCCATAGATTGACCGCACACTCCAAGCCTGGACCACACATTTATTTAGAAACACACACTATGAGTCGCACATTGGCACTGTTTACCAAAACTTATAATCAACTGATGACTGATATGATACCTTGATGATTGTGAATACGTATATGCTGGTGAAAACTGTTACCTGATTAAATACATGTACACTACTTGACAAATACGTGTAGCTTATATGTGATTACTTGTTTACCGTTCTAACAAATGGTAACCATAATAGGATGTGGTTGACCAAATTAGGACAAATGCTTTATCTACCGAGCAACCAAAGGTGAGTTCACTACATTCGAGCATGCGTCCCAGTGGTTGGGGACAGTCAGTGGTTTGGGTAAAAACGGGTATATTGGTTAATATTCTCACCTATCATTTTTGTAAGTCCCTTATTCGGGTATTAGTTGGTAGCGCTACTTAGGTTTGGCACCCTCACACCGCTCCTGGATAGGACGGATGTGAACTAATGACCCAGTCAGGCCCAGTACTAGATAGGAGTACGTGGGATAGGGCAGTCATGTACATCAGGAGCCGTCTTGTTCGGAATTGAGATATTAACAATATTACTTGCATTGGTTATTGAACGATTTTACATACAACTGGTAACAAACGTTTTCTAAAACTGTGAACTCGCCAGCTTTGTCTGATACACTTGTTACATGCTCGCAGGTCGTTAGCTGAGATACTTTGGGACTTGCTATCTGGAGCAGCTGGAGTGGGCATGGTCTTGCTGGACGTATTTATTTTATTGGTTTATTGATACATTACTCTGGTTTTAAAACTGGTTAACTTTGCTTCCGCTGATATTTTGGTTTTCATTAAAACCTACAGACAGTGTTTTATTTGCAATCAATTACTTTATCTTTTAAATGAATGCGTTTGATATAATTAGTGGCTCGTTGTTGGATCGTCGCACTCCTAATAGGGACATACCCAAGGTGGGAATTTGGGGGTGTGACAGTTTGGTATCAGAGCCACTGGTTATAGTGAACTTGGTTTTAAAATGTTTTATAAAACCAGACTATAACCGAACTGATCCGAAACCGACCATGACACTCAGCTCCAGATTGCAAGGTTTGTTATCTCATTTGTGGTTTACATTACATGATTAGTGTACACTTGTTTACGTTGTAGCATACGGACACACGCTCGTCACTATAGTAAAATTTCATGAATTGCTTGTTTACTCTCTATGATGCGTAGTTGGTGTGTCGTACTCATTAGATCTTTGTGATCTTACCGTTTTGATAACCTCCGTTTGATATCTGAGTTTGAAGAGCCATTTGACATGAGTTAGGAGGAGCTGAGATGAGCATGCAAATCACAATATTATTATGGGTGCACACAAAATAATACTGTGGGGTGCACGTGAGTCCCAGTGAGGCTTAACAAGTGGAAAAGGGGTTCCGTTCCGTCATTTGATCGATGGGAAACATAACAAACCTATAGGGGTCATAGCAGTAATTGTCCCCTACTCAAAACTCAAACGTGAACTTTTCATTTATCTTTGGATCCCTTCGAAACTTGATGATATCGAGTGTTACCTGAACACCCCTCTGAGCTCAGCGAACCGTGTAGAATGTTAGGTGCTTATACGAAAGCCCATGTGTGGGATGTCGCAATGTCGAATGATTGATCGATACCTTTCTTACTCCTCTTCGTTTGCTGGAACTCATGTATTGATGCCTTAGACCCCGAAGTGTGATCACTTCTGCAACACTCCCACAACATACTGTGTTATACTCAAACAACTTGCAACATCGATGGGCAGGAGGATGAGCGTAGCACTTTAGCGACCTCAGTACTTTGAGGACCCTGATTACCGGCATATAACACCAGTGATTTGGCTTCAAATGAATCCTTAACCCCTCTCAGCGACCCATAGGAGTAAACTGTTACGAATCAATTGAGGCATAAGTGATGATAATCGACCTTAGTGTGGTATGCGTAACTGCCAGTACAGTGAGTAGCGCTTTAGGACGTGGCTCAGGATGTGAAAGGATGAACTATGATGGTGAAGAATCGTAGGGCTTCGTTTCAAGCAACGACATTGGGGGTAGCAGTCACAACGACAACAAGGTGCTCGTAACCCTAGCTATCAGTAAGGAAGTAAAGGTGCCTACAACATGGATTGGCCGTAGAAGTTAAGAGGTCAACGATCAAAGGAACAACGCCAGTACTTGGAAACCTAGTAATGAAAACAGCAACACCAGAAATGGTGCTCTTGGAAGGGCATTTAGAATTGGCGTGGGCGACGTCAGGACTTAACGACATGGTAGCCAGTATGAATAGCAATCCGTTTCGTCTCCATTCCGTTTGACCCCGATGCTCCTAAAAATTCGAACCTGTTGTGGAACTAACTGATGGCAAGACAGTGGAAACCTCATATGATCATTGAGATGCAAGCACGACCTTGTGGGATAAGTGTTCGACATCGACCTTTCTTCTTATATTCTTGATAGATGTACCCCGTGAGGAGACAATTCTATGTAACCCTCTCCTTCGTGGAGGATTGTTATCTGTTCTAACGCGCCATAGTGGCACAATGGTTAGCTTCATTTCAGCAAGAAAAGCCAGGAGTGTCTACGGAAGGATTACCCCGCAATACCCCGCAATGTTAACACTCGATACTAATGACAAGGCTGAGGAAAGGAGGATCGAGGATCCACCAAATATTCGTGATTTCTCGCTAAGTGCTATCAGAAGAACTGTCAGGTTTACCTTCACATCGTCAGGTGGAATATCAGATTCGTATCATGTTAGAGGTAGCCCTTGTTACTAGTATATCTTATTATCTTACACCAGGAAGGTTGCAGGAACTGCCTAATCAACTTCAGGAATTATTGGACTTGAGTTTTATCGGTTCTAGTTTTTCGCTTTGGGGAACCTCAGTGATACCCGAAAAGATAAGCCTTTTCGTATACGTACTGATTATCGAGAACTCAACAAGGTGACAGTCAAGAACCGTTTGTCTCGACCATCTATTGACAACCTATTGACCAGCTGCGAGGAACAAGCTTCCATTCGAGGATTGGCTAGTGAACGAACTATCATCAGATGGAAGTCCAAGAGGAGAATGCTCTTAGAACAGCATGTCTAACGCAATGCAGCCATTTCAACTTTGTACACTATGATCATTGAGTTGATCAACACAACAGCAGCTTCAGGTATCGCTTGAATCGACCGTATTTGTTGACAAGGTTCTGAATCCTGACCAGGAGAATGGAACACTATGGGTGGCATTTGTATCCTATTTTAGAACTTCTGAGGGAGGAGCCACTCTGCGCAAAGTCCTGTTAAATGTAATTTCTGGGTTCGAGAGGTACCTTTTAGGCATGTAACCAACGAACTGGAAATACACGTGGATCTTGCTAGGATCCATTTTGTTAGAGACTGATCAACACCAAAGATTGCGGAGCTCAAATCTCTTTAGCACAGCATGGTGCTGTGTTCGTGGAAGACAAACAGGGGGATGTGTTTTCAGCTTTTGAATCGCAACTCAGCAATACACTAGGCATCGTCTTTACTCGAGGGTGCAGATGATTAGTGGCATACCATGATGGTCCGAATCAGAGTCCCAGCGGCACATCGACGTAACACGAGAGAGTGACATACGTGATGGAGTTACAAAGAGGAACTGCGTGACACACACGACTAGTGGTGAAAACCGTGGCTTTGAGATTTTGGATGGAGGCATCACTTGGACGGTACCGGATGCGTTATTTAGACCGATCTCAAGGGCCTCCCGTGTATCGATGTTCGAAAGAGTTAAAGCATGCAATGACATCGCTGGATGGAACTTCTGAGTGAGTACGACTGTGAAACCTAAATGTACACGAGCTCTGCAGCTCACTATCGACTCTAACTTACCTAATCAGACTCGCTCTGTTCAAACCGGAGAACTGAACGAAGAGGATTTTCAAGTCGAACCCATGCGGGACATGGAGAAGCAACCTTTGACAGGTCGGACGATACTCGTTACCTCATGGAACGAATGTGGGTCTCATTATGCGGCAGTTGTAGGGAACTCGTGTTGAGCAAAGCACACCGGCTTTGATATTCTAGCCGTCTGGGTTTTGATGAGAGGCATTAGGATTTATAAACACCTTGTCCTGGTAATCGGACATGAAGGCCCACCTAGCTAGGTATGGGAATGATGTTTGACTTGTGGGAAAGTCAAGGCGAAGTGTTAGCAACCAGAAACACCTATATGGAAAGCGAAAATAGACTGCCATGGATTTGGTCGTTAGTCTACTTACAACTCGAAACGGAAACAATATCACCTAGATGATCATTGAGTGTCTCACATAACCAGCACACTTTCTAGCCATCAAGGAAACCGACAAGTTTTCAAATCTTGCAAACGTCTACTTGAAGGAAGTAGCTGCTAGGCGCAGGGCGCCCGACTCCCATTGTCTCTAGATATGACTTAGGTTTCATGTCAGATTTGTGGCAAGGCATGCACAAATCCTTCGGCTCACGATCGTGCATGAGCACTACTTAGCACCCCACGAACGAATGGTCGAACCAAACATACCTTCCAAACTCTTGAAAACATAATGCAACCTGGGTCACCGATTGTGACAACGGATGGGAACAACACCTACTTCGTTTAGAGTGTTGATGGTACTCAACCTTATGTGAAACAACCGTGCCCTAGTACTGGTCACTCAAGATATGCGAACACTATTGAGAGTGTTTGGGTGATTGTTTGCCTACTATACCAGTTAGCGTCATTGACGCAAGACTTTTGATGCAGCGTGCACCTTAAGGTGGGTTGACAACTTTTACTAAAGGCATGTGTCCATAGTTTGGGACAACGCACTATTTCCCCGGTTTTGGAAATACATGCGGTACCCCTAGCTTGAGGCTACACGAGCGTCCTTAGAAAAGTACACATTCCCGGGTATTGGGAACCACTACTATCCCAGGAGTGGGACTGCTTAATATTCCTGGATTGGAATACTACTATCCCTGCATTGGGACTGCCTTATATTTCTATATTGGACTACTACTATCCCTAGATTGGGGATGAATACTTTTCAAACTAATATTTCTGGATGAATACTTTTAAACATGGTGTAATTTTGATAGTTAGTTGATAAACTCAACTTTATCACTTCGATGAGGAACCGGTTGAGACCAACCCCCCCCCCCCCAAGCGTTGCAAGTTACCTATAGATCGAGTTCGTTGGAACTCCCGTCAAGCTATCGTTTTAGAACAATTTTCGGGACGAAAATTCTTTCAAGTAGGGGATGATGTAACACCCGGGCTCACAGGGTGAACACAAACCCTGTTAACTCTGTTAACTCACACATTCACATAGGCATTACGTTTATGTTCGAGGAAACCTATTATCTTTGAAATTCCACATACACTCGCAGCACGGTATACACAATATTTTTGAGGAAATAAATATAACTTATATAATACTCACTGCCATGTGAAATAAGTATAAACTATGTGAATTTTTCATGTTATGCGAATTTAGTGACTTTACGTGATACATGACTTTATGTGCTATGTGCTTTGCATGATTCGTTTTGTGAACTTGTGTGAAACTACGTGTATTTATGTATAACAGTAAGGTCATTAACATATCTATGAATATAACGCATCGTATATCTTAGCTTAAATTTCGAGGACGAAATTCCTGTAACATGGGGAGAATGTGACAACTCGTATTCTTGACCCGATCGTCCAGAGAAGAGTAATTTGTTTTTTTTATTTATTATTATTGTCGTTACTATTATTATTATGTAAAATAACCGCGTCGAGAGTTATTATTTTGAAACAAAAGAATGGGCTTAGCGAGACACATAACGTTATGCGAATCCAAACACACGGGCCAAGCCTAACCCAACTCACCTAACACCTAGCCCATATGAACATCTCATACCCCCTCACCCTCATTTTATTCAAAACAAAGAAAACCCTAAAACATACATCAGCCGCAGACACCCTCCCTCATCTTTCCGGTCGCCGGAGCAGAGGTCCGACCAACACTTCTGACGACGCACCTATACCCACGAAACCCCTTGTGTACCCTCCTCCACACACACATGTATCCCGAACTGTTAAGAGTGAAAGAGAACTTAGAGAAAGAGATCAGATGAGAGTGAAGGGAAGCAACGGCGAGAGAGTGTGAGGGCAGAAAAGCGAAGAGGTGCGACGGAAGTTGACGGCAAAGCCGTTTTCCATTCACCGGTGGCGGCGGCGGCAGACCAACGGGAGCCGATCCCCAACCAGTTTCATGGCGGCAGAGGGAGTGGTGGTCATCGGTGGTGTACGGAACGACGGATGTGACGTCGACAACCAAGAATATTAACTTCGGTGACGCAGCGGCTGCGGTGAGAACGATGCCGATGTCAGACAGCGGTAACAGTCGCCAAAGCTCCGACTCAGGCCTACGACAGTGGCAGCAGACACCTTATATTTCATCTTAATGGTCTTGCGGTCAGTATATGTAAATTAGTGTTGACTTGTAACTTTGTAGTTCTTGGTTTGTGCACATTTGTTTATTATTTAATTGAAGGTAGCTGGTGATTCTTGGTTTAATATATATATGTTAACTGTCTGATGAAAGTGGGGTTAAAAGTATGTGTTGATGCATATGTTGATGATAAGGGTTTATATGAAATGTTGGCAACGAACATACTAATTTTTTTTGGGAATCATGTTATAGATATTTTGTTGTTGATTTAAGATTTACACAGATAACTATTAGTATGAATTTAGGAGAGATAGTTCATGATAAACGAAAACTAAATTTTTCATAATATTTTGGTGGATGACTTATATTCAATTATTTGTTTATCATGATAGTAATAATCAAAGAAACTAGGATGTATATGCCTAATATTGATGGTAGTCAGTTTCATTCGAATCAGGAAAAGTGTTTGTTTTTTTTTAGGTATGATGTACATGTGATAAATGATGCACATTATGAATGCACCTTGTATGACCAAACCCGTATAAGTGTACCGCACATTGGGTAGTGGGCCACACAGTTGATATGTTGGGCTTAGTTAAGTGGGCCGCACACTGATTGAGCCCAGGCCCATAGATTGACCGCACACTCCAAGCCTGGACCACACATTTATTTAGAAACACACACTATGAGTCGCACATTGGCACTGTTTACCAAAACTTATAATCAACTGATGACTGATATGATACCTTGATGATTGTGAATACGTATATGCTGGTGAAAACTGTTACCTGATTAAATACATGTACACTACTTGACAAATACGTGTAGCTTATATGTGATTACTTGTTTACCGTTCTAACAAATGGTAACCATAATAGGATGTGGTTGACCAAATTAGGACAAATGCTTTATCTACCGAGCAACCAAAGGTGAGTTCACTACATTCGAGCATGCGTCCCAGTGGTTGGGGACAGTCAGTGGTTTGGGTAAAAACGGGTATATTGGTTAATATTCTCACCTATCATTTTTGTAAGTCCCTTATTCGGGTATTAGTTGGTAGCGCTACTTAGGTTTGGCACCCTCACACCGCTCCTGGATAGGACGGATGTGAACTAATGACCCAGTCGGGCCCAGTACTAGATAGGAGTACGTGGGATAGGGCAGTCATGTACATCAGGAGCCGTCTTGTTCGGAATTGAGATATTAACAATATTACTTGCATTGGTTATTGAACGATTTTACATACAACTGGTAACAAACGTTTTCTAAAACTGTGAACTCGACAGCTTTGTCTGATACACTTGTTACATGCTCGCAGGTCGTTAGCTGAGATACTTTGGGACTTGCTATCTGGAGCAGCTGGAGTGGGCATGGTCTTGCTGGACGTATTTATTTTATTGGTTTATTGATACATTACTCTGGTTTTAAAACTGGTTAACTTTGCTTCCACTGATATTTTGGTTTTCATTAAAACCTACAGACAGTGTTTTATTTGCAATCAAGTACTTTATCTTTTAAATGAATGCGTTTGATATAATTAGTGGCTCGTTGTTGGATCGTCGCACTCCTAATAGGGACATACCCAAGGTGGGAATTTGGGGGTGTGACAGATTCTACCTCTGCACCTTTCTGCAAGGTCTACAAGAAAAAGCATTTGGGAAAATGCTCCACTCTTTGCAATTATTGCAAAATGCCAGGGCACAAGGAAGAAAATTGCAGGAAGAAATCCAGTAATGGATTATGCTACAACTGTGGAGAAAAAGGTCATATCAGGCCAAACTGTCCAAAATTAGCCCTAGCTGCAAACAACAAGAACACTAAAAATGCTAGAGCATTTGTTCTGACTGCAGACGAAGCTAAGATGATTCCAGATGTCATAGCTAGTACGTTTTTAGTTAATGATGTTTTTGCTAAAGTATTATTTGACTCTGGTGCAAACCAAAGTTTTATTAATACATCATTTTGCAAATATCTAAATCAGTCATTAACTAAACTACCACAGGAATGTCTAGTAGAGACAGCTAATGGAGAAACCATTAGGATTTCTGAAATCTTGCAGGGAGCAAGAATAGAAATTTTAAATCAGAAATTTATTGCAAATCTTTATCCCATGAATCTGGCAGGATTCGATGTTGTATTAGGAATGGATTGGTTAATAGCCAATAAAGCCAGTATTTTATGTGATCAAAAGTCAATTCAAGTAAATTCACCAAAAGGTAAAAAGATCACAATTAAAGGAGATAGATCATCTAGATCTACAAAATTTTATCTCTGTGATGAAAACTGCAAGTTACATAAGAAAAGGATCATTAGTGTATTTGATTTCTATAATCACTAACACTAAAGGAAATGATTTAAAAGATATTCCAGTAGTATCTCAGTTTTCAGATATATTTCCAGAAGAATTGCCAGGGCAACCTCCAAATAGAGAAGTTGAATTCAGAATCCATTTGATACCAGGAACGGCACCGATTGCCAAAGCACCTTACCGTTTGGCACCCGCCGAAATGCAGGAATTAAAGAAACAATTAGACGAATTGTTGGAGAAAGGATTCATACAGCCAAGTTCGTCACCATGCGTATGTGCATTGACTACCGTGAATTAAACAAGGTTACGATTAAGAATCGGTACCCATTACCAAGAATCGATGTTCTGTTTGATCAACTGCAAGGAGCTCGATTTTTCTCAAAAATCGATTTAAGATCAGGATATCATCAATTAAAGGTACAGGAAGAAGACATTCCTAAAACCGCCTTCAGAACAAGGTATAGACATTATGAATTTACTGTCATGCCATTTGGTTTAACCAATGCCCCAGCTGCATTTATGGACATGATGAACCGAATATGTAAGCCATATTTGGATAAATTCATAATTGTTTTCATAGATGATATTTTAATTTACTCTAAGAGTAAAGAGGATCATGCAAAGCATTTGCACGCACTTTTAAGTTTATTAAGAAAGGAAAAGCTTTATGCTAAATTTTCTAAGTGCGAATTTTAGTTAGAACAAGTACAATTTCTTGGACACCTAGTTAATCATGAAGGAATTCATGTAGATCCGACAAAGATCGAGGCAATTACTAAATGGAAAACCCCTGAGACACCAACCGAGGTTAGAAGTTTCTTAGGATTAGCTGGTTATTATAAAAGATTTATTCAAAATTTTTCTAGAATAGTCATTCCTTTAACTAAGTTAACCTGTAAATCTGTTAAGTTTGAATGGGGATTAAAACAAGAAGAAGCTTTTAGAATTCTTAAGCAAAGGTTAACCCATACACCCATATTAGCATTACCCGAAGGAGCTGAAGATTTTGTAGTCTATTTTGACGCTTCTAAATTAGGCTATGGATGTGTATTAATGCAACGACAAAAGGTTATAGCTTACGCATCTAGACAACTTAAGAATCATGAAGAGAATTATTCAATCCATGATTTAGAACTAGGAGCTATAATTTTTGCTCTTAAGATTTGGAGACATTACCTTTATGGTAGTAAGTTTACCATATTCACTGATCATAAAAGTTTAAGGTATATTTTCAAGCAAAAGGAGTTGAATATGAGACAAAGACGCTGGATGGAAATGCTTAGTGATTATGATTGTGATATCCAGTATCATGAAGGAAAAGCAAATGTAGTAGCAGATGCTTTAAGTCAAAAATATCATGAAAAGCCAAAAAGGGTATGTTCTCTTAAATTAAATCTACAAGTAGATTTATATGATCAGATAAGAGAAGCACAAGAATCAGTAATCAAGGATGATACTGAAAAATTAAAAGGTATGCTAAAAGAATTAGAACAAGGAACAGATAGAATTTGGAGATTCCATGAAAAGAGAATGTGGATACCAAAATTAGGAAATCTACGTTATCGTATTTTAGAAGAAGCCCATAAATCTAAGTATACGATACATCCAGGAAATGATAAAATGTACCAGGATTTAAGGAAAAATTTCTGGTGGATAGGAGTGAAAAAGGACATAGCAGCCTATGTTTCTAAATGTTTAACTTGTTCTCAAGTTAAAGCTGAACATCAGAAACCCTCAGGATTGCTACAACAATTAGAAATGCCAGTGTGGAAATGGGAATTGATAACAATGGATTTTGTTACTAAATTACCCAAAACAAAGAAAGGAAATGATACAATCTGGGTGATTGTAGATAGACTAACAAAGTCAGCTCATTTTCTACCAATGAAGGAAACTTTCAGTATGGAACAGTTAGCTAAATTATATGTAAATGAAATTGTTTCTTTACATGGAATTCCTTTATCAATTGTTTCTGATAGGGATAGTCGATTTACCTCTCATTTTTGGTCAAGTTTCCAAAAGGCAATGGGAACCAAGTTAAAATTAAGCACAGCTTATCATCCTCAAACAGACGGACAAAGTGAAAGGACGATTCAGACAATGGAGGATATGCTTAGAGCTTGTATAATTGATTTCGGAGGTAATTGGGACGATCACTTACCTTTAATAGAATTTTCTTATAACAATAGTTATCACACAAGTATCAATGCTGCACCATTCGTAGCACTTTATGGACGAAAGTGCCGAACCCCAGTCTGTTGGGCAGAAATTGGGGAAAAACAACTATCTGGACCTGAGATAGTGCAAGAAACAACTGACAGGATTATTCAAGTCAAAGAACGACTGAAAGCAGCACGTGATCGACAGAAGAGCTATGCTGATAACCGACGCAAGCCATTAGAGTTTCAAGTAGGAGATAAAGTATTGTTAAAAGTATCGCCTTGGAAAGGAGTGGTAAGATTCATCAAACGAGGAAAGCTAAGTCCCAGGTATGTTGGACCTTTTGAGATTATTAGAAGAATAGGACCTCTAGCTTATCAGCTACAACTGCCAGAGGAAATGGCAGGAATACATGATGTGTTTCATGTATCAAATCTCAATAAATGCTTAGCTGATGAATCACTGATAGTACCTCTTAAGGATATAGAGGTAAATGAACAACTCAAGTTTATAGAAAGGCCTCTACAGATTGAAGACAGGAAAGTCAAGAATCTCAAGCATAAGAGATTAGTTCTGGTCAAAGTGAAGTGGGACTCCAAAAGAGGACCTGAGTACACATGGGAGCTTGAATCGGAAATGCAAAAGAAATATCCGCAATTGTTCCAGTAGATCTCGAGGACGAGCTCTAAAACAAGGTGGGTAGAATGTAACAACCCTCAGTAAAACCGACACTCTCAAAATATTTCCGACCCCCTATTATATTTTAAAATGTCTCAATATGTCTTTAAATACACCCCGTATGTGAAAACCGAGCCCGAAATATATTAAATAATATTTAAAATAAATATTACTTGAATATTAAGTTGAGGCGGGCCGCGTAGGACCCCACCTCAACCTTACGCAGGTGGTATCAAGGCTCAAAGCCTGAATTCGTTGAATTATAAGTTTAGGCGGGCCACGTAAGCCTTGGCTTAAACTTACGCGGGCTGCGTTAGATCAAGAAACATGGCGCAGCCCGGTGATGACACGTGTCATCATCGTGGCGAGGCTAGATCATGACCGAGACAAGCTATACGTTGACCCAAGGTTGACGCGGGCCGCGTAAGCCCTGGGCTTGTGTTACGTGAGCCGCGTGGGAACCAGTTTCAGTACCTATATAAGCAGGAAACGGGTTTTCCTTTTCGTCGTTCATTTCTTTCATTCTCAATCTCGAATTCTCACATTATAGGCATAATTTTCAAGTATTATACCCCCTAATTAGCAAGGTTCTGCTCCGTTGTAAGTATTATAACCCCGATTTCGTACTAGATACGCTGCCCGATTGATTTAGGGTTCCGTAACAACTGTCGTGGTTCTGCCCGACGTAGTTGTTGGAATGCCATCTCGGGGAGGGTATAATTAATATTTTCAAAGGGTTATGATACTAACCTATGTACATTTGTATAAATTATAGATTATATCCAGGAAACCCTTACACGAAGTCTAAGATAGCAATGTGAGTTTATCCTCTTTTTGATAACCTTTTTGTAATATTTTACAAAACCTTAAATGTTTTACAATGTGATTAAGCGGTGATTGAGTCTTTTTAGTTCTTCAATTACTACCGGTATGTTGGGGTTTTGTATACAAAACTTACTACCTTGTGAGTAGTAAGTCGGGGATGACAGTACGTTACCATCGGACAACGAGTTAGCCAATGTGTAATATGACCCACAAGTCAGGATTGACAGTACTGAATGAGTAATTGTGTAGAAATAAACAATGTGATCGCTCTCAATACTGTTTTAATTGATAAAATGTTTCTTGATTAAACTGGGATTCACTCACCAGTATTTCCCACTGACAAATGTTTTTAAAACGCGTTTAAGGTAACACAATTGTTATGGGCGAAATTCTGAGCTCATATCCTGGATAATATCTTAAATTATATCTTGCTTATCTGATATATGTTCGTATCCGGGATGCTGATTCAGGATATTGGTAACATCCTGGATGGTATCCTGAGGATTACTAACGGATTGTGTGCAGGAGTACGAGTCCAAGTTCCCAACGTTCACGAAGACCCTTTCTCCGAAAGACTCGTTCCAAGTCGTTCAAATGAAGACGTTGAAGCCGCTTTACTCGGTCCATAACGTTAATAATGGAATATTCGGGAGCATCCCACATTTATAGGAATTTTAGTTTGTGTTTCGTAACTATAAATAGATGGATAGATCAGATCAATAGGACACAACAACTACACTCACTACTCTCTCACACTTTCTCTCTCGCAACTTTCACTTTCACAAGAAGCATTGTAACACTTAATGATCTGATCGATATCCTGCATTGTATCCCGACGTTTAAAGCAATAAGAAGAACAAGGCAGCTGCGATTGTCAGCTCCCGAGGTTTTATGCCGGCGATCTAGATTGATCAATGGCTTTCCTCGTACATCTCGTGTCACCCCCTTTACTTTTTGCTCATAGTTTCATCGTAGATATAGCTCAATATCCTGAGCCGTATCCTGAAAACCGTTTTTCCAAACAACTTAACCAGCATATTTCCAACACACTTTTTAGCACACTACCTCACTTAACTAATTTGATCACTTAATTGCTTCGGTAATTTTTGACCAAAACAATTTGGCGCCCACCGTGGGGCAAGTGGTGCTATCATTACTAAAAACTTTTGCGAAATCATTACTTGGATTTATATTCTCAAAACTTTTTGCCACACTATTTGCAATGGCCTCGAGATCAAACATGAGCTCCTCTACCGTGTCTGCTACAACCTCTGCTACTGTTGGTTCAACGCTTCCACCACCTCCTCCAAGGATGCAGGCTTCTTCACAACCTCAGGATATTATTCCTACTCGGAACATCCAGGGATCTGGTCCTGTTCTAGCTTCTAATGACGAAATTCTAACCTTATTTGGAAGTGTGCAGGAACAAATGAGGCAGCAACAGGAAACAAACCAAATGCTGATGAGAGAAATACAACTCTTGAAATCTAGCTCAAGCAGACCCGTTGAGGATATCGTCACTCCTTTACAACCCAGAGCTTTGAACTTCAGTTCGGCTGTGTATACTGAGGATAATAGGGGAAATATTGTGCCTAGCCATCCTCCGAATCATACTCCTGAAATACCCTCCTCGGTCACCATGTCAACTGTGAGGAGCTCAGGATATGCTTCAGGATATGGCCAGAATCCTTGGACTGGTAACGTGTCAAATAATAATATTTTTGCTACTAACACTAATGGATCTTTGCAGGATGCAGGTATGACGTCAACATTTACTAGGGAGCTTCAGAAATTGAAGGACATGATATCCAGTGTACCTGGGGTGGTCCAGCCAATTTCGGAAGTGTCCCAAGACAGCCACAGGATATCCCGCTTTGGTTATCCTATCTGTGATGCTGAAATCCCAAAGAGATTTCAAACTCCCAACATGAAACTGTATGATGGAACTACGGATCCTGAAGAGCATATTGCCCAGTATAGGGAAAGAATGGAGATTAATCCTATCCCTCCGGAGCTCAAGGAAGCGTGCCTATGCAAGGGTTTTGGTTCTACCTTAACAGGATCGGCCTTGAAATGGCTCTTGAATGTTCCTCCTCATTCGATTACATCATTTGCTCACCAAGTGAACTTATTTAATGGTCAATTTTCTTGTAGTCGAAGTTTTGAAAAACTAACAAGTGATCTCTACAGGATAACTCAAGGACCTCAGGAATTCTTAAGGGATTATGTGAACAAGTTTAGCCGGGAATCCTTAGATATTCCACATCTTGATGTAGCAACAGCTGTGTAGGCTTTCAAGATGGGGCTGCAAAAGGATTCTCAATTTTACCAAGATCTTGTAATGAACCCATGCAGGAACTTGGATGAAGCTCGAAACAGGGCACTAAGATATATTCGACTGGAGGATGACAAGAAGATGCAAGAGAGGATGAACGCGTCCACCACTTATGAGTCAACCAATAGGAAGTCAGAATCCTCATTTAAACCATATCGCTCTAAGCCGTATGGCAGAAATGACAACAAGAAAGTGAATGCTGTTGAAGACGAGGATCCTGAAGAATATCCTGAATTATCTGAATATTGCTTTTCTGTTAACATTCCTGAATTAATGTATGATATGCAAGGTTTAGGAGACAAAGCCAGGTGGCCTCGAAAGAATCAACAAAAAGCTGATTGGAAGGATAAGTCCAAATGGTGTGCCTTCCACGAAGATTTCGGACATGTAACTGAGGATTGCATTGCTCTAAGAAAAGAAATAAGCTATCTTCTAAGCAAGGGATATCTGAAGGATCTTTTAGGAAGAAAGAAGAATAAGGGTAAGGATCCTGAACGAGCAGCGTCACCTCCTGCGGATGCCAAGATAATCAACTTTATTTCAGGAGGATCCGACATTTGTGGGACTTCGTATTTTGCGGCCAAGAGACATGCAAAGGAAGCTAAGGCCGAAAGGGGAGATAAACCAGCCAGGATGACTACCCTCACAACTGATAAAGTGATCACATTTGACAGTGATGACAGGGATACTGTCCAGGATCCTCACCATGATGCTCTGGTAATAACATTATATGTGGCTAACCATTTTGTACGCAGGATATTGGTAGATAATGGCAGCTCCGTCAACATAATCCAACTAGAGACTTTGAAAAGAATAAATGTATCTCCAATGGGTATCACTTCGATATCCACTGTGCTTGTTGGGTTCAGTGGAGAGGCTAGAAACACAGTAGGAGAGATAAAGTTACCGGTATATGTTGAAGGGGTCAACTCAATACAACGTTTCTGTGTGATGGATTCCATATCCTGCTATAACATAATATTGGGCAGACCTTGGATCCATGATATGAAAGCCGTGCCATCAACTTATCATCAATGCATCAAAATCCCTACCCCTTGGGGGGTTGTCAAGGTTGATAGTGATCAGCAGGAGGCGAAGGAATGTTACTCATCCTCAATGAAATCCTCAACCAAGCCTAATGCAGCATAGCAATTAAAGATGCGGGCCCAGAATATCGTGGAGGCTTCAGAGCAGGATATGAAGAAAGTTATCCTGGATCAGGATAATCCTGATATCTCGGTGCTCGTAGGAACCAATATCCCCCAGGATATTGAAGAACAATTAACTAACTTTTTGAAGTGCAGGATGTCAACATTTGCATGGAAGCATGAGGATATGACAGGTATATCCAAAGACATTATCACTCACAAGCTTGGAATTGACAGGTCGTTCAAGCCTGTTCAGCAAAAAAGAAGGAAGTTTGCTCCTGAACGAAATACAATTATCCAAGAGGAAGTTGAAAGATTGTTGAAGTCCAAAATGATCAGAGAAGTCAAGTTTCCAAGATGGCTGGCAAATGTAGTCGTGGTACAGAAGAAAAATGGGAAATGGAGAGTCTGTGTAGATTACACGGACTTGAATAAGGATTGTCCCAAAGACCCATTTCCTCTTCCTCATATTGATGCAATGGTGGATGCTACTGCCGGGCATGAGATGTTAACCTTCATGGATGCATCCTCAGGATTTCAGCAGATTCAAATGGAGCCTTCGGACCAGGAGGATACTGCCTTCATGACACCAACAGGTATTTATTGTTATACTGCTATGCCTTTCGGTTTGAAAAATGCAGGTGCAACATACCAGAGATTGGTAAACATGATGTTCAAAGACAAGCTGGGGGACACCATGGAGGTATACATTGACGATATGGTGGTAAAATCTAAAAAGGCTGAGGATCACCTCCAGGATATTAAGGGAGCATTTGATATCCTGGATCAGTACAACATGAAACTAAATCCTGCTAAGTGCCATTTCGGAGTGGGGGCAGGAAAGTTTCTAGGATATATGGTGACCAAAAGAGGAATAGAGGCAAGCCCGGAGCAGATTAAAGCCATCTTGGATATCAAATCACCTTTAAATATGAAGGATGTTCAACGGTTAACAGGGCGAGTTGCAGCATTGAACAGATTTATCTCAAGATCCTCCGAGAAATGCAAGGAATTTTATGATATCCTGAAGAAAAACAAGAAGTTCGAGTGGGGAGAGAAGCATGAAGCAGCCTTGCAGGATTTGAAGCAGTATCTTTCAACTGCATCTCTATTGATGAAGCCTGAGAATGGTGAACCATTGTCCCTATACCTCGCAGTATCGGGGAATGCTGTAAGTGTCGTCCTTATAAAGGATCATAAAGGTCAGTAATATCATGTGTATTATGTTAGTAAAAGTTTTTTAGATGCTGAAACTAGATATTCTCTGTTAGGGGAGGATTTTCCAATGATCAGTGATCCTCAATTACTGTTGGGCTTAGTGATCCTCACTTCTGTTTGAATTGGTGATCCTCAGAAGTGTTACAGGATCAGGATCATGGATCATCTTAAGGATCCTTATACTAACGATTATCTACTTTGAATATGAAGTTGTTTTGCAGGAGTACGAGCTTGGACTTTGTCTTGGCGATATTCCTGGAGCATATTCCATACTTATTCCGCACGTGCTTAACTAAAGTGGACGTTATGGAGTTCGTGGAGGACTTGCACGAATTGCAGAATGTTTGTTAGCTTAGATATTTTCCATTTTTAAAAGGGATAGCGAGCTAAATAGAAAACACTTGGCTATTTTTAGCTTAACACACACACTCACAACTGCTCTCACCAGCTCTTGACAATTCACTTGGCGATTACACACTTTTTTGCACATTACACTATAGTGATCCTTGTAATTAGCTCGCTATCATCCGAAGTTGTAACACATTTCTTGTTTAATTTGAGTTGGTGATCGGTAGTTTCCATCACCCGAGGTTTTTTATGCCGGAGATCATTCATTGATCAAGGGCTTTTTCCTCGTATAAATCTTTGTGTCACTTATACATTTCATCTCTGAGTGATCCTTAGTGTTGTTCATTGATTCAAGCATCATACCTCACAACAGAAAGTTTGGTTGCATTATCATTGCTTGATTTTTGACCAAAACAGTTTGGCGCCCACCGTGGGGCAATTGGTGCTTCATTCCTAAGAAGATTCGTATTTTCGTGGTCATTTCGGTTCATTACAACCAAGCAGATGGCTTCCTCAGCGAAGAACACTTCAAGTTTGATGCCATCATTCAGTTCTTCACAAGGCGTTCCTCCTTTGCCTCCACCACCTTCTGGATCACAGAAGAATGCTGATAATGCTGCGAAGAAACAAACCCCCATTTTCCAAAAACCACCAACTTCTTCTGTTTCCACTAATCCTACTACTAATGATCTTTTTAATCTGATTTTGCAGATGAGGGATCGTATGCAAGAGCAGGATAAAACCAACGAAATGATCCTTAGGGAGATAGGTGATATCAAGAAACAGAAGAAATCGGTGGAGGATCATTCCCCATTGATGCCCAGGTCGCTGAACTTCGACACTCCAGTCATAACTTCCCAGCACTAAGTAGCTCCGGACGTGCAATACTTAGGTGAATTACCAGGAAGACGTTATGGAACAACAACAATGACTCAGGCTCCTGGATCTTACCTTCAACCTTTCGGAGCCTCTGTCCAGCATCAGGGATCCTTTGTCAGCTCAGGAGGATATTTGGGAATGCACTCGGTCCAAGGATCCTCCCAGGTCCAAGGATCCTCCCAGGTCCAAGGATCCTCCCAGGTCCAAGGATCCTTCCCGGTCCAAGGATCCTCCCAGGTCCAAGGATCCTTCCCGGTCCAAGGATCCTCTCAGGTCCAAGGATCCTCTCTGGTTCCAGGATCCTTTCAGGTTCAAGGATCCAGCATCTTTCAGGATCGAGGATCTTTAAGGAGTATGCAGCCTCCAAGTTCGGATGTTCATCAAGGAGACTTCATACCAATGCAGACCATTGCTTCATCTGGTCCTTCGATCATACCGGAATCCCATCAATATGGATTCACATCTGGAATTCCAAACATGAATCCTCTGAGAGGTAATACTTTCAATAATTCTTATAACACTAACCATGGCCCCATGCAGGATACATGAATCAATCAAGCTATGGCTAGGGAACTACAGATGCTTAAGGATATGATATCCAGTGTACCAGGAGTGGTTAAACCCATTCCTGAAATCGCAGATGGTAGCCATAGGATATCTCGTTTTGCACCACCCTTATGTGATGCTGAGATACCTAAAAGATTCCAGATACCATCCATGAAGCTCTATGATGGTTCAACGGATCCAGAGGAGCATGTGGCTCAATACAGGGAGAGGATGGAGATCAATCCGATTCCTGAGAGGTTAAAAGAAGCATGTCTATGCAGGGGATTTGGATCCACACTCATAGGATTTGCTCTTAAATGGCTGCTAAGTCTTCCCCCTTACTCTATTACTTCATTTGCTAATCTAGTTAATTTGTTTAATAGTCAATTCTCTTGTAGTAGAAAATTTGAACGATTAACTAGTGATCTATATAGGGTAACACAAGGTCAAAATGAATCACTTAGAGATTATATCACTAAGTTTAGTAAAGAATCCTTGGATATTCCTAATTTGGACATTGCTACGGCTGTAGAAGCCTTTAAAATGGGATTGCTTAGGGATTCATTATTCTATGACGATCTTGTTATGACACCTTGCAGGAATCTTGATGAAGTAAGAAACAGGGCCCTTAGGTTCATCCGCCTAGAGGATGACAAAAGGATCCAGGATAGATTGACAGGATCCTCAAAACAGGAGAAATAAGGATCCTACTTCAGGAACAACAAATCAAAGTCCTACAACAGATCTGATAACCAGAACGTGCATGCAGTGGAACAAGAAGAGGATGATGAGGATTATCCTCCTATTTCTGAATACTGCTTTTCTGTTGATAACAATGAACTAATCCTTGCAATGCAGAATCTAGGTGAGAAAGCTAGGTGGCCGAGAAAAAGTGATAAACCAGCTGCTACAAAGGATAAATCCAAGTAGTGTGCATATCCTGAGGATTTCAGGCATCTCACTGAAGAGTGTATTGCACTAAGAAAGGAAATTGGTCACTTGTTGAGCAAGGGGCATTTGAAGGAACTTTTGGGATGAAAAAAGTCAAGGACCCAGGATCCTGAAAGGATCCCGGAAAGGGCTCCTGCTCCTCCAACAGATGCACAAGTTATAAACTTCATATCCGGTAGATCAGACATTTGTGGTACCTCCTTTTCAGCAGCAAAAAGACATGCTAAGGAAACCAAGATGGATAATGGAGACAGACCCGTCCGGACCTTCGTTGTTACCCAGGATAAAGTCATAACCTTTGATGAGGATGATCGTGTTGATGTCAAGGATCCTCATATAGATGGAGGAAGCTCTGTGAACTTCATTCAGCTTGATGTCCTCAAAAAGATGAATATCCCAGAGTCTGCTATTGTCCCAAGATCCTCAGTCCTTGTGGGATTCAGTGGGGAAACCAAGAACACATTGGGGAACATCAAACTCCCAATCTATATTGAAGGATTGCATTCTTATCAAAAATTTTGTGTTATAGATTGCTTATCTTGTTGCAATGTTATCGTTGGCAGGCCATGGATACATGATATGAAGGCAGTTCCATCCACCTATCATCAGTGTGTGAAGCTTCCAAGTCCATGGGGAATGGTGAAAATTGAGAGCGATCAACAAGAGGCTAAGAACTGTTATACATCATCAATGAAGCCAGCCTCAAGACCAAGGGAGCAATGGCAATTAAAGTATCCTTCAAGAGATGTCTTGGAGGCAAGAGAACAGGATTTGAAAGAAATCCTCATGAATCCCGATGATCCTGAATCAAAGATCTTCATAGGATCAGGGATCCTTAGCGACATTAAACAGGAGCTAGTATCCTTCCTTAAAAGAAGGAAAACTACCTTTTCCTGGAAACATGAGGATATGACAGGTATATCTAAAGATATAATTACTCATAAACTTGGCATTGACAGGTCATTCAAGCCGATTCATCAAAAGAGGAGGAAGTTTGCACCTGAAAGGAATGCTATTATCCAGGAAGAGGTAGATAAACTACTTCGGGCAAGTATGATAAGAGAGGTTAAGTATCCAAGATGGTTAGCCAATGTGGTTGTTGTTCAAAAGAAAAATGGAAAGTGGAGGGTATGTGTCGATTTTACTGATTTAAACAAGGCATGTCCCAAGGATCCTTTCCCATTACCCCACATTGACTCCATGGTGGATGCTACTGCGGGTCATGAGTTGTTGACTTTTATGGATGCTTCATCTGGATTTCAACAGATTCAGATGGAACCATCTGATCAAGAGGATACAGCCTTTATGACCCCAACTGGTATATATTGTTATATTGATATGCCATTTGGACTAAGGAATGCAGGTGCTACTTATCAAAGGCTAGTCAATATGATGTTCAAGGAACAAATTGGACACACTATGGAAGTCTATTTTGATGACATGGTGGTTAAGTCCAAGAAAGCTAAGGATCACCTTAAAGACTTGGAGGAAGCATTCAATATCCTTGATAAATTTAATATGAAACTAAATCCTTCCAAGTGTCATTTTGGTGTTAAGGCAGGTAAATTCTTAGGCTATATGGTGACAAAGAGGGGCATTGAAGCAAGTCCAGAGCAAATCAAGGCTATTGTGAATATCCAATGTCCTGCCAATGCTAAGGATGTGCAAAGATTGATAGGCAGGATCGTAGCCTTGAACAGGTTCATATCAAAATCCTTAGAAAAGTGCAAGGAATTCTACGACATCCTGAGGAAGAACAAGAAATTTGAATGGACTCAGAAACATGAAAGCGCCCTCAAAGCTCTCAAGGATTACCTATCCTCAGCCCCCGCCTTGATGAAACCAGAGAAGGGTGATATATTATCCTTGTACTTAGCAGTATCCTCAAAAGCAGTAAGTGCGATCCTTGTTAAGGATCACCAAGGTACACAAAATCCTGTCTATTATGTAAGTAAGAGTTTACTTGATGCTGAATCCAGGTATTCACACTTAGAGAAACTGATCCTTGCATTAATAATGGCATCTACTAAATTAAGACATTATTTTGAGACTCATGCCATTATTGTTAAGACTAATTTTCCAATTAAGAATGTTCTCAGGAAACCTGAAATGTCAGGAAGGATGGCTAAGTGGGCAGTGAAGCTTAGTGCATATGATATAAGATATGAACCAAGGACTGCCATCAAATCCCAAGCCTTAGCTGACTTTGTGGCAGATTTTAGTAGTGATTTGCAAAAGGAGGCTGAATTAGAAGTCCAACAGCTTGAAGAAACTAAGGATCCTTGGATACTATTCACTGATGGAGCCTCCAATGTAAAAGGAACAGGGCTGGGAATACTACTAAAATCGCCACATGGGGACATAATACCCCACTCCATAGCTTGTGAATTTCAAACTACCAACAATAAGGCTGAGTATGAAGCCTTGATAGCTGGTTTGCAAATTGCTAAGCATATGAGGATCAGGTATCTTGAGGTACATGTAGATTCATTATTAATCACTAATCACTTTAATGGATCCTATGCTGTTAAAGGTGAAAAGCTAATCAAATATTTAGAGATAGTCAAGGAATTGGAACTCTCTTTTGTTTCCTTTAGTTTGACACAGGTACCAAGGGAAGAGAATGCAGAGGCTGATGCATTAGCCAATCTAGGATCATCCTTGAAGATCCTGGAGGATATAAGGATCCCTATTATCCATATCCTGACCCCTGCTATCGAGGATCATGTAGCTATGGAGATCGGGGAGGATTCTGCAATCATCCCTAGTGATGATACTCAATCTCATTCAGGATCATGGATCCTCCCAATCATGAGATACATACAACATGGAGAGATTCCTACAGGAGAAAACCCTAGGGCTTTCAAAATTAAGGTATCTCAGTTTACAATATTGAATAATATGTTGTATAAGCGATCTCTTGCAGGACCATATCTAAGATGCATTGAGGATCCTGAAATCCAAGAAGTCCTAAAGGATTTCCATGAAGGAGATTGTGGAAACCACACTGGGGGCAGGGCATTATTCTCAAGGATCCTGAGGACAAGATACTATTGGCCCACTATGAAGAAGGATGATGTGGAGTATGCCAAGAAGTGTGATCCTTGTCAGAGACACAGTAATATCCTTCAACAACCAGCAGAACTTTTGCATCCTATATCCTCTTCTTGGCCATTTATGAGGTGGGGAATGGATATAGTTGGTAAGCTTCCTAAGGCACCTGGTGGAAAAGTATTCATGCTTGCTATGACTGATTACTTCTCCAAGTGGATAGAGGCTGAAGCCTTTGCTCAAGTTAGAGAAAAGGAAGTTATATCCTTTATTAAAAGAAACATTATTACTAGATTTGGTATCCCTTCTGAAATTATTTGTGATAATGGATCCTAATTTATTGGGAATAGAACTACTAACTTTTGTGACAGCTGGGGGATTAAGATGATAACATCAACACCAGTTCACCCACAAGCTAATGGTCAGGCAGAATCATCCAACAAGATCATCATCAACAATTTGAAGAAGAAGCTTGGATCCAAGAAAGGAAAATGGGCAGAAGAACTACCTTATGTGCTTTGGGCCGATAGGACAACTCCCAAGAATGCTACTGGCCAAACCCCATTTTCTTTGGTATTTGGGGCAGAATCGGTGATCCCTACAGAGATGGTGGTTCCAACTACAAGAACAAGCATTCGTGATCCTGAAGAAAATGCTGAAAACTTGGTTCAAGACTTGGATACTATAGAAGAAATCAGGGATTTGGCAAGGATAAGGATGGCTGGAGCCTACAACAAAAATGTCAGGATCAGGAAATTCCAAGTTGGTGATATGGCATTAAGGAAAGCATTTCAGAATACCACCAATCCTGCTGATGGGAAGTTGGCACCAAAATGGGAAGGCCCTTATTTGATTGAAGCTGAAGCAGGAAAGGGGGCATATCGATTGCTAACAATGGAAGGTGATTTGCTACCAAGAGCTTGGAATGCTGTCCATTTGAAGAAATACTTCATGTGATAAGGAGCCATGATCCTAACATGACAAGTATCCTTGAAGGATCCTTACAAGACAGATGATTCTCATTTTGGTAATGATCTAATCCCAAACTATTTCATTCTTTTATTCTCTTATATATTGATAAGGATCCTGCATCCTTTATCCTCCTTTCACTTGATTCTGAGTTTTGAAGGTTCAGGTATCTTTGTCTAAGGATTGAGTATCCACAGAAGTATCCAGTTATTTGGGCTTGACCCGAGTTATTTGGGCTTGACCCCAGTTATTTGGGCTTGACCCCAGTTTGGGCCTGTCCCCAGTTTTGCCAGTAGCGCATGATGATCCTGGTATAGTTCATGGCAATGGGACCAGTACTCGCTTTAGGGGCTGACAATTTCATTGTACTGGCTATATTCAGGATCCTACGTATAATGGTAGATGTACCATACATCCGTTCCTAAGGTTTCTAACGTTTTCACATTAGCTAAGGTTTTGGCATTTTCATATCACTAAGTTTGGATAGTCTCCAGTGAGGGCCATACTCCAGTTTACATATGATCCTTTGGGCTTGTCCCCAGTTATCCTTTGGGCTTGTCCCCAGTTATCCTTTGGGCTTGTCCCCAGTATATTGGGCTTGTCCCCAGAATTGTTGGGCTTGTCCCCAGTTACTAACTCTTGTCTTATATTGGCTTAGTCCCAAGTTGTATCCTGTTTCAGGTTTTTGGAGATAAATGACCAAGGATCCTTGATCCTTACCTTCTACTAAGGTTTGTCTTTTGGGTTATCCTGATTATAAGTGTTAAAGGTTAGGATCCTAACTTGGATTCTCAGGTATGATCCTTAACTATTTTGATTTTATTCATTATTCATTTGAGTAACCCTTATCCTTTGACAACTGAACTTGTGATCCTTAAACTATATTACTTTTCAGAACTTATCGATTATAGGATATGTGATCCTTGATCATATCCTAAACTTTTTGAGGATATTTATTAAATTTTTCCTTTACTTGATAAGTTTAGACAAAATGAATATCACAACAGTTGGAAAGTAAAGTACTAACAAGGATAGCAACACGGGAGATAGCCAAAAAGTTAAAGTTATTTTATTCACAAAACGTTGAACCCTTTAAGGTTGTCAAAATTGCCAACCCACGTTTCTACCAGCAAAACGTGGCCCGTCCACATGGGTTGGCAAAGGGTGTCCATTGTTTACGGGTCTTTGTAGTGCAGGAAATAAAAGATGGAAGGATAACGAGTGGCTTCATCCCCCAAACAGAGGATCCATCCACCACCCATTATCCTGCCTATTGTTCAAGGATCTATGATCCTTCACCCTAGAAACTATTGTCTAAAGTTATTACAACCCATCATTGTTCAACAAAAACACCATAACCAAAATAAACTACCAAATTCTAAAAAAATGGGCTCCGGCTACGTCTAGAAATGTCCTTCATCGCCCATCCATGCAGCTTACACCTTGGCTGCATTACCATCTCCTCCAGCTCCACCTGCTTCTCCACCATGATCCTTGCCACTGCCACCAGCCTCGATTGCCAGAACCTCATCAGCCTCTTCTTCGTCCTCCAACTCAGCCAGCCTAGCCTTCCAGCCCTCCATGTCCCAGTTGCTCCTGTCAAAATTAGGATCCTGAGCTTCTTGGGCCATCTGCAACTTGGTCTTGTACATGGCAATGGCAGCGGAGACTTTGGCATCCTGCATGATCTCGTGCTTCTCATAGTCAGCATTGATCTGAGCCGCAACCGTCTGAGTTTTGGCATCATTGAGGTCCTTTTCGAGGGAGGCAATCTTGTGATCCTTGAGCACTACCACTTTTTGGAGGTCAGAGTATTTCTCCTCAATCTCTTCGACGTTCCCAACATAATCCTCGATTTCAGCAAATTTCTGCAAAGAAGACAATGCAAAGTTCAGGATCACGTGATCCTCAAGTGGGCAGGATAATTAAGCTAAGTCAGTGATCCTTACCTCAGCAAAGTACTCGAGGAACTGATGGCGGATCAGAGGAAAGCCTTCTAGATTGTCAGCTTCAGTGGTATTCCTTTTCTTTCCACCTCTTCCCTTTGAAGTGGTTGCCTTGGGGATCGTGACAGCTGGGCTGGCAGCAAGCTTCTTCTTTGAGGATCGGACGGTGTCAAGGTCAGTGACACTGAATTTAGAGGCAGATCTTGAAGATTTTCCAGCACCTACACATCCAAAACAGATAAGTATCCTTATCCCATTTCTATTTAACTATTTATTTAAACATCTAATTATGCAAAAAACAGGATACTTACTCGACATAGTGACAGAACCTGAGGATACTTCTTGTGAATCCTGGGTATTTGTTTTAAATGATCTTCTTGCAGGATCGAGTCTCCGGAAAGCGGCGAGCCTTTCCTGTGTTGCGGGTGTTGTGATGATGTGCGAAACAGAGATAACTGTACAAAAGAAACAAAATCATGTTAATGATCCTCATCAGAAACAAGCTTATTCGGTGATCCTTCTAAGGATCCTCTATCCTACCATGGGTGGTCCACTTCCTTGGCAGATCCTTTTCATCAGGGATTGAATCCCTTCTGACAAAGAAGAATCGCCGTTTCCAGTTGGTGTCATTCTTAGTGGCTTTGAAGATGGGTGTTCCGAGTAGATACCGATGAGATCCATGGCTTACGAGGTCATACATCTCTGCCAACTCCAACATTCCCAGATCAATGCCTTCTTGCTCAATGATCCTTTCAAGGGTATATAAGACCCTCCAGATCATCGGCATAGTTTGAATGTAGGAGATGCCGGTAAGGGAGAAGAAAAACTGGGTGAATTCAGGGAAAGGATACGAGTATCCTATTGTGAATGGAGTGACTGGGAAGGCTACCCAGGTTTCAGAAATATAATCACTTAGAACGGTGGGATCAAATGGTTTGAAATCGGTGTTTGCCGGAAAGCAATGTCGGATCCTGTCTATCTGTGGATCATTGAAGCAACATCGTTCTTTTGCAGAATCTTTGATGATTCCCAGGCTCTTAAGAGGACTGTCTTTTGTGTGATCCTTGGCCGGAGAGGATCTTAGCATCATCTTGGTCATGATGGTAGAGAAGAAGATGAACAGAGAAAGAAAACGTAAAGGGAGAAGAGGAAGAGAGATAAATGCTTAATCTTCGAACGTGGATTTAAAGGGAGTCTCTCTTGAATTTAAATGCAAATTGATCCCTATCCCTCACTTCAATTTATAATGATGATTTTGCAGGATAGTCACCTCAATGACGTCAGGATGGTAACGGCTAGTCCGACTACAACGGCTAGTTATCCGTTGATTCGTTACGGATAAGAACAGAAAATATAACTCGTTATTTACATTTTTACTCCTTATATTTTGGGGGCAATTGTTAGGGGAGGATTTTCCAATGATCAGTGATCCTCAATTACTGTTGGGCTTAGTGATCCTCACTTCTGTTTGAATTGGTGATCCTCAGAAGTGTTACAGGATCAGGATCATGGATCATCTTAAGGATCCTTATACTAACGATTGTCTACTTTGAATATGAAGTTGTTTTGCAGGAGTACGAGCTTGGACTTGGTCTTGGCGATATTCCTGGAGCATATTCCATACTTATTCCACACGTGCTTAACTAAAGTGGACGTTATGGAGTTCGTGGAGGACTTGCACGAATTGCGGAATGTTTGTTAGCTTAGATATTTTCCATTTTTAAAAGGGATAGCGAGCTAAATAGAAAACACTTGGCTATTTTTAGCTTAACACACACACTCGCAACTGCTCTCACCAGCTCTTGACAATTCACTTGGCGATTACACACTTTTTTGCACATTACACTATAGTGATCCTTGTAATTAACTCGCTATCATCCAAAGTTGTAACACATTTCTTGTTTAATTTGAGTTGGTGATCAGTAGTTTCCATCACCCGAGGTTTTTTATGCCGGAGATCATTCATTGATCAAGGGTTTTTTCCTCGTATAAATATTTGTGTCACTTATACATTTCATCTCTGAGTGATCCTTAGTGTTGTTCATTAATTCAAGCATCATACCTCACAACAGAAAGTTTGGTTGCATTATCATTGCTTGATTTTTGACCAGAACATTCTCATTTAGAAAAGTTGATACTAGCACTAGTTATGGCATCAACGAAGCTTAGACATTACTTTGAGACACATAGAATTCATGTTAAAACCAATTATCCTGTCAAAAATGTGCTTAGGAAACCCGAGATGTCAGGCAGAATGGCCAAGTGGTCAGTGAAGTTAAGTGCTTATGACTTAGTGTATGAACCTAGAAATGCCATAAAATCTCAGGCTCTAGCTGACTTTGTGAGTGATTTCAGTAGTGACATTCAGGATGAGGTAGACCTAGAAGTCCAACAGTTAAGAGAATCCTCAGGATCCTGGACATTGTACACTGATGGAGCATCCAATGTTAGAGGAGTAGGATTGGGAATACTGCTAAAATCGCCACAGGGGGACATATTACCCCAAGCTATTAGGTGTGAGTTTCCTGCTACTAATAATGAAGCAGAATATGAGGCTTTAATTGCAGGATTAGAGTTGGCTAAGAATATGAATGTCAAGAATTTGCAAGTATATGTTGATTCCTTGTTAATCACTAATCATTTTAATGGATCCTATGCAGTTAAAGGTGAGAAGTTAATCGAGTACCTCGATCTTCTCAAAAAATTAGCAGGATATTTCGCTGTTTTTACACTTGAACAGGTACCAAGGGAAGATAATGTTGAAGCAGATGCCTTAGCAAATCTGGGATCATCGGTCAGGATACCAGAAGGGACCCAAATACCAATATTGCATATCTTGTATCCTGCAACGAATCCTCAGGATAAAGAAGTAGTAAGTGTTATGGGTAAAATTCTGAGCCCATATCCTGAGAAATATCTTGGGTTATATCTTGGTTATATGATATTTGTTCACATCCGGGATGCTGATTCAGGATATTGGTAACATCCTGAATGGTATCCTCAGGATCACTAACGGATTATGTGCAGGTACGTGGGTTAGAAGCTAGTAACGTTCACAAGGACTCATTCCGTGGAAGACTCAGTCCAAGTCGTTCAAATAAAGACGTTGAAGCCGCATTACTCGGTCTAGAACGTTTACAATGGAATATTCGGAGCATCCCATATTTATAGGAATTTTCGTTTGTAATTCGTTACTATAAATAGGTGGGTATATCAGATCGAATAGGACATCACATCAACACTCACTACACTCTTACACTCGCTCTCTACCAATTTTCACTTTCGCACAAAAGCATTGTAACACTTAGCGATCTGGTCAATATCCTGCACTGTATCCTGAAGTTCAAAGCAATAAGAAGAACAAGGCAGCTGCGATTGTCAGCTCCTGAGGTTTTATGCCGGCGATCTAGATTGATCAAGGGCTTTCCTCGTATATCTCGTGTCACCCCCTTTACTTTTTGCTCATTGTTTGATCGTAGATACAGCTCAATATCCTGAGCCGTATCCTGAATACTATTTTTCCAAACAACTTAACCAGCATATTTTCGACACACTTTTTAGCACACTACCTCACTTAACTAATTTGATCACTAAATTGCTTCGGTAATTTTTGACCAAAACAATTTGGCGCCCACCGTGGGGCAAGTGGTGCTCTCTTTACTAAAAATCTTTGTGAAATCATTAATCGGTTTTCTATTTTCAAAACTTTTTGCCACATTGTTTACAATGGCCTCAAGATCAAACATGAGCTCCTCCACTGTGTCTGCTACAACTTCTGCTACTACTGGTCCGGTGCTTCCACCACATCCTCCAAGGATGCAATCTTCTTCACAACCTCAGGATATTATCCCTACTCGGAGTATTCAGGGATCTGCTCCCATTTTAGCTTCTAATGATGAAATTCTAACCTTATTTGGAAGTGTGCAGGAACAAATGAGGCAGCAACAGGAAACAAACCAAATGTTGTTAAGGGAAATATAACTCCTGAAGTCTGGCTCGAGCAGATCTGCTGAGGATATCGTCACACCATTACAACCCAGAACCTTGAACTTTAGTTCGGCTGTGTACACTGAGGATAATAGGGGGAATATTGTGCCCAGCCTTCCTCAGAATCATACTCCTAAAATACCCTCCTCGGTCAGGATGTCAACCATGAGGAGCTCAGGATATGCTTCAGGATATGGGCAGAATCTTCAGACTGGTAACGTGTCAAATAATAACAATACTCATGCTGCTAACAATAGTGGATCTTTGCAGGATACAGGTGTAACATCAGCATTTACTAGGGAGCTTCAAAAGCTGAAGGACATGATATCCAGTGTACCTGGAGTGGTCCAGCCAATCCCGGAAGTATCCCAAGACAGCCACAGGATATCTCGCTTTGCATATCCTATATGTGATGCTGAGATTCCAAAGAGATTTCAAACCCCCAACATGAAGCTATATGATGGAACTACGGATCCTGAAGAGCATATTGCCCAGTATAGGGAAAGGATGGAGATTAACCCTATCCCTCCGGAGCTCAAGGAAGCATGTTTGTGCAAGGGTTGTGGTTCTACCTTAACAGGATCAGCCTTGAAATGGCACCTAAATGTTCCTCCCCATTCGATTACATCATTTGCTCACCTAGTGAATTTATTTAATAGTCCGTTTTCTTGTAGTAGAAGCTTTGAAAAACTAACAAGTGACCTCTACAGGATAACACAGGGGCCTCAAGAATCCCTAAGGGATTATGTGAACAAGTTCAGCCGGGAATCCTTAGACATTCCGCATCTTGATGTTGCAACAGCTGTGCAAGCTTTCAAGATGGGGCTACAAAAAGATTCTCAATTTTACCAAGACCTTGTAATGAACCCATGCAGGAACTTGGATGAAGCTCGAAACAGGGCCCTAAGATATATTCGATTGGAGGATGACAGAAAGATGCAAGAGAGGATGAACTCGTCCAACACCTATGAGTCAACTAACAGGAAATCAGAATCCTCAACTAAGCCATATCGCCCTAAGCCATATGGTAGAAATGAAAACAAGAAAGTGAATGCTATCGAAGACGAGGATCCTGAAGAATATCCTGAGTTATCAGAATATTGCTTTTCTGTTAACATTTCTGAATTGATGTATGCCATGCAGGGTTTAGGAGACAAGGCTAGGTGGCCTCGAAAGAATCAACAAAAGCCGATTGGAAAGATAAGTCAAAATGGTGTGCCTTCCACGAAGATTTCGGACATGTAACTGAGGATTGCATTGCTCTAAGGAAAGAAATAAGCTATCTTCTAAGTAAGGGATATCTGAAAGATCTCTTAGGAAGAAAGAAGAATAAGGGTCAGGATACTGAGAAGGATCCTGAGCGAGCAGCGTCACCTCCCGCGGATGCCAAGATAATCAACTTTATTTCTGGAGGATCCGACATTTGTGGGACTTCGTATTCTGCGGCGAAGAGACATGCAAAAGAAGCTAAGGCCGAAAGAGGAGACAAACCTGTCAGGATGACTACCCTCACAACTGACAAAGTGATCACATTTGATGCTGATGACAGGGACACTGTCCAGGATCCTCATCATGATGCTCTGGTAATAACATTATATGTGGCTAACCATTTTGTACGCAAGATATTGGTCGATAATGGCAGCTCCGTCAACATAATCCAACTAGAGACTCTGAAGAGAATGAATGTATCTCCGATAGATATCACTTCAAAGTCCACTGTTCTTGTTGGGTTCAGTGGAGAGGCTAGGAACACAGTGGGAGAGATAAAGTTACCAGTATATGTTGAAGGAGTCAACTCGATACAACGTTTCTGTGTGATGGATTCTCTATCCTGCTATAACATCATATTAGGAAGACCATGGATTCATGATATGAAGGCTGTGCCATCAACATATCACCAATGCATCAAGATCCCTACCCCTTGGGGAGTTGTCAAGGTTGATAGTGATCAGCAAGAGGCGAAAGAATGCTACTCATCCTCGATGAAATCCTCAACCAAGCCTAGTACGTCATAGCAATTAAAGCTGCGGGCCCAGGATATCGTGGAGGATTCGGAGCAGGATGTGAAGAAAATTATATCAGGATAATCCTGATATCTCGGTGCTCATAGGAACCAATATCCCTCAGGATATTGAAGAGCAATTAACTAACTTTTTGAAATGCAGGATGTCAACGTTTGCATGGAAGCATGAGGATATGACAGGATGATCAGAGAAGTCAAGTTTCCAAGATGGCTAGCAAACGTAGTCGTGGTACAGAAGAAAAATGGGAAATGGAGAGTCTGTGTAGACTATACAGACTTAAACAAGGCTTGTCCTAAAGACCCATTTCCTCTTCCTCACATTGATGCAATGGTGGATGCTACTGCCGGGCATGAAATGTTGACCTTCATGGATGCATCCTCAGGATTTCAGCAGATTCAAATGGAGCCTTCTGACCAGGAGGATACTGCCTTCATGACACCAACAGGTATTTATTGTTATACGGATATGCCTTTTGGTTTGAAAAATGCAGGTACAACATACCAGAGATTGGTAAACATGATGTTCAAAGACAAGCTGGGAGACACCATGGAAGTATACATTGACGATATGGTGGTAAAATCAAAGAAAGCTCAGGATCATCTCCAGGATATTAAAGGAGCATTTGATATCCTGGATCAATATAACATGAAGCTAAATCCTGCTAAGTGTCATTTCGGAGTGGGGGCAGAAAAATTTCTAGGATATATGGTGACCAAAAGAGGAATAGAGGCGAGCCCGGAGCAGATTAAAGCCATCTTGGATATTAAATCACCCTCAAATATGAAGGATGTTCAACGATTAACAGGGCGAGTGGCAGCATTAAACAGATTTATTTCAAGATCCTCAAAGAAATGCAAAGAGTTTTATGATATCCTGAAGAAGAACAAGAAATTCGAATGGGGTGAGAAGCATGAAGCAGCCCTGCAGGATTTGAAGCAATATCTTTCAACTGCACCTCTACTGATGAAGCCTGAGAATGGTGAACCACTATCCCTATACCTCGCAGTATCAGGGAATGCTGTAAGTGCCGTCCTTATAAAGGATCTTGAAGGTCAGCAATATCCTGTTTATTATGTTAGTAAAAGTTTGTTAAATGCTGAAATTAGGTATTCTTGTTAGGGGATGATTTTTTAATGACCTGTGATCCTCAATTGTTATCCTCTTTGGTGATCCTTACTTCTGTATCAGTTAGTGATCCTCAGAAGTGCTTCAGGATCAGGATCATGGATCATCCTAAGGATCCTTATACTAATGATTGTCTGCTTTGAATTCGATATTGTTTTGCAGGAATAACAGCTTGGAATTAGTCTTGGTAACGTTCCTGAAGAATATTCCACGCTTATTCCGCACGTGCTTGACCATGGTGAACGTTATGGAGATCGTGGGGAGAAGGCATGAATTGCGGATAGTTAGTTATTTAGATATTTTACTAAATTTAAAAGGGGTAGCGAGCTAATTAGACAACACTTGGCTATTTTTTGGCTACACACACTCGTACAACCGCACTCACCAGCTCTCGGCAAAACACTTAGCATTTCTTCATACTTTTCTACACGATACACTATAGTGATCCTAGTACTTAGCTCGCTATCATCCGAAGTTGTAAAAGAATTATTGTTTAATTTGAGTTGTTGATCGGTAGTTTCCATCACCCGAGGTTTTTTATGCCGGAGATCATACATTGATCAAGGGCTTTTTCCTCGTATAAATCTTTGTGTCTCCTGTGCAATTCATTTCATAGTGATCCTCATTGTTGTTTACCAATTCAAGCATTATACCCCGTAACAAAGAGTTTGGTTGCATTATCCTCGTCTGATTTTTGACCAAAACAGTTTGGCGCCCACCGTGGGGCAATTGGTGCTTCGTTCCTAAGAAATTCTCATTTTTGTGATCATTTCGGTTCGTTACGTCCAAGCAGATGGCTTCATCATCAAAGAACACATCCAGTGCGATGTCTGCAGTCAATTCATCCCAGGGCATTCCACCTTTGCCTCCACCACCTTCTGGACCTCAGAAAAATGCCGAGAAGAAACCAACTCCCATTTTCTCAAAACCTCCAACTTCTTCTGCTTCTTATACTCCTACTACTAGTGACTTGTTTACTCTGATTTTGCAGATGAAGGAGCATATACAGCAGCAGGATAAGACCAATGAAAGGATTCTTAGAGAAATTGGAGACATCAAGAAACAGAAGAGATCGGCAGAGGATCATTCCCCACTGATGCCCAGATCTTTGAATTTCGATACTCCGGTTATAACTTCTCAGCCTTCAGCGGTTCCAGATGTTCAATATGTGGGAGGGCCAAAAGGAATGCATTACGGATCATCAGCAATGACTCAGGCTTCAGGGTCATACTTGCAACCAGCAGGATCCCATCCTCAGCATATAGGATCCTTCGTAAGCTCAGAAGGATATTCAGGAGCGCAACAGATTCAAGGATTCTGGCCGTTTCAAGGATCCTCCCAGGTTCAAGGATCCTCCTATGTTCCAGGATCCTCCCAGGTCCAAGGATCCTCTCAGTTTCAAGGATCCTCCTAGGTCCAAGGATCCTCTCAGTTTCAAGGATCCTTCCAGATTTCGGGATCCTTAAGGATTTTGCAATCAGGGTGTTCCGATATCCATTAGGGAGATTTCATTCCAATGCAGACCATTGCTTCTACTGGTCCATCGATCATTCCAGAGCCTCAACAATATGGATTCACATCCGCTCTTCCTAATTTGAATCCAATGGGAGGTAACACTTTCAATAATTCTTATACCACTAACCATGGCCTTATGCAGGATACAGGTATCAATCATGCCATGGCCAGAGAATTGCAAAAGTTAAATGATATGATATCAATTGTCCCAGGAGTGGTCAAGCCTATCCCAGAGATTGCAGATGGGAGCCACAAGATATCGCGTTTTGCACCACCAATCTGTGATGCTGAGATACCCAAGAGGTTCCATGTGCCTACCATGAAGTTGTATGATGGCTCAACAGATCCTGAAGAACACATAGCACAGTACAGGGAAAGGATGGAGATTAATCCCATCCCAGAAAGGTTAAAGGAAGCATGTCTGTGCAAGGGATTTGGATCCACTCTTACTGGATCGGCTCTTAAATGGCTGCTAAGTCTTCCCCCTTACTCTATTACCTCGTTTGCTAATCTAGTTAACCTATTTAATAACCAGTTTTCTTGTAGTAGAAAATTTGAGCGTTTAACTAGTGATCTGTATAGGATAACCCAAGGTCATAATGAATCATTAAGGGATTATATCACTAAATTTAGTAAAGAATCCTTGGATATCCCTAACCTGGATATAGCTACGGCTGTTGAAGCCTTTAAAATGGGATTGCTTAGGGATTCATTATTCTATGATGATCTTGTTATGACACCATGCAGGAATCTAGATGAGGTAAGAACCCGGGCCCTTAGGTTCATCCGGCTAGAGGATGACAAAAGGATCCAGGAGAGGTTAGCGGGATCCTCAAAGCAAGAGAAGCAAGGATCCTCATTCAAGAACAACAAGTTCAGATCCTATAACAAATCTGATAACCAGAATGTGCATGCTGTTGAACAAGAAGAGGATGATGAGGATTATCCTCCAATTTCCGAGTATTGCTTTTCTGTTGATAACAATGAACTAATCCTTGCGATGCAGAATTTAGGTGATAAAGCTAGATGGCCCAGGAAAAGTGACAGACCAGCTGCAACTAAAGACAAGTCAAAGTGGTGCGCATATCACGAAGATTTTGGGCATCTCACAGAAGAATGCATCGCACTGAGAAAAGAAATTGGATACTTGTTGAGCAAGGGGCACTTGAAAGAATTATTGGGGAGAAAGAAGTCAAGGACTCAGGATCCTGAAAGGATCCCAGAGAAAGCTCCAGCCCCTCCAGCAGATGCACAAGTTATAAACTTTATTTCTGGAGGATCAGACATTTGTGGAACATCCTTCTCTGCAGCTAAAAGACATGCAAAGGAAACCAAGATGGATAATGGAGATAGACCCATTCGAACATCCAGTGTCTCCGAAGGAAAAGTTATAACTTTTGATGAGGATGATCGTGTTGACATTCAGGATCCTCATCATGATGGTTTGGTTATCACTCTTTTTATTTCTAACCATTTTGTTCGCAGGATCCTTATAGACGGAGGAAGCTCTGTGAACATTATCCAGCTTGATGTCCTCAAGAAGATGAACATTCCTGAATCCGATATCATACCAAGATCCTCTGTGCTCGTGGGATTCAGTGGCGAGACTAAGAATACTCTGGGGGACATTAAACTCCCAATCTATATCGAAGGCCTACATTCTTACCAAAAGTTTTGTGTTATTGACTGTTTATCTTGTTGTAATGTGATCCTTGGCAGGCCTTGGATACATGACATGAAGGCAGTCCCATCCACTTATCATCAATGTGTGAAGCTTCCTAGTCCTTGGGGAATAGTGAAAATTGATAGTGATCAGCAAGAGGCTAAGAATTGCTACACCTCATCAATGAAACCAGCATCAAAGTCAAGGGAGCAATAGCAATTAAAGCGTCCTCCAAGGGATGTCTTGGAGGCAAGAGAACAGGATGTAGTAGAAATCCTTATGGATCCTGATGATCCTGAATCTAAAGTTTATACAGGATCAGGGATCCTTGGCGAAATAAAGGAAGTCCTCATATCCTTCCTCAAAAGGAGAAAGACTACCTTTGCAAGGAAACACGAAGACATGACAGGTATATCTAAAGATATAATCACTCACAAACTTGGCATTGATAGGTCCTTCAAACCAATCCATCAAAAGAGGAGGAAATTTGCACAAGAAAGAAATGCCATTATCCAGGAGGAAGTAGAGAAGTTACTCCGAGCAGGTATGATTAGAGAGGTCAAGTATCCAAGATGGTTGGCCAATGTGGTTGTTGTTCAAAAGAAAAACGGAAAGTGGAGGGTATGTGTCGATTTCACCGATTTAAATAAGGCATGTCCCAAGGATCCTTTCCCATTACCCCACATTGACTCCATGGTGGATGCAACTGCGGGTCATGAACTGTTAACTTTTATGGATGCTTCATCTGGATTTCAACAAATTCAGATGGAACCATCCGATCAAGAGGATACAGCCTTCATGACTCCAACTGGTATATACTACTATATTGCTATGCCATTCGGACTAAGAAATGCAGGTGCAACTTATCAAAGGCTAGTGAATATGATGTTCAAGGATCAGATTGGACAAACTATGGAGGTTTACATAGACGATATGGTGGTAAAATCAAAAAAGGCTGAGGATCACCTAAGAGACTTGGAGGAAGCATTCAATATCCTTGACAAATATAACATGAAACTTAATCCTTCAAAATATCACTTTGGTGTTAAAACAGGTAAATTCTTAGGATATATGGTGACAAAGAGAGGCATTGAAGCCAATCCAGAACAAATCAAAGCTATAGTGAACATCAAGTCACCTGCCAATGCTAAGGATGTTCAGAGGTTAACAGGCAGGATTGCAGCTTTAAACAGATTCATATCCAAATCCTCAGAAAAGTGCAAGGAATCCTATGATATCCTAAGGAAGAACAAGAAATTCGAGTGGACTGAGAAGCATGAAAGTGCCTTAAGAGCTCTTAAGGATTACCTATCATCGGCCCCGGCTTTGATGAAACCAGAAAAAGGAGATGTGTTATCCTTATATCTCGCGGTATCCTCAAAAGCAGTAAGTGTCGTCCTTGTTAAGGATCACGAAGGTACACAACATCCTGTCTATTATGTAAGTAAGAGTTTACTTGATGTTGAATCCAGGTATTCACACTTAGAAAAACTTATCCTTGCATTAATTATGGCATCTACTAAATTGAGACATTATTTTGAAACTCATGCTATTATCGTCAAAACTAATTTTCCAATCAAGAATGTCCTCAGGAAACCTGAAATGTCGGGAAGGATGGCTAAGTGGGCAGCGAAGCTTAGTGCATATGATATAAGATATGAGCCCAGGACAGCCATTAAATCCCAAGCATTAGCCGACTTTGTGGCAGATTTCAGTAGTGATTTGCAAAAGGAAGCTGAGTTAGAAGTTCAGCAGCTAGAGGAAACCAAGGATCCTTGGATACTCTATACTGATGGATCCTCAAATGTCAAAGGAACAGGGCTTGGAATACTACTAAAATCGCCACCGGGGGACATAATACCCCACTCTATAGCTTGTGAGTTCCAAACCACTAACAATGAGGCTGAATATGAAGCCTTGATAGCTGGCTTGCAAATTGCTAAGCATATGAGGATCAGGTATCTTGAGGTACATGTAGATTCTTTGTTAATCACTAATCACTTTAATGGATCCTATGCTGTTAAAGGTGAAAAGCTAATCAAATATTTGGAGATAGTCAAAGAATTGGCACTCTCTTTTGTATCCTTTAGTTTGACTCAGGTACCAAGGGAAGAGAATGCAGAGGCAGATGCATTAGCCAATTTAGGATCATACTTGAAGATCCCGGAGGATATCAAGATCCCTATTATCCATATCCTGACCCCGGCTATCGAGGATCATGTGGCTAAGGAGATAGGAGAGGATTCTGCAATCATCCCTAGTGATGATAATCAATCTCATTCAGGATCATGGATCCTTCCAATCATGAGATACATACAACATGGAGAGATTCCTACAGGAGAAAATCCTAGGGCTTTCAAAATTAAGGTATCTCAATTCACAATTTTAAATAATATGTTGTATAAACGATCTCTTGCAGGACCATATTTAAGGTGCATTGAGGATCCTGAAATCCAAGAAGTTTTAAAAGACTTCCATGAAGGAGATTGTGGAAACCACACTAGGGGCAGGGCATTATTCTCAAGGATCCTGAGGACAGGATACTATTGGCCAACTATGAAGAGAGATGTTGTGGAGTATGCTAAGAAGTGTGATCCTTGTCAGAGACACAACAATATCCTTCATCAACCAGCTGAATTATTGCATCCTATATCCTCCACTTGGCCATTCATGAGATGGGGCATGGATATAGTTGGTAAGCTCCCTAAGGCACCTGGTGGAAAAGTGTTCATGCTTGTTATGACTGATTACTTCTCCAAGTGGATAGAGGCTGAAGCTTTTGCCCAAGTCAGAGAAAAGGAAGTTATATCCTTCATTAAAAGAAATATTATAACTAGATTTGGTATTCCTTCTGAAATTATATGTGATAATGGTTCCCAATTCATTGGGGGCAGAACTACTAACTTTTGTGACAGCTGGGGGATTAAGATGATAACATCAACACCAGTCCACCCACAAGCTAATGGTCAGGCAGAATCCTCCAATAAGATCATCATCAACAATTTGAAGAAGAAGCTTGGATCCAAGAAAGGGAAATGGGCAGAAGAACTACCTTATGTGCTTTGGGCTGATAGGACAACTCCTAAGAATGCTACAGGCCAAACTCCATTCTCTTTGGTATTTGGGGCAGAATCAGTGATCCCTACAGAAATGGTGGTTCCAACTGCTAGAACAAGTATCCGTGATCCTGAGGAAAATGATGAGAACTTGGTTCAAGACCTGGATACTATAGAAGAAATCAGAGATTTGGCAAGGTTAAGGATGGCCAGTTATCAGCAAAGAATGGCTGGAGCCTACAACAAAAATGTCAGGATCAGGAAATTCCAAGTTGGTGATATGGTACTAAGGAAAGCATTTCAGAATACCACCAATCCTGCTGATGGAAAGTTGGCACCAAAATGGGAAGGACCTTACTTGATTGAAGCTGAGGCAGGAAAGGGGGCATATCGATTGCTAACAATGGAAGGTGATTTGCTAACTAGAGCCTGGAATGCTGTCCATTTGAAGAAATACTTCATGTGACAAGGATCCATGATCCTCACATGATAAATATCCTTAAAGGATCCTTAAAGCACAGATGATCCTCATTTTGGTAACCTTCTAATCTTAAACTATTTCATTTCCTTACTTTCTCACATAAGGATAAGGATCCTGCATCCTTTATCCCCCTTTCACGTGATTTTGAGTTTTGAAGGTTCAGGTACTCTTAGCAAAAGGATGATTATCCACAAAAGCAACCAGTTACTTGGGTTTGACCCCAGTTATTTGGGCCTGACCCCAGTTCCGCCAGTAGCGCACGATGATCCTGGTATAGTTCATGGCAGTGGGACCAGTACTCGTTTTAGGGGCTGATAATTCCATTGTACTGGCTATACCTAGGATCCTACGTATAATGGTAGACGTACCATACATCCGTTCTTAAGGTTTCTAACGTTTTCACGTTAGCTAAGGTTTTGGCATTTTCATGCCACTAAGTTTGGATAGTCGCCAGTTAGGGCCATACTCCAGTTCACACACGATCCTTGGGCTTGTCCCCAGTTATCCTTGGGCTTGTCCCCGGTTATCCTTGGGCTTGTCCCCAGTTATCCTTGGGCTTGTCCCCAGTTATCTTTGGGCTTGTCCCCGGTTGCTAACTTTTAACTTATAATGGCTTAGTCCCAAGTTATGTTCTATTTCAGGTCTTCGAAGTTAAACAACCAAGGATCCTTGATCCTTACCTCTTATTAAGGTTTGTCCTATGGTTATCCTGGTTATATTATTAAGGATTAGGATCCTAACTTGGATCCTCAGGTATGATCCTTAACTATTTTGATTTTATTCATTGATTATTTGAGTAACCCTAATACTTTGACAACTGAACTCATGATCCTTAAAATATACCACTTTTGGGAATTTTTCAACTATTGGATACTTGATCCTGGATCATATCCTAAATATTCTTTATCTAATATATTCAACTTTTTTTATTCAGATAAGTGTATATCAAAACAATTGAAAATTAAAAGGACAAACAAGGATAACAACACAAGATAAGCCAAAAAAGATTAAAGTTATTTTATTAACAAAAGTTTAACCATCGAAGGTTGTCAAAATTGCCAACCCACGTTTCTACCAGCAAAACGTGGCCCATCCACATGGGTTGGCAACGGGTGTCCATTGTTTATGCGGTTATAGCTAGTGCAGGAAATCAAAAAGCGGCAGGATCACAATGGCTTCATCCCCCAAACAGAGGATCCCTCCACCATTTGTAATCCTACCTATTGTCTAAAGGATCCTAGATCCTTAATCCTAAAACTATTGTTCAAATACAGACCATCATTGTTTTAAAACAGCACAACCACAAAACAAACTACTACCAAATTTAAAAATTGGGCTCCGGCTACGTCTAGGAATGTCCATCATCGCCCAATCAAGCAGCCTACACCTTCGCTGCATCTTCATCCCCTCCAGCTTCGGTATCCTTCACCTGATCCTTTCCACTGCCTCCAGCCTCGATCGCCAAAACCTCCTCAGCCTCCTCATCATCTTCCAGATCAGCTAACCTCGCCTTCCAGCCCTCAACATCCCAGCTGCTTCTGTCGAAGTCAGGATCTTGAGCCTCCTCGGCCATCTTCAGTTTTGTCTTGTACATTGTGATGGCAGCGGAGACCTTTGCACCTTCTATGAGATCATGCTTCTCGTAGTCAATGTCGATCAAGATCTTAGCTGTCTTAGTCTTGGCGTCTTGAAGGGCTTTTTCGAGATCAGCAATCTTAAGATCCTTGAGCACTGCAACTTGTTGGAGGTCAGCAATCTTCTTATCCAGCTCCTCAACACTCCCCACGTAGTCTTCAATCTCAGCAAATTTCTGCAAAAGAGACAAAGCAGTTCAAGATCAGGAGATCCTTAAATAAGTAGGATACCTAGGTAGAATTGGTGATCCTCACGTCATTGAAGTATTCAAGGAACTGGTGACGGATCAGTGGCAGGCCTTGTAGGTCCTCTATCTCAGAGTTTTTCCTCTTCTTACCACCCCTTCCTTTAGTGGGTGCCTTGGGGATGGAGACACTAGGGCTGGCAATGGCCTTCTTCTTTCTGGATCGAACAGTGTCAAGGTCGGCCATGTTGAACTGGGAGGCAGGCTTGGAAGCTTTTCCGGCACCTACACATCCAAAGCAAGATAAGTATCCTTATCCTATTTCTATTTAACTATTTATTTAAATCTTTAACTATATAAAAAGCAGGATACTTACTTGACATGGTGACTGAGCCTGAGGATACCTCTTGAGAATCCTGGGTGATTGTCTTGAATGATCTTGTTTCAGGACCGAGTCTTCTAAAAACAGCAAGCCTTTCCTTCGTATCAGGAGATGGTATGAGATGTGAAACAGTGACAGCTGCATAACATAAAACAAAAGGGAGTTAGTGATCCTATCACAAGAGCAAGATTACCTGGTGATCCTTCTCAGGATCCTCTGTCCTACCATGGGTGGACCACTTCCTTGGTAGATCCTTTCCGTTTGCAATGGTATCCCTTCTGACAAAGAAAAAGCGTCGTTTCCAGTTTGTATCGTTCTTGGTGGCTTTAAAAATGGGATGTTCTTCGCCGGGTTTTCGCTTAAACAGATATCGGTGGGATCCAAACGTCGTGAGATCATACATCTCTGCAGTTCCGACATTCCTAAATCAATCCCTTCCTGCTCTATGATCCTTTCAAGGGTATATAAGACCCTCCAGATCATCGGCATAGCTTGGATATAGGAGATGCCGGTTAGGGAGAAAAAGGATTGGGTAAAAGCTGGAAAAGGATAGGTGTATCCTATGGTGAATGGGGTAACCGGGAAGGCAACCCATGTTTCAGAAATGTAGTCGCTCAGAACAGTGGGATCGAAGGGTTTGAAAAAGGCGTTCGCCGGAAAACAGTGCCGGATCTTATCTACTTGAGGATCGGTAAAGCAACACCTCTCATTCACTGAGTCTTTGATGATCCCTTGACTCTTCAAGGGGCTATCATTCTGGTGATCCTTGGCGGGGGAGGACCGGAGCATCATTCTTAACGTGATGTTGGTAAAGAAAGAAAAACAAAGTAAGAGAAGGAGAAATAAGAGAAGAGATACCTGATTGGTCTTCGACTGAGAATTTAAAGGGAGTTTCTCTCGGATTTAAATGCAAATTGATCCTATCTCTAACTCCTATTTATAATGATGATTTGCAGGATTGTCACTTCAGTGACGTCAGGTTTGCAACGGCTAGTCCGTCTTCAACGGCTAGTTATCCGTTAGTCTGTTACGGATAAGATCAACAAAATACAACTCGTTTATTTACAATATTACTCCTTATATTTTGGGGGCAATTGTTAGGGGAGGATTTTTTAATGACCTGTGATCCTCAATTGTTATCCTCTTTGGTGATCCTTACTTCTGTATCAGTTAGTGATCCTCAGAAGTGCTTCAGGATCAGGATCATGGATCATCCTAAGGATCCTTATACTAATGATTGTCTGCTTTGAATTCGATATTGTTTTGCAGGAATAACAGCTTGGACTTAGTCTTGGTAACGTTCCTGAAGAATATTCCACGCTTATTCCGCACGTGCTTGACCATGGTGAACATTATGGAGATCGTGGGGAGAAGGCATGAATTGCGGATAGTTAGTTATTTAGATATTTTACTAAATTTAAAAGGGGTAGCGAGCTAATTAGACAACACTTGGCTACTTTTTGGCTACACACACTCGTACAACCGCACTCACCAGCTCTCGGCAAAACACTTAGCATTTCTTCATACTTTTCTACACGATACACTATAGTGATCCTTGTACTTAGCTCGCTATCATCCGAAGTTGTAAAAGAATTATTGTTTAATTTGAGTTGGTGATCGGTAGTTTCCATCACCCGAGGTTTTTTATGCCGGAGATCATACATTGATCAAGGGCTTTTTCCTCGTATAAATCTTTGTGTCTCCTGTGCAATTCATTTCATAGTGATCCTCATTGTTGTTTACCAATTCAAGCATCATACCCCGTAACAAAGAGTTTGGTTGCATTATCCTCGTCTGATTTTTGACCAAAACAATTCTCATTTAGAAAAATTGATACTAGCATTAGTTATGGCGTCAACGAAACTTAGACATTACTTTGAGACACATAGGATTCATGTTAAAACAAATTATCCTGTCAAAAATGTGCTTAGGAAACCAGAGATGTCAGGCAGGATGGCCAAGTGGTCAGTAAAGTTGAGTGCTTATGATTTAGTATATGAACCTAGAAATGCCATAAAGTCTCAGGCTTTAGCTGACTTTGTGGCTGATTTCAGTAGTGACATTCAGAATGAGGTAGACCTAGAAGTCCAACAGTTAGGAGAATCCTCAGGATCCTGGACGTTATATACTGATGGTGCATCTAATGTACGAGGAGTAGGATTGGGAATACTACTAAAATCGCCACAGGGGGGCTTATTACCCCAGGCTATTAGGTGTGAATTCCCTGTTACTACTAATGAAGCAGAGTATGAGGCTTTAATTGCCGGATTAGAGTTGGCTAAGAATATGAGTATCAAGAATTTGCAAGTATATGTTGATTCCTTGTTAATTGCTAACCATTTTAGTGGATCCTATGCAGTTAAGGGTGAGAAATTAATCGAATACCTCGATATTCTCAAAAAATTAGCAGGATATTTCGATGTTTTTACACTTGAACAGGTACCAAGGGAGGATAATGCTGAAGCAGATGCCTTAGCAAATCTGGGATCATCGATCAGGATACCAGAAGGGACCCAAATACCAATATTACATATCTTGTATCCTGCAACGAATCCTCAGGATAAGGAAGTAGCGGGTATTCAGGATCCTGGAGCAGGGTATCCTGAAAAGGATCCTAAATCCTGGAAGGCTCCAATCATGAGATATCTTAAGGAAGGACACATCCCCGGAGATGAAAATCTTAAGGCATTTAGGATGAAGGTATCACGATTCACTATTATAAATAATGTTTTATACAAGAAATCTCTTGCAGGACCGTATTTGAGGTGGTTGGAGGATCCTGAAGCCAAAGAAGTACTTCAGGATATACATGAAGGGGATTGTGGTAACCACACTGGGGGCAGATCATTATTCTCGAAAGTATTAAGGACAGGATATTATTGGCCAACGATGAGGAAAGATGCTGCAAAATATGCTCGAAGGTGTGATGCATGTCAAAGGCATAGTAACATACTACATCAACCAGCTGAACCGCTATATCCTGTAACTTCCCCTTGGCCATTCATGAAATGGGGGATGGATATAGTAGGGAAGTTACCAAAAGCTCCAGGAGGAAAAGTCTTTATGCTAGCAATGACGGATTATTTCTCTAAGTGGGTTGAAGCTGAAGCATTTGTTCAAGTTAGAGACCAAGAAGTAGTATCCTTCATAAAGAGGAATATCCTGACTAGGTTTGGGGTACCAGCTGAAATCATTTGTGATAATGGGTCCCAGTTTATAAGCAAAAGGACTACTGACTTTTGCAAGAGTTGGGGAATCAAAATGATCACGTCTACTCCGGTACATCCTCAAGCGAATGGACAAGCTGAATCCTCAAACAAGATAATTGTCAATAACTTGAAGAAGAGACTTGGAGCTAAAAAAGGAAGATGGGCAGAAGAATTACCCTTTGTTTTGTGGGCTGATAGGACAACGGTAAAGAATGCAACCGGCCAAACCCCATTTTCCTTGGTATTTGGAGCAGAAGCAGTGATTCCAACGGAAATGGCGATACCTACTGCAAGATCTATCTTACAGGATCCTGAACAGAATCCTGAAGCCTTATGTCAAGATTTGGATACTATAGATGAAAAAAGAGATGCAACAAGGCTAAGGATGGCAGCATATCAACAAAGAATATCCAGAGCATATAACAAGAATATAAGGACTAGGAGATTTCGAGTTGGTCATTGGGTGCTAAGAAAGGCTTTTCAAAATACCACTAATCCTGCCGATGGCAAGCTAGCTCCAAAATGGGAAGGACCATATGAGGTTGAGTCAGAAGCAGGGAAAGGAGCATATCGACTCAAGAATATAGAAGGGGATATGCTACCGAGGTCCTGGAATGCAATACACTTAAAGCTCTATTTCAAGTAAGAATAGAATTTAATTTCTATCTCAGAATGGTATGTATTCTATCTCTTTTAAATATATTTGTTTATTATCTTGAACCCAATACTGACTTAAGCATCGGAGGGGTGTTAGCCAAGCTAACACCCAGCTTAGTTTACAGTTATTTTGCAGTATATGTTTCAGGATATAGCTCCAGGATAAGCACTCAGGATAACTCGAAAGATTAGACGATCGGCCCCCTCTCTCACGTTTAAGGGATCCTGATCCCTTCAAAGGTTTAAAGGTATTCACCTTTCTTTCGAATTGGGTTTAAACACCTCGCCTGGAGCGCAAGTTATCTAGGTATAGTTCAAGGTAGCGGGACCAGTTCATGTAAAAGTGGCTGACAATTTCGTTACTATTGGCTATATCCTGGATCCTGAAGGTATATGAGGATTGATCACCCTCTCTCACGAAAGGGTATTTTCATACTCTCTAAGGTTTAAAGGTTTTCACCTTTCTAAGATTTGGAGTTTATACACTCTCGCCTGTAGCGCATGAAACTCAGGGTTTATCCCCAGGATATCAGGGTTTATCCCCAGGATATTAAGGGTTTATCCCCAGTATGCTGAGGATTCATTCCAGGATATCAAGGGTTTTGCCTCGGGGTGTTCGGAATTTAGTCAAGCCAAAGTGTGAATACATTTCCATTTCTGTGTCGTACACAGGGGACATACATTATACTATTCAAAGGATGGATCCAAGTTTATAAGTATGCACTGGGGACATTCCTAAGGTGGAAGATTGGAATTGACTCTCTAAGAGTCTTTGGTATGATCTTTCCTTTTTTCGAATGACTTAAGTTTTCTAAGTTATATGACAATATCCTGACCAGGATATCTTTTAGGATACTTGTCAGGATATTTTCAGAATGTGTTCCCATAATATTCCCAAGAATGTTCAAACAAAACAGTTTTCATAAGTGAAATTTGTACACTAATAACAATAATAGTAAGGCCAAAAGAGATGTTATATTATTAACATATCAAAAGTTTATGCTTTTGGTTTCATCTCAAACTGAGATCCATCCACCAAAAGCACAATTAGTTTTTAAACATATTTACCTAACAGTTGAAGGTTTCATCTCAAACCGAGACCCATCCACCTCCAACTGTTGTATTGTTCAAAAAGCATGCAGAAAATTTAAATTGTTCAGGTGCAGAAAAGTAAAGTGCGGAAAAAGTAAATTGTTTTGGGGATTACAGACCAACATTCAAATTCAAAAAGGTGGGCTCCGGCCTTGGCACATATATCCATCATTGCCCACCTGAATGCCCTCACACAGCGGCATCTTCTCCAACCTTATCTGCCTTTCCAGCCTCAGCATCCTCACCAGCATTTGTCCCAGCATCCTCTCCAGCATCCTTCTTATCTCCAGCCTTGTCTACCACCTCTGCTGTCTTAGAGGATTCCCCGGCTTCAGCAGGGAGTGGCACAGCTTTGCCTCCGAGCTCCTTCAGCTTGGCCACCCAGGATTCAACCGGCCAGGATGGGCATACAAGGCCTGTCTCCTTGGCCTCGTATGCCATCTTGATGCGAGCTTGTAACAGGGAGACGATAGCAGAGGCTTTGATCCCTTCCCGGAAAGAAACCATGGCCTGTTCGTGATCCATTTGGATGGTGGCAAGTTTGAGCTCAGCATCTTGGGTGACCTTCTTCAGCATGCCCTCGTAGTGCCGAGTCTTTGCTTCAGCAATGGCACCTTGGTCGGCAACGGTGCTTTCAAGCTATTTGATCCTGGCTTCATTGAGTGCAGCAGTACCGCAGGCATCGTTGTACAGGTGGAGCAAATGCTGGAGGCCCTGCACATCAAGTTCAGGTATGAGTTAGAATATATTAACCAGGATATCCTATCAGGATATATGTGTAGGATATGTAGCAGGATATTACCTTGTTGAGGAAGGATGTCATAGGCTCTAAGGAGTCAGAAAAGCTGAGTTCATCGTAGGAGAACCCTTCTGGACCTGGAGCACTGATTTCAGGAGCTTTCCTCTTTTTTGCTGTAGAAGCACGAGTCCTCGGATTGGCCTTAGGAGCCGGGAGCGGCTTGGAGCTGGTGGCAGCAGAGGTCTCTTTCTTGACCGTGAGTGGAGTAGGGTAGCTGTCAAGTTCTTCAAGGTCTAGGTAGACAGGAACCTTGCTGGAGTCTGCATACAGGGAGTAAAATTTTTCCTAAGAATATCAAATAAAAACATGTATATACAGGATATTTTGCAGGATCCTTACCAGACATGTTTGCACTAGAAAGGGGACTTGGAGATGGTGGATGTTTTGGTCAAAAATTACCTAAGCAATTTAGTGATCAAATTAGTTAAGTGAGGTAGTGTGCTAGAAATGTGTGTGAAAAATATGCTTGTTTAGTTATTTAGAAAATCAGTATTCAGGATACGGCTCGGGATATATTGAGCTGTATCTACGATCAAACTATGAGCAAAAGTAAAGTAAACGACACGAGATGTACGAGGAAAGCCCTTGATCAATCTAGATCGCCGGCATAAAACCTCGGGAGCCTACAATCGCAGCTGCCTTGTTCTTCTTATTACTTCAAACGTCAGGATACAATGCAGGATGTGGTGTGGATCGACTATGTGTTACATCGAAATTTGAATACAAGTGTGGTGTTTGTAATGAGCTAGAGAGTGAAAGTGTTCGAGAGTGTTAGTGAAAAATTGTGTGCCTTAAACTGATCCGCCCCCATCTATTTATAGTAAAGATAATGTAACAAACTATCCTAAACTTCCGGGATCCACCGAATATTCCTTCATCGAACGTTGTAGACCTGGTCTTTCGGGCTCAACGTCTCTCCTTCAACAAACTCGTCCGAGTCTTGAGGAGAAGAAGTCCACTTGACCGTTAGCAAGTCTCAGCCTTTAACCTGCACGTGGTTAATTCAATAAACCTCAGGATATCGCCCAAGATGTTAGCAATATCCTCCTCCAGCATCCTGGTCACAAATAAACAAATAAAGGCAGGATATTGGTCAGGATATGTATGCTTAGAAAATGAGCCATAACAATTGTCCCCAAATATATCAGTTGGGATACCAATCCAACGGATATATTTCAAAAGTTTCACCTCATAACTTAAGGTAATTAATACGACTAGACCCTTGAAATGACAGCGGTGCAACTTCCAAAGCATTATTTACTCTTTACCCCCTGTATTCATCCTATATTAACCGAGGGACTCCTTATTACGGTTATCCTTATCTTCAAGCGGACATCAGGTATTTTCCTTTCTTTCCTTCTTTCTTGAATCTCTTTTAGTTTGCTCAATACTTTACATGGCACCATGAACGAAATCCCGATCGGACCGACCAGCCTCAAGCCTCGTAAGTCAGAACTTCATTGTTGATCCAGCAAAGGAGATCTGCTGCTTCAACAATGCCGACATCGCTGCTCTTAAAGATTCTGGCGCCTTCCCCACCGGAACAGTCTTCCGCCCTTTTGATCGGGAAGCCCGATCAGACGCGATATCCGATGAGTGGGTTTGTTTCTTCGCCTACCCCTTCTCTCTTGGACTCCGGTACCCGTTTCCACCCTTTATCTCTAGCTTTTTCGACCTCACCGACCTTAGTTACGCCCAGGTTATGCCAATGGTCTGGCGAGTCTTGATAGTGCTGGATCAAATCAAGTCTCGTCATTTTCCCAACCTGTTTATTGAAGACCTCCCTATAGCATACCGGTTGAGATCCCACGGCAATCACCGTTTTCTTTTGTTTTCTACCTCCAAGCACCCTCTGGTTCTTAAAGCCACCAAGAACGAGGATCGATGGCGACGAAAATTCTTTTTCGTAAAAAGAGACTCTATTGATAAGGGTTTCGATCTACCGGTTAAATGGTTAACCAAGGGTAGGACTTAGGGTTTTAGGAATATCCCCAATTATATCTTCAAACTGTATCCCGGACTTATATCCTGATGTTTTTATGCAGCGAATTTCAGAGATTTAGTGCCTCCTAGTGCAGAATCCGAATCCAAGATCAAGGAAATCTACCGTCTTCCTGCCAGTGAAAGAACTTTCTCCCTGTCTCTTACAGATTCAAGCCAGAAATCAAGCTCAGAAATGTCTGGTAAGCACATTCTCAGCATATATTAATTATTTTTCAAAAGTATGATGAGTTTAAGAATATCTTCCCTTGTGTAGTACCAGTCGTCAACCTTGAAGGTTTCGAACTTGACGAGTTGGATTGCTACTCCAGCCTCGAACACATCAAACAAGAATCCAATCCAAAGCCGTCTGCTACACCAAAACCTACCTCCTCGAAGACTGTTTCTGCTCCCAAAGGCCCTCCGGCATCCAGAACCCGGGCATCCAGCTCTCGGAAGAGAAAGGAGACGGACTCCCCAGCTGTTTCTGAAACATTTTCTCTCGAGAATCATGGGTTCAACGAAGCCACCTCATTCCTCAAACAGGTAGAATTTTCTTTTCGATATCCTGCGCAAGTATGTTAGTCCTTATCCTGCTTATTTTTTACATCAATACCTGTGTCTTTATCGATAGGGTCTGGATCGTCTTATGCACTTGTATGAAGACGCTTGCGGGCTTAACAAGATGTTGGAGATCAAGCTGGAGAGAGCTGAGGCCACCATAGCTGACCAAGGAACCATTGCGGCTGCCAAATCCCAGCATTATGAAGACAAATACAAGGCAATGACTCAGGAACATCAAGCTGCCCTCCACAAAGCTAATGAGGATGCTCAAGCCAAGCTAGATGCCGCCCGTCTCCAATATCAGCATAATATAAGTTCATATCGGGATAGCCTCAAAGCATCCGTGGTCGTCTCTCTTCTCCAAGCCAGGATAAACATGGCTTATGAGGCCATGGACTTGGGTTTTGAATGCCCCTCCTGGAATGTAAAGGCTTGGGAGGAGAAACTACAGAGTCTCGGAGGTCATCCCGTTGCTCATCCTGCAAAACATACTGGTGAAGAGCCTTCTAAGGCGGCAGAGGAAGCGGCCAATGCTGGTGATGATGCCGAGAAGAATCCTGAGGCTGATGCTGGTGCGAACGCTGGGAAGGAGGTTGCCGTTCAAGAGGGTGCTGCCCCTTAGGCAGCGGAGTGGGCGATGATGGATATACGTGCCAAGGCCGGAGCCCATTTTTAAATTTCATGGTTGTGGTTGCATAAACAATTTACTTTTCCTGTCTTCGAACAATTTACATTTCCTGCACTAGAACAATATGATGACCAAAGGTGGATGGGTCCTAGGTTTTAGGACGAAGCCCTTGGTCATCAATTAGTATAACTTGTTTTGAATGCGATAACGGTTGTAGGTGGACAGGTCCTGTTTTGAGATATATCCTGCAACCGTTACACAAGTATGGTAAAAACTAATTGTGCTTTTGGCGGATGGGCCTCGGTTTGAGGTGAAACCAAAAGCACAACTTTTGACTTGTTCATAATATAACTATCTTTTGACTTATTTGCTGTTGTCTTGCATTACTTAGTGTAACTCTTAATTTTGTAAAAATTTTATATTGTTATCTTATGAAAATATCCTGATCAGTATGCTCAGCGATATACTGTAAAACCCTTTTATTAGATAGGACCCCCAAATGCTCGCTCAACTTTGCAAAAAGCTTTTGAAAAACAATCTATTTTTCCAAAACCAGTTTTCAATAATAATTGAATGATCAAAGTTCCAAACTAATACTAGTTTCAAACATCTTAACCAAATATCCTTAAAAGGACTTTGAGAATATATCAGGATACTTAACATAATGTTACTAAAAACTTAGACGATATTTACAAAGGAAAGATCATACCCGGAGTAGTATATAACCCTATTATCAAACCTCAATCTCCTTGCAACTTTTCCAATGAAGATGTCCCCTGTGTGAGATATTTAGCATACTAGTTCCGAGCTTTAGCCTTTAAGCTTTACATCACTGCCTTGGTAGGAATGTCCCCTGTGTACAATGTCTTCAAATACTTTAGAAATCTTCTGAATGTAAGTTTCAATTGTATAGGCAATTTTTTACGTCCCAAGGGTAAAACCCAAGGATGTACTGGAGATAAATCCCTTGTATCCTGGGGAAAATCCCAAATTTTCGTGCGCTACAGGCAGGAGTGTATAAACTCCAAGACTTAGAAAGGTGAAAACCTTTAAAACTTAGAGAGTATGAAAATACCCTTTCGTGAGAGATGGTGATCAATCCTCATATACCTTTAGGATCCAGGGTATAGCCAATAGTAACGAAATTGTCAGCCACTTTTACATGGACTGGTCCCGCCACCTTGAACTATCCCTGAATAACTTGCGCTCCAGGCGGGGTGTTTAAACCCAATTCGGAAGAAAGGTGAATACCTTTAAATCTGTGAAGGGATCAGGATCCCTTGTACGTGAGAGAGGGGGCCAATCCTCTAATCTTTCGAGTTATCCTGAGTTCATATCCTGGAGCTATATCCTGAAACATATTCTACAAAACAATTGTAAACTAAGGTGGGTGTTAGCTTGGCTAACACCCCTCCGATGCTTAAGTCAGTATTGGGTTACAAAGAACAAATTAAACCAAACATATTTAAAAAAGGTAGAATTCATACCATCCTGAGTTAGAAATTAAATTCTAAACTCACTTGAAATAGAGCTTAAGGTGTATAGCATTCCAAGACCTCGGTAGCATATCCCCCTCCATATTCTTGAGTCTGTATGCTCCTTTCCCTGCTTCTGATTCAACTTCATATGGTCCTTCCCATTTTGGAGCTAACTTGCCATCGGCAGGATTAGTAGTATTCTGAAAAGCCTTTCTTAACACCCAATCTCCAATCTTAAATCTTCTGGTCCTAATATTCTTGTTATATGCCCTGGATATTCTCTGTTGATATGCTGCCATCCTTAGCCTTGCCGCATCTCTCTTCTCATCTATAATGTCTAAATCCTGACTCAAGGCTTCAGGATTCTGCTCAGGATCACTTAGGGTAGATCTTGCAGTAGGTATTGTCATTTCCGTTGGAATCATTGCTTCTGCTCCAAATACCAAGGAAAATGGGGCTTGGCCTGTTGCATTCTTTACCGTTGTCCTATCAGCCCATAAAACAAAGGGTAATTCTTCTGCCCATCTTCCTTTTTTGGCTCCAAGCCTTTTCTTTAAGTTATTGACAATTATCTTGTTTGATGATTCTGCTTGTCCATTTGCTTGAGGATGTACCGGAGTAGATGTAATCATTTTGATTCCCCAACTTTTGCAAAAGTCAGTGGTTCTCTTGCTTATAAACTGAGAACCATTGTCACAGATTATTTCGGCTGGTACTCCGAATCTGGTCAGGATATTCCTCTTTATGAAGGATACTACTTCTTGATCTCTCACTTGAACAAATGCTTCAGCTTCAACCCACTTAGAGAAATAATCCGTCATTGCTAGCATAAAGACTTTTCCTCCTGGAGCTTTTGGTAGCTTTCCCACTATATCCATACCCCACTTCATAAACGGCCAAGGGGAAACAATAGGATATAATGGTTCAGCAGGTTGATGCAGTATGTTACTATGTCTTTGACATGCGTCACATCTTCGAGCATATTCTGCGGCATCTTTTCTCATTGTTGGCCAATAATATCCTGTCCTTAATACTTTTGAGAATAACGACCTGCCCCCAGCATGGTTACCACAATCCCTTTCATGTATATCCTGAAGTACTTATTTGGCTTCAGGATCCTCCAAGCACCTCAAATACGGTCCTGCAAGAGATTTCTTGTATATAATATTATTTATAATAGTGAATCGTGATACCTTCATCCTAAATGCCTTAGGATTTTCATTTCCAGGGATGTGTCCTTCTTTGAGATATCTCATGATTGGAGCCGTCCAGGATTTAGGATCCTCTTTAGGATGTTCTGCTCCAGGATCCTGAATACCCGCTACTTCTTTATCCTGAGGATTCGTTGCAGGATATAAGACATGTAATATTGGTATTTGGGTCCCTTCAGGTATCCTGATCGATGATCCCAAATTTGCTAAGACATCCGCTTCAGCATTATCCTCCCTTGGTACCTGTTCAAGTATAAAAAAATCGAAATATCCTGCTAATTTTTTGAGAATATCGAGATATTCGATTAATTTCTCACCCTTAACTGCATAGGATCCATTAAAATGGTTAGTAATTAACAAAGAGTCAACATATACTTGCAAATTTTTGATACTCATGCTCTTAGCCAACTCTAATCCTGCAATTAAAGCCTCATACTCTGCTTCATTATTAGTAGCAGGAAATTCACACCTAATAGCCTGGGGTAATATGTCCCCCTGTGGCGATTTTAGTAGTATTCCTAATCCTACTCCTCTTACATTAGATGCTCCATCAGTATATAATGTCCAGGATCCTGAGGATTCTCCTAACTGTTGAACTTCTAGGTCTACCTCATCCTGAATATCACTACTGAAATCAGCCACAAAGTCAGCTAAAGCTTGAGACTTTATGGCATTTCTGGGTTCATATACTAAATCATAAGCACTTAACTTTACTGACCACTTGGCCATCCTGCCTGACATCTCTGGTTTCCTGAGCACATTTTTAACAGGATAATTTGTTTTAACATGTATCCTATGTGTCTCGAAATAATGCCTAAGTTTTGTCGATGCCATAACTAGAGCTAATATCAATTTTTCTAAATGAGAATACCTAGTTTCAGCATCTAGCAAACTTTTACTAACATAGTAAACAGGATATTGCTGACCTTCATGGTCTTTTACAAGAACGACACTTACAGCATTCCCTGATACAGCAAGGTATAGGGATAGTGGTTCACCATTTTCAGGCTTCATCAATAAAGGTGCGGTTGAGAGATATCGTTTCAAATCCTGCAAGGCTGCTTCATGCTTCTCCCCCCATTCGAATCTTTTGTTCTTCTTTAGGATATCATAAAAATCTTTGCACTTCTCTGAGGATCTCGAGATAAACCTGTTTAAAGCTGCTACTCGGCCTGTCAATCTTTGTATGTCCTTCATATTTGAGGGTGATTTTATATCCAGGATAGCTTTGATCTGCTCTGGGCTTGCTTCTATCCCCCTTTTTTGTCACCATATATCCAAGAAACTTTCCTGCCCCCACTCCAAAATGGCATTTAGCAGGATTCAGCTTCATGTTGTATCGATCCAGGATATCAAATGCTCCCTTGATATCCTGGAGGTGATCCTCAGCCTTTTTAGATTTCACCACCATATCATCGATATATACCTCCATGGTGTCCCCCAGTTTGTCTTTGAACATCATGTTTACCAATCTTTGGTATGTTGCACCTGCATTTTTCAAACCAAAAGGCATAGCTGTATAACAATAAATACCTGTTGGTGTCATGAAGGCAGTATCCTCCTGGTCAGAAGGCTCCATTTGGTTCTGTTGAAATCCTGAGGTTGCGTCCATGAAGGTCAGCATTTCATGCCCGGCAGTGGCATCTACCATTGCATCAATGTGGGGAAGAGGAAATGGGTCTTTAGGACAAGCTTTGTTCAAGACTGTGTAGTCCACACAAACTCTCCATTTCCCATTTTTCTTCTGTACTACAACCACGTTTGCTAGCCACCTTGGGAACTTAACCTCTCTGATCATCCTGGACTTCAATAATCTCTCAACTTCCTCCTGGATAATCGTGTTCCGCTCAGGAGCAAACTTCAATCTTTTTTGCTGCACAGGCTTGAATGATTTATCAATTCCAAGCTTGTGAGTGATAATATCTTTGGATATGCCTGTCATATCCTCATGCTTCCATGCAAACGTTGACATCCTGCATTTCAAAAAGTTAATTAATTGTTCTTCAATATCCTGAGGGATATTGGTCCCTACGAGCACCGAAATATCGGGATTATCCTGGTCCAGGATAATTTTCTTCACATCCTGCTCCGGATCCTCCACGATATCCTGGGCCCGCGTCTTTAATTGCTATGCTGCACTAGGTTTGGTTGAGGATTTCATCGAGGATGAGTAGCATTCTTTTGCCTCCTGCTGATCACTATCGACTTTGACAACTCCCCAAGGTGTAGGTATCTTGATGCATTGGTGATATGTTGATGGCACAGCCTTCATATCGTGAATCCACGGTCTTCCCAGTATGATGTTGTAGCAGGAGAGAGAATCCATCACACAGAAACGTTGTATCGAGTTGACTCCTTCAACGTATACTGGCAACTTTATCTCTCCCACTGTGTTTCTAGCCTCTCCACTGAACCCAACAAGCACGGTAGACTTTGAAGTGATATCCATTGGAGATACATTCATTCTCTTCAGAGTTTCTAGTTGGATTATGTTGACGGAGCTGCCATTATCAACTAATATCCTGCGTACAAAATGGTTAGCCACATATAACGTTATTACCAGAGCATCATGGTGAGGATCCTGGACAGTATCCCTATCATCAGCATCAAAAGTGATCACTTTGTCAGTTGTGAGGGTAGTCATCCTGACAGGTTTGTCTCCCCTTTCGGCCTTAGCTTCTTTTGCATGTCTCTTTGCTGCCGAACACGAAGTTCCACAAATGTCGGATCCTCCCGAAATGAAGTTGATTATCTTGGCATCCGCAGGAGGTGATGCTGCACGTTCAGGATCCTTCTCAGTATCCTGACCCTTATTCTTCTTTCTTCCTAAGAGATCTTTCAGATATCCCTTGCTTAGAAGATAGCTTATTTCTTTCCTTAGAGCAATGCAATCCTCAGTTACATGTCCGAAATCTTCGTGGAAAGCACACCATTTTGACTTATCTTTCCAGTCAGCCTTTTGTTGATTCTTTCGAGGCCACCTAGCCTTGTCTCCTAGACCCTACATGGCATACATCAATTCAGGAATGTTAACAGAAAAGCAATATTCAGACAACTCAGGATACTCTTCAGGATCCTCATCTTCGACAGCATTCACCCTCTTGTTTTCATCTCTACCATATGGCTTAGGCCGATATGACTTGAATGAGGATTCTGATTTCCTGTTAGTTGACTCATAAGTGTTAGATGAGTTCATCCTTTCTTGCATCCTCCTGTCATCTTCCAGAAGGATATATCTCAAAGCCCTGTTACGAGCTTCGTCGAGATTCCTGCAGGGATTCATTACAAGATCCTGATAAAACTGAGAATCCTTTTGTAATCCCATCTTAAAAGCTTGCACAGCTGTTGCAACATCAAGATATGGGATATCCAAGGATTCTCGACTGAATTTGTTCACATAATCCCTCAAGGATTCCTGAGGCCCTTGAGTTATCCTGTAAAGATCACTGGTTAGTTTCTCAAAACTCCGACTACAAGAAAATTGACTGTTAAATAAATTAACCAAATGAGCAAACGAAGTAATTGAGTGAGGAGGAACGTTTAACAACCATTTTAAGGCTGATCCTGTTAGAGTAGAACCAAATCCCTTGCACAAGCATGCTTCCTTGAGCTCCGGAGGGATAGGGTTAATCTCCATTCTTTCCCTATACTAAGCAATATGCTCTTCAGGATCCGTAGTCCCATCATAAAGCTTCATGTTGGGAGTTTGGAATCTCTTTGGGATCTCAGCATCACAGATAGGATATGCAAAACGAGATATCTTGTGGCTGTCTTGGGACACTTCCGGGATCGGCTGGACCACCCCAGGTACACTAGATATCATGTCCTTCAACTTCTGAAGTTCCCTAGTAAGTGTTGATGTTACACCTGTATCCTGCAAAGATCCACTATTGTTAGTAGTATGAGTATTATTATTATTTGACACGTTACCCGTTGGAGGATTTTGCCCATATCCTGAAGCATATCCTGAGCTCCTCATGGTTGACATCCTGACCGAGGAGGGTATTTCAGGAGTATGATTATGAGGAAGGCTGGGCACAATATTCCCCCTGTTATCCTCAGTATACACAGCAGAACTAAAGTTCAACGTTCTGGGATGTAATGGAGTGACATTATCCTCAGCAGATCTGCTCGAGCCAGACTTCAGGAGTTGTATTTCCCTTAAAAGCATTTGGTTTGTTTCCTGTTGCTGCCTCATTTGTTCCTGCACACTTCCAAATAAAGTTAGAATTTCATCATTAGAAGCTAGAACAGGAGCAGATTCCTGAACACTGTGAGTAGGGATAATATCCTGAGGTCGTGAAGAGGCTGGCGTCCTTGGAGGAGGTGGTGGAAGCACCGAACCAGTAGTAGCAGAAGTCATAGCAGACACAGTAGAGGAACTCATGTTTGATCTTGAGGCCATTATGGACAATGTGGCAAAAAGTTTTGAAAATAGAAAGCCGATTAGCGATTTCACAAAAAATTTTAGTAAATAGAGCACCACTTGCCCCACGGTGGGCGCCAAATTGTTTTGGTCATAAATTACCTAAGCAATTTAGTGATCAAATTAGTTAAGTGAGGTAGTGTGCTAGAAATGTGTGTGAAAAATATGCTTGTTTAGTTATTTAGAAAATCAGTATTCAGGATACGGCTCGGGATATTGAGTTGTATCTACGATCAAACTATGAGCAAAAGTAAAGTAAACGACACGAGATGTACGAGGAAAGCCCTTGATCAATCTAGATCGCCGGCATAAAACCTCGGGAGCCGACAATCGCAGCTGCCTTGTTCTTCTTATTACTTCAAACGTCAGGATACAATGCAGGATGTGGTGCGGATCGACTATGTGTTACAACGAAATTTGAATACAAGTGTGGTGTTTGTAATGAGCTAGAGAGTGAAAGTGTTCGAGAGTGTTAGTGAAAAATTGTGTGCCTTAAACTGATCCGCCCCCATCTATTTATAGTAAAGATAATGTAACAAACTATCCTAAACTTCCGGGATCTACCGAATATTCCTTCATCGAACGTTGTAGACCTGGTCTTTCGGGCTCAACGTCTCTCCTTCAACAAACTCGTCCGAGTCTTGAGGAGAAGAAGTCCACTTGACCGTTAGCAAGTCTCAGCCTTTAACCTGCACGTGGTTAATTCAATAAACCTCAGGATATCGCCCAAGATGTTAGCAATATCCTCCTCCAGCATCCTGGTTACAACTAAACAAATAAAGGCAGGATATTGGTCAGGATATGTATGCTTAGAAAATGAGCCATAACAGTGGAGATGGGTTGAAATTTCTTTCAGCCTCTGGAAGGAGTCCGATGGCGTCAATCCTTTTCTTTGAATCAGCAAGGGGAGGTGCAATCTTCCTAAAATCAGCTGCGTGTACAACAGAAAAAAGAAAGTTAGTCAGTTAAGGATATGGAACATGATAAGAGGCAGGATCATCCTTAAACCCTAAATCCTACCCTTTTTCAACCATTTCACCGGATATTCCGTTCCACCAGGGATTGAGTCTCTTTTTACAAAGAAGAACTTAGATTGCCAATTATCCTCGTTCCTGGTGGCACGAAGTATCAGCGGGTCGCCGGAGGTGGAATAAAACAAAAATCTACATTTTCCATGGCATCTAAGCCGGTAAGCTAGGGGGAGATCATGAACAGAAAGATCAGGGATGTGGTTTTTCTTGATCTGATCAAGAACGGACAGAACACGCCAAAGCATTGGCATTGTTTGACTGAAAGAGATTTTTGTAATCTTGAAGAATTCGGTGATGAAGTCTGGAAAGGGGAACTGTAACCCTAAGGTGAAGGGAAAGGCACTAAAGCACAACCACTCATTGGAAAGCATATCCGACCGGATTTCCCGGTCGAACGGCCGGAATACCGTTCCTTTCAGAAAGATACCGGAGGATTTCAAAGCCGACAAGTGGGCACTATCAAAAGAACATATTTCTTTCTCCGGTTCTTGGAGAAGATTCTGCTGGATGAATGTGGGAGCCGAATCACCAGAACTGGATCTTGTGTGTCTCGGCATTTGATCGCCTGAATTTTTAACCGGAAAAGGAGGATGAAGATGAAGATTAGAGAGAGAATGTTTACCTTTTTTCCTTATCGATAGTGATTAAAAAAGAGATGAGGATGAGAAGATATAGGGTGCAATGAGTAAATATAGGCTGAGTAAGTTGCAAACGGTCACATCATTGGTCTTATCTCTTAATTACCTCGATCTCTATGAAAAACGTAACCGTTAGTGGCAGGATACTAAACGGTAACATTTTTGGGGACAATTGTTATGGGTAAAATTCTGAGCCCATATCCTGAGAAATATCTTGGGTTATATCTTGGTTATATGATATTTGTTCACATCCGGGATGCTGATTCAGGATATTGGTAACATCCTGAATGGTATCCTCAGGATCACTAACGGATTATGTGCAGGTACATGGGTTAGAAGCTAGTAACGTTCACAAGGACTCATTCCGCGGAAGACTCGGTCCAAGTCGTTCAAATAAAGACGTTGAAGCCGCATTACTCGGTCTAGAACGTTTACAATGGAATATTCGGAGCATCCCATATTTATAGGAATTTTCGTTTGTAATTCGTTACTATAAATAGGTGGGTATATCAGATCGAATAGGACATCACATCAACACTCACTACACTCTTACACTCGCTCTCTAGCAATTTTCACTTTCGCACAAAAGCATTGTAACACTTAGCGATCTGGTCAATATCCTGCACTGTATCCTGAAGTTCAAAGCAATAAGAAGAACAAGGCAGCTGCGATTGTCAGCTCCCGAGGTTTTATGCCGGCGATCTAGATTAATCAAGGGCTTTCCTCGTATATCTCGTGTCACCCCCTTTACTTTTTGCTCATTGTTTGATCGTTGATACAGCTCAATATCCTGAGCCGTATCCTGAATACTATTTTTCCAAACAACTTAACCAGCATATTTTCGACACACTTTTTAGCACACTACCTCACTTAACTAATTTGATCACTAAATTGCTTCGGTAATTTTTGACCAAAACAGTAAGTATTCAGGATCCTGCTGCTGAGTATCCTGAGGAGGATCCTAAATCCTGGACGGCTCCAATCATGAGATGTCTCAAGGAAGGACACATCCCCAGAAACGAAAATCCTAAGGCATTTAGGATGAAGGTATCACGATTCACCATTATAAATAATGTTTTGTATAAGAAATCTCTTGCAGGACCATATCTAAGGTGCTTGGAGGATCCTGAAATTAAGGAAGTGCTCCAAGATATACATGAAGGGGATTGTGGCAACCACACTGGGGGCAGGTCATTATTCTCAAAAGTATTAAGAACAGGATACTATTGGCCGACAATGAAAAAAGATGCTACAGAATATGCTCGAAGATGTGATGCATGTCAAAGGCACAGTAACATACTACATCAACCAGCTGAACTACTATATCCTATAGCTTCCCCTTGGCCATTTATGAAATGGGGGATGGACATAGTAGGGAAATTACCAAAAGCTCCAGGAGGAAAAGTCTTTATGCTGGCAATGACGGATTATTTCTCTAAGTGGGTTGAGGCTGAAGCATTTGTTCAAGTTAGAGACCAAGAAGTAGTATCCTTCATAAAGAGGAATATCCTGACCAGGTTTGGAGTACCAGCTGAAATTATTTGTGACAATGGATCCTAGTTTATAAGCAAGAGGACTACTGACTTTTGCAAAAGTTGGGGAATCAAAATGATCACATCTACCCGGGTACATCCTCAAGCAAATGGACAAGCTGAATCCTCAAACAAGATAATTGTCAACAACTTGAAGAAGAGACTAGGAGCTAAGAAAGGAAGATGGGCAGAAGAACTACCCTTTGTTTTGTGGGCTGATAGAACGACGGTAAAGAATGCAACGGGCCAAACCCCGTTTTCCTTGGTATTTGGAGCAGAAGCAGTGATCCCAACAGAGATGGTGATACCTACTGCAAGATCTATCCTCCGGGATCCTGAGCAGAATCCTGAAGCTTTATGTCAAGACTTGGACACTGTAGACGAAACGAGGGATGCAGCAAGGCTGAGGATGGCAGCATATCAACAAAGGATATCCAAAGCATATAACAAGAATATAAGGACTAGAAGATTTCGAGTCGGGGATTGGGTGTTAAGAAAGGCTTTTCAAAATACCACTAATCCTGCCGATGGAAAGCTGGCTCCAAAATGGGAAGGACCATATGAGGTTGAATTAGAATCAGGAAAAGGAGCATACCGACTCAGGAGTATGGAAGGGGATATGCTACCAAGATCATGGAATGTTGTGCACTTAAAGCTATATTTCAAGTAAGAATATAATTTAATTTCTATCCCAGAATGGTATGTATTCTACCTCTTGTAAATATGTTTGAATTTGTTTGTTATCTTGAACCCAATACTGACTTAAGCATCGGAGGGGTGTTAGCCAAGCTAACACCCACCTTAGTTTAAAGATTGTTTTGCAGAATATGCCTCAGGATATAGCTCCAGGATACACGCTTAGGATATCTCGAAGGATTAGAGGATTGGCCCCCTCTCTCACGGTTAAGGGATCCTGATCCTTTCAAAGGTTTAAAGGTATTCACCTTTCTTACGAATTGGGTTTAAACACCCCGCCTGGAGCGCAAGTTATCTAGGGATAGTTCAAGGTAGCGGGACCAGTTCATGTAAAAGTGGCTGACAATTCCGTTACTATTGGCTATATCCTGGATTCTAAAGGTATATGAGGATTGATCACCCTCTCTCACGAAAGGGTATTTTCATACTCTCTAAGGTTTAAAGGTTTTCACCTTTCTAAGTCTTGGAGTTTGTACACTCTCGCCTGTAGCGCATGAAAATAAGGGTTTATCCCCAGGATATTAAGGGTTTATCCCCAGGATATTAAGGGTTTACCCCCAGGATATTAAGGGTTTATCCCTAGGATATTAAGTTTTCAAACGTGTTAAACACAGGGGACATGTTTCATACAATTTGAAGGATGGATTCGAACCTATAAGTGTGCACTGGGGACATTTCTATAGTTGAAGATTGGAATTGACTCTTTAAGAATCTCTGGTATGATCTCTCCTTTCTGGATAACTTGACTCTTACAAATTATGTGTCAGTATCCTGAGCAAGATATTTCTCAGGATATTCTTACAATGTGTTCCCAAAATTGTCTAAATTAAACTATTTTCAAAAGTAAAATTTATGCATTAAGATGGTGACAACAGATATAAAGCCAAAAGAAAGTTATATTATTAACATATCAAAAGTTGTGCTTTTGGTTTTACCTCAAACCAAGGTCCATCCACCAAAAGCACGATTAGTCCCATACCATATGTACTTAACAGTTGAAGGTTTTGTCTCAAACCGAGACCCATCCACCTCCAACTGTTATATTGTTCAAAAGCAAAGCATACTAACGGTGATGACCAAGGGCTTCGTCCTGAAACTCAGGATTCCTCCACCTTTGGCCATCATATTGTTCAAATGAAGTGCAGAAAAAGTAAATTGCCCTTAGGGTTACAGACCAACGATCAAATTTAAAAAAGTGGGCTCCGGCCTTGGCACATACATCCATCATCGCCCACTTGAATGCCCTCACACAGCGGCATCCTCACCAGCCTTTTCCGTCTTCTCGACCCCAGCATCCGTCCCGGCATCCTGTGAAGCATCCTCGCCAGCATCCATCCCAGCGTCCTTCTTATCTCCAGCCTTGTCCACCACCTCTGCTGACTTAGAGGATTCGCCAGTTTCAGCAGGAAGGGGTACAGCCTTGCCTCCAAGGCCGGAGCAACGATGGCAGAGGCTTTGATCCCTTCCCGGAAAGAGACCATGGCCTGTTCATGCTCTATTTGGATGGTAGCCAGTTTGATCTCGGCATCCTGGGTGACCTTCTTCAGCTTATCCTCATAGTGACGAGTCTTCACCTCGGCGATGGCCCCTTGGTCGGCGACAGTGGTCTCGAGCTGCTTGATCCTGGCCTCTTGAAATGTGTTCGTGCTGCAAGCATCGGTGTAAAGGTGGAGCAGATGCTGGAGACCCTGTACGTCAAAATTCAGGTATAAGTCAAAATATATTAACCAGGATATCCTGTCAGGATATCCTGTCAGGATATCCTATCAGGATATGTATGCAGGATATAGTCGCAGGATATTACCTTGTTGAGGAAGGATGTCATCGGCTCTAAGGAGTCAGAAAAGCTGAGTTCTTCATAGGAGAACCCTTCCGGGCCTGGGGCACTGACTTCGGAGCCTTTCCTCTTTTTTGCGGTGAAAGCACGAGTCCTTGGGTTGGCCTTAGGGGCCGGGAGCGGTTTGGAGCTGGTAGCAGCAGGAGTCTCTTTCTTGACGATGACTGGAGTGGGGTAACTGTCAAGTTCGTCAAGATCAATGAGGATTGGAACTTTGCTAGAGTTTGCATACAGGGAGTAAAATTCTTTCCTAAATATATCAACTAAAAACATGTATGGAGGATATTGTGCAGGATCCTTACCAGACATGTTTGCACTAGAAAGAGGGCTTGGAGATGGTGGAGACGGGTTAAAACTTCTTTCAGCCTCTGGGAGGAGTCTGATAGCGTCAATTCTCTTCTGTGAATCAGCTAGGGGAGGTGCAAGCTTCCTAAAATCAGCTGTGTACAAGACAATAAAAGAAAATTGGTTAGCTCAAAGATATGAAGCAGGATACAAGACAGGATCATCCTAGAACCCTAAATCCTACCCTTTCTCAACCACTTCACCGGATATTCCATTCCACCAGGGATGGAGTTTCTTTTTACAAAGAAGAACTTGGATTGCCAATTCTCCTCGTTCCTGGTGGCACGAAGTATTAGTGGATCGCCGGAGGTAGAATAGAATAAAAATCTACAGGAACCATGGCATCTAAGCTGATACGCTAGGGAGAGGTCATCAACGGAAAGGTCAGGGATATGGTTTCTCTTGATCTGATCAAGAACAGACAATACTCGCCAGAGCATCGGCATTGTCTGACTGAAGCAGATTTTGGTCACGTTGAAGAACTCGGTGATAAAGTCTGAGAAAGGAAATTGCAGCCCTAGGGTGAAGGGGAAAGCATTGAAGCACAACCACTCGTCGGAAACCATGTCCGACCGAATTTCCCGGTCAAACGGCCAGAACACCGTTTCTTTTGGAAAGATGCCGGAGGATTTGAGAGCCGATAAGTGGGCACTATCAAAGGTGCATATCTCTTTCTCCGGTTCTTGGAGAAGATTCTGCTGGATGAATGAGGGGGCGGAGTCACCAGAGCTTGATCTTGTTTGCCTTGTCATATTCTCGCCGGAATATTGAACAGAATGTGAGAAGAAGAGGGAATGGAGAGAGAGAAGTATTTACCTTTTTCTCTTCGGTGAAGGTTAAATGGGATAAGCATGAGAAGATATAGGGAGCAATGAGTAAATATAGGCTGCGCGGTTACAAACGGTCACATCATGAGTCTAATCTCTTAATTGCCTCGTTATTCGTAAAAAATATAACCGTTAGTGCCAGGATACTAAACGGTAACATTTTTTGGGGACAATTGTTATGGGCGAAATTCTGAGCTCATATCCTGGATAATATCTTAAATTATATCTTGCTTATCTGATATATGTTCGTATCCAGGATGCTGATTCAGGATATTGGTAACATCCTGGATGGTATCCTGAGGATTACTAACGGATTGTGTGCAGGAGTACGAGTCCAAGTTCCCAACGTTCACGAAAACCCTTTCTCCGGAAGACTCGGTCCAATTCATTCAAATGAAGACGTTGAAGCCACTTTACTCGGTCCACAACGTTAATAATGGAATATTCGGGAGCATCCCACATTTATAGGAATTTTAGTTTGTGTTTCGTAACTATAAATAGATGGTGTTTTGGTCAAAAATCAGACGAGGATAATGCAACCAAACTCTTTGTTATGGGGTATGATGCTTGAATTGGTAAACAACAATGAGGATCACTATGAAATGAATTGCACAGGAGACACAAAGATTTATACGAGGAAAAAGCCCTTGATCAATGTATGATCTCCGGCAAAAAAAACCCCGGGTGATGGAAACTACCGATCACCAACTCAAATTAAACAATAATTCTTTTACAACTTCGGATGATAGCGAGCTAAGTACAAGGATCACTATAGTGTATTGTGTAGAAAAGTATGAAGAAATGCTAAGTGTTTTGCCGAGAGCTGGTGAGTGCGGTTGTACGAGTGTGTGTAGCCAAAAAATAGCCAAGTGTTGTCCAATTAGCTCGCTACCCCTTTTAAATTTAGTAAAATATCTAAATAACTAACTATCCGCAATTCATGCCTTCTCCCCACGATCTCCATAACGTTCACCATGGTCAAGCACGTGCGGAATAAGCGTGGAATATTCTTCAGGAACGTTACCAAGACTAAGTCCAAGCTGTTATTCCTGCAAAACAATATCGAATTCAAAGCAGACAATCATTAGTATAAGGATCCTTAGGATGATCCATGATCCTGATCCTGAAGCACTTCTAAGGATCACTAACTGATACAGAAGTAAGGATCACCAAAGAGGATAACAATTGAGGATCACAGGTCATTAAAAAATCCTCCCCTAACAATTGCCCCCAAAATATAAGGAGTAATATTGTAAATAAACGAGTTGTATTTTGTTGATCTTATCCGTAACAGACTAACGGATAACTAGCCGTTGAAGACGGACTAGCCGTTGCAAACCTGACGTCACTGAAGTGACAATCCTGCAAATCATCATTATAAATAGGAGTTAGAGATAGGATCAATTTGCATTTAAATCCGAGAGAAACTCCCTTTAAATTCTCAGTCGAAGATCAATCAGGTATCTCTTCTCTTATTTCTCCTTCTCTTACTCTGTTTTTCTTTCTTTACCAACATCATGTTAAGAATGATGCTCCGGTCCTCCCCCACCAAGGATCACCAGAAGGATAGCCCCTTGAAGAGTCAAGGGATCATCAAAGACTCAGTAAATGAGAGGTGTTGCTTTACCGATCCTCAAGTAGATAAGATCCGGCACTGCTTTCCGGCGAACGCCTTTTTCAAACCCTTCGATCCCACTGTTCTGAGCGACTACATTTCTGAAACATGGGTTGCCTTTCCGGTTACCCCATTCACCATAGGATACACCTATCCTTTTCCGGCTTTTACCCAATCCTTTTTCTCCCTAACCGGCATCTCCTATATCCAAGCTATGCCGATGATCTGGAGGGTCTTATATACCCTTCAAAGGATCATAGAGCAGGAAGGGATTGATTTAGGAATGTCGGAACTGGCAGAGATGTATGATCTCACGACGTTTGGATCCCACCGATATCTGTTTAAGCGAAAACCCGGCGAAGAACATCCCATCTTTAAAGCCACCAAGAACGATAAAACTGGAAACGACGCTTTTTCTTTGTCAGAAGGGATACCATTCCAAACGGAAAGGATCTACCAAGGAAGTGGTCCACCCATGGTAGGACAGAGGATCCTGAGAAGTATCACCAGGTAATCTTGCTCTTGTGATAGGATCACTAACTCCCTTTTGTTTTATGTTATGCAGCTGTCACTGTTTCACACCTCATACCATCTCCTGATACTAAGGAAAGGCTTGCTGTTTTTAGAAGACTCGGTCTTGAAACAAGATCATTCAAGACAATCACCCAGGATTCTCAAGAGGTATCCTCAGGCTCAGTCACCATATCAAGTAAGTATCCTGCTTTTTATATAGTTAAAGATTTAAATAAATAGTTAAATAGAAATAGGATAAGGATACTTATCTTGCTTTGGATGTGTAGGTGCCGGAAAAGCTTCCAAGCCTGCCTCCCAGTTCAACATGGCCGACCTTGACACTGTTCGATCCAGAAAGAAGAAGGCCATTGCCAGCCCTAGTGTCTCCATCCCCAAGGCACCCACTAAAGGAAGGGGTGGCAAGAAGAGGAAAAACTCTGAGATAGAGGACCTACAAGGCCTGCCACTGATCCGCCACCAGTTCCTTGAGTACTTCAATGACGTGAGGATCACCAATTCTGCCTAGGTATCCTACTTATTTGAGGATCACCTGATCTTGAACTGCTTTGTCTCTTTTGCAGAAATTTGCTGTGATTGAAGACTAAGTGGGGAGCATTGAGGAACTGGATAAGAAGATTGCTAACCTCCAACAAGTTGCAGTGCTCAAGGATCTTAAGATTGTTGACCTCGAAAAAGCCCTTCAAGACGCCAAGACTAAGACAGCTAAGATCTTGATCGACATTGACTACGAGAAGCATGATCTCATAGAAGGTGCAAAGGTCTCCGCTGCCATCACAATGTACAAGACAAAACTGAAGATGGCCGAGGAGGCTCAAGATCCTGACTTCGACAGAAGCAGCTGGGATGTTGAGGGCTGGAAGGCGAGGTTAGCTGATCTGGAAGATGATGAGGAGGCTGAGGAGGTTTTGGCGATCGAGGCTGGAGGCAGTGGAAAGGATCAGGTGAAGGATACCGAAGCTGGAGGGGATGAAGATGCAGCGAAGGTGTAGGCTGCATGATTGGGCGATGATGGACATTCCTAGACGTAGCCGGAGCGCAATTTTTAAATTTGGTAGTAGTTTGTTTTGTGGTTGTGCTGTTTTAAAACAATGATGGTCTGTATTTGAACAATAGTTTTAGGATTAAGGATCTAGGATCCTTTAGACAATAGGTAGGATTACAAATGGTGGAGGGATCCTCTGTTTGGGGGATGAAGCCATTGTGATCCTGCCGCTTTTTGATTTCCTGCACTAGCTATAACTGCATAAACAATGGACACCCGTTGCCAACCCATGTGGACGGGCCACATTTTGCTGGTAGAAACGTGGGTTGGCAATTTTGACAACCTTCGATGGTTAAACTTTTGTTAATAAAATAACTTTAATCTTTTTTGGCTTATCTTGTGTTGTTATCCTTGTTTGTCCTTTTAATTTTCAATTGTTTTGATATACACTTATCTGAATAAAAAAAAGTTGAATAAATTAGATAAAGAATATTTAGGATATGCTATAGGATCAAGTATCCAATAGTTGAAAAATTCCCAAAAGTGGTATATTTTAAGGATCATGAGTTCAGTTGTCAAAGTATTAGGGTTACTCAAATAATCAATGAACAAAAATCAAAATAGTTAAGGATCATACCTGAGGATCCAAGTTAGGATCCTAATCCTTAATACTATAACCAGGATAACCATAGGACAAACCTTAATAAGAGGTAAGGATCAAGGATCCTTGGTTGTTTAACTTCGAAGACCTGAAATAGAACATAACTTGGGACTAAGCCATTATAAGTTAAAAGTTAGCAACTGGGGACAAGCCCAAAGATAACTGGGGACAAGCCCAAGGATAACTGGGGACAAGCCCAAGGATCGTGTGTGAACTGGAGTATGGCCCTAACTGGCGACTATCCAAACTTAGTGGCATGAAAATGCCAAAACCTTAGCTAACGTGAAAACGTTAGAAACCTTAAGAACGGATGTATGGTACGTCTACCATTATACGTAGGATCCTAGGTATAGCCAGTACAATGGAATTATCAGCCCCTAAAACGAGTACTGGTCCCACTGCCATGAACTATACCAGGATCATCGTGCGCTTCTGGCGGACTGGGGTCAGGCCCAAATAACTGGGGTCAAACCCAAGTAACTGGTTGCTTTGGTGGATAATCATCCTTTTTCTAAGAGTACCTGAACCTTCAAAACTCAAAATCACGTGAAAGGGGGATAAAGGATGCAGGATCCTTATCCTTATGTGAGAAAGTAAGGAAATGAAATAGTTTATGATTAGAATGTTACCAAAATGAGGATCATATGTGCTTTGAGGATCCTTTAAGGATATTTATCATGTGAGGATCATGGATCCTTATCACATGAAGTATTTCTTCAAATGGACAGCATTCCAGGCTCTAGGTAGCAAATCACCTTCCATTGTTAGTAATCGATGTGCCCCCTTTCCTACCTCAGCTTCAATCAAGTAAGGTCCTTCCCATTTTGGTGCCAACTTTCCATCAGCAGGATTCGTGGTATTCTGAAATGCTTTCCTTAGTACCATATCACCAACTTGGAATTTCCTGATCCTGACATTTTTGTTGTAGGCTCCAGCCATTCTTTGCTGATAACTGGCCATCCTTATCCTTGCCAAATCTCTGATTTCTTCTATAGTATCCAGGTCTTGAACCAAGTTCTCATCATCTCAGGATCACGAATACTTGTTCTAGCAGTTGGAACCACCATTTCTGTAGGGATCACTGATTCTGCCCCAAATACCAAAGAGAATGGAGTTTGGCCTGTAGCATTCTTAGGAGTTGTCCTATCAGCCCAAAGCACATAAGGTAGTTCTTCTGCCCATTTCCCTTTCTTGGATCCAAGCTTCTTCTTCAAATTGTTGATGATGATCTTATTGGAGGATTCTGCCTGACCATTAGCTTGTGGGTGGACTGGTGTTGATGTTATCATCTTAATCCCCCAGCTGTCACAAAAGTTAGTAGTTCTGCCCCCAATGAATTGGGAACCATTATCACATATAATTTCAGAAGGAATACCAAATCTAGTTATAATATTTCTTTTAATGAAGGATATAACTTCCTTTTCTCTGACTTGGGCAAAAGCTTCAGCCTCTATCCACTTGGAGAAGTAATCAGTCATAGCAAGCATGAACACTTTTCCACCAGGTGCCTTAGGGAGCTTACCAACTATATCCATGCCCCATCTCATGAATGGCCAAGTGGAGGATATAGGATGCAATAATTCAGCTGGTTGATGAAGGATATTGTTGTGTCTCTGACAAGGATCACACTTCTTAGCAACTCCACAGCATCTCTATTCATAGTTGGCCAATAGTATCCTGTCCTTAGGATCCTTGAGAATAATGCCCTGCCCCCAGTGTGGTTTCCACAATCTCCTTCATGGAAGTCTTTTAAAACTTCTTGGATTTCAGGATCCTTAATGCACCTTAAATATGGTCCTGCAAGAGACCGTTTATACAACATATTATTTAAAATTGTGAATTGAGATACCTTAATTTTGAAAGCCCTAGGGTTTTCTCCTGTAGGAATCTCTCCATGTTGTATGTATCTCATGATTGGAAGGATCCATGATCCTGAATCAGATTGATTATCATCACTAGGGATGATTGCAGAATCCTCTCCTATCTCCATAGCCACATAATCCTCGATAGCCGGGGTCAGGATATGGATAATAGGGATCTTGATATCCTCTGGGATCTTCAAGGATGATCCTAAACTGGCTAATGCATCTGCCTCTGCATTCTCTTCCCTTGGTACCTGAGTCAAACTAAAGGATACAAAAGAGAGTGCCAATTCTTTGACTATCTCCAAATATTTGATTAGCTTTTCACCTTTAACAGCATAGGATCCATTAAAGTGATTAGTGATTAACAAAGAATCTACATGTACCTCAAGATACCTGATCCTCATATGCTTAGCAATTTGCAAGCCAGCTATCAAGGCTTCATATTCAGCCTCATTGTTAGTGGTTTGGAATTCACAAGCTATAGAGTGGGGTATTATGTCCCCCTGTGGCGATTTTAGTAGTATTCCAAGCCCTGTTCCTTTGACATTTGAGGATCCATCAGTATAGAGTATCCAAGGATCCTTGGTTTCCTCTAGCTGCTGAACTTCTAACTCAGCTTCCTTTTGCAAATCACTACTGAAATCTGCCACAAAGTCGGCTAATGCTTGGGATTTAATGGCTGTCCTGGGCTCATATCTTATATCATATGCACTAAGCTTCACTGCCCACTTAGCCATCCTTCCTGACATTTCAGGTTTCCTGAGGACATTCTTGATTGGAAAATTAGTTTTGACGATAATAGCATGAGTTTCAAAATAATGTCTCAATTTAGTAGATGCCATAATTAATGCAAGGATAAGTTTTTCTAAGTGTGAATACCTGGATTCAGCATCAAGTAAACTCTTACTTACATAATAGACATGATGTTGTGTACCTTCGTGATCCTTAACAAGGACGGCACTTACTGCTTTTGAGGATACCGCGAGATATAAGGATAACACATCTCCTTTTTCTGGTTTCATCAAAGCCGGGGCCGAGGATAGGTAATCCTTAAGAGCTCTTAAGGCACTTTCATGCTTCTCAGTCCACTCGAAATTCTTGTTCTTCCTTAGGATATCATAGAATTCCTTGCACTTTTCTGAGGATTTGGATATGAATCTGTTTAAAGCTGCAATCCTGCCTGTTAACCTCTGAACATCCTTAGCATTGGCAGGTGACTTGATGTTCACTATAGCTTTGATTTGTTCTGGACTGGCTTCAATGCCTCTCTTTGTCACCATATATCCTAAGAATTTACCTGCTTTAACACCAAAGTGACATTTTGAAGGATTAAGTTTCATGTTATATTTGTCAAGGATATTGAATGCTTCCTCCAAGTCTCTTAGGTGATCCTCAGCCTTTTTTGATTTTACCACCATATCGTCTATGTAAACCTCCATAGTTTGTCCAATCTGATCCTTGAACATCATATTCACTAGCCTTTGATAAGTTGCACCTGCATTTCTTAGTCCGAATGGCATAGCAATATAGCAGTATATACCAGTTGGAGTCATGAAGGCTGTATCCTCTTGATCGGATGGTTCCATCTGAATTTGTTGAAATCCAGATGAAGCATCCATAAAAGTTAACAGTTCATGACCCGCAGTTGCATCCACCATGGAGTCAATGTGGGGTAATGGGAAAGGATCCTTGGGACATGCCTTATTTAAATCGGTAAATCGACACATACCCTCCACTTTCCGTTTTTCTTTTGAACGACAACCACATTGGCCAACCATCTTGGATACTTGACCTCTCTAATCATACATGCTTGGAGTAATTTCTCTACCTCCTCCTGGATAATGGCATTTCTTTCTGGTGCAAATTTTCTCCTCTTTTGATGGATTGGTTTGAAGGACCTATCAATGCCAAGTTTGTGAGTGATTATATCTTTAGATATACCTGTCATGTCTTCGTGTTTCCATGCAAAGGTAGTCTTTCTCCTTTTGAGGAAGGATATGAGGTCTTCCTTTATTTTGCCAAGGATCCCTGATCCTATATAAACTTTAGATTCAGGATCATCAGGATCCATAAGGATTTCTACTACATCCTGTTCTCTTGCCTCCAAAACATCCCTTGGAGGACGCTTTAATTGCTATTGCTCCCTTGACTTTGATGCTGGTTTCATTGATGAGGTGTAGCAGTTCTTAGCCTCTTGCTGATCACTATCAATCTTCACTATCCCCCAAGGACTAGGAAGCTTCACACATTCATGATAAGTGGATGGGACTGCCTTCATGTCATGTATCCAAGGCCTGCCAAGGATAACATTACAACAAGATAAACAGTCAATAACACAAAACTTTTGGTAAGAATGTAGGCCTTCGATATAGATTTGGAGTTTAATGTCCCCCAGAGTATTCTTAGTCTCGCCACTGAATCCCACGAGCACAGAGGATCTTTGTATGATATCGGATTCAGGAATATTCATCTTCTTGAGGACATCAAGCTGGATAATGTTCACAGAGCTTCCTCCGTCTATGAGGATCCTGCGAACAAAATGGTTAGAAATAAAAAGAGTGATAACCAAACCATCATGATGAGGATCCTGAATGTCAACACGATCATCCTCATCAAAAGTTATAAATTTTCCTTCGGAGACACTGGATGTTCGAATGGGTCTATCTCCATTATCCATCTTGTTTTCCTTTGCATGTCTTTTAGCTGCAGAGAATGATGTTCCACAAATGTCTGATCCTCCAGAAATAAAGTTTATAACTTGTGCATCTGCTGGAGGGGCTGGAGCTTTCTCTGGGATCCTTTCAGGATCCTGAGTCCTTGACTTCTTTCTCCCCAATAATTCTTTCAAGTGCCCCTTGCTCAACAAGTATCCAATTTCTTTTCTCAGTGCGATGCATTCTTCTGTGAGATGCCCAAAATCTTCATGATATGCGCACCACTTTGACTTGTCTTTAGATGCAGCTGGTCTGTCACTTTTCCTGGGCTATCTAGCTTTATCACCTAAATTCTGCATCGCAAGAATTAGTTCATTGTTATCAACAGAAAAGCAATATTCGGAAATTGGAGGATAATCCTCATCGTCCTCTTCTTGTTCAACAGCATGCACATTCTGGTTATCAGATTTGTTATAGGATCTGAACTTGTTGTTCTTGAATGAGGATCCTTGCTTCTCTTGTTTTGAGGATCCTGCTAACCTCTCCTGGATCCTTTTGTCATCCTCTAGCCGGATGAACCTAAGGGCCCGGGTTCTTACCTCATCTAGATTCCTGCATGGTGTCATAACAAGATCATCATAGAATAATGAATCCCTAAGCAATCCCATTTTAAAGGCTTCAACAGCCGTAGCTATATCCAGGTTAGGGATATCTAAGGATTCTTTACTAAATTTAGTGATATAATCCCTTAATGATTCATTATGACCTTGGGTTATCCTATACAGATCACTAGTTAAACGCTCAAATTTTCTACTACAAGAAAACTGGTTATTAAATAGGTTAACTAGATTAGCAAACGAGGTAATAGACTAAGGGGGAAGACTTAGCAGCCATTTAAGAGCCGATCCAGTAAGAGTGGATCCAAATCCCTTGCACAGACATGCTTCCTTTAACCTTTCTGGGATGGGATTAATCTCCATCCTTTCCCTGTACTGTGCTATGTGTTCTTCAGGATCTGTTGAGCCATCATACAACTTCATGGTAGGCACATGGAACCTCTTGGGTATCTCAGCATCATAGATTGGTGGTGCAAAACGAGATATCTTGTGGCTCCCATCTGCAATCTCTGGGATAGGCTTGACCACTCCTGGGACACTTGATATCATATCCTTTAACTTTTGCAATTCTCTGGCCATGGCATGATTGATACATGTATCCTGCATAAGGCCATGGTTAGTGGTATAAGAATTATTGAAAGTGTTACCTCCCATTGGATTCAAATTAGGAAGAGCGGATGTGAATCCATATTGTTGAGGCTCTAGAATGACCGATGGACCAGTAGAAGCAATGGTCTGCATTGGAATGAAGTCTCCCTGATGGATATCGAAACTCCCTGATTGCAAACTCCTTAAGGATCCCGGAATCTGGAAGGATCCCTGAAACTGAGAGGATCCTTGGACCTGGGAGGATCCTGGGACGTAGGAAGATCCTTGAACCTGGGAGGATCCTTGAACATAGGAGGATCCTTGAACCTGGGAGGATCCTTGAAACTGAGAGGATCCTTGGACCTGGGAGGATCCTGGAACATAGGAGGATCCTTGAACCTGGGAGGATCCTTGAAACGGCCAGAATCCTTGAATCTGCTACGCTCCTGAATATCCTCCTGAGCTTACGAATGATCCTATATGCTGAGGATGGGATCCTGCTGGTTGCAAGTATGACCCTGAAGCCTGAGTCATTGCTGAGGATCCGTAGTGCACTCCTTTTGGCCCTCCCACATATTGAACATCTGGAACCGCTGAAGGCTGAGAAGTTATAACCGGAGTATCGAAATTCAAAGATCTGGGCATCAGTAGGGAATGATCCTCTGCCGATCTCTTCTGTTTCTTGATGTCTCCAATTTCTCTAAGAATCCTTTCATTGGTCTTATCCTGCTGCTGTATATGCTCCTTCATCTGCAAAATCAGAGTAAACAAGTCACTAGTAGTAGGAGTATAAGAAGCAGAAGAAGTTGGAGGTTTTGAGAAAATGGGAGTTGGTTTCTTCTCGGCATTTTTCTGAGGTCCAGAAGGTGGTGGAGGCAAAGGTGGAATGCCCTGGGATGAATTGACTGCAGACATCGCACTGGATGTGTTCTTTGATGATGAAGCCATCTGCTTGGATGTAACGAACCGAAATGATCACAAAAATGAGAATTTCTTAGGAACGAAGCACCAATTGCAACACGGTGGGCGCCAAACTGTTTTGGTCAAAAATCAGACGAGGATAATGCAACCAAACTCTTTGTTATGGGGTATGATGCTTGAATTGGTAAACAACAATGAGGATCACTATGAAATGAATTGCACAGGAGACACAAAGATTTATACGAGGAAAAAGCCCTTGATCAATGTATGATCTCCGGCATAAAAAACCTCGGGTGATGGAAACTACCGATCACCAACTCAAATTAAACAATAATTCTTTTACAACTTCGGATGATAGCGAGCTAAGTACAAGGATCACTATAGTGTATCGTGTAGAAAAGTATGAAGAAATGCTAAGTGTTTTGCCGAGAGCTGGTGAGTGTGGTTGTACGAGTGTGTGTAGCCAAAAAAATAGCCAAGTGTTGTCTAATTAGCTCGCTACCCCTTTTAAATTTAGTAAAATATCTAAATAACTAACTATCCGCAATTCATGCCTTCTCCCCACGATCTCCATAACGTTCACCATGGTCAAGCACGTGCGGAATAAGCGTGGAATATTCTTCAGGAACGTTACCAAGACTAAGTCCAAGCTGTTATTCCTGCAAAACAATATCGAATTCAAAGCAGACAATCATTAGTATAAGGATCCTTAGGATGATCCATGATCCTGATCCTGAAGCACTTCTGAGGATCACTAACTGATACAGAAGTAAGGATCACCAAAGAGGATAACAATTGAGGATCACAGGTCATTAAAAAATCCTCCCATAACAGATGGATAGATCAGATCAATAGGACACAACAACTACACTCACTACTCTCTCACACTTACTCTCTCGCAACTTTCACTTTCACAAGAAGCATTGTAACACTTAGCGATCTGATCGATATCCTGCACTGTATCCCGACGTTTAAAGCAATAAGAAGAACAAGGCAGCTGCGATTGTCAGCTCCCGAGGTTTTATGCCGGCGATCTAGATTGATCAAGGGCTTTCCTCGTACATCTCCTGTCACCCCCTTTACTTTTTGCTCATAGTTTGATCGTAGATATAGCTCAATATCCTGAGCCGTATCTTGAAAACCGTTTTTCCAAACAACTTAACCAGCATATTTCCAACACACTTTTTAGCACACTACCTCACTTAACTAATTTGATCACTTAATTGCTTCGGTAATTTTTGACCAAAACAACAATGTGACAACCAATTAGTAAAAAGCCAGCTGGAGAGCACTGAAGGCTTGGGAAAAATGTGGCTATAAAAGTTACCTAAAAGACGATGTTTTAAATTCAATAAAATAGGGGTTATCCCTATAAACGTATTGTAATAAGAAACTTGGGTTTTCCCCATGTGATTATTAATATTAAATATGGTGGTTTTACTCTGATAAACATTTCCTAACTACGGTCCTGATGTAATTTCCGCTGCCAAATTAACCAACCTGATACCACCGAAAATCTGAGTTCGCGTCCGCCCGTTCCCGGGGATCAGGGATCGAGGGTTGCGACAACACGTATTAGATACGCTGCCCGATTGATCTAGGGTTCCGTAACGGCTGTCGTGGTTCTGCCCGACGTAGTTGTTGGAATGCTGTCTCAGGGAGGGTATTACTAATGTTAAAATGGGTTATTATACTAACGCGTGTGCATTTGTATAAATTATAGATTATCACCAGGAAACCCTAAAGGATACTCTAAGACAGCAATGTGAGTAATCCTCTTTTTGTTAAATGTTTTACAAAACCTTAAATACTTTTCCATGCGAATAACAGTTATTGAGTATTTGTAAGAATACAATTATGATGAGTATGTTGGGGTTTTGTATACAAAATTTGTTACCACCTGGTCAAGGAGTAACATTTCCACAAGTTGAGTATGACAGTACCATGGATGTTAATTGATATGTCTTGGAAACAAATATAATTGCGAGATCGCCCTCAATACTGTACACTGTGACTTTTTAAACTTGATTAAATTGGGATTCACTCACCAGTATTTCCCACTGACAAATGTTTTTAAAACACGTTTCAGGTAACAAACTGTGAAAGCCAAATAGAAGCCAGCTGGACAGCACTGAAGGCTTGGAAAAGTGGCAATAAAGTTACCTAAAATAAAATAGATGTTTTTATTAAATAAAATAGGATTTATTCCTATAAAAACATGTGTACTATGAACTTGGGTTTTATCCCAATTGTTTAATGTTATGAAAATGTGGTATTTTTCTCTGATAAATATTTCCTAACTACGGTCCTGATGAAAAATTCCGCTGCCAAATTAGACAATATGAGATACCACCGAAACTGGCTCGCGGCCGCCCGTTCCCGGGAACCAGGGATTGGGGGTTGCGACAGGAGGTGGTATCAGAGCTAAGCCACTGATTCAGCCACAGAGGTGTTCTGCTGACATCAAAATGTAAAGTGTTAGGAAATAAATTACGAAAATACGTGCATAACTGTATTTATTGTTATGTGTTATTTGACTATTTGTTAGTTTACAGTATGAGCGACTCTTCTGGAAGTACGACGAGCGCAATATGGATTTCTGGATGAATCCATATCCGTAAATGTGATGGTAGAGACGGTAATAGTAATAATAATAATAAAATAATATAATATGTGTGTACGGATGCCTACTATTAGTTATTTCAGTTGGTATTGAAATCTTTATTTCGGTACTAGTGTGTAATAGATGCCTAGTATATAGATGAATAGAGTAAAATCACAATGATCGACGCTTTTGGCAAAAATGCGTGTCATGTGATTGACTATATTAATATTATTTTGTGATATTAATATGGGGTAAATGTTTAAAATTCAGATGGCCAATGAAGGAAATCAAGGAAATCTGAATAATGATAACCAGAGTAACATTAACGTGGTTAATGAGAATCCAAGTATCAATAACAATGGAAATCAAATGGATTATAATTCCATTCAACACATAGTGGCACAAGGAATCATAGATGCAATGCCATTTATTATTCAAACGGTTCAAGAAGCGAATAATAAAAGTAAACATAGCAGTAAGCGACCAATTGAACTAGAACACAGCATAAACAATGGACCCGTACTTCAGGTGCCCATTCCCAAAAGAAGAAGAACCATGCCATATGGTTGTTCTTACAAAGAATTCTGGTCCTGCAAACCAATAGAATTCTCGGCAATGAAGGACCCATTGCAACTCTACGCTGGATAGAGAAAACGGAGGTTGTTTTAAAAATAAGCAAGTGTGCTGAAGAAGACAAAATAATGTTTACTTCTAATCTATTTAAGAACTTAGCCTTAGAATGGTGGAACACTATCCTCCAATCAAGAGGAAGTGATAGGGTTTACAATATGGAATGGGAAGAATTTAAGAACAAGGTAGAAAGGAAATTCTGCCCACCCAATGCAAAGGAACAGATAGCTAATAAGTTTCTGAACCTTAGGATGACCAGGGTAGATAGTAAGGGGTATACTACTACATTCTTTGAATATGCTAGAATAGTACCAACCCTTGCATCACCTGAACCAGTATTAATCTCCCGTTACATCTGGGGATTAATTGGAGAGATTAGACATGTAGTCAAGGCAGCTAGACCCCAAACTATAGAAGAAGCTGTAGAACTAGCGAATACCTTGACAGATGAATTAATCCGTACTAGAGAAGAAGAACAGAGGAGAAACCTAACCCAAAGGCTTACTCAATAATTCTATTCTGGGAATTCCAACCGTAGGAATGTAGGTTCTACCTCTGCACCATACTGCTAAACCTGCAGAAAGAAGCATTCAGGAAAATGCTCCACTCACTGCAATTTCTGCAAAGCACCAGGACACAAGGAAGAAGAATGCAGGAGAAAATCCAGTAATGGACTATGCTTCAACTGTGGAGAAAAAGGTCACATCAAGCCGAACTGTCCAAAATTGGCTCCAGCTGTGAACAACAAGAACACTAAAAATGCTAGAGCATTTGTTCTGACTGCAGATGAAGCCAAGATGATTCCAGACGTGATAGCTGGTACGTTTTTAGTTAATGATGTTTTTGCTAAAGTATTATTTGACTCTGGTGCAAACCAAAGTTTCATTAATACTTCGTTTTGCAAACTGCTAAATCAGTCATTAACTAAACTACCACAAGAATGTCTAGTAGAGACAGCTAATGGAGAAACTGTTAGGATTTCTGAAATCTTGCAGGGAGCAAGAATAGAAATTTTAAAACAAGTGTTTATTGAAAATCTTTATCCCATGAATCTGACAGGATTTGATGTTGTTTTAGGAATGGATTGGTCAATAGCCAATAAAGCCAGTATTTTATGTGATCAAAAGTAAATCCAAGTAAATTCACCAAAAGGTAAACCGATCACAGTTAAAGGAGATAAGCCATCTAGATCCACAAAATTCATCTCTGTGATGAAAACTGCAAGTTATATAAGAAAAGGTTCTATAGTGTATTTGATTTCTATAATCACTAACACTAAAGGAAAAGAACTAAAAGACATCCCAGTAGTATCTCAGTTTTCAGATGTATTTCCAGAAGAATTACCAGGATTACCACCAAATAGAGAAGTTGAATTCAGAATTCATCTACTACCAGGAACAGCACCAATTGCCAAAACACCTTACCATTTGGCACCCGCCGAAATGCAAGAATTAAAGAAACAATTAGATGAATTATTGGAGAAAGGATTCATACAGCCGAGTTCGTCGCCTTGGGGAGCGCCAATACTGTTTCGTTAAAAAGAAGGACGGATCAATGCGTATGTGCATTGATTACCGTGAATTGAACAAAGTCACGATTAAGAATCGGTACCCATTACCGAGAATCGATGATCTGTTCGATCAACTGCAAGGAGCTCGATTTTTCTCTAAAATCGATTTAGGGTCAGGATATCATCAATTAAAGGTACAGGAAGAGGACATTCCTAAGACCGCTTTCAGAACAAGGTATGGTCATTATGAATTTACTGTCATGCCATTTGGTTTAACCAATGCCCCAGCCGCATTTATGGACATGATGAACCGAATATGTAAGCCATATTTTGATAAATTCATAATTGTCTTCATAGATGATATTCTAATTTACTCTAAGAGTAAAGAGGATCATGCAAAGCATTTGCACGCACTTTTAAGTTTATTAAGGAAGGAAAAACTTTATGCTAAATTTTCGAAGTGTGAATTTTGGTTAGAGCAAGTACAATTTCTTGGACATTTAGTGAATCATGAAGGAATTCATGTGGATCCAACAAAGATCGAGGCAATTACTAAATGGAAAACCCCTGAGTCACCAACCGAGGTTAGAAGTTTCTTAGGATTGGCTGGTTATTATAGAAGATTTATTCAAGATTTTTCTAGAATAGCCATTCCTTTAACTAAGTTAACCTGTAAATCCATTAAGTTTGAATGGGGACCAAAACAGGAAGAAGCTTTTAGAATTCTTAATCAAAGATTAACCCATGCACCCATATTAGCGTTACCAGAAGGAACTGAAGATTTTGTAGTTTATTGTGACGCTTCTAAGTTAGGTTATGGATGTGTGTTGATGCAACGTCAAAAGGTTATAGCTTACGCATCTAGACAACTTAAGAACCATGAAGAGAATTATTCAACCCATGATCTAGAACTAGGAGCTATAATTTTTGCCCTTAAGATGTGGAGACATTACCTTTACGGTAGTAAGTTTATCATATTCACTGATCATAAGAGTTTAAGGTATGTTTTCAAGCAAAAGGAGTTGAATATGAGACAAAGAGGCTGGATGGAGATGCTTAGTGATTATGATTGTGATATCCAGTATCATGAAGGAAAAGCTAATGTAGTGGCAGATGCTTTAAGTCGAAAGTATCATGAAAAGCCAAAAAGGATACGTTCTCTTAAATTAAATCTACAAGTAGATTTAAATGATCAAATAAGAGAAGCACAAGAATCAGTAATCAAAGATGATACTGAAAAACTAAAAGGTATGAGTAAGGAACTAGAACAAGGAACAGATGGAATTTGGAGATTCCATAAAAAGAGAATGTGGATACCTAAATTAGGAAACCTGCGTCATCGTATATTAGAAGAAGCCCATAAGTCTAAGTATACGATGCATCCAGGAAGTGATAAAATGTACCAGGATTTAAGGAAAAATTTCTGGTGGATAGGAATGAAAAAGGACATAGCAGCCTATGTTTCTAAATGTTTAACTTGTTCACAAGTTAAAGCTGAACACCGGAAACCCTCAGGTTTGTTACAGCAATTAGAAATGCCAGTGTGGAAATGGGAATTGATAACAATGGATTTTGTTATTAAATTACCCAAAACAAATAAAGGTAATGATACAATCTGGGTGATTGTAGATAGGCTAACCAAGTCAGCTCATTTCCTACCAATGAAGGAAACTTTCAGTATGGAACAATTAGCTAAGTTGTATGTAAATGAAATTGTTTCTTTACATAGAATACCTTTGTCAATTGTTTCTGATAGGGATAGTCCATTTACCTCTCATTTTTTGTCAAGTTTCCAAAAGGCAATGGGAACCAAGTTAAATCTAAGCACAGCTTATCATCCTCAAACGGATGGACAAAGCGAAAGAACAATTCAGACGATGGAGGACATGCTTAGAGCTTGTGTAATTGATTTCGGAGGTAATTGGGATGATCACTTACCTTTAATAGAATTTTCTTATAATAATAGTTATCACACAAGTATCAATGCTGCACCATTCGAAGCACTTTATGGACGAAAGTGCCAAACCCCAGTCTGTTGGACAAAAATTGGGGAAAAACAACTATCTGGACCTGAGATAGTGCAAGAAACAACCGACAAGATTATTCAAGTCAAGGAACGACTGAAAGCAGCACGTGATCGATAGAAGAGTTATGCTGATAACCAACGCAAGCCATTGGAATTTCAAGTAGGAGATAAAGTATTGTTAAAAGTCTCTCCTTTGAAAGGAGTGGTAAGATTCATCAAACGAGGAAAGCTAAGTCCCAGGTATATTGGACCTTTAAAGATTATTAGAAGAATAGGACCTGTAGCCAGCTACAACTGCCAGAGGAAATGGCAGGAATACATTATGTGTTTCATGTATCTAATCTCAAGAAATGCTTAGCTGATGAATCACTAGTAGTGCCTCTTAAGGATATAGAGGTAAATGAACAACTCAAGTTTGTAGAAAGGCCTCTACAAATTTAAGACAGGAAAGTCAAGAATCTCAAACATAAGAGATTAGTTCTGGTCAAAGTGAAGTGGGACTCCAAAAGAGGACCTGAGTACACATGGGAGCTTGAATCTGAAATGCAAAGAAAATATCCACACTTGTTCCAGTAGATCTCGAGGACGAGCTCTAAAAACAAGGTGGGGAGGATGTAACAGTCCTCAAAATAAAACCGACACCCTCATAATTCTGACACCCTAGTATATGTTAAAATGTCCCAATATGTCTTTAATTACACCCCGTATGTGAAAACCGAGCCCGAAATGCAGTATAGCATTTAAAAATAAAATAAAATCTGTTTATTAAGTCGAGGAGGGCCGCGTGACCTCACCCCAACCATTTACGCGGGCGGTATCAAGGTCAGAACCTGATTCCGTTTGATTTCTTAAGTTCAGACGGGCCGCGTGAACCCCATCTCAATCTTACGCGGGCCGCGTGAGATCAAAAATGTGGCGCAACCCTGTGCCACCACGTGGCCCAACACCCGGCAAACCTACACATCGACTCAGCCAAGCTACACGTTGACCTGGAGTTAACGCGGGCCGCGTAAGCCTAGTCCATGTGTTACGCGGGCCGCGTGGGAACCAGATTTCAGCACTATATAAGAAGGCCTCGGGTTTCATTCAGAATCGTTCATTTCTTTCTTTCTTAAGCGAATTTCTGAGTAGTAGAAGTAATACGCGGGTATTATATCCCCCTAAATAGCAAAGTTCTGCTCCGTTGTAAGTATTATAACCCCTGGACACGTATTAGATACGCTGCCCGATTGATCTAGGGTTCCGTAACGGCTGTCGTGGTTCTGCCCGACGTAGTTGTTGGAATGCCGTCTCGGGGAGGGTATTACTAATGTTAAAATGGGTTATTATACTAACGCGTGTGCATTTGTATAAATTATAGATTATCACCAGGAAACCCTAAAGGATAATCTAAGACAGCATTGTGAGTAATCCTCTTTTTGTTAAATGTTTTACAAAACCTTAAATACTTTTCCATGCGAATAACAGTTATTGATTATTTGTAAGAATACAATTATGATGAGTATGTTGGGGTTTTGTATACAAAATTTGTTACCACCTGGTCAAGGAGTAACATTTCCACAAGTTGAGTATGACAGTACCATGGATGTTAATTGATATGTCTTGGAAACAAATGTAATTGCGAGATCGCCCTCAATACTGTACACTGTGACTTTTTAAACTTGATTAAATTGGGATTCACTCACCAGTATTTCCCACTGACAAATGTTTTTAAAACACGTTTCAGGTAACAAACTGTGAAAGCCAAATAGAAGCCAGCTGGACAGCACTGAAGGCTTGGAAAAGTGGCAATAAAGTTACCTAAAATAAAATAGATGTTTTTATTTAATAAAATAGGATTTATTCCTATAAAAACATGTGTACTATGAACTTGGGTTTTATCCCAATTGTTTAATGTTATGAAAATGTGGTATTTTACTCTAATAAATATTTCCTAACTACGGTCCTGATGAAAAATTCCGCTGCCAAATTAGACAATACGAGATACCACCGAAACTGGCTCGCGGCCGCCCGTTCCCGGGAACCAGGGATCGGGGGTTGCGACAACCGGAGTACCCGGGGCAGTAGCAAATGCATTATAAAATTCGTTATCCATGTTTCGATGTCGAGTGTTTACAACAACAAAATTTCAAACGATCTGACTTTTTGAAATGAACTGGAAGCCACAAACGATTTGGAATTCAACTTCACATGACCTGAACTAATCTCACATGACCTGGATCACTTCGCACGACCTGGATCTATTTTAAAACGACCTGAGCAACTTTCAAACGACCTGGTACACCTCGTGCGACCTGAAGTGTTCAAACCGTGCGACCTGGATGATTTTTGTGCTACCTGATCACTTTTCACACGACTTGGATCAAACCGTGCGATCTGAGACAACAATTTCACACGATCTGAATGGAATTCGAACGATCTGAAAGTTCTAAGTCCAAAATTTCATCATTTTGTCAAATTTTATCAAGTTTTAGGTTGAATTTGGTTCTGATTTGTTCACGGATTGTTCAAAGCGATGTTTTACGAGTTATATCATGAAATCAGATCATTTTAACCGTAAAAACTCAGTAAATTTGATGAAAAAGTGTAGAGAGATGAGTAGAAAGAAGTAGAAATCAGATTTTTTTTCGTGAAAACAAGCTGAAATGGTAAGAACTCTTCCTCCTGAGCTCTGATACCACTTGTAGGATCGGGGATTCGATCAAACGAGTCGATCAGAAGAGTTCTAGACCAAATCAGAGGCGGAATTCATTGATTTGATCTTCATTGCAGCTAGATTTACACTTAGAAGTAGATTAAATATTGTTTGTATTGATTTCACAACGTTACATGAGCTGGCGACACTTCGGCAGAGCTTCGCTACCGGAATCAGAATGTTACAAATGACAACCAAGACTCACCTATATATAGGAACACCAGGTCGCACGAACCAGTATGTCCAAGTCGCACGAACTGGTCAGTTCGCACGAACTGGCCAGGTCGCATGAACCTGCTGGTTCCGACCTATTTCCCGTTTCTTTTGTACAACGTGTCTTGGTCTATCTATCTAGTTACATGACGCGATACAAGATGAAGTCAACAGACATATGCACTAATACTTAGCAATAAGATCACAATAAGGGGTTTATCTGGTGTCATCCTTGATATGAGCTGCCTCTAACATTCATCAGGAGGGTTTAGGTGCCTCCATTCTTAATTCTCTTATACTTAGCTATAAAATCTTTGACAGATTTAGGGCAGTTAGCTCTGATGTGGCCCTTAATGCCACAGCCAAAACAGACTGCATTCCTTATGTTTCTATATTCAGGGAACTACAGATGCCACACTGCTTTGACCTTCAGTATGTTAGACACTGTCACAGTGCCTTTTGTTGCAGGTCATGCATACAGGCTCCTCAGATCTCTAGGAGTTATCCTTCTCCCTTTTTCCTTTCTTTGGTAGTCTCAGATTTGACTGATTTACTTCCTAACCCATCTAATGTGAGTGGCAGAGATAGATCCATAATGGATTTATAAGAAGCAGACTTTGACGTCTTAACATGCCCTCTTATTTCTGATGCTAAACCACCAATATATATAGTGCATTATGCTTAGACTCTGGGTTTACTGAATAGGGTACTATCCCAGACAATTAGCTAAAGTCTATAACGTTCTGTTTACAGACTAGATCCATCATGGTGAGAATCAGAAAATTCTTATTCCACATTTTCCATTTCGTGTTGCAGACTACCGGTTTTTCTGATTAGTCCATGAACCTGGATCATCCCAATTTGTGTAAGAGTATTCTTCCTGTAATCTTATTAAAGTCTTCCACCAATTAAGGGCACTGCCCTTGAATGACTGTGATACATATCTCACAATGTCTCTTTCAGCACAACCGCTGATGTCCATAATGGTTTCTATTTCATCCAACAATTTCATGTAATCAATGGCCCCTTTTTCGCCATTGAAGTCTCTTGATTTGCAAGAGACGAAGTACTTTTAAGTACATCCTTTAGAGGAATGGGGCCCCTCACTATATATCATCTTATTTAGTTCTTTTTTTTTACATTCGAAGTATGAACAAAGCTCTTTTTCATGATTAGAGGGAATATGATTTAGAGCGAGTAGCATTCTGCTCTTTGAACCTTTTCATGACCTTTCTCATAGCCTTTCTAACAGCTGCGTTAGTCACATTAACCTTGAGGTTCACATTTGTTGCATCATTAGTATTTGTCGCATCATCAGTATCGCAACTGTTATTTGTCTCATTCAAGTTTGCCATACTTGAAGCTTGGCACTAAACGCCAAAATTAAACAATTGCTTAATTGCATTTCTATAGTGAATCATCACCCTGATGACCTAACATACATTAACCATGGTATTATTAAACTATATAAGCTAATAGGGTATGAACATTCCTAATGAATGTTACTTGAATGTACATTAATTACATTCAGCCTAGGTCACAAAAGGACCATCAATGGCCTTTAGGGTTTGGACCGAGTCCATTACCCTTTTTATAGGGGATCAAAATGTCACAAACGTCTTTGTCATATTGATGATTTTAGATAGCTCGAAGGCTTGCCATAATGGCTTTCTAAAATAGGAAACATGAGTCCGTCAGGAAGGACATAAATAATCATATGGCACGAAGGCCTTGTCGCAGAGGACGTTATAAGATATGGCAACAACGCCTATCACGAAGGACATTAATTTATAAGCCGCAATCTTATTAGATTAGGGGTTTTAAGATTTGAACCTAGTTCTTCACCGTTGGACAGGGAGTCATAGACTACCATTGTCATCGTCTTGAAAGACGATTTATTTTGGCACATAGGCAAATCATAGGACATCATTAATGGATGCTTACATATATACATATATGTATATATATACATAATTATCGTCATTGAGTATATTAGTCATGATCTTATCGATCTTATAGACCATAAGGCTTGGGCATTGCCCATTACCTTCGACGATGTACCATAACGGTCACATTTGACAATGTCTCTAATGGACAATATAGTATATAACCCGTAGGCGAGATAGATCCTATTGGTGATTCAGGATAACGCCACGAAGGGTGATACAATAAACACACTTATATATAGGAAGTACCAGCGGCGTATCCACCATGTGTTTATTGTATTACTCTAGTTTTGTTATCTAAATCACCGTCAAGATACACATAAATCATAATCATCGAGTCGGAAAGTACTTCTTGAAATCTCACTATGAAGATAGGAAGACCTAAGACTGTACTTCAAATATCTTATAAAATAATATGATCATCGTATCAGATGATATTAGTCATGATCGCACTGATCATATAGACTGTTAGGGTTGGGTATAACCCACCACTTTGAACAGGGGATTATAAAGACCACCACTAACTTTGTCTTATCTCTAATAGAATAAAGTATACCCCATAGGCATTTCATCACTAGGGATGTTAATATTATGATCATCATACTGATGATACTAGTCAGGATCACATTGATCATATAGACTATGGGATTTGAGCATAGCTCACCCCCCCCCCCTTGGGCAAGGAATTAAAAAAAATTACAATTGCCTTGTCATGATTGGAGAATATAATATAGCCCGTAGGCAAAACATTATTAAGGATGTTAAATTTAGTCATCATATTGATGATTTTTAGTCATGATCTCATTGATCATATAGACTATTAGGCTTGAGCATAGCTCACTACCTTGAACAGGGGATCATAAGGATCACAATGTCAATGTCACAAATGGACAATATATTATAGCCCGTAGTTAAAACATCACTAAGGGATGTTAAATAACATGATCATCATATTAGATGATATTAGTCATGATCGCATTGATCATATAGACTATTATGTTTGGACCTAGTCCAATATTTTTAGACAGGGAGTCATAGACCACAACTGTCGTGTTGTCTAATTGGATAACAAGTTTAGCCCATAGGCACTTCATCACAAATGGATGTTTATATTTTGATCATCACATTGATGATACTTGCCATGATCAAATTCGATCATATAGGCTTTAAGGCTTGGACGCAGTCCAATTACCTTGACAGCTGGTGTGGTTTCTCAAGTCACACTGCCAGGAGTGTTAACACGTTCTCAGATGTTAACAAGGATTAATTTGTCTTAATGGTTACACAATATTACCATGATCGCATTGATCATATAGGTTTGGAGGCTTGAACATAGTTCACCACCTCTGGATAGAAGGGGTATCTCCCTTAACTATCATGGTAGAAGGAATAATTATCCTTAATTACCGAAGGTTTTGGCCAATTTATGTGGACTTGCCACTTGTCAGGGGTAAACCATTAAAAAGATCTTTTGAAATTATCTAGCAGATTGATAAGGTTCGAATCAAGTCATACTAATGGTTGATAAAGGACGATATGAGTACCTATATAAAATCTTCAAAACTCTCCATAAATCATTAGGAAATTTACCTTAATGCCTTAAACAGGAATTTTAGTATCTTATTTGTCCACAGAGGACTTTAAAAGAAATTATAAGTCCGTATAGGGACCATAAAAATTATCATATGTCCGTATAGGGACTATAAAATTATCATAAGTCCGTATAGGGACTATATTAAAATAGTTTGCCCATGTAGGGACTATAATAAACATACGTATATACCAAGTCTTATCAGGAGACGTAGGTCCATAAGGACTATGATGAAATACTATGTCCACAAAGGACTACAATAATCAAATGCCCAAACAGGGACTTTGATGAAAAGAAGTATGATAAAGGAGGGTCTTCTAATGTCTTCCTCTCTTTATTCTAATTGTTTCTTCATCTCTATATATTGTATGCAGTAGCGACTCTGAAGATTTTAGTGAATAAAGAATTATTTCAATTCAGGATCCATTGCAGAAGTAGAATCCAAGGATTCAATGATTTAAGAAACGACATGGATCACGGATTAGGTTTTGACTGGTATAATCTAAGTCTGAAGTCTCAAAATTCGAAGGTAAGAAATAGGGATTTAATAACATCCATATGTATCATCCTCAATATGGGAGCCTCAGGGACCTTCTGGTATGGACTCCGTAGTCTGGATAAGGGTTTAAGCAAGTTTGGTTTTGGGAATAGGTCCATAAATGTCTCTCCTTCAACCAGTCGCACGCTTATCCTAGTCGTGGTATGAAACTTAGCATTCCTTACAGGAAGAATCTCCATCCACGGCTTCTTTGATTGACGACATATTCCAAAAATACATAAAATCAAAAACAATATTTTACTTAATAGGGATGAGAGCATTCCTATGTTAAGTCTAGACTCAGAAGGTCTAAGGAATGTGCTACTGTGTCATTTGAGATTAAACACTAAGGGCTAGTGTTTAATTCACTCAAACGTTGGCTCTGATACCAACTTGTCACACCCAGATATTTCCACGTATTACCGGTGGGCCCGGTGGGGAGTATCGTGACATAGTTGATATCATCATAGACAATTTATCACAGTTTAATACACAGCGGAAGTCGAAAGATAAAAACATTACAAACCGAATGAAAGTAATATCAATTATTACAAAAACGGTTGTAATGGATCCACAGGCGGATCAAAGTTAAAAGGAACATTGTTCAACAAATTTATAAACATCTAAGCTTGCAAGACTCTTTATTGATGCTAGGAGTAGCCAGCCAACCCGTCACACCCTGATATTTCCACGTATTACCGGTGGGCCCGGTGGGGAGTATCGTGACGTAGTTGATATCATCATAGACAATTTATCACAGTTTAATACACAACGGAAGTTGAAAGATAAAAACATTACAAACCGAATGAAAGTAATATCAATTATTACAAAAAACGGTTGTAATGGATCCACAGGCGGATCAAAGTTAAAAGGAACATTGTTCAACAAATTTATAAACATCTAAGCTTGCAAGACTCTTTATTGATGCTAGGAGTAGCCAGCCTATTCCGTCTAGTACCTGCACTTAACCTTTTGGAAAATACGTCAGTTTACACTGGTAAATACAATTAACCGACTCGTTTTGAAAATGTTTAAGAAAATTGATTTGAATGCACAAGGCACAAAATAATCTTTTATAACTTGGGATAATTATTTAAAAATGAACTTGTTAAAGAATTACATGTTTATTATGCGTTCAGTAGCCCGGGCTGAATACCGGGTTAAAGATTAATAGACACACCACATAATATAATCCCGCGGCGAGTTATTCTCGAACAGGCGGTTATATCTTTTTATATACGCACCGGCAGATGTATGCCTACACCCTGTGCTTAAGTCGTGGCCATTTCAATGAATGAGCCGAGGATATCCAGGACTTGGTCATTAACCCCCCAAAGGCTTAGAATAAACAAAACAGATTAAACGGGTTATCTCAATGATTTAACCTTCATATGATTAAAAATTCAATACCCGACCAAGCGGTATTTTATATACCGTACCCCAAGCCCGTATAAGGGAAAATAAGTTAAAAGTATTTACCTGAGCAAATTATACAAATTTATCCCAGCCGTACAAATCAGCAAGTGCAGTTATCTTTTACTGGTCTCCTAAATCTGGAACGAATGTTTTAATTAACCTATTAGATTCCTAACGGGTCATACTTAAGTTTAAACTTAGACCGGTTAGTTTTAAAGAAAGGTATACGGTTCAAAGCGCATGATTAAGCGAAGACCGGATTAGAATGTGGTTTAGACCCGACAAGTATGAAGACTTGTATAATATGGGTAAACTAAACACATTCTGGATTTTGAAGTGAAAATGATAAGGTTTGACCCGTTTCGGTTAATTTATGCAAACTAGTTACATAAACCGTACCGAACGCGATAAATGCATTACAGGTAACCAGATGAGTCATGAACAGGTTTCCTAAGTTAATATGCCTTAAATATGTTGTGATATCAGCAGGATACCTTCCATTATGCCCAGAATGGATTTAAAATCAATTTAAGCCTCGTAGGGGTATTTTGGTCATTTTAAGTATTATAAAAGAGGTTAAAGAATAATCTGAGTTTCCGGTCTTAAATAATCAGTAAAAATATTTATTTTATCAAGTTATATCAGTAAGATATCTCACATATGTGAAATTTACCATTCATGGCCAAACTACGCACCGTAGGGGCATTTTGGTCATTTCACATATGCTTTAAGGGTTAATTTTGGAAATCTGAGTTCAAAACTTTAATTTACTGTTAAAGTATAAAAACTTATTCATAACATCAGTAGGTATCAAGCTTTAGGTGCCTAATGTGGTTTTAAACCATACTATGCGCCTAAATCGCATAAAAGTCGGTATTTGAAGGTATTTGGGTTAAATAAGAAAATCTGAGATTTTGAACAGCCTTTACAGTTTAAAATAACTTATTTGATATATAAAATCAGTAGCAAAAGGTTTGGTATGTAAAGGATGTGTAAAACTCATTTTATTAGTAAAAAAAATGGCATAACCGTCAATTACCGAGTCAATGCAAGAACCCTATGTTATGATCAGTTTAAAATTCAACAAAAATCTTCAAAAATTCCTAAATATTATATTACATCAGTGGGAAAAAGGTTTGGTGTCAAAAATTGGGTTTAAATAGGTTTTATGCCGAAAGTACCGTTTAATTAATAAAAAGGCTTTAATTTACGATATTGAGCATAACTCCTAATTTAGACCTCAAACTGATGTGAAATTTTTAGGACATGTTTATAAATCAGTAATAAAGGTTTTTGTCCTCTCACATTTTCAAAAATCTCGTTTTAATCTCAAAAGGGCATAATGGTCAACTTTTAGGCATTTAACGGAAACATGTAATGAACTAGGATTTCTAAGGAACCAAGTTGTATAACCTCAGGGGATTATACTAACATATAATATGGTCCTAAAGGAATCCTAAGGCATAACTAAACTAAGCTAAATCGGGTCAAAACTGAAAGTCAAAGCAAAAGTCTACTTTTGCGACTTTTGGTTCCGAACCGAGCCTAAACTCAGAATTGTCGGGTTGAACATGCCTAGACATGTTCAATTTATATTTACCAAGTTATTAAAGTGACAAAACTGATTTTATTGCCTTTACATCTTTAGTTATGAATTTTATTTAAAAACCGACTCGCTTGACTTTTATTTTAATTACTTTGACCCGACAATTAACTAAGCAAACGTGGTAATTAGGAGGTGCCCTTTTTGAGGGTTTAATACCTACCTAATTACGATCACGTAACCATGTTCGTTGTGAACAATGACTCGACCGTTTAAAAGTCAAAGCGTTTATCGCAAAGGCTTGACTTTTCGGCTTTCAAGCCAAATAAAAATAACTAGCCATAAGAGGGGACTTACAAGGGGTCCAAGCAAGGATGAACTTGATCTAGGATGCTCAGGTATGAAGCATAAAAGCTCCAACTTAGAACAATTCAGATCAAGTGTGAAATGAGAGCAAGAACAAGTGGGTTTATATAGGATTTCAAGAACCGTTAGGATCGTTCCTCGATAATTGAGCTTTGATATGGACCGTACACGTAAGGCACATGGTTTTGGAATACTAGGGGTGCCCCAAAACCATCAAACGGTATTGAATAAGTTACATAACGGACCCTGGACTTCAAGTTACATGCTGAAAATGGACCTGCTGTTGCTGAACATGATATTCTGCCCAGATGAGGCCGTGGCATGGCGCCACGGCAAAGCCTTATGGTGGTGGCGCAGCGCCACCATGTGCCAGCTCCAGAAACTTTGCCAAAATGGCAGAAATGGTCCCTGCAACACTTTTAACCTATTTTTTATGCGTTAAACCCCGTTAACCCCATTTCAAGGCTCTACAATGATGCCTAAACATAGGGAACATGAAACATGCTCAAAAATATGCCGGATGTTGGTTCGTTTGGTCGTACGGTTGCGTTGTTCGGCTAGTTACGACGAAACACGAACGGACGCGAAAAACGATCCAAATTACGCGACGAATGAAATTTTATCATGCCAAACACTAAAATAAAATATTTTAATGATAACATAAATTGTTGGATGTCCGGATGTATTCGGAACGTAAGATATGCGCGAAAATGCAAACTTATGCACTTTTTGACGCTTTTAGTCCCTGTCGATCAAATAAGTTTATTTTTGCGCACCAAACACCTCTAAGCCTATTTCTAAGCTATGTAAAGGATATTTAGGGCATGTTTAACTTATGATCATATTTCGGAAGGTTCGATACCATACGAATCGATAGACTTTTGCAGTTTGACGCAATTAGTCCTGCTAATGCGTAAACTTGAGTATGTCATCGTTTAATAGCATCGAAGCTTCATCCAATCCATATTAGGCATTCCTGAAAGTATTATTAAACATCACGATGTTTCGGGTTCGTAAAAAGGTCATTCAGCGGTATAATTAAACATATTGACACTTTTAACCCCTTAAACTTGCAAAGTTGCGCGTAACGTCATTTAAAGGCATAAAAGCCTTAGATGGCCAATAATTGATATTCCCGAGAGTATAATCAAATATCATGAAGCTCCCGGTTTGTTAAAAGGTCACTCAGAGGTAATAATTAACATGTTGACGCTTTTAACCCTTCATTGCGCAAACTTTCAATTAATTACGCAAACGGCTACACTCGTTCAACAAGTGGCTCATTTGTGAATATAAATACCGTAAAAGGTTATTCTGAGACTTATGTTAAGCATGATAACACTTCCAGTCCTTTCATAATCAAAGTTTTTGACTTTTCGAAAAATTAGTCCCTTAAATTCAACGTTTGACTTTATTAGGGTTTATTACACGTGTCAATACATCATTGGACGTGACTTTACGAGGTGTTACACAACCCAAAGCCCTTCACTTGTAACGATGGGGTGACTGCTATGCTAGAGTGGTTCGATAGCATAGAGGTCACATTCATCAATAGTGAATGCCCTGAAGAGCTCAAAACGCGTAGCGCTACTAGGGTATTCCAAGCTGGAGCCTTGGAATGGTGGACCAATAAAAGGAACATTCGTTCAAATGAAGTGGCTTATGCTTTACCTTGGGATGAGGTTAAGTAACTCATGATGGAAGAATTTTGTCATCCCCATGAGCAACAAAAACTCGAGGAAGAATTCTAGGCGCTCAAGCAAATTGGAGACGATAACCTAGCCTACACCACCCACTTTAAGCAACTCAGTTTCATTGTACCCCACCTTGTGTTGACCACCGATCGTATAATCAGGAAATACATCAATGGTTTACCTTCTGCCATGCGTGATACCATCGAGGCAGCCAAACTTGACAACATTGAAGCTGTGTACCGCCTGGCAGCTAGCCTAAACAACAATCGCATTCACGATAAACAAGCTGCTAACCCTACCAACACCTCCAGCCAATCAAATCACCCAACAATCGAGTGGTAACAAGGGGAAGAAGCGAAAGCATCAGAACCCTGGTTGCATTGCGATTGTACCAGCTATTAACCCAAACCATGTTACGCCAGAGAACGTATGAAAGCCATACACTGGGATTCATCCCAAGTGTACCACTTGCAACTATCATCACCCTGCCAATTCCAATTGTTGTCATTGTACTATTTGCAACCGTTTTGGCCATAATACCGCTTACTGTCGTACTAACCCCACACCACAAGCCCAACAAGCTCCTCAAAACCCTAAACCAGTTAGAGCCTGTTACAAGTGTGGCGACACTACGCATCTTCGTCCTCAATGTCCTCAACTAAATCAAGAGGTGCAGCAGCAAAAACCTCCACGAGGACGAGTTTTAAACATCAACGCAAATCAGGCACAAAACGACAATGAAGTCGTCAATGGTACGGTCCTTGTTAATAATATTTACGCTTTGATACTATTTGATACTGGTGCGGATAAAAGCTTTGTGTCTGTTGAATTTGAATCTTTGTTAAATTGTACACGCTCTAAATTGCCTAAGTCGTTTTTCGTCGTAGTTGCCAATGGCATATCTATCTTAGTTGATTATGTTCTTCGCGATTGCATTCTCACTCTCAACGATCACGCCTTCACTATCGACCTTATACCCATGCAACTGGGTAGTTTCGACATCATAGTAGGCATGGACTGGCTTCGTAAGAACCATGCTGAAATTGCTTGCCACGAGAAGTACGTTCGTTTGCCTCTTCCATCTGGTGACACTCTACGTGTCTATGGAGACCGACCTTCAAGAGGACTGAAGTTGATGTCCTGTAGACAAGCGAATAGATATTTACGCAAACTTTACTTTGCCTTTTTAGCCCACATTTTGGAAGAAAAGGGCAAGGGAAAGAGCGTAAGTGATGTTCCAATGGTGCGCGACTTCCCTGACGTCTTTCCTGAAGACTTACCTGGTCCTCCTCCACCTCAATCTATTGATTTTCGTATTGATCTCGTACCTGGTTTGACTCCTGTTGCCAAAGCTCCTTATCGTCTTGTACCCTCTGAAATGCAAAAGTTATCTAGTCAACTTCAAGAACTCCTCGATAAGGGCTTCATACGTCCAAGTACCTCACCTTGGGGTGCTCCTGTGCTTTTCGTCAAGAAGAAGGATGGCTCATTTTGCACGTGCATCGACTATCGTAGCTTAACAAACTCACCATCAAGAAATGTTATCTCCCGCGCATCGATGATCTCTTTGACCAACTTCAAGGCGCAACTTGCTTCTCCAAGATCGATCTTTGATCTGGTTATCACCAACTTCGTGTTCTCAATGAGGACATTCCCAAAACCGCATTTCGCACTCGCTATGGGCACTATGAGTTTGTGGTTATGCCTTTTGGTTTGACCAAGGCACCAGCTGTGTTCATGGACCTAATGATCGTTTTATAATCGTTTTCATTAACGATATTCTCATTTATTCTAAAACAGAAGCTGATCATGCACACCATTTACGCCTCATACTCGAGCTCTTACATGTGGAACGCCTATACGCAATTTTTTCTAAGTGCGAATTCTGGATCAAAGAAGTCCAATTCCTTGGACACGTTGTTAGTGAAAACGGAATTCATGTTGACCCTTCCAAAATTGAAGCAGTGAAGAATTGGATCGCCCCTAAGACTCCTTCTGAAATATGTTCCTTCTTGGGATTGGCGGGTTACTACCGCCAATTCATCTCGAACTTTTCGAAAATCGTTGTTTCTCTCACCTCATTGACTCAAAATGAGGAACCTTTTGCTTGGGGTCCTGAGCAAGAGGAATCTTTTCAAACTCTCAAGAACCTGCTTTGCAAGGCTTCTATTCTTGCTCTTCCTGATGGGAATGATGATTTCGTGGTATATTGCGATGCCTCGAACCGTGGTCTTGGTTGTGTTCTCATGCAACGAGACAAGGTCATCGCTTATGCCTCTTGTCAGCTCAAAATACATGAGAAAAATTACACTACCCACGATCTCGAGCTTGGCGCAGTCGTTTTTGCGTTAAAGATTTGGCAACACTACCTATATGGTAAGAAGTGTGTGGTTTTCACTGACCATAAGAGCCCACAACACATCTTTAACCAAAAAGAGCTCAACATGCGTCAACGTCGATGGGTGGAATTGCTTAACGACTATGACTGCGAGATTCGCTACCATCCTGGCAAGGCGAATGTTGTGGCCGATGCCCTTAGTCGCAAGACTCATGTTAGTAGCATTCGTTGTTTTCACATCTCTAGCGATCTTCACACTTGCATTCGTGAAGCTCAATACTCGTCAGCTAACAAAGGAACCTTGTTTGTAGAAATACTTGGTGCTAGTGAAGACCAACTTGTTACGAAATCAGATGGTCTTCAATACACTCGTGATCGCATTTGGGTGCCAGATCGCAACAATCTTCGCGAACACATAATGAATGAAGCACACAAATCAAAGTACTCCATTCATCCTGGTGCCGACAAGATGTACCACGATCTTCGTACATCCTATTGGTGGCCTGGTATGAAGAGAGAAATTGCTACTTATGTTTCTAAATGCCTAACTTGCTCAAAGGTCAAAGTCGAACATCAGCGTCCTTCTGGTATGCTCGAACAACCTGAAATCCCCGTTTGGAAATGGGATAGCATTGCTATGGACTTCATAACCAAACTTCCTCGCACACCTTCTGGTCACGATAGCATTTGGGTAATCATTGATCGTTTGACCAAATCCGCTCATTTCCTTCCTATTCGTGAAGATTTCAAGGTTGAGAAGCTCGCTCGAATCTACACCGATGAAATCATATGTCGTCATGGTATACCATTGACATCATTTCTAACAGTGATGGTTGTTTCACGTCACGTCTTTGGCAAACTTTCCAGTCCGCTATGGGTTCTCACTTGAATCTCAGTACGACCTTTCATCCTCAAACGGATGGACAGACTGAATGTACTATCCAAACCCTAGATGACATGCTCCGTTCTTGTGTCATCGACTTTAGTGGTAGTTGGGATGTGCATTTACCATTGATCAAGTTCTCGTACAACAATAGCTACCACTCCAGTATTGAAATGGCTCCTTTTAAGGCATTGTATTGTTACAATTGCCGATATCCTATTAGATGGCATGAGATTGGTGATAAACAATTTACTGGCCCTGAGCTCATACAAGAAACAACGGATAAGATTCTTCAAATCTGTGACAACTTACTCAAGGCTAGAAGCCGACAAAAGAGCTATGCAGACAAGAGACGCAAACCTTTGGAGTTCAATATTGGTGATTTTGTACTACTCAAGGTATCCCCTTGGAAAGGAGTAGTTCGTTTTGGTAAAAAGGAAAAACTTGCCCCTCGCTATCTTGGTCCTTTTAAGATACTCGAGAGGATTGGCAAGGTGGCTTATCGACTTGATTTACCTCAAGAACTCAACAACGTCCATCCAGCGTTTCATGTCTCAAACCTCAAGAAGTGCCTAGCTGAAGAAGGACTTCAAGTTCCACTCGAGTATCTTCAAATCAACGACACTTTGCATTTTGTGGAGAAACCCGTCGAGATCATGGACCGAGGAGTCAAAAATTGAGGCGCAGTCAAATTCCTATCGTTAAGGTCCGATGGGAAGGAAAACGTGGTGCTGAATTTACTTAGGAACTCGAGAGTGATATGAAGACTAAGTATCCATAACTTTTCGTTACTTCTTCCTAAATTTCGGAACGAAATATCCTAGAGGAGGGGAGACTGTAACGCCCTGCTTTTTCATACTTTCTATAATTAGAAAGCATGGTTTGTGTTGCTATTTTTGAAAGTCTTGTATTCTTGTATTGATCTTTTCGTTGCAATCGTTGTAAAATGCGAGACTTAGATCATAATAAAATTCGTATTTTCTTAAATTCATGTTATACACATTTCATACATGTACATATGTTTGAATTATTTAAACATTTGATACTTTATTCATATTTCATGCAAAATACGTTAAACTTACAAACACGTGACTTATATGCTCAATTTATGCGATTACGATACATATTCTCGACATACATGCTTATTTATACTTGCTTATATGTGTTTTTATGAATTAAATACATTACGTACCCTTAAGTATGATCTTTTATACTTAAACCACCCTAAAACACATTAAATACAACAATATATGAAAGTACAAGGGTGGAAAGTGTCAGAAATCAAATAACTTTTGTCAGCCGAGTGGCTCGTGGCCCGCGACCCCACCACCCTGCTCGGTCGCGCCCCACGACGAAGTCAGATCCGCAGAAAAACATCAGCAGCTTCGGGATTGGGCTAAATGTTGTGTTTTGTTGAGTTTTAATTGTGTTTCTTGCATTAATATCACTCAACTAACTTAACCTAATCATCCCCTATAAAACCCAAGCCTCCTCCACACATTTTCACTTTACAATCTCACTTAAACACTTTCTAATCACTTCAAAACATAGCTGGAAATCAGAAGATAATCAGATTCGATACAAGTTACTAAAGTGAGCATAAGTTCACATCTACTTCATCTTTTTCATTGATTCTTCTTTCTTTGCACTTGGAACAACCTTTGGTGTGTTTCCATTGGTTTTCCATGGAAAACAAAGGCTGGAACATCAACCAAATAAGGTCCAAAGTGTAAGAAAACTTTCTGTTTTGATTAAACACTTGTTAAACTTGCTTAAAATTGAGATTTCACAACACATTCCTATGTCCTTATACCACTAATCAAAACCATGGTTATGTGAGCATAAAAACAAGGTTGTGACAGATAAATCCAGAGGTTTAATCCTCAAAAACTTTTTGTTTTGATAGAGTTTTAACTCACAAGTGATGAATAAGTCTTGAACTTGAAGTTGTGTGATTATATGGTTAGCTTGGGCTATTCTACCTTCAAATCAACGCATCACTTGATGTTTTCTTAGCTAAGTAGTATGTATTTCATTTCCTTAATGTATGTTCATGACCCTCCTTGTTGTCTATGACAACATGTGTGGTGGTGAATACTTAAGAGGTTCCTAAATGGAAGATTTATCTTCCTACCTCATGCATGACTTATATGATGTTCTTGTTGAATTATTGGACTAGTAACTTATAATATATATAACATATATAATATCTAAGTAACCAAACCTTTGATGATGACCTAGCGGTCATTTGTCAAAATGTTAAGTTACATCATCTAAGAACTTAGTACTAGATGATTACTTTCTCATATGTCTACTTTCATGTACTTTAAACTCCTAATCTTTAATCCTCCGTTAACATCTCAATACTCATACACCTATGTTTCTTCGTGTAGAAGGACTTGGTGCTCGATTCTAATCAACCAACAAACACTCGCGGAATTTCCAAGTGGAAAGCTTGCAAAACCGTGAGTATACTCGATCCCCTTTTCCTTTTTAACACTTTGGGTGCAACATGTATGTTATACAAAAACACAACACTTGAAACTTATTTTAATCACACTCTGATGTAGCGTGTGTTATGATAACGAAGAACAAATCACGTTGATTCTGCGAATACCCGTGACGATCTTCCCCAAACCCCCAAAATTAAACCCAAAGGGCAGAGAATTTGAAGTGAAAAAATGAGTAAATTCGAAATTGATTTCTGACCATCCAACTTACAAGAGAATCATATAAATAAAGACAGAAATTCGAAATGGGCCACAAAAAGGCCATGGGCCAAACACAAGCCCAAAATCAAAATGCATAAAACACCGAAAAAAACATAAAAAGATAAATAACTAAAAGAAATAAGCTTTTTTAGGCCTGAAAGATGACCCAATCCGCCGTAGCCATTTGTTGAAAGATGGATCTCGATCTCACGGTCGTTTCGCCTGGTCGCACGCCCAAAACGGACCCCCGTAGCCCAAGTTAGAGCCATTTTAGTGAAGCCCCTTTTGTCACACGATCTTGGGCCTCCAAATACAAGATGGCCCGTTCCTCCACACTTGGGCCCGCATCACACCCTATCCATGTTAAATATGAAACTATATGATGCTTGTTATTCTTGTATGCTATGTAAACTTTTGTGTCAATATATGCTCATTAACTTTGCTAGCTTACCTTAACAATTATAGCGCTATAGGATTAACGCACTGTCCACTAGTCTTGAGGTATTGTTAAGTCAAACATGTTAACCTCCCGCTAATCTCTTGGGAAAGGCAAATTTGCGTTGTATACTTGGGTTTGAACATATAGTACACCGTTTCAGCATATTAGTAACTTGCATATTGTAAATCATGTTGGATATGAGTACGTTAAACATTTTTTATTCTATATTATGCTATGTATGAAAACTTGTATACTCGCCAACTTTTGTTGATCAAATTTAAATAAATGTTGTAGGTTAATAGATGAGATGATGCTAAGTGAAGAAACGAGATTTAGGTGGACTTAGAAATACACCTAGAATGAACAATTTATTTTGATGTTATGTTTGAAACAATGTGGTTCTTGTTTGAATTTTGTATGACATTTTTAGCATTGTTGTGAAATTGTATTTAAATTATATTGTCACATAGTGTTATGATGCTTTGAGCGATTTGTTCGTCTCATCACGATGTTTCCACCATCGGTTGGGGTGTGACAATATGTTACCCACAAATACTACTCTTCATAATTCAACCCCGACCCAAGGTAATCAAAAAGTTTATTTTGGTAATGTTCCTTCTGTACCTATAACTCATGTTCGTCACACAATGTTCTAGGTAATCTTGATCTTAATAATGTTTTTGGTGGTACCAAATCTCACAAAAAATATCCTCTGCATTATAAAATTAATTGAAGATAATCATATTGATGATATGATTTCTCATTCTTATTTTTATATCCAGCACCGTCGAACCAAGCAAACTCTAGCCCGAGGGTGCCGTGAAGACGACCTCCATGTTCTTCGCAACACTCATGAAGCTTTACCCACCACACCCTCATGTCTGAAAGCTTCTTTTGAATTATGGCATTCTCGACTTAGGCATGTTAATTTTGATGTCGTTTCTATGTTAAAAAATAATGGTTGCTTATCTTTTACTTCAGATTTACCTAAACAGGGTCTTTACTCCCCGTGTGAACTTGCCAAATCTAAACGGCAACGTTTTATTCCTAAAATAAATAGGTTCTTCACCTTTAGAAATAATACATTGTAACCTATGGGAGCCATCCCCAATAAAATCGGTTGATAATTTTTCGTATTATGTCGCCTTCATTTATGACTTTTCTCGTTTTACTTGGATGTACCCGTTACGAGCAAAGTCTGATTTTGTTGATGTATTATCTATATTCATACCATTTGTTCAAACGCAATTCTCTACAAAAATAACAAAATTTTCAAAGTGATGGCGGAACGGAATTGAAAACAATCATGTCTGACACTTGTTTGAACAAAATGACACTTTTCACCTCATGTCCTGTCCATATACCCCACAACAAAATGACGGGTTGAACGGAAACATAGGCACATTGTTGAAACTGGCTTGGCCATGTTATTTCATGCCAAGTTACCCGCTAAATATTGATTTGATGCATTCTCAACGACGGTCTTTATAATAAATCGTTTAACATCAACAGTGTTGTGTTACACGGGAAGTCACCCTTCGAACTTTTATATCACCAAACACCAAATTATGCTTCTTTTCGGTCTTTTGGTTGTCGTGTCTTCCCTTTTACTTCGTGATGATGATCTGCATAAATTATCTCCCTAGAGCACTCCGTGCATTTTTATTGGCTATTGTTCTAAATACAAGGGGTATAGTTGCCTAGACCCATGCACCTCTCGCATCTTTGTTACTCGACATGCTCGCTTTGACGAGAATCGTTTTCCACTTGATATAAGCACCATTGCCACATCTATTTATGTGCTTAAAGTGTCCATTTTTATATATATCTTCTACTGATATCTCACAGTTTAATTTTTCCTATCAAACTAAGCAATCCATTGTTGCTTTTATTCCCAATCCGTTTACAACACGTGACCAAATCCCACCTCCCATTCCCATTCCATTTCCCCAGCTGCAACTCAGCCCACGTTCCCTAGCCCAGATCTAAACCAACGTCACTCAACCCAAAACTCCAGCCCAACTACAATTCAACCCGTCCCACTAGCCACACATTTCACCATCCTTCACCCGACTACACCGTAGTCCGTAAAGCCTACCTGCTACACCCCCTCCACACCGACCACAACGCCAACCACTACTCCACCTTCCTTACCCTCTTCCACGTCCTCTCCACCTACGGTGGTCATACATATTCCTTTGCCACTTCCGTCTCACCCCATGATCACCTAAACTAAATCCGACATTTTTAAACCACGACATTGTGTGGACTTGGCTCATATGCACACGATAACTCTACATCATGCTTTATTTGCTTCGAATGATCCTAACACTTATTATGCAGTATCTAAAGATACAAAATGGATTCGTGCCATGGAAGAGGAACTTCATGCCCTTCATAAAAATCAAACTTGGTCTCTTGTTCCTCGACTAACAAATGCCAATGTTGTCGGTTCAAAGTGGCTTTTTAGAACTAAATTTTGATCGGATGGGTCCATTGATCGTTACAAAGCCAGACTCATTTCCTAGGGCTTCACCTAAGTCACGGGCCTCGAATACTCTCATACTTTCAGCCCCATTATTCATGTTGCCACTGTGCACACTGTTGTAGCCTTATCCATTATAAACAATTGGAATCTTCATCAATTAGATGTCAATAATGCTTCTTGCATTACCCCTCCGCCGATCAGAGTCCCAATCAATCACCCATTTTCTCAATCCTAAAAACCTAAAAAGTAAATGAAAAATTTTACAAATGTAAGATTTATTGTTTTTCACACTAGAATTAAAAACAAAACATTAAAAAATTTCAATTTTTATATAAACTACGCATATGTAGGTTAATGTATAGGTTAAATTACCTACATGTAGGTAGGCTATGCAATGTGCATAGGTTAAATTATCCATGCACATGTACATATGTGTCATTTCTTTGACAAATTCTGTAATACATTACAAATATCAGACAATTGCACTTTCATTTACACTACCATTCATAATACACTACTTTTTACATTAACAATATTAGAAATGCACATATGCATCTATATGTATGAACTTGTTATAACATTAACAACACTAGAAATGCACATGTGCATCTATATGTATGAGCATGTTATAACGTGTTTTGGTACACCACTTTGAATACACATTCCCTTTCATCTATCATACCATCCATAATACACTACCATTACCTCCTACCATCCGTAATACAATACCATTGCCTCCTACCATCCATAATACAATACTATTACCAATATTTCACTTTATTACATGTACATCAATACCCTTTATACCATCCAAACAACATATTACTTCATAAAGTGACAAATATAATCAAACCATCAACCACTAGATATAACTAACCAAAACACATGTATATAGGCCTACTTCATCATTTAAAATCACAAACTTTTTATACCAAAATACGTTATATGATGATTATACATAATGATGCACATGTGCATTTCGTAATATTGGTAATGTAAAAATTAGAGTATTGTGGATTGTAATGTAAATGAAAGTGCATTTTTCTACTACTGGTAATATATTACGAAATTTGTCCAAGAAATGATACATATGCACATGTGCATCCATAACTGTTACTCGAAAAAAAAATTTCTTTTTTGGTAACGAAATATAGCGATTTTTATTAGAAAAACATTAAAAAAAATGTGTGTTTCTTGGATTTTTACAGGTATTTTTTTGTGTTCACATTGGTTCTCACGGTTCTCGCAATAAGGGTGGTTCTCAAATGAACCTTACCCTATATATATATATATATATATATATATATATGGTAATGTTCATGCGATAACCACCCTTATTGCGAGAACCACAAGAGTCAATGTGAACACAACAAAATAAACCTACGCAACCACCACCTAAAAACCTAAACACCCACTCTCACCCCACCCCACCACAACCCATAAACCTAAACAACCCCCCCCCCCCCCACCCCACACACACACCCCAAAAACCTAACCCCTCACCTCCCAAAAACCTAAACCCCCCACCCAAGCTAAATGCTAAAACTAAACCAGAAAGTTAACCATACAACTAAAAGCTATTTTTTTTTATTAAAAATCAATAAATTTCGTCAACCTATGACATATGCACATGTGCAGCAGTACTATTGTTCAATTTTTTTAGTGACGAAATTTAGCGATTTTGAATTAAAAAATAAAATAATTTTTTTTGTGTGTATTTTTTATTTTTTTAGGTATTTTTGGTTGTGTGTACACTGGTTCTCATTATCCTATATATATATATATATAGGGGATGTTTAAATGAGAACACTAAATATTGTGAGAACCGTGAGAACGAATAAAAAAACCGCGAGAACTTGGTCAAAAACAATTTAAATTCAAAATTTTTTTACACGTATCATTATCATTATCATTCAAATACAATGTTAGAAATTAAATTTACACATTTAAATTTACATATATTCATAATATTGAAAATTTACACATGTGTAAGTTTCTCATTTACACATGTTTAAAAAATTTAATAAGAGTGATTTTGGGAGGAGAAATGAGTTATTTGACGTTGTATTTTAATTATATTGAGGTTTGTATTAAAAAAAATTTGGTTTTGATTGGTTTTCATTCTTTCTCACGATTCTCGTGATATTTAGCATTTTCAAGATAACCCTCCCATATATATATATATATATATATATATATATATATATGGTTAGGTTCATTTGTGAACAACCCCCTTGATAGTGAACTGTGTGAACTAATCCTAGCCCTTGATTATCAATACACAAGTGTAAATCAATGACCATCATTTGTTCACTCAGATCACAAATACATTTGTGTTCACTCTGGAACTCCACCCTATATATATATATATATATATATATATATATATATATAGGGTAAGGTTCATGCGAGAACCACCTTTATTGCGAGAATCAATGTGAACACAACCTAAAATAGCTAAAAAAACTAAAAAAAACCTAACCCCCACCCCCCCCCCCACCCAAAAAAAACCTAAACACCCCCCCCCCCCCCCCCAAGCTAAATGCTAAAAACTAAAACCCCCAAAAAACCTAAAAAAATCTAATTTTTTTTTAATATTTTTATGTTAAAATCGCTACTTTTAGTAGCCCAAAAAAATATTAAAAAAAAATTGTGTGTTTTTTAGCTATTTTTAGGCATTTTTGGTTGTGTTCACATTGGTTATCGCGGTTCTCGCAATAAGGGGTGGTTCCTAACGGATCTCTGTCCTATATATATATATATATATATATATATATACTAGGTTATATACCCGTGAGTTTCACAGGTTATGGGTTGTGTTAAAAAATCTATATCTATAAAATAATAACTTCACATAGTAAGACACATGTTTGACAGACCTTACCGACACATGTTTGACGGGTTATGGGTTGTCTTAAAAAAATCTATATCTATAAAATGAATTAATTTAGTTTTATCATGGTGTTGCCTATAATATATGACGAATTTTGGTACCACTTCATTTTTGTCTAATTATTATGCATATGTTTAGCTTGTAATCGTTTATGTGTTATACTATGAAACACTAATCGATTGTAGTAATATGTGTTATGCTATGAAACAATAATATATAAAAATTATGCTTTTGATAACAAAACAAAATACATATAGAAATACCAATACAAATTACAAGTAAGTAAAAACTTCTTTGTATACAACATTAGATGTCCTATTAGTAAGGTTACCATCATTATCAAGAATTGATAATTTGAGTCCGTCTCTGCTCTTGACTCTCGACAAAGCCACGTAAAGTATACATATATATATATATATATATACACACATATATATAAAGTGTAACGTACAATAGGGCTTATCTTACGCTCGTACGATATTGTGAAATCGCATGTTATAAAAAAGCATGTTGGAAATCGCATGTTGGTATTTTTCATGAAATCGTATGTTGTTTTTTTTAGCAATTTCGCATGTTGGTAAATATGATAGAATTGCATGTTGGTATATACAACAATTTTGCATGTTGGTTTTTCAGCACAAATCGCATGTTCAAGAGTGAATTCGCACCAGATCGTACGACTGAGATGATTGCGTATATTTTGTACGATAATAGCCATTGTATGTTATATATATATATAGGAGCAGGATCCGTTAGGAACCACCCTTTATTGCGAGAACCACGAGAACCAAGTGATATTCACCAAATTACACATACTTTAGTCCCCCAATTTATCCCCGTTTTACGCGTTTTCGGCCGTAAAACCGAGAATCGGATACTTAGTCGGGTTTACTTTTGTTTACAGGCCTAAAACAGCGTGCCAAACAAGAAGATGATGAAAACGAGGATTTTCCGGGCGAAACGGCAAAGCTGTGAAGATTCTGTGAAGAAACTGACCTGGGCGAGTTGCACGGTCATGCATATGGTGGCACCACCGTGCGGATCCGACAACAGAGCTCATCCCGGCATTGCACAGCCAGTGCGATCAGGAGTGCAAGCCTATCCGGAGGCACTCTCGTGCGATTACGATGACTAGCCCCAGCCCGGCAATGCACTGCCAGTGCGGTTGCCCGTGCCCACCTTTTCTTGGACATGAACGACCGTGCATCCGATGGAACGCCCGTGCAATATCGAAGACCGGACCAAGACTTGCTGATGTCACACGGTATGGTGAACAGTCCCATAAAGTGAACGGTCGTGCACTTTAGTCGCACGACCGTGCGATCTGAAAAAGTTATAAAAAAACAGAAGGCAGCATTCATTTCGACATTCTGGACTTTTGGGAGCTTCACAGGCGAATTATCAGGCTCCGAAGGCTCTTGCTTTCACCCGGATTCAAGCCACATCGTGCCGTTTAGCTCCGTTACTATCCGGATACTCAATCTTGTGCTTGTTTATGGTTTGATTCTTCAATCTTTCCATGTTTTTGTTCATGTTTCAAGCATTTAGATTGATGATTATGTATTATTGTAAGCCTAAGGGCAAAAACACTAGTATCCCTTGCTTAATTACAACCATTAGTATGTTAATTATGTTTGTAATGACACTTTGAAGCATTTTCTATGTTAATCCTTAATGATTAGTTTGCAACCTTGTTTATTGATGTTGAATTCTTGATTATAGTTAATTATATTGGATGATTAGTATGTGGTTAGTTGGGATATTTGCAAGAAGATGCTTAATTAATCATGTATTAGTAGACTTTGAACTTGCTAAACTAGTTTAACTTGTTTAAAATGTTTGCACCATGATACTAGAAATGGTTAGTGGTTTAATAAGGGATAATTATTGTTAATCAAGAAGGCTTTCCCTCACGGAAAGACCTTAACGGGTTAAATTGTGTTGTTATGAATTCTTGACATAAATTGTTAGCTTAGTTAGTAGTTTAGGCCAAAATTGCTATCTTGGTGAATTTATGTTCAAGATTTGTAAAATGAACTCGGTTGTGATTTAATCTAGTTTATGCTTGTCTCGGTGGTTGCATTGTGTTTATCGGTGTCACTTTCCTTGATTAAGTGAGGTTAGAAAACTCCTAACGGATGACTAACTTATCTTTAGGGGATTTTCATAGGCATTTATCAATTGCACGTTAAAAAACAATTTTAGGTGGTTAAAGTGTGTTTATCGTTTCAGCTTTCCGAATGATTGTCATGTTAGGATTCCCGAAAGGGATACTAATTGTCTTGAAAATGGAGAATTGACCAAATGTTTTAAGTGACAAAACCGACTTAGTTTATATACTTTGGTTGTGTATAAAGCAAGGATATATATATTTATTTTCTTATTTGGAGTCTATTATGTTCTTATAAATATTTGTTTATGCTTATTTTAGTTTTTAGAAAATCACTCACTTATCTTCCTACCGGTAGTTTAATGACAAAGGTCTAGTATTATTTCTCCGCCCACATCCTTGGATCGACACTTGGTTCTTACCGATACTTTACTACATATATGACGGGGTACACTTGCCCTTTCGTGTGTGTTTTATTGTTGAAGTATAAATCATTTTTATAAATTTAAAACCGAATCGTGTGTAAGATTCCTTGTAAAACATGTATATACGCGCACACGTCACCAAGTGTGAACACAACCAAAAAATACCTAAAAATACTCAAAAAAAACCTTTTCTTACTATTTTTTGTAAAAAAAAAATTGCTATATTTCGTCACAAAAAAAAAACAAAAAAAATTCGAGTAACAGTTATCCTTTCACATATGCATCATTTCTTTGACAAATTCCGTAATACATTACTAATATCAGACAATTGCACTTTCATTTACACTACCATTCATAATACACTACTTTTTACATTAACAATATTAGAAATGCACATGTGCATCAATATATATTAACTTGTTATAACATTAACAACACTATAAATGCACATGTGCATATATATGGATGAATATGTTATAACGTGTTTTGGTACACCACTTTGAATACACTTTCCCGTTCATCTATCATACCATCAATAATACATTACCATTACCTCCTACCATCCGTAATACAATACCATTACCTCCTACCATCCATAATACAATACCATTACCAATATTTCACTTTATTACATGTACATCAACACCCTTTATACCATCCAAACAACATATTAAATCATCAAGTGACAAATATAATCAAACCATCAACCACTTAATATAACTAACAAAAAAACATGTATATGGGCCTACTTCATCATTTAAAATCACAAACTTTTTTTGTACTAAAAACACGTTATATTATGGTTATACATAATGATGCACATGTGCATTTTTAATATTGGTAATGGTAATGTAAAAAGTAGTGTATTGCATATGGTAATGTAAATGAAAGTTCATTTGTCTACTGCTGGTAATATATTACGAATTTGTTCAAGAAATGATACATATGCACATGTGCATTCATAACTGTTACTCGAAAAAAAAAGTTTTTTTTTTGTAATGAAATATAGCGATTTTTATTAGAAAAATATTTAAAAAAAATTTGTGTGTTTTTTGGATTTTTTTAGGTATTTTTTTTGTGTTCACATTGGTTCTCGCGGTTCTCGCAATAAGGGTGGTTCTCGCATGAACCTTACCCTATATATATATAGGGTAAGGTTCATGCGAGAACCACCCTTATTGCGAGAACCGCGAGAACCAATGTGAACACAAAATAAAATCTAAAAAAATCAAAAAAGCACTCAAAAATTTTTTTTTATTTTTTTTAATATTTTTTAATAAAAAATCGCTATATTTCGTTACCATAAAAAAAAAAAAAAAAAAAACCTTTTTTTTCGAGTAACAGTTATCCATGCACATGTGCATATGTATCATTACTTCAACAAATTCGGTAATACGTTATCAGGAATAGACAATTGCACTTTAATTTACAATACCATTAGTAATACACTACTTTTTACATTACCAATATTCAAAATGCACATGTGCATAATTAGGTATAACCATGATATAACGTGTTTTGGTACAAAAAGTTTGTGATTTTGAATGGAGAAGTAGGCCCATATACATTTTTTTGGTTAGTTATATCTAGTGGTTGATGGTTTGGTTATAGTTGTCAATTTTTTATGTAATATGTTGATTGGATGGTATAAATGGTGTTTACATACATGTAATAAAGTGAAAATATTGTTAATGGTATTGTATTATAGATGGTAGGAGTTAATGGTATTGTATTATGGATGGTAGGAGGTAATGGTATTGTATTATGGATGATAGGTGGTAATGGTAGTGTATTATGGATGGTATGATAGATGAAAGGGAAAGTGTATTCAAAGTGGTGTATCAAAACACCTTATTTCATGTTGATACATATAAATGCACATGTGCATTTCTAATATTGGCAATGTAAAAAGTAGTGTATTACATATGGTAGTGTAAATGAAAGTGCAATTGTCTAATATATGAAATGAATTACGGAATTTGTCAAAGAAATGACAAAAATGCACATGTGCATGCTTGTGTATTATGGATGGAATGATAGATGAAAGAGAAAGTAGTGTACCAAAACACCTTATTTCCTGTTGATACATATAGATGCACATGTGCATTTCTAACATTGTTAACGTAAAAAGTAGTGTATTACACGTGGTAGTGTAAATGAAAGTGCAATTGACTATTATTTGTAATGAATTACGGAATTTGACAAAGAAACCATACATATGCACATGTGCATGGATAACTGTTACTCGAATTTTTTTTTTTTTTTTTTTTTGAAAATTTTTTTTATTAACAAAATATTGCGATTTTTTCAAAAAAAATAGAAAAAAATAAAAAAAAAATTTTGGGCGTTTTTTAGATTTTTTTAGGAATTACTGTTTGTGTTCACACTGGTTCTCGCGGTTCTCGCAATAAAGGGTGGTTCCTAACGGATCTTTGTCATATATATATATATATATATATATAGTATAACATGCGTGATTAGTTTTATAACATGCGTGATTAGGTTTATAACGTGCGTGATTAGTTTTATAGCTGTGTACGCTGTGAAAATATAACATGCGTGATTAGTTTTATAACATGCGTGATTAGGTTTATAACATGCGTGATTAGGTTTATAGCTGTGTACGCTGTGAAAATATAACATGCGTGATTAGTTTTATAACATGCGTGGTTAGGTTTTTTACCCCATGCGTGATTTCTGATTTTGTACATGCGTGATTAGTTTTATAGCTGTGTATGCTGTGAAAATATAACATGCGTGATTAGTTTTATAACATGCGTGGTTAGGTTTTTTACCCCATGCGTGATTTCTGATTTTGTACATGCGTGATTATGGTTTTCAACATGCGTGATTAGGGTTTTTGAGTTTTATAACGTGCGTAATTTCATCTCATACAAATCGTACGTTAAGAAATATTGTACGTTAACCAACCCCTATATATATACACATATATTAACTACCCTTACAATAACCTCCCTAAGTATATACTATACCCATAGTTTTTGCTAGTAGGTTGCCTAATTGAACATAGATTTTGAGATCTGTGTTAAAAGAGGTTAGAGTTTCCCTCGTATAAACTCTTTAATGGACTTTAGTCTAATTCTACAACTCGGGTCCAAAGTAACAAATACAATGTTCTAGAACTTAAATGGAGAGAAAGTGCATGATTTTACACATGCTTTGACAATCAACGTGTTGTCACAAGACGGAATGGTATTAATCGTTGTTTGCCACCTTATTAATATAAGGTCGTGTCTAGTGTTTTATATTCACAATAAATTAGACAAAGGGTATCATTCTTTTAATTATAATCAAGGGATACAACTCAAAGAACGGTGGAGAGAACCATTCATCTTTTACCGATACATGCAATAATGTATACTTTTGTTCTATTCCATATGTTAGGTATATCCAGCTCTAAGCAAGCTTTTGCATATTGTAAAACGCATTGGCATAATGCAAAGTTTTAATGATGGTGGATTAACATTAATGACACATTGAAATAGCATCATTAAGAGAATATGTATAAATAGAAGAAACATTTTTTTTCAAAAGTTTTTTTTTTTTTTTTTTTTTTTTTTTTTTTTTTGAAGTGCATTTTTTTTTTCGAAAGTAAAGGACTAAAAGGAGTCAACTCCACACACAGTGGCGAAGCTTGCCGGAGAAAACGGAGGGGTCGGGCGTATATATACCCAAAAATTTCTATAGAATCGGGGGTTAAAAACGTATATATCCAAAAATTTCTATACGAAAACTACATATATAACACTACTGAGCGAAAAATCCCGGGGGTCGGGCGACCCCCCCCCCCCCCCCGCCCCCAAGAAGCTGCGCCCCTGTCCACACACATACACACAAATATATAATGAGAATGTGCTCAAATAATAATTACTAAATATTAAATAAAAAAATTATGAACCATTTTACTTACAGTTCATAGAATTATCAAAAATTATTCACTAATATCTATCATTAGATATATCATTTATAATGTGTTATTAGTGAATACAAATGGATAAATTATCTTTAACGTTTTCTTAATACTTATCGATTTTTGTTTAAACTCAATGTATGCGTTCTCACACACGCGATTTCTATATATGTGTGTAATACACAAGTAGAGAGATACATTAATTTTTAATGTATGGATTAAAGTAATGTTTAACCATGTGAGATGTTTCTTACGACCAAGAAAACATACTTTTTTCGGAAACATCATCATTAATTCGATGAAACAAATGGTTACCAAAGCCATAGTAAACCACTACTATGCTTTTTAATTTTTAAATACATAAATAATGAGCTCCACGACATAAAATATACCAATTTGTAAGACAATGTTAACCCTATTGAAAGATGCCTGGTTTTTGTTTGTCTTTTCTATTTTTGTCTTACAACCCAAAGAAATAAGTATCAACGAAAAATAATCAACAAATCTAATCTAATTTTAAAAAAAGTATACTGACTCTGTTTCATTTACAAAAGATAGTGTTAGTTTGCGAATAAGGTAGCGTTTGGTACGAAGGAATAGAAGGCGGAATGGAATGGATCATTCTATTGGAATGAAAAGAAACATGTTTGGTTGTCAAGTGGTAATAGAATGGAGCATTCCACAAGGAATGTAAACCTTCTAAATATAATAATTTTCATTCCTTGGTATGGTGGTGTTTTTTTTTTCATTCCTTCAAGTAATAGAAAGATATATTATTATTATTATTATTATTATTATTATTATTATTATTATTATTATTATTTTTTTTTTTTTTTTTTTTTTTTTTTTTTATATTATTTTTACCATTATTATTATTATTCTTATTGGTTTTAATAACTCACTCACGGGCGACACCACTACTGTCATAGCTGCCGCCGTGACGACCGTTGCCGCCGTCACCCACTTCCGCCACCACCACCACCACCACCCACCTCCACCCAGCTGTTTCCCGCCACCACCCACCTCAACCCCAGTCGTCACCCACCTCCGCCGCTACCAACCGTCACCCACCATCCACACCTCCGCCCCCGCCGTCACTTGCCACCACCCACCACTCACTGCCGCCACCCACTGCCACCACCTCCGACCATCGCTACTATTGCCACCTATCACCACCCATCACCACCGACTACCGTCACTCATCACCGATTTTATTCCTTTATATATTCTTTCCTACCAAACAACACAAAGTAATGATTAATTTTATTCTCACATGGTAACCAAACAAGACATGGAATGGTAATGATCCATTCCATTACATCGTCCATTCCATTACCTCGTACATTCCATTCACTCTTCTATTCCATTACGCCATACCAAACAGATAAGTGTCTTTTTTAGTTTTTTCTTAATTTATTCAGATTTCCATGTCGGGAAATTATAGATTTGAAATGAAAAAGTAAAGCATATCTCTTTCTTTTTTTGTAATTTAATGGAGGGAGCACTTCATATTCATGTTATTGTTGCCATATGACAAAACACATAATTGTTAAATATATACTATTATTGTCTTTTATTTTTTATTCTTCTTTATTCAACAAAGAACTAGTGCTTTCATCATTTACATGTTACTAAAGCTTTAGGTTAGAACTTGTACCATCATGTGAAAGTTTGGTCATTCCTTTATTTTGTCACTTTCATAGGTGTAACTTTGTGAAATAATTTCATTCTTCATTTCAAAAGTCACAATATTTTTCTATATGGATAAAATTGGCTAAATACATCTACTTTATATGTCTACCTATTGCAATTTCAGAATTAGTTTGATTGAAATTCCAAGTTTTTAATTTGTTTTATTAATATAATAATATCTTTATCGTTGCTTATAAAAGCTAATGATGTTCACGTAATTAATTAGATGACATATACCCCTTATATTATTGACACTGGAATACATTCTTGATAGTCGATATTTGTCTTTACTATTAAAAAGAAGACTAACATAATAAATAGAATAGATAGCTAGTATCATCAACATCCAAGTTAACACTAATTGGGTGTCATCAACGATGTTGTTATTTTCTAGCTTCATAGATGTGCTACAACGATTAAAAGATGGTAATAAAGCATGTATTATTATATAATGAAACACTTATGTTGAAAGACCCAAGGGGATGTGATATAGTACACACAAGGAGTACATATTAAAACTGGGAAATTACAACGAAAATACAAATGAAGAGTATGCAAACTACAAAGCAGGAGTAAGATAGCGATAGGTCTATAAGTCTAAGGTGAAAGTCTTACATTCGGAATGTCTTGTAATGAACCTGCCAAGGGGCTTATGAGACATCATGCATTTTTTGATTATTATCCATACTGATATAAAACATGTTTGATATCTTGAATTATGTGTTATTAGACTTAATTATGGATTAATTTAGAGTCATTTAAAGTCTAACAAGTCCAAATCATATATGGAATTATGTTTGATAATTTTTAGAAACATACTTATTGCATAGCGATTTAAACAACGAAACGAAACCGACAACCGGTTAAAACGAAAGTCCATAATTTGATCAAATACTTGGAATAGTTTAGAATAATCTATATATATAATAAACAAAACCATTGGGGGACACATGTCACCCTATGGTTGATGCCAAATAAGCTGACACCTAAGCATACATGTGGCATAGCTAAAAATCAAGGATTGGGCAAGCTTCTTTTGTACGTTTCTTAATCTCTCTCTCTCTCTCTCTCTCTCTCTCTCATTCAATTATACCCGATTCAGTAGCTTCTCTCATAAGAATCCCTAATTAACCCTAAATCTCATCATTCTCTCCCTCAATCATCATCGGCGACAATATCATCTTCTTCAATCTTCATTCACCATAATTCAATACATTCTAATCGACGGTAATCTCTTTGCTCTGACGTTCGTTTTATATACTTTATCAGTATTTTACTTAATCTGTATTTGTTCATCTTCTGATGTTAAATTTGATGTCAAAATCGTCGATCCCTAATGTCAAAATCTTTCAGACATGAAAACATCTGGATTCCTTCCGACCGTCACGCACCATCAGTCCCTCCGGCAAAGTTTCTGGTAAGGTCATTTGTTAGCATATAACACCAATTTCTTTAGTTTTGAGTTCAATTATATTGTGGAAGGTCGCCGGTCTTTGGATATGTGTCGTCTTCGTTTGCCTCCCCCATTTATCTGTGTTTTAGGGTTTTTGTGAATGGTGGCGGCGATGGTCTCCGATGTTTTCAGGTTAAGCGATTTTAGGGTTTTTATGCTTAACTATTTTGTAACGTTCCTAAGTTGGTTTCTATGTTTTTAGGATTTTTATTTGTTAGGGTTTTAGTCTAGGATTTGAAGATCGATTCATGTATGCTTCAATTTGATAGGGTTTTAATCCACGATTTGATATTGTTTTATTATTTCTGCTTTGATTTTCATATTTTTTGTTTTTTGTAGTTTGATTCATTTGTAGAAAAAAAAACCCGATTTAGGTTATAGATTTTATATTTTCACTTATTGGTGTTAATTCTATTATAGAATAGTCTGATTATAGGTGTTTTGGTGCTAGACAACCGGTTGTTTTGGTGCTAGAAAACCGGTGGTGATTTGTGTTCTTGATGGAATGGTGTGGGTCGGCAAGAGCAGTCTCCCATGCCGGTCTTTAACGAATCCGATTTGAAATATAAGCCTCAAAAAGGGTTATGTTTTTTTGTTAGTTTATATAGGTACCTAGAAAATGACAGTAATTTTTAAAACATATTGTTGCATCATTGTCTGCTATTATCTTTTTTTAATCTAAAGTTTTCATCTATTTATATCGCATCATTGCATGCTATTAGTTTTTATTTATCTAAAATTTTCAAATGTTTATGTTTTATTTTGTGACATAGGTAAAGATGTTTAAAGGAGTTCCTTGAAAAGGAGCTTGCAGAAAGGCTATTTTGGGAAATTGTGCATCTATTTAAAGCCTTTTCGGAGAATCCACGAAAATCTCGGGGCTGACGTAGGTTGAAAAATGGGTCCTTTCGGGGTAGAGAGGCAAAATGGAAGGTCTATGTGGATTTGGGGATTGTAAGTTAAGAGAATATGTCCTTTGACTGATGCACATATACGGTATATCAAACTTTGCGTTTCATCATTATAATTACAAAGTATTGTTCTTACAAAAAATACATTAAAAATATTTAATAAATTTGTGTATTCACTGTCTGAATCCATGAGCCTGTGCTCAATAGTGTTGCATTATGGAATTAAGGGCAAATTCTACCACCTGCAAGGCTGCAAGTCCAAGTCAAAGTTCTTTTAAAACATTGGTGAATTAAAAGTTAAATAAAACTCACTTGAGCCTAAAATCAATACTTAAATAAAACTAATGTGAGCCCAGACTAAATGCTTTAATGTCTATTCTCTTGGCCTGGCCTTTATAGACCCTTGAGCCAATTTCAGTGAAAAAAATGTTGCAGCTAGGTTTTCAAACCCATGAATCTGTGGAAGCAACCGCAAAGCATTACCACTAAACCAAAGCTGCATTTCATGTTATTTAGTCGCCCACATTGTCCCTCCTCCGGGTCGGTCCTGCGCCAACACGTCTATTGATGATGAAAAGTCAATGATCTCCAAGGTTCAAATTCAAAAATTTTATTATGCTGGTTAGACAAATATATTTTATGATTATTAACTAATTGGTCATTTTTGCAGTTGAAAACCAAATGTGGAAGCCAATTCACCAACGTGAACCTAACTGCTCAAGTGGGTTAATTTTTGCATAATGGGACCAATTTTTGTTATACTTTATTCGTAACGGGTCAGTTAACTTATTTTAGCAAAAAGAAAATTATGTCAGGTGCGTTAAATGTCGTCAAGAGTGTACTTTTAATGCTTGCCTAGGTACAACCTTCTATTTTTTAAATAAGCAGGCCGTTTACATTAAAAACGCAATTTTCACATTTTTACTCAATTTTTAAATGGACCATTTGACATATTAAGATATTTCATTATCCAAGTCGACCGATACACCTCAAGTGATTTGGTTAACATATGACTTGCATTGAAGACTGCATATACATCCCTGAGCAATGGTTAACTTACTATCCTTGACATTAGCCATTCTCAACCAGTTGAGGTATCTTTTTCTTTCATTTTCATTTTAATGCTACAATTCTTTTTTTTAATGTTAGGCACTATTGTTTTAGAACAAGCATGATATAAATCAGGCTCCTATTATCTCTCATGTTTCTTGGTTTGTCGATTTCAATTTCCAAGTTATATGCTTCTGTTGATATAAATCAGGCTCCTAGCTTCTAACAATTCAGGTGTTGGTTGATATTAACGGTTCCAACTTCCAGAGTTCAAGCCTCAAGGTAATGTTGATTTTAGTTTTCAATTTATGTTTAGTGTTTCTATATATCTATTGCAATTTCTTAGTAAATTAGATAGATTAAAACTAGATTAAGATGGTAATATGAGACTTTTGTGACACTTGATATATTAAGCAAATTGAGATTGCGTGAATTAGGTGTTTTACATCATAAGTTCCTTTTTACCTTATATAAGTTTGTTTCAAGTAATGTCTCTGTCAATTTAAAATCAAAAGAGGAATCAAGTTGTTCAAAATGGTTGAGCCAAATTTTATAACAATGAAATTTGTGAAACCGGTTGTTTATTTACTTTTTGGCATTTCTTTCAGGAACATTTTAAACGCTTTTGCGAATAATCCGGCAATGCTAATGCTTCTTGACAACGGACATCAGATGGAGCAATCGAGATTTCTTTTAAGTAAGGGTGTTCTTCGGGTTATTTTTCGGGTTTCGGGTTTTCCGGGTCGGGATGTTCGGGTTTTTGGTTAGGAAAACATGACCAGATAACCAAGCCATTTAAAGTTCGGGTTGTTCGGGTATGGATTAAACACTTTTCGATTGTTGGCTAGCCCAACCCATATGAATTAGAGGAGGCCCAATTTTATTTGTGAAAAATATTAATGTCTTCTAAATGTAAAACTTTTCTTTTTTTATAATAAATGATTTATTTCCATTAAGGGCAAAGAAGGATTGGAGTTGGTGGGTATACGAATGTAGATTTTTTTCATGTCAGTAATGATAGTTTATAGATATTTTTTTTGGACTACTACCTCCTTTTTTTTCCAGGTTGAGCATGCTCAATATTTGACCCTTGGAAGCCATGTTTGGTCAAGAAGGAATTGTAATGGATTTGTTCGAAATATTCTTAGAAATTAGATTTGGTTTGCTTATGATTTGACTTTTTTTTTCAAAGATGTAATTAATTTGGAAATGTAGTTGTCTTACAGCAATTAGAAACCGGTTTTTACTCATGAGTAAATGTATAATTCCAAAATTATATGTAAGTTTTATTTCAGTGATTAAATAATTCTTAAATTATCAATACTGACTATTTATATATGTCGGGCTTTGGATGACAAGATGCTACCATATTGTGATAATATCATGCCACTTCTTCCTAGCGGTTACCTGTATCCGTTTGTTAAGCTACCATTTTTTCTCATTCTTTCCTGGGGTGTTCTTATAGAACGGTGACAAATCGGAGCCCAGTTGATGTAAAATCCAAAATTGTATGTCAGGATATGTATTTTCAATCATTAAACTTCGTTACACTTTTTTTAATTTTATCGCTTTTGTTGTTCAGGTCGTGTCTTTTTAGATAGTATTAAATTTGAATAAAAATAATAAGTTTTTGGTTGAAGCCCGCGTATTACGCGGGCATTAGCCTAGTATATTATAAGTGAAAATAGTCAAAACATATAAAAAACATAGATGGTAGTTTTTAGTTCGTGATGCTCGAAATTTGCATGCGTATGATACTTTTACGCGCTTTTAAAGCGTGATACATCGACCAACACCAAAAATAATTATTATGGCTAGAAATATTAGTATTTGGAAGGAAAAACTATTTGGAAAATAATTAGATTGGAAAATTACATACGACAAACTTAATTTTGATAAAACTAGCTTGATTTTATAAAAAAAAAGTGAGATTGTTTTATAAAAATAAAGGGGGAACCCATACCCACTCTAAAATTTTGGTCCAAAGAGGGTCCCACCCCTCAAAAATTAGATTTAGGATGTTGATTTATGATTGGACCACACTTACATGGAAAGCCTGCATGCAACATGTGTCTTCCATGCGTAAACATTTTGACACGACACCACCTCACCTCTCTCTCTCTCCATCTCCATTTCCCTAGCCGTCCACCATATACACCTAAACACACATACTTCACTTTTACAATTTCATCTTCTCCAAAAACTAAAACTCCATTAAAGATATTTTGAAGGTTTGAAGAAATGGAAGGTTTTTGTTGTTACAACGAGAATGAGACCTGGAGTAGTGATCAGGCTGGTTAGGTAAAAGGATTCAAGGGTTGAAGTTTGCCTAACGCAGGTCGTGGGGTCCCCCCACGTTTGCAAGACATGGAAAGAGGTTCACTAGTTATGTTTGTTATTTACCTAAGATCCTCGGCTGAAGGGTGCTCAGCCTTAGATGCAAAGACAAGTAAATTGTGTGTATTGGAATGAAGAAGAGAGACTTGTGTGAAACAAGTTCTCGAGAGACAAGAAGAAAGATCACAGATCCAAGCAGATCTGAGCTGATCCGGAATGTCCTCAATGTATTCAATGAAGTGTCATTTATAGGGAAAGAGGTTTCTCAAAGGAGAAACGTTTGACTAGTGAATCTGGCTTGCAGTGAGGGACTTACCCTTTTAGGGGTTGAAGCGTTCGGTCCTACAGATAAAAGAGGACTCCCTGTGCACATGCTTACTTTTGCGGCTGTGGGAAAGTTGTTCAAGTAATCAGGGAAGTGACTGATTACTGTACACGTTCTTTTTGCTGTTTACCTAAGTTCCCGGGTTTTAAACCTTTTAACCTTTTAACCCTTCAAGCTATTATGTATACTTAGTCAATTTATTGAGGCTTGAGCTACCCCCGTCATCAGCCCCCCAAGTCAGAGGTTTTTGGGTGTAAGCACAAATGCTTCTAACTTTTTTGTACATTTGTTTTATTATGCTTGAAGGCTTCAAGGCTTGAGAGCTTAGAGGGTTCACAACAGTTGAGGCTTTTGGTTTTTGAATTTTGAAAAGACAGTTGATGTGACTAGTGGCAGTTTTTTGTCAGGCGGCTGTTTAAACTGCCGTGTAATGATAACGCCTGTTTTCATTTATTTTTCCTTTATCTCTTAGAAGGAAAACAACTTCTACACATTTCCTCCAAGTTCATTTCCCTTTCTTCCTCCAGGTTAGTTTTGATTTCATTTCTTCTGCTTATTTTCTTTTAGTATGGGTGCTCGTAAGGATTTAGCAAAATCGTTCTCGCGTTTAACCCAAGAAGAAGTAGAAGCCTTTTGCTTAGAACGGGGCATTGGGTTGAGATTTAAACCGGTTGCACCGGGTTGTGATGTTTCAATCGATCGGTGTCCTCCTGGTTCTGTTGCTCTATATTGTCGCCATTTTGAATTTTCGAATCTCCGTCATCCTTTTTCGAACTTTGTGTTGAATGTTCTAGAATATTACCGTGTTTCATTTGTCCAGATCCACCCTCAGGGTCTGGCTAGGGTTCTGCACTTTGAGGTTTTGTGCCAGGCTTCCGGATATGACCTAACCCTTCTGTCGTTTCGTCGCTTTTTCTGATTAGCCAAGAATGGTGATTGGTTCACATTCGAAACATCCCAAGTTGACACCTGTTTGGTTTCGTCCATGGTCTCCAGTCTTGGTGTTTGGAAAGACCGGTTTTCCTGGGTTTCGGATGAGATTGTTCCTTTTAAAATGGTTTGGAGACATCCGGATGCCGTTCTTAACGAACCTGAACCCTCTGCTCTTGAGATAAATACTCGTTTTCTTGAAACCCTCAGGGAGTGCCCTTCGAGGGTTCGTCCCTTTCCTGAGCCCTTACTAGTGTCATTGGGCATTAGTAAGTTGTGGGACAAACCTGATCGAGATCCAGTGCTTATGAGAGATGGGCAGGGTATGCGTTTGTTCTGTTGTGCTATTATGTTCCTATTGCCTGTTTGTTTATACCCTTTATTTGTGTTTGTTTTGTAGTTATGTCTGCACTTGACTTTGTGAAAAGCGATGACACTTTTGATGTCGTGTTTGAGGATGCTGTGGCTACTCCTGGTGAAGATGCAGTTGCTAGGGGGTTTGAGCATAGGTTCGAAGGTTCCGGTTATGTGCGTGTTCCAAACGTTAAGGGTTTTACGAAAGTTCCTGCTTCCAAGGTTTCTACCAGTCGGTCAAACCGCCGTTTAAAAAGTGCTGATAAACCCTCTGGTTCAGAGGCTGTTGATATTAGTGATGACATTGAGGTGTCCGCGGAGCAGGCCTCTGAAGGTGGTGTGGAGAAGGGAAAGGAAAAAGAGTTGGTGGTTGCTGGGAAAAAGAAAAGGTTGGTTAAGAAGGGTGTTGCACCTACTATCCAGGGTTCATCAGGCAAAAGCGTTGAAGGCTTGGAAGAGCCAGAAGCTAAAGAAGTTTACGTTCCCAACTGGGGTGTGAAAGTTGGGGATAGTTTCAAGGATCCTGCCGTTTGTGCAGATGTGTTGGCCCATTTTGCTCCCCCTGGTGTCCGAGATGCTATATCGGAGATGGAGGGTGATCATTTTATTTCAAGGTTGATGTTGAGTTCTTGCAACCTTTCTGCCCTGTTGGCTGAGGGTGTTACCCGTTTTACAAAAGGGATGCAGGAATATGAAGAAGTTACGAAGAAGAAGGATAAAATGAAAGCTTCCATGGCTGAGATGAAAAAGGAGGTTGATGGGTTTTCGAAAAAAGAGGAAGCTTGGGTGAAGAAGGTTGGTGAGTTGACCAGGAGGCATGAGATTGAGATGAATGACTTGAAGAAGAGTTTTGAAGCAGATAAGTTGAAGTTGAAGGCTAATAGGGAGGATCTAGATGTTTAAAAGAAAGCCTTTGCTGAGGAGAAGGAAGGTTTGAAGGATTCAGTCGTTCAAGCTACTGGTGATAACCAGTGGCTCATTGAGCAGAGCTTTCAACAGGTTGTCACTTATCTCCTTCATTCTAAAGAATTTAACTCTGCCCTTGGGGAGGTCTACACCAAACTGCTGAACTATGGGAAACATTTGGGCCTTATTGCTGGTTTCAAGCTTCACGAGTCTGGACAGGCCTTAGAACAATCTCCTATGTTTCGCCCTGATGCTTCCGGGGTTTTTAAGGAGTCTGTTCAACAGATGGAGAGGCTGACTTACCCATATGTAAGTGAAGTTTCAACTTGTTTTGGTAAACCTCTTTCCGTCTTACAGGAGTTAAAACCGTCTGGGCTGAACGAGAAGGTTTGTGTTGAAGTGTTTGACTCCCTGTCCAAGAAACGTTCTCGTTCAGGAGATAATGAAGAAACTTTTTAAGAAGATGTTGATGTTTCCAAGGAAGAAAGCCTCGAGGGTTCAGCGGTTGGAGGTGATGGTAGTCCAAAGGCCAAGAAAGCAAAGAAGGCCAAAAAAGGTAAAGGTGATGGTTATGGGGCTTCTAAGCCTCTTGCTGATGTTTGAACAATATATTCGTAGCTTTCTTGGCACTTTAAAACAATTTGATGGTTTGTATGGGCTTTGAACAATTTAGGTTTTGCAGAAACCCTTAAGGTTTCTGTTGATGGTTATTAGCCCTAGTGGCTGTTTGAACAATTTGCATGTTTACCAGCCTCTAAGGTTTGGTTGTTGATTGTGATTGTTAAACATTATGTAGGTTTTGGAGGCCCTTAAGGCTTCTTATGCTATGCTATTAAATTTTTAGTACTTGCCTTGTGTTGTGATTTTTTATGTTGCTGTATATTTTGTAAGGCAGCTTGGTTAGACAACTTGTAGCTTGAAGCCTTCGAGGCTTCCGGTTGTTGCTTGATGTTTGTAACTTGGTGATTTTGCTAAGCACTTCTGATTTTAAGTTTGACACTACCTTTTGTTTTTGTGTTGCTTTGGTCCTTTACTTGTGTTTTGTTTATGTAATTGTCTTTGTTGGTTTTGTGTTGTCTTTATGTTATTTATACCTTGAAGGGTTCAGTGCTGCAGTCACTTAGCCTTGGTATTTTTAACAAGAAGACATAGCACTTATCCTATCTTTCATTTATCTTGGTTCGTAAGCCTGTTGACTTTGTTTTTTAGAAAATTTTCTAAGGCTTAAGGAACATTTGGTGAAGGCTGCTCAGACCCGTCTATGAGACAAGTTTGTTTTTTGAAAAATTTATAAGTCTCATGGAGTTGTATTGATTTAGGAACTCACCCCTTATATAGGTTCATTCAACCCTTAAACCTATTGAGCGATGTGGCCTGGGAGCTCATCCCCTTACATAACCCTTGTCATGGAGTTTTTTGCTAGGTTCTCAACCTGATCATAGGATAAAAAGACTAGTTTTAATAAGAACCTCGTTGTTCATTCAAAGTGTGCAAATTACAAAGGAACAAAAACAACACTTTGCCAATTTTTCTAGCACATGTTTTTCTAAGTGTGGAACCTCTTAAGGTTTTTGCCGTTCCAATGCCTGGGAAGCTTTTTGCCATTCGAATCAGCTAGCTTGTAGGATCCTCCCTTGTGAGCTTCGAGGATGGCATATGGTCCTTCCCATTTGGGACCAAGTTTTCCCTGGCTTTCCTTCTTGCTTGCCTCATTGTTTCTGAGGACTAGGTCACTAGGCTTGAATCGTTCGTGCTTCACCCTGGCATTGTAGTAGGATTCCATCTTTTGTTTATACCTTGCTTCTTGAATGGCTGCTTGATCCCGTGCTTCTTCTAGGAGTTCCAAGTTCAACATTGTCTCTTTCTTATTTGCTTCAAGATCAATGTTGAACGTTCTCTTTGTTGTAATTCCTATTTCTACTGGGATTACAGCTTCAGATCCGAACACCAAGCTATAAGGTGTTTTCTTGTGGCTTGTTTTCTCAGTGGTTCTTATTGCCCATAACACGTTTGGGAGTTCTTCAAGCCAATTTGTGTCATGCTTTCCCAATCGTGTTTTCATGCCTTCCACAATGCTTCGATTTGTTCTTTCAACCTGGCCGTTGGATTGAGGGTAGGCTACTGAGCTGAAGACTTGTGTTATTTAGAATTCTTTACACCATGTGCTGAAAGGCTTCTTAGCAAACTGTTTACCATTATCGGTGACTAATACTCCCGGTAAACCAAATCTGCAAATGATGCTTTCCCACACGAAATCAATGATTTGCTTTCCTGTTATCTTTGCCAACAGCTTCACTTCCGGCCATTTTGGTAAAGTAGTCAGCCGCTACTAGGAGGAATTTAACTCCTCCTTTGCCTGGGGGGGAAAGGTCCAACGATGTACATTCCCCATTTGTGGAATGGCCAGGCAGATGAGACCGGAACCAAATCATGCTTTGGGCTTTTTGGCACTAGATCATGTATTTGACAGGCTTCACACTTCCTCAATTACTCGATTGCATCTCGATGCATGGTGGGCCAGAAGTATCCAAGGTTCATTAATTTTGAAACTACTGACCTTGGGCCGAAATGAGCTCCACAAATTCCTTCATGAACCTCCTTGATCAAGTATTGACTTTGTTCCGGGCCGACATAATGAAGAAATGGTGCAAGGTACCCTTTTTTGTATAGGATATTTTCTTGCAACATATATTGTCTTGACTTTATTCGAACCCTCTCGGCTTCAACTTGATCCTTTGGTAGTTCACCATTTGTTAGGAATTTGATCAACGGGGTCATCTAATTTGTGCCTTACTCGGTGATGACATCTTGTACTTCTAGTTCTTGGAGAGATGATTGCTTCAACACTTCAACCAATACCTTTTTTGTGAGATGGGCAAAGGTTAATGAAGCAAGTTTTCTTAGAGCATCAGCTTTTTTGTGATCTTGGGACTTGTTGGATTATGCATGCTTCAAATGAGTTCATAAGCTCCTTGGGTTTTTCACAGTATTTCTTCATGTTTGGTTCTTTGGTCATGTAGTTGTCGTTCACTTGGTTGGAGACAAGCAGTGAATCCGTGAAGGCTTGAAGCCTTTTGACACCCATTTCTTTTGCAAGCTTGAGTCCAGCAATCAAAGCTTCGTACTCAGCTTCATTGTTTGTGGTCTGAAATTCAAATCGAAGGGCATAAGTAAGTTCCAAATTGTTAGGATCGATTAGAATCAGCCCTGCTCCTGACCCTTCAACGCTGGAAGCTCCGCCAGTGAAGAGCTTCCAGGTATGTGGGTTGGAGGGTTCAGCAGAGGCTGTGTTGACTTCTGTTGTTGATTCGTTGGGCATTTCCGAGATGAAATCAGCCAAGACTTGTGCTTTCACGGCTTTTCTTAGAACATAGGTGATATTGTGCTCTCCTAGTTCCACAGCCCATTTGGCTAAACGTCCAGAAGTTTCGGGTTTTTCAAGCACATTTTTGATTGGTTGGTCTGTGACCACTTGTATGGGATGTGCTTGAAAGTATCTCCGAAGCCTTCTGGCTGTTTTAACTAGTGCAAAAGCTAGTTTTTCTAGTGGGAGATACTTGGTTTCAGCTAATTTCAATGTTTTGCTGAAGAAGTAAACAAGTACCTGAGCCTTGTTTCTTTCAATGGTTAAGACTGCACTGATTGCTTCTTCAGCGATTGATAGGTAGACGGATATTAGCTCCCCCGTTTCTGGTGCAGCTATGCCTGGCAACGAAGCTAGGTGTTTCTTCATTTGATTAAAAGCTTCTTCTGCTTCCTCTGTCCACTTGAAATCCATTTTGTTGGTACACCCTTGAAGGGTTTTGAAAAAGGGGATGGTTTTTTCTGCCAACTTGGAGGTAAAACGCTTCAGAGCTACTAGTTTACCATTTAAGCTTTCAATCTCTTTTTTACTTTTTGGGGATTTTGTTTCCAAAATAGCTTTGGCCTTGTTGGGGTTGGCTTTTATGCTTTGTTTGCCAACAATGTGTCCCAGGAACTTGCCTTCCTCGAAACCGAATGAGCATTTTACGGGATTCAGCTTCTTGTTTATTTTTTTAAGGTTTCAGAATGTTTCTTGAATGTCGTCAAGCATTTGACCCTCAGTCTTGCTTTTAATTACCAGATCATCCACATAAGCTTCCATGTTCCTTCCGATTTGCTCAACAAACGCTTTGTAAACCAACCGTTGATAAGTAGCACCTGCATTTTTCAGGCCAAAAGGCATTTTTTGGTAGCAAAAAATACCTTTGTCGGTGTGGAAGGCCGTTTTTTCCTCATGCTCTTTTTTCATTTGGATTTGGTGGTAGCCTTTGTATGCATCAAGGAAGCATTTGAATGGGAACCCTGTAAGCGAGTCTACCTTGAGATCGATTTCGGGCAGAGGGTAACAATCCTTTGGACAAGCCTTATTCAGGTCTTTGAAATCGATACACATTCTCCACGATCCATCGAGCTTTTTAACCATGACAGGGTTGGCTATCCAAGAGTGGTACTTGACCTCTCGGAGTATGGCAGCTTGTACCAACCCTTCAACCTCTTTGCATGCAGTTTCGCTTCGATCTGGGGCAAGGCTCCTTTTTTGTTGGACAATAGGATTCACATTTGGTGGAATTTTGAGTCCATGTTCAGCAACATCCCTAGGGATGCCGGTCATGTCATCTGGACACCATGCAAAGATGTCCATGTTATGAGTCAGCAACTTTTTGAGGTATGAGAGGGTTTCTTGAGTAAGGATGGTGTTAACCCTTATCCTTTGTTCAGGATATTTAAGGTTAATGGCCCAACCTTGTTCTTCACCTTCATTCTTTCCTGAGCTTTCTCCTTCAACCATGAGGGCTTCAAAGGTTGGTTGAAGGGTTGCGATTCCTCCCCTGGAGGGGAACTTGACAATGCCTTGCCCAACAGAGAGAGCCATGCTAAATTCACTTTGGCCCGATCTCCCTATGATAACGTCGTAGGCAGAAGGCATGTTGATTACAATGAAGGTGAGTGGCTTGGTTCTTTCTTTCTCACCTTCCTTGAAGCAGACGTCCAAGGTCAATTGCCCTAAAGGATTGATGGGTATGTAAGCGATGCCCTTGATGGATGACTCGAACAGTTGAAGCCTTGAACACTCCTGACTGCTGAGCAGGTTGAAGTATTTCTCAAACATTATTTCAGTCGCTGCACCTATGTTGATGTATGCCTTGTTCGTTTTCAACGTTCCAACAGTGGCCTCCACAACCAGAGGGTTTGAGTGAAGTCCTTTATGTGGTGGTAGGAAGCACAGGCATTGAAGGTCCCAAGCTTGCAGGCGTCGCCGCTTGGTGGGAGTCCCTTCAGTGACATTCACCATGTTTACCTCTTTGTTTTTTCCATCACCCATTTTATCCTTTACTCCTTTGATTTGGAAGCAATCATTAGTGTGATGCCCCTTCTCCTCATGGAACTCCCAGAACTGGGTGGAATTTTCATTTCTCTTGCTTTTAGGCAGGAGCCTTGGCGATCTGAAGCTATGCTTGACTTCCTCAGTGGCAAGTATTTCTTGAGGGGTTTTGGTCAAGGCTGTGAAGTTCACGGCCTTGTCCTTACCAGAAGAGTTCCGACCTTCAGACCTCCGAGGGTCTGAGCTCCGAGGTCGTCTTTCATAAGAACCATAGTTGCTTCTTTTTCAGTTGGGGCTATTGTGTCTCCAGCTGGGACCCCTCTTTCTTTGCTCCTTAATGTCAACCGCCTCTTCTCCCCTGATATGAGCTTCAGCCCTTTCAAGGGCTTCTTCCAAGGTTTTGGGGAGGCACTTGTTAAAGTCCCTGGTAAGGTACTTAGAGGTGATTGCATTCATAAAACCTGCAACCCTCATCTTCTCATCGGCTCCCACATATGTTAAACCCTCCTTTTTGTACCTCTCAATGAAATCCCTGAGGCTCTCATCATCTTTTTGTTTGATCTGGAAGATCACAGTGGCATCCTTCACATATCTCCTTTGTTGTGAGAAATTAGCTAAGAAACCTTTGCTTAGATCATCGAAGGTCCGAATGCTTCGAGCTGGCAAATCATTGAACCAGATCCTGGCCAACCCAACGAGGGTTTGCATGAACATTAAGCAACACTCGGCGTTGGACCATTTCTCTATCCTTGCTGCCCCTATGAAGATCTGAATATGATCTTCCGGATCCTCCGTTCCGTCATAGGTTCGTATGTGGGAGGGCATGTTTATTCTGTTTTGAAAGTCATAATCAGCGATTTGCTGAGAAAAGCATGACAGATTGCTTGGTTTGTATGGTTTGGCCAAATCCTCTTCCACCCTTGCACCCGTGTTGTTGTTGTTGTTGTTCCCTTGGGTGGCCAGCACTTGATTAATAAAGTGTTGCCAAGGGAAGCTTGCCATCATCTGAGCCATCATTTTCGGCATAAGGTTGAAGCCTTGAAAGCTTTCGGGTGCAACTGTACAATTCATCCCTAAAGGAGCACTCATGACGGCACTTCGTGCCAAAGGGAGAACAGACAAAGCTTGCTCCCATGTAGTTGTGGCCGGAGGTGGAAGGCTTGCAACAGGAGATTGTAACAGCTGATCCAAAGTTAGCTCGTGCCCCAATGGAGCACCGGTTGCAACTGGTTGGGAAGAAAATAGAGGAAAAGATGTCGGATCTGGCCTTGAGTAGGTATATGGACTGGGATTGGGAGGTGGATGGCTGGGACCAGCTTCATTCCTGGATATAGTCGGTTGTGAGCTCATAAAAGGAAGAGTAGGAGGTCCAGGAGATAACGATGGTTCTGGCACGTCATAATCCAGCCGAATCCTCACTCCCTTGTCTCTTTCCCTGCTCACGTATTGGTTAAGGAGAGACCTTAACTCTAAGAAGTTATTAGCGACCCCTTCAGGGGTAAGGTCAATACATGAGGGAGTGTTGGAAGCACCGACATTAGGAGATGGAACTCCTGAACGAGACGAGGTCGGTGTCTGGAAGGTGAGAAACTCGGGGTATGTTGCTCCAGTTGGAGTGCTCTCCGGTGTTGAGAAGGAAGTCGGTATAGCCACATGAGTTTGGCTAGTACTAGGGGTAGAGGTTCGTGGAACTTGGTTCACCTCTCCCGGAGATTCTCTTTCAGACATAACGATTTCAGGAAGAATGGAGCTACACTACTGGTCTTCTTTTTTAGAGAAATGACTAGCGTAGCCCCACGGTGGGTGCCAACTTGTTGTTACAACGAGAATGATACCTGGAGTAGTGATCAGGCTGGTTAGGCAAAAGGCCTCAAGGGTTGAAGTTTGCCTAACGCAGGTCGTGGGGTCCCCCCACGTTTGCAAGACGTGGAGAGAGGTTCACTACTTATGTTTGTTATTTACCTAAGATCCTCGGCTGAAGGGTGCTCGGCCTTAGATGCAAAGGCAAGTAAATTGTGTGTGTTGGAATGAAGAAGAGAGACGTGTGTGAAACAAGTTCTCGAGAGACAAGAAGAAAGATCAGAGATCCAAGCAGATCTGAGCTGACCCGGAATGTCCTCAATGTATTAAATGAAGTGTCGTTTATAGGGAAAGAGGTTTCTCAAAGGAGAAACCTTTGACTAGTGAATCTGGATTGCAGTGAAGGACTTACCCTTTTAGGGTTGAAGCGTTCGGTCCTGCGGATAAAAGAGGACTCCCTGTGCACATGCTTACTTTTGCGGCTGTGGGAGAGTTGTTCAAGTAATCAGTGAAGTGACTGATTACTGTACACGTTCTTTTTGCTGTTTACCTAAGTTCCCGGGTTTTAAACATTTTAACCTTTTAACCCTTCAAGCTGTTATGTATACTTAGTAAATTTATTGAGCCTTGAGCTACCCCGTCATCAGTTTTAAAGATAGTTTGAAGGTTTTACTAGCAGACCATCACATTTTCTTTCATAATCTTTAAGTATACATCAAGGTATAAACTTTCATTTCTATTTTTAGATTCTTAAAAGTTTGAATCTTGTTTATTTTACAAGATTGTTCACCAAGTAAGTGGGTTTTCAAACAAATGATTTAAACAAAAATCTTTTAAGAAAAATGAAAGTTTTTGATGAAAATATGGATGCATGTATGTGTCGTTACGTATATGGGTGTTTGTATGATGATTGTTGTCTTGTGAAGTGTTTGATTTTGATAAATCATCACATGCATGTGATGATCTATACTTAAATAATGGTAAATATAAAAGATGATTAAATTTACTTAAAAATATATTTTCAAAGTGTTTATGAAGAGGATATATGTATAAGTGTGATATATATATATATATATATATATATATATATATATATATATATATGGAAAGGTTAAAATGAGAACCACCCCCAGTTGTAAGAACCATTTCAACCAATCAGAACATGCCAACAAAAGGGTAATTTGGTCATTTACCCCATATGTCATATCCATCCTCTCACCTCTCTCCTCTCTTTAATGCTCTCTTCTCTCTCCTCTCTCCTCTCTCCTCTCTCCTTTCTTTTCTATTTAAAGTTGCAGACATATTTTTATACACCTCTCTCATTTATTTTCATCTTCAAAAACTCCAACAAAAATCCCCATGTTCTCTTTGTGTTCTTCATCTGGGATGAAGATGAAGACCGACGACCCTTCGAACACCATGTTTCCGGCAACCACCCTGTTTCCAGCAACCACCAGCCAAAACACCCCCCCCCCCCCCTTCCGTCTCAACAGTAATCACCACCACCCAAACTGTCACACAAACCCCAACCACTGCTCACCGAGACGGGGAACTGAAACGAGATGGGGGAACAATTCCAAGCTCCGATTTAGGGGTAGTGAGCTCCGATTTGATGTTGTGGTGGTGGTGGCGGTTCGATGGCTGGGTGGTGGTCGGCGGTGGTTGTTCGGCGGCGGTGGTTTGAATCTGGGGGTTTTGTTGGTTTTGAATCTCAGAGTTGTGAATGTAGAAGATGATGATGTTTCAGGTCAGAGTTTTGAATCTTAGACGGTCGGATGCCGGCAAGGTAGCTTTTTCTGATTTGGGGTTTTTGAGAGTTTTCTGATTTCTGATTTAGGGTTGTTGTGTCTCTATTTCTGATTTGGGGTTTTTTGATAGGTTTCTGATTTGAACAGTGATTTGGGTTTTTTGATTTGGGGATTTTGATACTTTCTGATCGGCGGTAGTGGTGGTATCTCGCCGGTAGACCAGTGATAATTTTCTGTTTTTGATGCGGGGGTTGATTTCTGTTGAATCTGGGTTGATTTTCTGTGGAAACTGTTTGAATATATTTGAATTGGCTGTGATGATGAAAAAAAAAAAACGTTGATTTTGATGACGATGGCGCGGCAAAGACGGCGGAGGGTAGGTTTTTTGAACCTGCAACCCCATTTTGCAGCCTTTTCTATTATCGGAAAATCTGAGCCAAACCCCTTTTTTTTTCGAGATACGCTTTGTTTTGTTGTTGTTGTTGGTTTTTTATATTCTTTTCCCCCGTCGATGACGATAAAAATCTATCCGAGACACTTACCGACTTTGCGATTTATGGGTGCGTTCGTCTTGCGTAAACAAGTTTCGTGTAAAAAAGTTTTTGTGAAAAAAAAGTTCAACCGTAAACTTTTACTTTTCGTGTAAAAAAGTTTTTGTGAAAAAAAAAGTTCAACCGTAAACTTTTACGTAAAACGTAAAAAGTTTATCGTAAAACTTAAAAAAGTAAAACGTAAAACTTAAAACGTAAAAAGTTTTACACAAAGCGTAAAATTTGAAAACATAAAAAGTTTAACGTAAAACGTAAAATGTTTTACGTAAAACGTAAAACGCAAAACGGAAAAAATGTTAACGTAAAAAACCGGGGCGTAAAACGTAAAAAACCGACGTGTAAAACGTAAAAAACCGATGCGTAAAACGTAAAAAACCGACGCGTAAAACGTAAAATACCGACACGTAAAACGCAAAACGGAAAAAATGTTAACGTAAAAAACCGGGGCGTAAAACGTAAAAAACCGACGCGTAAAACGTAAAAAACCGACGTGTAAAACGTAAAAAACCGACGCGTAAAACGTAAAAAACGGGGGCGTAAAACGTAAAAAACCGACGTGTAAAACGTAAAAAACCGATGCGTAAAACGTAAAAAACCGACGCGTAAAACGTAAAAAACCGACACGTAAAACGCAAAACGGAAAAAATGTTAACGTAAAAAACCGGGGCGTAAAACGTAAAAAAACCGACGCGTACAACGTAAAAAACCGAGACGTAAAACGTAAAAAACCGACGCGTAAAACGTAAAAAAACGGGGGCGTAAAACGTAAAAAACCGACGTGTAAAGCGTAAAATAACGTTAACGTAAAAATTGGCGCGTAAAATGTAAAAAAAAAACGTTAACGTAAAAAACCGGGGGGTAAAAAAAAACGGATCTTCAAAACGTTTTTTTTTTTTAAATCTTTAAAAAAAAATACTAAAAATTTGATTTCAAAAAATTTGTTTAAACAAAAAAATCTGTTTATAAAATAAAAAACTATTAAGTAAAAAAAGTAATTAATGAATATGACAAAAAGGTAATTTAAAATTAATATATATAAAAAGACAAAAAAGACAATTTTACTAATATACCCTTAAAGAATAAAATATTAAAAAACATAATAAGACAAAAGATACTTAATATTATTTTTTAATACCTTTTAATCTCATCCATCCATCAACTTGATCCAATGGTTAGAAAGTGGTTCTCATGGTTCTTACAACTGGAGGTGGTTCTCATTTTAACCTTCCCCTATATATATATATATATATATATATATATATATATATATATATATATATATGTTATGTGTTAGTTTTGAATGTATACCTGTATAGTGGAGGGTTTAAATGAGAAGAATTTTTTTGCAAAAAGAAAAAATAAGAAGTTTCAACCAATAAGAATGTTTTGAATGTCCTAGATGAGTTGACAAAGTTAATTCAGGGGGCTCTTCCGTGTTGCCTGCTTTTTGCAGATGATATTGTGTTAGTTGCTGATAGTAAACAAAGCCTGAATGTGAGGTTAGAAGAGTGGCGAGCAGCTTTAGAGGGAAGAGGTTTAAAGATTAGTCGATCTAAGACTGAGTACTTGTATTGCGACTTTAGTGGAGTAGACAACGATGAGGACATTCAGATCACCATTGACAGTCAAGCGGTCCCGCAGGTGACTAAGTTCAAGTATCTAGGATCGTTTGTCCAGAGGGATGGGGAGATAGATAGTGACGTTGCCCACCGCATCCAGGTCGGATGGTGTAGGTGGAGAGCTGCCACTGGGGTATTGTGCGATAGGAGGTTCCCAACAAAATTGAAAGGGAAATTTTATAGGGTTGCAATTAGACCTGCTATGTTATATGGAACCGAATGTTGGGCCATTAAGGAAGTACAGGCACGCAAGATGGAGGTAGCAGAGATGAGAATGCTAAGATGGATGTGTGGCCACACAAGGTTAGACCGGATAAGAAATAATGTTTTTAGGGAAAGGTTACAAGTAGCTAGTATATCAGATAAGATAAAGGAGGGAAGATTGAGATGGTTTGGGCATGTGAAGAGGAGGCAGACGATAGAACCAGTTAGAGTGGTTGAAACCCTCGAGGTGGAGGGGAGGAGGAGTAGAGGCAGACCCAAAATTACTTGGGATGAGCGGATTAGGCAGGATTTGCAAAAATTGCACCTCTCTGAGAACATGGTCCATGATAGGAGCTCGTGGAGACGTAGGATTAAGGTTAAGGATTTCTAGGAAAGGGTACAATTGTGTTTTTAGGTGTAGTGGAGTGTATGGTCGTACATAAGTAACTATGTGTATAGGATGTTTTGTACAGTTGTGTTTCTAGGTGTAGTGTATGGTCGTAAATATGTAACTATGGGTATAGACTGTTTGTGTTGTCATATTTGTTCTGTTCTACCATGCACTATTTTGCAACTCATACTACATTGGTAGCTTCATACACATATACACATACACACCCCATGCTCTATTTATTTCTTTCATGGGTGTTTTGGAGCCGAGGGTCTCTCTGGAAGCAGCCTCTCTATCCCTAGGGGTAGAGGTAAGGTCTGCCTACATCCCACCCTCCCCAGACCCTACAAATAGCTTTGCTCTTTGTGGGATTTTACTGGGTATGATTGATTGATTGATTTAATTTTAATATAAGAGTGTATTGGTAAACTTACATAGATCATTAATTTGTATTTTCTTCCCCTTTAATAACTAATTAAGTTAAATTTGTAACTTCTTTTCAAAATATATACTTTTTTCAAATTAAAAAACAACTTAATTTAAAGTGTAGAATAAATTACTGGTTGTGTAGGATATATTTCAAGGTGTATAGGATAAATTTCAAGTTTGTAGGATAAAATTCTATAATGTATTAGGGTATATGTAGGAAAATTTTGATATGTGTATGTTTTGTAGATTATATATACAATAATTAATGATTAGTTGACTAATTAATTAAAAAGAGAAAAATTAATGAGATGAGTTATAAATGAAATAGCATTTTATCAATATGTCATTTCTTTTTTTTCTTCTTTCAATATTTTTCTTCTCATTTGATCCTCCCCCTACATGTATAATCATATAAGTTGTTTATTGTTAAAAGCATTTAAAAATGGTAGTTTTAAACATTCATGGATAATCCATGAATGGATAGTTATGAATCTGATCTAAAAAAGGTTTTAAGTGTTAAAACATGGTATAGAAAATTGAACGATTTAGTGTACGACAATGTTCATACATATAATTTTTGGTGTCCAAAATGATGGATTTTGTGAAGATTAAAACATGCATGTGTGAGGTCTTTAAATATCTAGAAAAATATGTTTTTGATGATCATATTTTAATTAGGAAATGTTTATTTTCTCAAAAAGAAACAATCTTGCTAACTTGGTAACTTTACACAAGCATATTATACATAAAATGAAGGCTACAAAAAGGTGTAATTTGGCTTCAAACTAGAAGTTTTACTAAAATCTGGTTTTGGACACAAGTAAACTATGTTTTTCAAAGTATAAATATTATGCGTATAAATGTTCTATGTGATATATGTGTTTTAGTGTAGGCATAATATGCTTAAAGGGTCGAAAATTTGGCATTTCTGGTATGAAATTCCAAGTGTTTTAAAAACTGTTTTAGAACAGAAAACAAAACTTTTTTAAGCATAAACTATGTGTTCTAATGTATGTATTAAGATCTTGATGTTAAAATATGAGTTTAGGCGGTTTTCGTCACGTAAGTTGACGTGAAAACATTAAAAATTGCCAAGTTTAGGTGATTTTTAAGTAAATATATGTAATAATATTTTTATGACTAAAATATAATAAATACATGTATTTTAATTATTATTAATTAATAAAATGGTGGATTTTAAATAATAAATGTTAGTCGTTTCGTCGATAACTCGAGAAGTTAAACGTTAAATTTCAAGTTTAAATTAAACACTTATATTTTCAGTAATATAAGAATTTGAAACTTGAATTTAAAGATGTATAAATAATAATTATTGATTTAATTATTAATAAAAAAATAAAAGAGTGACTTTTTGGACTTAATAATTATGTACTTGTGGTGAAAATAGAATTACTAAGTACAAGTCTAAGATGGTATTTTAAAGTAATAATATATGTGTATATATATATATATATATTATACATATAGAGTTATGTATATATTTTGTATGATTATGTGTAGGTAGATGATCCTGTAAAAAGTGCTCAAAGTGTGAGAAGTGTATCATAACACTATATATAATACTATATAACACCATATAAACACCGTATAACAATATGTAACACCATATAATACCATATAACACTATGTAACACTATATATCATTATATAACAAATATAACACTATAGGTTGTCTGATAGCATGTCTATGATAGATGTATAGTGTTATATTTGTTATATAATGATATATAGTGTTACATATTGTTATATGGTATTATATGGTGTTACATATTGTTATACGGTGTTTATATGGTGTTATATAGTATTATATATAGTGTTATAATACACTTCTCACACTTTAAGCCCTTTTTACACTATCCTTACCCATTATGTGTATATGAAATTTTGTGTAAGTATATAAACGTGTATATGCACTATCCGTGTTATAAATGGTGTTTTGAGATAAACGAAGATGCTAAGTGTCTTTGCATGATAATATTAACTTCACACCTATAAAAATATATAAATGGACTTAACCAAAGGCAAGATCGCCAACAGATCGTTTAAGTCAAGTGTTTTTGAAATAAAAATAATCCTTTAATTAAAACACTTTTGAATGATAATGCATTTGTTTGAATATCATAAGTTGTGTGAACAACTTAGAAAATGTAATATTAGAATGGTCGTTGAAGGGTTTCTTATGATTAGGACACGAGTCGGTTACTTTTGTTTGTGGACTTTATGGATATTAATTACTAGGACTAACTAGGGGTGTTCATCGAATCGAATTTTCGAATTATTCGAATAATTTTTATTTTCCCTTGAATTCGTATTCGATTCGAATTCGATTAAAACTTACCGAATTCGATTCGAATTCGTATTCGAATAAAAAACCCAATTCGTATTCGATTAAAAATTCAAATTCGAATCGAATTCGAATAAATTCGATTTAATTCAGATTTTCTTTAAAAACATGTAAAAAACTATTAAAATGAAACATAAATTTTAAAGCAACCATAAAGCACAATATCACATTAAAAAGTTTCAAATAAATTACCATAAGTCTAAAATTCAAAACGAGAAGTCAGGAATAACCACTCCACTTTACAAGTTAATATTTTTAGGGTTATAAATCTATTGATAGATTTGATACTATGGTTTTAGTTATGGGTCATGTAGTGGGTTTGGTAATGGGTAATTTTAATACTTGAAAAAAAAATTTATAGTATAGCTTAATAAAAGTTATATATGCATTATATATAAAAATAAAAATAAAAATGTATAATTTTATTCGAATTTCGAATCGAATCGAATTTGAAATTATAAATTAGTATTCGATTTGTATTCGGTTTACTTGAGTCGAATTGAATCGAATTCGAATTCTTTTAATCGAAACGAATTCTTGATAATCGAATCGAATTTAAATGAATTTCGAATTTTTCGAATTCGAAACGAATTCTGAACACCCCTAGGACTAACGCACTCGAATGTGAGTTTCACTACCCCACTTTTTACTGTTTTGATAATTTTTTTGGGGCAAAAACATACTGAATACGATTTAATGTGTTTTAAATCGTGGTTTGTACAAATCCATCTAATCTCAATAGGAAAGAGTATTGGAATAAACCTATGTTTTGGAGGGGACTCAGGGAATTCGTATAAAGATATAACTAAACTTTTCAATAAAATAAGATCATATAGTTTTCATAAGGCAGATACCACAAGTATCTTTTGGAAGGTGCTTTTCGGGAACCTAGCTTCTTGATCATTGACACATGTGTACCTAGAATTGTTGATAGATCTATTGGGTTGACAACCTCGTCAATGACCGCTCGCTAGAGTTATATGGAGTGATGAATTTATATTTTGTGATTGTCTAGCGTTGATTATAACCTTATGCGTTAAATATATTTCTCATAGTCCTTGTTAGCTGATCGGAATGTTGCGCTCCGGTCAAAGATAAGATTTATATGCCCAAATTACCCTTAACAAATAGCTAGTGGTAGTAAGGGGTCGAACCACGAAGAGTATGTGGTTTGCGAATGGACTTGATTGATTTTAAACGGTTGTCACAATTTATGAAGCTTGCTAAGAAATATATTAATTTGTTTGTTTGAAAGAGTGCCAGAATGAACCGACAAGATTGTTTTGATTACTTAACTACTAGAGATTTGACTAATTGCACGAAAACTTGATGAATGGTTTTAAGGCAATATTTTGGAAAAGAAGGTTCACACCCGGTTCGGTAATTGAAGTCCTAGGGTTTCTACACGTTTTAGATTCAATTCAATTGCAAAAATGATTAACAAATTTAGTGTCACGAGGCTTAGGTGCCAAGAGCTATTGATGTGTACAAAATTCAACATATAAATTACATCAATTGTGGCATAAAACTAACACTTTTTTAGTACTAATGTTGGAAAATGTGTGTTTTTTTCTTCCTTTTGTATTTTCAGGATTAAATGAGCTCAAATGAACAAAAGAAGCAAAAAGGCAGCTAAATCTAACATAAATACAAGAAAAGGAACAAACGTGGCATGCCCGACCCCCCGACAGCATTTTCCCAAGCAAAAACAAGAGAACATAAGGCTGAACACGCCCCGTGCTCAATGAGCACGGGGGCGTGCCCAAGTGTCAGCAGAAAAGACAAAGCTGTAGAAGCTTCTATCACCCACCACGGGGGCGTGCCCAGCGGATACGGGGCCGTGGTCAACTCTAAGATTCGCAGAATCTGAGGAAATCTTGATAGTACAGATACGCTTCTGCACACGGGGTCGTGCCCAGCGGACACGGGGGCGTGGTCAACTAATGCAGACAAACTGCAATTAATGAAGAAAGAGAAGAGGGATGGACACGGGGCCGTGCCCAATGGACACGGGGCCGTGCCCGAGCTTCTGTTCAGGCTATAAATGGGGGTGCTTAGCTCATTTGCAAACCATCCCTTGGCACACCACCTCTCTCACACTTCACCCACACTCCACCACCACCACAACACCATCATCCACCACCATCATCCATCATAGAGTGTGTGAGTAGTCTCGGGATCCAAGATTGATCGTAAGAGTTCTTGACAATCAAAGGCCATGTTTGCCTAAGTCTCTTACATCACTTGGTGAAGACAAGCATTTAGTGTAATACTTTTTATTTTTAATCTTTTCGCAGTTTTTAATTGGTTATGTATTAATGACTTTAATAACTAGTTTCTTATGTTGAAGGTGAATCTTCCTTATCATTTGTCCGTGGTGTCCTGGCATTATTTTACTGTCTATATAAAATAAAAGATTTTCACCATTCATATCTCCACGGTCTATATGGAGATATGTTGGCTACCTGGTCGGGGGTTAAGGGAATGGTTTGGTAAGAGTCTTGCCTTGTTCAGTGAATAGATCCTGCAAGGAACTGGGTCAAATTTAGTAGGACCTCCTTTAATACCCAATGGTATTGGATGGCGGGGGTCCAAACTTTTTGATCCCCTCATATGTAAGCTACTATTAAAACTTTAACCCGGCTACTTAGGACTGTATCCCTGCTGACTCAGACTACTTAGCCGAGGGTAACGTCACCTTCAAAAGAGGGGCCTACCACATTACGCATAAATAACTTAATTAATTATATTTCAATAATCCGACCCTTTACGATTGTATCCTTGCTGACTCAAACTACTGGGTTGAGGGTAACGTCACCTTCAAAAGAGGGGCATACTACAATAACTAAGATAATCTCTTAAAAAGTGCAAAAGTGCGGATATAATCAAAGGTTACACTAAAGGCGAGTCGGATCCAAGTGATTCATCTTGTCTATCTGTTTTTATTTTATTTTATTTTTATTTTCAGCATTTTAGTTTTTATTTTCTAGTTTAAAACCTTTTTTCTAAATTTTTGATTTGATTAGACGTTGAGGATAAACCGGTATTAAAAGCTCTTGTGTCCTTGGACGACCTCGGTATCTTACCAACACTATACTACGCTCACGATCGGTGCACTTGCCCATATGTGTGTTTGGTGTTAGTAAATATCGTGTTTTATAAATTTAAAACTTGACTAAGTGGTTAAAAAGGGCTAAAAATATACATAAAAATATAGTACACCACACACGCATCAAGTTTTTGGCGCCGTTACCGGGGACACAAGGATTTTAAGAAAGCTTAAAATCAACGGCCTAATCAGTTTTTCTTATTTTTCTATTTTCTTAGGATTTTTCTTAATTTTTCAGTTTCTGCAGAGCTCAGCACGGGTAGTGCCTGGTCGGACACGGGCCGTGCCCAGCATTGTTACTGGCAGTTTTTATTTTCCGAGTTACAGAGAGCTGAGCACGGGGCCGTGTCGGTGCAACACGGGGCCGTCTCGGTGCAACACGGGGCCGTGTCAAACTCCCCAGTAACAGTGATTCGGAAAACAATTACTGTATCTCCGACCACGGGCCGTGTTCATTGAGCACGGGGTCGTGGTGAACCTTCTGACCAACTTTCTTTTTTTTTCTTTTTATTGCAGGACTTGGAACCCAGGCGCCACACCTGAACTCTCTACGTAGTGTATGAGCTCCAGTTCCAGCAGAGACATAAAAGAGCCCCTAGACGAACCCGAACGCTTTCTAAGAAAAAGACGTAAAGCTAAAAACCAAGAGAAAGTCTCGGGGGACCTACTTCCGATGGCGGACCAACGTACCCTCATGGATTACCTACAGCCCACCGTAGGTAATCTTGGCACTGCTATCAATGCAACGAATGTCGATGCCAACAACTTCGAACTTCGGCCGCATTTGATCCAAATGCTCCAAAATTCCGCAACCTTTCACGGGCTTGCGGATGAAGATCCCCATTTGCATATTACAAACTTTTTGGAAATATGTGATACCTTTCGGATCAACGGAGCATCAAATGACGCCATCCGCCTTCGAATGTTTCCTTTTTCATTAAAAGACCGAGCTAAAGCTTGGCTTAATGCCCTCCCAGTTGGCTCGGTAAACACCTGGGATGAACTAGCCCAAAAGTTTCTATATAAGTATTTCCCTCCTGCTAAAACGGCTAAATTAATGACTGAAATTAATACATACTCATAAGAAGATGGGGAATCCTTATATGAAACGTGGGAAAGGTTCAAGGAGCTACTGAGAAAGTGTCCTCATCATGGTCTTGCGGTTTGGCAACCAGTATCCACTTTCTACAATGGATTGTTGCCACATACAAGACAAACACTTGACTCTAGCTCCGGGGGACTTTTAGGTAATCGTCGCCCAAATGAAATTTATAATCAAATTGAGGAAATTGCTCAAACCAATTTTCAGTGGCACACTCCCCGAGGCAATAAATCTATTACCCCGGGCGCCCATAAGGTTGACGAAAGCACTTCATTACAAGCCCAAATCGAGGCCCTTTCTTCAAAAATCAAAAAGTTAGAAATGGCAAAAGCGGCCTCGGTTATGTCTTGTGAAGGGTGTGGTGGGCCACATGAAAATTGGAGTTGTATGAAAGAATTAGATGATCAAACAGAAACGGTAAACTACATTGATAATAGACCTAGGGCGTCGGGTCCTCCAACGGGTACCTACAACCAAGGATGGCGTAACCACCCTAACCTTGATTGGAGAGAACCCAGCAATAGTAGTAACCAACAAAATCTAAACCAACGAACAAACTTTCAGCAACCAAGAAACGAGTCACAAAATTTCTCTCAACAACAAGGGGGACGAGAGAGGCTTGAAGATACTGTATCTCGCCTCATCTCCGACACCGAAAAGAAAAACTCGGATCGATTTCAACAATTGGAATCAAATTTTAGAAATCAACAAGCTAGTATTCAAAACATTGAAAAACAATTAAATCAAATAGCTCAAAATTTCTCCGAGTGACCACAAGGCGCGTTACCAAGTAATACCGAAACCAACCCAAAGGCACAAGTACATCTCATCACGTTGAGAAACCGTACCGTGGGTCCCGAAGAGGCCCCATTGCCTTCAACTGAAACGAGCCAGTCTAGCCAGTCCACAACTTCGCCAACACTCCAACAAGAGATGGCTCCTACACCAAATCAAGAGCCGACCAAGAATCTTCCGATTCCATACCCCGGTCGGCTAGTCCGTCAAAAGACCGATGAGCAATTCACAAAATTCAAAAAAATTCTAAAACAATTGCATGTTAATATTCCATTTATTGAAGTCCTAACCCAAATGCCTAAATATTCAAAATTTATGAGGGACTTCCTCACTAATAAAAGGAAAATTGAATCATTGCAATTAGTTAATTTAAGCAAAGAATGCTCCGCCTTGCTACTCAACAAACTCCCGCAAAAGAAGATCGATCCTGGAAGCTTCAGAATCCCTTGTTCGATTGGGGAATCCCCCCATTCGTAATGCACTAGCCGATCTCGGGGCTAGCATAAACCTCATGCCCGCATCAATGTTCAACCGACTCGACCTAGGAAAAACAAGCCCTACAAAAATGAGCATACAACTCGTCGATAGGTCCGTAAAATATCCACAAGGTATCGCTGAAAATCTATTAGTCAAGGTCGGCGAATTCGTTTTCCCAGCCGACTTTGTCATACTAGATATGGAGGAAGATGCCGAAGTACCACTCATCTTAGGAAGACCCTTCCTAGCTACGGCCCACGCAGTAGTAGACATGAATGGTGGAACACAAACATTGAGGATTGGAAATGTCACACCCCGGATTTCCACGTATTACCGGTGGGCCCGGTAGGGGAGTATCGTGACGTGGTTGGTAACATAATAGTCAAACAACACAATATTTAAATGCACAGCGGAAGCAAAGTATAGATTCATTTCAACCAAACAATATTGTAATATTAAGTATCACAAATAGTTGAATATAAATCCACAGGTAGATCAAAATAACAGGAAACAGTGTTCAACAGTCTATGACATCCAAGCTTGCGAGACTTATTGTGGATGCTAGGAGAAAAGCCAGCCTATTACGCGTAGTACCTGCACTTAACCTTTTTGAGAAAAATACGTCAGTTTACACTGGTAAATACAATCAACCAACTCATTTTGAAAAGAGTTTTTAGAAAATGCATTTAAGGCACAAGGCACAAATAATATTTTATAACTTGGGATAATTATTAGAATATAATACTTGTAAAGGATTTACATTGTTTCTTATGCGTTCAGTAGCCCGGGTCGAGCCGGGTTAAAGATCAATAGACACACCACATTATTTAAATGAGACACCGACGGGCGTACGCCTACGCCCCGTGCTTAGGTCGTGGCCATTTCGTAAAATGATGCCAGGGATATCCGGGACATGGTCATTAACCCCCCAAAGGCTTTAAGCAAACAAAATAATTTAAACGAGACATCTCAATACTTTAACTATCATACAATTAAAGATTCAATGCCCGACCAAGCGGTATTTTATATACCGTACCCCAAGCCCGTATAGGGAAATAAGTTAAAAGTATTTACCTGAGCAAGTATATATCACAATCAGCGAGTGCAAGTATCTTTTACCGGGTCTCCTATTCTGGAATGAAGGTTTATAATAACCTATTAGAATCCTAACGGGTCTTTAGTTAAGCTTAAGCTTAGACCGGTTAGTTTTAAAGATACGGTTCGTACGCACGATTAAGCGAAGACCGGATAGAATGTGATTTAGACCCGACAAGTTTGAAGACTTGCTTAATATGGGTATATTATACACATTCTGGATTTTGAGATAAAACCGATAAGGTTTGACCCGTTTCGGCTAATTTATATAAACTAGTTACATAAACCGAACCGAACGCGCATGAAGCGTAAAGGGTAACCATAAGAGTCCTAAACAGGTTTCCTAAGTTAACATGCCTTAAATATGTTGTGATATCAGTAGGATACCTTCCATTATGCCCAAAACGAGTTTAATCTCATATTAAGCCCCGTAAGGGTAATTTGGTCATTTTAACGATTATAAAAGGGATTAATTAAGCTTCTGTGAACCGGGTCTGAATAAGTCAGAAAAATAGTTTATTTTAACATGGTATAACAGTTGGTGTTAAGTCTTACGTGACAAAATGCTTTTAAACCCTTACTATGCGTTTAATACGCGTATAACGTCGTTTTAAGCGATTTACGGGTTAAAAGAGGATTCTGAGTTTTCTGATCAGTTCAATAGGTTCAAAACTCTTCATTTAATATTTAAAATCAGTAGCAATTGGATTGGCATCAAAAGCATTTGTAAAACTCATTTTATGGCCTAAAAGGGTATATTCGGTATTTACCGAATCAAGGCACTAATCCTAACTTATGATCAGTTTAAAAATAATTAAAAATCTTCAAAAATCCCAAAATATTATATTACATCAGTGGGTAAAAGGTTTGGTGTCAAAAATTGGGTTTAGATAGGCTTTACGCTAATGACGCCGCTTAATTACTAAGAAGCGTTCTAATTACGTCATTAAGCATAACTCCTAATCTAGACCTCCAACTGATGTGAAAATTTACAGACATGTTTAATAATCAGTAACTAAGATGATTGTACTTTCATATTTCCAAAATTCCCTTTTTATGGACATAAGGGCATTATGGTCAATATTTAAGCACTTAACGGAAACGTCGGACAATCGAGGGTTCAAGTGGTATAAACGCAGAGGGTTATACCAACATGTAACTAGGTCCTAATGGAACTTTAAGGCATGTCTAAACCTATCAAAACCGGTTCAGAACCGAAGTCAAAGCAGAAAGTCAAACTATGGGCCCTTCGGTTCCGAATCGATCTTAAACAGAAAGTTGTCGAATCAAATAAGCTTAGACAAGTTCTTATACTTATTATCAGATTATATGAATGATAAAACAGGTTACACGCCTTCTATATCGCTAATTACGCGTTTAATGGTTCTGTTGACTTTTTCGTTAGAAGTTTGACCCGTCATTTGACCCAGTTAGATCGGGAATCAGAGGGTGCCCTTTTAAGGGTTAATTGCCCACATAATTACCAACTTATAACAACTTTCATTTCGACAAAACACTGGACCGTTTGTGTTTTATCGTTAAGTCAAACCGTAATTACGACGGTTTGACTTTGAAGTTAAATACTAAGCATATCTTAATTAGAGAAGGTTAAACATACTTACACGTGTCTAATGGATGGTTAGGAAGGCTTGGGAATGGTCCTTATGCTCCAGAAGTCTTCAAGAAATGCAGATGAGAAGTGTGGTTGAAATGTTGCAACATAACAACCTTATATAGTGACTTTGATCATCATAGATTGTTGCCAAAGGAGTCTATACATGTCCCTTGATCAATTACATGTGCCCCTAAGGACTAAAAACCAGCCTAGGCAGCCCATGGTATGCAAAACTAGTGATCAAAGTCGGTTAAGTGGGCTGCAGGACATCTGTGCATTTTTTTCTGATCAGACAAGGCAGTCGCGTAGCGCGACTGCCGGGGTGTTTATGCTCGCGCTACGCGAGCGTGTTGATGACCAGCCAAACAAGTTTCCTTCATTTGCATTTCAGTCCCCGATCCTTCTAAACGTCGTTTTCACTTTAATTCTTGCATTATAACCCTCTAAAATTGACATATAGGGGCTTTAAGACTTATACCCACTTTGTGAAGTCCTTGGCCACTTTGTGTTTACCCGAAAAATCCTAAATTTCCTTGTTGACGCTTCTAACCCCTCGCACACGAAATTTATCATAACTTTCTCATACGGTAACGAAACTTGGTGAAATTTTTATGGTGCAATCTAGTGAGCATAATTAATCGTTACAAGGCTTCGGGTTTGCTAAAAGGTCACTCAGAGGTATATCTTAACATGTTGACACATTTAACCCCTGTAGTTTGTAACCTCTCACTTTCTTTCACAATTAGCTACGTATGATCCATGATTTATTCGTTTAAGGTTATAAACATCATGTAGGCTTAATGTACAATATAATTATTCATTGTTGACATTTAGAACCCGTATATTCATATACTTTCCAGGTTTGTCAACTTTAGTCCTTCAAGAATATTCCTACACACGTTCAACTTATGACACGTGTCAACACATTATAGGACGTGAATTTTCGAGGTGTTACATCCTCACCCCCTTAAAAGAAATCTCGACCTCGAGATTTACTGAAATAGATAAGGGTACTTTTCTTTCATCGTGGACTCAACCTCCCACGTATACTCGGGACCTCTTCGGGCATCCCATTTGACCTTTACAATCGTTACATGCTTCCTTCGAAGCTTCTTAACCTGTCGATCCTCGATCGACAATGGTTTTTCCACAAATTTCAAGCTCTCATCTATATGCACGTTTGTATGTGGTATGACCAGTGATTCTTCAGGGAAACACTTCTTCAGATTGCAGATGTGGAACACATTGTGTATACTACTGAGCTCTTCAGGTAAGTTTAACTTATAGGCAACTGACCCGACACGTTCGATAACCTCGAAAGGTCCTATGTATCTCGGGCTTAGCTTGCCTTTCTTACCAAACCGCATCACTCCCTTCCAGGGTGATACTTTAAGTAAGACTTTATCACCTACTTCAAAGTGAAAAGATTTACGCTTGGGATCAGCGTAGCTCTTTTGCCTATCTCGGGCAGCTTTGAGACGGTCACGAATTTGGACAATCTTGTCCGTCATTTCAAAGACTATCTCTGGTCCTGATAACTGGACATCTCCAACTTCCGCCCAACAAACGGGCGTTCTACACTTTCTACCGTATAAGGCCTCGAAAGGCGCAACCTTAATGCTGGTATGGTAGCTATTGTTGTAGGAGAACTCAATTAGTGGTAGGTGGTCATCCCAACTACCAACCAAATCAATCACACATGCTCGAAGCATGTCTTCCAACGTTTGAATAGTACGCTCACTCTGACCGTCTGTCTGAGGATGGTAAGCCGTACTAAAATTCAAACGCGTACCCAAAGATTATTGGAAGCTTTTCCAAAAATGTGACGTGTATCTAGTATCTCGGTCAGAGATAATAGACACAGGTATGCCATGTAAGGCTACAATCTTATCAACGTATAACTGGGCTAACATGTCGGAGCTGTAAGTCTCCTTAATGGGTAGGAAATGTGCTGACTTAGTCAGTCTATCAACTATCACCCATATTGTGTCATTTCCTTTCCTTGTCTTGGGTAACTTGGTGATAAAATCCATAGTTACCATTTCCCACTTCCACGTAGGAAGTTCAGGCTGTTGTAGTAAACCTGACGGTTTCTGATGTTCTGCTTTTACTTGCGCTTACGTCAAGCATTTAGCTACATAGGCGGCTATAGACTTTTTCAAGCCTATCCACCAATAATTTTCCCTTAGATCCTGGTACATCTTATCTGCTCCAGGATGAACGGAGTATTTGGAACTATGGGCTTCCTGGAGGATAACATCTCGAAGTCCTCCATAAATTGGAACCCATATTCGTCCATTCAATCTTAGTATTCCGTCCTTGCTAAGTGTTAACTGCTCCTCAGTTACCCCTAGCTTTTCGTTAGGATAGTTAGCTTCCAACACATCTTCCTTCTGTGCAGCTAACAACCTTTCAATCAAATTGTTCTTTATTTCCATGCGCTTGGCATTGATTCGGATGGGTTTCACCTTCTCCTTTCGACTCAAGGAATCGGCGACTACATTCGCCTTGCCGGGATGGTATCTTATTTCACAATCGTAATCATTCAGAGTTTCCATCCAACGGCGTTGCCTCATGTTTAAGTCCTTCTTATTGAACAGATGTTGAAGGCTCTTGTGATCAGAATAGATCACACATTTGATTCCATATAAGTAGTGCCTCCAAAGTTTTAGTGCGAATACAATGGCACCCAACTCCAAGTCATGGGTGGTGTAATTCTTTTCGTGCACCTTTAACTGGCGTGAAGCATAGGCAATGACTTTGCCTTTCTGCATAAGCACACATCCCATCCCGGTGTGTGATGCATCACAATAAACTACAAACTCCTCTGTTCCATCAGGCAATGTCAGTACTGGAGCCTTGCTCAACTTTTGTTTCAGAATATCGAAGGATTCCTGCTGCTTAGGACCCCAGTCAAACTTAATCTTCTTACGCGTCAGCGAAGTCAGGGGTGCAGCAATCCTTGAGAAGTTTTCAATGAATCGCCTATAATATCCTGCCAAACCTAGGAAGCTACGAATTCCTGTAGGCGTCTTTGGCTCTTGCCAATTCATGACAGCTTCAACTTTAGCGGGATCGACTTGGATACCACGCTTACTAACAACATGTCCAAGAAATTGGACTTCTCAAAGCCAGAATTCACACTTCGAGAACTTGGCATAGAGCTTTTCTTTATGAAGTAGTTCCAGAATGCAATGAAGATGCTTCTCATGGTCAGCTTGGTTCTTCGAGTAGATGAGGATATCATCGATGAAAACGATGACGAATTTATCTAAGTGCGGCTTGAAAACGCGATTCATGAGATCCATGAACGCGACCGGTGCATTAGTGAGCCCAAAAGGCATCACTAGGAACTCATAATGACCATAACGAGTCCTAAATGCAGTCTTGTGTACGTCTTCATCTCTAACCTTCAGTTGGTGATAGTCTGACCTTAAGTCAATCTTAGAGAAGAAACTTGCCCCTTGAAGTTGATCAAACAGATCGTCGATTCTGGGCAAAGGATACCTATTCTTGATAGTGACCTTATTAAGCTCACGGTAGTCGATGCACAGACGCATCGATCCATCCTTCTTCTTGACAAATAAAACTGGTGCTCCCCAAGGAGACGAACTAGGTTTGATGAAACCTTTGGCTAGCAAATCATCTAACTGCGTTCTCAATTCCTTCATCTCTGTTGGTGCCAACCTATAAGGCGCCCTTGCTACTGGTGCTGATCCAGGAATAATGTCAATTCTGAATTCTACTTGCCTATCTGGTGGCAAACTAGGTAGTTCTTCAGGGAAAACTTCGGGGTATTCAGAAATGACGGGGATATCCCCAATCTTGGGCTTCGGCTCATCAATAATCACTTGTGCTATGTAGATGACACAACCCTTCTTAAACACTTAGAGTCCTTGAGCATAGACATTTTCTCAGGCAGCCCATACTGGGTATCTCCCTGGATAGTAAGTGATTCACCAGACTGAGTCTTGATCACCACTTGCTTTTTATTGCAAATAATATGGGCCTGGTTATGAGATAACCAGTCCATACCCAAAACTATGTCGAAACCGGCTAGTTTCAAAGGAAGTAGGGACAAAGGAAAAGAGTGGTTCTTAATGGATATGAAACATCCATCTAATAAGGATGAGGCGGTTTCTAAAGTGCCATCTGCTAGTTCCAACTCATACTTCACAATTAAGGTCTTAACAGGTAATTTCAACAATTCACAAAACTTATTATCTACGAACGACTTATCAGCGCCTGAATCAAATAACACTCTCGCATAAACATCATTTACGAGAAAGGTACCTGTTATCACATTGTTGTCCTTGACGGCTTCCTTAGCATCCATCCTGAAGACCCTAGCATTGGTCTTCTTAGCCTCTTCAGGCTTCTTGGCGTATTTTGGGCAATTGGTCTTGATGTGCCCCTTTTCATTGCAACCGTAGCAGGTCGCATCCTTCATCTTTTTGCAATCCAAGGTCTTGTGTTCCTTGGACTTGCATAACCCACATGCAAAAGTTTTCGATTGTGAATTCGAATTCGATTCATACCTGCACTTCCCAAAGTGCTGTCTCTTGCAGATTTTACATCTGGGTTTTTCACCCGTCTGCTGACCATCCTTCCTAAATCCTGACCCCTTCTGGTGGTCATTGTTTCCCTTATGCTTCTTGTCTGAACGTCGTGAGTTGTCATCCTCACGCTTCCTCTTTTCGGTATCAGCGTTCCTCTGCGATTTCTGCCTGACCGCATCCAAGGTAAGAGACAATGATATGTCCGCTGCAGACCGAAAAGTAGCTGGTCTGGAGGCCTTCACACTTGCCTTGATCTCCAGGGCCAAACCCCCGATAAAACGAGCTATGCGTTTGGGTTCCAGGGTTACTAAATATGGAACCAATCTTGACAAAGTGTTAAAACTGGTAAGGTAGGCCTGACAGTCTAGGTTTCTCATGACCAGCGACAAGAAGTCAGCTTCAATTTTCTCAACCTCATGCTGAGGGCAGTAGTTTTCCTTGATTAGTGACATGAACTGTTCCCAGGTCATATTGTATAACGGGACTTTCCCCGTAGCTTGGATCAAAGATCTCCACCAAGCTAATGCTTCTCCCTTAAAAGACTAAGACACGAATTTCACAATATCCCTATTATTGCAACCACTGATATCCACAACCGTATCCATCTCGTCCAACCAAGTCATGCAATCTACTGCTCCTTTTTCCCCAGTGAAATCCATGGGTTTGCACGAAACGAAGTACTTATAGGAGCAACCCTTATTACGGGGTTCTTGATTCTGTACGACTCTTTGGGATGGAGCACTCCTCTGGTTTGATGAGTGGTGAGAATTACTGTTGTGGGCAGTGTGGGTCCTGGAGGGTGTTCTAGAGTGTGGTGCAGATTGGGTCCTTGTACGGTTACCACTGGATTCATGGAGCTGTCTATCCATAGCTCGATTAACGGCATTATCTATCATTGCCTGTAATTCTGCACCCGCTACATTTACTCGGGCATTGTCATGCTTTCTCCTTGGGTGACTATTGATCTCGTTTGAGTCGGCCATGTAGCTTGAACTGTTACATATTGACAATAATTTATTGGTGAGTTTATTATAGAATTGTCTTTTATGGCAATTTTATTAACCGTGGTAATCATAGACCATATATGGTTAATTTATTACTCACATTTATTTAGGATTTCTAATATAATTTATCCTAATTATAAAACAATAACAGTTTTATTAGCACATAAGGCCTAGTCACAGGGACAAATTAAATCATAAGCTATGATTTCAGAGAATCAAGGCTTTTAAAGTTTGAACATAGTTCATTACCTTTATCAGACAGGGTCACAGACTATTACTGTCTTTTGTCTCATATGAAAATGAGAAGGGCCCGTAGGCATTCTATTACCAATGGATGGTAAAAAGAACTGATCATATTTATTGATGATTTAACCCATGATTCAGAGATCATTTGGTTGGGTTAGGAATCTTTGAAAAGATCCTTATATAATAATAACACGTGTGATTTTAACGAATCATGTCTGCCAGGAGTGTTAACATGTTTTCAGATGTTAACTTGGATTTGAATCTTTTTAACGGGTTTTACCATCTTGGCCAGGTCTTAAAATGACATGCAGGCTAGGTTATACCTTTAAGATCCTTAATTAAAAATTAAAATAGGCAGGTAGATTTTTAAAAGGAATGATTCCGATTTATTTATTTCATATATAATTTAATTATGCATAACATAGCAAAGATGAAATTTATAAACTTACATTCCATTAAAACTTAAAAGTGGTACACTTTGCCCTAAACGGGACTTTTCACAGAAACACTTGCCCTCGCAGGAGCTATACTGGCAATACAAGTCCTTGCAGGGACTGTTTGCAAAAATAAATGTCCACGCAGGGACTAATAAAGACAAGTCCTCGTAGGGACTAAGTACAAAGATAGATGTCCACGCAGGGACTACATACACACATAAATAAATGTCCATGTAGGGACTTGATTTAAACAAGGAAATACAATAATACATATTGGGATTTAACGATCCCTTTTCTTCTTTCCCTTCAGCAAACTTGCCAAGCCACTCATGAATCCCTGATTCTTCCTACGCTCACTCTGGAGGTCTCGCTTCACCTTATTCAGTCTTTGACAGAGATCCTCCTGCTCTGGTGGGGAAAACTGTGGTGGCTGGTACTGTAGCGGTGGCTGAGCAGGTACTTAATACCCACGAGCTGGATGTCCCATTCCCCAAGGGGTTCCATATGGTCCCTCAGGATTATGGGCAAGGTAGTTTGATGCCACTTGGTAAGGATCCTCAGCATAGTTATAGTTATGGTATGCTGGCGGTCCGTATGGGTTGTAAGCTGCCGGAGCAGTATAAGCAGGGATAGGGTTGCCAAAACCCGGTGATGGCGGTGCAATAGGTGCCGAATTCACCTCTGAAACTGGAACTGAAGGTCCACCCATCTGTGGGTCTTCATATATTGGCGGGTAGTGGCTGCCACTAGACTGTTGAGGGGAGCTGAAATGAAAATCCCCTCCTCGTGCTGACATCTGTGCGCCAGTCCTCCTACGTCTTGGTGGTGCTGGAGGCGCTAGATTAACTGGCGGCGGTGGAGGCGGTGGCGTGACTGCCACGAAACGTGGATCCCCAGAGAGATCCTGCTGCTGCTGTTGCTGCTGCTGGTGAGGCGATGAATGGTGAGATGGTGTAAAGTACCACTCACACTGGTTGAACCGTGCCATGTAACTATCCGGACCTTGGTATGGTGTTCCGTGAAAAGACAAACCATCAGAGATCTCAACAGGATGGTTCGGGGTTCCGGTTGCAGGCTCGACAGGATCTGTCTCCTCGTCCATGTCCATCGCTTGATCACCTGAAAAATGATCCTCCGGTCCTAGTGGGTTAAAGCCCCCTTGTTCTGGTAGGTAGTCCGCTGGGTTAAACTGGCCCTGAAAGACAGGAGTAGGGTCGTCGAAGGAACGGTGCGATAAGGATCGCTGTAGGGGTATGTATGAAGGTTGCGGGTTGTTGGGCTCATTCTCGGACTGAGGCCCATAGGAGTGATGATATGGAGGCGTTGAGCTATACGACGTAGATCGTCTGGAAGGCTCCTCATAAATCCTCCAAGGTTCTTGCGGATCTGCACTCCTTGTAGAAGAAGGAGTTCGCCGGCGCGAAGGCCCGGCCTCGTGGTCGTTAGGGGCGCTGATCGGCTCCTTTCCTCGTCCTTCTCGCCTGAATCTTGGCGGCATTGTTAAACCTGTCAATATAAACAAAGGTAACAACAAGGAAAAATAAAGGACAAAGTTAAAATAAAATAAAATAAAAATCTTTTGGATTATTCCTAAGTTCTTTGTCTAGACTCGAAGATTTAGGAATATGCAATTGTGTCATTGAGATTAAACACAAAAGGCTAGTGTTTAATTCACTCAATGTTGGCTCTAATACCAACCTGTCACACACCGGATTTCCACGTATTACCGGTGGGCCCGGCAGGGGAGTATCGTGACGTGGTTGGTAACATAATAGTCAAACAACACAATATTTAAATGCACAGCGGAAGCAAAGTATAGATTCATTTCAACCAAACAATATTGTAATATTAAGTATCACAAATAGTTGAATATAAATCCACAGGTAGATCAAAATAACAGGAAACAGTGTTCAACAGTCTATGACATCCAAGCTTGCGAGACTTATTATGGATGCTAGGAGAAAAGCCAGCCTATTACGCGTAGTACCTGCACTTAACCTTTTTGAGAAAATACGTCAGTTTACACTGGTAAATACAATCAACCGACTCATTTTGAAAAGAGTTTTTAGAAAATGCATTTAAGGCACAAGGCACAAATAATATTTTATAACTTGGGATAATTATTAGAATATAATACTTGTAAAGGATTTACATGTTTCTTATGCGTTCAGTAGCCCGGGTCGAGCCGGGTTAAAGATCAATAGACACACCACATTATTTAAATGAGACACCGACGGGCGTACGCCTACGCCCCGTGCTTAGGTCGTGGCCATTTCGTAAAATGATGCCAGGGATATCCGGGACATGGTCATTAACCCCCCAAAGGCTTTAAGCAAACAAAACAATTTAAACGAGACATCTCAATACTTTAACCATCATACATTTAAAGATTCAATGCCCGACCAAGCGGTATTTTATATACCGTACCCCAAGCCCGTATAGGGAAATAAGTTAAAAGTATTTACCTGAGCAAGTATATATCACAATCAGCGAGTGCAAGTATCTTTTACCGGGTCTCCTATTCTGGAACGAAGGTTTATAATAACCTATTAGAATCCTAACGGGTCTTTAGTTAAGCTTAAGCTTAGACCGGTTAGTTTTAAAGATACGGTTCGTACGCACGATTAAGCGAAGACCGGATAGAATGTGATTTAGACCCGACAAGTTTGAAGACTTTCTTAATATGGGTATATTATACACATTCTGGATTTTGAGATAAAACCGATAAGGTTTGACCCGTTTCGGCTAATTTGTGTAAACTAGTTACATAAACCGAACCGAACGCGCATGAAGCGTAACGAGTAACCATAAGAGTCCTAAACAGGTTTCCTAAGTTAACATGCCTTAAATATGTTGTGATATCAGTAGGATACCTTCCATTATGCCCAAAACGAGTTTAATCTCATATTAAGCCCCGTAAGGGTAATTTGGTCATTTTAACGATTATAAAAGGGATTAATTAAGCTTCTGTGAACCGGGTCTGAATAAATCAGAAAAATAGTTTATTTTAACATGGTATAACAGTTGGTGTTAAGTCTTACGTGACAAAATGGTTTTAAACCCTTACTATGCGTTTAATACGCGTATAACGACGTTTTAAGCGATTTACGGGTTAAAAGAGGATTCTGAGTTTTCTGATTAGTTCAACAGGTTCAAAACACTTCATTTAATATTTAAAATCAGTAGCAATTGGATTGGCATCAAAAGGATTTGTAAAACTCATTTTATGGCCTAAAAGGGTATATTCGGTATTTACCGAATCAAGGCACTAATCCTAACTTATGATCAGTTTAAAAATAATTAAAAATCTTCAAAAATCCCAAAATATTATATTACATCTGTGGGTAAAAGGTTTGGTGTCAAAAATTGGGTTTAGATAGGCTTTACGCTAATGACGCCGCTTAATTACTAAGAAGCGTTCTAATTACGTCATTAAGCATAACTCCTAATCTAGACCTCCAACTGATGTGAAAATTTACAGACATGTTTAATAATCAGTAAATAAAATGATTGTACTTTCATATTTCCAAAATTCCCGTTTTATGGACATAAGGGCATTATGGTCAATATTTAAGCACTTAATGGAAACGTCGGACAATCGAGGGTTCAAGTGGTATAAACGCAGAGGGTTATACCAACATGTAACTAGGTCCTAATGGAACTTTAAGGCATGTCTAAACCGATCAAAACCGGATCAGAACCGAATTCAAAGCAGAAAGTCAAACTATGGGCCCTTCGGTTCCGAATCGATCTTAAACAGAAAGTTGTCGAATCAAATAAGCTTAGACAAGTTCTTATACTTATTATCAGATTATATGAATGATAAAACAGGTTACACGCCTTCTATATCGCTAATTACGCGTTTAATGGTTCTGTTGACTTTTTCGTAAGAAGTTTGACCCGTCATTTGACCCAGTTAGATCGGGAATCAGAGGGTGCCCTTTTAAGGGTTAATTGCCCACATAATTACCAACTTATAACAACTTTCATTTCGACAAAACACTGGACCGTTTGGGTTTTATCGTTAAGTCATACCGTAATTACGACGGTTTGACTTTTAAGTTAAATACTAAGCATAAGTTAATTAGAGAAGGTTAAACATACTTACACGTGTCTAATGGATGATTAGGAAGGCTTGGGAATGGTCCTTATGCTCCAGAAGTCTTCAAGAATGCAGATGAGAAGTGTGGTTGAAATGTTGCAACATAACAACCTTATATAGTGACTTTGATCATCATAGATTGTTGCCAAAGGAGTCTATACATGTCCCTTGATCAATTACATGTGCCCCTAAGGACTAAAAACCAGCCTAGGCAGCCCATGGTATGCAAAACTAGTGATCAAAGTCGGTTAAGTGGGCTGCAGGACATCTGTGCATTTTTTTCTGATCAGACAAGGCAGTCGCGTAGCGCGAATTCCGGGGTGTTTATGCTCGCGCTACGCGAGCGTGTTGATGACCAGCCAAACAAGTTTCCTTCATTTGCATTTCAGTCCCCGATCCTTCTAAACGTCGCTTTCACTTTAATTCTTGCATTATAACCCTCTAAATTTGACATATAGGGGCTTTAAGACTTATACCCACTTTGTGAAGTCCTTGGCCACTTTGTGTTTACCCGAAAAATCCTAAATTTCCATGTTGACGCTTCTAACCCCTCGCACACGAAATTTATCATAACTTTCTCATACGGTAACGAAACTTGGTGAAATTTTTATGGTGCAATCTAGTGAGCATAATTAATCGTTACAAGGCTTCGGGTTTGCTAAAAGGTCACTCAGAGGTATATCTTAACATGTTGACACATTTAACCCCTGTAGTTTGTAACCTCTCACTTTCTTTCACAATTAGCTACGTATGATCCATGATTTATTCGTTTAAGGTTATAAACATCATGTAGGCTTAATGTACAATATAATTATTCACTGTTGACATTTAGAACCCGTATATTCACATACTTTCCAGGTTTGTCAACTTTAGTCCTTCAAGAATATTCCTACACACGTTCAACTTATGACACGTGTCAACACATTATAGGACGTGAATTTTCGAGGTGTTACAGGAAACAAGGAAATAAAGTTTGGAGTTGGAAAGAGAATAGAAGACGACGATCCGGTCAATTACATGAAGGTCATAGACTCAAGTTTGGATGATGCTCTCCGACGGTGCAACATGGGATGCAACACATCCCGCTTGAGTAGCATATGACTGGCTCTGGGTCTAGCCAAGGACCCTTATAAACGTGGCGCACCACGGAGGCATTCCGCGGAACTATCCTTAGTTTAGCTTAGATTAATTTTTATGTTTTCTAGTTTAGTTTTAATTTTCAGGAATAAAACACACTCAGGATGGTGAAGGATACCAAGGGAAACTTGCACCAGCACCCCATGCACAAAAATAGAACATCCCGAAAAATTTTCTTCGTTACAGCACGTTCAGCACGGGCCGTGTCCACCCAACACGGCCCCGTGCTGCTCAATCTACAGGAAATCGCCCAGTTCAGGTAACTGGACACGCCCCCGTGCCCAGGCTTTGTTTTTCTTTAAAAATTTCTGTTACTGGCAACCTGAACACGGGGTCGTGCCCGGTCACCACGGGCCCGTGCCAGACGCCCATTAACAATAAAATTTGTTTTTAAACACACTTTTACACATTCAATCAACCTAAAAACTTATTTTTGGGACACATTGAGGACAATGTGTAATTTAAGTGTGGGGGGGGGGGGATGCTAAACCTTGAATTTTTGCAAGTCCTAATCACAAGCCTTACACAAAACTCTATTGGAACCGCTAATCACCCCAAATTTTTTCAAAAATTTTTCATTTTTTTTTACTTGTCTTGGTTTAAGTTGGGAATTACAATTTTTAAAAAGGTTATGTTTTTACAAATTTACAACCGATAGCGTCGTGATAAAAAAACCAACATAAGAAAATTATGAAACGGCATGACAAATCTAGTTAAAATTTGATTATATATACTTGATCACATAAAAAAAACTCATTCCTACAAAAGTGAGTTTTGAGCCTTTATTGAGCATACAAATACATATCTTTAAACTAAATGCTTATTTTTCGTTTCTTGTGTGAATAGTCGCTTGGTTCTTACGACTCTAGAACTTGCCACGATGATACATTCCCGATCCTTACCAACTTAAACCCGAGTAAGTAAATGATGGAGACATTAGGACTAACCCTTTTTATTTCTACACCATTATTTTTCTTTTTTTTACCACCTACCCAAAATCCCCCTAGTTAACCTCTTTGAGCCTAAACCTTTTCATTTCTTCACCCAAAACAAACACCCTTTTTACCCACCAAAAACCTTTTTCATTTTAAACCCTTTATTTTAGTAACAAAGCTCGGTTTTTCTTATGACTTCCTTGAAAAAAAATGATAATGATGAAGCCAAAAGAAATAAACAAACAAGTTTATCAAAAACAAATTTGTTTGAAGAATTGCTTCATCAAAATAAAAAGTTATGAAAAATAAAAATTCTTACGAAAACGGACGTTTTTTACGCCTTTCGCCCTTTTACTAACCACTAACCCAACCACCTACCTTTAACCCAAGTCTAACCCTTCACCCCAAAAGTCCTCTTGATATTTACAAAGGTGTATAGTTAAAAAGGAGGAGGATTGATTGCTTGGCAAGCTTATGGTAGGAGTAAGTTTCATGCCGCTCTCGAGTGATTCACTAAAATACATCTTCGGCCGAGTGTTGAGTGATCCCCCGTGAGGTATTTGAACTTGTATATAAATGGAATTTTAAAAAGGCAAGTTATGCCCTAATAAGTAATTTATCTTATGTAATGTTTTAAATAAATCATGACGAATAGGATTGTAAATAAAATTAAAATAAAACCTAATAAAAATCTTGGAATGCCGACACTCTATGACAAGCCCAAAAACCTTCTCTTCTACCCATTCCATTTGGGAGTGAAAAGCCACATTATAAAGAGTTTTGCTTGAGGACAAGCAAAGATTCAAGTGTGGGGGTATTTGATGTGTACAAAATGCAAAATATAAATTACATCAATTGTGGCATAAAACTAACCCTTTTTTAGTACTAATGTTGGAAAAAGTGTGTTTTTGTCTTCCTTTTGTATTTTCAGGATTAAATGAGCTCAAATGAACAAAAGAAGCAAAAAGGCAGCTAAATCTAACATAAATACAAGAAAGGGAACAAACGTGGCATGCCCGACCCCCCGACAGCATCTTCCCAAGCAAAAACAAGAGAACAGAAGGCTGAACACGCCCCGTGCTCAATGAGCACGGGGGCGTGCCCAAGTGTCAGCAGAAAAGACAAAGTTGTAGAAGCTTCTATCACCCACCACGGGGGCGTGCCCAGCGGATACAGGGCCGTGGACAACTCTAAGATTCGCAGAATCTGAGGAAATCTTGATAGTACATATACGCTTCTGCACACGGGGTCGTGCCCAGCGGACACGGGGGCGTGGTCAACTAATGCAGACAAACTGCAATTAATGAAGAAAGAGAAGAGGGATGGACACGGGGTCGTGCCCAATGGACACGGGGCCGTGCCCGAGCTTCTGTTCAGGCTATAAATAGGGGTGCTTAGCTCATTTGCAAACCATCCCTTGGCACACCACCTCTCTCACACTTCACCCACACTCCACCACCACCACAACACCATCATCCATCATAGAGTGTGTAAGTAGTCTCGGGATCCAAGATTGATCGTAAGAGTTCTTGACAATCAAAGGCCATGTTTGCCTAAGTCTCTTACATCACTTGGTGAAGACAAGCATTTAGTGTAATACTTTTTATTTTTAATCTTTTTGCACTTTTTAATTGGTTATGTATTAATGACTTTAATAACTAGTTTCTTATGTTGAAGGTGAATCTTCCTTATCATTTGTCCGTGGTGTCCTGGCATTATTTTACTGTCTATATAAAATAAAAGATTTTCACCATTCATATCTCCACGGTCTATATGGAGATATGTTGGCTACCTGGTCGGGGGTTAAGGGAATGGTTTGGTAAGAGACTTGCCTTGTTTAGTGAATAGATCCTGCAAGGAACTGGGTCAAATTTAGTAGGACCTCCTTCAATACCCAATGGTATTGGATGGCGGGGGTCCAAACTCTTTGATCCCCTCATATGTAAGCTACTATTAAAACTTTAACCCGGTTACTTAGGACTGTATCCCTGCTGTCGCAGACTACTTAGCCGAGGGTAACGTCACCTTCAAAAGAGGGGCCTACCACATTACGCATTAATAACTTAATTAATTATATTTCAATAATCCGACCCTTTAGGATTGTATCGTTGCTGACTCAAACTATTGGGTTGAGGGTAACGTCACCTTCAAAAGAGGGGCCTACTACAATAACTAAGATAATCTCTTAAAAAGTGCAAAAGTGCGGATATAATCAAAGGTTACACTAAAGGCGAGTCGGATCCAAGTGATTCATCTTGTCTATCTGTTTTTATTTTATTTTATTTTTATTTTCAGCATTTTAGTTTTTATTTTCTAGTTTAAAACCTTTTTTCTAAATTTTTGATTTGATTAGACGTTGAGGATAAACCGGTATTAAAAGCTCTTGTGTCCTTGGACGACCTCGGTATCTTACCAACACTATACTACGCTCACGATGGGTGCACTTGCCCATATGTGTGTTTGGTGTTAGTAAATATCGTGTTTTATAAATTTAAAACTTGACTAAGTGGTTAAAAAGGGCTAAAAATATACATAAAAATATAGTACACCACACACGCATCACTATCAACGTCGTAAACGACGGACCGCAATGCATTTCGTTACCAAGAACATGTAAACTCTAACCTAGACAAGGCATAATTGCACATAAACATTTCGTAAAGTCAAATTTAATCTTCATTCGACAATTCACGAATACAATACAAATGCAAGACAATTATCATATGTCACACCCCGACCGCGTAAAACAGTAAACCGCGGCGGAAACGTCGGGGAGTGGAGCAACATAATTATTGTTTCAACAACCATGGTAATTAAAGTTTTGTATTATTGATTAAAGAGTTTACATTGTCTTGGAATTTAACAAAAACATACTAAGGCCCAAGTCCGCCTAAGTGTAGCACAAACATCATCATGTATTAGCACCTGAAACACATTTGAAAATAGGTACGTCAGCATAAAAATTCCTGTGAGATACATAGGTTTTGTTTATGCAGGATTCATGACTTGCAGTTAAAAGAAGTGTTTAACAAAAATGTAGTCATGAACCTTGTAAAATGTTTTCTTTTATAAAATCATATGAAAATCGATAAGAAAATCATATGATATAAAAGAACAATGCATGGTTAAATAAATAACCAAGTGGAAATGAATTTGTATAAAACATGTGATTTGTAAAACAATGTCATTTTTGTATAAAATGTATCATGTCTTTGTTCATGTCAAAGTGGCTTAGATAACGCTACAATATGTAAAATAATAAAAGCACTTATATATAGGATGTGACAACCGTCACTTTTCCGTACATTCCGTACACTAGATGAACAGTAATTTGCGCTTAAATGACTGTGCATGATCTGGTTTACCAGACAAATAAATTTCTGAATTCCATACAAGTGAATTCATGCATGATATATACTACAAAATATAGCTTTATGCATAAACGAGAGCGTTGCGTCAGAAATATTAGTAAACTCACCGGTAAGACACATCGTGTCAACAGAACTGCAGAAAGCAGTCAGACATTAGAATTGAGGCCTAGGTGTAGGTCCGACGACAAAAGTACATTAAAACCCAAGAGTACATATAAGGGTTTAATTTATAGACATTGCGAAAGCAAAAATAAGCACTAAAAAGCACCCGAAACGCACTTTAAGTGCAGAATTTATATAATTCAGCAATAATTCAGCATTTAAACATATAAATTTTATGCAGAAATTTCGTTTTATCATCCAGAATATTTCCCTAAGTGTTGGGAATCAAATGTGTTACAAAAGGATACTTAAAAGACACTAAAAAGTGTAATTTAGCACTTTAACGAATCGGTATCTAACCGAACAACCGGACTTTACCCGGAACACCAAAATATTGCTAGAATCAATGTTTTTATTTTCCTACACTAATTAGGGTACCCGAATACCCTAACACCCGTCACAAGACACTACATGCTAATATCTAGTCTTAACCATCTAACTTAACTAGGTAAATCTTAATCATTAGTTGGACTCTAACCATGAGAACCCCCCCCCCCAACGAGTTCGGTTCCATGAGGGGACAAACACTTACAAACTTTGATTATTATAATCCCTCATGTCTAATATCTTCTAGACATAAGATCCAAGGGGTAATTGTGATGGATGGACTATAAGTTAGCACAAAGATCACTTCATAATTCATTAACCACACAACAAAAACTTCACACTTTCTCTCCCTCTTGCCCATATTCTTGGCCGACCACATAGGCACCACCACCACCACTTTTCGATTTCGATCTTGCCATTTTCCATCCATACAAAGGTGCAAGAAGGTGAACAACGAAGGTCGGTGCGTTCGGAAGTTGAAGGACCGCTCTCATTCTCTTTTATCCACCTCATATGCACTCTTGAACTTCCCTAGCCTTGTGCTAGTAGTAAGTACTCTAAAACACCATCTTGTTCTTGTTTAGAGTGGTTAATAAGCGATTTAATGGTTAAAAATCAAACACACACTAGATCGAAACTAAAAGTCTACATAAATGATGAACATGTTGGTTAAAAGCATAAGAGTTGTGTAAAACTTGTAAGACTTGTTTTGTGGTGATTATTTAGTGCCGATCTATGTTGTGGTAGCTCGGATCATCATCTAACCCGGATTAGTCATGTTCATGAAACATGACATAGAATATGTTAAGAATGAAAAGGGTTAAATGATGAAACTCTACTACACACTAAACATGAACTTGTGTAAAAACAATTATCTTATGAAATGGAGTTCTAAACTAGTAGATCTAAAGATCTACAAGTGGTATTTTCGAAAGACCAACTGTAAGACAAAACCATGTTTTAAAATCGGATCTTTCATGAAGTAGAGGTGTTTTTATGAACAAACAAGTGTGTGGACACTTGTGTAACAAAAGTTTTAACAAAGAAATAATTTTCGTAAAAACCGACTAGAAGTTGTGAAACTTCATATTCTTTAAAAATAAAGTTTTTAAGGAATTAAACTTATTTTTAAAGATAACAAGACTTACTAAATGTGCTAGTAAATTACTACACATTTTTGTAAATATTCAAGTTCATGAAATGGAGAAATTAGTGATTGTTGTTGATGATTATTGTTGATAATTGTTGTTGATGATTGTTGACGATTTAAAAGAAAATAAACACATGTTTTGAAAACATGGGAAACCTCCATTTTTAGGGGAAACCCTGTCAAAATTTTTATAAATTTTGACACTTAGAAAAATATGAGTTTTTGAGAAACTATTTCCCTAAAAATGTATTTAAGAGTATTACCAAGGTTTCCCAAATTTTTGGTGAAAAGAAATGATGATTCCTTCAAGAATAAAAATGGATATAAGTATGTATATTTTTGAGAGAAAAATATATATTATTTGATCACCAACTTTTGTGCTAAGTGTATATAGTATGTGTTATACGTGCTAGTGTATTAAGACTTAAAAAAAATACACTAAATACTCATGAGGAGTATAAACATAAAAATACACATACAACATACAAGATACATAATTCGGGTGCAAAGTGCAAAACATGAAATACTTATATTAACTTTTGAGAAAATAATATAAGTAGGATACTTAGTTAAAAATATAAAATATTTTTAACACAACGAGTCAAATACAAAGAGAGTGACTGTACTTGTGCGACGCAAGTCTAGTGACTAACGTTAAGAAAACGCGTATAGGTTACGACGTTAATTAAGCAAATCCAGTGAAGTTTACGACGCACAGGAACGAAAAGTTGTGAGTTCATGCTCCCCCTTTTCTTTAACTGTTTTTGGTTTTATAACTCTCGGGGGTGAAATACATGTTACAAATATTATAATTTTTACAAAGGGTAAAAATACAAGAAGCACTCTTGGTGAGAACGAGAACCGAGTGCAATATGATTTGAGAATACGAGAAGTACTCGTGGTGAGTGCAATATGATGAGCTTTAAGAAAAGCCTAGAAAATACTAGATCATGTGAGCTTAAACTAATACAAAAGATGCCATAAAGTCTTGGTGGATACTAGTACCAAGCCATTAAAAACATTCATTAATTAGGGACGAGGGTTAGATCTAACGGGTACGGCCGAGCCCCACTCAGGGTCCTTATGTGACCACTTGAGTGCTTCGGTGTCCCAGTCGAGGGAAATCGACACAGTCGAGGTTAATCGACACAGTCGAGGGTAATCGACACAGTCGAGGGAAATTGACACAGTCGAGGTTAATCGACACAGTCGAGGGTAATCGACACAGTAAAGGAGCCAACACTAATGCTCCATATGCTCACATGCCTTAAAGGAGCCAACACTAATGCTCCATATGTCCTCACATGCCTTAATGTCCTTGTATAAACAATCATTTAAAATGTGGGGTACACAAGAACACTTGAATGATACCTGAGTACGTGAGGTACTCAAGAAAACGGGAATTATACTTGAGTACGTGGGGTACTCAAGAAAGACTTGAATTATACATACTATGTTTTCATACAAAGTATAAAAACGTGAAATACAAAAACGCATGAACTCGCTCAACTTTATGTTGATGTTTTCCAAAATTACATGTATTTCAGGTGACAGGATGGATCTTGGGCGCAAGTGTCATAACTAGAAGTAGGCTACAAGTTTAGATGTCATCCACTTTTGTTAAATTGTAACCTTGTCAAAGGTTGTGTTTTGAAAACTTAAATAACATGTGTTGGTAATACTCAAATTTTCATGAATGGATGAACATCGTTTTGATCATGTAGTTGTTTATTACGATTGAATGCAATGATAACAAGCTAGTCACACATCATACACTTCCGCAAAAAGACAGGGTGTGACAGTTTGGTATCAGAGCTTCGATTGTAGTGAACTAGGATTCTTTCTCGAGTCTAGACTACAATCACTAGAGTTCTCTCACGAAAACATTTTTCAAAAAGGTTTTCATTGCATTCACAAAAGCGCCAAGATCCACGAGTCAGACACTTTACAAAGAAAATACAAGGCAAGGACATTAGTGAGAAATACCCATAGAGTAAAGTGCCAACCAAGGCACAGTCTACACGAGTTAGACTTGCCTAAAACAAAATGACCCCCCAAAAACGAGAGTTATACGTAATATAAAGCATTAAATTGCTTGATTATGCTAAGTAGCATATATGTTATTGATATACATACATACAAATAAGTGTACGGAATGATTATTGACGTGAATAAGATACTTTCGACTCCGACTCTTATTACTGTACGTGACTCGCACGATGAAGCTACCGACCTCGCGTCCTTTGCAAAGCTCATGGCTGGGAGTGATTACCAAACAAGATGCTGAGCTTGCTTCCGTAGGAGATGGCTGCTCTTCCCTCTCGATCGTGAAGGTGCCTAACTACGGTGATGATGACGAGGCAGAGGCGGCAACCTTGAACGAATTCTCAATCAACGGGATGAGATCCCTGCGGCTTATGTGAAGCGAGATTGACGACATACTTGACCAGAAAAGGAAGATGAAGTATTCATCTCGAAGGTGCCCCTCCAACTACTAGGAATTCTCTCTATTCCTATTCCATCTAATCATCATGCCTATACGCGCGTAACAATAGCGAATGTTAGCGCGTGGACCATCGCAAAGGTCCTTTCCATGACAAAGAGGTATAAGGACAGTAGTGTCCCCTCCTTGATTGATCATCTGCTTGGACGAGAGAAAATTGGGGTAACTGTGCAAGACAATTTATTATTACGGGGGCCCACGTAATAACGACTTGTAGTGCACAGGAATCCTGGTGGACTCTGCGGGCCGAGCTAATGAAAACCATACAAAATTAGTCTATAGGTGTCCTCACCTTCATCTGGTAGAACAACACATAGATCAGTGCTTTAGCACGTTAGAAAGTAGGAAGCCTGTCTTAGCCTACTTCGTGACTGACACATCTACCTGCATACGAGACGTCTGAGAAAACGATGTTTAAGCAAGAGAGGTGAAATGACATTCACGAAGAATCAGTGACGACACACTCCCTATCACCTCTACACAAACAACCCCATCAAAGGGGAAATATACGCACCAGTAAAGCTAAAGACCTAAGAAAACCAATGTAGCAGGAAATAACTAAAACTTGAATGACCAAGGCGATGTAGCCTCGAGTTCATTTCAAACAATAAGCCAAGTTGGCAAGCCTATGTGAAGGCTCAATAACTGTTTCCTCGCTCATACATTGATTATATATACATGTGAAATTGGGTGACTACATGATGGCTTATGGTGCTATGTATCTCATAGACAATTATGGAATATGGTCTAACCTACTCCATACCATTTTGGCAGGAGAGAATGCCGCCCAGGCAAGACTCAAACACCAGTACGCTGCCAAGAACAGAAGCCGAGCTGCAAGAATGCATCTCACAGGCAATTGCGCGACATGAAGCCCTCCGCTCTAAGCACAGCGATGGCACTACCGAAAATAACCCTCCAACTAGCTGCACCTTTAAGTAGTTCCTAGACTGCAAACCATTAACCTTTGACGGAACAGGAGGCGCCGTTGCATTTGTTCGTTGGACAGAAAAGACTGACTCAGTTCTAAGAATGAGTAACTGTTCACCCCAACAGAGTGTTACTTATATCTCAGGGTTATTCGTAGATGGCGCACTCTCCTGGTGGAACCTTCAGGTTCAAACCCTTGGTGCGGATGCTGCTTATGCACTAAGCTGGGACGAGCTCAAGGAAATGATGGGAAAGAAATACTGTTCTAGGACTGAAATCCAGAAGATTGAGGTGGAGTTCTGGAACTTGAAAATGGACGGACCAAAGATTCCTGAATACGTCCAACGATTTCACGACTTGTCTAGGGTCGTCCCCTACTTAGTCAAACCGGAATTCAAAAGGGTTGAACGATTTATTTGGGGACTTGCACCTCAGATCAGGAGCATGGTTACTACCTCAAAGCCCTCAACCATTGCAGAGGCTATCGATATGAGTGTCACTCTTACTGAAGAAGCTCTACGTGCGGGAAAATTTTCGGAATCTGAGGATAACAAGAAAGAGACTCATGTGGAGTCATCAAGCAACAAGAAGAGAAAGTCCTCAAACCTAAAGATGAGCACCCAAGTCAACTATGGAAGCTCTAAAGCAAACAAAAGAAAGAAGGTGAAACCACCGCATGACAGGAAAACTGATGGAGCCACTAATAAGGCTGGTGATAAAATATACTCGGGGACTAAGCCAAAGTGCGGAGAATGCAATTTTCACCATGAAGGTCGATGTCTGAGGCCTAAGTGTGGAAAGTGTGGAAAAGAAGGGCACAGCAAGGATGCCTGTTGGGCGAAGGACCCAGATGGAAGAAATAAGAGAATACCAGGTTGCTACAAATGTGGTGAAGCAGGGCACTTTAGGAAAGATTGCCCTAGGAAGAAACAAGCAAGGAAGGATTTTCACGATCGAAACTCGTGAAGCACACCAGGATCCAGATGCGGTTACGGGTACGTTCCCTATTAACCAACCTAATGCATCTACCTTTAATTAATACTGGCACCAACTTTAACCTTGCATGCTTAGAACATAAGAAACTGCTTGGCCTAGTTTCGAGTGAAATAGACGCCCCGTATCCTTTCAAAATAGGCATATAGAAGGCTAGTTGAAGCAGATGAAGCAAGTAAGGAATTATATTTTAGGGACTCAGAAGGCCTGAACCTTCAGTTACCCTTGACTCGCGAAGTCATAATATGATAATCAGCATGGATCAAAAATCCAAGTATACAGCTGACGTCGTTTGATATGAGAAAATCAGTCGCATCCCTCTTGCAAACGATGAAACCCGACTTCCTGCGAAAGGTGCAAGGATGCTAGACCCCACAAGGCAGCAGATCTATGACATCCCTCATTTGTCATAGAAACGCCTCCGAGTAGACTGCAGAGCCTGAGAACATCCCCGTGACGGAAGAAGTCCCAGTAGCATTTTCGAAAGACTTGCCAGGAACGCCTCTCCGTAGCGACGAGAAGAGTTCAGAATAAATCGCGTGCCAGGAGCAGCACCAGTGACGAATGACGCCATACCGACTAACTTCACCAGCGAAGCATGAACCTCTGATATAACTGCAAGAGCTGCTAGACAGAGGAAATTAAGGACATAACATCCTTAGATAAGGAGACAAGGAGAAAGTTGGTAGTCTCCACTTTACTTAAACTTCAGAAAATTGAGGATCAGAATCCTTTGCCAGGGACTGATGACACAAATGAGCCAATCGTAAGGTTCCAGTTACCACTCAAAGATCAACTTGAGGACAAGAGGTCCTCCACTGTGAATACCAGAAGGAAACGTTCCTAAAACGACCTTTAGGACTCGCTTCGAGCATTACGAGTTCCTTGTCGTACCATCTGGCTTAACACATGCATCGACAATATTCATGGACCTCATGAATCGAACGTGTAAGCCATACCTGGATAAGTCATATACTTATTTGACTACATTCTTATATGGCCAACGACCAAGGAAGGTCGTGAGCAACAGCTGCAATTACCTTGCAACTCTTAGAGAAGAGAACAGTTTTATGCTGTAATAACAAAAAGCGGATTTCGAATTCGCGAAGTGAAAACTTTAAGGTACATGATGAATAAGAACGAGATTCACGCCAACCCTGCAACCAAGAGCTAAAGAGCTAGAGTTGCAATGATGTGACGCCTCTCGACAAAATCTCGATTGTGCGTCGACGCAACGAGACCACGACATTGCACACGCGGCACATTGATTAAGGAATCACGAGAAGAGATCTTGAGATAGATACAGTGATTGCGCGCCGCAACTGGACGTCATTACCTGAAAGAAAACGTTGCACGATCTTTATTGATCACAAGGGTTGCAGCACACCGATGATCGTAAGAACTCGAATATGAACTGAGCTGCTGAACAATGCAGACTGTATGAACACAATACGTTCTTGTGTGATAAACTTTGATGAAAATTCAGAACACTCACTTGCCCTTAGTAGAGTTTTCCTACAACAGTACCGCTTCGTGCGAAGTTTCAGACAAAACATAGTAAATCGATCCCCGTCGTGTTGATCAGAGACCGGGAATAAACAATCTACTGGCCCGAGTCGGCCCAGGAAAACTAGAGGCAAGATCATTCAGATACGTGATCATACCGAGACAGTCCGCAAAATACAGAAAAATTACGCCGATGAGCGGTAGAAGTCGTAAGGATTTGAGACAAAATTTATGGCTTAATGAGAGCCTCGCCTAGAGAAGGCGTAATGTGGTTTGGAAAACGAAAAGGCTGAATCCCCAGTGTAGGGATCAGAACCATTGTCCACAAGATAAAACTCCCAGAAAAAGATCAGTAGTGATCGCGACACATTCATGTGTCTAATCGTTAAAGGAGTCTGACTCAAGGAACAGTCGTTGTTTCCACAAATAAGATTCACGTCAATGACAAACGACAAGAATTACTATAGAAACCTGTTGAGGTTTTGGACCAAGAGTCCGTGATACTATAGAAACCTGCTGAGGTTTTGGACCAAGAGTCCGTGATACTATAGAAACCTGCTGAGGTTTTGGACCAAGAGTCCGTGATACTATAGAAACCTGCTGAGGTTTTGGACCAAGAGTCCGTGATACTATAGAAACCTGCTGAGGTTTTGGACCAAGAGTCCGTGATACTATAGAAACCTGTTGAGGTTATGGACCAAGAGTCCACAAGATACAGAAAAGTCATGATCGACTTACTTGAGTATGGTAGAATTCATGACATGACCCAGAGATTTCATGGGAACATGAAGACAAATCATGAATCTAAGTGACCATGTTGGTTTCACAACTCCCCTGCGACCGATGGCATCGCTTGAATTTCGGGACGAAATTCTTTTAACGGGGGGAGACTGTGACAACCGTCACTTTTCCGTACATTCCGTACACTAGATGAACAGTAATTTGCGCTTAAATGACTGTGCATGATCTGGTTTACCAGACAAATAAATTTATGAATTCCATACAAATGAATTCATGCATGATATAAACTACAAAATATAGCTTTATGCATAAACGAGAGCGTTGCGTCAGAAATATTAGTAAACTCACCGGTAAGACACATCGTGTCAACAGAACTGCAGAAAGCAGTCAGACATTAGAATTGGGGCCTAGGTGTAGGTCTGACGACAAAAGTACATTAAAACCCAAGAGTACATATAAGGGTTTAATTTATAGACATTGCGAAAGCAAAAATAAGCACTAAAAAGCACCCGAAACGCACTTTAAGTGCAGAATTTATATAATTCAGCAATAATTCAGCATTTAAACATATAAATTTTATGCAGAAATTTCGTTTTATCATCCAGAATATTTCCCTAAGTGTTGGGAATCAAATGTGTTACAAAAGGATACTTAAAAGACACTAAAAAGTGTAATTTAGCACTTTAACGAATCGGTATCTAACCGAACAACCGGACTTTACCCGGAACACCATAATATTGCTAGAAGCAATGTTTTTATTTTCCTACGCTAATTAGGGTACCCGAATACCCTAACACCCGTCACAAGACACTACATGCTAATATCTAGTCTTAACCATCTAACTTAACTAGCTAAATCTTAATCATTAGTTGGAATCTAACCATGAGACCCCCCCCCCCAACGAGTTCGGTTCCATGAGGGGACAAACACTTACAAACTTTGATTATTATAATCCCTCATGTCTAATATCTTCTAGACATAAGATCCAAGGGGTAATTGTGATGGATGGACTATAAGTTAGCACAAAGATCACTTCATAATTCATTAACCACACAACAAAAACTTCACACTTTCTCTCCCTCTTGCCCATATTCTCGGCCGACCACATAGGCACCACCACCACCACTTTTCGATTTCGATCTTGCCATTTTCCATCCATACAAAGGTGCAAGAAGGTGAACAACGAAGGTCGGTGCGTTCGGAAGTTGAAGGACCGCTCTCATTCTCTTTTATCCACCTCATATGCACTCTTGAACTTCCCTAGCCTTGTGCTAGTAGTAAGTACTCTAAAACACCATCTTGTTCTTGTTTAGAGTGGTTAATAAGCGATTTAATGGTTAAAAATCAAACACACACTAGATCGAAACTAAAAGTCTACATAAATGATGAACATGTTGGTTAAAAGCATAAGAGTTGTGTAAAACTTGTAAGACTTGTTTTGTGGTGATTATTTAGTGCCGATCTATGTTGTGGTAGCTCGGATCATCATCTAACCCGGATTAGTCATGTTCATGAAACATGACATAGAATATGTTAAGAATGAAAAGGGTTAAATGATGAAACTCTACTACACACTAAACATGAACTTGTGTAAAAACAATTATCTTATGAAATGGAGTTCTAAACTAGTAGATCTAAAGATCTACAAGTGGTATTTTCGAAAGACCAACTGTAAGACAAAACCATGTTTTAAAATCGGATCTTTCATGAAGTAGAGGTGTTTTTATGAACAAACAAGTGTGTGGACACTTGTGTAACAAAAGTTTTAACAAAGAAATAATTTTCGTAAAAACCGACTAGAAGTTGTGAAACTTCATATTCTTTAAAAATAAAGTTTTTAAGGAATTAAACTTATTTTTAAAGATAACAAGACTTACTAAATGTGCTAGTAAATTACTACACATTTTTGTAAATATTCAAGTTCATGAAATGGAGAAATTAGTGATTGTTGTTGATGATTATTGTTGATAATTGTTGTTGATGATTGTTGACGATTTAAAAGAAAATAAACACATGTTTTGAAAACATGGGAAACCTCCATTTTTAGGGGATACTCTGTCAAAATTTTTATAAATTTTGACACTTAGAAAAATATGAGTTTTTGAGAAACTATTTCCCTAAAAATGTATTTAAGAGTATTACCAAGGTTTCCCAAATTTTTGGTGATAAGAAATGATGATTCCTTCAAGAATAAAAATGGATATAAGTATGTATATTTTTGAGAGAAAAATATATATTATTTGATCACCAACTTTTGTGCTAAGTGTATATAGTATGTGTTATACGTGCTAGTGTATTAAGACTTAAAAAAAATACACTAAATACTCATGAGGAGTATAAACATAAAAATACACATACAACATACAAGATACATAATTCGGGTGCAAAGTGCAAAACATGAAATACTTATATTAACTTTTGAGAAAATAATATAAGTAGGATACTTAGTTAAAAATATAAAATATTTTTAACACAACGAGTCAAATACAAAGAGAGTGACTGTACTTGTGCGACGCAAGTCTAGTGACTAACGTTAAGAAAACGCGTATAGGTTACGACGTTAATTAAGCAAATCCGGTGAAGTTTACGACGCACAGGAACGCAAAGTTGTGAGTTCATGCTCCCCCTTTTCTTTAACTGTTTTTGGTTTTATAACTCTCGGGGGTGAAATACATGTTACAAATATTATAATTTTTACAAAGGGTAAAAATACAAGAAGCACTCTTGGTGAGAACGAGAACCGAGTGCAATATGATTTGAGAATACGAGAAGTACTCGTGGTGAGTGCAATATGATGAGCTTTAAGAAAAGCCTAGAAAATACTAGATCATGTGAGCTTAAACTAATACAAAAGATGCCATAAAGTCTTGGTGGATACTAGTACCAAGCCATTAAAAACATTCATTAATTAGGGACGAGGGTTAGATCTAACGGGTACGGCCGAGCCCCACTCAGGGTCCTTATGTGACCACTTGAGTGCTTCGGTGTCCCAGTCGAGGGAAATCGACACAGTCGAGGTTAATCGACACAGTCGAGGGTAATCGACACAGTCGAGGGAAATTGACACAGTCGAGGTTAATCGACACAGTCGAGGGTAATCGACACAGTAAAGGAGCCAACACTAATGCTCCATATGCTCACATGCCTTAAAGGAGCCAACACTAATGCTCCATATGTCCTCACATGCCTTAATGTCCTTGTATAAACAATCATTTAAAATGTGGGGTACACAAGAACACTTGAATGATACCTGAGTACGTGAGGTACTCAAGAAAACGGGAATTATACTTGAGTACGTGGGGTACTCAAGAAAGACTTGAATTATACATACTATGTTTTCATACAAAGTATAAAAACGTGAAATACAAAAACGCATGAACTCGCTCAACTTTATGTTGATGTTTTCCAAAATTACATGTATTTCAGGTGACAGGATGGATCTTGGGCGCAAGTGTCATAACTAGAAGTAGGCTACAAGTTTAGATGTCATCCACTTTTGTTAAATTGTAACCTTGTCAAAGGTTGTGTTTTGAAAACTTAAATAACATGTGTTGGTAATACTCAAATTTTCATGAATGGATGAACATCGTTTTGATCATGTAGTTGTTTATTACGATTGAATGCAATGATAACAAGCTAGTCACACATCATACGCTTCCGCAAAAGACAGGGTGTGACATAGGATGTACCAGCGGCGTATCCACCATGTTTTTATCACATTACACATAGCCTCGTTATATAAGTCACTTATCAATAACCAACCAAAATGTCTTGTTTGAAACAAATGTTAAAATGTATATGTGTAAACCATATTCAATGTCATGTGTAAACTGAGTCATGTATATCCAAATGTAATGTATAGCAAGTAGAAAGTATCTACTCAAACTATATGATAATGTCTATGTGAAAAAACGAATGTCATGTACGGTGAATAAAAAGAATTTACTCAATCCCGTAGGAAAATGTACAAAACAAAGTCTTTGAATAAACCTAAGTTTAAATCAAATGTTATGTTTTGCAGAAAACAATGCTTTATGATTACAAACAATTATGCAGTAATGTTTATCGCATACATTCAAGCCTTGTTACTGTTTGGACAAACCCTTAAACGAATTAAAGGTTTATCAAGTTATGTATATTGGATTCTGTCATTCCCAACTTCCAAACAAACCTAGGAAGTCGGAAACGGGATTTGTCAAGTCCTATGGTACCATTACATACTACCGAGCGGCGTGATCAATGTTAATGAATGTATTATTGTCCTGATTAAACATACCAAATGTCATAACCAATGTAGCATGTGAAAACCATGTACTAAGTATGCTAAGTAAACATACATAGTAGAAATGTTCATGAAATCAATGTGCTAGCATGCTAAGTAAACATACATAGCAGAAATGTTTATGAAATCAATGTGCTAGCATGCTAAGTAAACATACATAGCAAAAAATGTTTATGATATCAATGTGCTAGCATGCTCAGTAAACACACATAGCAAAACACAATTGGAAATCATGTACTATATGTGTACTAGGTGAACATAGCATGTATATGTCATAAAAGCAATGAAAGCATGAAAGTAACATGTAAGCACAAGTGTTTCACCCCAAAATATTTGAAAGCGGTAAAAGAGGGGACTATGTACTCACTTGGGATTGCTTATTAGTCTTGGGAATAAGACCAAATTAAGCTCCAAGGATCACGGAATTAACAAGGCACCTAATATAGGTAACTACGTTAATAATCGGATCCTAAATCGGGAGATATGATAGATTGATGTTCTATAATTCAAATGAGTATTTGAACTCATATGGCATGATTTAATAGAGCTAACATTCTGATTTGGGAGTCTACCTAAGTGCTTTTGACCCGTTTCGACCCGTTATGGTAGTTTAAGCTACTATAACGTGTCGTTTGCGTAAAACTAAGGTCGGATGGTTATCTATGTCCTATGTCAAGTCTTACATGCCCAATTATACCTAAACATGTTACTAAATCAAATTATATGTCAAAAACTTGATCACATATGCAAATTATGAATTTATGCTTCAAAAGGGCATTTTGGTCATTTTCTATGGGCATATAAACTACTTAACAAATAACTAACCAACCTATGTGATCATAAGGTATAACCTCAGAGGTTATTCCCTATGCAACTATGATCACTAAATAAGCTTGGTCGTATCCTAATGATCGACCAAACGGGTCGGGTTTGAAAGTCTAAGCGGTTGTTAGACCGCTTAACTTACGACCCTAAACAAGCATTAATCTAGTAGTGACGAGTTAAACATGTTAAAACATGTTTAACTAACTTAGAAAACTGATTTGGTATCAAAATAAAAGGGCTTTGATACCCGAAAATAGTTCCGTTGCAAAATGCGCGCAAATACGCATTTTGACCGAAACTTTGACTCGTCACTACACCTAGTCAATGTGGTAATCAGTAGGTATAATCGCTGAGAATTATAACCATCGTGATTACAATCACGTTGCAAAGTTCAATTGAACTTTGACTTGACCAATTGATGGTCAAAACCGAAAAACAGTTTGACTTTCAGCTCTAAATAGCTGAAAATCACTACTAAGCCATGAAAGAACACTTACAAGGTGTTCAAAGGCTAGAAGGATGATCTTAGAACTCAGGTAGGTGGCTCCTTAGCAGGAAATCCTCCACTTAGAGTTCCAAAACGAGAATGAGCAATGAATCAAATGAAAGGCCAAGCTATTTATACTTGTTGTGAACTTGTAAGATCATTACAAGTGTTTGTTTGGCCACCAAGCAAGAAATCCTAGCCATACATGTGTTAAGGGACAGCTAGCATACTTGGAGAGATGTTAACTTGTTGCCCAAATCATCAGATATTGCCTACAAGTCCCTGATTTGCAAACAGTTTGCTGAAAAAGAATTTTCTGTTACTGGGGGTTCTCTCGCGCCCTGTGTAAGAGATGAGGCTGGGCTACGCGGCCCGTGACCTCCAGTCTGATCAGCAACAGTTTCGAATTTGTCATATTTGGTCCCTGCACGTGTTTAAGCTGGTTTTTGGCACATTTAACCCCCGTTAAGCCATTTTCAAGGCTCTACAAGGTCGTTAAAGTGTAGGGGACTCAAAATATGTTCGGAAATATCTCAGATGTTGGTTCGTTTGGTCGTACGGTCACGTTGTTTGGTTAATTACGACGAAACTCGAACGGACGCGAAAATGATCCAAATTAAGCGACGAATGGTATTTTTGCATTCCGATCACTAAAATAAAATATTTTAGTGTCTACAAAAATTTTTGGATGTCCGGATGTGGTCAGAACATAAGATATGCGCGTAAATGCAAACTTACACCGTTTTTGACACTTTTAGTCCCTGTATGATCAAGTAAGCGTATTTTCGCACACCGAACCACTCAAAGCTTTTTTCTAAGCTATGTTTAGGTTATTTATGGTATGTTTAGCTTATGATCATATTCCGAAATGTACATTGCCATACGAAACGGCAGACTTTTGTAGTTTGATGCAAATAGTCCCTGCGAGCGTACAAATTTGTTTTTGCCATACCAAACCCTTTAAAACTTATTCTAAGTTATGTATGTCACACCCCCAAAATCCACCTGCGGAGTATCACCGCTTGGAGGCGTGACTGACCAGGATCCAGCCACCCATCATATTGAACAAGTATATAAGTAAATATAAAAATCCAACCAATACAATTGGTGTCCAAACAAAACATAGTTTAAGTTGCAAAGCGGAAGCATAATGTTTAAAACCAAAACTTAAGTTTAAATGTTTCAAAGTTTAACATGGCACACAGCTGTCCATGTCCCACAACGACTCTTCCCCATGCAAGCTCCAGCTAAGTACCTATTGACCTGCAAAGCATGTAGTAACGAGTCAACAATAATGTTGAGCGAGTTCACAGTTGGGTGTTTGTTTTAAGTTGTTTCGAAAACAGTTTCCCTTAACTGGCATCCCTGCCATGGGGGTTACCCCATAGTTGAAAACGTGATTTGTTTAACCCATTTACTCTGGCAATCCAGCCGTGGGGGCTACCCCATGTTTAGTTATCTGGCTTTTCGGCCGTGGGGGCTACCCCATGTATATACTACTAGACTCGTTACCATATCGACTGCTGCCTGTAGTCATGTTTATGTGCCCTGAACTGTCAATGTCTATCATCATTGACGTGCCCAGATCCATTAGTTCACGCCCGTCCTCTGCAGCACGGTGTGAGGCTTGTCAGACCTAAATAGCGCTATCTAACTAATGACCCGCTCGCCATTGGCCCGGCGATTAAGTCGATATAAAAAGGAGGGACTTCGTGATAGAGTTTTGGTCTAGTAAAAGTTAACTGTCCATGAGGACGAGGAATTATATTCCTGAACCAGTACTGTCCTACCCAAGAAAGGACGAGGAATCCATGTTCCTTTAACCCATTCCCAACCCCTGGGAATCCCATGCTTTGGAGAAAGTGTGAAGTCACCTTAGGTTAGCTCGGCAGATAATCAAAGGTCACTTGAGCTAATTGTGGTCAACCACGTCCTAGTATGGTTACCACACAAGTCAGATTCAAACCAAGTAATGCACGTATATTTTCTACACGTATACTAGCAAGTTGCATACAAGTATTATTCATGGCAGTCCTAATCAACAGTATACAACATACACGTTCAACAGTGACATATAAGGTCCATGTATTCGGCCCAAATACTTAGGCCTGTAACAGTGCAAGTCCAACAGAATATATAATCAGGTGATCTCGAGTCGAGACCAAAGATCTCAAGTCGAGACGGTGCTGTCTCGGTTTATAGCCTTCATCACTCGAGACCAGGTGGTCTCGAGTCAGGTCTCGAGTCGCAACAAGACCCGCAACCATGGTTTCGAGTCATGTTGTTTGTGTGCTGGTAACGTGTGGTCTCGAGTCGAGACTAGGGGTTCTCGACTCGTAACCCGTGTCGCAACCAGAAGATGTAACAACCTTCCTTATTTTCAGCTCATTAATCCCGTAACAATTGCTAACAAGTTTGGTAGTTTCAATTCAGATTAAACGACATTCCATTCAGAAATCATGCATGTTCATACACCCTAATCATAATCTAATCATGAATAATCAAACCATCACTATACAAAACATACGATCGGCTCTTTAGACTAGTGAATCCGAACACTAACATGCAACCCTAGTTTTATGTGTACAAAAAACTAATCAATACAACACATCACATATTCGAACATCATCAATTTATTATCATGCTTTCAGATCCTACTTAGATCAATAACATTCAAATCCATGCATACAATCATATCAATGCTAGTTCCTTATCATGATATGTATCTAATAATTTACTATGCGAGTTAATCCATCCATTCGATTTTGTAAATCATGTAACAACCTTACATCATATTTTGATCACAACATAACTTGTATCTCCAATATCTCATGGCCGAAAACAACAAGGAATCACAAACCAAAACAAAACTAAAGATACTAACCGAGAGTTTGAGTGCACACAAGTGATGGAACGAGGGAGAGATGGTGTAGCGATCCAAGAAAAGCTTCAAGGGGAAGGTTTGTTGCCGTCGCACAAGAGGGAGGAGAAGAGAGAGTTTTAGGGTTTTGTGTGTTTTCTTCTGTTGCTATTATGAGGGTCATACACAACCCCCTTGTGTATTGTGCGCATGAGAGGAGTGGGCCGAACCCATCTTGGGTTGCCTCCTTGGTCTCGAGTTCAAGTATAGTGGGCCGAGAGTGGTTTGTGATAAGGGATAAGGTGTGCGGCCCAAAGGGCTTGTGCAATTAGCGACCAAGTTTATCATACATACATACATACATTACACACATTCACAAAACACGTAACATTTATTCGATAACATCAACATATCAATTAATCTCATAGAGTTCATACACGCCACATTAAACACAAAGATAGGTTCTGAAGTACGAGTTGTCACAATGTAAAGGTTATTTAAGATATGTTAAGCTTATGTTTCTGTTCCGGAGTGTTTGTCGTGTTCAACTGATTATGTTTACGCATCCGTTTGCGTTTAACTTTCCAGAGAGCAATATAGAGTTCAAAATCAAACAAAAATCAAAACGTGCGAAATGTCAAACATAAATAACAAATATTGGGATCAAAACACATTGTTTTACTGATATTGAATTGTTCAGAGTTTGTACAATGATTACATAAGCACAGATGTCACAGTCTCCCCTACTTTAGGAAATTTCGTCCCGAAATTTTTTTAGAGGAAACTTGTGAGAATAGATGTGGATATTTCGCTTTCATTTGATCTTCACGTTCCCAAGTAAATTCTGGGCCACGTTTAGATTCCCAGCAAATTTTGACGATAGGTATGCGCTTGTGTTTGAGCTTTTTGACTTCACGGTCCATGATTTCCACAGGTTTCTCAACGAAGTGCATCGTGTTATCAACACGAATTTCATCAAGGGGTATGTGGAGGTTCTCATCAGCTAAACACTTTTTGAGATTGGATACGTGGAAAGTTGGATGAACATTTCCAAGTTCAGGAGGTAGCTCTAGTCTGTAGGCTACTTTTTCGATTCTTTCAACGATCTTGAATGGTCCAACATAGCATGGTGCAAGTTTTCCTTTCTTTCCAAATCTAATCACACCTTTCCAAGGGGACACCTTGAGTAGGACGTGATCACCGACTTGAAATTCTAAGGGCTTGCGTCGTCGATCCGCGTAACTCTTTTGACGGCTTCTAGCTGTCTGAAGGTTATCACGAATCTTCTTGACCTTATCTGTAGTCTCTAGAATGAGTTCAGGTCCAGTAAGCTGAGCTTCACCTATCTCATTCCAGCAGACCGGTGAATGACATTTTCGACCGTGTAAAGCCTCGAAATGAGCCATGTTGATGCTAGAGTGATAACTATTGTCGTAGGAGAATTCGATCAATGGTAGATGCGAATCCCAACTACCACCAAAGTCAATCACACAAGCTCTAAGCATATCCTCCAGTGTCTGGATTGTTCTCTCAGATTGACCATCCGTTTGAGGATGATACGCTGTGCTCAAATTGAGTTGGGTTCCCATGGCAGATTGCATGGTTCTCCAAAAGCGAGACGAGAATCGAGCATCTCTGTCAGATATAATGTTCAAAGGAACACCATGTCGAGATACAATCTCATCAACATAGATTTTAGCAAGCTTGTCAGCAGGTAGATCCTCACGGATCGGCAAAAAATGTGTTGACTTTGTTAGACGATCAACGATTACCCAAATGGCATCATGACCTCTTTTAGTACGAGGCAGCTTGGTAATGAGATCCATAGCAATGTTTTCCCATTTCCAAACTGGAATCTATGGTTGCTCTAATAATCTAGAGGGATGTTGGTGTTCTGCCTTAACCTTAAGACAAGTAAGGCATTTGGAAACATATAAGGCAATGTCTTTCTTCATGCCCGGCCACCAAAATTGGGTTCGAAGATCCTTATACATCTTGTCTGCACCAGGATGAATAGAATAACGAGACTTGTGAGCTTCATCCATTAGCAAGGTGCGAAGATTATCTTGACTTGGGACCCACAAACGGCCCATGAAATAAAATAACCCAAAGGCTCTACAAGGTCGTTAAAGTGTAGGGGACTCAAAATATGTTCGGAAATATCTCGGATGTCGGTTCGTTTGGTCGTACGGTCACGTTGTTCAGTTAATTACGACGAAACTCGAACGGACGCGAAAACGATCCAAATTAAACGAAGATTGGTATTTTTGCATTCCGATCACTAAAATAAAATATTTTAGTGTCTACAAAAATTTTTGGATGTCCGGATGTGGTCAGAACGTAAGATATGCGCGTAAATGCAAACTTACGCCTTTTTTACACTTTTAGACCCTGTATGATCAAGTAAGCGTATTTTCGCACACCGAACCACTCAAAGCTTTTTTCTAAGCTATGTTTAGGTTATTTATGGTATGTTTAGCTTATGATCATATTCCGGAATGTACGTTGCCATACGAAACGGCAGACTTTTGTAGTTTGACGCAAATAGTCCATGCGAGCGTACAAACTTGTTTTTGCCATACCAAACCCTTTAAAACTTATTTCTAAGTTATGTAAAGGTTATTTAAGGTATGTTAAGCTTATGTTTCTGTTCTGGAGTGTTTGTCGCGTTCAACTCATTATGTTTACGCATCAGTTTGCGTTTAACTTTCCAGAGAGCAATATAGAGTTCAAAATCAAACAAAAATCGAAACGTGCGAAATGTCAAACATAAATAACAAATATTGGGATAAAAACACATTGTTTTACTGATATTGAATTGTTCAGAGTTTGTACAATGATTACACAAGCACAGATGTCACATCATAAGTTTCAAAATCAAATCACAACTTGTCACAAATCGAATCTCAAACACAATGTTTAATCCCTAAGAACTTACAAAAACCTACACCGGGGTGAAACCTCCGGGAATTAGACGCTCATGATGAGCGGGACACGATCAACAATGGATGAGAGCTTGAATTCTTGCATCTTAAAGCTTTGAATCGGATGAAGGTAATGATTAGGGTTTGGGATGGAGGAAATTGATGGATGATGTGGTGGAATGATTCAATGGATAATGATCAAAATGGTGGTGGACTAGGGTTAGGATTAATGGGATGATTCGGATGATTGGTGATGATTGTGGATGAAGGTGAATGAGTTCTTGGCTCCAAGATGGTGTTTCAAGCTCCCAAAATGCGTAACCCCCCAAGAAAGGGTCAAAACAAGTGATATAACCCGTCCCCTAACTCAAAAATCAAGTTTTTCGCGAAGTGAGAATGCAGGTGGCATCGCCGACGGCCATTTAGGGCGTCCCCGACGGCCTCTGGTTGTTCCCAATTCGTCCGACGACTTAACCCATTGCCTACGGAGGTTTTTCAGCGACGGAAGGTTCTGGATGGCGTCGCCGACGGCATTTTGGGGCGTCCCTGACGCTGTTTGGTTTTGTCGGTTTCGTCCAAAACTGTTTTCTTCATAACTTCTTCGTTATAGCTCCGTTTTTCTCACCGTTTTCGCCCACGTACTCGTAATTCAGCCCTCTATAATAGCATCTTCCAATATATTCATTTTAAATCCATTAACATTCCCCAAAACACATCCAATTTTAGTGATTAACCCGATTTTGTTCATTTCACATCCCCGGTTGACCCGATTCGCGTTCTGGTGCTCCGTTTAGCTCCCGATTAGCTCCTTAAACTCTTTTAGACCTGTAAAACACAAATCCCATTAAAAGTAGGCTATTCAAGATTAAAAGCTACGTAAAAAAAATCAACTTAAGCATAAATGATCACCGGTTTTCAACCACGTATCACATCCCCACACTTGTCGTTTGCTTGCCCTCAAGCAAATCTGTTTTTCACTTTCACGTGGGTCGAACGAGAAACACACGTCCCATTCACGAGACTAAGGTTAAGGTCTAAAGTCATACCCGGTTCAAAATTTTTACACTTTTCGAAATATCTAACGATAAGGTGAATAATCACATATAAAATGGTTATCCAAGATTAACCCGCCCTTAAAACAAATAAATCATGCACATCCCGCACAATGTTCTCTCCACTCGGTTTACAAATTGGCTAATTATAATGATGTATTAGCACTTTTAAAATGATCACTCAAACCGATTAGAACACGTACCCGCATAGGCTTGCAACTCAATCATTCTCCACCACCGAACACGAATACTAAGCACAAGTCAAAAGGTCTTTAAAGGGTTCTAGCGGGGCTAGGTGAAGGGTAGGAAATAGGATATTTTTAAAGTGGCTAAGGTGATGAAAACTCGATTCTTATTACAAAATCACTATGCTTACACAACTATCTACAAACATCGAGCTAGAGGGCAATACTTTTCGCCTTTTATTCAACAAACTAAAACACATATTTTTGTATTTTTCTCAACAACTTTTCTCTTTTTTTTTTGTAACATTTTCTTTTTTTTTTCTTTTTTTTCAATAAATAAATAAATCACAACTATACGAACATATACTCCTACAATCAAATTTTCATCACACGGGCTTAAAAAGAAAAGGTTTACGGTTATGGGCTAATTGGGTTGGTCAAATGAAAGGTTTAGGCTCAAAGTGGGGGACTAGGGGATTTATTTGGGTAAAGGTAAGCAAATGGTGTAAAAGGAAAAGGTTTACCCAATGCCTTAATCATTCTCGTGCTTGTATTCGGTCTATGGTCTTAAACGTATCAAAAGATGCAAGTTCTACAATACATGACTAATGGCCCACTTAAACAAAGAAACATAAATATGTAATTCTATGATCTAAAAGTGGCTCAAAACCTCACATATATAAAGGGTATGGTATGTGACATGCATGATGTGCTAGTTTCTTAGGCGAATTATTCCCAAATAACCACCCGCTAAATACCCGTCATGCTATTAATTCGAACTTGACAATGACAAAATACCAAATGGGTTGTGTCATCCCTCGTTGACTTAGTTACTTGTGCTTTTAAGATCGCTTTCGAACCAAGACATTTCGAAAAAAAAATTAAAATTTTCCCCCATCCCCACACTTGAGGTAAACATTGTCCTTAATGTATAGAGTTTAAATGAACGGGTCAAAAATCAAAAAACTTTTACTTTACTCCCCCATCCCCACACTTGAGGTAAACATTGTCCTCAATGTGTAATAACTAGAGTTTTTAAATCGCACAAGGGATGTGACATGGCTAATTTCCCAAAAATTCCATCCCGAAAACTAAAATACAATTACAATCCACTTATTACTAAGAATCAAGGTAAAAGAAAACGCATGCACCTGATTTTTTCTCGCTAGATGCTCATGTCTTCTTCTTCTCTTCACGAAAACGGTCGTCCCTCAAACATAATGTACCTACAAATCTTAACCCTTGTGTAGAAGCATGCTTCTCACAACCATTAAAATTTGTTAGCTACTTAGTTCTACCATTTTTATGAAAGTATTACCAAGTCATACGTTAATTTACCTTGATTTATGTGGAAAATTAATTTACAACAACAACAATCCTAACTCACTTTCGTAGGAATCACGGTTGCATTTAGCTTATGCAACAAGCCCTTTTAAACCCCCCAATAGCTTGGGAGGACGAGTAGGTCTCGTGAGGGTTATATAGGGAACACACCCACAAAGTTCATTTAGCCTAAAATGAAATAACAAAATTATACAACAACAACAACAACTAGACTACGGAGAAAAATTAAAACGAATTGTGAAATAAAATATACAACAACAATTAACTTACCACCTCATGGTGGTCGAATGGCATGCTTGCCGCCAACGAACTCCTCGAAATCACCCACCGGTGATTCATACCATTTGTTTCCAAACGGTCCAAACTTCCTCACCTCCTCTTCCTTCTTCTTTTCTTGAGGTGACGTCTTCGCCTTCTTCTTCTTGACTGTCTTTTTCTTTCTTTCTCCAAACCTACCAACCATAGCACATACCTTTTTGTTTGGATTTATGTCCTTCTCAGGACACTTATCCTCACCGAGTGGGTTAGTAAAATTTAAAAAAACATTTAAATTTAATTCCCGGTCCCCAAACTTCATGCTTACCGTTCCCGTTGCACAATTTATTATGGCATTAGCTGTTGCAAGGAACGGTCTACCCAGTATAACTATTGGTTGTGTGTCCTCGACACACCCAACATAATCAACTACCAAGAAGTCAACTAGGTAGTAGCAATCATCTACCTTAACAATCACATCTTCCACCATCCCCCGTGGATGCGTGGGAGTCTGATCGGCCAACACCAAGGGAGTGTCAAACTTTTTCAATGGACCAAAATTATATTGGTCATATAGACTCCCGGGCAAAATGCTCACACAAGCTCCAAGATCTAGGAGCGCCCTCTCAATTTTGAATGTACCAATTTGTATTGAAATAAGAGGATCTCCCGGATCTTGTGCTTTTTGGGGGAGGGCACTCGATAAAACGGCACTAACATGAGATATCAAATCAACCGGTTCGGGTAATTTGTTGTGTCGTTTTTCGATGCTTAACTCCTTTAAGTATTCCACATGACCCGGAACCTTTTTAATGACATCGAGTAATGGTAAATTAATTTTTGCTTGTTTAAAATTTTCCCACCTCTCGTCCTTCGGTGGGTACCGTTCCTCAACTTTTTATGCATTAATCGGGTTAAGTTGATTTAAACAATTTTCACAAAAAGAATTTTTAGTTATATTTTCAATTTTACTTTGTGAAATCGTTTCTTGTTCATTTTCACTTTCCGACTCATCACTTATATCTTCCACTACACCATCAACATATTGTGGTGGTGGAATGCTTTGAACACTACAAATTTTATCATTCGGAAGAAGACTTACCGCGCTAATGTGTACATTCCTCACATTGCCCGTGCTTGAGCTTTGATGCTTCGGGTTCATTGCGGTGTCATTTGGAAGTCTTCCTCCACTTCCACGAATTTGGGTCATTTCTTCCACAAGTTGACCCACTTGCTTTTCCAATGCCTTATGCGACTTATCTAGCACCTCAAACTCCTTCTTCATCTCGGATTTGATCTCTTGATTTGAAGTGGTAATGGCATTCATGATTGCATCGAGCTTGGAACTTAGTGAATCATCACCGCCCATTTTAGAGTTTGAATTGCCACTCCCATTACCACCTTGATTGTAGTTCCTTTGGTAACCCCCTTGGTTACCTCCTTGGCGAGTTTGGTGCGAATACCCACCTTGATTTCCCGATTGGAAATTCAGGTTCATTTGATTGGAGGCATTACCTTACCTAAAGTTAGGATGGTTCCTCAATCCGGGGTGGTAAGTGTTGGAGTTCATATCGTATTGCCTCCGGTCTCCATACACTTGATTCACATCCACGGTGGCTTGATAATTCTCGGTCCGGTGACCAATGTCTCTGCATTCTTCACATACGGCGTATTGCACCGCACCCACTTCCTTTTTCTTCATGCGGGCCAACTCCCGCTCCAATGTTTCAATCTGATCCTTAGAACTCGCATCACGATCGGGCCAAGACCTTGAGGTAGAGTGCTTTTTGGCTCGGTCGGCCGATTCTTTCACCTTTGACCTCTTGCTCATCCTCTCGAGGAACTCCCAATCATCGTCTTCATGGTTACTTAGTAACGTTCCGTTGCTCGTTGACTCAAGGTGATTCCATGTCTCATCATCCAACCCTCTTACAAAGCACTTAACCAACTCCTACTTTTCTATTTGGTGATGTGGGCACTTCTGGATCAATTCTTTGTATCTTGTGAAAGCTTCATGCAATGGTTCACTCGAAAGTTGGCGAAAAGACCGAATTTCATCTCTAGCATCATCGGTCTTTGCCATTGAGTAATATTCGTCAAGAAAAAGTTGTTACATTTCAGCCCATGTGCGAATACTACCCACCGAAAGTGTGAGAAACCACTGCTTCGCCTTATCCTTCAAAGAAAATTGAAATAGTCGAAGCTTGACCTCTTCCAAGGCGAAATCATGCCCTCCAATAGTACTACATATGGTTGAAAACTCCGCCAAATGAGTATATGGCTCATCATTAGTCCTCCCGTTTAAGTGGGGGAGGATGTTGATGTAATGAGGCTTACAATCGAACATTCTTCGTTCACATACAATCGGTGAATCATTGTCAGTGATCACCGGCCTAAAGCGGTCATTGACGCCTCTTGGAGGATTTTGATGACGACGTGGACCGTCAACTTCTTGATCAATAGGTCTTCGATTATCCCGTCTATTACCCCCACGATATCCACCTTGATTTCCACCTTGGTTACCTCCTCCCACGAAACGAGGAATCCGGTTATGATTAGCATTGTTATTATTGTTGTAGTACCCATCATTCCAGTTCCTTAAATTGTTGTTCCGTGGGTTTCGGTTGTTTCCATAACCGTCGTTTCTCACATTCCCGTAACCATAATTATCGTTCCCCACATAATTGGCATTTTGATAGCCAAACTCATCGTCTTCAAAACCTCTTGCATTGTACACATTTCCCCGGTTCACATACCCCCAACCGTCATCATCTACCCGTTCATCATAGTTACCCTCGTCATCCAAGTATTCCAAGTGAATACTCACGTGCTCTGGCGATTGATAACCGGGAACACTATACGGCTCATCATCGAGGATGGCATTTCTTAATTCATCGATGTTAAAGAACGGGTCTTCATTCGCGGGATTTCCGCGGTCTCGGTTGCCTCTTCGGCCGGAATTAACATTCTGTACATCAAGGTTAGCAGGTAAGGAATTGTGTCGGTGAAGGTTTTATTGTGGAGGTGTTCGTTGGTTATTATTCGGGCCTCGGTTTTGGAAAGGTGGTGTGGGTGGTCTTGAATTGTTACCACCACCCGGTTGATCTTGAGGTATATGTTGGACGTTTTGAGCGGGATAGAAGGTTCCTCGGGATTGGAATTGGTTTTGATTGAGGTTTGGGTGATTTGAATTTTGGTTTGCCATTGAATCGGTTTCAATGTACGGTGTTGATTGTGGGTTTTAGGTGACTTGGTTAGAAACAATGGTTGCTTCTAACCGGCTCGCTAAATTCCTTCTTGCAACTCTCTTGATTTCCGGTTCGTAGACTAACGGTGAAGTCCTCCCGGAATCCCGTGTACGCATGCACTACCTGTAATCTGCACAAGTAACACAACTCGCGTAACAAGAAAAAAGACAAAGTACAAAAGGACTAAGCAAATTAAACATTTAATCACGAAATACAAACAAGTATCCAAACACAAAGCGCACTAACTCCCCGGCAACGGCGCCAAAATTTGATCGGAATGTCGCGCTCCTGTCAAAGATAAGATTTATATGCCCAAATTACCCTTAACAAATAGCTAGTGGTAGTAAGGGGTCGAACCACGAAGAGTGTGTGGTTTGCAAATGGACTTGATTGATTTTAAACGGTTGTCACAATTTATGAAGCTTGCTAAGAAATATATTAATTTGTTTGTTTGAAAGAGTGCCGGAATGAACCGACAAGATTGTTTTGATTACTTAACTACTAGAGATTTGACTAATTGCACGAAAACTTGATGAATGGTTTTAAGGCAATATTTTGGAAAAGAAGGTTCACACCCGGTTCGGTAATTGAAGTCCAAGGGTTTCTACACATTTTAGATTCAATTCAATTGCAAAAATGATTAACGAATTTAGTGTCACAAGGCTTAGGTGCCAAGAGCTATCAACATCGTAAACGACGGACCGCAATGCACGTCGTTACCAAGAACATGTAAACTCTAACCTAGACAAGGCATAATTGCACATAAACATTTCTCAAAGTCAAATTTAATCTTCATTCGACAATTCACGAATACAATACAAATGCAAGACAATTATCATAAGTTTCAAAATCAAATCACAACTTGTCACAAATCGAATCTCAAACACAATGTTTAAAACCTAAGAACTTACAAAAACCTACACCGGGGTGAAACCTCCGGGAATTAGCCGCTCATGATGAACGAGACATGATCAACAATAGATGAGAGCTTGAATTCTTGCATCTTGAAACTTTGAATCGGATGAAGGTAATGATTAGGGTTTGGGATGGAGGAAATTGATGGATGATGTGGTGGAATGATTCATTGGATAATGATCAAGATGGTGGTGGACTAGGGTTAGGATTAATGGGATGATTCGGATGATTGGTGATGATTATGGATGAAGGTGAATGAGTTCTTAGCTCCAAGATGGTGTTTCAAACTCCCAAAATACGTAACCCCCCAAGAAAGAGTCAAAACAAGTGATATAACCCGTCCCGTAACTCAAAAATCAAGTTTTTCGCGAAGTGAGAATGCAAGTGGCGTCGCCGACGGCCATTTAGGGCGTCCCCGACGGCCTATGGTTGTTCCCAATTCGTCCGACGGCTTAACCCACTGCCTACAGAGGTTTTTCAATTTTCAGCGACGGAAGGTTCTGGATGGCGTCGCTGACGGCATTTTGGGGCGTCCCCGACGCTGCCTAGTTTTGTCGGTTTCGTCCAAAACTGTTTTCTTCATAACTTCTTCGTTATAGCTCCGTTTTACTCATCGTTTTCGCCCACGTACTCGTAATTCAGCCCTCTATCATGCCATCTTCCAATATATTCATTTTAAATCCATTAACATTCCCCAAAACACATCCAATCTTAGTGATTAACCCGATTTTGTTCATTTCACATCCCTGGTTGACCCGGTTCGCGTCCCGGTGCTCCGTTTAGCTCCCGATTAGCTCCTTAAACTCTTTTAGACCTATAAAACACAAATCCCATTAAAAGTAGGCTATTCAAGATTAAAAACTACGTAAAAACATCAACTTAAGCATAAACGATCACCGGTTTTCAACCACGTATCATTAGCCTATGAATTTGAGTTTTTGACCATGATGTTTAATATATCCAAACTAAAAGTTTTAGACTTGAAAACCCTTCCTAAAAGAAATTGTGGAATAACTTACTTTTAGTTTTATTTGTGAAATTACCAACCAATGTGTTATCATGTTTTTTAGGTATTGGAGTATGTCATGGAACCGATTTAAGCAAGCACGTGCATTTACCTGGATACCCATTCTAAAGACTTTCTTTTTAGTACATACGCTTTGTAGCTAAATGAAATAGTGTTGTACCAAAGCATAGCCTTTGGTATTTGTAAAACTTTCGATGAATGATATCCGATTTTTACTTAAAATTAGTGTTTTCTTAACCTTATGCATTGGCTTCGGGATTATCGCAATGTATGTTTTTGGTTAATGTTATTTCAATTAAATGCTTTACTTTGGATAATGTTTTTTTAACTCGGACCATTGTACTAAAATGCCTATTTGGATCTCAAACATCTACTTTATGTTTTTGTTCTTAAACCATGGTGATTAATATCATCATAAAATAAAATGTCCAAAAATGATGTAATCCAACATTCACCAAATCACTATTGGCTACCAACCTCCGTCACGGTCACGTTTGCATTTCCGCTGCGAGATTTTTGGGGTGTGACAACTTCTCCTTTCTCTAAGGTGACCCGTAACAATTCTAAAAGAGGAAGTGTAGTAGGCTCATTTCTTCCCTTCCGATTCTTTTTCTTCTCTTGTATGCCATATCGGGTAATACCTTGACTTCACTTCTGCTGAAAGCAACTGATCTTGTCTTGTCTTGTCTTGTCTTGTCTTGTCTTGTCCCTTTGTGTTACAATAATAACCTTTGTCTTAACCTTTTGTCTTTGCCTTGTGAGACTCTGAATGCCACAATCTTTGTGCGTCTAAGTTGTTGCCTTCCTGACAAGTAGATGACTTCTCCTTACCTATTTCTGGAGGCATATCGTTTTATTGGCCTTATGTTTGTTTATATGGTGACAAGGGGATGCCTCCTCCTTGTCTGTACTTGGGTTAATTATTTATTTATCTCTTTCCATTATTATGGTAGGGGAAGTGGGTTTTAATCCACCCCCGTCATCACTATATATGATTGGTTTCTTGATTGTTTAATGTCTTCTTTGTTTCATTAAAAAGGACATTGAAAGAAAGGGCTTTGCTTCAACATCAAGTCTAACAACCCTCTTAACCTCCCCAACCCTTCCTTATTCCTGGTGTATATCTTACGGGATTTGCGCTATCCAATGCTTCAAACTTAATGGTATTAAAGAAACACCAATCCAACGGATTAGACAATGTTCGACAGGTTGTATGGCTCCAATCTTCAAGGACTCTAACACCGGTTTGATCTACAAAACAAAAAAATGCCATTAAGCCCATTACGAGAAGGAGATGTTGGGGGTTCTTCCTATAACCACCCTCCGGTGTGAGAATAACCATTGCTCTTTGGTGAGTAAAAGTATGAACGAGAGTAGAGAGTGTAGAATGGTTTCACCTTGATGATGAGTGTGGTATTTATAGCCGAGATGGTGAGAAGTGATTGGGCGAGTGTCGCAACCCCCGATCCCTGATCCCTAGGAACGGGCGGCCGCAAGCCAGTTTCGGTGGTATCGTGTGTCGTCTAATTTGGCAGCGGAAATTTTCATCAGGACCGTAGTTAGGAAATGTTTATCAGAGTAAAACCACCTTTTATATATAAATAAACATATTGGGATGAAACCCAAGTTTTTATTACAAACTAAATTACAGGGATAAATCCCATTTTATTTGAATTAAAACGACTTCTTTATTTAGGTAACTTTTATAGCCACTTTTCCAAGCCTTCAGTGCTGTCCAGCTGGCTTCTAATTGGCTTTCACATTGTGTTACCTGAAACGCGTTTTAAAAACATTTTTCACTGAGAAATACTGGTGAGTGAATCCCAGTTTAAACAAGAAACATTAATTTAATTTAAACAGTACTGAGAGCGACTACAATGTTTATATCTACACAATTACTCCATTAGTACTGTCAAACCTGACTTGTGGGTCATATTACACATTGGCTAACTCATTGTCCAATGGTAACGTATTGTCATCCCGACTTACTACTCACAGTGTAGTAAATTTTGTATACAAAATCCCAATATACCGGTAGTAATTGAAGAACTACAAAGACTCAATCACCGCTAAATTTCATTGTAAAAGAGTTAAGGTTTTGTAAAACATTACAAAAAGCTTAACAAAAATAGGATAAACTCACATTGCTGTCTTAGGTTTTTCGTAAGGGTTTCCTGGTGACAATCTATAATTTACACAAATGTACACGTGTTAGTATAATAACCCATTTTAACATTAGTAATACCCTCCTCGAGACGGCATTCCAATGACAACGTCGGGCAGAACCACGACAGCCATTACGGAACCCTAGATCAATCGGGCAACGTATCTAATACGTATCCAGGGGTTATAATACTTACAACGGAGCAGAACTTCGCTAATTAGGGGGTATAATACCCGCGTATTATCTCTATTATTCAGAAATTGTGATTGAGAAATGAAAATGGGACGAACAGACTGAAGATCCGAGGCCATCTATTTATAGTTGCTGAATCTGGGTTTCTCGCGGCCCGCGTAAAACACAGACAGGGCCTACACGGCCCGCGTTGACCTTCGGTCAATGCGTAGCTCGTCCGGATCACCAACTAGGCTTGACACGATGATGACACGTGTCATCACCGGGATGCGCCACTATTTCGATCTCACGCGGCCCGCGTGAACTTAACGGGGGTCTTATGCGGCCCGCTTGAACTTAAGAAAATCATAGGAATCAGGTCTTAACCTTCATACCGCCCGCGTAAGGATTGGGGTTGGTCTACGCGGCCCGCCTCAACTTAATATTTCTTGTTTTTTTATTTATTTTTAATACTATATTGTATTTCGGGCTCGGTTTTCACATACGGGTTATATTTAAAGACATATAGAGTTATTTTAAAATATACTAGGGTGTCGGAAAATATTCATGGGTGTCGGTTTCTTTGAGGATTGTTACATCCTCCCCACCTTGTTTTAGAGCTCGTCATCAAGATCTACTGGAACAAGTACGGATATTTCCTTTGCATTTCAGATTCGAGCTCCCATGTATACTCAGGTCCTCTTTTGGAGTTCCACTTCACTTTGACCAGAACTAATCTCTTATGTTTGAGATTCTTGACTTTCCTATCTTCAATTTGTAGAGGTCTTTCTACAAACTTGAGTTGTTCATTTACCTCTATATCCTTAAGAGGTACCATTAGTGATTCATCGGCTAAGCATTTCTTGAGATTAGATACATGAAATACATCATGTATCCCTGCCATTTCCTCTGGCAATTGTAGTTGATAGGCTACAGGTCCTATTCTTTTAATTATCTCAAAAGGTCCAATATACCTGGGACTTAGCTTTCCTCTTTTGATGAATCTTACTACACCTTTCCAAGGAGAGACGTTCAACAATACTTTGTCTCCTACTTGAAATTCTAATGGCTTGCGTCGGTTATTAGCATAACTCTTCTGTCGATCACGTGCTGCTTTCAGTCGTTCCTTGACTTGAATAATCTTGTCGGTTGTTTCTTGTACTATCTCAGGTCCAGATAGTTGCTTTTCCCCAATTTCTGCCCAACAGACTGGGGTTCGGCACTTTCGTCCATAAAGTGCTTCGAATGGTGCAGCATTGATACTTGTGTGATAACTATTATTATAAGAAAATTCTATTAAAGGTAAGTGATCGTCCCAATTACCTCCGAAATCAATTACACAAGCTCTAAGCATGTCCTTCATTGTCTGAATTGTTCTTTCGCTTTGCCCGTCCGTTTGAGGATGATAAACTGTGCTTAGATTTAACTTAGTTCCCATTGCTTTTTGGAAACTTGACCAAAAATGAGAGGTAAATCGGCTATCCCTAACAGAAACAATTGATAAAGGAATTCCATGTAATGAAACAATTTCATTTACATACAATTTAGCTAGTTGTTCCATACTGAAAGTTTCCTTCATTGGTAGGAAATGAGCTGACTTGGTTAGTCTATCTACAATTACCCAAATTGTATCATTTCCTTTCTTTGTTTTGGGTAACTTAGTAACAAAATCCATTGTTATTAATTCCCATTTCCACACTGGCATTTCTAATTGCTGTAGCAATCCTGAAGGTTTCTGATGTTCAGCTTTAACTTGTGAACAAGTTAAACATTTAGAAACAAAGGCTGCTATGTCCTTTTTCATTCCTATCCACCAGAAATTTTTCCTTAAATCCTTGTACATTTTATCATTTCCTGAATGCATCGTATACTTAGACTTATGCGCTTCTTCTAATATACGATGACGTAGGTTTCCTAATTTAGGTATCCACATTCTCTTTTTATGGAATCTCCAAATTTCATTTGTTCCTTGTTCTAATTCCTTAAACATACCTTTTAGTTTTTCAGTATCATCCTTGATTACTGATTCTTGTGCTTCTCTTATCTGATCATTTAAATCTACTTGCAGATTTAATTTAAGAGAACGTACCCTTTTTGGCTTTTCATGATACTTTCGACTTAAAGCATCTGCTACTACATTTGCTTTTCCTTCATGATACTGGATATCACAATCATAATCACTAAGCATCTCCATCCAGCGTCTTTGTCTCATATTCAACTCCTTTTGCCCGAAAACATACCTTAAACTCTTATGATCAGTGAATATGGTAAACTTACTACCATAAAGGTAATGTCTCCAAATCTTGAGGGCAAAAATTATAGCTCCTAATTCCAAGTCATGGGTTGAATAATTTTCTTCATGATTCTTAAGTTGTCTAGATGCATAAGCTATAACCTTTTGACGTTGCATCAACACACATCCATAACCTAACTTAGAAGCGTCACAATATACTACAAAGTCTTCAGTTCCTTCTGGTAACGCTAATATGGGTGTATTAGTTAATCTTTGCTTAAGAATTCTAAATGCTTCTTCTTGCTTTGGTCCCCATTCAAACTTAATGGATTTACAGGTTAACTTAGTTAAAGGAATGGCTATTCTAGAGAAATCTCGAATAAATATTCTATAATAACCAGCCAATCCTAAGAAACTTCTAACCTCGGTTGGTGATTCAAGGGTTTTCCATTTAGTTATCACCTCGATCTTTGTTGGATCCACATGAATTCCTTTATGATTAACTAAATGTCCAAGAAATTGTACTTGTTCTAACCAAAACTCGCATTTTGAAAACTTAGCATAAAGCTTTTCCTTTCTCAATAGACTCAAAAGTGCGTGCAAATGCTTTGCATGATCTTCCTTATTCTTAGAGTAAATTAGAATATCATCTATAAAAACAATTATGAATTTATCCAAATATGGCTTACATATTCGGTTCATCATATCCATAAATGCGGCTGGGGCATTGGTTAAACCGAATGGCATGACAGTAAATTCATAATGGCCATACCTTGTTCTGAAAGCGGTCTTAGGAATGTCCTCTTCCTGTACCTTTAATTGATGATATCCTGACCTTAAATCGATTTTAGAGAAAAATCGAGCTCCTTGCAGTTGATCCAACAGATCATCGATTCTCGGTAATGGATACCGATTCTTAATCGTAACTTTGTTCAATTCACGGTAGTCAATGCACATACGCCTTGATCCGTCCTTCTTTTTAACAAATAAAATCGGCGCTCCCCATGGTGACGAACTTGGTTGTATGAATCCTTTTTCCAGCAATTCATCTAATTGTTTCTTCAGTTCCTGCATTTCGGCGGGTGCCAAACGATAAGGTGCCTTGGCAATTGGTGCTGTTCCTGGTAATAGATGGATTCTGAATTCAACTTCTCTATCCGGTGGTAGTCCTGGTAATTCTTCTGGAAATACATCTGAAAACTGAGACACTACTGGAATGTCTTTTAGTTCTTTCCCTTTAGTGTTAGTGATTATAGAAATCAAATACACTATAGAACCTTTTCTTATATAACTTGCAGTTTTCATCACAGAGATAAATTTTGTGGATCTAGATGGTTTATCTCCTTTAATTGTGATCTTTTTACCTTTTGGTGAATTTACTTGGATTGACTTTTGATCACATAAAATACTGGCTTTATTAGCTATTAACCAATCCATTCCTAAAACGACATCGAATCCTGCCAGATTCATGGGATAAAGGTTTGCCATAAACTTTTGGTTTAAAATTTCTATTCTTGCTCCCTGCAAGATTTCATAAATCCTAACAGTTCCTCCATTAGCTGTCTCTACGAGACATTCTTGTGGTAGTTTAGTTAATGACGGATTAAGGATTTTGCAAAACGATGTATTAATAAAACTTTGGTTTGCACCAGAGTCAAATAATACTTTAGCAAAAACATCATTAACTAAAAACGTACCAGCTATCACGTCTGGAATCATCTTGGCTTCATCTGCAGTCAGAACAAATGCTCTAGCATTTTTAGTGTTCTTGTTGTTTGCAGCTGGGGCTAGTTTTGGACAGTTTGGCCTGATATGACCTTTTTCTCCACAGTTGTAGCATAATCCATTACTGGATTTCTTCCTGCAATTTTCTTCCTTGTGTCCTGGCATCTTGCAATAATTGCAAAGAGTGGAGCATTTTCCCGAATGCTTTTTCTTGCAGACCTTTCAGAAAGGTGCAGAGGTAGAACCCATATTCCTATGGTTGTAATTCCCAGAACGGAATTCTTGAGTAAGTCTTTGGGCTAGGTTTTTCCTCTGGTCTTCTTCTCTAGTACGGACTAATTCATCTGTCAAGGTGTTCGCTAGTTCTACAGCTTCTTCTATAGTTTGAGGCCTAGCTGCCTTGACTACATGTCTAATCTCTCCAATTAATCCCCAGATATAACGGGAGATTAATACTGGTTCAGGTGATGCAAGGGTTGGTACTATTCTAGCATATTCAAAGAATAACTTGGTGTACCCCTTACTATCCACTCCATTCATCCTAAGGTTTAGGAATTTGTTTGCTATCTGTTCCTTTTCATTAGGAGGGCATAATTTCCTTTCTATCATATTCCTAAATTCCTCCCATTCCATATTATAAACCTTATCACTTCCTCTTGAATGAAGGATAGTGTTCCACCATTCTAAGGCTGAATTTTTAAACAAATTAGAAGCAAACATTATCTTGTCCTCTTCCGCACATTTACTTATTTTCAAAACAGCCTCTGTTTTCTCTATCCAGCGTAGAGCTGCAACGGGTTCTTCATTGCCCGAGAATTCTATCGGTTTACAGGACCAGAATTCTTTGTAAGAATAACCGTAAGACACGGTCCTTCTTCTTTTAGGAATGGGCACTTGAAGTACGGGTCCATTGTTCACGCTGTGTTCGGGTTCAATTGGTCGCTTACTGCTATGTTTACTTTTATTATTCGCTTCTTGAATCGTTTGAATAATAAATGGCATTGCATCTATAATTCCTTGTGCCACTATGTGTTGAACGACACTATTATCCATTTGGTTTCCATTGTTATTGATACTCGGATTCTCATTAACCACGTTAATGTTACTCTGGTTATCGTTATTCAGATTTCCTTGATTTCCTTCATTGGCCATCTGAATTTTAAACATTTACCCCGTATTAATATCACAAAATAATAGCTAATATAGTCAATCACATGACACGTATTTTAGCCAAAAGCGTCGATCATTGCGACTTTACTCTATTCATCTACTATATATTTATTACACACTAGTACTAAAATAAAATTACAATACCAACAGAAATAAATAATAGTAGGCATCCGTACACACATATTTTATTATTTTATTATTATTATTATTACTATTACCGTTTTACCATCACATTCAAGGATATGGATTCATCCAAAAATCCATATTGCGCTCATCGTATTTCCATACGAGACGCTCTCCCACCTGTCTCATTCTCTCACTGCTTTCTAAAATTTCCTCCCCAAAAGTCCTAAGTTCTTGTACATTTTCTGCACTCATTGGGGGTGCAGGTTCTAGGACTGGGTTCGGAATCTGGGGTGCGGGTTCCTGATGTGGGGGTGTAGGTGCCTGGAATTGGTAAGGATCTTCTAAGATCTCCCGAATGTATTCATCATGGAAATAGGGATCTAAAGGGTCCAAACCTAGATAGGCTCCGACGTTCTGCATGGGTGTGTCTTCATGTATCGGGTAACGTTGCACATAGTCCCTAACGTCATCCCACCAGGGATCGTAATTTGGGTCTAGGGGGTTTGGTGCAGGTACCCTAGGGATTTCCTCCGGATTGAAGCCATGCATCTCTACTTGGTTTTCAGGGTTTTCTATCTCCATGGGTTGATCAGGGATTGGTGGCTGTGGTTGGGGTGCTATTATTTGCTCCAGATTTGGGTCAGCTGTAGTAGTGGTTAGGATGTGGATGTTGGCTATACCCCTATTTATTATATCCTGGGCATAGGCATCTGTCTCTCTCTTGGCTGCGGCTAGTACTCTCTGGTCTTGTAACTTTTTCATACGCTTCCTACGCTCATGTGCCCCTCTACTGAACCATCCCCTCTTTTTCTGAGAAAATGGCTCTTCTGACTGAGCCTTAAACACAAAGATTCCATCTTCCGTATCAGTAGAGTACCCTGAGAGGGCAGGCTGAGAAGAGGAGGTGCCTTCGCTTCTAGGCGAACCAAACAATTGACGGTACGCGTCAGATGGTCCTTGGTCGCTTATACTGTAAACTAACAGATAGTCAAATAACACATAACAAATAAATACAGTTACGCACGTATTCCCGTAATTTATTTCCTAACACAAAATTTAAAATTTAAGTGTCAGCAGAACACTTCTTTGGCTTAGACCAGTGGCTAGGCTCAAATACCACCTTCTGTCGCAACCCCCGATCCCTGATCCCTAGGAACGGGCGGCCGCGAGCCAGTTTCGGTGGTATTGTGTGTCGTCTAATTTGGCAGCGAAAATTTTCATCAGGACCGTAGTTAGGAAATGTTTATCAGAGTAAAACCACCTTTTATATATAAATAAACATATTGGGATGAAACCCCAAGTTTTTATTACAAACTAAATTACAGGGATAAATCCCATTTTATTTGAATTAAAACGCCTTCTTTATTTAGGTAACTTTTATAGCCACTTTTCCAAGCCTTCAGTGCTGTCCAGCTGGCTTCTAATTGGCTTTCACATTGTGTTACCTGAAACGCGTTTTAAAAACATTTTTCACTGAGAAATACTGGTGAGTGAATCCCAGTTTAATCAAGAAACATTAATTTAATTTAAACAGTACTGAGAGCGATTACAATGTTTATATCTACACAATTACTCCATTAGTACTGTCAAACCTGACTTGTGGGTCATATTACACATTGGCTAACTCATTGTCCAATGGTAACGTATTGTCATCCCGACTTACTACTCACAGTGTAGTAAATTTTGTATACAAAATCCCAACATACCGGCAGTAATTGAAGAACTACAAAGACTCAATCACCGCTAAATTTCATTGGAAAAGAGTTAAGGTTTTGTAAAACATTACAAAAAGCTTAACAAAAATAGGATAAACTCACATTGCTGTCTTAGGTTTTTCGTAAGGGTTTCCTGGTGACAATCTATAATTTACACAAATGTACACGTGTTAGTATAATAACCCATTTTAACATTAGTAATACCCTCCTCGAGACGGCATTCCAATGACAACGTCGGGCAGAACCACGACAGCCATTACGGAACCCTAGATCAATCGGGCAGCGTATCTAATACGTATCCAGGGGTTATAATACTTACAACGGAGCAGAACTTCGCTAATTAGGGGGTATAATACCCGCGTATTATCTCTACTATTCAGAAATTGTGAGTGAGAAATGAAAATGGGACGAACAAACTGAAGATCCGAGGCCATCTATTTAAAGTTGCTGAATCTGGGTTTCTCGCGGCCCGCGTAAAACACAGACAGGGTCTACGCGGCCCGCGTTGACCTTCGGTCAATGCGTAGCTCGTCCGGATCACCAACTAAGCTTGACACGATGATGACACGTGTCATCACCGGGCTGCGCCACTATTTCGATCTCACGCGGCCCGCGTGAACTTAACGGGGGTCTTGCGCGGCCCGCTTGAACTTAAGAAAATCATAGGAATCAGGTCTTAACCTTCATACCGCCCGCGTAAGGATTGGGGTGGGTCTACGCGGCCCGCCTCAACTTAATATTTCTTGTTTTTTTATTTATTTTTAATACTATATTGTATTTCGGGCTCGGTTTTCACATACGGGTTATATTTAAAGACATATAGAGTTATTTTAAAATATACTAGGGTGTCGGAAAATATTCGAGGGTGTCGGTTTCTTTGAGGATTGTTACAGCGAGACATCACTGTTGCAATATCCCTTACTCCCTCCCTGCCGAGGGTGTGTATCCGCGGTGTGCTATTGGTTGGATGTCGCTATCGGGATATCCTTGTGGTCTCTTCTTTAATAACCGCTAATGGAGGTTCAGACGAGAAGGAGTCCGCAAACGTGATTGACTTGAGGTCGCTATATATTAGTTGTCCTTTTTGTCTCGGTTACGATAACCACTAGTAGAGATCAAGGATACATCACGGTGTCTTTTTTGTCTCCTCTGCCCTTGCGTGTCCAATGTGGCAGGTCAGCCCCGTAGATGGTTTGTCTTTGCTAGTTGTCCGAGTCATAGGTTCAATTTGGGTTTTTCCCTGACTCAAGGTCAAGCCGACATCTCTTTAGGTACAATAACAAGGCTTTTTGAAATGGGCCATTTGAAAGATCTTTGGAAGATTAGGGTGTGTGGTTCCTAGAAAATAGACCATGAAAACTATTTGAATCGAACTTTGAGGATTATTCTAGTGCTCCATCATTTACTTAATATGAAGAAGATGATGTCATAGAAGTAACTACACTTTTATTAGCTTGAACAAGCAAGTAGATCTACTCACAGAAAATTGGGTATGTTAGACTTTTGTATTCTTTAAGTAAATGTTCACAATAGTTCATGTGAGGCTAGCTCACTTGATAAAGATATGTACCTCTTAAAAGGGAGGTCTCAGGTTGAACCTGGCCAAGAGAATAATTTAGATTATCGGTATGTTAACTTAAACAAACATTTTAACTTTATTGGAGAGGGGTTAGGGGACACATATAGGCACACAAATTTGAAGATGCACCTCAAATAATGTTTAGGTCATGTTTCTTTTCTTTTATTTTTTTTTATTTTAAGAGTGTATTTAGTTTTGCCCAAACAACTGATTAATAAAATTGTCATGTTTTACTAGTACAACTTTTATCTTCTAAAATCTTTCTGGAATAGTTTTGCCAAAACAACCGGTCGAAAAAAGTGTCATGTTTTACTAGTAGAGCTTTGATGGGTTGGTAAATTTCCAAAGCTTAACGTGTTTAATTTTACCGATTTATGTGAAATTGAGTTTTAGAATACACTACTTTGAGATGGTTTGTATTTTGCAGGTCTTGACATGTTTAAGGTGTATTTTGGAAGCTTAATGGAGCTTGGGAATGGAGTTAGGAAGAACGGGAGCGAAAAACGGAGCTAAACGGCGAAAACCGGACAAAGACTCCAGAGACCGGCGTCCCAGACGCCCAGACGCTAGTCCCCAGCGTGAATTGGGGAAAACTTTATTTAAAACCCATTTTCGAGTATCTAGCTAGGGAGACTCCATTCTGGACTTCCAGAGGCAATTTGGAGAGATTTTTGAAGGTTCCATTTGATCTATTATCATATTCCATCATGTTTTGAAGATCAATCATAAACCATGGGTGGCTAATTTCCCCAAGATCATCCCCGGGTGAAAGATTGTGAGTTTCTATGGTTTTTTTTCATGTTTTGGTTTGATACAAACATTTGTTAATCTTTGATTGAAATTGTGTGAATCATTTGTTGGTATTGGTTTGAACTCGAAATTGTTAAGTTTTCTTGCAACATTGACGTTGAGAGATGATTGCTACCATTAAGTTGTGATTTATGCTAGGGTTTGGTTTTTGTTCTTGATTAATAAAGCATACTATTGTCTCATATTGTGATGGTTATCTTGCACCGGTTGCGTATGATAGACGATTGTTGATGTCTAAGATTAGGATTTCAAATTAACAAACTCAAGAAATCATTGGTGTTCATAAAATAATCAAACCATTCATGTTAAATAACTCTAGATACTTATTAATCCGAAACCCGAGTGTGATTCGTTTTCTCATATAGTATTTTTAACTAATCAATTAAGTTTTGCAATTTTAGTTAATAAACCGTTGTTTTGGATAATAGCAATTTGTCGGTTCACCCCGACTCTTTTTAAATCAAACAAACAAAGAAAATTAGCAAGCTTTATATTTACTTTGTACATTTTTGTAAATAGTCTAACTAATCGAACAGGTCGTGCAATACTAACCACATGCACTTCGTGGATACGATACTCGACTTACCCTAGCTACCTAGGTTAATTGGGTTTTTGACTGATCGGGACGACACGGTCACGTCAAAATGGCGCCGTTGCCGGGGAGCTAATGCGCTTAGTATTTCTTTGCTTATTCGATTTTAGTTTAGTTTTTTTTTCTTTTTTCTTGTATATTCTTAATTTTACTTTGGGTGGTCGAGCTTGTGTGTGCAGGTACATGTTTTGCAGGAATTACTTTTCAATATGAATTGGGTGGATGATGATCCCTGTGAGTGTTGCGGAAGCGGAGAGCATTATTTAGAGGATTGCTCTGTTTTCCATGAAAAAAGTTCAAGCTTACAAGGATCGGGAAGACTACCTCAGCGGATTATACGGATATGGGAGGACAGATTATGAAGATTTCAATGGTCCATCCTCATATTATCCATTCGATAATCCACCACCACCAAATTATCAAGAATACTACTATGACCCCGAATTGCCACATTTCTCAAGTTACCGAGAGGAGTATGATGATTATTATAATGAATACCCTCAACCGGCATACGAGGAACCTCAAGACTCAATAAGTTCCAAGCTCGATGCCATCATGAATGCCATCACCACTTCAAATCAAGAGATTAAGATGGAATTGAAGAAGGAACTTGAGGTGAGAGATAAAGCTCATGAAGCCTTGGCAAAGAAAGTGGGTCAACTCGCCAAAGAATTGGCTCAACTTAGACAAGACCAAGAGGTGTTGGCTAGTGGTACCATGTTTGATGGTGATGTGGTGGAAGAGGTTATGGAACTTCCGGAGCAAGTAATTGAATGTTTGAACCGAGCGGAAGACGTAACACCGCAAGACGGGTCAGAGTCAAAAGAAGCTCAAAGTCATATCTCTCCTTCTCCCAAACTTATCACTCCAACCAACAAAGTTGGGGATGCGGGTTTGGATATAAGGATTCGAAGGGTGGCCTTGCAAGACATGGGACAATTCGTCAAGAAACGACCCCAAAGTAGTTTAATACGCATGCCGCGTAAAATAAAAAGAGAATGGATCCGGCATGCCAACTACCGAGCGTATGTTGGAAACTCGGTAGGCAAATGTGCACTTCGACCACCATGAGAGGCAAATCAGGTATGATTGTTGTAGAGTTTGTATTATTTTCATTTAATTTTTTTTCTTAGTTAAATGAACGTTGTGGGTGTGTTCCCTATATAACCCTCACGAGACCTACTAGTCCTCCCGAGCTATCGGGTGGTTTAAAAGGGCTTGTTGCATAAGCTAAATGCAACCGTGATTCCCACGAAAGTGAGTTAGGTTTGTTGTTATTGTAAATTATTTTTCCACATAAATCAAAGTGAATTAACGTATGACTTGGTAATATTTTCATAAAAGTGGTAGAACTAGGTAGCTAATAAATTTTAATGGTTGTAAGAAGCATGCTTCTACACAAGGGTTAAGATTTGTAGGTACGTTATGTTCGTGGGACAACCGCTTTCTTGAAGAGAAGAAGAGCACACGAGGAATGAGCTTAAAAATCAGGTGCATACGTTTCTTGTTACTTTTGATTTTTAGTTAGCAAATAAGTGGATTGTAAATTGTATTTTACGAGTTGACGTCGACCCGCGCGTTGCGGCGGGATTTTGACAATGAATATCTTTAGTATCAATATATGAGATGCGAAAACTTTTAAATTTTATGCCATGTAAATTGCCTTTTGATGCACGTTCCATGATTTGTTTCTATTATTATAGTTTACTCAAGTATTACGATATGTTAGTTTTAGTGGATAAAACCAATGTTTTCATAAACAATCGTCTTACTTACGACTTGTGCATTGAGGCAAAGCAGTTAATCGAAAGCAAAAATATGTGAAAACGTTAAACCACGCACACGCGTTGGGCATGTAATTCGTGCATTTTCACACGTTAAGATAATGTTAATTTTAATTTGGATGTTATTTAGTTCAGCTTGACCTTGTATTTCAAATTTTGTGAGATTTGACATATGATTAGTTGAAAAGCTAGATGTATGGTCATCTTGATTCAGGACGTAAGTTCCATTTTGAAAAGTAAATTATATGTCAAGAATTTCTATAACGTGTGGTAGTTATTTGCACGATGTAAAATGTTTACTCAACCTAAATCCAATGTTTAATTAATCTAAATCCAAATAACCCGATAACATCATAACTGATTTTGTAATTATACTAAATATTAAAACACTACAAATTATTTTAGATATGAAAGAAAATAACAAACTAAAAATAATAATGGGTATTTATTAAATGCAGAATAAAATATCATAATAACATATTCCATATTCCAATTCTTATGTAGAGGCCGACTTCAATGTTCCAAATACAACTTTTCAGCTTTCATCTCAAGCCATAACCCACTACAACCATTAAATCAATATCATGAATTTCTTTAGTTTCAATAGGTTGGATCGGTTAAAGCGTTTAGATCAGATTAAAAAACCGGATGATTTTTCTTTTATTATATTTAGATGGGATTGTTTTACTTATCATATTTAAAAGTAACTATTATATATAATATATATTATAAAGTTAGAAATAATAAAAGAAATTAAACAAATAGTTGAGATAATGTTTGAAATGATGATGAATTTTTGCATCTTCATATTTCCAAACTTTTTTAATTTTTTCATCCACTTGGATTCTCAACACATATATACTCATCATACTCAGTAAATCCCACCAATAGGAAAGCAAAAGTAGGGTCTAAGAAGGATAAGATGTAGACAACCTTACCTCTATCCCGTAGGAATAGAGCGGCTGCTTCCAGTGAGACCCTTGGCTCATCAACACATATACTAATTCATTTATATCCCAACAACTCTTCTCATGTTCGCATCGAATCTTACCGGAAGATGGGTGCACCATTATTGTGAGGACTACCACACGTGACACTCCCCGCATACGCATCCACCGGCGCAACGTCTTCAATCGTTAACATGGACGGCCCTGCGTTCCTAAGAAGACTCGTAAAGCCATTTCCAAGTTCCTCCTTGTTCTTCCCTCCAAATAGGGGCTTGGTAAATCTGCCTATGCAATTACCATATTATTATCTTTGAATTAAGAAAATGAGATTGATGTTCTATTTCTATGATTATAAAGCCTCACAAATATGCGGAATCACATTCAAGATACACAACAAAAAGAAAAGGGGATAAACCGTTTGTTTATATAAATGTCCAATTCTTCATTTAGAGCATGGGCTAATTCAGAATGTGAAATATACATGGTGGCATATATTGCACATCCTATTATATGCTCTGCATCACCTTCTTTACCACATTCATATACAACTATTAAAAAGAACCCTATATATTCAAAAGAAAATCGATAAAAATTTCACAATAACAAACGAAAATAAAAACAAATGCTCATTAAATCAATAATAACATATTCACCAATCACATCTAATTTCAAAAACTCACTATTTTCCTTTTTGATATCTTCTCTTCAACGTTTACAATTCCAAGCCCAATCAGATAGGATAGCCTTGTACAATCCTATCCATCAAGCGTAGAAAACGATCGGAGAAAATCAAAGTCGCCAAGGCCTTAAGGTAATAATCGGAGGTCATGACATATGTTTTACGAAACTCACACATTAGCCCTAATTTTGTTCATTGTTTTCAAGAATGTCGATTTGAACCTAACAAACGGGATTGATAAAATTTGTTAAAGAAATAAAGAGAACATACATTTGAATAAATCCAGTGAAGCAAAAACACATACATTTGGTGGGCACCAAACTCTAAAACTACCATGTCATACGATAAAATTAAAATAAAAATACAGAAAACCATACATTTGAATAAAATTCAGTGAAGCGTAAGCACAAACACTGGTGGCACCAAAATCTAAAACTACCATGTCAATTTTTAATTCTTCAACTATGAGGAATCTAAGAAAAAAACCCAAATGGCAATTATATAAATACACGTATATCCACTTATACTAATATAACAAATAATCTTGTAGAATTCATTCATATAACAGGAAAAAAATAAAAGTAAAACAGAAGCGAGTCAATTATCATCATCATATTACAGAATTTGGTAAAATGTTAATATAAAGTATAAACAGAAAAAAACCTTCAACAGTGGATAAGCATCCTTTGAATTTGAAAGGATTTTGGTAGATCTGAAATTTGAGGCACCCTGATTTTTTGTCTGGGATGAAGGGGGTGGATGAAACGTGATGGATATATTGTGCGCATCCAGAAGAAGAAAGTATTGTGGTGGTGAATTTGGGTATTATAAAGGGTATGAAACAGAGGCTAAGGGGGCAATGGATGTGACGATTGGAGAAGGCCGATTGGGATATTACTTCATTGATGGGATAACTGCAAGAAAATTGAAACGGTGGCGATTGTTATGTGGCGGTTTTTTTTTTTTTTTTTTGTCGCGACGGTTGGGGAGCATGTAGTTATTTGGTTGGTAAATGTATAAGAGTATAATTTTCCGGGGTGAAATTTTGGGGAGGTTAGCCGTGTCACATCCCTTGTTCTTTTAAAAGCTCCAATTTTACACATTGAGGACAATGTTGACCTCAAGTGTGGGGATAGGGAGTAAAAGTTTTTCGATTTTTGACCCGTTCATTTAAACACTACACATTGAGGACAATGTTTACCTCAAGTGTGGGGATGGGGAGTAAAAGTTTTTCTATTTTTGACCCGTTCATTTAAACACTACACATTGAGGACAATGTTTACCTCAAGTGTGGGGATGGGGGGAAATTTTTCAAAAAATTTTCAAAATGTCGTTGTTTGAAGCGATCTAAAAAGCACAAGTAACTAAGTTAAGGAGGGATGGCACAATCCTTTTGGTCTTTTGTCATGGTCAAGTTCAAGTTAGTAGCATAACGGGTATTTAGCGGGTGGTTATTTGGGAGTAATTTGCCTAAGAAACTAGCACATCATGCATGTCACATACCATACCTTTTATATATGTGAGGTTTTGAGCCACTTTTACATCATAGAATTATATATTTATGTTTCTTTGTTTGAGTGGACCATTAGTCATGTATTGTAGAACTTGCATCTTTTGATACGTTTGAGACCATAGACCGAATACAAGCATGAGAATGATTAAGGCATTAGGTGAACCTTTTCCTTTAAAACCATTTATCCATCCTTACCCAAATAAATCCCCTAGTCGCCCACTTTGAGCCTAAACCTTTCGTTTGACCAACCCATTTAGCCCACATCCGTTAAACCTTTTATTTTTAAACCCGTGTGATGAAAATTCGATTATAGGTCTATTTGATTGTATAGTTGTGTTTGCAAAAAAAAAAAAAAAAAAACAAAAATTCAGAAAATGTTGCGAAAAATAATAGAAAATCATTGAGAAAAGTACAAAAATACGAGTTATTAGTTTGTTGAATAAAAGGCGAAAACCGTTGCCTCGTAGTTGATGTTTATAGTTAGTTTTGTTTAGCATAGTCGTTTGTAATAAAAATCGAATTTTTCATCACCTTCGCCACTTTAAAATACCATATTTCCTACCCTTCGCCTCGCCCCATTACAACCCTTCAAAGACCTTTTGACTTGTGCTTAGTATTCGTGTTCGGTGGTGGAGAATGATTGAGTTGCAAGCCTATGCGGGTACGTGTTCTAATCGGTTTGAGTGATTATTTCAAAAGCGCTAATGCATCAATTATTAGCAAATTTTAAACCGAGTGGAGAGAACATTATGAGGGATGTGCATGATTTGTTGGTTTCAATGGCGGGTTAATCTTGGATAACCATTTTATATGTGATTATTCACTTTACCGTTAGATATTTTGTAAATTGTAAAAAGTTTGAACCGGGTATGACTTTAGACCTTAACCTTAGTCTCGGGAATGGGACGTATGTTTCTCGTTCGACCCACGTGAAAGTGAAAAGCATATTTGCTTGAGGGCAAGCAAATGACAAGTGTGGGGATGTGATGGGTTGGTAAATTTCCAAAGCTTAACGTGTTTAATTTTACCGATTTGTGTGAAATTGAGTTTTAGAATACACTACTTTGAGGTGGTTTGTATATTGCAGGCCTTGACATGTTTAAGGTGTATTTTGAAAGCTTAATGGCGCTTGGCAATGGAGTTAGGAAGAACGGGAGCGAAAAACGGAGCTAAACGGCGAAAACCGGACAAAGACTTCAGAGACCGGCGTCCTAGACGCCCAGACCAGCGTCCCAGACGCTGGTCCCCAGCGTGAATTGGGGAAAACTTTATTTAAAACCCATTTTCGAGTATCTAGCTAGGGAGACTCCATTCTGGACTTCCAGAGGAAATTTGGAGAGATTTTTGGAGGTTCCATTTGATCTATTATCACATTCCATCATGTTTTGAAGATCAATCATAAACTATGGGTGGCTAATTTCCCCAAGATCATCCCCGGGTGAAAGATTGTGAGTTTCTAGGGTTTGTTTTTCATGTTTTGGTTTGATACAAACATTTGTTAATCTTTGATTGAAATTGTGTGAATCATTTGTTGGTATTGCTTTGAACTCGAAATTGTTAAGTTTTCTTGCAACATTGACGTTGAGAGATGATTGCTACCATTAAGTTGTGATTTATGCTAGGGTTTGGTTTTTGTTCTTGATTAATAAAGCATACTATTGTCTCATATTGTGATGGTTATCTTGCACCGGTTGCGTATGATAGACGATTGTTGATGTCTAAGATTAGGATTTCAAATTAACAGACTCAAGAAATCATTGGTGTTCATAAAATAATTAAACCATTCATGTTAAATAATTCTAGATACTTATTAATCCGAAACCCGGGTGTGATTCGTTTTCTCATATAGTATTTTTAACTAATCAATTAAGTTTTGCAAACATAGTCAGCGAACCAGTCTCTTAGTTAATAACAAATTGTCAAAGAAAATTAGCAAGCTTTATAATTACTTTGTACATTTTTGTAAATAGTCTAACTAATCGAACAGTTCATGCAATACTAACCACATGCTCTTCGTAGATACGATACTCGACTTACCCTAGCTACCTAGGTTAATTGGGTTTTTGAGTGATCGGGACGACACAGTCACGTTAAGCTTTTATCTTCTAAAATCTTGCTAGGCTAAAGTATTTAAACTTGAATTTTCTAGTTTGTTAGAACCTCACAAACTAGGTTGGTGATCTATAGTTGCTTGTTAGTTCCACTTAATGCTTTTTGACTATGTCTTCGTGTTTGTTTTCCACTCCACTACATGGTTTTCTTAAAGGGGATGTGTTTGGAACGCAACTTATTTCAAAGTGTTGCATCAAATAAAAGTACATGACTAAAAGGAAAAATATTAAAACTATTAGAGCATCTCCAACAAGGAGTTCATCACTTGGTTTGCTTAGCGGACCTACATGAAACGGACGGCCTTGTTGGAGAAGGTGGTCCGGTGGTTTCTGGTCCGCGTGAGCGGATGGGCATGGTTTGGAATTATGGGGACCACCCACTCACAAGCCTCAATTTTTAGTGTAAAAAGTGAGGTGTTCTGTAGATGTTTGAAATGATTTATTGTTGTGAAAAAAATGTAAGGTTTAGAATGGTAGTGGTTTGGAATGATATGACATGCTGACTAGACAGTCTGGACTTTTGACTAGATTTATTGTTGTGGATGCTCTTAGTGTTGCACACTGAAAAGCTTTACGTAACTAGTGTATTTTGTCGCAATGAATCAACATATCATTAAGATAGGAAACTTTCTTTAACCAGTATGTTTCCGACTTAAAAATCAACATATTTTTAAGTAGTCTAATAACACAATATTATGTTGCAAATTTGAACGAGTTGACTACGATCCTATAACACAATATTATGTTGCAAATTTGAACGAGTTGACTACGATCCTATCAGATATTCCATAACCATGTATCGAATAATCAAATAAATTAATGACCATGTTCTTTTAGTTTGCCTTTTTAAATCGTTCTTAATTGAATCTTAGACTACTCGTTGTGCGGTAGCGTCCCACGCCACCTCACCCAAATAACATATTAAACACTAAAACATGGACCGGAGGCTAAGGCCATGTGTAGTCATAAAGCCTCTTTGTGGGCGTTATGCGACACGTGTCGTGCCACGTCACACAGGAGCTTTATGGGGCGTTATATCACTAGAGCCTGTAGTCATAAAGCCTCTACCCATCATTATTAATTTTCATTTTTATTAATTATTTAAAAAAAACACTTAACGTTTTTTGATTGGTCTATTTTTGAAAATCATCCCCCAAAGCGCCGCTATGGAGATAACGCTGCATCCATTTTTTGCCCCATAGCGCCGCCCGTCGTGGTGTGGTGGGTGCTATGGGGGGCTATGGCCCAAAAAACACCCCTCTTCGCGCCCCACTACACTGGACCTAAAGTAGGGCTGACAAATCGTGTCTTATCGGGTTTAACAGGTCCTTAACGACGCGTGTAACACAAGTATTAAACATGAATACAACTCGTTTAACTACTTTATATCTCATGTTTATAACACAGTTTTACGTTTTATGTACCAAGAAAAAGAAATGATGGATCCTAACCTCATAATTATATTTATTTTAAAAAAGTAAAAAAATCACGTCGTTTACTTTTTAAGTAAACATGTTTAATCGTTTCTTATAAAAATATCTATTGCCAGCCCTAACCTAAGGTGGGCACCAAGTGGAGGAGGGGTTAACCCTTCACACAAAGGGTGGGTGGGGTCCACTAATCACATGCACACATACATTTACATTTATTTATTATTTTTAACTTTTTAGATAAATAACAAAACGCTTTATAAAGATGAGTTATTTAAAACCTTATGTCTACGAATAGAGTGTTATTATACGTTTTAGTTAAGCCACAACATGTAGTATATAGTGTTGGCATGCCACTGAGCTCAATCCCGCCGCCACCGTTCAAAAAAAAATATATAGTGTTGATATATCAATAACATAAAATATTAAAAAATGAGTATAAAAATATGAATAATTTAATCATCTTCCAACCCCAACCCGAATATTGTGTTCATTGACATCTTCTCCACTCTCATAGACAAGTCCGCGTAGTCAACCAGCTAGCCTTTCGTCAATAACTATCGTCTCAAATCACCTCTTCAAATTCAATCTTCTCTCTCTCGATCTCGATCAACCAACCAACAATGGCAGAAGAACCCCAATCAACCCAACCACCACCCACTGCAGAAGTCCATATAGTCTATACCGACCAACCTCAAGCTCAAGAACCCGAAGCCCACCACCTTCGCACCCTCACTTCAGTCCTCGGCAGGTATATTTAATTTGCATCTTATCAGACTATTATACGGAATAATAAGTTATTGTTTTGATTGTAGAAAAAGAGTTCATGAGTTAGGGTTTCGATTAAGATGTTGAATTGAAATTGATTTTGATTGTTTGTTGGTAGTGAGGAGGCTGCAAAAGGGGCTTTGTTGTATACTTACAAGCATGCTGCTAGTGGGTTTTCTGCCAAGCTTACTCCTGACCAAGTTGAACAAATTTCAAGTATGTTGTCTTTCTGTTTGGTAGTTTATGCAGGAGTGATTGGATTAAAGTATTCGGTTGTATTGTCGGTTTAATAGTAATATATTTTGATGGGCATGAGGCGCGCCTAGGCGACCTCAGGTGCAGGGGTCGAGTTTTATAGGAAGCGCACCTGAGGCGCGTTTTTTGGCAAAAAAAATTGACCGTGACGCGTGCCTTATGTACATGCTATATTTTTGTTAAGCATGATCTTGGTTTTAAAATGCGTGTGTCGCATGATGTGGTGGCGAGATCACCTCGCGCGGTGCATCACATGATGTGGTCTGAACAAGTCAAGTCTAACCATTGATTGAGCTATGGGTTTGAGTATTGAATAAATCAGACCGTCTATTGAACAGATAGGACTAGAGATGATCAGAGAATATCTTATATTTTAGTGTTTAAAAGTTAACAAGTTAGTATATTGTCCATAAATATTTTTTTAGTATTTTTTAATAACGAACGCCTTTACACGTGATGTGCACGCTGCGTGCATCGCACATCACGCATCAGTTTTTGGGATCAAATCACATTGGATTGCCCCACAACATGCTTTTCTGGTTGTACATGTAGGTAGTTTCTATATTAAAACATATATAAAGCTTATTTGTGTCTAAATATTGGGTAAATGACACTAGAAACCTATATGAAGTGTACAACAAATTTATATAATAATTTGCACCTTGCGTACGAAAAGCGAGCGCTTTTGTGCTTTGCACCTCCGTTTTAGACTGTATTGCCTCGGTGCGCTTCTTGCTTTTTAAAACCAAGATTATCATCTGATTTCAGTGGTTTTGGATTGATATATATGTATGTTTGCTTGGAGTAAACTATTTACAAGAACGATTTATTGTTTTGGCAGAACAACCAGGTGTTCTTCAGGTGGTGAAGAGCAGGACTGCTGAGCTACATTCAGGACCTGCACAGACTCACACCATGTGAAATCATGACCACCGTTATGCTTGTATTAGGTTTGGTTGTATAATAAATTACTCTTAATGAGGATGCTTGTAATGATACTTTTGATCATAAGTTAAATAACAAAACAAACGTTTACTACTAAAAGCAGATCTTGAATTGGACGAAGAACCAAAAATAGCTTGTTGCCCGTTTGCCTTCTATTTCGATGTATTAGTTTGCTAGTGAGAAATTCATATAATGAAAGAAAATGCATTTATGTTGAACAACAGAGACCATAAACAGAAAAAAAAGTTGGTTGGTTAATCTTGTGATTCCTTGTTTTTATTAAAGGAAAGCGCTTCTGCCAAATCAAAGTTTAAGCTCCCTTTCATCGCTCTGCTTCGCACCTCATCGTCGCCCTTTCTCATCATTGCTGTAAATTCTGCATAATCTATCCGCCCATCCTGCAAAACACAAAAATCACATTAAGCATATAAACATGAATATGTGAACAAGACATGAAATGAAGAATTGGAAACTGACATTATCTTGATCAACTTCCTTGATCATGTCTTCCAGTTTAGTATCTTGCAGACCAAAATCTTTGCTTGCTTGCTGAAGCTCATCCATGGTTATGTACCCACTTCCATCTTTATCGAAAAATCTAAAGGCTGCAAGCAAATTTTCCTCTCTCTCTAGCTTGTTCATGTGCAAAGTGGCTGCAAGAAATTCACCATATTCTATTGTGCCATTGCTGTCAATATCAGCCTGTTTTAACTCAAATTTAAACTCTATATGTGATTATTTGTATAATGCATATATTTGTTAATTGATTGTTTATGAAAACCAGAATTTATGAACATACAGCTTCCATAAGTTCCTTGATCTCAGATTCCATTAAATCGGAGCCAACTTTCTTTAACCCTTGTTTGAGCTCTTCAAATGTTATCGTGCCACTGTTGTCTGTGTCGATCATTTTAAATAACTGCTTTAACCCACCAATCTCTTCTTCTGATAGCCTTTCTGCAATAACCTAGATAACAATTTGATCAAGTAATGTATGTGCGTTTATAGAAAATATGTTTAATAGTATGCGAGGTAAATGAAAATTATATTATATAAAATCGTACACGTAAAGCCATCTTCTTAAGTTTGTTCATGGCCGAGAAGTGCTTGAGGCGCGATATAACTGCAGAATCTAGAGGCTTGTCTGGAGCAACTCTATCATCTACAATCCATGGATGACCTGGTAAAAGTATGAAATTGATCTTACATGAAATGAACAAACGATGCACAAAAATCTATTATGACACTGCAACTCACACAAGACTTGATGGGCGGTAATTCTTTGTTCTGGTCTCCGCTCAAGCATCTTTTTTATTAGATCTTTTGCGCTTTCTGAAATCTGCGGCCACGGTTCAGAATCAAAATCAAGTTTTCCCCTCAAAATCTGCCTAAAAATACCCGAATCCGATTCTGAAACGCAAATTGATACATGCCGTCATGATGGATGTAACACAACACAATTGTTTTTTAGAAGATATATTACCTCCCCAGAATGGCGGAACCCCTGATAGTAAGATGTATAGGATAACCCCTGCACTCCACACATCAATTTCTGGTCCATAACGTTTATGCAGAACTTCGGGTGCAACATAGTAGGGGCTTCCAACCACATCTGATAGATACTGTCCTGTTAAACACAACAAAATCGACTTAAGTTCTTGTTTGTAAACCGTAAATTTGCTAGAAATTGTGGGAAAATAGGTAGGAAATTGAAAAAATGCATGATCCAAATGTATCATGTAAGAAATAAAAACAAAAGGTTCAAGAACAAAACCTGGTTTGTAAAAGACAGATAATCCAAAATCAATGGCCTTAAGTTGTGCATCCTCATCATGATTATGAAACAAAAAGTTTTCAGGCTTGAGATCTCTATGCATAACCCCAAGAGAATGACAAGCTTCAACAACACCAACGATCGTTTTCATCAATTTTGCGGCTTCCTTTTCACTATAATGCCCTTTCTGTACAATCCTATCAAATAACTCACCACCCGCGCACAATTCCATAACCAAATGAACAAACACATTGTCCTCATACGCGCCTTTAATCCTCACGACACATGGGTACTCAGATAAGTGATGCATGATTTGAATCTCCCTCCATACATCATCATAATCTTCCTTACATAAAAGTTTTCTTTTAGGTATGGATTTGCATGCGAAATCGATGCCTGTTGATTTCTGTCTGCAAATGTAGGTTGTTCCGAATTGACCATGTCCTAATTTCTTCCCCATGACGAAATGGTCTCTTAGTCGTGGAGTTGGGTGTGAGAGGACTGTGTTGGAAGGCTTCAAAGATTGAATTTGTGTGTGTTTCTTCATGGATGAATGAATTAGAAGCCTGGATCATGAATGATTTGTGTTGGTATGATGGAAAGAAGAAATTGAAGATGATGAAACGAAGAAAATGGGCTGATCTCATGCAATGCATGAATGATATTTAGGGAACAGAATCAATGGTCTCTCCATTATTCACCAACAATTTATAAATATTTAGAAGATAATTAATAAACATAACACACAATTTATGAAAAAAAATATATATATGTTTTTAGAAGCTTTCAAACGAAAAGTTTATAAAAGAGTAGACGTATAACAGTCAGATTGTAAGACGTAGAAAAATGTTTTAAAGCATTGTATAACAAAGTTTTTTTTTTTAATTTATTTACCATTTAGATAACAGTCAGATTGTAAGACATAGAAAATTGTTTTAAAGCATTGTATAACAAAGTTTTTTTTTTTTAATTTATTTACCATTTAGTAGTTAAGTTTCATTCACGTCCCTGAGCTAATTGAGGTACGAGTTTTTTTAACTTGAGTTAGTCTTTTGGACTGAACTAACGTTTTCTGAAAGACTAAATTGCAGAAATCAACCTTTATGTTATACTTAAACTACACTTCGTACTTTTCACTATGAAATTGGTAAAAACCAACCTTTATGTTCATGTTTTGCTACAAAGTATAACCTTTAACACAAATAATGTTAGTTTTATTGTTTAACTAGCCTCACATGCATTGCATGCATGTAAAGTTACTAGTGTCATTTCACATTACCCATGTACATTTTATATTAAGGGAAAATTACCAAAATGTTGGTTGACCAAGAGTGTTTTCAAATTTGTCACCCTCCTGCGTTCTTGGAAGGACTACTCAGCCTCGGAAGCGTCCGTATGCAGATCCTTTAAACACTCAATAAAAATCTGACACGTGGCGTTTTGCATGTGGGCCAGACGCATCCCCCTTCTAATTCTAATGCGTCTCTTTCTCTCTCCTCTCTTTCTCTCTCTCTCCCCTCTCTCTCTCTTCTCTTTCTCTCTCCTCTCTCTTCTCGAACAGCAACAACTCTCTCCCCTCTCTCTCTCTTCTCTTTCTCTCTCCCCTCTCTCTCTTCTCTTTCTCTCTTTTTAAGATTGTTTTCCACCATTAATTAGGGCAATCTGATATATACGAGAATGGTTCATCTGGCGAAAATTCTGATGATATGATGTTCGACACAAGTAAAACAAGAACGACAGAATTATCAGTTGGAAATAAAGGAAGATCTAGTGATCACCAGGAACAAGACTATCAGTATGGGCTATGGAGCAATTCTTCTTGGTGAAAATTTTATTAACTTGTTACCACATCTGTTTTATTATTAAAATATTTGAAGAAACTTTTTGTGCTGAAATAAACGTTACCATTAAAACCCCACAAGTAATTATAACTAGCTGAAAAACCCGCGCTACGCAGCGGGGTTTTGATTGGTATTGGCTTGGTTTCGTCGGGCATTTGATATATCAGTCGTAAGAAATAAGCCGAAAAGGATAACTACATGTGTTTATCGATGGATTACCATAAAAAAATTATTTAAAGTGGAAAGTATCGTTATGATGTGCTTAACTAAAAAAAGTAACGTTTCCGAAGGTCCTATAAAATGATATTTAATTATTCTATTGACACATATCAAGTTTCAGCGATTAAATAAAGGTCTTAATATTCACACACATCTCCCCTTTATCTCTCTCTATGTATACATATATAGAGAGATATAGTATAAATGATGTGAAAATATATTTTAGAGGTGTCACGATAGAATAAGCCTTTTATTAAACAATTTCACGGAATTTGCAGCTGTTACGTTATGTACAAAGTTCAGGGTTCATAAAAAAGGTATCAAGTTAGAAGCCCTAAATTGATACTTACCTAAGTTAAGGGATGATTTATGAACATTTTATAAAATTAAACTTTGCTAAATGGGAAGAACTCCACGTCTCCACGTAATGAAAATTACAGAACTACGTGTCATGAATATGAGCAATGTTAGGAAGAAAGAAAAAAAAAACAAATAAAAGAAAGTAGATATCTAGAACACATGTTCTGTTGTGTACTAAAAGTCTAAAACCACTGATTAAACCTGTGTACACCTAATACAGTTCTTGTTTTTAGTTACAAAATCTCAAAACAAAGTTGGTTCATCTGCCCCTCTCCTCGTCTCTCTCTCTTTTTAAACCGTAAAGAGTGCAGAAAAGGTATTATGGTAGTCTTTGCCGACCATAGAACAACGATGATGAGTTGGCTGACTTGCAGCGACAAATCGGTTTACCGGTGAGGGTTTCCGGCGACTGTATGTCGCCCATTATGTAAGATCCAAACTTTCGGTGGTTCATGGGAGGAGATTTTGACGGAGAGTAAACGATAGCAGAACCGATCGCTTGTGCAATTATAAACCGGGGATGGTTGGGTTCTACTATCACCGTTGCCGGAGGCGACATGCGTTCTCAGTTGTCACTATTGACTATATGTCTACAACCAGTCCAGAAATAGCATATGTGAAACTGATAATTTTCCAAAAGAAACTATTTTGGTTTTGTAACCGTCGGTGACGGTAGAGATGTCGATGTGGTGGACGCTTTGTAAAAGAAAATAAAATTTTGATCTGGACAAATAAGAGGGTGAAACGTGGGGAAAAAACAAAAAAAAAATAGTAAGCCAATAGCCAGCTGCCACACAGCTGGCTGACACTGTTAATCCGTTTTGGTAAATGTTATAGAGATAATAGGTCCCCGTTTCCCAAATCTTTTAAGAGAAGAGAGATAGAGGAGAGAGAAAGAGACGCATTAGAAACTTGCCCGACTCATCCCGTGCTCCAAGGACGCATCCCGTGCTTGAAGGACGCATCCCGTGGCCACGTGTCCATTTTTTATTGGGTTTCGCTCTAAGGACGCATCCCGTGCTTCAAGGACGCATAAACATGTCGGACACATGTCAGCTTCTAAGACATGGACGCTTCAACAAAACATACGGACGCTTCTGAGGCTGAGTAGTCCTTCCAAGGACGCAGGAGGGTGACAAATTTGAAAACACTCTTGGTCAACCAACATTTTGGTAATTTTCCCTTAGAGCATCCACAATAAGGGGATATTTTGGTGTTTTTAGGGAGAGAGAAAGTGATGTGGAGGAGAGAGGGTGTGAGGTGGAGGAGAGAGGGTGTGAAGATGTTTGTGAGGAAAAATGAGAAAAAATGGATGGGTGTGAGTTATGTGAGTGTAGAGAGGAGAGAGAGAAGAAATGTGTTTGTAAGAGGGGCAAGTGAGAGAAATGCTCTCATTGATTGGGCAGGTACCACATTAGCACCAAAAAATACCACCTAAAAACACCTCTCTACTGGTGATCCTCTTATATTAATTAGAGTAAACTGCAATTTTACACCCTGAGGTTAGGGGTCATTGGCACTCCTACCCCCCCTAAGGAAATAATTGCAAAATTACACCCCACTGTTAACCCTTATGTCGCACTTTTACCCCCCGGACCAAGATGCCGTTACACTTACCGTTAGAGTTTGGTGAAATGTCCAAATTACCCCCAACGTTTATCCCCTTCCTCATTTAAGAAGTTCAAGCCCTAATTTGTCTGTGTTAAACCCTTTCAATCGCTGAACATGTCTTCATCTTCTTCCTCTGTGCTTCGATCCAAGGAGACCATGAGCAAAAGTCAAGCTTCAGACATCATATGTCCTTGTGGTGCGAAAACAATGTTCAAAGAGTCACAATCCAAAGCTAATCCTGGTCGATGGTATCTTAGATGTGTAAGTTTCTTGTGTTTAATGGTTTTTGAAACTCAAGTTTCATTCTTCTGTTGCTTATGATGTCCGATAACAGGTTGGAGGATGTGGATTCCTTAAATGGGCTGATGTTAGTGAAGAACAGGGATGTCCGGTTTGTCGAGAGGTAATGCCTGCTTTAATTCAAAGCATTAAAGATAAGGATGAGTTGGCTAAGTGCAAAGAACAGTTGGCTCGGTACAAGAATGGCGATGTGTTGAAACTGAAGATGTATTTTGTGATTACTTGGGTCTTGATTGTTCTATTTTTTTTTTTTGCTTAAGTAGGTTAATGTCGAGAAATTAGATTTGGTTCTGTATTTAGAGTGTAACCGTATTTGGATTATGAGTTTTGAAGTTTATGCAATGGTCCTTTTAAAGTTCTTATATGTTTGTTTTGGTAGCCTGGTTGTAATTATGTAGGTATGGGTGACAAGGAGAATGATAAAGTTGAGAATGAGAAAGATATTGCAGTCGAAGAACCAGACAGTTATGTATACTTTGAAGATCAAGAGTCTGAGATACTCAGACCTTACATGGAGCAAGAAACTGATTATGAAAAGATATTCGGAGATCCGACAAAGGAGTATGACCCTGAAGTGCTGGAACATGCATGGGATTACACATATTGGGATGAAGATGATGATTGGTACTTTGACCCATATGAAGGGGAGCATGGTTCGGATTCGGATTGGTCTTGTTTGGATGATTGTCACTGGAAATAGGCTAGATTTTGTTTGGTTTTAAGTTTGTATGTTGGACATGTTATTTGTACTAAATGTTGCAATGTAATCTAATCGAATCACTTTCCGCCTCTTATTTGTACCAAAATGGCCATTTTGACCTTATAAATGGTCATTGTACTTGTACCAATTATCCAAACAATCTGCAAAGCAATTATATAGGCTGCTGCAATTGACAAAAAGTAACCTGCCTGTGATCATCTAAACACAATCAAACATGCATGCCAGTTATGAACAAGTCAAACCTGCTGCAAATGACCAAAATGGACATTTTGACCTTATAAACAAGTCAAACCAACCAAACATAGTCTTGAACAAACCAAACAAACATAGTCTAAACTTACAAACCATCCAAACATTGTCTTGAACAAACCACACAAATACCAAACCAAAGATAAAGGTACAAACCAACCAAACAATGTCTGCAACAAAGTTGACAAACCTAACAAACATAGTCTAAACTTACAAACCATCCATCACTCATCAAGATTGTAAACTGGTGCACCTTGAGTGGCAGTGTGTGATTCCTGTGAAGCAGTTGATTGTTCACCACCTTGTCCTTTACAGCTCCTGACATTGTGACCCACGTTCCCACATTTACCACACTTGATGCTACTTCCCTTTCTGGTCATTTTACCTCCTTTGTCGAACTCCTGCTCAAGCTCTTTTTCACCAAATGCCTTCCTTCTTTTCTTCTTTGGCCTTCCAACTTGTGTATGATGCTTTGGTGGGATGAGTGTTGTTGGACACTCTGAAGGAGTCCACATCTCCGGCCCGTTGATAGGCTCTATCACATTGTCATAGACTTTCTTCCATGTTGATAGCCAATACACATCATCCACCCACTCTTTTGGTATGCCAGCATCAATGTTATTCCTTGACATATCCCATATGGCTGCAACTGCATGTTTGCAAGGCATCCCTGTCAAATCCCACTTCCTGCATGCACAAGTTTTATGTTTGACATTCACAACACACTGTGATCTCGGACCTGTTACTTGATACTTGTCTGAATCAACCATTAGAACAGACATTTCAGCAGCCTGTTGCTTGATCTCATCGAAGACCTCAGTGGCATGTGGTGTCAGTGGCCCCATACACTTTGCTTGCAATTTCTTGACATTGACTATCCTCTTGGTCATGTACTCCCGAATGAATTCTAGGCATGTGATAATCGGCTTGTCCCTTGCTCCCACAATTTGTCGGTTAAAAACCTCACATATGTTGTTCAGCAACATATCACATTTAGCTCTTCCAGAAAAATATGCTCTTGACCAAGCGGTGAATGGGATCTCATTCAGCCAGTCATACATAGCTCGTTCTGTTGTCTTAATTTCTTCCATAGCTTTGTTAAAGTATGGAATAGATGTCTTCCTTCCGGCTGACCAAAGCAAATTCTTGTAAAGATCTCCACGCCACTTGGATTTCATGTTCTCATGGATGTGCCTCAAACAAAATCTGTGCTCACCATTAGGAAAAACAGCTAGCATAGCAGGAATCAGACCCTGTGATAAAAAAATGCAATTCATTTTTTAGAATAAGCACAATATTTTGCTACCAAAGTTAACAACTTATTACCTTTTGTCTGTCACTGATGAAGGTGAAACAAGAGTCAGCCGTACACCCTAGGTCATCTCTCAACAGTTGCAAAAACCATTTCCAGGTTTGTGTTGTTTCTGCCTCAACAAGGGCATAACATACTGGATATATGCTATTGTTCCCATCAATACCAACAGCACTCAAGATTTGACCAGGAAATGGACCTTTCATGAAACAACCATCCACACCCAGCAATGGTCTTCCAATCATCTTAAATCCTCTCATCATAGAGGCAAAACAAAAATAAACCCTTCGAAACTGCCTTGTAGGACTAGCTGAGTTCCCACATGGCTCCACATCAATTTTAACTGTACTACCTGTGTTGGTGAAATTTATAGATAGTCAATGAGCAGAAATGAGCAGAAAGTTAATTGTACCTGGGTTGGCTTTTAGAAGTTCATCGCAGTATGACCTTAGCAAACCATACTGTTCTTGGTAATCACCATAAATCTTCGTAGTTGCTATCCTCTTGGCTCTGAAGACCTTATGGAGTGATATTTCAAGTTGATGCTTCCGAAGCAGTTGACTTTGGATTGCATGAATCGGCATGTCTGGATTGCTTTCAATCAAAGGTTGGATCTCTCTGGCAATTGAACTCATTGTATACAAAGAAACTGCCCTTGTTGTCAAACAATTGTGTTGATTACGAATGGTCTTGACACACCACTTATCCTTGTCCGTGTTTCTTGAGATGTGAACTGCCCAAGGACAGGTGGGCTTGATATGCCTTTTAAGGTGCTTGGGTTTGTTTTTCTGCCCTACTCTGGTGCAATTACTATTTTGCCCCTCTTCTCCCTTTTTTTTTACAGGACCAAGTAGTGGTGGATTGCTTCCAAAACATACTACCCTATACCTTAACAATTCATTTTTTAGAATAAACACATCCCTCCTAGCCTTAAGAGCATAACTTTTCACCATCTGATTCATCGTTTTCTTGTCATCAATAAGCTAACCAACATAGAATGGCAAATCATTTGGACCTTTTAAAGCACTCTTGTTTCTCCTCCTTATCTTCTTGGCAACCTTATCTCTAAGGCTTGAATTGTCATCAGAGCCACTTTCAAAAACCTCCAGGTCAACAGGCTGATGACCTTCTTCGCTTCTCTCATCATCATGATCCCCATCACTTGAACCATCCAGTTCTTCCCTAGAAATTTCAACATTAGCCCTGAACCTCTGCATATCCACCTCTATTTCATAAACCATATTATCTTCCTCAACATACTCATAATCAGGATCACTACCGTCACTCTCTTCCTCATCTTCATTCATACTATCATTGTCATTATTTTGTGTAAATGATGCTGGAACAATTGCTTTACTAGCCCCTATAGGACCTTCACTTGTATTTTCCAATATTGTTGACCTACGGTGTTCAACATACATGTCTATCATGTGGACTCCTTGACGCACATGATCAAATATAGGCTCTAAGTCAACATTACATTTTAATGTCCTAAGACCAAAATCCAACGAACAATATGGTTCCTTGTAATGAATGCAACCATATTGCCTATCATTGTATCCTAATTGCTTAACCATCGCCTCTAAAACATCAGTATTCAACACTCTAAAATCTACATGATCAATGTAGTTCATCTTCCCACCAAGGTATTTCCTATTTGGGTTTTCTACAAAATTACCTCCATGGTGAAATTTTATGCTAAATTCAGATTGGGTTTCGTCTGTAATCAAACAATAAAAACAAATTAACATAGAAATATGTTAAAATTTTACCTGATTCAAACGCTGTGAGCTTGCATGTCACTTACGGTACATTACAGCCGGTTCGAAATACTGATCTTCAGCTCGTAGCTTCCACAATCGAAGATCCATGCTCGTAACCCAACTTCTAATCACCTGTAATTGTTGAAGGATGCTTGAACGCGAGTGCAGAGTTCTTCAATTTTGAGTTAGGGTTAACCTCAGGGTTCAAAAGTGCTGAAAAGGGGTTTTTTATGAGGATGCAAGTCAACATGTTACCAAATTTACCTATTTACCCTTTGACCATTAACAGAAAAAGCTAGAGTGTAACGGCATCTTGGTCCGGGGGGTAAAAGTGCGATATAAGGGTTAACAGTGGGGTGTAATTTTGCAATTATTTTCTTAGGGGGGTAGGAGTGCCAATGACCCATAACCTCAGGGTGTAAAATTGCAGTTTACTCTAGGGCTGTTCATGAGCCGAGCCGAGCCAGGCCAAGCTCGGGCTCGGCTCGATTATAAACCGAGCTGGCTCGGCTCGGCTCGGATTTGAAACCTAGCTGAAAATCTAAGCTCGGGCTCGGCTTGGTTTTAAACCGAGCTAGCTCGGCTCGCCTTGGTTTGGCTCGATTTTATAAAAAAAACTAATATATACCTCTTAAAATTTAATAGCCTAAAATATTATTCAATAATTTAAAAGAATATATTCAAAATAAGTTCAACCTAATACAATTCAAACCAAAATCAAGTTAACAACGCAAAATAAGTTTTAATTTCAATAAAATACAATATTAGTTCATTAGTATGGTAATCAATATTCAAATATGCCATAAATATCAAATTACAAACTTATATACATGTAAATAATAATCAGTTTTTTTTGTAATATATTATAATGTATATAAAATTAAAACTTATTATAAGTAAAATAATTCGAGCTAAACCGAGCCGAGCTACAAAGCGAGCCGAACCGAGCCAGCTCGGCTCGTTTCGAGCCGAGCCGAGCTAGGCTCACTTTCTAACCGAGCCGAGCCGGCTTGGCTCACTTTTAAACCGAGTCAAATCGAGCGAGCTTTTTCCGAGCTAAATCCGAGCGAGCTCCGAGCCGCGAGCTTTAGCCCTAGTTTACTCTATTAATTATTAATCCTTACTAGCCCCACCCCACCCCACCCCACCTCACTCTCATCTCTCTCTAGACTCTGCAACCATCGCCACCACCACCATGGCTTCCTGCCAGCCACGGCGCCACACACCCCACCTCACTCTCATCTCTCTCTAGACTCTGCAACCATCGCCACCACCACCATGGCTTCCGGCCAGCCACGGCGCCACACACCACCGGCAAACTAGCCAGGTCCGGCACCACTCCTCCTGACCAACCCCACTCTCTCTTGTCTTGCATCTCAACTGGAGAAGAAAAGTTACGGCTGCAGTAGAAACAACAACAACAATAATTGTTATATTATCAATGCCATCACCCGTGTCTGCCTTAGAAACAGTAAATGGAATCGGTTTCATGTATATATCCGATGAAGAACGATCATGTTCTTCACCGCAATGAGGCTCGCAGTTTAGTTCAGTTAACTTGCATCTCAACTAGAGACCCAGAATTCGATATTTGTTCCATAATTATCAATCAACGATTTGATGTGAGTTGTGAAACAAAATCGTGAGATGATGATCATTGCATTTGCACCCACATAAATGGGTGCCGAAGGGATGGTTTCATTCATCGCAATTGCTCTTCTACTTTTCCCTTTGGCAACATCAATGGTACCACTCTGTTTTTGCTCTTTTTCAAACTTAGATTACCAAATGCTGATTTGTTTTTTTCATCGACTTTAGGTGTAAATAAATAGTTATTGTTGTTGATTACTTATTTACTTTCATGAATTGCTGTCAAGATTGGTTCAGATAGCTTAAATCTTGGTTTACTTTCATGCACACCAAGTGTTTGTGGTTTTGCTTAACCCACAATTTGATTTTTTTAACTTAGATTACCAGATGGTGGTATGGTTTTTTGTTTCTTTCATGAACTTTAGGTGTAATTATATAGTTATTGTTCTTGATTATTGTTTTTAAAGACAGGTTTAGATAGGTTAATTTTTGGTTTACTTTCATGCAGACCAACTGTTTGATGTTTTGTTTAACCCACAATTTGCTATGGTATTATGTTAAAACAGGATGATGTTCGCCATTTGCAGGTTGAACTGTTATTCATCAATTGCGGATCAGAGTTTACTCATTCAATAGAAGCTCTTCAAGATCTTCAATCCAGCGACATTGATCAAGCTACAGACGATACACATAATATAATTAATATAAAATACACATGAGAAATGAGAAATGACAGTAATACCCTCGCATGCAATGCATGTGAGGGCAGTTAACCAAGAAAACTAACATCGTTTGTGTTAAAGGTTATACTTTGTAGCAAAACATGAACATAAAGGTTGGTTTTTGCCGATTTCATAGTGAAAGGTACGAAGTGTAGTTTGGGTATAACATAAAGGTTGATTCTGCAATTTAGTCTTTCCGAAAATATCAGGAAGGAAAATGATATAATTTTGAAATTTAGTCTGAAATCTTGGCGGTGAGATAAGGCTTTAGGGACTTTTAGGTCATGAGTTCAATTCTCATAAGGAGGTTTTTCCCAGATTTATCGAGTTTCCTTCTGAATTGGTGTATAGGCATTATTGCCTAGTGGAGATGGATAAGATCGGGTGATTCCGCTGGTGGTGGCACAATGATACTCAAATTGTAACCTAATAAGCTTTAAGTTACGAAGTATATGCTCTAGAAAATAGGATTGGATGGTAATTACATAAGAAACAAACCCTAGGGGTTCATTGGCACGATTGTAAAGTCAGGATGCATTTTGGACATATTATATATCCATCACATATAATAATAACAATTCTTGTGTTAGTTGACAAGTAGCCAATCAGGCCAAAACAGTTCCATTGACCAGCAAGTCAACTATATCAACACTTGTGCAATCAGTGCACCTCTTCCACTCATCATTTCCCAAATTTACAAAAGCAATTTCATGATCAGCTTCTTGAATTCTCTGCTGATCTCTTTGTTGAAAGGTTTTTTCGTCTTCGCATCCTCCTTGTATTTACCTTTTCTATAACACTATTGTGCCTTCCCTCTGTTGTATAGTAAACTTATGTTCTAGATTGTCAGTTGACTGTAAATTTGTAAGAATAAAGTTGCAGGATGGCTGCTGATTTAATTGTTTCTTTTGCTGTAAAGATAGGAGAATTTGTATTTGTACCTATTGGGAAATCGTTTAGTTACCTGTATGATTATAAGAAAAACCTTATCTCTTTTCAAACTCGAGTTCCAGCTTTGGAGAATACTAAGACTGAGATTCAAGGTTTAGTTGATGAGGCAAAGAGAAATGGAGAACACATTCTACCTCAGGTTGCAGAATGGCTTACGAGTGCAGATGGGATGGTTGATGAGTCAAGAAACTTTCTTGGTGACCAACAAGGTAGCCCATCTTGTAGCAACGTAGTTTCACGCTACAGGATTAGTAAGAAAGCCAAAAAGAGAACGTTGGCTGTTAATAAGCTTTTAGAAGATGGTAAGTTTGACCGTGTTTCTCGACAAGTTCCTCCGCCACTGTGGTCTGCCTCAACAGGTGATGTGGAGACTTTTGACTCTAGGAACTTAACGTTTAAAGCGATTATGGACGCACTCAAAGATGATACCATAAATGTTATTGGAGTATATGGTATGGGAGGTGTTGGCAAGACCACTCTTGTGAAAGAAGTTGCTAAGCAAGCTGGTGAACAAAAACTATTTGATGAAATGGTGATGTCTGTCATCTCTCAAACTCTGAATGTGAGGAATATCCAAGGTGAGATTGCTGACAAGTTGGGACTGAAACTTGAGCAGGAGAGTGAATCTGGAAGGGCAACTCGATTATGTGAAAGGTTGAAGCAATCAACAAGTGTGCTTTTGATACTAGATGATGTTTGGAGACTACTAGATCTGGGGGCTATTGGGATACCACACAATGACATCCATAAGGGTTGCAAATTGTTGCTGACATCACGGAGCAAAGATGTTTGCTACGAGATGAATGCTCAAGTATGCGTCCCTGTAAACGTCTTATCTAAATTGGATGCTTGGAACTTGTTTAGCAAGATGGCAAATATTACCAATAATTCAGACGTACATCTGCTAGCAACTAAGGTAGCTGAAAGATGTGCAGGCCTACCAATAGCTGTTGTAACTGTTGCACGAGCTCTTAGGGGCAAGAGTAAACATGCTTGGAGTGATGCACTTGGTCAGTTGCAAAGCCCTCCTCCGAGAAACATTAAAGGCATGCAAAAATATGTATACTCATCGCTTGAATTGAGCTACAATTTTTTGGAAACAGATGAAATTAAGTCTTGCTTCTTACTTTGTAGTTTATTTAAAGAAGATGTTGAGATTCCAATTGAAATGTTAGTTAGATACGGAATGGGGTTAAGGTTGTTTCAGAATGTTTATAATTTAGAAGCTGCAAGAGATAGGGCATATGCGTTAGTCGAGAGCCTCAAAGCTTGTTGCTTGCTGTTGGATGGTAAAAACGAGGAGTATGTTAGGATGCATGATGTTATTAGAGATTTTGCTATATTAGTTGCATCTAGTGGTCAAACTATGTCTCTGGTAAGACATGATGTGCAATCCTTTGGAGGTCATACAGGTGAGCCTCTCACTCCTTTTGCTGCAGTCTCACTTGCTTCAACTAACATTGCTGAACTTCCCGGTGGCTTGGCTTGTCCAAAACTTGAAATTCTGCTATTACAATGTCACTCTGACTCAATTCAAATTCCTGGGAACTTCTTTGAAGGGATGAAAGAACTTAAAGTTGTATCCATGAGTGACATGCCTATTTTGTCATTACCTTGGTCCGTTAAATATTTATGGAAAATGAGGACATTGTGCCTTGAGAGGTGCAAGCTACGAGACATGTCATCAATCGGAGAGCTGAAGAGCCTTGAAATTCTAAGTTTTGTTGGATCTAATGTAAAGCGGTTGCCCGAGGAAGTTGGACAACTAACAAGGTTGAGACTTCTAGATCTGACTGACTGCGAAGAGTTGACCACAATTCCACCCAATGTGTTATCAAAGTTGACTTCACTGGAGAGCTTGAATATGATGAACAGTTTTGTGAATTGGAGTGGTGAAGATAAAGTAGATATGCAAGGAAATAACCCATCTCTTAGTGAGTTGAAAATGTTGTCTTGTTTAAGATCCCTAGAGGTGAATATCCTGGATGTCAGTCTCATCCCCAGAGATCTACTCTTGGAAAATCTGATCAAATTCAAGATTTATGTTGGAAGTTATTGGTTGGTTAGCCTTACTCATAGATACTCAACAGCTTTGAAACTCAGAATTGACAAAGGTACTATTAGTTTACCCCACTGTATCACCCTACTACTGAAACAAGCTCAGTACTTGATCTTAGAATACTGTCCACAAGTCTTAAAGAATGTTTTGTATAACATGAGAAGGGAACACTTCCAAAACCTCCGGGGGTTAGTGCTATACGGTAACTCTGACATTGAATGTATAGTTGACACAGAAATCTGTAAGCCAGGTGTTCTCTTTCCTTCTTTGGAGAAGTTGGAAGTAGTTTCTATGGAAAATTTAAAAGAAATATGCCACGGCCATCTCCCTACCACATCATTCTCGGCTCTGCAGGAATTGGATCTAAAATACTTGCCTAAGTTTGTTCGTTTGTGGAAGGAAGGGACGGAGGGAGAAATTTGCCTTGTCAACCTAAGAAATGTGTCTATACACACTTGTCATAAATTGCAAATTCTTTTTCCACTACACACCGCCACAGATAGAGGGTTGCTCAATTATCTGTGTATATTCAACTGCGAGATTCTCCGGGGGATATTTTCAGATAACATTGCGATTTCAGGTGAGGAAGTGGGTGAGATTGTGCTCCCCATGCTGAAGACCTTGGAACTTTCTCTTTTGCCCCAACTAAAGACTTTCTGTCCCACATTGAATGAGATATCATCTTCAGATGACAGCCATGATATGCCTCTCTTTGGTGGTAATGTATGTGTAGACACGCAATGAATTTTTTAAGCTTTCATAATACTTGCTTCATCTTGATACAATTGTAAAGCCTAACACAAATAAAGAAGCGGTGGCAAAAAATGATTTCCTTTAACTTCATTCTTTTTTACAATGTTAACACCATCATGCTCTCATTTGTACTTATGAAGCTTTTGCAGTTAGAAATTTTCCTCAAACCTTTATATGATTTTTGGCAGGTAAAGTTTCCAGAATTGCAGGAACTAATACTGAGAGAACTGCCAAGAGTGAAATCGTTATGGCACCAACAAGTGCCCGAAGAGAGCTTTGGCAGATTAAAAGTTTTGAGGATCACGAGGTGCAATGCAATCTCAAAATTGATTCCCTTTAATATGGTTCAGCGATTAAACAATTTTGAAAGTCTTTCTATCATTAATTGTGACGATGTTAAGGAGATTTTTGAACTTGAAGGTCTTGTTGATGAAACTAGTGCAAAATCGGTAAATCTTCCCCCGCTAAAAGAACTAGTTCTATGTGGCCTATCTGAACTGAATCATTTGTGGTGGAACAAGGGTTCTTTTGGATATGTTAGCTTGCAATTTTTATGCTTGCTGACTATAACCAGATGTGATAGTTTGACCTATATTTTCTCTCTATCAGCATTGAAAGGTCTTAGTCAACTTCAACGTCTAGAAATAGAATCATGTGCCTTGGTTAAGGAAATTGTTTCTTTTGAGATAAAAGAGGACAGTAACATGGTTGTCTTTCCACAATTACATACTCTCCGGCTTAACCATCTTCCAGACCTTACAAGTTTCTACAAAGATCACAAAGCTTTTGATTGGCCATCTTTGAAGATCTTGACTATTGCGAATTGTCCCAAACTGAAAACTTTTCCTGCTTCTCAATGTGAACAAATAGCGGATCATGTGGGTAACCTTTCTGCTACAGCACCACCCCTTTTCAACGAGAAGGTATGTCATCTTTCTCACAATTACACTCTAGTGCTAATAGCATGAAACTAATAGTTCTCTGATACAACATGAGGAAGTAATTACAGGATGGTTCTTTTGATCAGATAACTCATAAGAACCAGTTCTTGGGTGATACGTTTAGGAACAACTAAAGTCACGCCCTTGTGACTTAAAGGTCATGGGTTCATGTTGCATAAACTTTCCAATTGAAATAGTTTGTACACATACTCCCTAACTCTCACTACTACTTAGCGTAAAATTTATCGAGTGTTTGGCAGCTTCAACTTTTTCGGCTGCTATGGTTTTTGCAACGATACCACAATGAACCAAAAGGGAAATTACATGACAAAAATGGAAAATAAATAAAGCTCTCTGTATTCTGCAAATATGTATATTTTATATTTTCAATGTTGACGATTGACGTAGAAATACAGAATATTATATATGTTTTAGATTCCATTGTGAGATATGTTGATTGTTTTTTAACACAAGGAGATATAATGGCACAGGTTGCATTTCCTAATACAGAAGAGTTGCACATACAGTACATGGAAAACCTGGTGGAGGTATGGCACCACAAACTACCAGATCAGACCTTTTCCAGTCTACAACTCCTTGATGTTAGAGGGTGTGAAAGGCTATTAGATGTCGGTCCAACCCATATGTTGCCAAGGCTACAGATGCTGAACAAACTTTACATAGAAGATTGTGGTTCAGTTGAGGAGATCTTTGTCACCAAACCTGCTTTGAATCAAGATGATTCTTATGTTTCACTCTTCAGCTTGACAGAATTAAGATTAAAGAGTCTACCTAAATTGAAGCATATATGGTGGAACAAGGATTCACGATGCGAGTCCCCTCACTTTCCGAACCTAACTTCACTTGAAGTTTCTGGTTGTGATCATCTTAAATATATACTCTCAACTTCCATCATGAAAGGTCTAGCGCAACTCCAAGAGCTTAAAATAAGTTCATGTGAGTTGGTCGAAGAGGTAGTCTTGAAGGACATCTCTGTGGAAGATCAAGTTAGAGTGGCATTCTTGCCTCGAATGAAAACACTTGAACTTAAAAGTTTGCCAAACCTTAAGAATTTCTGCTCTATATATGGTACTTTGCAGCTGTCGTCTCTTCAGGTTCTAAAAGTAACCAACTGCCCCATGATGAAGATGTTTGCTTCATTTCAAAATCACACTAATCTTAGAGTTGGAGACCTAGTATCAGATGAATTTTTCGGTGGAGAGGTATATACTCCATATTTGCATGTGTTTACTAGTGTGGCTCATTAATCAGTAAAACATATTCTCTAATCTTATATATTTTATATGACAGATACTTTTACCCGTGTTGGAGAAACTGAGTTTTGAAGGCCTAAGTAGCTCAGCAGGCCTATGGCATAACCAACTTCCATGTGACTCTTTTCATCAGCTAAAGAAGTTGAAGGTAAAAAGATGTAAGAATTTGACAAGACTTGTTCCTGAGCTAAAAGATCTAAAAAATCTTTATGTTGAAGAATGTGATTCACTTAAAGAGATTCTTGGAATGGAGCAGTCCATCGCAGGCAGTCATGAGAATCATCTGGTTTGTATGTTAAGGGATGTCACCCTACAAAATCTACCCAAGTTGGTGGAAATATGGTGGAACAAGGATTTGAATGGCGTTTTGAGATACCCAATGTTTTCTTTGTTAAAAGTCATCAAATGTGATGGCTTGAGGAAAGTATTTTCAGTATCTGTTATAAAGCACTTCCCACATCTTGAGGAACTTCACCTAGCCGATTGCTCGATTATGAAACAAGTGGTTGCATATGATGAAGGGAAAGAATATGTTGGGACAAATGTCGTGTTCCCTCAACTTCACACTCTACGGTTTGTGAATCTTCCAAATCTTACTAGTTTCTGCGAGGGGGCTTTTATTGTTGAATTTCCGTCCTTGGAATATCTAAACTTGGAGGCCTGTCCCGATATGCGTACTTTCTCGTTAGGACCATTGGTAACACCAAAGCTTAATGCAATAGCACTCGAGAACGGAGAGCAGCTATGGAAGGATGACCTCAATAGCACTATCAAACACTTGTTCATGGCCAAGGTATAATTTTTACTAGTGTTTTTTCCGTTCAGTTGTATTTTCATGATGCCTTATATTCTCAAGAAGTCAAAATCTTAAATTGTCATAACATCATAGCCAGGTCTCTATGGTTTAGTTTATAGGAAGTAAATTACAAAGATTGTGCTGTTTGTAAAATCTGTCACATGATGGTCCTTAAAATGGACGTACAAATATTTCAAAAAGATATTTTTTTCTTTATCTTTTTGTTATATAACACTTTTGATCTGTAGAGTATATGAGTGTATATAATTACTTTTTCTATTATTTTTGTTGTTTTTAAACTTTATAAAACAAACAAACCCCTCCCCTTTTATTGTGCCGAAAAATTTCATTGGCCAATTTCATATATACCACTAAAAGCTTGCATAATATCATATTTACCTAACTAGATAATTTATGTCAAGTATACCCATTCAAATAACTTAAAATTTCATATTTACACTTTTCATGAAATACAATTTACAATGTGACTATAAGCTTATTTTTCTCCTTACACTCCAAACTAGTCTTGGCAATCTTGACCCAATGGTTTGAATATGGGCTAATTTAGACTGTAAATGCATTGTCATGGGTTGTTTTGGGTGAAACTGGGCTGAAAAATACAAAGAACGAGTCGTCTTCCTCTAATCGTTCCGGGGATTTTAATAATCTTATGTCTCACATGCAACTTAACTATTTGTAGCAATTCCATATCAATTTTGCATTTGAGTTTGATTCCCCATAATATATATTTAAGACCTATTTCAAATGAAAGACTTACAAGTTCAGTAGGTTCAACTCTGTATTTGTTTCTGTCTAGATGTTGGGTACCATAAATCATAAAAAAAGTTTGCTAACATAAGCCCATATCAATTTTAATGAACTACTATTATAAGCTTAGTTGAAGAACATTAACACTGTAGAAAGAACTAATATCTAGTCTGTATGTATGAATTAGACATTAGTTATCCGTTTCCTTTTTTCGTTTTGATAGTTCTAGTCATTTGATATTTTTGTTTTCTAAAACAACTTGTTTGACCTGAACCTATTTTGGCTAGAACCCCATTTTAAACCGAACCAGATTGAACCTTTTTTATTTGGCCCATTCCTGGTCACCTGACCCGACTCACATGTTTTGCCAGCCTGCTCCAAACTCTCATTTCCAGATGGTAGTTTTAAGAGAAGGGTATAATCGTTATAAATTTGAAAGTGAAAATACTGATATTATGTTTTTTTTTTGCTGGGTAAATATCCCAAAATACAGCCACCCACGGACAGAAATCCTTCAGTTTCTGAAATGGCGCTGGTGACTAGTTCTCGATTGCTTGCAGTGGGGAGCGACGGCCCAAATTCCCAGTGAAACTTGATCATTTGGAAGTTTGTCGAAGAAGCTGAGTCATGATTGCTGGTGCTGAGCCATTCCTTTCCTGCATTGTTTGTCCAGATGAAGGTTGAATGGAGTGCATATTGATGTTTGAATCCGTGATTGAATTATTAACTCGGTTTGTTTATTACATTATTATAAACTGAAGTTACTGAACCATATGTATAGTTCATACAAAGGCAATTATTATAAACTGAACCATATGTATAGTTCAGACAAAGGCAAAATCACCATATTACGTTAACGTAAAAATCATGTAGTGTTACTTAAGTACAAACATACAATGATGGTAAGTTTAATAAGTTAAGAAACATTGAATATATAGGAAATTACAATTAGAATAAATAAAGATCCAATTTAATATTTGCAACCATATGAATGCTCTCTTGGGCGAATTAGTGTGGAGGCCTGATCAAGGGAGGGCGGCCAGCCCTAGCCTTGGGTCGGCCCACATATTTTATTTGGCAATTAAATTAAGGTTTGAGTAAACTGCAATTTTACCCCCTGAGGTTAGGGGTCATTGGCATGTCTACCCCCCTAAGGAAATAATTGCAATTTTACCCCCCACTGTTCACTGTTATGTCGCAACCTTACCCCCCGGCGTCAAAGTCAATGTTATCTTTAAACGGTCAAAGGGCATAAAGGTAATTTCACACTTTGGATCTTTATAATCCCCCTGTACTTCTCTTCCACCTACACCCTTACCCCCTAAGTTTCACTCACTCCACTCCTTCTTCTTCACCACCGGCGATCCACCTCCACCTCCACCTCCATTGCCGGCGACTGCACTTCCAGTTTCCCACCGGCTTCCACCTCCAGCTCCGGCGACCACAACATCAACACCCACCGGCTTCCACTTCACAATGAGTGAATCGCAGAACCCCATGCTTCCACCTCCACCTCCGCCGATGCACCTGGCTGCCGGCGACAACCACCGATCCTCCCTGTTGTCTCTGATTTCAGGTATAAACATCGATCTTTCTGAACAAGTAAAAAACAGGGGGTTATTGAAACATCGATCTTTTTGTGTTTGCAGTGGACATGAGGATTCGTTTTTCAGTCCGATCGATTGTGGTTTCCGTGGTTGTGAAAATGCGGGGCCGCCCTTTCCTGCACTTCCAGTTTCCTCCGCAGCAGGAAATGGTTGTGTAGTTGATGTTTAATATATTAGGATCTTTGGGTTTAATGTATTAGGATCTTTTGGTTTAATACTGATCTAATTGTATATATATTAGGATCTTTTGATTTAATATAATGTGCCTAGTTATGACCAATGTTTACAGGTAATGTGTTATTGATAGGCCTTTTTTATACTCTCATGATGGTATATTGGTGTTCTTGATACAGGTTAGGATCAAAATGTGCCTAGTTATGACAGTTACATGATCATAGTTGATGATAGTTACATGTGCAGTTACTGATCATAGTTGATGACAGTTACATGTGTAGTTGGGATGTTTGATGCTTTGATCAAAATGTGCCTAGTTATGACAGTTACATGATCTTACATGATCAAAATGTGCAGTTGTGAAAGTTTGATGTTTGATTAGGATATACATTTTGTTCATTTGATCAACAATCTGTTTAAAGTCTGTCAAATCAATTTGTGCAGCAGTGAGTGTGCTTAATCAGTGGTTTGATACATTGTTAGTAGTCATAACAGATTCTATTGTGGTTAATAGTCACCACAGATTCTAGTGTGGTTAATAGTCATAACAGATTCTAGTATGGTTAATAGTCACCACAGATTCTAGTGTGGTTAATAGTCATGGTCAGATCAACAGGTATGCTTGAGTATAGAACACATTGCAGCAGGTATGCTTGATTGCAGCAGGTATGCTTGATTTTTTATCAGATACATTGAATGAAATTGTTAGTGCAGGTATGCTTTATTTTTTTAGTATAGAACACATTGCAGCAGGTATGCTTGATTTTTGAACAGGTATGCTTGTTAGGTTTCAGATTTAAGAAATAAAACAGATTCTAGTGTGGTTAATAGTCACCACAGATTCTAGTGTGGTTAATAGTCATGGTCAGAGCAGCATGTATGCTTGAGTATAGAACACATTGCAGCAGGTATGCTTGATTGCAGCAGGTATGCTTGATTTTTGATCAGATACATTGAATGAAATTGTTAGTGCAGGTATGCTTTATTTTTTGAGTATAGAACACATTGCAGCAGGTATGCTTGATTTTTGAACAGGTATGCTTGTTAGGTTTCAGATTTAAGAAATAAAACAAAATCACAGTGAATTGATTCAGAATTAGGTGTTTATATGATCAAAATCAGATTACGTGTGAATTGATTCAGAATTAGGTTTCAGATCATAGAACAGGTTCAGATTTTTGATTATAGAATCATAGATCAGGTTTTTGATTTTGGTGGGAAGGGTTTTGGAAGTTGCAGGGGGTAATGTTGTGTCTTAACACAAAGTACAGGGGGTAATAACAAAGGAAAAATTAGTAATTTACCAGTGGGGGGTAATTGTGCGACTTAACACGAAGGTTGGGGGTAAAATGGAAGGGTAATATAGTCATTTCAACTTAGAGTTAACAGATCTGTTATTGACTTTGACGCCGGGGGGTAAGGTTGCGACATAACAGTGAACAGTGGGGGGTAAAATTGCAATTATTTCCTTAGGGGGGGTAGACATGCCAATGACCCCTAACCTCAGGGGGTAAAATTGCAGTTTACTCTTAAGGTTTTAATTTAGCTGGCTCTAATTAGGCCTAACATGGGGATTAAGTTTCCTGACCTTAGATTAGTCTCTAATTATATAAAGACTAGGTTTTTACCCGGGATTGCTTCCCGGGCTCGGGAAACTTAGTTATATTAATTACTATTTGTTACTAATACAACCACATTACATCAACCATCTCATTCGATTCAACAACAATGTCTTCAAATCACCGGATTAGATCATGAACTCATATTAGAGGACAAACAAAAGCACAACAGGACCATATGAATAATATGATTTCCACTTTTACTTCAATGCACTTAAATGATAGGGTGATTTTGGATTTTGTAAAAATCTTTGTTTTTGTACTTCTTTACAAAATAAGATGTTGACCAAATTTCAAACAGATGTTGACCAAAAGTCAATCAGATGTTGACAAATAGTAAAACAGATGTTGAGCTTAAACAGATGTTTGGTTTAAGGCCAAACATCTGTTTATGGCCAAACATCTGTTTAAGTCCAAATATCTGATATAGAAGGCGAAACATCTGTTTAAGGCAAAACATCTGTTTAAGGTCAAACATGTGTTTAAGGTCAAACAACTGTTTAAGTCCAAACATCTGATATAAAAGGCCAAACATCTGTTAAAGGCCAAACATCTATTTAAGCCTTAACAGATGTTTAACTTACTAAGATCTACTGTCTTCTCACACTGTTTTCCTCTTCAAAACACTGTTCAACCTAACATGCGTTTCCATTAAATATTGACCAAAAGGCAAACAGATGTTCAAACCACTGTTTGTTATTGAACTTTTTTACAAAATTAGATAGAATTAAAGAAAATGAAACAATGACTTAAAGAACTATAATTTAACACATAATCTAATTGGGCAAATATAAAACATAAAGTGCTAATAACAGTGTTTTATCATCTTAGCCATACATAGCAACAAATCATCAAGTTAAAGTGCTAATAACAGTGTTTTATCATCTTAGCCATTCATAGTTATAGTATCTGATATCAGAACAGACTTAAATGTGTTTGTTAAACTGATGTAACTTGATTTAATACAATCTTCTGTTGCGAAGACACGTATGTGAAGTGCAACATATCACCAAACCTCAAGTTATTGTGAGTCATAAACTTTCGCCAACCGTCCAACGCATAGCGTGGGTTCAATTCATTTAACTCCGACTTAACATCATAAACCTCCACAACTCCAACCATGTTTTGAACTTTCAAAGGATGAAGATAAAGAGAAAGACCTTCTCGTCTGGCAACTTCAGCAGGAAGACGCTACATGTATTGTGTGGAAAAAAATAATAGTCAGACAAATAAACATAAATCATTAGTTTGTTATAAAAAATGGTATACCAGCCTATAGTCTCCTTTTCGATCAAAATGAAAGAACTCAGGGTCGAGAGGATGTCCAGAATGTTTTTTTGCAGTCTTTGCAATCTTATTTCTACGGTTAAGCTTTTTCTGAACGTTGGCGGCTCTCTTCCCCTTGATGAAAAAGCAAACATATACATGTGAATTAAATGAATGTTGAATATATGCACAAAAAAAACAGTTTATATAACATATACTAATTAACTGGCAAGTATAGATACCTTAACTTTATGAACAGACGAAGAACATCCAATATGATCACTTGTGGCGACAGGTAAGGCAGCATTTCCCTTAGTCCTATTCTTGACCATCTCCTTTCTCTCAGAAGTAACTTTACCTTTCTTCTTAACCTGTTGTCATAGAGTAACTTTAATAACAATAGTAATATAACAATCTTTAAGATGCTAAACTTACATCTTGGGTTTTGTTCAATCGTGAAGACATGCGTCTCTTCGACGTGCATTCGGCATTGATTGGTAAGTTCTTGTAAATAATACATTATTAGATAAATATAACATTAGTAAACAGCATTACTAATAGTTGTAAAAACATTAAATTCTTATATGCTGCTTTATTAAAGTAATTAAATATTAGAAATGATATGCAAAGTAGGAAAAAAAGAGAAAGAACGTCAATTTTAAATTACCATTTTGTATATTTTGAATTTCAAAAATTTCAAAATTACTAATCTTATCAGTAATTACTGACTTGATTTCAAAGCAATTGTCATAATCACTTTTCTAAATTTTATTTTAAATTTAATTAAGAGATAATAACCTTCAATTTGAAATTCACATTTTGCTTAATTCAAATGTCCAAAGCTCAAGAAATTAGCATTAATTACTGATTTGATTTGCAACAAATAGTCATCAAGAATTTTTTTTATTTTTTAATTTAACTTTAAACTTTATCAAGAAAACAATGTTGGAGGAACTCTTATGTCATTGGAATGTAACGATTAGGTAAAATGGTAATTTGATTGTAATTCTAGTTTTCATTTGATAATTTCAACCTATCACTAATTAACAACATGAATAAATCAAATGTGAGCAGTGACTGTTTTTTAGGGAAACCGCTGATGGTCAATATCAGTGGATGTCAATAATAAAAAAGTGAGCAGTGGCTATTTTTTCCTATCAGTGGATACCCAAAAGTTTTTGAAACACTGATGTTTGGTCAGTCAGTGGTCAACACTCAACACGGAGTTTGAAGAAACAGAGGTTCTATTTCAGCAGTGGATAACTTTTAACAATCAAATGTTTGAACCACTTTCAAGAATACTATACCCAAACAATCAAGATGAGGAGCTTAACAATCATCCAAGTGTATTTTGATTTTTATTTATTAGTATAAAGATGAAACAACTGTTCAATTAATAGTACAGATCAAACCACTGTAGTGATGTGATAAATACTGTTACATATAAACAACTGTTGTGATAAACACTGTTACATATAAAGACTGATGCCATAAAAATGGTTACATATAAAACATTGAGGTGATGACATCTAACAACCTAACAGACTATAAAACATTGTTAACATAAACAAACATAGAATAACTAAAGTTGATGCTGAACCACTGTTGTTGTTTGACACTGTTGTTGGACGTCATAAATTTCAGATTTAATTTCAAAGGTAAGTAGTGTATATTCTTATATGCTGCTTTATTAAAGTAATTAAATATTAGAAATGATATGCAAAGTAGGAAAAAAAAAAAAGAGAACGACAATTTTAAATTACCATTTTGCATATTTTGAATTTCAAAATTACTGATATTATCAGTAACTACTGACTTGATTTGAAAGCAAATGTCATAATGACTTTTTAAGATTTTATTTTAACTTTAATTAAGATATAATAACCGTCAATTTGAAATTCAAATTTTGCTTAATTAAATGTCCAAAGCTCAAGAAATTAGCATTAATTACTGATTTGATTTGGAACAAATAGTCATCAAGAATATTTTTTATTTTTTAATTTAACTTTAAATTTTATCTTGAAAATAATGTTGGAGGAACTCTTTTGTCATTGGAATGTAACGATTAGGTAAAATGGTAATTTGATTGTAATTCTAGTTTTCATTTGATAATTTCAACCTATCACTAATTAACAACATGAATAAATCAAATGTGAGCAGTGACTATTTTTTAGGGAAACCGATGATGGTCAATATCAGTGGATGTCAACAATGTAAAAGTGAGCAGTGGCTATTTTTTCCTATCAGTGGATACCCAAAAGTTTTCGAAACACTGATGTTTGGTGAGACAGTGGTCAACATGGAGATTGAAGAAACAGAGGTTGTATTTCATCAGTGGATAACTTTGAACAATCAAATGTTTGAACCAATTTCAAGAATACTATACACAAACAATCAAGATGAGGAGCTTAATAATCATCCAAATGTATAGGAATTTTATTTATCAGTATAAAGATGAAACACTGTCATTTTTTAATTTAACTTTAAATTTTATCATGAAAATAATGTTGGAGGAACTCTTATGTCATTGGAATGTAAAGATTAGGTAAAATGGTAATTTGATTGTAATTCTAGTTTTCATTTGATAATTTCAATATATCACTAATTAACAACATCAATAATAAAAATGTGAGCAGTGACTGTTTTTTAGGAAAACCGCTGATGGTCAATATCAGTGGATGTCAACAATGTAAAAGTGAGCAGTAGCTATTTTTCCTATCAGTGGATACCCACCAGTTTTCGAAATACTGATGTTTGGTGAGACAGTGGTCAACATGGAGATTGAAGAAACAGAGGTTGTATTTCAGCAGTGGATAACTTTGAACAATCAAATGTTTGAACCAATTTCAAGAATACTATACCCAAACAATCAAGATGAGGAGCTTAATAATCATCCAAATGTATAGGAATTTTATTTATCAGTATAAAGATGAAACAACTGTTCAATTTATAGTACAGGTCAAACCACTGAAGTGATGGGATAAATACTGTTACATATAACACTGTTGTGATAAACACTGTTATATATAAACACTGATGTCATAAAATTTGTTACATACAAAACACTGAGGTGATGACATCTAACAACCTAACAGACTATAAAACATTGATGTGAAAAACACTGTTACATATAAACACTTAAACATAAACAAACATAGAATAACTAATGTTGATGCTGAATCACTGTTGTTGTTAGACAGTGTTTCACATTTAGTTGATCAGTGCTTGTCTTCAACAGGACTTTGGTCTTGATCAGTGGTCTCGTAATTGAACAGTGGATGATGTTCATCAGACTTTATGTACAACCATCGTTATATCCAACAGTTGTTAGGCAGATCAGTGTTTTGCCATATTAATTGTTATAACCACTGTCATTGTATGAAACTTAGCTGGGCAATGCTTATTGTAGGAAACTTTAGTTTACCTACAACAACTGATGAATTTAAAATGAATAATGCAAACTACTGTTAAGTCAAACAGCTGATGGAAAACTTTTAAGCACTGCTAGTAATTAAAACACTGATGGTGAGTAAGAAAACTACGTTTAATTGCTCAAATTGAGATGACGGGAGATCTGCAAGGGATTACAAATAAATCAATGCACCAATAAACGGTAAATCAAAACGTTACAAATACCAAAAAATAAATCACACCAATTGAAGTTACCTTGGTGTTGTGCAATCACTTTGATGTCCATGACAAAAGCACCATCTTAAAAGTGGGAATGTAAAGGAGTACCATACCAAAATTAAATACATGACTAAGACAACCTCATTGAAAGTGGGAATGTAAAGGAGTACCATACCAAAATAACAAAAAGGGATGAAGCCTAAACTTTTGCGTTGGTATCACCTATCAACAGACCTGGTATCACCTTTCACATTTCCATCTCCTCAACAACCGTCCGGCAGAGGTTGCTTCTAATCAACAAACTCTATAAATCAACAAAAAAGCTTGGGAAAGACATAAACTACAAAACATATCAAAATAAATCTACTCGTAATCACATGATACAACAAAGCAAGCATCTGAATAAACAATAACAAAGGAAAGACAAAATCAAAAGCTACAAACAGAGTTATTTATAAATTTCAAATATATACAATAATAAAAAGATTATTAGAACATACCAGAGTCACCGATTAAGAGGAGCTTGTACAAAAGCGTTCATCGAGTACGATAAGAAACCCTAGGAGATCTGCTTCTTCTTCTGAGGGTACAAAAGGGTTCATCGTGCTGAGTATGAGAAAATAGATAAAACGAGATAAAATTTCTGAATGAAAAAATAGATCTTACATGATTATTCTCTTCTTCAACCACTCGACGGTACATGATTTAGGGTTTCAAACGCAGATGTATCCAATAGAAGTAACCTCTGCCGTACGTTGTTGAGGAGATGATTATGAGAAGAAGAAGAAGGATGAACATCAGAGAGAAAGAGGATCTAAACATCGATCGGAATAGAGCAAAGCAGAGGGAGAGAGAAAGTAAGAAGCCCTAAATGAGTAAATGAGAGAGGATATAAATAGAAGAGGGCAGTGGTACTGTTGGGCGGGAAAAGAGGAAAACGATGCCCTAATTAAGTGACACGTGGCCCAAATAACTCTCATTTATTATATATAATAGATTGCTTTGTATTTGTAATTCCTTGTCGTCAACTGACATAACCACTTTAAATCTTCGTGTTCATTTACTGCTTTCGTGTGTATGTATGTGTATGCGTATTTAGTTTCGTGTATGTTCGATCCTAACAACTAGTATCAAAGCTTTGGCTTTTGATTGGGGTCACACGAGAACCATCACAATCAGTTCTTTCGTCGCTAGCCACCCAGTCAACCGTCGCCGCCACCCCAGAGCCGCTAGGGTTCCGTCGTGCCGCCCTTAGGGTTTCTGCCACCATTGCAGAAGGAGTTTTGGGTTCTGTTCGAAAGCTTTAATAACCAATCCCGAATCAGCTGAAATCAGAGATCTAGTTTGTAGAAGAACATATTGGTTGAATCAAAGAGACCAACTATAGAAACATATAACCAGTGCCAACAGCGTTTGTCAAGATTTATCGTTTCAGTTTTAATTATCACGTTCGTTATTCCATTGCGTATTGATAGGTTGATTTGTTGTGTTTGTCTAAAGAGATCCAAAATCAGTGTTTCATTTAATCATTGTTAAGGGTGTAGACAGAAAGGTTGTATAGAAAAGTTTGATGGGAATAAGTTTGGTTGGTGGAAGATGCATATTGAAGCACTACTTTGTCAGAAAGACTTAGATGCAATGCTTGAGTGAGGGTGAGAACTTAGAAGGTGTGTCACAAGTAGATTGGGAGAAGTTGGATAAGAAAGCTAGAGCAGTGATAACCCTTTCTGTGTCAGAAAATGTTGCCTATATCATCCAGAAGGAGACCTGAGCTAAAGGTATGATGGAAGCATTATCTAACATGCATGAGAAGTCTTCTGCAACAAGGAAGGTTTATCTTATTCGAGAGCTTATGAATACTAGGATGATGGAGGGTGCCTCGGTAACGAATCCCATCAATAATGTAAAATCGATCTTTTCTCGCTTAGTATATGTCGACATTAAGTTTGATGATGAGGTCCAAGCCCTGCTATTATCATCCTCATTGCATGATAATTGGTCCGGAACTCTTATAATATTTAAAACATAGCTTTTCTGTAACTCATATCATCTAACTAAATGTTTTTAATTATTTAAGTAAATAATTTTTAAATTGGTGAGAAAAATTATATATTTTAAAATATATTTGTAACAAATTTGGGTAATTCATGGTTTTAGACGATTTTAATTATGAGTTCTTTTTTTAATTTACAACGTAACTTTTTTGTAACATTTTTGGAATGTTTGAATACACCGTCACGACGTATTTTGTTATCTACGTTTTATGTGTGAAATCGAGTCGATCTTATGCTATTATAGATTTATAGTCATTTTTACTAGTAAAGCTGTTAATTGTGTTACAATTTTGTGATCATTAGGATTACGTTTGTACGTTTTTTTTGGAAAGATTCAACGAACTTGTGATCGTTCGGATTACGTACAGATCAAACTTGCAATATGATTATTCAACGTGAACAGTCTATATAGTTTATTCTTATTGATGTGATTAGGGCTGTAAACGAACCGAACGTTCAGCGAACAGTTCGTGAACCGTTCGGCGGGAAGTTCGTTTATGTTCGTTCGTGCTTAAAGTTTTTACCAACGCCAATAATTCTTTTAAGCACATCTTTCCAAAGATTTTTTCTTTAAACCTCTTCGTAATTTGCTTTATCCATTTTTCCCTAAAAAATAAAATGTATTGTCATATGAGGCTATAGGGTGTGGTCATGACCCTTATGACCACTATGACCCTCTACGTTAGTGCAATTTCACCCACCTCTAATCTACAATGCAAAACCACTACCCTAAGGGTGTGGTCATGACCCAAACTAGGGTTGTGCAATGGTTCAGAATCAGACCGAACCGAACCATATTCTAACGGTTCCGGTTCGGTTCGGAACCGCGTTAAACGGTTCTTGCTAGAACCGGTTGTCAATTAAATCCTAAAACTAAAAACAAAATAAAAAACAATTAAAACAATAAACCGTTTAAAACATATAACTAAGAGTTGCAATATCCAAAATTCAAACCAATCAGAGTAAAAGTAGCAACAATAAAATGTTTTAAACCAAAAGTATACAATGTGAAAAAACAAAAGTTAACTAAAAAACTTTTAGTTAACCATCACAAAAACTTTATTCAAACATTATGTCAAAATTATTTTTATATTCGTTAATACTAGATACATTTTTTTAAATATAATATTTAAAGTTTAAATGAGTTAATAGGTTTTTAAATATATTATTTAAATTTAAACCCAAACCGGTTCTAGGGAACCGTCAGTTATAACCGGAACCGAACCGGGAATCGTTTTCTCCTAAACTTAAGAACCGGAACCTGACCCTAAATACAACAATACGGTTCGGATCTGGCGGTTCTGGTTCGGTTCCCCGGTTCTGGCGGTTCAGAACCGTAAATTGCTCAGCCCTAACCCAAACCACTACCCCTTTATTTATTTTAATTTATCGTTGTTTAAAGAAAAAGAAAATGATTACTTGAAAAATCGAAAGGAGGATCATGGTTGCTATGGTTTAATCCATGCAAACCCTGGTGAATTAGGGAAGGGATGGTATAGCCTTTCATTTATGTTCCTACATGGCGAATCATGTCTTCAAAGGCCACCCCTGAAACCACCACCACCCCTCAGTCTTCAAAGGCCTCTCGTCGCAAGAGGAAGATGTAGGATCGTTGTACGACCTGACTGAGTCGATCAGAAGAGTTGTTTATCCAAATCAAAGGCGGAATCAATGAAACGGATACTCGATTCAATTTAAACGTCTCTTATATTGATATGATACTGATTTACAACCTGGAGACAATCCGGCAGAGCTTCGCTACTCAGATCCGAACCTTACAAATGAAATAACAAGTGCACCTATATATAGGGTTCCTGATTTCGCTTGAAATGGTCCTTGGTCATTTCAAGCGGAATCACCACTAAGACCATGAAAATCAGTTTCTCGTATCCCGTGCACTGGTTATCCTATCCTATCTCATTACATGACTTGATACAAGACGAAGTCAACAGACATAATGCACTAACAGACTCCCCCTTGGATGTTGACGAAGTCTTCAGTGTCTAGTCTTTATCATGACACCTCTTCAGTCTTGATCAGTCTTCAAGCTCTTTCCAAATTGTCTAACATTGTAAGCATCCATCAATCCTTTTATTTAGCTTCTTCAGGCTCCCCCTTTCGTCAAGCTTCCGTGCTTTAGGGATCGACACCTAGCTTTCCGGTCAAAAACTCCCCCTTTCTTCGAGCTCGTCTTCAGACTCCCCCTTAGACTTTGCTTCCGGGATCGTAGTCTGGAATCTCATCTGCAATCACTCAAACATTTATAAGTAACAACATTTCAAATTTCAGCTAACCAGGAATTGTAACCTGGCTCACTCAATCTTTTTAAACTAACACTTCTTATGAATATTGGCAGTTTCAGGATCGAAAACCTGGCCATCTTAACAATATAAGCATCCAAATCCCTCACAGTTAATCATCCAAGTCCAACTTAATGACCTTGGAGATATCACAAACTGTTTTTGAATTTTGTTAAAAAATCAAGTTTCAAATTAATGAACTTGTTTTATTTTCAGAAACACAATCAGCTTACTTAAATTTTGAAACTTAGCACTCAGACATCGGTTGTCGAAAATAAAACAGAAATCAAAATCTTTTTGAATTTAAAAAAAAAATATAAAGCAATAAAGAAATATGTACAAACATATTTACAAACAATATTTTTGTTTGAGTATGTGTCAGAGGATCATATCAGTTTTTGACAAGTCACAAGTACCGTTGAGCTTAGTTACACATTAAGAATTAAACAATTCACTTAGATTGTCGATATACTGATCCACTTAAATTTTCACACAAACTTCAACTGATTCAGGATACGAATTAAGTGTTTTAAGAACTTAAACTCATTCATGTGTCCCACCTCTTGAATATACTCCCGTATCCAGATCCCAATAATCAGCCTTATAGGTGAGTATACCTAGATGATATCTGTAAAGGGTTAAATTGCGAAGGACCGTGAGAGCTCAGGTCAGAACTTCCGTTCAGCAGAGAGATGACGGCTTCGACTTTTGGTGTGTCCCCTTTAGAGGATCTTTTCTTCAACAGCAATGATTATCAATTTTATTGTTTCATCATTTTTGCTGAGGGCGACGCTGTATTTCAAGCAATGCGAAAAGTATTATTCGGGGACTAGGCCATTCCTTCCGCATTATCAGACGTCTCGGAATAATACCCCAGATATCACTAAGTATAAAGACCTAGTATCTCAGAAAGAGGGGTCCTTCAAACGAGATTTCAGGGGTTACCTATATATCCAAGTAGTGTTCCCCACGAAATAAGCAAGTTTGAATTTAAGTTTATATCCCGAAAAAGTTTACTAAATGTATAAAAACCTATCGGCATATCATCAGTGAGACTGTTTAAAGCTTATTTAATCATTACATTTCTTTAGCATACTGTAACTGTCTACTGATGTACTATCATTTCCTCTTTTTACACAAAAACTCAATTTTCATTTTATCATGTTTTTGGCTTTTTCAAATTTTCAAATGTTTTTGTATTTTCTAACAACAATACTCCCCCTAAAATGCAAAATTATTTAAAGAAAATTTGACAACCAATACTGATAGCTTTGTCTCGCCATCCATTTTCTGCTTAAAGTGCTCTGATTTGCAGAAAATCTAATATAAGAAGAAGTAAATACCCCCATGATTTACAACACATTGATTTTTTTTTTACAGTTTGAAAACCGTTTTTCAATCTTGTGAAATTAATCATGTTTGTTCAGCCGTGAGGGTTTCGGCATATTCAATCAACATTTTTTTTTATAATATGTACAGAAAAACAATCAAACTAAACTCCTTGTTTCAACCAACTCAGGGTCTAGCAGCCTCTTCTTCCTTTCCATGTGCCAGGCTGCTCCAGTTTTCATTCTCACAATCTTTGGTTTTGTTGAGCACCTGCACATTCAAAGCATTCAATTACTTGAACAATTTTGCCCAGGTCTGTTGGACCTTAGGCAATTCAACACAATATGTATCATGCAGTTTCGGAAAATCTTTATCATCAAAAACTTTTTCAACTTTGACTTCAATTTTTTCATCTTTTACCGAAGACATCTGTTTCTTAACCCTCCATGTCTGTCCTTTTGGAGTACCTCTTTTGTAAAAATGTGATTCTTTTTGAACATTTTGTTTTTGAACAACAACTTTTGGTTTCCAAAACTCTTGGGGTTTTGTCATATCAACAGATGTTTTCCAACTTTGTGTTGTTCTAACTCTAGGTGTGTGAGAATTCCAGTTCTGTATTGAACCAAACTTACTCGAGTCTGATTTCCAATTTTGATTTAAAGCAAACTTGTTTGTGTTATACCTCCAAGTTTGTTTTGAATCAAATCTGGTCGACCTTTGTTTCATATTCTCAAATTTCGTTTTCTCAACATTTTCAGGCTTCTTTTTGTCAACATCCACAGGTTTCAGATTCGGACACTTTCGTGCAAGATGTCCTAATTGATCACATTTAAAACATGTTCTTTTTGAAACATCTTTAACCTGTGGTTGTTGCCTTTTCTTTTAAACACAAAACTCTTCATTAGACTGTTGTCTAAATTTGAGTTTTTCCTCTTCTTCAAAACTTTTTCCTTGAACAAAACTCATTTTTGCCTGAAAATTTTGTATTTCATTTTTCTTCCAATTCTGTTTCTTCTTATAACCCAACCCAACCTTCATGTTTTTCTTCTTGAAACCAGGTTTGTTATAAAAAGTTTTCTTGTTTTTCCCAGCAAATTTTGAAATTTCTGACTTTTCAATCTCAACCATCTTAAAAACTTTATCAATTTTCTCTGAAATCACATTCTGAATCGGGAATACAATATCTAAGAATAGTTTGTCCGATCCAATCATGGTATATACCAATCCTTTTGAATCATCATTCACAACTTTCTCAGATTTTATGTTTTTCAGATACTCATCATGAAAATTACCTTCATTTTCATCCTGTGATTCAGACTTACCTTTTGTAGACTCATCTTTCAAAATGCTATCAACAACCTTACTTACCACCTCTGAATCATCAGCTTCATCAGATTTGGTGTAAGTCACATCGATACTTTCAGGTAATTGGTCAACTATGTTCAGACTTTTTGTCACCTTTTCCTCATCATAAAAAGTATAATTGTTTCTCAATGGTGGTGGTACCAGATGAAATTCTGAACCAATACCTTTTTTATTCTTGTCAGTATCTTTGTCATCTGGTGTGATGTTGAAAACGCGTTCGAGAATGTACGAAGAGTTATGATAACTTTGAAGTTTGGTAACAACCTTTTCTTTTTCAGCCAGAACTTGTTTGAGATTAGCAACTTCATCAACCCACTTGTTTAATTCAAGTTGCTTTTCTTTAAACTTTCTCTCATACAGTTCTTTAGTTATTAAAGTTTCAGACAATCTTTGGTCAAAACATTTGACTTGGCTCTTCAAAGTATCATAAGCTTCTTGTACTCTCTGACTCGACCTCTTCAAATCATCATACTCTTTTTGAAAATCTTGAAACGTATTTTCTTTTTCAACACAACTAACACATTTTGCTGTACACATTTGTCTATACACATCATTATCTTTTTCAAGATCTTGACACTTCTGTGTCAGTTTTTCAACCTTTAGTTTCAAAATTTCTTCTTTTTCAATCATTTCTTTATATTTTATTTTGAAAACATTTTCAAGTTTGTTTGTTTCAATAACTTTTGTTTTGATTATTTCATCTTTTGGAATACAGGCTTTGCACATTTCTATGCAATTCCTGCACTTGTTCTCATTTGTATCAATAATTTCAACATTCGATAGATCAGAAGATTCATTTACCTCAGTCTCTTTCAGCACCGATGATTCTTCTGTTTCAACTTTCTGATCTTCTTCTTTCTTCTCTTCTTCTTCCACTTTCTGTTCTTTTTCAACCTTTCGTTCTTCTTCAATCTTCTGTTCTTCTTCAGCAGCAAGCTTTGCATTAATCTTCACCTCTTCTACCAGCTTTTTCAACTCTTCTTCTTTTCTCTTCTTCATTTCTACCACCTTTAGTAAACTTGCTTCACAAATTTCTTTTATTTTGTTCAACAAATCCGGCAAATATCCTTTATCAGATAACCTTCTTGTGTTGAAAGTACCCTGACTTGGAAACATATTTGTTACTGCATCAAAATCCACCTTTGATGGGTCAACAACCGGATTACCCTGTGGATCCATGTAACATTCCAATTCGTCATTCCATCTTTTGGCTCTCTGGGCTTCTTTGAATGGTTCTCTGAATTTTTCAATTTCCCATCTCGCATAATCTCTCCTCCACCATAGATCATGATCAACATTAGCTATAAATGCATATCCAACTGCATCCTCCTCTGGTAACAACTCACTCCAGTCAAAACCTTCATCGTCATGAATCACAGCAAGAGCTCTTGATTTTTCTTCAAGTTGCTTCATTCTGGGAGGTTCAGGTTTGTTCTGATGATAAATCGCTTTCTTGTAATAATCTTCTTTGAATGGATTTTCAGAATCATCAACATAAGCATTTCGGCATTCTCTTTTAAAATGACCTTTCTGTTTACACTTGAAACATGTGACTTTCGACTTGTCAAAGCCTAACTTGGTAGATGGTCCACCAATAGACTTTCTTCCTGTAATCTCCATGAAACGCTGTGCCCGTCGAACTGCACTAGCCATACACCACCTTATGTCGATCAATTCCATCTCCTCAGGATCTATCTGATCGTAGTCTTCCTTTGTCAGGTTGGTGTTGCCTATCTTGCCTGCTACAAGACTCTCATACGACTCTAACACAGAAGCTAAGAACACCATCTGTTGTTTTGCTGACTCTTCACTGAAATTCTAACCATTCTTCAGATCTACTGCGATATTACACTGAAATAAATTCTTTGAATCCGATTGACTTAAAGTTGTTGAAGAAGATCCACTGTGAAAACCACTATGAGGAGTTTCATGATTCACAGTATTTGAACTCTCTGCAGAAAATGTTGTTCTTGGGGATCCAGCCTTTGGAAGTTCTCCTCTGTAATACAGCTCCACATTCTGCTGATAGGCTGAATTGTTGATTTTAGATTTCTTGATCTCCAACTCATGGCTTTCTAGTCTTTCGATAAGCAAATCCACTGTCAAATCTTCAGACTTAATTGTGTTCTTCAACATCAAGGCAAAATATTGCCAATCTTGATCATTCGGCAACGAATTAAACAATTTATCGACCAACTCCTCTTGAGTGTATGTGATTTTGTGTCTTGCCAGCTCCATCTTCAGATGCCCAAATCTCTCAATCATTTTACAAACAGATTCATTTTTCATACAACCAAATAAATCAAACTCTTTACGTAACACTTTCTTTTTGTTTTTCACAATCTTAGAGGTACCTACACATTTTCTCTCTAAAGCTTCCCATAAACTCTTCGATGTTTTCTCTTGTTCAAGTAGCGAAATAATATCTTCTCTCACTGACTGTTTTATCAATGTAATCATTTTGTATTCAGCTACAACATTTTTTACATCTATTTCAGTGAACTCTTTTTCATCTACTAACTCTCCTCCTTCTTTTACTGGTTCTGTATATCCGTATTTTAGTTTTAACCAACTTTCAGAAGCAAAAGCTTTTACCCAACCCTCAAATCGGTTTTTCCACCAGTTATAATCTTCAATCTTCATTAATTTCGGTGGTTTCTGTTGGCTTCCATACATATTCTCATACTTCAAATTCTATGAAATCTCTTTCGAATATTCTCTTGTTTCAGATCTTCTTTCGGATGATTCTGAAGTAAAGGCATTGTAGAACGTGTTGTAAAATTCTTCACCACTGCTCGACATCTTCAAACAGTTTCTTGAAATTCACAATTTGTATATCTTCAATCACCTGGAGACAAACAAACAAACTCAATCAGTTTTAAAAATTATCAAACAATTTGAAACAAACTGACACTCGGTTGACGTGAAATGATCTCGACACGAAACATCCTCTTTCAAGCGAAATAGTAATTTCAAGTGGAATCTCTTTGAATGACACTTCAAGCGAAATCACAAGTTGAAGCGGAACTACTTTTGGAGCAAAATCACTAGACTAACAGCTTCAAGCGAAATCACTTGATTAACAACTTCAAGCGAAATCAGAACTAATCTTTCAAGCGAAATACTAAGTTCAAGTGAGATCAGGTCTAATTTCAAGCGGAATATCAGTTTGAAGCGAAATCAGCTAAGTTTCTCAAGCGGAATTATGTTGTTCGTTCAAACGAAATCAGATTTTTGGCCTGTTTTTGTAACTTTTAAGCTGAATTTTGGTCTCAAACTTTCAAGGCTTTGTTAAAATACTATTTTGCATGTTCGGTGAAAAATTCAATCCATTTTGACCATGAAATCTTGTTTAGTTTGAAAAAGAAGGTGTAGAAGTCAGAAAACTGATGCAATCGAGCTAAACTCTTCCTCCTGTGCTCTGATACCACTTGTAGGATCGTTGTACGACCTGACTGAGTCGATCAGAAGAGTTTTTTATCCAAATCAAAGGCGGAATCAATGAAACAGACACTCGATTCAATTTAAACGTCTCTTATATTGATATGATACTGATTTACAACCTGGAGACAATCCGGCAGAGCTTCGCTACTCAGATCCGAACCTTACAAATGAAATAACAAGTGCACCTATATATAGGGTTCCTGATTTCGCTTGAAATGGACAAGGTAGTTTCAAGCGGAATCACCACTAAAACCATGAAAATCAGTTTCTCGTATCCCGTGCACTGGTTATCCTATCCTATCTCATTACATGACTTGATACAAGACGAAGTCAACAGACATAATGCACTAACAGAAGAACTCCAGCAACTCCAGCAACAAGAACTTTGCTGTCACTACTACTGCCCCGCTTCAAGCTATACCAACTCAGCAGCAACCTCAGTACCGATCAGCTGCAGCACCATTTACTCAAGCACCGCCTGCAAAGCGTGCTTACACTGGTCCTCACCCTGCTTGCCCGACATGTACCTACCATCATCCAGTGGGAATCGCCTGCAGATTCTGCGTGCACTGAAACATGTACGACCACTTCACCGCCAACTGCCGTACAGGTCCTCGACAAGCACCAGCTCCAGCTACTGCCCATCAAGCTCTACTTCCTGCTCCTCAAGGGCAACAAGCAGCTCCTGCACCCGCGGTCAATGCTATAGTCTGCTTTGCGTGTGGTGATCCCAACCACTATGCAAACATGTGCCCCAATCGGGTTGTGAAGCAAGAGCAGCAACAGCAGCAGCCCCAGCAACAGCAACAGCAGCCTCAGCAACAAGCCGCTCATGCTCGAACTTTCAACATTAATGTGCGCCAGGCTCAGGCTAACAACAATGTGGTCAATGGTACGTTCCTTGTGAATGGTATTTATGCTTCGTGTTTGTTTGATACTGGAGCCGATAACTGTTTTGTAACGTTTGAGTTCGAAAAGCTTCTTAATCGTAAGCACGCCCATCTCCCCTCGACGTTCGATGTTGAAGTTGCTACCGGAAGAACTATCGCCATCAACTCTGTTCTTCGTGATTGTACTCTCGAACTCAACAATCACATCTTTCCTATCGACCTTATTCCGATGCAGCTCGGTAGTTTTGATGTCATAATAGGCATGGACTTTCTTTGCGAAAACCATGCCGAAGTTGTTTGCTTTGATAAGATGATTTGATTCTCGCTCGCTAATGGTGATCAATTATGTGTGTATGGTGAAACTCTCTCAAAGGACCTCAAGCTTATGTCATGTATCCAAGCTAGCAAGTATCTCCGCAAGGAATACAGAGCTTTCTTGGCTAACATTGTAGTAGCGGAGGAGGAAAAGAAAGGAAAGACATGAGTGAAAGACGTACCTGTGGTTCGTGAATTTCCTAATGTGTTTCCTGATGATCTTCCCGGCCTGCCGCCAAGTCGTGATATCGACTTTCGCATCGACCTCATTCCTGGAGGAAATCCTGTTGCTAAAGCTCCTTATCGACTCGCTCCGTCCGAAATGCGCGAACTCTCGAGTCAACTCCAGGAATTGCTTGACAAAGGCTTTATTCGCCCTAGCACCTCTCCTTGGGGCGCGCACCAGTCCTTTTCGTCAAAAAGAAGGATGGGTCGTTCCGGATGTGGATCGACTATCGGGAATTGAATAAGCTGACAATCAAGAATCGTTACCCTTTGCCTCGCATTGATGATTTGTTTGACCAGTAACAAAGTGCTACGTGCTTCTCCAAGATCGACCTACGCTCAGGATACCACCAGCTACGCATACAAGAGGAGGATATTCCCAAAACCGCTTTTCATACTCGATACGGCCACTACGAGTTCGTTGTTATGCCTTTTGGTTTAACCAACGCACCCGCGGTTTTTATGGATCTGATGAATCGCGTGTGTAAACCTTTCCTCGACCGCTTCATCATCGTGTTCATCGATGATATCCTGATCTATTCCAAGTCGAAAGCCGAACACGCGCAACATCTACGTTTGGTTCTCGAGTTACTTTGGGGGAATCGACTCTATGCCAAGTTCTCCAAGTGTGAATTCTGGCTGGAGGAGGTTCAATTCCTCGGTCACATTGTTAATAGTCAAGGAATTCACGTCGATCCCGCAAAGATTGAAGCTGTTAAAAGTTGGGTTACGCCTAAGAACCCGTCTGAAGTCCATTCTTTTCTCGGACTAGCGGGCTATTATCGCCGATTCATCGAAGGATTCTCAAAAATCGTTGTGCGGCTTACCGCCCTCACGCACAAAGACAAGCCTTTTGTTTGGGGAACTAGACAAGAGACTGCCTTTCAAACCCTCAAGTACATGCTTTGCAATGCTCATGTCCTCACTTTACCCGACGGGAACGATGACTTCATTGTCTATTATGATGCCTCGAACCTTGGTCTTGGTTGTGTCCTCATGCAACGAGACAAGGTTATTTCTTACGCATCTCGTCAGCTCAAAATCCATGAGAAGAACTATACAACCCACGATCTCGAGCTAGGCGCGGTTGTTTTTGCGTTAAAGATCTGGCGACACTACCTTTATGGTACCAAGTGTACGATCTTCACCGATCATAGGAGCCTACAACATATCTTTGACCAGAAGGAACTAAATATGCGTCAACGCCGGTGGGTAGAGCTTCTCAATGATTATGACTGTGAGATTCGTTATCATCCTGGCAAAGCAAATGTCGTTGCCGACGCTCTCAGTAGACGGAGTTATTTGCACAGCGCCCGTAATATCCAAGCCCAATATAATCTTGAAACCCTCATCCGCGAAGCCCAACATGCCTGTTTTACCGAGCGCACTTTGAAGAAGGAAAGGATTCTCAACGATGGAGCCCAGCTAGAAAATAAGTCGAATGGGATATTCCATTATCTGGACCAAATTTGGATCCCTAAACAGACCAACTTACGACAGATTTTGATGGACGAATCCCACAAATTGTCACGGCCCCCTACCCGGTTTGACCCGTCTCAGGAGCCGCGGGACAGAAATCCCGTGGTATTTATTTAATTTAGTTTAACAGCGGAAGTTTATTTAACAGGATCGTTTAAAGCTAAAATTTTCCCGATTTATTTTATTTCACAATTCGGGATAAAAGCCCGATAATTTACAATATTATGTTTTTACTATAAAATTGTGATATTAAAAAATTTATTTCTTTATTTTATAATGAGCCACTATCTTAAGCTTGAAATGCTCCCCAGCATTTTTCCTGAATTACAACAGATCACCTGAAACATGTTTGAAAAAGGTTTTGTCAGCGGAAAATACTGAGTGAATCATTCTATTTACTAAAATGACACATTTGTTATAATTTACAGTATTAAGGAAGATTACAATGTTTCTGATATCAAACCAATTACCCACAGTACTTTGTCACTCGATCCATTGGCCCTTCCGTCCAATGGTGTCTGTGACTATGGTCATATCACCCATTGGCTGCCCCAATGGTGAAGATTATCAAGTAATGTATACAAAACCCCACATACCGGCTGTAACTTGGTGATTACAAAGACTTAATCCCCGTAATTATAACTTTGAAAATAAACATGCTTTTATAAATAGATTTGATAAAAAAAGAATGACTCACATTGCTGATTTAATACGGACAGATTTTAGTCTATGATTTAGCCTTGTTAACCTAATTTAAATAACAATGTACACAAAACTGGGTTAGTAATCAATCCAGCAATTACGATAACTCACGAGATCAATTCTCACAATGAACGACAAAGTGCAATACTTCATCCATCGAATTAACGATGATCCGTCAAATTAATGACGAACGACAAAGTATAATACTTTATCCATCGAATTAACGATGATCCGTCAAATTAATGACGAACGATAAAGTATAACCCTAATGTGGGCGGCACTTAAACATTTATTGGATATATTGATCGTCGGAAAATGAATCGTAGCAGCGATTGTGCTAATACCCTGTTTTGCGGAAGAATTTCGAGACCCGTGTGTGAATTTAGAGTATACTGTTCGTATCTCCGTGAATATTGCGAATTTTTACGTCGTTTTTCTTTCAGAATTCAAGTCCCAAGGCCCTCTATTTATAGGTAAAATTTTACCCTTACGCGGCCCGCTTTAGTTTTGGCTTATCCTCACCCGGGCCGCGTGAGACCTATTTTCTAGCTATAGGTTGCCACGTTTGGGACTAGCTTAGCTGAGTTGATAGTTTTCGTAAATTCGATTTCTACAGCTCACAATTTGGATAATCGTCAATAGGGTTTAACCCCCCCTGAGTTTTAGGGGCCCTAATCCTGATTCTGAAAATTATGAAAATTCTAGGGTTTGTTCAGAATCACTTGGGTGTCTCAATTAGGGTTTCCTTTTGGATTAATTAATTTAATAATTATGAATTTTTATGAGAGTTGTTACATTCTCCCCACCTTAAGAAAAATCTCGTCCTCGAGATTTACTGGAATAATTGAGGATACTTTTTCTTCATTTCTGATTCCAGTTCCCAAGTGTACTCAGCTCCTCTCTTTGAATCCCATCTGACTTTGACTAGAACTAGTCGTTTGTGCTTGAGAAACTTGATCTTTCGATCCTCAATTTGAAGAGGTCTCTCAACGAATTTCAATTTTTCGTTTACCTCTATATTTTGAAGAGGTACTAACAGTGATTCATCTGATAAGCATTTCTTGAGATTGGATACATGAAATACATCATGTACTCCAGCTAATTTTTATGGTAGCTGTAAACGATAAGCTACTGGTCCTATACGTTGGATCACTGGAAATGGTCCTACGTATCTTGGACTTAGCTTTCCTTTCTTACCAAATCTAACAACTCCTTTCCAAGGAGAAACTTTCAATAATACCTTGTCTCCAACTTGGAATTCTAGCGGCTTGCTTCTATTGTCTGCATAACTCTTCTGGCGATCTCGAGCCGTCTTCAGCCTTTCTTTGATTTGAGTAACCTTATCAGTTGTTTCTTGCACTATTTCAGGACCTGATAATTGACTTTCTCCTATTTCTGCCCAACACACTGGAGTTCTGCACTTTCTTCCATATAATGCTTCAAATGGAGCAGTATCAATGCTTGAGTGATAACTATTGTTATAGGAGAATTCAATTAATGGTAAATGATCATCCCAACTTCCACCAAAATCTATTACACATGCTCGGAGCATGTCTTCTAGAGTTTGGATTGTCCTTTCACTTTGTCCATCTGTTTGGGGATGATATGCAGTGCTTAGGTTTAGTCGAGTTCCCATAGCTTGCTGGAAACTTTTCCAGAAATGGGAAGTGAAACGACTATCCCTATCTGATACAATGGAGAGTGGAACTCCATGTAAGGATACAACCTCATCTACATACAATTTAGCCAGTCTTTCCATGCTAAAGGTTTCTTTCATTGGTAAAAAGTGAGCTGATTTGGTTAATCGATCCACAATTACCCAAATTGCATCATTACCTTTTCTGGTTTTGGGTAACTTAGTAACAAAATCCATTGTTATAAGTTCCCATTTCCATACTGGCATTTCTAATTGTTGTAGTAATCCTGAAGGTTTCTGATGTTCTGCCTTAACTTGTGAACAAGTAAGACATTTAGAAACATATCGCGCTATATCCTTTTTCATTCCTATCCACCAAAAGTTCTTTCTTAAATCTTGGTACATCTTATTGTTTCCTGGGTGCATGGTATACCTAGATTTATGAGCTTCTTCTAAAATCTTAGGTCTTAAGTCTCCCTGCTTAGGTACCCAAATTCTACTTTTGTGGAATCTCCAAATCCCATCTACTCCTTGTTCTAATTCCTTGATTCGTCCTTTCATTCCTTCAGCATCATCCTTGATTGCTGTAGTTTGAACATTCTTCAATTGTTCCATTAAATCTATTTGTAGATTTAATCTGAGAGCACGAACCCGTCGTTGTTTTTCATAATACTTACGACTTAAGGCATCTGCAACTACATTCGCCTTTCCTTCATGATACTGAATATCACAGTCGTAATCACTTAGGGTTTCCATCCATCTCCTTTGCCTCATGTTTAACTCTTTTTGCCCAAATATATATCTTAAACTTTTATGGTCTGTGTAGACAGTAAATTTACTTCCGTAAAGATAATGTCTCCAAATCTTAAGGGCAAAAATTACGGCTCCTAATTCTAAATCATGAGTCGTATAGTTTTCTTCGTGCTTTTTCAATTGCCTTGATGCATACGCAATTACCTTCTTGCGTTGCATAAGCACACATCCAAATCCTAGTTTTGAAGCATCACAATATACTTCAAAATCTTCAGTTCCTTCTGGTAAGGCTAAGATTGGTGCATGGGTTAATTTCTGTTTCAGAATTCTAAAAGATTCTTCTTGTTTAGGTCCCTATTCAAACTTAGTAGCTTTACAGGTTAGCTTAGTTAATGGTACAGCTATCTTGGAAAAATCCTTAATAAACCGTCTATAATATCCAGCTAATCCTATAAAACTTCTTATTTCCATTGCTGTTTGTGGAATCTTCCATTTGGTAATTGCTTCTATCTTAGCAGGATCTATATGAATACCTTCGTGATTCACCATGTGTCCTAAAAATTGCACTTCCTTTAGCCAAAATTCACATTTCGAGAATTTAGCGTACAACTTTTCTTTTCTTAACAAAGTTAAGAGTGCATGAAGATGTTCACAATGCTCTGTCTAACTTTTGGAATAAATAAGTATATCGTCTATGAAGACAATTACAAATTTATCCAAATACGGTTTACAGATCCTATTCATCATGTCCATAAATGCTGCAGGTGCATTTGTTAATCCGAAGGGCATGACTGTAAACTCGTAATGACCATACCTTGTTCTGAAAGCAGTTTTAGGTATGTCTTCTTCTTGTACCTTCAATTGATGGTATCCGGAGCGTAAATCTATCTTAGAAAAATATCTAGCCCCCTGAAGTTGATCAAAAAGATCATCAATCCTAGGTAATGGATATCGATTCTTAATTGTAACCTTATTCAATTCTCTATAATCGATACACATTCTCATTGAACCATCCTTTTTCTTCACAAACAACACTGGCGCTCCCCAAGGGGATGAGCTAGGTTGTATGAATCCTTTACTTAATAATTCATCTAATTGCTGTTTTAGTTCTAACATTTCTGTGGGTGCTAACCGATAAGGTGCCTTCGCTATCGGTGTAGTTCCTGAAATTAGATGAATCCTAAATTCTACTTCCCTGTCTGGAGGTAATCCCGGTAAATCTTCTGGAAATATATCAGGATATTCTGAGACTACTGATATTTCCTTAAGATCTTTACCCTTAGTGCTAATGATTACCGAAATCATATACACTATTCCTTGTTTTCGTTCATAATTAGCAACTTTCATTACTGATATGAACTTCATGGCCTTACGCGGTTTATCTCCTGTAATCCTAATCATTTCTCCGGTGGGTGATTGAATTTCTATGGAATTTTGATCACAAAGGATTCTAGCATGGTTGGCTACTAACCAATCCATTCCTAATACAACATCAAATTCAGCTAAATTCATCGGCAATAGTTTTGCAGAGAATTTATGTCCTAAAAGTTCTATGTTTCCTTCTTGCAAAACTTTATTTATTTTAACTGAATTTCCGTCTGCTGTTTCAACTGTAAAAATCTGCCTAATATTGGTTAAAGGTAAACTAAGAGCTTGGCAGAATGAAGTATTTATAAAACTTTGGTTTGCACCAGAGTCAAATAATACTTTTGCGTACACATTGTGGACTAAGAACGTACCCGCTATCACATCCGGAATAAGTTCTGCTTCTTGAGTGGTCAGCTGAAATGCCCTGGCATTCTTCTTAGTAGTTCCTTCCGTCGCCTTAGGTTTGTTATCTACTGGTTTGACCAATTTAGGACATTCTGTTTTATAATGCCCCGCTTCTCCACAGTTAAAACAGATTACGGTTTTCTTTCTGCAGTTTTCTTCACGGTGTCCTATACCCTTGCAAAGGTTGCAGGTTAAATTACATTTTCCGTAATGCTTCCTTTTGCAATTTCTACAGAAAGGTGGATTTGAATATTGCCCTGTTCCTCTTTTCTTGAAATTATTACTATTACCCGCCCGAAATCCTTGGGTAATCTTCTGAGCCAATTCCTTTTTCCGATCTTCATCTCTTGTACGCACCAGTTCATCGGTTAGAGTATTAGCTAATTCTACCGCATCATCAATAGTGCGAGGTCTCGCAGCTTTAACAATATTGCGGATTTCGCTAATTAGCCCCCAAATATAGCGAGAAATAAGTACCGGTTCTGGCGAAGCCAGTGTTGGTACCACTCTAGCATATTCAAAGAATGTCGAGGTATAACCGCGACAATCCACACCCATCATCCGATGATTTAGAAACTTATTCGCCATCTGTTCCTTTTCATACTCGGGACAGAATTTTCTTTCCACCAAACCCTTAAATTCTTCCCAAGTCATAGCATAAGCTAATACTCTTCCTTTTGATTGTAACATAGTGTTCCACCATTCGAGTGCTCATTCTTTGAAGAGATTTGATGCGTACATGACCTGATCATCTTTACCACATTTACTTATTGCAATGACTGCTTCGGTTTTCTCTAACCAACGCAGTGATGCAGTTGCTCCTTCATTGCCTGCAAATTCAGTGGGTTTACAAGCAAGAAATTCTTTGAAAGTGCAACCAGGCGTTGCAGTTTTCATTTTCTTGGGTAATGGAGCTTGATGTGGTTCCCTATTATGATTAACATGATTATTGCCTCCATTTACACTATTACTGAAGTTATCTTCAGTAATCTGTTTACTAGGGACAATTTGTTGTGGTTCGGGTGGATTCTTGATAGCAGCAACGAATGCTGGAATAGCATTAGCTATCCCTTGAGCAACAATGTTTTCGATATCTTGCCGAGTCATATATTGATCTCCTGGATGTTGCTCAGACTGATTAACTTCATTTATAGGTTCATTACCACTGTTTGCCATCTGATAATATATATATATAAATTTTATTAGTATCTGCTAAATAATAATTACATACAAACAATCAGAAAATTTTATAATACAGGTATAGTCAAAACAATCGATTTCTCGATTTCATTTTATATCTAGTATAGTATGCATCGTTACACACCAATATCTTACAGAGTTTTATTCGTTATTTACAGACTAACTTTACTATTACTATTATACAAACACCGTTTTACCATCCTACTATCTCTCGTCACTTGCTGTTCTAAAAACGCAGTTCCCTCTCATCGTACTTCCAGGCAATCTGTCCCCCTATTTCCCTGATTCTAGTTCCAGCATCAAACAACTCTTCACCAAAGTGGCGAAGTTCAGCCATGTTTTCATTACTCATGGGTGGATTAGGTAGGGGTTCTGGATCGAATTGTGGAAGAAAAGAGTAAGGATCGTTGACAATATTTTGGAATTGCCAATCGTTTGTCCACCATTCGTCCATTCCTATGGGTTGAGAGTGGACTATTGGGTCTGGAATTGCTGTTTCCCAATTCATAGGGAGTTGGTTTTCAAGAGGATAATTAAAAATATTATTATTATTATTATTGACAGGCTGAATTGTTTCACAGCTTGCCAATAGGAAATCTATCTCATCTTGAAAAGTCCTTTCCTGGATTGGATTGGAGCTCTCTCCGATTTCTATCTGAGTTGGTCTAGAGCCTTGCCCAACTTCCATTACTATTTCTTTAGTAACTTCCTCCATCTGTTTTCCTATCTCCTTAACCTCTTCCTTGTCTTCAATTTCCATTTCCTGTTGTTTGGAACTTTCTCCGGTTATAATTTCTTTTCCCTTTTTTAAAGGATTATTTATTTTGGGCAGTTTTGTAGCTGGCTTTTTCTTACGTATCTTCCTCCATCCTACATAACTTCTTTTCTTTTGTTTTGGCTTGTTCACAGGTGGAACCTTGAATTCTACCGGTTGTTCTATATCGGGAAAGTAGCTAGTATATTCTTTGGAAGCTTCGATATTCACTGGGTAAAGATTAAGGTTCTGAAAAGCTTCAGATATCCCACTCATGCTGATGTAGCATATATGCAAAATGCATAAAATACTAAGTTAAATTTCATAAATAACCGTTTAATTTATTACATACTGTGTACTAATTTATTACAAAGATAACTGGAAAATACACTTAGGTTTTGAAATTTTTATTTATTGCATAGGGTTTCTAGATTATAAGGGTAAGGTGCTAAAACTTTAAAATATTTAAAGATTTATATTTTCTGCTACTGTGGCTAGCATATATAACTTTGCCCATTTTTCATCTAGCTTATCTTCCCAAGGTGACTTATCAATTAATTCCTGGGTTTCCCGTTTAATCTTCTTTTGTCGAATTTGCTCTTTACTTTTCTTAATAATCATCTCCCTCCTTCTAGGAGAAAGTGTTTCCTTGTATTGTGCCTTTCGCACAAATATTCCTTCTTCAGGAATTTCAGCCTGATTCGAGGATTTGGTTCGGGATGAACTTCCCTTCTCATTGGATGATTTATCTAATTTAAGATAGATGCTTGCTAGCTTTTGCTTACCCATACTGTAACTAACAAATAATCAGTTAATAACACACATAATCACATAATAATAATCAGGAAAAAATTAAGTATTTCTAAATACTTAATTAGCTTAACTCAGTGGCTCTGATACCACCTTTTTCTGTCACGGCCCCCTACCCGGTTTGACCCGTCTCAGGAGCCGCGGGACAGAAATCCCGTGGTATTTATTTAATTTAGTTTAACAGCGGAAGTTTATTTAACAGGATCATTTAAAGCTAAAATTTTCCCGATTTATTTTATTTCACAATTCGGGATAAAAGCCCGATAATTTACAATATTATGTTTTTACTATAAAATTGTGATATTACAAAATTTATTTCTTTATTTTATAATGAGCCACTATCTTAAGCTTGAAATGCTCCCCAGCATTTTTCCTGAATTACAACAGATCACCTGAAACATGTTTGAAAAAGGTTTTGTCAGCGGAAAATACTGAGTGAATCATTCTATTTACTAAAATGACACATTTGTTATAATTTACAGTATTAAGGAAGATTACAATGTTTCTGATATCAAACCAATTACCCACAGTACTTTGTCACTCGACCCATTGGCCCTTCCGTCCAATGGTGTCTGTGACTATGGTCATATCACCCATTGGCTGCCCCAATGGTGAAGATTATCAAGTAATGTATACAAAACCCCACATACCGGCTGTAACTTGGTGATTACAAAGACTTAATCCCCGTAATTATAACTTTGAAAATAAACATGCTTTTATAAATAGATTTGATAAAAAGAGAATGACTCACATTGCTGATTTAATACGGACAGATTTTAGTCTATGATTTAGCCTTGTTAACCTAATTTAAATAACAATGTACACAAAACTGGGTTAGTAATCAATCCAGCAATTACGATAACTCACGAGATCAATTCTCACAATGAACGACAAAGTGCAATACTTCATCCATCGAATTAACGATGATCCGTCAAATTAATGACGAACGACAAAGTATAATACTTTATCCATCGAATTAACGATGATCCGTCAAATTAATGACGAACGATAAAGTATAACCCTAATGTGGGCGGCACTTAAACATTCATTGGATATATTGATCGTCGGAAAATGAATCGTAGCAGCGATTGTGCTAATACCCTGTTTTGCGGCAGAATTTCGAGACCCGTGTGTGAATTTAGAGTATACTGTTCGTATCTCCGTGAATATTGCGAATTTTTACGTCGTTTTTCTTTCAGAATTCAAGTCCCAAGGCCCTCTATTTATAGGTAAAATTTTACCCTTACGCGGCCCGCTTTAGTTTTGGCTTATCCTCACGCGGGCCGCGTGAGACCTATTTTCTAGCTATAGGTTGCCACGTTTGGGACTAGCTTAGCTGAGTTGATAGTTTTCGTAAATTCGATTTCTACAGCTCACAATTTGGATAATCGTCAATAGGGTTTAACCCCCCCTGAGTTTTAGGGCCCCTAATCCTGATTCTGAAAATTATGAAAATTCTAGGGTTTGTTCAGAATCACTTGGGTGTCTCAATTAGGGTTTCCTTTTGGATTAATTAATTTAATAATTATGACTTTTTATGAGAGTTGTTACACAAATCCCGATATTCTATTCATCCCGGTGCCGACAAGATGTACCAGGACCTACGCTACAATTACTGGTGGCTGGGCATGAAGAGGGATATCGCCCTCTATGTTTCGAAATGCCTAACCTGCTCGAAGGTCAAGGCTGAGCACCAAAGTCCCTTTGGCTTACTCATTCAACCCGAGATCCCTGTGTGGAAGTGGGAGAGTATAGCTATGGATTTCATAACGAAGCTTCCGCGAACGCCGTCAGGTCACGACAGCATCTGGGTTGTCGTTGACCGTTTGACCAAATCAGCTCACTTTCTGCCAATACGAGAAGACTACAAGGTAGAAAAATTAGCCCGAATCTACACCAAAGAGATAATTTGTCGACATGGGACGCCTCGCGACATCATTTCTGACCGCGATGCTCGGTTTACCTCGCGTTGTTGGGAAACATTTCAAGCCGCTCTCGGTACTGTGCTTAATCTAAGTACCCCTTTCCACCCTCAAACCGACAGTCAGACTGAAAGAACGATTCGTACCCTTGAAGACATGCTCCGTTCGTGTGTCATAGATTTCGGTGGTAATTGGGATGCGTACTTACCTTTGGTCGAATTCTCGTACAATAACAGTTATCATTCCAGCATTCAAATGGCACCATTCAAGGCGTTGTATGGAAGAAGATGTCGATCGCCTATTGTATGGCACGAGATCGGGCACTCACCGGTCCTGAGCTACTGCAAGAAACGACTTACAAAATCCTCCAAATTCGAGACAATCTACTGAAAGCTCGGATTCGTCAGAAAAGTTACGCCGATAGACGACGCAAGCCCCTCGAATTTGACGTTGGCGACCATGTACTACTAAAGGTATCACCTTGGAAGGGTGTGGTCAGATTCGGCAAGAGAGGAAAGCTCGCGCCTCGATATGTTGGACCCTTTAAGATTCTGGAAAGGATCGAAAAAGCGGCTTACAGACTCGAACTAACGGAGGAACTTAGAAACGTACACCCGACTTTCCATGTTTCGAACCTCAGAAAGTGCCTGGTTGATGATGATTTACATTTACCGCTCGAAGATCTTCAAGTAAACGAAACACTACACTTCGTGGAAAAGCCTGTCGAAATCATGGACCGCCAAACCAAGCAGCTCCGACGCTCGCGCATTCCCAATGTGAAAGTTCGCTGGGAAGGCAAACGAGGCTCAGAGTTCACTTGGGAACTCGAAAGCGACATGAAGGAAAAGTACCCGCAGTTGTTTGTTACGGCTTCAGCCTAATTTCGGGACGAAATTCCCTTAAGAATGGGAGGCTGTAACACCCCGTGTTTCGAAAGTCAAAGTCAAAGTCAAGATTGAAGTCAAAGGAAGACAAGATTGCTAATTGCGATCTGTCACTCCTTGCTCAATTCCTATTTTGACTTCTTTGACTCGTAGATAGTCTATTTATGTTATCGCGTTAGTTGTATTATGTGGAGTACTTGTTAATAATCGAGGTTCAATCGCATATTAATCGCATGTTTAATCGATTTATCGCCTATCGCTATCGCATTCGCAACTCGAATTATGTGTTATGGTTCTTGTTTTACGTGTGTGTGTTGTTTATGTGTTACTTGTGCATGTTATGTTTATGTTGAGGTGTTAATCGTAATCGCAATTCTATCGCATCGCAATCGAATCGAAAACGCTAAACGCAAGTTAATTATAGTGATTGTATGTTAGATATAGTAGTTGGGATTAAAAGTAATTTGATGGGTAATACTATCGCATCGCTCGCTCGAATCGCATCGCAAAGCTCTACACTCGAATCGAAACGATAAAAATCATCGCGCCTGACTCGTGGATCGAGTGGCCAACCGACCGAGTGGCCATCCGATCGGATTGCCATCCGATCGGTTGCCATCCGATCGAGTTGCCACCCGATCGGGTTGCCACCCGATCGGACTGCCACCCGATCGACCAGCCACTTCCCCACTTTCCTTTTATGGAAACCCTATAAATACCCCTCATATGTCACATCACTTGATGTTGACAGCTCTCACTCGACCAGCTCGCTCTAGCCCACATTTCTCTTGATTTCTCCCGATTCTTGTAAGTTTTCAACCTAAATCTTGTACTTCCTTGATCTACACGCACTCCTACACCTTTCTATCTTTTAAATCTTAACTTTTAACCATGAAATCACTAGATTTAAGGTGTTCTAGGATGATGTCATCATGGGGTTCTTATGAACTTCATGTTTTGGCTTCAATCCACCAAGAACAACTTAGATCTGAACGATTTCCACATGAATAAACAAAGAACTTTCATAGATCTGAACATATTCATGGTGAAAAGGATTGAAAGATGGTTTTCTAACTTTCTTTCAACTCTTTTACACTCAATGCACTCAAAACCGATAGATTCGGGCCTTGCTCTGACCTCCTACTCATTCATAGTGGTGTGTTAGTTCCAGATCTGAATTCTATCCAAGAGATTACTGATTTCGGGTTAAACATGAAACACCGTCTCGAACAGTTAACTGGTCGGACTAGGGTGGTTCCTATCCGATCGGGTCACTAAGTCTTGACGAGGTTTCTTTTGTTTGACACGCTATCGTACAGACTCGAGAAAAGGCAAACTAACAAAACAACCAAGTGTAAGGACGATCAGGCCGTCTGGGAAGGATTGCCGTCCGATCGGACAGCCACCCGATCGGCTTGCACCTGGGTCCCACACTTAAACTATTTTCAAACTATTCAAGGATCTGAACGTTGAAACGGATTACCACCCGATCGAATTGTCATCCGATCGAGTGACCGTCCGATCGTGTGACGTTTGGGACTTGGATACTTAAACAATTTTCATTATGTTCAGTACGTACGGATTGTCACCCGATCGGATAGCCGTCCGATCGAGTGACTGTCGTGCTATGAACTTGTTCTCACACTGAGAAGTCTCGCCAATCGGATTGCTGCCCGATCGAAAGACCGTTCAATCGACCGACCTGAAAGGTAGAGATACTTCTCTATTTTTAAAATGCTACAACGAAAACTTCAAAAGGCAAACCATCATACACAAACACATCCTCACCAAACGAGGTGACAATCCAATCGAATGGCCATCCGATCGGATTACCGTCCGATCCCTTGACACTTTGTATCTTCCTACGCGTCGCTTATCATTGTGCTAATCGTTCTGATCAGGCTAAAGCTCACTCTAGAGCTCCCTTCAATCCATCATCGCTGTGAGTATACTCGAACCCTTTTTGCTTTACGCACTTTTGGGTGTTACATATGTTACTTATTCTAAATCACATCGAACACACTACGCAATACTTTAACGCTAACCGTTACCGCTTGTTATACGTCACTTAATGAATGCTTGTTTGTTATGTTTACACATGGATTGCTGTCTACCTGCCTTAGCAACGATAATACTATAGTTTGGACTCAGCACCTGTTCACTCAGGGGTTGTTAAGGACAATTAATTACATGGCTCACAGTGGTGAGTGTGTATTACGAACTGCCTTGGGCAGTCAACCCGCAGTCATTGATATTGATAGGATCATGTCGATAACTTACGTGCTTCATTTCACACTGTGTACGTGCTGGTTATGCGTAAACGATTTCGAACTATATTATATCTATTAAACTTGTATGCTCACCATTACACTATGTGTATTGACTTTTACTTTAACGTATGTGACAGGTGCTTAAGATGTTAGAATGCTTGGCTTGCTGTGAAATCGAGGCTAGGAAAGGTCTAGAAACAAATAAACGAATTGTCTGTACTTAAATTCTGAGTTGTCGAAACAGAACAATTTGTCTTGACTTTGCCTGTAATAATTATGTTACTTTTTATGTCATGGTATGTGACGTGATGCTTTAAATAATTGGTAATCATAGTTGTTATGGAAACTTCTGGACAATCTGTTTCGCTCAGTGCCACGCCCCGATGTTTCCGCCATCGGTTGGGGTGTGACACCTAGGCCCTGGATATTTCTTCTAGTTCCGCCACTGTGTAGATTTCTTTGTTCTTTATTCGTCTAACATGTTCTTGCATTACGAGATCAAATTCTGCAATCATTTGAACAATAGCTAAAAAACTACCATTGTTTTCTTCATAAAGTTTTTTGTTATCTCCACGAAATGGTATATTGTTCATGCTTAAAGTTTTTACAACGCCAATAATTCTTTTAAGCACATCTTTCCAAAGATTTTGTCTTTAAACCTCTTCGTAATTTGCTTTATCCATTTTTCCATAAAAAATAAAATGTATTGTCATATGAGGCTATAGGGTGTGGTCATGACCCTTATGACCACTATGACCCTCTACGTTAGTGCAATTTCACCCACCTCTAATCTACAATGCAAAACCACTACCCTAAGGGTGTGGTCATGACCCAAACTAGGGTTGTGCAATGGTTCAGAATCGGACCGAACCGAACCGTATTCTAACGGTTCCGGTTCGGTTCGGAACCGCGTTAAACGGTTCTTGCCAGAACCAGTTGTCAATTAAATCCTAAAACTAAAAACAAAATAAAAAACAATTAAAACAATAAACCGTTTAAAACATATAACTAAGAGTTGCAACATCCAAAATTCAAACCAATCAGAGTAAAAGTAGCAACAATAAAATGTTTTAAACCAAAAGTATATAATGTGAAAAAACAAAAGTTAACTAAAAAACTTTTAGTTAACCATCACAAAAACTTTATTCAAACATTATGTCAAAAATATTTTTATATTCGTTAATACTAGATACATTTTTTAAATATAATATTTAAAGTTTAAATGAATTAATATGGTTTTTAAATATATTATTTAAATTTAAACCCAAACCGGTTCTAGCGGTTCTTTAAACGGAACCGTCAGTTATAACCGGAACCGAAAAGGGAATCGTTTTCTCCTAAACTTAAGAACCGCAACCGGACCCTAAATACAACAATACGGTTCGGATCTAGCGGTTCCGGTTCGGTTCCCCGGTTCTGGCGGTTCAGAACCGTAAATTGCTCAGCCCTAACCCAAACCACTATCCCTTTATTTATTTTAATTTATCTTTGTTTAAAGAAAAAGAAAATGATTACTTGAAAAAACGAAATGAGGATCATGGTTGCTATGGTTTAATCAATGCAAACCATGGTAAATTAGGAAATGGATGGTATAGCGTTTCATTTATGTTCCTACATAACGAATCATGTCTCTGTGATCCCACACTGACAATACATTTTATTTTTCATGAAAAATGGATAAAGCATAAGGTTTAAAGACAAAATCTTTAGGTTTTTATGGACAACCGTTATTTTGTGATATTCAACTTGCTTGCTCATTGTGCTACCAACAAGTAACTACTACATGTCCTACTTTAACTTAATTAATAATAATAATAATAATAATAATAATAATAATTTATATATAGAAAAAAAAATTAATCTTGTGAGCGTGTGGATTTAATTAGCTATAACTAGGTTATAACCCCGTGTATTACATGAGTTGAATAAATGTAATTTTATATATTAAAAGTTATACATATATAAACTATATGTATTGTACGAGTTGAATAAATGTAATTTTATATACTAAATAATAAAAATATTATATCTCTAAAACCATGTATTTTCCTATCTTTCCCAATTTGATTTATCAAACTCCTCTTTATCCGAATTTTATTTTTAAATAAACATATAATCTGTTTGATTTAAGATATAAATGGAATAACTTAATCCATGTTTATCATCATTCTTTTAGGAAGTTTAATTGTATTAGTTATGAAATTCTTTGATAATCTGATATCAAGATTTTAAAATCTAAATGACTAAAAGTAAATATATTATAAAACACATATAGTAATTAATGTTTAGCTTTAAAAATTTCTAAAAAGATTGAGCACATGTAAATAACAGGTACATTGTCGTCACTTGTATGCTCGTAAAGTTTAATGGTTCAGGAGAAATATTTTGCGACTAAAGTATATTTATATTTGTAATCGATTATATTTTATTAGTGTTTCTTTAATTTGTATTTATATTTAAATGTTGTAATAAGTAAATATTATATTATTTTTAATTATAATTATTATTCAACATATACAAAGAACATGGCAGGGAATAGTATCTTCCTGCCATTGGTTCAAATGGGCGGCTGACACTCTCCCATTGGACCAAACAGTATATTATGTTTTACACACTTTAAAATTACGTTTTTGCCCCGGAATAGTGTTTCCCTGCCATTGGGTTAAATGGGCGGTGAGCAATACCCATTGAACCAACCAGTTTATTATTTTATACACACTTTAAAATTACGTTTTTGCCCCCAGTTAAAAAAAACGGTTTTGCCCCAACTTCAAAATACATTTACCCTTTTACCCCGAGATAAAAAATACGATTTCGCCTTCGGTAAAAACATTACGTTTTTACCCTCAGCCAAAATTACGTTTTCGCCCTAGCTCAAAATAAAATTTTGTTTTTCTCCTGGCTCAAAATTACGATTTTACACCATTTTATTATTTTATACCCACTTTAAAATTACGGTTTTGCCCCCATTTTAAAATAAAAAATACGGTTTTCCCCTCGGTTCAAAATTACGATATAACACTCAATTCAAAATTAGGTTTTTACCCCCAGTGCAAAATAAAAATATGGTTTTTCCCAAGTTAAAAATTACGAATTTACCCTCGGGAAAAAAATTGATTTTTACCCCAGGTGAAAGTAAAAAATATGACTTTGCCCCCAGCTAAAATCATGTCAAGGAGCTGACTAACACTCGCTCATTAGTCCTTACAAATTACTGTTTTGCCCTGAGCTCAAAATTACGATCTTCTCGTCGTTTTACTTTTTAGCAAAACTATAGTACTGTTTTTTTAATTGGTTGAGAATCATTCGGCCATCGCCCCGCAATGCGGGCGGGGCATCACCTTGTTAATATACATATGACAAAAAAATATTATTTTTTTATTAATATCATTATTAGTAGTGTTACTTGTATTATTACGTTCTAATTATAATTGCTACCATTAATATCTTTTTATTTTAATTATTATTTGTATAGATATAAATAAGGAAAAATTACACTTTTCGTCCTTTATGTTTGTACCGGATTGCAACGGATAGTCTTTAACTTCAATAATTACATTCACAATCCTTTATTTGAAAAACTCATGTAACACCCTAAGTCCATTGTAATCAATTATCCAAAAGGTTCAATTATAATAGTGTATTAAGATTAAAAATACACTTAAAAATGCGAGTTTGTTAAAACAATTTACTAAATAAAACATTCCAATATTTTGTAATTTAATTCGCCGTTTATAACGTGACGACGAAACTAATCGCGGAAGCTTTGATCTCGTGTGTTCGGTTCTTCGTCGGTCTCAGTCGTCATCCGGTACTGCTAGGTAACCTACATTTCATAAACATGCAATGATTTTAGTCAAACGCGGTTTAAAACTTATTCAAATGGATTCGCGAAACAAAACTTAACAAAAATAACTGGGCGCTACCGTAACTTACGGTAGCCACCGTAAGTTACGGTAGCCACTGGGCTTCCAGGGGCTGCCGTAAGGCAGTATAATCCCACCGTAACAACTTTAGCCTCTACCGTAAGTTACGGTAGCCACCGTAACTTACGGTAGCTTACTGGACAGAATGTTTTGCAGCTGATGCTGCATTTTCCATCTCCGATTCGTTTTACGAAAATGTGCATAACTTTCAATATACACATCCGTTTTGCGCGATTCTTTTTCCTACGCGTTCGTAATTTAATTCTCCATCTCATGGAGTAAAAATCCTACATCTAAATTCACAAATCTTTAGATTTCAAGCTCTCGGCTTGAAATCCAATTATAACACTTTTTGACCCGTTCGTGTATTTATCAAACAACAAGTTTGTTTGACCCACCCCCATTTCTCATGGACCTTTTAATTTCAATATTGTCTATCTTATTAGGTTCCACTCACGGGTTTCTACGCATAATTGACTCATTTTTTCTTACGATCTTATTTTGACCCGTTAAGGGTATTTATGCATTTTTTTAGCATAAATCGCGCTCATTTCTTGTATGCCTCATAATTCCACCCATTCATATTGATTAGTAATCCACCACAACTATGATTGTGGTGGGTTTAATGTAATAGACTATTTATTCTGAGTCTTATCCCTCGGATATGTCATTTTACGGCAAGACACATTTTAAGGCATTTGACCCTTGAAAGTTTATGCCTACTACTCTTATGCATATCTAAGGGTTACAAAATCATAATACTAGTATCTAAACGACCACTAAGGGTCGTACGCCCGATTCACCTATCAAGGGCATTTTGGTCATTTTTAGTCCCTCATTTACGACGGAGGATTCTCACTAATTGTTTGACCAAAATTGCATATTTAACTAACAACTTATTTATGCGTACCTGGCCCGGGTCAACAAATAGACCCGATTTATACCTTGCTTTAATTATCACACAACCTATGGCGACGCAACTATCCGATTTGCTAATCGTCCCTGTTAACATAAGATTTGACAACCACATTAATCGATATTGTCAAATGGAGTTATCACAACCATTCGACCCGTTTGGCCTATATGCCCAATGTTACCTTTTAAATCAAAAACATGGTTTTTGATTTCCAATTCGTATATCCATCCCATCCCGGATTTTATTACCAAATCCTTTTTCTCTTAAATTCTTTTCTTACAAATTCAACCCATTTCGGCTTACGCCATGGGTATCCTTTTAACTTGGATTTACGTTAGTCGACATTTGAACAAAATCCATTTTTACCCTTTTTCCTCATTATTAGATTACACTACAAGGTAATCTTAACGGAAATCCATATTTTCGATATTATCGTTATCGCATTTATGACGAATAAAATAAACAAGTATTCCACATAAGTGTGTAAGTTTCACTTACCTCTCATCCATGCCACGCTTTTCTTTCCGTACTTGCTCCGTTTGACCCGCTCCCTCCTCCAAGCTTTCACCTAGCTTGTTACGCGTCAAACTATCATCATCGTTTCCAAGGTGGTTAGTTTAATCATAATTTAATACTATTATTCCACCTTACGCATTTTATATCAAAATTTACCATTTATCGTATTATAGGTTAGTTTGACTTTTTAAAAGTCAAACGTCCCTTAGTATATAAAATGCACATTCACATTCATTAGCTATTTTAGGCATTTTCAATTTACCCGGTAGGCGTTCTTTTAAGCCACTGTTCTTACTAATCTTTTAACTCGAGTTCATGCTATTATTAACACTAAGTTAGCCTAGCTCTCGATTATCGAAGACACTTTATTTCTTCATTTCACAAAATCTACGGGTTTTCCCTCTATAAGTGAAACCCGTTTTGTCATGTTACTTGGCATTTATCCAAATACTTATCCAAATCAAGTTCTATCTATGAACTAGTAGGCACTCAATTTCACTTAGGCATTTTAACGAGCACCTTGTGGGCAAGATTCGTATACTTCTTTTGTCAAGTTCTTGATTAACTTTCAACCAAGTTTCAAGCATCAATTTCAAGCCCTTATGTCTAGTGTTTATAAATTACAACTAGAACTTGCATTACTTACCTAATGTTCATCCATTTTAACACTATAATTCTAGTGTTCATCACATAGTCATAAAACCCACTTAGCACCTACATAACTAGTTAACCGAAACACTAATTTATGGTGCTAGATTAACGAGTTTACATCTAGGGCTTGTTCCTAGACTTGTGCTCATATCAATTGTACTACAACATTCATTATTCATGCCAGAATTTCATTCTTGAATGTTAATCAAAATTTTGAAGTATCATCAAATAGCAAAAATTCAACATACCTTTCGATCCCCATGCTTAGGTGATCACGAATTTGTGTTCATGCATTGATTTAAGACTGAAATCGACCTTCAATTTGATGAATTGGATTGAGTTAGGGTTTTGGCTCCTTGGAGCCCCTCTCCTGGTCGCTCCAAACACACTGGGTATGTGTGTTTTGTTTTTGTTTTTAATAATTAATTTTTTAGGTTATCCCACCTTTGGCCCCTCAAGTTTTGTTAATTAGCAAGTAGGCTACAACCTACTTATTTTCAACAATATTTTGTCTTGTTAACTAGGTTAAACTTTCCTAGTTTAACTTAGTGAGTTCGGGGTAGTCATAACCCGTTTCATTTTAAGTCCCGTTAACTCGGGCCTCTTACGAACTTTATTTCTTCCAAAAGCTTTTATTCTCTTTTATTAATATTAGGCTTATTTATTTAAATCCTAACATTTACCGGGTTGATTTTTACCGCTCATAGTATTTTACCCGTCTTTTAGTATTAACGGGGTTTGATTAACAAACCCGTTTTCGGGGTGTTACAAGTCTACCCCCCTTAAAGAGGTTTCGTCCCCGAAACCTTATTTACGTATTTCTTTTAATTTGGGCTAAACGAACTTAGTTTCGTTTCCAAGACATTCATTCGTTCCTTTTTTATCTAACGTTTTCATCTATATTGACGCGTACGTCTTCCATGTGTAAGGCCTCGTGAGCCGTTACTTTCATCTTGTATTTCTTATTCTGGTCACTTATTTGACCGAGTTGTCATCTGATCACTCGATCATATTTATTCTTCAATATGTTTACTTTCAAGGTAATTTTAATTTAATTTTTAATTTTTTTTATATTGACAGGCGCTCTGTATAAGTCGTAACGCTATCTTGACTTTAAAAGGCTTTACCGGCTAGACTGATTAGTCGCCGTCACTTTATACCCCGTCATTCGGGTATATCTATTGCCAACCAGGCTCTTTGCGTGTTTTATGATTTCATATCTTGTAACTCACGTTACGACGTGGTTATATTCTGTGTCGCTTTTTGTGACCGTGATCACATCACGTCTTGTTTAAGTTTATGTCGACTTTTTATTCCGAAAATCTTTCTCTCGAATGTATCGCCTTGCACCTATTGGTGTTAAGATCTATATTCTTTGATATTAATTATTTTCCGAATTCATCTCATAATATTCATATTTGTTAAAACGTTATTTCTTACTAAAACTGAATTTTAGTTTAACGTTTTTCCTTTTAACTTTGTCAATTACTCATATCCAGGAAATTGACAACTCATAATTTATTCCTTTCCGTTCTCGTTTTACACGGGGAATCGTAGCCAGTTCCCTCTCTTTACACTATTGACCCGTAGGCTCTTTCACTTAGCCTCATAGGCTATTTCTTTAGATTTTCACCTTCTAAGGTGAAACCCCATCAGTTCGTTTCTTTCTATTTGTGACCCGAGGGTCTTTTGGTCCCGTAGACTTAACATTAATTATGATTTCGTAGGTTATGATGATCTCGTAGATCATCTTTTATTCGAGTCTTTATTCAACCGTATATATATTTGGTGTCAAGGCACCCCTTTTTATGTCTAGAATTATTTACTTTTTCTTTTTGGATTTCATTTGACCTTGACCGTAGTCTAAGGCTACGTTTGTTTCCTTTCGATTTATCTTTCTGACTTTATGACTTCTAACGCCATTTACACGTCGGTCTGTCCTACACTTACCGTTACCCGGTTCTTACCTATACTTCTTTATGACCCATTACCCGGGTTCTTTTATCTTAATGTTTTTAACGCTTATAACCCTTTACATAGGTTTATTAATATTTCGCGCTTTTATTTATTCGGTTCGTGCTTACTTACGTTAGCAAGCGTTATTCTTTATTTAATTCGTTTGACTTATTCGTGTGAAATTTCATCACTTATGATTGTCAAACTTCATTCTCTGTTTGACCCGTTCAACTTTAAAATAGTTGAACGTAATTTATCAATATTTCTATTTACAGTATCTTATCGTCTTTTAGTCATGACTCGAAACCCGAGTCTTTTGACTTTCAATTTCGCGTTCCCGTTTCTTGGTTTACGCATTCACCCACAATCCTACCCATCCATCGGGTATCTTTACCGAAGTCAACACCAAGTAACCATTCTTATATGGTTTTAGACGTCACCTTAATTTATTTGGTCGTCTTAGCGAAATCCATCGCTTTTATTCAGTCAAGTCCTTTATTCTTTTATTCTACACCTTTGACTTGTCTGTGTGAATTTCATCACTTATGACAGTCAAACTTTATCCCTTATGCCTTAGCATTCACATTAGTTGGTTTGTATTTTCATTTACTTTAATCTTTGTCCCTTCTTTCGGGCTCGTTATTCTAACGTAATACGCTCCCGTCATCCGACTTGCGTTTACGTTTACTATCAAACATCTTACTTGTTTGACTCATTTGGGTATCTTTTTAATTCGTCCCATTCACCCCGTCCTTACTACATTGGACATAAATGCGTCCACTACAAGAAGCTCATGGTATCGTATGCCACTACTTACTTGGCCAGAGTAAGCGATTAACACATGACACACATGACATTTTTATAGTTTTCACATCACGCCCTATGTGAGTAACGCCTCTATTTAGTTTTCTTGGAAATAATATCCTGGATAGGTATTCTATTCAGGTTTTCCAAGTTTTTAATTTACATATGCAACAATCATTCTCTATATGTTTGTTGCATATTGCCATTTGTGCGATTATATTTAAATGTGTGCACCTGGTAATGCTTGCATCGACGGGCGTTCCTTGCCATTAACCTTGTTCGCGATCGCTACGTGATTTAGGTCCTTGATGAGTATGCTCTGCTTGTCATACCTCGGACCGTTCCTCCGTCATATCCGCAATTGATTCAATTCTCGTCATCTTCAGATGCGAGTGTCCTTCAATTAAAACGTTCACAAAGGTTAGTAATGTCGACATCAATAATCGCCCGTATTATAATACGAGGCTTTCTGCTATACGTGTCAACGCATGTAATTTCGTTAGCTATATCTATCAATTATCGATTTGATTGGTGTAATTTGAATTACACAATAACTCTATGTGTTGTTCACAACACTTTAATCATCTAGAACCATTAATATACATGTACTTACCGGATTTGCGATCAAGCCTCGAACCGAACACACTTTGCTTTTTAACCATGAGCTCTGATTACCAACTTGTAACACCCTAAGTCCATTGTAATCAATTATCCAAAAGGTTCAATTATAATAGTGTATTAAGATTAAAAATACACTTAAAAATGCGAGTTTGTTAAAACAATTTACTGAATAAAACATTCCAATATTTTGTAATTTAATTCGCCGTTTATAACGTGACGACGAAACTAATCGCGGAAGCTTTGATCTCGTGTGTTCGGTTCTTCGTCGGTCTCAGTCGTTATCCGGTACTGCTAGGTAACCTACATTCCATAAACATGAAATGATTTTAGTCAAACGCGGTTTAAAACTTATTCAAATGGATTCGCGAAACAAAACTTAACAAAAATAACTGGGCGCTACCGTAACTTACGGTAGCCACCGTAAGTTACAGTAGCCACTGGGCTTCCAGGGGCTGCCGTAAGGCAGTATAATCCTACCGTAACAACTTTAGCCTCTACCGTAAGTTACAGTAGCCACCGTAACTTACGGTAGCTTACTGGACAGAATTTTTTGCAGCTGATGCTGCATTTTCCATCTCTGATTCGTTTTACGAAAATGTGCATAACTTTCAATATACACATCCGTTTTGCGCGATTATTTTTCCTACGCGTTCGTAATTTAATTCTCCATCTCATGGAGTAAAAAACCTACATCTAAATTTACAAATTTTTAGATTTCAAGCTCTCAGCTTGAAATCCAATTATAACACTTTTTGACCCGTTCGTGTATTTATCAAACAACAAGTTTGTTTGACCCACCCCCATTTCTCATGGACCTTTTAATTTCAATATTGTCTATCTTATTAGGTTCCACTCACGGGTTTCTACGCATAATTGACTCGTTTTTGCTTACGATCTTATTTTGACCCGTTAAGGGTATTTATGCATTTTTTAGCATAAATCGAGCTCATTTCTTGTATGCCTCATAATTCCACCCATTCATATTGATTAGTAATCCACCACAACTATGATTGTGGTGGGTTTAATGTAATAGACTATTTATTCCGAGTCTTATCCCTCGGATATGTCATTTTACGGCAAGACGCATTTTAAGGCATTTGACCCTTGAAACTTTATGCCTACTACTCTTATGCTTATCTAAGGGTTACAAAATCATAATACTAGTATCTAAACAACCTCTAAGGGTCGTACGCCCGATTCACCTATCAAGGGCGTTTTGGTCATTTTTAGTCCCTCATTTATGACGGATGACTCTCACTAATTGTTTGACCAAAATTGCATATTTAACTAACAACTTATTTATGCGTACCTGGCCCGGGTCAACAAATAGACCCGATTTATACCTTGCTTTAATTATCACACAACCTATAGCAACGCAACTATCCGATTTGCTAATCGCTCCTGTTAACATAAGACTTGACAACCACATTAGTCGATATTGTCAAATGGAGTTATCACCACCATTCGACCCGTTTGGCCTATATGCCCAATGTTACCTATTAAATCAAAAACATGGTTTTTGATTTCCAATTCGTACATCCATCCCATCCCGGATTTTATTACCAAATCCTTTTCCTCTTAAATTCTTTTCTTACAAATTCAACCCATTTCGGCTTACGCCATGGGTATCCTTTTAACTTGGATTTACGTTAGTCGACATTTGACCAATTTCCATTTTTATCCTTTTTCCTCATTATTAGATTACACTACAAGTTAATCTTAACGGAAATCCATATTTTCGATATTATCGTTATCGCATTTATGACGCATAAAATAAACAAGTATTCCACATAAGTGTGTAAGTTTCACTTACCTCTCATCCATGCCACGCTTTTCTTTCTGTACTTGCTCCGTTTGACCCGCTCCCTCCTCCAAGCTTTCACCTAGCTTGTTACGCGTCAAACTATCATCATCGTTTCCAAGGTGGTTAGTTTAATCATAATTTAATACGATTATTCCACCTTACGAATTTTATATCAAAATTTACCATTTATCGTATTATAGGTCAGTTTGACTTTTTAAAAGTAAAATGTCCCTTAGTATATAAAATGCACATTCACGTTCATTAGCTATTTTAGGCATTTTCAATTTACTCGGTAGGCGTTCTTTTAAGCCACTGTTCTAACTAATCTTTTAACTCGAGTTCATGCTATTATTAACACTAAGTTAGCCTAGCTCTCGATTATCGAAGACACTTTATTTCTTCATTTCACAAAATCTACGGGTTTTCCCTCTATAAGTGAAACCCGTTTTGTCATGTTATTTGGCATTTATCCAAATACTTATCCAAATCATGTTCTATCTACGAACTAGTAGGCACTCAATTTCACTTAGGCATTTTAACGAGCACCTTGTGGGCAAGATTCGTATACTTCTTTTGTCAAGTTCTTGATTAACTTTCAACCAAGTTTCAAGCATCAATTTCAAGCCCTTATGTCTAGTGTTTATAAATTACAACTAGAACTTGCATTACTTACCTAATGTTCATCCATTTTAACACTATAGTTCTAGTGTTCATCACATAGTCATAAAACCCACTTAGCACCTACATAACTAGTTAACCGAAACACTAATTTATGGTGCTAGATTAACGAGTTTACATCTAGGGCTTGTTCCTAGACTTGTGCTTATATCAATTGTACTACAACATTCATTATTCATGCCAGAATTTCATTCTTGAATGTTAATCAAAATTTTGAAGTATCATCAAATAGCAAAAATTCAACATACCTTTCGATCCCCATGCTTAGGTGATCACGAATTTGTGTTCATTCATTGATTTATGACTGAAATCGACCTTCAATTTGATGAATTGGATTGAGTTAGGGTTTTGGCTCCTTGGAGCCCCTCTCCTAGTCGCTCACGAACACACTGGGTGTGTGTGTTTTGTTTTTGTTTTTAATAATTAATTTTTTTAGGTTATCCCACCTTTGGCCCCTCAAGTTTTGTTAATTAGCAAGTAGGCTACAACCTACTTATTTTCAACAATATTTTGTCTTGTTAACTAGGTTAAACTTTCCTAGTTTAACTTAGTGAGTTCAGGGTAGTCATAACCCGTTTCATTTTAAGTCCCGTTAACTCGGGCCTCTTACGAACTTTATTTCTTACAAAAGCTTTTATTCTCTTTTATTAATATTAGGCTTATTTATTTAAATCCTAACATTTACCGGGTTGATTTTTACTGCTCATAGTATTTTACCCGTCTTTTAGTATTAACGGGGTTTGATTACCAAACCCGTTTTCGGGGTGTTACAACTCATTACACCTTTCGTCCTTTAACACTAACCAGGTTAAAAATTTAAGTTAAGTTTGGTCATGTGACTTGCATATGAGGGTAAATCAGTAATTTTACTCGTTTATTTAAAAAAGTAAAAAAATATTTATATAGTTAACATAAATCCCCTGGTCAAACTATCCCCCACTCACTTTAATCAACCTCCACCACCACCCACCTCCTTATCGCAGCCACCACCACCGGATCCGGCCACCACAAACCCACCACCACCAAATCCAGCCGACGTATAACATCACCACCACCAGATCCGCCACAGCACGCCACCACCTCCGCCTCCATCCAGATCCCCAACTCTCTAAACTGGTTTAGATCTTGTTATTGTTATGTTCATCTTCAAACTCCCAATTTGCAGAATACAAAATTGTAATTTATCTTCAAAATTCAAAAGAACTCTCTCTCTCTCTCCAAAAATCCTCTTCATCTCCTCTAAAACCCAGATCTAAAAAAAACTTACTCTACAAAATCCTTTTCATCAACAACCCCCATTATCTTCAGCACTCTCCTTCAACCAATCACCACTCAATCCACCAATGGACCATCTATTTGGCTTCGAAACGGACGCAGGGAAGAACATCAAAAGAGATTCAAAAACCAAAATGGTCATTTCAGAGGTAGTCGTTGGATTACCAGTTGCCGGAACCAGCGTAGATGGCGGCGGAGGAGGTTATTTGAGATGGCGGCCTGATTTAGGGTTTCTCCGTCGGAATACCACAACACCACACCGCCGCCGCCATCGTTCATCACGGATTTGTTGGCCAAAGAGGGAGAGGAGATGAGGATGGGTCGGATTTGATGTTATTCCGGCAACAGTGGTGGTCACAGGTGGCGGTGGTAGGCTGTGTAGTGTTTGTTAGAGAGAGAGGGGAAGAGGGTTCAGAAGGAGAGAGAAAGGGGTAGAGATTTTTGATTTAATATATTAATTTTTCTTCTATTTCATGTAACTAAATAGGGGTAAAATTACTCAAATGCCCACATGTGTGTTGCACATAACTAGATTTAACTTGTAAGATTAACCTGGTTAGTGGTAAAGGACGAAATGTGTTATGAGTTTTTGAAATAAAGGATTGTGATTGTAATTATTGAAGTTAAAGGTCATCCATTGCAACCTGCTACAAACATAAAGGACGAAAAATGTAATTTACCATATAAATAATAATTATTTATAATTAGGTAGAAGAGATTAAACTAAATAATATTTCGTAAGAGATTATCTATAATTAATTAGAAGATATTAAACTAAATGATAATTATCTATAGAGTACATGGTCTAATATGATGACAAGTGTCCCAAACATGGTTTCTTTTATTATATAGTTTAGATTAGATTTAGATTTAGATTAGATTTAGATTTTCTTGCAATGTTATTTTTTTATAAGACATATATCGAGACTTCATTAGGTGGTGAAGAATTTACTTTTAAATTTTTACAATTTTCTTACATGTGAGACATAACGGAATAGAGGATTTAGACAATTGACTTTGCAAGATTGTGGATCGAATGATATTAGCAGGGACGTGCAACAATCCTCGATATTGATTTAAACGTATTTAACACAACGAAACGTAGATAAAAACTATGTCATGACAGTATATTCCAACATCACAAAAAAATCACGTTGTAAAATAAAAAAAAAATCGTAACTAAAATCTTGTAAAACCATAAATTATTCAAACTAAAATGGTGCAAAACGATAATTTATTCAAATTTGTTACAACTATATAATTTTTTTAGAATACATGTAACTTTTTTTACCATTTCGAAAACTATTTAGCTAAGTAATTATAAAAGTTTAGTTAGATAATAAGAGTAAGAGTAAACTGCCATTTTGGTCCCTGTGGTTTGGCCAGTTTTGCCACTTTAGTCCAAATCTCAAACTTATTACATTCAGGGCCCTGTGGTTTGCATTTTGTTGCCATTTTGGTCCAAATTTCAAATTTGGCCAGATTCTCCTACTTAAACCCTTCTATTTTGTCTTTATCCTCAGGGGCATTTTAGTCATATAGATTTATTATAACTGATTATTGATTAAAAATAATAAAATCAAAATCAATCAACCATCTTCTTCATTTCAACCAGAAAATAAAACCCAGACCCTCTATCACCATCTTCTTCATTTCAACCCTAACACCAAAATCAATCAACCTTAAGACCTGCAATGAACACCCCACCACCACCACCTCCACCACCAGACCTCCACCGACGCACCTCCAGCCCCGCTGCAAAATCACCACCGCCGCACCTCCAACCCTGCTGCAAAACCCCCACCACCGCACCTACTCCCCCATTGTAAAACCCCCACCACCGCACATCCTCCCCTGCTGCACAACCCCCACCACGCACCTCCACCACTACAATCAATCACAAACCACAAAACCCTAAAACTCATCAGCCATCAACCCACCCAAATTCATACCAAACATATCTAAATTTCACTTACCAGGTTAATGTTCCGGAGATGAAGCTAGGGTTCCGGCGAGAATTTCACCGGCAAAAATCACCATGCTCACCTTCAACAAACCCAAAACCATTATTCACTCTATCCACTCTCAAATCACTTCACACCCTCTAATCTCCCTCTTCATCTTCTCCCTTTTCCTCATCCAGATCACCCTCTTCTGTTCCCACTCACCGCCGCCACAACCACTACTCCCACCAACCCACGACAACCTCTGCACCGACGGCACAATCTACGTCTACGACCTCCCACCCATGTTCAACTCCGATTTACTCGGAACATGCGACGATCTGGACCCCTGGTAATGGCAGTGCGGCGTCGCCACCAACCACGGTTACGGCACCACCGCCACCGAGCTCACCGGAATTGTACCAGAAAGTTTAGCATCCCACTGTTCGAGAGAGAGGAGAGAGATGGTGGCAGTGGGATGGTGGTGTTGGCGGCAGTGGGATGGTGGTGGTGGGGATGATGCGGTGGTGGGGGTGGTGGTGTGGTGGTGGTAGTTAAGAGAAGAGAGGTTGAGAGAGAGAAGAGAGAGAGGCAGATGTTGAGAGAGAGAATAGAGAGAGAGGCAGATGTTGACTATATAATAAAACCAAAATGACTAAAATACCCCTGACCATAAAGACAAAATAGCAGGTTCTTTTTTGAAAATCTGACCTGATTTCGTTTTTGGACCAAAATGGCAACAAAATGCAAACCACAGGGCCCTGGATGTAATAAGTTTGAGATTTGGACTAAAGTGGCAAAACTGGTCAAACCACAGGGACCAAAATGGCAGTTTACTCTAAGAGAAAAGGAAAATAGACTTTCAAATATTATCAGAGTTAATTTTGTTGTTAGTCCCTGTTGAGTGTGATTTCTCTAAAGGAACAAGGTTACGTACTAAGATCTGGAATGACGAAAATACCTTAAGTTCTCGGTTACATTTTAACGGTCATTAGCCTTAAGGCCTTAGCATGTTACAAAATCAAACGTTAAAACCTCAGAGTGTTACTTTAAACTATAAGCACCAGAGGTTGATACTTTCCACTAGTGGTGTAAACGAGCCGGGCCGAGCCCGAGCTCGACCAGGCTCGAGCTCGGCTCGTTAGGTTTTTATGAAGCTCGAGCTCGAGCTCGGCTCGGTTCGAGCCTACTTCTTTGAGCTCGAGCTTGGCTCGCGAGTAAAACCCAAAGCTCGAGCTCGGCTCGACTCGACTCGAACTATTTTGAGAACAACCTTAAACGAGCTAAAAGCTCAGCTCGAGCTCACTTCAACATCGTTTAAACGAGCCAAAGCTCGGCTCTAGCTCGGCTCATCAATGTTATCATCATTATTAATATATTATATATAAAAAAATAAAATTTTGTATGGGCCCGTTTAGGCTCGCGAGCTTAAACAAGCTTTGTATTTCAGGCTCGGGCTCGGGCTCGATAACAAAACGAGCTCTATTTCAGGCTCGAGCTCGGGCTCGGGCTCGTTAAGGCTCGGTTCGTTCGAGCTTTTAACCGAGCCGATCAGGAGTAGCTCTCGAGCCTCTGGGCTTGTTTACACCCCTACTTTCCACAAACCAAAAGTGTAATTAACTCATTCATTTACATAGCAAAAGTCTAATTACTCACATTTAAGAAGAGAAAGATAAAGAGAGGAAGAGTTACGGGACTAGAGGAGACGATGTAGTGTTCCCCGCTCCCTCACACCTCCACCTCAGCACTCTGGGAGTATAAATTTTTGAAAAAAATGATGTAATTCAATAAACTAAAAACTAAAAAACAATTTAATTAATTCAAAATTTGACAAATAGTATCAAGACATTGAGTTCATTCTCTCACAAAGCATAGTATCAAATAAAAGATTATTTTTGGCAAAAGGTTAGTAGATGGTGTCGCATCCCGTCGATTTTCGCGTTCTCGATGAAGGATCTTTTCGAAGTTCATAAGTTCAGCAGAATGGGCCGCTCGGTTTCGAAGGTTCTCCAAGGCATCATCATCGTCACTTGTTGGTGCATTTGGTCGGCGAGAAATAAAGCGGTTTTTGAAGGCTATCGGGCGAAAGTGGAAGATATTTTCGGCGAGTTAAGGTCCATGGGATTTTTTTGGCTTAAACATAGGTCTCAATTTCAGTCGATAGGTTGGAGCGAATGGTGTAAATTTGTAATTATGTAACTTTGTTTTGGTGTTTTGTTTTTGGTTGCCGGCCCGGTCTTCGGGTTGGTTTGGTGTGAATGAAAGTCTATTTTCAAAAAAAAAAAAAAGAAAAGAAATTATTTTGGTACCATGACACATTGAAATTCCTTTTGTAAGACCAATTTTTTTTTTTGAAAGGTTTGTAAGACCAATTTTCATATCTTGAAGTAGATGAGGGCATTAAAAAAAATAGACATGCATACTAACCTTGTCTTCTCATCTCATGCATCTTATAAAGTTATAAACATAACACATAATCTTTGCAACCCCTAAAATCTTTATATCAATAATAGGATGATTTAAGCACAAGTTATATAAGACCCAATATATGAAACGAGCTCTTGCTCGTACCATAGTTACATAGCAATAAACACACATAAAATAACCGATTTACCGTCTATTTAAGTGACTTTGACCTAAATACCAATTGACATGATATAATAGTACATGCCAACCGGTTGAGCAAAACATAACCGCTGCAGACCATCGTTTTGTTTTAAACTAAGTTATAACAACAAAAGCAAGATTTAGACACAAAATAAGCTTGAAAACGGCACACTCTCTTTAGTGCATTGGTGCCCCAGAAACCTTTGCTAGCACATCTTTAGGTGGTGATGGAAGCAGAGTAAAGGCTAATATTCCACTTATTGCTGCTGCGATTGCTCCTACGACAAATGCCGGCAGGTTCCCAAACGAAAATAATGAATCCCACGGTCCACTTAGTACCGATACAAAAATCTGCAATGCCAAACATAAAACTCATACTTAGATAATGTTTTATGTTTCCTTCAGTTTCAAATAGTATGGGAGTGTGATAGTTAAAAGATGGTGCGGATTTGATAAGCGAGCTCAATACTAAGCTAGCATACTATTTAATTACTTTTATGTAACAAATTTAACATATATTTGCATAAAAAAATTACACTTTATATGAAAAATATGATTAAAACAATCAAAAAGTATATTGTATGTTGTAAAAATAAACCATATAAATATAGGTATGTATAACTATAACTATAACTACAAATGCACATCATATAATAACTGAATAAGTAAAAAGTTATAAACGAGTTAAGCTCGAGCTCACCCAAGTTGTATCTATGAACAGAAATATAGATAATGTGTAATCATACCTGTGGTATAACAATTGCAAGGTTAAGAACACCTAATGATAAACCTGTATAAATAATAAAAACATAACAAAGTGTAAGTTTCATCAAACTTATAATTGTAAAAGTTTTGAATTATCAAACAAATTTATTGAGTTTTACCTTGTCCTACTCCCGAATCGTTAGAAAAAATTGAAGCCAGAGCACATGGAATACTGAAAGTTACCTTATGTGAACAAAAAAATATCATAAATTAATTTACCCATTAAACATAATTATTCACAATATACGTTATAAATTTAAAGATTTTTAATACAAGTAAATGATTTCGGATTAAAAGGTAAGTAATATCACCAACCATAAATTCCATTAAAAAGAATTTAAAGTTATTCATATTCTCGTACATAACAATTGCATCCGTTTTGTTTTTATTCTCACCTTAATCCGAAACGTGTAACGAAAATACATATTTTTTAAATGCCATTAAATCTTTTGTAACAGAAAAACAAAAGAAAAACATTTTATAATTTCAAAAAAACAATATTCCAACTGTAAAACATTTTCATCGTGTTAATAACGTATTTAATACCCAATTTAATTCACCACCTTAAACCACTAAAAACCTAAAAAAGAGACTTTTGAACTAACCGAAAGCGGGATACCAAGAACAGCAAAAAGAGTAAATGCACCGGCCTTTACACCGGCCGAAGGTAACCGACCAGACGTCACTCCGTCAACCTGCCGTGATTCCTCCGCCATCTTCGTCACCAAAACCGTCATCCCCAAACAAACCGCAAGCAACAAGTTCACCCCACCCCACAACCGCTTCACCCCACCACAAACCCTCGTCAGCTGGTCCATCCCCAGTGACGTCACCCCAGACACCACCGAATTCAACAACAGCCCCATCGCACCAGCACTCACACCCTGGTTGTACACCTTAAGATTCTTTGGCCCACCACCGTACACATCACGTCCCATCCAATCAGTATCAAACAACAAAAACGGAAACCATGCAACCCAATTCAGACACGTCACCAATAACAATATCCACATCGGCTTTGACAACATCTTCAACGCCCCAGCCATTTCCTTAAAAAAAACCAGCCGCTCCACTTTCACGTTTTCCGTTTCGGAAACGTTATCTATCACGGTTTCCGAAACGGTTGTTAGGGCGACCACGGTTATGATTAATAACAACGCTATGGATATGATAAAACATGTTTTCAAATTAGCGCAGTAAATGTCACACGCATGTGTTTTAGTAAACGGAAAGATTTTGTACAAGTTTGTTTTCGATCCGGCTGCGTAGCCGAGAACGTTACCCAAGCCCATAAAAAAGGCGAAAAGCGAGTTTCCGGTTCGGATTCGTCTAGAATCCGAACCGGATAAGTCAGCTAGCAAGGCCCGGCACGGGCCTTGTAGCATGTTGTTTGCAACGTCTAGAATCCAAAACCCGATTACGAATATGGATATCGCACGGGGTTTTGGGGCGGTGCCGGGTTTATCGCCGGTGGAAACGCCAATGTCGGCGGCGAAACCGATTAGGAAGACGGCTACGGCGACTAAGATGGCGCCGCCGGCGATGAAGGGGCGGCGACGGCCGAACCGGGAGGTGCAGCGATCGCTGTAGTAGCCGACGATGGGTTGTACGATCATGCCGGAGATTGGGCCGCAGAGCCAGATGTAGGAGGACCATTTGTGTGGGATTCCTAACAGCTGGACGTATGGGGTTAAGAGGGAGAGCTGTAGGGCCCAGCCGAACTGTACGCCGGCGGCGATGGCGGCGACGGTTATGATTTGCCACATCGGACGTTGTGGTGGTGGGGACTGGTTTTCTAGTTGCAAGGGTGGAAGAGGAGAAGGTAACTGAGAGGCTTTCATGGTTACAATGTTGATGGTGAATAATGTTGTTGATTTGATGATGGTGTGCGACCACCCACAGGGCAGCTACTTATGGATATTGTGGGAGTAAATGCTTTCACACAAATAGAAAATGAAATTTGACCTAATTAATGTAATATATGGTGGTTGTGGTATATATGGCTTTTGGATTCTTGCAAATCAAGATTTGGATGGGTTGTTACTTGTTTGTACGATTTTAAATTAATGTTTGGAGAGGATAATTCTTTATTTAAGGTTTAAGGTATTAGTTTTTTATTTAAATTGGATAAGATTTGTAACGTTAGTAAATAATAAAAGAGTTTAACTTTGTAACGTCGATTAAATAGCAAAAGGTTAGTAACTAATTTATTAATTAATATTTCGTATTAAAGAGGATATTAGTTTTTAGGTAATAACATTTAGTAAATATTATTATGAATTTATGATCTTATCCAAATTAGAAACCAAAAAAATATGAGATCTCACCTTGCTAGTTTGGATGGGTTGCTTGTACGATTTTAAATAAATGTTTGGAGTGGATAATTCTTTATTTAAGGTTTAAGGTATTAGTTTTTTATTTAATTGGATAAGATTTGTAACGTTAGTAAAAGAGTTTAATTTTGTAACGTCGATTAAATAGCAAAAGGTTAGTAATTAATTTATTAATTAATATTTCGTATTAAAGTGGATATTGGTTTTTAGGTAATAACATTTAGTATATATTATTATGAATAATGTATGATCTTATCCAGATTAGAAGCCAAAAACATATGAGATCTCACCTTGCTAGTTTGATCAATATATCATTACACCCTCTATATTCCTTCATTTTTTATATAAAGTAATTATAAATTTATGTATTACACATGTTACATAAATAAATTTTATATACTAAATAATAAAACAATATATCTTTAAAAACTTTTTTTATTGCACGGGTTGAATAAATATAATTTTATATATTAAATAATAAAAAGTTATATCTATAAGAATCATATTGTACTGGTTGAATAAATGTAATTTTATATACCAAATAATAAAAAGTTATATCTTTAAAAATCATGTGTATTACACTGTTGAATAAATGTAATATTGTTTACCAAATAATAAAAAATGTATATCTTTAAAAACCTTTGTGTATTACACGGCTTGAATAAATATGATTTTATATACCAAATAATAAGAAAATTATATTTGAAAAACTAATGGATATACTTGGTACGCGATAGATATGGTGATTACGGAGATGATTATTGAAAAGAAGATACAGTGGTCAAACATATTATTTAAGAAGCAAATAAGCAGCCATTTGAGTGATAAAATATAAATTATATTTAAAAAAACCCGTAATAAATCTAATTTTATATATAAAGTAATATTGAAAGTTATATACAGTTTGTTTAAAAATTATGTAATAAAATCGATATAATATTTTTTTAATAATGAAAATAAAAATAAATAATATATTAATACAAAGTTTGGTTTTGGTGATAAATAATTTGGTTATTTAAAAATATCTTAACTTAACAATTTAAATTTAAGGTTTATATTTTATTAGAAAAATAGAAGTATTGTATTCCACATTTAAAGTAAGATAAGATATAATATTAATTTTTATTTATTTAGTAATATAAAATAGAAAAAAATATGATTAATAGTTGGGAGGCTGTATGATGATGAAAAATGGGTTAACTGTATTATAATGTGATATGTTTTTAGTTATGTATTTTTGGAATTATTTAAAAAAAAGACTTTGTTATTATTAGTAAAATCAATAATTTTATATTAGTAATTTTGTTTGGTATTATTTTATTAAAAAGTGACTATTATACATATAATTATTAATTATATTATGTCTTAAGTTATTGATGTTATCCAAAATGTTTTTCGATTTTACGTCTAGCATTATATATACTATGGTAAAAGTTTATTAGAGATAATTACATCGTCGAAAAGAATAATAGTAAACTTGTATATTACAAATAAAAAGTAGGTGTCTGTCACATAATATAGAAAATCAAATAAATAATATTATAAATGAGAAGTATACAATAAATTTAGAGTAAATTATGTTTTGAGTCCCTGTGTTTTAGTGGTTTTAACCACTTGAGTCCAAAATCAAAAAGTTTAACACCCTGAGTCCCTAACCACTCATTTTATAACGTTTTGAGTCTCTGTGTTTTAGTGGTTTTAACCACTTAAGTCCAAAATCAAAAGTACAAGTGTTAAAAATTGGACTCAAAACGTTATAAAATGAGTGGTTAGGGACTCAGGGCGTTAAACTTTTTGATTTTAGACTTAAGTGGTTAAACCACTAAAACATAGGGACTCAAAAAGTAATTTACTCTTAAATTTAAACTAAATAATAATTATCTATAGTTAGGTAGAAAGATTGAACAAAATAATATTTAGTAGGGGAGTTATCTATACTTAATTATAAGATATTAAATTAAATAATAATTATCCATAAGATATTAAACTAAATAATCTTTAGTAAGAGGATTATCTATAATTAATTAGAAGAGATTAAACTAAAATAATAATTATCCATAAAAATGGCCTAATATAATGTAAATGTGATTTATTTCATACCCTTCGCTCAATGAGAAAATGAGTCCAATTCTAAGGGATCAAACCTATGGGACTTAAGGAATAATATAAAAAAAGAGAGGGAAAAATATTCATATTAAATAAATTAGAATCAATAAAATAAGTAAATAAAAATGAAGGAGAAGAACTCAGATTTCAAATGAACAAATTCAAACTTGAAAAGGATCTTTCTGATTCTCGAAGAATGAGGGGCAAGGGGATTGATCGAGAAAGATCTCTTGTTCTTATTATAAGATCGTGATTGGATCCGCATATGTTTGGTAAAGAGAATAATCAAAAGCGGAAAATGACAAGTGTCCATCAAATGGTTTCTTTTATTAGATAGCACTAGCGGTAAGACCCGTGTGCAAACACGGGTGGTTTCTTAGAAAACCATGCATAACACATATTAATAGAACATATAGATACGTTTATAGATATTGTACCAAAACTTATTATCTATTACAGATAATAGACAACTATAAGCATGCATCATCAGTTAATATATAAGATACATATGAGTATTTCCATTGTCCTATAAAAAAAAGAGTACCCACCCATTGACAATGAAACCTGTTTATAGACATAACTACATATAGAACATGTCTAAGAAGCAAAATTAGTACTACCGACGAACCAAATGTACAACAACAAACAATCACGACATGAAACGTTGTATATAAATCTTCAATCAACGCAAGACAAACTAAGAGGACTTTATCTTTGTCATGAAATGCACAACTTTTGTTAACTTCGGCAATTGAGTAGACTTGTGAAATTCAAACGAAAGTTATCACCAAAAGCAATATTGCAAGATCTCAGATAAGAAGACCATCCAACAATAGCGTAGTCGAATCCAATATTGGTTTTTTGAGATGTTGTAAACAGTTCCTGGACTTCACATTTGAGATTCTGGATCTTGACAGGCTTAGGATTATCAGTATGCAGATCCAACGCAAAAGATACATCTGATGGCAGATGCTAAAAAACAAAAAATTGAATAGTGAATTTTATAAAATATTGATATATAACTGAAATTGTTGAAATAACGAAACAAAGTAACGACTGCAAAAACTTACAAGCCTGTCTTCAGCATGTGTGGTGAAGTGTAAGACTGGTTCTGAAGTGGATGATACTAAACGAACCTTTTGAACTTTACACGGTCTATCAACAGTTTGGTTATCCTCTACAATTGTCTTGCCACGAAGATTGTGCATCTTTTCAACCTAAGTAAATTAATTTAGACTATAACAACTCTAAATTCATGAAATTTTGTAACTTTCTTTATCAACACAAAATATCTTCTCAACTCAGCTTTGAAGTTTAAGACTCAATCATACAGAAGCATATCCATATATTGAGACAATAATAAAATGGACAGTATAAAACTAATAAACACTTACATTAGATACAACACTTGAAGAGGCAGGAATGTCACGAACAGAAAAATCTTTAGACTACAGTTGATGATCGTTAACATCATCAGCTATTTTTACAGAATGATCTTCAGGCTACAACAAAATTTTAAAAAACCTTGTTATACTTATTATACAATAAAATATATCCGTAGGAAATTATAAACTTCCAGCATTTTTAACATCTGACTCATCAACCAGACGCGCAACTTTTGAATCAAATAGCTCATCATCAGCAGACTATATTTATAAGAATGATCATATATAAGAAACCAAATTTTAAATCATAATAATAAGTAAATATTACATGTGTATATATACATTAAAAATATCATCAAAACTCGTAAACTGCTTAGAATTACCAACGGAAGCTCCAGTCTCATCATCATCTAAAGCAACTTCCCCGGAATCCAGAACTTGTTTGTGTTTACCCTACAATATGGGATTTCAAAAGTTATTAGCATAATATAATAAAAGTTACTTATCACCATCATGTTATCAAACAATGTATTTTATCATCAAAATTTTATACCGCAGCCAATAAGTCAAACCCATCATCTCCATAAACTGAATTATCCAAAACAACAACATCAGCTTTCTTGAAAGAAACCTCAGTTCCAGTCTCGGGATGGAAAACGGAAAGCTCAAATGTTTTAGATGCAATTATGGTGAAAACCAACCAAGATTCAACTGCTATCAGAACCTCTTCAATCCATTTTAACCATCCATCAGTAAATCCACATCCATCAGTCCATCCTTTCATCATCACATTCCAAAACCTTTCGCTAACATAGATAGTTGTCATCCCATACTCGTAATTTTTACCATAGAATTATTTTCAAAATTTGTCAGCAATTAGCTATAGAAGAAGCAAAGAAATAATTAGTGCAGACTTACAAATTTGATATGAACTAATGATCAACAGAAGTTACAACGGGTTAGTCAACAAAAGTTAAAATGAGAATTAGTCAACAGGAGTTACAGTATTTACACACAACCTAACCACTGTTGGCTATCAACTGTTACATACCTCTGTTGCTATCCAACAGAGGTTTCGTAACAACTGTCATCCATTATGTCTAGTAGAGGTTACAACGTGGACAGATCTTAAATATCAGATGTTAGTCAACCGAGGTTAAAAGAGTTAGTCAACAGAAGTTAAAAAGGTTAGTCAACAGACGTTAAGATTATAAGGAAACAAACGTTAAAAGGGCAAACATATGTTAGCAAGTTGTTGAGCTAGCAAAAAATGTTTACAGTAAGTGACAAAATAATATATCGTTACTTACAGTCATGCCAAGTTCAGGTCTAATATTTTCTTAAATGTAAGTGTTCTCGTAGACATTTTCTTTAAAATATGAGACAACGAATGACAAACTTCCAATAGCTTTTACCAATACAGCATCTTTGGTTTTCAAACAACAATCTCTAACCAACTTTGTCCACCCATCCGTAAATATACAATGATCATATCTCTTCCTTACTCGTACTAACCATGATTTGTCACCATCAAGTAGTTCTACAATTTGACCGTAGGAGACCTCCTTGCCCCACAAAAGACTCTCAAAATCAAGTGGTATATTTTGTGATAGTAGTTAACAAACATCTTACATCAAAATTAATGTACAATCTTAATAGTAGCAAGAAAGTTAAAAAACATACCAAAAATATAAAATCATCTTAATTAAGGAATTTTAAAAAGGATGGTGTTTGATTAGATGGATTCATATCTGCAATAAAGAATTTAAACTTACAAGTTATAAAGATGAACAACATCCAAAAGTCATAGACAAACAACATCATGAAATAAACATCACTAACATCTCTTAAACTAAATCAGCACTTAAAAAACAAAAGTACCAAATATTAACCGGACTATTTGTATAATCACACACTTAAGGTATTACAAAAACAAAGCACAAAACGAAAATCATCATCTCTCACAACAGTTAAGCAAATGAACATTAACCAAAAATTATATGGTTGATTTATCAATCGTAATGTAGAAGACAACATCAAAAAGATGCATGCACAAATTGTGACAGAGAATGCTATCAGTAACTTCATTTAAGTTAATGCAGTACTTAATCGATAAAAGTACACCAGATTACAGCAACTATTATTTGCTTCAACAAAGAATATGAAACGCCATCGGTGAGAAATACATACTCATAACATCAAACAATGATTAATCTAACATTTATAATACAAACAATAAATTCAGAGAAACAATACTTGGTTTTATAGTGTGTAATCTATCTTACTTATCTATAAAAGGAGCTTAGAAGCTGACCTCAATTTGCTTACGTGTCATGATATTAGGTATGCCACATAGGATTCGATGACATCATAAATCCGATTTTAATATGACATCATAATCATAATTCAGATTTTAAAATTAAAATTTTAAAATTTAAAATTCATTTCATTTATTTAATATATAATTTCAATCCCTTCATTGAATTTGGAGCCATTTTCAAATTTCAAATCATAATTTCAATCCCTCTTTCTAATATAGTTCATTTTCAAAATTCAAAACCTTCACACCTCTCTCTCTCTTCAACTCCGAATACACGTGAGATTCAGCAAATGAGGTCTCCGTTTCAGCAAATGAGGTCTCTGTTTCAGCAGATGAGGTCCAGTTCATCCGTCAAGAAGCCGATGAAAAAGCTAACGAGATCTCCGTTTCAGCAGATGAGGTAAGTCTATGTTCAAATCGAGTCACATTTTCGAGTAATTAGGGTTTAAACCACAAAAACCATAACTTATCATATGTTTCATTTCCAGCTTTCACTTGATTTTTGTTAATTTATTCATAAGTTTCATGTTAATTGTCGCTTTAATTCTGATGTTTGATACTTCACTATACAGTTGGAAGCTTTAATTCTGAAGTTTGATAGTTCACTTTTGTTAGGGTTTTTGTTGTTACACTTTTGTTGTTATATTCTGATTCCAGTTGATAAGTTAGGGTTTTTGTGGTTTAAACCTAACTTAATAGTTATATATGATTTGTACTGTATCTATCATTTGTTCCTTTTCCGGTTGATAAGTTTGTTTTGTTGAAGAAACGTTTGATTAAATGTTTATATATGATTTGTATGCTTCATTGTAACACTTTTTTGGCTTTGTATTGGCACTGAAGATGGAAGATTGAGTTGTGGTTTCTCAAGTTTCAGAGAAAAAAGGGCAACCATCAAAGAACCGACTTGGAGTCTGAAAAGGATAACTCGAGTGATGATGGTTCTATTGCTTCAACTACAGTGACAAAAACCAAATAAAAGTGATGAAAGGGGGAGAATTGAAAATGCTGGTGGGGTTGTCATGTGGGCAGGTAATTTTGGTTTTCTGTAAATGAATTGTGCCTTTTGTTATGTTCTTTGTATTGACTGAAAAGATAGAAAAAATTAAACCTTTTGTTCTTTTTATGATAAATCTTGGTGTTTGACCATCGTGTTAATAGAATTGGTGATTTTAGATCTTCTTATCAACGATTGCTAAACCAATCATAAGTTTATTGATTTTGCATCGTGTTTTGGATGTTTTTCGATTTGGGGTTAAAAAAGATTTGATTTTTAATATGCCCATGGATTATTGTTTAGGTAAAGCTATGGTAATTGTTGTGCAGCCTGCTAAAGATCCGAGAACGAAGAAGAAAGAAGTGACGATGAAACGAACATTGATGATTGGGCTGCCAATACTTTCCTACGGTAAATATTATATAGATATAGATTGCTGCAATCTATTGTTATTAAAACAATTATTAATTGTATTAAAACTCTCGTGTGCTATTAATTCTATTAAAACTGTTAAGAGGAGTTGTTTAATCGTCAGATTGGTTTAGTTCAGGATTATGTAATTTTGTTGTGATTTGGTTGATTTTGGTTGAAATTTATTTATTGCATGTGGTGTTTTATTTTACTTTGAATTTTGCTTTGTTTAAAAGCTTTATTTGCGGTAATTTTCTGTATTTTAGAAATTAGGGTTCTAATTTGGGGTTTTTCATTACATGTAGTGTTTTCATATAGCTCTACAGTCAACTGTCTTCTATCAGGTACAAGATCTCTATTTTAAAATTGATGATGAAAATTGTTGATAATTTAAATTACGTAGAGTTTAGGTCATGAAATTAGGTATTTAGGTAATTTAAAGATCCTTTCTATTTGCTCAAACTAATTGATGTCTCTTGCGTAGGTACATTGCATCTGATGTAAGACTCTTCACCAACTTCGATTTCATCTTAAAGGTATGAACCATCACATTCAAAACATTAAATATTATTAATCTTGTGTTTGTTGATTTTGACCATATTTGTCCTTTGAATCTAGCGATGGAGGTAGAAGACAGCTGTGTCATTACTCATGTTCAAGATAAGCTCTTTCGTGTTCATGTGAGTAAGAAGAGAGGAAGACACAAAGGAGGTGTGAAACATAGTTCAGATGATACAAGTTCAGGTGTCAAATCCGTATCATGTGAACTGTGTTTGACACATCCTTTGTGTCTTTCTCTCTTCTTGCTCACATGAACACGAAAGAGGTTATCTTGAACATGATGTTATCTATTAAGGGAGCTTAGATAATGACATAGAATTGGCTACGTGTCAACTTCTCAGGTATGCTATGTAGTCCTCGCTGATGTCATAATTACGAAACGGTATCCTTTAGTGTTGTTTTCGTTAAAGTTTGAAACGGTATTGTTTAGTGTTACTCTACCTTCAAGGAAAGTCCAAGGAGCAGGTATAATTTTAAATTTTGCCTTCAAATTCTTTCTAACAAAACAATAGAAACGTTGTTGATTATTTGATTTTTGTTTTCATTTTTTGTAGCTATGACAAGGTTTAAAGCTATTGAATGGCTTGAAAGTGTAGTTAGGCCATTGGAGATACCAAAACAACCATCAAACTTTTTGATAGGTCAAAGCTTCATGTTTCCAACAACTAATGGTTGTTCTATCGTAAAGACTTCTGGTATGTATCTTAAGCATAAACTTTATATTGTCATTCATGGTGTAAAACAATGTGATTAGAGTAGAAGTTCAACATTGCTATGTTGTAACTTAGTTTCAGTTTGAATCTGTTTGTGTGTTTCCGATGGCTTTTTCAAGCAAGCCGCATAGTATAAACTCTAACTTTTGGGTGTTGTAGACTGTTTTAGGTTGATTTCTAGGATTATTTAGGTTGAAGGTAGCCTTCATTAGGGTTTTTATTGTCATCTTTTTGCTGTAAATTAGGACGAAAATCATCTTAAATGACTACACGGTTGTTTTTCTCATTTTACCTCAACATGGTTTCATAAAATTACTTTCTTGCCTGTTATACGTCTTTTTCTAATCTCAGGGCTATAAAATTATTTTCGTGTTCAACTTCGTTTGTTATCAAAATATGTTGTTAAATAAACGAACATATATTAAAAGATATAAACTTGAGTCTATAAGACTAGCATATTGAGTGCTGCTGCCACCAATGGACCTTTCGACTTTAGCCCTAGAATATATACAACTACCAAACAATCTTGTATAAATTAACTGTCATGTAAGTAGTTAATCTTGTATAATGTGCACATCATGGTCAGATACAGGACAAGGCAGAATTGTTCTTTGAATTGTGTTCATCAAGTTTTTGATTAAATGCCTAATTAAGTTTTGATTCTGCAGGAGAGCTGGGAACGACCGGAAGTTGTGGTGGCTGTGTGACCGAGGTATAATCGAATTGAAGTTTGTAGAAGTAATTTTATACATCAGCTTGAAAAGGTACTTAACTTTCGTTCTGGTGAAGTTTTTCATAGATCTTAACTATTTCTATGATCACCATCAAATGTAACTAACAAAGAATCAATAAAATGCTAATAAAACATTAGAATCAATTGATCAAACAACTACACTTGAGTCTGTAAGAGTACCATATTGAGTGCTGTTGTCCCTAATGTAGCTTTCGACTTTAGCCCTAGAATATCTACAAGTACCAAATAATCTTAATTTAATTAAAATTAAGGAAAAAGTTACCCGTGTTTGTTGAAACTGTTTCGCTTCCAAAATTGTTAAATTCAGCACATAAATGAACATTAAACAGATCATCCATGGTACCAAACAACAATGTTAAGAAAAAAATTTAGATGAAATATTTTCTAATTTATCAAAAATGGAACACCGTCTCTTTATCTTCACACTCATGAAAAGATGTAAAACTAAACTGTGATAAAAAAATACTTATAAAATATGAAGTATTAAGAAAGTAGCAATTACATATAAAAAGAAAACTAATCAGAGACATCTAACTCTAATTACAAGAATCAAGGAACTTTAACTTCAACTCCATGGAGCACTGAACCTCTCGGTGTATCTCATTGATCTTTCTCATGAACTCCAGATCTCTTTCTCCACATTCTATATTACTTGCAACACACAGGTCACGAACGGAAGTAGTCGTCATTGCCCTCAAGTCCCTCGAAACTTGGTCTCTTGTCAGCAGACCAAGTTCCAGTCCGTTAAAACACCTCTTCAACTCTTGAAGAGTAGACCTATCAGCCAAAACTTGGTCTTCGATTTGTTTAATAAAGAGTTGCTTGAAATCGTCAGATTTTGCAGAAGTATATGACTCAATTTTAATATATTTATAAGAACTAAGGCAAAATAATAATAGTTGCACTTTTGTTTCACTGAATGAATCTGTTTTGATGAAAAAAAAAATTATTGGCAATGCTATTATATACTATATGTAACAGGCCAAAGGTCAGCTTTAAAGGCAAACATTAAATTAACATTTATACTTAAAAACCATGTACATTTAATGATTTAAGAGTAAAAAACGTGTATATGGGAATTGCCTGTTCAGTTGTCCTATTAAGCATTTTAATGCAAAACCTTTGAAAAATGAGTTTTCATGGGAAAACAAGTAAAATTAAATATGTAGAAAACCAAGGAACAAAATTGAAACCTTCAAAAAAAGGTTATCATAATTAGGAGATGTCTCTTCATCTACTCTATCAAAGATTTTAAACACTATAAAGCATCATTATTATTTTACTTGAAAACATCAACACTTCAGTTTAAAAAAAAAAACATTCATCCTAAAACAAATCGTCCAAAAACACTTACATTCTTCCTAAATGGCAAGGAAAACCTTCTACCACTGGTCCGATACCACTGATCTTAAAATCGAATTTTCAACCTGGTCACTCCAAGAACAAAGAAACGCTGAAGAACTCAACCAAAAAGTTGCTATTGTTAGTGATAAATATTATAAGCAAACCTGGAGTAGCATTGCACTGCTAGATGAAGTTGCCTCTTCTACTCCAACAGAGTTTAAACAAAAAGCAGAAGAGTTTATTACAAATTTACTGAAACAGGATCAGAAGACCTGTGATATGCTAGCTGATCTACAAATTAAAACAAAAAACGAAATTGCATGGAAGAAGGCGAGAGAACGAGATATTCTATTAAGTGTTAATTGTAATGTTTAATTTTTAATTTTTATTATTTTTCAAAATCATAATTTTGTAATACTATGGTTTATTATTGAATATTCAAAGTTTCACTGCTTTCAGAATTTTTCAATTTTAGTTTTACCAGTTTCTTTTATCCAAGATTGCTACTGGTTGGTACAATGCCCTTATTGTAAATTTCTTTTATCCAAGATTGCTACTGGTTGCTTTAATGAAGACGTCAATGGACCTAATTATAATTTTGGAACCCAAACATGCTACAGGTTTATTTAATAAAGATTGACTTTTCTGATATTAATTTTGATGCAGGACAAGCAGTGGAAGTTGACCGGAAGGTGGGTACAAAGGAAAATTTTCTGTTTGTTTCGTTAAGAATATTTCTACATAGTTGTTTTGGTTTTATATAAAATTTTCTACTTTCTATGACGTGTTGTTTCGTTAAAATTTTCTGTTTGTTTTGTTAAAAATATTTCTACTTTCGATGACAGTGAAGCTGGGGCAAAGATCACATCAAGTTTGTCCCTAAAGTCTAATTTATTTCTGCCAATGAGTAAAGAAGATGACAAGCAACGGTTTAGTCACATGGTATTGGTTAGTAATCTTGAACCGCTTATAAAAAATAATGAAGTAGAGACTGGAGTTAATGTTAAAGAACAGTGAAGTGTCTTGTGAGTTTTACATGAAGACTAAATTTTCAAATCTTTTATATGATTTGTATATGTTCTTGCATAGTGCCTTCATGAAGTTTATTAATATATGTTTTTCAAAAACCACACTTGGGATTTCTTACTTTGAGGTTTTATAATACTCTATTTACCGAACTGATTTACTTCCTTTATCTCTAAGACACTTCAAACTATATTAAAGAATTTGATGATTAATTGTTGGTTAGGATTTATGTTCCTAGGTTTATGTTTGGAATATGTTATTGGATTTGCAGACAAGAATGCTCATTTTTGGATATTGGTTAACTTTAAGAACCATTTTTTCTGTTTGACAAGAATGCTCAATTACATGCTTAAAATTTTTAACCTACTGATTGTATCATCGACATTATAAACTTGAGTTGACTTTCATAAGATAAAGTTCCTGTTGTAGGCTTACCTCAAGTGATTGTTGAAGGGTATAAGTGACATTTTGATCAACTTGAAAAACCTTGAGCTTAACTTGGTGCATTTGTTCTCAGGTAAAGCATGATCACACAGTCATGACTAATGACCTTTCAGCAACGAAAAACATCAAATCAGCCATGAAATGTTTTCTTTGCTTTTTAAGGGGAACATAGGTGCTTCTCTCCTAGGGCATACAAAACACAGGTTATTGGCGGCAGCCCGCCATATTTAACATATAAAAAAACTTTATATGTTAAATGTGGCGGGCTTCCGCCAATAATCTGTGCTTTGTATGCCCTATGGAGAGAAGCACCCATCTTCCCCCTAAAAAGCAAAGAAAACATTAGGAAAAAGCATTATGAATGAGGATGGCCTGAATCTACGTAAGTGGCAGGTTTATTATATTTACCGATTTCAAATTTTATTTCCAACCTTTCTGATTTAGGTTTTTGCAGACATTGACAATGCAAGAAAGGCTGCACCAAAGCCAGAAACACTGTTTGGGTTTTCCTACGATATTGTACGAAAGGTTGCTGCTAAGTATCCCAAACATCCCTGGATCTTGGCATGAAAGTCATTAGGTTCAAGGTAATGGTTAGATTTTAAAACTGTTATTAATCATGAGCTAATTATAATTGTGATAAAGTTAAACCTTTTAGTTATGTTCATTCTAAAATGAAATTCATCCCAATTGGTCGCTAAGAGTTTGTAGAATATAAACTGATAAGTTATAGAGATAATGAATCTCTATCATAGGGTACATGCTGAGATTATTGAATTTTGAGTGACATACCCCATATATATCTTTAACATAGTTTATTATTATTATAAACATAGTTTAACATTAAGAATTGATTGGAGTGTTAAGTGTATTATTTTGAACTTTTTGAACGAAATTTTATTCATTCATGTGCTAAAAACTTAGACTTTATTTGATGATGTTGATGTTGATGCAGATATGTTTTTACATTCAACTGGACTTAAAAATCAAGTGCATAAAAATGGTCATTGTGGAATGGATTTGATATTGCTTGGTGCTTATTTGGACAAAAAAATCAACTTATTTAAACAGGTAAATTTACAACCGCTTATTTATGATAGTGTCTGGTAACTTGAGTTCGTATTAACGATTAGATACTTCCTATTGAGTTTACTCTATAGGTAAATGGTGTAGTAAAAGGAGATTTAATTATAATTGAAAAACTAACATAAGGACTTTGTTATAAAAGTGCAGCGAACCAGACCACATTGTCATGCGTCCTACGGTTTCTGGAGCAAATCCTTGTGTTGGGGTAGCAGCGATTTGGGTTGTTTGGGGCTGCGTGGGTGGTGCCTCGATGCTGTAAACAGTGGTCAAATAACATTGGATAGTAGGGGTAACGAGTACCATAACAAAACAACAAAAGGAATAGCAACAACATGCAATTAGGTGCAGTTTTGGGGCTGCTAATGGTGTCTAAACAACCATTATATGCGATGGTTGCGGCTGCCAAAACAGTTCAGAAACAGGACGCCATGCTTAAATGATTCAGGGTCGGTTTCGGGGTTGAATCATAGTTTACAAATTGTGAGTTCGTAAGGTATTTTTAGGGTATGTTAAAGGTTATTTCTATTCCATGTTTTGTATGTAGAGTCTAATTTGATATGTAATAGAAAAAAAATACGCAAGTTTATAAACATGGAAGTGAAAACACCATGATCAATATTTCTCTTTTGTATATGTTCGACTTCTTGACTTATTATTTAAGAGTTTGTTTTGATTTGTCAAATTTTGAAATTTTATACTTTATCAGAATTTTGGTTATTTTCTTCTTATTAGTGATACTGATGCTTATGGCCACACCTTATATCCCAGTTAGACATGAAAAAAAATAGAAACTCAATTTAAGAAATATAATTGTTCTGCTTTACTTAGAATGCCAGTGTGTTTAAAAACGTAAAAGATAAAAGATGATGCATGAACTAAAGCAAAGGTTCCTTAAAATCAGCTTTGCCTTTGCTGCTCGATATGCAATCATGGTATCTATACTTTGGCAGGGCATTCCAAGTGGTTTTAGGCGATCGACGGCATAGTAGGCAATAAAATGACATTGCCTTTGCATACGTGTCTATATACAAGTATATGGCATGTTGTTCGGGTTATTTAGACACAAATGGTTAGAAAACATGAAGAAATGTTTAATAATTTGATTTTTAGATACAAATGGTTAGAAAACATTTAGAAATGATTAATAATCGGATTTGTAGACAACATATTATCAATTACTTAGATTATTTCTATATCAAACCTGAACTAATAATTTTTTGAGAAAAATTAAAGCCTAAATTGTATATTAAATCTAATAAATGCAATCTAATAATCAAATCTTTTTTAAATAAATGCAATCTAATAATTATGTGTATACTATATATAACAAATTATTAAAGCCTAAATTGTATATTAAATGTGAAGTTTTAATACATACAATACAGAGAAAACACGTCATACCAACTTCGTAAACTTGACAGGACTTACAGACTCAATAACAAAAGACCGTAACATACAATACAGAGACAAAATGTCGTATCACCACAAGCAATTGTGGATCCTTGCTGATGGGTGCACTTCGGAATGTAGCAGATATGAATGAATATAATCCAAGTGTAGGTAATTACATATCTGCCACTTGGGTTATATTCATTCATATGAATGAATATAACCCCAGTGTAGGTCTTCGATTTTCTTTGAAATTCCAGAGCTCGCTAATTACATATCTGCCACTGGGGTTATATTCATTCATATACAATTGATCGTTCTGATCAATTACTTCCTTATGTGCACCGCACCATCTTCTAGGAGGTTGTCAAGTGTTCTCGCCTTCGTGCTTGGTTTTTTGTGTATCTTTACATCCGCAGCCATTTTGTACAATAAAACACATTCAAATGACCAATATAAACACATTCAAATGACCAATATGAGGAACCCATATCATCGAATCAAACCACAAACTGTTGTATGAGGAACACATCAATCCGAAACTGATCCGATCAGTTCATTTGTATAAAATTTAATTCTGATTTAGTTCATCTTCTTAAACAATTCTCAAATAACCAATATAAACACATTCAAATGACCAATATGAGGAACCCATATCATCGAATCAAACCAAAAATCAATATGACGAACACATCAATCCGAAACTGATCCGATCAGTTCATTTGTATAAAATTTAATTCTGATTTAGTTCATCTTTTTAAACAATTCTCAAATAACCAAAAATCAATTTTCACATTTCAAGTATCAATATTGATGTGTTCAAATAACTACACACTGATGCGCTTTATCAATTTCCATCATTTTTTTCTTCGCATTTGATTCAGAAATTAAAACCCACAAGTATCATAGTTTCAATAAACAACCTAGATCTGTACTGTAATTGTTTTTAGAGAAAAACACACAAGAATCAGCCAAATGATCACATGAGATCTGAAACTATAGAAATCAATGATACATTTTGAACAATATACTAAGTTGATACCCGAGACAAAAACCCACAAGAATCAAAACCAAAACACAGTTGATCTCATATGAGGAACCGAAAACACATTCAAAACCTCTGTTTTGCTACCCGAGACAAAAACCCACAATAATCAAACAAAACCTCTGTTTTGATACCCGAAACAAAAACCCACAAGAATCAAACAATAATTTCATATAAAACCTGAAACAAACCTTCATAATAACCAAAACCCAAACCTCTGTTTTGATACCCGAGACAAAAACCCACAAGAATCAAACAATATTTTCACACAAAACCTGTTACATTCTAGCATATAAAAAACAGAGTGTCGATCATGTTTTAGGTATGTGATATTACCTTCGATTGTTATAGAAGATGAAGATGAAGATGAAGCTGATGATCGGTGGAGGTTACAGAAGAGGAAGATGATTCCGATGAAGATGATTCCGATGAAGATGAAGATGATCCGATGAAGATGATTGAAGATGAAGATGAAGATCTGTGTTTGGGACTTGAGAGAAGATGAAAATGATTTTATTGAGAAGTGTGAATGTTCTAATCATACATATATGTTTATCATTAAGATTTGAGGGTATAAAAGACATTTCACAATTGTGAAACAGTCAAACAGGGTGATGTTTCTCACATACCACAGAGACGTAAATTGCGTTTTTCTCTAAAAAAAATTTAACATAGTAATGAAATTTTTATGTCCTAACACATACTGTCGTAATATTTGTTTTCGGTCTTTATTAAACATACCCGTGTGTTCACCATTGCGTCACAACTAACAATGTGTCAAAAAAATTAGTTCATGTTTTCATTTTAGACAACATATTAGTTCATGTTTTCATTTTAGACAACATATTACCAAGTACTTAGCTTATTTGTATATCAACCATGTACACTAACACATAATTTCATTAACATTGTTTTATAAAGATATGTAACTAAATGCAAAGAATTTAAAACATATATATGTATGATTTGATCCATAATTGTTCTGCTTTACTTAGAATGACTGTGTGTTTATACTTCATAAAAGATAAAAGATGACGCATGAACTAAAGGAAAGGTTCCTTAAAATCAGCTTTGTCTTTGCTGCTCGATATGCAATCATTGTATCTATACTTTGGCAGGGCATTCCAAGTGGTTTTAGGCGATCGGCGGCACAGTGGGCAATAAAATGACATTGCCTTTGCATACGTGTCTATATACAAATAATTTAAATAATATATTATAATATTTTTTTATTATTTTTTAGTATTTGATTCCGATCGCTATTAGAACAAACCCGTGTATTCACACGGGTGTACACCTAGTATTATGCAATAGAAACTTTCCGATTTTGATAAGAAGGTTATGTGAGAAAACTTCTGAATATGTTTTCTGGAGCTTATGTTCAATAATGGAGATGAAAAGTATATTAGATGGAGTTAATACAGATGTTACATTTACACTGGTTGGTTGTAATTAAGTTTTGTAAAATTTATACTTTACCCCCTTTTTCTTTAAAATAATATAATTTTAGCACGGCATCAACCACTGCTTCAATATAAATTTAATGTTAAATAACAAAAACTTATGTATTAATTCATGTATTTACATAATTAAAAATAGTTTTTAAATCCCGATATTAAAGATTATTATAAGTCCAATAAATAAACAATTACAAGTTAATAGATAAGTATCTTACTTTCAACAATCCCAATACAATCTTCTCTCTTCTTCTCTGGTGAAAAAACTCTACAGTTTCTTCTTCTTCAAACTTGACGATCAGAAGTTTAAAGTTTTAGATCAGGAATTTTTTTGTTCTCTTGTGTATTTTTACAGTTATGTTTTGACATGTTCCTTTTAGTTTCTTCATTTCAAATTATATGGACATCAAAATCATAATCTGCTGATGTTAAAATAAATAAACTTATATGAACTTGTTTTCTTTATTTTATAATAAGATTTATATCAACTTATTTAGTTACATTTTGATTCATTCCATCTAAATAAGAATCTGAAATAATGTTGTTTCATAAATATTTGGTTGTATATTTTACGAATGGTTTTAGAATTATTGTATGAACTACCATGTAGTATTGATATATTTCTTCTATCAATCTTAATTTTGATAAAATATTCTGCAACCAGTTTATAGTACTCATATGTCTGATTTGTAAGTGAATATAGTGTTGGCTGCTGAAAAAAATTGAAGTTTGAAGTTGACACAAACATGGATATTTGAAAAGTTTAATGTCATATAATATTTTTTTTATTATACAACAATATAAATTTCATCTTACACGGTGTTAGACTCATATTGTTGGTTGTAGGGACCATATTGAAGTATACAACATATAACTTTGGTCCTACAGGGTGTTGGATATTTTTTTATACATTAAATATAATGCTTTTCAGATACAATTGATTTTGTGTTTTAGTATTTAATTGTTATTGTATTTTTTACTTTTAGATGGAGTTTATGATAATTATCAATGTCTCTGAATTGACAGACCTAAGTGAGGGATTAGTAAGCTATATTCTTAGAACAAATGAACTCAAATCACAATTGTATGCTAAAAATTGTATTTATAAAATTAAAGATATATTAAATGTTGTGTATTTTATATACATAGGTACTTCCAAGGATAATGAGTAACCAATTACCAAGAAAGTGTGAAGTAATAAAGTTGGTTGATTATACGGGATTTAAGTATAAGATTGCAGTACAGAGCATTGGTCATAAAAGTAAGAGGATAAACGGGCAAGAATGGACTCAGTTTGTTGAAAGTTGTAGAAATAAGAATATAGACGAGCTGTGTTTAAAAAATTGAAAGAAGTAAAATTTGAGATAAATGTTTTGAACAATGAGCGATTGGAGATTAGAAAGGATACCTCAAACAGAGATTATGTTCATGGTTGCTTGATACAGGCTGAAGAAGAAACATACTGCAAGCAGGTTAAAAATTGCTACCTTATTTTTATATATTGCCAGTGTATCTTTTGGGCTGTTAGAAAAACTTCTAATTTATATTTTGTATCCTATATAAAGTCTAATATGACATTTCTGAAATGTATGAAAATTATAGCATTTATCACATGATTTACTGAAGCTGTTGTCAGAGAGGAGATTAAAAATTGATAACTTGGTTGCAAAAGTACATGGACCAAAGCAGAGTAGTAAAGTTGATGTGTATTATGTTTTCTCTCCTAAAAACAAAAAGGGATTGGCTGCTGGTTTTATGGGACCAGGATGGACAACTTTTTGCTTTGAAAATGACATTGAGGAAAGCTGCCAACTGTTGTTTCAATGGATGGGAAGTACTCCTGAAGACCACTTTAACTTCAGTGTCAAGATTTTTAACAAAGACGGGATTGGACTTCACGGGGAGACTAAACATCATTACAGCCGTAGCAATCACCAACACCGCAAAAAGCGTCCACATTATAAGAAACAGTTTGAATACCATGTTATAGGACACACAGCTTGGTATTTACATATCTAGTTTTAATATGGTTGATTTTACTTATAATGTTGGATCTATCTGTTATTACTTAAAGTATATGTTGTTTTGAATAAATAACTAAAGAAAGAATTTTCTTTTACAAGCAATACCGAGGAAGTTTGTTCGAGAACACCAGCTAAATGACTACCGTAGAGTTGTGCTGTCATTTGGTCATGTGAAGTTTTTGGTACAGCTGCTTGTAAGGATAGATCTTAGAAGACCTGATGACAACACCCACCTAGTGATGTATACAAACTGGCAGCGTATCATGGATGAAACGGGAATATCTGTGGGCAAAAGGCTGAGGGTTGAGATAGTCGAAGAAAAAAGTGTACCAGGAGATAAAGTACACTTTGAAGTTTGTTGACATAGTCTCTGAACATCTTTTCAGCATTTAATGATTTATGTTTTAGTTGATATGTTTGATGGACAAATTTCTTCTTCCAAACTAACTTAAGAATGAAGTTATGTAGTGTTAGTATATAAAGTTGTATACCTTCAAAACTTTGTGGATTTACCTTTTTATTACGATATTTTGCATCTAAACATTACTATTTTGCATCACATTTCCTGGTCGCTCAAGGAAAAGAAATATAAGACTCAAAATTAACAAAATAATATACAACCTGTAATTACAAATAACGGTGTTTTAAACATCTGCTCCTACCAAAGGGACAAACTCAACATCTGTTTCGCTAAACTTTGCAAACCAAAAGATCTGTTGAAGACAAACACTGTTGAAGCAAACTCTGTTAAACCAAATAACCTTAGCTGATGAACCAAAAGGTCTGTTGAAGACAAAGACTGCTGAAGCAAAGGTCTCCCAAAGAGAACCTCTGCTGATGAAACCAAATGTATGATGAATCTAAGTTCTGTTGTAGACCAACAGATATTGCATAATTCAACAGAAGATCTTTAATATAAGATCTTTAACAGATGATGATCAACAGCTCATAAGGTCTGTTGAAGCAAAGTCTATCAACAGATGTTAATGTAACTCAGATCCTAACAGTTCTTAGGCGTTAACAGATGTTAGCACGCTATAACAGTGCTTAGCCTCTAACAGATGTTAATGTTTCTCAGACCCTAACAGTTTTCCCACTAACCAATTGATTAAATTTTCATTCATTCACTAACAATAATATACAACCCTACTACTTGTGCAATACATGAATATCACCAAAAATGTATATAAGGTATAATAACAATATTTTATAACAAACAAAAGGTTAAATTTACTTGATATTCAAAGCGTAGACGTTACATACCAAATACATCAGTTTAGATGCTTCAGATTGTAGCCCTTACATACCAAACTTTTAACCACAGTTTGTTAAAACAACAGTTAACAGGCATAAATAAAAACCACAAAGAGTCTTCAAAAATAAGTGGTTTCTACTTATCTCTCATACGAAATGTTTTTTCATAAGCATCTAATTGTTAACCTTAGACAGCTTCTTCCGGGTTCTTCTCACATTAGTGGATAGCTCACCAACATTGACAACATCAACATCTTGAGTTGTCCACTTTCCATTGGGACTTGATCCAGAATCCTTTTCAACTTCCACGGCTGAAGAGTCGGCCGTAACAGAGACAACATCCTTGCAACAGATCACAAAACAACTATTGATCTCATTTAATAAAATAATGGACTCTTTTTAAACATATTAAACATACTTTCAAAAATAAATACTTACCCTTGAAGTTCGTTCAGCAGACACCTGGGAAGATTCTGAAAGGTTAACATCTTTAACTTCAGCTACCTCTTGAGTAACCAAAAGGATCATAATATATGATATTATATAAAAAAGTGCATAATCCAGTCTATGAACCTCCAAAGAAAAATAAATAGATAGTAAAAGTAATTTTATATACTACCTCATCAGTATTTTAATCACAATTACCATCTCTACCAACCAACTTAGCAATTATTACTGGATTAACACATGTTTTTTGCACGGTATAAAACACGATAGTCATTTTTAAGATTGAACTTTGAAACATCAATCTTAAAAGCGACCTTCTTATCAACCAATCGAAATATCTCATGAGGGAAACATTCAGTATCATTCGCCTTCACCTGCCTCTCTCTTATGTCACTCGCCGCTAATCCAAGAAGTTTCTGAACATCTCTATCAAACATAACAAAAGAAACACTACAACTCTCATCCTGCAATCGGACTTGCACCTTGTGTCACACCCCGATATTTCCACGTATTACCGATGGGCCCGGTGGGGAGTATCATGACGTAGTTGATATCATCATAGTCAATTTATCACAGTTCAATGCACAGCGGAAGTCTAAAGTAATAATATTACAAACCGAAGTGAAAGTAACAAGGTATTACAAACGGAATGTAAAAGGATCCATAGGCGGATCAAACAAAAGAAGATAATTTTTCAACAGATTTTAAGTGATAAAGCTTGCATGACTCTTTATTTAATTCACTCAGGAGTAGCCAGCCAATTTCGTCTAGTACCTGCACTTAACCTTTTGGAAAATACGTCAGTTTACACTGGTAAATATAATTAACTGACACTTTTGAAAAGTGTAACACCTCGAAAATTTACGTCCAATAATGTATTGACACGTGTCATAAGCTTTGAATATGTGAAAAAGTACTTTAGAGGGGCTAAAGTTGACAAACAGAGAAACTATGTGAATATAAGGGTCCAAAGTGTCAACAATGGATAAATATGCCCTACAATAACCCTACATGGTGTTTATAATCTTAAACAAATAAATCATGGATCATACGAAGCTGAAAATGAAAGAACGTGAGGAATTACAAACTACAGGGGTTAAATGTGTCAACATGTTGAAAGTATACCTCTGAGTGACCTTTTAGCAAACCCGAAGCTTTGTTACGGTAAAATATGCTCACTAGAATGTGTGATAAAAATTTCATAAAGTTTCGTTATCGTATGAGAAAGTTATGATCAAATCCGTGTACGAAGGGTTAAAAACGTCAACGTTGGAATTTGTGACTTTTCGGGTAAGCACAAAGTTAACCAAGGACCTAACCAAGTTTGTAAAAGTCTTAAGGTCCTTAAAAATCAAGTTAGAGGGCCAAAAGTGCAAGAAAAACAATCAAAACCACGTTACAAAGGACCAGGGACTGAAAGGTAATTTATGAAACTTATTTGGCTGGTTGCGCCGGTTTTAGACGCCCCGAGGGACCTCTCGCGGCCCGCGAACAAGTAGCAGCGACAGAAACAACTTCCAGCTGCCAGTTCAGTCCATTTAACCGACTTATGAGGGTTGTTTTCAATACCTGGAGCTTGTTTGATGGTTTTAAAAGGTCTAGGGACACTTGTAATCATCTGGATACATTCATAGACTTGTTTGGCATGATCAAATTGCATCAAGAAACCTATATAAGGGCCATGAATTTGGGTTCTTCATTGCTCATTCACTTGTAAACTTCACAACTCACTTCTTGGAGGTTCCTGGAGCTCAAGCACCTTTCCTAGTGATCATTAATCGTGCATAGGACTATTGTAAGTATTCTTAACCCTTCCTAATTCAGTTTAGCCTAGTTAATTAGCTAAAAGTCAAACCGTCGTAATTAACGTTTGACTTTGAAATTAAATAAAATCTGTTCAGCCAATTCTCGAATTGAAAGTACCTATAAGTAGGTAATAAACCCTTAAAAGGGTACTCTCTGATTCCCACACTAACTAGGTCAATTGTCGGGTCAAACTTGTTATTAAAAAGTCAACAGAATGCTTATTTTCAAATTAATGCATAATTAGCAATGTAGGAGACATGCAACATGTTTTATCATTAATATAACTTGGTAATTAATGTAAGAACATGTTTAAACATGTTCAACCCGACAATCTTCAGTTTAAACCCGGATCGGAAGCAAAAGTCGCATAATTTGACTTTTGCTTTGACTTTCAGTTCTGACCCGTTTATGCATGTTTTAGAATTGCCTTAGAGCTTTATTTGGACCAGGTTTCATATAATTATAACTCTCTGAGATTATACAACTTGGTTCATTAGTTATCCGATTCATATGCATGTTTCCGTTAAATGCTTAAATGTTGACTATTATGCCCTTTTGACTATAAAGCATGATTTTTGAAAAAGTAAAAGAGTAGAAACCTTAGTTACTGATTTATAAACTTGCACCTAAAATTTGACATCTGTTTGAGGTCTAGATTAAGAGTTATGCTCATTAGCGTAATTTGAAAGCTTTATGTTAATTAAACGGCGTAATTAGCGTATTGCCTATTTAAACCCACTTTTTGATATCAAACTTTTTACCCAATAATGTAATATAATATTTTGTGATTTTTGAAGATTTTTATTTAATTTTTGACTGAGCATAACATAGGTCTCTAAGTTTGATTCGGTTAATGCCGGTTTTGCCCTTATAAGCCATAAAATGAGTTTTACAAATCCTTTTGACCCCAAACCTTTTTCTACTGATTTTATTTGATAAATAAAATATTTTGAGCCTTTTGGAATTATAAAAATATCAGCTTTCCTTTGAAAACCCAGAAATGGCTCCAAATCGCCTTTTTAAGCGTTTTTAACGCATAGTATGTACTAAAACTATATTAAACATATAAGGTTGATACCTTCTGATATTTTTAGTATATTTTTATATAATAACAGTAAGTAAAAGTTTTAAACTCAGGTTTCCAGTTTTGACCTTTTAACCTATGTGAAATTACCAAAATACCCCTAGAATGCATAGTTTGGTTTTAAATGATAAATTTCACATATAGGTCATACCTTACTATTATAACTTATTAAATTAAGTGTTTTTACTGAATGAATCAGACCTGTAACTCAGATTACTAATTAAACTCTTTTATAACCTTTTAAATGACCAAAATGCCCTTACAAGGCATAGTTTGAGTTTAAATCCATTCCGGTCATAATAGAAGACATCTTACTGATGTCACAACATATTTAAGGTATATTAACTTAGGAAACTTGCATATGACTCATTTGGTTACCCGTTACACACTTTTCGCGTTCGGGACGACTTATGTAACTAGTTTGCATATATTAGTCGAAACGGGTCAAACCTTATCATCTTTGTCTCAAAATACAGAATGTGTTTAGTATACCCATATTATACAAGTCTTCAAACTTGTCGGGTCTAAATCACATTCTGTCCGGTCTTCTCTTAATCGTGCGTTTGAACCGTATCTTCCTTTAAAACTGACCGGCCTAAGCTTAAGCTTAATTAAAGACCCGTTATGATTCTAATAGGATAATAAAACCTTTGTTCCAGATTAGGAGCCCAGTAAAAGCCATCTGTACTTGCTGTATTTGACTTATACATTGCTCAGGTAAATACTCTTAACTTATTTTCCCTATACGGGCTTGGGATACGGTATTATAATAATACCGCTTGGTCGGGTGTGTAATCATTTAAATCGGATTGTGATTAATGTAATTACATACTCGTTTAATATGTATTATTTGGTGTATGGCCTTTGGGGGTTAAATGACCATGTCCCGGATATCCTTGGCATCATTTTACGAAATGGCCACGACCTAAGCACGGGGTGTAGGCGTACACCTGACAGTTGCATATGTAAAAACTGGTAGCCCATTTAAAGGAATTAACCTTGTGGGTATTATACCTGTGGCGTGTCAGTTAATCTTGTCCGGCCCTACCAACCGGCCCTGATGGACGACAAATAAGTAAAACTGTATACATGATTATTTAATAATTGTCCCAAGTTATAAAATATATTTTTGCCGAAGTGCATTCAAATCAATTTTCAAACTCTTTTCAAAATGAGTCAGTTGAGTTGTATTTACCAGTGCAAACTGACATATTTTCCAAAAAGGTTAAGTGCAGGTGCTACACGTAATAGGCTGGATACTCCAGACATCAATAATCAAGTTTTCGCAAAGCTCTAGGTGTCAAAGTCTGTTGAACAGTTTTCCTCTTTATTTTGATCCGCCTGTGGATCTGTTTCAACTACATTGTGATACTTTATATTACAATTTATTTGGTTGAAATAAATCTATCTTTTGCTTCCGCTGTGCATTTAAATATTGTGTTGTTTGACTATGATGATATCAAATACGTAACGATACTCCCCACCGGGCCCACCGGTAATGCGTGGAAATATCGGGGTGTGACAGGTTGGTATCAGAGCCAACGCTGAGTGAATTAAACACTAGCCTTTTGTGTTTAAACTCAGATACACAGTTGCACATTCTCGAGTCTAGACAAGAACTTAGGACTAATCCAAATTCGTTTTATTTTGTCTTTATTTGATTCCTTCTTTATTTTTCTGATTAGCCCTTGCATGGGCGAGTCATTTCAGTTAGAAGACCCGTTGTGGGCAACCATGTATTTGTTTAAATTTTTATAGGACGGTTAGATTCCTATATTATAAGATCTACCATTATAATAAAGTGGCAAAATCTAAAAAAAAGGACGAGACCTAGCCATATGTCACCTTAAGACAGGGCCAAGATGGTAGTTCCACAATTAGATTCAGATCCTTGTTAACATCTCAATTTAGGATTGCTCTGCGTTTAATTATTAAAAAGAATCTTAAAGGTAAAACCTAGCCTAAATGTCGTTGCAGACATGGCCAAGATGGTAAAACCTATTCGAAAGATTCAAACCCTTATTAACATCTGATATGTTATCAATAATGACAAAGATGTGATTCGATAAAATCACATAAGTCATTTTTAAATTGGGATGTTCTAAATTCCCTTATTTATGTAATCATCCATTAAGGATGAAGTACCCACGGGCTACAATTAATGTCCTTTGGGACTAAAGACAGTGGTAGCCTACAGCTCCCTGTCAAGAAAAGGTAATGAACTTTGATTCAAACCTTAATGCCTCGATTCTGTAAAATCCTGGTTTAATAATTAAATCTGTCTACGTGACTAGGTTTTTTGTGCTATTATTAACTTGTAAATTAGGATTTATGATAAAGATCCAGAATAATTATATTTAACAAATTAACCAAAATGATTATTAAAAACCATGGTTAATAAATCGTCAAGGACAATAATACTGTATAGGCTGCTAAATAAACCTTGTCCTTAATTGATTTTATGTAGCGATTAAAGCTACATGGCTAGGTCAGAAGAAGTAAACAGTCATCCCCTGGAAAACCACGATGATGATAGGGTTAATATAACCAGAGGAGAACTCCGTACACTGATTGATACAGCTGTATCTAAAGCTGTAGAGGAGAAATTCAAGGAGTACAGTGGGATGCATAGTAGAACTTCTTCAGTACCCCACTCTAAGTCTGTCCCTAAGACTCATTCAGAAACTCATAGTAAGCCACCCTCTAAGAAAGATGAACCCAAGAAAGAGAATGTTGAACATTCCTCAAACCAACACAGTGTTCCATCCAAGAGGATAGTATTCGATGATGGAGCGCGTACCAAGTCCTGTACTTATAAGTACTTTGTTTCCTGCAAACCTCGGGATTTCACTGGGGAGAAAGGGGCAATAGATTGTATGACTTGGTTAGATGAAATGGACACTGTTGTTGATATCAGCGGTTGTGCTGAAAGGGATATAGTGAAGTATGTATCCCAATCGTTCAAGGGAGAGGCATTAGCTTGGTGGAAGTCTCTCATTCAGGCTGCTGGGAAGATCCCACTCTATAATATGTCATGGGAACAGTTTGTAGTCCTCATTAAGGAGAGCTATTGTCCACAGCATGAGGTGGAAAGGATTGAATCAGATTTCTTATCACTGGTAATGAGGAATTTAGATTGCCAAGCTTACCTCACCAGTTTCAATACCATGTCTAGATTGGTTCCTTACCTGGTGACACCAGAACCCAAGAGGATTGCTCGCTTCATTGGGGGATTAGCCCCAGAAATCAAAGCCAGTGTTAAGGCTTCAAGACCTGCTACTTTTAGATCAGCAGCTGATCTATCTCTATCCCTCACTCTAGATGTGGTCAGGTTAAGATCGCTCAAGAACTCGGAGGAGAGTAAGAGGAAGCGTGAGGATGATACCTCACGAAGGTCTGAGAAGAAGCACAAAGGTAGTTCGGACCACAAGAAAGAATCTGGGTCCAACAAAGGTAACCAGCGAACTGAGGAAAAGCCAAGGTGTGCAACTTGCCAAAAACGCCACTTTGGAAAGTGCAGGCTTGAGACCAAGTCTCAATCAGGATCACCTGCGTGTGGGTTATGCAAGTCTAAAGAGCACAAGACTGTTGATTGCAAGAAGATTAAAGATGCCACATGCTACAACTGCAATGAGAAAGGGCACATTAAAACCAACTGCCCTAAATATGCCAAGAAGCCGGAAGATGTCAAGAAGACCAATGCTAGAGTCTTCAAGATGGATGCAAAGGAAGCTGTTCAGGACGACAACGTAATCACAGGTACTTTTCTCATAAATGATGTTTATGCCAGAGTATTGTTTGATTCTGGAGCGGATAAGTCTTTTGTGGATAACAAATTTTGTGAGTTGTTGAAATTACCTGTAAAATCCTTAAGTGTGAAGTATGAGGTGGAATTAGCAGATGGAACCATAGAAACCGCCTCAACTATTTTAGATGGATGTGTTATATCCATTAGGAACCACTCTTTTCCTTTGTCCTTACTTCCCTTTAAGCTAGCCGGTTTTGATATAGTTATAGGTATGGATTGGTTATCGCATAACCAAGCCCAGATTGTGTGCAAAAGAAAGCAAGTGGTAGTCAAAACTCCGTCTGGTGAGTCACTTACCATTCAGGGAGATACCCGGTATGGTCTACCTGAGCAAGTGTCTATGCTCAAGGCCTCTAAGTGTTTAAAGAAGGGTTGTGTCATCTACATGGCACAAGTGACTATTGATGAGCCGAAACCCAAGATTGAGGATATTCCTGTCATTTCTGAATACCCCGAAGTTTTTCCTGAAGATCTACCTGGTTTACCACCAGATAGGCAAGTAGAATTCAGAATTGACATCATCCCCGGAGCAGCACCTGTTGCGAGAGAACCTTATAGGATGGCACCAACAGAGATTGTCACGGCCCTGACCCGGTTTGACCCGTTTCAGGAGCTGCGGGACAGAAATCCCGTGGTATTTATTTAATGGAGTTTAACAGCGAAAGTTTATTTAACAGGATCGTTTAAAGCTAAAATTTTCCCGATTTATTTTATTTCACAATTCGAGATAAAACCCCGATAATTTACAATATTATGTTTTTACTACGAAATCGTGATATTACAAAATTATTTCTTTATTTTATAATGAGCCACTATCTTAAGCTTGAAATGCTCCCCAGCACTTTTCCTGATTACAACAGATCACCTGAAACATGTTTGAAAAAGGTTTTGTCAGCGGGAAATACTGAGTGAATCATTCTATTTACTAAAATGACACATTTGTTATAATTTACAGTATTAAGGAAGATTACAATGTTTCTGATATCAAACCAATTACCCACAGTACTTTGTCACTCGACCCATTGGCCCTTCCGTCCAATGGTGTCTGTAACTATGGTCATATCACCCATTGGTTGCCCCAATGGTGAAGATTATCAAGTAATGTATACAAAACCCCACATACCGGCTGTAATATGGTGATTACATAAACTTAATCCCTGTAATTATAACTTTGAAATAAATAGGGTTTTGTAAAGCAATTTGATAAAAAGAGAATGACTCACATTGCTGATTTAATACGGACAGAGTCTAGTCTATGATTTAGCCTTGTTAACCTAATTTAAATAACAATGCACACAAAACTGGGTTAGTAATCAATCCAGCAATTACGATAACTCACGAGATCAAATTCTCACAATGAACGACAAAGTGCAATACTTCATCCATCGAATTAACGATGATCCGTCAAATTAATGACGAACGACAAAGTATAATACTTTATCCATCGAATTAACGATGATCCGTCAAATTAATGACGAACGACAAAGTATGACCCTAATGTGGGCGGCACTTAAACATCCATTGGATATATTGATCGTCGGAAAAATGAATCGTAGCAGCGATTGTGCTAATACCCTGTTTTGCGGCAGAATTTCGAGACCCGTGTGTGAATTTAGAGTATACTGTTCGTATCTCAGTGAATATTGCGAATTTTTACGTCATTTTTCTTTCAGAATTCAAGTCCCAAGGCCCTCTATTTATAGGTAAAATTTTACCCTTACGCGGCCCGCTTTAGTTTTGGCTTATCCTCACGCGGGCCGCGTGAGACCTATTTTCTAGCTATAGGTTGCCACGTTTGGGACTAGCTTAGCTGAGTTGATAGTTTTCGTAAATTCGATTTCTACAGCTCACAATTTGGATAATCGTCAATAGGGTTTAACCCCCCCTGAGTTTTAGGGGCCCTAATCCTGATTCTGAAAATTATGAAAATTTTAGGGTTTGCTCAGAATCACTTGGGTGTCTCAATTAGGGTTTCCTTTTGGACTAATTAATTTAATAATTATGACTTTTTATGAGAGTTGTTACATTCTCCCCACCTTAAGAAAAATCTCGTCCTCGAGATTTACTGGAATAATTGAGGATACTTTTTCTTCATTTCTGATTCCAGCTCCCAAGTGTATTCAGGTCCTCTCCTTGAATCCCACTTTACTTTAACTAACACTAGTCGTTTGTGCTTGAGAAACTTCACTTTTCTGTCTTCTATCTGAATAGGTTTCTCCACAAATTTTAACTTTTCGTTTACCTCTATGTCTTGAAGAGGTACTACCAGAGATTCATCTGCTAAACATTTCTTTAGATTGGATACATGAAATACATCATGTACTCCAGCTAATTCTTCTTGTAGCTGTAAATGATAAGCTACTGGTCCTATACGTTGGATCACTTGAAATGGTCCTACGTATCTTGGACTTAGCTTTCCTTTCTTACCAAATCTAACAACTCCTTTCCAAGGAGAAACTTTCAACAGTACTCTGTCTCCGACTTGGAATTCTAATGGCTTGCATCTATTGTCTGTATAACTTTTCTGGCGATCTCGAGCTGTCTTCAGCCTTTCTTTGATTTGAGTAATCTTATCAGTTGTTTCTTGCACTATTTCAGGACCTGATAATTGACTTTCTCCTATTTCTGCCCAACAAACTGGAGTTCTGCACTTTCTTCCATATAATGCTTCAAATGGAGCAGTATCAATGCTTGAGTGATAACTATTATTATAGGAGAATTCAATTAATGGTAAATGATCATCCCAACTTCCACCAAAATCTATTACACATGCTCGGAGCATGTCTTCTAGAGTTTGGATTGTCCTTTCACTTTGTCCATCTGTTTGGGGATGATATGCAGTGCTCAAATTTAGTCGAGTTCCCATAGCTTGCTAGAAACTTTTCCAGAAATGGGAAGTAAAACGACTATCTCTATCCGAAACAATGGAGAGTGGAACTCCATGTAAGGATACAACTTCATCTACATACAATTTAGCCAGTCTTTCCATGCTAAAGGTTTCTTTCATTGGTAAGAAGTGAGCTGATTTGGTTAATCGATCCACAATTACCCAAATCGCATCATTACCTTTTCTGGTTTTGGGTAACTTAGTAACAAAATCCATTGTTATAAGTTCCCATTTCCACACTGGCATCTCTAACTGTTGTAGTAGACCTGAAGGTTTCTGATGTTCTGCCTTAACTTGTGAACAAGTAAGACATTTAGAAACATAGCTGGCTATGTCCTTTTTCATTCCTATCCACCAAAAGTTCTTTCTTAAATCTTGGTACATCTTATTGTTTCCTGGGTGCATGGTATACCTAGATTTATGAGCTTCTTCTAAAATCTTAGGTCTTAAGTCTCCCTGCTTAGGTACCCAAATTCTACTTTTGTGGAATCTCCAAATCCCATCTACTCCTTGTTCTAATTCCTTGATTCGTCCTTTCATTCCTTCAGCATCATCCTTGCTTGCTGTAGTTTGAACATTCTTCAATTGTTCCATTAAATCTATTTGTAGATTTAATCTGAGAGCACGAACCCGTCGTTGTTTTTCATAATACTTACGACTTAAGGCATCTGCAACTACATTCGCCTTTCCTTCATGATACTGAATATCACAGTCGTAATCACTTAGGGTTTCCATCCATCTCCTTTGCCTCATGTTTAACTCTTTTTGCCCAAATATATATCTTAAACTTTTATGGTCTGTGTAGACAGTAAATTTACTTCCGTAAAGATAATGTCTCCAAATCTTAAGGGCAAAAATTACGGCTCCTAATTCTAAATCATGAGTCGTATAGTTTTCTTCGTGCTTTTTCAATTGCCTTGATGCATACGCAATTACCTTCTTGCGTTGCATAAGCACACATCCAAAACCTAGTTTTGAAGCATCACAATATACTTCAAAATCTTCAGTTCCTTCTAGTAAGGCTAAGATTGGTGCATGGGTTAATTTCTGTTTCAGAATTCTAAAAGCTTCTTCTTGTTTAGGTCCCCATTCAAACTTAGTAGCTTTACAGGTTAGCTTAGTTAATGGTACAGCTATCTTGGAAAAATCCTTAATAAACCGTCTATAATATCCAGCTAATCCTATAAAACTTCTTATTTCCATTGCTGTTTGTGGAACCTTCCATTTGGTGATTGCTTCTATCTTAGCAGGATCTACATGAATACCTTCGTGATTCACCATGTGTCCTAAGAATTGCACTTCTCGTAACCAAAATTCACATTTCGAGAATTTGGCGTACAACTTTTCTTTTCTTAACAAAGTTAAGAGTGCATGAAGATGTTCACAATGCTCTGTCTGACTTTTGGAATAAATAAGTATATCGTCTATGAAGACAATTACAAATTTATCCAAGTACGGTTTACAGATCCTATTCATCATGTCCATAAATGCTGCAGGTGCATTTGTTAATCCGAAGGGCATGACTGTAAACTCGTAATGACCATACCTAGTTCTGAAAGCAGTTTTAGGTATGTCTTCATCTTGTACCTTCAATTGATGATACCCAGAGCGTAAATCTATCTAAGAAAAATATCTAGCCCCCTGAAGTTGATCAAAAAGATCATCAATCCTAGGTAATGGATATCGATTCTTAATTGTAACCTTATTCAATTCCCTATAATTGATACACATTCTCATTGAACCATCCTTTTTCTTGACAAACAACACTGGCGCTCCCCAAGGGGATGAGCTAGGTTGTATGAATCCTTTACTTAGTAATTCATCTAATTGCTTTTTCAGTTCTAACATTTCTGTGGGTGCTAACCGATAAGGTGCCTTGGCTATCGGTGTAGTTCCTGGAATTAGATGAATCCTAAATTCTACTTCCCTGTATGGAGGTAATCCCGGTAAATCTTCTGGAAATACATCAAGATATTCTGAGACTACTGGTATCTCCTTAAGATCTTTTCCCTTAGTGCTAATGATTACTGAAATCATATATACTATTCCTTGTTTTCGTTCATAATTAGCAACTTTCATTACTGATATGAACTTCATGGGCTTACGTGGTTTATCTCCTGTAATCCTAATCACTTCTTCGGTGGGTGATTGAATTTCTATGGAATTTTGATCACAAAGGATTCTAGCATGGTTGGCTACTAACCAATCCATTCCTAATACAACATCAAATTCAGCTAACTTCATCGGCAATAGTTTTGCAGAGAATTTATGTCCTAAAAGTTCTATGTTTCCTTCTTGCAAAACTTTATCTATTTTAACTGAATTTCCGTCTGCTGTTTCAACTGTAAAAATCTGCCTAATATTGGTTAAAGGTAAACTAAGAGCTTGGCAGAATGAAGTATTTATAAAACTTTGGTTTGCACCAGAGTCAAATAATACTTTTGCGTACACATTGTGAACTAAGAACGTACCCGCTATCACATCCGGAATGAGTTCTGCTTCTTGAGTGGTCAACTGAAATGCTCTGGCATTCTTCTTTGTGGTTCCTTCGGTCGCCTTGGGTTTGTTATCTACTGGTTTAACCAATTTAGGACATTCTGTTTTATAATGCCCCGCTTCTCCACAGTTAAAACAGATTACGGTTTTTTTTCTGCAGTTTTCTTCACGGTGTCCTATACCCTTGCAAAGGTTACAGGTTAAATTACATTTTCCGTAATGCTTCCTCTTGCAATTTCTACAGAAAGGTGGATTTGAATATTGCCCTGTTCCTCTTTTCTTGAAGTTATTACTATTACCCGCCCGAAATCCTTGGGTAATCTTCTGAGCTAGTTCCTTTTTCCTATCTTCATTTCTTGTGCGCACCAATTCATCAGTTAGAGTATTGGCTAATTCTACCGCATCATCAATAGTGCGAGGTCTCGCAACTTTAACAATATTGCGGATTTCGCTAATTAGCCCCCAAATATAGCGAGAAATGAGTACCGGTTCTGGCGAAGCCAGTGTTGGTACCACTCTAGCATATTCAAAGAATGTTGAGGTATAACCACGACAATCCACACCCATCATCCGATGATTTAGAAACTTATTCGCCATCTGTTCCTTTTCATACTCGGGACAGAATTTTCTTTCCACCAAACCCTTAAATTCTTCCCAAGTCATAGCATAGGCTATTACTCTTCCTTTTGATTGTAACACAGTGTTCCACCATTCGAGTGCTCCTTCTTTGAACAGATTGGATGCATACATGACCTGATCATCTTTACCACATTTACTTATTGCAATGACTGCTTCGGTTTTCTCTAACCAACGCAGTGATGCAGTTGCTCCTTCATTGCCTGCAAATTCAGTGGGTTTACAAGCAAGGAATTCTTTGAAAGTGCAACCAGGCGTTGCAGTTTTCATTTTCTTGGGTAATGGAGCTTGATGTGGTTCCTTATTATGATTAACATGATTATTGCCTCCATTTACACTATTACTGAAGTTATCTTCAGTAATCTGTTTACTAGGAATAATTTGTTGCGGTTCGATCGGATTCTTTATAGCAGCGACGAATGCTGGAATAGCATTGGCTATCCCTTGAGCAACAATGTTTTCGATATCTTGCCGAGTCATATATTGATCTCTTGAATGTTGTTCAGACTGATTAACCTCATTTACTGGTTCATTATCAACGTTTGCCATCTGATAATATATATATAAATTTTATTAGTATCTGCTAAATAATAATTACATACAAATAATCAGAAACTTTTATAATACAGATATAGTCAAAACAATCGATTTCTCGATTTCATTTTATATCTATTATAGTATGCATCATTACTCACAAATATCATACAGAGTTTTATTTGTTATTTACAGACTAACTTTACCATTACTATTATACAAACACCGTTTTACCATCCTATTATCTCTTGTCACTTGCTGTTCTAAAAACGCAGTTCCCTCTCATCGTACTTCCAGGCAATCTGTCCCCCTATTTCCCTGATTCTAGTTCCAGCATCAAACAACTCTTCACCAAAGTGGCGAAGTTCAGCCATGTTTTCATTACTCATGGGTGGATTAGGTAGGGGTTCTGGATCGAATTGTGGAAGAAAAGAGTAAGGATCGTTGACAATATTTTGAAATTGCCAGTCGTTCGTCCACCATTCGTCCATTCCTATGGGTTGGGAGTGGACTATTGGTTCTCGAATTGCTGGTTCCCAATTCATAGGGAGTTGGTTTTCAAGAGAATAAGTAAAAATATTATTATTATTATTATTATTATTATTATTATTATTATTATTATTATTATTATTATTATTATTATTGACAGGCTGAATTGTTTCACAGCTTGCCAATAGGAAATCTATCTCATCTTGAAAAGTCCTTCCCTGGTTTTGATTGGAGCTTTCTCCGATTTCTATCTGAGTTGGTCTAGAGTCTTGCCCAACTTCCATTTCTATGTCCTTAGAGTATTCCTCAAACTGCCTCTCCATTTGCCTAGAAATTTCTTTAGCTTCAGTCTCCATCTTTGGAGTCTAGAACTTTTCCTGAGTACAATTTCTTTTGTACCTTCCTTCATCTGTATTCCTATCTCCTTAACCTCCTCCTTGTCTTCAGTTTCCATTTCCGGTTGTTTGGAACTTTCTCCGGTTATAATTCCTTTTCCCTTTTTCAAAGGATTGTTTATTTTGGGAAGTTTTGGAGCTGGCTTTTTCTTACGTATCTTCCTCCATCCTACATAACTTCTTTTCTTTTGTTTTGGCTTGTTCACGGGTGGAACCTTGAATTCTACCGGTTGTTCTATATCGGGAAAGTAGCTAGTATATTCTTTGGAAGCTTCGATATTTACTGGGTAAAGATTAAGGTTCTGAAAAGCTTCAGATATCCCACTCATGCTGATGTAGCATATATGCAAAATGCATAAAATACTAAGTTAAAATTCATAAATAACCGTTTAATTTATTACATACTGTGTCCTAATTTATTACAAAGATAACTGGAAAACACACTTAGATTTTGAAATTTATTTATTGCACAGGGTTTCTAGATTATAAAGGTAAAGTGCTAAAACTTTAAAGTATTTAAAGATTTATATTTTCTGCTACTGTGGCTAGCATATATAAATTTGCGCATTTCTCATCTAGTTTATCTTCCCAAGGTGATTTATCAATTAATTCCTGAGTTTCCCGTTTAATCTTCTTTTCTCGAATTTTCTCTTTACTTTTCTTAATAATTATTTCCCTCTTTCTAGGAGAAAGTGATTCCTCGTATTGTGCCTTTCGCACAAATATTCCTTCTTCAGGAATTTCAGCCTGATTCGAGGATTTCGGGATGAACTTCCCTTCTCATTGGATGATTTATCTAATTTAAGATAAATGCTTGCTAGTTTTTGCTTACCCATACTGTAATTAACAAATAATCAGTTAATAATACACATAATCACATAATAGTAATCAGGAAAAATTAAGTATTTCTAAATACTTAATTAGCTTAACCCAGTGGCTCTGATACCACTTTTTTCTGTCACGGCCCTGACCCGGTTTGACCCGTTTCAGGAGCTGCGGGACAGAAATCCCGTGGTATTTATTTAATGGAGTTTAACAGCGGAAGTTTATTTAACAGGATCGTTTAAAGCTAAAATTTTCCCGATTTATTTTATTTCACAATTCGAGATAAAACCCCGATAATTTACAATATTATGTTTTTACTACGAAATCGTGATATTACAAAATTATTTCTTTATTTTATAATGAGCCACTATCTTAAGCTTGAAATGCTCCCCAACACTTTTCCTGAATTACAACAGATCACCTGAAACATGTTTGAAAAAGGTTTTGTCAGCGGGAAATACTGAGTGAATCATTCTATTTACTAAAATGACACATTTGTTATAATTTACAGTATTAAGGAAGATTACAATGTTTCTGATATCAAACCAATTACCCACAGTACTTTGTCACTCGACCCATTGGCCCTTCCGTCCAATGGTGTCTGTAACTATGGTCATATCACCCATTGGCTGCCCCAATGGTGAAGATTATCAAGTAATGTATACAAAACCCCACATACCGGCTGTAATATGGTGATTACATAAACTTAATCCCTGTAATTATAACTTTGAAATAAATAGGGTTTTGTAAAGCAATTTGATAAAAAGAGAATGACTCACATTGCTGATTTAATACGGACAGAGTCTAGTCTATGATTTAGCCTTGTTAACCTAATTTAAATAACAATGCACACAAAACTGGGTTAGTAATCAATCCAGCAATTACGATAACTCACGAGATCAAATTCTCACAATGAACGACAAAGTGCAATACTTCATCCATCGAATTAACGATGATCCGTCAAATTAATGACGAACGACAAAGTATAATACTTTATCCATCGAATTAACGATGATCCGTCAAATTAATGACGAACGACAAAGTATGACCCTAATGTGGGCGGCACTTAAACATCCATTGGATATATTGATCGTCGGAAAAATGAATCGTAGCAGCGATTGTGCTAATACCCTGTTTTGCGGCAAAATTTCGAGACCCGTGTGTGAATTTAGAGTATATTGTTCGTATCTCAGTGAATATTGCGAATTTTTACGTCGTTTTTCTTTCAGAATTCAAGTCCCAAGGCCCTCTATTTATAGGTAAAATTTTACCCTTACGCGGCCCGCTTTAGTTTTGGCTTATCCTCACGCGGGCCGCGTGAGACCTATTTTCTAGCTATAGGTTGCCACGTTTGGGACTAGCTTAGCTGAGTTGATAGTTTTCGTAAATTCGATTTCTACAGCTCACAATTTGGATAATCGTCAATAGGGTTTAACCCCCCCCCTGAGTTTTAGGGGCCCTAATCCTGATTCTGAAAATTATGAAAATTTTAGGGTTTGCTCAGAATCACTTGGGTGTCTCAATTAGGGTTTCCTTTTGGACTAATTAATTTAATAATTATGACTTTTTATGAGAGTTGTTACAGAGATGAAGGAGTTGAGGACGCAGTTAGATGATTTGCTAGCTAAAGGATTTATTAGACCTAGTTCGTCTCCATGGGGAGCACCAATCTTGTTCGTCAAGAAGAAAGATGGTTCGATGCGCTTATGCATCGATTACCGTGAGCTTAATAAGGTCACTATCAAGAATAGGTATCCTTTGCCCAGGATCGACGATCTGTTCGGTCAATTACAAGGGGCAAGCTACTTTTCTAAGATTGATTTGAGGTCAGGCTACCATCAATTGAAGGTTAGAGATGAAGACGTACACAAGACTGCATTTAGGACTCGTTATGGTCACTACGAGTTCCTAGTGATGCCTTTTGGGCTCACTAATGCACCTGCCGCATTCATGGATCTCATGAATCGCGTCTACAAGCCCTACTTGGACAAATTTGTCATCATTTTCATTGACGACATCCTCATCTACTCGAAGAGCCAAGCTGACCATGAGAAACATCTTCGCTGTATTCTTAAACTTCTACATCATGAGAAACTGTACGCCAAATTTTCGAAGTGCGAATTTTGGCTTCGAGAAGTCCAATTCCTTGGACATGTGGTAAGTGAGCGTGGTATCCTAGTGGATCCCGCTAAGGTAGAAGCAGTTATGAATTGGCAAGAGCCAAAGACGCCTACTGAGATTCGCAGCTTTCTAGGACTAGCAGGATACTATAGGCGATTTATCGAAAACTTCTCAAGGATTGCTGCGCCCCTAACTTCGTTGACACGTAAGAAGATTAAGTTTGATTGGGGCCCTAAGCAGCAGGAATCCTTTGACATTCTTAAGAAAAAGTTGAGCAATGCACCAGTGTTAACATTGCCCGATGGAATAGAAGAATTCGTGGTGTATTGTGATGCATCACACACTGGTATGGGTTGTGTACTCATGCAGAAAGGCAAAGTTATTACCTACGCTTCAAGATAGTTAAAGGTGCACGAGAAGAACTACACCACCCATGACTTGGAGCTGGGTGCCGTTGTATTTGCATTAAAACTATGGAGGCACTACTTGTATGGAACCAAGTGTGTGATCTATTCAGATCACAAGAGCCTTCAACACTTGTTCAATCAGAAGGACTTGAACATGAGGCAGCGACGCTGGATGGAAACCTTAAATGATTATGATTGTGAGATAAGATACCATCCAGGCAAGGCAAATGTAGTTGCTGACGCCTTAAGCAGGAAGGAAAGAGTGAAGCCAATAAGAATCAATGCCAAGAGCATTGACATAAAGAATAGTTTGAACGAAAGGTTGTTAGCTGCACAGAAGGAAGCTGTGTTGGAAGCTAACTATCCTGAAGAAAAGCTAGGAGTAACTGAGGAGCAGTTATCCTATGACAAAGACGGAATGCTGAAATTGAATGGACGAATATGGGTTCCAGTTTTTGGAAGACTTCGAGATGTTATCCTCCAGGAAGCCCAATTGATTAAATTTTCATTCATTCACTAACAATAATATACAACCCTACTACTTGTGCAATACATGAATATCACCAAAAATGTATATAATGTATAATAACAATATTTTATAACAAACAAAAGGTTAAATTTACTTGATATTCAAAGCGTAGATGTTACATACCAAATACATCAGTTTAGATGCTTCAGATTTTAGCCCTTACATACCAAACTTTTAACCACAGTTTGTTAAAACAACAGTTAACAGACATAAATAAAAACCACAAGGAGTCTTCAAAAATAAGTGGTTTCTACTTATCTCTCATACGAAATGTTTTTTCATAAGCATCTAATTGTTAACCTTAGACAGCTTCTTCCGGGTTCTTCTCACATTAGTGGATAGCTCACCAACATTGACAACATCAACATCTTGAGTTGTCCGCTTTCCATTGGGACTTGATCCAGAATCCTTTTCAACTTCCACGGCTGAAGAGTCGACCGTAACAGAGACAACATCCTTGCAACAGATCACAAAACAACTATTGATCTCATTTAATAAAATAATGGTGTAACACCCCGAAAATTTACGTCCTATAATGTGTTGACACGTGTCATAAAGTTTGAACGTGTGAAAGAATGTTATAAAAGGACTAAAGTTGACAAACATGGAAAGTATGTGTTATACGGATTCTAAGTGTCAACTGTGAATAAATATAATGAACATTAACCCTACACAATGTTCATACCTTCAAACGAATGAATCATGGATCATACGAAGCTAAAAGTGAGAAATTACAAACTACAGGGGTTAAATGTGTCAACATGTTAAAGATATACCTCTGAGTGACCTTTTGACAAACCCGAAGCTTTGTAAATGTAAATTATGCTCACTAGAATGCACGATTAAAATTTCATAAAGTTTCGTTATCGTATGAGAAAGTTGTGATCGAAATCGTGTGCGAGGGGTTAAAGCGTAAACATGGGAAATTAAGACTTTTCGGGTAACCATAAAGTTACCCAAGGACTTAACAAAGTATGGTTATGTCTTAAGGCCCATAAAAGTCAAGTCAGAGAGCTCGAAGTGCAAGAAAGCATGTTAAGATCAAGTGTAGAAGGTTCAGGGACTAAAAGCGTCAAAAAGTGCATAAGTTTGCATTTTCGCGCATAACCTACGTTCTGAATACATCCGGACATCCAAAAATTTATGTAAGCATGACTACATTATATTTTAGTGTTCGCCTTAAGAAAAATCCATTCGTTTCGTCATTTGGATCGTTTTTCGCGCTTATGCGCATTTCGTCGTAATTAAGCGAACATCGCGTTCGTACGACCAAACGAACCATCATCCGGCATATTTTTGAACATGTTTCATGTCCACAATGTTTAGGCAACATTTTAGGGCCTTAAAGATGGCTTTACGGGCCTTGGAAGTGTCGGAAATGCCTTGAAACACGTGCAGGGACCAAACATGTAACTTTTCAAACTTTCTGAAACAGATGAGGGTGTCGCGTAGCGCGAGCCCTATAGGCTCACCTGTCGCGCTACGCGACTGCCTAAACTGGGCCAGATTCAATGTTTTGTTGCAAGTTGCAGCTGATTGATTCGTGTCCACTCGTTTCCTATCATCTAGTCAGCGGATAAGAACAAACTTCCTGGACACCACAACTTTACGACAAGTGTACGGCCTTGATCGTTGCCTCCTTCTCCAAGAAACGATCTCAACGGCTCTACCTTTTCTATAAATACCCATCACCCTTTGGCTTAAAAACCCACAAATCTGATCCTTTGGGCTCTAAGTTGGAACCTTCGTTTCATACCTGAGCTATTCGATCACGATCAGCATTCGGGGACCCTTCGTAAGTGTTCCTTCGTTCTTTTATCGCTTTTCAAGTCCGAAAGTCAACTAGGTTTGACTTTCGGCATTGACCAGGTTATGGTCAATAAGAAGTTCGTTCGAACTTCATAACGTGAGTGTAATCACGATGGTCATAGTCCCTAGTGACTATACCTACTGATTACCACGTTATCTAGGCTCAGTGACGAGCCGTAGTTTCGGGCAGAATACGTATTCCTGCGTATTTTGTAACCAAACTACCCTTAGGTATCAAAACCGTTTGTTTTGATACCAAACTTGTTTGGTTAAGCATGTTTCAACATGCTTAGCTCGTCACTCTTAGTTAGTGCTTGTCTAGGGTCGTAAGGGTAAGCGATCTGATGAATCGCTTATACCTTCGAACCCGACCCGTTTGGTCGATCATTAGGATCCGACCAAACACATTAAGTGACCTTATGGTCACATCGTTCGAATAGTTGTATGACAGGTAGTATATATGCCTTAGGTAAATGACCAAAATACCCCTACGGGGCTTAAATTGAGATTAAACTCGTTTTGGGCATAATGGAAGGTATCCTACTGATATCACAACATATTTAAGGCTTATTAACTAAGGAAACCTGTTCGCGACCTATTCGGTTACCCGTTACGCGTTATTCGCGTTCGGATCGGTTTATATAACTAGTTTATATAAGTTAGCCGAGACGGGTCAAACCTTATCGGTTTTATCTCAAAATCCAGAATATGTATGAAATACCCATATAAGACAAGTCTCTGAACATGTCAGGGTTTAAATCACATTCTATTCCGGTCTTCGCTTAATCGTGCGTAAGAACCGTATATTCCCTTAAGACTAACCGGTCTAAGCTTAGGCTTAATTAAAGACCCGTTAGCATTCTAATTAATTATTATTTATACCATCATTCCAGACTAGAGCTTTCCGGTAAATTGTACCTACGCTTACTTAAGTGACTACGGTTGAGTTATTAGATTCTTGCTATTTAAGACAGGAGCTAGCTCAGGTAAATACTCTTAACTTATTTTCCCTATTACGGGCTTGGGATACGGTAATATAAATACCGCATGTTCAGGTATGGGATTCAAAGACCAATGAGTCGGGAAATCCAAATAACCTGTTTTAATTCGTATTGCTTGACTGAAACATTGGGGATTAATGCGACCGTGTCCTGGATATCCTTGACTCATGATTTGCAATGGCCACGACCTAAGCACGGGGTGTAGGCATACACCTGACAGATGCAATATGCATATTTAATTAATTATACCCAATAAGGGATTTCCAATATGGGAATAGTGGTGTGTCGGTTAATCATGAACCGGCATAGTTCGGGCCCTACATGTAGAGCAAGTTATGTAAAACTGATAACATGAAATATAATTTATCCCAAAAGTAATCAAGTAATAAAAGGTTTATTTTGCCTTATGCACTTTAATCGCAGTGTCAAAAGGTTTTGTGCCTGGTGCATCTAAATCAATTTTCTTAAAACTCTTTTCAAATGAGTCGGTTGAGTGTATTTACCAGTGAAAACTGACGTATTTTCCAAAAGGGTTAAGTGACAGGTACTGAACGAAATTGGCTGGAAGCTCAGGGCGCTAATAAGGAATCTTGCGAGTTCTAGGCGTCTAAAGTCTGTTGAACAAATGATATGTTTTAAGATCCGCCTGTGGATCCTTTACTTTCCGTTGTAATACTTTGATATTACGTTATATTCGGATGGTAATATATTTATCTTTTGCTTCCGCTGTGCATTTAAATATTGTGTTGTTTGACTATGATGTTGCCAACCACGTCACGATACTCCCCACCGGGCCCACCGGTGACACGTGGAAATCCGGGGTGTGACAAATGGACTCTTTTTAAACATATTAAACATACTTTCAAAAATAAATACTTACCCTTGAAGTTCGTTCAGCAGACACCTGGGAAGATTCTGAAAGGTTAACATCTTTAACTTCAGCTACCTCTTGAGTAACCAAAAGGATCATAATATATGATATTATATAAAAAAGTGCATAATCCAGTCTATGAACCTCCAAAGAAAAATAAATAGATAGTAAAAGTAATTTTATATACTACCTCATCAGTATTTTAATCACCATTACCATCTCCACCAACCAACTTAGCAATTATTACTGGATTAACACATGTTTTTTGCACGGTATAAACACGATAGTCATTTTTAAGATTGAACTTTGAAACATCAATCTTAAAAGCGACCTTCTTATCAACCAATCGAAATATCTCACGAGGGAAACATTCAGTATCATTCGCCTTCACCTGCCTCTCTCTTATGTCATTCGCCGCTAATCCAAGAAGTTTCTGAACATCTCTATCAAACATAACAAAAGAAACACTACCACTCTCATCCTGCAATCGGACTTGCACCTTGTGTCACACCCCGATATTTCCACGTATTACCGGTGGGCCCGGTGGGGAGTATCATGACGTAGTTGATATCATCATAGTCAATTTATCACAGTTCAATGCACAGCGGAAGTCTAAAGTAATAATATTACAAACCGAAGTGAAAGTAACAAGGTATTACAAACGGAATGTAAAAGGATCCATAGGCGGATCAAACAAAAGAAGATAATTTTTCAACAGATTTTAAGTGATAAAGCTTGCATGACTCTTTATTTAATTCACTCAGGAGTAGCCAGCCTATTCCGTCTAGTACCTGAACTTAACCTTTTGGAAAATACGTCAGTTTACACTGCTAAATACAATTAACTGACACTTTTGAAAAGTGTAACACCTCGAAAATTTACGTCCAATAATGTATTGACACGTGTCATAAGCTTTGAATATGTGAAAAAGTACTTTAGAGGGGCTAAAGTTGACAAACAGAGAAACTATGTGAATATAAGGGTCCAAAGTGTCAACAATGGATAAATATGCCCTACAATAACCCTACATGGTGTTTATAATCTTAAACAAATAAATCATGGATCATACGAAGCTGAAAATGAAAGAACGTGAGGAATTACAAACTACAGGGGTTAAATGTGTCAACATGTTGAAAGTATACCTCTGAGTGACCTTTTAGCAAACCCAAAGCTTTGTTACGGTAAAATATGCTCACTAGAATGTGTGATAAAAATTTCATAAAGTTTCGTTATCGTATGAGAAAGTTATGATCAAATCCGTGTACGAAGGGTTAAAAACGTCAACGTTGGAATTTGTGACTTTTCGGGTAAGCACAAAGTTAACCAAGGACCTAACCAAGTTTGTAAAAGTCTTAAGGTCCTTAAAAATCAAGTTAGAGGGCCAAAAGTGCAAGAAAAACAATCAAAACCACGTTACAAAGGACCAGGGACTGAAAGGTAATTTATGAAACTTATTTGGCTGGTTGCGCCGGTTTTAGACGCCCCGCGAGGGACCTCTCGCGGCCCGCGAACAAGTAGCAGCGACAGAAACAACTTCCAGCTGCCAGTTCAGTCCATTTAACCGACTTATGAGGGTTGTTTTCAATACCTGGAGCTTGTTTGATGGTTTTAAAAGGTCTAGGGACACTTGTAATCATCTGGATACATTCATAGACTTGTTTGGCATGATCAAATTGCATCAAGAAACCTATATAAGGGCCATGAATTTGGGTTCTTCATTGCTCATTCACTTGTAAACTTCACAACTCACTTCTTGGAGGTTCCTGGAGCTCAAGCACCTTTCCTAGTGATCATTAATCGTGCATAGGACTATTGTAAGTATTCTTAACCCTTCCTAATTCAGTTTAGCCTAGTTAATTAGCTAAAAGTCAAACCGTCGTAATTAACGTTTGACTTTGAAATTAAATAAAATCTGTTCAGCCAATTCTCGAATTGAAAGTACCTATAAGTAGGTAATTATGTGGGTAATAAACCCTTAAAAGGGTACTCTCTGATTCCCACTCTAACTAGGTCAATTGTCGGGTCAAACTTGTTATTAAAAAGTCAACAGAATGCTTATTTTCAAATTAATGCATAATTAGCAATGTAGGAGACATGCAACCTGTTTTATCATTAATATAACTTGGTAATTAATGTAAGAACATGTTTAAACATGTTCAACCCGACAATCTTCAGTTTAAACCCGGATCGGAACCAAAAGTCGCATAATTTGACTTTTGCTTTGACTTTCAGTTCTGACCCGTTTATGCATGTTTTAGAATTGCCTTAGAGCTTTATTTGGACCAGGTTTCATATAATTATAACTCTCTGAGATTATACAACTTGGTTCATTAGTTATCCGATTCATATGCATGTTTCCGTTAAATGCTTAAATGTTGACTATTATGCCCTTTTGACTATAAAGCGTGATTTTTGAAAAAGTAAAAGAGTAGAAACCTTAGTTACTTATTTATAAACTTGCACCTAAAATTTGACATCTGTTTGAGGTCTAGATTAAGAGTTATGCTCATTAGCGTAATTTGAAAGCTTTATGTTAATTAAACGGCGTAATTAGCGTATTGCCTATTTAAACCCACTTTTTGATATCAAACTTTTTACCCAATAATGTAATATAATATTTTGGGATTTTTGAAGATTTTTATTTAATTTTTGACTGAGCATAACATAGGTCTCTAAGTTTGATTCGGTTAATGTCGGTTTTGCCCTTATAAGCCATAAAATGAGTTTTACAAATCCTTTTGACCCCAAACCTTTTTCTACTGATTTTATTTGATAAATAAAATATTTTGAGCCTTCTGGAATTATAAAAATATCAGCTTTCTTTTGAAAACCCGGAAATGGCTCCAAATCGCCTTTTAAGCGTTTTTAACGCATAGTATGTACTAAAACTATATTAAACATATAAGGTTGATACCTACTGATATTTTTAGTATATTTTTATATAATAACAGTAAGTAAAAGTTTTAAACTCAGGTTTCCAGTTTTGACCTTTTTAGCCTATGTGAAATTACCAAAATACCCCTAGAATGCATAGTTTGGTTTTAAATGATAAATTTCACATATAGATCATACCTTACTGTTATAACTTATTAAATTAAGTTTTTTTACTGAATGAATCAGACCTGTAACTCAGATTACTAATTAAACTCTTTTATAACCTTTTAAATGACCAAAATGCCCTTACAAGGCATAGTTTGAGTTTAAATCCATTCCGGGCATAATAGAAGACATCTTACTGATGTCACAACATATTTAAGGTATATTAACTTAGGAAACTTGCATATGACTCATTTGGTTACCCGTTACGCACTTTTCGCGTTCGGAACGACTTATGTAACTAGTTTGCATATATTAGTCGAAACGGGTCAAACCTTATCATCTTTGTCTCAAAATATAGAATGTGTTTAGTATACCCATATTATACAAGTATTCAAACTTGTCGGGTCTAAATCACATTCTGTCCGGTCTTCGCTTAATCGTGCGTTTGAACCGTATCTTCCTTTAAAACTGACCGGTCTAAGCTTAAGCTTAATTAAAGACCCGTTAGGATTCTAATAGGATAATAAAACCTTTGCTCCAGATTAGGAGCCCAGTAAAAGCCATCTGTACTTGCTGTATTTGACTTATACATTGCTCAGGTAAATACTCTTAACTTATTTTCCCTATACGGGCTTGGGATACGGTATTATAATAATACCGCTTAGTCGGGTGTGTAATCATTTAAATCGGATTGTGATTAATGTAATTACATACTCGTTTAATATGTATTATTTGGTGTATGGCCTTTGGGGGTTAAATGACCATTTCCCGGATATACTTGGCATCATTTTACGAAATGGCCACGACCTAAGCACGGGGTGTAGGCGTACACCTGACAGTTGCATATGTAAAAACTGGTAGCCCATTTAAAGGAATTAACCTTGTGGGTATTATACCTGTGGCGTGTCAGTTAATCTTGTCCGGCCCTACCAACCGGCCCTGATGGACGACAAATAAGTAAAACTGTATACATGATTATTTAATAATTGTCCCAAGTTATAAAATATATTTTTGCCGAAGTGCATTCAAATCAATTTTCAAACTCTTTTCAAAATGTGTCAGTTGAGTTGTATTTATCAGTGCAAACTGACGTATTTTCCAAAAAGGTTAAGTGCAGGTGCTACACGTAATAGGCTGGATACTCCAGACATCAATAATCAAGTTTTCGCAAAGCTCTAGGTGTCAAAGTCTGTTGAACAGTTTTCCTCTTTATTTTGATCCGCCTGTGGATCTGTTTCAACTACATTGTGATACTTTATATTACAATTTATTTGGTTGAAATAAATCTATCTTTTGCTTCCGCTGTGCATTTAAATATTGTGTTGTTTGACTATGATGATATCAACTACGTCACGATACTCCCCACCGGGCCCACCGGTAATGCGTGGAAATATCGGGGTGTGACAAAGAGGTTTTAAGAAAATTGTTTTAGATGCACAAGGCACAAATAATCATTTATAACTTGGGATAATTATTTAAAAATAAACTTGTAAAAGAATTATATGTTTGTTATACGTTCAGTAGCCCGGGCTGAATACCGGGATAAAGATTAATAGACACACCACATAATATATCCCACGGCGAGTTATTCTCGAACAGGCGGGTATATTATTTTACATACGCACCGGCAGGTGTATGCCTACACCCCGTGCTTAAGTCGTGGCCATTTCAATAAATAAGCCGAGGATATCCAGGACATGGTCATTAACACCCCAAAGGCTTAAAACAAACAAAACAGATTAAACGGGTTATCTCAATGATTTAACCTTCATATGATTAAAAATTCAATACCCGACCAAGCGGTATTTTATATACCGTACTCCAAGCCCGTATAAGGGAAAATAAGTTAAAAGTATTTACCTTAGCAAAATATTCAAATTTATCTCAGCCGTATACAATCAGAAAGTGCAAATATATTTTACTGGGCTCCTAAATCTGGAACGAAGGTTTTTAATGACCAATTAGATTCCTAACGGGTCTCACTTAAGTTTAAACTTAGACCGGTTACTCTTAAAGGAAGATATACGGTTCAAAACGCAAGATCAAGCGAAGACCGGATTTGAATGTGGTTTAGACCCGAGAAGTATGAAGACTTGTATAATATGGGTAAACTAAATACATTCTGGATTTTGAGGTAAAAATGATAAGGTTTGACCCGTTTCGGTCAATTTATGCAAACTAGTCACATAAATCGCACCGAACGTGAAAAATGCATAATGGGTAACCAAACGAGTCATGTACAGGTTTCACAAGTTAATATGCCTTAAATATGTTGTGATATGAGTAGGATACCTTCTATTATGCCCAAAACGAATTTAAAATCAATTTATGCCCCGTAAGGGTATTTTAGTCATTTTAAAGCTTATAAAAGAGATTAAATAATAATCTGAGGTTCTGGTCTTAAATGATCAGTAAAAATATTTATTTTTGCAGGTCATATCAGTAGGGTATTGCATATATGTGAAATTTATCATTTTTAACCAAACTATGTGCCGTAGGGGTATTTTGGTCATTTCACATAAGCTTTAAAGGTCAAATTTGGAAATCTGAGTTTAAAACTTTTACTTACTGTCAAAGTATAAAAATTTACTTAAAACATCAGTAGGTGTTAAGTCTTATATGTTAAAAATAGTTTTAACCCATACTATGCTTTTATAATGCGTAAAAAGTCGGTTTTAGGCGACTTTAAGGTTATATAAGGAAAGCTGAGAATTTTATCAGTCCAGAAGGCTTAAAATATTTTATTGAACATATAAAATCAGTAGCAAAAGGTTTGGTATCAAAATGTTATGTAAAACTCATTTTATTAGCAAAAAGGGTATAACCGTCAATTACCGAATCAAAGCAAGAACCTCATGTTATGATCAGTTTAAAAGTTGATAAAAATCTTCAAAAATCCCAAAATTTTATATTACATTAGTGGGTAAAAGTTTTGGTGTCAAAATTCGGGTTTAAATAGACTTTATGCTAAATATGCCGTTTAATTAATAAAAAGCTTTCAAATTACGATATTGAGCATAGCTCCTAATTTAGACCTCAAACTGATGTCAAATTTTTAGGACATGTTTATAAATCAGTAATAAAGGTTTTTGTCCTCTCACATTTTCAAAAATCTCGTTTTAATGACAAAAGGGCATAATGGTCAATATTTAAGCAATTAACAGAAACATGCAATGAATCGGATAATTAAAGAACCATGTAGTATAACCTCAGAGGGTTTTACTAACTTATAATATGGTCCTAAAGAAACCTTGAGGCATATCTAAAACAAGCTAAATCGGGTCAGAACTGAAAGTCAAAGCAAAAGTCTTCTTTTGCGACTTTCGGTTCCGAACCGAGCCTAAACTTGGAATTGTCGGGTTGAAGATGCTTAGACATGTTCCTACATTATTTACCAAGTTATTTTAATGTTAAAACATGTTCCATAACTTCTACATTATCAGTTATGAGTTTATTTTCAAAAATAGCTTCCTGTTGACTTTTTAATATTAAGTTTGACCCGACAATTGACCAAGTTAGAGTGATAATCAGGGGGTGCCCTTTTAAGGACTTATTACCACATAATTATCAACTCATAGCCACTTTCAATTCGAATAATGGTTGGACCATTAGTGATTAATCACTAAGTCAAAGCTTAATTACGACGGCTTTGACTTTTGGTCATTAAGCTAATAAAACTTGAACTAGAGAGGCTAAGAATGCTTACAAAGGCTCTTAGCACGAATTAGGAGCTGAGGGAAAACTTGCTTTAAGTCCAGAGAGCTCCAGAGAGTGAGTTGTGAATAAATTTGTGAGTGAGCACATGAACTAGCAAACAAGAAGCTTTTATATAGGGATTTAAACTTCACAAGATCATTCCACCCAAGTCTACAAGTGATTCCTGGTCATCCCAGGTGTCCCTATGCATGAAAAACTGTTGACTCAGCCCCTGAAATCGAAAACAAGGCATGTAAAGGCAGTGCAACAGGCTGACCTGCAGCTGTGTAGAGAATCTGCCCAGATCAAGCCGTCGCGTCGCGCGAGGGTAGAGGATGTTGGTGGTGGCGTGACGCCACCATGTGGGTCACCTGATCAGCAAGTTTTCAATGTTGACATTTTCACACCCTGGACCTTCTAAAGCGTAAATTCTTTCATTTTAAGCACATTTAACCCATTTAACTTTTATTTTTGTGATCCATGAGATATAACCAAAAACCGTTAGGTCCGGTTTCGTTAAACGATAACCGAAAACACAAGTTTTGCCTTGTTGACGCTTTTAACCCCTTAATTACGAATGTTAACGTATTTTCCTCATACGATATCGAAACCTTGTGAAATTTTTATCACTTATTCTCGGGAGCATAATTAATCGTTACAAAGCTTCGGGTTCATTAAAGGTCACTCAGAGGTATAATTTAAACATGTTGATACATTTAACCCTCGCGTCTTGTAAACTTTCACTTTCATCCACAAACGGTTTCATACGATTCATGATTCATTCGTTTAAGGGTATAAACATCGTGTAGGGTTGTTGAAAAGCAAAATTATCAAATGTTGACACTTTGAATCCTTCTATACACATACTTTCTTCGTTTGTCAACTTTAGTCCCTCATAATTAATCCGTTACACGTTTAAAGTCCATGACACGTGTCGATACTATATTGGACATGATTTTGCGAGGTGTTACATCCTCACCCCCTTAAAAGAAATTTCGACCTCGAGATTTACTTAAATAAATGAGGGTACTTCTGTTTCATTGTTGATTCAACCTCCCATGTGTATTTGGGACCTCTACGGGCATCCCATTTAACCTATACAATCGGTACATGCTTCTTTCGAAGCTTCTTAACCTGTCGATCCTCAATCGACAAAGGTTTTTCAACAAACTTTAAGCTCTCATCAATATGCACATCTTTATGTGACATGGCTTGCGATTCATCAGCTAGACACTTCTTAAAGTTGCAAATGTGGAACACATTATGAATTCCACTGAGCTCTTCAGGCAGGTTTAACTTGTAAGCCACTGTTCCGACACATTCGATGATCTTGAATGGTCCTATGTATCTGGGGCTCAACTTGCCCTTCTTGCCAAAACGCATTACCCATTTCCAGGGTGATACCTTAAGTAACACTTTGTCACCTACCTCGAATTTCAGAGGTTTACGCCTTTTATCTGTGTAGCTTTTCTGCCTATCCCTGGTAGCTTTGAGACGATCACGTATCTGCACAATCTTATTTGTCCTCTCCAGGACTATATCAGGTCCTGTTAGTTGGACATCTCCAACTTCCTCCCAGCAAACTGGCGTCCTGCACTTTCTTCCATACAAAGCTTCAAAAGGTGCAGCTTGAATACTCGAATGATAGCTATTATTGTACGAAAATTCGATCAATGGAAGATGATTATCCCAACTTCCACCTAAATCAATAACACAAGTTCGTAGCATATCCTCGAGTGTTTGTATTGTACGCTCGCTTTGACCATCCGTCTGAGGATGATATGCAGTGCTGAAGTTTAATCTATTGCCTAGGGATTGTTTAAAGCTTTTCCAAAAATGCGATGTATACCTCGTATCCCTATCAGAGATGTTAGACACTGGCACTCCATTGAGAGATACAATCTCGTCCCCGTACAGCTGAGCTAACTTATCTGAGCTGTGTGTTTCCTTAATAGGTAAGAAGTTGGCTGACTTAGTCAACCTGTCAACTATAACCCAAATAGTATCATTTCCCCGCTTTGTTTTCGGTAACTTAGTGATAAAATCCATAGTTACCATTTCCCACTTCCAAGTGGGAAGTTCAGGCTGTTGTAGCAAACCTGACGGCTTCTGGTGTTCTGCTTTAACTTGAGCACACATTAGAAATTTGGCCACATAAGTGGCTATAGATTTCTTCAAACCTATCCACCAGTAATTTGCCTTCAAATCTTGGTACATCTTATCACAGCCAGGATGAACAGAATATTTGGAGCTATGGGCTTCTTGAAGAATCATGTCCCTGAGTCCTCCGTAAATTGGAACCCATATCCATCCATTCAATCTTAGGATCTCATCCTTACCATATGATAACTGTTTAGCAGTTACTCCCAATTTTTCATTTGGATAGTTAGCTTCTAATACAGCTTCCTTTTGAGTGGCTAACAACCTTTCATTCAAGTTGTTCTTCAATTCAATACTCTTGGCATTGATTCTAATGGGCTTAAACCTTTCCTTCCTGCTCAAAGCATCGGCGAACACATTCGCCTTACCTGGATGATATCGGATTTCACAATCATAATCATTCAGTGTCTCCATCCATCGACGTTGTCTCATGTTCAGATCCTTCTGGTTGAACAGATGTTGAAGGCTCTTGTGATCAGAATAGATCACGCACTTAGTACCATATAAATAATGCCTCCAAAGTTTTAGTGCAAACACAACGGCACCCAATTCCAAATCATGGGTGGTGTAATTCTTTTCGTGCACCTTTAATTGTCGGGAAGCATAGGCAATAACTTTGCCGTTTTGCATAAGCACACATCCCATACCAGTGTGCGATGCATCGCAGTATACTACAAATTCTTCAATTCCTTCCGGCAATGTCAACACAGGTGCATTGCTTAACTTCTGTTTAAGGATATCAAAGGATTCTTGCTGCTTAGGACCCCAATCAAACTTGATATTCTTGCGAGTTAATGAAGTTAGGGGTGCAGCAATCCTTGAAAAATTCTCAATAAAACGCCTGTAATATCCTGCTAGGACCAAGAAGCTACGAATCTCTGTGGGTGTCTTCGGCTCTTGTCAATTCATAATAGCTTCAATTTTAGCGAGATCCACCTGGATACCACGCTCGCTAACCACATGTCAAACAAATTGGACTTCACGAAGCCAAAATTCACATTTTGAAAGCTTGGCGTAGAGCTTCTCTTGCTGAAGAAGTTTAAGAATACAATGAAGGTGTTTCTCATGATCAGCCTGGTTCTTCGAATAAATAAGAATGTCATCAATGAAGACGATGACGAACTTGTCCAAGTAAGGCTTGCAAACGCGATTCATCAGATCCATGAACGCTGCTGGTGCATTAGTGAGCCAGAAAGGCATCACCAAGAACTCGTAGTGATCATAACGAGTTCTGAATGCAGTCTTATGGACATCCTCATCTCTTACCTTCAGCTGATGATAACCTGACCTTAAATCAATCTTGGAGAAGTAACTTGCCCCTTGCAATTGATCGAACAGATCGTCGATCCTGGGCAATGGATATCTATTCTTGATCGTAACCTTGTTTAGCTCGCGATAATCGATGCATTGACGCATCGATCCATCCTTCTTCTTTACAAACAGAATCGGTGCTCCCCAAGGAGATGAGCTAGGCCTAATAAAACCTTTTTGCCAACAAGTCATCCAGTTGAGTCCTTAACTCTTTCATCTCAGTCGGTGCTAACCTGTAAGGTGCTCTTGCAACAGGTGCTGCTCTAGGAATAATGTCAATTCTGAACTCCACTTGTCTATCCAGAGGTAAACCAGGTAGTTCTTCAGGGAATACTTCTGGATATTCAGAGATGACAGTGATGTCTTCAACCTTGGGCTTTGGTTAATCAATAGTCACCTGTGTCATGTAAATGACACAACCTTTCTTCAAACACCTTGACGCCTTAAGCATAGACACTTGCTTAGGCAACCCATACTGAGTATCTCATTGTATTGTGAGTGGCTCACCATATGGAGTCTTGATAACCACTTGTTTCTTGTCACAAACAATCTGGGCTTGGTTATGAGATAACCAATCCATGCCAATCACTATGTCGAAACCAGCTAATTTCAAAGGAAGCAAAGATAACGGAAAGGAGGGGTTCTTAATGGATATAAAGCATCCATCTAACACAGTTGAGGCAGTTTCTAAGGTACCATCGGCCAATTCTACTTCATATTTTATGCTTAGGGTTTTAACAGGTAGATTTAACAACTTACAAAACTTATCATCAACAAACGATTTATCCGCACCCGAATCAAATAATACCCTTGCATAAACATCATTGATAAGAAAGGTACCTGTTATCACGTTGTCATTCTGGATTGCTTCTTGAGCATTAATCTGAAAGACCCGAGCATTGGTCTTTTTACCTTCTTCAGGTTTCGTGGCATACTTTGGGCAGTTAGACTTAATATGCCCCTTCACGTTACAGTTGTAACAAGTTGCATCCTGTATCTTCTTACAATCCAACGTCTTATGCTCACTAGACTTACAAATCCCACAAGCCCTAGGCTGCGATTGGGATTTTGATTCACACTTGCACTTTCCCAGATGGCACTTTTTGCAGATCTTGAATTTGGGCTTTTCACCCGACTGTCGGTCATCCTTCTTAAATCCCAAACCCTTCTTGTGATCCGAGTTCCCTTTACGTTTCTTGTCTGAACGGTGTGAGTTATCATCCTCACGCTTCTTCTTCCCCTCATCAGAATTCCTAAGCGATCTCTGCCTGACCGCATCAAGGGTAAGAGATAATGACAAATCAGCTACAGACCTAAAGGTACTAGGTCGAGACGCTTTCACACTAGCTTTGATCTCCGGGGCTAAACCCCCAATGAAACGGGCTCTACGTTTTGGTTCTGGTGTCACCAAGTAAGGAACCAATCGAGACATGGTGTTAAAACTCATGAGATATGCCTGACAGTCCAAGTTCTTCATAACCAATGTCAGGAAGTCAGTCTCGATCTTCTCAACTTCATGTTGAGGACAGAAATTCTCTTTGATCAAAGCAACAAAATGAGCACATGATAAGTTGTATAACGGAATCTTTCCAGTAGCTTGGATTAAGGACCTCCACCAAGCTAGAGCCTCTCCCTTGAACGATTGTGAAACATACTTCACAATATCTTGTTCCGCAGATCCGCTAATATCAACCACCGTATCCATCTCATCTAGCCACGTCATGCAATCAATGGCTCCTTTTTCCCCAGTGAAATCCCTGGGCTTGCAGGAAACGAAATACTTATAGGAGCAGGTCTTTGTACGTGGCCCTTGATCGAATACAATCTTCTTAGGCGGAACACTATGCTGATTTGGGGAGTGTTGAGCATCATCCTTCTTTGACTCATGAGTTTTAGAAGGTGACTTACTATGAGCCTCAGAATGAGTCTTAGGGTGTGATTTGGAATGAGGTACATATAAGGTCTTGCTATGTGTACCACTTGATTCTCTAAACTGCCTGTCCATGGCTTTAGAAACAGCATTGTCAATCAGTGTTTGAAGTTCTGCACCAGTTATGTTGATCCTGGTAGTATCATGATTCTCTATAGGGTGACTGTTGATTTCTTCAGATTCTGCCATGTAGCTTGATTGCTACATAAAATGATGACAATGATTTATTTAGGGGTCTATTATGGAATTGTCTTTTATGGCAATTCATTAGCCATGGTATTAATAAACCATAATGGTTAATTTATTAAGCATATTCATTCAGAATTTTCATTATAATTATCCTCAGTTATAATTTATTAATATATTATAATGGCACAAAAGGCCAAGTCACAAGGACAATTTAAATTATAAGCCATGATCTTATAGGATCGAGGCATTAAGGCTTGAATCATAGTTCATCACATTTTCTTGACAGAGAGTCGTAGACTACAACTGTCTTTTAGTCTCAAAGGACAGTAATTATGGCCCATAGGCACTTCATCACTAATGGATGATTAAATGATAATTAAGAAAAAGGAATTTGGAAGAATCTAATATAAGGATGACTTATGCGATTTTATCGAATCACATTTTCCAGGAATGTTAACATGTTTTCAGATGTTAACAAGGATCTGAATCTTAATAAAGAACTACCATCATGGCCCTGTCTTAAAATGACATATGGGCTAGGTTTTGCCTTTAAGATTTTGTTTAATATATAATGGCAGATCTTACAAAAGGAATGATATTTTTTATTTATTTCACATTTTATATTTATGCATATAATGACACAATGAAATTTTAAATTCAAACATTCCATTAAAATTAAAAGAGTACATAGGTGCCCTAAACGGGACTTTTACTGAAATAACTTGCCCATACAAGGGCTAAAATGAAAAGACAAGTCCTCGCAGGGACTAAGTACATAAATAGATGTCCACGCAGGGACTTAATTAAAAATTAAGGAAATACAAACAAACAACCAAGAAATCTCAATGGTCCCTCATGTTCTTCCCTTTGATTAAATTTGCCAAACCCTTAAGAAATCCCCGGTGGCTTCTACGCTCTTCTTGAACCTCCCGCTCCACCTGGCTAAACCTTTGAAGAATCTCCTGCTGCTGTGGTGGCTGGATCTGTGGTGGCGGCGGCTGCTACTGCAGAGGTTGAGGAGGTGGCGGGTATTGGTACCCATAGGCCGGATACCCAGTCTGATATGGGGATCCGTAGGGCCCTTCAGGATGAAGAGCATTGTAGTTTGCTGCTACAAGGTATGGGTCAACATCGGGGGCATTGTAGTAGTTATAGCCAGAATGGCCTGGCTGCTCAAAAGGGTTATACGCCGCTGCACCGGCGTATGAAGGTATTGGGTTATCAAAACCCATATGTGGTGGTGATGGTGGTGCGACTGGCGCGGAGTCCACCTCGGAAACAGGGTTTGAAGGCCCTCCCATCTGCAGGTCTTCATACAGTGGCGGGTAGTGACTGCCACTGGAGGGTTGAGGGGTGCTGAAACAGAATCCCCCTCGCACGGACATCCGTGCGTTTGATCTTCTCCACCTCGGTGGCTCCGGAGGCGGCTGCTGCTCTGGCGGTGGTGGCGGTGGCGGAGTGACCGCCTGAAAACGAGAATCCTCAGAGGGATCCTACTGCTACTGAGGTGCTGGGTTAAAAGGGGGAGTGACCCCCAAGGGTACGAGGCAAACCTTGCTTCATAGCTGTCTGGGCCTCGGTATGGTGAACCGTGAAAGGACGATCCATCTGAAATTTCGATGGGATGCGTCGGCGTCCCACTCGGTGGCATCTCCGGATCTGGGTCATCATCCATATCTATAGCGTGGTCACCAAAGAAATGATCTTCTGGTCCCAATGGGTTAAAACCCACTGGTTCTTGCACCTGATTTGTCGGATTGAACCGGCTCTGAAAGTACGGGGTCGGGTCTTCAAAGGCACGGTGTGAACCCGACCGCTGCAACGGCAAGTAGGAGTGGCGAGAATGTTCGGACTCGTTGCCTTGATGGAGCCCGAAAGAATCATGGTACGAAGGTAAGGAGCTGAGCGAGACAGAACGCCTCGCAGGCTCTAAGTATGTCCTCCAGTCTTCTTGGGGACTCGTGTTCATCGTCACTGATGGAGTTCGCCGGTGTGATGGCCCGGCTTCATGGTCATGCCTGGTGAAGATTGGGGCTTTACCGCCTCTTCATCGTCCTCTAATACGCGGTGGCATCTTCTGCTCCTGTCAACACAAACAAAAGAAACACAAAGGAAAACAATAAAGGAAAAAAATAAAAGATTAGGATTAGTCCTAAGTCCTTTGCCTAGACTCGGAAGTCAAGGAATGTGCAACTGTGTCATTGAGATTAAACACAAAAGGCTAGTGTTTAATTCACTCAATGTTGGCTCTGATACCAACCTGTCACACCCCGATATTTTCACGTATTATCGGTGGGCCCGGTGGGGAGTATCATGACGTAGTTGATATCATCATAGTCAATTTATCACAGTTCAATGCACAGCGGAAGTCTAAAGTAATAATATTACAAACCGAAGTGAAAGTAACAAGGTATTACAAACTGAATGTAAAAGGATCCACAGGCGGATCAAACAAAAGAAGATAATTGTTCAACAGATTTTAAGTGATAAAGCTTGCATGACTCTTTATTTAATTCACTCAGGAGTAGCCAGCCTATTCCGTCTAGTACCCGTACTTATCCTTTTGGAAAATACGTCAGTTTACACTGGTAAATACAATTAACTGACACTTTTGAAAAGGTTTTAAGAAAAAAAATTTAGATGCACAAGGCACAAATAATCTTTTATAACTTGGGATAATTATTTAAAAATAAACTTGTAAAAGAATTATATGTTTGTTCTACGTAAAGTAGCCCGGGCTGAATACCGGGATAAAAATTAATAGACACACCACAAAATATATCCCTCGGTGAGTTATTCTCGAACAGGAGGGTATATTATTTTACATACGCACCGGCAGGTGTATTCCTACACCCCGTGCTTAAGTCGTGGCCATTTCAATGAATGAGCCGAGGATATCCAGGACATTGTCATTAACCCCCCAAAGGCTTAAAACAAACAAAACAGATTAAACAGGTTATCTCAATGATTTAACCTTCATATGATTAAAAATTCAATACCCGACCAAGCGGTATTTTATATACCGTACCCCAAGCCCGTATAAGGGAAAATAAGTTAAAAGTATTTACCTGAGCAAAATATTCAAATTTATCTCAGCCGTATACAATCAGCAAGTGCAAATATCTTTTACTGGCCTCCTAAATCTGGAACGAAGGTTTTTAATAACCTATTAGATTCCTAACGGGTCTCACTTAAGTTTAAACTTAGACTGGTTAGTCTTAAAGGAAGATATACGGTTCAAAACGCAAGATCAAGCGAAGACCGGATTTGAATGTGGTTTAGACCCGATAAGTATCAAGACTTGTATAATATGGGTAAACTAAACACATTCTGGATTTTGAGGTAAAAATGATAAGATTTGACCCGTTTCGGTCAATTTATGCAAACTAGTCACATAAACCGCACCGAACGCGAAAAATGCATAACGGGTAACCAAACAAGTCATGTACAGGTTTCACAAGTTAATATGCCTTAAATATGTTGTGATATCAGTAGGATACCTTCCATTGTGCCCAAAACGAATTTAAAATCAATTTATGCCCCGTAGGGGTATTTTGGTCATTTTAAAGCTTATAAAAGAGATTAAATAATAATCTGAGGTTCTGGTCTTAAATGATCAGTAAAAAAATTTATTTTTGCGGGTCATATCAGTAGGGTATTGCATATATGTGAAATTTATCATTTATAACCAAACTATGTGCCGTAGGGGTATTTTGGTCATTTCACATAAGCTTTAAAGGTCAAATTTGAAAATCTGAGTTTAAAACTTTTACTTACTGTTAAAGTATAAAAATTTACTTAAAACATCAGTAGGTGTTAAGTCTTATATGTTAAAAATAGTTTTAACCCATAATATGCGTTTATACGCGTAAAAAGTCGGTTTTAGGCGATTTTAAGGTTATATAAGGAAAGCTGAGAATTTTATCAGTCTAGAAGGCTTAAAATATTTTATTTAACATATAAAATCAGTAGTAAAGGTTTGGTATCAAAATGTTATGTAAAACTCATTTTATTAGCAAAAAGGGTATAACCGTCAATTACCGAATCAAAGCAAGAACCTCATGTTATGATCAGTTTAAAAGTTGATAAAAATCTTCAAAAATCCCAAAATTTTATATTACATTAGTGGGTAAAAGGTTTGGTGTCAAAATTCGGGTTTAAATAGACTTTATGCTAAATATGCCGTTTAATTAATAAAAAGATTTCAAATTACGATATTGAGCATAACTCCTAATTTAGACCTCAAACTGATGTCAAATTTTTAGGACATGTTTATAAATCAGTAATAAAGGTTTTTGTCCTCTCACATTTTCAAAAATCTCATTTTAATGACAAAAGGGCATAATGGTCAATATTTAAGCAATTAACGGAAACATGCAATGAATCGGATAATTAAGGAACCACGTAGTATAACCTCAGAGGGTTTTACTAACTTATAATTTGGTCCTAAAGAAACCTTAAGGCATATCTAAAACAAGCTAAATTGGGTCAGAACTGAAAGTCAAAGCAAAAGTCTTCTTTTGCGACTTTCGGTTCCGAACCGAGCCTAAACTTGGAATTGTCGGGTTGAACATGCTTAGACATGTTCCTACATTATTTACCAAGTTATTTTAATGTTAAAACATGTTCCATAACTTCTACATTACCAGTTATGAGTTTATTTGCAAAAATAGCTTCCTGTTGACTATTTAATATTAAGTTTGACCCGACAATTGACTAAGTTAGAGTGATAATCAGGGGGTGCCCTTTTAAGGACTTATTACCCACATAATTACCAACTCATAGCCACTTTCAATTCGAATAATGGCTGGACCATTAGTGATTAATCACTTAGTGAAAGCTTAATTACGACGGCTTTGACTTTTGGTCATTAAGCTAATAAAACTTGAACTAGAGAGGCTAAGAATGCTTACAAAGGCTCTTAGCATGAATTAGGAGCTGAGGGAAAACTTGCTTTAAGTCCAGAGAGCTCCAGAGAGTGAGTTGTGAATAAATTTGTGAGTGAGCACATGAACTAGCAAACAAGAAGCTCTTATATAGGGATTTAAACTTCACAAGATCATTCCACCCAAGTCTACAAGTGATTCCTGATCATCCCATGTGTCCCTATGCATGAAAAACTGTTGGCTCAGCCCGTGAAATCGAAAACAAGGCATGCAAAGGCGGTGCAACAGGCTGACCTGCAGCTGTGCAGAGAATCTGCCTAGATCAGGTCGTCGCGTCGCGCGACGGCAGGGGATGTTGGTGGTGGCGTGACGCCACCATGTGGGTCACCTGATCAGCAAGTTTTCAATGTTGACATTTTCACCCCCTGGACCTTCTAAAGCGTAAATTCTTTCATTTTAAGCACATTTAACCCATTTAACTTTTATTTTTGTGATCCATGAGATATAACCAAACACCGTTAGGTCCGGTTTCATTAAACGATAACTGAAAACACAAGTTTTGCCTTGTTGACGTTTTTAACCCCTTAATTACGAATGTTAACGTATTTTCCTCATACGATATCGAAACCTTGTGAAATTTTTATCACTTATTCTCGGGAGCATAATTAATCGTTACAAAGCTTTGGGTTTGTTAAAGGTCACTTAGAGGTATAATTTAAACATGTTGACACATTTAACCCTCGCGTCTTGTAAACTTTCACTTTCTTCCACAAACGGTTTCATACGATTCATGATTCATTCGTTTATGGGTATAAACATCGTGTAGGGTTGTTGAAAGGCAAAATTATCAAATGTTGACACTTTGAATCCTTCTATACACATACTTTCTTCTTTTGTCAACTTTAGTCCCTCATAATCAATCCGTTACACGTTTAAAGTCCATGACACGTGTCGATACTATATTGGACATGATTTTGCGAGGTGTTACACCTTGAACCTGAAATATATACAAATGACTAAGTAAACTCCAAAATTATATTCAAATATCAGTCTTAAACTGTTATTTATATAAATAAAATGTTAAATAATCATCATTGCTTACTTTGTGGTGATGGATGTACATTCACTACGACATTTGGGACAAACCAAAGAAGTCGCAAGCAATTGAACAATATCATTCGAAACATTTTCAGCATTCTGTAAGTATTCACTTTTAGCCATCACCTTCTTGAAACACTTACGACAGGAAGGATAAAACCAACCATACTCTTCTTGCACAATCTTAATTTTCGCAACCACAACACAAGACATTTCCTGTAAAAACAATATATCAACTTGTAATCTATAGTTTGATAAACATGCAGGTGATAAACCAAACAAATAACGAAACTATATAAAAAGATCTGAAACCTTTTCTATCTTACTAATCTCATCAACATGTTTCCTCACACCATCTGTTACAAATTCTTTATGCAATGGAAAAACGCTCTGAGACGATAGTATTGTCTGAGAAATAGAACCACTCTCTTGTCCAAACTTCAGTATAAGACTTTTGAATACCACAAATGATTAGAATTAGTATACAAATAACATGAAACCAAGTATTTGACTTGAACATCTATATACAATAGAAATTAGATTGACAAATTACATCCTCCTTAGCTGATTAACTTCATCAATTTCTTCATTCAGAAACATTCGTGTTGCAAACTTATCACTTTGAACTGTATATTCACCTACATGCAAAAGTATATAGATATTTAGTCAATCTGTCTTTATATTGCCAGAAATAAAGAGTATAGTTATGATTTGCAGAAAGTAACAAAAATTACCTTTCCATTCCTTATACTTTCCATGCTGTATAACAACCATCACATGCTCATGAGCTAGGATTTTAGAGATGAAATCCTTAAACTGCAGAGCATAATCATTCCACACAGTACACCACAAAACCTTACCCCTACATGAAAACAATATTCCTATACTAAAGACTAATTTATGACCATTTTTTTACAATCTCTAATATCAAAACTAAATTGAATGGATAACTACACAAAATCAAAGGAATTTATGACATTTATTAAAGTAGTAAATGAGCCATAAATTAACTAACATATTCACTAATAATAAACTGTTGATCTCATTTATTACCATGATTCCACATTAAATACCAACATTCTTTATCTTATTTATTAACATCATTAAATACAAACAATGATCTGTACATGACTGCACATGTAAACAACAACTTGTTCCAAGTCTTGAATATCGAAATTGATTTTCTTAGTCTCTTTTGGAGGTCGACCAAAGAATTCAAGATCTCCACAACAAACCACAGATCCAACAACATCTATATGATCACATTATACAACAGTATAAGTAAAACTTTCTAATTTTATACAGAGAAGACATGATTACAAAAATATACACTACCAACACTCAAAGACTTTAACGCCTCTCCTTGAAGAATATCTTGATAAGCTCTGAAGTTGAAACCATACTCAACACCTTGCCAATCTCTCACAGGTGTAACAGTTGTGCATCTATAAAAGTTGAATTATCATGTACTACAACTTTATATAAATCTTTATTCTCACCAACACCAAATTTCGACAGAATGACAACAGCTTCTTCTTGAAGTTGTCCATCAAAAACAGGTATCAGATGACTCTTAATACATGCTTGAATCTTAGCACCATGAAGAACATTTAAAGAAAGTATCTTTTTAGCATACACCACTACATTATCTGATAAAACGGAAAAGCAGAAATATAAATTAGAGTAAACTGCCATTTTGGTCCCTGTGGTTTGGCCAGTTTTGCCACTTTAGTCCAAATCTCAAAGTTTTTGTATCTGGGTCCCTGTGGTTTCATTTTTATTGTCATTTTAGTCCAAAACTGAAATCATGTCATATTTCTCAAATTAAACCCTCAAGTTTTGTCTTTTTGCACAGGGGAAAAATGGTCATTTTGTCATTAATATATATATAATAAAATAACTCTGCACACCTCTCTCTATCTCTCTCTCTCTCTCTCTCTCTCTTCCATAAAAGTATTTTTGCAGTCCATCACTCATTCTCTAGCTACCAAATGTCTACAATATAATACGGAACAAGATGACCCAATAGTTTATCAATTATCAAACAATGAGATTGTAGAGAGAGAAATTTTCAAAATTTGTGATTTACAGATTCGCTCAACTGATCAAGATTCCAGAATCCCATTTCCAAGATTCTATTTTTTTGTAAGTGTGATTCTTGAAATTTGTAATTTTTTGTGGTTTTTGAATTTTTTTTCATCTAGGGTTTGGTAAAGATTGTGTTTTGCAAATGGTTTGTGTTTATGTACCCTCTTTGTGCTTGATCCTTCATAGTATTTACTCATTTTTGTTAAGAAACTGAAAGGGTAAATGTGAATATTATTATTATCGTTATTATTATTAATGTTTTGATATGGTTACATTTTGTGAAATATTTTGACTGACTTTTGGGTCTGTGATTAGATGTGAATGATAGGGATTTGTCATATAATTTGTTCTTTTTGGTTTGTTTCTTGAAAATGATATCTTGCCTTCTTGTGTACTTGCTTCAATTTTTTTTTGTTGAGATTTATAGGGCTCATAGTTGTTCTTGTGTTATTGATTAAAGACGATTCATTTTTTCTGCTTTATTTTGAAGGTGTGAAGTGTATCTCTCTAACACCACCCACCTTCAAATATGTAACACCTCGAAAATTTACGTCCAATAATGTATTGACACGTGTCATGGACTCTGAATATGTGAAAACATAATTTAGAGGGACTAACGTTGACAAACAGTGAAACTATGTGAATATAAGGGTCCAAAGGGTCAACAAAGGATAAATAGGCTCTAAAATAACGCTACATGATGTTTATAATCTTAAACGGATAAATCATGGATCATACGAAACAGAAAATGAAAGAAAGTGAGGAATTTCAAACTACAGGGGCTAAATGTGTCAACATGTTGAAAGTATACCTCTGAGTGACCTTTTGGCAAACCCAAAGCTTTTTAATGATAAAATATACTCACTAGAATATGTGATAAAAATTTCATCAAGTTTCGTTATCGTATGAGAAAGTTATGATCAAAACCGTGCACGAAGGGTTAGTTGCGTTAACGTTGAATTTCGTGACTTTTCGGGTAAGCGCAAAGTTGTTCAAGGACTTTACCATTTTTATAAAAGTCCCAAGTCCCTTAAAAATCAGGATTTAGGGTCTAATGTGCAAAATAAATAGCCAAAACCACGTTACAAAGTACAAGGACTGAATTGTAATTGTTGGAAAACTTGTTTGGCTGGTTAACACATGTACGCGGCCAGCGTACCTGGTCTCGCGGCCTGCCTATGGGTCACCAGCGAACAAAACAGAGCACAGGTGCCAGTTCAAGTCTGAATTCGAGTTGTTTCCAGCTGTTGTCGATTCAGGAGCCTCACCAATGAACTTACATGCATCTAGGGCGTAATTAGCATATAACCTATTTAAACCCACTTTTTGATATCAAAATTTTTATCCACTATTTTTATATAATATTTTGGGATTTTTAAATATTTTTATTTAATTTTTGGCTGAGCATAACATAGGTCTTTAAGTTTAATTCGGTAATACCGATTTTGCCCTTTTTAGCCATAAAATGAGTTTTATAAATCCTTTTGACCCCAAACCTTTTTCTACTGATTTTATTTGATAAATAAAATATTTTGAGCATTCTGAAAATATAAAAATATCAGCTTTCTTTTAAAAACCCGGAAACGGCTCTAAATCGCCTTTTTAAGCGTTTTAACGCATAGTGTGTACTATAACCAAATTAAACATATAAGGTTGATACCTACTGATGTTTTCAGCATATTTTTATAAAACAACAGTAAGTACAAGTTTATAAACTCAGGTTTCCAATTTTGACATTTTTAGTCCTTGTGAAATTACCAAAATACCCCTAAGGTGCATAGTTTGGTTTTAAATGATAAGTTTCACATATGGGTCATACCCTACTGTTATAACATGTTAAATTAAGTATATTTACTGTATAAATCAGACCCGTAACTCAGATTTACAAATAAACTATTTTATAATCTTTTAAATGACCAAAACGCCCTTATGAGGCATAATTTGTGTTTAAATCCGTTTTGGGCATAATAGAAGATATCTTACTGATATTATAACATATTTAGAGCATATTATCTCAGGGAACTTGCATATGACTCTTACGGTTGCCCGTAACGCTCTTTTCGCTTTTGGTTCGGTTTATGTAACTAGTTTGCATAAATTGACCGAGACGGGTCAAACAATATCATTTTTGTCTCAAAATCCAGAATGTATTTAGTATACCCATATTATACAAGTATTCAAACTTGTCGGGTCTAAATCACATTCTATCCGGTCTTCGCTTAATCGTGCGTTTGAACCGTTTCGTCCTTAAAGCTAACCGGTCTAAGCTTAAGCTTAAATAAAGACCCGTTAGAATTCTAATAGGTTATTATAAACCTTCGTTCCAGATTAGGAGCACCGGTAAAAGCTACTTGCATTTTGCTTGTTGTGAATTATACTTTACTTAGGTAAATACTTTTAACTTATTTTCCCTATACGGGCTTGGGTTACGGTATATAGAATACCGCTTGATCGAGCATCAAATTCTTACATCGTTTGGGTGGTTAATTGAATAATTTGATCGGCTCGTTTAAACAGTTTTGTTAACTTAAAGCCTTTGGGGGGTTAATGACCATGTCCCGGATATCCTTGGCATCATCTTACGAGATGGCCACGACCGAGCACGAGGTGTAGGCGTACACCTGTCAGTGAATAACTCAATAATGTGGAGGGTCCATTGATCTTTAACCCGGACAAGATCCGGGCTACTGAACGCACAAGTAACATGTAATTCGTTCACAAGATTATTATATTAAATAATTATCCCAAGTTATAAAATGTTTTGTGCCTTGAGCATTCAAATCAATTTTCAACCATTTTCAAAATGAGTCAGTTAAATTGTATTTACCAGTGTAAACTGACGTATTTTTCCAAAAGGTTAAGTGCAGGTACTACACGTAATAGGCTGGCTGTCTTCTAGAGCGTCCACAATAAGTCTCGCAAGCTTGGACGACAATAAACTGTTGAACAATATCTTATTTTATTTTGATCCGCCTGTGGATCCATTTTGACTATTAGTGATATTTAATATTACACTTTATTAAAGTTGAAATGAATCTATCTTTGCTTCCGCTGTGCATTTATATATTGTGTTGTTTGTCTATGATGATACCAACTACGTCACGATACTCCCCACCGGGCCCACCGGTGACACATGGAAAATAGGGGTGTGACAGGTTGGTATCAGAGCCAACTCCGAGTGAATTAAACACTAGTCTTTTGTGTTTAATCTCAGTTACACAATTGCACAATCCTCGATTCTCGAGTCTAGACAAAGAACTTAGGCAATTTCCAAATTTTTGTTTTATTTTCTAACTTTGTCTTATATATATTTTTGTTGTATCACTTGTTGTTTTTGACAGGATCACAAGAATGCCACCACGTATGAGAGGTAGGGGCCGAGGACAAGGAGCACATGTAGCCCCAAATGACCACGAGGCCGGACCGTCACACCGGCGAACACCTTCGGACCCCCACAACACGGATGCTCAGGATCTTTGGAGGTCCTTTATTGAACCTGCTAGGCGCTCAGTATCACTGAGTACCTCCCCATCAATCCCACACTCCTTTGGGCCTCATTCTGAGAATGAGCCCCATAACTCTCACCAGTCTTTCATACCTCTCCAAGGACACCAGTCACCCTTTGACCATCCGTCACCCGTCTTTCAGGGTCAGTTCAACCCTGACGACTACTTAGGAGCAGCAGTGGGTTTTAACCCACTTGGACCAGAAGACCACTTTTATGGTGGCAACCCGATGGACATCGATGAGGATACTGATCCTGCCATGCCACCGTCCGGAACACCGAACCACCCCATCGAGATTTCAGATGGGTCACCGTTTATGGGATCACCTTAGAATGGTCCCGATAGCTATGAGGAGAACTTCAAGCAGTACGACTGGGTGTTTACCCCCAGTTATCATAACTCTCCCTTACACCAGCCCCATAACTCTCCTCTGCACCAGCCACATCACACTCCCCTGCACCAGCCACATCAATCTCCCTTGCGCCAGCTTCAACCCAACTCTCCCCTGCATCAGCTACAGCAGCAGCAGCAGCAGAATCCTTCTGAGGATTCTCGACTTGTCGCGGTCACTCCGCCGCCACCACAGCCTCAGCTTCAACCTCCCTCGCCTCCGAGGCGAAGGAGAACGACAGTGCGAATGTCCGCACGAGGGGGAGTGCGTATCAGCACCCCTCCACTTTTGAGTGGCAGCCGGTACTCACCGGTCCACGAAGAAACAGAGATGGGTGAATCTTCACACCCCGTCTCTGAAGTAGCATCTTCGCCAGTCGCGCCACAGCCACCATTGGATTTTGGAGACCCAATCCCCACTTATACTGGTGCTGCAGCATTCAACCCCTTCGAGCAGCAGATCCACACAGGTTACAACTTTACGGAGGATCCCTATTGGATAGCAGCAAACTCCAACACTTTCCATCAAGAAGGTCCCTACGGAGGTCCCTGGGCTACGGGACACTCGACCTATGGGTACCTACCATATGGGTATCAGCAGTCACAGCCTCCTCAACCTCCACAGTATCAACCACAGCCTCCTCAACCTCCGCATTATCAACAACCACCTCAGGCGCCGGCGATGTCACCGCCCCAAATGCAAGAAATCCTTCATGAGATACAAGAGGTGCGTCAAGAGATGCGACATGAGTTGAGGCATGATCGGAGGCATAACCGGGGGATGTTTAAGAAGATGGTGGATCTAATCAAGGGTAAAAGCAAGAAGGGTCACTGAATCCCTTGTTTGTTGGTTATTTTAGTGTGGTACTCATGTCCCTGCGTGGACATTTATTTATTTCAGTACTCTACCCCTGCGTGGGTATTTCTTTCTGTTCTGCCCCTGCGTGGGCATATCTTTTATTTGACCCCCGCGTGGGTTTGTTTGTTTTGTTATTTGGCCCCTGCGTGGGCATGTTGTTTATGTAAAAGACCCATTTAGGGCAAACTCGTATTGATTTAATTTTTATTTATTTGAATGGTTAATTTAAGATTTTCATTTTAAATTATGTGCATAAACATAGTATATGAATAAATGAAAAAATAACATTTATTATTTTGATTTACCATTTTAATAATATAAGGATCTTAAAAGGTAAAACCTAGCTGTTATGTTGTCATAAATCTAGCCAATATGGTAGAACCTGTTTAAAAAGATTCAACTCTCTGTTAACATCTGCAAACATGTTAACATTCTTGGCTAGTGTGATCCGTAAAATCAACACACGCCACCCTTTTAATAAATTATCCAAGTTTAATATTTCCATATATATATATTTGGTTGTGACATAATGCCTACGGGTGTAATTAATGTCATATAAAACAAAAAGGCAGCTGTAGTTTATAAACTCACTGCCAAGAAAAGGATTGATTTGTCTTTTTATGCAAACTTTAATCCTGTAAGATCTAAATTTGTAATTTAGAAATTTGTCTACGTGACTAGGCTTATTATGCCAATATTATATTTCATTCTAAAAAGATTATTAGTAAAAATCCTGAATGAAATTATTAAATTAACTAATATGGCTTTTATTTACCATGGTTAATAAATCGTCAAGAACGATAATACTGTTTAGGCTTCTAAATAGACCTTGTCCTTATTTTTATGTAGCAATTAAGACTACATGGCTAAGTCTGAAGAATTAAACAGTCGTCCAGTGGAAAACCCTGATAATACTAAAATACTTGTAACGGGTGCGGAATTGAAAGCATTAGTGAATGATGCTGTTATCGAAGCGCTAAATAGACAGTATAGTGAATCGAGCGGGACCCGAAGTAGGACCCGATCTGCACCGCATTCCAAACCAAAAGTTCACTCGGAAGCTCATAGCAAACCGCCCTCTAAGAAAGAGGTACCTAAGAAAGATAAGCCAAAGAAGGATGATGATGATCATCACTCCTCGAACCAACATAGTGTCCCGTCAAGGAAGGTCGAGCATAAACAGGAACCGCGTGGTAAGTCGTGTACATACAAATACTTCGTCTCATGTAAACCCCGGGACTTTACTGGGGAAAAGGGAGCGGTCGACTGCATGACCTGGTTGGACGAAATGGATATTGTAGTGGACATCAGCGGTTGTGCTGAAAGTGATGTGGTGAAATACGTATCCCAATCGTTCAAAGGAGACGCACTGGCGTGGTGGAAATCTCTTATACAAACTGCTGGAAAGATCCCACTTTACAGCTTATCATGGGATCAGTTTGTTGCTCTTATTAAAGAGAATTATTGCCCACAGCATGAAGTCGAGAGAATTGAATTAGATTTCTTGTCGTTGGTAATGAAAAATTTAGACTGCCAGGCATACCTCACCACTTTCAATACTCTATCTCGGTTGGTTCCGTACTTGGTAACCCCAGAACCGAAAAGGATTGCCCGTTTCATCGGGGGTTTAGCCCCTGAAATTAAAGCAAGTGTTAAGGCATCGAGGCCTACAACTTTCAGATCAGTAGCTGATATGTCTCTCTCTCTTACCCTGGACGTAGTCAGGTTGAGAGCACTCAGAAACTCAGAAGAGAATAAGAGAAAGCGTGAGGACGATACCTCACGAAGATCAGAAAAGAGACACCGAGGAAATAACGACCACATGAAAGGGTCGGGATCTAAGAGAGATGGGTAACAGTCGGGGGATAAGCCCAAATGTAAAACTTGTAAGAAAAAACATTTTGGGAAGTGTCGCTTTGAGTCGAAATCCCAGTCTCATGTGAGATCCTGTGGGATTTGCAAATCTACGGATCATAAGACTTTGGAGTGTAAGAAGCTAAAGGATGCAACATGTTATGGTTGCAACGAAAAAGGGTACATTAAGTCTAATTGCCCAAAGAACGCAAGGAAAGCCGAAGATGGGAAGAAGACCAATGCGAGAGTCTTCAAGATGGACGCTAAGGAAGCTGTTCAAGATGACAACGTTATTACAGGTACTTTTCTTGTAAATGATGTTTTTGCTAGAGTATTGTTTGATTCTGGAGCGGATAAGTCTTTTGTTGATGATAAGTTCTGTAAGTTATTAAACCTACCTGTTAGAACCTTAAGTGTAAAATATGAGGTGGAATTAGCTGATGGAACCATAGAAACAGCCTCAACTGTTTTAGATGGATGTGCTATATCCATTAGGAATCATTCTTTCCCTTTGTCCTTACTTCCCTTTAAGCTAGCCGGCTTTGATGTAGTTATAGGCATGGATTGGTTATCGCATAACCAAGCCCAGATTGTGTGCAACAGAAAGCAGGTGATAGTCAAAACCCCGTCTGGGGAGTCACTTACCATTCAAGGGGATACTCAGCATGGATTGCCTGAGCAAGTGTCCATGCTCAAGGCATCCAGATGTCTGCAGAAGGGTTGTGTCATTTATATGGCACAAGTTACTATTGATGAGCCAAAGCCCAAGATTGAAGACATCCCTATCATTTCGGAATATCCTGAAGTTTTTCCCGAAGAACTACCTGGTTTACCACCAGATAGGCAAGTGGAATTCCGAATTGACATCATCCCGGGTGCAGCACCAGTAGCGAGAGCACCTTATAGGTTATCACCAACGGAGATGAAGGAGTTAAGGACGCAGTTAGATGATCTGTTTGTTAAAGGTTTTATTAGACCTAGTTCGTCTCCTTGGGGAGCGCCGATCTTGTTTGTCAAGAAGAAGGATGGATCGATGCGTCTGTGCATCGATTACCGTGAGCTTAATAAGGTCACTATCAAAAATAGGTATCCTTTGCCCAGGATCGACGATCTGTTCGATCAGTTACAAGGAGCAAGCTACTTTTCTAAGATCGATTTGAGGTCAGGCTATCATCAGTTGAAGGTCAAGGATGAAGATGTACACAAGACAGCGTTTAGGACTCGTTATGGTCATTACGAGTTCCTAGTGATGCCTTTTGGGCTCACTAATGCACCGGCCTCATTCATGGATCTCATGAATCGTGTCTGCAAGCCTTACTTAGACAAATTCGTCATCGCCTTTATTGACGACATCCTTATTTACTCGAAGAGCAAGGCTGACCACGAGAAACACCTTCGTTGTATTCTCAAACTTCTACACCAAGAGAAACTCTACGCCAAATTTTTGAAGTGCGAATTTTGGCTTCGAGAAGTCCAATTCCTTGGACATGTGGTAAGTGAGCGTGGTATCCAAGTAGATCCCGCTATGGTAGAAGCAGTTATGAATTGGCAAGAGCCAAAGACGCCTACTGAGATTCGTAGCTTTCTGGGTTTAGCAGGATATTATAAGCGTTTCATCGAAAACTTTTCAAGGATTGCTGCGCCCCTAACTTCGTTGACACGTAAGAAGGTTAAGTTTGATTGGGGCCCTAAGCAGCAGGAATCCTTTGACATTCTGAAGAAAAAGTTAAGCAATGCACCAGTGTTAACATTGCCCGATGGTATAGAAGAATTTGTGGTGTACTGTGATGCATCACACACTGGTATGAGCTGTGTACTCATGCAGAAAGGCAAGGTTATTGCCTACGCTTCACGACAGCTAAAGGTGCACGAGAAGAACTACACCACCCACGACTTGGAGCTGGGTGTCGTTGTATTTGCATTGAAATTATGGAGGCACTACTTATATGGTACCAAGTGTGTGATCTATTCAGATCACAAGAGCCTTCAACATTTGTTCAATCAGAAGGACTTGAGCATGCGACAAAGACGATGGATGGAAACTCTAAATGATTATGATTGTGAGATAAAATACCATCTAGGCAAGGCAAATGTAGTTGCTGACGCCTTAAGCAGAAAAGAAAGAGTGAAGCCGATAAGGATCAATACCAAGCGCATTGAAATAAGGAATAGTTTGAACGAAAGGGTGTTAGCTGCACAGAAGGAAGCTGTGTTGGAAGCTAACTATCCTGAAGAAAAGCTAGGAGTAACTGAGGAGCAGTTATCCTATGACAAAGACGGAATGCTTAGATTGAATGGACGAATAAGGGTTCCAGTTTATGGAGGACTTCGGGATGTTATCCTCCAGGAAGCCCACGGTTCCAAATATTCCGTTCATCCTGGAGCTGATAAGATGTACCAGGATCTAAAGGCCAACTACTGGTGGATTGGTTTGAAAAAGTTTGTAGCTGCTTATGTAGCTAAGTGTTTGACTTGTGCGCAAGTCAAAGCTGAACACCAGAAGCCGTCAGGTTTGTTACAACAACCTGAAATTCCCACATGGAAGTGGGAGATGGTGACAATGGATTTCATCAACAAATTACCAAAGATGAGAAAGGGAAACGATACTATATGGGTCATAGTGGATAGACTGACGAAGTCAGCACATTTCCTACCCATAAAGGAAACTTACAGCTCAGATATGTTAGCCCAGTTATACGTAGATAAGATTGTAGCTCTGCATGGTATACCTGTATCTATTATCTCTGATAGAGATACTAGATACACGTCACATTTTTGGAAAAGTTTCCAACAATCTTTGGGCACTCGTTTAAATTTTAGTACGGCTTATCATCCTCAGACTGACGGTCAGAGTGAGCGTACTATTCAAACATTGGAAGACATGCTGCGTGCATGTGCGATCGATTTGGGTGGTAGTTGGGATAAGAACCTACCACTAATCGAATTCTCCTACAACAATAGCTACCACACCAGCATAAAAGCTGCGCCTTTTGAGGCCTTATACGGTAGAAAGTGTAAATCGCCCATTTGTTGGGCGGAAGTTGGAGATGTCCAACTATCAGGACCAGAGATAGTTTTTGAGACGACGGACAAGATTGTCCAGATTCGCGATCGTTTGAAAGCTGCCAGGGATAGGCAGAAAAGTTATGCGGATCCAAAGCGTAAGGCTTTTCACTTCGAAGTAGGTAATAAAGTGTTGCTTAAGGTATCACCCTGGAAGGGGGTGATGCGATTTGGTAAGAAAGGCAAACTAAGCCCGAGATACATAGGACCTTTCGAGGTTATCGAACGTGTCGGGTCAGTTGCTTATAAGTTAAACTTGCCTGAAGAGCTTAGTGCTATCCATAATGTGTTCCACATCTGTAATTTGAAGAAGTGTTTCGCTGATGAATCACTGGTTATACCGCATACAGATGTACATATTGATGAAAGTTTAAAATTTGTGGAAAAGCCATTATCGATTGAAGATCGACAAGTAAAGAAGCTTCGAAGGAAGCACGTACCTATTGTTAAGGTCAAATGGGATGCCCGTAGAGGTCCCGAATACACGTGGGAGGTAGAATCCACGATGAAAGAAAAATACCCTCATTTGTTTCAGTAAATCTCGGGGTCGATATTTCTTTTAAGGGGGTGAGGATGTAACACCTCAAAAATTTACGTCCAATAATGTATTGACACGTGTCATGGACTCTGAATATGTGAAAACATACTTTAGAGGGACTAAAGTTGACAAACAGTGAAACTATGTGAATATAAGGGTCCAAAGGGTCAACAATGGATAAATAGGCTCTAAAATAACCCTACATGATGTTTATAATCTTAAACGGATAAATCATGGATCATACGAAACGGAAAATGAAAGAAAGTGAGGAATTTCAAACTACAGGGGCTAAATGTGTCAACATGTTGAAAGTATACCTCTGAGTGACCTTTTGGCAAACCCGAAGCTTTGTAATGATAAAATATACTCACTAGAATATGTGATAAAAATTTCATCAAGTTTCGTTATCGTATGAGAAAGTTATGATCAAAACCGTGCACGAAGGGTTAGTTGCGTTAACGTTGAATTTCGTGACTTTTCGGGTAAGCGCAAAGTTGTTCAAGGACTTTACCATTTTTATAAAAGTCCCAAGGCCCTTAAAAATCAGGATTTAGGGTCTAATGTGCAAAATAAATAGCCAAAACCACGTTACAAAGTACAAGGACTGAATTGTAATTGTTGGAAAACTTGTTTGGCTGGTTAACACATGTACGCGGCCCGCGTACCTGGTCTCGCGGCCCGCCTACGGGTCACCAGCGAACAAAACAGCGCACAGGTGCCAGTTCAAGTCTGAATTCGAGTTGTTTCCAGCTGTTGTCGATTCAGGAGCCTCACCAATGAACTTACATGCATCTAGGGGCACTTGTCCTCTTCTTAAAACACTCATAGACTCTTGTGGCAGCTCCATGTGAGATCAAAGTTAGCATAAGAAGAACTTGAAGTTGCAACTTTCATTACTTACATTTTCAAAAATTCACAAGACAACTTATGGAGCTCTCTGGACGCCAAGACATCTTTCTAGTGTTCTCTAAGCTTTGTTAGGACTCTTGTAAGTGTTCATAACCTTCTCAAATCCGTTCTAGCTTAGTTTATTAACCGAAAGTCAATCCATCGTAAATTAAGTTTGACTTCGTGATTAAACGAAATTGGCTCAGTCTTTTCTCAAATTGAAAGTACCTACAAGTTGGTATTTATGTGGGTAACAAACCCTCAAAAAGGTATTTTCAGATTCCCACTCTAAGTATGTTAATTGTCGAGTCAAAGCTTGTTTCAAAAAGTCAACAGAATGTGTTTTTGCAAATTTAAGCATGATTAGCAATGTAGGGTACATGCAACCTGTTTGATCATTAAGATAACTTAATAATTAATGTAAGAACATGTCTCAACATGTTCATCTCGACAATTTTCAGTTTAAACCCGAATCGGAACCGAAAGTCGCATATATTGACTTTTTCTTTGACTTTCAGTTCTGATCCGTTCATGCATGTTTGAGATCTGCCTTAGAGCATATTTTGGACCAATTTTCATATAATTTTAACTCTCTGAGATTTTACAACTTGGTTCAATACTTACCCGGTCCATATGCATGTTTCCGATTTATGCTTAAAATTGACTATTGTGCCCTTTTTACTATAAAACGTGATTTTTGAAAAAGTGAAAGAGTAGAAACATTTTTTACTGATTTATAAACTTGCACCTAAAATTTGATATCAGTTTGAGGTCTAGATTAAGAGTTATGCTCAATATCGTAATTTGAAAGCTTTATGTTACTTAAACGGCGTAATTAGCATATAACCTATTTAAACCCACTTTTTGATATCAAACTTTTTACCCACTGTTGTTATATAATATTTTGGGATTTTTAAAGATTTTTATTTAATTTTTGGCTGAGCATAACATAGGTCTTTAAGTTTAATTCGGTAATACCGATTTTGCCCTTTTTAGCCATAAAATGAGTTTTATAAATCCTTTTGACCCCAAACCTTTTTCTACTGATTTTATTTAATAAATAAAATATTTTGAGCATTCTGGAAATATAAAAATATCAGCTTTCTTTTAAAAACCCGGAAACGGCTCTAAATCGCCTTTTTAAGCGTTTTAACGCATAGTGTGTACTATAACCAAATTAAACATATAAGGTTGATACCTACTGATGTTTTCAGCATATTTTTATAAAACAACAGTAAGTACAAGTTTATAAACTCAGGTTTCCAATTTTGACATTTTTAGCCCTTGTGAAATTACCAAAATACCCCTAAGGTGCATAGTTTGGTTTTAAATGATAAGTTTCACATATGGGTCATACCCTACTGTTATAACATGTTAAATTAAGTATATTTACTGTATAAATCAGACCCGTAACTCAGATTTACAAATAAACTCTTTTATAATCTTTTAAGTGACCAAAACGCCCTTATGAGGCATAATTTGTGTTTAAATCCGTTTTGGGCATAATAGAAGATATCTAACTGATATTATAACATATTTAGAGCATATTATCTCAGGGAACTTGCATATGACTCTTACGGTTGCCCGTAACGCTCTTTTCGCGTTTGGTTCGGTTTATGTAACTAGTTTGCATAAATTGACCGAGACGGGTCAAACAATATCATTTTTGTCTCAAAATCCAGAATGTATTTAGTATACCCATATTATACAAGTATTCAAACTTGTTGGGTCTAAATCACATTCTATCCGGTCTTCGCTTAATCGTGCGTTTGAACCGTTTCGTCCTTACAGCTAACCGGTCTAAGCTTAAGCTTAAATAAAGACCCGTTAGAATTCTAATAGGTTATTATAAACCTTCGTTCCAGATTAGGAGCACCGGTAAAAGCTACTTGCATTTTGCTTGTTGTGAATTATACTTTACTCAGGTAAATACTTTTAACTTATTTTCCCTATACGGGCTTGGGTTACGGTATATAGAATACCGATTGATCGAGCATCAAATTCTTACATCGTTTGGGTGGTTAATTGAATAATTTGATCGGCTCGTTTAAACAGTTTTGTTAACTTAAAGCCTTTGGGGGGTTAATGACCATGTCCCGGATATCCTTGGCATCATCTTACGAGATGGCCACGACCGAGCACGGGGTGTAGGCGTACACCTGTCAGTGAATAACTCAATATTGTGGAGGGTCCATTGATCTTTAACCCGGACAAGATCCGGGCTACTGAACGCACAAGTAACATGTAATTCGTTCACAAGATTATTATATTAAATAATTATCCCAAGTTATAAAATGTTTTGTGCCTTGAGCATTCAAATCAATTTTCAACCATTTTCAAAATGAGTCAGTTAAATTGTATTTACCAGTGTAAACTGACGTATTTTTCCAAAAGGTTAAGTGCAGGTACTACACGTAATAGGCTGGCTGTCTTCTAGAGCGTCCACAATAAGTCTCGCAAGCTTGGACGACAATAAACTGTTGAACAATATCTTATTTTATTTTGATCCGCCTGTGGATCCATTTCGACTATTAGTGATATTTAATATTACACTTTATTAAAGTTGAAATGAATCTATCTTTGCTTCCGCTGTGCATTTATATATTGTGTTGTTTGTCTATGATGATACCAACTACGTCACGATACTCCCCACCGGGCCCACCGGTGACACGTGGAAAATAGGGGTGTGACAAAATAAGTTGTTTCGATTGCTTCGCGGAGAAGGAAGAAGATGATGTCAATGAGAGTATAGGTATAGTGTGTGTATGTATCTTTGATGAGAAGAGAAGTATGTGGTGTTGCCGGAGAACCTCGCCGGAGAAGACGAGAGTGAGAGGGAGGAGGAGGGTTGTCGTGGTGTGGTGGATTAATTTAAGAGGTTTGGGTCTGCTAATTTAAGAGAGAGAAGATAGAGACAGAGAGGTCTTTAAATAAAATAAAAAAATGACCAATTTACCCTTGAAGATAAGGACAAAAGCAAAGATTTAATTTGAGGAATATGAGTTGAATTCACTTTTGGACCAAAATGGCAAAAAACTGAAATCACAGGGACCAAAATGAAAGTTTTGGACTAAAGTGGCAAAACTGCCCAAACCTTGGGGACCAAAATGGCAGTTTACTCTACAAATTACCTTTTCATCAATGAAGATGAGATCCATTTTGTAACCTTGATTCCATTTTCGAATAATTCTCTCTTTCATGTTCCACATATCTTTCCCAGGATTCAAATTGTTAACAAAACTAAGATTGTTACTGTCAACTGATATTGACATGCTTCTAATTCGGAATTCGGATTGTGATCAAATTTCAAATTTCAAAATCAGAGAAGACGAAAGTGTGATCAAATATGAAGAGGGAAATGAGAAGAAAAGCCTTATATAAAAAGATGATTGACAGGAGTTTGTGAGTGACATGCATTATTTGCAAATTACTTATTCCCATGCATTTTTGAATTTGAATTTGCCGGTAATTAACCTTAAACATCTGCTGATCTAAAAGCATTACAAAGCATAACAACAACTGCTGTTGGGTATCAAAGTAAAGTCGGATATAAATGAGCAGATGTTTACTTTAGCAGAGGTTTGAGTGAATTTTAAATGATTTTATATATTAGGCTTTATGATGCAGTAATGACATAAGAAAAGTATTGTTGGACAGCCTCTCTGGCTGCCACGTCAGCTTTTCTTATGTCATCAGAATTTCTCCTTTTATAGAAAGTAATGATAGATGTATTATTTAATATCTATTTTTTAAAACTAAAACTGATATTTTTTATTTTATTTAAAACCTTAACTCGATGACGTTAGGGAATAACCAATGATGATGGTATTGTTTGTAGAATAACTAAGAACACGAAGGAAAGTGGTGGTTGAAAGGGTGGTTATGGTTCGAGGTGACAATGTATGGTGGTGGCGATGCAAGATGGAGATGCTGGTGGTAGTTGTTGTACGTGCATATAATTAAGAGAAGAAGGGACTGTTGGGTGCCTTGATTGTTTAATTTTAATTACTTTATTTAATTTCCTATATTATGTTAAAATTAAAAACCTGAAGGATAAAATGGATAAGGATCCTTTCGTCATTTTGTTAGGACGAGTCTGCATAGGTGAGTGCAAAGTTTAAAACCATAAAAATAGAGGATTAATGGATAAGTAGTTATTACAAGTGAAAAAATTCTCATGTATTATATACAATTGAAAACCATAAGAATAGATGATTGATGGATAAGTAGTTATTACAAGTAAAAAAATTCACATGTATTATATAAACAATAAGGCTTTTGTGTGTGGGATCGACATCGAAAGAACCCCCCTCCCTTGTGAGATAGAGAGAAAGGTGGTGTGAGGTAACATAATAAATTAAGGGTTATTGGATTTTATCATCCTCAACTATTGGTCTTTGGCCGTTGCCACATGCAGCTAACACTTTGACACCCGGCACCCCCAACTTGACTTATTGTTTGTGCTGGCACCACCCAGTTAAATCTCCACTAACTGGGCTTGTTTTTTGTCCGATGTGACACAAATTTGCTGAGTTAGAGATGATTATGTGTCGATGATGTGTCTGTAAACTTCATCTCCTTCTTTATAACACAGACAAGTCTTCTCCATTGCACACTTTCACCCAATCAAACCCCACCTCTTTTCCATTGCATCCACCGTAACCCCACCTCCACTACCACTGCCCAACAACCACCGCCTCCACTATCACCCTACCTCCACCACAGCCCACAACAACCATCAGGCCAGGCATTCACAAACCGCCAAAACAATCAGCTGTTTACCAGAAATCAACAATGGCGGAGAGTGACGAAATCAACACGGAAACACTTCAATCGAGTTTTCCGACAGGCAGAGTGAAGTGAATCATGAAACTGGACATAGAGAAACAATTAGTTGTTTACCACTCTGATGCGTTAAGTTTGTAACACCTCGTAAAATCACGTCCAATGATGTATTGACACGTGTAATAAACCCTAATAAAGTCAAACGTTGAATTTAAGGGACTAATTTTTCGAAAAATCGAAAACTTTGATTATGGAAGGACTGTAAGTGTTAACATACTTAAAATAAGTTTTTGAATAACCTCTTACGGTATTCATATTCACAAATGAGCCGCTTGATTGATCTAGAGTAGCCGTTTGCGTGATTAATTGAAAGTTTGCGTGATGAAGGGTTAAAAGCGTCAACATGTTAATTCTTACCTCTGAGTGACCTTTTAACAAACCGAGAGCTTCATGATATTTGATTATACTCTCGGGAATGCCAATTATTGGCCGTCTAAGGCTTTTATGCCTTTAAGTGACGTTACGCGCAACTTTGTAAGTTTAAGGGGTTAAAAGCGTCAATATGTTTAATCATACCTCTGAATGACCTTTTTACGAACCCGAAGCATCGTGATGTTTAATAATACTCTCAAGAATGCCTAATATGGATTAGATAAGGCTTCGATGCTATTAAACGATGATATGCGCAAGTTTGCGCATTAGAGGGACTATTTGCGTCAAACTGCAAAAGTCTGTCGATTCGTATGGTATCGAACCTTCCGGAATATGATCATAAGTTAAACATGCCCTAAATATCCTTTACATAGCTTAGAAGTAGGCTTAGAGGTGTTTGGTGCCCAAAAATAAACTTATTTGATCAACAGGGACTAAAAGCGTCAAAGAGTGCATCAGTTTGCATTTTCGCGCATATCTTACGTTCTGAATATATCCGGACATCCAAAAATTTATGTAATAATTAAAATATTTTATTTTAGTGATTGGCATGATAAAATTCCATTCGTCGTATAATTTGGATCGTTTTTCGCGTCCATTCGTGTTTCGTCGTAATTAGCCGATCAACGCAACCGTATGACCAAACGAACCGACATCCGACATATTTTCGAGCATGTTTTATGTTCCCTATTTTTAGAAATCATTTTAGAGCCTTAAGAATGGCTTAACGGGCTTTAAACGGGTCAAATATGAGCTTAAACACATACAAGGACCAAAACTGCAACTTCTGAAAGTTTGTTGATCTGTGCAGGCCGTAGCCTACGCCCCCTGCAGCGTAGCCTACGCCCAGGTCTGGGCAGATTCTTATTTTCAGCATTCTGGTCATTTTTCAAGGGCTTTTATGTAAAATTCTCAATACCATGAGCTGGTTTTCAACCCCCATTGTATTTAGAAACCATGGGCACACATGGAGGGCTAAGATTGAAGCACGGGTTACGAGAAACGATCCTAACGGTTCTCAAAATCCTATATATACCCTTCCCCACTCTCATTTGCAACTCACATTTTCTTCAAATCTGCTATGCTTCTGATTCTAAGAGGGTCTTTAACTTCTTGAGAACCTCCTTCAGTCCATTGGACCCTTTGTAAGTGTCCTTTCGTGACTAGTTTGTTTTATTTACCGTTTATAGCCGAAAAGTCAAGCATTTTCGACAAACTCTTTGACTTTTAAACGGTTGAGCCATTGTTCGCAACGAACATGGGTACGTGACCATAATTAGGTAGGTGTTAAACCCTCAAAAGGGCACCTCCTGATTACCACATTTACTCAGTCAATTGTCGGGTCAAACTTCTTAATAAAAAGTCAAACGAGTCAGTTTTTACTAATAAATTCATAACTAATAATACAGAAGTTATGGAACATGTTTTAACACTTAAATAACTTGGTAATTAATATAAGAACATGTTTAAGCATGTTCAACCCGACAATTCTGTGTTTAGGCTCGGTTCGCAACCGAAAGTCGCAAAAGTTGACTTTTGCTTTGACTTTCAGTTCTGACATGATTTAGCTTAGTTTAGATATGCCTTAGGATTCCTTTAGGACCATATTACAGGTTAGTATAACCCTCTGAGGTTATACAACTTGGTTCCATAGAAATCCTAGTTCATTGCATGTTTCCGTTATATGCTTAAAAGTTGACCATTATGCCCTTTTGACCTTAAAACGAGATTTTTGAAAATATGAGAGGACAAAAACCTTTATTACTGATTTATAAACTTGTCCTAAAAATTTGACATCAGTTAGAAGTCTAGATTAAGAGTTATGCTCAATAGCGTAAATTGAAAGCTTTTTATTTATTAAACGACATTATTAGCATAAAGCCTATCTAAACCCAAATTTTGACACCAAACTTTTTACCCACTGATGTAATATAATATTTTGGGTTTTTTGAAGGTTTTTATTTATTTTTAAGCTGAGCATAACGTAGGGTTCTTGCTTTGTTGATTCGGTAATTGTCGGTTATACCCTTTTCTTGAATAAAATGAGTTTAACATAACATTTTAATACCAAACTTTTTGCTACTGATTTTATATGATAAATAAAGTATTTTGAACTTTATAAACTAATCAGAAACTCAGATTTTCTTATATAACCCAAAAATCGCTTAAAAGCGACTTTTTACGCGTTTTAAACGCATAGTATGAGTTAAAACTATTTTAAACATATAAGACTTAATACCTACTGATGTTTTAAGTAAATTTTTATACTTTAGCAGTAAGCAAAAGTTTTGAACTCAGATTTCCAAATTTGACCTTTAAAGCTTATGTGAAATTACCAAAATGCCCCTACGGTGCATAGTTTGGTTATAAATAATAAATTTCACATATATGAAATACCCTACTGATATAACTTATTAAATTAAATATTTTTACTGATCATTTTAGACCAGAACCTCAGATTTTCATTTAACCTCTTTTATAATCTTTAAAATGACCAAAATGCCCTTTCGGGTCTTAAATTGACTTTAAATTCGTTTTGGGCATAATGGAAGGTATCCCACTGATATCACAACATATTTGAGGCATATTAACTTGTGAAACATGTGCATGACTCATTTGGTTACCCGTTATGCAATTTACGCGTTCGGTACAGTTTATGTAACTAGTTTACATGAATTAACCGAAACGGGTCAAACCTTATCATTTTCACTTCAAAATTCAGAATGTGTTTAGTTTACCCATATTTTACAAGTCTCCATACTTGTTGGGTCTAAATCACATTCTAATATGGTCTTCGCTTAATCTTGCGTTTTGAGCCGTAAACCTTTCCTTAAAACTAACCAGTCTAAGTTAAGGCTTAAATAAGACCCGTTAGAAATTTAATAGGTTATTAAAACCTTCGTTCCAGATTGACAGCCCCAGTAGAGGTACTTGTGCTTGCTGATTTGAATATACGGCTGAGAATAAAATTACATTTTAGCTCAGGTAAATACTCTTAACTTATTTTCCCTATACGGGCTTGGGATACGGTATTATAATAATACCGCTTGGTCGGGTATTGAATGTTTAATCGGATTGTGATTAAATTATTGAGGTAACCCGTTTTAATCTGTCTTGTTTGAAATAAAGGCCTTTGGGGGTTAATGACCATGTCCCGGATATCCTTGGCATCATTATTAAGAAATGGCCACGTCTTAAGCACGGGGTGTAGGCATACACCTGACAGTTGCGTAAGGGAAACGGTATCTCACTATCTGGTGGGCCTATACTTGTGGTGTGTCTGTTAATCTTGACTTGGTTTCTAACATCGAGCCCTGAATGTATAACGAACATGTAAATCGGTATACAAGATTATTTTTATATAATTGTTCCAAGTTATAAAAGAATATTTGTGCCTTGTGCATTTAAATCAATTTTCATAAAGATTTTCAAAAGAGTCAGTTAATTGTATTTACCAGTGTAAACTGACGTATTTTCCAAAAAGATTAAGTGACAGGTACTGTACGTAATTGGCTGGGAGCTCAGGGCGTTAATAGGGAATCTTGCAAGTTCTAAACGTCTAAAGTCTGTTGAACAGTATTTATCCTTCTGTTTTAAGATCCGCCTGTGGATCCATCTTACAATCCGTTTGTAATGTTGATGTTACTTTTGAATCGGTTTGTAATATATTTACTTTAGACTTCCGCTGTGCATTGAACTGTGATTATTTGACTATGATAATATCAACTACGTCACGGTACTCCCCACCAGACCCACCGGTAATATGTGGAAATATCGGGGTGTGATAAAGTTTCGAAACAAAATCTTCAAGAATGGAACTTCCATATCACATCAAATCAGATCCGAGACAAACATGTTATGGTTTGATTTGATTATAAAAATAGCCCTAATCAATCACGTAAACGGTCACACCTCAAAAAGATCGCATAGAAACATTGTCTTGCTCCGAAACGCTTCGCCTGTAAATCGCCTTCGCCAGAACTCCTTGTATCTCGTCGTTCAACGCCAACTGAAGGTATAATCGCACGTCTTCCTATTCAGTTTTCAACATAAAACAAAACCCCTAAGCTATTAACTGCTGTAGATGATCATGTGTTTCGAATTTTGGGTTTTAATCAGGTTGTGGTTTTGGGGTTGTGTATGAAGAAGAAGACTGATGTTCGTTTTCTTTATAAGGAGACTCAGGCCAGGTTTTTATATATACATATAATATAGTGCCACATCATCAAGATTCGCCATGTCATCATGTCCACCTCATCAAGTCTGTGCCACGTAGGATCAAAAACAAACTCAGTTAATAAAGATTTAACTGAGTGGTGCAAGCACAAACTAAAAGTCAAGTTGAGGGTGCCGGGTTTCAAAGTGTTAGTTGGGGGTGGCAACGGCCAAAGGCCGATAGTTGAGGTGATAAAATCCAATAACCCATAAATTAAGATTAGATAATGATAAATACTTAAAAGATGAACTAATAAATATATTATGCGCCACTTGGGTTGTATCCTAGTGGTAGAGACAAGTCTTTTAGGGGATAAGTAGTAGGTCCGATCCTAGGCATAGAAAATTATGGTGTAATTTAGTTGAGAAATTTGTTTTTCAACATATATATAGGGTGGGGTTCTAGAGTGAACACACGTATATGGCTAGGATTTCATCATCAAATCGTAAAATACACTAGTGTATTTCATCATCTAATCCTAGCCATTGATTTACACACGTATATGGCCAGGATTAGTTCGTTCAGTTTACAAATACAACAATGTCCTCTCTTAAACCTAATCATATATATAGTGGAGGGTTTAAATGAGAAGAAAATTTTTGTAAGAAGAAAAAAGAACAAGTTTCAACCAATAAGAATGCTTTATTTTACTTCATTTAATATTTGCATTTAATTTTAATGTAAGAGTATATTTGTAAACTTACATATACCATTAATTTCCAGTTTTTCTTTTTAGTAGCTAACTATATTGAATTTGTAACTTATTTTCAAAATATATATTTAAAAAAATAAAAAAATATATTCTAGAGTTTAGGACAAATTATTAGGTGTGTAGGATAATTACGAGTTGTGTAGGATAAATTTAAATATATGTAGAATAGATTTCGAAATGTATAGGACAACTTTTTATGTGTGTAGGCAAAAAAATTAGTATAGAGAATAGTAGTCTTTATGAGTAATTAATTACTTAAAAATAGTAATAAATGAGATGAAAGAAAAAACTAATTAATATTTTACAATTGTACCCTTTATTCTTTTTTTTTTCTCAATTAAATTTTCTTTTAGAGTTAATTACTGTTTTCGTCCCTGAGGTTTGTCAAAAATAACGGTTTCAGTCCATTAGTTTAAAAATTGCGATTTCAGTCCATTAGTTTCATTTTCGTAACCATTTCAGTCCACTAACTTAACTCCATCCATTTATTTTGTTAACTTTGAGTTAACTAACTAATTCAGGGACGGTTTGCGTCAGTTTTAGAAACACAAGGACTTAAGTGTAAACTCTAAAACATTAAAACAAAAAACATAGTAAATTCCAAAAAATCAAAAAAATTCCAAAAAACCAAACAAATTCCAAAAAATTCTAAAAAATAATAAAAATTCTAAAAAATCATAAAAATTCTAAACAATCCAAAAAATCCGTTTCGGCGCGAACTGTTTCGACCCGAACCGTTTCGAGCTGAACCGTCCGTACCGTTTCGACCCGAACCGTTTCGAGCTGAACCGTTTCGACGCGAACCGTTTCGACCCGTACCGTTTCGAGCCGAACCGTTTCGACCCGTACCGTTTCGAAGCCGAACCGTTTCGACCCGTACCGTTTCGAAGCCGTACCGTTTCAAGCCGTACCGTTTCGAACCGAACCCTTTCGAGCTGAACCGTTTCGAAACGAACCGTGCCGTATCGAACCGAACCGTTTCGAGCTGTACCATTTTGACGCGAACCGTGCCGTATCGAACCGTACCGGTTCGGCTTCGAAACGGTTCGCGTCGAAACGGTTCGGGTCCAAAGGGTTCGGTTCGAAACGGTTCGCATCGAAACGGTACGGTTCGAGACGATACAGCTCGAAACGGTTCGGTTCGAAACGGTTCAACTCGAAACGGTTCGGTTCGATACGGCACGGTTCGGTTCGAAACGGTTCAGCTCGAATGGGTTCGGTTCGAAACGGCACTGTTCGGTTCGAAACGGTACGGCTTGAAACGGTTCGGCTTCGAAACGGTACGGGTCGAAACGGTTCGGTTCGAAACGGTTCGGCTCGAAACGGTTCGGCTTCGAAACGGTACGGGTCGAAACGGTTCGGCTCGAAACGGTACGGGTCGAAACGGTTCGCGTCGAAACGGTTCAGCTCGAAACGGTACGGACGGTTCAGCTCGAAACGGTTCGGGTCGAAACGGTACGGGTCGAAACGGTTCGCGTCGAAACGGTTCAGCTCGAAACGGTTCGGGTTCGAAACAGTTCGAGCCGAAACGGATTTTTTGGATTTTTTAGAATTTTTTAGAATTTTTATGATTTTTTAGAATTTTTATTATTTTTTAGAATTTTTTGGAATTTGTTTGGTTTTTTGGAATTTTTTTGATTTTTTGGAATTTACTATTTTTTTTGTTTTAATGTTTTAGAGTTTACACTTAAGTCCCTGTGTTTCTAAAACTGACGCAAACCGTCCCTGAATTAGTTAGTTAACTTAAAGTTAACAAAATAAATGGATGGAGTTAAGTTAGTGGACTGAAATGGTTACGAAAATGAAACTAATGGACTGAAATCGCAATTTTTAAACTAATGGACTGAAACCGTTATTTTTGACAAACCTCAGGGACGAAAACAGTAATTAACTCTTTCTTTTAAATGAGCATCTCCCTAATATGTATATTCTGCAACTATTTATAAAGTCTTATAAATTTATAATTTTATTTGTACACAATACAATACAAAACATATACTATTTGTACACAATACAATACAAAACATATACATTTTATATTTTGATTATGATCAAATAAATGATAATATTTACTTGTAGTTATCGTTATAATTATTAAAAAATATATATTATATAGAGTAAATTACGATTTTGGCCCTTGTGGTTATATCACTTTTATCCTTTTAGCCCAAAAAAGATTTTTTTAACATCTGACCCCTGAACGTCTTTTTTTCTAACATTTTTCGCCTCTAACGTTTTTTTTCTAACCCTTTTGGCCCATAACATTAAATGGATGGAGTTAGTGTTAGGGGCCAAAATGGTTAGAAAAAAAAGACATTGAGGGCTCAGTGATTAAAATAAGAGTTAATTACTGTTTTCGTCCCTGAGGTTTGTCAAAAATAACGGTTTCAGTCCATTAGTTTAAAAATTGCGATTTCAGTCCATTAGTTTCATTTTCGTAACCATTTCAGTCCACTTTTCAAACGGCGTTTGTTTTATGCAGTTAATGGAAGCACGTGCTTGTCACGTGATGGGCAATTTGGTCATTTCCATGGGTCAGGGTTTGGATGAATAAGGGGTAGGTGGTGTTTAATACAACTGGGTTTGTGAGAATTGGAATGGAAATGACCAAATTGCCCATCACGTGACAAGCACGTGCTTCCATTAACTGCATAAAACAAACGCCGTTTGAAAAGTGGACTGAAATGGTTACGAAAATGAAACTAATGGACTGAAATCGTAATTTTTAAACTAATGGACTGAAACCGTTATTTTTGACAAACCTCAGGGACGAAAACAGTAATTAACTCTTAAAATAATGGGCTAAAAGAGTAAAAGTGATATAATCACAAGGGCCAAAATCGTAATTTACTCTATTATATATCTAAATGACACTTACGAGGCAATTATAAGTAATGAAGAGTCCATTTTAACTAGCTTACAATTATTTGGATATTTAGCTATATATTATATTATATTACTAGGTTAGAAACATGAAGACAGTTAAATATAAAATGATTTCATGAAATATTATATATTTTTGTAAAAATAAAAGATAGAATATGAAGTGGTGTGAAAAGAGAAACATAAAAAATGTATTGTATAATTGTGACGCTTGATGCATCACTATTTATTAGACACAAACTATCTTAGAAACTCGTGTATTTTTTTCTTTTTTGAACGGCAAAATTTGGATCACTGACGGACCACTAGAGTATCATTGTGCTATCAGCGGAACCACCCGATCATATCCATCTTCACTAGGCATAATGCCTATACACCAATTCAGGAGGAAACCCAATAAATATGGGAAAACTCCCCTTGTGGGAATCGAACCCAAGACCTCTTGGTCTTAAAGTGTTATCTCACCCCAAGATACCACTAGGCTATAAAGCCATGGGTAAGAAACTCGTGTATTACACCTTTTGAATAAGAAAACTTGTATAAACTAATAATGAAGGTTTAAAATTTATAAAACGAAATCAAATGATAATTTAACATATATGAACTAATAATAATAATTAATAATGAAGATTTAAAATTTATAAAACGAAATCAAATGATAATTTAATATATATGGAATAAATGTCTCATATTAGTCCTAACTAATAATTTAAGATATTATTTTGAATTACTATTGTTTTTTAATTAACCTTTTTTAATATAATTTTTAACTTAAGAAACAAAATACAAATAGATGAAATAAGAAAAAGGAGAAAATAAATTTTAGACAATAAAATCGTGATACATGGCACCAATTTGAACCAATTAATTTTAATATATTCACATTTTTTATTTTAATTCATTTTTTTATATTTTTAGTTTAAAAGGTTTTAATATGGTATTGTAGTAAAAAAGAAATACCTGATATAACAACCTTTATCTTCGATTTATATCTAGTTATTAACCATTTTCTTATATTATCTTATTAATAACATTCACATCTTGTTCTAGCTCACTTCATCTCATTCCTTATTAATATATTTTTTTTCGACAGGTGAAGGGCGAATACGGGTGGCGCTGGTTCGTCTTGGATGAGAGGCGAGGTTTTTACCGATTATTCCACTGTCGTGCCTTTGGACGGGTGGAGGTCGGGTTTCTATGCATCTGAGAGATTCAAGGGGCTGGCGACCTGTCGAGTAGTCAACCTTGGCCACAACGCCCAATGTTACGGTGGTTGACACGTCGTTCCTTGTTGTTCGAATATATATATATATATATAGTGGAGGGTTCAAATTAGAAGAATTTTTTTTGTAAGAAGAAAAAAGAAGAAGTTTCAACCAATAACAATGCTTCATTTTACTTCATTTAATATTTGTATTTAATTTTAATATAAGGGTATATTGGTAAACTTACATAAATCATTAATTTGTATTATTCCCCCTTAATAACTAACTAAATTGAATTTGTAACTCCTTTTCAAAATATTTTTTTTTTCAAATTAAAAAAAAACAACTTAATTTAAAGTGTAGAATAAATTACTAGGTGTGTAGGATAAATTACGAGTTGTGTAGGATATTTTTCGAGGTGTGTAGGATAAATTTCGACTGTGTAGGATAAAATTCTATAATGTGTAGGGTATTTGTAGGAAATTTTGATATGTGTAGGTTTTCTAGATTATATGTAGGATAATTAATGATTAGTTGACTAATTAATTAAAGAGGGAAAAATTAATGATATGAGTTATAAATGAAATAGTATTTTACTAATATGCCCTTTCTTCTTTTTCTTCTCACATTAAATTTCTTCTCAAATGAACCTTCCTATATATATATATATATAGAGAGAGAGAGAGAGAGAGTCAGGATTTAGAGAAAACGGTGTAAAGTGTGAGAACGCTTATGGATCGTCCGATTAAAACAATCTATGGACTAGATTGGCGCGGTGGCGTTTTCGTAAATAACATCAATTTTATTACGTGGACACGCTTCATTAAGGGTAAAAAAGGTAAAACATCATTTCTCACATAAAACGCCGTTGAAAAATAAAACGCCAAATAAATACAAAACGCTAATTTTATCACTGCGTACTTTTTTCTGTGTTTTTATTTAAGCTCTCAGGTTACAAAAACACCACAAAATGTGAAACGCCATAAGCCAAGCCTTACATCCGGATAAATGTTAATTACATTTTTTGTTATAAAAATAATATCCCGCCTAAACTACGCGCCAAAAAATCCTATAAATAGAAACGTCTCACCACCTTCCGTTTATCACACAAAAAAACATACAAAAAACACAGTGTTTCCTAAAAAAATACAACTCAATGTAAAACGCCAAAAAATACAACGATGGCAAACATCTTTTCTTTGATACTCAGTAATGTTCTGAATGAAGTTTCGCTGAATGATTTGTTAGGTGAGTGTAGTAAGATTGTGCTGCATGAGATGGACAAAATTCAAGCAAGAGGGATTGATGACACCCATATGTCATTTTGTCATCTTTGTTCTTGAAGAAGGGTTGGATGATTAAAAGAGACATATCCTAGTGTAAATGCTACTTTGGCCTAGATGATTATAATGAAGACGACGGGCAGATAGCATTCACTCACACGGGGTCGATCTATGTCTCCAACATCCACAAAGACACTTCAATACGTGAACAAAGAAAATAAACCACGAACCCAAAACGCCATTTATTTGTGACAGTTCTTGTAGTTTCAAAAGAAGAAAGAGACTAATGACACTGAAGATTTAGATCATAAATTGCTTCTATTTGTTTTTTTATTTTCTTTATCTGTTGTTTGCTTTGTAATTTCAGCTAAGAAACAACAAAGTACATTAATCCTATAATGAAAAATATAATAAAACGCCAAAACGAGCAAATGCTTGTAAAACGCAATCATGCCATAAAAACGCTCCCAAAAACTACCAAACTATAATAAAATTACTTTGAACAAGTACTATTATAATAAATCTAAAAAAAAGCTTAAAACAATGTGCAAAAAAAAAAAAAAGTCTCATCGTTATCTAAACACCATTGGAAAACAAAACGCCATAATTACAGCCGTCAAAGATTAGACGTGTTATACCATAAAAACATTAGAGTCTGAAAACAAAACACGGTAACTGCAAAAACGGTATAATGAAACGACGAAAACATAATTGCTAACATTTATTATATTGAAAGCCAAATACTTGGGGAATTGAATTTATTTATCTTTTTCAAAAAGCCATAATTACCTGTCATTCGCGGGAAAAAAAGTCAATATAAAAGAAGACCACCAGAACACAAGCTCAAACACGGCAAAAACATTGACTAAAAACGCCGCATGTTGTCCAAAACGCCAAAAACTTCAAAAATGGCTGAGGTTATTGCATGGAGGTTTGAAAGGAAAGAGAAACGATTCATCATAAAGTTCTCTGATAGGAGAAGGGTGAATGTAAGGACAATCAAAGCCATGCTTGGTATTAATGAAGGGGTTCAGAGGGATATCCTTGCCCTTGGGGTTCCAATGGCCAACGATTGTGAAAGAACCCGAACTGTAATAAAAAGAATGAAGAGAAAATTTCCGGCAGAAGATGATGATGAAAATGATGATGATATTGACGATACTCCTCTACCAACACTTAGCAGTTGGGTGATGCATGAGGAAGAAGGAACGCTTGAAGTGTAACACCCCGAAAGCGGGTTTGGTAATCAAACCCCGTTAATACAAAAAGACGGGTAAAAGTAACCCGGTAAATATTAGGATTTAAATAAATAATCCTAATATTACCTATAAGCGAATCAAAGTTTTAAGGAATTAAGTTTGTAAGAGCCCCGAGTTAACGGGACTTAAAATAAACCTAGTCATAAATTCCCCGAACCCACTAAATTAACTAGGAATATTTAACCTAGTTAATTAGTGGGGATAATGTCAAGAGTAATTAGGTTGTGATCTAGTTAAAAATAAACCAAATAAGAGATGGGGGACCAAAGTTGTTAAGTTTGAAATTAAATATAATTAAAACAATAAAATTAAAACCAAACACACACTAGTGTGTGTGTCTGGTTCGTTAAACACAGGGGGCGACACCAGGGGTTCTCCTCAAACCCTAAATTCAAGAAAATGATCAAATTGAAGGTCCAAATCAAGTCAAAATCGAAATCCAAGTACGAATTAGTGATCTCCACTGAGAAAGGAGTCACGAGTTATGTAAATTTCATGAGAAATCTCTAGTTAAATTTCTGAGCAGTCCTAGAGAATTCAAAAATTGTTGATGCATGCTTGTTATATGGATGAAATAGGAACATTGTAGTGTTTAGGAGTAAACCCTAGACAAGTATATATTGAAATCATGCTTAGCTCAAGTAAATTCAGATTTTTGTTGATGCTAAATTCATGTATGAGATGTTTTTAGGGTTTTGATTGCTAAAAATGGTGTTATGATGTCGACTTATATTGGCTGTAACCTGAACAAAGCCTGACAAAAACATGTGCTTCTTGAGTCTAAAATGTAATTCCAGGAAATATCTTTAAAACCCCACTGGAATCGCATTTTTTCGACGAAAATTGAGCGTTTTATGAATTTTTCCGTATCGAAGGTTCAAGCTGCGTTTTCTGGCAGAATTTGCAGCCCATTACGAATGTCATAAATCAATTTAGGAATTTAGTTATGATCTCAAATTTTTACTGTAGATATCTTTAAGTGATTAAAAGAATCTCTAATTGGAATTTCGTCAATCAGATAAACGAGGAATTTTAAATGAATTTTTCCGTAAGGTGCAGTCAGAAGTGACGAATCTGATTGCAGCTTAGTAAATGAATTTTTACGAATTTTTGGTAAAGAGTTAGATCTTGAAATTTTAACACAAGGCCTAACCCTCCGAGAGGTACGCCACATAAAAAAATCATAATTTTTGAAGACTTGTAAACAGGTTAAACAAGTCACCAAAAACAACCCATTTTCAGTGATATGAAATGCCTAAATGAAATCGTGGTCTACTTGGTTGCGTGTAAAACGTGGTTATATTAAGTGTTCGGATGAATACATAGAAATGTGTAAGGTGGAAGATCATATTAAATTATGGTTAATCTAACCACCTTGTGAACATTGAATAATAGTTTGGCGCTTAACAAGCTAGGTGGAAGCTTGTGGATGAAGCGGGTCAAACGGAGCGAGTGTGGAAAGAAAAGCGTGGCATGGATGCAAGGTAAGTGAAGCTTACACCCCCTTTGTAATTACATTACATTTATTTGTATGTATTAGTCATGAAACATGTTAGGTATTGGAATTATGACGTTCCGGCATGATGGAACGCAAGCTGGAATAAATGAAAATGGTAAGAAACCATTAATTAGGTTTAAGGGGCGAGATGGTATTAAAATACCATCACACGTAGATAAAAGGTTATTTCGACTAAACGGGTCAAATGGTGTGTTAATACCATTTGACAACAATAACTGATGACCGTTTGTTGAGTTTTGCGATCACATGAATTAATTTATGGCTTGCGTTGCTTTAAACTAGGAAGTTAAAGAGCAAAAGGTATTTAAACGGGTTAATTTTATAACCCGAGCCAGGTACGCGTAAATTGGTGAAGTATAAGTAGACATTTTAATGTAGAAATGTGATGTGTGGAAAGAGAAGAGCGAGATTTAAACTTAAATGTTTAAATCTCCTAAACGGGTCAAAATGAATTATGCGCATAGCTTGGGTATTGGTCGCATAATTCATAAAAAGTTATGTTCATGAGTTAAAGACTTTTGAGTTAAGTAGTAGTCCAAGGTTTTAGAATGATTTAGAAATAAGCCGTTTAATAGATTATGAAACGGGTCAAATAATTGTATAAGAGATTTATAAGCCGTTAGCTTATAAATCAGCATCGTTACAAACCTTAGTGTTGTTTACATAGGAGACTGCATTACAGTCAATATGAAACAAGAATCGTGTAAAACGGATGTGTAGATTTAAAGTTATGTAAGTTTAAGTGTTAAACATAAGAAAATGCATAGCTGGGTAAAATAGCAAATAAGCAGAATTGGGCGCCACCGTAGCTTACGGTGGTACCGTAAGTTACGGTAGGCACTAAAAGGAAACAACTGTCCACCGTAGGGCAGGCTCTTATCACCGTAGCCACTTTTTCGTCACCGTAAGCTACGGTGGCACCGTAGCTTATGGTAGAAACCTTTGTTGTTTTGTTTATGGAACTTGTTTAAAAGTGTTCAAAACCCTCATAACTAACGTTTATGCTGGTTTTGATTTTAGGTAAACGTATCTGTCTCCGGATGAAGATCAAGTGAAGAACAAGAACCGAACACACACAACTAAATGAAGCTTCCGCATTGATCTTGTTTTATTTTATATAAAGTGAAATATGTAATCACTAATAACATAGTTTTTGAATGTTTTAAACATGTATGAATACTTTGATGAAAAAGTTTTTGTTAAGTCGCATTTTGATATAAAATGCGTACTTTAATGATGTATATTAATGTTAAAATTTCAATGGATCTTACATCAAGTGACTTATAAACACGGGGTGCAATATTCATTGCCAATGGAGGAAATGTTGAAGACAGGGAGACTATCTATCATTGAACAACTCTGTGATTTAGCACCTTCGAATGATCCAAAATCCAAGGATGCAGTGATATTCAAGAATAGACTGCAGCAAAGAAGAGACGAGCTAATGGCGTTATACGCCAATCTAAAATTTGATGATGATGAATCTGAAGAAAGTGATGAACAAAACGATTGGTACATCTCTGATGTAATCCATCTACGGAAGACTATTAGTTTATTTTGATTTCGTATTATTGTAATTTTATAAAATATTAATCTATGGTAATCAATTATTAACAAAAAGACCCAGAACGCCAAAAAAAATGACATGGAAAACGCCATAACGCCAAAAAAATAACTATGTGACACAAAATGAATTAATTCAACGAGAAGAAATCTGGAGAAAACAGTAAAACGCCAAGTAATTAATGATTCTAGATAACGCCAAAATTATCTTGCACGCCAAAAATGAAGCAACATGTCAAACGCGAAAATCGGGAAAGGAGAAGAATATTGAAAAGACAAAAAACCCCTTGGACCCTGATCATTTCCCGCGTCACGTGTTGGGCCAGGATGCGTTCTCAGCGTTCTCACACGTTTGAGCGTTTTCTCCTGATCCCGTTTCTCTCTCTCTCTCTATATATATATATATATAGTGTGAGGTTTTAGAGTGAACACTAGTGTATTTGCGAAGTGAGTGAACAAATCCTAGCCATTAATCTACACACGTGTATGGCCAGGATCTCATCATCAAATCGTAAAATACACTAGTGTATTTCAACATCAAATCTTGACCATTGATCTATACACGTGTATGGCTAGGATTAGTTCACTTAGTTCGCAAGCTACACTAGTGTTCACTCTTGAACCTAATCTTATACATACATATATATATATATATATATATATATATATAGGGGACCGCTAGAATGAGAACCACCACGAGTTATGAGAACCGCGAGAACCACGTGCCACGGGGGGGCGTTGACCACGATTTTTTTTTTACAACTAGATTCGTATATTTTAACAACATCCGTAAAAAAAAATTTCAAACGGCGTGGCCGAGGGGGTAGTTTTTTAAACCCAAAGTTTGGTGTTTTTTTTTTTTTTTCTTTTTTTTTTTACAAACTTTGGGTGTAAAAAACTACCCCCTCGGCCGCGCCGTTTGAATTTTTTTTTTACGCATGTTGTTAAAATATACGCATCTAGTTGTAAAAAAAAAATCGTGGTCAACGCCCCCCCCCCCCCCCCCCGGTGGCACGTGGTTCTCGCGGTCTCATAACTCGTGGTGGTTCTCATTCTAGCTGCTCCCTATATATATATTCATTTTAAGAAAAACTAAAATGAATTATTATGCTTAAGATAAATTGAAGTAAATCCTTATATATTTGTGGATAAGGAATGCGATGCGAAGATTTAGAAGATGAAAGAAAAATATATATACTATTATAATTTTTAGTTAAAATATATGGATAAGGACAAATAATTGAACGGTGAATGGTCTAATACACTGCTTAAAATAGATAGTTTAGAACTGAAAGTTACATATTTTTAAGTGTGCATTGATAAGAAATTCAAGTATATGAGTGGGATATGAGAAGATTTAGAAAATAAAAGAAAAATATATAGAATTATGAATTTTAGTTAAAATATATGGATAAGAATAAGTAATTGAATGGTGAATGGTCTAATACACTACTTAGAATAGATAGTTCAGACTGAAAGTTACTTAGGTTTTAAGTGTGCAATATTGGCTGCTCGGTATGGGGGTCATCCCCGCTCCGGCTTGCTTCGGCGACGGACCAAACACCGTGCCGCCACCCCCGTCGCCGTCCAGTCATCGTCCCAAACGTCGGAGTTGTGCCGTTTGCGACGGACCAAAACATGTGGGCCACCCCCGTCGACGGACCAAACACCACGCCGCCCCCCCCCCCGGTCTTGCTCCGGCGACGTCTTCTTCACCGTCCTCCATACCGAGCAGCCTTAAGAAATTTAACTGTAGGAATGAGATATGAGAAGATTCAGAAAATAAAAGATATATATAAATAATTGAACCGTGAATGGTCTAATACAATACTTAGAATAGATAATTTAGAAGTTAGAACTGAAAGTTACATATTTTTTATTTAACGGTGCGTTAACAAGAAATCCTACCCATTATTTTCAATTTATTAGTTTCCGGTGCGTGAATAAGAAATCCTACCCACTATTTTCAATTTAAAATATTTTCAATTTATAACTCAAGTCAATAATATTAAATTTTTTTTTTTTTTATTTTTTTTTTTTTACATTGAAGTGATATCATTCCACACGAAAAAGGCAATTACAAAGCAGTGGCAGGTAGCCGGGCAACAAGTTGCGCCGCCACCCCCTTTTGAATAGAAAAACCAATTCTACTAAATACAAAGTTTGAAACCTTTAGCGACGAATAATTACTATTAACGACTTTTTGAACCCGATTCAAAAGTCGCACAGCGTCAGGAGCGAGACCACCAAAGGTTTCAAACGCAAACGGGACAAACACATGTTGATTCTCCAGGCAGGCTTTCTCATGTTTTGCGACTTTGCTCGCCTCTGCCTTGAGCACCGCTTGCCCTACGACAAAGCCCTTGTCCTTGAGCCCGACAAGGGGGGAGACTCCAGTTAGATCTACACAAGCGTGTTTCCCCCCTTCCCACCCAAACACAAGGATGTCCGCCGGGCGTAAAGTGGACCTCCCCTCTAAGGGGTCAGTCAGGAAATTTACTGGAGCCTCCTTTTTGGCAGAGATCCCGGCCCGCTTAAGAATATCACATAACACATCTCTCACCCAATCATGCCGATATTTAAACCCTGGTAGCTCTTTACAGTGGATCGCGTGCTCGCCGAAAGAATCCAAACACGCTTTGCGGCATACCGGACATGGCTCGTCAACTGGGAACAAAGGAATCATCAGTCGGTATTTAAGGATAGCACGGTATTCCACAGCCGACATGTGTTGCCCCAAGCCTTCAATAGGTGCAACAGACAGAAAATCCTGAGCATGTGGGGCACGTAGACATTCAAACACAGCTCTTTGCCGAGGAGATAAAACAAACTTCTCTTCAAACCTCTTGAAAATTTCGCCATATAAGGCATTCGCCAACGCACTCCTGTAATCGGAGTCTAAAACATCCCCACCACATTCTCGAAGTATGTGGTCTTGTAAATCCCAAGATTGGGCCCTTGAAGCCACGAAAGCATATGAAGAGGCATCCTCGGCCGTACAAATCCCTAAGCCCCCGAACCGGGTCGGGAGAGAAGCCAACCTCCACTGGAGATCTCCAAAAAAAGCACCCCCACAAACAACAATATCCTCTAATGCTCCCCGGAGGCCTTCATCAAAAACAGAGACAACTCCCCCGACCAAAGAATGTTGACACGTTCGAAGACCAAACAGTAATTTAGCAACACTCATACAAGAACGAAGCAAGAGGAGCTCGCTCTGAGGGTCCCGTAGGCGTTTAAGGCACCTCATCAGCTCGACTGCACAGTTCGCTCTTTTAAGAGTCATACCACTAATAAACTCTGCATCACGACTAACGACACCCCCCAGGAGTTTCACACCTAGCACCGGCCTCCCAATCCCCCGAGGGAATAAGCCCTCCTGAACCTTTACACCATTGCAGGTTGGCCAGAAAACTTCAGTTTTCTTTATATTAAGTTGAAGCCCTAAGGAAGGACCCTCAGCTCTGATGATATCTAAAGCATTAGCCACTTGGGTGGCATCTCCAATAAGCGTTCCGTCATCTAGGTACCAGGCGTGAAATAGAAGTTTGCAGCGATCTCTTATTCGGTGAACAAGGGGGTGTAGAACAAGGGCAAACAACCCGTATATAGATTAGTGAGTAAAGTTTATAGCCAATTTTATGTATAATATTAATATGTGTAAAACTTTGAAGCTTTTAATAGTTTATTTTCATTTTTATCATATTGTTCCGGTTTGATCTAAACATTCATTTTTGTGAAAATTGCACAAACTTTTATAGACCGGTTCTAAAAACTTCACGCAATTTATCCGTAAGTTTACACGTCACTTTTTATTGTTTGGCAAAGTATATATCTTTAACCAATTTATTCTTACACGTTATTGATGAACACATTTTTATGTCTGCAGTCTACACACTTTGCTACGTGTTCGTGTCTACACATTACCTACTACTACAAAACACAATGAGGGGAATAGTGTCAGGCAGCTGCCTAGCACTCCCCCATTGGACCAACAAGTATATTGTTTTATATTCGATTTAAAATTACGTTTTTATCTCTGTTTAAAATTACCGTTTTACCCCCAGCTTAAACTAAAATTACGCTTTTGTCTCCATTTCAAAATTACGATTTTGCCCTCTGCCTGGCACTCCCCCATTGGACCAACAAGTATATTGTTTTATATTCGATTTAAAATTACGTTTTTTCCTTTGTTTAAAATTACCGTTTTGCCCCCTGCTCAAACTAAAATTACCCTTTTGTCTCCATCTCAAAATTACGATTTTGCCCTCAAGTCAAAATTACGATTTCGCGTGCCACTCCCCCATTTGACCAACCAGTTTATTATTTTATATCCATTTTAAAATGACGGTTTTGCCCCCAGCTCAAAATAATATTACGCTTTTGTCCCAACCTCAAAATTTCGATTTCTCCCTCGATTCAAAATAAAATTATGTTTTTTCCCCCAGCTAAAAATTACGATTTTGCCTTCTGTTAAAAAATTTGATTTTTCCCCGTTAAAAAAATTACGATTTCGCCCTCAGTTGAAAATTACGTTTTTTCCCCGTTCAAAATAAAATTATGCTTTTGCCCCAAACCCAAAATTATGATTTTGCCCCCGGTTCAAAATAAAATTGTGGTCTTGCCTCCAGCTTAAAATTACGATTGTGCCCGTAGTTCTAATTTATATTACGCTGTTACCCTAGGTGCAAAATTACGAATTTGTCCCTGTTAAAATTTCAAATTTTTCCCCCGTTCAAATTTACAGTACCGCCATCACTTTAGCTTTTGGCAAATTACGATTTTACCCCAGTCAAAAAATACAACTTTCCCTCAGTTAAAAATTACAATGTTGCCATTGTTTTAGTTTTTTTATTAAAAATATAAAAGTGTTTTGTTTTAATTGGTTGACTCGATTTAATTGTTTTTCGTGTCAATGAGCTGCTGCCTAACACTCACTTATTATTCGGCCACCGCCCCGCAACGCGGGCGGGGCATCTAACTAGTTATACATATTAACATTCACAAGTTGAATACGTCATCGGGTAATAGTTGTTGAGAGTGGTTGGCCAAAAGTGGCGGCCACTTTTGACTTTTGTTTTTTTTTTATATATAATAGTTATTTATAGGTGATGCCAAATTACAATTTTATCCCAGGTGTAAAATTACGATTTCGACCTCGATTCAAATTAAAATTTTGATTTTGCCCCTTGCTTAAATTTACGACTTTGCCCTCAGTTAAAAAAATTATGGTTTTGCCATCAGCTAGAGTCCTGCCAAATTACGATTTGGTTCCCAGTTTAAAATAACGATTTTGCCCCCAGCTAAAAATTACGATTTTGCACGCAGCTAAAATATTACGATTTTGCCCCCCATTTCAAAATAAAAAAAATTGTTTTGCCCTCAGTTCAAAATATTATTTTGCGTCCATTTTAAAATTACGACTTTCCCTCCGCTAAAAATTGCAATCTTGCCATCGTTTTTTTTCTTTGGCAAAACCATGGTAGTGTTTTATTTTTACTTTGTTGACTTAATTTTGTTTTTATCTATGCCAAATTGCTGCCTAGCACTCGCTAATTGGTACTCACAAGTTATTGTTTTGCCCCCAACTCTAAATTACACGCTTGTCATCATTTTAGTTCATTTTTTTATCATAACTATGGTACTGTTTTTCTTTAACCGGTTAACTTGATGTATCTTTTTTTATATCGTGTTATAGGTAACATGTATAACTAACCGACATAAAGGCGTACATGTTATTAACCTAAGAAATGCTCGGTTTAGCGCCCCGCAACGCGGGTGGCGCATAACTCTAACTGCCTAACACTGGCTCATTAGTCCTGAAAAATTACATTTTTGCTCTGAGCCCAAAATTACGGTCTTATCATCGTTTTTTTTCATTGCAAAATTATAGTAGTCTTTTTTTTAATTGATTGATAATTATTCGGCAATCGCCCCGCAATGCGGGCGGGGCATCTACTAGTTTTGCTAACAAAATGCAAGTATTACAAATACTTAGGGTTAGGAGTGGGCAGGGGCGGACTTAAAGCTAGCCCAAGGTGGGCGGGCGTACCCCTGGGAAAAAAAATTTAGTGCTAAGTTCCGTCGAAAATCCCGTCCGCACCCCTTGAAATTTTCCGTCCGCACCCCTTGGACTCTCTGATGGTTAAAATAAAAGAGAATAGAGAAATTAACAATCGTCACCTGAAAATTTATTAGCAAATAAGGACTCCATGGCTCCATCTTCTTACAGAAGAAAGTGAGGAAGATGATAGGAAATATAATTAAATATAATTGTATGTTTTTGCTTTTACTGACACAAAAGGTGATGTGAATTGGCAGATATGGTTTCAATTTTCAAAGTATATTATTTTGATTTTGATTTATTAGTTTTTCTTTAACTTTAAATTAAATTTAAATTTTTAGGTATATTATTTAATATACAACCAAATTAACACTTTTTTGTAAGGTTTTTATAGATTATAAATTTATAATCTGTGTAGAAATTTTGAAATTTATAACTTTTCAAAATATAAATTGAATAGAAATAATAATTATCATTTTTAACAGAGTTATCAATTAAACATTAACATAAGTTATATAGTTAAGCCTAATTTCGTCCCTAACATATATGTAAGTTAAGAGTTAAGTCAACTTTTAAAAAAATTCTAAAAAAAAATTCTAATGAGTTCACCCCTTTGGCCAAATAATCAAACGCTTAGGCTTTAGTTTATGTTTTTAATGAGTTCTATGAGAAAATTAACTCTTTTTGTTAAAAATATAAACTTCAAGTGGTAACACATGGATTTTGAATACATTAACCCAAAGAAACCAGGAAAAAAAAAGAAGCAAAACAAAACATCACTTATCGCCATTTTTAATTACATTTGACGTACTTTATTGATTATACGAAATTTAGTTTGCTTATCTATTTTAATATGATCCGACCCAAAAAGAGAAACGACTACTAAAAATTCCCGCACCCCATAAAAAAAATTTCTGGGCCCGCCACTGGGAGTGGGAAATACTGAGTTCAGGTCCCATAAATGAAAAGAATTCAAAAGAAATTTGCCATTAAAACAATAACATCTTAGAGGTGGGATAAGGCTTATAACCATTAGGCTAGAGGGTGTGGGGGCGCCACCCCCGCCAGCTAGGACACTATAGCGCCCCGGGGCGCTATCCACCCACACCCCGCAAGTTAACTGGGGCGCCATAGATGGCTTGCCAGCATGGTAACGGCAAGGTTCAAAGGATCAGGTGGGGCCCACATGTGTTTGCACCAATCAAATCTTTTTTTTTTATATGGGGCTCCATCCACACCATGCAAATTAAAGGGGGCTCCATGGCTGAGGTGGATCCTACGTGGCGTTGACATGGCGCTGATGTGGATCCTAGTTGGACTGATAAAGCCCCAAGGGGCTCCAACCACACCCTATAGCCTTAGGTCATGGGTTCGATTCCCATAAGAGGGGTTTTTCCTATATTTATTGGGTTTCCTTCTTTATTGGTGTATGGACATTATTCACTAGTGAAGATGAATCTGATCAGGTGGTTCCGTTGGTGACATGATGATACTCCAGTGGTCCGTCAGTGATCCAAATTTGTCGTTCAAATAATAATAATAATAATAATAAAAGTAAATTACAAGTTTTGTCCTTTATGTTTGTCCCAAATTTCAGGCGCTGTCTTTTACCTTTAAAATTGATAACTTTTGTACTTAATGTTTGAAAATGTTGCACATTATGTCCTTTAAGGCAAACCCAGATATAATTTTCAGTTAAGTTATGTCATGTGCACTGCACATGAGGGTAGAACGTCATTTCACCTCCCCACTTGTCTTTCCCCCTTTTAATACCCTAATTTACCTCATCTTCAACCTTACCCAATCCTTACCTTCACCCTTACCCTTACCCTTACCCTTACTCGAAGCTTTATCGGCAGTTACACCACCGCCTTCCGATCATCATGCCGACACCACCTCCTCATATTCTCCAATATTAATATATTATTTCTCATGTATTCACCCATTTGTACACTTCACAATTTCCTCTGCTCGATTTTAAACTTTACACCTCAAATACGTATTATTATATATCAGTACTATTGCGTCTAAAACTTTGTTTATCTTTCAATTTGTAATAAAATCTTACAATCTGTATTAATTTGTGGTAGTGTGATGATGATGAACAATCTCACCAACTCATTGTTGAACAACAATCTAAACCTAACCCTAACCCTAATTCCAGGTCTACCAGACGATCTAGCAGCTTTAATTCTTTCATATGGTCCATTTCAGATTTGATTTCAGGACAAACAGTTGGGAGTCTATTTGCCCGATGATTTCGGCCCGTGGGAGCTTTGCGTGTGCGGTTGTTCCGAATTCGAATAGGATAATTGCGGCTGGTGGTGAATCAAGGCATACTATGTTTGCAGCTGCTGGAAGTAAGATGAGTTCTGTTGAGATGTATGATATTAGCGAATTGTTAATAAGGTTGAAGATAAAGTAAATTAGGGTATTAAAAGGGAGAAAGACAAGTGGGGAGGTGAAATGACCGTTCTACCCTCATGTGCAGTGCACATAATATAAATTAACTAAAAATTATAACTAGGTTTGCCCTAAAGGACATAACGTGCAACATTTCCAAACATTAAGTACAAAAGTCATCAATTTTAAAGGTAAAGGACAGCGCCTGAAATTTGGGACAAACATAAAGAACAAAACTTGTAATTTACTCTAATAATAATAATAATTACATTAAATATCTACTTCCACCTCGATATACACTTATTATTATTATTTAACTAGAAGAATTCCCCGAGCTTCGCGACGGGGATTAGGTCAGTATCGTTTTCTTTTTTTATGTTACCGGCACAAGAAAATTCGTATAAAGAAATTCTCCCACAAAAATACAAAAAAAAAAATACACGTTTGCTAGCAACAGGTAGATGTAGTGTAGTGTTGCCAACTGCATCTCTAGTGTTTTCGTATTCATGATCACCCATCTGCATCTCAAGAGCTTCAAAACTTCCAGATGGTTACTCTTTACACACAAATACAAGATGGGTTGACCTCGCACCAGCTTTTTCACAACTCCACAGTGTCCTTCATTTGATGCAAGATGAAGAGGGTTTCTCCCATCACGATCATGCGAAAGTAAGCGAAATGCAGTTCAACAAACACAAATTCAACAATCACAAAAGTCAGAAAAACCCAGTTCAACAAATGCAAATTGAGCAAAACCCATATTAAATATAGAAGAAAGGAATGGAAATGACAATACATTGGTGAAAGAGAGACGAAAGAAATCAGATGAAACCCACCTTTGTACTCCTCTTTGCAACTTTCTTCTTCCTTGAAATCCAACGACTTTGTTTGTTCGTCCGCTACCCCGCACTATGGTTGCTTTAGTCAACGTTTCCGCTGCAAAAGCAAAAATCAATCCCATATACTATACTCAAAAACTTGCATCACATGCACATGATAATAATATATATTATATATTAAGCAGACTTGAACTTCAATCATAATTAAACATAAAAGCCAGCACTTGCATAGAAGAGCATGTGGTCTGCAATTAGATATTATACGACTACTAAATCATTTCTAAACATGATATCAATTATCTAGAAACACCAATTTTGTTGCGTGCTGCTTAATTAGACATGATTTAATAATTTTAGTGTGTAAAATGCATCTTAAACACATAATCATTGAATATAAGATATAAACCAAAAACTTATATCATTTATCAATCAAACCAATTCAATCATCAAGAGGCTAAACTAAATTAATGTTGATTCATGATTGATACTTATGAATGTTTATGTTAAATCATACAAAGCTAAACAAAAGGAGGTAGCTAATTTGCAATATAGAAACAAACAAACAGAGGCACCAATTTTACATAACAAATTTTCTCAAATAAGCAACTTTTTCACACAATGGAGAGTCAACACCAAGAATTTCATCTACTATCAAGAAAATAGAAAGTACCTTCTTCAAGAGGATGAAAGCCGTAGCATCGAAAAGGACATCGAAGTTCCCATCTCTCTCCCTCCTATGCACCGACTCTATTTTCTCTCTATGCCAAAGCAAAAATAGCAAGTGTAGAAGAAGTATGTTAAGACAAACCATGGAGGGGGCGAAAGTGAAGAACTAAAGAACTGTGGCCAAAACATAAATGTCCTAAATTCTATTGGCGCAAACTCACGATGTAAATTGATATACGACTTCCAAAAACAATTGGAAACAATGATGAAATTTATTGATTGCATACACATTCATAAGTCCATAAATTTAACTGCAAAAGTTTACCAAGAATATTGAAAATTGAGCTACATTAACAATCTGAATCATAATGAACCATACAGTGAGAAGCAATGCTGGGTGTTCAAGTACTATAGCTCCAGAAAATTACCTACAAAAAGTGATATGCTAACTAATATTCGAGCGTCTCTAATTTCCAAAAAGCAAGAAGACCAACACATAGCAAAAGACCACTTTAAAAGATCACAAAGGGTCTCAGAATTTCAGAATTCATGCGCATAACCTAAATAAACATCCAAAAAACATATTTCTTTAATCTATGACTTTTTGAGTCAAGCCACAAACTACCAACCATTTATATAACCAACCTCGTTCAATTTGTCTATAGGGAAAATCAAATTGATAGAAAATTTGTGTCATACCATCATAGCTCCATTTTGACGTTGATGTTATAACTAAGTAATAGAGATCGACGACGTAAATCACAGAGATCTACGGCGTACACACCAACGGACTTTACAACGCCGACGAGCTTGCCTCGCTGCACCCGCTTCCAACCGATTATAAATCATGCACAAATTATGGTGAGGAATTGCCCTATAGTTCGAGCGAATGAAATTTTGGTGGCGATTAGCCGATAGAAAAGCTCAGTTGCCGCAGTTGACTTGCCGATGTGTAACACCCCGAAAACGGGTTTGGTAATTAAACCCCGTTAATACTAAAGAGCGGGTAAAATACCATTAGCAGTGAAGATTAACCCGGTAATTATTAGGATTTGAACAAATAAGCCTAATAATAAATAAAAGAGAGCAAACGCTTTGAGAAGACAAAGTTTATAAGGAGCCCGAATTAACGGGACCTAAAATAAAACGGGTTCTAACTCCCAGAACCCACTAAGTTAACTAGGAATAATTAACCTAGTTAGTGATGTGTAAATGAGTAATAAAACATAGAGTTTTAGTCCCAAATAATTAAAACTAGATGAAAGCACCCGCCGCGATGCGGCCGGGGGCTTAGAAATTAAAACACAATAGGGGCTTACAAATTAAGACGGAACGAATACCAATTTATGCGGCAAGGTTCATTAACTAACATGTTTATTTATCGACCAAATGTATGATAATTACACGCAACAAACATATATTCACATCTTCTAGTTGTTGTTGTGGTTAACAAATGATGAGCTGCTTTCTGTAAGCCTTGACCTTACAAAAGGGGTTGTTGTTCATTCTTGGCGACCTTTCTTTGCTTCATACTTCGTGCACACAAACAGAGTGAGGTGTCGGTTGATGTGCACTTCAGCTAATAAGGGATTAGGCAATAATCAATTAGCAAATAGCATCCTCATAGTTCGATGAAAGGCTTGAAGCTAGCAATAATGTGTGTTGAATTGTACCTTCATTATAGCGTACCAAGCGGCTAGGTTTCCCGAGGAAGTAAGTGAACCTTTTAGTAGCTTCGTCTCCCTCGTCCAATACAGAGCCTAAGAAATTGCCTCCATACATCAACAAACTTTGAGAAATCTCCATCTATGCAGTTATGCTTTCATATCTGGTAAGCGAAAACTAAAATATTATAAATATGTACCGTAATATATGTGAATTTATGAGTATTATCTTAGAAGTAAGGCCTTACACATCATCTTCATCTTCTTCAGTGTCATCTCGTCTGTGCCAATGAATGCAAAAACAATCGAAAGAATAAATCAGAGGATTTGGTCCTGTTTACTTATGTTTTAACTTAAATAGATAGGATGAGTAAAAATGGTAAAACCCGTTCTAAAAAAAATAAAAATAGAACAGATTGTTGTTTACCTCTTCGTCATCCTTGTAACGAAAATACTCTTTCATTAGCATCCTAATAATTTATAAAAATTGTAAAATGATCAGTAGGAAAATAACTACATTAACCTTGGTTTTTGTTAAGGACCATAATTTTTTTAAGAAAGACCATTCCTAGCACATCCTTCATCGCTGCAAAGAGAAAGTAAACACAACACGTATTCTACTCTAAATTTTAAAACCAACTAAATTTTTGCAACTTGTTTAATCAAACTCACTTTTGTATCAAATCTAGAGTTAAAAGTTTGAATGACATATGGGCTAACACAAGTAGGCACGCTTAGAGTAGATTCCTCCATGGATAGCTTAGCAAATCCTCTCAAAGTGCTGCCTTTCCAATTAGTTTTGCTTGTAATGGAGATAGAAATATTATGCTTCAACTATTTTATTAGTATGGGTCAGTACAGTGGCGAAGCTTGAAGTTTTCGACCGGGGGGGGGGGGTCAAAAACGTATATACCAAAAAATTTCTATAGAACCGGGGGGTAAAAAACGTATATACCAAAAAATTTCTATACGAAAACTACATATATAACACTACTGAGCGAAAAGTTCGGGGGGTCGACCCCCCTGGCCCCTTCAAAGTTGCGCCAATGAGTCAGTACGGGTTATGTTTTATCATAGCTGGTCTAACACGTAAAACAAACAAAATTAGCCTAAAATGAAACTTGCGCAAAATGTCCTTTTTATTGTATAATCACTAAAACTTGTTATATATAAAATGTAAAACTAAAATATATTTCGAATCAACCCAACACTTTTTTACATGTTATCCGATCCATCTACCCCGTATATGAAATATATAGATCTACACTTGCATCCATCCTACCGGGCCAGTGATGGGAGAAGGGTGACATCCCTCTCATGAAAAATCATAGCAACCGAATGTAACCAAGTCACACGCAAAAATGTGTTTCCCACCCACCGACCAAGCAATTCCCTCGAATCCTCGATATAAATCTTATATATGTGAAAATTAAGTCATGAAAAGAAGATTATCGCAAAATATATCAACAATTTCAATTTCTTAAAAAAAACTACTATAAACCTGTAACCGTTTACTATTGAACACATCAACAACTATAGTCTATAGATTCAACAATCATAAACTTGTTACTTATAGAAACTCAATTTAACATCCAAACGTTAATTCTAGGGTTTCAACATATAAACTTTAAAAAAAATTGTACCTCTAGAGAAATAAATTAGGGCTAGAAAAGTTTGTTCAGGTTCTGTCATGAGAACAACTTCCTTCTAACTAACACAAGTCTTAATCTGATTAAACGATTCATAAAAGTTCCCGCTTGTAAGACAAAATTTCCACATGTAATCAAACTAAGTGAATTGAATGTTACCTCTACTTTATCTTCTTTGGCTTTGTGATTAACCGGCAGCTCACGAAATTCCTCAGTGAGTCGGATGCATTGTGGAAAGTTCTCCGGTGAAACAAAATCCACGGCTACTATGTTGCATGACTACAAATAAGAAGCACAAATTAGATTTTTTTTTGAAATATATACCCATACCTCTTCTTGATTTCTCCTTTTTGGGTGATTTATTCTAGAGTTAGGGTTGTAGAATGTACACTGGCATTCGATTGAACCACCGGTGACGGTCTAGATACCGGCGGTGTTGTCGGTGGTCGTTACGAAAGAGTAGTACACGGTGGTCGTCGCTTCTTCGGAAACAAAGTCAAACATCGATTCTTTCAGCGCTCAATCGGAGGGTCGGAGCTCTGATTCCGAGAGAAGCAGAGTCGGACGCAGGACGCTCTACTCCGTCTCTCTCTCTCACCTCTCTGGTTAAACTCTGGATTCTCTTTGTCTAACCATTCAAGTATTCAAGAGTGAACACGTATATGAAGCTGAGCTTTTTTTTTTTTGAAAAACACCCCAAGCCCATATTACAACTCATTTAAGCCCAAAGTTGTTGCTTATTTATAGGTTTTAATTAAACTTGAGGGACCAAAACCATTAAAAAGGAAACAAGACTTTATTTAATAAATTTAAAACACAACACACACATAGTGTGTGTGTCGATCTCCAGGAGAGCAAACAAGGGGAAAACCCTAGTTCTTCCATAAATCATCAAATTGGAAGGGAAATTGGAGCTTAAATTCATGAATAAACGCGTATAAACGATCACCAAGTCAAGGGGATCTTAAGGTATATCGAATTTTTTATATTTATGAAGTTGTGAAAATTGATTAACTTTACAAGATGCGATTTATGTGTGAATCATAGAGGCTATGGCCGAATTAGTGAAGTAAGATTGCTTAGGAACAAACCCTATGTAGAAATTTAAAGAAAATTTGCTATGATTAGGTGTTTGGAATGGATTACCACACCTAACTAAGTGGGTTTTTATAATATGATGATGTTAGTGTCTAACTTGTGATTAGAATCATCATATTAGATAGTAAAGGCAAGGTACTTAAACAATCCATAGGTTTAAGTACTTGTTCATACATGATTTGAAATGGTTTTTTTTATGAGAGTATGAGTTTTATGGAATTAGATGATTATGTGTTGTATATAAACTATGTTGATGAACGTAGTTAAATTATTGGCCTAAAAATAGTGCCTACCGAATAGTCGAAGAAATGCCTAAGTGCGTTCGTTGAGCTCTATTGTGTATTTCATACATTAAAAAGGGGGCAGTTGACTTTTGAAAATCAAACTGACCTTTATTAAGATCGAATGATAATTTTTGATAGAAAATACGTAAGGTGTAATAGTCGTGATTAATAATGACCAATCTAACCATCCTTACGAATTATGATTATAGTTTGACGCTTGACAAGCTAGGTGAAGCTTGGGAAGGAAACAAGTCAAACAAATCAAGTATGAAGAAAAAGCGTAGTTTGGATGCGAGGTAAGTAAAGCTTACACCCATTTGAAGTATATGTATTTTTTTATAGGTGATAAATACGACAACGGATTAGATCCGAAATATGGGTTCTGACACGAAACGATATGAGTCGGAACGAATAAAAACGATCAAAACCATGGTTAATGGAAAAGGGGGCAAAATGGTAATTTAGTCATGAATTGACTAAGAATTAATAAGTTTTCTTTAAGGTTACTTTATAGCGTAACTAGTAATGGAAAAGGGGGTAAAATGGTAATTTAGTCACGTGTTGACAAAATGTAAGTTGAGATTAAAAGGGCACCCATGTTTTGTTATAAATGTAAATGTTTGGTCATATAGGCCAAACAGATCAAATGGTGGTGTTAACACCATTTGACAATATTGACTAACGTTTGGTTGTCAAATCATATATTCACATGAGTGAACAGGAAGTGGATAATTGCGTCGCTATAAAGTAGTGGGTAATAAAAGTAAGATATAAAACGGGTCTATATGTTGACCCGAGCCAGGTACGCATAAAATAAGTTTATATTTAAAAGGGCGATTTTGGTCAAATAATTAGTGAAAGTCATTCGTCGTAAAATGAGGGACTAAAATTAACCAAAAAGCCCTTGATGGGTAAACCGGGCAAACGACCCTTAGAGGTTGCTTAGGAACTTGTATTATGATTGTGTAATCCGTAGATTCGTATAAAAGTTATCTGCATAAACTTCCGTGGGTCAAATGCCTAAGAATGGGTCATTTGCGTAAAATGACTAACTGAAGGGTAAAATTTCGGGATAACGGGTTCTTTATGTTAAACCCACCACAAAAATAGTTGTGATGGAATATAAGTAATTATTTAAATATGGGAATGCGTAGTGTGAAAAGAGAAGGGCGAGTTTGATGCTTAGATGCATAAAAATCCTCTAAACGGCTCAAAACGAATTACGCGCATAACTTGGATATTGGTCGCGTAACTCACAAAAGTTAAGAATCCGAGATAAAGATTTTGAGTTAAATACAATGGTGTATGATTTTTGATTAACTAGAAACAAGTTGGTGATTTAAAACATAAACGGGTCAAATGTGTTGAAATTAAAAATAAAGCCGAGGGCTTAAAATCTAAAAAAATGTTTATCCGGATATCGGATTTTAACTCCATGTGATGGAGAATCAAATTACGATCGCATAGGAAAAAGAATCGTGTAAAACGGATGTGTAGTTTGAAAGTTATGCACATTTTCGTAAAAACTTGGAATGTTGGAAAATGCAGGTCTAAAAAACGAACCTGCTGGAAAAAGGTACCCCTCGCGCCACGCGAGGGAGCAATGTGGTGTCGGCGCATGGCGCGACAGAGACCGGTTTTGGCAAAAATTGTTTGTTTAATCAGTTTTGCCTCGCGAACTTGTTTAAACACGTTTTAAACTACGTATGACTAATTCAATTCATGTTTTATGGATTATAGGTATACCTTATAGTACCGGAGGACGATCAAGCTCAACGAAGAACCGAACACGATCAAGATACAAGCTTCCGCACATTGTTTCGTCGTCATTTTGAACGGCGGACTTATTTACATTATACTGTATTTTTTAATATTAAGTAAAGTTTTAATAAACCCGTATTTTCATAAGTATGTGAAGTTGTAAATGCACATTTATTTGTCGATATTTACAACAAAATCGTTACATATTAGTACGGGTCTTACACGATGGGTGTGCCTCCAAGAACAATTTGGGGGAGAGCGACGATTCAGGGAATCAGTTGCCGCTTTCAATTTCGTTTGTCGCAGGAGCTGGATTTGGGCCATGCCAGTAGTTACTGATGGTATAAACAGGTGGATGACGTGTGTGTTATTGTTCCAAAGAAGCTACCGTATACCAGTGGTGATGACCGGCAAATATAGATGAGCAAAAATTGGAAACCGGAACTTTAGCCAAGATCGACGCAAGTTGTTATTGTATCTTTATAATTATAAATAAAAATGTAAGTACACTTGGCTGGATTTCAGCTCACACATTTTATTTTAGGCTAAATTTTTTTATCCCCTCTTGCTGCCACATGGCATTTTTTACACGTGGCATCTTTTCCTCTTTCGGTTCAAAATCTCGTTCTAATTCTAATTAGGGCTCTAATTCATTTACGACATTACAAATCCCTCCCCACTCTTCTCCTAAACTTTGCCACCCATGACGATGATTATGAATTGCAGTTTCAGATTAAACTCTAAATTGAAGATTCGCGTCGTATTTGTTCATGATGATGATGAGGTAATTTGTTGATTCGATTTATATTCTGATGCCTATGCTGAGGTAGAGGGTTTTTTTTTCTTATAAAAGTGATTATGTGAGATTCGTATTACCAGCAACTTTCATGATGATGATTGTGAATTGAAGATTCGGATTAAACCCTAAATTGAAGATTCGCGTCATATTTGTTCGTGATTATAATGAGATAATTTGTTGATTTGATTTCTATTCTGATGCCTATACCAAGATACAGGTTTTTTTTTTTTTTTTTTTTTTTTTTTTTTTTTTTATAAAAATGATTATGTGAGCGTCATATTATCAGCAACTTTCATGATGATGATTGTGAATTGAAGATTCAGATTAAACCCTTATTTAAAGATTCGCATCGTATTTATTCATGTGAACACCTATAAGTTTTCCACATAAATACAATAGCAAAAACACATTGAAAAACCATCTCATACAACACGAATGAATAAACCAACCAGAAGTATAACATTGTATTTTTGTGGAAACCTTATAGGTATTCACGTGAATAATGTACACATGCAAAGTCTATTTTAAATCAATTCTTACACTTGTGTTCACTTTACTTTCTAACTGAATCATATTGTTAACTACCTACCTGACTACATCTTCAAAGTTTCGCTTCGGTTCGTATCATCTTATCTATTTAGTTGCTAATTTATTTTGATTCGGGAATTCGTCTTTATGAGTATGGTAGGAGACTGGTCCTCTATGTTTTCTGATTAACCTAAACTTTTCTATCCAAGTGTATGTCCAGTTCATGTCAATCTGCGTATTCTGTTCGTGTATGCATAGTCTTTAGTAAGACAATAGTACTCATGTTTACATAATAACTTCTCATGGATTGATGATGACGAATACCCCTCATTCGTGACACTAATTAATGTAACTCACTTGCATTTTTATGAACAGAACATGAGATTTTAAGGTTTAAGTTTATATTGAACGCTTACACTTAGTATCCAGCTTCAAGTCCTTCAACAGTTGGTTGCACAAAGAATTACTTTTCTAAGAGGAAACTATGAAAGTCGACGGGTATGTTTTATTGCTGTAATGAACCTTATGTTAATTTCTTTGTGAATTTCTATCTCAATTTGCAACATTACAGTAGTCATATGCAGTGGCGAAGCTTGAGTCGAAAACGTATATGCCTCATAAAATTATAAAACAGGGGGGTTGAAAACGTATATAACTAAAAAATTCTATACGAAAACTACATACCAAACACTACTGAGCGAAAAGTTCAGGTGGTTGGGCGCCCCCCGGCCCCTACAAAGCTGCGCCCCTGGTCATATGATAACTATTTGGTGTGGATACAATTCACATTTTTAAATGAATAATGCTCTTTCTAAGCATATATGGCTACTAAATTCTGATGGTTGTATATCTTCATATAGTTGTTCTTCGTAGTTATAGCAGTGTAGTACAATTTATATCAGTTCCTTTTTGCTTACTACCTATTTAACTTCATGATTGGTATATTATTTGCAGCAACACCGGCCAGTGCATTGAACAAGTGGATGTGTAGGTTATAATGTTATATTACTTTAGAATGATAAATTTTAAATGTAGTAAATGGCTTCATCACAATTTAGATGGTAAAACTTTAGAAGTCGTTTTCAATTGTTCAGTAGTAAAATTAGCAAACAGAACTACATAATCACCCGCTAATCATCCAACAACATTAGCATTTATAAATGCAGTTGAAATGAACAATTCAAATTTCTCAGGTTTGTCTCCGCCACTTAATGTTGTATAATTTTGATACGGATCAACAGGTGAAAAGGTGGTATAACATGTAAACGGGTCAAAAGTGAGTACAACAGTTGAACATGGCTTTCTATACTCTACATTCTTCTGTGTGTGCAGCTTAGTTACGCCATCCATATCATGCGCCGGGTCGGGTTGGTTTCATTTTCTTTAGTGCTATTGTTTCATGTATGATCTAATGTGCATACAAATGTATCAACTAACATACTTGGTGTTCAAATTGTGAAGAAAAAAGTATGATTATATTACCAGGTATGTTTACAAAGAATGAATTTTCTTAGGTTTATAAATATACATCTACAAGGTTAGAAGGAAGGAGTGTGTATAAATCAAACTGTATTGTTGCATAGTTAAGTGTCCTTATGCTAAGAATTGAAAGATAGAGAAAGGATATGGGATTAGTAATACTCTTCTTGTGACAAACTTCTTAAAATGTTGGTTTCAAAGAAACGTGATGGTGTAAATCATATGTGCAGCAAAGCTATTAGTGTTTTTAGAGATTGCAAATTTGACCAAGTTAAGACCAATCCATTGGTCACTGGTATTAAAACATGATGATTATAATTTGTCATAAAAATGCTGATCTATTTGTGTGATTGATTTATAAATTAAGTCAATTTTTTTAAAGCTACAATTAAAACATCAAATGTTGTATACAAAAAAATATTTAAAGATTTATGAATTAACTTTACATATTTAGATTTATGTAAGTATTATTTCTAATCACAATAGTATAAATTTTTTTTATTGAGTATTCTATGCAGTTTCATTTAAAATCTATATTTACAAAGATATTAATTAGTCCAGCCCGTGTATTACACGGGTAACTAACCTAATATAATATAATACAATTAAATATGTTTGTTAATGTATTATTTGATGTTAATTTTGTTATTATATTTAACGCCCCCTTACTCAATGTTTTTCATTTATAGATGCATAAAGTGTGTAGGATTGGGTAAAATGAGAACTGTACCGAGGTGTGAAAACTGTAAGAACTCTTGTGAGCCCTTGATCAAGATGGGTTGGATGGCTTGGATTTATTTTGACTTTTGATATATGGGGAATTGTGTTTTTAAAATTACAATGAAGGACTGATGTAGCGTGTGTTACGAAAATGAAGATCAAACACGTTGATTCTACGAATACCCGTGTAGTTCTTCCCCAACCCCCAAGATTCCACCCAAAGGGCATAAAATTTGAAGTGAAAAAATGAGTTAATTCAAAATTTAAGTCTGAACTTTCCAATTACTAGAGAGACATATAAATAGGAACTGAAATTCGAAATGGGCCTAAAAAAGACAACGGGCCAAACACAAGCCCAAAAACAAAATGCCCAAAACACTTCAAAAAATATAAAAACGTAAATAACTAATAGAAATAAGCGTTTTTTGGTCCGGACGATGACCCAATCCGCCGTAGGCATTTGCAGCAAGATGGAGCGCGTTCTCAAGTTCGTTTCGCCTGGTCGCACGCCCAAAACGGACCCCCATAGCCCAAGTTAGAGCCATTTTAGTGAGACCTCTTTTGTTACACGATCTTGGGCCTCCAAATACAAGATGGCCTGCTCCTCCACACTTGGACCCGCATCAAGGACATTTTAAACATTTTACACTTTTCCAAAAAACAAAAAAATCAAATAAAAAAATTCTAATAATCTTATTTTATGCAAATTTCACCTAAAAATAACATCAACAAAATTTTCATTTTTACATTTTTTATTTTTAAAAAGTTGTAATATATTACATGACCATAAAAAATATAAAAATCCAACAGGTCTTGCGTCCCCTTAATCTTCGTCGTCTTCGATCCTTAACCCCCATTTGCTCGCCACCCTCAATTTCTTCTTGATCTTCCATCCGGGTCTCTTCATTGACCTTGTCTCAATTACGGTCCCATTCTCCACCCTCCAACAACTATGAACACAACAAAAAATGTCAAAACGACTGTCAGGTTATTGATATTTTACGTCTAATGTAAAAATGTCAAAAACAATAATGTACGGTTAAAAGCGCGGGCACAAAAAAAACTTTTACATTCGAATGTAAACTCGCACGTAGACGCTTTTTGTTTCTTTTACATGTTTTTTTACAGCAGATGTAAAAAAAATATATAATTCACTTTTGTATTTCATTTTACATGTTTCGACATTTGATTTCTTTTTAAGCTCGACAAAAAATAACCGGTTTTTTACCGTAAATCTTTTTTTTCAATTTTCTTTTACATTTGATGTATTTTATGCCGCCGACGATCAAAGGTGTAAAAAACATTTTCTACGTCTAGTGTAAAAATGTCAAAAACAATAAAGTACGGTTAAAATATCATCTTCGACAAAAAAGGGGCCAACAACTATCAACACAAAGAAAACGAATGTCAGGATATTGATATTTACGTCTAGTGTAAAAATGTCAAAAACAATAAAGTACGTTTAAAAGCGCGGACACAAAAAAAACCTTTTACATTCGACAACGTACGTAAAAAAATTTTAAAACGTACTTAAAAACATTTTTCAAACTTTTACATTCGAATGTAAACTCGCACGTAGATGCTTTTTGTTTCTTTTACATGTTTTTACCGTAAACTTTTTTTTCAATTTTCTTTTACATTTGACGTTTTTACGCCCCCGGTCTGGAATGTCTATGTTATATTTTTACAATAGGTTTTTTTTTTACATCCCTACTAACTGACATCCCTAAACGAAAATAACCCTTCAAAGGTTTACAGAAGTCAACTTTTGTGTAAATAAATTTTACAACCAGTGCGTAAAAAGTTTAAAATCTTTTAACAGGGGCGTAGAAAATTTTTTACACCACAGTTAAAAGATTTTACACTTATAGCATTGCCACGAAAAAAATTTTACACCCCTGTTTAAAATCTGTTATCATTTTTTACACAGCAAGCGGAAAAGGTTTACACTTTGTTCCCACCCCTGTTATACGTTAACTTATACAAAACCCACAAAACTAAACAAATACCCTAAATTCAATACTTACATGTGTGTAAAAACAATAAAAACCTAAATTTATAAAAAAAAAAAAAAAAAAAAAAAAAACTCTCCAATTTATGTGTCATATTTTATTAAAATATTTACATATGTGTAAAAAAGATTATATCCTCTAGAACAAGAACATCCCCTATATGTTTATTTTCAAAATGAAAATAATGATAAATAGATTTTAAACATCCCCTGTATGTTCATTTTCACAATGAAATTAATGATAATCGTTACAATCCCTCTCCCCTAGTTACCCAAACCAAATCCTCTACCATCAAACCAAACTTTATAAATGAGTAAATTACAAGTTTTGTCCTTTATGTTTGTCCCAAATTTCAGGCGCTGTCCTTTACCTTTAAAATTGATGAGTTTTGTCCTTAATGTTTCAAAATCTTGCACGTTATGTCCTTTAGGGCAAACTCACTTATTTTTTTTTGTTAAAACTGATCATGTGCAAGGCACATGAGGGCATTTTTGTAATTTCATTTTTTAGGGAAATTTATGTAATTAACTTAAAATAAATACCCACCATCTTCTGCAGACCCACCACCACCATCGATTAAATCAGACCTGCCACAACCTAGTGCCGCCACCACCACCACCCACCACCATCGATTCATCACCACCAAACGACTAGTACAACGGATCCCAAATTCTTTCCCAAAGAGCATCAATTTATTCAATCAAAGAGTATCTGATCAATTAGAAAATGTATTTAAAAGAGGGGAAGTGGAAAATCATACATCATGGAATCCATGGTGGCAATTTCCTTCACCAAAATCTACTTTTCAGTCTCATAATTCAACCCTTCTCATTTGCAACAATAACCAAATAATTAAAGTTATTTTAGACAATCGAAATCAAATAAAATCATCTATTTGTAAATATATTAAATCATGCAGAAAAAATGTAGAAAAGGAGGCTCAGATCTGTTTAGAAAGAAAGAAAGGGAGCGGGAGCAAGAGGATGATCTGCCATGGCTGCAAAAAGAGAGGTTGCAATGTGCAGAGCACTTCACCCTCCTCTGATTTTGCCTTACCAAGCTACAGATCATCTCTAAATCTTGTCCCAGTTTGAAGAAGTTGGATCAGAATACTATCATCATAGCCTTTAAAATAAATACCCACCATCTTCTGCAGACCCACCACCACCATCGATTAACCCACCACCACCATCGATTACCAGACTACCACCACCACTGTCTCCACCATCCCCACCCCCACCGGAACCCTAACCCCAACCCCAACCTGCAACAATCCAAATTAGCAACCAACACCATTAAACCCACCACCCCCACCTCCCACCACCACCATAACCACCATTACCATCCACCCACTGCCTCCCCTGCACCGGTCTTCACCACCACCCTCCACCTCCACCACCAAATAAAGAACAACCGTCGACACCAGCACAACCCTTAAAACCCACAAAATTAAAACCCCCCAAAATCCACAAAATCAAAAACCTTAAAACCCACAAAATCAAAAACCCCCAAAATCCCTATCTTTTGAAGATGTAAACGGTGATGGTGGATCATCGCATGTGGGGAGGTGGTGATTGATGATGATGGTGGTGGTGGTGGTGGTGGTGGTGGTTGAGCACAGTAGTTCCGGTGGCGATGACGTGTGATGGTGGAAAGTTTCAGGTTCATTAGGTGGTGGCCAGTGGTGGAATCGAAACCCTTTGGTGGTGGTGGGTGTTTGGCGGATTGAGTTTAGAGAGAGAGATGAATTGCAGAGAGAGAGTTGCGGAAGATTATGATTAATGATTTCATATATATATATATATATATATATATAATAGTAATAATAATAGTATTTTTTAATATTAATATTAAATATATAGATAAAAAGACAAAAATACCCTTGGATGATCAGTTTTAACAAAAAAAATTAACTGGGTTTGCCCTAAAGGACATAACGTGCAAGATTTTGAAACATTAAGGACAAAACTCATCAATTTTAAAGGTAAATGATAGCGCCTGAAATTTGGGACAAACATAAAGGACAAAACTTGTAATTTACTCCTTTATAAATCATAGTGGTGGAAAAGTAAATAACATTCTATTCTTGTCCAATTCTTGGGCAAAACTGATATATAAAAAATCCCAACTTTTCAAAAACCAATTAAAATTCTTGAAATATTGTTCATAACCCTAGTGTTTCTTGCTCCTGAAAAATCAATCTTTTTTCACAAACACACTAAAATTCTTCAAAGATTGTTCATAACCCTTGTGTTAATTCCTTCTAAAAAGACTTTTTTTTTATCCCATTCGATTTAACTTATATATAATATGTAGAGTTAAATGCTTGGTTGGTCCCTGTGGTTTGCAAAAATTGCAGATTTGGTCCTAGTGGTATACTAATTACACGCATGGTCCCAAAACTTGTCAAAAATAAACTCGGTTGGTCCCCAGCCCTAACATCAGTTAAATTTCTGAGTTAACTATATATGAAATGACTATATTACCCTTGAACAATTAAAAAAAAGAGAAAAATGCCCGGATAGTCCCTGTGGTTTCGCCTTTTTTCACCTGTAGTCCCCAACTTTCTAAAATTACCTGAATAGTCCCCAAGTTTTCATTTTTTGTTCCCGGATAGTCCCTGGATCTAACTTCAGTTTGTTTTCTCTGTTAAGAGGGTGTGAAATGACAAAAATACTCTTTCCTTAAAAGGCCAAACCACAGGGACTATCCGGGCATCTTCTTCATTTTTATTTATAAAACCCCACCACCACACTTCATATTCAACCTCCACCCACCATCACCCTCCTCCACCCTCCACCATCACCGCCACCATCACCCTCCTCCACCCTCCCCCACCACCCTGTGAATCATAACCCGCACACCAGACAAAACCCCTGTGCCCTCTCCTTCTTCGATGATAACCTCACACCCACACTCATCTCCTCCCTCATCTACTCCTCTCTCTCCTCTCAAACAAACCGCCAACCACCATCTGCTGAGTGGCAGCGGACGACAACGAACACAAGAACCACCACAGCCGGTGGCGCTGTGGTGGTTGACATCGGACCCGAGATGGCAGAGAGGAGAGAGAGCGACCGGTGGAAAGACAGAAACAGGCAAGAAAGAGAGAGAGTTGGGCTATAGTAATTTTATTGGTTTTTTATTTTTTTTAATTGTTCAAGGGTAATATAGTCATTTCACATATAGCTAACTGAGAAATTTAACTGATGTTAGGGCTGGGGACCAACGAGTTCATTTTTGACAAGTTTTGGGACCACGCGTATAATTAGTAAACCACTAGGACCAAGTCTGCAATTTTTGCAAACCACAGGGACCAACCAAGCATTTAACTCTAATATGTAAAAATATAATAATTATTACCTTTATAATAATACCTCTGAGGAATTGGTATGAACAACAGTTCTTGCAAATTCAAATTTAAACTGTGAATCGAAGAAGAACGATCCAGTCATCGGAAAACCTAGCCGCCGGCCCGGACCCTTATCAGCAGAAACCCTAGCCACTGAACCCAACTTCCCAAAGTGTGGTAACAAACGTGGATCTGGATATTGAACCCAAATCTGAACCACAAACCAGAGAACCCTTTCGTCTCGTTCCTTAATCACCGAAAAACGTGTATCTTTCACCTGACGCCATTGGATCTGGAATGTTGTGGCTAAACCCCAACCCTAGAGCAAGCAAGGAACCCTAGATGTGCGTTGGCCTGGACGCCGACCCATCTTCTAGAACCCAGACAAATGAAGCCGTCTTCTAAAACACCCACATCCGTCGCCCAGGCCGGATTCTCACTCCGGTCATCGGAAATGGCACAATCGGCCTTCATACTCTCTCCCTCTTTCTCTCTGTTTATTGACTTATAAAAGTGATAATGTGTGTTTTGGGTGTATGAGTTTGAATGTAAATGATGGAAGAAAGACGGGTGTGAAAAAGTGTGAGGTTTGGGGGGATTATTGTGAACCGCAATTAACCACCGTCATGAATCACCATCGAAGGTTTTGCAGGTTTGGGGGGGGGGGTTATTGTGCACAAAAAAGAGAGAGAGAGAGAGAGAATGTAGATCAGAAAGCTGTGGATTACAGAGGTGGTGTGTGTTCAGTGACGAAGCTTGAAAATTTCTACCGGGAGGTCGGAAGGCACCGGTCCGGAAAAAAATTTATATCGCGTTGTTTCGAGGTGATATGTTCGGGCCGGACGTCGGTGATTCGATTCGGGTCGAGTCGGTTCAAAAATTAATATCAAATAAAAAAGAGTAAACTGCCATTTTGGTCCCTGTGGTTTGGGCACTTTTGTCATTTTAGTCCAAATCTCAAACTTTTTACATCTGGGTCCCTGTGGTTTGCATTTTGTTGCCATTTTAGTCCAAAATCCAAAAACCCTCTATGTAAACATTGTTTAACAAATAAATGAACAAAGAGCCCAAAACATTAAAAAGGAGAGAGGAAGGTGGGTACCCGGTTCTCCTGGATGAAGAATTGTAGTTCTGCCTGTCTTCCTTTAAGATTTTTGAATTCTTCAATTATGGACTTTGAATCAAAGTTCACAGCAATCGCCTTTTCTATGTAAATCACCATACTGTTTGCTAGATACTGATCTGACATCTTATTGCGAATGCGATTCTTAAATATTTTCATTGCTGAAAATCCTTTTTCTGTTGTTGCAGTCGAAACTTGCTCCCTTATATTAGCCGGATGTTTCCACATTCCGAGTCGCTTAGCGGGAAGGGATCTCTTTCTAGACTACTAACATCCACTTCATTGATGTTAGTCGGATTTTGAGGAATACCATGATGCTCTTGTTCAATGTTTTGATTTGCTTCATTAACCGGTTCATTATTCGCTTCATTAACCGGTTCGCTTGTTGAACCTTTTTGACGTTTAATCTCATTGTTTCCATCAACAATTCTCTCTACTTGTTCTTCATTCTTTCTTTTGAAAAAAGAAGTTATGCTTTTATACTTCCCCATAGGATAATCTAATAACACAACAAGTTAACAAATCACCCTAAATTTCAAACTCTAATTTCTATCTAAATCAAATAACAATAAGATTAAACAAATAAAATTAGACATAGTTACAGAAAGATTCAACAAGTTTAGGGTAAAAATTCAGACCAATTTCACCCCTAATTTCAACCTAAATCACATAAATTGCAGCCCTAAATTAAACCTAAAGATAAAAAAACACATACCTTTAACCTTATGAAGATTGAAGATGTCACACCCCAACCGATGGCAGAATCATCGGGGCGCGGCACTAGGCGAATCAGATTGCTCAAGAGAATCCATAACAACCATATTGCGATAATATTTAATACATTCGTTATCCCATACTAACAAATAATACAATCACATAAGTTATCACAGATTTCTTGTCCTCTCGAACAATACAAATCCGACAACCTAGATTTTAGTTGAATTTCTCGTGCTAGAAAAATGTGCTGAGTGAGCGATCTCATCGAGAGTTCTTGGTTTTCACACCTGATCTCGACTGGATTACTCGATTTTGTTATGCGAGTATTTTCGAAAACATGTGTATTGTGTCAGCCTTAGGAAAGGCTAAGTAGTATTCCATCCTTAGGAAAGGCTTCTTCGTGTGAAGCTGTAGTAAGCGGTGTTCACACAAAGTTGTAGGTTTTAGCAATTTCGATCGAGAGTATCCAGTAGGCCCGATACAACCCCTACTGGGTTCGTACGAGTTGGCCTGTTGGTACTTAGACTATAGACTAGGTCAATTTCTAAGACGTCGACCCGGACTAGGTCGAGTCTTGCCTAATTCCCTATAGTTATGGCTCTGATACCAATCTGTCACACCCCAACCGATGGCGGAATCATCGGGGCGCGGCACTAGGCGAATCAGATTGCTCAAGAGAATCCATAACAACTATATTGCGATAATATTTAATACATTAGTTATCCTATACTAACAAATAATACAATCACATAAGTTATCACAGATTTCTTGTCCTCTCGAACAATACAAATCCGACAACCTAGATTTTAGTTGAATTTCTAGACTTCCTAGCTTGATTTGAAATAGCCTGCGATCTAACCTGCAACATACGTTAAAATATTTGTCAATACAAAAGTATTGGCGAGTATACAGGTTTGATATGTATAGCGTAATAGATTAAAAAGTGTAGCGAAATTCCATATGCATAAACGTAACACACGACATATATACTCACAAAGCAGATACTACCAACTAAGTCCTCGATGCTCGAATATGCGATGGCAAACTAGACCCCGTCGGGCGCAATAGTACTATACTAGTCGTGGTGGGACGTCGCGAGTATAAGCCCTAGCACATATGCAACTAGCATCACGTATATCTATGCATAACAGTTATTCGCAAGTGATAATTCGATTGATTGAATAATTCGTTTAATAAGTTCGATTTGTTAGAAACGTATGTTACACCCAAAATGCGATTAAAAGGGTTCAAGTATACTCACAGTGCGTTTTAGCGAGAATACAGCTTGATTGGATCGGTTGCGAGTACGTCTGCGTTAATCATTGAGCGGTATTGTAAACGATGTACGGTTAAGCGGGAATAGTATCACAATGACAGTTATCCAGTCGGATGAATGCTCATCCGGTCGGATGACTGTTAGTTCATTCTGACATTCGATCGGATGACTAGGGTTTGAATCGGATGACACTTGGATCGTGTTGGATCTGAGTTTGTTTCTGATTGTATTTTCGTTTGAGATTAAAATGGAAATTAAAGAGTTGTGCAGCGGAATTAATATGAAAACAAACTTTGCATACAATCAAACGAGAGTATTGCTTTGATCAAGACATTTTCAACACGAAATCGAATGATTGAATTAACTTTCAACAACGATTACAAGTAATGCTTGAATACAAACTCCCCCTCAGCCAGAGCTCAGCGTTTGTTCGTGCAAAGAAGACGGTATTGCAAGAGCTAATAGAACAGTACAAAGTACTGAACTATTTATAGGCACTAGCAAACTACTGAGCATCTTTAGCTGACATCACCATGAAAGTGACATCTAACCTCCTAACAAACTCTAACCTCTAATCTATACAAACACTGATGTACTAACTACTGCTATTACAATTCATTATATAAAAGACACTTAAACAGTTGCTGCATCCTTCCACTGCTGTGAACCCAGCAGTGCTTGTCCGGATCAGCAGTACTAGACACAAGGCAGTAGATTGAATCAGCAGAGCTTTGGTCTTCCATCAGTATTTGACATTGGGCAGTAGATGCAAGGCAGCAGTTGTAGGTCAGCACTTAGTAAGATCAGCAGATAGAAGGTCAGTAGATATGAAACCACTTTCAAGGGGAGAGATTTGTATGTAAACATCTGCTTATTCTGGATCCACTGCTCTGATCCAGTTTTGGCTTTAATTATCTGTTCCTCTGATAGGGTTCAATCCCAACAATCTCCCCCTGGAACAGATAATGCCAAAACTCTTCATTATTGTGGAAATTTTTATTGCCTCATTAACAGTTCCTTTATCTGACCTTTAAATTGTAGCTCAAAGTCTAGGGCATCTGTATCTTCATCATCCCTGCCAAGTGGAAGATCAAGGAGATCCTGCAAATCTTCAAGACTCAGGCCAAGAGCTTGTTCCCTTGATATTTTCTCCACTTCTCCACCAGACCTGAGCAAAGTCAATACGCAGGTCTGTTTGTCAGTTTCCCACTTTTGTATTTTTGAGCCTGGTGGGTTTCTTGGGAGATGTTTATTTGCAGAAGTATTTGGTGAGGCTGGCCTATTCATAGCTGGCTGAGCAGCACTTGCAGATTGTTCTAATTCAAGATCTTCTTTTATCATTACTTTCGTGCCTGCTTTTACAATGGCATCTCCAGCTAATAGATCTTGAATTGTTTCAATACTCAACTGGTTTTTTCTCCTTCTTTTATAGATGGCAGCACCAGCTGGAGCAGTGGTTCTTTTAGCATGCAGCTTTGGTGGTCTTTTTGAGACCTCTGCTTTGGAATAGTCAGGCTTTTGTGGAACTCTTGGATCTTTCTTTCTAAGTTCCTCTAAGCTTTTATAGGTTGCCCTGACTCTATCTTCTCCCCACTTTGTCACTGAATTCTTTGACCCATAATCAGCTGCAATCAGCTCCTCTTTCATTTTCCTCAACTCTAACATCTTCTCAGCTTCAAATTATTTAAACTTTTCAGGAGGAGTCTGCTTGACCTTATTTTTAATCATTCCTTGAATCCTGGCTGCTTCTTTTTCAAGCTCAGGAATGGTCCAGTTTTTGTACATGTGTTTCTCCCCCTTGTATTTCTTGTAGGTCATGATGTTCTCAATGTAGTCTTTTCTCAAGGACTCATCTGCCCTTTCTGAAATTTGCTGACATACATTTTTAGAAAATCGCTCCATAGCATTGACCTGTGAGAGTAAAAACTGATAGTTTTGTTGAAATTCTCTATCAGATTTCTCTTTTCTGTTTTTGATTGCAATATCCTCTGCTTGTTTGGCCTTGAGTTTCAAGTATTCTTCAACATTGTTAGGCCTGGGATATCCTGCAATTGATGGCAAACTCCTTTTGGCTGGGTCATCCTCATAATAAAAGGATTTTATTTCTTCCCTAACTACAATGAGTTCTAGAGGGAATGAGACACCAGCAGGAGGTAATGGCTTTAAAGTTTGAGCTGAAGAGAGAGGTATAGGTTTTGGAATAGTGACAAGTGATAGGGATTCTGAAGATGTTGGTGGTGGTGAAGGTGAATCATCATCTGATATATAAATCCTTCTCCTTTTTGTTTTAGAAGAAGCAGATGATGTTTTGGGTGGATCAGTGGTGGTAGATTGTATGGCAGTGGTTTGTGATTGACTAACAGTTGTTGAAAAAACTGGTGTTTCAACCACTGTTGTCATTACAACAGATGTTATAACATCTGTTGTCTTCTGCTTTTTGTCAGCAGGTGAAAGTGGTGGTGAAATTGTTTTTGATGGTGACAGTGGTGGTAAAATAGTGGTTGTGGTGTGTGTTGAGGTGGTGTGTGTTGAAGAGAGAACAGATGTTGAAACCACTGAAGTATCAGCAGTAGTTGATACAACAGGAGTTACAACAGCTGTTTGAGTGGAGATTTGATGATGATGGCTTTTGGATGGTGGTTTTGGAGGCTTTGGAAATCTGGATGGGATGGACTTAGGTTTTCTTTTTGTCTTTGGATTTTTAGAGTCCTTTGATCCAGAACAACCTTGCTCATACAGTTCCATGAAAGCTCTTTTCTCCTCATTCCATCTTGAGATATCCTTTGCCATTCTATCTCTTTTAACACTTGCTACTCCTTCATCAAGTGCTTCTTGAGTTGCATCAACCTTTTTACTACCATCTGGCACAGGAATTTTTCTGGTCATAGCATCCTTTTCAGGTTCAATGTAAAGACCATCATCTATTCCTTTCTTCTTCCACTCCTGAATTTTCTCCCCCCTTTTGGCATTATCTTCTGGGAGTTGATCAATGAAAAGTACTGTTGGAGGAGCAGTGCTAGTGGTGTGCAGGATCTGAGTTTTGAGAACTTTTAGATCAGCCTGAGTGTTCTTGAACCTTGACTCCATTTCATTTCTCAGCAGTTGGACATGTTTTTCATGTTGCTGATCTGCTAATTGTGCTTGTTGATGGAGAAAAGGTTGAAACAAATTCCAGAGCTCATTTGTAGCAGGTGCCCTTTGTGGAGCAGATGCTTGAGGTGGAACAAGAGTTGATTGTACCTTTTGTACTTGTAACACCTGTTGTAACATATCCTTGAGTTCTGCAACAGAGTTATCAAGATTGTCAATTCGATCTGTCAATTTCTGGTACTTTAAACCATCACCCAAGTTAATGGGATCATCTGATTTCCCACTAACAGTGGTTTTATCAGTAGTTGATGTAGGGAGTATACTCCAAACATTAACCACTGATGCCCCTTTTTCGTGGTACTGGGGTCTTCTTCCTTCAACACTTGACAACCTTTTGATGTTGCCAGTAGGATAAATAAATCCACTGGTGGTTGGTAGAGGTGCTATAAAAGGAATTGCCTCCAAGGAAGTCTTATTGATGTAACCACTGTCCAACTGTAAACCAATGGGTTCAACAGTTGTAGTGGCTGCTTCACTTGGACTACCACCAAGAGTTACTTGTAACTCAAGGGGTCTAACCTCCTCAGGTTGTGTTGGTGGGTTAGCAAAGATTGATACAGCAGACCCAGTCAGTTGTTGAGGTATATTCTCATTGATAGGTGATTGAGAAGGACTGGTTAATGCCTGGTTCAAATCAATTGCATCCAACAGCAGTTTAGTTGGTGGGGGAATTGTGGATGTGAAGGGTGGTGTAGAAAGTGGATTTGCCCCGGGTATTGAGCTGTGGATGATAGAAACGAGTGTTTCCAGAGCATCATGATGTGGAGACCCTATTTGTACAACCTGTTCTTTTTGTGAAGAAGCAGGAGGAGTTTCGCTTATGGGTTGAGATATTTGTACCAACTGCTGTGAGGAAGAAGCAGCAGTGGTTTCTTGTGACTTTTGTGTTGTCACAGGCATTTGCTTTGGTATCTCATCCTCCAGAGTTGCCTTTTTGATTGGTTTGGGGGTTTTTTGAGTTTTTCTTTTTGTCTTTTTGGAGATTTTAGGTGTGGGTTTCAAAGCAGTTGTGCTGCTGCTTTGATCACCTTGAGCAGTGGGCTCAGCAGCAGATACCTGAGGAGCAGTTGTAACTGCTAAAATCTGCTCAGGCACCTCTGCTTGTGTTTTGCAAGGTGCTAACATTCTTGAAAAAGTTTCAGTTGTTAAACTGTTTATTTGAGTAGAATCACCTTGGTTTATTAGAGCTAAATCATCCTTACTGAATTTCTTTGCAAAATAGTAACTTAAAAACATTGGAAACAGTAAGAATGATTTGATTTCAACATTATTAACCAAATCTTTAAAAATTTCCCGAGAATAGTTAAAATTTGCTCCTTGAAGAATTGCATATCCCAGATTTTGAATCTTTAAAGGGATTTCATTGAAAGAAGTGGTTTTGTTTGAAACACATAGTAGGAGGGTATGAAATAAAAATCTGGTTGCAGAAGGAAAATAACCTTTTTGTAAGGTAAGTTTCTTCATCATTGTGGCTTCATACCCTCTCTCAATAAAGTCAGTTTGCAACTCGTTTTTAGTGAAAGAAATTTTACCTTCTTGATCATCGAGTTGAAAGACCTCTGAAATGGATTGTGGCGTGATTTGGACCGCTTTACCCTTTATAGAAGAGTGTATGGTGGTTGCAATGTCGCCTTGTTTTTCAAGGGTTGCATTCTTCCAAAACTCTCTTTGGGTTTCCAAATAGATTGGTGCATCGACAGTGAACAAAGTTTTGTACTTTGATTTTGCCATGGTGTCAATGATGGAATTGAAAACATTTGTGGTTCCTGGTTTTGTGAGAAGACCCAGGAGATTGTGAGATGGTTTATGTGGGATTTCTGTGGAAATTTCCTTTTGAGAGGCTGTTTTCGATGAAGATTTGGATGAGGGTTTTGAGGATGACTTCGATTTTGTCATTTTGAAGATGATGATCGAAGAAATTTGTGAAGAAATGAGATGAAAAACTGCTTTGAGAAGAGAATTTTTAAGAATTCAATTCGACAGTAAAACCCTGTTTTGGTGGTGAACGGGGGATTTTATAGGGAAGAAAGTGAATGCTGAGGTGGCAGCCGTTACAAAAGGTCTGACCAATATGTACTGCCCACGTGACAACCCCTGGTGAAAGTGAAGGACAATACTTTTGTGAAAGTGACTGATGAAGGCAGTGATATGAAAGCAGTGGATGATTTTCACTATCAGTGGATAGCATATCAGTGGATAAGACACTGCTTTTGAACAACAGAGTTTATCAAATGGAATGAGAGAACAGGGGTTGACTTTCAGCAGTGGACAGACTTTTGAAGTAAAGCAGACTTTTGAACAATCAGTGGTTAATGGCAGACTTTTAAGGATTTTAATGAAAAATTTCATTTTTAGCTATTTTTAAGGATGGAGTTTTAATTTTCTGAAAACATTTTGTTGCTTTTATTCATAGAAAAACAAGATGTTGCTTGTTATTCCATGTTCAGCATCCCAATCCTAGAGACCAAACTTTCAAAAGTGGCTGTATCAAGTGCTTTTGTGAGCACATCAGCCAGCTGGTCTTTAGTTGGGACATGATGCAGAGAAATCAAACCTTTTTCATAGCAATCCCTCACAAAGTGATGTCTGATGTCGATGTGTTTGGTGGTTGAATGGGAAACTGGATTTTTGATGATATTTTCTGCTGCCTGACTGTCCAACATGAGTGGTGTCTTTAAGGCAGTGATACCAAAATCCAGCAACTGATTTTGAAGCCACAGGAGTTGGGCTATACAGCTTGCAGCAGCAATGTATTCAGCTTCAGCAGTGGATGTTGAAACAGCTGCTTGCTTTTTGCTTTGCCATGAAACTAAGCAATCACCTAGAAACTGGCACCCTCCTGATGTGGACTTCCTTGTGGTGTGACATCCAGCAAAGTCACTGTCTGAAAAACCTGAAAGCTTGATGTTCCCATTAGCTGGATACCAGATACCAAGTGTGGGAGCACCTTTTATGTATCTGAAGATCCTTTTTACAGCAATGAGATTTGATTTTCTGGGAGCTGATTGACTTCTTGCACAGACACATGTTGCAAACATGATGTCTGGTCTAGATGCAGTTAGGTACAATAAAGACCCAATCATGCTTCTATACAGTGTTTGGTCAATCAGCTCATCTTTTTCATCAGACATGACAAGCTTATTTGTTGCCATGGGTGTGCTGCATGGTTTACAATCATTCATATCAAATTTGGTTAAAAGTTCTTTAGCATATTTGCTTTGATGAATGAAAGTTCCATTGTGCATTTGCTGTACTTGGAGACCAAGAAAGCATTGCAGCTCACCCATTGCACTCATTTCAAACTCAGCTGTCATGAGTTCTCTAAACTCTTCACACATTGAGTTACATGTGCTTCCAAAAATAATGTTGATGTGTGCTAAACAGACTATTAAAAACTAACTAAATTAGACTCTCTAAGCTAGACACTAAAAAGCTTTAATTCTAGACTCAACCTAAACCACACAATCGGCAAGTGTACCGATCAATGTAGTATAACCTAGGAAGTCCGGATATCGAACCACGAGACTCTATGTATCACGTAAACTAGACTCTGACTAGACACTGACAGACACGACTTAAACTATGTTTAATTGTTTGGGGGGGGGGGGTCACTGAAAACTAAGGAAATCTATATTAAACTACTAAATTAACTAGAGCTAAACTAAAGACGAAAGATGACTGTGAACTTTTCTTATATGAGAACTGGACCACCTAGACAAGAATCCTGGATTGTTTTTAAGAGATTACCAATTAAGTTAAATGCACGAGTTATGGAACCGGGATCGTATGATACTAAACCTATTAAGAACCATCGAGGCCCCTCGACCCTTCTCAAGGAGAAACCTGTGGACCTACCTAGGCCGTTAATCCTACCGGTTATTAGATTTCTTCCCAGTCCTCTAATTATTGTGAAAGTACCCTAATGTTGACCTATTCATTCCCAATCCTAGATCTAGGGTAGTTTGAAATAATAGATTTGACTTGATAGACTAATAAGACCGACAGGTAAACCAAGACATAACCTTTCCCAAGGCCTATCTAAAGCAATTCGCCGGGTAAGACCTACCAATAGCCCCTCACTTCCCAGATATTAGGACTAGTAGAACACTAAGACCTAGCAAATTATTATCAATTACTTCTAGAGGTTATCGCGCGATTCTCCCTAAAGAGTGAAGGTTTTCTTATGTGATATAGACACTCACCGAAACCCTAAACCCTAATATGACTCTATGTTGTGATAAAGACCGTCACTAAGAATCATATGAAGCAAATAACAATAACACACCAAATCAAAGCACTCATACACATCAAATCATTAAATCAAACCTTTTACTAAACACAATCAATCCATAAACATCGTGCAAATAACGAAAAACGGTAAAATCTTTATATCAATCCATTCATCATAGTCTAGGTGGTTTGTAAATTTAGCCAAGCATCTCAGTAATTAAACACAAAACAAAGATGATCAACAAAGAATTCATCATAACAAGTTTCGTGATGAAAAATCAAGAATAAAGAACTAGAAAACCCGATTAGATCTTCAAGTCTTCTTCCCCGAACTCGTCTCGATGATTCCTAGGCTTCAAAATCTCCGAGAACGCTCCAAGATTGCTCAACAAGTCACCCAAGAAGTCTCAATTTCGAACTAGGGTTTTTTCTCAAGTTTAAGATGTATTTATATGACTTTCCATAACAAACCCTTCTAATTTTCGCAGCTATAAGCTTCTGGCTGGCCGCCACCCTCTGACAGAATGGGTGGTGGGGTGCCACCTTGTTTTTTAGCTCATTAACTACCTTCAGACTCTCGCCGGGTGCCAGAAACTTCTCATGGGGTGCCAGAGAGTGATTTTTCAGCTCTTTTAACTCTATTTCAACTCCCCGACCTTTCTAACATGCTCCAAGACTTGACACTTCAATATTTTGACTTGTTTTACTCGGTTTCTCGCATATTTAAACATCAAGACCTGCAAAACACGATTTGTTCAATAGCATGCACATTCTAACGAAAAACAAAACTAAATATAACGAAAACTATACAAACTTTACACGAATAAAAGATGTATTTTGCAATACATCAAACATCCCCACACTTACTATTTTTTCGTCCTCGAAAAAGAATTATGCAACGGAATCAGAAACAAATAATCACTTGGGTCAAAAGTATAGGTATATTTTATTAAAACCAAGACTTGCGTTAGCCGCGATTGCGAATATACTTATCCCTTTAAACCCGAATTCAATCCTAAACCCTTATCATGTAAATTTAGTTTAAGTGCGGTCAGTCCACCTAGGGTCTCACACTAGAATCTACGGTCCACCTACTCCCACCTCAAGCTTATAGGACTAAAGGAACAACCACTGGGTTATTTCCTAACCGTTTTATACCAAGATAAAGAGAGTTTGAAATCAAATCTATTTTTTCCATTTTTTTTTTCTTGCTTGTTTTTTTTTTTTTTTTTTTTCATCATTCGTGAGACTAGACGATGCTTTCCCTAACCCAGCGGTATTCCGACTGTAGAGTCGCTATCCCCAATCACAGATTACATAGGTTTCGGTACTTTTATTCGGCAAGTCGATTTCACACATCCCAGAGGCATTCCGGCTATAGAGTCGCTATCCCCAACTCGGATTACATAGGCCTGTGTTACTTTCATTTAGTTTCTAGCTCACTTTTATTCTATTTTTTTTCTTTTTTCAGCGAGATATGATAAAAAAACTCTAACTATCTTAGCTTATAACGGTATCTCTTATACTATTTTTGGCGGTTTTAGTTTCCCATATTTCCCAGACGAAAACCCACTAGCAGACCGACAATTAAGGTATATTAGATCAAAGGGACTTAAAACCAAACCCGGGCCTATCCACATATCCCAAACTAGACGCAAACTCGGTTTATTATAATCTCATATTATTATTATTTGAACCCGAGCAAAAATTCGTTTTTTCTATCATTTTCCGTTTTAATTGCAAACTTCTTTTTTATTCGAAAGACATTTTCTATTTTTTTCAATTTTTTTGGATTTTTCAAAATTTTTTAATTTTTTTGTATTTTTCAATATAAGACTCGATTATTTACATGTATCCCATCCCCACACTTGAAGATTGCATTGTCCCTAATGCAAGAATGGAAATACGACTCACTACCTAACAACTACTAATCTACTAACGAACTACTAAATAAACGAACTAACGACGAAATAAATAAATAAATTACAACAACAAAAAGGGAAACGACTTAGCTGAGTATGTGAGACTGTCAAAGTGCCAGTCGTTTCCACATAAGCCCTCCAATTCGAAACGCGCTCAGCAAACAACTCCTAACCTCGGACACGCGAACGAAAGCGGCTACAAATAATCAACCTAATCAAGCAAACATCAAACACTAGCAAAAGATAATATGTAAGATACTAAGTGTTAGTGCAAACATCCAACAACCAAAAGTCAACCATCCCAAAAATCCCAACCAACCTGTTTAACGTATTTAAGTACAAACCAACAAACGAGGATCAAAAACATCATAAAAATAAAAATAAACAAAAGATATAAGCCGTCATCCTCGCTGCATCCTCGCCCTACTCCGCATCATCCTACTCCTCATCACCCGCCTGTGTCCCACTGGGCCCCCTCTTGGGCGAGTATCTGGGCATCGTCTCCTACTGGCCCGACTTGAAGTTCCTGCACCTGACATTCTGCAAAACAATTCAAGAATGGCAATTCGAAGCAAACAGAATATTAGTCACAAACTATTTTTGGTATTTTTGAATTTTTGTCATTTTTTTTTAAACGGTACATTCAAACAACGGCCGTATAACATTTCGTTCGCGGCTGTTGTTCGAAAACAAGTGACTTTATGCAACACAATTACAAACCGACTCCGCCCGAATGGAGATTGAGTACGAGCGAAGCGGCTTGAATATCAAGTGAGCATATCGACACTACATGACACTAGCAAGACTCGAAACACACTTAAAACGACACAAAGGACCCTAAAGACGCACGACACAACCAAACTTAGGATCATACCCTCTCCCGGCACTTTGCTCGCCCTCGAGCAATCCCAAGTGCCGGAACATTATCAAACAAAGCTAAATGTGGAAGCAACGGATACGAGCCGCAAAGTTAGTAAAAATCACGTTTTTGAATGAAAAAGTGTGACTCGTATCCCCACACTTGCTGTTTTACCTATCCCAAAACAATCAATCCGCAAAATTCAGTCAAGCAAACCAACCCGACAAGCCCATTAAACCTGACCCGGCTAAAATTTATCTCCGAAATGATCAAAACAAAACAACTCCCCCCTGTCATTCGTTTTATCCGAACCATAACACAAGCAAACATTCGCAAACAGTCCCACCAGAGCAATCATCAACACTATATGACCATCCCAAGCCACCCGCACCCTCGCAATATCCTAAAAACAGACCTACACAAATCTTACTGACCAAAACATATTAATTTCTACTCCTCAGAACAAACCAGCAGACATAACTGACTCGACACACTGTAAACATAAACTTACTATTGACCCGACTCGACTACGGACACAGCAGCCCCTGATCTAAACTTAAAGACTTGACACATCACGGACATCACGAAACAGGGAAACACAAAATAGACTCGAATACACAGCAGCCCCTGATCTAAACTTAAAGACTCGACTTAACCATGACTCGAGACACATCACTCACAAGCACTCGACTCACTTACTACTGACTCGACAACCCAACCAAACATCAAAACCCTTACGTCGACTACAATAGACTCGAATAAACTGACCCAACATTGACTCAACTAATCAAACCGGACTCAAAACAAAAGAGACTTGCAGGGAACATACCTGAATCGATGAATAGAGAGAAAAGCCTGAAACTTGCGGAGGAGGATTCCGGTCACAACAGTGGCTGTGAGGTGACTCGAAGGTGGTTGGGGCGATCGGCGGCGAAGAGGTGATGGGTAGATGGTGTGTACGGCAGTGATGGGGATTCAAGAAGGTTGTCTGATGTGAGGGGTGGTGGGTAAGATAGAGGGTTACGGTGATGAGGGTTATCGGTTGTGAGGAGAGGAAGAATTAGGGTAATCAGTGGTGTAAGAACTGTGTAGAGGAGAAGAAGTAGTGAAGGGTAAGAAGGAAGTTATGGGTGTGTGGTGGGTTACGGTGGTGGGTTACGGTGGTGGGGGCTAGAAATTGGGGTTTTAAAATTAAATGGGCTGCAGATGTATCCTCTGGCGGGCCGCTAGAAATATCGGAAGTGGGTGGCGGCCCGCCACCACGTTAGAAATTTCCGAAAAAAATTTTGTGTCTCGTGCTGGCCCGGGCGAGAAGAATTGTTTATAAGTGGGTAGCGGGGTGCCAGAGGCCGTTTTTAACAGAAATCATCTAATTTTTTTTCTTTCAATGCCTTAGAAAAATTTGATGTTTTTCCCAAACCTCTCAAAAACCAACCGAAAATTTTCTAAGTATAAAAACTTACCTGGAACCTTAATTTTTCTCGCAATTTCCTGCAAATCCTCGGTAATGTACTCCTGCAAATGACTCAAAACACAAACAAGGACCCGAAAAACTACGAAAAACGACCGTTAGCTACTAAAAATTACTGAAAATACAAACGGTACAAACTCTACAATTGGGATTTCAACTTTTCACATACTTATGGAGGATCATAGTGATGCAGCTCACCTCCAAACACACAGTCACGGGCTGTAGCACCATTATACTTATTGCCCGATTCACCCCAAACACCCTTATCTCTCTCATAACCTCTCAACTCCTCATCTGGCGGTTTGAATCTAGACTCGTCATATCGAAATCTCTCCCCAAACTGAGTTTTGCTTAGTATCTCTAGCTTAGATTCTAAACGCTCCACTCTCTCCTCTAATTATTCTACTCTCCTATCCGGTGGGTCCCCACACTTGATTTCTATCCTCTTCTCTAGACCCGCATCACTCACATCCTTCTCCTCATCTCTCTCTTCCTTCTCACACTCCCCCACTAACGAAACCGAATGCACTCTATCACTATGCCCTCTCGAATCCATAACATTAAAAACTACCGATTCCTCTCCCGCTCTAAGTGTGATGGTGCCTAAAGAGACATCTATGAGAGCTTTAGCGGTGTTTAAGAATGGCCGTCCTAAAATCAGTGGTATGTTTTCATCGGCTTCCATGTCTAGAATAACGAAATCGGCCGGAAAAACAAACTTATCTACCTTAACAAGCAAATTCTCAACTATCCCCCTCGGGTGTTTCACGGACCTATCAGCTAACGACAATGTCATTCGGGTAGGTGAAAGCTCGCCTAGGTCTAGCTTCTCATAGAGTGAAAAGGGCATTAAATTGATACTAGCACCTAGGTCGGCTAAAGCTCTAGTGTTTGTGTTACTACCGAATAAACAAGGAATAGTGAACACACCGGGATCGGTAAGCTTTTCAGGAAGCTTATTTGAAACAATGGCCGAACACCCTCCATGCAACGGAACATTCGACAACTCTCCTAACTTCTCCTTATTCCTAAGAAGGTCCTTCAAGAATTTTGCATATTTTGGCATGGACTGGAGTGCCTCAATGAAAGGAAGGTTAATCTTCAATTGCTTGAAGATATCTAGAAACTGCCCGTATTCCCTCGAATATTTCTGATTCTTAAGGCGTGAGGGAAACGGAACATACGCATGATTCACATAAGGTGAAGGTCTAACATCTATGGGCTTTTTCTCAACTTTCTTCTCACCCTGAGACTCACCGGGCTGTGCGGTACTTGCTGGGCTTAGCCTCGTTTGCACTTTACCGGGAGCATCCATCTCAATCACTTCATCTACAATATCATCATCTTCCTCTTCCACTCTCTCCTCAACTCTAGGGTTCCCTATGGTTTTACCACTACGGGTAGTAATGGCTTTTACATGAGCATTAGGGTTAGGTTGGGTGTTACCCGCAAACTGACCGGGTAATCTCTCCTCTAACTTCCTAGACATATCACCTACAACCCTTTGAAGGTCTTGGAAAGCAGCTTGGTGATTCTTAAGCATAAGGTCATGTTCACTAAGTTTCTTTTGGGTACTTTAATCCCTAGAAATTAGTTGACTCATCATGGACTCCATTCTTTCCATGCTACCCCCTAAATCGAAACTTGAACCTTGACCTGTTTGAACCTGACTACTTGACCCCCCATCCTTAACCTGCCCATTCGAACTCCCACTAAAAAGTGAACCTAGACCTCTATTCGGATTTTGAGCTATTTGAAAACCAGGAGGTCCACTTGAGCGAAAATTATTATTAGTAGTAAAGTTATTATTATTATTTCGCCAACCCGAACCAACATTATTATTACCATACCCACTAGATGGAACCCTACCGAAACCTCCTCCTACGAAATCAACTTGCTCCTCACCAACTAGCACAGGGCATGCACTCGTGTCATGACCACCTCGACAAAACTCACACTTATCAACCTTAGCTCTAATCTCCTTAAGCTCTCGAGTGATGTTTTCCAAAACAGAGGCTAAACTAGGGTCCATGGTGACATGGTTCACCCCTCGGGCGGGTGCACTAGTAGTGGTATTTGAATTACCACTTTGATACCTCTGATCGGATCGTGATTGGGACTGAGACTGAGCAAACGCCTCAAAACGCTCTAGACACTCAGGAACTGTAAGAATACCCATCATATGCCCTCCCGCATTGGTATCGAACCTATCTCTAGTCTCTTGGGTAAGACCATTATAGAATTTCTCACATAAAGCCCAATCAGAAAGACCATGCTGGGAGCAACGAGCACAAAGGGTTTGGAAACGCTCCCAAGCAAGGTAGTAGGGCTCGTCGGGCCCCATGCGAAAAGAATGGATTTCGTCTCTAAGCCGTGAAGCTTTAGCGGGCGGGAAATACTTATTCAGAAAGGCTTGACGAAGCCCCGCCCAAGTGGTAAAAGTACCGGTTGGCTGAGAGTCCAACCAAGTAGCCGCACGGCCGGCTAAAGAAAATGGGAAAAGCTGTAGGTATGTAGCATCGTTGGGTGCACCGCTAAGGCTAAAGGTAGCTAGCATCCTAGAGAAACGGTTAATGTGGGCCGGGGCATCCTCATCGTCTCGGCCATGGAATTGGATACTATTGGTGATGGCCTGCATGGCATAAGATGGAATCTGCCATGAATTGTCATTAACTATGGGTGGGACGGTGATGGGTGAAGCTAGGCCGGTGAAATTCTGAGTGGCCTGCTGATGGACGGTTTGCCTAGGGTTAGCCATGTGTTCTAAGTTTTCTAGATTACTAGAGGTACTAGAAGTAGGACTATTGGGTGGTGTAACCTTAGGTGAATGGTTAGGCGAAGGTGGTGGTGTGGGCGGTGGGGTGGTTAACGGGGTGGAATCGAAATGTGGGAAACGAGAAGAGGATGTAGAAGTAACCTGTGGGCCTTCGCCCAATTGAGATGACGATTGCTTGACTGGTGGTGGTGGTGGTCCGTGCGAACGCAGATGTGGCATCCACTACAAGCAAAAACCTGAACACAAGAAAAGCAAACACTAGTTACTATGACTCAAGATGAAAAGAAAAGACACAAAACAAAGTAAACACGTAGCACGTATTTGTCAAGTAAATCTATCAAAGCTAATGAACGCAATTACCAAGAGTCCCCGGCAGCGGCGCCAAAAACTTGATGTGTGCTAAACAGACTATTAAAAACTAACTAAATTAGACTCTCTAAGCTAGACACTAAAAAGCTTTAATTCTAGACTCAACCTAAACCACACAATCGGTAAGTGTACCGATCAATGTAGTATAACCTAGGAAGTCCGGATATCGAACCACGAGACTCTATGTATCACGTAAACTAGACTCTGACTAGACACTGACAGACACGACTTAAACTATGTTTAATTGTTTGGGGGGGGGGGGGTCACTGAAAACTAAGGAAATCTATATTAAACTACTAAATTAACTAGAGCTAAACTAAAGACGAAAGATGACTATGAACTTTTCTTATATGAGAACTGGACCACCTAGACAAGAATCCTGGATTGTTTTTAAGAGATTACCAATTAAGTTAAATGCACGAGTTATGGAACCGGGATCGTATGATACTAAACCTATTAAGAACCATCGAGGCCCCTCGACCCTTCTCAAGGAGAAACCTGTGGACCTACCTAGGCCGTTAATCCTACCGGTTATTAGATTTCTTCCCAGTCCTCTAATTATTGTGAAAGTACCCTAATGTTGACCTATTCATTCCCAATCCTAGATCTAGGGTAGTTTGAAATAATAGATTTGACTTGATAGACTAATAAGACCGACAGGTAAACCAAGACATAACCTTTCCCAAGGCCTATCTAAAGCAATTCGCCGGGTAAGACCTACCAATAGCCCCTCACTTCCCAGATATTAGGACTAGTAGAACACTAAGACCTAGCAAATTATTATCAATTACTTCTAGAGGTTATCGCGCGATTCTCCCTAAAGAGTGAAGGTTTTCTTATGTGATATAGACACTCACCGAAACCCTAAACCCTAATATGACTCTATGTTGTGATAAAGACCGTCACTAAGAATCATATGAAGCAAATAACAATAACACACCAAATCAAAGCACGCATACACATCAAATCATTAAATCAAACCTTTTACTAAACACAATCAATCCATAAACATCGTGCAAATAACGAAAAACGGTAAAATCTTTATATCAATCCATTCATCATAGTCTAGGTGGTTTGTAAATTTAGCCAAGCATCTCAGTAATTAAACACAAAACAAAGATGATCAACAAAGAATTCATCATAACAAGTTTCGTGATGAAAAATCAAGAATAAAGAACTAGAAAACCCGATTAGATCTTCAAGTCTTCTTCCCCGAACTCGTCTCGATGATTCCTAGGCTTCAAAATCTCCGAGAACGCTCCAAGATTGCTCAACAAGTCACCCAAGAAGTCTCAATTTCGAACTAGGGTTTTTTCTCAAGTTTAAGATGTATTTATATGACTTTCCATAACAAACCCTTCTAATTTTCGCAGCTATAAGCTTCTGGCTGGCCGCCACCTTCTGACAGAATGGGTGGTGGGGTGCCACCTTGTTTTTTAGCTCATTAACTACCTTCAGACTCTCGCCGGGTGCCAGAAACTTCTCATGGGGTGCCAGAGAGTGATTTTTCAGCTCTTTTAACTCTATTTCAACTCCCCGACCTTTCTAACATGCTCCAAGACTTGACACTTCAATATTTTGACTTGTTTTACTCGGTTTCTCGCATATTTAAACATCAAGACCTGCAAAACACGATTTGTTCAATAGCATGCACATTCTAACGAAAAACAAAACTAAATATAACGAAAACTATACAAACTTTACACGAATAAAAGATGTATTTTGCAATACATCAAATGTCATCCACATAAATCTGGACAATCATTAAATCCTTCCCTCTCCATTTTAAAAACAGTGTTTTATCAATGGTACCTCTTTTGAAACCATTTGAGAGTAGGAAGTTGGAAAGAGTTTCATACCAGGCCCTTGGTGCTTGTTTCAGGCCATACAAGGATTTGTTTAGCCTGTAGACATGATCTGGATAAAATGGATCCTCAAAACCTGGAGGTTGACTAACATACACCTCTTCTTGAATTGTACCATAGAGGAAAGCACTTTTGATATCCATTTGAAACACCTTCATATTGTGGTTGACAACAAAGGCCAGGAACAGTCTAATAGCTTCCAATCTTGCAACAGGGGCAAATGTTTCATCATAATCAATCCCCTCTTCCTGTCTGTAACCTTGAACCACAAGCCTGGCTTTATTCTTGACAACAATACCCCTTTCATCAGTTTTGTTCTTGAAGACCCACTTTGTGCCAATGGGACTAACCTCTTCTGGCAGTGGTACAAGCTCCCATACTTGTTGTCTTTTAAACTGTTGGAGCTCCTCTTGCATGGCTTCTACCCAGCTGTTGTCTTTCAGTGCCTCTTGGTACTTGACTGGCTGATGGAGTGATAGAAAACCAGCAAAAAGACAAATGTTTTGGGTTTGGCTTCTTGTGAGCACCCCTTCATTTATGTTTCCAATGATTTGATCAGGTGGATGAGATCTCAAGAAGATTAAATCTCCTTGGTATGGTATGATGGCATTTGTTGGTGAAGGCTGCAAATGTGTATCATCTGAGCTAACCACTGCTGGGGACTTTGATGATCCAGCAGTGGCTTCAAAAGGTAGTGGAATAGGAGGTAATGAAGTGGACATCTGCTGACTTTTATCCACTGTTTGAGGACTTTTGTCAGCAGTGATTGAGGATGTGGAAGCAGTGGTTGATGGGCTACTTTGGTCAACAACTGTTGAGGTAGCAGTGGTTGAGCTTTGACAACTGTTTTGAACAGCTGGTGCTTTTCCCTTTGTGGAAGACCTTTGAGGGATGATGATTTCATATCCATAGTCTGGTGTTGTATCCTCTGATGGACCTGCACTGTTAGTCTTGACAGCAGTATATTCAAAAGTAAATTTTTCAAGATCAAACAGATCTGCAGGGTTTGCTGGGATTTTCATTGATGAAAGTTCATTGAACTTTACATTCAAAGTCTCCCCCACTGCCTTGGTCCGTGTATTGAACACTTTGTAGGCCTTGGCAGTGGTTGAGTATCCCAAATGATAACCACAATCAATTTTGGCTGCAAATTTTGAAATGGAATCTTTTAAGTTCAAAATAAAGCATGGGCAGCCAAACACCTTGAAATATGAGATCAGTGGTTTGATTTTATACAGAATTTCATAAGCAGTCTTTTTGTGCCTGGGGTTTATTAAAACTCTGTTCTGAACATAGCAAGCAGTGTTTACTGCCTCTGCCCAGAAAGTTAATGGCAAACCTGAATCTGCAAGCATGGTTCTGGCAGCCTCAATCAAAGTTCTATTCTTCCTTTCCACTACCCCATTCTGCTCTGGTGTTCTAGGGATGTTGTACTGCCTTACAATCCCTTTCTTCACACAGAAGGCATCCAACTCCCTATTTTTGAATTCTGTGCCATTGTCACTCCTGAAGCTTTTCACTGGAAGGTCAAATTGCTTTTCAACCTGTGTTACAAAGTCTTGCAAAATGCCTGCAGTCTCATCTTTTGAGTGTAAAAAGAAAGTCCATGTAAACCTAGAAAAGTTATCAACAATAACCAAACAATATCTTTTCTTTTTGAGGCTCATGACTTGAACTGGGCCAAACAAATCCATGTGTAGCATTTGCAAACACTGGGTTGTTTTGGACTCTTCAATGGACTTGTAAGAACTTTTATGCTGTTTTCCTTTTAAACAGGAAATGCAATGTTCAGGACATGAAAACAATTTTTGTGGTAGGCCTCTCACCAAACCATTTTTTGAAATTTCTGTGATTGTCTTAAGATTTGTGTGCCCCAGCCTTCTGTGCCAAAGTTCTGTCTCTTTGTTAGAGGCAGCTGAGAACAGACAGGCATCAGCTCTGGGACACTCTTTTGACATGTCAACAACATAAACATTGCCACTTCTTTGAGCAACAAGTTTTGTTTGACCAGTTTTGATTATTGCTTCAATCTTTTTGACCATTTCTGGTCCAACAATCCTACAACAATCTTTTATGAAGAATGACCCAAACCCTTTGTCACTCATTTGTGATACACTCAGAAGGTTGAATTTTAGATTGTCTATCAGATTGACATTTTCAAATTTTACATTTCCAGATTACACTGTACCAGACCCCAGAACTTTTCCTTTACTATTATTCCCAAAGGATATATCACCCGCTCCATGGATTTTAAAGTCTTTGAGGAGGGCTTTACATCCTGTCATGTGCCTGGAGCCTCCACTATCTACATACCAAAGACTATCAAAGCATGCAGAAGCTCCCTGCACATGAAGTAAAAAGATTAGTTCATTAAGGTCTCCAAAGCCAACAAGGCTTTGGATGGGGTCTCAACAGTGTCTGGGATGGATGCAGAATGATGGACAGTGGTTAGGTCAGGGGTTTGGACTGTTTTAGGACAGTGTTTCTCTAACCACTGTTGTGGGTCCTGACCTATCACCTGCTGGTAACCAAAAGGATGCCTGTTCACTCTGGGTTTAAAGGGCCTTTTGTAGGCCTCATAAACGTGTGGAATCCTTTGGTAAGTCTGTTTTTCCTTGCCTTTTCTGAATTGATTAGCAGGGGGTGCATCAGTAACCTGAACATCTCTTTTGACAGATGTTTGGTTCAACTGTTTTGTGACAGCTGTTTGAACTGGCACAAACAGTGGTTGTTTCTTGGTGAACTTGACATATGATGATGATGATGATGATGATGATGATGATGATGATGATGATGATGATGATGATGGACTCAAGGATGTTTTAGCCATGTACTCATTCTTTTTCACATCAAAGTTTTTGAGATACACACATGCTTGAGTTTTGTGGTTTGTTTTACCACAAATAATGCAACTTTCTGCTGAAACAATGACACTTGTTTTGTTTAAATCATAAGCTTTCAAGTGGAAACAGTCTTTTGTTAGATGATTCCTTTTCTCACAGAATTCACAAAACAAGTTATCAATTTTTTCTTTCTTCTTTCTCTTTTCAGACTCCTTTGCAGCAGAGGTTTTAACCACTGCTGGGATGTCCTTGAGAGGTATGACTTTAGCTTTTGGAGCTTTAACACCATCAGTTGATGTAAAGTCCATAGGCTTGAAATTTTCAAGAATATCACACTCGTTAGACCAAGTGGGTTTAAACTGATATTTTTCAAGTTCTTCAAAAGTAGAGGAACTCCTTGTTCTGCCAAGTGTGATTTTGTTACCAAGTTTGTCAGTGATTTTCACTTCTTGGCCATTCTTGTTTGTGGGGATGAACTCAGTGGTTACATCAGTGTTTTCAACAGTGTTTTGAACAGATTTTTCACAAGTAATGCATTCATCATCATATTTTCTATACCCAACCCCAAATTTCACATTACTTTCAATCTGTTTAGCAAGCATCACCTCATATCCTCTGCAGGATTCCACCCATCTTTCACAAGTAATCTGGGTGGATTCCAACTCCTTTTGCAAACTTGGTATTTTTCTACCATAGTTTGAAGTTGGGTTTTGGTTATGCTTTGCTCTTCTTTCAGACAGCTGATCTCTTTTTCCTTTTCAGTCAATTTGTTTTTAAGTTCTTTTAGACTTTTCAAATTTAACCTCATCAGTCAAGATTTTATCCCGAAGGTTTTCATTCACCTCTTTGATGTTAGCAAAAGCAATTATGCAATTGTCAGAACACAGTTTTTCAAGAACTTGAGGAGATACCTTGGCAGCTGCCATCACTGCACAATCACATTGATGATCTTCCTCATCATCAGCTTTCACCTTGTTTTCACCAGCCTTTTCTTCCTTCTCTTCTTCTTTGTCCTCTTCGGACCATGGATCAGTCATTGGTTCAATCAGGGTACCTGAACTTTCTCCCAACAGTAGTTCACCAGCCACAGCAGTAACCACTGCTTCAGTCACCTCATCCACTGTTTCAAAGCTCAGCTGTTCCTCCTCAGTTTCAACCCCCTTCTGTATTGACTCTAATGCCATCAAACAAAATTCATTATGAGAAGAATCATTAGAAGCATAGAGTGCAAAATTTTCATCACTAAGATCTTCAGGCATACTGCTCCAGTCAACAAACCCTTGAGTGAAAAAACTTTGTTGATCTGGTTGTACTGCTGCTGGAGCAGTGGTTTGAGGTGCAGGTTGCACTTGTGCCTGGGGAACAGGGGTTTGAACATATTGGATCTGTGGAACAGTAGTTTGGACATAATGTACTGGCACAGGGGCAGCAGCATAGTGAGCAGTGTTCACTTGAGCTGCTGGGGCATACTGGGCATAGTGCACAGTGCTTTGGTTTTGAGGTCTAGGATTTGAGCTAGGATGAGTAATTATGGGACCAGTAGTTTGACTCCTACATTCCCTAGCGAAATGTCCCAACCTATTACACTTGTAGCACTTGATTTTCGATTTATCCAACCCAACCCTTAGATTCCCATGCAAACCTGGGAATTTTCGCCCTGTTCTTTTGTAAAATTTGCTAGTTCTAACACTTAGCAAAGCCAGTTGGTGCAGGATGTCCATTTCCTCTAAGTCAGTGGGATTGAAATGTTGTAAATCATTTAGTTCAAAGCTTAGATTATCTGACATCTGGTTTTCGTTTGCAGTGAATGCATAACTTGCAGAGTGAGGATCAGGGTTGTTAAAATTTGCACCAGCAGTTATGTCAATGAAGTGATCATAACCCTGATCCTTACCACTGCTCCCAGATTCTTCTTGACCCAGAAGAGCAGTATTACCGAAAGTGTAATCATCAGTAACTTTTCCTGACTCTTGTAACCTCCTTTTCTGGTTCAACTCCCTTTCGTAGGTCAGGAGTCGACCGTGGAGTTGGGTCAAGGTCAGATCCTTGAACTCATGTGAGTTTCGGGTGACAAAAGCTATGGTGTCCCATTTTTTTGGCAGTGACCTGAGGAACCTGCTATTTTGAGTTGAGTTTGTAAAAGTGGTGTTAACAAGCCTCAGTTCACTGATGAGACAACTGAAACGCTCAAATTGTTGCGTTAGTGATTCACCTTTAACGTAACAAAATGTTTCATACTGTTGGTTCAGGATTTCCCTATTGTTTTCTATGACTTCTTCGGTTCCCCCAAACTGTTCCTTAAGTGCGTCCCATAATTCTTTGGCACTGTTACAGTGTAACAGTCCAGCATATATCTCATTGGGCAGCGCTGATGCTATGATGCTAAACGCTTTAGCATCTAGTTCGATCTTTTGAAAGTCGGTTTCGGTATAATTTTCAACTGGTTTTGGAACGAACTTTTTAGCATCTTCAGCGCTTGGCACTGAAGGAACATGGGGACCATAAATGACAGACCTCCAACAACCTGTGCTTTGTTGAGCAAGGATGTGACCCATCCTCCTCTGCCAGATGTTGTACTCATTTCTTTTTAGCATAGGTGGTTTAAAAAGTGAGCCGATGTTGTTTTTATCATCTTGAGATTGTGACGTCATTCTTGTTGTTTTACAGACACTGAGAAATCAACTTTAATGGTGATTAATCCTTGCTCTGTTTTTCAACGGACGAACAAACGATCAGTATCAACTATTATGAGCCGAACTATTTATGTCAAAATGATTGTTAAATCAAATTTGACTGTCCAAGCTCTGATACCAATTGTTGGATCTGAGTTTGTTTCTGATTGTATTTTCGTTTGAGATTAAGATGGAAATGAATGAGTTGTGCAGCGGAATTAATATGAAAACAAACTTTGCATACAATCAAACGAGAGTATTGCTTTGATCAAGACATTTTCAACAAGAAATCGAATGATTGAATTAACTTTCAACAACGATTACAAGTAATGCTTGAATACAAACTCCCCCTCAGCCAGAGCTCAGCGTTTGTTCGTGCAAAGAAGACGGTATTGCAAGAGCTAATAGAACAGTACAAAGTACTGAACTATTTATAGGCACTAGCAAACTACTGAGCATCTTTAGCTGACATCACCATGAAAGTGACATCTAACCTCCTAACAAACTCTAACCTCTGATCTATACAAACACTGATGTACTAACTACTGCTATTACAATTCATTATATAAAAGACACTTAAACAGCTGCTGCATCCTTCCACTGCTGTGAACCCAGCAGTGCTTGTCCGGATCAGCAGTACTAGACACAAGGCAGTAGATTGAATCAGCAGAGCTTTGGTCTTCCATCAGTATTTGACATTGGGCAGTAGATGCAAGGCAGCAGTTGTAGGTCAGCACTTAGTAAGATCAGCAGATAGAAGGTCAGTAGATATGAAACCACTTTCAAGGGGAGAGATTTGTATGTAAACATCTGCTTATTCTGGATCCACTGCTCTGATCCAGTTTTGGCTTTAATTATCTGTTCCTCTGATAGGGTTCAATCCCAACAGATCGGATGACACTTGGATCGGATGACCTTTCTTGGTCGGATGAGCTGGTCCGGTCGGATGACAGTTATCCGGTCGGATGACATGCTATCCGATCGGGTGACATGCTATCCAATCGGATGAGATGCTATCCGATCGGATGACATGCTATCCGATCGGATGACATGTGATCCGGTCGGATGACATGTGGTCCGTTCGGATGACATGTTATCCAGTCGGATGACACGTCTGTTTTATCGTCCCGGTCAGTCGTTTTTGAGTGTTTTTGGTAGGAATACGTGCGGTTTTACAGGGACGGTGTGATTTCGTGTTAACAAATGAAATTTCATCAGTTTCGACCCGTTCTAACTGCCGGGAATCACCCCGTTCCAGCAGATCTGGCCGTTCTTGACGGTTTCTCATGGTTAACTCGAAATCGCACAGTTCCTTGGTTAAATACATAGATTTTGGTGAGATTTGTTATCAAAAGATGTGGAAATCACCCAGATCTGAGTCGTTTATGGTGGAATGAGGTCACAACTTGAAGTTCATATGAACTCTTGGTGACATCACCTTAAAACACCTCAAATCAGTAGTTTTCACGGTTAGAAATTGAGTTTTAAAAGACAAAATGATGTAGAATTGAGTGTAGATCATAGAAGTACAAGTTTTTAGGTTGAAATCTTACCGGAATCGCGAGGAATCGAGAGAAAAGGGTCCTGAAGCGTGCTTGGTCGAGTGGGAGCTGTCACATCACTTGAACAGTGGTGTGACATGCTATTTATAGGCAACAAAGAAGGCTGAAGCGGTTTTGGGTCGGATGGCCCATCCGTTCGGATGAGGCTGTTCATCCGGATGGCCACTCCGGCGCGATGGATTTCTCCGTTTTTGAGCGTTGCGATAGTTTTTGGAGTACGCGCTTTTTTATATTATTATTATTTATGTATATATATCACTAAGGGTCGTATTTACGTATCCATATTTCAAAGTTTCGATATAACAATCGGTCTTCGTTTCGAGTGTGCGATTATTAGCGACGTTTCACGGCCATCAAGGAGGGTAGCATAGGTCCTTTCTTGATGTCATCGTGAATGTTATTGTGTGTGGTGCCACAATGACTGACGGGGTACCATTCACTCGTATTGTCATCATCGTCACGACGACTGGAGCTATAGCACTCACCCGAGAGTCTTTGTTAGCGTTAATTGTCTGCGTTTCGACACGTCACGGCCACCGAGGAGGGTAGAATAGGTCCTCACTCAATGCCATCGTGAGTGTTAGTGTTTGCGATGTGATGCAGTGATAATGTATTGCGAAAATATGCGATTATCCTTCGAATAGCGATGCATGCGATATAGTTACATTATGATCCGAATCTCTGGTGCTAGGCGTAACGAGTATATCGAGTAGTAACAACGCACGAAAGTGCGGGTTGTTACAGAAGAACTTGAAAATGACCACAACAGTCGGTCAATCCACAAGTAACGCAACAATGCAGTTGAAAAAGACCAGCCGACCAGGTAGTTGCGTTTTTCCCCCTTCAGCCCTTCTGTCTTCTGTTCTGGTCGTAGTCACCAGTTAAACGAATTTGCCAATTTTGGTTTTCTTTAATGGGGTGGGCTTTGTATTTGGGCCATACAATGATTTTGGCTATATAATATTTGGTCTAATTAAATATTTTATTTAGGATATTTAAATAAAAAAATTAAAACTGGGGGGTCGAAAACGTATATACCTACAAAATTCTATACGAAACGTACATACATAACACTACTGACCGAAAAGCTCGGGACCCCCCCCCCCCCGCCCCCGTCTCTCTTTGTGTGTGTGTGTGTGGGTTTTGATTGTAAAATGTGTGTGTGAGAGAGAGGTAAGAGAATCTGATATGATATAGGGTACAAGACATTGGGTAGTGGGTGAGATGTAACTGGAAAAGAGAGACAAGTGGGTAAAATGACAACATTGCCCTTTTGCTTAAAGGAGTTTGGTTGATGACGTGTCAAAATCTTATTGGTTTAAAGGGGTTCTCATGGTTCTCGCAGGGGGTGGTTGTCCAATAAGCCTTAATCACACTCTAATACTTTAAATTATTTGTGCTCGTTAATATAACCTTAATCATACTCTTATACTTTAAATTATTTGTGCTCGTTAACTATATCGATTGCCGGTACAGTACACATAATGAAACGAACCAGACAGATACCGACTGAACAACGTCGGTATCGGTTCGTTATTCGTTTTTATTGTTTTTGATCAACATTCGTTTTTTGTTGTCAATCAATTATTTTCTTGTTTCCCTTTCAGTTGTTATAGCGAGTATCGATGCTGAAACGAACTAAGATAATACCAATACAAATTTGTTAAATATTAAGGCCCATCACGAAGCACGGCTGTATCCTGCTAGTTTAAGTTAAAACTAAAAATGATTTAATAAATGTAACAACAGAAAAGATATTAAATTAATGGTCAATAATAATAACCATTGGGTTTATCATATACTTAACAAATCCAGATTCAAGAATGAGCTAGTATAAAAACACAGTTGATCTTCAGAAATTGATCTGATCGATTATCATCAACGTGTTGATCAATTTCACGTATCGTTTGTATCTATAATAATCAGAAGTTTCCCTTGGAAGAAAACATTCGAATCGATCAATGGATTTGTTGGAATTGTGGGCAATATTCGGCCCCGGCGTCGCCGGCGCCGTCTTTGGAGCCGGCTGGTGGTTTTGGGTTGACGCCGTCGTGTGCAGCTCCGTTCAAGTCTCGTTTCTTCACTACCTCCCTGGTTCTCTTTCTCTCTCTCTCTCTCTTGTTAGGGTTTGGTTGATTGGTTATTTTGTTTTCAGGTGTAATTTAACTACTTTTAGTTTATGTTGTGTAATTCTTGTAGGAATATTTGCATCTTTGGCTGCTTTGATGTTTAATTGTGTTAGAAGAGATGATATTGATTATTCTCCTTATGACGAAGGCCAATGGAGGTTTGTGTTTTTCTTCTCTTTCTTGGATTCATTTGAATGTTATTGTATGATTAATTGTGTGGATTTTGTTGATATTTTATTTCCCTTCTTGATGCATATAATCAAAGTATACAGAGAATGAGAAACATATGTAATCTAGGTGTGTTATTAAATCCATATAACGCGTTGAATGAGCATTTTATTGTTCGGTTTTTGCCCCAAGTTTAGTCCTTTAAGCACTAATCGTTGTTACGTGATAAATAGAATAAGGCCCTTAGTTGTTGTAAGTAGAGGGTGTAATTGGAAAGATTAGTTAACTAGCACTAACGACTTAGTTAAGTTAACGACAGTTAATACTAGAAAAGTACTCAAACGTTGTGATAGTGATTGAGAAGGTATCAATGAATGTGAATTACTTCTTGTTGTCTCAAATCGTTCCGTATCAATCACATACGTCCTTTGTGAGTTTTTATTTGAATTTGGAGGAGGAAGTCAACTATGATTATATACCTTTTTAGTGGAACCCTTTATCATTATAATAATAAATGTCATCTTAACGAAATTAATGTCTTTCATAGTGCCATTGTCTAGATGTTTGTTGCAAAATGAATTTTGGTTCTTGTAGAAAGTATTTTAGTAGTGATCTGTGGATGTGTGGTAATTTACATTTCAAAACATTCTAGGTTCTTCAATTGTATATACTTTTAGACAATAACTCATCTATTTTGAGCGGGATGGAATATTCCATTTTATATTGATGGCTGATTGTGAATGAATATGTAAACTTTTTATTGGTGTTGGTTGTATTGCATTGCTTAACTGCTATCCTTATTGTTTGTTATTATTTTTATTTTGGGTGGTGCCGTAGTGGTACCTATTAGGAATTTCTATAGGGGTAGGAGGCAAATTAAACATAAAGAGAATTAAAACCTGAACATATAGAGCGCAAATAAGAGGTAGGAGGTAAATTAAACATTTCATAGATGTAGTAAACCAATAACTCTGTTATCATTGCTGTAGAAAAAAATAATCTCCTTTCTTACATATATATGTTTTGGTAATCATAGTAAAGCGTTAGTAGGTAGTTAGTAATGGTTGTGTCAATTTATGTGATTTTAATGCTTATATGATATATCTAAACTTAAAGGTGTATACATCTTACATTCTTATTTGATCTGCTACCATTTAGGCCAACGTGTTAAGCCGTTATAGCTGAAGGGTTAACAATTTGTTCATTCTTATTACTGGACGCCACACATTAATGCCCATTCCTATATTGTGCTCAACTGATTTTTAGCTAATGGGTGTCGAAACGCATATCCTCGTTAATAGCAGTGGGGATAAATATAAGCTGGTTAAGACGTAAGAGTCTAAATATGAATCCTTAAGCAAACCTTGAAGATCACAATAGGTTTAAGCTACATAAATGGTGCTGATATGATCAAGTTGTGTTACTTTAAGAACAATCGCCAAAATTTTTGTTCCTGTATCTTCATGCACTCCTATACTAACTCATTTAGTAGCCTTGAGATCTGAGGTAACCACCTCACAGAAAAAATAGTTAGTTTATATTATCGCTAATGTATTTGGTCTGTTAACTTGTTGATGAAAGGTCTCTTAAATATGTGCATCAGTATTCTATTGTTGAAATGTAACCACTTATTGAATGTTTCAACACACATGATTTCATGTCAGTGAATGAAGAATTTAATAGCAAGCATATAATGTGAATCCTGTTTTTTCGTTATCGCATCAACGTAGAAGCCCCAATGTTGTAGAAGGCGCTAGGCGCTAGTCGGGCGGTGAGGTACCGCCTAGGGATTAATCGGATTGGACTTTTTAAGTATAATTTTACAATTTTTTTTATATATATATATATAGATAACTTTATACTTTTTATTAATAAATTTGCAAGTTTAGGAGATAACTTTATACTTTTTATTAATAAATTTAAAAGTTTAGGAATCATATGTAAACTAGTGAAAGATAGAGGGGGTTAAATGTTAAAATATCTAAAATGTTAAAATAGGTTTATAACTAAAATTTGGGCTTTAAACCATGGGTTTCAAAAATTGGGTTTTTGGGTCAAAAAACATGGGCCCGATTAGTCCGATTTTGACCAATTTTTACCGATTTTGTCCGACTTTTACCGATTTTGACCATAACCGATTTTTTTGACCGACTAGCTTAAATTTAGGCAGTAACCCACCGACTAGCGCCTAGGCGCCGATTAATCGGCCGCCTAGGCCGATTTCTGCAACATTGAGAAGCCCGGATATTACCAAGCACTTGTGTTGATGCCAAATATTTCCAAGCTTAAAAGAAGCTGAAAAATAAATCTGCCTGAGAAACTTAAGGCATCCTTGTACCGTGTGCAATATTTTGATCATTGTAGATCTCATCATTTTGAAGAACATCGATAATTCGCTGTAGATGTATGCTAAAAAAGCTTAGACGATTTACCCATTAGATGTGTGTACTTTACATTTTACCTTTAATTCTTTAGGAGGTTTATCTTGTTAGAACCACCCATATTCTGATTGAACAGGTGCCTTATACTGGATATCCATTGAGATTAGTGTGGAAGCTTAATTTGATTTTCACTTCTCCAAATTGAAATTAGCCCATCACTATTGCGTGTTTTTGTAATCTTGTACTTATTTATATGTTTGTACTTCATTCTTGATTAACTAACATAGGTGCATCAGATCACTGAGCACCATTATCAAAAGGAATCAGTATTTTTAAAAACACTTTTGTCATCTTCTTGAAGATATTGCATCCAGATCTTGACACTATTCCCAGTGTATAGAGTGAACACGCTCGTACTTTCGATGATCTGTTTTGATGGTTATACGTATCTATACTGTATTCTATCATCCATCTGCTTTATTGTGTACAATACACCGACATTTACCATGTGTAATATTGCAGGTTGAAACTTTGGCTTTTTCTAGCGTATGTTGTATCGTTCGTCTCATTGGCCGCATCAGTAGGATTGTTGATACAAGATGCACTTGTGCCTGAAGGCCCCTCAGCTTGGACAGGAACTGCCGGTGTTTTGCAGTGTGTGCTTGTGTTAATCAGGTTAGTCTTCAACTCTTCATTTGTATGCAAGATTTTGTGTTCTTTGTCTCACCAACAAGAATGTTTAACTGCATTCATTGATGTGCAGTGGACTTGTTTATTGGACATCTCATTCGGAACAATAGTCAAGTCTTCATTTCAAGGTGTGATCATTTGTGGGTTTACATAATCGTATTTGTTTTTTATTATGTTTGTACATGTCTGTTGATGATAGTGAGACAACCTTTGACCTTTTTAAGGTAAAAGTGCATGACCGAATTATATTTGCAACTCATGTTTTCTTCTGTGCGCTTTTGTTTTGTATTGAAAGGATAAAACATAATGTACAAAATCTTAATATTACCAAATGCCATATCAGCAAAAGTAGTCCCATAAGATACCATTCAACATAAGGATGTTCATAACCTGTTGAGAACGACCGGAATGTCCAAACTGATGAAACTTGTCATGTTTGGCCGGTTTAAAATATATACGGTCCAGTTCATGGTTCGGTTTCAACGGTAGGTTCAACAGTCCAGTTATGGTTTGGATTGTAAACCAAATTGGCCATTTAATTTATTTCTTTTATTTTAGGAATATGAAGTTGTGGTGAATAAAGTGTATACGTGAACCATCCTTTTCGTTTTTTAACAACAATACACGATTATGCTTTTTGGAAAACACAAGATTTTGTCCAAGAGGTAGCAGTCGAAGTTGACCCATCCAACCCCATGCTGGTTAGGTTTGTCTAGGGATGTTCATCGAATCGAATATCGAATTTTTGAATTATTCTAATTTTTTTTCCCTTAAATTCGAATTCAAATAATTCTTACCCAATTCGTATTCGAATAAATTCGATTTGATTCAGATTCTTTTAAAACATATAAAAAACTATCAAAATGAAACATAAATTTTAAAGCAGCCATAAAACATGATATCTTATTAAAAAAATTCAAATAATGTTCCATAAGTCTAAAATTCAAAACGAGAAGTGAGGAATAACACTCCATATTACAAGTTAATATTTTTAGGGTTATAAATCTATTGATAGATTTATTATTTAGGTTTTAGTTATGGGCCATGTAATGGGCAATATAAATACTTGAAATAAATTTTGAAGATAATTTATAGTATAGCCCAATAAAAGTTATATATGTATTATATATAAAAATAATAAATAAAAATGTATAATTTTTATTCGAATTTCAAATCGAATCGAATTTGAAATTGTAAATTTGTATTTGATTCGTATTCGATTTACTTGACTCGAATTAAACTGAATTCGAATTCTTATAATCGAAACGAATTCTTGATATCTGAATCGAATTTTTCGAATTCAAAACAAATTCTGAACACCCCTAGGTTTATCTATTCTCTCATACTGTAGTTAGCAGTTTGGCCCAAAATTTTCGTCAAAATCTGTCGAACTGGACTGTGTGTCCCTCCTAATTCAACACGTAGGATTTTATGAAATTTGCCTCAAATCATTAAGGATGTATGGATTGCTGTATAGAATACAATCTATACTATATAATAAATGAAACAACTTTAGAAACACTTGTCATCATATTAGATAGGGCTGTAAACGAACCGAACGTTCAGCGAACAGTTCGTGAACCGTTCGGCGGGAAGTTCGTTTATGTTCGCTCGTTTAATAAACGAACGAACATGAACAAGAAATTTCGTTCGATTAGTTAAATGAACAAACATGAACAAAGGTTTCGTTCGTTCAATTGTGTTCGTGAACGTTCGGTAAGGTGTTCGTGAACATTCGTTCATTTGGGTTCGTTTATGTTCGTATGTTTGTGTTTTAATTAAAGATTTTTATACTTTCGTATATTTTATCTATACTTTTTATACTATTAAACTTTTATTTATATCATTGCCCTAACAATTAAACTAGGAAACTCTCTTTCACCTTATTTATGCACCATTTCCCTTTCTTTTCTCATTATTTACCTCCGTTCCACAATAAGGGATTTAAGTTCTAGTGCTACTCTCTGGGCCATCCACCTTTATCCTTCATCGAGTTCGCCAAATTTATTTGTGTTCGCTTGTGTTCGTGAACACGCTCATTTCCTTAATGAACGAACACGAACATAAAATCTCGTTCGGTAAGTGTTCATGAACCGTTCGTGAACACATTTATTTCCTTAACGAACGAACACGAACAAGGCCTCGTTCGTGTTCATTCGGTTCGTTTACAGCCCTAATATTAGAGCATCTCTTATAGATAATTATTATTTTAATTTAATATTTTCTAATTAATTATAGATAACCCTTTTATTAAATATTATTTAAATTAATATCTTATGGATAATTATTATTTAGTTTAATCTTCTTCTCCTTTATAATATTATTTAGAGAAAAATACGATTTTGGCCCCTGTGGTTATATCATTTTTACCCTTTTAGCCTAAAAAGGAATTTTTTAACATCTGAGCCTCCAACTTTTTTTTTTCTAATTCTTTAGACCCCTAACACTAACCCCATCCATTAAATGTTAGGGGCCAAAAGGGTTAAAAAAGACGTATTTTTATCACTTTTACCCTTTTAGCCCAAAAATGATTTTTTTAACATCAAAGCCCTCAACGTCTTCTCTTCTAGCCCTTTTGGCCCCTGATTCTTTTAGCTCAAAAATGATTTTTTTAACATCTAATCCCTCAAGGTCTTCTTTTCTAACCCTTTTGGCCCCTAACACTAACCTCATCCATTAAATGTTAGGGGCCAAAAGGGTTAAAAAAAGACGTTAGGGGCCAAAAAAGTTAGAAAAAAGACGTTGGGGGTTTAAATATTAAAAAAAACTTTTTTGGGCTAAAAGGGTAAAAGTGATATAACCACGGGGGCCAAAATCGTAATTTTATTATTTGATGTATAAAATTCAATTCATACAATACATGAGGTTTTTTAAGGATATATATGTATTATTTAGTACAGAAAATTACATTTATTCAAACCGTGTAATACGCATATTTTTAAAGTTGTAATTTTTTTATTATTTAGTATATAAAATTATATTTATTCAACCCGTGTAATAAATGAGGTTTTTTAAAGATGTATTATTTTATTATTTGGTAAACAATATTATATTTATTCAACTCGTGTAATACACGTGGTTTTAAAAATATAACTTTTTTATTTGGTATATAAAATTACATTTATTCAACATGTACAATATTGTTCTTATAAATATAATTTTTTATTATTTAATATATAAAATTATATTTATTCAACTCATGCAATAAAGAAGGTTTTTAAAGATATATTGTTTTATTATTTAGTATATAAAATTTATTTATTTAACCCGTGTAATACACGAGGTTATAACCTAGTGGGTATACATAACAAACTAATCTAGGTAACAAACTTATATAGGATTATTCTCGATCCTAATCCCCCTTCAACTCTTCAAGTGAATAGGTAGGAACAAGTATGAAGTTAAATGTATCGTGAGTGAAAGCTTGATAGGAACATATTTAGTTTAGTATATAGTTGACAAGAGAATAGCAGCTAATGATAGTCAATATTAATAGCTTAGCCTTTTGTGATAGATGAGACATTGACATAAGAAGATAGCAGCGCTATGACTATCACAAAGATTGTGGGATGACTCGGTGGCAAAACATGGCGTTCAATATTGAGTCCAGTCTGCATCCAAATATCCAAGGAGCGATGTATGAGGGAGCTGCTGGAAAATGAGGCTGTTGGAATGAGGCCATAAGAAAGAATGCCTTTACATATTGAATAATTCGCTTCATGGGCTGTAGTAAAAAAAGGGTAGATGCACGGTACCCCCGACCTAGGAAGTGATCCCACTTCCCAAGCTAGCGACCCGACAACGCTGCCTGGCGGAGAAACCCCTGCCAACTCGAGGGAACTGAAGAGCCTGGGGTTACCAGGTTTCAAACCCGTGACCTCTATGGATCCTCGAGCCGGTTTAAAGTGGGGGTCGGTGGCCACTGGGCAGACACCCAATGGTTGGACTGTAGTAGGAACATGAAGAAATTGACTAGCTTGATATTAACCGCATAGCAAAGATCCGAACGAGTGATTGTAAGGTACCAAAGCTGACAAAATGTGTCATCTTCTTTTAAACAGGACAAACACGACAGTACACGTTCAACACGTGAACATGACACGTTTAGATATATGTGCCGTTTACTTAAAACACTAAGACAAACATGTAGGTTACATAACACGTCACATTTAACTCGATTAAATAGTCCAATAACTGACGTGATACGACACCCACAGTTAACATCTTTAGATAAAAATTAACGATCCATTTAAGCACAATTACTGATATCTATTAGGAGTTAACGAACTCAAATTCGTTAACTTTGGTTGTCACATTTTGTATAGTAAAGGATTCCAAATAACTTGAAACGTAGTTACACTGTTTGGAAGTCGCTGATCGGTGCTGCATGGTGCATAACTATAAACACAGTTAGAATCCAGTCATCCACGTAAACATGATTAGATACCTTTTTGAAGTTGCCTTAAAGAGTCACGAAGATTCTGCACATGACAGTTTGTTTTAAGATCGAGAACTTATGCACTGTCTTCTTCAGTGAGAAGATTCAAGTAAAATAAGAACATGTTTATCAATTTCATGCCAAGTAGTATATGTTGGATTTAGGAAAGTAGTTTCATCGGTAACAATAGTTTGTGACGGGCCTACAACATAGAAGATAGCTTAATAGTCAAGATATGCGAGGGGGGCATCGGTGATTGGTCGAGAGAAGGGAAGGTTGACAGCTATAACGAGAGAGAATCTAGAGAAGTAGTCGACCGATTACTATACGGATATGCATAACAAACTACAGCAAACTAATACAGGAAAAATACAAGTAACAAACTTATCCTATTATACTTGATCTTGTGTTTCTCTAATACAAGAACTCATTAGTGCTTCCTAATCATCACTTGATTAAATAAACACACTCTGTCTGTCATTGACTCGTTCTTTTTACACTATAAGCTACATCTAATAAACAAATTACCAATTCATCCAAAAGAATTAATTTACAAACCAAACACATAACGGCAGACAGGAAAGACTCCTCTCAGCATCGACAGATGCATCCCCGATGGAGAAACAAAGAAAAGAATATGTTCCCATAAGAACTTGAACAAGACCCAAAACTGAAGTAGTCAAAGGACTATGCGGTTACATCATAACCTCATGATGTATGATTGAGCTATCGCACCTGTCACAGGTAAGACATATACAGTAATATGTTAGTACAAGTGTAAAACACACACACCTAGTTTGATTCTACTTTTTGATGAATTTGAACCTGCTGATTCCAGGACTGTGCAGATGCATGGTCTGTAAAAAACGGAAGTGGTCTTCTAACAAATGGATGGTTCAAGAGTTCACTAGCAGTTGGGCGGTCTTTTGGATTAACGTGAAAGCACTGGTATATGAAATCCCTTGCATCTCTTGAAAGGTTATCTGGAACTGGGGGAGCACGGCCACTTCCAATTCTAAATAACGCAGCCATCTGTTCATCACAACAATAACAGATGCCTGATCAAATAAATAACAAAGTTTTATTCATAACATACATTGAATTAAGAAAGAAAATAACATACACATTCCATTGGGGCGTAGGGAATCCTTCGTGTCAACATCTCCAAGACGGTGCAGATGCGCCAGGCGGCCCGCGTAGACTTCTTACAAGTCTTACACGGCCCGCGTAGAAGACCCAGATGCAGAATTCTCTGCACAGCTGCAGGTCAGCCTGTTGCACCGCCTTTACATGCCTTGTTTTTTATTCCAGGGACTGAGCCAACAATATTTCATGCATAGGGACATCTGGAATCATCAGGAATCAGTTGTAGGCTTGTGTGGAATGATCTTGTGAAGTTTAAAATCCTATATAAGGCCCTCTTGTTTGCTAGTTCATTTGCTCATTCACAAAAATTATTCACAACACTCTCTCTAGAGCTTTCTGGAGTACAAGCAAGTTTTCCTCAGCTCCTAATTCGTGATAAGAGTCCTTGTAAGCATTCGTAGCCTCTCTAGTTCAAGTTTTATTAGTCTAATAACCAAAAGTCAAAGCCGTCGTAATTAAGCTTTGACTTAGTGATTAATCACTAATGGTCCAGCCATTATTTGAATTGAAAGTGGCTATGAGTTGGTAATTATGTAGGTAATAAACCCTTAAAAGGGCACCTACTGATTATCACTCTAACTTGGTCAATTGTCGGGTCAAACTTAATATTAAAAAGCCAACAGAAGCTATTTTTGTAAATAAATTCATAACTGATAATGTAGAAGTTATGGAACATGTTTTAACATTAAAATAACTTGGTAAATGATGTAAGAACATGTCTAGGCATGTTCAACCCAACAATTCTGAGTATAGGCTCGGTTCGGAACCGAAAGTCACAAAAGTAGACTTTTGCTTTAACTTTCAGTTCTGACCCAATTTAGCTTGTTTTAGATATGCCATAGGGTTCCTTTAGGACCATATTATAAGTTAGTAAAACCCTCTGAGGTTATAATACATGGTTCCTTATTAATCCGATTCATTTGCATGTTTTCCTTAATTGCTTAAATGTTGACCATTATGCCCTTTTGACATTAAAACGAGATTTTTGAAAATGTGAGAGGACAAAAACCTCTATTACTGATTTATAAACATGTCCTAAAAATTTGACATCAGTTTGAGGTCTAAATTAGGAGTTATGCTCGATATCGTAAATTGAAAGCTTTTTATTTATTTAAACGGCATTTTAGCATAAAACCCGTTCAAACCCAAATTTTGACACCAAACCTTTTACCCACTGATGTAATATAATATTTTGGGATTTTTGGAGATTTTTATTAATTTTTAAACTGATCATAACATGGGGTTCTTGCTTTGATTTGGTAATTGACGGTTATACCCTTTTTACTAATAAAATGAGTTTTACATAACATTTTGATACCAAATATTTTTCTACTGATTTCATATATTTAATAAAATATTTTAAGCCTTCTGGACTGATAAAAATCTCGGCTTTCCTTATATAACCTGAAAATCGCTTAAAACCGACTTGTTACGCTTTTTAAACACATAGTATGGGTTAAAACTATGTTTAACATTTAAGACCCATTACCTACTGATATTATAAGTAAATTTTTATACTTTAACAGTAAGAAAAAGTTTTGAACTCATATTTCCAAATTTGACCTCTAAAGCTTATGTGAAATGACCAAAAAATTTCTATCGCGTTGTTTCGAGGTGATATGTTCGGGCCGGACGTCGGTGATTCGATTCGGGTCGAGTCGGGTCAAAAATTAATATCAAATAAAAAATGTTATAAAACATTTAAATGTAAACACTGTTTAACAAACAAATGAACAAAGAGCCCAAAACTTTAAAAAAGGAGAGATGAAGGTGGGTACACGGTTCTCCTGGATGAAGAATTATAGTTCTGCCCGTCTTCCTTTAAGATTTTTGAATTCTTCAATTATGGACTCTGAATCAAAGTTCACAGCTGTAACACCTCGAAAATTCACGTCCTATAAAGTGTTGACACGTGTCATATGTTTGAACGTGTGAAAGAATGTTCTGCAAGGACTAAAGTTGACAATCATGGAAAGTATGTGAATATACGAGTTCTAAATGTCAACAGTGAATAAATATATTGTACATTAACCCTACACGATGTTTATAGCATCAAACGAATAAATCATGGATCATGCGAAGCTAAAAGTGAGAGATTACAAACTACAGGGGTTAGATGTGTCAACATGTTTAAGTTATACCTCTGAGTGACCTTTTGACGAACCCAAAGCTTTGTAACTATTAATTATGCTCACTAGAATGCACGATATAAATTTCATAAAGTTTCGTTATCGTATGAAAAAGTTATGATCAAATTCGTATGCGAGGGGTTAAAGCGTTAACGTTGAAAGTTATGACTTTTCGGGTTAACCGGAAGTGACCAGGGACTTAGTAAAGTGGGTACAAGTCTTAAAGCCCTTATAGGTAAATAAGAAGGGGTCAAATTGCAAGAAATTAGCTTAATTGACCTTTCGGAAGGGCCAAGAGACGGGATGCAACAACTTGAAAACGTTTTTGTCTGATCAGAGAGCCCAGGCGGGCCGCGTAAAGTCCATCAACACCCTTACGCGGGCCGCATGGCCCGCCCAGATACAGAAAGTTCGAACAGCCTCCTGTATTCACGCAGAATCGACCCAAAACGGATGTTTCACTTCATGTGCGACCCCTAGGCAACCCCTAGAACACTAGGGACACTTGTGGGAGAATTATGGTCAGTGGTAGAGTTGTGTGTCAACAATTTGTGGTGAAAAATTCACTATAAAAGGGTCATGAGTTGCAACCATTGTTCTTCACACCTTCTCTTGCATTCCTGATCACTTCTGGAGCTCAAGACTTCTCTCAAGTGATTACAAATCGTTCATAGGACTCTTGTAAGTTTGCTTAACCCTCTTTAATTGAGTTTAGCTTAGTTATTTAGCTAAAAGTCAAACCGTCGTAATTACGGTTTGACTTCGAGATTAATCATTAATGGCTCAGTCAAATCTCGAATTAAAAGTAGTTATAAGTTGGTAATTATGTGGGTAATAAACCCTCAAAAGGGTTCCCCCTGATTCCCACTCTAACTAGGTCAAATGTCGGGTCAAACTTGTTATTAAAAAGTCAACAGAATGTTTACATTACAATTTATGCATGATTAGCAATGTAGAACACATACAACCTATTTGATCATTAATATGACTTAGTAATTAGTGTAAGAACATGTCTAAACATGTTCAACCCGACAATTTCCTGTTTAAACCCGGTTTGGAACCGAAAGTCGCATAGTTTGACTTATACTTTGACTTTCAGTTCTGACCCGTTATGGTATGTTTTAGAAATGCCTTAGAGCTTTATTTGGACCAGGTTACATGCTAGTATAACCCTCTGTGATTATACACCTCGGATCATTAGTTATCCCATTTAATATGCAGGATTCCGTTAAGTGCCCATATGTTGACCATAATGCCCTTTTCACCTTAAGACGTGATTTTTGAAAATGTAAAAGAGTAGAAACTTTACTTACTGATATTTAAACTTGCATACAAAATTTGACATCAGTTTGAGGTATAGATTAAGAGTTATGCTCGTTAGCGTAAAATGAAAGCTTTATGTTAATTAAACGACGTAATTAGCGTATAACCTATTTAAACCTACATTTTGATATCAAACTTATTCCCACTGATGTAATATATTATTTTGGGATTTTAGAAGATTTCTAATTAATTTTAGGCTGAGCATAATTCATAGTCGTAGGCTTAATCCGGTAATTGACGGTTTTGCCCTTACGGGCTATAAAATGAGTTTTACACATCTAAACGATTCCAAACCTTTTTCTACTGATCACATATGATAAATAAATTATTTTAAGCCTTCTGGAATAATAAAAATACCAGCTTTATGTATCGAACCCGGAAATGGCTTTTAATCGCCTTTTCAAGCGTTTTTAACGCATAGTATGTACTAGAACTATTTTAAACATACAAGGGTTGATACCTACTGATATTTTAGGAAAATTATAATATTTTAACAGTAAGCAAAGGTTGTTAAACTCAGACTTCGGTTTTGAGCTTTTCGGCTTATGTGAAATTACCAAAATGCCCCTACGGTGCATAGTTTGGTTAAAATTGGTAAGTTTCACATATATACAATAACCTACTGTTATAACTTATTAAATTGAGTGTGTTTTCTGATTACATCAGACCTGTAACTCAGGTAAACACTTAAACTCTTTTATAACCTTATAAATGACCAAATTACCCCTACGGGGCATAGTTTGTGTTTAAATTCATTTCGGGCATAATAAACGATATCTTACTGATGTCACAACATATTTGGAGCATATTAACTTAGGAAACCTGTAAATGGCTCTCATTATTACCCGTTACGCTTATTACGCGTTCGGTTCGGTTTCTGTAACTAGTTTAAATAAATTAGCCGAAACGGGTCAAACCTTATTGGTTTTACCTCAAAATCCAGAATGTGTATCATATACCCATATTAAACAAGTCTTCATACTTGTTGGGTCCAAATCACATTCTATCCGGTCATCGCTTAATCGTGCGTACGAACCGTATCTTTGAAACTAACCGGTCTAAGCTTAAGCTTAATTAAAGACCCGTTAGGATTCTAATAGGTTATTATAAACCTTCGTTCCAGATTAGGAGGACCAGTAAAAGCTACTTGCAATTTGCTTATTGTGATTATTGCATTGCTCAGGTAAATACTTTTAACTTATTTTCCCTATACGGGCTTGGGTTACGGTATATAGCATACCGCTTGATCGAGCATCAAATCTTCCATCGTTGGGTGGTTAATTGAATAATTTGATCGGCTCGTTTAAACAGTCCTGTTTACTTAAAAGCCTTTGGGGGGTTAATGACCATGTCCCGGTGTCACAACCCCCGATCCCTGTTCCCCGGGAACGGGCGGACGTGAACTCAGAGTGTGGTGGTATCAGTTTTAATTAGTCTCGCAGCGGAATTTACATCAGGATCGTAGTTAGGAAATGATTATCAGAGTAAAACCACCATGCTTGATATTAATAAATACATGGGCAAAACCCAAGTTTCTTATTACAATACATTTATAGGGTCAAACCCTATTTTATTTAATTTAAAACATTGTTTCTTAGATAACTTTTATAGCCACTTATTTTCCAAGCCGTCAGTGCTCTCGAGCTGGCTTTATCCCAGTAGGCTTTCACATTGTGTTACCTGAAACATGTTTTAAAAATATTTTGTCAGCGGGAAATACTGGTGAGTGAATCCCAGTTTAATCAAGAAACATTTTATCAATTAAAACAGTATTGAGAGCGATCACATTGTTTATTTCTACACAATTACTCATTCAGTATTTGCCACTCGACCGGATCTATGGCTATGGTCAAATTACCCATTGGCTAACTCGTTGTCCAATGATAATGAATTGTCGTTCCCGACTTACTACTCGCAAGTAGTAATAAATTTTGTATACAAAACCCATAATACCGGCAGTAATTGAAGAACTACAAAGACTCAATCACCGCTTAATTTCATAGTAAAACATTTAAGGTTTGGTAAAACAGTACCAAAAACATTAACAAAAAGAGGATAAACTCACATTGCTGTCTTAGGCTTTTCGTAAGGGTTTCCTGGGTATAATCTATAATTTATACAAATGTACATTGATTAGTATCACAACCCTTTGAAATTATTAATAATACCCTCCCCGAGACGGTATTCCAATAACTACGTCGGGCAGAACCACGACAGTTATTACGGAACCCTAAATCAATCGGGCAGCGTAACTATTATGAAACCGGGGTTATAATACTTACAACGGAGCAGAACCTCGCTAAATTAGGGGTATAATACCCAAAATATTGCTTCTCTAATTCAGTTTTCGTGATTGAGAAAAGAAAGTGAGCGACGGAAACTGAAATCTGATGCTGGCTATTTATAGTTATGAAATCTGATCCTCACGCGGCCGGCGTTCGATAACGCTAAACCTAAAGCGGGCCGCGTCAACATAAGTCAACGCGGTAGCTTAGCTGAGTCGTTTACTAGACTTGACACGATTACGACACGTGTCGACCTCTGGTGCATTCGCGTAACCAAGTCACTCGCGGCCCGCATTCACTTAACGTAAACCTAAAGCGGCCCGCTTTGACTAGAAAAGTCAGCGAAGTCAACACCTGGTCCTAATTCGGCCCGCGTTAGTCTGAGGTGAGGTCGTTCGCGGCCCGCCTCAGCTTATATTTTCAGAATTTTATTTATTTTATATAATTATAACATAACTAGGGCTCGGTTTTCACATACGGGGTGTAATATAAGATATATGGAGATATTTTATAGTATATTAGGGAGTCGAAAATATTATGAGGGTATTGATTTTACCGAGGGTTGTTACACCCGGATATCCTTGGCATCATTTTACGAAATGGCCACGACCTAAGCGCGGAGTGTAGGCGTACACTCGTCAGTGCATAAATAGTTGATGTGGTGTGTCTATTGATCTTTAACCCGGTACGTCCGGGCTACTGAACGCATAAGGAACATGTAATTCGTTCACAAGATTATATATTTAAATAATTCTCCCAAGTTATAAAATGTTTATGCCATGTGCATCCAAACCAATTTTTAAATCATTTTCCAAAATGAGTCAGTTGATTGTATTTACCAGTGTAAACTGACGTATTTTCCCAAAATGATTAAATGCAGGTACTAAGCGTAATTGGCTGGGATTTCTCCTTAGCATCGTTAGAAGTCTCGCAAGCTTAAGATGCCTACCGTCTGTTGAACTATTATTTGTTTTTGATCCTTCTGTGGACAAACCTTCAACTGTTGTGATACACGATATTACAATATTATTAAAGTTGAATTTATATTTCTCATTTGCTTCCGCTGTGCATATTTATATATTGTGTTGTTTAACTATTATGTTGCCAACCACGTCACGATACTCCCCTACCGGGCCCACCGGTGACACGTGGAAGTCGGGGTGTGACAGGTTGGTATCAGAGCCAACACTGAGTGAATTAAACACTAGCCTTTTGTGCTTAATCTCAGTTACACAATTGCACATTCTAAACTTTCGAGCCTAGACAAATAACATAGGACAAACTCTACCTTGTTTTGTCCTTTATTTTATATATTTTTGTTGTTATCTCATGTTATATTGACAGGATTGAAAATGCCGCCAAGATTCTTTCGACGTAGAGGACGAGGAAAGGGGCCAATCACCGCCCCCAATGACGACGAGTCAGGACCTTCGCAAAGGCGAGCTCCGTCTACCACTGAGAGTGATGACCCTCGACAGAACCGACGGAACCTCTTTGAGCCGGCGAGACGATCTGTTTCACACAGTTCGACGCCTCCCGTACATAACTCTTATGGGCCACATTCGGAAAATGAGCCCAATAACCCTCAGCCTTCCTACATACCTTTACAGCGATCTTTATCGCACCACTCCTTTGGAGACCCTACACCTGTCTTCCGGGGCCAGTTTAACCCGGCCAATTTCATACAAGAACCAGTGGGTTTTAACCCATTGGGGCCAGATGATCACTTCTCGGGAGACAACGCTATGGATATGGACGAGGACACGGACCCCGTCGAGCCAGCGAGTGGTACACCGAACCATCCCATCGAGATATAGGATGGATCTTCGTTCCACGGATCACCCTACGGTGGTCCAGACAGCTTTCAAGCTATGTTTACCCGGCACGAGTGGTATTATACACCTTCTCGCAATTCACCACCTCAGCAGCAACAGCAGCAGCAACAGGATCCCTCTGTGGATTCACGATTTGTGGCAGTCACGCCACCACCTCCACCACCACCGGTTAATCAGGCACCTCCACAACCGCCGAGGCGTAGGAGGACAGGCGCACGTATGTCTGCGCGAGCGCGGGATTTCCATTTTAGCTCCCCACGCCAATCAAGTGGCAGCCATTACCCGCCACTTCAGGAGGACCCACAAATGAGTGGACCTTCGCAACCAGTTGCACCGCAACCACCGATGGGTTTTGATAACCCTATCCCTGCTTATACTGCTCCAGCAACATACGATCCATTTGGACCGCTGGCATACACCAACTACAACTACGCCGAAGCCGACCCATACATGGTAGCGGCTAACTATAACACCCAAGGACCGTATGGAGACCCATGGGGAGTAGGGTACCCAACTCATGGGTACCAGATACCTGCAAGACCTATCATCCGACAACAATCGCAACCGCCACGGTTTTCCCCACCTGAAAGAGAAGAAATTCTTCAAAGGTTGGATCAAGTGGAACGAGATTTTCATAGGGACCGAAGGGAGCGACAAACTTTCTTCCAAGGATTGACAAGCCTGATAAAAGGGAAGAGCAAGAAGGACCACTGAATCCTTCAATTGTCTGTTGTATCTTCCATTGTTGTTGAGCCCCTGCGTGGGCCAGTCTTACTGTGTAAACCCCTGCGTGGGTATGCTTATTTGTTTTGACCCCTGCGTGGGTCTATCCTTCTATAAACCCCTGTGAGGGTATGTTATGTGTGTAAGTCCCTGCGTGGACTATTATGATATTAAGCCCCTACGTGGGTATGTTTGTAATTAAGCCCCTACGTGGGTATGTTGTTGTACTTTTATTTAAAATCAAGTCCCTGCGTGGACAATTATCTGTGTAATTAGTCCCTGCGTGGACTTATGATTTCAGTCCCTGCGAGGACATTTATCTTGTGTTTAGTCCCTGCGTGGACTTATGTTTTTAGCCCCTGCGTGGGTATGTTTTATAGTTAAGCTCCTGCGTGGGCAAATGGCTATGTGAAAGACCCGTTTAGGGCAGTATGTAATTTTTAAATAATTAATGGAATGTTGAGTTTATAAATTTCATTCTTGTTATTACAAGCACGAATATATTATACATGAAATAAACAAATCAAAATCATTCCTTTTAATAATGATCTGCCTATTAAATATTGAATAAGAATCCTAAGAGTGAAACCTAGCCTGAGTGTCATTATGAAGACCTGGCCATGATGGTAAGACCTGTTTAAAAGATTCAAATCCCTGTTAACATCTGTAAACATGTTAACACTCCTGGCAGATGTGATTCGTTAAAATCACACACATCATTTATACAAGGATTCTTTAAAAGATTCCTAACCCAATTTAATGATCTCTGAATCATGGGTTTAGATCATCAATTAAGATGATCCTATTTTTTTACCATACGTGGTAATATGGTGCCTACGGGCCCTGCTCATATCCATATGAGCCAAAATACAGTGGTAGTGATGGCTCCCTGTCAGAAAAAGGTAATGAACTATGTTCACGCCTTAAAAGCTTTGATTCTCTGAAATCATAGCTTATAATTTATAAATGTCCTTGTGACTAGGCCTTATGTGCTATTAATAAAACTGTTATTGTTTTATAATTAGGATAAATTATAATAAAATCCTAAATGAATATGAGGAAATGAATTAACCAAATATGGTCTCTGTTTACCATGGTTAATGAATTACCCTAAGGGGCAATTCCATAATAAACTCCTAAATAAACTATTGTTCTTGTTTTCTGTAACAGTTCAATTAAAATGGCTAACTCGGATGAGATAAATAGTCACCCAGTGGAGCATAATGATAACGCCCGAATAAATTTAACGGGTGCTGAATTGAAAGCGTTGGTAGACGACGCAGTTACAAAAGCCTTACAGCGGCAGTACGAAGAGTATAGTGGGACTCGAAGTAGGACCCTCTCTACGCCGCATTCGAAGCCACATTCCAAGAAGGAAGAATCCAAGAAGGATGATGATCGACACTCCTCAAACCACCACAGTGCTCCATCTCAACCGATTGAATTAAATCAAGGATCCCGTAATAAGGGTTGCTCATACAAATACTTTGTGTCGTGCAAGCCCAGGGATTTCACTGGGGAAAAAGGAGCCATTGACTGTATGACATGGCTAGACGAGATGGACACAGTTGTGGATATCAGCGGGTGCGCTGAGAGGGATATAGTCAAGTTTGTGTCGCAATCATTTAAAGGCGAAGCTTTGGCCTGGTGGAGGTCGCTGATCCAAGCCACCGGGAAGATCCCCCTGTATAACATGTCTTGGGAACAATTCGTTGCCCTCATCAGGGAAAATTACTGCCCCCAGCATGAGGTGGAGAAGATAGAGCCTGATTTTCTATCACTGGTGATGACAAACCTTGACTGTCAAGCTTACCTCACGAGCTTCAACACAATGTCCCGGTTGGTACCTTATTTGGTGACCACGGAACCCAAGCGAATAGCTCGTTTCATCGGGGGTTTAGCCCCGGAGATAAAGGCAAGCGTAAAGGCCTCTAGACCGACTACTTTCAGATCGGTGGCTGATATATCCTTGTCACTCACTTTGGACGCGGTCAGGCAAAGATCGCAGAGGAACAAGGATGTTGAGAAGAGAAAACGTGAAGATGATAACTCACGGAGGTCCAACAAGAAGCACCGTGGAAACGGTGATAACAAGAAGGGGTCTGAGTCAAGGAGAGATGGGCATCAGTCTGGTGAGAAGCCCAAGTGCAAAATTTGCAAGAAACAGCACTTTGGAAAGTGCAGACTCGAGTCGAACTCACAGACTCAGTCAAAAACTTTTGCTTGTGGTATATGCAAGTCCAAGGACCACAAAACCTTAGATTGCAAAAAGATGAAGGATGCAACTTGCTACAGTTGCAATGAGAAGGGGCATATTAAAACCAACTGCCCTAAGTATGCGAAGAAGCCTGAAGAGGCCAAGAAGACTAATGCTAGAGTCTTCAGAATGGACGCAAAGGAAGCGGTTCTAGACGACAACGTAATTACAGGTACTTTCCTTGTAAATGATGTCTATGCAAGAGTACTCTTTGATTCAGGCGCTGATAAGTCTTTCGTAGATAATAAGTTTTGTGAATTGTTGAAATTGCCTGTTAAAATCTTAAGTGTAAAATATGAAGTGTAGTTAGCAGATGGCACCATAGAAACCGTCTCAACCGTGTTAGATGGATGTGTTATATCCATTAAGGACCACCCTTTTCCTTTGTCCTTACTTCCCTTTAAGTTAGCCGGTTTTGACATAGTTTTGGGTATGGACTGGTTATCTCATAACCAGGCCCAAATTGTCTGCAATAAGAAACAAGTGGTGATCAAGACTCCATCTGGTGAACCACTTACCATTCAAGGAGATACCCGGTATGGACTGCCTGAGCAAGTGACTATGCTCAAGGCCTCGAGATGCTTGAAGAAGGGTTGTGTCATCTACATGGCACAAGTTACTATTGATGAGCCGAAACCCAAGATTGAAGACATCCCAGTCATTTCTGAATACCCTGAAGTGTTTCCTGAAGATCTACCTGGCTTGCCACCAGATAGGCAAGTGGAATTCAGAATTGACATCATCCCCGGAGCAGCACCTGTTGCTAGAGCACCTTATAGGTTGGCGCCAACGGAGATGAAGGAATTGAGGACACAGCTAGACGAATTACTAGCTAAAGGTTTCATTAAACCTAGTTCGTCTCCTTGGGGAGCGCCAGTCCTGTTTGTCAAGAAGAAGGATGGATCGATGCGTCTGTGCATCGACTATCGTGAGCTTAATAAGGTCACGATAAAGAATAGATATCCTTTGCCCAGGATCGACGATTTGTTCGATCAGTTACAAGGGGCAAGTTATTTCTCGAAGATTGATTTGAGGTCAGGCTACCATCAACTGAAGGTTAGAGATGAAGACGTACATAAAACCGCATTTAGGACTCGTTATGGTCATTACGAGTTCCTAGTGATGCCTTTTGGGCTCACTAATGCACCGGCCGCGTTCATGGATCTCATGAATCGCGTTTGCAAGCCATACTTAGACAAGTTCGTCATCGTTTTCATCGACGACATTCTTATTTACTCGAAGAACCAAGCTGACCACGAGAAACACCTTCGCTGTATTCTCAAACTCCTGCATCAAGAGAAGCTCTATGCCAAATTCTCTAAATGTGAATTTTGGCTTCGAGAAGTCCAATTCCTTGGCCATGTGGTTAGTGAGCGTGGTATCCAAGTGGATCCCGCTAAGGTTGAAGCTGTTATGAACTGGCAAGAGCCAAAGATGGCTACAGAGATTCGTAGTTTCCTGGGATTGGCAGGATATTATAGGCGCTTCATTGAAAACTTTTCAAGGATTGCTGCGCCCCTAACTTCCTTGACTAAGAAGAAAGTAAAGTTCGTTTGGGGCCCTAAGCAGCAAGAGTCCTTTGATATTCTGAAGCAGAAGTTGAGCAACGCCCCTGTGTTGATGTTGCCGGAAGGAATCGAAGAATTTGTGGTTTACTGCGATGCATCGCACACTGGCATGGGGTGCGTGCTTATGCAGAAAGGCAAGGTTATTGCCTATGCTTCAAGACAGTTAAAGGTGCATGAAAAGAATTACACCACCCACGACTTGGAATTGGGTGCCGTTGTATTTGCACTAAAACTGTGGAGGCATTATTTGTATGGTATCAAGTGTGTGATCTATTCTGATCACAAGAGCCTTCAGCACCTGTTTAATCAGAAGGACTTAAACATGAGGCAACACCGTTGGATGGAGACTTTAAATGATTATGATTGTGAAATCAGATATCATCCCGGCTAGGCGAATGTAGTCGCTGATGCCTTGAGTCGAAAGGAAAGGGTGAAACCCATCCGAATCAATGCCAAGCATATGGAGATAAGGAACAGTTTGACTAAAAGGTTGTTAGCTGCACAGAAGGAAGCTGTGTTGGAAGCTAACTATCCTAATGAAAAGCTAGGAGTAACTGAGGAGCAGTTATCTCTTGGCAAGGATGGAATTCTTAGATTAAAGGGGCGAATATGGGTTCCAATTTATGGAGGACTTCGAGATGTTATCCTCCAGGAAGCCCATAGTTCTAAATATTCCGTTCATCCTGGAGCTGATAAGATGTACCAGGATCTAAGGGCAAACTATTGGTGGATAGGCTTGAAGAAGTCTGTGGCCACCTATGTAGCTAAATGCTTGACATGTGCGCAAGTCAAAGCCGAGCATCAGAAGCCGTCAGGCTTGCTACAACAGCCTGAACTTCCCACTTGGAAGTGGAAAATGGTGACGATAGATTTCATCACCAAATTGCCGAAGACAAGGAAAGGCAATGATACTATATGGGTGATTGTTGATAGATTGACTAAGTCAGCTCATTTCTTACCCATCAAGGAGACTTATAGCTCCGACATGTTAGCCCAGTTGTACGTGGATAAGATTGTAGCCTTACATGGCATACCTGTGTCTATTATCTCTGACAGAGATACTAGATACACGTCTCATTTTTGGAAAAGTTTCCAACAATCTTTGGGCACGCGTTTGAATTTTAGTACGGCTTACCATCCTCAGACAGACGGTCCGAGTGAGCGTACTATTCAAACCTTAGAAGACGTGCTTCGAGCATGCGTGATTGATCTAGGTGGTAGTTGGGATAACCACCTGCCGTTAATCGAATTCTCCTACAACAATAGCTACCATACCAGCATCAAGGTTGCGCCTTTTGAGGCATTATACGGTAGAAAGTGTAGAACGCCCGTCTGTTGGGCAGAAGTTGGAGATGTCTAGTTATCCGGACCAGAGATAGTCTTTGAAATGACGGACAAGATTGTCCAGATTCGTGACCGTCTCAAAGCTGCCCGAGATAGGCAGAAGAGCTACGCAGATCCAAAGCGTAAAGCTATGAACTTCGAAGTAGGTGACAAAGTGTTACTTAAAGTATCACCCTGGAAGGGAGTGATGCGATTTGGTAAGAAAGGCAAGCTAAGCCCGAGATACATAGGACCTTTCGAGGTCATCGAATGTGTCGGGTCGGTTGCCTATAAGTTAAACTTACCTGAAGAGCTCAGTGGAATTCACAACGTGTTCCACATCTGCAATCTGAAAAAGTGTTTCGCTGACGAATCACTGGTAATACCACATACAGATGTGCACATAGATGAGAGCTTGAAATTTGTGGAAAAACCTTTGTCGATTGAGGATCGACAGGTTAAGAAGCTTCGAAGGAAGCATGTGCCTATTGTAAAGGTCAAATGGGATGCCCGAAGAGGTCCCGAATACACGTGGGAGGTTGAATCCACAATGAAAGAAAAGTACCCTTATTTATTTCACGTCCTATAAAGTGTTGACACGTGTCATATGTTTGAACGTGTGAAAGAATGTTCTGGAAGGACTAAAGTTGACAATCATGGAAAGTATGTGAATATATGAGTTCTAAATGTCAACAGTGAATAAATATATTGTACATTAACCCTACACGATGTTTATAGCATCAAACGAATAAATCATGGATCATGCGAAGCTAAAAGTGAGAGATTACAAACTACAGGGGTTAGATGTGTCAACATGTTTAAGTTATACCTCTGAGTGACCTTTTGACGAACTCGAAGCTTTGTAACCGTTAATTATGCTCACTAGAATGCACGATATAAATTTCATAAAGTTTCGTTATCGTATGAAAAAGTTATGATCAAATTCGTATGCGAGGGGTTAAAGCGTTAACGTTGAAAGTTATGACTTTTCGGGTTAACCGGAAGTGACCAGGGACTTGGTAAAGTGGGTACAAGTCTTAAAGCCCTTATAGGTAAATAAGAAGGGGTCAAATTGCAAGAAATTAGCTTAATTGACCTTTCGGAAGGGCCAAGAGACGGGATGCAACAACTTGAAAACGTTTTTGTCTGATCAGAGAGCCCAGGCGGGCCGCGTAAAGTCCATCAACACCCTTACGCGGGCCGCATGGCCCGCCCAGATACAGAAAGTTCAAACAGCCTCCTGTATTCACGCAGAATCGACCCAAAACGGATGTTTCACTTCATGTGCGACCCCTAGGCAACCCCTAGAACACTAGGGACACTTGTGGGAGAATTGTGGTCAGTGGTAGAGTTGTGTGTCAACAATTTGTGGTGAAAAATTCACTATAAAAGGGTCATGAGTTGCAACCATTGTTCTTCACACCTTCTCTTGCATTCCTGATCACTTCTGGAGCTCAAGACTTCTCTCAAGTGATTACAAATCGTTCATAGGACTCTTGTAAGTTTGCTTAACCCTCTTTAATTGAGTTTAGCTTAGTTATTTAGCTAAAAGTCAAACCGTCGTAATTACGGTTTGACTTCGAGATTAATCATTAATGGCTCAGTCAAATCTCGAATTAAAAGTAGTTATAAGTTGGTAATTATGTGGGTAATAAACCCTCAAAAGGGTTCCCCCTGATTCCCACTCTAACTAGGTCAAATGTCGGGTCAAACTTGTTATTAAAAAGTCAACAAAATGTTTACATTACAATTTATGCATGATTAGCAATGTAGAACACATACAACCTGTTTGATCATTAATATGACTTAGTAATTAGTGTAAGAACATGTCTAAACATGTTCAACCCGACAATTCCCTGTTTAAACCCGGTTTGGAACCGAAAGTCTCATAGTTTGACTTATACTTTGACTTTCAGTTTTGACCCGTTATGGTATGTTTTAGAAATGCCTTAGAGCTTTATTTGGACCAGGTTACATGCTAGTATAACCCTCTGTGATTATACACCTCGGATCATTAGTTATCCCATTTAATATGCATGATTCCGTTAAGTGCCCATATGTTGACCATTATGCCCTTTTCACCTTAAGACGTGATTTTTGAAAATGTAAAAGAGTAGAAAGTTTACTTACTGATATTTAAACTTGCATACAAAATTTGACATCAGTTTGAGGTATAGATTAAGAGTTATGCTCGTTAGCGTAAAATGAAAGCTTTATGTTAATTAAACGGCGTAATTAGCGTATAACCTATTTAAACCTACATTTTCATATCAAACTTATTACCCACTGATGTAATATATTATTTTGGGATTTTTGAAGATTTTTAATTAATTTTAGGCTAAGCATAACTCATAGACGTAGGCTTAATCCGGTAATTGTCGGTTTTGCCCTTACGGGCTATAAAATGAGTTTTACACATCTAAACGATTCCAAACCTTTTTCTACTGATCACATATGATAAATAAATTATTTTAAGCCTTCTGGAATAATAAAAAATACCAGCTTTATCTATCAAACCCGGAAATGGCTTTTAATCGCCTTTTTAAGCGTTTTTAACGCTTAGTATGTACTAGAACTATTTTAAACATAGAAGGGTTGATACCTGCTGATATTTTAGGAAAATTATAATATTTTAACAGTAAGCAAAGGTTGTTAAACTCAGACTTCGGTTTTGAGCTTTTCGGCTTATGTGAAATTACCAAAATGCCCTTACGGTGCATAGTTTGGTTAAAATTGGTAAGTTTCACATATATACAATAACCTACTGTTATAACTTATTAAATTGAGTGTGTTTGCTGATTACATCAGACCTGTAACTCAGGTAAACACTTAAACTCTTTTATAACCTTATAAATGACCAAATTACCCCTACGGGGCATAGTTTGTGTTTAAATTCATTTCGGGCATAATAAACGATATCTTACTGATGTCACAACATATTTGGAGCATATTAACTTAGGAAACCTGTAAATGGCTCTCATTATTACCCGTTACGCTTATTACGAGTTCGGTTCGGTTTATGTAACTAGTTTACATAAATTAGTCGAAACGGGTCAAACCATATCGGTTTTACCTCAAAATCCAAAATGTGTATCATATACCCATATTAAACAAGTCTTCATACTTGTTGGGTCCAAATCACATTCTATCCGGTCATCGCTTAATCGTGCGTACGAACCGTATCTTTGAAACTAACCGGTCTAAGTTTAAGCTTAATTAAAGACCCGTTAGGATTCTAATAGGTTATTATAAACCTTCGTTCCAGATTAGGAGGACCAGTAAAAGATACTTGCAATTTGCTTATTGTGATTATTACATTGCTCAGGTAAATACTTTTAACTTATTTTCCCTATACGGGCTTGGGTTACGGTATATAGCATACCGCTTGATCGAGCATCAAATCTTCCATCGTTGGGTGGTTAATTGAATAATTTGATCGGCTCGTTTAAACAGTCTTGTTTACTTAAAAGCCTTTGGGGGGTTAATGACCATGTCCCGGATATCCTTGGCATCATTTTACGAAATGGCCACGACCTAAGCGCGGAGTGTAGGCGTACACTCATCAGTGCATAAATAGTTGATGTGGTGTGTCTATTGATCTTTAACCCGGTACGTCCGGGCTACTGAACGCATAAGGAACATGTCATTCGTTCACAAGATTATATATTTAAATAATTCTCCCAAGTTATAAAATGTTTATGCCATGTGCATCCAAACCAATTTTTAAATCATTTTCCAAAATGAGTCAGTTGATTGTATTTACCAGTGTAAACTGGCGTATTTTCCCAAAAAGATTAAATGCAGGTACTAAGCGTAATTGGCTGGGATTTCTCCTTAGCATCGTTAGAAGTCTCGCAAGCTTAAGATGCCTACCGTCTGTTGAACTATTATTTGTTTTTGATCCTTCTGTGGACAAACCTTCAACTGTTGTGATACACGATATTACAATATTATTAAAGTTGAATTTATATTTCTCATTTGCTTCCGCTGTGCATATTTATATATTGTGTTGTTTGACTATTATGTTGCCAACCACGTCACGATATTCCCCTACCGGGCCCACCGGTGACACGTGGAAGTCGGGGTGTGACAACAGCGATCGCCTTTTCTATGTAAATCGCCATACTGTTTGCTAGATACTAATCTGACATCTTATTGCGAAGACGATTCTTAAATATTTTCATTGCTGAAAATCCTCTATATGTTGTTGCAGTCGAAACTTGCTCCCTTATATTAGCCGGATGTTTCCACATTCCGAGTCGCTTAGCGGGATCTCTTTCTAGACTACTAACATCCACTTCATCGATGTTAGTCGGATTTTGAGGAATACCATGATGCTCTTGTTGAATGTTTTGATTCGCTTCATTAACTGGTTCGCTTGTTGAACCTTTTTGATGTTTAATCTCATTGTTTCCATCAACAATTCTCTCTACTTGTTCTTCGTTCTTTCTTTTGAAAAAAGAAGTTATGCTTTTATACTTCCCCATAGCATAATCTAATAACACAACAAGTTAACAAATCACCCTAAATTTCAAACTCTAATTTCTATCTAAATCAAATAACAATAAGATTAAACAAATAAAATTAGACATAGTTACAGAAAGATTCAACAAGTTTAGGGTAAAAATTCGGACAAATTTCACCCCTAATTTCAACCTAAATCACATAAATTGCAGCCCTAAATTAAACATAAAGTTAAAAAAACACATACTTTTAACCTTATGAAGATTGAAGAACTTGAAAATGACCACAACAGTCGGTCAATCCACAAGTAATGCAACAGTGCTGTTGAAAAAGACTAGCCGACCAGGTAGCTGCGTTTTCCCCCCTTCAGCCCTTCTGTCTTCTGTTCTGGTCGTAGTTACCAGTTAAACGAATTTGCCTATTTTGGTTTTTTTTAATGGGGTGGGCGTTGTATTTGGGCCATACAATGATTTGGGCTATATAATATTTGGTCTAATTAAATATTTTATTTGGGATATTTAAATAAAAAAAATTAAAACCGGGTGGTCGAAAACGTATATACCTACAAAATTCTATACGAAACGTATATACATACCACTACTGACCGAAAAGCTCGGGACCCCCCCCCCCCACCCGCCCCTTGAATCTTGCGCCCCTGTGTGTGTGGGGGTTTTGATTGTAAAATGTGTGTGTGTGAGAGAGGTAAGAGAATCTGATATGATATAGGGTACAAGACATTGGGTAGTGGGTGAGATGTGACAGGAAAAGAGAGACAAGTGGGTAAAATGACAACATTGCCCTTTTGCTTAAAGGAGTTTGGTTGATGACGTGTCAAAATCTTATTGGTTTAAAGGGGTTCTCATGGTTCTCGAGGGGGTGGTTGTCCAATAAGCCTTAATCACACTCTAATACTTTAAATTATTTGTGCTCGTTAATATAACCTTAATCACACTCTTATACTTTAAATTATTTGTGCTCGTTAACTATATCGATTGCCGGTACAATACAAATAATGAAACGAACCAGACAGATACCGACTGAACAACGTCGGTATCGGTTCGTTATTCGTTTTTATTGTTTTCGATCAACATTCGTTTTTTGTTGTCAATCAATTATTTTCTTGTTTCCCTTTCAGTTGTTATAGCGAGTATCAATGCTGAAACGAACTGAGATAATACCAATACAAATTTGTTAAATATTGAGGCCCATCACGAAGCGCGGCTCTATCTGCTAGTTTAACTTAAACTAAAAAAGATTTAATTAAATGTAACAACAGAAAAGATATTAAATTAATGGTCAATAATAATAACCACTGGGTTTTTATCATATACTTTACAAATCCAGATTCAAGAATGAGCTAGTATAAAAACACAGTTGATCTTCAGAAATTGATCTGATCGATTATCATCAACCTGTTGATCAATTTCACGTATCGTTTGTATCTGTAATAATCAGAAGTTTCCCTTGGAAGAAAACATTCGAATCGATCAATGGATTTGTTGGAATTGTGGGCAATATTCGGCCCCGGCGCCGCCGGCGCCGTCTTTGGAGCCGGCTGGTGGTTTTGGGTTGACGCCGTCGTGTGCAGCTCCGTTCAAGTCTCGTTTCTTCACTACCTCCCTGGTTCTCTTTCTCTCTCTCTCTCTTGTTAGGGTTTGGTTGATTGGTTATTTTGTTTTCAGGTGTAATTTAACTACTTTTAGTTTATGTTGTGTAATTCTTGTAGGAATATTTGCATCTTTGGCTGCTTTGATGTTTAATTGTGTTAGAAGAGATGATATTTATTATTCTCCTTATGAAGAAGGCGAATGGAGGTTTGTGTTTTCCTTCTCTTTCTTGGATTCATTTGAATGTTATTGTATGATTAATTGTGTGGATTTTGTTGATATTTTATTTCCCTTCTTGATGCATATAATCAAAGTATACAGAGAATGAGAAACATATGTAATCTAGGTGTGTTATTCAATCCATATAACGCGTTGAATGAGCATTTTATTGTTCGGTTTTTGCCCCAAGTTAAGTCCTTTAAGCACTAATCGTTGTTACATGATAAATAGAATAAGGCCCTTAGTTGTTGTAAGTAGAGGGTGTAATTGGAAAGATTAGTTAACTAGCACTAATGACTTAGTTAAGTTAACGACAGTTAATACTAGAAAAGTACTCAAACGTTGTGATAGTGATTGAGAAGGTATCAATGAATGTGAATTACTTCTTGTTGTCTCAAATCGTACCGTATCAATCACATACGTCCTTTGTGAGTTTTTATTTGAATTTGGAGGAGGAAGTCAACTATGATTATATACCTTTTTAGTGGAACCCTTTATCATTATAATAATAAATGTCATCTTAACGAAATTAATGTCTTTCATAGTGCCATTGTCTAGATGTTTGTTGCAAAATGAATTTTGGTTCTTGTAGAAAGTATTTTAGTAGTGATCTGTGGATGTGTGGTAATTTACATTTCAAAGCATTCTAGGTTCTTTAATTGTATATACTTTTAGACAATAACTCATCTATTTTGAGCGGGATGGAATATTCCATGTTATATTGATGGCTGATTGTGAATGAATATGTAAACTTTTTATTGGTGTTGGTTGTATTGCATTGCTTAACTGCTATCCTTATTGTTTGTTATTATTTTTATTTTGGGTGGTGCCGTAGTGGTACCTATTAGGAATTTCTATAGGGGTAGGAGGCAAATTAAACATAAAGAGAATTAAAACCTGAACATATAGAGCGCAAATAAGAGGTAGGAGGTAAATTAAACATTTCATAGATATAGTAAACCAATAACTCTGTTATCATTGCTGTAGAAAAAAATTAATCTCCTTTCTTACATATATATATGTTTTGGTAATCATGGTAAATCGTTAGTAGGTAGTTAGCATTAGTAATGATTGTGTCAATTTATTTGATTTTAATCTCAAAAGAGTTTTGATCTTGTTTATAGAACAATGAGTTGTGTTTATGCTGCTTTTAGGCATCACAGCTTCACAAGAGTATGCTCATATCATATGGTATTTGTTATCATAGTTTGCTAAGGGTTTTTTTGTGTACACTAGTTGCATACTTACATATGTATATAGTGCCTAATTGTTCTCAGCTGCTTAAGGATAGGTATATGCATGGGCTAGGTAAGACACATAAGAATGAATATGGGACACCACACATTAATGCTTATATGATATTGATAGAAATCGCATACGTATTAGTATATTGTAATAGTGTAAGGGGTATTAGTGTAATTACTTTTCTATAAATAAGGCAATAGTCATTAGTGAAGGATAAGGAGAAATTAGTAAGTGTTAGGCTCATGCGTATGGCATTGAGAAGGGCATAGCCCTGGCCACTTCGGTGGATATTATTCTGTATTGTTTTCTTCTTCAATCAATCAATATAGTTTCCATATTTGCTTTCATCATCTCTAAAAATATTCAGTCTCTATTAGATATATCTAAACTTAAAGGTGTATACATCTTACATTCTTATTTGATCTGCTACCATTTAGGCCAACGTGTTAAGCCGTTATAGCTGAAGGGTTAACAATTTGTCCATTCTTATTACTGGACGCCACACATTAATGCCCATTCCTATATTGTGCTCAACTGATTTTTAGCTAATGGGTGTCGAAACGCATATCCTCGTTAATAGCAGTGGGGATAAATATAAGCTGGTTAAGACGTAAGAGTCTAAATATGAATCCTTAAGCAAACCTTGAAGATCACAATAGGTTTAAGCTACATAAATGGTGCTGATATGATCAAGTTGTGTTACTTTAAGAACAATCGCCAAAATTTTTGTTCCTGTATCTTCATGCACTCCTATACTAACTCATTTAGTAGCCTTGAGATCTGAGGTAACCACCTCACAGAAAAAATAGTTAGTTTATATTATCGCTAATGTATTTGGTCTGTTAACTTGTTGATGAAAGGTCTCTTAAATATGTGCATCAGTATTCTATTGTTGAAATGTAACCACTTATTGAATGTTTCAACACACATGATTTCATGTCAGTGAATGAAGAATTTAATAGCAAGCATATAATGTGAATCCTGTTTTTTCGTTATCGCATCAACGTAGAAGCCCCAATGTTGTAGAAGGCGCTAGGCGCTAGTCGGGCGGTGAGGTACCGCCTAGGGATTAATCGGATTGGACTTTTTAAGTATAATTTTACAATTTTTTATATATATATATATAGATAACTTTATACTTTTTATTAATAAATTTGCAAGTTTAGGAGATAACTTTATACTTTTTATTAATAAATTTAAAAGTTTAGGAATCATATGTAAACTAGTGAAAGATAGAGGGGGTTAAATGTTAAAATATCTAAAATGTTAAAATAGGTTTATAACTAAAATTTGGGCTTTAAACCATGGGTTTCAAAAATTGGGTTTTTGGGTCAAAAAACATGGGCCCGATTAGTCCGATTTTGACCAATTTTTACCGATTTTGTCCGACTTTTACCGATTTTGACCATAACCGATTTTTTTGACCGACTAGCTTAAATTTAGGTAGTAACCCACCGACTAGCGCCTAGGCGCCGATTAATCGGCCGCCGCCTGAGAAACTTAAGGCATCCTTGTACCGTGTGCAATATTTTGATCATTGTAGATCTCATCATTTTGAAGAACATCGATAATTCGCTGTAGATGTATGCTAAAAAAGCTTAGTCGATTTACCCATTAGATGTGTGTACTTTACATTTTACCTTTAATTCTTTAGGAGGTTTATCTTGTTAGAACCACCCATATTCTGATTGAACAGGTGCCTTATACTGGATATCCATTGAGATTAGTGTGGAAGCTTAATTTGATTTTCACTTCTCCAAATTGAAATTAGCCCATCACTATTGCGTGTTTTTGTAATCTTGTACTTATTTATATGTTTGTACTTCATTCTTGATTAACTAACATAGGTGCATCAGATCACTGAGCACCATTATCAAAAGGAATCAGTATTTTTAAAAACACTTTTGTCATCTTCTTGAAGATATTGCACCCAGATCTTGACACTATTCCCAGTGTATAGAGTGAACACGCTCGTACTTTCGATGATCTGTTTTGATGGTTATACGTATCTATACTGTATTCTATCATCCATCTGCTTTATTGTGTACAATACACCGACATTTACCATGTGTAATATTGCAGGTTGTGGCTTTTTCTAGCGTATGTTGTATCGTTCGTCTCATTGGCCGCATCAGTAGGGTTGTTGATACAAGATGCACTTGTGCCTGAAGGCCCTTCAGCTTGGACAGGAACTGCCGGTGTTTTGCAGTGTGTGCTTGTGTTAATCAGGTTAGTCTTCAACTCTTCATTTGTATGCAAGATTTTGTGTTCTTTGTCTCACCAACAAGAATGTTTAACTGCATTCATTGATGTGCAGTGGACTTGTTTATTGGACATCTCATTCGGAACAATAGTCAAGTCTTCATTTCAAGGTGTGATCATTTGTGGGTTTACATAATCGTATTTGTTTTTTATTATGTTTGTACATGTCTGTTGATGATAGTGAGACAACCTTTGACCTTTTTAAGGTAAAAGTGCTTGACCGAATTATATTTGCAACTCATGTTTTCTTCTGTGTACTTTTGTTTTGTATTGAAAGAATAAAACATAATGTACAAAATCTTAATATTACCAAATGCCATATCAGCAAAAGTACCATAAGATACCATTCAACATAAGGATGTTCATAACCCGTTGAGAACGACCGGAATGCCCAAACTGATGAAAGTTGTCATGTTTGGCCGGTTTAAAATATATACGGTCCAGTTCATGGTTCGGTTTTCAACGGTATGGTTCAACAGTCCAGGTATGGTTTGGATTGTAAACCAAATTGGCCATTTAATTTATTTCTTTTATTTTAGGAATATGAAGTTGTGGTGAATAAAGTGTATACGTGAACCATCCTTTTCGTTTTTTTTAACAACAATACAAGATTATGCTTTTTGGAAAACACAAGATTTTGTCCAAGAGGTAAAACCGTCAAACTGTGAAAAGCAGTCGAAGCTGATCCATCCAACCCCATGCTGGTTAGGTTTGTTTAGAGGTGTTCATTGAATCGAATATTGAATTTTCGAATTATACGAATAGAATTATTCAAATAATTTTTGTTTTCCCTTAAATTCGAATTTGTTTCGAATTCAGTTAAATCTTACCCAATTCGTATTCAAATAAATTTGATTTGATTTAGATTTTTTTAAAACATGTAAAAAAACAATCAAAATGAAACATAAATTTTAAAGTAGACATAAAACACGACATCTTATTAAAAAATTTTAAATAATGTACTATAAGCCTAAAATTCAAAACGAGAAGTCGGGAATAACTACTCCATATTACAAGTTAATATTTTTAGAGTTAGAAATCTACTGATAGATTTGTTACTTAGGTTTTAGTTATAGGTCATGTAATGGGTAATATTAATACTTGAAATAAATTTTGAAGATAATTTATAGAGTTAATAGCCAAAATGGTCCCTGAGGTTTGCTCACTTTCGCCACTTTAGTCCAAAATCCAAAATTTTTAAATCTGGGTCCCTAAGGTTTGCATTTTGTTGCCATTTTAGTCCAAATTTCAAAAACCCCTTTTTTAAGTGTTGAAACCAGCCTATTTTGTCCTTTTGTGCAGGGGCATTTTGGTTATTTTAATTTAATCTTTTAATAAACTAAAACAAAATTAATTATATATTATATATATATATATACATACAGACATTCACACAACAAATACCCATCTCTCTCTCTCTGGTGAAGAAGGCTGAGGGCGGTGGTGGTTCAGGTTGGATGACCGGGGATGGAGACTGAGCAAAGCGGTGATCGGCGATGGTGGCGCAGGAGATGGAGGTTGGTTGTGTCGTGTGGAAGAGGGCTGAGGGCGGTGGTGGGTTTTGCAGAGTGGGTCGATGTTTGGGTTGAAGGGGAAAGAAGGGTTGAGAAGGGATGAAGGTAGTTCAGGGCGGAGATGTCGAGAGAGAGTTGATATGGGTTAACTTGTTTTGGGTTTTTTGTTTGAGGTTAAGGGTTTTTGGATATGGGGTTTTCAGATTTGGGTGGTGATGGTGAACGGTGGAGGATGGTGGTGATGGTGAACCGTGAAGATGATGATGGTGGTGATCTGGGTTGATTCAGTTTTTTGTTTGAGGTTAAGGGTTTTTGGATATGGGGTTTTCAAATTATTGTGAAGATGATGATGATTCAGTTGTTTATGATTTGTGTTGGGTTCTTGATCTGGGTTTGTATAATATTATTGTGAAGATGATGATGATTCAGTTGTTTATGATTTGTGTTGGGTTCTTGATCTGGGTTTTTGGTGACTTGTAAGAAATTGGGGGTTTTTTTGGTGATTCAAGAGATGAAGACGAGAGAGAGGGAGAGAAAGATGTTGGTGGTGGATCTGGCCGGAAATGTAGAAGTAGTTGCGGTGGTGGAAGGTTGTGATGATGGTGGGGTGGGTGGTGACGGTGGTGGTGGAAGGTTGTGATGATGGTGGGGTGGATGGTGACGGTGGTGGTGGGAGGCGGTGATGCTGGTGGTAGAAGGCGGTGATGGTGGTGGGTCTTTGTGTGAATATCTATATGTATATATATATAATATAATTAATTTTGTTTTAATTTATTAAAAGAGTAAATTAAAATGACCAAAATGCCCATACACAAAAGGACAAAACAATCAGGTTTCAACACTCAAAAAGGGGGTTTTTTAAATTTGGACTAAAATGGCAACAAAATGCAAACCTTAGGGACCCAGATTTAAAAAAATTGGATTAAAGTGGTAAAAGTGAGCAAATCTCAGGGACCATTTTGGCTATTAACTCTATTTATAGTATAGCTCAATAAAAGTTATATATGTATTATATATAAAAATAATAAATAAAAATGTATAATTTTTATTCGAATTTCAAATCGAATCAAATTTGAAATTGTAAATTAGTATTTGATTCGTATTCGATTTACTTGACTCGAATTGAATCGAATTCGAATCCTTATAATCGAAACGAATTCTTGATAATTGAATCGAATTTTTCGAATTCGAAACAAATTCTGAACACCCCTAGGTTTGTCTATTTCTCATACTGTAGTTAGCAGTTTGGCCCAAAATTTTCGTCAAAATCTGTCGAACTGGACCGTGTGTCCCTAATTCAACATGTAGGATTTTATGAAATTTGCCTCAAATCATTAAGGATGTATGGATTGCTGTATAGAATACAATGGGTATACATAACAAACTAATCTAGGTAACAAACTTATATAGGATTAATCTCGATCCTAATCCCCCTTCAACTCTTCAAGTAAATAGGTAGGAACAAATATGATGTTCGAAAGAGGATGTGTAAGCGTTTTAGTAAAGATATCGCGAGTGAAAGCTTGATAGGAACAAATTTAGTATATAGTTGACAAGAGAATAGCAGCTAATGATAGTCAATATTAATAGCTTAGCCTTTTGTGATAGATGAGACATTGACATAAGAAGATAGCAGCGCTATGACTATCACAAAGATTGTGGGATGACTCGGTGGCAAAACATGGCGTTCTTGAAGGAGATTGTAACCCACACGTACGTCACCAGCTCAATCGGGATGACACAACTGGTTTCTTTCTAGCACTCTAGAAAATTCGATTACCACCTTGAAAAATGGAGTTAGATATATGTGCCGTTTACTTAAAACACTAAGACAAACATGTTTAATAAACAGGTTATATAACATGTCACGTTTAACTCGATTAAATAGTTCAATAACTGACATGATACGACATCCACAATTAACATCTTTAGATTAAAAAAAAATCAAAAATTACAATATTTGTAATCCTTGAATAACAACCGATAACATCCTTGAAAGAAAAAAAATACAAAACATCCTTGAAAAACAATACAAAACGTCATTGAAATTAACGATCCATTTAAGCACAACTACTGATATCTATTAGGAGTTTTAATGAACTCAAATTCGCTATCTTTGGTTGTCACATTTTGTATAGTAAAGGATTCCAAATTAGGAATTAATGAACTCAAATTCGTTATCTTTGGTTGTCACATTTTATGTGGTAAAGGATTCCAAATTAACTTGAAACGTAGTTACAAACTGTTTGGAAGTCGCTGATCGGTGCTGCATGGTGCATAACTATAAGCACAGTTAGAATCCAATCATCCACGTAAACATGATTAGATACCTTTTTGAAGTTGCAAGAGTCACGAAGATTCTGCACATGACAGTTTGTTTTAAGATCGAGAACTTATGCACTGTCTTCTTCAGTGAGAAGATTCAAGTAAAATAAGAACATGTTTTTCAACTTCATGCCAAGTAGTATATGTTGGATTTAGGAAAGTAGTTTTATCGGTAACAATAGTTTGTGACGGGCCTACAACAAAGAATATAGCTTAATAGTCAAGATATGCGAGGGGGGCATCGGTGATGGTCGAGAGAAGGGAAAGTTGACAGCTATAACAAGAGAGAATCTAGAGAAGTAGTCGACCGATTACTATATGGATATGCATAACAAACTACAGCAAACTAATACAGGAAAAATACAAGTAACAAACTTATCCTATTATACTTGATCTTGTGTTTCTCTAATACAAGAACTCATTAGTGCTTCCTAATCATCACTTGATTAAACACACTCTGTCTGTCATTGACTCATTCTTTTTACACTATAAGCTACATCTAATAAACAAATTACCAATTCATCCAAAAGAATTAATTTACAAACCAAACACATAACGGCAGACAGGAAAGACTCCTCTCAGCATCGACAGATGCATCCCCGATGGAGAAACAAAGAAAAGAATATGTTCCCATAAGAACTTGAACAGGACCCAAAACTGAAGTAGTCAAAGGACTATGCAGTTACATCATAACCTCATGATGTATGATTGAGCTATCGCACCTGTCACAGGTAAGACATATACAGTAATATGTTAGTACAAGTGTAAAACACACACACCTAGTTTGATTCTACTTTTTGATGAATTTGAACCTGCTGATTCCAGGACTGTGCAGATGCATGGTCTGTAAAAAACGGAAGTGGTCTTCTAACAAATGGATGGTTCAAGAGTTCACTAGCAGTTGGGCGGTCTTTTGGATTAACGTGAAAGCACTGATATATGAAATCCCTTGCTTCTCTTGAAAGGTTATCTGGAACTGGGGGAGCACGGCCACTTCCAATTCTAAATAACGCAGCCATCTGTTCATCACAACAATAACAGATGCCTGATCAAATAAATAACAAAGTTTTATTCATAACATACATTGAATAAAGAAAGAAGATAACATACACATTCCATTGGGGCGTAGGGAATCCTTCGTGTCAACATCTCCAAGACGGTGCAGCCAAGGCTCCATATGTCTGCTGCAAGTCCATACCCTTTATTTTTAAGATTAACTACCTGCAAAGTTCATTGAGTCAGAATGAGAAATTGAATAAAAGTAAAATTAATATACTGAGACAAACCTCAGGAGCCATCCAGAATGCCGTTCCCTTGCAAGACTTCACGTCATTGAATTTAGTAGCCTATATAAGACAAGAGATGATTTAAGGGATAAAGACCGATAACTGTCGCAAAAAGATTATAAAACGGAATTTTCATTCTGGAGAAACCTTTGCCAACCCAAAATCTGCAAGTTTCACCGAGCCATTAGTATCGACTAATATGTTTGCACATTTTACATCCCTAAAAGACAAACAAGAAAATTTGACATTAGAAACCCACAAGTAATATGCTAACTGAAACCTCTACAAACAGTTTAATGAATTTGTTATAAAGAAAACTATTTTTTTTTTGGGTAAAGGGTTACCCCGGTGAATAAAAGAAAACTTAGTACAGATCATAAATAAACCCTTAATAGAAAGCCGTACCTGTGCACAATACCGCGATCATGCAGATACTTAAGACCATGTAAGATCTGGCGTGTGTATGAGGAAACTTGGCAATCTTGAAGATGATATTTTTGATAGAGACTTAAAAGAGAACCTTTTGTCACAAGCTCAAGAAATATATACAGCTTTGACTCGTCCTGCAAGCCACATCATGTAAAAAATTAACTTTCCTGGTTGTACAAAGATATTTTAAAATAAGTAAACTGTTTTTTTTTTCTATAAAAAAACTGTAACAAGTATCAAAGTGATAATAATTGAAGGCATGGACGCATGAAAGCAATACCTTATAAGTCCCGTAGTATCGTACTATGTTTTCATGTTCAAACTGACTTAAAAGAGCAATTTCCTGGACAAATAAATAGAGATCATTATAAGGAACTAAGTAAGTCATGTCATAACTACACCCTATGAAGTTAAAATAGTTCAAGACAGTAAGACACAGGCCTTGCTTACCTGTTCAAGCTGTAAAACACTTTGCCTTCCAAGTTCCCCTTGATCAAGCAAAGAGACTTCCTTTATGGCAATAAAATATCCACTACTGCAAGAATAAAGGAATGTAACTGTTAAAAAGTGTTTCTTTGTGATAACTCATATGCATTCTACTATCCTGTATGAAATGTAATGTAGTGTCTTGAGTTAGTATGTGTGTTTATGAGATTACAGATCGCAGCTTTCAGGTGCAGGACTACAGTGCATGCAACTCTGAGCCGTCTCATTAGCATGCCCTATTATATAAACCCATCACATTTTGAAGGTTTATATGATAATTCCACTAAACGTAATATAAACAAAAGGTATGACTTCAAAGTAGAAGGGAACTTTGCACTATGGGTGTTGAGTCAAAATGTGCAACCTTAGACAAATCAAAATGTTGAGATAATGGTCTTCGTCATGTTCCAAGCCACCAGTTCAATAAAATAAGAAAAAAAAAATAGACTTTCATTCAACTTAAGCAAAATTCAATTGTTCCAAACAAGTAGAGCCCACAAGAATACAAGTAGAAATCCAAGAAACATTAAATATGCTGAATTTGACTCCAACGTGTAGCCGAGTATAACAACAAAGCTTACCCAGCTGTAAATTACTAACAAGACTACACTAACAGATGGAACAAACATCAGGTTTGGCAAGTTCAGGTGAATCTGGCATGTTCCTTTTCAAGACTGAGTGTCGTGCATTACACTAGTAACTAAGCACTTTCGGTAAATCAACTAAAAAGCCGATGCAGGCTAACTATGTGCATCATGTGATCAGATGACATGTTGTTTACTAAATAATCACGGATTACTAACATGGAGAACACAAATAAAGATAACATAAAGATATGTGCAACACGTGTTAGTGGTGTTAATAGAGCTACTAACATATTATATACTAGGCAGTGCAGTAGGCACTTACTCGCAAATGCCTTCATATACCGATCCATAGGACCCACGCCCCAAGAGCTGGCCCCTCTGCCAGCTATTAATCTTGATGTGCCTAAACCTTCCATTAGCGGACAAATTAAACCCATAACCATTCGGCGAAACACTGGACGGAGGCTCTGTCGTAGTACTAGACGAATCATCATCATTAGAAGTCGTAAACGAACAACACGCCAAAAGCGATGCTCTTTCAAGCCTCGCCGTAACATCATCCACATCACCTTCTCCTTCTCCTCCCTCCCCTTCCTCTTCTTCATCAGACAAGCTAACCCTATCATGACTCACATGCCCAGTTATAACATCCCACTCGCTCGGTTTCGAAATCGAAGAACACGGTGGCGGAGAAAGAAGCGGAGGCCGAACACCTTTAATCCCGGTGCCAACTCTATTACCATCACTAACCCTAACCCGAACCCTAACAACATCATCATCATCACATCGATTTTCAATATTTTCACCACTTTCAGTGGATTTTCCACGAAGAATTTCACTATTAAAACGAGAAGAAGGAAGATCTGAACTAGAGCGAACCTTTCTAGCCTCCCACGATGAAACATCAATCCCAAAATCTTCAGCACTTTGTAACCCTAGACTACGACAAACTAAATCAAGCTGACCGTCATCACTTCCGTCAAGCCGGAAGCTAGTAGGTAGGTCAAGTGATTGAGTACCTCTAACAACAGAAGGATCTTCAGATGATGACGTTGGGAACTCGTAATCGATGTTTCTCCGTGCGTTCATACGCTCGAGCTTCGGCCTACGTGGCGTGGTCGTCTTCTTCTTCTTCCGGCGTGCATCGGAATTGATGACGAGAAATTGGGATATGTGACGCATTGAGATCTTTGATCCAGTAGAGTGTGAATTTGTTCATCAATTGAGGTGTGTTTAGATTAGGGTTTGGCTTAGGGGAAGTTTGGGGGAGAATTGGGTTGACTCCGGCCGTCGTCGGAGAGAGAGAGAGAGGGGTAAACGCAGGTGGGGGGTCAAAAGAGAAGAAAAAGGGGTGTGGTGTTGTGTGGGCTGCAAAATATCACACCACCGCAGACAACTCACACTTTTCTTTCACTGAAGTTTCCCGGGAAATAATAATAATAATATAATAAACTAATATAAAATGACTTTTATACACCATAGTCTTTTATTTATTTAATATTGTTTTTCATGTAAAAAGATGGTTGTTTTAAGTACCAAGTATTTAACAGTTATAAGTTGCTCAACGAGGCATCTTAGGATAGAGGGTATTATTCAATCACTTTAGCGTGTTGGAGTTATCGTCTAGCTAATAATATTATGGCATGTCAAGTCCACATTCCACTTCTTATTTTGCACTCAATCACTGACAATGATTCAAACACTATCAGGGTGTTTGAGTTATGTATTTTTTAATTATTCATAAATCAATCCCACTCAAACAATCGGTGAGTATACACCGAACAAGACACTCACCGATCACCGAAATGGGGGCGGCAACCATTCACCGTGCGGTGAAAACAACTCCCCGAAAGGGTCCCCGACATCATATCGTCCGCCCTTAAAGTATCCTCCTCGGTCAATGTGTTTTGTGGTGGTTTTTATGTTTTTAAGAAACCGTTGTGATGTTTTTGTTTTGTGGTGGTTTTTGATGTTTTTAAGAACCAGTTGTGATGTTTTTAGTGGGGTGAGCATATTAACCTTCATAATCGATAAACTAACTATAACCAAGATAAGCGAATCGATTAATCGATAATCGGCATAACTGGTAATTATGATTTTGAAGCATTGGTTAATTCAATAATCGGTTATGGTTTTGGTTTTAAAGGTTTGGTTAACTGCCATGACCAAAACTGAACTGATTCTCAAGTTTTTTGTGAACAAAGGAAAATTAGAGTTTATGATTTTATTTCCATTCTTCTTTTTTCACATATGTGTGAACACCACCTTCATTCACATCTTGGAACCAATGTTTTTTAGGGTTGAACCAGACATCGAACCAGTCTTTTTACTGGTCCACTAGTCGGGTCAATCGAATCGGTCGAACCGAATGATATCAAAAATATGATATAACTACTCAAAAAGGTGATGTAACACCCCGTGTTTCGAAAGTCAAAGTCAAGATTGAAGTCAAAGGAAGAAAAGATTGCTAATTGCGATCTGTCACACCTTGCTTAACTACTGTTTTGACTTCTTTGACTTGTAATCGAATCTATTTATTTATTTGCTTTAGTTGTATTATGTGGAGTATCTATTAATAATCGAGGTTTAATCGCTATTTAATCGCATATTAATCGCTAATCGAATTATCGCTATCGCATCGCAACTCGAATTATGTGTTCTGGATATTGTTTTATGTGTGTGTGCTATTTATGTGTTACTTGTGCGTGTTATATTTATGATCGCAATCGCAATCTATCGCATCGCAATCGAATCGCAAACGCTAAACGCAAGTTAATTATGGTGATTGTATGTTAGATATAGTAGTTATGTTCTTTGTATAACTAATGGGGAATACTATCTCATCGCTCGCTCGCTCGAATCGCAACGCTCAACACGCGAATCAAAACGACAGAACTCATCGCGCCGAACACTTGGATCGAGTGGCCATCCGATCAGATTGTCATCCGATCGAGTTGTCACCCGATCGGGCTGCCATCCGATCGAGTTGCCACCCGATCGACCCGACACTTCACCACTTCCCTTTTTGGGAAACCCTATAAATACCCACCTGTCACATCATTTGTGATGTGACAGCTCCTTGCTCGACCAGCCGCACTCAAGCTCGCATTTCTCTCGATTCTTATAAGTTTCCAACCTAAATCTTGTACTTCTATGATCTACACGCACTTCTTCAACATTTTCACCTTTGAATCTTAACTTTTAACCGTGATATCACCGGATTTGAGGTGTTCTAGGGTGATGTCATCATGGAGTTCTTATGAACTTCAAGATTTGGCTTCATTCCACCAAGAACAACTTAGATCTGAAGGATTTCCACAAGAATTAATCAATGTTTTCATATAGATCTACACAAATTCATGGTTAAAGGATTGAGAGAAGGTTCTCCAACTTTCTTTCAACTCTTTTACACTCAATGCACTCAAGACCGATAGAATCAGAGCTCGTTCTGACCTTCTACTCATTCTTTTAGTGATGTGTTAGTTCAAGATCTGAATTCTATCGAAAGAGACTACTGATTTCGGGTTTGAACATGAACAACCGTCTCGAACCGTGAACCGGTCGGACTAGGGTGGTTCCTGTTCGATCGGATCACTTGGGTCGGGATAGGGTTCCTGTTGTTTAAGCAAGATATCATAACGTCTCGTTCAAAACTGCAAAACTTCAAACAAAATCAAGTGTCAAGACGATCAGATCGTTGGGACGGATTGCCGTTCGATCGGATTGCCATCCGATCGGGTTGCACTTGGTTCCACACTTAAACTTTTATTCAAACTTTTCAAGGATCTGAACGTCGAACGGATTACCGTCCGATCGGATTGCCATCCGATCGAACGACCATCCGATCATGTGACGTTTGGAACTTCGATACTTAATCATTTTCAATTTTCAAAGATCACCAGTAACTAACGGATTGCCACCCGATCGGATAGCCATCCGTTCGAGTGACCGTCATGCTGTGAACTTGTTCTCAACTGAGAAGCCTCGCCAATCGGATCGCCGTCCGATCAAACCGCCGTCCGATCGACCGACCTGAAGGGTAGAGATACTTCTCTATTTTCAAAATGATACAACGAAAACTTCAAAGGACAAACCATCATACACAAACACATCCTTACCAAACGAATGTCAATCCAATCGAATGGCCATCCTATCAGATGACCATCCGAACGGATTGCCATCCGATCGAGTGGCCATCCGATCAGATTGCCATCCAATCGGGTTACCATCCGATACTTGGTTACCTTTCACCGTTTTACGCGCCGCTCATCGTTTATGCTATCATTAACTGTTCAGGCTAATCTCTCTCAAGCGCTCCCTTCAAACCAAGGCAGTGTTTATTAAGTTAAACGCTATCTGTGAGTATACTCGATTCCTTTTTGCTTTATGCACTTTTGGGTGTTACATACGTTACTTATTCTAAATCACATCAATCACACAACGCAAACACTATTTATACGCTGACCTCTAATGCATGTTATACGTGACTCGATGAATGCCTGTTTGTTATGTTTACACATTGATTGCTGTCTACCTGCCTTAACAACGATAGTACTATAGTTTGGACTCAGCACCTGTTCACTCAGGGGTTGTTAAGGACAATACTTCATGTGTTCGCAGTGGTGAACATGTGATGCGCACTCGCTACTCGCAGTCAACTCACAGTCATTAGTATTGATAGGATCTTTGTCGATAACTTACATGCTTCACATTATACGTTGAACATGCTGGTTATGCGTAAACAATTTCGAACTCTATTATGCTATTATCAAACTTGTATGCTCACCTTTACACTATGTGTATTGACTTTATTTTAACGTATGTGACAAGTGCTTAAGATGCTAGGATGCTTGCTTGCTCTTTGATGAAATCAAGTAGGAGAGAGTCTAGAAACAAACAAACAATTTATTTTTTATTTGAAATCTGAGTTGTCGGAACAGAACAATTTGTCTTTGATTTGTCTGTAATAACTATGCTACTTGTTATGTCATGGTATGGGACGTGATGCTTAAATAATTGGTAATCGTAGTTGTTATGGAAACTCCTGGACAATCTGTTTCGCTCAGTGTCATGCCCCGATGTTTCCGTCATCGGTTGGGGTGTGACAAATTGGTATCAGAGCCATAACTATAGGGAATTAGGCAAGACTCGACCTAGTCCGGGTCAATGTCTTAGAAACGACCTAGTCTATAGTCTAAGTACCAACAGACCAACTTGTGCATGCCCGGTAGGGGTTTTGTACGAGCTTACTTTCTATTTCTCGCTCGAACTCGCTGTACACTACACATTTGCGCGAACATCGCATACTACAGTTCCGCGCAAGATCAGCCTTTCCTATGGCTGATTACTCACACAAACGAATGATCTGGTCAAGATTAGGTGTGAAAACCGCAAACTCTCGACCAGATTTCTCGTTCGAATTGCTATTTTTACTATAAAACAAGAGAAATTGCGTTGAATCAGGAGTGAAATCCATACTTTGATGCAAATCTCCTTATCTATCTCGTGATTTTATCACACAAGCAGGAACGTAGTCGCTAAGTTAGGGGTGAAACCCGAACCTTGATGACTCGTTCCACTCTCTAATGTGGTTTTACAAAACTCTCACCAAAGTCTCGACGGACTCCAACGACTTGGGTCACACTGTAACTGGAAGGATGCGTGGCGATCGCTCAAATCAAAGCGAGAGCACAGTCTCGAAGGCTAAAGTGTGCACATAGAGTCCTTGTGAATAGTTGAACCACTTTGGGTAGTCAATGTCTACACACACCCGAGACAATCTCCCCTCGATTTTATGTGTTTCGATTCTGGAACCCGCAGCCGCCAACTCTGTGATTTATCGATTTTATGTGGATTTTATGTGTTTACATGTTTTGATTTTGGTAATTTACCCGCTTTGATCGACACGCATAACTCGCACTGTGCATCTATCTCGAAACGCTAACAAATCGTTGGTTATTATTCGCAATCGCTACTCGATACTCGCAATCGCTATACTTAATCGCTATGCGTGCTATGAAGGATAGGAATACGTGCAACATATAGTAAGGTTTCTGTGTTCTGACTGCCTTATGTGCTTCTGTGCCTTACGTGCCTACGTGTTTCTATGCCCTAAGTGGTTATGTGCTTATGTGTTTATGTGCTTATATGAATGGATGTGTTCCTGAGCTTTATGGTGAATCGCTAGACTATACTAGGAATAATCGAATAGTGTTTTGAATCCTATGGCGTTGTCTGTTGCAGACAATGTCGTCATCTGGATCCCTACACTCACGAGCTGCTAGGCGCAAGCACGCTGACAAGCGACTTGCTTCTCTCATCGCGACTCAAATCGTCAAAGTTATCCCTCAGATCGTGAGTGAACTGAACGAGAATGCAAGCAAGTCTTCTGAAGAGTCCCGAACTGATTCGCCAAAAGCTGCTTCTTAGCTTCAAGCAGTTCAGAGCCTGCGGCCCGAAGGAGTTTACCGGCGAAGATGGCCCTACGGCCATGTTCCAATGGTTTGATTCTATCGAAGTCACCCTGCGCCAGAGTGGCTGTCCTGACAATCTCCGCACTCTGACGTAACTGGAGTCTTCAAGTCCCACGCTTTAGACTGGTGGACGGCTGAGAGAAACAAACGCGGAAATAATGCAGCTTACGGGCTAACATGGGATGAGTTGAAGGACGTGATGATGCAAGAGTTCTGCCCTCCCCATGAGCGCCAAAAGTTGGAGGATGAATTCTGGCACATTAAGCAGAAAGATGGTGACAACGCTGGTTTGACTACGCGCTTCAAGCAGTTGAGTATTATCTGTCCGTACCAAGTCAAGATGCCCGAAATCGCCATCAAGAAATATATCCGTGCTCTTTCGGATTGCGTGGCTGATTTCGTTTAAGCTGCAAAGACGACAACGATTGAAGAAACCTACTTGCTCGCTGCTGAGATCAACGACAAGCGAGTCAAGTCTGGTGTCTGGGATAAAGCTCCCAAGAATCTGCATCAAGCTACCACTGCTTCAACCGCTGAAACTGCCGCCGCTCCTCAGTCATCCAAGCTCTCGAGACGTAAGAGAAAGAGCAACAACATTTCCAGCAACAACAACTGCGCTGTGACCAATGCTGCCCCGCTCCAATCAGTTCCAGCTCCTCAGCAACAACAACACCGCCAAGTAGTGGCCCCGGTTACCAACGCACCGCCGGCAAAGCGTGCGTATACTGGTCCTCATCCGGTTTTCCCTACTTGTACTTATCACCACCCTGTGGGAATCACTTGCAGATATTGTGCACATTGCAACATGTACGGTCACTTCATCGCCAACTGCCGTATGGGTCCACGTCGAAACCCTGCTCCAACCCAAGGTCAAGCTCCTGCTCAGCAAGCTCTACTTGCTGCTCCTCAAGGCCATCAAGCGGCTCATGCACCCGCGATCAATGCTAGAGCTTGCTATGCGTGTGGTGATCCCAACCACTTCGCCAACATGTGCCCGAACCGAGTGGTCAAGCAAGAGCCACAACAGCTGCAGCCCCATCAACAGCCTCAGCAACAACAGCAACAACCAGCAGCCCGCGGACATGCTTTCAACATTAACGCCCGCCAGGCTCAAGCCGATAACAATGTGGTCAATGGTACGTTCCTTGTGAATGGTATATATGCTACGTGTTTATTTGATATTGGAGCAGATAACTGTTTTGTATCGTTTGAATTCGAAAAGCTTCTCAATCGTAAGCGCGCTCATCTCCCCTCGACGTTCGATGTTGAAGTTGCCACCGGAAGAACCGTTGCTGTCAATTCTATTCTTCGTGATTGTATTCTTGAACTCAACAATCACATCTTCCCTATCGACCTTATTCCGATGCAGCTCGGTAGTTTTGACGTCATAGTAGGCATGGACTTTCTTTGTGAAAACCATGTTGAAGTTGTTTGCTTCGATAAGATGATCCGATTCTCGCTCGCTAATGGTGATCAATTGTGTGTTTATGGTGAAGTCGCATCTAAGAAACTCCAACTCATGTCGTGTGTCCAGGCTTGCAAGTATCTCCGCAAGGAATACCAAGCTTTCTTGGCGCACATTGTAGTAGCGGAGAAAAAGGAAGTTAAGGAGGTAAACCAGGTACCTGTTGTTTGTGAATTTCCTAACATTTTCCCCGACGATCTTCCAGGACTGCCTTCAGCTCGTGATATCGATTTCCGAATCAACCTCATTCCTGGAGCCAACCCTGTTGCTAAAGCACCTTACCGCCTCGCTCTTCCTGAAATGCGCGAACTCTCGAGTCAGCTCCAGGAACTCCTTGATAAGGGCTTTATTCGCCCTAGCACCTCTCCATGGGGCGCACCTGTCCTTTTCGTCAAAAAGAAGGATGGATCGTTCAGGATGTGCATCGATTGTAGGGAGTTAAATAAACTAACAATCAAGAATCGCTACCCTTTGCCTCGAATCGATGATTTATTTGATCAGCTACAAGGTGCTACATGTTTTTCCAAGATCGATCTACGTTCAGGCTATCATCAATTACGCATTTAAGAGGAGGATATTCCCAAGACCGCATTTCGAACCCGCTATGGTCACTATGAGTTCGTTGTCATGCCTTTTGGTTTGACCAACGCTCCTGCAGTCTTCATGGATCTAATGAATCGAGTGTGCAAACCCTTCCTTGATCGCTTCGTAATCGTATTCATCGACGATATCCTGATCTATTCCAAGTCAAAATCCGAACACTCGCAGCATCTACGTTTGGTTCTTGAGTTACTCCAGGGAAACCGTCTCTAAGCCAAGTTCTCCAAGTGTGAATTTTGGCTAGAGGAGGTCCAATTCTTGGGTCACATTGTCAATAGTCAAGGTATCCACGTTGACCCTGCGAAGATCGAAGCTGTTAAGAGTTGGGTTACACCCAAGAATCCGTCTGAAGTCCGTTCTTTTCTCGGACTGGCAGGCTATTATCGCCGTTTTATCGAAGGTTTCTCCAAAATCGCCGTACCGCTTACCTCTCTGACGCATAAGGATAAGCCTTTTGTTTAGGGAACCAAACAGGAGGAAGCCTTTCAAGCCCTCAATGCTATGCTTTGCAATGCTCCCGTGCTCTCACTGCCCGACGGAAACGACAACTTCGTAGTTTACTACGATGCCTCGAACCTTGGTCTTGGTTGTGTTCTCATGCAACAAGATAAGGTTATCGCGTACGCTTCTCGACAGCTCAAGATCCACGAGAAGAACTACACAACACACGACCTCGAGCTTGGCGTAGTTGTTTTTGCGTTAAAGATTTGGCGACACTACCTTTACGGTACCAAGTGTACGATCTTCACCGATCATAGGAACCTACAACATATCTTTAACCAAAAGGAACTGAATATGCGTCAACGCCGGTGGGTAGAACTACTCAACGATTATGACTGCGAGATCCGTTACCATCCAGGCAAAGCAAATGTCGTTGCCGATGCTCTCAGTCGACGAAGCTACTTGCTTAGCGTTCGTAATTCCCAAGCCCAGTTTAATCTCGAAGATCTCAAAGGCGACGCGCAGCATGCTTGTTTCACCAAGCGAACTTTGAAGAAAGAAAGGATTATAAACGATGGCGCCCAACTCGAGAATAAGTCGAATGGTATCTTTCATTACTTGGACCGAATTTGGATCCCCGTGCGTACGAACTTGCGACAACTTCTGATGGACGAAGCCCACAAATCTCGATATTCTATTCATCCCGGTGCCGACAAGATGTACCAGGACATGCGTTACAAGTACTGGTGGCCGGGCATGAAGAAGGATATCGCTATCTATGTTTCGAAATGCCTGACCTGTTCCAAGGTCAAGGCTGAGCATCAAAGACCCCCTGGCTTACTCGTTCAACCCAAGATCCCGATGTGGAAATGGGAGAGTATAGCTATGGACTTCATAACGAAACTTCCGCGTACTCAATCCGGTCATGATAGCATTTGGGTTGTGGTTGACCGTTTGACCAAGTCAGCTCGCTTCCTGTCGATACGAGAAGACTTTAAGGTAGAAAAATTAGCCCGAATCTGCAGCAACGAGATCATTAGTCGACATGGGACGCCTCGTGACATCATATTTGACCGCGACGGTCGGTTTACCTCGCGTTGTTGGGAAACGTTTCAATCCGCTCTCGGTACTACTCTTAATCTAAGTACCGCCTTCCATCCCCAAACCGATGGTCAGACTGAAAGAACGATTCGTACCCTTGAAGACATGCTTCGTTCGTGTGTCATAGATTTTGGTGGTAATTGGGACGCGTACTTACCTTTGGTCGAATTCTCGTACAATAACAGTTATCATTCTAGCATACAAATGGCACCATTTGAGGCTTTATACGGAAGGAAATGTCGATCGCCTATTGTGTGGCACGAGACCGGAGGTGCACAAATTACCGGTCCAGAGCTGTTGCAAGAAAAGACAGACAAAATCCTCCAAATTCGAGACAATCTAATGAAAGCTCGGAGCTGACAGAAAAGTTATGCTGATAGACGCCGCAAGCCCCTTGAATTTGACGTTGGCGATCACGTACTCCTAAAGGTTGCACCTTGGAAGGGGGTGATTAGATTCGGCAAGAAAGGAAAGCTCGCGCCTCGATATGTTGGACCCTTTAAGATTCTTGAAAGGATTGGAAAAGTGGCCTACAGACTCGAACTACCAGAAGAACTGAGTAACGTCCACCCGACTTTCCACGTTTCGAACCTCAGAAAGTGCTTGGCCGACCATGAATTACATGTTCCTCTCGAGGATTTACGAGTGGACGAAACATTACACTTCGTGGAAAAGCTTGTCGAGATCGTGGGACGAGAAACCAAGGTGTTTAGACGCTCACGCATTCCCATTGTAAAGGTTCGCTGGGAAGGCAAACGCGGTGCCGAGTTTACCTAGGAACTCGAAAGCGACATGAAGGCGAAGTACCCGCAGTTGTTCGTTACGGCTTAATCCAAATTTCGGGACGAAATTCCCTTAAGTAGGGGAGGCTGTAACACCCCGTGTTTCGAAAGTCAAAGTCAAAGTCAAGATTGAAGTCAAAGGAAAAAAAGATTGCTAATTGCGATCTGTCACTCCTTGCTTAACTACTGTTTTGACTTCTTTGACTTGTAATCGAATCTATTTATTTATTTGTTTTAGTTGTATCATGTGGAGTATCTATTAATAATCGAGGTTTAATCGCATATTAATCGCTAATCGAATTATCGCTATCGCAATGCAACTCGAATTATGTGTTCTGGATATTGTTTTACGTGTGTGTGCTATTTATGTGTTACTTGTGCATGTTATGTTTATGATCGCAATCGCAATCTATCGCATCGTAATCGAATCGCAAACGCTAAACGCAAGTTAATTATGGTGATTGTATATTAGATATAGTAGTTATGTTCTTTGTATAACTAATGGGGAATACTATCGCATCGCTCGCTCGAATTGCATCGCAACGCTCCACACGCGAATCGAAACGACAGAACTCATCGTGCCGAACACTTGGATCGAGTGGCCAACCGATCGAGTGGCCATCCGATCGGATTGCCATCCGATCGGATTTCCATCCGATCGGATTGTCATCCGATCGAGTTGTCACCCAATCGAGCTGTCACCCAATCGAGCTGCCACCCGATCGAGCTGCCATCCGATCGAGTTGCCACCCGATCGAACCGACACTTCACCACTTTCCTTTTTGGGAAACCCTATAAATACCCACCTGTCACATCATTTGTGATGTGACAGCTTCTTGTTCGACCAGCCGCACTCAAGTTCGCATTTCTCTTGATTTCTCTCGATTCTTGTAAGTTTCCAACCTAAATCTTGTACTTCTATGATCTACACGCACTTCTTCATCATTTTCACCTTTGAATCTTAACTTTTAACCGTGAAATCAGCGGATTTGAGGTGTTCTAGGGTGATATCATCATGGAGTTCTTATGAACGTCAAGATTTGGCTTCATTCCACCAAGAACAACTTAGATCTGAAGGATTTCCACAAGAATTTATCAATGTTTTCACATAGATCTACACAAATTCATGGTTAAAGGATTGAGAGAAGGTTCTCCAACTTACTTTCAACTCTTTTACACTCAATGCACTAAAGACAAATAGAATCAGAGCTCGTTCTGACCTTCTACTCATTCTTTTAGTGATGTGTTAGTTCAAGATCTGAATTCTATCCAAAGAGACTACTGATTTCGGGTTTGAACATGAACAATCGTCTCGAATAGTGAACCGGTCGGACTAGGGTGGTTCCTGTTCGATCGGATCACTTGGGTTGGGATAGGGTTCCTGTTGTTTAAGCAAGATATCATAACGTCTCGTTCAAAACTGCAAAACTTCAAACAAAATCAAGTGTCAAGACGATCAGATCGTTGGGAAGGATTGTCGTCCGATCGGGTTGCACTTAGTTCCACACTTAAACTTTTATTCAAACTTTTCAAGGATCTGAACATCGAATGGATTACCGTCTGATCGGATTGCCATCCGATCGAACGACCATCCGATCGTGTGACGTTTGGAACTTCGATACTTAATCATTTTCAATTTTCAAAGATCATCAGTAACTAACGGATAGCCATCCGATCGAGTGACCGTCCTGCTTTGAACTTGTTCTCAACTGAGAAGCCTCGCCAATCGGATCGCCGTCCGATCGAACCGCCGTCCGATCGACCGACCTGAAGGGTAGAGATACTTCTCTATTTTCAAAATGCTACAACGAAAACTTCAAAGGACAAACCATCATACACAAACACATCCTTACCAAACGAATGTCAATACAATCGAATTATTGACATCCGATCGCGTGGCCATCCGATCGGATTGCCATCCGATCGGTTTACCATCCGATACTTGGTTACCTTTCACCGTTTTACGCGCCGTTCATCGTTTATGCTATCATTAACTGTTCAGGCTAATCTCTCTCAAGCGATCCCTTCAATCCAAGGCAGTGTTTATTAAGTTAAACGCTATCTGTGAGTATACTCGATCCCTTTTTGCTTTATGCACTTTTGGGTGTTACATACGTTACTTATTCTAAATCACAGCGAACACACAATGCAAACACTATTTATACGCTGACCTCTAATGCATGTTATACGTGACTCGATGAATGCCTGTTTGTTATGTTTACACATTGATTGCTGTCTACCAGCCTTAGCAACGATAGTACTATAGTTTGGACTCAGCACCTGTTCACTCAGGGGTTGTTAAGGACAATACTTCACGTGTTCGTAATGGTGAACATGTGATGCGCACTCTCTACTCGCTGTCATTGGTATTGATAGGATCTTTGTCGATAACTTGCATGCTTCACATTATACATTGAACATGCTGGTTATGCGTAGACAATTTCGAACTCTATTATGCTATTATCAAACTTGTATGCTCACCTTTACACTATGTGTATTGACTTTATTTTAACGTATGTGACAGGTGCTTAAGATGCTAGGATGCTTGCTTGCTCTTTGATGGAATCAAGTAGGAGAGAGTCTAGAAACAAACAAACAATTTATTTTTATTTGAAATATGAGTTGTCGGAACAGAACAATTTGTCTTTGATTTGTCTTTAATAACTATGCTACTTGTTATGTCATGGTATGGGACGTGATGCTTAAATAATTGGTAATCGTAGTTGTTATGCAAACTCCTGGACAATCTGTTTCGCTCAGTGTCATGCCCCGATGTTTCCGTCATCGGTTGGGGTGTGACAGGTGATAGGGTGAACCGAACCGGTCAGACCCCCGGTTCCTGGTCTAACCTACCCGTCCAGTTTTCAAAACACTACTTGGTACCGTTAGCTATTGTACCATTAACTGAATTTAATCATCTTTTTCATTCGATTCTCAAGCTTCGTGGTTCATCTTCGTCACCAATGGACCATTAATTGATTTTAACCATAATTAAACCATAATCGAACTTCTTAAGCAATTAACCATGACCACCGAAGTTCGGTAATGGTTATGGTTGGCTATCGGTTAGGATTATGGATTTATGATTATTGTTACAATTATAGTTAAAGGTAAAAACCAAACCAAACCCCATATACACACCTCTATCTCTTTTAGATAAAAGTAATAAATAACACATTTAAGAATAGTATTGTTTCACAACATTTTAGCATTTTTTTTGGGAATTGGCCTGTAATAATCCCAACTAGAGGTCATTGGCCATTGACAGTCCCAACTTTGAATATCCCCCCCGCCAGTCCCACATTTCACCTATTTTTCCTACACTGGTCCCCCGTTAAAAAAAAAAAAAAAAAAAAACTTAACGAAATTAAGTTTTTTTCCAAATTACAAACAGATTTTTTAGGGCTTTTGATCAGAATGACGATACAAGTCCATTGATGTAAAACTCACCTCGAAATGGTGCTCCAAATGACTTGATTTTTGTTAATTGGAAATTTAAACACCTGAATTGAAGCGTCGTTTTCATCGTTTGGAGCACCGTTTCGAGGTAAAATTGATATCAATGGACTCGTATCGTCGTTCTGATCAAAAGGCTTAAAAAACTATTTGTAACTTGGAAAAAAAAAACATAACTCCGTTAAGTTTTTTTAACGGGGGATCGATGTAGGAAAAATATGTGAAAGGTGGGACTGGTGGGAGGAATATTTAAAGGTGGGACTGTCAATGACCAATGACCTTTGGTTGGTATTATTACAGGCCAATTTCCATTTTTTTTTTCCTCTTTTTAATTATATTTCTTTTAATCTAATAAAGATTTGTGGCATTTTTTGTATTTTTTATGGTATAAAATAACATTAAACCGTGTGAAATTTAATTAAAAATATTAAACACATTTATATTTAAGTTTAGATTCTCTGTGTTCGATTATGATTCTTTGGGTTTCTAAAACTTTTTGTTCGATTATGATTCTTTGACTCAACTAATATATATTTCGTTGTCTATGTGTCTATATTTTGTACCAAACCTTGCAGTTGGCAAAAGCGAGTAAAGAAATCATGTACTAAAGGAAGTATCCAACTCAACTCATTGTGGAGTCTACTCGCATCCAATTATTGAAAGCTAATCATTTGGGCTTGAATTCGTTATCATTATTGATCATACACTATTATTTAGTTATTTTCGTTACTAGTATATATATCTTCAAAAGTCAAAACCATCTTAGAGAAAAGTTAATGTAAATAGTTATTACATAGGATATTACATAGTATAACTATCATCCATAGTGGGAGGGGAATATAATACTTTCATATTTGGGTGTTTTGTGTCATGTAGCGATACAATCAGCATGTATGCATTATCTTAAAACGGACGTAGTGGTATAATGCCACATAATGCCCTAACCAATGATTACCCAATTATTTTTTTCAAATTAAAAGTATTAATATTTCATTAAATAAAAAAATTACAATGCTAAAAATAAAAAATAAAACGAAAAATGCAAGAAAAAAAACATAAAATCTAAAGTCCGTATTTGTCACCGATTTGTTGCCGACGCATTTCCGCTAGAATCAACGCGTCTCCTACGAGGTGATTGATCGGTTTATACAAAAATTCTATGTGTTTCTTCATCAGCCTCGATTCTTGTAACGCGACAATTATTTTATTTTCGGCGTTTCTTTCTTGCATAATCTTTAAACGCCTATGACCAAGGTCTTGAATGTCTTGTAAGCGTCGGTTCATCTCTTTAAAATCTTCCTTAATGTTGAAATTAACCGAAGACGACTTCGACTTTCCCCTTGATTTGAATCTCATATGTGGTGAGTATAACAACCCTAAAAATCGTCCTAAAACGCTTCATAATCGCAAAACCGGACCCGTATAGCATTAATTTTAACAAAAAAATGAAAAATAAAAAAATTTAATACCTGTCGCGGGCCGCGACAGGCTTGAAGGGGGTTGGTCGTGGGGCGCGACTGCCCTTTGCTTGCCGGCTACACTTTGTGAAACGTGTCACACACGCGTCAGACCTACATATGTGACTCGGCAACCCTAGCCGTACCTAGGGTGCCCTCGCGGGCCGCGAGAGAGGGAGGTAAGGCGGGGCGCGAGAAGCTCCAAAATCAGATATAAATTGGAAAATCAAGTGCATTTCAATCTCGTTCAAATTTCTTTCTTTCTCTCTATACTTCTGAACGAAAATTATAGTCAAATACCCCCTAAATCACGAAGCTCTGCCCTGTTTTAAGTATTTTAACCCCCGATCACTAAGTCGATACCCTGTCCGATTGATCCAGGACCCACCAACGCATGTCGAGGCTCTGTCGGACTAAGTACGTTGGGGTTCTGTCTCGGATGTATTGATAAGTTGAAATTGAGTTATTATACTAATGCGCATGCATTGTATATTTTTAATAGGAAGTCAAGAAAATAATCAAAAAATATCACCAGGAAGCCCATAGAAATACCTAAGTTTACAATGATAGTCCATTCTCTTTTCTCACCATTGGGCACGAGTATCCAATGTGTGATATAACCATAGTCACAGATCCGTCGAGTGACAAGTACTGAACGAGTAATTGGGTAGATATAAACTTGTAATCGCTCTTAATGCTGTAAAGATATAAAAGCTCATTTTTATTGACTGGAATGTACTCGCCAGTATTTCTTGCTGATAAGATATTTTTTAAAACGCGTTTTAGGTAACTTGATGAGAAGCTATTAGAAGCCAACTATGGAGCACTGAAGACTTAAATAAAGTGGCTATAAGTTACCTAAATAAAAAGAAGAAATTTATGTTTTCAGCAACAATGTTTATCCTTACAAATACATCATAAATGGAATATGGATTTTAATCTATTTGTTTAATATAAAAGTTTGGTGCTTTGAAACTCTGAAATTTATTTCCTAACTGCGATCCTTATGAAAATTTTCCGTTGTGTAATTAATAAACACCGGTACCACTTGACTGGTCCACGACTTCCGCTCCCAGGGTGGGGTCGGGGGTTGTGGCAATGAGGTTTCAACATCAGTTTGCTCAAGTAAACTGGTGGAATCCGTCCATGAGATATATTCAACCCAAAAGTTTTGTAAAATTTAAAGAATTGAAACATAAAATGCAAGAAAATGTAAGGATAATGAATGGAAAACTAAAGGAAATCAATACCAACAGCTTCTGATCGTAAGAGAAAACTTCAGAGCGTTTGAGAGTGTTTCTGAGCGACTGGAAGGAGAAATGAGTGAAGTAGTGCACATATTTATAGGTTTAGGGTGAAATTGGGACGAGAGGGGAGTTTGGGAGACAGGCCCTTTCGCACGAAAGGAGTCCTTTCGTGTGAGAGGTCCCTTCCATCCTTTCATGCGTGTGACCGACCAGGATCCAGCCACCAATCATATTGAACAATCATAATAATAAAGCAGTTTTATCAAAAATATGATTAGTGACTAATAATGTCCATATCCAAAGTATTAAGTTAGAAAAAATGTGTAAAGATATTAGCGGAAGCATAAGTTGGATAGTTCAATCAAAAGTTCAAAGTTTGAAATTATTAAAACCCAACACGGGCTAATGCAACCACTACACTCCCCAAGTTGCAAGCTCCTGCCTTCACTGAGTACTTGCAAAGCATGCAGTAGGGTATCAACATAAAGTTAGCGAGTTCACGAGTTGTCCAGTTTTAGTTTCAAAAACTTATGTTCGTTAAATTACTCATTTATACCATGCCATGGGGACCCCATAATACAGGCTACTAAACTCCATAATCATACTGAAACTTTCGCACTTAAGTTGTTGTTGCCCCGTTTGTCAATATCTATCATCATTGACGTATGCCGAGGACTATTAGTTCACGCTCGTCCATGTTTTGGTCAAAAATTACCTAAGCAATTAAGTGATCAAATTAGTTAAGTGAGGTAGTGTGCTAGAGTTATGTGTGAAAAATGTGTTAACCAAATTAGATATGAAAACAGTTTCAGGATACGGCTCAGGATATAGAGCTGTATCTATGATCAAACAATGAGCAAAAAAGTAAAGGTTGACACGTGATGTACGAGGAAAGCCCTTGATCAATCTAGATCGCCGTCATAAAACCTCGGGAGCTGACAATCGCAGCTGCCTTGTTCTTCTATTGCTTCAAATATCAGGATACAGAGCAGGATGTGGTGCGGATCGACTATGTGTAACAATGTAATTCGAATACAAGTGTTGTGTGTAGTGTTTGCGATGAGCTAGAGAGAAAGTGTTTGAAAATGTGTAAGTTGAGTGCCTTAATCTGATCCGCCCCCATCTATTTATAGTAAAACAAACGTAACTAACTATCCTACATAACCGGGATCCAACGAATATTCCTTAGTCGAACGTTGTAGACCTGGTCTTTCGGGTTCAACGTCTCTCCTTTAACAAATACGCCCGAGTCTTGAGGAGATGAAGTCCATTTGACCGTTGGCAAGTCCCAGTCTTTAACCTGCACGTGATTAATTCGATATACCTCAGGATATCACCCAGGATGTTAACAATATCCCCGTCCAGTATCCTGATCACAGATAAACAATTAAAAGCAGGATATAGTTCAAGATATGTATGCTTAGAAAATGAGCCATAACAATTGTCCCCAAATATATCGGTTGGTATACCAATCCAACGGATATATTTTAAAAGTTTCACCTCATAACTTAAGGCAATCAATACGACTAGACCCTTGAAATGACAGCGGTGCAACTTCCAAAGCGTTATTTACTCTTTACCCCCTACATTCAGCCTATATTAACCGAGGGACTCCTCAATATGGTTATCCTTATCTTCAACCGGATATCAGGTACTTTCCTCTCTATCCTTTCTATTTTCCTTGTTTATATCTCCCTTTCTTCGATTGTGATCTTCCATGGCGACCCGTACCAGATCGCAAATGACGGACTCTGTTTCCACCTTCCACAAACAGAATCTGCTTCAGAAACCTTCAAAAGAGGTGTGTTCTTTCGATAATTCTGACATCGCGGCCCTACGAGCTTCCGGTGCTTTTCCCGCCGGGACAATCTTCCGTCCATTCGACCGAGAGGTCCGATCGGACTTTTGTTCCGACGAATGGGTCTGCTTTTTTGCCTATCCTTTCTCCATAGGACTTCAATACCTGTTTTCACCTTTTATTTCCCGTTTCTCTGAACTTACTGGCCTGAGCTTTGCCCAAATCATGCCCATGGTTTGGCGCATATTAGTCACCTTGGAAGGAATTAAGGCTCGCCATATGCCTGACCTGTGCATCGAAGATTTGCCAAAGGCTTATCGTTTAAGATCTCATGGTTCCAGCCGATTCCTTCTATTCTCTATTTCCAAAGATCCTCTCATCCTCAAGGCTACCAAGACCGAGGATAAGTGGACAAGAAAATTCTTTTTTGTGAAAAGAGACTCCATTGATAAGGGTTTTGACCTCCCTAAAAGATGGTTGACTTCTGGTAGGACTTAGGGTTTTAAGAATATCCCCAATCATATCCCGAACCTCCATCCTGAACCAACATCCTGATAAGTTTATTTCTTTTCTTGCAGCAAACTTTAAAGAACTAGCTCCTCCTAGTGCTGAATCGGAAGGGAGAATAAAAGAGATCTACAAGCTTCCAGAGGGTGAAAGAACCTTTAACCTGCTACTCACAAGCTCAAGCCAAAGATCAAGCTTCAACATGTCTGGTAAGCATATTTTCAGGAATTATCTTTATATTAAACTGATTATTATTTTTAGAAGTATAATAAGCTTAAAACATCTTCCCTTCTGTAGTGCCAGTTATTAACCTCGAAGGCTTCCAACTTGACGAGTTGGATAGTTACTCCAGCCTTGTGCCTGCCGAACAAGAGCCTAAGCCGAAGCCATCTGCCACACCGAAGCCCATCACTTCAAAGACTACTACCGCTTCTAAAGCCCCTCCAGCATCCAGGACCCGGGCCTCTAGTTCCCGGAAGAGGAAAGAAATGGATTCTCCAACCGCCTCGGAAACATTCTCTCTCGAGAATCATGGGTTTAGTGAAGCTACTTCATTCCTCAAGCAGGTAAAAATTCCTTTCCAATATCCTGAACATGCATGTTAATCATTATCCCGTTCATTTTATGCCGATACCTGTATCTTTAACTGCAGGGCTTGGAACGTCTCATGCATTTGTATGAAGACGCCTGTGGGCTTAATAAGATGCTGCAGATCAAGCTCGAAAAAGCTGATGCCACCATAGCTGATCAAGGAACAATTGCAGCTGCCAAGTCCCAGCATTATGAGGACAAATACAAGGCAATGACCCGGGAACATCAAGCTGCCCTCCACAAGGCCAAAGAGGATGCCCAAGCCAATCTAGATGCCGCCCTTCTCCAATACCAGCAGGATATGAGCTCATATCGGGATAGTCTCAAAGCATCCGTGGTCATCTCTCTTCTTCAAGCCAGGATAAGAATGGCTTATGAGGCCAGGGATTTGGGCTTCGAATGCCCCTCCTGGAACGTAAAGGCTTGGGAAGGTAAACTACAGGATCTCGGAGGTCATCCCGTTGCTCATCCTGCAAAGCATGCTGGTGAAGAGTCTTCTAAGGCGGCAGAGGAAGTGGCCAATGCTAGCGATGATGCCGAGAAGAATCCTGAGGCTGATGCTGGTGCGAATGCTGGGAAAGAGGTTGCCGATCAAGAAGGTGCCGCTTCTTAGGCGGCGAAGTAGGCGATGATGGATATACGTGCCAAGGCCGGAGCCCACTTTTTTAAATTTCATGGTTGTGGTTGTGTAAACAATTTACTTTTCCTGTCTTCGAACAATTTATATTTCCTGCATTAGAACAATATGATGACCAAAGGTGGATGGGTCCTAGGTTTTAGGATGAAGCCCTTGGTCATCGGTTAGTATAATCTGTTTTGAACTTCGTAGCGGTTGAAGGTGGACAGGTTTCGTTTTGAGATAAAACCTTCAACCGTTACGTAGGTATGGTAAAAACTAATCGTGCTTTTGGCGGATGGGCCTTGGTTTAAGGTGAAACCAAAAGCACAACTTTTGACTTGTTAATAACATAACTATCTCTTGACTTATTTGTTATTGCCTTGCATTACTTAATGTAACTCTTAGCTTTGTAAAAATTTTGTATTGTTATCTTATAAAAATATCCTGATCAATATGCTCAGCGATATATTATAAAAACTTTTTATTAGATAGAACTTCTAAACATTCCTTCAACTTTGTAGAAAGCTTTTTAAAGAGTGAAAAACAGTCCACTTTTCCAAAACCTGTATTGATAATACCTAAATGATCAAAGTTTCAAACCAGTATTAGTTTCAAATATTTTAATCAAATATTCTGAGAAGTATTTTGAAAATATATTTTGAGAATATATCAGGATATTTAACCTTTTACCAAACATAGTATTATCAAAAACTTAAATGATGTTTACAAAGGAAAGATCATACCAGGAATAGGGTATAACCCTATTATCAAACCTCAATCCCTTTGCAACTTTTCCAATGAAGATGTCCCCTGTCTGAGACACTTAGTGCATTAGTTCCGACCCTTATCCTTTGAGCTTTACATCATTGCCTTGGTAGGAATGTCCCCTGTGTACAATGTCTTCAAATACTTAGAAATCCTTTGGATATCAGTTCCCATTGTGTAGACAATTCTTCATGTTACAGGGTAAAACCCAAAAAATGTATTGGGGGTGAATTCTTTGTATCCTGGGGAAAATCCCAAATTTTCGTGCGCTACAGTATAAACTCCAAGACTTAGAAAGGTGAAAACCTTTAAACCTTAGAGAGCATGAAAATACCCTTTCGTGAGAGAGGGTGATCAATCCTCATATACCTTTAGGATTCAGGATATAGCCAACAGTAACGAAATTGTCAGCCACTTTTACATGGACTGGTCCCGCCACCTTGAACTATCCCTGAATAACTTGCGCTCCAGGCGGAGTGTTTAAACCCAATTCGGAAGAAAGGTGAATACCTTTAAACCTGTGAAGGGATCAGGATCCCTTGTACGTGAGAGAGGGGGCCAATCCTCTAATCTTCTGAAGTATCCTGAGTGAGTATCCTGAGTGAGTATCCTGGAGCTATATCCCGAAGCATATACTGCAAAACATCCTTAAACTAAGGTGGGTGTTAGCTTGGCTAACACCCCTCCGATGCTTAAGTTAGTATTGGGTTTCAAAGAATAAATTAAACTAAACATATTTAAAAAAGATAGAATTCATACCATCCTGAGTTAAAAATTAAATTCTGAACTCACTTGAAATAAAGCTTAAGGTGTATAGCATTCCAAGATCTCGGTAGCATATCCCCTTCCATATTCTTGAGTCTATATGCTCCTTTCCCTGCTTCTGACTCAACTTCATATGGTCCTTCCCATTTTGGAGCTAGCTTGCCATCGGTAGGATTAGTGGTATTTTGAAAAGCCTTTCTTAGCACCCAATCACCAACTCGAAATCTCCTAGTCCTTATTGATGCGTGTGAAGTGTTATATATATTAGGTGTATATTTTAAGCCCTTTTTAACACTTATTTTAGCCAAGTTTTAAATTTATAAAACACGATATTTCACTAACACTAAACACACATATGGGCAAGTGCACCCATCGTTGAGTGTAGTATAGCGTTGGTAAGATACCGAGGTCGTCCAAGGACACAAGAGCTTTTAGTACCGGTTTATCCTCAACGTCTAATCAAAATAAAAGTTTAGAAAAATGTTTTAAGCTAAGAAAAATAAAAACTAACTAAAATGCTGAAAATAAAAATAAAAGAAAAAAAAACAGATAGACAAGATGAATCACTTGGTTCCGACTCGTATCTAGTATAACCTTTGATTATTTTCGCACTTTTGCACATAATTAAGAGATTATCTTAGTTATTGTAGTAGGCCCCTCTTTTGAAGGTGACGTTACCCTCACCCCAGTAGTTTGAGTCAGCAAGGATACAATCCTAAAAGGGTGGATTATTGGAAGATAATGAATTAAGTTATTAATGCAGTATTGTGGTAGGCCCCGCTTTTGGCGGTGACGTTACCCTCGGCTAAGTAGTCTGAGTCAGCAGGGATACAGTCCTAAATAGCCGGGTTATAGTATTAATAGTAGTTAACTTATGAGGGGATCAAAGAGTTTGGACCCCCGCCATCCAATACCGTGAAGCATTGAAGGAGGTCCTACTAAATTTGACCCAGGTCCATTGCAGGACCTCTAAACGCTGAACAATGGCAAGACCTTTACCAAACCGTTCCCTTAACCCCCGACCAGGTAGCCAACATACCTCCATATAGACCGTGGAGATATGAATGGTGAAAATCTTTTATTTTATATAGACAGTAAAATAATGCCAAGACACCACGGACAAACGATAAGGAAAGATCACCTTCAACATAAGTAACTAGTTATTAAAGTCATTAATACAAAACCAAATAAAAAGTGCAAAAGATTAGAAATAAAAAGTATTATACTAGACACTTTGTCTTCACCAAGTGATGTAAGAGACTTAGGCAATCATGGCCTTGATTGTCAAGAACTCTTACGATCAATCTTGGATCCCAAGACGACTCACACACTCTACGATGGACAATGGATGATGGTGGTGGATGATGGTGTTGTGATGGTGGTGGGTGGTGGGTGAAGTGTGAGAGAGGTGGTGTGCCAAGGGATGAGTTGAAATGAATCCAAGCACTCCTATTTATAGGCTGAACAGAGAGCTGGGCACAGCCCCGTGCCCGTCTGACACTCTCTCTCTTCATTAATTGTAATTCGCAATTACAATTAATGCGCCTGCTGTACTTTCGACACGCCCCCGTGTCCGCTGGGCACGCCCCGTGGTGGGCAATAGAAGCTTCTATAGGTTTGTCTTTTCTGCTGCTTCTTGGGCACGGCCCCGTGCTGGCTGAGCACGGGGCGTGTTCAGCCTTATGTCTTCTCTATTTTGCTTGGGAAGATGCCGTTGAGGGGTCGGGCAGTCCACTAGTGTTCCTTTCTTTGTATTTATGTTGGAATTAGCTGTCTTTTTGCTTCTTTTGTGTTCTTGAGCTCATTTAATCCTGAAAATATAAAAGGAAGACAAAAACACTCTTTTTCCAATATTAGTACTTAAAAAGGGTTAGTTTTATGCCTTATTTGATGTAATTTATATGTTGCATTTTACACACATCAAATACCCCCACACTTGAATTTTTGCTTGTCCTCAAGCAAAACTCTTTAATATGTGGCTTACACTCCCAAATGGAATAGGTAGAAGAGAAGGTTTTGGGCTTGTCGTAGAGTGTCGGGATATCCAAGATCTTTTTGGGTTATATTTTTATTTATTTACAATCCTATTCGTAATGATTTATTTAGAACGTTTCATAAGAGAAATTACTTATTTGGGCATAACATGCCTTTTTAAAATTCCATTTATATACAAGTTCACATACCTCACGGGAGAAATCACTCACACTCGGCCGAAGGTGTATTTTTAGTGAATCACTCGAGAGCGGCGTGGAACTTATTCCTACCATAAGCTTGCCAAGCAATCAATCCTCCTTCTTTTTAACTTTTGTACCTTTGTAAATATCAAGAGGACTTTGTGGGTTAAGGGTTAGGCTTGGGTTAAAGGTAGGTGGTTGGGATAGTGGTTAGTAGAAAAAGGGCGAAAAGCATAACAAGTGTCGGTTTTCGTAAGACTTTCTCTATTTTTTTTAACTTTATTTTGATGAAGCTTTTATTCAAACAAAGTTATTTTTGATGAACTTGTTTGTTTATTTTCTTTTTGCTTCATCAACACTTTTTTTTTTTTGATCATACGAAAAACCGAACTTGTTACTAAAACAAAGGGTTAAAAACTAAAAAGGTTTTGGTGGGTAAAAGGGTTTTTGGTTTGGGTGATGAAATGAAAAGGTTTAGGCTCAAAGGGGCTAACTAGGGGGATTTTTGGGTAGGTGGTAAAAGAAAAAGAAAAATAATGGTGTAGAAATAAAAAAAAGTTAGCCCTAATGCCTCCATCATTTACTTACTCGGGTTTAAGTTGATAAGGACCGGGAATGTATCGTCATGGCAAGTTCTAGAGTTGTAAGAACCAAGCGGCTATTCACACAAGAAACGAAAAATGAGCATTTAGTCTAAAGATGTAAATTTGTATGCTCAATAAAGGCTCAAAACTCACTTTTGTGGGAATGGGTTTTTTATGTGATCAAGTATATATAATCAAATTTTAACTAAGTTTGCCATGCCTTTTCATAATTTTCTTATGTTGGTTCTTTTTATTACTACGCTATCGGTTGTAAATTCGTAAAAATATAACCTTTTTGAGAACTTGAACTTCCCGAGTTAAACCTAGACAAGTAGAAAAAATGAAATTTTTGAAAAAATTTGGGGTGATTAGCGGTTCCAATAGAGTTTTGTGTAAGGCTTGTATTTAGGACTTGCAAAATTCAAGGTTTTAGCATCCCCCCCACACTTAAATTACACATTGTCCTCAATGTGTCCCAAAAATAAATTTTTAGGTTGATTAGATGTGTAAAATAGTGTTTAAAAAGCAAAAATTTGTGTTACTGGGCACTGAACACGGCCCCGTGTTAGCCGGGCACGGCCCCGTGTTCAAGTGCCAGTAACAAAATTGAAATAAGAGATACAGAAGTCTGGACACGGGGGCGTGTTCGGTGAACACGGCCCGTGTCCAGGTACCTGAACTGGGCGTTTTCTGCAGGTGGTTCAGCACGGGGCCGTGTTGGTTGGGCACGGCCCGTGTTGAACCTTCTGAACTGGAGAGAATTGTCGGGTTGCCTTGTTCTTGTGCATGAAGTCATTTTTCTCGTTCCCCTTTTCATCCCTTACCACCATGAGTGTGTTTTATTCCTGAAAATTAAAACTAACTAGAAAACATAAAAATTAATCTAAATTAAACTAAGGATAGTTCCGTGGAATGCCTCCATGGCGCGCCACGTTTATAAGGGTCCTTGGCTAGACCCAAAGCCTGGTCATGTGTTACCCAAGTGGGATGTATTGCATCCCATGTTACACCGTCGGAGAGCGTCATCCAAGCTTGAGTCTATGACCTTCATGTAGTTGACCGGATCTTCTTCCTCTACTCGCTTTCCACATTCAAATTTCACTTCCTCATCCCCAAACTTCAATGTTAGAGTTCCGTCATTCATATCCACCAATGCTTGGGCGGTGGCTAGAAATGGCCTCCCGAGGATGAGAGGGACATCGGTGTCTTCTTCCATGTCTAGGATGACAAAGTCGGTTGGAAAGACGAATTTGTCAACCTTGACTAGCAGATTTTCGGCGACACCTTGTGGGAATTTGACGGACCTGTCGGCGAGTTGTATGCTCATCTTTGTAGGGCTTGTTGTTCCTAGGCCGAGTCGCTTGAACATTGATGTGGGCATGAGGTTGATGCTAGCCCCAAGATCGGCTAAAGCATTTCGGACGGGGGACTTCCCAATCGAGCAAGGGATTGTGAAGCTCCCGGGGTCGATTTTCTTTTGTGGAAGTTTGTTGAGTACTAAAGCTGAGCATTCTTCGCCTAAGTTAACTAATTGCAATGATTCAATTTTCCTTTTGTGAGTGAGGAAATCCCTCATGAATTTTGCATATTTAGGCATTTGGGTTAGGACCTCAATAAAAGGAATATTAACATGCAATTGTTTTAGTAAACTTTCGAACTTTGCGAATTGCTCATCGGTCTTTTGACGATTTAACCTACCGGGGTACGGAATTGGAGGAGTCTTGGTGGGCTCTTGATTTGGTGTAGAAGCCTTTTCTGGCGCAGGAGGAGTCACAGGCTGGCTAGAATGGCTTCTTTCATTTGTCGGCAATGGAGCATCCTCGGGACCCACGGTTCGATTTCTTAATGTGATGAGATGTACTTGTGCCTTCGGGTTTATTTCGGTATTACTAGGTAACGCGCCTTGTGGTCTCTCGGAGAAATTTTGAGCTAGTTGATTTAATTGTTTTTCAACGTTTTGAATGCTAGCTTGTTGATTTCTGAAATTCGATTCCAATTGTTGAAATCGATCCGAGTTTTTCTTTTCAGTGTCAGAGATGAGGCGAGATACAGTATCTTCAAGCCTTTCTCTTCCACCTTGTTGTTGAGAGAAATTTTGCTGTTGTTGAAAATTAGTTCGTTGGTTTTGTTGGTTACTACTATTGCCGGGATCTCTCCAACCAAGATTTGGGTGGTTACGCCATCCTTGGTTGTAGGTACCCGTTGGAGGACCCGACGGCCTAGGTCTATTATCCATGTAATTTACCGTTTCTGTTTGTTCCTCTAATTCTTTCATACAACTCCAATTTTCATGTGACCCACCACACCCTTCACAAGCCATAACCGAGGCCACTTTTGTCATTTCTAGCTTTTTGATTTTTGAAGAGAGGGCCTCGATTTGGGCTTGTAAAGAGGTGCTTTCATCAACCTTATGGGCGCCCGGGGCAATAGATTTATTACCTCGGGGAGTGTGCCATTGAAAATTGGTTTGAGCAATTTCCTCAATTTGATTATATATTTCATTTGGGCGACGATTACCTAAAAGTCCCCCGGAGCTTGAATCAAGTGTTTGTCTTGTGTGTGGCAACAACCCATTGTAGAAAGTGGATACTTGTTGCCACACCGCTAGACCGTGATGAGGACATTTTCTTAGAAGCTCCTTGAACCTTTCCCAAGTTTCATATAAGGATTCCCCATCCTCTTATGAGTATGTATTAATTTCAGTCATTAATTTAGCCGTTTTAGCAGGAGGGAAATACTTATATAGAAACTTTTGGGCAAGTTCATCCCAAGTGTTTACCGATCCAACTGGGAGGGTGTTAAGCCAAGCCTTAGCTCGGTCTTTTAGTGAAAATGGAAACATTCGAAGGCGGATGGCGTCATTTGATGCTCCATTGATCCGAAAGGTATCACATATTTCTAAGAAGTTAGTAATATGTAGATGGGGATCCTCGTCCGCAAGCCCGTGGAAGGTTGCGGAGTTTTGGAGCATTTGTATCAAATGCGGCCGAAGTTCGAAGTTATTGGCTTCGACATTCGGTGCATTGATAGCGGCGCCGAGATTGCCTACGGTGGGCCGTAGGTAATCCATGAGGGTACGTTGGTCCGCCATTGGAAGTGGGTCCCCCGAAACTTTCTCTTGATTTTTGGCTTTAAGTCTTTTTCTGAGAAAGCGTTCGGGTTCTTCTAGAGGTTCTTTTATGTCTCTACTAGAACTGGAGCTCATGCACTACGTAGGAGGTTCAGACGTGGCGCCTAGGTTCCAAGTCCTGCAATAAAAACAGAAAAGAACGTTGGTCAGAACATTCACCACGGCCCCGTGCCCAGTGAACACGGCCCGTGGTCAGATGCGCAGTGATTGTTTTCTGGATCCCTGTTACTGGGAGTTGGACACGACCCCGTGTTGCACCGACACGGCCCCGTGTTCAGCTCTCTGTAACTCAGAAAATAAAAACTGCCAGTGATGATGCTGGGCACGGCCCGTGTCTGACCGGGCACGGCCCGTGCTGAGCGCTGCAGAAGCTGAAAAACTAAGAAAATCCTAAAAAACATTAAAAAGAAAAATAAAAGATGATTAGGCCGTTGATTCCTAACTTTCTTAAAATCCTTGTGTCCCCGGCAACGGCGCCAAAAACTTGATGCGTGTGAAGTGTTATATATATTAGGTGTGTATTTTAAGCCCTTTTTAACACTTATTTTAGCCAAGTTTTAAATTTATAAAACACGATATTTCACTAACACTAAACACACATATGGGCAAGTGCACCCATCGTTGAGTGTAGTATAGCGTTGGTAAGATACCGAGGTCGTCCAAGGACACAAGAGCTTTTAGTACCGGTTTATCCTCAACGTCTAATCAAAATAAAAGTTTAGAAAAATGTTTTAAGCTAAGAAAAATAAAAACTAACTAAAATGCTGAAAATAAAAATAAAAGAAAAAAAACAGATAGACAAGATGAATCACTTGGTTCCGACTCGTATCTAGTATAACCTTTGATTATTTCCGCACTTTTGCACATAATTAAGAGATTATCTTAGTTATTGTAGTAGGCCCCTCTTTTGAAGGTGACGTTACCCTCACCCCAGTAGTTTGAGTCAGCAAGGATACAATCCTAAAAGGGTGGATTATTGGAAGATAATGAATTAAGTTATTAATGCAGTATTGTGGTAGGCCCCGCTTTTGGCGGTGACGTTACTCTCGGCTAAGTAGTCTGAGTCAGCAGGGATACAGTCCTAAATAGCCGGGTTATAGTATTAATAGTAGTTAACTTATGAGGGGATCAAAGAGTTTGGACCCCCGCCATCCAATACCGTGAAGCATTGAAGGAGGTCCTACTAAATTTGACCCAGGTCCATTGCAGGACCTCTAAACGCTGAACAATGGCAAGACCTTTACCAAACCGTTCCTTTAACCCCCGACCAGGTAGCCAACATACCTCCATATAGACCGTGGAGATATGAATGGTGAAAATCTTTTATTTTATATAGACAGTAAAATAATGCCAAGACACCACGGACAAACGATAAGGAAAGATCACCTTCAACATAAGTAACTAGTTATTAAAGTCATTAATACAAAACCAAATAAAAAGTGCAAAAGATTAGAAATAAAAAGTATTATACTAGACACTTTGTCTTCACCAAGTGATGTAAGAGACTTAGGCAATCATGGCCTTGATTGTCAAGAACTCTTACGATCAATCTTGGATCCCGAGACGACTCACACACTCTACGATGGACAATGGATGATGGTGGTGGATGATGGTGTTGTGATGGTGGTGGGTGGTGGGTGAAGTGTGAGAGAGGTGGTGTGCCAAGGGATGAGTTGAAATGAATCCAAGCACTCCTATTTATAGGCTGAACAGAGAGCTGGGCACGGCCCCGTGTCCGCTGGGCACGGCCCCGTGCCCGTCTGACACTCTCTCTCTTCATTAATTGTAATTCGCAATTACAATTAATGCGCCTGCTGTACTTTCGACACGCCCCCGTGTCCGCTGGGCACGCCCCGTGGTGGGCAATAGAAGCTTCTATAGGTTTGTCTTTTCTGCTGCTTCTTGGGCACGGCCCCGTGCTGGCTGAGCACGGGGCGTGTTCAGCCTTCTGTCTTCTCTATTTTGCTTGGGAAGATGCCGTTGAGGGGTCAGGCAGTCCACTAGTGTTCCTTTCTTTGTATTTATGTTGGAATTAGCTGTCTTTTTGCTTCTTTTGTGTTCTTGAGCTCATTTAATCCTGAAAATACAAAAGGAAGACAAAAACACTCTTTTTCCAATATTAGTACTTAAAAAGGGTTAGTTTTATGCCTTATTTGATGTAATTTATATGTTGCATTTTACACACATCACTTATATTCTTGTTATATGCTCTGGATATTCTTTGTTGATATGCTGCCATCCTTAGCCTTGCTGCATCCCTTTTTTCATCTATAGTATCCAAATCCTGACATAAGGCTTCAGGATTCTGTTCAGGATCCCGTAGGGTAGATCTTGCAGTAGGTATTGCCATTTCCGTTGGAATCATTGCTTCTGCTCCAAATACCAAGGAAAATGGGGTTTGGCCTGTTGCATTCTTTACCGTTGTCCTATCAGCCCACAAAACAAAGGGTAATTCTTCTGCCCATCTTCCTTTTTTGGCTCCAAGTCTATTCTTTAAGTTATTGACAATTATCTTGTTTGAGGATTCTGCTTGTCCATTCGCTTGAGGATGTACCGGAGTAGATGTTATCATTTTGATTCCCCAACTCTTGTAAAAGTCAGTAGTTCTCTTGCTTATAAACTGAGAACCATTGTCACAGATTATCTCGGCTGGTACTCCGAATCTGGTCAGGATATTTCTCTTTATGAAGGATACTACTTCTTGATCCCTGACTTGGACAAATGCCTCGGCTTCAACCCATTTGGAGAAATAATCTGTCATTGCCAACATAAAAACCTTCCCTCCTGGAGCCTTTGGAAGCTTTCCCACTATATCCATACCCCACTTCATAAATGGCCAAGGGGAAACAATAGGATATAATGGTTCAGCAGGCTGATGCAGTATGTTACTATGTCTTTGACATGCGTCACATCTTCGAGCATATTCTGCGGCATCTTTTCTCATTGTTGGCCAATAATATCCTGTCCTTAATACTTTTGAGAATAACGACCTACCCCCAGTATGGTTACCATAATCCCCTTCATGTATATCCTGAAGTACTTCTTTGGCTTCAGGATCCTCCAAGCACCTCAAATACGGTCCTGCAAGAGATTTCTTGTATAAAACATTATTTATAATAGTGAATCGTGATACCTTCATCCTAAATGCCTTAGGATTTTCATTTCCGGGGATGTGTCCTTCTTTGAGACATCTCATGATTGGAGCCGTCCAGGATTTAGGATCCTCTTCAGGATGCTCTGCTCCAGGATCCTGAATACTCGCTACTTCTTTATCCCGAGGATTCGTTGCAGGATATAAGACATGTAATATTGGTATTTGGGTTCCTTCTGGTATCCTGATCGATGATCCCAGATTTGCTAAGGCATCTGCTTCAGCATTATCCTCCCTTGGTACCTGTTCAAGTGTAAAAACATCGAAATATCCGGCTAATTTTTTGAGAATATCGAGGTATTCGATTAATTTCTCACCCTTAACTGCATAGGATCCATTAAAATGGTTAGTAATTAACAAGGAGTCAACATATACTTGCAAATTCTTGATACTCATATTCTTAGCCAATTCTAATCCTGCAATTAAAGCTTCATATTCTGCCTCATTATTAGTAGCAGGAAATTCACACCTAATAGCCTGGGGTAATATGTCCCCCTGTGGCGATTTTAGTAGTATACCTAAACCTACACCTCTTATATTGGATGCACCATCATTATATAACGTCCAGGATCCTGAAGATTCTCTTAACTGTCGAACTTCTAAGTCTACCTCGTCCTGAATGTCACTACTGAAATCAGCCACAAAGTCAGTTAAAGCCTGAGACTTTATGGCTTTTCTAGGTTCATATACTAAATCATAAGCACTTAACTTTACTGACCACTTGGCCATCCTGCCTGACATCTCTGGTTTCCTAAGCACATTTTTGACAGGATAATTCGTTTTAACATGGATCCTATGTGTCTCAAAATAATGTCTAAGCTTTGTCGATGCCATGACTAGAGCTAATATCAACTTTTCTAAATGAGAATACATAGTTTCAGCATCTAACAAACTTTTACTAACATAATAAACAAGATATTGCTGACCTTCATGGTCTTTTATAAGAACAGCACTTACAGCATTCCCTAATACAGCGAGGTATAGGGATAGTGGTTCATCATTCTCTGGCTTCATCAATAGAGGTGCAGTTGAGAGATATCGCTTCAAATCCTGCAAGGCTGCTTCATGCTTTGCTCCCCATTCGAACTTCTTATTCTTCTTGAGGATATCACAGAATTCCTTGCATTTTTCCGAGGATCTCGAAATAAATCTGTTCAATGCTGCTACTCGTCCTGTTAACCGTTGAACATCCTTCATGTTCGAGGGTGATTTTATATCCAGGATAGCTTTAATCTGCTCCGGGTTTGCCTCTATCCCCCTTTTCGTCACCATATATCCAAGAAACTTTCCTGCCCCCACTCCGAAATGGCACTTAGCAGGATTCAGCTTCATGTTATACTGATCCAGGATATCAAATGCTCCCTTGATATCCTGGAGGTGATCCTCAGCCTTTTTAGATTTCACCACCATATCGTCAATATATACCTCCATGGTGTCCCCCAGCTTATCTTTGAACATCATGTTCACTAATCTCTGGTATGTTGCACCTGCATTTTTCAAACCGAAAGGCATGGCAGTATAGCAATATATACCTGTTGGTGTCATGAAAGCAGTATCCTCCTGGTCCGAAGGCTCCATTTGAATCTGCTGAAATCCTGAGGATGCGTCCATGAATGTTAACATTTCATGTCCAGCAGTAGCATCTACCATTGCATCGATATGAGGGAGAGGAAATGGGCCTTTAGGACAAGCCTTGTTCAAGTCCGTGTAGTCTACACAGACTCTCCATTTCCCATTTTTCTTCTGTACCACAACTACGTTTGCTAGCCATCTTGGAAACTTGACTTCTCTGATCATCCTGGACTTCAATAATCTTTCAACTTCCTCTTGGATAATCGCATTCTGCTCAGGAGCAAATTTTCTTCTTTTTTGCTGAACAGGCTTGAATGATTTGTCAATTCCAAGCTTGTGAGTGATAATGTCTTTGGATATGCCTGTCATATCCTCATGCTTCCATGCAAACGTTGACATCCTGCATTTCAAAAAGTTAGTTAACTGCTCTTCAATATCCTGAGGGATATTGGTTCCTACGAGCACCGAGATATCAGGATTATCCTGATCCAGGATAATTTTCTTCACATCCTGCTCCGAATCCTCCACGATATCCCGGGCTCGCATCTTTAATTGCTATGCTGTACTAGACTTAGTTGAGGATTTCATTGAGGATGTGTAGCATTCCTTCGCCTCCTACTGATCACTATCGACTTTGACGACCCCCCAAGGGGTTGGAATCTTGATGCATTGGTGATAAGTCGAAGGCACAGCCTTCATATCATGGATCCACGGTCTGCCTAGTATGATGTTATAGCAGGATAGGGAGTCCATTACACAGAAACGTTGTATCGAGTTGACCCCTTCAACATATACTGGTAACTTTATCTCCCCTACGGTATTCCTAGCTTCTCCACTGAAACCAACGAGCACAGTGGACTTCGAAGTAATGTCCATCGGAGATACATTCATTCTCTTCAATGTTTCCAGCTGAACTATGTTGACGGAGCTACCATTATCCACTAATATCCTGCGTACAAAATGGTTAGCAACATATAATGTTATTACCAAAGCATCATGGTGAGGATCCTGAACAGTATCCCAGTCATCACTATCGAAAGTGATCACTTTATCAATTGTGAGGGTAGTCATCCTGACTGGCTTGTCTCCCCTTTCACTCTTAGCTTCCTTTGCATGTCTCTTAGCCGCCGAATACGAAGTCCCACAAATGTCGGATCCTCCTGAAATAAAGTTAATTATCTTGGCATCTGCTGGGGGTGATGCTGCTCGTTCAGGATCCTTCTCGGGATCTTGCCCTTTATTCTTCTTTCTTCCCAGCAAGTCCTTCAGATACCCCTTGCTTAACAAGTAACTTATCTCTTTCCTTAAAGCAATGCAATCCTTGGTCATATGTCCAAAGTCTTCATGGAAGGCACACCATTTAGATTTATCCTTCCAATCAGCTTTCTGCTGCTTCTTTCGAGGCCACCTAGCTTTGTCCCCTAAACCCTGCATAGCATACATTAACTCAGGTATATTAACAGAAAAGCAGTATTCAGATAAGTCAGGATATTCTTCAGGATCCTCGTCTTCAACAGCATTCACTTTCTTGTTATCATTTCTGCCATATGGCTTGGAGCGATATGGCTTATATGAGGATTCTGATTTCCTGTTAGTTGATTCATAGGTTGAGGTAGAATTCATCCTCTCCTGCATCTTCTTGTCATCTTCCAAACGGATATATCTCAAAGCCCTGTTACGAGCTTCGTCGAGATTCCTGCAGGGATTCATTACAAGATCCTGATAAAACTGAGAATCCTTTTGTAACTCCATCTTAAAAGCTTGCACAGCTGTTGCAACATCAAGATACGGGATATCCAAGGATTCTCGACTGAATTTGTTCACATAATCCCTCAAGGATTCCTGAGGCCCTTGAGTTATCCTGTAAAGATCACTGGTTAGTTTCTCAAAACTCCGACTACAAGAAAATTGACTATTAAATAAATTAACCAAATGAGTAAACGAAGTAATTGAGTGAGGAGGGACGTTTAACAGCCATTTCAAGGCTGATCCTGTCAGGGTAGAACCGAATCCCTTGCATAAGCATGCTTCCTTGAGATCTGGAGGGATTGGATTGATTTCCATCCTTTCCCTATACTGGGCGATATGTTCCTCAGGATCCGTAGTCCCGTCATACAGTTTCATGTTGGGAGTCTGGAATCTTTTTGGGATTTCAGCATCACAGATAGGATACGCAAAGCGGGATATCCTGTGGCTGTCTTGGGATACTTCCGGAATTGGCTGGACCACTCTAGGTACACTGGATATCATGTCCTTCAATTTTTGGAGCTCCCGGGTAAATGTTGACGTCATACCTGCATCCTGCAAAGAGCCATTGTTGTTAGTAGCAAGAATATTATTATTTGACACATTACCGGTCTGAGGATTTTGGCCATATCCTGAAGCATATCCTGAACTCCTCACAGTCGACATCCTGACCGAAGAGGGTATCTCAGGGGTATGATTCTGAGAATGGCTTGGGACGATATCCCCCCTGTTATCCTCAGTGTAAACTGCGGAACTGAAGTTCAAAGCCCTGGGCTGTATAGGAGTGACAGTTTCTTCAGCAGGTCTGCTCGAGCTAGCTTTTAAGAGTTGTATTTCTCTTAACAACATTTGGTTAGTCTCCTGTTGCTGCCTCATTTGTTCCTGCACACTTCCAAATAAAGTCAGAATTTCATCATTAGAGGCTAAAACGGGAGCAGATCCCTGAACACTCCGAGTAGGGATAACATCTTAAGGTTGTGAAGAAAATGGCATCCTTGGAGGAGGTGGTGGAAGCACCAAACCGGCAGTAGCAGAAGTTGTAGCAGACATAGTGGAAGAGCTCATGTTTGATCTTGAGGCCATTGTAAACAATGTGGCAAAAAGTTTTGAAAATAGAAAACCGATTAACGATTTCACAAAGATTTTTAGTAAAGGTAGCACCACTTGCCCCACGGTGGGCGTCAAATTGTTTTGGTCAAAAATTACCTAAGCAATTAAGTGATCAAATTAGTTAAGTGAGGTAGTGTGCTAGAGTTATGTGTGAAAAATGTGTTAACCAAATTAGATATGAAAACAGTTTCAGGATACGGCTCAGGATATAGAGCTGTATCTATGATCAAACAATGAGCAAAAAAGTAAAGGTTGACACGTGATGTACGAGGAAAGCCCTTGATCAATCTAGATCGCCGGCATAAAACCTCGGGAGCTGACAATCGCAGCTGCCTTGTTCTTCTATTGCTTCAAATATCAGGATACAGTGCAGGATGTGGTGCGGATCGACTATGTGTTACAATGTAATTCGAATACAAGTGTTGTGTGTAGTGTTTGCGATAAGCTAGAGAGAAAGTGTTTGAAAATGTGTAAGTTGAGTGCCTTAATCTGATCCGCCCCCATCTATTTATAGTAAAACAAACGTAACTAACTATCCTACATAACCGGGATCCAACGAATATTCCTTAGTCGAACGTTGTAGACCTGGTCTTTCGGGTTCAACGTCTCTCCTTTAACAAATACGCCCGAGTCTTGAGGAGATGAAGTCCATTTGACCGTTGGCAAGTCCCAGTCTTTAACCTGCACGTGATTAATTCGATATACCTCAGGATATCACCCAGGATGTTAACAATATCCCCGTCCAGTATCCTGATCGCAGATAAACAATTAAAAGCAGGATATAGTTCAAGATATGTATGCTTAGAAAATGAGCCATAACAGTCCACTCAAGGCACGGTGTGAGGTTAGTGAGACCTAAATAGTGCTATTTAACTAATATCCCGTTCGCCTGGCCCCGGCGACTAATCGGTATAGTAATGTAGGGACTTTGTCATAGAGTTTTGTTTAGTAGGCTAGTTCATGAAATATAAATAGTATTTAACTGAGCGTCCCACACAAGGGGAAAAATGTCGTTCGTGTCCCACACAAGGAGATAATGTTGTTCGTTCTGTTCCCAACCACCGGGAATACATGCTTTAGTAAAGTGTGTGAACTCACCTCGGTTTGCTCGGCATGTTATTTACTTGTCAAAACAACTTTGGTCAGTCACGTCCTATTTGTAGTTACCACGTCTCATTAGATTCGTTTTACAATTAGTCACACAATTTTAGCAAGTAACACATATCATCATGTTATTCATTTAACAATCCAACGAGTGAACAGTACACAAATAGCCTTTTACAATTACACATGATTGTGCGGTCCATATCAGAGTATGCAGTCCAGTAATCCAAGCAACATTGGGTGTGCGGTCAGATACAAAGTGTGCGACCTAACATTCTTAAAGTCCAGTACACGAGCATGTGGTCCAGTTCAGAACCTGGACCAATACTGGGTGTGCGGCCCACTGTGGGATGGCCCACATAGAGTGTGCGACCCATACTCTAGTGTGCGGCATCCCAAGGTGTGCGGTCATGCAGAGGAGTAACTTTTACAATGTGCATCAGAGGGTTGTATGGTAAGAAGCATGTGATACTAGGTGTGCGGTCATGCATAGTTCAATGGTACACGAGCATTAGATGGTTGTACACCTGGAGTGTGCGGTCACTTGAGGTGTCACACCCCAACCGATGGCGGAATCATCGGGATGTGGCATGATGCGAATAGGTTACTTGAGAGAATCCATAACGACTAATTTAGTGACAATATTTAACAATTTTAATATCCCATACTATCAAACAAATATCTCAACAAAAGTCATAATGGATTACGAGTTTCTCAAACAATAAAACAACGTAACACGTCTTGCAATTAGTTTAGGCGGGTTTCTAGACATCCTAAACCATTTCCAGCAGAATCCATCAACCTGTTACATACGTTAAAATAAAGTCAATACAATAATGTAAAGGCGAGTACACATGTTTACATAAGTATAGTAATAAAGCGTTTACGCATAACCAACATGTAACACGTAAGGGGCGAATCAAGTAAGCTATCGACAATGATACAAGCTAACCAACATGACTGCGAGTAGAGTATGCGCGATACGTGTTCACCGAAGCGAGCACGTAAAGTAAGTAAACCTTAACAACCCGTGAATAAACAGGTGCTGAGTCCAAACTATAGTACTATCGTTGCTAAGGGTGGTAGGGCAAGTCATCACTGTGTAAACATAGCAAACAAGCATTCAACTAGTCACGTATAACAAGCGAGAGCAGTTAGCATTTAAAAGAGTTTAAGCGTTGTGTGCGTTGTGTTTTGATAGAGAACGTATGCAACACCCAAAAGTATGTTAAGCGAAAAAGGGTTCGAGTATACTCACAGTGCGTGTTTAGCAAGTAAACACGGTCTGGAATGGATTGAAGGGTGCACCGGATCAGCCTGCATATGAGAACAGAAGCACAAGTCTTCCAAAGTGCCGAAACGGTTGAAATCGGAGTGTCGAGTGGGATACAGAGGCGTCGTACGAAGCTAGTGTCTTCGTACGAAGGCGTGCCTTTGAATGAAGGGAGGCTTCGTACAAGTGTTGCTTTCGTTGTCCAAAATCGAGTGTGCTTCGCGTCTTTCTTCGGGAAAATCGAGTGTTCATCCCTCCAGCCTTAAGCTACTGATTAAACTTAGAGCAGGAGAGGTCTTTGAGTGTTTGAGTCACATGCGGGAACATAGGTTAGGCTGTACGAAGCTGGTGCCTTTGCATGAAGGCAGTGCCTTTGTATGAAGCCTGGCTTCATACAAACTAGTCTAGCTAGCGTAAGTTGCTGTTTTTGGCGTTCGGAGCTGTGTTTTCACCTGAATTGGATGTATTTTCGAGTCCTTTTCATGGCGGTTTTGACACCACTTTGTCCCACTATCCAGTGAACGAAATATGTGTCGGTTTTGGTTTGTTTTTGTGTAAAATTCGAGTTTAAAAAGGGGTTTTACTTGGATTAACACTTGGTGAGTGTGAAATCTTCAGATCTCTAACTTGGGAAGCCAAAGCTAGGCCCAATACACTCGGTTAAGTGTAGATCCGTGGTAAAATAAGAAGTTTTGATGAAAAAGATGAAGGTTTTTGTAAAAAGAATGAAGGTTTTCATAAAAATAAAGAAGTTTAGATGAAAAAGATGAAGTTTAGATGAAAATAGAGAAGTTTGGATGGAAATGGAGATGTTTAGATGAAATCGGAGTTAAACTCGTGTAAAATTGTAGTGGAAAACATTGTGAAACATGTAATATTAGTATATCTTACTTGGGAAATAGAGGGACAGCAGATTGGCTGCGTTTTGGAGAGAATGATAGCAAGTTAGAATGTGAGGAGAGGGCTGAGTATTTATAGAGAGAGCTGAAAGTGTTGTACGATGCTGGCTATCTTTGTACGAAGGCAGTGCCTTCGTACGAGGCTGCTAGCTTCGTAAGAAGGGGCCTGTTTTGTGTAAATAGCTCTCGTTTCACGTGTCAGATGTGCGTTTGGGTGCGTTTTGTGGCGTTAGTTAGTTCAAGTACTTAAGGTACTTTCACGAGATATTGAGTGTTGTGTTGCGTTGCGTTTTAGCACGTTAAATCAAGTCGAGTGAGTAAGCGTGTTAGGGTTCCAAGCGATGTGTTGATATTCGCTTAATATAAATATCTAACATTTAAACACACAAATAAAATAAATAATACAAATAAATCCGCGTTTTGAGTTTGCTTTTAAGTATAAGCGTTTAATGCGATAAATAAGCGATAAAATACGTTTTAAAAGTAGTTAACCCTTGAATTTCATCGAATCTTGGAGTACAAGCGTTTACGAATGAAACAACGGTAATATAGAAATAACCGAAAGGTCGGGTTGTTACAGTCTCCCCTACTTTAGGGAATTTCGTCCCGAACTTAAGTGGTAGACGTAACAAAGAGTTGCGGATATTTAGCTTTCATATCACTCTCGAGTTCCCAAGTGAACTCAGCGTCGCGTTTGCCTTCCCTTCTAACCTTCACTATGGGATTGCGACTACGTCGAAGTTTCTTGGTCTCTCGATCCATGATTTCTACTGGCTTTTCCACGAAGTGCAATGTCTCGTTTATTTGCAAGTCTTCAAGAGGTACATGAAGATTTTCTTCAGCTAGACACTTCTTGAGGTTGGAGACGTGGGAAGTCGGGTGTACGTTGTTGAGTTCCACCGGTAATTCGAGTCGGTAGGCCACTTTACCAATTCTTTCCAGAATCTTAAAGGGACCCACGTAACGTGGCGCTAGTTTCCCTTTCTTACCGAATCGGATCACCCCTTTCCAAGGTGAAACCTTTAAGAGGACGTGATCTCCAACTTCAAACTCTAGGGGCTTGCGGTGTTTATCGGTGTAGCTCTTTTGACAACTCCAAGCTTTCAGGAGAATGTCTCTTATTTGGAGAATCTTGTCCGTCGTTTCTAGTATTAACTCGGGACCGGTGATCTGTGCGTCTCCGATCTCGTGCCAAACAATAGGCGATCTACATTTTCTGCCGTATAGTGCCTCAAAGGGTGCCATTTATATACTAGCGTGATAACTGTTATTATATGAAAATTCTACTAAGGGTAAATGCGAATCTCAATTACCACCAAAATCTATAACGCACGAACAAAGCATGTCCTCGAGGGTGCGGATCGTGCGCTCAGTCTGACCGTCGGTCTAGGGATGGAATGCGGTACTGAGATTGAGAGTCGTACCGAGAGCGGATTGGAATGTCTCCCAGAGACGTGAGGTACGACCATCGCGGTCAGAGATGATTTCACGAGGCGTCCCGTGTCGACAAATGACTTCGTTGGTATAGATTCGTGCTAATCGTTCAAACTTGAAGTCTTCTCGTATCGGAATGAAATGAGCAGATTTCGTAAGACGATCAACGATAACCCAAATGCTATCGTGACAAGAAGGCGTGCGAGGAAGTTTCGTAATAAAGTCCATAGATATACTTTCCCATCTCCACATCGGGATTTCGGGTTGTTCGAGTAAACCAGAGGGTCGTTGATGTTCGGCCTTAACCTTCGAGCAAGTTAGCCATTTTGAAACATACAAAGTGATATCCTTTTTCATGCCCGGCCACCAATACCTAGAACGGAGGTCCTGGTACATCTTGTCGGCACCGGGGTGTATGGAGTATCGAGATTTGTGAGCTTCAGTCATCAATATCTCCCTGAGGTTATTGCGACTAGGAATCCAAATACGGTCGAGATAATGATAGATACCGTTCGATTTATTTTCCAACTGGGTTTCGGCACCACACTTCATTTCCTCTTTCAAGGTGTTCTTAATCAAGCATGCGTGCTGCGCATCGCGAATTAGGGCTTCGAGGTTGTTCTGGGCTTGAACATTACGGATACTATGCACATAGCTTCGTCGGCTGAGAGCATCGGCTACAATGTTTGCCTTGCCTGGATGGTAGCATGTCTCGCAATCATAGTCGTTGAGAAGTTCAACCCATCTGCGTTGGCGCATGTTCAGTTCTTTCTGGTTCAAGATATGTTGTAAGCTCTTATGGTCGGTGAAGACCGTACACTTTGTACCATAAAGCTAGTGTCGCCATATCTTTAATGCAAAAACAACTTCACTGAGCTCGAGATCGTCGGTAGTGTAGTTCTTCTCGTGGACCTTGAGTTGTCGAGACGCATACGTGATAACCTTGTCTCGTTGCATAAGAACACAACCAAGTCCTAGGTTAGAGGCATTGCAATAAACAACGAAATCGTCGTTTCCGTCGGGAAGTGCGAGAATAGGAGCGTTGCAAAGCATACGCTTGAGAGTTTGAAAGGCGTCCTCTTGGTCAGAGTCCCAAATAAAAGGTTTGTCTTTATGAGTTAGGGCGGTAAGAGGCACGATGATTTTAGAAAAGTCGGCGATGAATCGACGGTAGTAACCCACCAATCCGAGAAATGAACGGATTTCAGATGGAGTCTTCGGCGTAATCCAAATTTTTACAGCTTCAATCTTCACAGGATCGACATGAATTCCTTGACTGTTGATGATGTGACTGAGAAATTGGACTTCCTCGAGCCAAAATTTACACTTGGAGAATTCGGCGTAGAGGGGATTTCCTTGAAGAGTTCGAGAACTTAGCGAAGATGTTGCGCGTGTTCGCTCTCGACTTAGAGTAGATAAGAATATCATCGATAAACACGATGAAGAAATGATCCAAAAAGGGTTTGCATACACCGTTCATCAAGTCCATGAAAACCGCTGGTGCGTTTGTGAGACCAAAAGGCAAGAACACGAATTCATAATGGCCATAACGAGTACGGAATGCGGTTTTCGGGATGTCTTGTTCTTGTATACGCAACTGATGATATCCTGAACGTAAATCGATCTTCGAGAAACACGTGGCGCCTTGAAGTTGATCAAATAAATCTTCGATTCGGGGTAGCGGGTAGCGGTTCTTGATGGTAAGCTTGTTAAGTTCTCTATAATCGATGCACATCCGGAACGATCCATCCTTCTTTTCCACAAAAAGAACAGGTGCATCCCATGGTGATGTGCTCGGGCGTATAAAGCCTTTATCAAGCAGCTCTTGAAGTTGGCTAGATAGCTCACGCATTTCGGATGGTGCAAGGCGATAGGGAGCTTTCACAACAGGTGTAGCACCTGGGACTAAATCAATACGAAAATCAATATCACAAGTAGGGGGTAAACCAGGTAAATCTTCGGGAAAAACTTTAGGAAAATCACAAACAATTGGGACGTCTTTCACAATTTTCTTCTCATTCGCTGGCACTACAATATGGCCTATGAAAGCGATGTATTCCTTGCATAAATACTTGCTTGCTTGGATACACGACATAAGCTTCAATTCTTTCGAAAGTACTTCACCGTAAACACGTAGTTGATCACCATTTAGGAGGGAGAAACGAATCATCTTATCGAAACAAAAAATTTCGGCACGGTTCTCACGAAGAAAATCCATGCCTACTATGATGTCAAAACCACCTAGTTGCATAGGTATGATGTTGATTAGGAAAACATGATCGTTGAGTTCAAGAGTACAATCACGTAGAACGGAGTTAACGGTAACGGTTCTTCCGGTGGTAACTTCTACGTCGAATGTCTTTGGGAGTTTAGCGTGTTCACATTTTAGAAGCTTTTCGAATTCAAACGATACAAAATAGTTATCGGCTCCAGTATCAAATAAGCATGAAGCATAAATACCGTTGACAAGGAACGTACCGTTGACAACATTGTTGTCAGTCTGAGCCTGGCGGAGATTGATGTTGAAAGTTCTTCTGCGGGCAGCTTGCGGTTGTTGTTGCTGTGGTTGCTGTTGTTGTTGTTGTTGTTGCTGCTGCTGTGGTGGTGGTTGCTGTTGCGGCTCTTGTTTCATAACACGCTGTGGGCAGACACTGACGAAGTGGTTTAGGTCACAGCATGTGTAACAGGCACGTGCATGAACAGCTGGTGCTGGGAGTGCTGGGTTAACTTGAGGAGCGAGGGGCTGAGTTGGCAGTGCTGCGAGGGCCTGAGGAGCTTGCAGACGAGGGCCTGAGCGGCAGTTGGCTGTGTAGTGCCCAAAGATATTGCAGTTGACACAGAAACGGCAGTTTGTCTCCACTAGATGATGATAGGTGCAAGTAGGGCACAATGGGTGATTTCCAATATACGCACGCTTAGCAGGCGGTGCGTTAGGAGTAGTAACCTGAGGAGATTGGTTGTTGGGCGGCGTGACTAACGCGTAATTCTTGTTGGATTTCCTTCACTTGCGACTTTGGCGATTAGACTTGGGAGCTTGAGATGGCGCGGGATCGGTGCTTGGTGTTGTAGTAGCTTGGTTGAGACTCTTGGTCGAGGTCTTGAAAACTCCGGCTAAGACTCGCTTGTCGTTGATTTCTGCTGCGAGCTAATAAGTTTCCTCAATTTTTGCAGGTGTCGCTGCTTGAACAAAGTCAATGACACAGTCGGGAAGAGCACGAATGTACTTCTTGATAGCTTTCTTGGGAGTGTCCACTTGACTCGGACAGATGATGCTCAACTGCTTGAATTGGGTGGTGAGACCAGCGTTATCACCTCCAACTTGCTTGATGTTCTAGAATTCATTTTCCAGCTTCTGGACTTCGTGGGGAGGACAAAATTCCTTCATCATGAGTTCTTTCAGCTCCTCCCATGCGAAACCATAGGCTGCATCATTTCCGCGCCTGTTGCGCTCGGCGGTCCACCACTCAAGTTCCCTTGACTGAAATACACCAGTGGCATTGACAGTGCGAAGATTCTCAGGACATCCACTTTGTCGAAAAGTAACTTCAATCGAGTCAAACCATTGAAACATCTGACTGGGTCCATCTTTACCAATAAAGTTCATAGGACTACAGGCTTTGAACTGCTTGAAGCTGAACGGAGTTTTCGACGCTTCATTCTTGGAATCAACCAAAGCGGTACTGCTGATAGCATGGATTTCGCTGACAATTTGAGGGATCACCTTGGCCATTTCCTTGGCCATGAGAGACAATGCATTTGTCAGCATTGTTCCTCTGTACAGTTCGGCGAGTGTGAGATCCAAAAGAAGACATCTATGGACAGATTGGAAGAGATTCGATTATTTTGGGTTTTGTTAAAGAGTTTTGTGTTTCATACAACGTATTTATTATTATTATTATTATTATCCACATAAGGCACAGAAACACATAATCACAGAAGCACATAATCACATAGGCACGTATACATATAAGCATGTCTTAGCACGTAATTCACATAACACATATTTTGCACGTATTCACCTTCTCTAAATTTGCGGGTCGCATATGTGAGATTCATGCTGTCTTGTGAGCATAGGGTAGATAAGTCTGCTTAGTGTGCTTTGCGATTAGTTAGCGTTTTAGATCGCGAGAGTTGTGAGTATTAAAGCGGAAAGCGAAAAGCGGTAAAACGAGAAATCGAATAAGTGTAAAATCTATAAATTGAAAGCGCATAAACACAATAAATTTGACAATGCATAAAATTGACGACTGCAGGCTTAAAAACAGTTAGAGTGTCTTGGGTGTTGAGACATCGACTACCCAAAGTGATTTAACTATTCCTAACGAGTTTGAGCACATGCTTTGGCCTAATGGACTATGCTCTCACCGTGATACTATTAACGGCATTCATCCTTCCAGTTACTACGTGCCCCGAGTCATAGGAACAGCCGAGACTTTGGTGAGATCTTTGAAAATCAATTTAGAGAGTGGAACGGGTTATTATGATGCGGGTTTCACCCCTAACTTAACAACTTCGCTCCTAACTGTGGTTATGCTCACCGAATAATTTCGGGAGTTCCACTAGATAGAGATGGAGATTTCCGTTGAGGTATGAATATCACTCTTATCTCGACGAAAGATCCTCATGCTAAAAGTAAAATGCGGGGTGAGGATCTTTATCGAGAGTTCTTGGTTTTCACACCTAATCTCGACACAATCATTCGTTGGTGTTATACAAGCGTTTTCAAACGTGTATATTGTGTTAGCCTTAGGAAAGGTAAAATAAGTTTTTAGCCTTAGGAAAGGCTCCCTTCGTACGAAGCCAGTAGGATCATACGAAGGTGCAGAGATGAGGGTTCGAACGAAGCTCCAGCCTGTGGGTTCGTATGTCACACCAACCGATGGCGGAAACATCGGGGCATAGCACTGAGCGAAACAGATTGTCCAGAAGTTTCCATAACAACTATATTTACCAAATATTTTAAAGTAACACGTCCCGTACCATGTCATAAATGATAATGTAATTATTATAGAAGGATCTAGTCAAATTGTTCTGTTCCGACAACTCAGATTTTTATTACAGACAATTGTTTATTTATTGGTTTCTAGGACTCCGTCCCTAGCCTTAATTTCATCACCAGCACACAAAGCATGTAAACATCCTAAGCACCTGTCACATACGTTAAAGTAAAAGTCAATACACATATTGTAAAGGTGAGCATACAAGTTTGATAATAGCATATAGAGTTCGAAAGCGTTACGCATAACCAGCACGTACACAGTGTAAAATGAGGCATGTTAGTTATCGACATGAACCTATCGATACCAATGACTGCAGGTTGACTGCCCAAGGCAGTTCGCGATACACACTCACCACTGTGAGCCATGTAGGTAATTGTCCTTAACAACCCCTGAGTGAACAGGTGCTGAGTCCAAACTAATAGTACTATCGTTGCAAAGGCAGGTAGACAGCATTCCATGTGTAAACATAACAAACAAGCATTCATTAAGCCACGTATAACATGCGGTAATTGGTTAGCGATTAAAGTATTGCGTAGTGTGTTCATTGTGATTTTGTATAAGTAATGTATGTAACACCCAAAAGTGCGTAAAGCAAAAAGGGACCGAGTATACTCACAGCGATTGATGGATTGAAGGGAGCGCTAGAGAGTAGGGTTAGCCTGAACAGATTGATAGCATAACGATAAGCGACGCGTAAAACGATACAGAGTGCAAGTGGGTAGGACAGCAGTTCGATCGGATGGTAGTCCGATTGGACGGCTGATCGTTCGAGAGACAGTCCGTTCGGAGGTTCGTCCGGTCAGATGGCCGTTTGAGTGGATTGTTACTTCCTTTGGGAAGGATGTGTTTGTGTATGATGGCTTGACCTTTGAAGTTTTCGTTGTAGCATTTTGAAAACATAGAAGTATCTCTACCTTTTAGGTCGATTGATCGAACGACCGTTCGATCAGGCGACAATCCGATTGGTTGGGCACTTCAGCGAGAACAAGTTTACAGCAGGTTGTCACTCGATCGGACGGTTGTTCGATCGGGTGGCATCCTTTGTGCATTGAACATGTGGAAAATTGTTTAAGTGTGGAAGTTTAAATGTCTCATGATTCGAATGGCAATTCGATCGGATGGTAGTCCGATCAGACAACAATTCGTTCAACATTCAACTTCAAATGTTGGTAAAAATGGTTAGGTGTGGGACCCAAGGTGCAACTCGATCGGTTGACAACCCATTCGGATGGTGGTCTGATCGGACGTCATTCCGTCCTGATCGTTCCGTTCGTCTTACACTTGGCTGTTTTAATCGTTGTCGTTTTATCGAGACGTGTTGATAACATGTTAAGCAACAGAAACCTCGTCAATACTTGGTACTCCTGATCGGACAGGAATCACCCAAATCCAACCAGTTAACTGTTCGAGACGGTGTTCCATGTTTAACCCGAAATCGGTAGTCTCGTGGATAGAATCTAGATCTTGGACCAACACAACTACAAGAATGAGTAGTAAGTCGGCACAAGCTCCGATTCTATCGGTTTTGAAGGCATTGAGTGTAAAAGAGTTGAAAGAAAGTTGGTAAACCATCTTTCAATCCTTTTTATTGTGAATATGTTTAGATCTATGAAAGATCTTTGTTCGTTTATGTGGAAATCGGTTAGATCTAAGTTGTTCTTGGTGGATTGAGTCCAAAACATGAAGTTCTTAAGAACACATGATGACGTCATTCTAGAACACCTTGAATCTTGATGATTTCACAGTTAAAATTTAAGATTCAAAAGATAGAAAGGTGTAGGAGTGCGTGTAGATTAATGATGTACAAGATTTAGGACGAGATCTTACCGGAATTGCGAGAAATCGGAGAAAAAGCAAGGTTAGAGCGCTGGTCGGATGAGAGTTGCCAAAAGTGGAAAGTATGAGAGTGACAGGGGGTATTTATAGGGTTACCTAAAGTGGAAAGGAGCTGGTCGATCGGATGGCAGCCCGGTCGAACAGCTCTCCGATCGAGCGGCTGGTCGATCGGCTGGCCTCGTGATCGATCAGTCGCTTGGTTCGCGTGTTTGACGTGACGATTTTTGTCATTTTGATTGCGATTGCGAGCGTTGTGATGCGATGTTATGGAATTTCCTAGTCAAATTACTTTTAATCCCAACTACTATATCAACATACAAGCATACTTATTTCATATTCGTTTAGCGCTTGCGATTCGATTGCGATTGAGTTTCGATTGCGTTTCGATTGATTACCACACGTAACATAAATAAACATGCACAAGTAACAGATAAGGCACACACACACGTATAACAATAACCAAAATGCGTAATTCTAGTTGCGAGTGCGATTGCGATAGCGATAAAGCGATTAATCATGCGATAAATGGCGATTACTATGCGATTATTAATAGATACTCCACATAATACAACTAAAGCGATAACAAAATAGGCTATCTACAAGTCAAAGAAGTCAAAACAGCAATTGAGCAAGGGGAGACAGATTGCAATTAGCAATCTTTTCTCCCTTTGACTTCAATCTTGACTTTAACTTTGACTTTCGAACACGGGGTGTTACAGCCTCCCCTAGTTGAGGGAATTTCATCCCGAAATTAGGCCGAAGCCGTAACAAACAACTGCGGGTACTTCGCCTTCATGTCGCTTTCGAGTTCCCAAGTGAACTCTGCGCCTCGTTTGCCTTCCCATCGGACTTTCACAATAGGAATGCGCGAGCGTCTGAGCTGCTTGGTTTGGCGATCCATGATTTCGACAGGCTTCTCCACGAAGTGTAGTGTTTCGTTTACTTGGAGGTCATCGAGAGGTACAATTAGATCATGCTCAGCCAGGCACTTTCGGAGGTTTGACACATGGAAAGTCGGGTGGACATTACTAAGTTCCTCTGGTAGTTCGAGTCTGTAGGCGACTTTTCCGATCCTTTCCAGAATCTTAAAAGGTCCAACATTTCGAGGCGCTAGTTTCCCTTTCTTGCCGAATCTGACCACACCCTTCCAAGGTGATACCTTTAGGAGTACGTAGTTGCCAACGTCAAATTCAAGGGGCTTGCCTCGTCTATCGGCGCAACTTTTCTGTCGACTTCGAGCTTTCAACAAGTTGTCTCGAATTTGGAGGACTTTTTCAGTCGTTTCTTGCAATAACTCTGTAGGTCCCCTTGATGTATGGATCTTTCACAGAATTGTCAATCTAATCAAGAGTGCGGAATCCTCTTGATCAGAATATCACAGAATGAGTAGAAACATAAATCAGCAATTCACTTTCAAACCGGGTTTCTATTGATTATCAAACAAACGTATTACAATCAATCAAACCCTAACCACACATAATTTCGTCAAAGCCTATTTGCTCTCACGAAATTCCTCACAAAACTATTTTGGCTGATTTTCCTCAACCCTAAAGCCTAACCTTGTTTATATAACACAAGGTTGCTACTTGGGCTAGAGTTTCCTACATGGGCAAGCCCAATTCGACTCCCTAGACCCAATGTGGGTTTGTTTAGCCCAAACTCTATTATCTCACTAATACAAAGCTAAACCCGCTAACTGTTTATCATTTAACTAATTACATGATATCCAAAGACCAAATCTAAGCTGTTGTCACAAATATGCACCAACAAACTCCCCCTTGGCAATAGCTTCATAAAATAACTTTGTCTTCAGTCATCTTGCAATCTTCATGCAATCTTGCACTGTCTTTGGTCTTTGGATAGCTTCAGCTTCAATAGCTTCTGTCAGCAACAGACTCCCCCTAAGCTGATGCATCCAATCACCATATCTTCAAAAACTTTAGCGTTTGAGTAAACTCCAGTTCAGCATTTGCAAAGCACTCTTCAAACTCTTCAACTTTGTCTGCAATATAGAAAGGAGGTTCTACCATGCATCCAATCAAACTCTCATCTTCTCAGCTACTTCTCAGCTACTTCTCAGCAACATACTGCTTCAATCTGTATACTATAAAACAAATATCTTGAGAAACCATAAGAATTTTTCAACAAAGTTAAATAAATTATTATTATTCAAGAGATAGTTAAACTGTATCACAGATTAAGCATTTTCAACTTATCACCAACACGCAAAACTTTTTAAACACACACCCTATAACCCGCATGATTTAAAATTTTGAACTCACTTTCTAACACCGTCTCCCCCTATCAGTAACAATTCCTCCAAGAATAACAGTTTTCCATACGTTAAAAATTTTAAACAGAAAAAGACACTATTTTTGGATTTTTATATTTTCTGAAAGCAAGTAAATAACAAAAGCAATAAACACTCTATTTTTGTGAGAATCACTGGTAAGAAGATCATATCAGCACAATCAAAATGTTTCACACTATTAGAAAATTCTTTATTTAATTTTTTTGTGAAAAGCAGTCCAAGACGATTACCAGTATGTTTGTCCTCTTAAACAAAATGCATGAACATTTCAAGTACCATTACCGTATGATACGTTAAGGTAATATTATTATACTGAAATACTAGTGTGTCCCACTTCAGGATATACCCCCACGATCAAGGTATGCACAAAGATTCATCGTAGTAGGTGAGTATACTGAATTCATCCGTTTTGTTTTTCAACATTTAGATAATTGGTGATCAGGTCAGTACTTCCGTACAGCAAAGAGACCAAAATATCTAACGAGGGCTATGACAAATACCATTTTTGGTACGAATTATGCATTTTGCACATTTTGAATGACTCTCTATGAGAGCTTCTTCATTTATGGGATTTGGTATTTTTTGCTCTTTTAAGATATCCTGGTTGTGCCTAGGTCAGCATGTATCTGGATGCAGCAGAAGGACAACCCTGATATCCCCAGATGAAATAACAGTATAAAGACCCAAAACTTCAGATTTTGGCAATCTATCAACGCAAGATTTAAGGTCATTAAACCATACACCACTTATGTGTTCCCCACTCATACTCAGTCTATTTAGGTTTATATCACATTGGTAAGTTTATTATTTCATGCTTTTTGCCTACTGGTACATCATATGATGAAGCTGCTATCACACTTAAGCAATTTAATTCATTTTCAGTGTGACAGTCTAACTTGCTGATGTACTATCATTTCTCCTATTTCACACAGTGATAACTCAATTTTTTGATTTTATATTTTTTATGTTTTTGATTTTTTAATGTTTTTGTATTTTTTTTTATTTTTAAGAAAAGCAGTAAACTATTTACAAAATTCTTATGAAAAACCAGTTATTCAGGATTCCTTATCCCGTTGAGTTCGACTAAATGTTCAAAGCGAGCCCTGTCAAAAGCTTTAGTATAAAGATCTGCCAGGTTATCTAGTGTGTCGACTCAGCACTTTGAACTTCAATTTAAATCAATCAATATAAATATATCAACAATCTCACATCCCCCTTCATGTGCCTAGAACAGACATTATCAACATAAGTTGATAATCCTCCTTAGCAGCTCCTGCACACACCAACTTAAGAAATTAGTTAGATTGGGGGACCCAAGCCTTAATGGTCTTGGGTCGTCCAAATTCACCAACCACTGGAACATCCATCCAATATCCATTACTCCTAACTGGAGTCTTGGATCTCAGGCCTGTTGATGGAATTTGATTTTGATTTCCACTAGGTCTTCGGTCCTGAGGGTTCCTAAATGTGTTTGGACTATTTGACCTTTGAAAATTTTGATTTTGATACCTTGAATTTTGATTCCAAGAAGCATTATTGTTGTAATTTCTAAAGCCATTGTTATAAAAAGATCGACCACCATTATATTGGTATGGATTTTGATATTGACCTTGACTTCCGAAATTATTTGAGTTATAATTGTTCATTCTTGGTGAACTGCTTCTAGGTCTCTGAAATCTGCCTGGTGGAGATCTAGGCTGAAATCTTGGTTGATTTCTTTGAAAACGAGGAACTTGAGGAGTTCCTTTTTCAGCCTTATCTACACCAACAGCAACATTCTCTGGTTGCTTAGGAGCAGATTTCTTTGGAGAATTTGCAACTTTCTCCTCATTATCACCTTTCTTCTCGGGTGATTTCCCTCTGTTTTTCTCACTCACTTGTGCTTCACTCTTTTTGTTAGGACAGCAGCTAGCTACATGTCCTTTGATGTGACACTTGAAGCATGATCTCCTTTTCAAAGATTTCTTAGCTGGAGTCTCTGAGGTAGATCCCTTATCAGATGGTGATGATCCCTTGGATGAACCTTGTTTAGTTTGCTTGGATTCAGATTTTTCTTTGTTTTTATTTTTAGCAAACTCTACATTTGATTCATTTTCAATAACAGTTGTTTCATTTTTCATATCACTACCTTGAACAAAATTAATCTTTTTAACAAAAGCTTGATTTTTATTCTTAGGCGGTGAATTTTTCCTTTTCATAGGTTCCCTGTTATTGTTCTTCTTAGCATCATCACTCTCAGATCCATCACCTTGACTTGATATGGATGCGAAACTACTTGGTGCAGATGCCATAAAGTCTGCTAGCTCATGTTCACTAGGCAGGAATGAATAGTCATGACTAAGAGGAGGTGGAACTTCATTAAAGCCCTGGAAGCCCACACTAGTCTTGTCATTACTCTTCTTTAACCCACCCATCATGTGTTTCATTACAAAAGACGAATCTCTGAATTGACTCAATTTCTTTTCAAGTTCAAGAATTTAGAGTTGTGCATCTGACAACTCTTTGCATTTTTCAGAAATCTATTTTGTTTTCTCAGCCATCATGTCATGAGCTAAGTCTATGACTTGAAGTTTTTCGTTTAGTTGGAGGTTAAAGCTTCAATTTCAGCTTCATAACCTTTTATCTTCTTCAAGTATAAAGATTCGTTTCTTTTAGCAAAAAAGTTTGATTCTTTTATGTTAGACATCTCGCTTACCAGACTTTGGTTTTGTGTTGTCAACCTGTCAACCTCACCCTGTAGTTCACAACATTTTAAGCACACAGAATTAGTTTGTACCTCTTTCTCATGAACTTCTGTAGTTTGATCAGCAATTTCTACCTCAACTTTACTCTCTTTCTCTACTTCAGCATCCACTTTTTCTTCAGCATTTTTCACTTCAGATTCAGCATCACTCACAGTAGTTTCAACCTCATCAACTGGCACTATCTCTGCCATGAATGCCTGAGTGGCACTCTCATTTCCCTGATATCGCTTTTGTAATGCATCCCACATATCCTTTGAATTAGTGTACTTTTTGAAGGTATGCTTAATGCTATCAGGTAAGGACATCTTTATCGCAGCCAAGGCTCTCTTTTCAGCCTCATACATCTTTTTATCATCCTCTTGCATGTTCACATAGTCTGTTCTACGTGGTCTGCCCTCAAAATCGTGTGTTGGGTTTGTGTACCCATCTTCAATACAGATCCACATGCGTGCATCCTGAGATTCAATGAAGGATTTGAAGTTGTCCTTCCATGTAAGATAATTATCCACCTTCATCATCTTAGGAGCATTCAAATTCGTCATGTTCGACATTTTAACGCAACAGACTGGTAAAACCGTACAAATTATCTCCGAAAACAGTGGTTACCAAATTACACCGTTAGAATCGTCTCGAAAAGACGAATCCAATTATATCTAATGCAGACGGTTCTGTCAAACGAGCTACGGATCAATTTCTATTTGCAAAATAGTCAAATTTTATCGACGCTTGCCAACTGAAATTCCACCCTGTTAATTTCGCTGGTCTCAGTTAATTTCGCTGGGCCAGTAATTAATTTCGCTGGCCTGTTGTTTGTTCAATTTCGCTGATTAAGTTCACTGGTCAAATTCGCTGTCAAGTTCGCTTCTTAATTTCGCTATTACGACGACCAGTAAAGTCGCCGAAAACCGTAATAATTTCGCCGTGGAAAGTTATCCGGTTACCAAAGTCGCCTTTGGATTTTAACGTCGCCGGTAATTTCGCAGGTCAGTTAATTTCGCAGGTTCAGACTGCGAAATTAATCTAATTCGCCAGTTAAACTTGGAAACTTGATCTGTTCGAAATTCTGAAGATTCTTCCGGATTCCTTAACAGTTTCTGTAAAATCTAAACAGCAAAATATCAGTGATTTTCGAAAAAACAGTGAAGAACAGAACGAAGAACGTGAAGAACACGAAGAACAGTCTTCGAATCTTCAAGTCTATCAGCCGAAAACTTTTCCAGAATCAACAAATTCTTTCCAGAAATCCTGTAAAACAGCAATAAAACAAAGCAGAAGATCAAAAGAGCCAAAGAATTTCGAAAATTTTATCAAACACACAAAAAATTTCGAAACCCTAATTTTTCAGGTTTCAAGATTTTCGAAAATACTCCCTGTTTCTGCCATTCACAATTCTGAACCGAGCCTTCAAGAGCCTAACGCTCTGATACCAATTGTAGGTCCCCTTGATGTATGGATCTTTCACAGAATTGTCAATCTAATCAAGAGTGCGGAATCCTCTTGATCAGAATATCACAGAATGAGTAGAAACAGAAATCAGCAATTCACTTTCAAACCGGGTTTCTATTGATTATCAAATAAATGTATTACAATCAATCAAACCCTAACCACACACAATTTCGTCCAAGCCTATTTGCTCTCACAAAATTCCTCACAAAACTGTTTTGGCTGATTTTCCTCAACCCTAAAGCCTAACCTTGTTTATATAACACAAGGTTGCTACTTAGGCTAGAGTTTCCTACATGGGCAAGCCCAATTCAACTCCCTAGACCCAATGTGGGTTTTGTTTAGCCCAAACTCTATTATCTCACTAATACAAAGCTAAACCCGCTAACTGTTTATCGTTTAACTAATTACAAGATATCCAAAGACCAAATCTAAGTTGTTGTCACAAATATGCACCAACAAACTCGGGACCGGTTAGTTGCGAGTGACCGATCTCGTGCCATACAATAGGCGATCGACATTTTCTTCCGTATAAAGCCTCGAATGGTGCCATTTGAATGCTGGAATGATAACTGTTGTTGTACGAGAATTCGACTAATGGCAGGTATGCATCCCAATTACCACCGAAATCTATGACACATGAACAGGGCATGTCTTCAAGAGTACGGATCGTTCTCTCAGTCTGACCATTGATTTGAGGGTGGAATGTGGTACTTAGGTTAAGCGTTGTACCGAGATCAGCTTGAAACGTTTCCCACAGTCGCGAGGTAAACCGAGCATCACGGTCAGAGATGATGTCGCGAGGCGTCCCATGTCGACAAATGATCTCATTGGTGTAGATTCGGGCTAATCGTTCTACCTTGTAGTCTTCCCGTATTGGCAAAAAGTGGGCTGATTTGGTCAAACGGTCGACAACAACCCAGATACTGTCGTGACCTGATGGCGCGCGGGGGAACTTGGTTACGAAGTCCATAGCTATACTCTCCCACTTCCACACAGGGATCGGGGGTTGTTCGAGTAAGCCAGAGGGTCTTTGGTGTTCATCCTTAACCTTCGAGCAGGTCAAGCACTTTCCAACGTAGAGGGCAATATCCCTTTTCATGCCCGGCCACCAGTACTTGTAGCGAAGGTCCTGGTACATTTTATCGGCACCGGGATGAATGGAATATCGGGATTTATGGGCTTCGTCCATCAATATCTATCGCAAATTGGTTCGTTTAGGGATCCAAATCCGGTCCAGATAATGGAATATCCCATTCGACTTATTCACAAGCTGGGCTCCATCGTGGTAGATTCTTTCCTTATCCAAAGTGCGTTCATTAAAACAAGCATGCTGGGCTTCGCGGATGAGGGTTTCAAGATCTAATTGGGCTCGGGTATCAAGAATGCTAAGTAAATAACTTCGTCTGCTAAGAGCGTCGGCAACGACATTTGCTTTGCCAGGGTGATAACGAATCTCACAGTCATAATTGTTGAGAAGTTCTACCCATCGGCGTTGACGCATATTAAGTTCCTTCTGGTCAAAGATATGTTGTAGGCTCCTATGATCGGTGAAGATCGTACACTTTGTACCATACAGGTAGTGTCGCCAAATCTTTAAGGCAAAAACAACTGCGCCTAGCTCGAGATCATGGGTTGTATAGTTCTTTTCGTGGATTTTGAGCTGACGAGATGCGTAAGCTATAACCTTGTCCCGTTGCATGAGAACGCAACCAAGACCAAGGTTGGAAGCATCACAATAGACAATGAAGTCGTCGTTTCCATCGGGCAATGAGAGAACAGGAGCATTGCAAAGCATGCGCTTGAGGGTTTGGAAAGCAGACTCTTGTTCAGTTCCCCAGATAAAAGGCTTGTCTTTATGCGTGAGAGCGGTAAGCGGCACAACGATCTTTGAGAATCCTTCGATAAATCGTCGATAATAGCCCGCTAGTCCGAGAAAAAACGGACTTCAGACGGGTTCTTGGGTGTAATCCAACTCTTAACGGCTTCAATCTTCGTGGGATCGATGTGAATACCTTGACTATTTACAATGTGACCGAGGAATTGAACCTCCTCCAGCCAGAATTCGCACTTGGAGAACTTGGCATAGAGTCGATTCCCTTGGAGTAGCTCGAGAACCAAACGTAGATATTGCGTGTGTTCGGCTTTCGATTTGGAATAGATCAAGACATCGTCGATGAACACAATGACGAAACGGTCGAGATAAGGTTTACACACATGATTCATCAGATCTATGAAAACCGCGGGTGCGTTGGTTAAACCAAAAGGCATAACAACGAACTCATAATGGTCGTATCGAGTGCGAAAAGCGGTTTTGGGTATATCCTCCTCTTGGATGCGTAGCTGGGGATAGCCTGAGCGTAGATCGATCTTTGAGAAACACGTAGCACCTTGTAGCTGGTCGAACAAATCATCAATGCGAGGTAGGGGATAGCGGTTCTTGATAGTCAACTTATTCAGTTCCCGATAGTCGATGCACATCCGGAACGAACCATCCTTCTTTTTGACGAAAAGGACTGGCGCGCCCCAAGGAGAGGTGCTCGGGCGAATGAAGCCTTTCTCAAGTAATTCCTGAAGCTGACTTGAGAGTTCACGCATTTCGGAGGTGCGAGTCGGTAAGGAGCTTTGGCAACAGGGTTTGCTCCTGGAATGAGGTCGATACGAAAGTCGATATCACGACTTGGTGGTAGTCCGGGAAGATCCTCAGGAAAGACGTTGGGAAATTCTCGAACCACTGGAACATCGTTTACACCGGGTCCTCCTTTCTTTTCCTTCTCCGCTACTACAATGTTGGCCAAGAAAGCTTTGTATTCCTTGAGGAGATACTTGCTAGCTTGAACAGGCAATTTAGTCGAGAGTTTGCGGTTTCCACACCTAATCTCGACTTAATTGCTCATTCATATTTGAAAATTCGAGTGCAGTGATAGAGTATCGTAGGCGAGAATGGCGAGAAAGTAGTAGGTAAGCTCATACACAATCCTTAATGGATATGTACGAGTTGGTCTGTTGGTTCCTAACTATAGACTAGGTCTCTAAGACATCGACCCAGACTAGGTTGAGTCTGGCCTAATTCCCTATAGTAATGGCTCTGATACCAATCTGTCACACCCCAACCGATGGCGGAAACATCGGGGCATGGCACTGAGCGAAACAGATTGTCCAGAAGTTTCCATAACAACTATATTTACCAAATATTTTAAAGTAACACGTCCCATACCATGTCATAAATGATAATGTAATTATTACTCAAGGATCTAGTCAAATTGTTCTGTTCCGACAACTCAGATTTTTATTACAGACAATTGTTTATTTATTGGTTTCTAGGACTCCGTCCCTAGCCTTAATTTCATCACCAGCACACAAAGCATGTAAACATCCTAAGCACCTGTCACATACGTTAAAGTAAAAGTCAATACACATATTGTAAAGGTGAGCATACAAGTTTGATAATAGCATATAGAGTTCGAAAGCGTTACGCATAACCAGCACGTACACAGTGTAAAATGAGGCATGTTAGTTATCGACATGAACCTATCGATACCAATGACTGCAGGTTGACTGCCCAAGGCAGTTCGCGATACACCCTCACCACTGTGAGCCATGTAGGTACTTGTCTTTAACAACCCCTGAGTGAACAGGTGCTGAGTCCAAACTAATAGTACTATCGTTGCAAAGGCAGGTAGACAACATTCCATGTGTAAACATAACAAACAAGCATTCATTAAGCCACATATAACATGCGGTAATTGGTTAGCGATTAAAGTATTGCGTAGTGTGTTCGATGTGATTTTGTATAAGTAACGTATGTAACACCCAAAAGTGCGTAAAGCAAAAAGGGATCGAGTATACTCACAGCGATTGATGGATTGAAGGGAGCGCTAGAGAGTAGGGTTAGCCTGAACGGATTGAGAGCATAACGATAAGCGACGCCTAAAATGATACAGAGTGCAAGTGGGTAGGACAGCAGTTCGATCGGATGGTAGTCCGATCGGACGGCTGATCATTCGAGTGACAGTCCGTTTGGACGGTCGTCCGGTCAGATGGCCGTTCGAGTGGATTGTTACTTCCTTTGGGAAGGATGTGTTTGTGTATGATGGCTTGACCTTTAAAGTTTTCGTTGTAGCATTTTGAAAATTTAGAAGTATCTCTACCTTTCAGGTCGATTGATCGAACAACCGTTCGATCGGGCGACCATCCAATAGGTTGGGCACTTCAGCGAGAACAAGTTCACAGCAGGTTGTCACTCGATCGGACGGTTGTTCGATCGGGTGGCATCCTTTGTGCATTGAACATGTGGAAAATTGTTTAAGTGTGGAAGTTTAAATGTCTCATGATTCGAATGGCAATTCGATCAGATGGTAGTCCGATCGGACAACAATTCGTTCAACATTCAACTTCAAATGTTGGCAAAAATGGTTAGGTGTGGGACCCAAGGTGCAAGTCGATCGGTTGACAACCCGTTCGGCTGACAGTCCATTCGGTTAAACCAAAAGGCATAACAACGAACTCATAATGGCCGTATTGAGTGCGAAAAGCGGTTTTGGGTATATCCTCCTCTTGGATGCGTAGCTGGGGATAGCCTGAGCGTAGATCGATCTTTGAGAAACACGTAGCACCTTGTAGCTGGTCGAACAAATCATCAATGCGAGGCAGGGGATAGCGGTTCTTGATAGTCAACTTATTCAGTTCCCGATAGTCGATGCACATCCGGAACGAACCATCCTTCCTTTCGACGAAAAGGACTGGCGTGCCCCAAGGAGAGGTGCTCGGGCGAATGAAGCCTTTCTCAAGTAATTCCTGAAGCTGACTTGAGAGTTCACGCATTTCGGATGGTGCGAGTCGGTAAGGAGCTTTGGCAACAGGGTTGGCTCCAGGAATGAGGTTGATACGAAAGTCGATATCACGACTTGGTGGTAGTCCGGGAAGATCCTCAGGAAAGACGTTGGGAAATTCTCGAACCACTGGAACATCGTTTACACCGGGTCCTCCTTTCTTTTCCTTCTCCGCTACTACAATGTTGGCCAAGAAAGCTTTGTATTCCTTGAGGAGATACTTGCTAGCTTGGACACACGACATGAGCTTGAGACCTTTCGAAGCAGCTTCACCATAAACACACAAATAATCACCATTCGCGAGCGAGAATCGAATCATCTTATCGAAGCACACAACTTCAGCATGGTTTTCGCGAAGAAAGTCCATGCTTACTATGACGTCAAAACTTCCGAGTTGCATCGGAATAAGGTCGATTGGGAAGATGTGATTGTTGAGCTCGAGAGTACAATCACGTAGAACAGAATTAACGGCGACAGTTCTTTTGGTGGCGACTTCAACATCGAACGTCGAGGAAAGATGGGAGCGCTTACGACTAAGAAGCTTCTCGAATTCAAACGACACAAAGCAGTTATCGGCTCCAGTATCAAACAAACACGAAGCATAAATACCATTCACAAGGAACGTACCATTAACCACGTTGTTGTCAGCCTGGGCTTGGCGTACATTGATGTTGAAAGTTTTGGCGCGGGCGGCTTGTTGCTACTGCTGAGGCTGTTGCTGCTGGTGCTGCTGAGGCTCATGTTTCACAACCCTGTTTGGGCACATGTTCGCAAAGTGGTTGGGATCACCACATGCGAAGCAGACTCGGGCGTTGACCGCGGGTGCCTGAGCCGCTTGTTGGCCTTGTGGGGCTGGGAGCAGAGCTTGTTGCGCAGTGGCTGGAGCTGGTGCTTGACTGGGACCAGTACAGCAGTTGGCAGTGAAGTGGCCGTACATATTGCAGTGAGCGCAGAAACGACAGGCGAGACCCACCGGGTGATGATAAGAGCATGTCGGGCAAGCCGGGTGGGGGCCTGTGTATGCAAACCTTGCAGGCGGTGCATAAGTAACTGGTGCTGGTCGGTGGTGAGATTGCTGCTGAGCCGGTACGGCTTGAAGTGGAGCAGCAGTGGTAGTGACAGGACAGTTCTTGTTGCTGGAGCTGCTGTTGTTGTTCTTCTTCTTGCGGCGTGAGGACTTTGACGACTGAGCGGCGGCTGTTTCGGCAGTTGGTGCGACGGTGACTTGGTGCAGGTTCTTTGAAGCTTTATCCCAAAAACCAGCTTTTACTCGCTTGTCGTTGATTTCGGCGGCAAGTAAGTAAGGTTCTTCGATCGTTGCTGGCTTTGCGGCATGCACAAAATCTGCAACACAGTCGGGTAGAGCTCGGATGTACTTCTTGATCGTCATGTCGAGCGTCTTCACTTGATCAGGGCAGATGATGCTGAGCTACTTAAAGTGAGCAGTCAGGGCAGCGTTGTCACCTTCCTTCTGCTTAATGTGCCAGAATTCGTCCTCCAGCTTTTGGCGTTCATGGGAAGGGCAGAATTCATCCATCATAATGGCCTTTAACTCTTCCCATGTCAGCTCATAGGCTGCATCATTTCCGTGTTTGTTTCTCTCGGCCGTCCACCAGTCTAATGCGCGGGACTGAAAGACGCCGGTAGCATTTAGAGTGCGAAGATTTTCCGGACATCCACTCTGGCGCAGAGTGACTTCGACGGAATCGAACCACTGAAACATAGCCGTTGGGCCATCTTCTCCAGTGAATTCCTTTGGACCGCAAGCCTTGAACTGCTTAAAGCTGAAAGCAGTCTTGGTAGCAACTTTAGGAGCTTTGGTTCGGGACTCCTCGGATGATTTGCTAACATTCTCATAGATCTCACTCACAATCTGAGGCACAACCTTTGCCACTTGTTTAGCGAGGATGGCAGTAAGGCGTTTGTCCCTCTGTTCTTGGAGAGAAAGTCGTGGGTGATGGGACCCAGATGATTGTCCAGTTGACATTGTCTGCAACAGACATCGTCATAGGTCTCAGACACGTCATAATCGAATCTCACCTCACACGTCTAAATACTACTAAAGCTCAGGAACACAGTCATATAACCACAGATTCACATAAGCACAGAAGCACATCAGTACGTAAGGCAAAGAAACACAGAAGCACATAAGCACGTAGGACACAAAACACAGAAGCATATAAGCACGTAATTCACTTAGAAGCACACAGAGGCGGTCAGAATACAGAAACCTATCATTCAAAGTTCGTGAGCATTCGAAGATAGCGATCGCGACTATCATGGCGAGTAGTATAGCATAACCAGTTAACTCAGCAAACATTTGGGCGTAAGGTCATTCCTCATAGTAGTAGCGATTTATTAGCGTTTTGAGGTAGATAAGCAATGCGGGTTGTGCGTGTCGATCAAAGTGAAAGTGAAAATCGAATAAGTCTCCAAAAATTAAACACATAAGCAGGTAAATACACATACAAACACATAAAATCGACGAATTAGCAGAGTCAGCAGTTGCGGGCTCAGAATCGAAACACATAGAAATCGAGAAATAGGTTGTCTGCGGCTATTAGACATTGACTATCCAAAGTGATTCGACTATTCTCAAGGACCTATTGTACACACTTTGACTTTCAGGACTGTGCTTTTGCCTCGAGTCTTGGGTTCGGCATGCATCCTTTCCGGTTTCAGCGTGACTTCCAGTCGTTGGAGTCCGTTGAGACTTTGGTGAGAGTTTTGTAAAACCAAGTAAAGGTCGGAACAAGTCGTCAAGATTAGGGTTTCACCCCTGGATTAATAACTTCGTTCCTATTTTTGATAAAATAGAAGAGAATTATGCGTCAAAGTATGGATTTCACTCCTATTCCAACACAATTTCCCGTGTTTATAGATAAAATGTGGGTTGAACAGGCAATTTAGTCGAGAGTTTGCGGTTTCCACACCTAATCTCGACTTAATTGCTCATTCATATTTGAAAATTCGAGTGCAGTGATATAGTAGCGTAGGCGAGAATGGCGAGAAAGTAGTAGGTAAGCTCATACACAATCCTTAATGGATATGTACGTGTTGGTCTGTTGGTTCCTAACTATAGACTAGGTCTCTAAGACATCGACCCAGACTAGGTTGAGTCTGGCCTAATTCCCTATAGTAATGGCTCTGATACCAATCTGTCACACCCCAACCGATGGCGGAAACATCGGGGCATGGCACTGAGCGAAACAGATTGTCCAGAAGTTTCCATAACAACTATATTTACCAAATATTTTAAAGTAACACGTCCCATACCATGTCATAAATGATAATGTAATTATTACACAAGGATCTAGTCAAATTGTTCTGTTCCGACAACTCAGATTTTTATTACAGACAATTGTTTATTTATTGGTTTCTAGGACCCCGTCCCTAGCCTTAATTTCATCACCAGCACACAAAGCATGTAAACATCCTAAGCACCTGTCACATATGTTAAAGTAAAAGTCAATACGTATATTGTAAAGGTGAGCATACAAGTTTGATAATAGCATATAGAGTTTGAAAGCGTTACGCATAACCAGCACGTACACAGTGTAAAATGAGGCATGTTAGTTATCGACATGAACCTATCGATACCAATGACTGCAGGTTGACTGCCCAAGGCAGTTCATGATACACACTCACCACTGTGAGCCATGTAGGTACTTGTCCTTAACAACCCCTGAGTGAACAGGTGCTGAGTCCAAACTAATAGTACTATCGTTGCAAAGGCAGGTAGACAACATTCCATGTGTAAACATAACAAACAAGCATTCATTAAGCCACGTATAACATGCGGTAATTGGTTAGCGATTAAAGTATTGCGTAGTGTGTTCGATGTGATTTTGTATAAGTAACGTATGTAACACCCAAAAGTGCGTAAAGCAAAAAGGGATCGAGTATACTCACAGCGATTGATGGATTGAAGGGAGCGCTAGAGAGTAGGGTTAGCCTGAACGGATTGATAGCATAACGATAAGCGACGCCTAAAATGATACAGAGTGCAAGTGGGTAGGACAGCAGTTCGATCGGATGGTAGTCCGATCGGACGGCTGATCATTCGAGTGACAGTCCGTTTGGACGGTCGTCCGGTCGGATGGCCGTTCGAGTGGATTGTTACTTCCTTTGGGAAGGATGTGTTTGTGTATGATGGCTTGACCTTTGAAGTTTTCGTTGTAGCATTTTGAAAACATAGAAGTATCTCTACCTTTCAGGTCGATTGATCGAACAACCGTTCGATCGGGCAATCATCCGATAGGTTGGGCACTTCAGCGAGAACAAGTTCACAGCAGGTTGTCACTCGATCGGACGGTTGCTCGATCGGGTTGCATCCTTTGTGCATTGAACATGTGGAAAATTGTTTAAGTGTGGAAGTTTAAATGTCTCATGATTCGAATGGCAATTCGATCGGATGGTAGTCCGATCGGACAACAATTCGTTCAACATTCAACTTCAAATGTTGGCAAAAATGGTTAGGTGTGGGACCCAAGGTGCAAGTCGATCGGTTGACAACCCGTTTGACTGACAGTCCGTTCGGACGGTGGTCTGATCGGACGGCATTCCGTCCTGATCGTTCCGTTCGTCTTACACCTTGCTGTTTTAATTGTTGTCGTTTTTTCGAGACGTTTTGATAACATGTTAAGCAACAGAAACCTCGTCAATACTTGGTACTCCTGATCGGACAGGAATCACCCAAATCCAACCAGTTAACTGCTCGAGACGGTGTTCCATGTTTAACCCGAAATCGGTAGTCTCGTGGATAGAATCCAGATCTTGGAGCAACACAACTACAAGAATGAGTAGTAAGTCGGCACAAGCTCCGATTCTATCGGTTTTGAAGGCATTGAGTGTAAAAGAGTTGAAAGAAAGTTGGTAAACCATCTTTCAATCCTTTTTATTGTGAATATGTTTAGATCTATGAAAGATCTTTGTTCGTTTATCTGGAAATCGGTTAGATCTAAGTTGTTCTTGGTGGATTGAGGCCAAAACATGAAGTTCTTAAGAACACATGATGATGTCATCCTAGAACACCTTGAATCTTGATGATTTCATGGTTAAAAGTTAAGATTCAAAAGATAGAAAGGTGTAGGAGTGCGTATAGATTAAGGATGTACAAGATTTAGGTCGAGATCTTACCGGAATTACGAGAAATCGGAGAAAAAGCAAGGTTAGAGCGCTGGTCGGATGAGAGTTGCCAAAAGTGGAAAGTATGAGAGTGACAGGGGGTATTTATAGGGTTACCCAAAGTGGAAAGGAGCTGGTCGATCGGATGGCAGCCCGGTCGAACAGCTGTCCGATCGAGCGGCTGGTCGATCGAACGACTGGTTGATCGGCTGGCCTCCTGATATATCAGTCGCTTGGTTCGAGTGTTTGACGCGATGAGTTTTTTTCGTTTCGATTGCGATTGCGAGTGTTACGATGCGATGGAATTTCCTAGTCAAATTACTTTTAATCCCAACTACTATATCAACATACAAGCATCCTTATTTCATATTCGTTTAGCGTTTGCGATTCGATTGCGATTGAGTTTCGATTGATTACCACATATAACATAAATAAACATGCACAAGTAACACATAAGGCACACACACACGTATAACAATAACCAAAATGCGTAATTCGAGTTGCGAGTGCGATTGCGATAGCGATAAAGCGATTAATCATGCGATAAATGGAGATTACTATGCGATTATTAATAGATACTCCACATAATACAACTAAAGCGATAACAAAATAGGCTATCTCCAAGTCAAAGAAGTCAAAACAGGAATTGAGCAAGGAGAGACAGATCCCAATTAGCAATCTTTTCTCCCTTTGACTTCAATCTTGACTTTGACTTTCGAACACGGGGTGTTACATCGTACGAATCGAGTAGGTTCGTACAGTGAGTCTGTTTTAGTACTTAGACTATAGACTAGGTCTGTTTTGCCTAATTCGACCTAATTCCCTATAGTTATGGCTCTGATACTAACCTGTCACACCCCAACCAATGGCGGAATCATCGGGATGTGGCATGATGCGAATAGGTTGCTCTAGAGAATCCACAACGACTAATTTAGTGACAATATTTAACAAGTTAAATATCCCATACTATCAAACAAATATCTCAACAAAAGTCATAACGGATTACGAGTTTCTCAAACAACAAGACAACGTAACAAATTGTCGCAACCCCCGATCCCTTATCAGTCCCGGGAACGGGCGGACGCGAGCTTAGAGTTTGGTGGTATCAGTTATTTAATCTTGCAGCGGATATTACATCAGGATCGTAGTTAGGAAATGTTTATCAGAGTAAACCACCATATTTAATATTAATAATTACATGGGCAAAACCCAAGTTTCTTATTACAATACATTTATAGGGACAAACCCTATTTTATTTAATTTAAAACATTGTTTATTAGGTAACTTTTATAGCCACATTTTTTCCCAAGCCTTCAGTGCTCTCCAGCTGGCTTTTTACTAATTAGCTGTCACATTTTGTTACCTGAAACGCGTTTTAAAAACATTTGTCAGTCGGAAATACTGGTGAGTAAATCCCAGTTTAATCAAGAAAATTTTATCAATTAAAACAGTATTGAGAGCGATCACATTGTTTATTTCTACACAATTACTCATTCAGTATTTGCCACTCGACCGGATCTATGGCTATGGTCAAATTACCCATTGGCTAACTCGTTGTCCAATGGTAATGTACTGTCATTCCTGACTTACTACTACTCGTAGTAATAAATTTTGTATACAAAACCCCATAATACCGGCAGTAATTGAAGAACTACAAAGACTCAACCACCGCTTAATCACATTGTAAAACAATTAAGGTTTTGTAAAGTATTCCAAAAAGATTAACAAAAAGAGGATAAACTCACATTGCTATCTTAGACTTCCCGTGAGGGTTTCCTGGATATAATCTATAATTTATACAAATGTACATTAGTTAGTATCATAACCCTTTGAAAATATTAATGATACCCTCCCCGAGACGGTATTCCAACAACTACGTCGGGCAGAACCACGACAGTTGTTACGGAACCCTAAATCGATCGGGCAGCGTAACTATTACGAAACTGGGGTTATAATACGTACAACGGAGCAGAACCTCGCTAATTAGGGGTATAATACCCGACTATAATGCTTATAACTTCAGAAATTCGTTTAGAAAGAAAGATGTGAGCGACGGAAAGTGAAACCCGATGGCCTGCTTATATAGTTGAAAAACCTGACCCTCGCGCGGCCCATGTAAAGGTAAGCTAAGGCTTACGCGGCCCACGTCAAAGCTGGGTCAACGCGTAGCTTAGCTGATTCGATGTGTAGGTCCGCCTCGATGTCGACACGTGTCGGCCTAGGATGTCTCCGCGTTTGATGATCTCTAGCGGCCCGCGTAAGAGTAAGCTAAAGCTTACGCGGCCCGCCTGAACTTAAAGAAATCAGCAGAGTCAGGTTCCAGCCCTTATACCGCCCGCGTGAATGGTTGGGGTGGGTCTACGCGGCCCGCCTCAGCTCAATATTTATTGTTTTTAATTTATTTTAAATGTTATAACATATCTCGGGCTCGGTTTCTACATACGGGGTGTATTATAAGACATATTAGAGTATTTTAAGATATAATAGGGTGTCAGAAATATTATTTAGAGTGTTGGTTTTACCGAGGGTTGTTACATCCTTCCCACCTTATTTTAGACCTCGTCCTCGAGATCTACTGGAATAAGTGTGGATATTTCCTTTGCATCTCTGATTCAAGTTCCCATGTGTACTCAGGTCCTCTTTTGGAATCCCACTTCACTTTGACCAGAACTAGTCTCTTGTGCTTGAGATTCTTGACTTTCTTGTCTTCAATCTGTAGAGGCCTTTCTACAAACTTGAGTTGTTCATTTACCTCTATATCTTTAAGAGGTACTGATAGTGATTCGTCAGCTAAACACTTTTTGAGATTTGATATATGAAACACATCATGTATTCCTGCCATTTCCTCTGTCAGTTGTAGCTGATAGGCTACAGGTCCTATTCTTCTAACAATCTCAAAAGGTCCAACATACCTGGGACTTAGCTTTCCCCGTTTGATGAATCTTACTATTCCTTTCCAAGGAGAGACTTTTAATAATACTTTATCTCCTACTTGAAACTCCAATGGTTTGCGTCGGTTATCAGCATAGCTTTTCTGTCAATCACGTACTGCTTTCAGTCGTTCCTTGACTTGAATGATCTTGTCAGTTGTTTCCTGCACTATCTCAGGTCCAGATAGTTGCTTCTCCCCAATTTCTACCCAACAGACTGGGGTTCGGCACTTTCGTCCATAAAGTGCTTCGAATGGTGCAGCATTGATACTTGTGTGATAACTATTATTATAAGAAAATTCTATTAAAGGTAAATGATCATCCCAATTACCTCCAAAATCTATTACACAAGCTCTAAGCATGTCTTCCATTGTCTGAATTGTCCTTTCGCTTTGTCCATCCGTTTGAGGATGATAAGACGTACTTAGTTTTAACTTGGTTCCCATTGCCTTTTGGAAACTTGACCAAAAATGAGAGGTAAATCGGCTATCTCTATCAGAAATAATTGATAAAGGAATGCCATGTAAAGAAACAATTTCATTTACATATAATTTAGATAATTGTTCCATACTAATTGTTTCCTTCATTGGTAGGAAATGAGTTGACTTGGTTAGCCTATCTACAATCACACATATTGTATCATTACCTTTCTTAGTTTTGGGTAATTTAGTAACAAAATCCATTGTTATCAATTCCCATTTCCAAACTGGCATTTCTAATTGCTGTAACAAACCTGAGGGTTTCTGGAGTTCAGCTTTAACTTGTGAACAAGTTAAACATTTAGAAACATAGGCTGCTATGTCCTTTTTCATTCCTATCCACCAGAAATTTTTCCTTAAATCCTGGTACATTTTATCACTTCCTGGATGCATCGTATATTTAGACTTATGGGCTTCTTCTAATATACGCTGTCGTAGATTTCCTAATTTAGGTATCCACATTCTCTTTTTATGGAATCTCCAAATTCCATCTATTCCTTGTTCCAATTCTTTTAGCATACCTTTTAATTTTTCAGAATCATCCTTGATTACTGAATCTTGTGCTTCTCTTATCTGATCATTTAAATCTACTTGCAGATTTAATTTAAGAGAACGTACTCTTTTTGGCTTTTCATGATATTTTCGGCTTAAAGCATCTGCCACTATATTTGCTTTTCCTTCATGATACTGGATATCACAATCATAATCACTAAGCATCTCCATCCAGCGTCTTTTTCTCATATTCAATTCCTTTTGCTGGAAAATATACCTTAAACTCTTATGATCTGTGAATATGGTAAACTTACTACCATAAAGGTAATGTCTCCAAATTTTGAGAGCAAAAATTATAGCTCCTAATTCTAGATCATGAGTTGAATAATTCTCTTCATGATTCTTAAGTTGTCTAGATGCGTAGGCTATAACCTTTTTTCGTTGCATTAATATACATCCATAACCTAATTTAGAAGCATCACAATAGACTACAAAATTTTCAGTTCCTTCTGGTAAGGCTAGTATAGGTGTATGGGTTAATCTTTGCTTAAGGATTTTAAAGGCTTCTTCTTGTTTTACTCCCCATTCAAACTTAACAGATTTACAGGTTAGCTTAGTTAAGGGAATGGCTATTCTAGAAAAATCTTGAATAAACCTTCTATAATATCCGGCCAATCCTAAGAAACTTCTAACCTCAGTTGGTGATTCAGGGGTTCTCCATTTAGTAATCGCCTCGATCTTTGTTGGATCCACATGAATTCCTTCATGATTAACTAAATGTCCAAGGAATTGTACCTGTTCTAACCAAAATTCGCACTTAGAGAATTTAGCATAAAGCTTTTCCTTTCTTAATAAACTTAAAAGTGCGTGCAAATGCTTTGCATGATCCTCTTTACTCTTAGAGTAAATTATAATATCATCTATGAAAACAATTATGAATTTATCCAAATATGGCTTACATATTCGGTTCATCATGTCCATAAATGCAGCTGGGGCATTGGTTAAACCAAATGGCATGACAGTAAATTCATAATAGCCACACCTCGTTCTAAATGCGGTCTTAGGAATGTCCTCTTCCTGTACCTTTAATTGATGATATCCTGACCTTAAATCGATTTTAGAGAAAAATCGAGCTCCTTGTAGCTGATCAAACAGATCATCGATTCTTAGTAATGGGTACCTATTCTTAATCGTGACCTTGTTTAATTCACGGTAGTCAATGCACATACGCATTGATCCGTCCTTCTTTTTAACGAATAGTATCGGCGCTCCCCATGGCGACGAACTTGGCTGTATGAATCCCTTTTCCAACAATTCATCTAATTGTTTCTTCAGTTCCTGCATTTCAGCGGGTGCCAAACGGTAGGGTGCTTTGGCAATTGGTGCCGTTCCTGGTAGTAGATGAATCCTGAATTCAACTTCTCTGTCGGGCGGTAGTCCTGGTAATTCTTCTGGAAATACATCTGAAAACTGAGATACTACTAGAATATCTTTTAAATCCTTTCCTTTAGTGTTAGTGATTATGGAAATCAAATACACTATAGAACCTTTTCTTATAGAACTTGCAGTTTTCATTACAGAGATGAATTTTGTGGATCTAGATGGTTTATCTCCTTTAATTGTGATCGTTTTACCTTTTTGTGAATTTACTTGTATTGACTTTTGATCATATAAAATATTGGCTTTATTGGCTATTAACCAATCCATTCCTAAAACAACATCGAATCCTACCAGATTCATGGGATAAAGATTTGCAATAAATTTCTGTTTTAAAATTTCTATGCTTGCTCCCTGCAAGATTTCAGAAATCCTAAAGGTTTCCCCATTAGCTGTCTCTGCTAAGCATTCTTGTGGTAGTTTAGTTAATGAATGATTTAGAAATTTGCAAAATGTTGTATTAATAAAACTTTGGTTTGCACCAGAGTCAAATAATACTTTAGCAAAAACATCATTAACTAAAAACGTACCAGCTATGACATCTGGAATCATCTTGGCTTCATCTGCAGTCAGAACAAATGCTCTAGCATTTTTAGTATTCTTGTTGTCTGGAGCTGGAGCTAATTTCGGGCAGTTAAGTTTGATGTGGCCTTGTTCTCCGCAGTTGTAACATACCCGGTTGTTAGCCTTCTTTCTGCAGTTTTCTTCCTTGTGTCCCGATATTTTGCAAAAGTTACAATATATGGAGCATCTTCCTGAATGCTTTCTTTTGCAATTCCTACAGTAGGATGCAGAGGTAGAACCTATATTTTTCCCACGATTAGAATTTCCAGAACGAAATTCTTGTGTGAGCTTCTGGGTTAGGTTCCTTCTTTGATCCTCTTCTCGGGTACGGACTAATTCATCTGTCAAGGTATTTGCTAGTTCTACAACTTCTTCTATGGTTTGAGGTCTAGCTGCCTTGACTACGTGTCTAATCTCTCCAATTAATCCCCAAATATAACAGGAGATTCACACTGGTTCTGGTGATGCAAGAGTTGGCACTATTCTGGCATATTCAAAGAATATTTTAGTGTACCTCTTACTATCCACACCAGTCATCCTAAGGTTTAGGAATTTGTTTGCTATCTATTCTTTTTCATTAGGAAGGCATAATTTCCTTCCTACCATATTCCTAAATTCTTCCCAATCCATACTATAAACCCTATCACTTCCTCTAGACTGAAGGATAGTGTTCCACCATTCAAAGGCTAAATTCTTAAATAGATTGGAAGCAAACATTATCTTGTCCTCTTCCGCACATTTACTTATTTTTAGAACAGCCTCAGTCTTTTCTATCCAGCGTAGAGCTGCAATGGGTTCTTCATTGCCCGAGAATTCTATTGGTTTACAAGACCAGAATTCTTTGTAAGAACAACCGTAAGGCACGGTTCTTCTTCTTTTGGGAATAGGCAATTGAAGTATTGGTCCATTGTTCACGCTGTGTTCCGGTTCACTTGGTCGCTTACAGCTATGTTTACTTTTATTATTCGCTTCTTGAACCGTTTGAAGAATAAATGGCATTGCATCTATAATTCCTTGTGCCACTATATGTTGAATAACACTATTATCCACTTGGTTTCCATTGTTATTGACGCTTGGATTCTCATTAACCACGTTAATGTTACTCTGGTTATCGTTATTCAGATTTCCTTGATTTTCTTCGTCGGCCATCTGAATTTTAAACATTTACCCCATATTAATATAACAAATAATATCTTAGTATAGTTAATCACATGACACGCATTTTTGCCAAAAGCGTTGATCATTGCGACTATACTCTTTTCATATACTATGCATCTATTACACACTAGTACTGAAATAAAAATTACAATACCAACAAAAATAGAATCACACTAATAATAATATGCATCCGTACACACATATTTTATTTTATTATTTTATTATTATTACTATTATCGTCTCCTCCATCACATCACGGATATGGATTTATCCAAAAATCCATATTGCGCTCATCGTATTTCCATACGAGACGCTCTCCTACCTGACGCATTCTCTCACTACTTTCTAAAATTTCCTCCCCGAAAGTCCTAAGTTCTTGCACGTTTTCTGCACTCATTGGGGGTGCAGGTTCTCGGACTAGGTTTGGAATCTGGGGTGCGGGTTCCTGATATGGGGGTGAAAGTTCCTGAAATTGGTAAGGATCTTCTAAGATCTCCCTAATGTAGTTATCATGGTAATAGGGATCTAAAGGGTCCATACCTGGATAGGCTCCTATGGATGTGTCTTCATGGATAGGGTAACGATGCACAAAGTCCCTATTATCGTCCCACCAGGGGTCGTAATTTGGGTCTAAAGGGTTTGGTGCAGGTACCCTAGGGATTTCTTCTGGGTTGAAGTCATGCATCTCCACTTGATTTTCCGGGTTTTCTATCTCCATAGGTTGGTCTAGGATTTGTGGTTGTGGGGCTACTAATTGTTCCAGACTTGGTTCAGCAGCAGTTGTAGCTAGGATATGGAAATTGGCTAGGCTTCTATTAAGCATATCCTGTGTATGGGCATCTGTTTTTCGCTTAGCAGCTGCTAAAACTCTTTGCTGTTGCAACTTTCGCATTCTCTTCCTACGAGCAAAGGCTTCCTTACTGAACCATCCTCGTTTCTTATGAGGGAATGACTCTTCTGACTGAGCTTTAAAAGCAAACACTCCTTCTTCCTGATCAGCAGAATACCCAGAAAGGGCAGGCTGTGAAGAAGTACCTTCATTCTTAGGTGAATCAGACAACTGACGATTCATGTCTGAGGGTCCTTGATCACTCATACTGTAAACTAACAAATAGTCAAATAACACATAACAAATAAATACAGTTATGCATGTATTTCCGTAATTTATTTCCTAACACAAAATATAAAATTTAAGTGTCAGCAGAACACTTCTTTGGCTCAGACCAGTGGCTAGGCTCTGATACCACCTTCTGTCGCAACCCCCGATCCCTTATCTGTCCCGTGAACGGGCGGACGCGAGCTCAGAGTTTGGTGGTATCAGTTATTTAATCTTGCAGCGGAAATTACATCAGGATCGTAGTTAGGAAATGTTTATCAGAGTAAACCACCATATTTAATATTAATAATTACATGGGCAAAACCCAAGTTTCTTATTACAATACATTTGTAGGGACAAACCCTATTTTATTTAATTTAAAACATCGTTTATTAGGTAACTTTTATAGCCACATTTTTCCCAAGCCTTCAGTGCTCTCCAGCTGGCTTTTTACTAATTGGCTGTCACATTTTGTTACCTGAAACGCGTTTTAAAAACATTTGTCAGTCGGAAATACTGGTGAGTAAATCCCAGTTTAATCAAGAACATTTTATCAATTAAAACAGTATTGAGAGCGATCACATTGTTTATTTCTACACAATTACTCATTCAGTATTTGCCACTCGACCGGATCTATGGCTATGGTCAAATTACCCATTGGCTAACTCGTTGTCCAATGGTAATGTACTGTCATTCCTGACCTACTACTACTCGTAGTAATAAATTTTGTATACAAAACCCCATAATACCGGCAGTAATTGAAGAACTACAAAGACTCAATCACCGCTTAATCACATTGTAAAACAATTAAGGTTTTGTAAAGTATTCCAAAAAGATTAACAAAAAGAGGATAAACTCACATTGCTATCTTAGACTTCTCGTGAGGGTTTCCTGGATATAATCTATAATTTATACAAATGTACATTAGTTAGTATCATAACCCTTTGAAAATATTAATGATACCCTCCCCGAGACGGTATTCCAACAACTACGTCGGGCAGAACCACGACAGTTGTTACGGAACCCTAAATCAATCGGGCAGCGTAACTATTACGAAAATGGGGTTATAATACTTACAACGGAGCAGAACCTCGCTAATTAGGGGTATAATACCCGACTATAATGCTTATAACTTCAGAAATTTGTTTAGAAAGAAAGATGTGAGCGACGGAAAGTGAAACCCGATGGCCTGCTTATATAGTTGAAAAACCTGACCCTCACGCGGCCCGCGTAAAGGTAAGCTAAGGCTTACGCAGCCCGCGTCAAAGCTGGGTCAACGCGTAGCTTAGCTGATTCGATGTGTAGGTCCGCCAGGATGTCGACACGTGTCGGCCTAGGATGTCTCCGCGTTTGATGATCTCTAGCGGACCGCGTAAGAGTAAGCTAAAGCTTATGCGGCCCGCCTGAACTTAAAGAAATCAGCGGAGTCAGGTTCCAGCCCTTATACCACCCGCGTGAATGGTTGGGGTGGGTCTACGCGGCCCGCCTCAGCTCAATATTTATTGTTTTTAATTTATTTTAAATGTTATAACATATCTCGGGCTCGGTTTCTACATACGGGGTGTATTATAAGACATATTAGAGTATTTTAAGATAAAATAGGGTGTCGGAAATATTATTTAGAGTGTTGGTTTTACCGAGGGTTGTTACACAAATCTTGCAATTAGTTTAGGCGGGTTTCTAGACATCCTAAACCATTTCTAGCAGAATCCATCAACCTGTTACATACGTTAAAATAAAGTCAATACAATAATGTAAAGGTGAGTACACATGTTTGCATTAGTATAGTAATAAAGCGTTTAGGCATAACCAGCATGTAACACATAAGGGGCGAATTAAGTAAGCTATCGACAATGATACAAGCTAACCAACATGAATGCGAGTAGACTATGCGTGATACGTGTTCACCGAAGCGAGGACGTAAAGTAAGTAAACCTTAACAACTCGTGAATAAACAGGTGCTGAGTCCAAACTATAGTACCATCATTGCTAAGGGTGGTAGGGCAAGTCATCACTGTGTAAACATAGCAAACAAGCATTCAACTAGTGACGTATAACAAGCGAGAGCGGTTAGCGTCTAAAAGAGTTTAAGTGTTGTGTGTGTTGTGTTTTGATAGAGAACGTATGTAACACCCAAAAGTGCGTTAAGCGAAAAAGGTTTCGAGTATACTCACAGTGCGTGTTTAGCAAGTAAAACGGTCTGGAATGGATTGAAGGGAGCGTCGGATCAGCCTGCGTACGGGAACAGAAGCATAAGTCTTCCAAAATGCTGAAACGGTAGAAATCGGAGTATCGAGTGGGATACAGAGGCTTCGTACGAAGCTAGTGTCTTCGTACAAAGGTGTGCCTTCGTACGAAGGGAGGCTTCGTACAAGTGTTGCTTCCGTTGTCCAAAATCGAGTGTGCTTCGCGTCTTTCTTCGGGAAAATCGAGTGTTCATCCCTCCAGCCTTAAGCTACTGATTAAACGTAGAGCCGGAGAGGTCTTTAAGCGTTTGAGTTACATGTGGGAACATAGGCTGGGCTGTACGAAGTTGGTGCCTTCGTACGAAGCCTGGCTTCGTACAAACCAGTCTGGCTCACGTAAGTGGCTGTTTTCGGTGTTCGGAGCTGTGTTTTCGCTTGAATCAGATGTATTTTCGATTCCTTTTCATGGCGGTTTCGACACCACTTCGTCCCTCTATCTACTGAATGAAATATGTGTCGTTTTGGTCCGTTTTTATGTAAAAATCGAGTTTAAGAAGGGTTTTTACTTGGATTAACACTTGGTGAGTGTGAAATCTTCTGATCTCTGACTTGGGAAGCCAAAGCTAGGCCCAATACACTTGGTTAAGTGTAGATCCATGGTAAAATAAGAATTTTTGATGAGAAAGATGAAGGTTTTTGTAAAAAGAATGAAGGTTTTCATAAAAATAAAGAAGTTTAGATGAAAATGATGAAGTTTAGATGAATATAGAGAAGTTTGGATGGAAATGGAGATGTTTAGATGAAATCGGAGTTAAACTCGTGTAAAATCATAGTGGAAAACGTTGTGAAACATGTAATAATAGTAAATCTTACTTGGGAAATAGAGGGACATCAGATTGGCTGCATTTTGGAGAGAATGATAGCAAGTTAGAATGAGAGGAGAGAGCTGAGTATTTATAGAGAGAGCTGAAAGTCTTGTACGATGTTGGCTGCCTTTGTACGAAGGCTGTGCCTTTGTATGAGGCTGCTGGCTTCATAAGAAGGGGCCTGTTTTGTGTAAATAGCTCTCGTTTTGCGTGTCGGATGTTCGTTTGGGTGCGTTTTGTGGCGTTAGTTAGTTCAAATACTTAAGGTATTTTCACGAGATATTGAGTGTTGTGTTGCGTTGTGTTTTAGCGCATTAAATCGAGTCGAGTGAGTAAGCGTGTTAGGGTTTCAAGCGATGTGCTGATATTCGCTTAATATAGATATCTAACATTTAAACACACAAATAAAACAAATAATACAAATAAATCCGCGTTTTGAGTTTGCGTTTAAGTATAAGCGTTTAATGCGATAAATAAGCGATAAAATGCGTTTTAAAGGTAGTTAACCCTTGAATATCATCGAATCTCGGAGTACAAGCGTTTACGGATGAAACAACGGTAATATAGAAACAACTGAATGGTCGGGTTGTTACAGGAGGTGTGCGACCCGGCATACTTGGGTGTATAAACTGTATCACAGGTTGTACCTTGCCAAGTGTACGGTACACATGGCACATTCAGTGTGCGACCTGTTGGGTTGTGTTGTACATCAGGCTGCTCATGTTGTACACTTAGCTAGTGTGCGGCATCATTATACAAACAGTACACATTTTATGTTTATCCAAATCAATTCAATCAAACACATAACCTATCATCAGTCCCTTTTATTATGATATCTCATATTCATCACATTTCATCATCTTATCACTATTTATGTACATACATTTAATTGACTTTCACTTTAACAAGCATTACAAATAGATTTGCAGACAAAGCTCACCATCAACGTTCATAGACATCCAACTTTGATACAACAAACCCCCAATCTTTATACTAGCATTTATATTTTAACATTGAATGATTTTGTCAACATATCAACCTAGTTCATCTTATCATGTTAAACAAACAGGATACAAACAAGTTATCATGTTATCATGGATAGTATCATTTAAACATTCAAATCATCGGTCAAGTAAACATCTTTATTATATGTTATCGCTCAAAGGTGGAGGTAGTACAGTTTATCAGGAAGAATCAATCAAGCATTCAATAACATTTATCATGCAAAAATATTCAAACATTGGTAGTATGCTAACCTAGGAATGGTGATATCAAAGTGTGTAATAAACAAGAGAATGATTTTCTCAGAGAGAAGGAGAGAATGATTGTTGTTGGTCTTCAAGAATGCTCAAGATATTGCCGCCGGTCTTTAATCAAAAGAAAGGAAAGAACTTTAGGGTTTTTAGTGTGAGAAAGCTAGAGGAGAGGAATGTTTTTGGGATTGATGGGTGAAATGATTGCTGCCAAAACATTTTGAATGTAGCTGCCATTGTCCTTACATACATAAGGATATGCCGCACAAACTAATGTGTGCGGCCTTCTAGGGTTAGGATGTTGGGCCAGGACCACACACTGTGCGGTTCAGAAGAGCTGAAAGGGAGTGTACGAGGAATGGAACAAGTTTGCGGCTGGGTTGATCGTACACATTGTTTTGATTGTGCGGTTGAGCTTATAATAATAATAATATTAATTTACACATTTGTAACACCCCACAAAATCGTGTCCAATGATGTGTTTACATGTGTCCGTAACCCTAATTAAGTCAAACATTGACTAGGAGGGACTATAAATGCCAAACAATGAAAATATGTATGTGAAGGGGACTAAAAGTGTCAACATGCATAAACTATGCCTCTGAATGACCTTTTACGGTGTTCGTATTCTTTAACGAGCCACTTGTTGGACGAACGATACCGTTTGTGATTTAAATCAAAAGTTTGTGAATTGAAGGGTTAAAAGCATCAACATGTTAATTTATACCTCTGAGTGACCTTTTAACGAACCCGGAGCTTAATGATGTTTAGTTATACTTTTGAGAATACCTACAACCTAACTTGAAGGGCTAAATGTGTTAAATATGAAAGTTATATTGAGTTATAAGGTTGAGGGGCCATTTATATCAACATTTAAAAATGTTTGGCTGAAACATGGGGCCGTCGCGGGGCGCGACCCCCTGACCCTTCTCGGTCGTGTGGCGCGACAAGCATATCTGTGCAGAAAGTTTTGCACAGCTGCCACTTTCTTCCTTGTTCACCACTCATACCACTCTAGCTCCTCCAATTCGAAACCATGGCCTCATTGCTGGTTTTTAAAACCTCCCTGGACACCTGGAGTGATCTTGGAACCCCTCAAACACCTGGCTTAATCATAGGATTTCAGCTCCAAGTATAAATAGGTGCAAGGGGTGGCCTTTAACACTTGCACATTCTTAAATTTCACTCTTCTCACTCTTAAGGAGATTCCCAGCTGAAGGGAGACTCCACCTCAGTTCCAAAGTCGAGCTAGGACCTTTTGTAAGTGTTCCTAACCTCTGCTTTTCGTTTTATAGGCTTTTTAAGCCAAAAGTCAAGCTGATTCGATAAAAGCTTTGACTTTCGATTTAGACCTTAATGGTCCAGCCATTGTTCGAGGCGAACATGGCTACGTGATCGTAATTAGGTAGGTGTTAATCCCTCAAAATGGCACCTCCTAAGAATCACGTTTGCTTGGTCAATTGACGGGTCAAAGTTATTAATTTAAAAAGTCAAACGGGTCAGTTTTTAAAATAATTCAAATCTGATAATGTAGGTGTTATAAAATATGTTTTATCACTTTAATAACTTGGTAATAATTACTAGAACATGTGTAAACATGTTCAGCCCGTCAATTCCAGGTTTAGGGTCGGTTCGTAACCGAAAGTCGCGAAGTTTGACTTCTCCTTTGACTATCAATTCTGACCCGAATTAGATTAGTTTCTTATTGTTTTAAGGTTCTATTATGACCATATTTTTATGTAGTATAATCCTATGAGGTTATATTACATGATCATATAGTAATCTGAGTTTATTTGCAAGTTCCGTTATTATGCTTAATATTTGACTAAAATGCTCTTTTGATTAAAAATAAGGTTTTAAACATAAATGAGCATGCAAATGAAATAAGTACTAATATGTTAACATATTTAACACATTTTAATGTTAAAATTCTAATCATAAACTAAGTTTGCTTAGAAGATCGTAAATCATGCTTTTAAAGGACCAAAATTCCCTTTTACATCTAAAATGAGTTTTAAACATAATTTCTTGGCAAGACTCATTACATACTGATGTAATATCATATTTAGGATTATTTGGGATGTCAAGTCAGATTACATAATGAGTTTATGCACAAGTTCTTGTATAATGCTCTTAAATGACGATAATGCCCTTATGGCACCTAAAATGGTTTTTAAGCATAATATTCATACCAAACATTTTGCTTACTGATATGTTATGATAAATAACATATTTTAATTATTTAAACATGGTCATAACATCAGATTACATAAACCATCACATAAATCGTCATTTAATGACTTTAACGTCGTTTAGGCGCATAATATGGTTTTAAACCATATTTATCAACCAAGGCTTGTTACCTACTGATTTTATAAACCATTTTAAATGTTTTTACAGTAGGTATAAGTTATAAACTTAGAATTCCAAATAAGTTCTCAAACTATGTGAAATGACTAAAATGCCCCTACGGTGCATAGTTTGGTCTTAAAGCATAAACCACACATATATTTGATATCCTACTGATATTATATCATAAATTAATTATTTTTCCAGAATTTTTATGACCATAACATCAGTTTACTTGCAAGCTCCTTTTATAAGTCATAAAATGACCAAAACGCCCTTACGGGGATTAATTCGATCTTAAAACCTTAACGGGTATACATGTTGATATCCTACTGATATTATAACATGTTTAAAGTATAATAACATATGGAACTTGTACTTGACTCATTCGGTTACCCGTTAAGGCTAATACGCGTACGGTTCGACTTATGTAACTAGTTTACATAAGTTTACCAAAACGGGTTTAACCTTATCATTTTAACTTCAATTTCCAAAATGTAATTAGTTTACCCATATTATACAAGTCTTCATACTTGTTGGGTTTTAACTACATTCTATTCCGGTCATTGCTTAATCTAGCGCATTGTACCGTATTTCATTCTTTAAGCTAGCCGGTCTAAGTCTATGACTAAAATAGGACCCGTTAGCATTCTAATTGGTTAATATTACCATTATTCCAGACTAGAGCCTTTCGATAAAAGCTACCTACACTTGTCTAGTGAATTATACGACTGTCGCAACCCCCGCCCCCTTACAATCCGGGAACGGGCAGCCGCGGCCAGTTTTGGTGGTATCGGTGTTTATCATTTTGGCAGCGGAAATTATATCAGGACCGTAGTTAGGAAATATTTTATCAGAGTAAAATACCACGCTTTTATAATATTAAACACATGGGAAATTCCCAAGTTTCAAGTACACACATTTTCATAGGGATAAACCCTATTTTATTTAAATAAAAACATCTCTTTATTTAGGTAACTTTTATTGCCACTTTTCCAAGCCTTCAGTGCTGTCCAGCTGGCTTCTATTCGGCTTTCACATTTTGTTACCTGAAACGCGTTTAAAAACATTTTGTCAGTGGGAAATACTGGTGAGTGAATCCCAGTTTAATCAAGATAAGTAAAACCGTTTATAGCATTGAGGGCGGTCGCGCAATTACATTTGTTTCCATCTACTTTAATTACCACCCACGATATTGTCAACCCGACGTGTAGTAACAAATTTCGTATACAAAACCCAACATACCGACAATAATTGTAGAATACAAATACTCAATCACTGTTTAATATAATGTAAAACATTTGAGGTTTTGTAAAAACAATTTGCAAAAAGGAGATTACTCACATTGCTGTCTTAGGGTTTTCCTTTAGGATTTCCTGGTGATTATCTATTAATTACAAAAATGCACACGCGTTAGTATAATAACCCAATATTTACATTAGTAATACCCTCCCCGAGATGGTATTCCAATGACTACGTCGGGCAGAACCTCGACAGCCGTTACGGAACCCTGGATCAATTGGGCAACGTATCTAATATGTAACCGAGGGTTATGATACTTACAACGAGGCAAAACTTCGTTATATAAGGGGGTATTATGCCTGAAAATTACTTTAACTATGTAGAAATTCGAGAGAGAAGAAAGTTGTGAATGATTTCGACTGAACAGCCGATTGCATCTATTTATAGTGTCTATCTGACACTTCATCGCGCCCCGCGAAGCTTGTAGCCAAGGGCTACGCGGCTCGCGAGGGTGGCTAGGGTAGGCCCTAGCTGATCCGACTCAAACCATAGCTTCGACACAACACCCGACACGTGGCGGCACTGGGTGAGCTCTGGTGGCTAGCTGTCGCGCCACGCGTTCTTCGCGGCCCGCGAGCGACAAATAAAATTAATTTTTATTTAATATTTAATTATATAATGTATTTTGGGCTCGGTTTTCACATACGGGGTATGTTTTAAGACATATAGGGACAGTTTAAACATATTAGGGGTGTCGAAAAAATTATTTAGGAGGGTTGTTATATCCTCCCCACCTTGTTTTAGAACTCGTCCTCGAGGTCTACTGGAATAAGTGTGGATATTTCCTTTGCATTTCTGATTCAAGCTCCCATGTGTATTCTGGTCCTCTCTTGGAGTCCCATTTTACTTTGACTAGACCTAATCTTTTGTGCTTGAGATTCTTGACTTTCCTGTCTTCAATTTGTAGTGGCTTTTCTACAAATTTAAGCTTTTCATTTACCTCTATATCTTTAAGAGGTACTACCAGTGATTCATCAGCTAAGCATTTCTTAAGGTTAGATACATGAAATACATCATGTATTCCTGCCATTTCCTCTGGTAGTTGTAGATGATAGGCTACAGGTCCTATTCTTTTAATAATTTCAAAAGGTCCAACATACCTAGGACTTAGCTTTCCCCCTCTTGATGAATCTTATCACTCCTTTCCAAGGAGGGACTTTCAATAACACCTTGTCTCCTACTTGAAATTCCAATGGTTTCCGCCAGTTATCAGCATAACTCTTTTGTCGATCACGTGCAGCTTTCAATCGTTCCTTGACTTGAATGATCTTGTCGGTTGTTTCTTGTACTATCTCAGGTCCTGAGAGTAGTTTTTCTCCAATTTATGCCCAACAGACGGGAGTTCGGCACTTTCGTCCATAAAGTGCTTCGAATGGTGCAGCATTTATACTTGTGTGATAGATGTTATTATAATAAAATTCTATTAATGGTAAGTGATCGTCCCAATTACCTCCAAAATCAATTACACAAGCTCTTAGCATATCCTCCATTGTCTGAATTGTCCTTTCGCTTTGTCCGTCCATTTGAGGATGATAAGTTGTGCTTAGATTTAGCTTGGTTCCCATTGCTTTTTGGAAACTTGTCCAAAAATGAGAGGTAAAACGGCTATCTCTATCAGAAACAATTGATAAAGGAATTCCATGTAATGAAACTACTTCATTCACATACAATTTAGCTAATTGTTCCATACTGAAGGTTTCTTTCATTGGTAGGAAATGAGCTGACTTAGTTAGCCTGTCTACAATCACCCAGATTGTATCATTACCTTTCCTTGTCTTGGGTAGTTTGGTAACAAAATCCATTGTTATCAATTCCCATTTCCATACTGGCATCTCCAACTGCTGCAACAAACCTGAGGGTTTCTGGTGTTCAGCTCTAACTTATGAACAGGTTAAACATTTAGAAACATAAGCTACTATATCCTTTTTCATTCCTATCCACCAAAAATTCTTTCTTAAATCCTGATACATTTTATCATTTCCAGGATGCATCGTATACTTAGACTTATGGGCTTCTTCTAATATACGATGACGTAGGTTTCCTAATTTAGGTATCCACATTCTTTTCTTATGGAATTTCCAAATTCCATCTGTTCCTTGTTCTAGTTCCTTAATCATTCCTTTCAACTTTTCAGTATCATCATGGATCACTGATTCTTGTGCTTTTCTAATCTGTTCATTTAAATCTACTTGTAGATTTAGTTTAAGAGAACGTACTCTTTTTGATTCTTCATGATATTTTCGGCTTAAAGCATCTGCAACTACATTAGCCTTTCCTGCATGATATTGGATATTACAATCATAATCACTAAGTATCTCCATCCAGCGTCTTTGTCTCATATTCAATTCCTTTTGCCCGAAAACATACCTTAAACTCTTATGATCAGTGAAAATGGTAAACTTACTACCGTAAAGATAATGTCTACAAATCTTAAGGGCAAAAATTATAGCTCCTAATTCTAAATCATGGGTTGAATAATTCTCTTCGTGATTCTTAAGTTGTCTTGAAGCGTAGGCTATAACCTTTTGACGTTGCATTAACACACATCCATAACCTAACTTAGAAGCGTCACAATAGACTACAAAGTCTTCAGTTCCTTCTGGTAACGCTAGTATGGGTGCATTGGTTAGTCTTTGCTTAAGAATCTTAAAGGCTTCTTCTTATTTTGGTCCCCATTCAAACTTAACGGATTTACAGGTTAGCTTAGTTAAGGGAATGGCTATTCTAGAAAAATCTCGAATAAATCTTCTATGATAACCGGCCAATCCTAAGAAACTTCTAACCTCGGTTGGTGACTCAGGGGTTTTCCATTTAGTAATTGCCTCAATCTTAGTGGGATCCACATGAATTCCTTCATGATTAACTAAATGTCCAAGAAATTGTACCTGTTCTAACCAAAACTCGCAGTTTGAAAATTTTGCATAAAGCTTTTCTTTTCTCGATAAACTTAGAAGTGCATGCAAGTGCGTTGCATGTTCCTCTTTGCTCTTGGAGTAAATAAGAATATCATCTATAAAGACAATTATGAATTTATCCAAATATGGCTTACGTATTCGGTTCATCATGTCCATAAATGCAGCTGGGGCATTGGTTAAACCAAATGGCATGACAGTAAATTCATAATGGCCATACCTTGTTCTAAATGCAGTCTTAGGAATGTCTTCTCCCTGTACCTTTAATTGATGATATCCTGAGCGTAAATCGATTTTAGAGAAAAATCGAGCTCCTTGCAATTGATCGAACAGATCATCGATTCTTGGTAAGGGGTACCGATTTTTAATCGTGACCTTGTTCAATTCGCGGTAGTCAATGCACATACGCAATGATCCGTCTTTCTTTTTAACGAATAAGATCGGTGCTCCCCATGGTGATGAACTTGGCTGTATGAATCCCTTCTCCGGTAGTTCGTCTAACTATTTCTTCAATTCTTGCATTTCTGCAGGTGCCAAACGGTAAGGTGCTTTCGCAATCGGTGCTGTTCCTGGTAGCAGGCGGATTCTGAATTCGACTTCCCTGTCTGGCGGTAGTCCTGGTAGTTCTTCTGGAAACACGTCTGGAAACTGGGATACTACGGGAATATCTTTCAATTCGTTTCCTTTAGTGTTAATGATTATGGAAATCAAATACACTAATGATCCTTTTCTTACATAACTAGCCATTTTCATTAAAGAGATGAATTTTGTGGATCTAGACGGTTTATCTTCTTTAATTGTGATCTTCTCACCTCTTGGTGAATTTACTTGGATTGACTTTTGATCACATAAAATATTTTCTTTATTGGCTATTAACCAATCCATTCCTAATACAACATCAAATCCTGCCAGATTCATTGGATAAAGGTTTGCAATAAACTTTTGCTTTAAAAATTCTATTCTTGCTCCCTGCAAGATTTCGGTAAGCTTAATGGCTTCCCCATTTGCTGTTTCTACTAAACATTCTTTTGGGAGTTTAGTTAATGGTTGATTGAGAAGTTTGCAAAATGAAGTATTAATAAAACTTTGGTTCGCACCAGAGTCAAATAATACTTTAGCAAAAACATCATTAACTAAAAACCTACCGGCTATCACGTCCGGGATCATCTTAGCTTCTTCCTTAGTCAGAACAAATGCCCTAGCATTTTTAGTAGCCTTGTTGTTCATGGCACAGTTCGGCTTGATGTGACCCTTTCTCCACAGTTGAAACATACTCCATTACTAGGTTTCTTCCTGCAATCTTCTTCCTTGTGTCCTGGTATCTTGCAGAAATTGCAGTAGGTGGAGCATTTTCCTGAATGCTTTTTCTTACAAGCCTTACAATAAGGTGCAGATGTAGAACCTATATTTTTCCCACGGTTAGAATTTCCATAACGAAATTATTGGGTAAGCCTTTGAGCTAGGTTCCTCCTCTGGTCTTCTTCTCGTGTACGTACTAACTCGTCTGTCAAGGTGTTTGCTAGTTCTACAGCTTCTTCTATGGTTTGGGGTCTAGCTGCCTTGACTACATGCCTAATTTCCCTGATTAATCCCCAGATGTATCGGGAGATTAATACTGGTTCTGGTGATGCAAGGGTTGGCACTATTCTAGCATATTCAAAGAATAAAGTAGTGTACCCCTTCCTATCCACTTCAGTAATTCAAAGGTTTAAGAATTTATTTGCTATCTGTTCTTTTTCATTGGGAGGGCAGAATCTTCTTTCTATCATATTTTTAAATTCCCCTCATTCCATATTATAAATCCTGTCACTTCCCATAGACTGGAGGATAGTGTTCCACCATTCTAAGGCTGAGTTCTTAAACAAATTGGAGGCAAACATTATCTTATCATCTTCCGCGCACTTGCTTATTTTTAAGACCGCCTCAGTCTTTTCTATCCAGCGTAGAGCTGCAACGACCCCTTCATTGCCCGAGAATTCCATTGGTTTACAAGACAAGAATTCCTTATAAGAACAACCATAAGACATGGTTCTTCTTCTTTTGGGAATGGGCACTTGAAGTATGGGTCCCTTGTTTATGTTGTGTTCAGGTTCAGTAGGTCGCTTACTGCCATTGTTACTTTTATTATCGTCTTTAACCGTTTTAATAATATATGGCACCACGTATATAATCCCTTGTGCCACTATGTGTTGGATGACACTATTATCCACTTGGTTTCCATTATTATTGTTGTTCAGGTTATCGTTGTTATTCTGGTTTTCCTGGTTCACTTCGTTATCCATCTAAATTTCAAACATTTACCACATATTAATATCACAGGGCAATATCCAATACAAACAATCACACAACACACATATTGATAAAAAATCGTCGGTCATTGCGACTTGTACTCTTTCTTATATATTATGCGTCTAATACAAACTGGAAACTGGAATTTAAAATTACAATACTATTATGCCTCCATAGCTATTGGCTATTGCCTAGATTTTCTTTTCAAACATACACACATATATATATAGGGTAAGGTTCATGCGAGAACCACCCTTATTGCGAGAACCAATGTGAACACAAAATAAAATCTAAAAAAAATCAAAAAAGCACTCAAATTTTTTTTTTAAATATTTTTTTTAACAAAAATCGCTATATTTAGTTACCAAAAAAAAAAAAAAAAAAACCTTTTTTTTCGAGTAACAGTTATCCATGCACATGTGCATATGTATCATTACTTCAATAAATTCCGTAATACGTTATCAATAATAGGCAATTGCACTTTAATTTACAATACCATCTGTAATACACTACTTTTTACATTACCAATATTCAAAATGCACATGTGCATCATTAGGTATAACCATGATATAACATGTTTTGGTACAAAAAGTTTGTGATTTTGAATGGAGAAGTAGGCCCATATACATGTTTTTTGGTTAGTTATATCTAGTGGTTGATGATTTGGCTATAGTTGTTACTTTATGATGTAATATGATGATTGGATTGTATAAATGGTGTTGATATACATGTAATAAAGACAAAATATTGGTAATGGTATTGTATTATGGATGGTAGGAGGTAATGATATTGTATTATGGATGGTAGGAGGTAATGGTAGTGTATTATGGATGGTATGATATATGAAAGGGAAAGTGTATTCAAAGTAGTGTACCAAAACACCTTATTTCATGTTGATACATATAGATGCACATGTGCATTTCTAATATTGGTAATGTAGAAAGTAGTGTATTACATATGGTAGTGTAAATGAAAGTGCAATTGTCTAATATTTGTAATGAGTTACAAAATTTGTCAAAGAAATGATACATATGCACATGTGCATGTTTGTGTATTATGGATGGAATGATAGATGAAAGAGAAAGTGTATTCAAAGTAGTGTACTAAAACACCTTATTTCATGTTGATACATATAGATGCACATGTGCATTTCTAATATTGTTAACGTAAAAAGTAGTGTATTACACGTGGTAGTGTAAATGAAAGTGCAATTGACTAAGGGGCTGTTTGGTAACCTCTTAATGACCATTCAGATGCTACCTCTTAATGGTTTAAAACCTCTGAATGAATAAGAGGTAACCTCAAGTCTGAATGGTTAAGAGGTAACCTCTGAATGGTAAATCATCACATGTCACATTCTTCTACCTTCTCATTGGTAAAATTATTAATGGTTCCATTAAGCGGTAGCCTCTTAATGACCATTCAGAGGCTACCAAACAGCCCCTAATAGTTGTAATGAATTACGGAATTTGACAAAGAAATGATACATATGCACATGTGCATGGATAATTGTTACTCGAAATTTTATTTTATTTTTTTTTGAAAATTTTGTTAATTTTTTTTATTAACAAAATATAGCGATTTTTCCAAAAAAAAAATAGTAAAAAAATAGAAAAAAAAATTTGGGTGTTTTTTAGATTTTTTTAGGAATTACTGTTTGTTTTCACACTGGTTCTCACGGTTCTCACAATAAAGGGTGGTTCCTAACGGATCTTTGTCCTATATATATATATATATATATTACTATTATTACTAATGATAGGGGTTCATCCAAAAGTCCATATTACGCTCGTCATATTTCCAGACGAGTCGTTCTCCTATCTACCTCATTCTTTCACTTTCTTCTAAAATCTCCTCACCAAAGGTTCAGAGTTCTTGCACATTTTCAGTGCTCATGGGTGGTGCTGGTGCTGGTATGGGATCTGGGTACTGTGGCATTGGTTCTTCCTGAGGATATGGATTCTCTAGAATTTCCCTAATGTATTGTCATTATCATAACATGGATCTAGAGGGTCCATACCTAGGTAAGCAGCTAGGTTTGGCATGGGTTCTTCTGGTATTGGGTAGTGTTGCTGGTAATCCCTATGGTCGTCAAACAACGGGTCGTAGTCTGGGTCTAAGGGATTGGGTGCTGGCACTCTAGGTATCTCTGTTGGGTCAAAATCATGCATTTGGATTTGGTTTTCCGGGTTAGCTTCAATCTCCATTGGTTGTGTGGGAAACAGTGGTAAGGGCTGGGGTGCTATGAGTTGTTCCAGGTTAGGGTCTGCAGCTGTAGTTGCTAAGATATAAAAGTTTGCTAGACTCCTATAGAGCATATCCTGGGTGTGAGCATCTGTTTCTCTTTTAACGGCTGCTAAAGCACGCTGTTGTTTTAACTTTTTCATCATTTTCCTACGTTCATGTGCTCCTCTACTGAACCATCCTCTCTTCTTAGGAGGGAATGGCTCTTCAGGCTAAGCCTTAAACATGAATATCCCATCTTTATTGTCAGCTGAATACCCTGAAAGGGTAGGCTGTGAAGAGGTGCCTTCGCTCCTAGGTGAGCTGGACAACTGACGGCAGGCGTCGGAAGGTCCTTGGTCGCTCATACTGTAAACTAACAAATAGTCAAATAACACACAACAATAAAATACAAATATGCACGTAGTTTCGTAATAATTTCCTAACATCTTGAATAAATTTTGGTGTCAGCAGAACACTTCTGTGGCTGAATCAGTGGCTTAGCTCTGATACCACCTTCTGTCGCAACCCCCGCCCCCTTACAATCCGGGAACGGGCGGCCGCGGCCAGTTTTGGTGGTATTGGTGTTTATCATTTTGGCAGCGGAAATTATATCAGGACCGTAGTTATGAAATATTTTATCAGAGTAAAATACCACGCTTTTATAATATTAAACACATGAGAAATTCCCAAGTTTCAAGTACACACGTTTTCATAGGACTAAACCCTATTTTATTTAAATAAAAACATCTCTTTATTTAGGTAACTTTTATTGCCACTTTTCCAAGCCTTCAGTGCTGTCCAGCTGGCTTCTATTTGGCTTTCATATTTTGTTACCCGAAACGCGTTTAAAAACATTTTGTCAGTGGGAAATACTAGTGAGTGAATACCAGTTTAATCAAGATAAGTAAAACCGTTTACAGCATTGAGGGCAGTCGCGCAATTACATTTGTTTCCATCTACTTTAATTACCACCCATGGTACTCTCAACCCGACTTGTGGTCATGTTATTACTCACAGTGTAGTAACAAATTTCGTATACAAAACCCCAACATACCGACGATAATTGTAGAATACAAATACTCAATCACTGTTTAATATAATGTAAAACATTTGAGGTTTTGTAAAAACAATTTGCAAAAAGGAGATTACTCACATTGCTGTCTTAGGGTTTTCCTTTAGGATTTCCTGGTGATTATCTATTAATTACACAAATGCACACGCGTTAGTATAATAACCCAATATTTACATTAGTAATACCCTCCCCGAGATGATATTCCAATGACTACGTCGGGCAGAACATCGACAGCCGTTACGGAACCCTGGATGAATCGGGCAGCGTATCTAATATGTAACCGGGGGTTATGATACTTACAACGAAGCAGAACTTCGTTATATAAGGGGGTATTATGCCCGAAAATTACTTTAACTATGTAGAAATTCGAGAGAGAAGAAACTTGTGAACGATTTCTACTGAACAGCCGATTACATCTATTTATAGTGTCTATCTGACACTTCATCGCGCCCCACGAAGCTTGTAGCCAAGGGCTACGCGGCCCGCGAGGGTGGCTAGGGTAGGCCCTAGCTGATCCGACTCAAACCCTAGCTTCGACACAACACCCGACACGTGGCGGCACCGGGTGAGCTCTGGTGGCTAGCTGTCGCGCCACGCATAAGACCCTTAAGGGTTCTTCGCGGCCCGCGAGTGACAAATAAAATTGATTTTTATTTAATATTTAACTATATAATGTATTTTGGGCTCGGTTTTCACATACGGGGTATGTTTTAAGACATATAGGGACAGTTTAAACATATTAGGGGTGTCGAAAAATTATTTAGGAGGGTTGTTATAACGACTGAGTTATTTAAATCTTGCATTTGAATCGAATTATAGCTCAGGTAAATACTTTTAACTTATTTTCCCTATACAAGTTTGGGATACGGTAAATTATTACCGGTTGGTCGGGTATGGGATCACATAGCCGGATTGTGGCTATAAAATATGCATAACCTGTTTTAATCTGTTTTGTTTGATAACCTAAACATTGGGGGTTAACGACCGTGTCCTGAATATCCTCGGCTCATTTAAGTTACTAATGGCCATGACCTAAGCACGGGGTGTAGGCATACACCTGACAGATGCAAAATGCTAAAATATTTTTACCCACAAGTTGGGGATAACTCCTTCGTGGGTTTATAAGTGGCGAGTCAGTTAATCATGTCTCAGTTTCTATACTGGGCCTCATATGTATTGACAAACATGTAAAACTGTATAGAAGATTAAAATTCTTAATTGTCCCAAGTTATAAAAGATTTTCATGTCCATTTAGTGTAACACCTCGCAAAATCATGTCCAATATACTATCGACACGTGTCATAAACTTTAAACGCGTGATGAATTTATTTCGAGGGACTAAAGTTGACAAACGAAGAAAGTATGTGTGTAAAAGGATCCAAAGTGTCAACATGTGAAAGATTTGCCTTGCAACGACCCTACACGATGTTTATACCCTTAAACGAATAAATTATGAATCGTATGAAACCGTTTGTGGAAGAAAGTGAAAGTTTACAAGACGCGAGGGTTAAATGTGTCAACATGTTTAAGTAATACCTCTGAGTGACCTTTTAACGAACCCGGAGCCTTGTAACGATTAATTATGCTCCCAAGAATAAGTGACGAAAATTTCACAAGGTTTCGATGTCGTTTGAGATAAATACGTTAACTTTTGTGATTAAAGGGTTAAAATCATCAACGAGGCAAAACTTGTGTTTTCGGTTATCATTTAACGAAACCGAACCTAACAATGTTTGGTTATTCTTTAAGGATCACAAGAATATAAATTATATGGGTTAAATGTGCTTAAAATAGAAGATATTGCGTTTTAAAAGGTTCAGGGGGGAAAGTGTCAAGTTTGAAACTTGCTGAGCTGGTTACCTCTATGGTGGCATCACGCCACAGCAAACCCTCTCTGCCGTCGCGCGACACGACGGCATGATCTGGGCAGAAACCATGCACAGGTGCAGGTTCTGCCATTCTCTTCACCATTGCATGCCTGAATCCGATTCTATGGACTGTTGCTGGTATTGTAAAACCCCCTAAACACATGTATGCCTCAGATTATACTTGGGGACACCTGTAACAATCTTGGATCCATCCAAAACCCTATATAAAGGGGCAAATTTGGAGCTTATAACTTGCACAACTTCAAATTTCCATTCTCTCAAGCTTTGGAGCTCTCTAAATCATTCTCTGGAGCATCCTACTTTGGAAGGAAGCTCTCTTAGTCTAAATCTTCGTGCTAAGGACTCTTGTAAGTGTACTTAGCCTCTGTAATTAAGTTTTCATTAGTGTAATGACCGAAAGTCAAAGTTGACGTAATTTTGCTTTGACTTTGTGATTAATCACAAACGGTCCAGCCATTATTCAAATTGAAATGTGTTGGTAATTATGTAGGTGTTAAACCCTTAAAAGGGCACCTCCTAATTATCACGTTATCTCAGTCAATTGTCGGGTCAAACTGCTTAACAGAAAAGTCAAATGGGACTGTTTTTGCAAAATAACTCATAACTGATAATGTTGAAGTTATGGAACATGTTTTAACACTTAAATAACTTGGTAAATAATATAAGAACATGTCTAGGCATGTTCAACCCGACAATTCTGAGTTTAGGCTCGGTTCACAACCGAAAGTCGCAAAAGTAGACTTTTGCTTTGACTTTCAGTTCTGACCCGATTTAGCTTAGTTTAGATATGACTTAGGGTTCCCTTAGGACCATATTACATGTTAGTATAACCCTCTGAGATTATACTATATGGTTCCTTTGAAATCTGAATCATTTACATGTTTCCGTTAATTGCTTAAAAGTTGACCATTTTGCCCTTATGTTATAAAAACAAAATTTTTGAAAATGTGAGAGGACAAAAATCTTTATTACTGATATTTAAGTATGTCCTAAACGTTTGACATCAGTTTATGGTCTAAAATATGAGATATGCAAGATATCGTAAAATGAAAGCTTTTTATTAATTAAATAGCATTTTTAGTATAAATCATATTTAAACTCAAATTTTGGCACCAAAATTACCACCTACTGTTAAGAAATAATATTTAAGGACTTTTGGAAATTTTTGTTAAATTTTAAACTTATCATAACATAGAGTTTTTGCATAGGCTCGGTAATTGACGATAATGCCCTTTTCGCTAATAAAATGAGTTTTACACATCCTTTACATGTCAAAACTTTTTCAACCGATTTTATACATTAAATAAATTATTTTAAACAGTAGAGGCTGATCAAAATCTCAGATTTTCTTAAACAACCCGAATATCGTCAAATACCGACTTTTATGCGATTTTAGCGCATAGTATGGTTTAAAACTATATTTAACACCTAAGACTTATTACCTACTGATATTATAAGAAAATTTTTATACTTTAACAGTAAGTAAAAGTTCTGAACTCAGATTTACAAATTTGACCCTTATAGCATATGTGAAATGACCAAAATGCCCCTACGGTGCATAGTTTGGCCATAAATGATTAAATTCACATATGTATGATATCTTACTGATGTAACTTGTTAAAATAAATATTTTTACTGATTGTTTTAGACCAGAACCTCAGATTACCATTTCACCTCTTTCATGAACTTTAAAATGACCAAAATACCCCTACGGGGCATAAATTAAGTTTAAATTCGTTTTGGGCATAATGGAAGATATCCTACTGATATCATAACTTATGTAAATCATATTAACTTGTGGAACCTGTACGTGATTCATTTGGTTACCCGTTATGCATATTCGCGTTTGGTACGGTTTATGTAACTAGTTTGCATAAATTAACCGAAACGGGTCAAACCTTATCATTTTTACTTCAAAATCCAGAATGTGTTTAGTTTACCCATTTTATACAAGTCTTCATACTTGTTGGGTCTAAATCACATTCTAATTCGGTCTTCGCTTAATCTTGCGTTTTGAACCGTAAACCTTTCATTAAAATTAACCGGTCTAAGTTAAGACTTAAATAAGACCCGTTAGGAATCTAATAGGTTATTAAAACCTTCGATCCAGATTAGGAGCCCACTAAAAGCTATTTGTGCTTGCTGATTGATATACGGCTGAGAATAAAATTATATTTTAAGCTCAGGTAAACACTTTTAACTTATTTTCCGTTATACGGGCTTGGGATACGGTATTTAATAATACCGCTTGGTCGGGTATTGAATCTTTAATCGATTAGTGGTTAAATCATTGAGATAACCCGTTTTAATCTGTTTTGTTTGATGCAATGCCTTTGGGGGGTTAATGACCGTGTCCTGGATATCCTTGGCTCATTCATTGAATGGCCACGACTTAAGCACGGGGTGTAGGCATACACCTGACAGTTGCGTATGTAAAAGATATAACCACTCATTGAGGATAACTCGCCGTGGGATTATATTAGTGGTGTGTCTATTAATCTTAAACCCAGTACTTCTAACCCGGGCTACTAAATGGACGACAAACATATAAATCTGTATACAAGATTATTTTTAAATAATTGTCCCAAGTTATAAAAGATTTTATGCCTTGTGCATCCAAATCAATTTTATAAATACTTTTCAAAAAGAGTCAGTTAATTGTATTTACCAGTGTAAACTGGCGTATTTTTCAAAAAGATTAAGTGCAGGTACTACTCGTAATGGGCCGGCTTCTCCTAGTATCAATAAAGAGTCTTGCAAGCTTTTGATGCTTAAAATCTGTTGAACAATGTTTCTTTTTATTTAGATCCGCCTGTGGATCCTTTTACAATCCGTTGTGTAATATTTTATTATACTTTCAACACGGTTTGTATAAATTTACTTTTAGACTTCCGCTGTGCATTAAACTGTGATTAATTGACTATGATGATATCAAATACGTCACGATACTCCCTACCGGTCCCACCGGTAATACGTGGAAATATCGGGGTGTGACATTGAGCACTTAAATAAATTTTGGTAATGTTTTCAAAATGTGTCAGTTAATTGTATTTACCAGTGTAAACTGACGTATTTTCAAAAGACTAAGTTACATGTACTATAAGAAATAGGCTGGAAGCTGCTTGGTGTTGATAAGAGGATCTTGCAAATCCTTAGAATGCCTAAAGTCTGTTGAACATCATTTTGTACATTTATTTGATCCGCCTGTGGATCTTTTACTACAACCGTCCGTATTATTATTTTGAACTTTGAACACTTCGGTTTGTAATAGTAATTTTATTCCAAGACTTCCGTTGTGCTATTCCGTGTTTATTGACTATGATGATATCAACTACATCACGATACACCCCACCGGACCCACCGGGTTATGTTGGAAATTCGGGGTGTGACAACATTAATTACATATAAGCATATAATCTCATAGTCGTTAGTTAAATAAGTCCCGTCTTATAGTCAATTTCTCGTAACTAACTTCACATAAATACAACATAAAATATATAGGAAAACCCGAAGTGTCACACAAAGTACAAACTAACTAACCAACAATAGTCACCAATTCACCTCGTTAGGGCATTGCAAATTCCTAAACCGTAAAATCCTCAAACTGAACAATAATCATAGCACATTAGTATACAATGGCAAATATAAAAATTAACCCCTGAGAGGGAGGATGAGCAACCGAAAACCCAAGATCGCCAGTGATGGAAAGGGCATCGAACATACCGCTGAATGAGTTGAGGCCAATTGTCGATTGAATAGAGGTCACTTGAACAACAAGGGCAAAGCATGAGCGAGAGAGAGGAAAGTCAGTAACTGAATTTGGAAGAGAGGGTGTGTTTTATGGGTGAAAAGAAACTGATGGAAGCCTAGAATCAAGGGGAAGTTATCAGGGACGTGGGGAAAAGGTGGAGAAACCGTAAAAATGAATAGAACTGCCACAATTGCAGTTAAAAATGTGAGTTTAAATGGTCAGGATTTGATTTCAGCAAGATCTAATGGTAGAGATCCATTTGAAAGGTAGTTAGACTTAATGTATAACAACCCTAAAGAAAACCGACACCCTCATAAATTTTCCGACACCCTAAAAATATTTAAAATATCCCAATATGTCCTAAAATACACCCCATACGCGAAAACGGACCCCGAATACCTTGAATATTATTAAAAATAATTAAAAAAAATACAATTTTTGGGTTTGAGGCAGGGCGCGTAAGCCACCCCTCAACCCTTACGCGGGCCGCGAGCGGTCGAGAACGCAGTGACACCCGGTGATGACACGTGTCATCATCGTGGCAAGGCTAGTCGATGACCCGGATCATCTACACCGTTGACCATCTTTGACGCAGGCCGCGTCGGCTACACTTTACGCGGGCCGCGTAGCGCCCAAAATCAGGCCCTATATAAGAGGGCTTCGGGCCTTCAGTTTACGTCCAAAATCAACTTTCTCATTTAATTTCTTAATAGTAAAAGATATACTCGGGTATAATACCCCCCATAAATAACGAAGTTCTGCTCCGTTGTAAGTATCATAACCCCTGGATACGTATTAGATACTCTGCCCGATTGATCTAGGGTTCCGTAACGGCTGTCGTGGTTCTGCCCGACGTAGTCGTTGGAATGCCGTCTCGGGGAGGGTATTACTAATGTTAAAATGGGTTATTATACTAACACGTGTGCATTTGTGTAAATTATAGATTGTCTCCAGGAAACCCTAAAGGATAATCTAAGACAGCAATGTGAGTAATCCTCTTTTTGTGTAAACCTTTTTTTGGGAGTAATCTCCTTTTTGTTAATTGTTTTTACAAAACCTCACATGATTAATTATATATTAAACAGTTATTGAGTATTTGTAAGGATACAATTATCGTCGGTAGGTTGGGGTTTTGTATACAAAATTTGTTACTACCTTGCGAGGAGTAACTTTTCCACAAGTCGGGTCTGACAATACCGCGGGTGGTAATTGGTATGACTTGGAAACAAATGTAATTGCGAGACGCCCTCAATACTGTACAATGGATTTTGTTTAAACTTAATTAAACTGGGATTCACTCACCAGTATTTCTCACTGACAAAATGTTTTTAAACGCGTTTCAGGTAACAAAATGTGAAAGCCAAATAGAAGCCAGCTGGACAACACTGAAGGCTTGGAAAAGTGGCAATAAAGTTACCTAAAAAGAAATAGATGTTTTTATTAAATCAAAATAGGATTTATTCCTATGAAAATGTGTGTACTTAAAACTTGGGTTTTATCCCATGTGCTTCATATTATGAAAGTGTGGTATTTTACTCTGATAAAATATTTCCTAACTACGGTCCTGATGAAAATTCCGCTGCCAAAATTAGACAATACCAGATACCACCGAAACTGGCCGCGGCCGCCCGTTCCTGTATTTGAATAGGGGGACGGGGGTTGCGACAGAAGGTGGTATCAGAGCTAAGCCACTGATTCAGCCACAGAAGTGTTCAGCTGACACCAAAATTCAAATTGTTAGGAAATAAATTACGGGAATACGTGCATAATTGTATTTTCTTGCTATGTGTTATTTGACTATTTGTTAGTTTACAGTATGAGAGACCAAGGACCATCTGGCGCGTACCGTCAATTGTCTGGTTCGCCTAGAAGCGAAGGTGCCTCTTCTTAGCCTGCCCTCTCAGAGTACTCTGCTGATACGGAAGAAGGAATATTCGTGTTTAAGGCTCAGTCTGAAGAGCCATTCCCTCAGAAAAAGAGAGGATGGTTCAGTCGAGGGGCACATGAGCGTAGGAAGCGTATGAAAAAGTTACAAGACCAGAGAGCACTAGCAGCAGCCAAAAGAGAAACTGATGCTTATGCCCAGGAAATGATTAATAGGGGTATAGCCAACATCCACATCCTAGCAACCACTGCAGCTGACCCTAACCTGGAATAAATGATAGCACCCCAACCACAACCACCAATTCCTGACCAACCGATGGAGATAGAAAACCCTGAAAATCAAGTAGAAATGCATGATTTCAACCTAGAGGAAATACCTAGGGTACCAGCACCTAACCCCTTAAACCCAAATTATGACCCGTGATGGGATGACAATAGGGACTACGTGCAACGTTACCCGATACACGAAGACATACCCATGCCGAACCTAGGAGCCTACCCAGGGTTAGATCCTCTAGATCCCTATTAGGATAATGATGTAGTCATTAGGAAGATTCTAGAAAATCCTTACCCATAGGAAGATTCTAGAAAATCCTTGCCCATTTCAGGCCCCTATACCTCCATACCAGAATCCCACACCCCAGATTCCTAACCCAGTCCTAGAACCTTCACCCCCTATGAGTGCAGAAAATGTACAAGAACTTTGGACATTTGGTGAGGAAATTTTAGAGAGTAGTGAAAGAATGAGACAGGTGGGAGAGCGACTCGTCTGGAAGTACGACGAGCGCAATATGGATTTCTGGATGAATCCATATCCATGAATGTGATGATGGAAACGGTAGTAATAATAATATAATATAATATAATAATAAAATATGTGTGTATGTGTATGAAAAAAAAACACTACGGATGCCTATTACTAGTAGTGTAACTTTAAATTTCAGTCGGTATTGTAATTTTAATTTCAGTACTGGTGTGTAATAGATGCATATTATATGAATAGAGTAAAGTCACAATGATCGACGCTTTTGACCAAAATGTGTGTCATGTGATTGGCTATATTAAATATTATTTTGTGATATTAATATGTGGTAACTATTTAAAATTCAGATGGCCGATGAAGGGAATCAAGAAAATCTGAATAACGATAACCAGAGTAACATTAACTTAGTTAATGAGAATCCAAACAACAATAATAACAATGGAAACCAAGTGGATAATAGTGCTATCCAACACATAGTGGCACAAGGAATCATAGATGCAATGCCATTTATTATCCAAACTGTTAAGGATGCGGAAAATAAAAGTAAGCATAGCAGTAAGCGACCAACTGAACCAGAACACAGTGTAAACAATGGACATGTACTTCAAGTGCTCATTCCCAAAAGGAGAAGAACCATGCCTTATGGTTGTTCTTACAAAGAATTCTGGTCCTGCAAACCAATAGAATTCTCGGGCAATGAAGGACCCATTGCAGCTCTACGCTGGATAGAAAAGACTGAGGCTGTTTCAAAAGTAAGCAAGTGTGCTGAGGAAGACAAGATAATGTTTGCTTCTAATCTGTTTAAGAACTCAGCCTTAGAATGGTGGAACACTATCCTCCAGTCAAGAGGAAGTGATAGGATTTACAACATGGAATGGGAGGAATTTAAGAATATGGTAGAAAGGAAATTCTGCCCTCCCAATGAAAAGGAACAGTTAGCGAATAAGTTTCTGAACCTTAGAATGACCGGGGTAGATAGTAAGGGTTATACTACCACATTCTTTGAATATGCTAGAATAGTACCGACCCTTGCATCACCTGAACCGGTATTAATCTCCCGTTACATCTGGGGATTAATTGGAGAGATTAGACATGTAGTCAAGGCAACTAGACCCCAAACTATAGAAGAAGCTGTAGAACTAGCAAATACCTTGACTGATGAGTTAATCCGTACTAGAGAAGAAGACCAGAGGAGAAACCTAGCTCAAAGGCTTACCCAAGAACTCCGTTCTTGGAATTCTAACCGTATGAATATAGGTTCTACCTCTGCACCATACTGCAAAGCTTGTAAAAAGAAGCATTCGGGAAAATGCTCTACTCATTGCAATTTCTGCAAGATGCCAGAACACAAGGAAGAAGATTGCAGAAGAAAATCCAGTAATGGACTGTGCTTCAACTGTGGGGAAAAAGGTCATATTAAGCCAAATTGTCCAAAATTGGCTCCAGCTACGAACAACAAGAACACTAAAAATGCTAGAGCATTTGTTCTGACTGCAGATGAAGCCAAAATGATTCCGGACGTCATAGTCGGTACGTTTTTAGTTAATGATGTGTTTGCTAAAGTATTATTTGACTCTGGTGCAAACCAAAGTTTTATTAATACTACATTTTGCAAACTTCTTAATCAACCATTAACTAAACTCTCACAAGAATGTCTAGTCGAGACAGCGAATGGAGAAACGGTTAGGATTTCTGAAATCTTGCAGGGAGCAAGAATAGAATTTTTAAACCAAAAGTATGTTGCAAATCTTTACCCAATGAATCTGGCAGGATTTGACATCGTATTAGGAATGGATTGGTTAATAACCAATAAAGCTAATATTTTATGTGATCAAAAGTCAATTCAAGTAAATTCACCAAAGGGTGAAAAGATCACAATTAAAGGAGATAAGCCCTCTAGATCCACAAAATTCATCTCTGTGATGAAAACTGCAAGCTATATAAGAAAAAGATCTATAGTGTATTTGATTTCTATAATCACTAACACTAAAAGAAAAGAACAAAAAGACATTCCAGTAGTATCTTAGTTTTCAGATGTATTTCCAGAAGAATTACCAGGACTACCACCAGACAGAAAAGTTGAATTCAGAATCCATCTACTGCCAGGAACAGCACCAATTGCCAAAGCACCCTACCGTTTGGCACCCGCCGAAATGCAGGAACTGAAGAAATAGTTAGATGAATTATTAGAGAAGGGATTCATACAGCCAAGCTCATCGCCTTGGGGAGCACCGATTTTATTCGTTAAAAAGAAGGGCGGATCAATGCGTATGTGCATTGACTACCGTGAATTAAACAAGGTCACGATTAAGAATCGGTACCCATTACCAAGGATTGATGATCTGTTCGATCAACTTCAAGGAGCTCGATTTTTCTCTAAAATCGATTTAAGATCAGGATATCATCAATTAAAGGTACAGGAAGAGGACATTCCTAAAACCGCATTTAGAACAAGGTATGGTCATTATGAATTTACTGTCATGCCATTTGGTTTAACCAATGCCCCCGCCGCATTTATGGACATGATGAACCGAATATGTAAGCCATATTTGGATAAATTCATAATTGTTTTTATTAATGATATTCTCATCTATTCTAAAAGTAAAGAGGAACATGCAAAGCATTTGCACGCACTTTTAAGTCTATTAAGAAAGGAAAAACTTTATGCTAAGTTTTCAAAGTGCGAATTTTGGTTAGAGCAGGTACAGTTTCTTGGACATTTAGTCAATCATGAAGGAATTCATGTGGATCCAACAAAGATCGAGGAGATTATCAAATGGAAAACCCCTGAGTCACCAACCGAGGTTAGAAGTTTCTTAGGATTGACCGGTTATTATAGAAGATTTATTCGAGATTTTTCTAGAATAGCCATTCCTTTAACTAAGTTAACCTGTAAATCCATTAAGTTTGAATTGGGGCCAAAGCAAGAAGAAGCCTTTAGAATTCTTAAGCAAAGATTAACCCATGCACCCATATTAGCGTTAACAGAAGGAACTGAAGATTTAGTAGTTTATTGTGACGCTTCTAAATTAGGTTATGGATGTATATTAATGCAACGCCAAAAGGTTATAGCTTACGCATCTAGGCAACTTAAGAATCATGAAGAGAATTATTCAACCCATGATCTTGAATTAGGAGCAATAATTTTTGCCCATAAGATTTGGAGACATTACCTTTATGGTAGTAAGTTTACCATATTCACTGACCATAAAAGTTTAAGATATGTTTTTGGGCAAAAAGAATTGAATATGAGACAAAGACGCTGGATGGAGATGCTTAGTGATTATGATTGTGATATCCAGTATCATGAAGGAAAAGCAAATGTAGTGGCAGATGCTTTAAGCCAAAAGTATCACGAAAAGCCAAAAATGGTACGTTCTCTTAAAATTAAATCTACATGTAGATTTAAATGATCAAATTAGAAAAGCACAAGAATCAGTAATCAAGGATGATACTAAAAAATTAAAAGGTATGATTAAGTAATTAGAACAAGGAACATATGGAATTTGGAGATTTCATAAAAAGAGAATGTGGATACCTAAATTAGGAAACCTGTGTCATCGTATATTAGAAGAAGCCCATAAGTCTAACTATACGATGCATCCAGGAAGTGATAAGATGTACCAGGATTTAAGAAAGAATTTCTGGTGGATAGGAATGAAAAAGGACATAGCAACCTATGTTTCTCAATGTTTAACCTGTTCACAAGTTAAAGCTGAACATCAGAAACCCTCAGGATTGCTGCAACAGTTAGAAATGCCAGTGTGGAAATAGGAATTGATAACAATGGATTTTGTTACTAAATTACCCAAAACAAAGAAAGGTAATGATACAATCTGGGTGATTGTAGATAGACTAACCAAGTCAGCTCACTTCCTACTAATGAAGGAAACTTTCAGTATGGAACAGCTAGCTAAATTATATGTAAATGAAATAGTTTCATTACATGGAAAACCTTTATCAATTGTTTCTGATAGGGATAGCTGTTTTACCTCTCATTTTTGGTCAAGTTTTCAAAAAGCAATGGGAACCAAGTTAAATCTAAGCACAACATATCATCCTCAAACAGATGGACAAAGCGAAAGGACAATTCGGACAATGGAAGACATGCTTAGAGCTTGTGTAATTGATTTCGGAGGTAATTGGAACGACCATTTACCTTTAATAGAATTTTCTTATAATAATAGTTATCACACAAGTATCAATGTTGTACCATTCGAAGCACTTTATGGACGAAAGTGCCGAACCCAGTCTGTTGGGCAGAAATCGGGGAAAAGCAACTATCTGGACCTAAGATAGTGCAAGAAACAACTGACAAGATCATTCAAGTCAAGGAACGACTGAAAGCGGCACGTGATCGACAGAAGAGCTATGCTGATAACGGACGGAAACCATTGGAATTTCAAGTAGGGGACCAAGTATTGTTAAAAGTCTCTCCTTGGAAAGGAGTGCTAAGATTCATCAAAAGAGGAAAGCTAAGTCCCAGGTATGTTGGACCTTTTGAGATCATTCGAAGAATAGGGCCTGTAGCCTATCAGCTACAACTGCCAGAGGAAATGGCAGGAATACATGATGTATTTCATGTATCTAATCTCAAGAAATGTCTAGCCAATGTATCACTGGTAATACCTCTTAAGGATATAGAGGTAAATGAACAACTAAAGTTCGTAGAAAGGCCTCTACAGATTGAAGACATGAAAGTTAAAAATCTCAAGCACAAGAGATTAGTTCTGGTCAAAGTGAAGTGAGACTCCAAAAGAGGACCTGAGTACACATGGGAGCTTGAATCAGAAATGCAAAGCAAATATCCACACTTGTTCCAGTAGATCTCGAGGACGAGCTCTAAAACAATGTGGGGAGGATATAACAACCCTAAAGAAAACCGACACCCTCATAAATTTTCCGACACCCTAAAAATATTTAAAATATCCCAATATGTCCTAAAATACGCCCCATACGCGAAAACGGACCCCGAATACCTTGAATATTATTAAAAATAATAAAAAAAATTCAATTTTTGGGTTTGAGGCGGGGCGCGTAAGCCACCCCTCAACCCTTACGCGGGCCGCGAGCGGTCGAGAACGCAGTGACACCCGGTGATGACACGTGTCATCATCGTGGCAAGGTTAGTCGATGACCCGGATCAGCTACACCGTTGACCATCTTTGACGCGGGCCGCGTAGCCTCTCGGCTACACCTTACGCGTGCCGCGTAGCGCCCAAAATCAGGCCCTATATAAGAGGGCTTCGGGCCTTCAGTTTACGTCGTTCAAATTTCGACTTTCTCACTTAATTTCTTAATAGTAGAAGATATACTCGGGTATAATACCCCCTCTAAATAACGAAGTTCTGCTCCGTTGTAAGTATCATAACCCCTGGATACGTATTAGATACTCTGCCCGATTTATCTAGGGTTCCGTAACGGCTGTCGTGGTTCTGCCCGACGTAGTCGTTGGAATGCCGTCTCAGGGAGGGTATTACTAATGTTAAAATGAGTCACGTGTGCATTTGTGTAAATTATAGATTGTCACCAGGAAACCCTAAAGGATATTCTAAGACAACAATGTGAGTAATCCTCTTTTTGTGTAAACCTTTTTTTGGGAGTAATCTCCTTTTTGTTAATTGTTTTTACAAAACCTCACATGATTAATTATATATTAAACAGTTATTGAGTATTTGTAAGGATACAATTATTGTCGATATGTTGGGGTTTTGTATACAAAATTAGTTACTGCCTTGCGAGGAGTAACTTTTCCACAAGTCGGGTCTGACAATACCGCGGGTGGTAATTGGTATGACTTGGAAACAAATGTAATTGCGAGACCGCCCTCAATACTGTACAATGGATTTTATTTAAACTTAATTAAACTGGGATTCACTCACCAATATTTCCCACTGACAAAATGTTTTTAAACGCGTTTCAGGTAACAAAATGTGAAAGCTAAATAGAAGCCAGCTGGACAGCACTGAAGGCTTAGAAAAGTAGCAATAAAGTTACCTAAAAAGAAATAGATGTTTTTATTAAATAAAAATAGGATTTATTCCTATGAAAATGTGTGTACTTAAAACTTGGGTTTTATCCCATGTGTTTAATATTATGAAAGTGTGGTATTTTACTCTGATAAAATATTTCCTAACTACGGTCCTGATGAAAATTCCGCTGCCAAAATTAGACAATACCAGATACCACCAAAACTGCCCGCGGCCGCCCATTCCTGTATTTGAATAGGGGGACGGGGGTTGCGACATAGTGGGCTTAATATATGTAAGAGTAAACTGCAATTTTACCCCCTGAGGTTAGATGCGATTGGCACCCTTACCCCCTACCACGAAATTTTTGTTGTCTAACTCCCCAACGAATGCGAAACGCTGCAATATTACCCCCCGGTGTTAAAAAACTTAGCAGTCATGTTAACTGGGATGTTAAATGACTATATTACCCTTTCTTATTACCCCATATGTTTTGTTGTAAGAAAACGTATTACCCCCCGGTGTTAAATGACCATATTATCCTTTCTTATTACCCCCTATGCTTTCTTGTAAGAAAACGTATTACCCCTTTATGTTAAATATTTATTTGCTTCCTTCAATATTGCCTGCACAAGATGATGTCGAGTCTTAATGAAATTGAAACTAACCACATATTAAAAAATGTTTGTTTTGTACCTTTTTTGATCATATCGCGCACGGAGACTATATCTGCACCAGCAGAAAAAGTATTGCCGTTTCCCTACAAACATTAATCCAACATTTCGGTTGTGTTGAAAAAGTCGTTGGTCTCATTTTCCACTGCCATTTTCCACACGCCACACAGTTGTTCTCCGGTCGTCGTCTCCGTCAAATCTCTTGACTTGGCTTATGTAACCAAATATTCGGTGGCGAAGTCGATCTTCCCAATCGAGGAGGCGAAAAATTAATGAAATTTATAATTTTAGTGTTTTATTGTTAATTTCTAATTTAAAAAAGAAAATTAAAAAAATTTGTGAGTGATGGAATTCCATCACTAGGGATAACCACCACCACTCAAAAATGTTTGTGAGTGATAGAACAGTGGTTGCTGACATGGCATAACATGATTGGATGTTTGTAAATGATGGAATTTCATCACTTGTAACCACCACTGCCCTAAAAGTGTCAATCGCATCCAACCTCAACTAATGTATAGCACATTATTTTTTTAAATCTATGATATACAGAGACGTATTAGTTCGTTCAACGATTAACCAGAAAGTGGTAAGAAACTGCTTGATAGAACAACGTACCCTCGAGATACAGCCGCACCACTCGACGATTCGTTGGGCAAACACCTACTCTCTTCCACGATACAGATTCACCACGTAGAATTAAGAAGGATCCCAGATCACCTTCTAACCTGCCACCAGTTAGAATAGCAAGGAAATAGAAAAACTCACAGAGAGTTGTTCTTAATTTTGTAACTCCAAAAACTGCCTTCTCATTTCATTATCGATCATTACATAAGCAGTGAAATCAGAAACTGACTAACCACCCACTAAGCATACATTTAAGGAAATGCAAAAACTACGTTGAAAAGTCAAATAAATTAAAATAAAGCAGAAAATAAAATGGCATAAAGAAACTAACGAACTTCATAACTCGCATGCATGATGGGCTTGTGATCAGGAGTGGGCCGGCTTACGTTTTGGGCTGGGCTTGAACGGCACATACCCAGGTCAGGTTGACCTGATCTTGGACTGTCGCTGTGGCCTCCCCGGGTTCAGTTGAAGTCTCAAGTTCATGTCCATCATCCTCCCCTTCGTCGGAAAAGTTTGCCCTCAAACTTGGCAACGGGTCATCAGGATCGAAGTAGGGCTGCAGGTCAGCAACGTTAAAGGTGGCCGAGACGCCATACGTACCCGGCAAATCAACTTTGTAGGCATTGTCATTGACCTTGGTGAGAATGCGAAACGGACCCTCTGATCGGGGGCTGAGCTTTGAACGACGCTTTGAGGGAAAACGCTCTTTGCGAAGGTGCACCCAGACAAGGTCCCCGGGCTGGAATAAAATGTGTTTTCGACCCTTGTCGCGACGATATTTAAGCAACTCGTTGTTCTTGGAAATTTTGTCACGAACCTGTTGATGTAATTGTTTGATATCAGCAGCCATAGTTGAAGCTTCTGGACTGAACTTAGCAGTAGTATCTAGGACAGCAAGGTCCAGAGGGGTATGCGGGTTCCGGCCATACACCACCATGAAAGGGCTCAGCCCGGTCGTCTTACTGGGAGCACGGTTATACGCGAATTCAGCCTGAGGTAAGAGATCTTCCCACTGTTTCAGGTTGTTGGTGATGAGAGAACGGAGTAGTGAACCAAGGGTGCGGTTGGTGGCCTCCGTCTGACCGTCCGTTTGTGGGTGGCAAGTGGTACTGAATTTGAGAGCAGTACCGAGCTTGCGCCATAAAGTGATCCAAAAATGACTCAGGAACTTCACATCTCGATCACTAATCATGGTCTTGGGTATCCCGTGAAGGCGCACGATGTCTCGAAAATACAATGTTGCAACCTGTACAGCATCATACGTGGTATGGCAAGCAACAAAATGGGCCATTTTGGAGAAACGATCCACCACCACCATGACAGAATCTTTATGACGCTGTGTTCGTGGCAATCCGGTAATAAAATCTAGGCTTACATCCTCCCATGGAGAGACTGGGACGGGCAACGGGAGGTATAGACCATGGGGGTGAACATGGCTCTTGGCTTGGTGGCACGGTAGGCATCGGTGGATCATGTGGGTCACGTCCCGATTTAACTTTGGCCAGAAAAAATGTGTTTGAAGCATGGCAGTGGTCTTGTCAATTCCCAAATGTCCAGCTAACCCTCCCTCGTGAACTTCTTTAATCAGAGATAAACGGATGCTGTGTCGAGGGATGCAAAGGGCCTGTTTCTTGAAGAGGAACCCCTGGACAAGGTGATAATCAGCCATGGCATGGCGCTGACAAGCCCGAAATGTGACACAAAAATCCGGGTCAGTCGGATAAAGCTCTTTAATGAGTTCGAGCCCAAGAACTCGTGGATGTAGCGAAGTAAGCATCGAATATTTTCGTGACAGAGCATCGGCACCTTTGTTAAGTTTTCCGGACTTGTGCTTGATGGTAAAATTGAAGGCTTGTAGGAATTCAACCCATTTAGCATGTCGGGAATGTAGTTTGTGCTGCCCCTGGATGTACTTGAGCGCTTCATGATCTGAATGAAGGATAAATTCCTTGGAAATGAGGTAGTGCTGCCAATGTTGGAGTGCCCGTACTATAAAAAGAAAAGATAGAACTACGACTCATTTGGATACAGATTCACCACCAAACGAAACCGTAGGGCTGCGATTTCCAACCGAAGATACAGATACACCACTACGGTTAGAGAATCGTATCTAAGGTCACCACCCAACGCGCCACGATTGAGCTAGCATAGACCATTAATTTTAACCCATAATCCAATGAGATAAAATCAACACAAAAGTGTTCACAATCTAAAAACTCCTTATCATATGTTGAGTATCGCTTTTTTGCATCATTCAGTTTTTCGCTGAAATAGGCTACCGGTCGTCCCAATTGAGATAAAACAGCCCCTATGCCGACGCCGGATGCGTCGCATTCGACCTCGAAGACCTCGGTGAAACATGGGAGGGCAAGTACCGGTGTAGAGGAAAGCAGCCTCTTAAGTTCATCGAAAGCCGATTGGGCTTGGGGAGTCCACGCAAAGTGTTTAGACTTAGTGACCTCAATCATCGGGGTCACAATAGAACTGAAGTTTTTAACAAACCGCCTGTAGAACGACGCGAGCCCATGGAAACTACGTACCTGTTGGATCGTTTGCGGGGTAGGCCAATCTTTTATGGCTTGAACTTTAGTCTCATCAACTTGAATACCGTGGGCTGAAACAACATAGCCAAGGAACGTGACTTGAGCAACAAAAAACTCACACTTACTCAAATTGCCATACAGTTTTTCCCTGTGCAACACTTCAAACAACTGTTGTAGGTGATCCCGGTGCTCATCGGCTGTTCGGCTATAGATGAGGATATCATCGAAATACACGACAATGAACCGCCCCAAAAAAGGTTGCATAACTTGATTCATCAGACGCATGAAAGTGCTAGGAGCATTTGACAAACCGAACGGCATGACCAACCATTCGTATAGCCCGTCCTTAGTCTTAAATGCGGTTTTCCATTCATCACCATCTTGTATCCGGATTTGGTGATATCCACTGCGAAGGTCGACTTTAGAGAATACGGTAGCACCATGGAGTTCGTCCAGCAAATCGTCCAAGCGGGGTATTGGAAAACGGTATTTAATGGTTATCTTGTTGATGGACCGACTATCCATACACATGCGCCATTCACCATTCTTTTTTGGGACGAGGAGAGTCGGTACTGCACATGGACTAAGCGATTCGCGGATTAACCCTTTCTGCAACAAAGTATCAACCTGCTTCCTAATTTCTTCCGTCTCTTGGGGATTGGCTCGGTAAGCGGGTTTGTTAGGCAACACGGCCCCAGGTATGAAATCAATTCGGTGCTGGACGTTGCGCATGGGGGGTAGGCCATGGGGTATTTCTTCGGGGAAGACCTGTCTGTAAGCTCGTAACAATGGCTGGAGCAGTGGGTGTTGTGGTATAGTTATAGGCTCAACCTCTTCATCAAATCCCATCAAAATGAATTCTCGAAAAGGTTGAAGTTCAAAGTGGTCAGCTTTGAGCAAGGTGGTTAACGGTGGTGGTTTGGGGGATTGGTGTAGGGGAGTGAGGGGAGTGAGTGTGATTTTTCGGCCATTGTATAGGAAGGAATAGGTATTTTTAAAACCATCATGAGTCACCCGGCGATCGAACTGCCAAGGTCGGCCCAAGAGAACGTGGCACGCGTCCATCGGAAGTACATCACACCACACCTCATCCGTATACGACTTGCCAATACTTAAAGAAACGAGCACTTGTTGGGTTACCTGTACTCCTTTACCGTGGTTGAGCCATTGAATATTGTATGGAGTAGAGTGGGGTCGTGGTTTCAAATTCAGTTTTTCCACCAATGTTTGGGAAGCCACATTGGTACAACTCCCGCCGTCAATTATCACCGTACACACCCGCTGATTGATAGTGCACCTGGTATGAAAAATGGATTCTCGCTGAAGAGCTTCTTCCCCCGCAGGAACAACGTTTAAAGCTCGTCGGATTACCAGGCTCTTGCCTTCATCTGGACCCACTAGTTCTTCGGTAGGCTCGGTTTGGTCAACTGATTCAGATGGATCGGTGCCGAACTCATACCCCTGGGCAGATTCGAAGTCGGCTAGAGTAATAACTCGTTTATTGGTGCATTCAGAGGCCATATGACCTAATCCCTGACATCGGAAGCATCGGCGAGGTGCTCTAGGTGGGTTGTCGGTGGTCGGTGGCGTGTTGGAGGAGCTTTTAGGGTTTAAAAAACCGGTTGGTTTATTAGTGGTGTTGGATTTTGGGTTGATGGTGGGATTGGGCTTGAAAATGGGCCGGTTGGACTCCTGCTTGCCCTTCACTCTTTGTTGCAGGTCCACCTTGTGGGCTAACACAGTCAATTCAGCCAATGTTTCATAGGAGTGGAGTTCTACCACATTAGCAACCCTGGGTTCCAGTCCGCCCAGATAGCGAACCAGTGTTTGGGGGTCGTCTTCTGGTATGTCACATTTCATGAGTAGGAATTCGAATTCCCGTGAGTAATCTTCAGCCGTACCTGTCCCCTGTTTCAATGATTGTAATTGCAAAAGACCGGCTTGGATATAATGCGAGGGAAAAAATTTCTGCTTCAATTTATCTTTCATCTTCGCCCACGATCGGATCTTCTCCTTCCCACGTCGTTCCCGTTTTAAACAGACATTGGACCACCAAGTTGAAGCATATTTACGGAGTTTCAGGGCAACGATCTTCACCTTCTGGTCCTCTTCGGTTTGTTTGTAGTCAAATACCCGTTCAACAGTCTGGATCCAATCAACAAACTCGTCAGGATCCAACTTCCCTTCATATTCTGGTATATCCACCTTAATATCGTTGGGATGCCATCCCGCTTGATCACGGTTACCACCCGTTTTGGATCCACTCGTACCCCCAGAATTACCCTCATCGTCTGATCGTCGATGCTGGGATACAATTAATTCTTGGATTTGATCCTGCATCGCTTTCATCTGTTGCTCTCTTTCTTGTCGATCATCCGCAAGGGCTTCAGCAATCAATTTCTTCAATTCAGTAACACTTCGAGTATCCATAGCTCTGATACCAGATGATATACAGAGACGTATTAGTTCGTTCAACGATTAACCAGAAAGTGGTAAGAAACTGCTTGATAGAACAACGTACCCTCGAGATACAGCCGCACCACTCGACGATTCGTTGGGCAAACACCTACTCTCTTCCACGATACAGATTCACCACGTAGAATTAAGAAGGATCCCAGATCACCTTCTAACCTGCCACCAGTTAGAATAGCAAGGAAATAGAAAAACTCACAGAGAGTTGTTCTTAATTTTGTAACTCCAAAAACTGCCTTCTCATTTCATTATCGATCATTACATAAGCAGTGAAATCAGAAACTGACTAACCACCCACTAAGCATACATTTAAGGAAATGCAAAAACTACGTTGAAAAGTCAAATAAATTAAAATAAAGCAGAAAATAAAATGGCATAAAGAAACTAACGAACTTCATAACTCGCATGCATGATGGGCTTGTGATCAGGAGTGGGCCGGCTTACGTTTTGGGCTGGGCTTGAACGGCACATACCCAGGTCAGGTTGACCTGATCTTGGACTGTCGCTGTGGCCTCCCCGGGTTCAGTTGAAGTCTCAAGTTCATGTCCATCAATCTACCCCCGACGGATATAATTCTAATCTTTCCCAACACACCACCATTTCTCTGAGAACGAGTAGCTTCCTTTATACAATTTTGAGAATAAAGGAAACCCTCACACCGAAGACACGTATAACTCACTAGCAACATGCATCAACCCACGCGTCATCTTCTCTGTGCCGTTGTCATTCTTTCTATAAACCACCCTTCCCCATCCACCGAACTTCTCTTCTCCAATTATCCAATTCAAAATCACACAAAAACAAAGACAAAGATGATGAACGTATTAGCAATTACCCTTGTTCTATCCTCACTGTTCGCAGCAGCTCTGTGGTCTCCATCTCCTTCTCACCATAACGACCACCGTGATGAGGTGATCGTGAAAGACGGCCACCGTGTGGTGGTGGTTGAGTACGACAAAGAAGCCGACGGCAGCACAAAGGTGCTTATTTCACCACCCGACGTCGTCCCTTCTGAGGTTGACTCAAAAGAAGGTACTTCCAACGAGAATAAACCGGCAGAAGGGATGTTCTCCGGTCCGAGAGAGCTTGTTTGTGATGCTTATGGTAAGTGCAAGCATAAAATGGCTACAGCTCTTGGGAAAACAAAGGACAAAGTCGAGGAAACGGTTCATGGGGTTTCCGATAAAGCTCGAGAACTCGAAGAACATGCGAAAATGGCTGCGAGTGATGCGATAGGAAAAGGGTCACAGGGTTTAAGTCAGGTTAAAGATAGAGTAACCGAAAAGGTGACCCGACATACAATCGAAGAGTCGGTAGGGAAAGCGAAAGATACGGTAGCTCAAGGGATCGATAAGGCGAAAAAGGTAGCGGCTACGGTGAAAGATGGTGCGGTGGATTCAGCTAACGGAACGGTGGAGAATGTACAACAAGTAGGTGAGAAGAGTTTAAATGAGATCTTTAGAAAGATAAAAGATGTTGCAAATGATGTTTTTTGGTACATGGTGTCTCGTGATAAGGTAGATGCAGTGGCCGGTTTGATTCACATGTTGGGGTATTCGACTGCTTACGGTATGTGCGTGTGGGTGACGTTTATTTCGAGCTATATTTTAGGTAGGCATCTACCGAAACAGCAGTTTGGATTGGTGCAAAGTAGGATATATCCGGTGTACTTCAAAGCCATGGCTTATTGTGTTTCTGCTGCTTTGTTGGGACATTTAGCAAGTGGAAAGACTGCGGCTTTAGCCACCTTGACTGGGTCTCCGGGTTTGAGTCTTCTTTCTGCACTCTTGATGGTTTTCACCAACATGATCTTGTTGGAGCCTAGAGCCACTAAGGTAGTAAATCTTGCATTATGGCTTATGTATATGCTAACATCTTCAAAATTTATGAGTATTCTTCTACTTGCAGACAATGTATGAAAGAATGAAGATAGAGAAGGAAGAAGGGAGGGGGGTAGTGGCCCCAACTCAAGAGGTCCGACCCACTAGAGGCGGGGTTGTAGAAGGTGGTGCAACTGTGGTGAGGCCGACCGCGAATGCAGTGGTGGCGGAGAGGCAAGACGTGGTGAGGTTGAACGAGAAGTTGAAGAGGTTGAATGCGTACTCATCTACACTGAATGTGTTGACTTTGGTGGCTCTAACATGGCATATGGCTTACATGGGTCAACGGCTTCATACTACTAAGTAATCGCGGTGACCCTTGATTCACTTGCTGCTTTGATAGTTGTAGATTTACATATGTTTGTAGATATAGTTTTTTACTAGGACCTTCTTTAGAAAGGTTAGTTTGTGCTTTGCTATTATCGTAAGTTTTATTTCTCAACTGTTGCTTGTTTTTTCTGTCGTGTTCGATACTGTACACATCGTTTGTATGCACATGACGCTACATCTCCATTACTAAGATTCTCTTAAGACAAGAAGATAAGATTAAATTTTATAAAATTATAGTACTAAGAAAAATTAAGGGTTGCAATAAAAATAAAAAAAGTAATTCGAAAGTACTACTAAAATTATTTTTGCGGAACTTTGCCCTTACTGGTACTTCACCCTTATTTCGGCTCATGACCCTCCTATGTACTCTGCCCTTATGTTGATTAGACTCGCTTTCCACTTCATTATCCTCCCCAAACATGAGCCCAAACATGAGGTGTGGTTTTCGTTTCTCCCTTTATTATTTTTTTTATTTTTTATTTTTTAGTGACAAAATTTTTAAAATTTTGTTTTTATTTTTTAGTAACAAAATTCTTAAAAATACAAAAGCTTTCGTTAATTAAATATAAAATTACATAGCCTATAAAATAAAAGACATAATTAAAAAACATAACTTAAAAAATAAAAAAACTAAAGCCCACTTTCACTTCCTCCTATCAATTTCTTCGCGGTTTTGTCTTTCATCTTGAGAGAACCGCACGGTCTCTTTCGAGTATGCTTTCGATGCCGGTTCTCGTGAGTTGGAACTCTTCGGCTTCTTGATTTTGTATATCAAATTCGAGCCGTCTCATATCAAACTCAAGTCTCTCTCTTTTCCTAGTCCGATGAAGAATTCATGGCGATTAATTTTTAAAACATATAGACGAAAAAGAGTAGAATATATAAAAAATAGAGAATGGTAGTTTTTTAAAAGATATAGATGAACGTGAAAATGAGGGTTATATAGTGTTTAAAATTAAAAAATAAATGTTTTTTAATGAAATTAGCCGTTGAATAACGACATTATTTTTGAAAAGCTTGTCGGGATGAACTGAAAGAATTCCCCGAGTTTACAGAATGGGGGGGGGGGAGGTTGTTCCCCATCGGGGTCGCCAGCCACGTCGGCCTCCCGATCCCCCTTCCCGACACACACTGCCAATCTTATTTTCGGCTCATGGTCATCTAGTGGATGTGAGACGTCTTCTTTTGCAAGGAAATCAGGATGGTTTTTCTTTTTAAACCTGATTTGTTGATCAAATTTCAAGTCTAAACTTACGATATGTGTGTTTTGACCTCTAAACTTTTGATATGTGTTTTGACCTATGGATTGACTTCGAGTCTAAACTTTAGATATGTGTGTTTTGACCTCTAAACTTTTGATATGTGTTTTGACCTATGGATTGACTTCGAGTCTAAACTTTAGATATGTGTGTTTTGACTTAAAAAACTTTTGATATGTGTTTTTGACCACTAGATTGATTGAATATTAAGATGTTTGGTGTTTTTTTTTTTCTTCTCTCTCCCAGTGTAAGTCGAACAGTTCATCCTCGAAACAAATCCGTATCATTAATTTATATGAGAATTTTTTACCATTGACGACCATCAACGTGACAAAATGCCACTTTGAATTTTAAAGATTCCTCATAAAAAGGTCACAAGTTTTTCTCCATACCATATGGGATTTTATACTCGTTTTTGTATTGCTCATGGGCATCAGCTAATGTCTATGTCGCTTGTGCCACTTCCTGTCTATGTTTCTTGTATCCCTTCCTCTCGTATGACTATTAGAAAGCCGATTGAAAGTAGAATTAATTTAAAACAGATCAACCAACATTTATCTTATTGAAAAAGAGTTGAAAGAGAGAGTTTATTCCTGTTATTATATTTCTCAAAGTGAAAGATCCTTGAATTCGGATCCTTATGCATATAGATACGACATGGCTCTTTATTTTAAGCAAATAAAACAAAGGCTTAATATTGTTGGACTTAAAAATGAAAATCTCACTCAATTAAATAATATGTAAATATTATTCATAACACCACAACCTATACTAAATTAAGATTTTTTGTATTATAACTAGCATTGGAGTCATGTTTTGCGACGGGGCCGTTGGAGATTGCTAGTGAGGATGTATATATTTCTTGATATATCGATGGGTTATTAGAGACCATGCATACTTTAATCTAAACAACGGTAAAAATACGCAATCAACACGTTAAGTAAACATGTCTAAAGTTATAAGTTAGTTTTAACTATAATAAGGTAAATAAAAATAAATAATTATATTTGGTACCTTATATATTGAAGGGTTAATATTGACCATGTATGCTTTAATTTAAACGACAAGCAAGTTACAACATGATTAAGTAAACATGTCTACAGTTAAAAATTAATTTTAATTATAATAAGTAAAATAAAAAAATTAACTTATAAAAAAGATAAAAGAACAAATATTTGTTTTAAGAAATGAAAAATAACTTTATTAAAATTTAAGGGCCGTATGACAATTCTATTAAAGTTTGGGGGTTGAAATGTAAATAATTTATAAAAAAAATTATTATTAAACTTTTGTGTGATAAAAAAATTATTATTAAACTTCTGTGTGATAAATCAATTAAAGTTCAGGAGTACACATAGATTGTTTATATAAAAAAAATTAAAGTTTAGCGTTCGTATCTATTAAGTTAAAGGTTTAAAACGTAAATTAATAGAAAAAATATAATATTGTAGCCCTATAATTATAATTAAACTATTAAAACACAGTAGACAAAACAAAATTTTAGTGTTTTTTACTTTCGAAATCTATACTATATAATAAAAGAAACCACCGGGAGGACACATGTCATTTATTGAAGCCATCTATTTTTTATAGATAATTAATATCAATTAAAAGATGATTATAAAATTAAATTTAATATAAATTTAAACAATTCGTATAGAAGATAATATAATATTTTAAAAATTTATCAGATTTCAAAATTATTCATCCTGAAATTAACAAAAGATGTACGCTAAATATAAATTAATATAATGTAAATGTTTATAAGGGGTAAACAAAAATATTAATCAATGTTTATTGGTTATATACTTTTATTTTCGTGTTCAACTCTCAACTCAAATACGGTAATCACTATGTTTACGTGACATTTATAAGAACCATCACCACAATCACCCCATCAATCGTATATCAAGTATATCCGTTTGTTTTTTTAAAGATATAAATTTTTATTAGATTCATTAAACCCGTGTAATAAACGAGGTTTTTTTTTAAGATATAACATTTTTATTTTTTACTATACAAAATTACATTTATGCAACTCGTGTAATATACAGGGTTTTTAAAAATATAACTTTTCTATTATGTAGTATATAAAATTAGATTTATTCAATCCATGTAATACATAGGGTTTATAAAGATGTAACTTTTTGTTGTTTGGTATATAAAATTACATGTACTCAACTCGTATAACACATGAGGTTCTTAAGAATGTAACTTTTTTCATTATATAATATATAAAATCAAATTTACTCAACTCGTATAATACATGATGTTCTTAAAAATACAACTTTTTTTATTGTTTAATATATAAAATTACATTTATTCAACCCATGTAATAAACGAGATTTTTAAATATATATTGTTTTTTAATTTATATATAAAATTACATTTATTCAACCCGAGTAATAAACGAGATTTTTTAGGATATATTTTTTTATTATTTGGTATATAAAATTACATTTATTCAACTTATGTAATACACGTGGTTTTGTATAAACTAAATAAACATCAGCTAGAAGATACAAGAAGTTAATTAATTATCTTCATCAAAGTCTAGGAAAACAGTTTTATCTACAAAAATGCACATCTTTTAACTCAACATACAATAAATTACAACCTTTATTTATATTCCAAATTTCAGACGGTGTCTTTTGGCGTTAAAGTTGACAAGTTTTGTACTTAATATTTGAAAATCTTGCACGTTATGTCCTTTAATGCTAAAATATTTCAATTTTTGGTTAAATCTGATCACTCAGGGGTATTTTAGTCTTTTTACCCATTTATTATTATTATTATTATTATTATTATTATTATTATTATTATTATTATTATCTCCCGGACCCTCCTCAGACCCTATAATCTTAGCTTTGTTATTGGTGAGATTTAGTGAGAGTTATTAGGCTAGAGGGTGTGGAATAACCTCCTTGGGCTTTATAAGGACACCTCAGCGCCACGTAGGCGCCACGTCAGCTAGGGGGCTTTATAACGCCCCCCTTTAACTTGCACGGTGTGGGATTGAGCCCTCTATTAAACAAAAAAAAAAATTTTGATTGGATGACACTCGAGTGGGCCCCACCTGAACAGCCCCTTCTTCTCGTTAACATGATGGCGAGCTCACCTATAGCTAGGGCTGTTCACGAGCCGAGCCGAACCGAGCGGACCTTTGCTCGTGCTTGGCTCGTTTACAAACCGAACCGAGCGGAGCGGCTCATTTAAAACCGAGCCTCAAATCAATCGAGCATTTTTCGAGCAATAAAAATTCCGAGCGAGCGCCGAGCGAAATTCGAGCGATTTAGACAACTGTGTCGCCCGATTTAAATTTGTTGAGAGAGATAGTGACAATGTTGGATCTCAAGTTTTCATATCTTTAAAAATATGCACATTTAATGGCACAGTATTTTTCTTATTAATAACAATGTTGTGGCCGACGAGGCGATGATCATATTGCACAAACAATTACGTTGAGAGTAGGAGATGATCGACTTAGGGTAACGAAATGAAACATTGAGGCGATGAACAAACTATCTTTTATCGGTTTAGGGTTTAACTTTTAGTTTTAATATTAATTTCTTTATTGGTGTGGTTGGGCTAGTACGTATAGCTATTGTTGTAAATTTGTATATCGTTGACCAAAATCTAATAGAGTGGTACACATAAAACTATAAATTTAATTTATATTTAAGTATATATATGTATGTGTAAGTGTGTATATATATATATAGGTGCGTGTGTATATACATGTTTATATATGTATGTGTAAGTGTGTATATATATATAGGTGTGTGTGTATTATGTATAATTTATATTTGTGTATATATATATGTGTGTGTGTGTGTGTATACATGTTTATATATGTATATGTATAGGTATATGTATGCTAATTAAAATAATAATTCGAGCCGAACCGAGCCGAGCGGACCTTTGCTCATGCTTGGCTCGTTTACAAACCGAACCGAGCAGAGCGGCTCGTTTATAACCGAGCGTCAGATCGAACGAGCATTTTCCGAGCAGTTTCCGAACGAGCGTCGAGCGAGCGGCGAGCGTCGAGCGATTTGAACGGCCCTACCTATAGCGCCCCTCTTGATTGGCTGGGTGTGGGGGTATAGCGCCGGCGGCGCCATAGGTGGTGACGAGGCGGTGGTGGCGCCCCCCACACCCTCCGGCCTTATTATTATTATTATTATTATTATTATTATTATTATCCCACCACCTCAGCCACCCAACTGCACCGCCACCCCTAACACCACAACTACCCACCTTCAATCAAATCCACCACCAATCCTGTCACCATCCCGCCACCAACAGCCACCCACTTTGTAAATCTATAATTGTTTTTCGATTGATTGTATTAACTCATTAATCTGATTGTAGATTATTTGATATCGCTAAGTAACTGATATTGTTAGCTTACAATCAATGATCAAATGATTCTTACTAATTAATTCTATCGAATCCGCATGTAACCGTCGGGTGCAATCTTAGAATTGAAACCGATATCGACAAAGTTGTGTATATAAACCACTCTCTATCGCATGCTGGAACCTTTTACACCCACGAATTCACATCAATTTTTCTCTGTATCTGCTGCAACTTTCTGGATCTCCGACAGCGATCAAAAGCTCCGGTTATTCTTTATTTTACTCGATCAATCGTGCAAAGGTACAATTGATTCGTGTTTAGTGCAATTACAATCAGGCGATGGTGGTGGCACTGGAGGCTGATGGCGGTGGCGGCAAAGAGGGAGAGAGGGGTGGGTTGCCGAAGGCGGTGGTGGTGGTGGCATATGGTGGTGGTGGTCTATGGGTGGATGGTTGTTGAGAGAGAAACAGAGAGATAAATAGAGAGACTGAAGAGAGAGGAGGTTTTGAGTTTATATATGTTTTTTTTTTTTTTTTTTTAATTATTAAATGGATTAAATCACAAAAGTAACCTCAATTGTCTACTAAAATAAGGGTGTACCTATTTGCACACCCATTTGCCTATTGGCATACCAAAAAGGTATTTTTTGTCTTATACGCACACTCTGCAGTGTCGAGCTGTGACCCAAGCGCGTCGTTTTGGTCCGGTCAACCAGACAAAGACTGACGGGTGTCTGACGGGTCTGTTGACCGAACCAAAACGCCGAGCTTTGGCCGCGTTTTGGTCCTGTCAACCAGACAAAAGACTGACATCCGGTTTTGTTGACAGGACCAAAACGCGGCCAAAGCTCGGCGTTTTGGTCCGGTCAACAGACCCGTCAGACACCCGTCAGCCTTTGTCTGGTTGACCGGACCAAAACGCCGCGCTTTGGCCACAGCTCGACAAAGCAGGATATGAACATAGGACAAAAAACACATTTTTTAGGTTGGCTATCTACACACTTGGTGTATATAGTTTGAGCCTAACAAAAATACTTTGATTTAACAGATAGATTTAAAACGGCTAGCCTTAAAAGACATAGCGTGCAAGATTTTGAAACATTTAGTACAAAATCTGTTAACTTTTACGCTAAAAGACACCGCCTATAAAAAAGTGTAAACATAAAGTATAGAACTTGTAATTTACTCTTTTATCAATTTAAACGAACAACAATGGAATCCCAACAAATGGTTTATCATAAGTCATGTTAAAAAATATAGTTATTACACTACATTTATTTTTATGAAAAAATTACATATCGTAATTTAGCAGTGGTATCAAAGCAGGTTAGGCCCAATTAAAAAGAAAACTTCAATAATTCTCTTCCATCAAGTTTCCGTGTTAGCAGGCCTTTACCGTAGCGATAGTACCAAGGTGTGTAAATAATGGTTTTTCATAATTTCAAGGGTTCGAGTCCCACAACACACGATTAAATAATGGTTTCTCATAATTTTAAGGGTTTGAATCCTATAACACACGATGTAGATTCATGAATATGAACACAAAATATTAAGTTCTTGTGTCATGTTAGGCCTTCAAGTCCAAATCTATTAGGCTATGTGTTATTATTTCACAATTTTTTACTCCATGTAACCGTCACATAAGCATGAGTTCTCACTCACTTTTTCTTACATTTGTTGTGTAAGCGTTTCATTAATTTTCACTACTCAACACCTATTAAAATAATATTTAAATTATATAAAAATGGAACTTAAAAGAAGAAAAGAAGAAAGTGGGGGTGAGGTGGAATTTTTTGATTCGATCCCAAGCCAAAGGTTAAGGTTGCAGACATGGCGGGTGTAGTCACGCCTTCATCTTCACGCCACTTTTTCACAAACCTTAGGGCGATGTATAGGAGCGTGAAACGCTAAAAAAGAGGTACCACATTGATTAAACCAAATAACTGTATTGACCCCTCAGCCCATTTCATTTTCATGATATACTCAATAAAGCTCTCAGCTTTAGTTTATTCATTCTGGAGTGTCAATGAGGGGAGCTTGTACACTCCTAAGCCGGTCTTACATTTCCGAACCACTACTAGACAGCATTATGACATATAAGCTCCCTAGATTGTTTTAAGGGGAGTAGGTAATTAGCAAATTAAAAGCCAAGCATACACATGCAGTCATGCTTCACTAAATAAGTTACTACCGTACCTGCTGCAACATCCTAGAGGTGAGTACCCATGATACAAGCGAGTGACCAACATCGCATATATAACCCTAATCTACTCGTTTCTAATAGTATTACACGAGTCACGAAACAAAAAAATATAATTTGATCTCAGGTATTGGAAGAAGCACCATAGCGCAAAGGAGATTGACATGTGCATTTGTCTTGATGCTCCCTAAGTTCCTGCACTTGGCAAGTTTACATGAAACTAGAGTTCCATAGAGGTGAAACTAACCCCCCATCTGCTTATAATTATCGGGTCGATCATATCCATCATGATCATGTTTATGTTTTTATCTCAAATATAACGAAACGGATCAAACCCGTAATCATATTAAATGCGTTTAGCTACCCGTTACCCACCCATCCTACAAGTTAATATATCACTGGAACAGGGAGATCGATACCTGAATCTGTCTTTGCAGAAACTTGACATACTCCACCGCCTCGTCTAACATGTCTGCTGTATTGGTTTGCTGCATCACATATAATCCCATGCCACATTAGACCCTATCAATCATTTTTCAGCTAAAGAAAACCAGTGAAGACTAATGAGGAAATTAACATCATAAATGCCCCCACAATTTACAGATTGGGGCTTCCAATTCTTATATTATCAGGGATTGCAATAACAATCCAGAAGACACAAGATAATTAAGAATATCCAACTAAATTGTAGTTAAATCTCAACATCTATGTGCCTCATTTGTGATTATATATTAGGGTTAAAAGTGACACATTCAAAATAATAATTTGAAACATGACCCAATGACCCAAATATTTATTTTGGATTTGAAATGTAGCTTTATCAGGCATATAACTGGTACTCAACAAGATTGAAAAAGCAGCAAGTAGTACAGTGTATCCAATGAAATGTAAAGCAGTTTCCAAAAAAGGAAAACTCTGACCAAAAGAGATTTCTTTCTTTACCTTATCCATATTTGGAACCAGTTCTTGAAGCTTCCTTATTCTGTCACTAATCCGAGTCCTCCTAACCTGTAAAAAAACCCCCAAATCAACTCACAACACTTCACTCACTCACTACCAACAACACAAAACAATTCCTTAGCTAATTACCCGCTCCGCGATACTCCGAGGATGAGTCGCACACCCGCGCTTCGCCCGCACTCTACACGGCACAGAATCCCCCAACATCTTATCCATATCAGCATCCAACAACACACTTTGATCTCCACTCTACATGTTACACAAATCTAATCAAATCAAAGTTTCTAAACCAATTGAAATATATACATGTTTCATATTTTATTAACCAAGTTGCAATACCTTATTTTTATTTTTTAATTAACTAATAACTAACTAGCTAATCTTTAACTTTTAGTTTGGAGTAGAAACAAACTAACAAACTAACCAGTTGAGTAGTGAACTTAGCTCGTTGATTATCTAACCCACCACCGATGTCTCTAGAAGATGAAAGATAATCATCAAAACTAGCAGTTGAGTAGTTAGGTAGAAACGCATCGGGATTGCTGATCTGAGAAAGAAACTCAGCTGGAGAACTGTTTTGTCGGAGACCGATGGGATTAGGTATCAGCAGATTCGGATCAACAAACGTAGGTTTTGTGTCACAAGTGGTTGTTGTTGTTGCAATGGAAGTGTGTTGATGAACATGAGAAACAACAGGAGGTGTTACGGTTGGTTTGGGTGGATCAATGATGACGTCTTCTTCTTCAGATTCCAGTAGAGCTTCTAGCCATGTTGCCGGAGCTGACCGGAACCTGGAGAGTCCGGTACCGGTGCCACCGGAGCCGCCGCTAGTGCCACCGTGTGTCGGTTGCATTTGGTTTGATCTGTATTGGGTTGTGTTTGTTTTCAGACAAGATTTCTTTTTGGTTAAGGATTAAGGAAGTCGGTTGTTTGGTTTATGTTGCTACGAGTGCACGGCGGAAAATGATAAAATAAAGGAAAAAAAATTGAAAAAGTGAGTGAACATGAAAACAGGTGGATGGGAGGAAAGAAAGGATACGTCACCGTGTCACAGGAGTAAATGCTCTGCAACATCCGGCGATAAAAAAAAATTGATTTTTATATATTTATCTTAGATTTGCTGTTAAAATATATATGGTCACTTTTTTGTATATAAAAAGGGTTATCATGATTTAAATATATAACCTTTTTTTGTAGGAAAAGAGAAAAAATGGTGCACAAACTTTTGAAGTGTCTCACCAAAAATTTTATTGAAAGATTCTACACCAAATAAGGAAAAGAGAAAAATGGTGCACAAACTTTTTAAGTGTCTCACCAAAAATTTTGTTGAAAGATTCTACACAAATGTTCAAGCTTCAAGACTATTGAGAAGTCTGTAGCTCTCATCCTTGATCTATTGGTTAGAAAGGTATGGAAATCATTATAAAATCATAGGATTATCGTAAGTGAATGGAAGTTGTAGAGTCAACATCATAGTTGTTGATTTAAATAGATCTTAGCCATAGATTTAGATAGATTATACTCGTTGTTTATGATAGGAGATTAGTACAAAATAGAGGTGAACCATTTGATACAAACTTGGAATTAACTTCTAAATCTGTTATTGAGAGTAGGTGTGTGTGCGCGCATGTATTTGGATCGATTTGACTTTAGTAACCGCCTATCTATCGTAAACAGTACAAATCGGTCTACAGTTGTATAGAATAAATATACGTTTGCCCAGCCATGAGCCATCGGTTAAGTTCCTTTTCAATTATTTCATCTAGATACATGCGGAACAAGAATTAAAAAAAAAAAACCCATAGCTTTTGATTCAACCTAGAAAGGTATGACTCAAAGGGTCAAGACTTTCCATGATTGATTTTATCGACTAATGGCTAGAGTTTGGCGTTGAATCTTTTGTAATAGTCTTTCCTTTTGTTTCCGTTTTGTAAGCTTTCCAGCGGCTTGCTGGCTCTTTATATATAGATATAAAGTGGTTTGCCGTTAAAAAAAATCCTTTTAAGTGAGGTTCATTTGATTTCATCCATGTTTATGTCAAAATATTAGGTTGATTACTGTTAGATTCATCAATTATAGAAGAAATCACTTATTATAAAGAAAACAATTGTTAAAAATAAAACGAGCAAAATGGATTCTTTATTCTTAAGGCTTCATGTTGGAGATGAAAGATAAAATGAGGGTCTAGGAACATTTTGAAGTAATAAAAAGGCTATTTCACAACATTTAATGTACTCTCACAAAAGATATATTTCTAGATATGTATCATTGGGACTACTTTCTTAGGGTGTGACATGTAATAAAATGAATGAAGGGGTATAATAAACGAGGTAATACAATGAACAAAGGAATGAAAATGAAAATGATAATTACCATTTCATAGTCTTGTTTAGTTATCTTCTAGGAATGAAATGAATCATTACTTTGTGTTGTTTGGTAGACAGTAAAGACGAAGGAATAAATCGGCGGTAGGTGGTGGTATTGAGTGGTGGCAGTGGTTGTAGTGGGTGGCCGATGATGGTGGTAGGAGTGGGTGGCAGTGGGTGGTGGTGGAGGTGGTGGCATCGGTGTCGGTGGCGCTGGTGGTCAGTGGCGATGGTAGCAGCTGCGGTTGTGAGTGGCGATGGCGGCGGCCGCAGTTGTGGGTGGCGATGGTAGTGATGAAGTGTGAGAGGAAATGGAATAAAAAACAAGGGGTGGATGAAATTAAATTAATTTGAGGTTTTTAGAGGGAATGAAATGTCGTATGTAATGGGTGATTCTATTACCTTAACCAACCAAACACATTTTTTTCATTCTCTAGTGATAGTCAATTTCATTCCGTCTCTCATTCATGTATACAAAACATTACCTTATACCAACAACGTCAGGCATATGGTTCCTACAACGTCTAATTATCGGTTTGGTTATGTTAATAAGTTATGTCACACACCAAAATTAAGCTATAATTTTTTAATTATACAAAATAGCTAAACAAAAAACATAGTTATTTGTTCGGTTTAGTTCTCTGGTTGTGTTTTGGTTAATTCGATTTTTTGCTTTACCTGATTGTAAAGTGTTGTCGAAGCGTTCGTTATTTTGTATAATCTTATGTTACTTTCTAGTCACTTGAGTTGATCAAGGATTGAAGTTTGGCCAACTTATTAGAGACTATGTGTCACATTTAATAATGATATTGAGGTTCGAATAGATTCAAATAAATGGCAAAACCAACAACATTGTGGATATAATAAGTTTTAATAACATGTATGTCTATATAGGGTGAATATCTTGTTTATAGTTTATGAGCGCTTTTATGAGCGCTTTAAAAGTACTGTTTATTTATAATATATATTTCTTGTTAGTATTTTATTGGTTATCAAACGATATTAAATAAGTGAAAGTATTAGTAATGTCAGCCCATGAACACAAAAGACTTTTAGTGGTTCGGATGGATGTTAACCAAGAGTTTGAAACACTATAAGCTTCTCCCTAAGTAGTTAGATATCACATTTACAACCCTTCTTTATAATATAGAGATCACCAATAAGTTCCCTAATTTTACTTTGGGTTATAGGATTTTAATAATCCGAAGTTTCACCCGTTGGCCACTAATAATCCCAACTTCAAAAATTCTCTGTAACAATCCCAACTTGTAAGATTTTGGCCCCCAATAATCCTTTGCTAACTGGGTTAGTTTTTGATTATGTGGATGTTGACGTGGACGCTGATTTGTAAAAAAATAAGCTGGTTCATTATGTGGATGATGATGTGGATATTGATATAAAAAAATTAATTATATATATACATACATAGACACTCACCATCTTCACCACCACCACTCTACTACCTCACTACCACCACAACCACCCAACTCCCACCACACAACCACCATCTTCAACCCCCCCCCCCCCGACCACCCAGCTCCCACCGCATAACTACCGTCTTCAATCCCCTCCGACCACCACCTACCATCCATTCCCACAATCCTTCAATCTCCAATGAAATCAGATGCAACAACAATAATGGAATTAACCCTATTTCCGCTCCACCACATCGACATCCGCTCCACCATATCGACCTCTGCCCCAACAACAACAATGGAACTAACCCTATTCCCACAGTTCTGGATCATTCATCGGTGACGGTTAGGTCAAGTTTGAGAACCGCCGATACGGGGGTGGTTGTCGGTTAGGTGACGAAGGTGGGGATGAATCTGAGATGGCGATGGTAGGTGGTGGCGGAAATGGCAGTGTTGGTGGGTGGAGATGACGGCAGTGTTGGTGGAGATGGCAGTGGTGGAGGTGGTGGGTGGAGGTGGAGGTGCTCGGAGGTGATGGTGGTGGGTGATGGTGGTGGCTAGAGGAGATGGTGGTGGCAGTGGAGGAGGAGGAGGAAGTGGAGGTGGTGACTGGTGATGGTGCCACATAAGCAGCCAAGTCAACAAATAACAAAGTTTTGTCCACGTCATCAGTCACGTCAGCAAAAAACTAACTGGGTTATAACCGAGTTAGCAAAGGATCATTGGGGGCCAAAATCTTACAAGTTGGGATTGTTACATGGAATTTTTGAAGTTCGGATTATTAGTGACCAACGGGTGAAACTTCGGATTATTAAAATCCAATAACCCTTTCACTTTTGCTATGGATCTTCAAATCCTTCTTACTAATCAAGGTAGTAATTACATTTACAAGTTACTAAGAATGGTAGTGATCATCACTACAATGTTTTATCTCAATGATGATGGAGATCACCACTATTCTCGTGTTAATTATAAGGAAGAGGTCACCATTAACTTATCACTTTTAAGAAAGTGATTGGATCATACATTTCTAACGATATAAGTGTTTGTGACCACCAATACTTTACAATCCAATTATTGAAAAGCATGTTAGATGAAGAACATTCAACATTTCTTCTCATACAAATCCATGATATATTTATAATAAAATGTGTTTAAGGAGCTTGAAGGGGTATGGTCTCAAATCTCGCACCAGGCTTGGGCGCGAGTGACCATCACTCGGCTCATTACCCCTATCAACAAGGAGGGTTTGCTTCCCCACTCAGAGAAAGATGAGAAGACTCACCTTGTGTATGAAAATTGTTGTTTTCGTCACCACAAGGGATGCGGTAATCACTGCGGTTACCACACATAGCGATGCGGTCCAGAACTGCATCCTATTGTCAATACAAGTGGAACTGACACTTTGACTTCAATGATTGAACCAGCAAGTGGCACACCTGGGCACTGACAGCGGTCAGCTGCCCAGACCACATGCATAAAGCTGGTAGACAGACTGACAACCGCAGCAGGACGTGGCAACACCTCCGCATGTGTCCAACACCCTTGTGACCTGCGCTCCTGACACACCTACAAAAAGGCTAGGCGTTATCAGTCAGGTATCTTGGCTCTCCTCCTTCGCTTTTTGGCTATAATTACTCATCCCGAACCAGGTTTGAGGTAACGCTAATATGCTCTCTCACTCATACTACTTAAACACAGACTTTGCTCTCAAGTAAATACTTATTCTCACGCCGGAGAGTGGTAACAAGGAACAACCCCCGCCCCATCCTCCTTGTTATTAGTCACGGTATGTTTCCTTGTGTAGGGGACAGATTAGAGGACGACCCGACCATTGATCGAAGAAAGAAGGGATTAACCCAACTAGACAAGACCAGTGGATAACCCCTGTTTCATTAAAGCTAGATATCACTTAGAAATGACTTAGGGGCTGTTTGGTAGCTTCCTAATGACCATTCAGATGCTACCTCTTAATGGTTTAAAACCTCTGAATGAATAAGAGGTAACCTCAAGTCTGAATGGTTAAGAGGTAACCTCTGAATGGTAAATCATTACATGTCACATTTCTTCTACCTTCTCATTGGTAAAATTCTTAATGTTTCCATTAAGAGGTAGCCTCTTAATGACCATTCAGAGGCTACCAAACAGCCCCTTAAAGGTTTATGGTTTTATTGTGGAAGTGGGTAAGTCGAATTTGGGAAGGAGGTTTGCTAAGATAGTGTGAAACCCATCTTTCAAAAGTAAAGAGACACTCTACGATCGATTCCACGACCATGTCATGTATCCATTATACTTTGACTGCTATTTAATTTCTTTCTTTTTTCCTTTTTTTTATTTTGGATTTTGCCACTTTTTAGATTTTTTCTAATATTTTTCTCAAATCATTTGAGAGAGTGAGTACTCACATTTTAGAAATCAAAGATGATCACTAATTTAAAATACATTTTTTAATGTTTTAAGTATGGTGTTAAAGTAAAAACCTTATGCCAACTACCCAAATGGTAGATTCGTTATTGAATATGTGTATGTTGTAAGTTCAATAAAAGGGTGTTGGAAGAATTCTCCTTGTATAATTTTTTTAAACAACTTTTTAATACTTTAATGTTATAAAAGATGTTATCTTTTAAAAACTCTAGTAAATTTTGCAAAATATCCCAACCTATTTGATTAGTATTATAACAATATCCATTATATCAAACTCTTTGATTTTATAAACTTGTTTTATTATTTTAACTTAAGGTTTTCACATCATTTCCTCAGTAAACCTTAAGTTGTTTTACAATGTTCTTTATAGTTTTACAAGAAATATGTTTATAAGCTTTGGGTGGAGATGCAATAGGAAGTTTATTTGGCTAGGAAGGCTAGGAAGTGATCTTGACCATCCATTTAATTAATTAAGGGCTAAGATTAAATGAATGAAATTGAAGCAAAAAAAAAAGAGACGCGTGGGTTTGTTAGGGGCATTCTAGTCAATCCAGCACAATAGTTTCTCTCTCCTCCAATTCTCCCCATTTTTTAAACGTTAATAACTTTTTCATACGACATTATTTTTTTATAAAAATTGCACCAAAAAAACCAGCGTTTTTTTATCTTTAAAACGAGTATACTATTGCTATATTTTCGAAATTTTATTTTGAAAACCCAGTTGCGTAAAACGCAATGAAAAAAAAACGTAAAAAATGACTTTTTCTAAAACGCAACGCACCAAAAACACAAAGAAATGTCTAATTTCTAAAACGCAATGACCAGAAAACACAAATAAATGTCTTATTTCTAAAACGCAATAGCCTAAAAACACAAAAGAAAGTGTACTTTATAAAACGCAATGGACTGAATGTGTTTTACCTAAAACGCAATGCACCCAAAACACTTAAAAATGTCTTATTTCTAAAACGCAATGGCCAGAAAACACTTAAAAATGTCTTATTTCTAAAACGCAATGGCCAGAAAACACTTAAAAATGTCTTATTTCTAAAACGCAATGCCTATAAAACACATAAAATGTCTTATTTCTAAAACGCAATGGCCTAAAAACACAAAAGAAAACTGTTCTCTCTAAAACGCAATGAACTGAATACACATAAAAATGTGTTTACCTAAAACGCAATGAGTAAAAACACTTCAAAAATGTTTTATTTATGACCAGAAATTGTTGTTCACAGAACCAGAAACTGTCTAAAACGCAATGACCAGAAACTGTTGTTCATAGAACTAGAAACTGTCTAAAACGCAATGACCAGAAACTATTGTTCACAGAACCAGAAACTGTTGTTCACAGAACCAGAATCTAACTAAAATGCAATGACCAGAACCTGTTGTTTACAGAACCAGAAACACTGTCTACGAATGCAGTTTTCCAGAGGCAATTTACAGAAAATTAATTTTTCTGATGCATTTTTATTACAGCTCAACCCCAGCCAGGGGCTCTGCCCCTTAGACCCCGCCAGGGGCTGCCGCCCCTGGGACCCCGCTACCAGGGACGCTGCCCCCGGACCCCCGCCAAGATCGTAAAACGCAATGACTAAATCAAAACCCCATATCGTAAAAATGAAATTAAAGAATTTCTTACATGGATGGAAATGATTTCTTCAACAATTGACGAAGTTTGAATGATTGAAACACTTATCAGCGCTCGAATCGAACGAATCGAGTGATTATCTCCAAAATCACCGGAAAAAACGAGATTTTTTATGAAATTAAACTGGGTTTTCTTCAAAAAAGCTGAAGAACACGTTGATCGGGTGTTTGAATCATTGATTTGTGATGAAAATCGCACTATAATGTAGTGATTATTGAGATAGAAAGTGAAGAAATGGTTGAAGATGGTGGGTTTTGAAAATGGTGGGTTTTGAAGTTACTGGGTTTTGAAAAGGAAGAAGAAAGGGTTGGATTGACTAAAATACCTTTTTTCTTTATTTTAAATGTTGCCACATGTCCTAATCCTATTGCTTCCTACACTTCCTAGCCAAAATAAACTTCATATTTAATCTTTTCCCTATAAGCTTTCATATAAATATATAATCAATTCCCTTAAAGTTTAGATTAAACACGTACTTATCACTTATATTAGCTTGATGTGTAGGCTCATTGGGACCTGACGTATCACGATTCAACTAGTTTGTTTGATTTGATTAATTTGCGTAAGCGTTCCACTGTCCATTCATGCTCAAATCATCCCATCATTCAAGTCTCTTCTATTTGACTAGTTCTTCATATTTGTTCGACCATTGGGGCAGTTTAGGGTGTACTTTAGACAGTTGTTGTACAACTCATCTCTAGTATCGATTGTAAATTTTATTCCCAAAATTTCTTGATTGGTTTGCTCTAATTCATTAAGTATGAAATGTATATATGAATAACTATATCTACATTGTTTATATTATTGTGGAAAGTATTTTCTCTTTATGGCCATCCCGATTTCATGCCTTAGTTTATGGCTAGAATTATTTGTTTCCTTTTCCTTGTTCTTGTATCTAGTTTTTAAGTTCTGTATTGGAGCCTTGGTGGTATACAACAAAAATTACAATATTCAATATCAGTTTATATGGTATCAGAGCAGGTAATATACTGCTCTACCATCAAACCCTAACATCTTCGACCGCCAAGAACAATGGCCGGACAAGATAACTCCACGACAGCCAAAACTCCAAACCAAAACCAAAATATCGACCACTTCTCTCCGCACTATCTCCACCCCTCCGAAACCCCCTTGACGGAAATTTTTGCGGGTAACGTTAGACGCGAAGGTAAGTGGATTGTTGATTCGGGTGCTTCAGAGCATATAACACACAGGCAGGAATGGATCGAAAATAAAGTGAGAACTTTGAATGAAAAGTCGGTCACTATTCCTAACGGACTGCACGTTCCCGTAGAAGGAAGAGGGACTTGCACTTTACCAAATGGCCTAAAAATTGAGAATGTTTTGCACGTTCCAAAATTCACGTGTAATCTCTTGTCGGTTAGTCGGTTGGCACAGGACCTAGAATGTACAGTAACATTTTTCCCAACCTTTTGTGTGATGCAGGATTTAGCAACGAGGAGGTTGATTGGAGCGGGTAAATACACGGATGGGCTTTACGAGATGGACATGGTGGGTAGTGAAAGGAAGGCGTTGATGGTAACTATGGATACATGGCACAGGCGTTTGGGACACGCTTCACGTGAGAAACTTTCTCGCTTTGACTTTATTGAATTTCCTTCAAAAACTAGTATGTCATTTTGTGATTCTTGTGTTAAAGCAAAACATAAGAGATTGTTGTTTCCTATTAGTTCTATTAAAACCAAAGGTTGTTTTGTGCTTTTGCATTGTGACATATGGGGGAAGTATAGAACGCCTTCACTCACTCAAGCAAGATACTTTCTCACCATTGTCGATGATTATAGCAGGGGTGTTTGGGTATTCTTGTTGAAACATAAGAATGAAGCAAGTGATTGTATTATTTACTTTCATCAATACATCAAGACTCAATTTTCAAGGCTAGTCAAACGTATTCGGTGTGAAAATGGCGGAGAGTTTACCTCTAATCGCATGAACAAGTTTTATGCCGAAAGTGGCATCATCCTTGAAACCACATGTCCACACACGCCTCAACAAAACGGTGTTGTGGAGAGAAAGCATCGCCATCTTCTCGAAACAGCACGTTCTATCAGATTTGAGGCCAACCTACCAAAGAGATTTTGGGGGGAGTGCGTCTTAACCGCTGCTCACATTATCAATCGTCTTCCCTCCAAAGTCATAGGCAACAAGACGCCATATGAAATGATCCACAACGAAAAGCCAAATTTTGATCTTTTAGAGGTGTTTGGGTGTCTCGCCTACTATAGAAATACCGACATGAATGGTGACAAGCTCGAAGAAAGGGGGAAGCCAGGGGTATTTCTCGGTTATCCGGGCGGAACAAAAGGATACAAAATATTTGATGTACAAAGGGGTAAAATCATTGTTTCAAGAGATGTCAAGTTTGTTGAGAACATCTTTCCTTACAAAGGTGGCCAACAAGACCACGTGTCAAAAGACGATGGTATTTTCGGGTTTCCACCTTGGTACTATGGAGACCACAATGAAGAATGCAGTATTAATCAAACACCAACTTCCGCTACAGACAACGAAAATTAGAACAATGATGAGTCACAAGTGACTGAGCAAAATGTGGTTGAGAATGACATGGATCCAATCGGTCCCATTAATCCCGAAAATAATGAGGCCCAGCAACCGAACCCTCCCGACATGGGGGCCGAGGCCCAGCAACCCAACGATATCGAGGCCGAGGCTCAGTAACCCAACGAGGCCGAACCTCTTAAACGACAGCCGAGAGAAAGAAGGGAACGTGCTAGATTGAAACGACTAGATGGGTATGATGTCTCACTACCACCGTCCCTCGACCATACCGCACCTGCTTCTGATCAAGGCTCCTCTACGGTACATTCCATGTCCAACTATGTTTGCTATAATAATTTTTCACATTCTCACAAGGCCTTCTTATCGGCTATCGACAAAACCGATGAGCCAAGAACCTTTAAACAAGCAGTACAGAATGAAAACTGGAGGGTAGCTATGAAACAAGAAATAGAGGCATTTGAAATGAATGGAACGTGGACTCTTGAAGACTTGCCGAAAGGTAAGAGGGCCATCGATTCCAAGTGGGTTTACAAGGTTAAGTACAAGCCCAATGGAGACATTGAAAGATACAAAGCCCGCTTGGTTGCTAAAGGTTTCACACAAATGGAAGGGATCAATTTTCATGACACGTTTGCTCCGGTTGCCAAGTTGGTTACTGTTCGAACCATTTTGGCAGTCGCAGTTAAACGAAACTGGATGGTTCATCAATTGGACGTGAATAATGCATTCCTGCATAGTGATTTGAATGAGGAGGTGTACATGAAGATACCTCAAGGTTTTGATAAAGGAAAGGAGAACAAAGTGTGTCGGCTAAGAAAGTCTCTTTATGGGCTCAAACAGGCGTCGAGAAATTGGTATCATAAGTTCACCACAGCACTTGTCGAAGCCGATTTTAGACAGTCAAAGGCGGACCATTCCTTATTTATTTTCAGGAGGAGGGAAATATTTGTTGCAGTCTTAATCTACGTTGATGACGTGATTTTGGTTGGCAATGATGCTACGAGAATGAGCGAGATAAAATTGTTTCTGAATGAACGTTTCAGCATAAAAGATCTTGGAAATCTTAAGTATTTTTTAGGGATCGAGGTCGCTCGAACGGAAGAAGGTATGGTACTTAGTCAAAGGAAGTACACTCTCGACATTATTGAAGATGCTGGTATGCTTGGATGCCAGCCAAGTCTGATACCTATGGAACAAAATCTAAAGTTAGAAGCAGGAAAGGAGGAAGATCGGGTTGATCCAAGTCATTATCGGTGACTTGTCGGGAGGTTGCTCTATCTTCAGGCCACCCGTCCCGATATTGCCCATTCGGTTAATATCCTAAGCCAGTTTGTGGCGGATCCTCGTACAAGTCATCTCGAAGCCGCTACAAGGGTCGTTAGATATTTGAAGGCAACTGCTGGGCAAGGCATCCTATTACCGAAGACAGGGGGAAACAATCTCGTGGCCTATACCGATTCCGACTGGTTAGGTTGTCCTTTCACTAGAAGGTCAAGAACCTGGTACCTTCTTCTCCTCGGGGGTGGTCCCATGTCTTGGAAGTCAAAGAAGCAATCGGTCGTATCTCGATCCTCTGCTGAAGCCGAATATAGAGCCATGGCCACAACAGTTAGTGAAATCCTTTGGCTGCGATGGCTCCTCAGTGACCTCGACACTCCCCAAACAGCTCCAACTACTGTCTTCTGTGACAACATTGCAGTCAAACACATTGCAAATAACCCGGTTTTCCACGAGCGTACTAAACATGTCGAAATGGATTCTTATTTTGTCCGCGAACGTGTCGAGTCGAAGGAAGTTGAACCGGTTTACATCAACACCAACCATCAAGTGGCGGACTTGTTTACCAAGGCTCTCGGATCGAAACAGTTGGAGGTTTTACTTGGCAAGTTGGGCGTTCGGAATCTTCACGCTCCAACTTGAGGGGGAATATTATTGTGGAAAGTATTTTCTATTTATGGCCATCCCGATTTCATGCCTTAGTTTATGGCTAGAATTATTTGTTTCCTTTTCCTTGTTCTTGTATCTAGTTTTTAAGTTCTGTATTGGAGCCTTGGTGGTATACAACAAAAATTACAATATTCAATATCAGTTTATAGTTTAACATGCTCATATTTTTATTATCAACAAAACAATGTGTTTCACATGTATGCCATAACATAAGGGTTATAGGTAGTGATTAGAATCGTGGCTGTGGTAATTCTCTCCAAGTAGCTAAGAAGAATTGAGGCACATGTATAAATGATATATTTTGACAATAAGGTTTAGGAATTGAACTTGGTTGAAAAGGTGACAGATGGTGCAGGCAATGATGTACATGCACAAATTGGGCAATGTGAAGCCGTGATTACCAGCTTGTTTACGAGCCCAAACAATGGATGATTTTAAAGTAATACGTGGGATCGAGTTCCTTGATAAAGTACGAGCTTTCCCAATGACATTCACTGATTCAATATGTGTTATAAACATATGGAGATTTTGCATCTGAAAATGTATAAGAGTTGTGACAGTGGACTAAATAGTTTTAGAAAGTATTTAGCAAAGTTGTGATCTATTAGTGGAGAAAATGTACAATATTAGTTAGTATGAGAGACTGGTAATAGCTAATATATTTGTAGATATAATTCTGTATTTATTATTGTTTCCTTATCATTGTAATATTCCCTAATTTACGGGATTGTAATTTTATATATAATGAAAACCCCAAGAGGGAGAGGATCAAGGATTCATTCGTTTCGTGGTATCACGAGACCATGAACCCTAATCCCCCAAATCTTTTCTCCTCCCTCCCTCTTTTCGGCGGTTGGCTTCTCCTCTCAACAGCCGACCACCACTATCATTCCTTTTTGACTTTTTCTCCTAATACAGCCAATCACCATTCTAATTCCTTTTTTTGCCTTTTCTCCTAATACAGCCGATCACAACTTTAATTCTTTTTTTTTTTTTTTGCTTTTTCTCCTAATCTTCGCAGCCACCTTCATCTTCACCATGGACGCGAAACTGCACCCTGCCGTTACCGTGTCAAGTATTACCAACCTCATCCCCATCAAGCTCGAGATGGACACCGGTCATTGGCCGTCTTGGTCAGAACTGTTCAAAACCACCTGCAAAGCCTACCAAGTTCACGATCACCTTCTCCCACGCCCACCACCCGCTACCCCTGCTCCCACGAATAAAGACAAAACGTCGGACTCCTCCTCTAGCGCCGACGCTGTCTGGGAAAGACTTGATTCCATTGTCCTTCAATGGATATATGGCACAATTTCTCAGGATCTTATCCACACCATCGTTGAACCCGGCAAGAACCGCACCGCTCATCAAGCATGAACCACTCTTGAAAATCTTTTTCAAGACAACAAGAGTGCCCGTGCTCTCCACCTGCGCCACCGCTTTACCAACACCCGTCTTGAGAACTTCCAAAGCATCTCCACGTACTGCCAAGAGCTTAAAACACTATCCGATCAATTGGCTAGTGTCGGCCACCCGGTCGACAATGATGGACTCGTCCTACAACTTATTGCAGGGCTCACTAAACAATATGAGAGCATCGGTACCCTCCTTCAAGCTCAGGAACCCCTACCACCGTTTTACATGGCTCGATCAAAACTATGCATGGTTGAGTCACGTAAAGCCGAACAGGCCCTCCATGCATCTAAAACCACTAGCACGACCCTCAACACTTCTACTCGCCCCACCTCCTCCCAACAAGTCACTGAACCCACTTATGACCGTTCCCGAGGACGCGGTCGATCCCGCGGTCGCGGTCGTGGACGAGGCAGACACCAGTGGGGACGCGGTCAGCCTCCTTACAACTCTTGGTCCAACCCCTTCCAACCTTACTGGCCACCCTACGGCCCTTGGCCCAACCCGCCTCAACAGCTCACCTATCCGAACTATTGGGCCTCTCCCTCTTGCCCCTACCCCACTTCAAACCCGCGGCCCAACAACAATTCTAATAGAGCAGGAATTCTCGGCTCACAGCCAAGCCAGGCTCATCATACCTCCTACACACCTACTGATATTGATCACGCACTTCAAGCGATGTCTCTAGCCTCGCCACAGGAACCAACCGGTTACATGGACACAGGAGCCACAGCTAACATGTTTAACACCTCTGTTAATTTTGATTCTTTTTCTGATAATAGCATGGGATAACAAATACTTGTTGGTGATGGCTCAACCATCCCGGTTCTTGGACATGGCAACCAAACGCTACCACCACCCTTCCCCCCACTTGTCCTTAAAAACGTCCTTTATGCACCCAAACTACTTAAAAACTTAATTTCAGTTCGTCGGTTTACAACCGACAACTCTGTTTCTGTCGAATTTGACCATTTTGGTTTTCTTGTGAAGGACTACAAGAGCCGGATCCCTATCCTCTGGTGCAACAGCAGCGGTGATCTATATCCACTTGTGCTCGGGCCCGTAACCACCACTTTCCCCTCCACCTTTGCTGTTATCATTCATAGTGATTTGTGGACTTCTCCTATTTTGAGTTCTAATGGTCATAGATATTACATATTATTTGTTGATGACGTTACTAATTTTTTATGGACCTACCCTTTGTCAAACAAATCACAAGTATACACCATTTTTTGTCAGTTTCATAAACAAATCACAACTCAATTCGAACGACCCATTAAAACTTTTCAATGTGATAACGGCACCGAATACATAAACACATCCTTTCAAACTTTCTTTTCCTCCCATGGCATTCTATTTAGACGCTCGTGTCCACACACTTCGTCTCAAAATGGTAAAGCAGAGCGTATGATTAAAACTATCAACAATATGATCCGCACCATTCTCACTCATGCCTCATTACCCAACACCTTTTGGCATCATGCTCTAGAAACCGCCACTTACATCCTAAATATTTTACCCGTCAAACACCTTCAAAACAAAACTCCCACTGAACTCCTATACCGACGCACACCGTCCTATGACCACTTGCATGTTTTCGGGTGCCTTTGTTATCACTTGACCCCCACCACCACCATCCATAAACTCGACCCAAGATCCACGCCTTGCGTCTTCTTGGGTTACTGATGTGTGTGGTGTGTTATAAGTTTTTAATGTATATTTTAAGCCCTTTAACACCTTTTAGCCAAGTTTTAAATTTATAAAACACGATATTTACTAACACTAAACACACATATGGGCAAGTGCACCCATCGTGAGCGTAATATAGTGTTGGTAAGATACCGATGTCGTCCAAGTACACAAGAGCTTTTAATACCGGTTTATCCTCAACGTCTAATCAAATCAAAAGTTTAGTAAAAGATTTTTAAACTAGAAAAATAAAACTAACTAAAATGCTGAAAAATAAAATAAAAATAAAAACAGATAGACAAGATGAATCACTTCGATCCGACTCGTGTTTAGTGTAACCTTTAATTATTTCCGCACTTTTGCACTTTTTAAGAGATTATCTTAGTTATTGTAGTAGGCCCCTCTTTTGAAGGTGACGTTACCCTCAACCCAGTAGTTTGAGTCAGCAAGGATACAATCCTAAATGGTTGGATTATTGAAAGATAATTAATTAACTTATTAATGCGTAATGTGGTAGGCCCCTCTTTTGAAGGTGACATTACCCTCGGCTAAGTAGTCTGAGTCAGCAGGGATACAGTCCTAAGTAGCCGGGTTAAAGTTTTAATAGTAGCTTACATATGAGGGGATCAAATAGTTGGGACCCCCGCCATCCAATACCGGTGGGTATTGAAGGAGGTCCTACTCAATTTGACCCAGGTCCTTGCAGGATCTATACACTGAACAAGGCAAGACTCTTACCAAACCATTCCCTTAACCCCCGACCAGGTAGCCAACATATCTCCATATAGACTGTGGAGATATGAATGGTGAAAATCTTTTATTTTATATAGACAGTAAAATAATGCCAAGACACCACAGACAAATGATAAGGAAGAATCACCTTCAACATAAGAAACTAGTTATTAAAGTCATTAATACATAACCAAATAAAAAGTGCGAAAAGATTAAAAATAAAAAGTATTACACTAAACACTTGTCTTCACCAAGTGATGTAAGAGACTTAGGTAAACATGGCCTTTGATTGTCAAGAACTCTTACGATCAATCTTGGATCCCGAGACGAGTCACACACTCTATGATGGATGTTGGATGATGGTGGTGGATGATGGTGTTGAGGTGGTGGTGGTGGAGTGTGGGTGAAGTGTGAGAGAGGTGGTGTGCCAAGGGATGGTTTGCAAATGAGCCAAGAACCCCTATTTATAGCCTGCACAGAAGCCTGGACACGGACACGGCCCCGTGTCCACCCTTCTTCTCTTTCTTCATTAATTGCAGTTTGTCTGCATTAGTTGACCACGCCCCCGTGTCCGCTGGGCACGACCCCGTGTGCAGAAGCGTGTCTATACTATCAAGATTTGCTTGGATTCTACGAATCTTAGCGTTGACCACGGCCCCGTGTTGAGCTGGGCACGCCCCCGTGTCGGGAATAGAAGCTTCTACAACTTTATCTTTTCTGCAGACACCTGAACGCACCCCGTGTCCGCTGGGCACGCCCCGTGTTGAGCTGGGCATAGTGTCACACCCCAACCGATGGCGGAATCATCGGGGTGCGGCACTAGGCGAATCAGATTGCTCAGGAGAATCCATAACAACTATTAGCGACAATATTCAATGCGTTCATTATCCCATACTAATAAACAAATACAGTCACATATGTTATCACAGATTTTGTGTTCTCTCGAACAATACAAATCCGACAACCTAGATTTTTTGTTAACTTTCTAGACTTCCTAGCTTGATTTGACGTAGTCTGCGTCTATACCTGCAACATACATTAAAATAAAGTCAATACAAAAGTATTGGCGAGTATACAGGTTTGATATGTAATAGCACAATAGATTAAAAGTGCTGCGAATTCCTACATACATAAACGGGATACACGACATATATACTCACAAAACCGATACTACCAGCTAAGTCCTCGATGCTCTAATACGCGATGGCAAACTAGACCCCGTCGGGGGCAATAGTACTATACTAGTCATGGTGGGACGTCGCGAGTATAAGTCCTAGCACATATGTAACTAGCGTCACGTATAACTATGCAAGTAAGTCATTCGCAAGTGATAAATAGTTTAAGCATTTGATATGATTTGATTTGATAGCAACGTATGTTACACCCAAAAGTGCAAAAGCAAAAAGGGTTCAGGTATACTCACAGTGCGTATTCGGCAAGTAGTACAACTTGTTTGGATCGATTGAGAGTAGGGGTGAGCATAAATAGGTCCGACCCGATTAGAACCGAGAACCGAACCGAAAAATACCTGAAACCGACCCTAATATAGGATATAGGGTATTTTGTTCGGTTCCTGTAAATCAAGTATGTCGGGTATCGGGTCAGGTCGGGTAGGGAACAACAAAGAACCGAAGCCAAACCTGTGGAACCGAGATAAATATATGGATTCTGTACAAACAACTAATCTGGGCCAAAGCCCATCAAAATGAGTTAACCTATTTCGTGATATATCAAACAGTAGGTAAGATATATCAGAACTAAATCCATACTTCAATAAATCTTCAATACTGTTCATAATTGCTGCAGCTGCTTCACGAGGTTGAGGTATGATTAGTGCTATTACCTTAGAAACCTATATAAATGTGATTATGTGAACATCAGCTAAGTAAATTTGTTTTCCATCTTTTTTATTGTTTACTGAGTAATGATATCATAAGTTGTGATGCACCTACCAAAGTTTAGCAAACTATTGATGAATATGTGGCTGCCTACAATGGAAATCGAATGAAATGGATGATGGGGCTAAGCATTTGACAGTAAATCAGATTGTGAAAGCTAAGAGACACTTGAGAAGCACCGAAATAGATAGCAGTAACTCTGAAATGGAATGGATGTAACTGTGATTTATCGGTTTCGGGTATTACCTAGGAACCGAGAACACCGAACATGGTAGGAACCGAGACCCGACTATCATATAGGGTACTATATTCGGTTCCAGTTTTAGGCTAAAATCGGGTATCGGGTCGGGTCGGGTCGATTAATTCTCGGGTCGGTCCGGTTCCTTTCAAATGCTCAGCCCTAATTGAGAGGGCGTCTGAGTTAGCCTAAACATAGAATGGTATCGTAAGCGGTGCACAGTGTGTTAAAACGCGAAGAGTCGAGTAATCGGCCTAGCGGCAATCCGGTCGGATGACATGATCTGGTAGGATGACTATACCTAGTCGGATGAGCTTAACCGGTCGGATGACATGATCCGGTCGGATGACCATACCTGGTCGGATGAGCTTATCCGGTCGGATGACATGATTCGGTCGGATGACATGATCCGATCGGATGACATGATCCGGTCGGATGACATGATCCGGTCGGATGGTCTGTTTGGTCGGACGGCATCGAAGTTGATGGTTAGTTCATTCCAACATCCTGGTTAACTGTAACTGATGGTTTTTGGAAAGAATACGAGTGGTTTGACAGGGACGGTGTGACACCGTGTTAAACAAATGAAATTTCATCAGTTCCGACCCGTTCTAAATGCCGGGAACCACCCTGTTCCATCAGATCTGGCCGTTCTTGACGGTTTTAATCCGAAATCACGAAATACATTGACTAGATACATAGATTTTAGGTGAGATTGTTGTAAAACATGTGGAAATCGCTCAGATCTGAGTTGTTTATGGTGAAATAAGGTCACGTTTTGAAGTTCATATGAACTCTTGTTGACATCATCTTCAAACTCCTCAAATCAGTAGATTTCACGATTAAAAATTGAGTTTTAAAAGATAGAAAGGTGTAGATTTGCGTGTAGATCATAGAAGTACAAGATTTAGGTTGAGATCCTTACCAGAATCGCGAGTAATCGAGGAAAAGGGACCAAGAGCGTGCTGGTCGAGTGGGAGCTGTCACATCACTGTTCAAGTGAAGTGACAGACTATTTATAGGCAAGAGAGAGGAGTTGAGGTGATTTGGTGATCCGGGTCGGATGGCCTATCCATTCGGATGGCCCATCCATTCGGATTGCCTATCCGTTCGGATGGCCTATCCGTCCGGATGGCCTATCCGTTCGGATCTTTGGCGCGACAAGCTTCATTGTTTCGAGCGTTGCGATAGTTTTAGGTTACACATTTCCTATATTCAATTATTATTATTTTCATTATATATATATATATGTATAATTAATCACAAGGGGTCGTATGTACGTATACATATTTCAAATATTCAGTGCGATAATCGAGTTGCGCGTGGTCGCGGGTGCGCTTTCGATTTTGCGATGTGTTGTGCCACAATGACTGACAGGGTACTACTTGCCCGTATTGCCATCATCGTCACGATGGCTGGAGCTACAGTACTCACCCGAGAGTCTTTGTTAGCGTTAATTGTTTGCGTTGCGACACATCACGGCCGTCGAGGAGGGTAGAATAGGTTCTCACTCAAAGTCATCGTGTGTGTTAGTATTTGCGATGCGATGTAGCTTTAAAATATGCGAAAATATGCGATTATACTGCGAAATAGCGATGTATGCGGTATAGTTACATTATGATCCGAATCTCTGGTGCTAGGCGTAACGAGTATAGCGAGTAGTAATAACGCACAAAAGTGCGGGTTGTTACACACAGCCCCATGCTCAGCTGGGCACAGCCCCATGCTCAGCTTTCTTCTTGTTTTTTGCTTTGGGAGATGCTGTCGAGGGGTTGGGCATGCCACGTTTCTTCCCTTTTCTTATATTATTGTTAGATTTAGCTGCATTTTTGCTTCTTTTGTTCATTTAAGCTCTTTTAATCCTGAAAATACAAAAGGAAGACAAAAACACACTTTTTCCAACATTAGTACTAAAAAGGGTTAGTTTTATGCCACATTTGATCTAATTTATATGTTGCATTTTTCGCACATCAGTTACCCGTCCACCCACCGCGGTTATAAGTGCTTTAACCTCAAAACCAAACAACTTATTATATCTCGGCATGTGGCTTTTGATGAAACAACCTTCCCCTTTTCTAACACCATTCACCCGCCACCATCCTATGACTTCCTATCCGTCTTCCCACCTGCCTTATGTCCCTATGTCGACCAGACCACCCATAATATTACCTCACAATACCCCACTGTTCCACTACCTCATTCACCTTTGGCCTAACCTAACCAACCTACCACCCCTTCACCTTCGGCCCAAACATCCCCACCCAATAACCCGTCCGCCCACAGCCCACAACCACCGACCCAACCGGCCACACCCTCACAACCCCATACACCTCCTGCCCCAAACAACGCTACACCATCCCAAACCGTCCCACCTACCACCCGCACCATGCGCACACGCGCCATGGATGGCATAACTAAACCCAAATCCCGCCTAAACCTCAATGTTTTAACCATTGTCCCTATTCCTAAAAACCCGTCCGATGCCTTGTCCATACCGGTTTGGTATAAAGCCATGACTGATGAATACCATGCTCTTATAAAAAATGAGACATGGGAATTAACACCGAGGTTTCCAAACATGAATGTCATTCGAAGCATGTGGTTATTTAAGCACAAGTTCAAATCTGATGGGTCGTTAGAACGGTACAAGGCGAGGTTAGTTTGTGACGGTCGCCTTCAACAGGTCGGTATTGATTGTGGAGACACTTTTAGTCCGGTAGTTAAGCCGGCAACCATACGTACGGTACTTTCCATTGCTTTATCACAGAATTGGCAAATACATCAGCTGGACGTTATAAATGCATTTTTGCATGGTCACTTACATGAAACCGTATACATGTATCAACCCATGGGGTTTCAAAATAAAGATTTCCCGGATCATGTCTGTCGGCTTAAGAAGTCTTTATATGGCTTGAAACAGGCACCGCAGGCGTGGTATCAATGGTTCACTGATTTTGTAATCACTTTGGGGTTTGTGCAAAGTAAATGTGATGCGTCTCTATTCACTTTTCACCAGGGCTCACAGGTCGCATATTTACTCCTCTACGTGGATGACATCATTCTTGTCACTTCTTCAGACATCGTACGGGCCACTCTCATGACTCATCTAGCATCCGAGTTTGCTATGAAAGACCTCGGGCCACTTAGCTTCTTTCTTGGCCTCTCAGTAAAGCGACATCAAACACCATGTTTCTCTCGCAGCAGGCATATGCACAGGAAATTATTGAACGGGCAGGCATGTCATCTTGTAACCCCGTACACACACCGGTTGACACTCAATCGAAGCTCAGTTCGGACTCTGGCACAGAGTTCCACGACCCTACTCTATATCGCAGCCTCGCAGGTGCTCTTCAGTATCTGACGTTCACCAGGCCAGACATCAGTTATGATGTCCAGCAAATCTGTATTCACATGCATGCCCCTAAAACCTATCACTGGAACGCTCTTAAAAGAATCATTCGGTACATTCGTGGCACCACTAGCTTCGGCCTCATGCTTGGTCCCTCTAAGGACCCACATTTAATTGCCTATACTGATGCCGATTGGGCAGGTTTCCCTGACACACGACGTTCTACTAGTGGGTTCTGTGTTTATTATGGTGATAATTTGATATCGTGGTCTTCGAAACGCCAAGCAATGATCTCTCGTTCTAGTGTCGAGGCTGAATATCGTGGCATTGCAAATGTTGGTGCCGAAGTTTGTTGGCTTCGGAACCTTCTTCTCGAGCTCCAGCGACCCTTATCCACTACCACCCTGGTTTACTGTGACAACGTCAGCGCGATATATCTCTTAGGCAATCCAGTTCAGCATCAACGGACCAAACATATCGAACTCAACATACACTTTGTTCGGGAAAAAGTTCAGAAAGGTCAAGTTCGTGTTCTACATGTTCCATCTCGTTACCAAATTGTGGACATCTTCACAAAAGGATTACCACAGATACTTTTTGAGGATTTTCGATCCAGTCTAAGCCTTCGCTCACCTCCGGCTTCGACTGCGGGGGTGTAATAGATAATATATTTGTAGATATAATTCTGTATTTATTATTGTTTCCTTATCATTGTAATATTCCCTAATTTACGGGATTGTAATTTTATATATAATGAAAACCCCAAGAGGGAAAGGATCAAGGATCCATTCGTTTCAACTGGATTTTACAAATGGTATTAAAGCTACACGTGTATTGTTTGATATGGTGGAGCAACCCTCGTCAAGGACAGTGACTCCTGATAGTTTTGAGGGAGCAGCGTATGGACATATGCGAATCTCACATCCTTGATTGGGATGGTGTGGATAAGGTTATTGAGGATGATGAGTCCGTATAATACAAAGGATTGAAACAAACTCATCGAGTGGATACAAACACTCATCGTGTAGACTTCGAGATGGCTAATAATAAGAGTAGATTCGACCATTGTTTGAGCACTTAGGGATTGATGAACTTGATGAGTAAATTCATTTTCAAATATACCTAGAGTTAATCAAATCAAAACTCGTCATTCTGATAAAATTGTATTAGCAAATTCGTAAACGTTAGATAGGGTTTCGCTAAATAAACATAATTTATGCGTAAAAGAAATCGTAACGGGATTGGTATAGGGTTTCAATTAATAAACTTAATTTAGTATAGGGTTTCAATCGGTACTCTTTTTTTTTTTTGAAGGGTGACTTTCAATATGTACCTGACCATTGGTCACCGGGTTCCCGTCTAGGACGGTTACCCGTCAGCCCAGCTTTCGCAGACGCGATGTTCTATCGGGCCCCGGCTGCCGCTCTGACTGACCTTCGCCCGGAAACCATACTGCCCCCACACGAGAGACTCGCTGGGGTAACAGCTGGGTAAAACCGGGTTGCCCTCAAGACCGCACCATGCCTCGGTAGGATACGGTCTATCATTGGGACGTCCCCCCCCTAAGACCACGAGTGGGAGTCGAACCGGTGACCTCACAAAGGAGGAGCCGGCCCAACATACCCAATGGGAACCACTGGGCCACGGAGGGAGGATTTCAATCGGTACTCTTAATGAGTATAATGAAATATTTGTATTAAATAAAATGAGAACCATATTGATTGTGGTAAAAAGAAGTCATAAATCGCATTTTGGAGGTGGGATAAGGCTTTGGGACTAATAGGTTCTGGGTTCGATTCCCATAATAAGTTTTTTCCTATATTTATTGGGTTTCCTCCTGAATTGGCGTATAGTCATTATGACTAGTGGAGATAGATATGATAAGGTGGTTTCGCTGATGGCAAGATGATACTCTAATGGTCCATCAGCGATCCAAATTTATCGTTAAAAAAAATAAATCATAATCTGGCACAAACATTTCTTAATTCTATGGCTACCAAAATATCTCATCTCAATATGAAACTCAACTAAAATCATTAAATAAGTCTCTGCGTACATCTAACATAAAATTACAATTTATATTTTCATTTAAATAAAAAAGTAATTGATGGAAAAAACAAAAACAGTATTTCACGTGATATAATAAAATGTTCATAATAGAGGAGCACATTGTTTTAGGACATTATAATAGTCAAATAAAATATGTGTAAAGTTTTGAAATATCTTAGGGTACAAGGGGCACTCACCTCCTGATAGGTGAGTCCCCTCTCTTACACACCACCAATCAGATAGTGCCACGTCAACTCCCCTCTTAAACTCCCCTAACACCACATTTTGATGGCGGCACTCCCCTAATAGGTGACTTGGGTTTTTTTTATTTTTATTTATGCATGTTTATAAATTAAAAAAATATTAATAAAAATAAAAATTAAATAAAAGACATTCAAACTAGAAAATTAAAATTACATTCAAACTAGAAAATAAAAATTACATTAAAACTAGAAAATAATAATTTTAGAAATCGATTGGCCACCCGTACTTCTTAGCGATGTCGCGTTTTCGGGCGAGGATGAACGGCAACATACTTGGCGGAGCATCGTCGTGCGGCTTGATGAATATTTCCATATCTCGATCGTAATTGTAGTTTTTCATCGTCTCGCGTTGTTCCGATATGAGCTCGAGAGCCTGCTCCTCTCTTTTCATCCTCAATTCAGCCGCCTTATATTCAATCGCGGTTTTCTTTTCTTTCATGGCGGTGTACTCTTTGAATTGTGCCGCCAACTCGGCCGAGCTTCCCTCGGACGATGTCGCTTGACGCTTGTCTCGCCGTTGTGCTCTTTGTGGCGAGGGGTCTTCGTTCATATCGGGTATGGAAGGGTCCACCTCAACGGGCTTTCTTTTATGTCCCGAACCTTCCCCTTCCTCACCCAACAATGGGACTTGGGCCCATTTGTCGTGTTTTCGAAGGACCTCCCACGCCTCCATATGTTGAAAACCGTTCGGATATCTCTCTTTAAATTCTGTTAAAGCGACTTTCATCACGTCGAGATCCTTGACTCCGCTTCCTCGTGTGCGATCCTACATGTTAAAAAAATATAAACTTAGTAAAGAAAAAAAAATATACATGTTAAAAAAATATAAACTTAGTAAAGAAAAAAAAATATACATGTTAAAAAAATATAAACTTAGTAAAGAAAAAAAAAATATACATGTTAAAAAAATATAAACTTAGTATGTTAAAAATAAAAAATATACAATGTTAAAAAATATAATTTTTACCGCTTGTTGGTATAGGCCGTTGAAAAAGTTTATTTTCGTTTGCATCGGGCCCCATTTAGACCGTACTTGATGCACGGTCCGGTTACTTCCGCCGATGGTGGCGTTAAAATGATTTAAAATATTACGCCAAAAACTATCGCGATTTTGTTGATTGCCCTTCTTTTTGTTGGTAGAGCAATGTACATACGCCTTCGCCAACGCCTCTTCTTGGACCTTTGTCCATTTTTCGCTCGTCATTTTTCCCTTTTTATCCCGAGCGTCATCTTCTTCTTGGCCCGCGTCTTCATCCGCATTATATTCATCGTCCTCGTCGCCCAAATTTTGAGTTTCGGGCACTACCTCATCGTCCTCGTCGTCCCAAACAGGCAGAGGACGTTCAACATTTTCTTGGACCGATGGAAGTTGTGGGGAACGAAAACCATATGGGTCGAAGGCGGGGGATAGAGGAGGAGCATCCATTGATAACAAATTTTGAAAACCGTAGCCGAAATTGGGTTGAAGGTTGGTTGCTTGGGTGTTGTAAAAGGAGGGGTGTGAAGGTTGTTGGAAAAAAAACGGGGGTTGTGGAGTATATCCGAAAGGGGGTTGTGATTGTGCACTTGCACCGCTCGAACCACCACGAGACGGTTGCTTGCCTCGTCCCTTAGTTTTTTTCTTGGCTTCGCGGGGTTGGTTCTCCATTACTCGGTTTGAGAAGTGGGTGTGGTTTGAGAATATAAAATTTTTTTGAAGTGGGTGTGGTTTGAGAGTATAAAAAAATGAAATTTGTATAAAAAATGGGGTTTGTTGAGAGTGTGGTTTGATGAGAGTGTGAAGGTTTGGTTATTTATATTTGTAAAAAAATTGATTTTTTTTTTTTTTTGTTTATGACCGTTCAAAAATGACCGTTACTCGATTAGTGTGCAAAATTCAATCGGTGGACATGGGCCGAAAACACACCCCGAATCGGGTCCCCGCACCGACGGCGGCGGTGTTCCCGATCGGGGACTATGGTCACCGAAGGGGTCCCCGAAGGGTGCCCCGGATACCCTTACAAACACATTACCTATATGTTAAAAATACAATCCAATGAATAGTTAAGGGATAAGTAAATGGTATTGGGTACCGGTATTGGTATTAAATTTACCAAACCGGGTGTATTTTCGGTACCGGCTCGGCATCGGTATTCACCGGTTCTTACTCTTAAATATTGGTGCTGTACCAGTACCGACCGGTACCAAACCGTACCAGGTATATTCGTTACCGGTACCCACTTTTGGGGATTTCGGTAACGGTATTTTCGATACCGGTTGGTTCCAATGAATAGTAACATTATTAAGGGATAAGTAAATGGTATTGGGTACCGGTATTGGTATCAAATTTACCAAACCGGGTGTATTTTTGGTACCGGCTCGGCATCGGTATTCACCGGTTTTTACCCTCAAATACCGGTGTCGTACCAGTACCGACCGGTACCAAACCGTACCAGATATATTCGGTACCGGTACCCACTTTTGGGGATTTCGGTAACGGTATTTTCGATACCGGTTGGTACCGAGCTCATCAAATCCTGTAGCAACGTATCAATGCAAGTAACTGCACCGTTTAGATTACTTTTAATACACACAATAAGTAACTGTATTTCGTTTGAATGAGGTTTTATATACACAACAACTTATTTTGCTTTTTTTTTTTTTATCTTTTTCTATAATGAATGAATTGTAGCATGTAAAATTAACTTGGCTATTTAGATTATTGATGAGCAAATCGTATCAAATCCTGTAATTAGACCGGTATCGTATCGGTACCAAGTTTACTATACCAAATCATTTTCGATACCAATTTGGTACCCACCTTTTGGCGTTTTCAGAATCGTTACTTTTGGTTCGACAACAGTCTAGCACCATACCTGTATTTATTGATTTTTAACTTCAAATACCATACCGTATTGTACCGAGCATTTTCGGTGCCGATACCTAATTTCGATGATTTTCCAGATCGGTACTTTAGGTGCCGTTACCGGTACCGAGCTCATCCATATTTTAACGTGTTAGCACCGTAATAACTGAATTGAAAACAACCGAATTTCCAACGTGTAGGACGTGTGGGTCCTATTATTATATATTAGGTTATTTAAAATCGTTTTTTTAGGACGTGGTGACTATCCTTACCACGTCATTTTTATTTATGTTTTGATATTCGGTATCCGCTTGCCGTTACTGACACGCGTTTTGCAGACATTGGGTCCCCGCCGCAACGCGCGGATGGAAATCAACTAGTTTAGTTTAATCAATAATGTAAATGTAAATATTTATAGGGGACAAACACAATGGCCGTATGGGGACTTCCATATATGGAAACCAGAAACAAACGACCCCCACACCAACCTATATATGTTCACCTTTCAATCAATCAATTATTATCGTTGATGGGCCCGTCCTATGACACTTTTGTCCTAGGGATAACGGTTATTTTTTCCATAACTTTTATGTCAAAAAGATTGTTTACGTTGAGTGATTTGTTTGGCTAGAATGTGCGAGTTAAAGTGTCACATGTAGAGAGTGGATCTTTAACTAACTCTTATGTAATGGATCTTTAACTAGCTCTTCTATTTATTAGTCTGATGTTGGTTAAGTAGTATTTAAACAAAAAAATTGTTAAATAGTATTTAAATAAAAACAAATAAATTGAAATTTGATAATTGGTATAAGACCACATTGTCCCTATCTATTTTCTCTTTCACATCCTCTAAGTGCCTAGCTTATGCAACATCATCGCCAATAAACACAAGCATTGCAATAACTCTCAGATTAGCCAGAGGCCATCCTAAGTTCCTGACTGAGACCCAAAGTTCTAACAACATCTACTAAGCAACAAACACTTTACCAAATTTCTTAACAACACATAGAAACAAACCACATTGGTTGTAGTTAAAATTTTTTCAGATGAACGCATAGTATCGTCATCATTGACAGCAACCCAACCACAACATATCCAATCAGCAAAACCAAAATAGTTAACAACATCAACCTCAAATTAAGAGAAATAAACAAACCACATCTACATTACATAAAAAGTTCTTGGATGAACACAAAGTCTCATCGTCATCATCGACCACATAACACAATTACACCAAATCCCAAAACAATAACAAAAACAATATAAATAGCATCGTCGGAATCATAAAAACCCAAAAGGAAAACGAACATATCATCGATAAACAGTAAATCTGACCATAAGCCCAAAATGGCCGGAATTCAAGGTGTTAAGCCATTGGAGCCAAAAAAGATGTATGAAACCACAAATCCGATGGACAACCAGAAAAGGTAAACCAAATAACAAAACATAACAAATATCCGTCAACGACAAGCTAAGAAAAGCTCAAAACCCTATACAACCCTATACGGTAATGGTTTTACCGAAAATGATTTAACACTTTACCTCTCTTAGATAAAATTGTGACCGGAGAAGATGATCAACCAAAATTGCAAGGTCGCCAGCGGCGGAGACGGTGGGGATACGCGGTTGTGGGGGCGGTGAAAGGTGGTTGTCAAAGGAAGCGGTGGGTGCAAATGACGCACCCCCAAAACAACCCTATATATGCCCACAAATGGTACAAAACAATAAAGGAGAAGTACATGTCAAATAAGCAAAAAAAAAAAAGACCCAATGCAAGATGTACAACATATTAGTAACAACATGTTGCTAATTGATAATATATAAATACATAATAATACCGAATAAGATGAATATTCCATTTAGTATATTTAGATTTTGATCTTGATACAATTGTTTTTTAATTAAATTAAATTAGATTCGTATGAAGTTTCTATTTTACTTTTTTTAAAGCAACCAAAAAAATTAAGAATATAACCCCGTTTTCTTCACCTTTCCCCAAATAACCGACCACTATCGTTTCCAAACAAGGACCAAACAGCATCGATTGGGTTTTATCACACACCTTGATTAGATGATTCTTGCAAATACGTTTAGGAACTTATGTAAAAGAACCAGGATGGTTAAATGAGTTTTTTTTTCTTCTTTTTTTACAAACTCATGTTGATGACTTAAAGTGAACTTCCAGGACAAATAAATAGATTAAACTATATGGGGGACCGCTAAAATGAAAACCACCTCCAGTTGTAAGAACTGAGAGAACCACTTTCTAGCCATTAGATCAAGAAGATGAATGGATGAGATTGAAAATATCTAAAATTAATATTAAATAGATTTTGTCTTATTATGTCTTTAATTAATATTTTAATTGAAAATAGTAGTTTAATAAAAATTATTCTATTTTGTCTTTTTGTCTTTATTATTTTTTTATTACTTTTTTGTTTTATTATATTACTTTTTATTTTTTTAAAAGAATTTTTTTATTAAAAGCATTTTTAAATTCAGATTTTTTTAACAAGACAATTTTTTTGCGACGCCGGTTTTTGGCGTCCCGTTTTACCGCGACGTTTTTTACGTCCCGTTTTTTTCGCGGCGTTTTTATGCGCCGCATTCACGCCCCCTGTTTTTTACGCGCCGTTTTTTCAAGCGCCGTTTTTTACAAGTTTTTTTAACGCGCCGTTTTTTACATGTTTCTTTACACGTCGTTTTAGCGCGCCGTTTTTTCACGTTTTTTAACGCGGCGTTTTTTACACTTTTCACGTTTTACGTTAAACTTTTTACTTTTTAAGTTTTACGTTAAACTTTTTACGTAAAAATTTTTACGTTTTACGTTAAATTTTTTACGTTTTACGTTTTACGTAAAACTTTTTACGGTTTACGTTAAAAAGTTTACGGTTTAACTTTTTTTTTTTATAAAAACTTTTTAACACAAAAACGAACGCAACCAGAAATCGGAAACTCGGGACTCAGATATATTGTTATCATCATCGACTAGGGGGGGAAAATAAAAAACCAACAACATCAAAACAAAGTGTATCTCGAAAAAAAAAAACGGGGTTTGGCTGAGATTATCCGATAATTAGAAGGCTGCAAAAAGTGGGGTTGCAGGTTCAAAAACCTACCCTCCGCCGTCCTTGTCGCGCCATCGTCATCAAAATCTACGTTTTTTTTTTTGCATCATCGCCACCCAAATCCAAAACCACACTTCAATCGACCACCGGCACCACGGGGCACCACCGGCACCGCGCGGGCACCACGGGGCACCAACGCACGGGAACCATGGGGCAGCACCGGCACTACAAATCAACAGTTTCTCAAAAAATCAAGTCTTCAACCACAAAGATCAAACATTGAGGGTCACTTTATGCAAACACAAAACCCACCAGAATCACCACATATTCAAAAGAACACAAATCAAAATCCCCAACATACCAAATCAAAACAGAGATAAAAGAACACATATCATCGCCACCCAATCGAACAGATCAAAACCCACACATAGTTCACAGTTTCAAAACATTCAAAAGCATCAGCAAACCCCCCCCCCCCCCCAAACGCCACCACCACCAACAACCGTCGCCCACCTTCATCACAAAAAAAGCACTAGTAAAAAACCCCCAAAACTAAAACTGGGTATATATATATATATATATATAAAACCTTTCAAAACCTACAAGCTCCAAAACATTAATTTACAAGTTCTAACAGATCAAACAAACCCCAGATGGAACATCAAACCACATAAAGATCCAGAAAATCAAACAAGATTAAAAAAATCAAACCAAAACTCAAGCCTGGATCCGGCTTCACCGGCTCAGCCACCGACTGTGCGGCAGCGGCATCCACCGGAGACGGCGACCGGGAAGGCGTCTTATGGATCCGAACAAACATCATAACTAAATGACAACAATCGATGTTGCTGCTCCGCCGGACTTGTGGCCGCCGCTGATGTTGCTGCTCCGTCGCCGCCACCGATGTTCCTGCTCCGCCGGAGTTGTGGCCGGAGAAGGAGGTTGTACATGGGGGGGGGGGACAAGGAGGGTGTGTGGTGGTTGTTTTGAGTTTTGATTTGGGTTTTTTCCTTGTGCATAATATTTCGAAGAAGAAGATGAGATATGGTGGTGACTGGTGAAGCATTTTCTAGAGAGAGAGATGAGAAATAAAATGATGTAACTGACAAATGAAAATGAAAAAGGAGAGAGGAGAGACTTAAATGAAGAGAGAGAAGGAGGGATTTGACATTTGGGGTAAAAGACCAAAATACCCTTTTAGTTGGCATAATCTGATTGGTTGATAGTGGTTCTCGTGGTTCTTACAACTGGAGGTGGTTTCTATTTTAGCGGCTCCCATACTACATATACATTTACAAGATGGGGGGGATTAGTGTCAGGCAGTCCCCATTGGACCAACACATCTATTGTTTTATATTCATTTTAAAATTACGTTTTAGCCCCCAGCTCAAAATAAAATTACGCTTTTTGTCCCTATCTCAAAATTACGATTTGCCCTCAATTCAAAATTACGACTTTGTCTGGCACTCTCCCATTGGACCAACCAGTTTATTATTTTATATCCATTCTAAAATCACGTTTTTCTCCCTCTTTAAAGTTACGGTTTTGTCCCCAGCTCAAAATAAAATTACGCTTTTGTCCCCAGCTCAAAATTACGATTTTTCCCTCCATTCAAAATAAAATTGTGGTTTTGCCCTCAGCTCAGAATTACCTTTTCGCCCCCAGTTCAAAATAAAATTTTGTTTTTGCCCACAGCTAAAAATTACGATTTTGCCCTCTGTTCAAAAATGTGATTTTCCCCGTTTAAAAAATTGTGATTTCGCCCTCATTTCAAAATTACGTTTTTTTCCCAGTTCAAAATAAAATTATGTTTTTGCCCCCAATTCAAAATTACGATTTTGCACTCGGTTCAAAATAAAATTGTGTTTTTGCCTCCAGCTTAAAATTACGCCTGTGCCCTTAGTTCAAATTTATATTATGTTGTTACCCCAAGTTCAAAATTACGAATTTGCCCCTGTGAAAATTTACAATTTTGCCCCTGGGTCAAATTTACAGTACTGCCATTACTTTAGCTTTTGGCAAATTACGATTTTACCCCAGTAAAAAAATACAACTTTCCCTGAGTTAAAAATTACAATATTGCCATTGTTTTAGTTTTTTTTAATCAAAACTATAAAAGTGTTTTTTTTTAATTGGTTGACTCGATTTAATTGTTTTTCGTGTCAATGAGCTAACTAACACTCGCTCATTATTCGGCCATCGCCCCGCAACGCGGGCGGGGCAACACCTAGTTAGGAACAAAAAGATATCACAACATGAAGACTAAATTACACAAAACGTCCTTTATGTTTACTTAAACTTGCAGGTTCAAGCCTTTATCTTTAAAACTTGTTAAAAACAACCTTTACGTTTATTTTTGTTGCCGGTTTAATCCTTTACGACTAACCAAGTTTATTTTCTCTGTTAAATCCCCTCACATGCCAAACATGTGAGGGTATATTTGTCATTTCATTTCCTCTTCTTATAAAAACCCACAAAACCCACTGTTACATCTCCTTTAATTGAAAACCCTGGATCAAATCATCGTCCTCAAATTTCATCATCAAAGAGATGAAGAATCTTCAAGTTTCGTGTCCCTCTCGGTTCCTTGGATGATTGTGGAGTACCCGAATTTGAAGGAAACTTCAAGTTTTCAAGGATTTATCATGGCGGTTGTCGAACAACTACAAGAACAGGGCGTTTATGTGTGTGCGATTGGTCTGAAATCAAAGAAGAGAGAAGTGAAGATGTGTGTTGTGTAATCGTCTGGCAGAAAAGGAGGTTTATATAGATTTAAATATTCTACCTGTTTCGAATCTCCTAATCATTCCTCATTTATGTTTCAAAATTACTAAGAAACCATGGGTTTTACTTCATGGTTCAATGCTCGATAGGTTACAGTTTGAAAATGAAGGTGACTACAACTTTCCAATTATCCAATCAGATGTTATTTTACATTTACATTTACTCTTTGTATTTGTTTTTATTTAAATCACACCTATATAGTATATTAATTTAGATTCTGTATGATCATATCACTATATTTTATCTCATAACTTTTCTTATAATTATCATACAAAACGTTCGGTTATTGTCGCTAATCGTTTAATAAATGTTAGGATGTTTTAATATTGCATACAATATGACATAATAACTTGATATATACTATTTTAAAATTCGGGTTATTGTCGTTTTTATAAGAGAGGAAACTAAATGACAAATATGTCCTCACATGTTTGGCATATGAGGGGATTTAACTGAGAAATTAACTTGGTTAGTTGTAAAGGATTAAACCTGCAACAAAAATAAACATAAAGGTTGTTTTTAACAAGTTTTAAAGATAAATGCTTGGACCTGTAAATTTAAGTAACCATAAAGGACGTTTTGTGCAATTTACTCCAACATGAATAGAACAATGTATAGTGATTTGGATGGATGTAAACTAATTCACCTTGAGTCTAGTCCTTGAGACCTTGAGCTTCCATAAAGAGTTTTCTTAGCTATCAACCTTTCTCTTATAAACTTGGTAAAGATCACCGTTTAAACTTTCACTTATAAGCCCCCCCTCACGTTGCCTCGATGACCAGCAAACCTCGAAAATTATGATTCCTCGAAAAATTAATGTCTATTCCTGTCACTTTACTTTTTGTGCAAAATGTATATATAGGGGAGACCAGGGGCTTGAGCAACCCCTGTGCCCAAGCAAGGGCAAGATAGAAGCACACGAGACGAGATGTTTAAAGCCTATACAAGCAAGGCGTCGGTCTCCCCAAGCCCCGTTGCCTATAAATCAAGCCCGGTGCCTTGTAAATGCCCCATACAATGCCTACAAGCGACGACGTTTGCTAGTTAATCGATTGATGCCCCACACCTTGCAGCATGTTGCCTAATAAACAAGCCTGGTAAAGATCACCGTTTAAACTTTCACTTATAAGCCTGATGGTTGATCACCAATCAGGGGTGTAGCTTTCAAGGGGCCGCGGATATATGTACGTTTCGTATAGAATTTTTTAGGTATATACGTTTTCGACCCCCCGGTTTTATAAAAAAAATACTTACATAGAATTTTTAGGTTCGGTGACTTCCGACCCCCCGGTGGAAATTTTCAAGTTTAGCCATAGTCACCAATAACTTCTCTTCCGCCAAAGCATAGATTATCTTTACTTCTCCCTTGTCACAAACATGAAGGAATCGCCAATAGACAAGAACTACTACATATTAGTCGCTTCAATCTTTCAAGCTTATCTTGTGACTGGATTTGTATTTATATAATCACTTGAAGATATCTTGTGAGCTATCTTTCTTTTTTTTTTTTTTTTTTTTTTTTTTTTTTTTTTTTTTTTGCAATGAGTGAGTTCAAAAATTGAAGGACCGATTGTTTAAATATACTTGAAGAAAGAAACAATTCAGAATCCTATCACGATTGAACCGTGCTTCATCCAAGTAGGTAACTGCACATTGTCTCTTGTAGAATCCTATCCGATCCAGTAAGCCAGTATCTAACCTAACTCTTTTCTTGACTTGTTATGGTTTCGAACAGTTCTCCTTGACATTTAAAGTCGCACGATTATGTTGGAAATTCACATAGCCATGGGGTTTGATCCAATTCGGAATATTGCCATGTTTTCCATAATTTAAGTCGATTTTTTTCAAGTTCTAATCATCTATGTATTCATTTAGCTTTGCTAACATGTCATGGTGTGGAGTGGAGCCTTTGGATAAGTAAGATGGATTTTGTAGCTAGTTTATTATTGTCTATAAACTAATAAACTGTACTATCTTTTGCATCGTGTTTTGCTCACAACTTGTACCCATCATGGTTCTAAATTAATTTCATGAACTTTTTTGAAAGTTTTCTACTATGATGCAATATTTTAAACTTTTTAAAATATTTCTTGGAAATCATGTAAATGGCTTGGTTAATGTTAACAAAATAATTTATGCAGTGGCGGATCTAGGAAATCGTTATAGGGGTAACGTTTAAAAAAAAAGGGTAACGAAATCGAAAAAACGTCAATTTTTTTCAAATTTTACACTACCAACGGAGTGCCAAGGGTAGTGGGGGCTACCCCTATTATAGTGCTAGGTCCGCCACTGTTATTTATGTATTACTGATGTATACATATACCTTATGGAAACCAAATAGTGAGACCCATGGGTTTATTTTAAGGGGAAAAAACCAAAACTATTAGGTAAATGCAGGTTATAAATATCTAACAATTAGGAGTTGGTAGGTAGGGTACGTGACCAAAAATTGTTATTATATGATCGGATTGAAGATATGTAAAAAGCGAAACAATTTATGGACCACAAACGCATTGGAAAAAACAATCACAATTGAGGACAATACTAAAAATTGAAATTTGTTTCCATTATCATGTATTAAGACAGAAGTGTTGAACATATGGATTAAATAAATATAATATTATACATTTAGAGTAAAGTTTCTGTATAAATAAAGTTAACGTACTAAACGTATGAATAACATGAAAAAGACAAAAGCACGCGGTGATATTTTTGTAATTATCTGCTTGTAAGATAATTATCAAAATTACTCTACAAATGATACTGTAAAGTAATTTTAATCTTGTAGAGTATTTTGTAAAATGTTCTTGTAAATTAATTTTGATAAAAAAAAAACTATACCTAACCAAAAAAAAACCCCATAAAGCTAAAAACTAAACCATAAAGTTAAACCCCATAACTAAATGCTAACAAAATTACTTCACAAGATCAAAATTACTCTACATGATCATTTTACAAAATTACTTTACAAGATCAAAATTACTCTACAGAATCATTTATAGAGTAATTTTAAAATTGTATGGTGTTTGATAAACTTGCAGGGTAATTTTGATTCACTTGTAAAGTAATTTTAATGCAAGGTAATTTTGATATACTTATAGAGTAATTTTGATAATTACCCTACAAGAACAAAATTACTCTACAAGAACATTTTACAAAATTACTCTACAAAAGATCAAAATTACTCTACATGATCATTTGTAGAGTAATTTTGATAGTTACTGATAATTACAAAAATGCCACCGTTTTTTTTTTTGTCTTTTCCTTCAGTTCGTACGTTTTGTACATTAAAGTTATTTGAATTTGATCTTTTGTCTGTACATTTAATGATAAAAAGATTATGTATTTAAAAAATATGTATATTATACAGGTTGAAAAAACGCATCTATTACACAGGATTAATAAAGTAGAATATAATTATCATATCTAAAAACATTAGAATAAAATCACTTGTATTACACGGACTGAATAAATGTAATTTTATACACCTAGTAATAAAAATTCATGTCTTTGAAAAACTTGTGTATTGCATGGGTTAAATAAACTCATGTATTATATATGTTTAATAAAATAGAATATAATTTATTAACACATACAATCGTCAAGATATGTCTTTAAAAAATATACTTTGACATGACAACTATAAATTTTGTTAACTTAACTTTTAAAATATTTTTTTCAACTAGTATTAATTTTTTGTTTAAATGATAAATGTAAATTCAATTAAAATGTATTTAGTCCTTAAAATATTAGTTTAGCACAGTTAAGTTAACTTAAATTACAATTATAAATATTAACTCAAATTACAATTATAAATATATAAATACATATAAAAAATAAGAACTAAAACTTGGATATTTTCACCTATTATATATATTATACATATGAATAGAAATAGCCCATGAACAGTGCTTTTTGATTTTTTTTTAATATTGTTTTTTTTAGGTTTTTATTATTATTATATTGTTTTATTAGTTTAATTGATTTAAACATATATTTTTATATAACTTTTAAGATACAATCAAAATACCAGTTATTAAACAAGAAATCATGAAAATGAATGTATATTGGCACAGATGTAGTTCAGTACGGTATGGTAGTAATACGAGAAATAGCCCATGAACAGTGTTTTTTGATTTTTTTTAATATTGTTTTTTTAGGTTTTTATTATTATATTATTTTATTAGTTTAATTGATTTAAACATATATTTTTATATAACTTTTAAGATACAATCAAAGTACCAGTTATTAAACAAGAAATCATGAAAATGAATGTATATTGGCACAGATGTAGTTCAGTACGGTATGGTAGTAATACTGTGACAACCCTCAAAATTCCATGTATTCCGTACAATTTGTTAATAATAATTAAAGTGCTTGATGACTGTGCTGAATCATCTAACTGCCTTCTGATATCTGTGTTATACTTACATGTGCATGACAACATACTAGTAGTGTACAGAAAAGTCATTAAATAGTCCTGTGTGTTTTCCTGAGTGTTGAAAATTAAAAGTGTTACAAAAATATATATAAAAGACACTTTACGGATTAATTAAGCACTTTAACGGAACAGTGTCTAACCGAACAAACGGACATTACCCGGAACACTAAAATATTGTAAGAAGCATCGTCCTTATCTTTCTGAGCTAGTTATGATTCCCGAACACCATAACACCCACTAAAATACCCAGTAACTGACTACACCAACTAAACACATGGATTTGCTTTGTTATCTAACTAATTACCATTCAAAGTTTCATTTAACCCCCCCCCCATGTGTGTATTTCGGTCATCATAGGGCCCCACCATATATTTCTCTAAATCCTCCATGATCTTGCTTTAAATCTTCCTAGAATTTGCCTAGATAATGTATGGTACTTGTGAGACATGTTAACCAAGGGTTAATGTCATTGGATGGTTATAATATGGATGGAAGATTTCATTTTCACCTACACTTGATCACCACCTCTCTCCCTCTTCTTCTTCCTTAACCTACGGCCCCAACCCCACCACCCACCACCTCCATTTTCAACCATCCTTCATGTATTCCAAGGTGAACTAGAGGTGAAAGGAACTAAGTTAGGAAGCTCGGTGCTCGCGGAACTTGAAGGACCTCTCTCGTTTTCTTTTAACCACCACTTTTCCACACTTGAACTCCCCTAGCCTTGTGCTAGTAGTAAGTTTCTTAAATCTTCATCTTGTTCATGTATTTGGTGGTTAATAGTTGATTAAATGGTTAAAACTTAAGAAACTCTAAAGAACTTGCATTAAGTCTTGAACTTAAAGTAAATAGGGTGGATAAAGAGAAGATATGTGTGTAAATCATGCAGATCTTGTGTCGTTATGATTCTTGGTTGATTATCTGATGTTTTGCTGGTTAATATTGATGTTTGATGTTGTTGTGGTCACTAAACATGTTAACGGAATCAATCGAACACGAATTAGAAAGCTAAAGGCTGAAAACAGAATCTGTCCAAGCTTTTACAGCCAACTTCAGTTGGCTGTAAATAGGTCATAACTCAACGAAAAACTGATATTTTGAGTCTATAACGTGTTATTATGAAATACGGTTCTAATGGCACCAGAATCGTAATTTTTGGACTTCGTTTACTATTTTTAAAGTGTCATTTTGTAACAGCAGCTAGAGCTGCATTTTTCTGCTGAAAATATGCGTTTTGTTTTCTGTCATAACTTGAGTTCTGTGTAGAGTTAGATTATGAAACTTGTACTGTAGATGACCACCGATGTATTTGTAATTCTCTCACTGGAATTTCGTAAATCGGACTCTCGATGAATTTTAAATAAATTATTCCGTGGACTGTGGTCAGAAAAAGATGAATCTGAGTTCAGTCAGGAAAATGAATTTTTATAAAATATTAGTAATGAACTGGACCCCGATATTTTTACACAATAAAATTTGGAACGTTTAAGACATTCTGTAAAAATTTGGGAATTTTTGGAATAAGTTAACTATTTTATTAAAATCCCCCAAAAACAGCCCAGTTTTGAATATTAAAGCGGAAATGACATAAGTTGTAATTTGCATGTCTAAATGTCGGGTAGGTTATCTGTGAATGATATAACGTATTATATGTGTTATGTGCATTATTGTATGATTGTTTATGAGTGGGGAATGGATGGGAAACTTATATGGGCATAAACTGTCGCAACCCCCGATCCCTGATCCCCGGGAACGGGCGGACCCGAACTCAGAGTTTCGGTGGTATCAGGTTATTAAATCTCGCAGCGGAATTTTTCATCAGGACCGTAGTTAGGAAATGTTTATCAGAGTAAAAACCACCTTCTTTTATAATAACATGGGCAAAACCCAAGTTTCTTATTACAATACATTATAGGGATAAACCCTATTTTATTGAATTTAAAACATCGTTTATTAGGTAACTTTTATAGCCACATTATCCCCAAGCCTTCAGTGCTCTCCAGCTGGCTTTTCACTAATTGGCTGTTCACATTGTGTTACCTGTAACGCGTTTTAAAAACATTTGTCAGTCGGAAATACTGGTGAGTGAATCCCAGTTTAATCAAGAAACATTTTATCAATTAAAACAGTATTGAGAGCGATCACATTGTTTATTTCTACACAATTACTCATTCAGTATTTGCCACTCGACCGGATCTATGGCTATGGTCAAATTACTCATTGGCTAACTCATCGTCCAATGGTAATGCACTGTCATTCAGACTTACTACTACTCGTAGTAAATTTTGTATACAAAACCCCATAATACCGGCAGTAATTGAAGAACTACAAAGACTCAATCACCGCTTAATTTCATAGTAAAACATTTAAGGTTTGGTAAAACATTACCAAAAACATTAACAAAAAGAGGATAAACTCACATTGCTGTCTTAGGCTTTTCGTAAGGGTTTCCTGGATATAATCTATAATTTATACAAATGTACATTGGTTAGTACCATAACCCTTTGAAATTATTAATAATCCCCTCCCCGAGACGGCAATCCAACAACTACGTCGGGCAGAACCACGACAGTTGTTACGGAACCCTAAATCAATCGGGCAGCGTAACTATGATGAAACCAGGGTTATAATACTTACAATAGAGTAGAACCTCGCTAATTTAGGGGTATAATACTTGGCTATAATAACTTTCCTACAGAATTTGTGATTCGAGATTTGAGAATGAGCGACGAAAAACGTAGACTGATGGCCTTCTTATATAGTTGTTGATTCTAGTCCTGTCGCGGCCCGCGTAAAAGACAAGGGACCCTTACGCGGCCCGCGTAAACACCAGTCAATGCAGTAGCTTAGCTGGGTCAGCTAGTAGGTCCGCCACGATATCGACACGTATCAGCCTCTGGTGTATCCGCGTTTCATGAGTCCGCGCGGCCCGCGTCAACTTAGACGAGGTCTTATGCGGCCCGCTTGAACTAAAGATGTCAGCGGAGTCAAAGTCTGGTCTTAATACGGCCCGCGTGAAGTTGAGGTGAGGTCTTACGCGGCCCGCCTCAACTCATAATTCAGATTTTTATTTTATTTTTATATATTATAATCTATTTTGGGTTCGATTTCCACATACGGGGTGTAATATAAGACCTATTGGGACAATTTAAGAGATAATAGAGTGTCAGAAATATTATGAGGATATTGGTTTTACCGAGGGTTGTTACATTCTCCCCACCTTAATTTAGAGCTCGTCCTCGAGATCTACTGGAATAAATGCGGATATTTTCTTTGCATTTCTGATTCGAGTTCCCATGTATACTCCGGTCCTCTTTTGGAGTCCCACTTCACTTTGACTAGAACTAGTCTTTTATGTTTGAGATTCTTGACTTTCCTGTCTTCAATCTGTAGAGGTCTTTCTACAAACTTGAGTTGTTCATTTACCTCTATATCCTTAAGAGGCACTATCAATGATTCATCAGCTAAACACTTTTTAAGATTAGATACATGAAACACATCATGTATTCCTGCCATTTCCTCTAGCAATTGTAGCTGATAGGCTACCGGTCCTATTCTTCTAATAATCTTAAAAGGTCTAACATACCTGGGAGTTAGCTTTCCCCGTTTGATAAATCTTACCACTCCTTTCCAAGGAGAGACCTTTAACAATACTTTATCTCCTACTTGAAATTACAAGGGTTTGCATCGGTTATCAGCATAACTTTTTTGTCTATCACGTGCTGCTTTCAGTCGTTCCTTGACTTGAATAATCTTGTCAGTTGTTTCCTGTACTATTTCAGGTCCAGATAATTGCTTTTCCCCAATTTCTGCCCAACAGACTGGGGTTCGACACTTTCGTCCATAAAGTGCTTCGAATGGTGCAGCATTGATACTTGTGTGATAACTATTATTATAAGAAAATTCTATCAAAGGTAAGTGTTCGTCCCAATTACCTCCAAAGTCAATTACACAAGCTCTAAGCATGTCCTCCATTGTCTTAATTGTTCTTTCACTTTGTCCATCTGTTTGAGGATGATAAGCAGTGCTTAGCTTTATCTTGGTTCCCATTGCCTTTTGGAAACTTGACCAGAAATGAGATGTAAATCGACTATCTCTGTCAGAAACAATTGATAAAGGAATGCCATGTAAAGAAACAATTTCATTTACATACAATTTATATAATTGTTCCATACTAATTGTTTCCTTCATTGGTAGAAAATGAGCTGACTTGGTTAATCTATCTACAATCACCCAGATTGTATCATTTCCTTTCCTAGTTTTGGGTAATTTAGTAACAAAATCCATTGTTATTAATTCTCATTTCCAAACTGGCATTTCTAATTGTTGTAACAAACCTGAGGGTTTCTGGTGTTCAGCTTTGACTTGTGAACAAGTTAAACATTTAGAAACATAGACTGCTACGTCCTTTTTCATTCCTATCCACCAGAAATTTTTCCTTAAATCCTGGTACATTTGATCACTTCCTGGATGCATTGTATATTTAGACTTATGGGCTTCTTCTAATATATGATTACGTAGATTTCCTAATTTAGGTATCCACATTCTCTTTTCATGGAATCTCCAAATTCCATCGTTCCTTGTTTTAATTCTTTTAACATACCTTTTAATTTTTTAGAATCATCCTTGATTACTGATTCTTGTGCTTCTCTTATCTGATCATTTAAATCTACTTGCAGATTTAATTTAAGAGAACGTACCCTTATTGGCTTTTCATGATACTTTCTACTTAAAGCATCTGCCACTACATTTGCTTTTCCTTCATGATACTGGATATCACAATTATAGTCACTAAGAAATTCCATCCAGCGTCTTTGTCTCATATTCAACTCCTTTTGCCCGAAAACATACCTTAAACTCTTATGATCAGTGAATATGGTAAACTTACTACCGTAAAGGTAATGTCTCCAAATTTTAAGAGCAAAAATTATAGCTCCTAATTCTAAATCATGGGTTGAATAATTCTCTTCATGATTCTTAAGTTGCCTAGATGCATAAGCTATAACCTTTTGACGTTGCATCAACACACATCCATAACCTAATCTAGAAGCATCACAATAGACTACAAAGTCTTCAGTTCCTTCTGGTAATGCTAGTATAGGTGTATGGGTCAATCTTTGCTTAAGAATTCTAAAGGCTTCTTCTTGTTTTATTCCCCATTCAAACTTAACAGATTTACAGGTTAACTTAGTTAAGGGAATGGCTATTCTAGAGAAATCTTTAATAAATCTTCTATAATAACCAGCCAATCCTAAGAAACTTTTGACCTCGGTTGGTGACTTAGGGGTTTTCCATTTAGTAATTGCCTCGATTTTGGTTGGGTCTACATGAATTCCTTCATGATTGACTAGGTGTCCAAGGAATTGTACTTGTTCTAACCAAAATTCACATTTTGAAAACTTAGCATAAAGCTTTTCCTTTCTTAACAAACTTAAAAGTGCGTGCAAATGTTTTGCATGATCTTCTTTATTCTTAGAATAAATTAGAATATCATCTATGAAAACAATTATGAATTTATCCAAATATGGTTTACATACTCGGTTCATCATGTCCATAAATGCAGCTGGGGCATTGGTTAAACCAAATGGCATGACAGTAAATTCATAATGTCCATACCTTGTTCTAAAAGCAGTTTTAGGAATATCCTCTTCCTGTACCTTTAATTGATGATATCCTGACCTTAAATCGATTTTAGAGAAAAATCGAGCTCCTTGTAGCTGATCAAACAAATCATCAATTCTCGGTAATGGATACCGATTCTTAATCGTACCTTTGTTTAATTCACGGTAATCAATGCACATACGCATTGATCCGTCCTTCTTTTTAACAAATAGTATCGGCGCTCCCCATGGCGACGAACTTGGCTGTATAAATCCTTTCTCCAATAATTCATCTAATTGTTTCTTCAATTCTTGCATTTCAGCGGGTGCCAAACGGTAAGGTGCTTTGGCAATTGGTGAGGTTCCTGGTAGCAAATGAATTCTGAATTCAACTTCTCTATCCGGAGGTTGCCCTGGCAATTCTTCTGGAAAGACATCTGAAAACTGAGATACTACTGGAATATCTTTTAGTTCTTTTCCTTTAGTGTTAGTGATTATGGAAATCAAATACACTATAGAACCTTTTCTTATACAATTTGCAGTTTTCATCACAGAGATGAATTTTGTGGATCTAGAGGATTTATCTCCTTTAATGGTGATCATTTTTCCTTTTTGTGAATTTACCCGAATTAACTTTTGATCACATAAAATACTAGCTTTATTGGCTATCAACCAATCCATTCCTAAAACAACATCAAATCCAACCAGATTCATAGGATAAAGATTTGCAATAAATTTCTGATTTGAAATTTCTATACTTGCTCCCTGCAAGATTTCAGAAATTCTAACAGTTTCTCCATTGGCTGTCTCTACTAAACATTCATGTGGTAGTTTAGTTAATGATTGATTTAGTAATTTGCAAAACGATGTATTAATAAAACTTTGGTTTGCACCAGAGTCAAATAATACTTTAGAAAATACATCATTAACTAAAAACGTACCAGCTATGACATCTGGGATCATCTTGGCTTCTTCTGCAGTCAGCACAAATGCTCTAGCATTTTTAGTATTCTTGTTGTCTGCAGCTGGGACTAATTTTGGACAGTTCAACTTGATATGACCTTGTTCTCCGCAATTGTAACATACCCGGCTGTTGGCTTTCTTTCTACAATTTTCTTCCTTGTGTCCCGATATTTTGCAAAAGTTACAGTATATGGAACATCTTCCTGAATGTTTTCTTTTGCAATACCTACAATAAGGTGCAGAGGTAGAACCTATATTTCTCCCACGGTTAGAATTTCCAGAACGAAATTCTTGAGTCAACTTCTGGGTTAGGCTCCTTCTTTGATCCTCTTCTCGAGTACAGACTAACTCATCTGTCAAGGTGTTGGCTAGTTCTACAGCTTCTTCTATGGTTTGAGGTCTAGCTGCTTTGACTACATGTCTTATCTCCCCAATTAATCCCCAAATATAACGAGAGATTAATACTGGTTCTGGTGAAGCAAGAGTTGGTACTATCCTAGCATATTCAAAGAATAACTTTTTGTACCCTTTGCTATCCACACCAGTCATCCTAAGATTTAGGAATTTGTTTGCTATCTGTTCTTTCTCATTAGGTGGGCAGAATTTCCTTTCTACCTTGTCCTTAAACTCTTCCCATTCCATATTATAGGTTCTATCACTTCCTTTTGTTTGAAGGATAGTGTTCCACCATTCTAGTGCTGCATTCTTAAACAGATTAGAAGCAAACAGTATTCTATCTTCTTCAGCACATTTACTTATCCTTAAGACTGCCTCAGTCTTCTCTATCCAGCGTAAGGTTGCAATAGCCCCTTCATTGCCCGAGAATTCCATTGGTTTACAAGACCAGAATTCTTTATAAGAACAACCATAGGACATGGTTCTTCTTCTTTTGGGAATGGGCATTTGAAGTACAGGTCCATTGTTCACGCTGTTTTCTGGTTCACTTGGTCGCTTACTGCTATGCTTACTTTTATTATCAGTATCTTTAACAGTTTGAAGAATAAATGGCATTGCATCTATAATTCCTTGTGCTACAATGTGTTGGATAGCACTATTATCCATCTGGTTCCCATTGTTGTTATTCAGATTCTCATTATCATTCTGAATATTATCATTCTGGATTTCCGGGTTATTATCCGGATTTACTTGATTTCCTTGGTCGGCCATCTGAATTTTAAACATTTACCCCATATTAAAATCACAATTAATATCTAGTATAATTAATCACATGACACACAATCTAGCAAAAAACGTAGATCATTGCTACTTACTCTTTTCATATACTTATGCGTCTATTACACACTAGTACAGAAATAAATATTACAATACCAACAGAAATAAAATAATAATATGCATCCGTACACACATATTTTATTTTATTTTTATTGTTATTACTGATGGAGAGGGTGAAACCCGAGCTTTAGAGTGGTTAATTATCATGTTTTATGTGTATTTGATGTGTCTATTTGCTTGGAATGAAGTAACTATGAGATTTTGGTGATTTGTAGGTAAAACACGTAAATCGGTGCATTTACGATGGTTAAAGATGAAGTTGTGAGCTTTGGATGGGATATTGCAGCTCGAGGATGAATATTGAAGTTTGCTCGGGTGATATGAAGGCTCACGAGTGAAAGGAGTATGAAAGAACAAAGTACAGGGACCATTCGCTACTTAATTGGAAGTTACTTTGTGTCTAAATGTGCAAGAGATGAGATTCTACAAAGTATAGGGGCCGTTTGGTAATTAATTGGAAGTTAATCATAGTTGAAATATTGAAGACATAAGTGATATTGAAGTTTGAGGGGTCTCCGGGTCATTAAACGAAAGTTATATGATGGGTAAATGTTAAGAAGATGATGGGAGTTTAGTTGGGGGACCAATCTTGCCATTCTATGAAAGTTGCACAATTGTTGGAGAAAAGTGTTGCAATTCACGTTCTTACCCATGGTTTGTAAACCATGGGTCATGGTTCAGGAGTGTATAGTTATAAAACCAACAGCAAGTCTATACCGTGACCCCCACTTCAGACTGTGACTCCCTGTTCAGAATCCCTGTTAGTGCAGCAAAGGTAAACTGTGACCCACGGTTCTGAACTGTGGGTGAAGCTGGGCAATAGGGGAGCGCGAATTGGGCTTATTTTAGAGGGTTTTATAAGATAAAAACCCTAGTTTCTCATTATCTAACACACACAATCGATCCTAGGCATCAAGGCACTAAAAGTTGAAGACTTTTTCCATCCAAATCCATCAAGATTCTCCATTCAATCACCAAATCAACCATGATTTCTTCATCAATTCAAGCTTTTGAAGATTCTTCGTGCGAGATGAGCGGCTAAACTTTTTGTGGTTTCCTCCGGATGGAGGGTTTGTGTAATTAGGTACTTTTATGTGTTTCTAATCATTGTAACTTGGTGATCTAAGCATCCGATGCTTTTCACCATGGATTTAATTGACTGATTGTAACTGATTACATTTATTTAAACCTTGATTTCTAAGCATTCAGTTCCCGAGAGTTCTAGTAATTGGGATATATTTGACATGGGATTAGGGTTTGTAATTGTAATTGATAATCATTCGATAACCTCCCGTTATGTATTGACCGGAGTACTTAGTCGTTGGTTATCACAATTGGTTAATTAGGTTAAACATTTATGTCTATGTGAATGTTTTGATTAAACACATAACTGAACTTGTTTGCAAACTTGAAATCTGGAGGAACCATCTTTTCTCCCATTGAATTAAATCACAATTTTTACTCGTTAATTTAGTTTTTTTTTTACATAATCAAACAACCCGATTTCTCAATTCAGTAACAGTTAATCAATACAGGTCGACCATTTATGATCAAGGAAATAACTCAGGAGATTTTTATGATGGCTATGAGGAATATGATAACTACATGGGTCAAAACGAGAGACAAGTGGTTAACACGGGTAGTTATGAGAGGCCAACAGTCGGATTGGGTGTGGCCGAGAGAGTCAATCAAGGGAATGTAGGGTATCAACAACATGTGCAACCAACGCCAATACAACAGATACCACAACAATATCATCAACTTGACCCACTCAATCAGCAGCCTGTTCCAAGAAGGCCGGTGGTGGATATTCCACTACCACCACCGGTACCTCAGATGCAGGGTCAGGCAAGACCGCTGCCACGAAACCTACACCGACCGGTGATTTTACCGGAAGGAATTCCACGACGAAATAATCAAGGTCCAGTTCGAGGTATAGAGAGCCACTTCAGGCCTGCTATAGTTAACAACCCATCACCGGTTGTAATCCCGCAATTACAAGGAGGGCGGTCATTCGAAGTAAGAACGCAATCAATATCTAGTCTGCCTAAGTTTCATGGTCATGCACATGAAGAACCATATTTACACATTGCTGCATATGATGCACGTTGCAACACAATCAGCAGCCAAGATTTCTCAGTTGATGATGTGAAATTGGTACTTTTCCAATTCACACTTGAAGACAAAGCACAGCAATGGTTTCATTCGTTACCGTCAGCTTCGATCTTCACATGGGGCGACATGCAACAACAATTTTTAGATGAGTTCTATACTCATTTGCGTACTAACAATGCAAGGAAGGATATTCGAGGGTTTCGACAACAGCCCGGTGAGTTATTTCACGAAGCGTTCAATCGTTTCAAAATGATGCTCAAGAATTGTCCACATCATGAGATATATTTGTGGGAGCTTATTAATACATTCCATGAAGGCCTAACAGATGAAGATGCCAGGGATGTAAATTCAATATCCAATGGTACTTTTGGAATGAATTACGAAGAAGACGATTGGGAATATTTGGAAAGAACTGCAAGGGCGTCAAAACGCAAAGCTCAATCCTCTAGAAGTGCACGACATTCGACAGTGAGAGCAGTAGAGAATCCACCGGAGGTAAATGGTCAGTTTCCATTGTGTGGACATTGTGGAGATCTAGGGCATATAGCGGATCAATGCCCAGGCATAATTGGTGAAAGTGAAGATGTGAACTATGTGCAAGGTGGGGGTGGTGGAAGAAATTTCAACATGCAATCCAACACATATCACCCGGGCCTTAGAAATCACCCGAATTTTAGCTATGGGAATGCGAATAATCAGCAAAATCCGGGATTTCAAGGCAACAATCAGTCTGGTGATCAAAGAAATTTCAATCAGAACAGATTTCAAGGCAACTTTCAAGGTGGCTACCAAAATGATCAAAGAGGACAAGCTGGGTCGTCTAACACTTCGGGGGGTAACGATATGATGGAGATGTTGAAATCAATTCAGCTCGACTTACAAAGTCAAAGACTTGAATTGAAAAATCTTGCTCAGAAGGAGGAGATGCGAGAGAAAGCCGTTCAATCATTAACCACACAAATGGCCCAACTTGCAACCGATGTGAAGGAGCTGAAACAGAATAGTGGGAAACTACCAAGTGATACAACACCAAATCCCGCTCATCAAAAGAGAGGCAGTCCAGTCGGCCAGGTAAGTACTCTACGTAGTGGTAGAAATTATCACAAGGTCGACACTCCACCACAGCCCATGGATGGTGTGGTGGAGGATTTAGGTGAAAATGGTGAGAGTGACGATGAGTCGGAGCCTAACATTGTTAAAAGTAATGGTAAAAATACACGACCTACAACTTCTGAGCCAATCAAGGCTAAGGAAGGGGAACCTATTCTACCTCCCTTTTCCTGAAGCCTTGAAGGATCCGGGTAACACGAAAATAATCAATAAAAAGGGACCTCAACCGGAGGAAATTTTAGAGGTATCTAAACAAGTAAAAATCAACTTACCCTTAATTGACGCCATTAAATAGGTTCCGGCTTATGCTAAGTATCTAAAGGATTTGTGCACTCAAAAACGGCAGCACAAAGTCCCTAAAAAAGTTGATCTCACTGATACAGTTAGTGCCGTATTGAATGGGGTCCTTCCACCTAAGCTACGAGATCCCGGAACGCCTTTAATTTCTATACAAGTTGGCGATTTTAAAATGAGTAGGGCGTTGTTGGATCTCGGAGCTAGCGTGAGTATCCTTCTGGGAAGCTTGTACGACCAATATGATTTTGGTCCACTGCGTCGTGCCGACACAACTGTTGTGTTGGCATATTTGACCCCTAAGCTTCCTCGAGGGATAGTTCGCGATGTGATAGTTAAGGTGGAAGAGTTCTTTTTCCTAGTTGACTTTTTGGTGCTTGACTATATCTCTGCTGATAAAAATAATCAACCAAATGTCATCTTGGGCCGACCTTTCTTAGCCACTGCACATGCTCAGATCGATTGTCACACCGGCACAGTCGACATGACATTCGGCAATAGAAAGGTCCGATTAAATGTGTTTTCTAACGTTTCTGACATGTTTCAAAGTGATGAATGTTTCATGGCAGATATTATAGATGGATGCGATCCTCATGTCGAGGATGAGATGCCCGAGTGTTGTTTGTTTTGTGACATGGTAGAAGAAAATCACATGTGTGATTTGGAAGAGGAAGTTCGGAAGTTGGAGGCACAAGCGGTGCAAGAGAGAAGGCCTCCATGGTCCCATCAAGTGGAGAGCCTTCCAGCTGAGATTTCTTCAGGGTTGAAACCGTCCCTAGTCAGCCCACCAAAGGTAGAGTTGAAAGAGCTGCCCGAGCATCTAAAGTATGCGTTCTTAGGAGAGGATCAGACTCTCCCGGTAATCATTGCAGCTAATCTGGAGAAGGAACAAGAAGAAGCACTACTGAAGGTGCTGAAGACCCATCGAGCTGCGATCGGGTGGACTCTCGCTGATTTAAAAGGTATAAGTCCCTCTGTTTGTATGCATAAAATTATTACTAATGCAGATGCGAAGCCTGCACGGGATACACAAAGGAGGCTTAATCCTAACATGCGAGAAGTGGTAAAGAAAGAGGTAATCAAGTGGTTGGACCATGGGATCATATATCCCATTTCAGATAGCGCATGGGTGAGTCCAACCCAAACGGTGCCGAAGAAAGCAGGCATTCAGATTGTCAAGGGCGATAACGGCGAGCAGATAGCCACTCGGCCGGTAACCGGGTAGCGGGTATGTATTGACTACCGGAAGCTAAACGCTGCCACATCAAAGGATCATTTTCCTTTGCCCTTTATTGACCAGATTGTCGAGAAATTATCAGGTCAGAAATTTTATTGCTTTCTTGATGGTTACTTAGGGTATAATCAGATTGCTATCCACCCTGATGACCAAGAAAAGACCACATTCACTTGCCCCTATGGCACATTCGCATTTAGGCGAATGCCATTCGGGCTGTGCAATGCCCCGGCCACCTTTCAAAGGTGTATGATGAGCATATTCTCGGATATGGTTGGGGACACTCTAGAGATATTTATGGATGACTTTTCAGTCTTTGGGTCATCATTTGATACATGTTTAAATGAACTATCTAGGGTGTTAGAAAGATGTGTCCAAACTAATCTAGTGCTCAGTTGGGAGAAGAGCCATTTTATGGTTCAAGAGGGTATAGTGTTAGGACATGTCGTGTCAAGTAAGGGGATAGAAGTCGATAGAGCAAAAGTGAGAGTCATTTCTACTTTACCTCCCCCTACTAATGTGAAGGGCGTTCGTTCCTTTTTAGGACACGCCGGATTTTACCGTAGATTTATTAAGGGCTTTAGTGTCATAATGAAACCTTTATGTAATCTATTGTTAAAAGATGTTCCGTTCGAATTCGATGATAAATGTTTAATTGCTTTTAATGTATTAAAGGAACAATTGGTACAAGCTCCAATCTTGCAATCACCTGATTGGACAAAGCCGTTTGAAATAATGTGTGATGCAAGCGATTTCGCTATTGGAGCTGTACTTGGCCAATGAGTAGACAAGAAGCCGGTAGTTATCTACTACGCAAGCAAAACCCTCTCCGACGCTCAGTTGAATTATACCACAACGGAGAAGGAGTTGCTTGCTGTTGTTTATGCTTTGGATAAATTCCGGTCTTATATTTGTGGAAGCAAGGTAATTGTTTACTCTGATCATAGTGCAGTCAGATACCTAATGGAGAAAAAGGACGCCAAACCGAGACTGATTCGGTGGGTCCTACTGTTGCAAGAGTTTGATCTCGAAATCAGAGACAAGAAGGGGTGTGAAAATGTAGTTGCCGACCATCTGTCACGACTACCGGTTGAAGTAGAGGAGTTCACACCCGAGATCAATGAGCATTTTCCGGATGAGTTTATAATGGCTGCAAGTTCCGGACCTTGGTATGCTAACTTTGCAATTTATCTTGTTTCAGGTACGATACCGGATGCGTGGAATAAGCGTAGGAAGCAACAATTCCTGTCGCAGGTGAAGAATTATATTTGGGATGAACCGGACTTGTTCCGAATTGGTGCGGATCAGATTATTAGAAGATGTGTGCCCGAGACAGAGTTTTTGGAAGTATTACAGCATGCTCACCCATCTGCATGTGGCGGTCACTTTAGCGGACAAAAGACAGGCCATAAAGTTCTTGAAGCTGGTCTTTATTGGCCAACCATCTTTAAAGACACATTTGAGTTTGTTAAACATTGTCCGAATTGTCAAAAGATGGGTGGGATTTCAAAAAGGGATGAAATGCCAATGCAGCCAATCTTGGTTGTTGATATTTTTGATGTCTGGGGAATTGATTTTATGGGACCGTTTCCCAATTCGAATGGTAACCTATACATCTTAGTGGCGGTTGATTATGTTTCAAAGTGGATTGAAGCAATTGCCACTAAGACAAATGATCATACCGTTGTTTGCAAGTTTGTCCATTCAAACATAATCTCCAGGTTTGGGGTTCCTCGAGTGATAATTAGTGATAGAGGATCCCATTTCAAAAACTTTAATTTTGGCAAACTCTTAAAACGGTATGGCGTTGACCATCGAATTGCTACACCATATCATCCACAAACGAGTGGACAGGTTGAAGTGTCGAATAGGCAAATTAAAGAAATTTTGCAAAAGACGGTGCGAACTGATCGTAAGGATTGGTCATCTAAACTGAATGACGCCTTATGGGCATATCGCACCGCTTATAAAACTCCTATCGGCACGACACCATATCGTTTGGTGTATGGAAAGGGTTGCCATTTACCCTTAGAGATTGCACATCGTGCTTTGTGGGCTGTTAAACAAGTGAATACTGATTATTCTGATGCAGGTGCCCACAGGTTGTTGAAATTGAGTGAATTAGAGGAATTACGCAATGAGGCGTATGACACCGCAGCCGCATACAAGGACAAGATGAAGGCGGTGCACGATGCAAAGCTGAGGCGCTTGGCGTTTTCGGTAGGTCAAAGAGTCTGGTTATTTAACTCTCGCCTTAAATTGTTTCCAGGTAAATTAAGGAGTAAATGGACCGGACCGTTCGTCATTACACGAGTAGGACAATACGGAGATGTGGAAATCGAGGATCCGAAGGATCAACGAAGACAAGTAGTTAATGGTCATCGGTTGAAACCGTATCTAGACAGTGATGATTTGAATCCGTTACCCGAAGAGGTGAGCTTTCTTGAAGGCGCACCGGAATATACGACCGACTGAGGGTCTTGAGAAGTCCGGCTGAAGACTAAAACTTAGCGCTACCGGGAGGCAACCCGGATTTTCGGTACATATCTCATTTTATTATTTTTTTGTTTAATTTTATTGTTTGTTTGGTTTTTACGGTTTGAAGGGTTTCCGGAATATACACCACGAAATCGAGCAAGTGTGGGGAAGTTGAAAGCGCCCAGGTATGTTTTCGAATTAGGTTTAGTGTCGAGGACGACACGAATCTTCTGTCGGGGGGTGGAGCGGGCGAGTAAAACGATATGAAAGTCTTCGGAAAATTGCTCGACTTAAAAAGGAAAGGAAACCATTTTAAACTATTTTAAACCACATTAAAAAAAAATAATAATAATAAATAAATAAATAAATAAATATGTATGTATATTCATAATAAGGTTCATGAACAATACAAACCTTGACTCCAATGTAAAGCAGCTGTTTGAGCAGCCTCAAGGAACCATGGTCCCCATTTCAGATCGTGACCCACAGTTCAACATCGCTGTGTGCGCAGCAGGTATGTACCGTGACCCATGGTTCGGAACCATGGGCCACGGAACGGCGTCAGCACAACAGGGTCCCATAAAATCACCCACGGTTCAGATCGTGACCCCCGGCTTGGAAACGCTGTTCGCACAACAACATTGCACCGTGACCCACGGTGTGGAACCGTGGGCCACGGAACGGCGGAAAGTCATTAGCGAAGCTAAGGTAAGCTGTGGTCGGGTCGGGTAAAACTTGAAACCGGAACGCAGTTAACATCTTTGGAGGGACCCGATCCATGTTTCACTTTACCTAACATCACTTTATGGCAGATATCTCATCGTAACTTCATAATATCCATCATCTTCCTCCTCTAATTTCTTAAACCTCCATAGCCATCTTCACATCTAATTGCTTCGTTCCTTAACCAAATCGGGTGATTCCAGGCTCTAACTTGAGTATTTTTCCGAGAGGAACACATCTGTAACCTCGGTTTCCTCTGAAAACATCTAGAATCTCACGAATCATATCGAGCACGAAGAACCCTAATTTCCAAATTTGGGGGTTTTTTTTCTTTTAACGTGAATCTAAAGTTACATAAGTGATTTTCCAAGCCTCCTAAGACAGAAAGGTATGATTTTCGCCCCTGCATTCTTTGTAATCGATGAAGTCAAGGTTTGGTGAGTTGTTTTGCGTTTGATTGTTGCATGATTAGTCAAACTATGTTTGATTAAGAGTGTTAGGAGTCATACATTGATGAACATTGTTCTTGAATTGCTGAACTAAAAAGGGTGGGGGTATACACATGTTTTAGATGAACATATGACCATTGATGATAATGTAAGACTTGTTTAAAAGCTGTTAATGATGACAATTCTGAAGTTCTTATTGAAATTAGTGAATCGGACCTTATAGGTGATGATTTCACGAATTAATAAGTATGGTCATGATGTAGAACAAGTGTGGGGATGTTCACGGGAACATACACTTGTTCTTGATTGCGCTTTAAGCCGAAGTAAACTGATGAAGTGTTGTGTTGTTTGGCTAATTGTGCGCAGATGGGTCGAAAAAGAGATGCAGGAAAACAGAAAGCGGTGGAGCCTGCCGCACCGGTTAGAGAGAGGAAAAGGAGAGGCACTGGAATCGAAATTAGGGACACTGAAATGGAGGAAGTGCAAACAGCGGTCATAGAACCGCAATACGGTCTTGCACATGTTCCGTATACGGTTCAATGGAAGGAAGGACCACTTAGCAAGATGGCCGCCGCCTATCAACCGGAGTTATATTATGAAAAAATGGGCGCGGAACCAACGATTAAAGCTAATTTGGCTCTCGAAAAAGAGGTGTACAAGCCGGATTTCAAAGCTTTGGGTTTCCACAAGATGTTAGAAGATCTTGGGTGGGGAGCTGTGATGGAATTTCAAGGTAACAAAAACGGGGATATTTATTTGAAAAGTGTTTTAGAATGGATGAGCACACTGACAAAGGATGACGGGTCATCTCCGCCGAAGACCACTACATTGACCGGCATGGTGAACGGGAAGCCGGCTACGATGTCATTTGCAACCCTGAAACAGTTGGCCCCGTTTGATTCAAAGGCAGATAAGTTTTATAATTATGTCAAGGAAAATGATCTGTTCTTGCATCAGAAAAATTTGGCCAGTGAGAGTGTAATGCACCGAGAAGTGTTTATGCTAGAGAAGGGAGAAGTCACAATGAAGCGGGACCATCTTAAGCCGTTGGTACGGTTGTTGTTTAGTTTTGTGACAGCGAATGTGAGCCCGAGGGTAGGTGATAAATCGATGCTGAGGCTATGGGAAATACCGATTTTATATGCTATCCTGACCGGAGAAATCAAGTTCTCTTTTCGACATCTGGTATTGCTGAATGTATGGAGATGCCGAAATCAAAAAGGAAAGAAACTGACACCTCATGTGCGCTTGATCAGTGCGTTGTTAGAAAAACAACAAGCTTTGCTTCCAAATGAGAAACCGTACAATAGGCCGCATATGGTTTACCGACTTAGCGAAGTTTGCTTGCATGAGAACCATTTATACAAGCAAACAAAACTGTGGCACAAAATTGAATTCAGTGATAAAGCAAAGTTGAAGATTTTACAGTAGGGTAAGGAGAAACCGAGTCAGGGCGGAATGGATAACTTAGACTCCAGCGATGAGGAGTTGATAAGAAGAAAAAGGGCAGCTGGAGAACTTGGTGGCGAGGGGTCTAGTGTTCGAGCAGAAGAAATGGTACAGTATGAGCCGAGACATTCGGGTTATTCATGGGGAGTGTTTGACGTCGAGATGCAAGCGAGAGTAGATAGTACCGGCCACCACCGTATGAGTATCCTGTGCAGCAACAACATCAAGAGCCTCAGTCGTCATCTGCACAGCAACAGGAGCAGCAAGGAGGGCATCTAGCAGACATATTTGATATGAGCTCATTCTATGAGCATTTGGGCGGTTTTTATGGTGGGCCACCGGGTCCGTCATATCAGTGAGGCACTCTCTGATTCGTTCAGGTCCATGTGTTCTCTCCCGTTATGAACAACTAACTGCTTCTCTTTATGTTTGTTTTATGTTTTGTGCTTGGTGGTGTTTAAACTCTATGTGTCGTTTTATGGGATGTGTTTTGTTTAGTTTGTTTTGGTATGAGTTAGCCGCTCATTTAGGATAGTTGGTTTGTTTCCCCGGGCGTATATTTTAAAAGCACCATACATTGGGGACAATGTATCCCAAGTGTGGGGATGTGGGAGCCCGGGAAAGGATTTGTGGATAAAGCTTTGAAGCGATTGAAAGTGGTTGAAATCGATGAAAATTGAAAAAAAATGAAAAAATTGAAAATTTTAAAATTTTAAAATTTTTCATCTCCTTAGGCAAGCCAATTGGATACGAAAACCTGAAGTTTCAATCACTAATAGGCTTCTTACTGGTAGTAAGCTAGATTAGTCCCTTGTCATGGTTATCCCTTTAAGTTTCATGAGAGTAGGTTTGACAAGCGTTTTATAGGAAATGAGTTGAAAAGAGATGTCTATCTAGGGGTAACATGTTTTAATTGCATATGCTACATGTCGTCAACCTTTTTACCTTTTCTTGGTGAAATCTTGAGCCTGTAGACGGATAGGATACATTATATGATAAATTCATTTATTGAGTGCAGGCTACGTGTTATTCTGTGTTAGAACTTGTATGATTCGATGCATGCTAAGACTGTGGGTTTGACATGTGCACATATATGATAAAGGCATTAGGATTTCCGTTACACCCTGTGTGTTTGTGTTTCTTTTGTGTTATTCACCAAATTTCCATTAGTAGCCCTGTTGAGCCTAACTACCTTTCGTTTGTTCGCCCGTTATCTACTGTGAAAAACCGACCGTGATGATATTGTTATGAAAGAAAAAAGAAGAAAAAAATGAAAAAAAAAAGAGAAAAAAAATAGAAAAATATGTGAAGGAAAATGAAAAAGAAAAAAAAATATAAGTATTGTGAGTATCGTTTATGTTCTTGGGTAGAAACCAACCCAATAGTATAAGATGTGTTTGAATAAAGTATCACGGTTTGGTTATTGTTTGTAAGCCAACTAGAAAAGAAAAAGAACCTAAAAATATTTTCCTACCTTTACCCTAAGCCCAAAACCCGAAAGTCCTTTTGATATGTGCCAAGTTAGATGATACAGTGGAGGTGTGATTGTCATACAAGCTTATGATTGCAGGATTTCATGTTTGCTTATTGAGTGTTTATATACTAGCACATTACACGCTAGTTCAGATATTAACCCGAGAGGAGAGTACATTGTGAGGGGTGTGTAGCATGTGTCTAATTGTAAACATGTTAGTTTTAGATAGACAAGTCTTAAGTTTTTTTAGTGCATCAATTACTTGTCAGACTGTCAATCTCGATTGTGTCAGTCTATGGGATGAGTATGACTTGGGACTGAACAGGTTGAACTGGTTAGGGAGTTTAGAGGTGTTGTTGCTATGGTGACTAGTTCTAGTTGGTTTGCTTGGGGACAAGCAAAGGTAAGTGTGGGAATGTGATGGAGAGGGTGAAACCCGAGCTTTAGAGTGGTTAATTATCATGTTTTATGTGTATTTGATGTGTCTATTTGCTTGGAATGAAGTAACTATGAGATTTTGGTGATTTGTAGGTAAAACACGTAAATCGGTGCATTTACGATGGTTAAAGATGAAGTTGTGAGCTTTGGATGGGATATTGCAGCTCGAGGATGAATATTGAAGTTTGCTCGGGTGATATGAAGGCTCACGAGTGAAAGGAGTATGAAAGAACAAAGTACAGGGACCATTCGCTACTTAATTGGAAGTTACTTTGTGTCTAAATGTGCAAGAGATGAGATTCTACAAAGTATAGGGGCCGTTTGGTAATTAATTGGAAGTTAATCATAGTTGAAATATTGAAGACATAAGTGATATTGAAGTTTGAGGGGTCTCCGGGTCATTAAACGAAAGTTATATGATGGGTAAATGTTAAGAAGATGATGGGAGTTTAGTTGGGGGACCAATCTTGCCATTCTATGAAAGTTGCACAATTGTTGGAGAAAAGTGTTGCAATTCACGTTCTTACCCATGGTTTGTAAACCATGGGTCATGGTTCAGGAGTGTATAGTTATAAAACCAACAGCAAGTCTATACCGTGACCCCCACTTCAGACTGTGACTCCCTGTTCAGAATCCTTGTTAGTGCAGCAAAGGTAAACTGTGACCCACGGTTCTGAACTGTGGGTGAAGCTGGGCAACAGGGGAGCGCGAATTGGGCTTATTTTAGAGGGTTTTATAAGATAAAAACCCTAGTTTCTCATTATCTAACACACACAATCGATCCTAGGCATCAAGGCACTAAAAGTTGAAGACTTTTTCCATCCAAATCCATCAAGATTCTCCATTCAATCACCAAATCAACCATGATTTCTTCATCAATTCAAGCTTTTGAAGATTCTTCGTGCGAGATGAGCGGCTAAACTTTTTGTGGTTTCCTCCGGATGGAGGGTTTGTGTAATTAGGTACTTTTATGTGTTTCTAATCATTGTAACTTGGTGATCTAAGCATCCGATGCTTTTCACCATGGATTTAATTGACTGATTGTAACTGATTACATTTATTTAAACCTTGATTTCTAAGCATTCAGTTCCCGAGAGTTCTAGTAATTGGGATATATTTGACATGGGATTAGGGTTTGTAATTGTAATTGATAATCATTCGATAACCTCCCGTTATGTATTGACCGGAGTACTTAGTCGTTGGTTATCACAATTGGTTAATTAGGTTAAACATTTTTGCCACTCGACCGGATCTATGGCTATGGTCAAATTACTCATTGGCTAACTCGTCGTCCAATGGTAATGCACTGTCATTCAGACTTACTACTACTCGTAGTAAATTTTGTATACAAAACCCCATAATACCGGCAGTAATTGAAGAACTACAAAGACTCAATCACCGCTTAATTTCATAGTAAAACATTTAAGGTTTGGTAAAACATTACCAAAAACATTAACAAAAAGAGGATAAACTCACATTGCTGTCTTAGGCTTTTCGTAAGGGTTTCCTGGATATAATCTATAATTTATACAAATGTACATTGGTTAGTACCATAACCCTTTGAAATTATTAATAATACCCTCCCCGAGACGGCATTCCAACAACTACGTCGGGCAGAACCACGACAGTTGTTACGGAACCCTAAATCAATCGGGCAGCGTAACTATGATGAAACCAGGGTTATAATACTTACAATAGAGTAGAACCTCGCTAATTTAGGGGTATAATACTTGGCTATAATAACTTTCCTACAGAATTTGTGATTCGAGATTTGAGAATGAGCGACGAAAAACGTAGACTGATGGCCTTCTTATATAGTTGCTGATTCTAGTCCTGTCGCGGCCCGCGTAAAAGACAAGGGACCCTTACGCGGCCCGCGTCAACACCAGTCAACACAGTAGCTTAGCTGGGTCAACTAGTAGGTCCGCCACGATATCGACACGTGTCAGCCTCTGGTGTATCCGCGTTTCATGAGTCCGCGCGGCCCCCGTCAACTTAGACGAGGTCTTATGCGGCCCGCTTGAACTAAAGATGTCAGCGGAGTCAAAGTCTGGTCTTAATACGGCCCGCGTGAAGTTGAGGTGAGGTCTTACGCGGCCCACCTCAACTCATAATTCAGATTTTTATTTTATTTTTATATATTATAATCTATTTTGGGTTCGATTTCCACATACGGGGTGTAATATAAGACCTATTGGGACAATTTAAGAGATAATAGAGTGTCAGAAATATTATGAGGATATTGGTTTTACCGAGTGTTGTTACATAAACCGTTAAAGTGATGCATGTTATGTGATAGATACGTGTAGGAACTTTGTGCTCTATTTGAAACCACTAAATGACTAACTGGTAATCATACTAGGACGTGATTGACCAACCTTGATTGTTAGCTATTTGTGAGAGTCAAACCGAGCAACCGAGGTGAGTTCACACTTTTTTACAAAGCATGGTAAATTCCCGGTGGGAATGGGAATGGGTACAGGAATAGGGATTCCTCGTCCTTTGGGACGCGTTCAGGAATGTGAATTCCTCGTCCTTGAGACGTGTTCAGGAATGTAAATTCCTCGTCCTGTTAGGACGTATTAGACTTACTGGACTAGAACTCTATCAGCGAAGTCCCTCCCTTTTTGTATCGACTTAATCGCCGAGGCTATGGCGAGCGGGTCATTAGTTAATAGCGCTATTAGGTTTAACAAACCTCACACCGTGCCAGTCGGACGGGTGTGTACTAATGGACTATGGCACGTCGGTGACGATAGACACCGACGCTAGGGCACAATTGATTTTTGTTAGTAGTAGATATGATAAACGAGTCTGGTAGTTTAAAATAATGGGGTAGCTCCCCACGGCCGGAGTGCCGGGCTGGATAGCCAGGGAAGGTGAACATTGGATGGTTAACTAATAAACGTTTTCGAACTATGGGGTGACCCCCACGGCTAGACAGCTGATTAAGATTAAACTACGTTTTTGGAATCAACTCTAAAATGGACAACCAACCGTGAACTCACTCAACTTTGTTGTTGACTCGTTATTACATGCTTTGCAGGTCGTTAGATGCTATGAAGCTTGCACATGGAGGTGGTCGTTGTGGGATGCGAACCGTTATGTCTCGTACTTAATAAATAAACTTTATAAACTTATGGAACTTATGTTTTGGGACTTTAAACTTATAAACTTCGAACTTATGTTTTGGTTTAACGTCTTATGCTTCCGCTGTTTAAATCTGAACTTAGCTAACCTAAAGTTGGTTACCGTCTTATGGTCACCAATTGTATTGAGGTCGGTTTTACTTACTTAATTACATTGTTCAATATGATTGGTGCCTCGATCCTGGTCATGTCACGCCTCCAAGCGGTGAGACTCCGCATGTGGATTTTGAGGGTGTGACAGATTGGTATCAGAGCCATTGGTTATAGTGAACTTGGTTTTAAAAAGGGGAAAAGCTTTTTGATAAAACCAGACTATAACCTATACAGTGCTCAACGATCCACAACGACACTTCGCTCCACGTGCAAGACTCGACACAATAGGTGGTATGATTTATGTTGTATTATCGGCTAGATAGTTCACACTGTGCATTAATTAGCGTGATAATTGCAATTTAAACCTTGTGTGCTTAGTCTCTACTGTCATCCCACACTTACGCACTTTCGCGACACTTTTCTCACTTACGTTGCTTCGTTGTGAAGATCATGAGCGGACGCGGAGGACGTATCAACCTCACACAAGCCCAGTTGACGGCCTTGATCAACGAACGAGTTGCTGAGGCACTCGCAGCAAATCCAGCAGGAGGTATAACCTGCTATATCAACCCATCTTAGGACGTTTAGATCCTACCTTCGCAAACCAGCCCTCGTGCTTAACCTTGTCTTTTATTCTCGCGCAACAGGTCAACATGCTCAACCGCCTGTGTGCACGTTCAAGACTTTTATGGACTGTCGTCCTAGTACTTTCAGTGGAACTGAAGGGGCCGTTGGACTCCTCCACTGATTCGAGAAGCTCGAGTCGGTCTTCGAAATGTGTGAATGCCCTGAGGATCGTAGGGTGAAGTATGCTACTGGTACTCTTGAAGGGGTAGCGCTCACGTGGTGGAACGCTCTGGTTCAGCTGCTAGGGTTGGTTGTTGCTAATGCCACCCCATGGAACGGTTTCAAGGAACTGATCAAGGAAGAGTACTGCAGTCGTGATGACATCCACAAGCTAGAGGTGGAATTTTTCAACCTAAAGATGACGGGGTCGGAGATTGAGGCGTATACGAAAAGGTCAAACGAGCTGGCCATCTCGTGCCCTACTATGGTGGACCCTCCCATCAAACGTATTGAGTTGTACCTCAAGGGCCTTGTACCAGAGATTCAAAGTCACGTGACATCAGCTAACTTGGGTACCATCCAGCAAATCATCAAGTTGGCTCACCGTCTCACCGACCAGGCAGTGGAACAAAACAGACTGCCTAAGCGTATTGGTACTGCTACTACTGACGCTCCCAAGGATAACAAGCGGAATGGGACGGGAATTCCGGTAAAGGTTCTACTTCAGCTCAGTCCCAGCAGCGAAAGACAGATGAGTACAGGAGCCCCGGTCAGCAGTCTTCTGGGAATCAAGGTCAGGGTGGATACAAGGGAAATCACCCTAAGTGCAACCGATGTAATTTGCACCACATCGGGCCATGTGGTAAAGGAAACTGTCATCGATGCAACAAGCCTGGTCACATGGCAAGGGATTGCAGGAGTCAGCATCCGGCGAATCAGAACCGGCAGCAACAGCAATCCCCACCCAATCAACGCCAGCAGCGGCAACAACAAGGTAACAACAAAGGGTGCTTTCAATGTGGTGCTGAGGGCCATTTCAAGAAAGACTGCCCCCAGCTAAATCAGAACCAGAACAACAACAATCAGGGGAATGGAAACGGTAATGGGGGAAACAACAATGGTAATGGTGCAAGGGGTCATGTTTTCGTGCTAGGTCAGGGTGACGCAAGGAACGATCCCAACGTTGTGATGGGTAAGTTTCTTCTGAACGACTTCTTTGTTACTGTTTTGTTTGATTCGGGTGCCGATACTAGTTATGTATCCTTAAAAGTTAGTCAAATGCTTAAGCGCACTCCAACACTTATGAACACCAAACACACGGTAGAACTAGCCAACGGTAAAAGTCTTGAAGCCACACACATAGTTAAAGGTTGTAACCTCGTCTTAGCTGGTCAGACTTTCTCTATCGATCTTATTCCTATCACACTGGGTAGTTTCGACGTCGTTATTGGGATGGATTGGCTATCTCACCATCAAGCAGAGATTGTTTGCAAGGAGAAAATCGTCCGCATTCCTCGTTCTGGTGAAGAACCTCTCATGATTCATGGCAACAAGAGCGGTGCTGTCGTAGGCATTATCCCTTTCCTTAAGGCCCAGAAGTGTTTGCGAACGGGCCACACTGCCATTCTAGCACTCGTTACTGACACATCAACGGAAGAAAAGAGAATTGAAGACATCCCTATTGTGCGCGATTTTCCTGAGGTATTTCCTGAGGAATTGCCTGGTCTTCCACCTCATCGCCAAGTTGAGTTTCAAAACGAGTTAGCTCCTGGAGCAGCACCAGTAGCTCGAGCGCCATATCGTCTAGCTCCATCAGAACTTGAAGAACTATCCACGCAACTACAAGAACTCTTGGAAAAGGGTTTCATACGTCCTAGCTCTTCGCCCTAGGGAGCTCCAGTCTTGTTTTTGAAGAAGAAAGACGGTACCTTTAGAATGTGTATTGACTATCCCGAACTTAACAAGGTGACCGTGAAGAATCGTTATCCTCTTCCACGTATTGACGACTTGTTCGACCAGTTGCAAGGGTCGAGCTATTACTCTAAGATTGATTTGAGATCGGGATACCATCAGCTGAGAGTCCGAGATGAGGACGTCTCCAAAACAGCATTCAGAACTCGTTACGGCCATTACGAGTTTCTGGTTATGCCTTTCGGGTTGACGAATGCACCAGCGGTCTTCATGGATCTGATGAACCGAGTGTGCAAGCCTTACCTGGATAAATTTGTCATAGTGTTCATCGACGACATCCTGATCTATTCTAAGAGTCAGGAGGAACACGAGCAGCATCTGCGACTTATGCTTGAACTTCTTCGAGCAGAGCAACTGTATGCTAAATTTTCTAAATGTGACTTCTGGCTTCGCGAAGTCCACTTTCTAGGCTATGTGGTAAACAAGGATGGGATTCATGTAGATCCATCCAAGGTTGACTCGATCAAGAACTGGCCTGCACCCCGCACACCAACAGAAATCCGCCAATTCTTGGGTTTGGCAGGATACTACAGAAGGTTTATCATGGATTTCTCAAAGATTGCGCAACCTCTCACTTCACTGACTCAGAAGGGTGTCATCTATCGTTGGGGTGATGCACAGGAGTCCGCATTTCAACACTTAAAAGATAGACTTTGTAGCGCGCCTATCCTCTCATTGCCTGAAGGCACAGATGATTTTGTGGTTTACTGCGACGCTTCCATCCAAGGACTTGGTTGCTTGTTGATGCAACGAGACAAGGTCATTGCCTACGCATCACGCCAACTTAAGGTTCACGAAAGGAACTACACTACACACGACCTGGAATTGGGAGCAGTTGTTTTCGCGCTTAAGATATGGAGACATTACCTGTACGGTACCAAGTGCACCATTTATACCGATCACAAGAGTCTCGAGCATATCTTCAAGCAAAAGGAGTTAAATATGCGACAACGCCGATGGGTCGAGCTCTTGAATGATTACGAATGTGCGATCAAGTACCATCCGGGCAAGGCCAATGTTGTGGCCGACGCCCTCAGTCGAAAGGATACTATACCTAAGCGTGTACGTGCCTTACAGCTTACCATCCAATCCAACCTTCCCACTCAGATTCGCGATGCTCAGGTTGAAGCATTGAAAGTAGAAAACATCAGGGCTGAGTCCCTACGAGGATCGAGGCAGCGGCTAGAACAAAAGGAAGACGGCGCTTACTATGTAACAGGGCGCATCTGGGTTCCACTTTATGGAAACTTACGCGAGCTTGTGATGGACGAAGCGCACAAGTCTCGTTATTCAGTACATCCTGGTTCGGATAAGATGTACCACGACCTCAAGACTACATACTGGTGGCCTGGCATGAAAGCCCACATAGCAACCTACGTTAGCAAATGTTTGACTTGTGCGAGAGTCAAGACCGAATATCAGAAACCATCAGGCCTACTTCAACAACCAGAGATACCGAAATGGAAATGGGAGCAAATTTCCATGGATTTCGTTACTGGTCTGCCTAGATCTCAACGCGGAAACGATACCATTTGGGTGATCGTAGATCGACTGACCAAGTCTGCACATTTTCTGGCTATCAAGGAAACGGATAAGTTTTCTACTCTAGCAGACATCTACCTAAAGGAAGTAGTATCAAGGCACGGAGTGCCAACCTCCATCATTTCCGATCATGACGCGCGTTTTACTTCTGAACTGTGGCAAGCCATGCATAGGTCTTTTGGACCACGCTTAGATATGAGCACCGCTTATCACCCACAGACGGATGGGCAATCTGAACGCACCATCCAAACCCTTGAAGACATGCTTAGGGCATGTGTAATCGATTTTGGTAATGGCTGGGAAAAGCACCTCCCGTTAGTGGAGTTTTCGTATAACAACAGCTACCACACCAGCATCCAGGCCGCTCCGTTCGAGGCATTGTACGGACGCAAATGCCGATCACCTCTCTGTTGGGCAGAAGTTGGTGATAGCCAAATCACTGGCCCAGAACTTGTATTAGATACCACTGAGAGAATTGCTCAAATACGACAACGAATGGCGGCAGCTCGTGACCATCAGAAAAACTATGCTGATAAGGGAAGAAACCACTCGAGTTCCAGGTTGGGGATCGAGTGCTACTCAAAGTCTCACCTTGGAAAGGTGTAGTCCACTTTGGCAAACGAGGCAAGCTCAATCCGCGTTATGTCGGACCGTTCGAAATCATTGAGAAGATTGGCAAGGTCGCCTACAGGTTGAATCTACCTGAAGAACTCAGCGGAGTTCACAACGTTTTCCATGTGTCGAATCTGAAGACGTGTCTGTCAGATAAGACCCTCATAGTTCCTCTCAAGGAGCTCACTATCGACGACCAGCTGCGATTCGTTGAGGAACCAGTAGAGATTACGGATCGAGATGTTAAAATTCTCAAGCGCACCAGGATACCTCTCGTCCGAGTTCGTTGGGACTCCCGTCCGAGTTCGTTGGGACTCCCGTCGTGGCCCAGAGTATACCTGGGAACGAGAAGACCAAATGAAACTCAAGTATCCCCAGCTGTTTAAGAAAAACGCAACCACTACTGAGGCTGAAGCTACTGCAGAATTTCGGGACGAAATTCCAAATCAACGGGGGGATGATGTGACACCCCAGGAAAACAACGCAACTTAACTAGCTTCCTCAGTAACCACGCGCTAAATTTCGGGACGAAATTTTCTTAACAGGGGGAGAATGTGACAACCCTCAAAATTCCATGTATTCTGTACAATTTGTTAATAATAATTAGAGTGCTTGATGACTGTGCTGAATCATCTAACTGCCTTCTGATATCTGTGTTATACTTACATGTGCATGACAACATACTAGTAGTGTACAGAAAAGTCATTAAATAGTCCTGTGTGTTTTCCTGAGTGTTGAAAATTAAAAGTGTTACAAAAATATATATAAAAGACACTTTACGAATTAATTAAGCACTTTAACGGAACAGTGTCTAACCGAACAATCGGACATTACCCGGAACACTAAAATACTGTAAGAAGCATCGTCCTTATCTTTCTGAGCTAGTTATGGTTCCCGAACACCATAACACCCACTAAAATACCCAGTAACTGACTACACCAATTGTATTGAGGTCGGTTTTACTTACTTAATTACATTGTTCAATATGATTGGTGGCTCGATCCTGGTCATGTCACGCCTCCAAGCGGTGATACTCCGCATGTGGATTTTGGGGGTGTGACAAATAAGATATTAATTCATCGAAAGCAAAACACTAAAAATAAATATTGATACGGATACAGATGTTATTCAATCGGTTTTGATTGAATTTGGTACGATAACGACACAATATCCGTTAAAAAGATATATATCGTAATGTTGAAATAAAAAGAGGGGAACAACTGTTTTTGATTTTTTAATTTCCATTTGTCACCCCGCCAGAAAGCCGTCATTGAATGTCTACAGAGGCCTCACGCTCAGGATTTCTTAACTGTTATTCCTATTGAAGGTTTGGGTCAACGTATGTCAGCGGTGGAGTACCGGTCAATCCTTAAGTACCGTTTGATGATCCTCATGTTCCCGAATGATGAAACTTGCCCAGTCTGCCGTAAAGCATGCTTGGATAAATACGGGGAGCATGCGTTACACTGTAGAGAGTTGCCGGGGTTTAAGTATCGCCATGACTTTGTGCGAGACGCGTTAATGGATATTCTCAGACGAGCAGGGATCTCGGCGAAGAAAGAGGCACCGGTTAATTTTCTTACAGACCCGTCGGAGGGGAGATCCACCCTACGCCCAGCTGACGTGCTAGTTTTTGGTTGGGAGGGCGGGAAACATGCTTGTGACGATCTCACAGGTGTATCCCCACTAGCCGGGTTCCGGGAAAATGGGTTTGTGGCGGGGCAAGCGGTACTGAAAGCAGAGTCAAAGAAGGTGGAAAAGCACGCGAAAGCTTGTGAGGATAATCAGCATGCCTTTGTCCCCCTGGCGTTTGACACGTTCGGCTCCTTGGCGCCGGAGGCAGTTCGGTTCTTGTCTAGAGTTCAGCGTGTGGTCCATAGCAACTTTTCGACCCCTCAGGGGCGGGGCTTTGTTTTTAGTAGATTAGGGTTTTCTATTCAGAAAGGGATGGCGGCGCAGTTTGTTGCTCGTCTACCTGCTATCCTTATGTAATTTGCCCTGATGATTGGAATGAAATAAAAATTTAGGTAAAAAAAAAAAAAAAAAATTTTCTAAGGTTTTATTATTTTATTGGTTTATTACTTTAAGTGATTTAAGTATATTTTGTTCTCTCATATAACTTTTAAGATACGATCAAAGTACCCGTTCTCAAACAGGAAACAATAAAACGGAATGTATACCAGTATCGATGATGTACGGTAACGGTACAATAGGGTAGCGATACAGTATCAGTTTATTGAAAGAAAAAAACTAAAAATAAAAAAATATTGGTACCGATACAAATGTTGTTCAATTGGTTTCGATTGGGATTGGTACGATAGCGGCAGAATATCCGTTTTCAAATAAAATATCGTAATGTTGAAATAAAATAAACATAAAATGCAAGCGAACCGAACCGATATCAACTGAACAACATATATAGGTACCATATCAATATGTGTTTTTTTTTGTTTTCGATCGATGTAGTGCTTTCTCTTTCAATTACTATATCGAGTGCAGGTACTGTAACGAACCAAATTGATACCGACTTAATCCCCGCTGCGAAGCGCGGGAAAATATCACTAGTATATACTGTTTTCGAGGGATGATGAATAGTAACTTTATTTTTATAATAATACATAATATTTTATTATTTTATTATTTAATACATTATGATAGTTTATATATTGTTTTCAAGTGATGATGAATAGTAACTTTATTTTTATAATAATATATAGTTTTTTATTATTTGATATGTTATAATAGTTTATTATTATATTTACTTTTAATAACATATTTTTCTTTTTTTTAAATATATGTCCTTACCTTTTTTTTAATAATCTTTTTTTTGAACATATATTAATTTATCGATTAATTTGATACTTCTTTAATAAGTTACGTTTATAACTTTTTTCTAAAAACTTTAGTAAATATATTTGTGCTTGATTTCTTTCTCTGACATTTCGTTATAAGTTTTGTAAAAAACGAGGTTATACTGAAAATAAAGTATTTATTTGTTATCATAAAATTGTACAATGACAAAATAAATCGTTCTAATGGTTTAACTTTCTAAGCAACATGCTTTATTTTCAAATCAAAATTGTTTTACATTATCATTTGCTCGGTTTCGCCGCAACGCGCGATATAAAAAACTAGATTTTTTTTTATTATGTGACATATTGTATTATCAATACCACATATTTTTACAATTTCAAACATCCAACCACATTGAATATTTAATTCTTTTTAGAAATTACACATAAAAAAAATTATTAACATTAGTTTCTTTAATATTTTAACTAATATAATTTCAAATTTCATGATATACAGACTTTTTTTTGAACGGCAACTTAGAATCACTGACGGAGCACTGGAGTAGTATCATCGTGCCACCACCAGAACCACCCGATCATATCCATCTCCACTAGGCTATAATGCCTATACACTAATTCAGAAGGAAACCCAATAAATCTGGGAAAACCACCCTTTGTGAGAATCGAACTCAGGACCTAATGGTCCCAAAACCTTATCACACCCCCCCAAGATGCCACTAGGCTATAATGCCATGGGCATGATATACAGACTTAAATAAACGCTTTTAAGTAAAAATAATAAGTTTCAGGATACGGTAACTAGCAGCAACACCGGAAAGAAGGATCCACCGGTGGTAACTCAAAGGTCGGAAGAGGCGTCACTGCATGGGAATTCTAAAGGTGTGCATGGGGAAAACGTGAACATGGATAGCGAGGCACATACTCCAAGGACGGCTGCACGTGATTATGGGTGTGGGACCTTTAGAGAAGGAATCCCAAACGGTCAGAATTATTTTAATATGGGATCTTCTATTGCAGAGGGTTTAGTCCATAAAAGTAAATCTAGGAAAAGGGCCAGGCGTGTTAGGAGCCCAATATCGAATGGGGGAGAGGATAAAGACTGGGCCCAGAGTTTTTATTTTCCTAGTGGGCCTGATTTAAAATACCCTCCTGGGTCTTATAATTCTGGCCAGCATATTGTAAGTCAAACAGAGAAGGTACAAGATACACAGATGAAAGAGGGTTATTGTGAACCTGAAACCATTGAACAAGATGGGCTTGGGATGAGTGGGGAAAATCAACATCCTTCTCCAATCGAAGTAGATCTTGCTTCTGATGTGGGTCGTTCTAGCAAGGAAGATGCGAACTTGAGGCATCAGTCGGAGCCTGATAAGACCATAGACATGGGAACTAAAGTGTGGTTTGACTTGGAAACTGCTAGAAATCAGATGGAAGTGCTAATTGAAGGTGAGGGTGGCCAGTGGGTTCAAATATGAATTATTTATCGGTGAATTTGAGGGGAGCCCAGGACTCCAGGAAGGTGGATTGGGTGAGGGGTTTAAAGACCACACAAGGGGCGCACTTTATAGCAATACAAGAAACAAAGATGTCAGGTAATTTTACTTTTATGGTAATCATTGTGGGGGCAGAACGGTTTTGGAATATGAAACAGTTGAAGCGACCGGAAGGTCCGGGGGCCTGTTAACAATTTGGGACCCAACTGTATTCACACCCCGTGGAGCTCTTTGATTGGGTTGTTGGCGATACAGACCATTGACTTCTTGATTTTCTGGTCTTTGATAACCCCTTTGATTACCACCCCTATCACCACCTTGATTACCGTTAGGGCTGTAAACGAACCGAACGAACACGAACAAGGCCATGTTCGTGTTCGTTCGTTAAGGAAATTAACATGTTCACGAACTGTTCACGAACGCATACCGAACATAAGTTTATGTTCGTGTTCGTTCGTTAAGGAAATTCGGTTGTTCACGAACAGTTCGTGAACACTGGTCTCGAACACAAACGAACGGAAGCAAATAAAAACAAACGTAAAGAACATTTAACTTGAAAATAAAAAAATAAAAACATTATTATCCTTAAACATTGGATATAAGTAGTTAAATACAACCATCAAATGATAAATCAAAACAAAAGAAGTCTACTAGACCACCAAACGATGAATCAAGTTTAACTAATTTAGACATAATTATCCCAAAAAATGTCTTAAAATGTCCAAATTTTAGCTAACTTAGAAAAAATAGGGTTTCAAGTTTTCAATACGTTTAGATAAAAGGGTTTATTATTTATTATTTTTTGATATAATCAAACGAACATGAACGAACGTAAACGAACATATTACCGAACGTTCACGAACGTAGTCGAACGAACGAGACCTGTGTTCGTGTTCGTTCGCTAAGCTAACCGAACAAAATTTTTTGTTCATGTTCGTTCGTTAAGCTAATCGAACGAACATAAACGAACTTCCCGCCGAACGGTTCACGAACTGTTCGCTGAACGTTCGGTTCGTTTACAGCCCTAATTACCGTCTCCCATGAATTGAGGAATCCGGTTATAGTTGACGTTGTTGTTATTGTAATTTCCGTCGTCTCGGTTCCATTGATTTTTGTTTCGTGGTTGGCGGTTGTTACCGTGCCCGTCATTTTGACCATAATAATAGTCAAAACCTTCGTTGTTCCCCACAAAATTAGCGTTTTGATAGCCAAAATCCTCGTATTCAAACCCTCGAGCATTGTAAAAGTTACCCGCATTATCATCACCTCACACATCGTTGTCAACCCTCTCGTTATAGTTCCCCCCGTCATCCGAGTATTCCGAATGAACACTCACATGTTCCGGCGAGTGATAACTGGGAACACTAAACGGTTCGTCATCGGGAATGTTGTTTCTCAAATCATCTAGATTGAGAAACTGGGCTTCATTTGTGGGATTACCACGAGTTTGGTTAATTCCACGGTTGGGGTTAACATTTCGGTTGTTGAGGTTGGGTGGTAATCGGTTTTGTCGATTTGGGTTTTGAGGTTGAGGTGGAGGTGTACGTGTACGTTGGTTGTTGTTGTGATTTGGGCAACAATTTTGAAATGGTGGTGTTGGTGGTCTTGAATTGCTACCGCCGCTTTGTTGGTCATTTTGGATGTTGTGGTTTGAGCGAAGGTTACCACGATATTGGAATTTGTGTTGGTTTTGGTTGTTGGGTTGATTGGAGTTTTGGGGATCCATTGAACTAGGTCGAACGGATTATGTAGATGGTGAGTTGGTGTTGAGTGGGTCAGAAGCAAGAGTTGCCTTTAACCGATTAGCTAAATTCCTTCTTACGACCCGCTTGATTTCTAGTTCGAACACTAGTGGTGAGGTCCTCCCGGAATTGCGTGTATGCATGCACTACCTGTATTTTGCACAAGTAACACACCCACGTAACACAAAGGCAGAAACGATAAGAAACAAGCAATTAAACAGATAATCACGAAAATCAATAATATCCAAACACAAGCGCATGAACTTCCCAGCAACGGCGCCAAAATTTGATCGGAGTGTCGCGCCCTAGTCAGAGATAATATTTATATGCTCTAATTACCATTAACAATGCGTTAGTAGTAGTAAGGGGTCGAACCACAAAGAGTTTGTGGTTTGTGTATGGACGATATTGATTTTTAAGAATGTTGTCACTTTTATGAAGCTTGCTAAAAATTTGATTAATTTGTTTGTTTGAAGAGGGATGTCGAATTAAACCGACGAGTTTGTTTTTAATTACTTAGCTAAGAAAAACTTAAACAATTGCACGAAAACTTGATTGATGGTTAAAACAATATTTTGTAACAAGGTTCACACCCGGTTCAACAATTGCAAAGCTTAGGGCTGCTAAACATTTTTTAGATTGATTCAATTGAATATGTCATTAACGGATTTCTATCACGAAGCTTAGGTGCTGAAGGGGTATGATCCCAGATCCCAGATCTCGCATCAGCACGACCGCGAGTGACCATTACCCTTATAAAAAACCCCCACCAGCAAGAACTTATCTGTGTCCGTGCGGGTATGCGCGAACACAACAGTTGAAACCAATCTGTCCATTAATGAGAAGACTTACCTTAAGTACGAGAACACATGTTACGCATAGAGATGCGGCCTGGCACCGCATCCTATGAACATTTTCGTCACGACAAGGGATCTGGACAACAGTAACAGTCACCAAACGGCGATGCGGCACGACACCGCATTCCGCATACATCTGGCCAGAACAAGAACGCGGGAACAACATCAGTTACCGCAAGCAGCGATGCGACCTAGCACCGCATCCTGCCTACAAGGCAAGTGGGCCTGACACTCAGTGCAAGTGGCACTGAGAACAGTCGCCTACTAGCCCACATGTGTGCAACAGTCTGACGCCACAGCAAGACATGGCATCACCACCGTAACTGACAGGTCTGACACACCTACAAAAGACTGTGCGATGTCAGACTAGCTACTCAAATACCCTCCTTCACTCCTCGGCTATAAATACCCATCCCAAACCAGGTTTGAGGTATCTCTTCTCAACTCTCTCACTACTACTACGATCACACTTTGCTTCCCAAGCAAACTACTGATTCTCACGCCGGAGAGTGGTAACAAGGAGCACCCCCCACCCTATCCTCCTTGTTACGAGTCACGGCTTGTTTCCTTGTGCAGGAAACCAACCAGCGGACGATCAAGCCAACGATCCTCGGAAAGAAGGGATTAACCCTACTTGACGAGATCAGTGAGTTAACCCCACCCGGTTAATCATTGTTTCATCATTGGCGCCCACCGCTACTCTTAGCACTTTTTCCAACCATCCCTTTCTTTCCAAAGATTATGTCTGATCGTCTAAACAACACTACCGGGGATAATCTAAACCCCACAAACACAGGGCCTACGGGGGCTGCCCCTCCAGCCCCAAACACCAAACATATTGGCACATCAACGCAAGGGGGCGCATCCCTTACGTTCGAACACGATTTATCACAGTACGCTTCTGTGATACACCCAGGCATGAACCTCCATACCTGGTACGACCAGCAACAAGCTATGCTGGCCGCAACATACAACAGAGCTTGCGCGAAGGCGCAAGTATCTGCGGGGCCTACCCCAGCACCGCATACCCCTGCGGCTCGTATTTACAATACGAAGGCAGGGCCCCAACACACCCAGCCTCCAGAAGCAGGCAAGAAGACCGCGGTTCTTCTTACTGCGATGTCCGCACACTGGATGAGGACGATTCCTCATATGGGTCCCGCCGCAGGGGCCCTATACATAGCAGCCTAGGGCCGCATGGCGAAACTAGGCGACAGTCTACAGCCCACCACGGCCCCGGCATCCATAGCTGGCTGGGACCTCAGTCCCACCATGAAGGGCAGGGCCGTACCGATCCGGACGACGGTACATATGGCGGGGAGTCTCATGCTACTAGCAGTAGACCGGGAGGACGCAATTACGTTCCTCCCACTCAAACTCGCACCACATACCTCCGCGCTGCAAAGCGCCATCAGAGCCAACCCTACAGGCCAAAATCTGCGGCCGAAAACTCCAAATTTGTCCCACATATTGCCAACGCCGATGTCACCACCACCAAATTCCCATTAAACATTGGGAAATACAACGGTTCGGCCGACCTAGATGACCACATGAACATATTCACCGGCGCCGGGTGCAACGGCAGGTGGGATGAACCCACTTGGTGTCAATTTTTCCCGCAGACCCTAACAGGTCTGGCCAGGGCTTGGTTCGATTCTTTGGTAGTGGGGTCACTGACCTCATTCGAGGACTTACAAGCAAAGTTCCTCGCACATTTTTGCCAGCAACGACATCATGAACGCGATTCTATGGACGTCATGAACATCTGGCGCAGAGACAACGAATCGATTGAGGCGTTCGTTGTCCGTTACAATAAAGAATGCCTGGAGATAGGCGACGTGGCAGACCAAATGGCACGCAACCATTTCATTGTTGCCGTAAAGGACGAACAAATGGTTATGACTATCTTCGGCAAGGACGGCTTGCCTAAGAAATGGGAAGATGTCATGACTGCGGTCAAGACATACGCCCAGACCCAGCGGTCCCTCAAACCGCATGTATCAAAGGCACAGCCCCAAACGGAAGGCCAGTCCTCCCACCAAGAACACAAGCTCAACAACAAGCGCAACCGGGACACATGGAATCGCGACAGCGATTCCAGACCGTATGTCCCACGAAACAACCAGCCCGACGCAAGGGCTACAATCAACGCCCAGCGTGAAAACCGGGCATCGAAGAAGGAGTCTCGGGACCGTAGCTGGACCGAGATCAACCAGTTGACAAGCGACGTCCTCCTAACGGACGCGCAATTCCTGCGACCGGCCCAACCGATGAAGTCCAAGAAAAACCAGGATCCCGCACTCTATTGCGAGTATCACAAGGACTCGGGCCACACAACAAACAGTTGCATCAGTCTCCGACTGGAGATTGAGCGAGCCCTAAAGGAGGGGAAACTGCAACGAGGGCACCTCCACGGGTAAGAGGACAATGTACGTGGCCTCAACCCACATGATCAATGGAGGACGAGGAAGACCGCGCAAGGCGGCAAGAAGACCGGAAAATGACTGGAAAGACGAGCAAGTGGTCTTTCCAAAAGTCCGAGGCGGACCGCGCGATAGGCGCGCCGTCGTTATCACAGGCCACCTGGCTCACTACTGCACCGAGCGATTATTCATCGACCCGGGCAGTACATCTGATATTATATACGAGCAATGCTTCAACCAATTCGATCAAGAAGACAAAGATCGGTTGCAGCCGGTGGACTACCCGTTGGCCGGGTTTGCAGGGGAAACTGTATTCCCCTTGGGCCAGATTACTTTCCCTGTGCGCCTCACCAACGAAAGGCACACAAGAACAGAGGAGGTAAACTTCATGGTTTTACCTCACACCTCCAAATACGACGTACTTCTCGGGAGGGAGTCCCAAGGCGACTTCAACATGATAACATCCGTCCCCCACTCTGCCATCGGTTTCCCAACTAAGACGGGGATCGCGATCATATACGCCCGGAGAGAAGTTATGGCTACGGACGAACTGCGTCCGACCAAGGTAGCAAGGCCTACCCCCAACACTCAACAAGAAAAGTGGGTTCTTAACGCAAGACACCCAGAGCAAACAGTTACGTTGGGCCATGCCTTGTCCCCTACTATCAAGGCGCACCTGAAGCAGCTCCTCTTCAGGAACCAGGATATTTTTGCGTGGACACCCGCAGATATGACAGGGGTACCACGTGAAATCGCGCAGCACTTCTTGAATAGCATGCCAGGTATCAAGCCGGTGATCCAAGGCCAATGCCACCTTGGATCAGCAAAGGTCGGGCAGAACCACGACAGTTGTTACGGAACCCTAAATCAATCGGGCAGCGTAACTATTATGAAACTGGGGTTATAATACTTACAACGGAGCAGAACCTCACTAATTAGGGGGTATTATACTAGAAAATTATGCCAAATATCAGAGAATTCGAGATTGAGAATTGAGAATGAGCGACGGAAAACGTAAACTGATGTTATCTATTTATATGGTCTGATTCTAGTCCTGTCGCGGCCCGCGTAAAACACAGGCCAAGGTTACGCGGCCCGCGTCAACCTTGGTCAACACCATAGCTTAGCTGGGTCAGCTATTAGACTCGCCGGCATCTGGTGTCTCCGCGTTGATGAGCTCTCGCGGCCCGCGTCAACTATTGAGAACTCTTACGCGGCCCGCTTGAACTAAAGGTTTTAACGATATCAGATTCAACCCTAATACCGCCCGCGTAAGATGTTGGGGTGGGTCTACGCGGCCCGCCTCAACTCCATTTTTTCTTATTTTTGATTTATTTTATAATTATAACATAACTAGGGCTCGGTTTTTACTTACGGGGTGTAATATAAAACATATTGAGACATTTTATAATATATTAGAGGGTAGGAAATATTATGAGGGTGTTGGTTTTACCGAGGGTTGTTACACCGATGCTCCGTATAGCTCCCGAATAGCTCCTTAAACTCTGTTAGACCTACAAAACACAATTCCAATCAAAAGTAGGCTATTTGAAACTAAAAGTTATGTAAAAACATCAACTTAAACATACTAAAACACCGGTTTTCGACCACGTATCACATCCCCACACTTGTCTTTTGCTTGCCCTCAAGCAAATATGTTTTTCACTTTCACGTGGGTCGAACGAAAAACACACTTCCTATTCTCGAGACAAAAGTTAAGGTCTAATGTCATACCCAATTCGTGATTCTTACAATTTTCAAAATATTTAGCGGTAAGTGATTAATCATATAAATATGGCTACCCAAGATTAACCCGCCCAAGAAAGCATGACTGGCAAAGAAGATAGTGGATGAAGGGATCTATGATGGAGGAGGGAGTTCAGGTGGCAGAGATGTTGATGTTGGTGGAATTGCAGGTGGTGGCGGCTGGTGGTAAGTGGTGGAGGTGGGTGGCTGTGGTGAGTGGTAGGGATGAGCAAACCCCGATCCCGTCCCGATCCCAAATTTCCCCAAAACTGGGTACCGATACCGATACCGAAATATGTCGGTATGGTACGGTATCGGTATGGTAGCGGTATTTGAAGTTAAAATTCGGTATTTTACCGGTACCATCCGAAACGGTATCGATCCCGAAAATACCAATACCGAATATGCCAAAAAGTGGATACCGTTTCCGGTACCAAAAAAATTCGGTACGGTATTTTCGGAATCGGAATCGGGACGGGAACGAGATTTGATACCAAATGCTCATCCCTAATGAGTGGCAGGTTCTTTATAAGGGGGTCGTTTATAAGGCTGGAGGGTGTGGTTGGAGCCCCCTAGGGGCTTTATCAGGCCACGTAGGATCCATATCAACCATGGAGCCCCCCTTTAATTTGCAGGGTGTGGATGGAGCCCCACCTGAACAAAATAAAAAAAATTGATTGGACTAAAACTAGTGGGTCCCACCTGAACATTTCAACCTTGGCGCTACCATGATGGCGAAGTGAAGATGGCGTCCCCCTCTTAAAATGGAGGGTGTGGTGTTGGGCCCATATGAGCGCTATACATGGTGAGGTGGCGGGGGTGGCGCCCCCACACCCTCCAGCCTAAGGGTGGGCCCACACTTTTAATAATCAATATTGGTTTTTTATTTTTTACAGGGAGGGGTAAATAAGTAATTTCAGATAGACTTAACAAAGAAAACTAACCTCCATCCACTCCAGGACCATTCGAGTAACAAAAAGTAAACCACAGAGAGAATCAGCATAATTTCCAAAAGTTGAGGACTATAGGTGTTATTTACAAAACCACAAGGACCATCCAGTCATTTTACTCTATAAATAACTTAGACATAATTATCCAAATTACTTAGACATAATTATGTCTAAGTTAACTAACTTAAACATAATTATCCCAACGATATCAAAGTGTAACTAACGTGCCCCTTATCGAGTGCTTGAGAGATAGAGTCATTGCCAAAATATGTAGTTAAATTTTGTTATCTTGACAAGAAGCCAAGTAAACTCTCCTGAACTTGTAAAACCGGTTATGAAGAAGTTCTTGTGGTATAGACGCTCCTGATACACATATTTAAATCATTATTGGGGGTACTCCCGAATCAAAGACTTGAATGACCAAGAACCGACAATGTTTAGGTTTGTTTTCAAGTACATATGTTTTTTATATATTTAACCCGTCATATTAAACTTTGTTAATTTAAACAAGTTGAAATGGAGTCTCACTCTTGTTCACACCAAAGTTTCAACCCTTACAAAATCCACACATTTTATTGCATCACTTGGTAAACACAAGGGATTAACTTAATTGGTACCAGTTGAAATATCAATGTTATCAAGATTGTGACATTCATTATTGAAAAACGTACAACTTCATATTAGAGGTCTTAACCATTCAGACTCATGGGCTGTTTGACAACTTCTGAATGGTTAAGTGCTCAACCAGTAAAACGTCTGAACCATTAAGAGCCAGTATAATACTTAACCATTCAGAGGCAAATGTCTGACCAATCCAGATTAGAGGTCTTAACCATTCAGACTCAGTATAATGCTTAACTATTCAGAGACAAATGTATGAACCATTCAGACATTTGCTCGCGAAACAAACAGTCTGAACTATTAAGTGCTGAATCAGTAGATGTCTGAACCATTAAGAGCCTCATTAAGAGGTAAACAAACAACCCCTTAGTATAATGCTTAACCATTCAGAAGCAAATGTCTGAACCATTCAGACGCCTGTTTGCGAAACAAACAGTGTGAACCATTAAGTGTTGAACCAGTAAGATGTCTGAACCATTAAGAACCTCATTAAGAGCTAAACAAACAGCTCCTAAGGTATATTGATAAGTTGTTCCTTCGTGTAAAACTATGTATTGTGATAGATGTGAAATACGTGAAAGGGTTCACATTAGCCTAATCCATTGTTTCCTCCTCGCGTACAACTTCCCAAACCCTCTTGCCCACTAGAAGCCCCACACCCCTGTCCCCACGCTCTTCTCACAACCACAGTTTGGCGGCGTGTCGCACCCCTCGAGTCAACATGCCCTCCCTCTCACGTGCACCCTACTTCACAACACATAGTCTAAGGTCTAGAGTAGTCTTATTGCAAACTTAAAAAGTGAACTTAAAAAGTGTTGAAATAGAAGTAGGATCAAGGGCATGTTTGGCTAAGTTTATTAGAGTTAAAAAGGACTTTTGGGAAAATGACTTTTGGGAAAAGGACTTTTTGAAAAGGAGTTTTTAAAAAAAGTGTTTGGATTAGCTTATGGGGTGGGAAAAGCCAAATATAAGGGGTAATTTAGTAATTTCATTTTTGAAAAGTCATTTATGGATATAAGGGGTAATTTAGTAATTTCATTTTTGAAAAGTCATTTCTGGATCCAAAAGTCACGAAATCTTGGCTTTTCAAAACCTCATGTTTCCTTCTTTGCAATAAGCTATTTTGAAAAGGACTCCTTGGTTATCCAAACATAAAAACAGCTTATTGACTTATCCATAAGTCAATAAGCTAATAAGCTGGTTTGAGAAGCCAATCCAAACATGCCCCAAGTGTGATTTAACATCTCTCAAATAAAAAATAAAAAATAATAATATTAGCTTACGAAATAATCATCACAATAAACTAAAGTGGGCTTTATTTTGCCGCCAAATTGGTGCCACCGAGACATCTTACGGCGGTAGGAAGCCACCATTCACCGACTCCGGCAATGGAATTAGAAACGAGGGAACCACCATCACCACCACCACACCCTATGGAAACAGACACACTCGATCCTCCTCCATCACAAGATCCACCGAGGATCCACCGTCTCGACGAGTCCGTCGTCAACCGTATAGCTGCCGGTGAGGTCATCCAACGCCCCGTATCCGCCGTCAAGGAGCTCATCGAAAACAGCCTCGATGCCGGTTCTACCTCCATCAACGTCTCTGTTAAGGACGGAGGCCTCAAATTCATCCAAGTCTCCGACGATGGCCACGGAATCCGCGTAAAACCCTAACTCATTCAAACTGTTTATTTCTGTATATAAACTACTTCACAAATTCATCAATAATAAGCTGTAGTAACTGTTTAATTTAATGTTTAAATTAGTCTAGTTTTTGTTAATTGTTGTATTTTGAATTTTGGGATTTTTGACGTAGAGGTGAATTTTTGTTACAGTATGAGGATTTACCGATTCTGTGTGAGAGGCATACGACATCGAAGCTTTCGGCATTTGAAGATTTGCAGTCAATTAAGTCTATGGGGTTTAGAGGAGAAGCCCTAGCAAGCATGACTTATGTTGCTCATGTTACAGTCACCACTATAACTAGTGGTCAGTTGCATGGTTATAGGTGTGTTGTTTTTGTTAGTTTGTTATCACTCCTTATATTGGATTGAGTTTGATTCTGTTTTTTGTGTGTTAGGGTATCATATAGAGATGGCGTGATGGAGCATGAACCTAGGGCTTGTGCTGCTGTGAAGGGGACTCAGATAGTGGTGGGCATCTGTTCTTTCATATACACTTGTATGTTAGACAATGTTTGCTTGGTGTGTGTGTTTTGATAAGAATGGTAACTGTTAACTTCGCAACATTTATGGTGGTTTTTGTATGTTTAAATGTGTGCGTGTGCGCGTGCGCGTGCGATTGCGTGGGGACTGTAAACTTATTGGCTTGAGATTAGCAAGATTCTGAAAATGTCATACCATTATTAGGAAGCATGCTAATGACATACCATTATTAATTTATAGAAAACTATAGTGTAGTAAATAGAAGAACGTGAATTTCGGTTTGCTCTGTAGTTAGCAAGATTCTGAACATGTAAAAGATTCTCTTTTGATTGATGATGCATGTGTTTCTACCAGATTGAGAATTTATTCTATAACATGATTGCGCGAAGGAAATCTCTTCAGAGCTCTGCTGATGATTATCCAAAAATTATAGATCTGCTAAGTCGGTTTGCGATCCATCACAAAAACGTGAGCTTCTCATGCAAAAAGGTGAGTAGCTTAAGCAATTGTTGTTGCCTATTAAAAATAAAGTTATTATATGTACCTTACCAATAGTTTTAAATTATTCTACTTGGTATGTTTTATCATTGTTTTAATATCTTCTACATGTCTACTATTCCATCTGTTTAGCATGGTGCATCTAAAGCTGATGTTCACTCAGTTGCCGTGTCTTCAAGGCTTGATGCAATCAGATCTGTTTATGGGGCCTCAGTTGCTCGCAATCTGATAGAAATTGAAGCTTCAGATGCTAATTCTTCTAGTTCAGTTTTTGAAATGAATGGTTATATATCCGATTTCAATTACTCCGCAAAGAAGACTACCATGATTCTCTTTATCAATGGTATGTAATCAACATCTTTTGTTACTTTGACCTCTGCTAGTTTATTGACTTCTATACATAACTTCCCTTTTTTTGCAGAAAGATTAGTTGAGTGTACTGCTCTGAAGAGGGCAATTGAAATTGTATATGCTGCAACTCTGCCCAAAGCATCAAAGCCTTTCGTATATATGTCAATTATCTTACCTCCTGAGCACGTTGATGTTAATGTGCATCCCACAAAGAGAGAGGTAATGTTGTTTCTTGCGTAATTTCTATGCTATTTCATTTTTTTTATCATCTTTAGATTTTTTATCTTATTAAGTGATGGATAATCCTTTTGACTCTAAAACTCATAACTTATAATATTCATGCAGGTGAGCCTTTTGAACCAGGAGGTCATTGTTGAGAAAATACAATCAACAATAGAATCGAAGCTAAGAAATTTCAACGACTCGAGCACGTATCAAGAACATGTAGTGAGTAGTCTTTTATTATTACATTTCTTAGTTTGTGAATAACTGAAATTTTATCAGGTTACATAATATTATATTGACTGGTTTTTATTTTATGTGGCGAACAGGCAGTGGATAGCTCTCCATCCAGTAAAGTAGCTGCAAACAAAGCTTCTCCTATAAACACATCAACTCCCGGTATGCAAATTGTTACTCTTTTCTTTTGATTTTCGACTTATATCGGTCTATAACTGTACATGGATCTCTTAATATTCTAACTTCTTTTTGTATTTATTTTAAGGGTCCCAAAAAGTATATGCATATAAAATGGTGCGGACGGATTTACAGGATCCTTCTGGAAGGTTGCATGCCTACATGCAAGTAAAGTCTTCTAGGCAACTTGAAAAAAACTGTGGTTTGAATTCTTTGAGGTTATAATAATCATTGAAGCTACGAATCTATAGAAAACATTTTTTTTTTCTCAAATAAACACTCATGGGCTCACACTTGCATGTACTGTCGCCTGACTGCAGGTCTTCAATCAGGCAAAGGAGAAATCCGAAAGAAACTGCTGATCTTACAAGTGTTCAGGAGCTTATCAATGAATTTGAACATGGTTGCCATTCTGGTAAGCAGTCAACTCTTCTTCTTTAGTTTTTTCTTTTTTCTTTTGAAATGTATGATTTTGTGCTAGTAAAGCCAGTGCTTTCTTAATATTTTGTAGGTCTTTTGGACATTGTAAGGAACTGCACATATGTTGGAATGGCTGATGATGTTTTTGCTCTCCTTCAGCATAATACTAATCTGTATCTTGCTAATGTTGTAAATTTGAGGTAATATGCTAGCCTTGTTTATCTGTTTTTCAAAGTAAAATGATCACTTATTATACCTGGCATATCTTTATAGTTAACTTTGCTAAGTAATTCCCATAGTTGTTATTATATACTTTTATTGATTACTGTCTTTTTGTAGCAAAGAACTCATGTATCAACTGGTTCTACAAAGATTTGGTTACTTTAATGCAATACAATTAAGTGATCCGGCTCCATTGCAAGAATTAATCATGTTGGCATTGAGGGAAGAGGATCCAGATTCAGAAGGCACTGAAAACGATGACTTAAAAGAAAAGATTGCTGATGTAAGATTACTTTTCAATTGCTTCACTTTATTTAGTACTTCTCTGTCATGTTATTTTGCACGTTATATTCTGTAAAAAGGCAGACACTCCTCAAGTTGGGGACATATATTGTGAATTGTTTATTCCGTTAATCATGGCATCAGCGTGTAAATACAATGGTAGTGGATGGTTCGATAGTCCTAGAAGAAGTCTTAAAAGATTAACAAATGCTTCATACCTAACAAAAGCTTACGCTCTTCATCATCTTACACACAGATGAACATAAAGTTACTCACAGAAAAGGCTGAAATGCTTGATGAATATTTTGGCATCCATGTGGACCCACAAGGCAATTTGTCAAGACTTCCTGTCATACTTGACCAGCACACACCTGACATGGACCGCGTTCCGGAATTTGTTTTATGTCTGGGAAATGATGTAAGTTACCCCCCCCCCCCCCCCCCCCCCCTATAGGGCATGCTTGTTATTGTACCGGTAATATGTTGAGAAACACAACACCTGCATAATGCATTTGCGCATTAAGAGTCATCATAAATAGTGGGAGAAAGACACATAAGCGGTTACATAACTCTCTTGTGTATCCCTTTCAAAACAATAGATTTAAATGCATTTTGCAGTTCTCATCATATTATTAAGAAGAAAAGAACGTCTCTCTCTCAACACACACACATATAAATGTATATATTAAATTTATTTATTCATACAGGACAAAAAATTGAAGGCACCATTAGCTTTTCTTGTTGATGCCTGGATTTGTGGCAAATTATTATTGAAGTAACTCTCAGAACAAACATCTAATAACACTAAGATAGCGGCAAGCATCATGGCATGGATAATAAATACGAATGCTTGTTACAGTTTTTTCAACTACGTAAAGCATTTTAAAGATGACTGGAAGCAAACAATATTTGGTTGGCCAACTGCTGGGCTCCATTGTTGTAACACACGGTTTAAAGCAGCAGACTGGAAACATAGTTCTAGTATAGTAACTTCTTAGGAGATTGATAATCATACATTGGTTCATAAATTGTGGTTTTGTTTTTTTGTTTAGGTGGCATGGAATGATGAGAAAATTTGCTTTCAAACAATAGCTGCTGCTCTCGGGAACTTTTATGCTATGCATCCACCTCTACTGCCAAATCCATCAGGTGATAACTCGGACTTTTACAAGAGAGGTGTTGAAGGTATGATTGCTCTAAAGTTATACACGAATGTCTAAATTATACAAATTGTATTAAAACCAATAATTTGGATCTATGTTTGTTGAACAAAATTGAAGGAGTTGATGACGAGTTAATATCAGAAGCTGAGAACGCGTGGGCCCAGCGAGAATGGTCAATACAGCATGTTCTATTTCCTTCTATGCGACTTTTCTTTAAGCCCCCAACTTCAATGGCTGCAAATGGAACATTTGTGCAGGTATGATTTTCCTAAGATGTAATTTTTTGACGCAACACAAACCTAACACGGAGTTTGTGTGTATGGTTTTAGGCTAAACACGTTTGGGTCACGGGTTGACCCATTTAATTTTATACTTAAAAAAACAAAATTTTTTATGTAAAACTCATTGACTATGCTTTTACAAAATTTAAATCGAAGGAGAATGGGCATCAATTTTTATAGTCTGATTGCAGTTGTTTTATATACATTTGTATTTTTGTTGTAAACGTCTAATTTTAAAGAACTATAATTATAATGAAACAAATAAAAGAAAATTCGGGTTAAACGTCGTGTTTTTGTCAACTTGTGAAAACACTGTGTCATGTGTCTGAGACGATTGTTTAGGTTCATTTTGTGTTCGGGTTCACCCACGAATGCAAAACCGTATAATACCCCTAGATTAGATTGAGCCCATATCAACTTATTATTAACTCTTTTCTTTTTTCCCCTAATAATTCAGTTATATATTGTTGGAAAATCAAGCCTGAAACACGAACACAAAAAAACACAAGATTGGACAAACGCATTCGACTCTTTTATTATTATGAAGTGGAAATTTTAAAACATCTATTTATACTAAACCAACATCTTAGTAAACAAAAAACCTAAAGCATTCAAATAGGGAACTAAATAAAGACTCGATATCTTATCCTAAAATACGACTATAGTTTTGTCTTGTTCACATCAACCCACACAACCCCAGCATCTGTTTTTGGTGGTGCCATGTTCTTGATTCCCATCTTTACCTTGGTTCAATACACACTTTCAAGAACACTTCCTTGGATCAAAATCCATTTGCCGATTGAAAAACTATTCCCTGCCGAAGGAAAAACCCGCTACTTTGCTGTTTCATTTTGATGCAGTTTCTAGTGCAATCAAATGGCTCAAGAGCGATTAGTAATTAATGACGATAAAAAGCACCAAAAAGGTTCAAGATCATAGTTCTTTCTATTCAAAATCAACATAAATTGAATAACAATAAAACCCTAAATCCCAATTTATAGGTGGGAATCATAACTTTAATAGGAAACGAAATAAAATAAATTAGGAAATCCAAACTTAAATAAATATTAGATAATCTTGCATCACATTCCCAGCTAATCCCTGCTGTTGACCCCCCTGCTTGTTGATTATGAACAAAATCTGTTGATGTCTTTATAACACATGAACACCTGCTGTTTGATCAGACCCTTTTGACGGTGATCAATTCTTCAATTTAGCCAACCTGCTGATTGAACTCTTCTGTTTCAACAAGCTGTTGTTGACTGAAACCCATTGTTGATCACCCTTGATCAGATCAGCTGCTCGAACTTTGCTCCTGCTGTCGGTTGTTGAAACCGTACCCTGGAAACCTGCTGTTGATTGCACATCGAACTGTTTCTTAAACTTAGCCCAAATCACCGGACGTTGTAGTCCCGCTGATGATTCAATTTTGCAGCCCACAATCGCTACGATTCGGTATCGTTTTGCACCGATTTCAGCATCGTGATACCTCCACACGGCTTCAAAACAACCCGAATCTCTCTTGTCATGTACATCGTGATTTGGTCTTGAAATTGCCTCGGGCCGTGCGATGCTTACGTCTCATTCGCTGCACAGATCAAGCACCACCAAATGTTGCTTATCTGCTGGTTGCTATAAAACGTCTTTCTGTTACTGTGAATCTACTTCTTTCAAACGTCGTCCCGCTTGACTGTCAATTGAGTTCAACTTGTAAGAATTTGGGTGCTACAATCGGTTGTGCTTGCACCACTTTTGCTGCCTGGCAATTTGCTGACTCTTATTGCCATCAATTTATTAAACCCTTTTTTCTGTTCTTTTTCTTCTTCCGACCCATGCTATCTCTTTTCCTTATTCGGACCCATTTTTTTGTCTTTTGAGTTTTGTCTCCTCGGCTTACAAGCTCTGATATCAATTGTTGGAGACTAAACGAACATGTTTGACTATTTTTTTTAATTATGAACTAGAAATCAAAATCACACAATTAAAATAACTTAACCATCTATTGATCATATCTAACAAACATATTATAAAACAAGAAACCTAAAGCACTCAAATATGAAACTAAATAAAGACTCGATATCTTAAACTAAAGTACGACTCCAGAAACAAAGTTCACTAATTAACCATTCTAACTATAAAATTTTGGCAAGATTAGTCTATTGACATAAAATAATGTGTTGATATGTTGAGAACATTGGTGATGTTGGCTGTGTAGGTAGCATCTCTGGAGAAGTTATACCGGGTTTTTGAAAGATGCTAGGAACTCCTATGTCTGTTTGGCACGTAGATAGCAGGGCGGTTGTCGATCATCTATGTCAGGTGTTCCATAAGTTTTTGTTTTAGTGGTTCATCAATTGCCATTATCTCCGTAAGTTTTTGTTTTAGTGGTTCATCAATTGCCATTATCTCATATGTCTAGTGTTTCGATTTTGCGTCTGCTGTGTGTAGATGGTGGCAACTGCCATCTCATTTCTTTGATTGACTTGTCTTCCTCTACATGTTTTCCAGTCATATGAGTCATTTTTCTTTTTCCTATCCATTCCTAATATTTTAGTTAGGTTTATTAAAAAAGAAAAAAAAATCGTTTCTAAAAAATATTTTAGTTGGGTTTTGGGTTTTACATTTATGTTAATATTTAATTGCTAACAGAAGTAACCGTAACGGCGGTCGCCGAAAAAACGTTTTCAGTCGAAAAACTTCTTTTTGGCCGGAAAACTCAAGCTTTTCATCCCAAAGTTCTTTGTTACCTTAGATCGGACTTTTAGAAACCCTTTTCTAGTAAAAGTCCCAATTATTGAGGTCGCTGAAAATTACTTTGTGGCCAGAAAACTCAACATTTTCGACCCAAATCTATTTCTAAACTTAGATCGGACCTTTAGGAATCTTTTACTAATAAAAACCCTAGTTATTGCGATTGCTGAAAACTTTTTTTTTTGTCCGGAAAACTCAACATTTTTGTCCCAAACCTCTTTTTGACCTTAGATCGGACATTTAAGAACCTTTTTCCGGCCAAACATGTTTTTTCGGCGACTAGCGACTAACGGGGTTAGGGTTCCGTTAGTCAGGGTCCATTGGAGGTCAATATGTTAATATTTGGGACCACTAGTGGTTATTTTTGAAGTTGAGACTGTTGGTGGACAACAACGAATTGTTGGGATTATTAAAATCCAATACTCCTAAAAGTTTTAATACCATGGTAGATAAATGTGTGTAACTGTATATTTATAAGTAGGTTTAGAGAGTCTGTAATTTAGCCATTTAGAAAAAGAAAACTGAATGATGATGTGGTTCCAAACTTGAACCAAAGAAAATAAGATGAGAAGCCAGATAAGAACTTAGAGAGAAATTTATGAACCAATTTTTCTGATATGTTTACATTAAAACAAAGCACTCCCTATATAGGGTCACAAACATGCATGCAGACTTACATGGAGATCATGGGGTAACAACCCACTTCCTTCCTAGATTAAAGGGAAACATGATAAAAACAACTAACCCACTAATTCATGAACATAACTATTAAATAAATATCTAAATAAAAACGTGCAATTGCAATAGATATTGGGTACGATGATGACGTGGGCAAGAGGCACACATCAAATGACTATTAAGGTACTAAATCGATACAATTTCAAGTATTAAACATAGATGCTAGGTGAAATACGCAAAAATAATATTGAACCAAGGCTTTGTGATTATGGACATTTTTATGAATTTGTCACATGGAGCGGTCCATGGACACATTAAAGATCCAAGGGATGGTTTATATTAATTGTGAGGCTAAGGGTAATTAAATGAGAAAGACCGAGATGGGGGGGGGGGGGGGGGGGGGATCCGAACTAGACCGGAATACAAAAACTCAAAACATCCGGGATGGGTAATAGAATAGATATTCGGGTGTGATATTAGGTGAAACCCTACCCGTTTAATTATCTAGAGTTTTATACCCGTTTACCGGAAAAAAAAAACAATTTTTTCTTTACCCTTGTCTAGTGCTTCATTATGATGGCTTTAACTAGCAAGATTCCCCCGCCCTTCGCGGCGGGACTTCGATTAGCACCTGTTTGGTTCGTTATGATACTAACACTTGCTATGGTAATTGAAAATAAAACCTTACAATGATCGAAACAATAAAACGAATATCAATACTGGTATCAATGTTGTTCAGTTGATATCGGCCTGGTTAGTTTGCGTTCCATCTTTATTCTTTTCAACATTGCGATATAATTTTTATTGAAAACGGATGTTGTGCTGTATCGTACTTAATTGAATCAAAACTGGTTTAACAACATATGTATCAGTACTGGTATTTATTTTTATTGTTTTTGCTTCCAATTAACTGATATTGGACTAAGTTGAATTGAAACTGGTTTAACACATTTGTACCGAACTGAACAACATTGGTACTCGTATGTATTCATTTTTATGGTTACTTGTTTGATAACGGATTTTGTGTTGCTAGCGTTGTGAACCGAACCAAAACGAAACCAAATAAACAACATCAATTGCGATACCAGTATTTAAATTTATTGTTTTTTTCTTTTGATAAACCTACAACGTATTGCTACCGTATTGTACCGATCAATATGGGTACCGGTACTCATATTCATTTTTAGGGTTTCCGGTTTCGAAAGTTTTTTATTTATACAACTTTGTCAGCCACAAAATGAATATTGGTACAACTACCGTGACAATCTAAACCGACCGGTACTGTTCGAACAACATCGGTGTCTGTACGGTGTCTATTTTTATTGTTTATGTCCGATGTAAAACACATGTTGATTTCTATACCGAGTGCATGTATCGTATGAGTATTGTTACAAACCGAATCAACACTATAAAAAGATTAATAATTAATATATGACTAAAACCTAAAAAAACAAAAACCTACAAGTTATTATCCACTGTTCATAGTCACTTTAAATTCATATAGATAACTAGATTTACCACCCGTCGCAATGCGACGAGGGCATAAAACGGTGCCGAATAGCACCAATGTCACACCATCACCAGCAACAACCAATACTGAAGTTACGGTGTGTTAATGTGAAGAAATTAGACTGCAATGTAAAACATAGAAAATAATCATTAAGTCGATTTAGGACCTCGCGCATTGTAACAAACATGTCAAACAGGAAAAAAATAGACGACGTAAAAACGTTGAACCATGCACGCACGTTGAGCCGTGTTAACTCGTAAAATCTATTACGAAGCGTAAAACGAAATATTAAAACGTTGAACCACACACACATGTTACGTCGTGTTAACTCACAAAATTTAAAACGAAAAATCTGTTATATATGAAAAGTGTGAGGACCAAAGTTAAAAGTACAAAAGTAGTGAGGTTAAATTGCAAGAGATAAAAACTTTTGATGTTATAAGTAGAAAAACAAATAGTTTTAGGTTAAAAGTAAAACATCAAATGTTTTTTTTTGAAAACCTCCCAAAGCAAGAGGTACACACATCTATGCACACAAATGTTGCTAATTTATAGTTTGTTAATGTTAATATTACTATTAAAGATTTAAAAACAAATATCTAAGAATTATCAATTAGTGTCAAAAGAATAATAAATTGTTTGTTTATGTTTGAAAAAAAAATGTGAAATCAATTAAGGAATGATAATAAATCAATTAAAACTTAAAAATAATTAATACTAAAAACCTACAAAACACTGTTTATGCTAACTTTGTATTAATATGTATAATATATAATGTATAATATGTGGAAAATGAACTATTTTTTTTTGAAAATTGTTCTAGAATTTTTTATGAAGTGTAAACCTATCTTCTAGAATTTGTATTATCATGTAATTTAAGTATTTTAGATTTTTTAAATATCTTACTGTGATGATGATTGTATGTAACGAGTTAACGTCAATCCGCGCGTTGTGACGGGATATTGATTATGAACGTGTTTGATATCACTATATGAGATGCGAAAATTTTTAAGTATGCAAAACATTATTTTCATATTGCATATTCTCGGCCTACAACACAACTCTAAAGCATTTTACTTTCAAAAAACAAAAAGTGTATTGAAGAATGACCCAACTTTACTGGCATAAATTTCAAACGAACATTTTTTGAGCCGCGTCAAAATTGTTACAATTTGTAAATAAGGAAAAATGTTACATTATGCAAGTAAAAAATATAAACATTATTACGGGTTTTGGTTTGGTAGGTTGAAAGACCAAAACAATTATTCTTAACCAAATATTTTTTGACCCAAATATTTCAAAATGAAATGGAAAACTAGAAACGGATTCATATCCAAAAACCCGAAGCTAACTGGTTTTCTAAACCTATAAAAACCAAAATTTTGGTTTTGGTTTGGTTTTAGCCAAATTTAATCCCAAAATCTATCGAAACGAATACGTCTTACTTGTGTAATTTGTTGAAAAATATATATATAAAATTGAAAACCCCACTAGTGCTGCAAATATATATGTTCGCGAACCGTTCACGAACACTTATCGAACGAGAATTTATGTTCGTGTTCGTTTGTTAAGGAAATTAACTTGTTTGTGTTTGTTAATTTTAGGCAACGAAGGTTGACGGACACAAATGAGCACAAACTAATGTTCATGAACACAAATGGAAACTAACGAACACAAACAATCGTTCATGAACAGAATATATAATACACTAACACTTATTAGATATTTAATTTGTCGGAAATTTGAAGTATTTAAATAAATATAAAAACTAAAAATACTAATGAACTATCGAACTCAAACGAATACATTGCCGAACGTTCACGAACATAAACGAACAAACACGACATCTGTTCATGTTTGTTCATTTAACTAAACGAACGAAATTTCTTGTTCGTGTTCATTTGTTTAATAAACGAACGAACACAAACCAACTTCCCGCCGAATGGTTCACGAACTATTTACCGAACGGTTGGTTCGTTTGCAGCCCTAAACCCCACTGTGCAAATGTGAACTTGTGATCAAATACAATCCAATCAATATAGAATCAAATGATTTTTTGTTCTTCTTTACTTTTTTCACAAAAATAAAATGCTTTTTTTTTTCCAAATGAATATTAGTTATATTCTTTAATCCATGTGACATACGAAAAAAATGATAATTGTTTTTCTTAGTATTACTTTTGTAATTAAACAATTTAATTAATAGTTTTTTTTTGCTTATTGATATAAAAGTATCTATCAGAGAAATGTCTCTCCTTTACTAAAAGAATATAAGAATGTTTAGAAAACATCAGGAAAACTTAAAAAAGTTAATTAAATCATAAGACGTTATAACCAAGTAAATCCTCAAATTGAAAACAAACGAATATAATAAAACATTAACATAATTCCATACATCAATACAAAAACTATTATAATAAAACATCAACACATTTTCATACCTCAATGCAAAAACTCTTAAACACACTTAAAAAAAACCTTAATTCAAAGAAAAAAAAACCAGGAAAGTTGGACACACTTGATGGCTTTACCTATGAGGTTACGCCTCTAGTGGCTAAATCTTTGGAAGCGAAAATATTTCTTAAAATCAAATAAAACAATAATATATGTTTTATTGGGATTGGATGTACTCTTAAAAAAATGAGTAAACTTCCGTTTTGCTCCTTGTGGTTTGTTCACTTTAACGGTTTTGCCTAAAACCTTTAAAAATAATCATTTTCCTCCAATAGTTTGCTATGGTTTTTCTGTTTTACTCCTTGTGGGGAGCAAAATGGAAAAACAGACAATTTGGATGGAGTTAGAGGCGGTGAGCAAAATGGAAAAACCATAGCAAACTACTGGAGGAAAATGACTATTTTTAAAGATTTGGGGCAAAACCGTTAAAGTGACAAAACCACAGGGAGCAAAACGGAAGTTTACTCTAAAAAATAGATCACCTCTTCCTTCTTCATTGCATAATCACAGAACGGTCGTTTGCTACAAATGCAGACGTCGTCCCCGTCAAGACCGGAAAAAAAAATCCAGTATGCTTATTCGATTTTTTGTGGCAGCCGAGGATTCAGACGGTGATAACACATATAACAAAACCTTAGAGAGATTTTTTGGTGGCAACATGGCCGGAGATCTTGGTGGCGGCGGGTGTTATATAGATGTGAAACAGCGGCAAAACGACGTGGGAAACGGTGGCTGGAGGAGATGCGTCGGTTTAGTTATATTTCTATTCAAACGGCGCGGCACGACGGTTGTTGAATGTTTTCGTTGGTTCCATTACGGTGCGTTCACCACCGATAGAGTCACGACGGTTTTTGCATGTAAACTCATGGGTGGAACGGTTATTATAAATCATGGAAGTAGACAACGATGATTTGGCATCTAGAACGGCGTAATGTTCGGTTTGGTATTTCTAATTAAACGGCGCATTAGTCTGGTTATTTCTTTTCAAACGACGTGTTGCCGGTTCCGTTATAAACTCAGGACCAAAGTTGCTTTTTGTATTAGGGTTAGGATATAATAGGAAGTTTATTTGGGTAGGAAGCCTAGGAAGTAATCTTGACCATCTATTTATTTAATCAAGGGCTTAGATTAAATAAGGGGTTTTAGAAAGAACACTTTCTTTGGTGTTTTCTGGCCATTGCGTTTTAGAAAAACACATTCTTGAAGTGTTTTTGGTGCATTGCGTTTTAGGTAAAACACCTTTTTAGGTGTTTTCAGTCCATTGCGTTTTACAGAGAACACTTTCTTTTGTTTTTTAGGCAATTGTGTTTTAGAATGAGTCATTTGTAAGTGTTTTATGGCAATTGCGTTTTACAAATAAGACATTTCTTTGTGTTTTTTGTGCATTGCGTTTTAGGTAAAACACTTTTTTATGTGTTTTCAGTCCATTGCGTTTTAGAAAACAGACATTTTAAGTGTTTTCTGGCCATTGCGTTTTACAAATAAGACATTTCTTTGTGTTTTTTGTGCATTGCGTTTTAGGTAAAACACATTTTTATGTGTTTTTAGTCCATTGCGTTTTAGAAAGTACATTTTCTTTTGAGTTTTTAGGCTATTGCGTTTTAGAAATAAGACATTTCTTTGTGTTTTCTGGCCATTGCGTTTTACAAATAAGTCATTTATTTGTGTTTTTGGTGCATTGCGTTTTAGAAAAATGTCATTTTTAGGTTTTTTTTTCATTGCGTTTTACGTAACTGGGGGTTTTTCTATTGCGTTTTACGCAACTGGGTTTAATTTTTTTTTTTAAAATATAGCAATAGTATACTCGTTTTAAAGATAAAAAAAACGCTCGTTTTTTTGGTGCAATTTTTATAAAAAAATAATGTCGTATGAAAGAGTTATTAACGTTTAAAAATGGGGGGGAATTGGAGGAGAGAGAAACTATTGGCTTGGATTGACTAGAATGCCCCTAAACAAACTCACGCGCCTCTTTTCTTCGTTTCAATTTCCCTGATTTAATCTTAGCCCTTGATTAACTAAATGGATGGTCAAGATCACTTCCTAGCCTTCCTAGCCAAATAAACTTCCTATTGTATCTCCACCCTATATCCTAACCCAATTTATTAATTTCTCACTTCTATCTAATTTGATGACCTCATTTCATAAAACAATAACTTAATTATTCTTAAAATTAAAAAAAAAACTGTTTTTCTTAATATAAAAAAATATTAACGGTCACCAATGTAAATAAATATGTAAATATATTTTCCCTTTAGTTAATAAAAAAATGTTCGTAATCACATCACATACATAAATAAGTATTTAGTTATTTGTTTTTTTACTAGAAATGCCGAGAGAACAATATTTTATTATCCATTATATATTTGTCCAATACGAAAAAACAATGAGGAACGATAAATAAAAAATCAATTATATGTGTATACAAATATAAACTAAATAGAAACATAAATGAATTTTTAATAACAAAAATCCTATAATGCGATTTTTAAATAGAAACATAATTAAACTTTTAATAACAAAAAAATCATATAATGCGATTTTGAATAATGGGATCGGCTCGAAATTCATAGATTGAATTCGATTCAAAATGAAATTCGGAATGCGGTATGGATTATAAGCCGTTATAGTTTTCTTTGTTAACTAACAAACAATTTATTTTTTCTTTTTTATTTTTTCCTAATTAGTTAAACTTATTTCGCCTATCTTTTAGTTTATATTTTACTTGACTGATTGATATCCGAATTCAAATCTGTTGTTCATTCAAGTATGTTTGATATGCGTATTTTGATTAAAGATTCCATGTACAATAAAATTTAAAAGAACCATACGAAATAAGTTTACACCATGAAATAAAATAAGATTGTAACAAGTTGATTGAGAAAAATAAAAATAAAAGTTTATAGCGAGTTTTACAAAAAAATATATAACTGAGTTAAATAATTTCTATCTTTTCCTATTAAAAATACATGTATATATTTATTTAGTTTATACAGATAATATATATAATTACTTATTGAATTATTGTTGCTCATTGTTTTCTTTACATGTGGACAATGATAACACAGATGAAAAAACAAATTAAAATCTTTCAGTTCCGGAAAAAAATCTTGTGAAGTCTCAACGTTAGGAAAGTATTTAAAGTTAGCAGTTTAAATTTTTAATAAAAAAATGGTTAAGTCAATAATTTAGTTAATAAAGTGAAGCTAACCAATGAAATTATGAGTGCGAAACTATTAAAAGAGATAAAAAACTATTTTGGTAAATACTTTTGAAACGGCACTATTATGGTAAATATTTTTTTCACCAACACCACTTTAAAAAAAAAACTCTACAAAGTTGAATAGTAAAACTTAGACTCATGAGAATCTTGCTAATTAATATAGAGGAAATACATACAAGTTTATAAAGTATTTGAATAATCTATAAAATTGACCAAAGATTATCTATATATTAATTATATGAGAGCGGTTAACATACATTACAGCTTAACGTACGACCAGTAAGTCACGAAATTACGCACGTTCAATGGAAAATCACGCACGTTATAATCTCAACAAAACAACATGCGTTATTATTTAATATACACATGCGTGATTATCTCATTATCATCTTCAACCTCCAAAACTGGGTTCAGCATCATCATTCCAGCTCCTTCTTCGATTTCGTTTCCAACGATAACACTTCCTCATGTTTTCAGGTCTTCCGAAACCGAATCCACCACTGACGTAATCGATTTCCAAACGTACAAATTCATGCTATGTTCTACAGATTGAATTCGAGGGTCGATTTATTGATGAAACTTTTCAAAATCAACGATGAATTCGAACCCAATTCGATGAAATTGACCGAACAATAGCCTATTTGAAGTGAAACGAAAAGAAATTTGAATCGAATTGGACAAAATTGATCAAACCCAGGGCTAATTGAAATCACGCATGTTATATACAATAATCACGCATGTTGTCGTACTTGATGTACGTTAAGCCGTAATGTACATTACACTTTCTCTTAATTATATAACCCTACAAAAACTAACTTGGATAGCCTCTCTAGAATGAAAAGTTGTGACTTTTAAAAAACCACACATACATACCCCTTTGCTTAATCTATACTATATAATAAAAGAAACCAATGAAAGGACACATGTCATTCTCTCCTTCAATTCTATAATTTTATTTATAATTTTTTTAATTAATATATCTTTATAATCTAATATATGAATATCGCTAATCTTTATCTTAAATCTTTTTAATTTAATATATTGATAATGCTAATCATTATCTTAAATCCCATTATAATAAATATTTTCAAAAATATAATAAAATCTCTTGAACATATATATTCGGATACTAAACAATATAAATCTATATTTATACTATATAATAAAAGAAACCACTTTTGGGACACTTGTCATCATATTAGGGCATCTCTTATAGATAATTATTATTTTAATTTATTTTTTTTAATTAATTATAGATAACTCTCCTATTAAATATTATTTAGTTTAATATCTTATGGATAATTATTATTTAGTTTAATCTTCTTCTCATTTATAATATTATTTAGAGAAAATTACGATTTTGGCCTCTGTAGTTATATCACTTTTACCCTTTTAGCCCAAACAAGAATTTTTTAATATCTGAGCCCCCAACGTCTTCTTTTCTAACCCTTTTGGCCCCTAACACTAACCTCATCCATTAAATGTTAGGGGCCAAAAGGGTCATTTATAATATTATTTAGAGAAAATTACGATTTTTGGCCCCTGTAGTTATATCACTTTTACCCTTTTAGCCTAAAAAAGGATTTTTTTTAAAAGGGTTAAAAAAGACGGTAGGGGTCAAAAAGGTTAAAAAAAAGACGTTGGGGGCTTAGATGTTAAAAAATTCTTTTTTGGGCTAAAAGGGTAAAAGTGATATAACCACGGGGGCCAAAATCATAATTTTATTATTTGTTGTATAAATTAGATTTATTTAATTCGTACAATACACGAGGTTTTTTAAGGATATATATATATATTTTTTTATTATTTAGTACAAAAAATTACATTTATTCAAACCGTGTAATACGCATATTTTTAAAGATGTAATTTTTTTTTATTATTTGGTATATAAAATTACATTTATTCAACCCGTGTAATAAATGGGGTTTTTTAAAGATGTATTATTTTATTATTGGTAAACAATATTACATTTATTCAACTCGTGTAATAAACGTGGTTTTAAAGATATAACTTTTTTATTTTGTATATAAAATTACATTTATTCAACCTGTACAATATTGTCTTTTTATTATTTAATATATAAAATTATATTTATTCAACTCGTGCAATAATGAATGTTTTTAAAGATATATTATTTTATTATTTAGTATATAAAATTTATTTAGTCAACCCGTGTAATACACGGGGTTATAACCTAGTTATTATATGTACAATAAATTAACCAACGCACCTTTTGAAAATTATACGTACAAACAAATACTAACTGTAGACACAACCATAAAATATAGACGCACCCTTTGAAAATTAACCATAAAATAAAACCAAATTATATTGTATACTGTATATTGTATATTATACATACATTATCAATTATTATATACTGTATATTGTATATTATACATACATTATCAATGAGGAGACACCATAATGAACCGACAAAACCATTCAAATATCGGTCATGACCTTTACAGTTCGCTTCATTAAAATAAAGGAGTGAATTAAAATAAAGGAGTGAAGCAGTTTGTATTTGCTGTAAACATCAGGTCATTTAGATTATGGGTGTGTCAGTCTATGAATGGTAGTGTTTATTCAAGGTATATTTATATACTAGTGGGCAACCCGCGCGTTGCAGCGGAGTCGACAATACACGATGAGAACATGATATTCATAATAGGTTGTGGCTCAAATTTATCTAATTGGCCAAAAAGATGGTTCAGTGAAAAGTCGATATACTTCATTGTCACAAGTGCAGCCGGTTCTTCCCTGCCTCTGCTCACTACGTCATTAGCTAGTTGATATTAATAAGAATGTTATGGTAAATTAAAAAAAAGGAAGTTTATTGGTTTACTTATACGCTTTGGATTTTGGAAGTATGGTGAGAAAATACAACCCAATCCCAAATATCGCTTTTATTACATAATGTCTGCATTTAATACACCTTAAGGGCAATTTGCTAGACAAATTTTTGCGACAACAGCGACCCTAAAAGGGGTTTGTTTTGCAAACCGAAATAACAACAATAGTCGACAACCCAAAAAAGGGTCCGCTTTGCTGTTAAAAAAAACACTAAAAAAAACTGCAGGCCACCTGCACAATGGTTCATGGCTGCACAGCAACATGTTTCATTCTTTTGTTTTATAATTTTATGGAACTCATGAATTAATGGCACATGCAACCAAGAAAAGAGTAAAAAGGACATATGCAAAGTTACAGATCTAATAAACAATATTAGTAATTTGGTCATTAAACAAAATAAGTTAAAATTTCACCCTATGCAAGCCCCCCAAAGTTCTGGGATGTTGAACCTACAATAATATTTGTCTTAAAATGCTGTAGTAAAGCAACAAAGAGAAGCAATACAACTATAAGTAAGAACTCTTTAAGTATTTTTGTGAAACCCTGAACATAAATGTGACCCTTTTCTTCTAATCCACCAAATTCATGCAAAAGAATGATTAAGATGCATATGACCTAAGACATAAAACTAAAAACCCTTTGGAATCAACAATTAACAGCAGAGCAAAAAAAAAAAAAAGTAAATACAGACTGAACCCATATCTATATGAACACATCAAAAACTCTAACAGATGGCAATAAAGTAAACCAACAACTAAGCGGTCCTTGTATAAATTATAGAATTAAATGTAAAGGATAAACATACACATAACATAATATAATATAAAAAGGCAAAAATGAAATGGTGTCTAAATTTTATTTGTCGATCAATCCGTTAATTTGGAATCCGTAAAAGCCAAATTTTCCAAAATTACTTATGTAAATCGCTTCGAACATATTTCCAATAAAGGGAATTCACATTATTGAATTGAGAAATGTATTCCCCTTTTGGATTCCATGTTGAAGTCACTCATCATATAATGGCGATGAATCATTCTTTTGAACTCTGTATGACAAAACCACAGTGATTATTTGTAGGATTATGTGTTTAATCTAATGACTAAGTTTTAACTACTCAACAAATAAAGAAGCCACACAATGGTTTTGCTATAGTTCCTTTGTTATAACATAGTTTCTAAGTGAATTTTTTATTTGGAACCACTAAATCATATCATTCTGTATATTCTGAAGCAAAGAGAAAACTAAAGAAGGATACACCTTTTTTGCAAATCATACCAACAATAAAGTAATTCAAATAGCAGTAATCAGTCAAATTAGAAGAAAAAACAAATCGCATAAACATATAAGTTGAAGTATGTGACATTAAGATTCTAACATGTCCGTAATGACCAGAACTACGGAAGGGTCGAACTCTGCATCGGAATCATCCGCATCGTGATCTGACAACCGAATATGGAGTTACGGTTTCAAAAACGCTGTTTATCAAATAAGAAGGAAGCATCATATTGTCGTTCCTTAACAGATGGGTTTGCGTGATAAGTCTATTAGCGATTCACATCCTTCCCCATAGTTTCAATATAGAACAACAATTAAACCTAATTCAACAACAAAGTATTAACGATATGCTTGAATAGGAAAATACCCTGATTAAAATATTAACACTGTATATGCCGAATCAAAAAGAAAATTAAGGATGAACATGGTAATGGCAATCGAGATTAATGATAGTTACACTAATCGCGATTCAACAGGGGAAAAACGAAAACATACAAGAGATATACTATTATTAGTTTCGATCATATATGCCCACACGCCACACCTATCCAATTTCGATCATAGATACAAATAATTAGTAATTGGCAACAAAGACCACAAATAACCAATAATTGATCTCTAATCAGAAATTGTTACAAATAGAAACTTAATATCCCGTAAATTACACAAACAAGATGAAAATACCTAAAAGACCCTATTTATTTGGAAACCTTTCAAATCAATTAAGAGAATTTTGATTTCAAATAACATACAGAGTACCAACACATCATGCGGTTCGTCAGGCCGTTTCTCTAGAACCCTAGTCGCCAATGGTAGAGTTGCGGCTGATATTTTCAATTACCATCGTCGTCTTGGTAGCAATCTGATCACCGGAGTGAAGCATAGTGGCCGGAGGAAGCATTCGCCTTTCTCTCTCTAAATTTTGCATTCAAATTGCATGTTCTAAGTCGGCCCTCATCTTCAAATCGATTTATAGTGTCCAACCCTCATCTTCTAATTCTTAATTCTTCTTTCCTGTCTTCGGTCATTCCTAACCTGACGATTTCTTTATATGAGAAGAATCGCGAGAGACATAGAGGCAGTGAGGGTTTTGAAGGAGATTAAGAAAAGAATGCAGGAGTTTCAAGAGGAAAGTTAATGGAAAGATAACTGATGAACACGTTCCAAATACCATGTAATTAATTGTGATTAAATTTTATTTAATTAGTCTTTTGTTTTTCAATATTCAGGTAAAAGACCATATTGCCCTTTTACTAACTTCATTGACTTATTGTACCATAAGCTAAAAATATTGTAATTACTTAAATTTGGTTGGTACCCTTATGAAATGCTTTATAATATAGTATAGATAAATGCCTATGTGTACTAAACAAAAAACACACGAGTCAATAAACCAATATGGGGTGTTCATGAGCCGATCCTATCCGATCGAGGGTCAGCTCATGCTCGGATTGAATTACTGTCACACCCCCAAAATACCACATGCGGAAACCCCCGCGAGGCGTGTGACGTACCAGGATCTAGCCACCAATCACATTGAACTCATAGCAAGTTTCCAAATAAAACTTTCATTTATTAAAATAAGTCATTACAAAACATCATTCATTGTTCAGCGGAAGCATAATACAATAGTTAAGAATTTCATAACCCAAATATATAAAGACCATTAGACTTGTCTCGTGATACCATGTATCTCGACCCATGACCACTCCAGCATCCCAGACAGCAAGTTCCAAATGAATGTACCTATAGACCTGCAAGCATGCAGATAAGTGTATCAGACAACGCTGGTGAGTTCACAGTTTTGTTTACCAAAAATCGTGTTACAAGTTTAACTGCCAAAAGTTTAGTTCAGTTCATAAGCAATTCCAAAAACAATGTTGATAATAACTCGATACCGTACAAGATGGCTCCAGATTATTTTGCCCTTTCCCCAATGCCCCTATCAAAGCATTGGGCATGACTTAAGGTAATTAGTTCACGCCCGTCCTCGCTGGTACGGTGTGAGGGTGCCAAACCTAATAGCGCTATCAACTAATAACCCCGTTGCCTCCCCGGCAACTAATTCGGTAGATGATGGGACTTAAGGTGATAGGAGTGAGTGTATTATCCAACATTCCGGTTTAACATTCTAGTCAAACCCATTACCCAATATTCCTCCCTGGAATATTTACCAGATGTCCTTCCCCGGGACGCATGCTTGAAAAAGAGCAGTGAACTCACCTTAGATTGCTCGGTATGTAATGTTACTTGTTCCATATTAATCAACCAAATCCTAGTGTGGTTACCAATGACAAATCAGTTTTGTATACACATGAATCACGTATCCCACATTCACATTACACAAGTAGCGTACACGTAATCACACTTCATTATACAAGTTGTAACAAGAGTTCACGTAACACAATAATTCATAACAACATGTAACAAGTAGTTAAGTCTCATGCAAGGTTCACATCACGTGCTCATAATTCACCTTAGCACATGTCTAGTTCAATTCTCAATCAAGTGGATATGTAAGTTCACAGCCATGTAACAACTTAGCAGTTCAGAACATTAAACATTCAAGTGTGAAACTTCATAACTGACTACTTAAACTGTTCAGCCCAATTACAGAATATGTACGTGTGTGTGTGGCCCAGTTGCACCGGCCCAAGGAAGTGTGCGATGCATACTCCCTTGTGCGACAGCCGATGATGTGTGACAGAGTTGTGCGACCCAAGTTTGGCCCAAAACAGACCCCTCGGCCCATGTACATGTGCGATTCAGACCACCTTGTGCGATCTGGATCAACTTGTGCGATCCGGACCTCCTTGTACGACTGTGCTATCTTGTGCGACTGGGCTATATTGTGCAGCCCAACATGGCTAGCCCAACCATATTGTGCGATTTGGCTTGTGTTGTGCGATCAGTTACAATTTATCATCAATCTCGGCTAATCAAATCCTTAGTCAATCAGTTACAATCATTCCCTAAATTATCGCAAACACAATTCATCAACGGTTTCATCTTCCAACCGGATTAAACAACATAATCATCTTATTCAAAGACTCTATCAACATAACACCCTAGTTTTAATAATTTATCATCTCATTTTCGTGTCGAATAACATCAGACCTTGCTCATTCACTAATATCATCGAATACTCAGCATCAATAATCATCCAAATAGATATGTGATCATCATGCACACAAAATTCTCTAAAATACTAACATCATGCCAACCTGATTCAATATTAATCATAATCAATATTCTAACTATACACTGCCCTCAATCATCAATTGTCACTAAACATGTTACCACATTTAAAATTCAACAGTTAGTTATTATGATATATTCATCATGAACTCGATTTTTATACAACCCCAATTACTAAGTCCTCTTCCACTACTCAGTTAGTACTAAATCATGCTTTCATGGATATCCATACTAATCAATCCAAACACAGAACTTCAAATCAACCATATTCACTTTAGTTTATCACACATAACCAGGATTAACAAAGAATATATATCAATTCAGTGGTGAATCATACTAACCGGATTTCAAGATGTTGAGGAGGGTGGTAGGACCGAGAAGAAAGCCTTCGACCGCAAGAGAAAGGCTGCCGACACTTCAAAGGAACAAGGAGAGTGCTTAGGGTTTACAAAGGTCTGCAAAAAGAAATGATACCCATTTCCTGATGCATATACATGTGCTACAAAAGGTGGGCTTGGGCTCAGTTTGGGTTTAAGGGTTTTGGGCTCCATGAAGCCCGCTTGATTTAGAAGGGTGTACGGCCGATGAGCGAGTGTGTAACTCAGAATCCTTGTGCGATCAAACTTCACTCATTCCTTCGCACAAACTCATAACATTTATATAATGCATAAAATCATAGCCGTTTGTATTTAATCGAACACTTCAACTAGCGTACACGCAAGTAACAAGGAATCAGTACAAGGAAGAACCCTTCAAATTACGGGTTGTCACAATTACAATCGATCCGATCGGATCAAATTTTCAAAACCGAGCATAAAAGTGATGCTCATGCTCGGATTGAATTTGAATCAAGTGAATCGTTTTTGCTCGGGTTTTCTCAGCATCTAAATTAAAACATGTGTACCAAAACAAAAAGAAAACTGAAATCAAGACTATTATAAGGCTGCATTCAACAAAAACAAATCCTAACTTAATTAAAACATGTCCAACACCTTACTAACAAAAGCAATACATAACTAAAATCATGATTCTAAAAATGTTCTTAACAATTTATGAGTTAGGTCTCAAACTACGTGAGCAATTTATTTCAACAAACAACAGCAACATATTCTTTAACTTACAATGACTCTAAGGTTAATCGAATAGCCATGAGAATGGACCTATGGAAGATGGCAGGAATAGATCGATATGAGAATGGACGTGGCAACGATGTGTGATTGTGTTGTGTGGCAGCGTCGATATGCAGATCGAACAATCAGATTATGTGATTGTTTTAGGAATTAGGAATTTAGGGTTAGATTTTGGTGTGTGGCAGTGGCGATATGCAGATCGAACATTCGAACAATCAGTTTATGTGATTGTTTTAGGAATTAGGGATTTAGGGTTAGATTTTGGTATTAAGTTGTGTTGGGCTTTTAATATATATATATATTAATTATAATAAAAATTAATTCGAGCGAAACCGAGCGATCGACGAGCGAGCGAACCTTTGCTCATGCTTGGATTGAATTTGAATCGAATCGATCCGAGCGGCTCATTTACAAACTGAGCGGGAATCGAACGAGCATTTTTCGGGCATTTTTCGAGAGATCGTCGAGCAGTTTGGACAGCCCTAAAACCAATTGGAATAACTTAATTACCCATCACCCTTTCTGCGACTTTAAACTTCTTCCATTGTTGCGACTTCTGGCAAGATCTCCGGTGGCCATAATGCAACCAAAGTTGCAAATGTAACTGTCTCTTTAACATCGGCCTTCACATGGGATCGCCCAAGCACATCGATTTGAAAACAAATTAACCGAAATCAAACTTGGTTTTTCGTTTGAATTGTGTGACAATGGTACGTAAACTACCGAGTTCATCCTATTTAGCAAAGTAAATTTTAGAATATTATTTCCGACGATGAGAAATGGTTACATAAACCAATATGTGAACCTCTTTTTGTAAACTCTTTGTCAAACAATTTCACAAGAATCAATTCAAATATATATGGAATTCAAATATTTATTGTTCTGTAAATTGTTTTATTAGTTAGCCAAGATGAATTTTGCAATGTTTCACATGATCCATTTGCAAGACTCTCACCGAATTGAAGAGCCTAAAACGTGATTGTCGATTTAACCAAATTAATCAATTCCGGGAATTTCGATCAAGAAGGGCGAAGAACAGAGCATCACACAAATTTTCAATTGCGAAGAAGAAAAAAATCATAACGAAATCTCAGATAACAATAAGTGTGCTCTCTGTTGTTCTCTTAAGCGTATTCACTGTTTATGACCTAGGTTATGGATTTTTATTGAATATGTTGTAATTTTTTAGGTTAGAAGATTGGTTATCATAGTGTAAACGATGTTTGTTCATGAGGAATGAGTTATGCATTTGATTTGAGAGTTTTTTTGTATGTTCTTTTCATGTTATAGAGATTTTTGTGTATGTAGGTTGGAAATCAAAATACAATCCTGGAGAGTTCTTGCACTATTTTTTTCTTGTTGTTCGATTGGCATTCTTGTATGTCAAGATTATAGAATCTTGTGTTTCTCATTGGTTTTTACTGAAATTCAAGTTTTTGATGAATGAAATTGTGGGTCTCGAATTCAACCAGTTGTGTTTATTTCCAAGAATATTTTTGATGTTATGTGTCGTGAATATTTGTTTTAGATCATAAGATTTGATTGATGATGCATGTGTTTCTACCAGATTGAGAATTTATTCTATAACATGATTGCGCGAAGGAAATCTCTTCAGAGCTCTGCTGATGATTATCCAAAAATTATAGATCTGCTAAGTCGGTTTGCGATCCATCACAAAAACGTGAGCTTCTCATGCAAAAAGGTGAGTTAAGTAATTGTTGTCGCCTTTAAAAATAAAGTTATTATATGTACCTTACCAATAGTTTTAAATTATTCTACTTGGTATATTTTATCATTGTTTTAATATCTTCTACATGTCTACTATTCCATCTGTTTAGCATGGTGCATCTAAAGCTGATGTTCACTCAGTTGCTGTGTCTTCAAGGCTTGATGCAATCAGATCTGTTTATGGGGCCTCAGTTGCTCGCAATCTGATAGAAATTGAAGCTTCAGATGCTAATTCTTCTAGTTCAGTTTTTGAAATGAATGGTTATATATCCGATTTCAATTACTCCGCAAAGAAGATTACCATGATTCTCTTTATCAATGGTATGTAATCAACATCTTATGTTACTTTGACCTTGACCTCTGCTAATTTATTGACTTCTATACATAACTTCCCTTTTTTTGCAGAAAGATTAGTTGAGTGTACTGCTCTGAAGAGGGCAATTGAAATTGTATATGCTGCAACTCTGCCCAAAGCATCAAAGCCTTTCGTATATATGTCAATTATCTTACCTCCTGAGCACGTTGATGTTAATGTGCATCCCACAAAGAGAGAGGTAATGTTGTTTCTTGCGTAATTTCTATGCTATTTCATTTTTTTTATCATCTTTAGATTTTTATCTTATTAAGTGATGGATAATCCTTTTGACTCTAAAACTCATAACTTATAATATTCATGCAGGTGAGCCTTTTGAACCAGGAGGTCATTGTTGAGAAAATACAATCAACAATAGAATCGAAGCTAAGAAATTTCAACGACTCGAGCACGTATCAAGAACATGTAGTGAGTAGTCTTTTATTATTACATTTCTTAGTTTGTGAATAACTGAAATTTTATCAGGTTACATAATATTATATTGACTGGTTTTTATTTTATGTGGCGAACAGGCAGTGGATAGCTCTCCATCCAGTAAAGTAGCTGCAAACATAGCTTCTCCTATAAGCACATCAACTCCCGGTATGCAAATTGTTACTCTTTTCTTTTGATTTTCGACTTATATCGGTCTATAACTGTACATGGATCTCTTAATATTGTAACTTCTTTTTGTATTTATTTTAAGGGTCCCAAAAAGTATATGCATATAAAATGGTGCGGACGGATTTACAGGATCCTTCTGGAAGGTTGCATGCCTACATGCAAGTAAAGTCTTCTAGGCAACTTGAAAAAAACTGCGGTTTGAATTCTTTGAGGTTATAATAATCATTGAAGCTACGAATCTATAGAAAACATTTTTTTTCTCAAATAAACACTCATGGGCTCACACTTGCATGTACTGTCGCCTGACTGCAGGTCTTCAATCAGGCAAAGGAGAAATCCGAAAGAAACTGCTGATCTTACAAGTGTTCAGGAGCTTATCAATGAATTTGAACATGGTTGCCATTCTGGTAAGCAGTCAACTCTTCTTCTTTAGTTTTTTCTTTTTTCTTTTGAAATGTATGATTTTGTGCTAGTAAAGCCAGTGCTTTCTTAATATTTTGTAGGTCTTTTGGACATTGTAAGGAACTGCACATATGTTGGAATGGCTGATAATGTTTTTGCTCTCCTTCAGCATAATACTAATCTGTATCTTGCTAATGTTGTAAATTTGAGGTAATATGCTAGCCTTGTTTATCTGTTTTTCAAAGTAAAATGATCACTTATTATACCTGACATATCTTTATAGTTAACTTTGCTAAGTAATTCCCATAGTTATTATATACTTTTATTGATTACTGTCTTTTTGTAGCAAAGAACTCATGTATCAACTGGTTCTACAAAGATTTGGTTACTTTAATGCAATACAATTAAGTGATCCGGTTCCATTGCAAGAATTAATCATGTTGGCATTGAGGGAAGAGGATCCAGATTCAGAAGGCACTGAAAACGATGACTTAAAAGAAAAGATTGCTGATGTAAGATTACTTTTCAATTGCTTCACTTTATTTAGTACTTCTCTGTCATGTTATTTTGCACGCTATATTCTGTAAAAAGGCAGACACTCCTCAAGTTGGGGACATATATTGTGAATTGTTTATTCCGTTAATCATGGCATCAGCGTGTAAATATAATGGTAGTGGATGGTTCGATAGTCCTAGAAGAAGTCTTAAAAGATTAACAAATGCTTCATACCTAACAAAAGCTTACGCTCTTCATCATCTTACACACAGATGAACATGAAGTTACTCACAGAAAAGGCTGAAATGCTTGATGAATATTTTGGCATCCATGTGGACCCACAAGGCAATTTGTCAAGACTTCCTGTCATACTTGACCAGCACACACCTGACATGGACCGCGTTCCGGAATTTGTTTTATGTCTGGGAAATGATGTAAGTTACCCCCCCCCCCCCCCCCCTCTATAGGGCATGCTTGTTATTGTACCGGTAATATGTTGAGAAACACAACACCTGCATAATGCATTTGCGCATTAAGAGTGTTGGTATCATCGTCATCGGAAACCCAGGACCAATCGGAACGGATGGACTTGTGACCACATACACAATCATTCACGTACAAACCACAACACTCACACGAATTCATGATAACGAATTGAAACGAGAATGATTTGCAGAAACAATGAACTAACCGAATGAATAAACTTGATTGACTGAACTTTGAATATGATAACTAACTTGATAATACACACGTTCGAATACACTGATAACTACCAGTTTGATAGGGAAGTTTGGCAGCGGCTTTATAGGGATCAAGAGGCATGTCTCCAACAGTCACGTTGTTTCAAAAGAGATGTGACGATTCTGAATAACCGCCATTCGGTTATGGAGACACACCGGTTCGCTACTTGGCCCAACTTCCTCATCAATAACCGGCTGTTTAATGGACTGGACATACAAATCGTTCGACCCAAACTGGTGGCCTACGGCCCAAACTAAATACATAACATAACCAATGTTTTGACCCAATGCTTATAAACATAAAATAAATAAACATAAAACAGGCCCGAGGCCCACGTTCTGGACTCGGATGATTCTTGCTTATCGAAACAAACTTCATTCTCCCCCTTAAGCAAGAAATGTCCGAGCTCTTCGATCCGATTACTCCTTGCGGTTGTTGGTGACTTCGATCTTCACCACCACGTCACCATCACTTGAATCTTCGATCCATCCGCAATTGCTTGAGCTCTCGGCCATACCAACTTTCTCTCTTGCACGCTCCTTCTTGATGTAATCAAAGTACCATTCGACCAACTCTAGATAATAAACATAGGCGACCTTCATCTCGTAAGCGTCATCCTTGTCGTAGCCATACTTCTCCGATATCTCGCCCCATTTGTCTTTTGCCATTATCTCATCAAACCCACCATTGTGCCTTACGATGCGGTGTAATAGAATGAGGCTAACATCACGTCCATCAATCAACTCCGGTGGCATTGCTTTCTCACAAACAATCCCTAGAAAATTCGTGATGAACCAAACCAAAATTCCTTCGAACGGTGCGTCGAAGAATCTTGGGTGCTTCTTGATTTCTTCGTGTAGTGTGATAAGATCCCCTGGTTCAACGCAACTTTCCATGATCAACCCTCTTTCAACAACGTCCTCCTCGAGTTGAGAGAGAGTTATTTCCCGTTCCCGAAGCATTTGCTTTGATTGGCGTGGATTATCCTTCTCGCCTTCGATGTAGATCATTAAAGCCTTTTTTGCTTTCTTCGAGTACACGACTTTCCTTGCACTTGGGCGTTCGTCATACACTTTCCTTTTATTTTTTGACTTTTCAAATTCCCGCTCATAGTAATCGCCCAAACATTCTTGAAACTCCTCCTTTTCTTTCTTGTACCCATTGTCGACCCCAAGATTATTGTTGGCCCAAACTTGGATCTTTGATCTCTAGAACGTGATAAACAAACTTGTATAACTTGAATAATAACCGAATGTATACAATATCGAATTGAGAGTATATACAATTGATTTCGAATGTAATGAACAAGTACAAATGAATCTAACTATCCCTATTTATAGTTTCCTACGGGTACGAGTGAATAGACGCGTCTCTTCGTGAAAAGTCATGTCTCTTGGATGTGTGGTTGAGATTGGATCTTGAAGAGGTGTGTTGATTCTCGTCCGCATGATCAACAGTCGCGTCCCTTGATGTTTGCCTTGTATTGATTCGAAATGGTGTGTGTGTAGAGACATACCCATTCGGTTAGTGAGGGTAGTTTCAAACTTCCATCTTGTCAACTTTGGTCCTCGTACTTTGTAACCGCTATGTAACCGCCACTCTTCTCTTTAATTACCATAACACCCTTGTAGTTTAGGATGTGTAGTGATTATAACTTTCAAAGAGTCATCATAAATAGTGGGAGAAAGACACATAAGCGGTTACATAACTCTCTTGTGTATCCCTTTCAAAACAATAGATTTAAATGCATTTTGCAGTTCTCATCATATTATTAAGAAGAAAAGAACGTCTCTCTCTCAACACACACACATATAAATGTATATATTAAATTTATTTATTCATACAGGACAAAAAATTGAAGGCACCATTAGCTTTTCTTGTTGATGCCTGGATTTGTGGCAAATTATTATTGAAGTAACTCTCAGAACAAACATCTAATAACACTAAGACAGCGGCAAGCATCATGGCATGGATAATAAATACGAATGCTTGTTACAGTTTTTTCAACTACGTAAAGCATTTTAAAGATGACTGGAAGCAAACAATATTTGGTTGGCCAACTGCTACACACGGTTTAAAGCAGCAGACTGGAAACATAGTTCTCGTATAGTAACTTCTTAGGAGATTGATAATCATACGTTGGTTCATAAATTGTGGTTTTGTTTTTTTTGTTTAGGTGGCATGGAATGATGAGAAAATTTGCTTTCAAACAATAGCTGCTGCTCTCGGGAACTTTTATGCTATGCATCCACCTCTACTGCCAAATCCATCAGGTGATAACTCGGACTTTTACAAGAGAGGTGTTGAAGGTATGATTGCTCTAAAGTTATACACGAATTTCTAAATTATACAAATTGTATTAAAACCAATAATTTGGATCTATGTTTGTTGAACAAAATTGAAGGAGTTGATGACGAGTTAATATCAGAAGCTGAGAACGCGTGGGCCCAGCGAGAATGGTCAATACAGCATGTTCTATTTCCTTCTATGCGACTTTTCTTTAAGCCCCCAACTTCAATGGCTGCAAATGGAACATTTGTGCAGGTATGATTTTTCTAAGATGTAATTTTTTGACGCAACACAAACCTAACACGGAGTTTGTGTGTATGGTTTTAGGCTAAACACGTTTGGGTCACGGGTTGACCCATTTAATTTTATACTTAAAAAAACAAAATTTTTAATGTAAAACTCATTGACTATGCTTTTACAAATTTAAATCGAAGGAGAATGGGCATCAATTTTTATAGTCTGATTGCAGTTGTTTTATATACATTTGTATTTTTGTTGTAAACGTCTAATTTTAAAGAACTATAATTATAATGAAACAAATAAAAGAAAATTCGGGTTAAACGTCGTGTTTTTGTCAACTTGTGAAAACACTGTGTCATGTGTCTGAGACGATTGTTTAGGTTCGTTTTGTGTTCGGGTTCACCCACGAATGCAAAACCGTATAATACCCCTAGATTAGATTGAGCCCATATCAACTTATTATTAACTCTTTTCTTTTTTCCCCTAATAATTCAGTTATATATTGTTGGAAAATCAAGCCTGAAACACGAACACAAAAAACACAAGATTGGACAAACGCATTCGACTCTTTTATTATTATGAAGTGGAAATTTTAGAACATCTATTTATACTAAACCAACATCTTAGTAAACAAAAAACCTAAAGCATTCAAATAGGAAACTAAATAAAGACTCGATATCTTATCCTAAAATACGACTATAGTTTTGTCTTGTTCACATTAACCCACACAACCCCAACATCTGTTTTTGGTGGTGCCATGTTCTTGATTCCCATCTTTACCTTGGTTCAATACACACTTTCAAGAACACTTCCTTGGATCAAAATCCATTTGCCGATTGAAAAACTATTCCCTGCCGAAGGAAAAACCCGCTACTTTGCTGTTTCATTTTGATGCAGTTTCTAGTGCAATCAAATGGCTCAAGAGCGATTAGTAATTAATGACGATAAAAAGCACCAAAAAGGTTCAAGATCATAGTTCTTTCTATTCAAAATCAACATAAATTGAATAACAATAAAACCCTAAATCCCAATTTATAGGTGGGAATCATAACTTTAATAGGAAACGAAATAAAATAAAATAGGAAATCCAAACTTAAATAAATATTAGATAATCTTGCATCACATTCCCAGCTAATCCCTGCTGTTGACCCTGCTTGTTGATTACTGTGTTTAAAAAAGCGCGCTTCAAGCGCGCGTGAAGCGATGAAGCGCTGGAAAAAAACGCTTTTTTGGGTCTGAAGCGTTACATTACGTGAAGCGATGTGAAGCGAGCTTTAAGCGGCGAAGCGATGAAGTTGTGAAGCGACGCTCCAGCCAATCAGATCACCATTTGGGCCATTTTTTAAGCCCAACAGTCTTTACAAGGTACATATCGACCTTATATCGACGATATAGCGACTTCCTATGTGAAATCCGGCGACAAATTCCGGCGACGGAGTTGCTTTCAGCCGGAAACCAGGAAGAAGGGGGAAGAAGAAGAGAGATGCTGAGAGCGGCTGCGTATCTGTCTTTTAGGCTTTTAGGGTTTTTATAAGTTAAGGTTTTTAAACATTTAACCCCTCTATCTTTCATTAGTTTACATTCAGTCCCTGAAACTTCTAACTTTTTACTTAAAAAGTGTAAAGATAGTTTGTCTATTTAAACATTTAACCCCCTCTATCTTCAGTAGTTTACATTTGGTCCTTAAGCTTTTTAATTTATGCATAAAAGTACAAAATTAACATTATAAAATACATATATATAATATGGATAGCTATTTTTTATACATATATATAAAATTAACATTATATATAATTATATATAATATGGAGCGCTTCGTATACGTGAAGCTCTCGCTTCGCGCTTGAAGCTTCGCTTAAAGCTTTTGGAACCAAAACGCTTCGGAGCGCTTCGCGCTTTTTTAAACCAAGGTTGGTTATGAACAAAATCTGTTGATGTCTTTATAACACATGAACACCTGCTGTTTGATCAGACCCTTTGACGGTGATCAATTCTTCAATTTAGCCAACCTGCTGATTGACCTCTTCTGTTTCAACAAGCTGTTGTTGACTGAAACCCATTGTTGATCACCCTTGATCAGATCAGCTGCTCGAACTTTGCTCCTGCTGTCGGTTGTTGAAACCGTACCCTGGAAACCTGCTGTTGATTGCACATCGAACTGTTTCTTAAACTTAGCCCAAATCACCGGACGTTGTAGTCCCGCTGGTGATTCAATTTTGCAGCCCACAATCGCTACGATTCGGTATCGTTTTGCACCGATTTCAGCATTGTGATACCTCCACACGGCTTCAAAACAACCCGAATCTCTCTTGTCATGTACATCGTGATTTGGTCTTGAAATTGCCTCGGGCCGTGCGATGCTTACGTCTCATTTGCTGCACAGATCAAGCACCACCAAATGTTGCTTATCAGCTGGTTGCTATAAAACGTCTTTCTGTTACTGTGAATCTGCTGCTTTCAAACGTCGTCCCGCTTGACTGTCAATTGAGTTCAACTTGTAAGAATTTGGGTGCTACAATCGGTTGTGCTTGCACCACTTTTGCTGCCTGTCAATTTGCTGACTCTTATTGCCATCAATTTATTAAACCCTTTTTTCTGTTCTTTTTCTTCTTCAGACCCATGCTATCTCTTTTCCTTATTCCGACCTATTTTTTTGTCTTTTGAGTTTTGTCTCCTCAGCTTACAAGCTCTGATATCAATTGTTGGAGACTAAACGAACATGTTTGACTATTTTTTTTTAATTATGAACTAGAAATCAAAATCACACAATTAAAATAACTTAACCATCTATTGATCATATCTAACAAACATATTATAAAACAAGAAACCTAAAGCACTCAAATATGAAACTAAATAAAGACTCGATATCTTATGCTAAAGTACGAGTGTACGACTCCAGAAACAAAGTTCACTAATTAACCATTCTAACTATAAAATTTTGGCAAGATTAGTCTATTGACATAAAATAATGTGTTGATATGTTGAGAACATTGGTGATGTTGGCTGTGTAGGTAGCATCTCTGGAGAAGTTATACCGGGTTTTTGAAAGATGCTAGGAACTCCTATGTCTGTTTGGCACGTAGATAGCAGGGCGGTTGTCGATCATCTATGTCGGGTGTTCCATAAGTTTTTGTTTTAGTGGTTCATCAATTGCCATTATCTCCGTAAGTTTTTGTTTTAGTGGTTCATCAATTGCCATTATCTCATATGTCTAGTGTTTCGATTTTGCGTCTGCTGTGTGTAGATGGTGGCAACTGCCATCTCATTTCTTTGATTGACTTGTCTTCCTCTACATGTTTTCCAGTCATATGAGTCATTTTTCTTTTTCCTATCCATTCCTAATATTTTAGTTAGGTTTATTAAAAAAGAAAAAAAATCGATTCTAAAAAATATTTTAGTTGAATTTTGGGTTTTACATTTATGTTAATATTTAATTGCTAACAGAAGTAACCGTAACGGCGGTCGCCGAAAAAACGTTTTCAGTCAAAAAACTTCTTTTTGGCCGGAAAACTCAAGCTTTTCGTCCCAAAGTTCTTTGTAACCTTAGATCGGAGTTTTAGAAACCCTTTTCTAGTAAAAGTCCCAATTATTGAGGTCGCTGAAAATTACTCTGTGGCCGGAAAACTCAACATTTTCGACCCAAATCTATTTCTAAACTTAGATCGGACCTTTTGGAACCTTTTACTAATAAAAACCCTAGTTATTGCGATTGCTGAAAAACTTCTTTTTTTGTCCGGAAAACTCAACATTTTCGTTCCAAACCTCTTTTTGACCTTAGATCGGACATTTAAGAACCTTTTTCCGGCCAAACATATTTTTTCGGCGACCAGCGACTAACGGGGTTAGGGTTTCGTTAGTCAGGGTCCATTGGAGGTCAATATGTTAATATTTGGGACCACTAGTGGTTATTTTTGAAGTTGAGACTGTTGGTGGACAACAACGAATTGTTGGGATTATTAAAATCCAATACTCCTAAAAGCTTTAATACCATGGTAGATAAATGTGTGTAACTGTATATTTATAAGTAGGTTTAGAGAGTCTGTAATTTAGCCATTTAGAAAAAGAAAACTGAATGACTATTAAGGTACTAAATCGATACAATTTCAAGTATTAAACATAGATGCTAGGTGAAATACGCAAAAATAATATTGAACTAAGGCTTTGTGATTATGGACATCCGGAATACAATGGGAGATCCGAAGTAGACCGGAATACAAAAACTCAAAACATCCGGGATGGGTAATAGAGTAGATATTCGGGTGTGATATTAGGTGAAACCCGACCCGTTTAATTATTCAGAGTTATATACCCGTTTACCGGAAAAAAAAAACAATTTTTTCTTTACCCTTGTCTAGTGCTTCATTTTGATGGCTTTAACTAGCGAGATTCCCCGCCCTTCGCGGCGGGACTTCGATTAGCACCTGTTTGGTTCGTTATGATACTAACACTTGCTATGGTAATTGAAAATAAAACCTTACAACGATCGAAACAATAAAACGAATATTAATACTGGTATCAATGTTGTTCAGTTGATATCAGTCTGGTTAGTTTGCGTTCCATCTTTATTCTTTTCAACATTGCGATATAATTTTTATTGAAAACGGATGTTGTGCGGTATCGTACTTAATTGAATCAAAACTGGTTTAACAACATATGTATCAGTACTGGTATTTATTTTTATTGTTTGAGTAAATTACAAAGTTCGTCCTTTATGTATGTTATTTATTACAAAGTATGTCCTTTATCTTTAATAAGCTCAGAAAACATACTTAATGTTTGAAAAACCATTCATGTTATGTCCTTTACCCTAAACCTAGTTTGTTTTCCCAGTTAAGTCAGGTCATGTGAGAAGCACATGAGGGTATTAATGTCATTCTACCATCATCCTCTCTCTCTCACACACTCTGTCTCTCTCTCTAGAACACACACACACTCTCTTCTCTCTCTCTCTAATTATTATACATATATAGAGACATAATTTTTCTCTCTATCACATTTCTATCTCTCTCTAACTCCCCTACCACCACCACCAACCTCTCCCACCGTCTCCCACCACAACCGCCATCACCACCATCCACTTGCCACCAACAACACCACCACCCCATCAGCAACCACCATCTTAAAGCATCGACATCGTTTCCATGGACACAGAGTTCCTCGGCGTCGTCAACCGCCCTAACCACCACCACTTCCCCCACCACCGCACGACCAGCACGCTTCCGATTCATATCAGCACGCAACCAGAACTCGGAAACCCTAACCACTGTGACCAGAACACGATTTGTTCAGTGAAATTTTCGGAGATCTGTTCAGTGATTGAAACCCTAACCGCTGTGACCAGCCTGAGATCTAGATCTGTAAGTGAAGACTTGAAATTTTCGAAACTTATGATGAAGCCCTAGATCTGTAATTGATGTTTGAGATCTATAATTGAAGCCTGAGATTTGTAATTGCATTTGATTTTGGAAAGAGAAAGGTAAGAGGTCGATTTAAAACTGGTTGAGGTTTGTATTGTTGTTGCTTGGATTTATGTCCGGCGGGTGGTTATGGGTGATGATGGCTAGAGATTGCCGGAGGTTGCAGGCTCAGTGGTGGTGGTTCTGATGGTTTGTTGTTGCTTGAGTTTATTTCCGGCATGCACGGGTGGTGATGGCCGGAGGTTGCCATAGATTGCAGGTGAAATGGTGGTGTCTAGGGGGTGGCCGTGGACGGTGGTTGGGGTGGGTATGGTGGTGAGAGTAAAGGGAGTGGTGGTGGAGGTGGCTAAGTGAGTTGTCTGTGTATGTGTAATGTGTGTATGGTAGAATGACATTAATGCCCTCATGTGCTTCTCACATGACCTGACTTAACTGGGAAAACAAACTAGGTTTAGGGTAAATGACATAACCTGAATGGTTTTTCAAACATTAAGTATGTTTTCTGAGCTTATTAAAGATAAAGGACATACTTTGTAATAAATGACATACATAAAGGACGAACTTTGTAATTTACTCTTATTGTTTTTGCTTCCAATTAACTGATATTGGACTAAGTTGAATTGAAACTGGTTTAACACATTTGTACCGAACTGAACAACATTGGTACTCATATGTATTCATTTTTATGGTTACTTGTTTGATAACGGATTTTGTGTTGCTAGCGTTGTGAACCGAACCAAAACGAAACCAAATAAACAACATCAATTGCGATACCAGTATTTAAATTTATTGTTTTTTTCTTTTGATAAACCTACAACGTATTGCTACCGTATTGTACCGATCAATATGGGTACCGGTACTCATATTCATTTTTAGGGTTTCCGGTTTCGAAAGTTTTTTATTTATACAACTTTGTCAGCCACAAAATGAATATTGGTACAACTACCGTGACAATCTAAACCGACCGGTACTGTTCGAACAACATCGGTGTCTATTTTTATCGTTTATGTCCGAAGTAAAACACGTGTTGATTTCTATACCGAGTGCATGTATCGTATGAGTATTGTTACAAACCGAATCAACACTATAAAAAGATTAATAATTAATATATGACTAAAACCTAAAAAAACAAAAACCTACAAGTTATTATCCACTGTTCATGGTCACTTTAAATTCATATAGATAACTAGATTTACCACCCGCCGCAATGCGGCGGGGGCATAAAACGGTGCCGAATAGCACCAATTTCACACCATCGCCAGCAACAACCAATACTGAAGTTACGGTGTGTTAATGTGAAGAAATTAGACTGCAATGTAAAACATAGAAAATAATCATTAAGTCGATTTAGGAGCTCGCGCATTGTAACAAACATGTCAAACAGGAAAAAAATAGACGATGTAAAAACGTTGAACCATGCACGCACGTTGAGCCGTGTTAACTCGTAAAATCTATTACGAAGCGTAAAACGAAATATTAAAACGTTGAACCACACACACATGTTACGTCGTGTTAACTCACAAAATTTAAAACGAAAAATCTTTTATATATGAAAAGTGTGAGGACCAAAGTTAAAAGTACAAAAGTAGTGAGGTTAAATTGCAAGAGATGAAAACTTTTGATGTTATAAGTAGAAAAACAAATAGTTTTAGGTTAAAAGTAAAACATCAAATGCTTTTTTTTTTTTTTTTGAAAACCTCCCAAAGCAAGAGGTACACACATCTATGCACACAAATGTTGCTAATTTATAGTTTGTTAATTTATAGTTTGTTAATGTTAATATTACTATTAAAGATTAAAAAACAAATATCTAAGAATTATCAATTAGTGTCAAAAGAATAATAAATTGTTTGTTTATGTTTGAAAAAAAAATGTGAAATCAATTAAGGGAATGATAATAAATCAATTAAAACTTAAAAAGAATTAATACTAAAAACCTACAAAACACTGTTCATGCTAACTTTGTATTAATATGTATAATATGTATAATGTATAATATGTGGAAAATGAACTATTTTTTTTTTGAAAATTGTTCTAGAATTTTTTATGAAGTGTAAACCTATCTTCTAGAATTTGTATTATCATGTAATTTAAGTATTTTAGATTTTTTTTAAATATCTTACTGTGATGATGATTGTATGTAACGAGTTAACGCCAACCCGCGTGTTGCGGCTGAATATTGATTATGAATGTGTTTGATATCACTATATGAGATGCGAAAATTTTTAAGTATGCAAAACATTCTTTTCATATTACATATTCTCGGCCTACAACACAACTCTAAAGCATTTTACTTTCAAAAAACAAAAAATGTATTAAAGAATGACCCAACTTTACAGGCATAAATTTCAAACGAACATTTTTTGAGCCGCGTCAAAATTGTTACAATTTGTAAATAAGGAAAAATGTTTAAAAAATATAAACATTATTACGGGTTTTGGTTTGGTAGGTTGAAAGACCAAAACAATTATTCTTAACCAAATTTTTTTTGACCCAAATATTTCAAAATGAAATGGAAAACTAGAAACGGATTCATATCCAAAAACCCGAAGCTAACTGGTTTTCTAAACCTATAAAAACCAAAATTTTGGTTTGGTTTTAGCCAAATTTAATCCCAAAATCTATCGAAACGAATACGTCTTACTTGTGTAATTTGTTGAAAAATATATATATATAAAATTGAAAACCCCACTAGTGCTGCAAACGAACAGAAGGAACACGAACAAGACCAAGTTCGTGTTCGTTTGTTAAGAAATATATATGTTCGCGAACCGTTCACGAACACTTATCGAACGAGAATTTAAGTTCGTGTTCGTTTGTTAAGGAAATTAACTTGTTTGTGTTTGTTTGTTAATTTTAGGCAACGAAGGTTGACGGACACAAATGAGCACAAACTAATGTTCATGAACACAAATGGAAACTAACGAACACAAACAATCGTTCATGAACAGAATATATAATACACTAACACTTATTAGATATTTAATTTGTCGGAAATTTGAAGTATTTAAATAAATATAAAAACTAAAAACACTAATGAACTATCGAACACAAACGAACACATTGCCGAACGTTCACGAACATAAACGAACAAACACGACATCTGTTCATTTAACTAAACGAACGAAATTTCTTGTTCGTGTTCATTTGTTTAATAAACGAACGAACACAAACCAACTTCCCGCCGAATGGTTCACGAACTGTTTACCGAACGTTTGGTTCGTTTGCAGCCCTAAACCCCACTGTCCAAATGTGAACTTGTGATCAAATACAATCCAATCAATATAGAATCAAATGATTTTTTGTTCTTCTTTACTTTTTTCACAAAAATAAAATGCTTTTTTTTTTTCCAAATGAATATTAGTTATATTCTTTAATCCATGTGACATACGAAAAAAATGATAATTGTTTTTCTTAGTATTACTTTTGTAATTAAACAATTTAATTAATAGTTTTTTTTTTGCTTATTGATATAAAAGTATCTATCAGAGAAATGTCTCTCCTTTACTAAAAGAATATAAGAATGTTTAGAAAACATCAGGAAAACTTAAAAAAGTTAATTAAATCATAAGACGTTATAACCAAGTAAATCCTCAAATTGAAAACAAACGAATATAATAAAACATTAACATAATTCCATACATCAGTACAAAAACTATTATAATAAAACATCAACACATTTTCATACCTCAATGCAAAAACTCTTAAACACACTTAAAAAAACCTTAATTCAAAGAAAAAAAAAAAAAACAGGAAAGTTGGACACACTTGATAGCTTTACCTATGAGGTTACGCCTCTAGTGGCTAAATCTTTGGAAGCGAAAATATTTCTTAAAATCAAATAAAACAATAATATATGTTTTATTGGGATTGGATGTACTCTTAAAAAAATGAGTAAACTTTCGTTTTGCTCCCTGTGGTTTGTTCACTTTAACAATTTTGCCGAAAATCTTTAAAAATAGTCATTTTTCCTCCAATAGTTTGCTATGGTTTTTCTGTTTTGCTCCCTGTGGGGAGCAAAATGGAAAAACAGACAATTTGGATGGAGTTAGAGGCGGTGAGCAAAATGGAAAAAACCATAGCAAACTACTGGAGGAAAATGATTATTTTTAAACGTTTGGGCCAAAACCGTTAAAGTGACCAAACCACAGGGAGCAAAACGGAAGTTTACTCTAAAAAATAGATCACATCTTCCTTCTTCATTGCATAATCACTGTTAGTGCAGTATGTCTATCGCCTCTGTCATCTCAAGACCGTAGCAGAAATAGTTTAAGTTTAGGATTAAATTGTAATATCTAGTTACTAAAAGGCAAGGTGGCATAATTGTAAATAAGGAGAGTCTCCTTATATCCTTTGCCTATAAATAGAAGTCTTAGGGCTTAGATTAGAGACTTTTTTGTGACTTTTGCTATTTGGAGCTTTGAAGAGCTAGGATCTAGAGAGAAACTCTAGAGAGAGAAAGTTCCGTGTACGTGATTCAGGTGCTGTACGATTTCAGATCTGTTAATAGAATTACAGTTATAATTACGTTACGTGTGTTCGGTCACGCACGTTCACGGATTCCGCACGTAACGTGTCGTTACGCAATCGTTTGGTGACAAAACCGGTCCTAACAATCACAGAACAGTCGTTTGCTACAAATGCAGACGTCGTCCCCGTCAAGACCGGAAAAAAAAATCCAGTATGCTTATTCGATTTTTTGTGGCAGCCGAGGATTCAGACGGTGATAACACATATAACAAAACCTTAGAGAGATTTTTTGGTAGCAACATGGCCGGAGATCTTGGTGGCGGCGGGTGTCATATAGATGTGAAACAGCGGCAAAACGACGGGGGAAACGGTGGCTGGAGGAGATGCGTCGTTTTAGTTATATTTCTATTCAAACGGCGCGACACGACGGTTGTTGAATGTTTTCGTTGGTTCCATTACGGTGCGTTCACCACCGATAGAGTCACGACGATTTTTGCATGTAAACTCATGGTTGGAACGATTATTATTAATCATGGAAGTAGACAACGATGATTTGGCATCTAGAACGGCGTAATGTTCGGTTTGGTTATTTCTAATTAAACGGCACATTAGTTTGGTTATTTCTTTTCAAACGACGTGTTGCCGGTTCCGTTGTAAACTCAGGACCAAAGTTGCTTTTTGTATTACGGTTAGGATATAATAGGAAGTTTATTTGGGTAGGAAGCCTAGGAAGTAATCTTGACCATCCATTTATTTAATCAAGGGCTTAGTTTAAATAAGGGGCTGTTTGGCAATATCTGAATGGTTAAGTGCTGAACCAGTAAGAGGTCTGAACCATTAAGTGCTGAACCAGTAAGAGGTCTGAACCATTAAGAGGCAGTATAATGCTTAACCATTCAGAGGAAAATGTCTGACCAATTCAGATTAGAGGTCTTAACCATTCAGACTCTGTATAAATCTTAACCATTCAGAGGCAAATGTCTGAACCATTCAGACATCTGCTCATGAAACAAAAAGTCTGAACCATTAAGTGCTGAACCAGTAAGAGGTATGAACCGTTAAGAGGCTCATTAAGAGGTAAACAAACAGCCCCTAAGTGAAATTGAAGGAGAAAAAGGAGGCCCGTGGGTTTATCTATGGGCATTCTAGTCAATCCAAGGCAATAGTTTCTACCTCCTCCAATTCCCCCCATTTTTTAAACGTTATTAACTTTTTCATACGACATTATTTTTTTTTTATAAAAATTGCACAAAAAAAACGAGCGTTTTTTATCTTTAAAATGAGTATACTATTGCTATATTTTCGAATTTTTCGAAAACCCAGTTGCGTAAAACGCAATGGAAAAAACCCAGTTGCGTAAAACACAATGGAAAAAAAACCTAAAAAATGACATTTTTCTAAAACGCAATGCACAAAAACACAAAGAAATGTCTTATTTGTAAAACGCAATGACTAGAAAACACAAAGAAATGTCTTATTTCTAAAACGCAATAGCCTAAAAACACAAAAGAAAGTGTACTTTCTAAAACGCAATGGACTGAAAACACATAAAAATGTGTTATACCTAAAACGCAATGCACAAAAAACACAAACAAATGTCTTATTTGTAAAACGCAATGGCCAGAAAACACTTAAAATGTCTGTTTTCTAAAACGCAATGGACTGAAAACACATAAAAATGTGGTTTACCTAAAACGCAATGCACCAAAAACCCAAAGAAATGTCTTATTTATAAAACGCAATGGCCAGAAAACACTTAAAAATGTCTCATTTCTAAAACGCAATGGCCTAAAAAACAAAAGAAAGTGTTCTCTCTAAAACGCAATGGACTGAAAACACCTAAAAATGTGTTTTACCTAAAACGCAATGACTAAAAACACTTCAAAATGTGTTTTTCTAAAACACAATGGACTGAAAACACCTAAAAATGTGTTTTACCTAAAACGCAATGACTAAAAACACTTCAAAAATGTGTTTTTCTAAAACGCAATGGCCAGAAAACACATAAAAATATCTTAGTTCTAAAACGAAGTGGCCTAAAAACACCAAAGAAAGTGTTATCTCTAAAACGCATTGAACCAGGACAATAGTTTTGTCTGTGAATTGTCTGAACCAGGAAGTAGGAGATCAAAAACTGTCTATGAATGCAGTTTTCCAGAGGCAATTTATAGAAAATTAAATTTTCTGATGCATTTTTATTAAAGCAATTTAATCGAAAAAGCAATTTAAATTTTCTGATGCATTTTTATTAAAGCATCTTCAAAAAAGCTGAAGAACACGTTGATCGGGTGTTTGAATCATTGATTGGTGACGAAAATCGCACTATTTTCCAGAGGCAATTTATAGAAAATTAAATTTTCTGATGCATTTTTATTAAAGCAATTTAATCGAAAAAGCAATTTAAATTTTCTGATGCATTTTTATTAAAGCATCTTCAAAAAAGCTGAAGAACACGTTGATCGGGTGTTTGAATCATTGATTGGTGACGAAAATCGCACTATAATATAGTGATTATTGAGATAGTAAGTGAAGAAAAGGTTGAAGATGGTGGGTTTTGAAAATAGTGGGTTTTGAAGTTACTGGGGAGAAGAAGGAAGAAGAAAGGATACGATTAACTAAAATACCCTTTCTCTTTATTTTAAATTTTGCCACATGTCATAATCTTATTGGTTCATATCCTTCCTAGCCAAAATAAACTTCCTATTTGATACTCACCCTTTTGTATTAATAGATCTATATAATCTATAAAAGGAGATTAGAAGATGACCTCGATTTGCTTACGTGTCAACCTCTGAGATATGCCACGTTGTCCATGTCGATGTCATAATTCGGATATATATAAATATATAAATCTAAATAATATAATATATATTTCAATTTCAAAATTCAAACAATATTTTCAATACCTTTCAAAATCTGGCTCCACTTTCAAAATATCAAAATTCAAACCATAATTTAAATCCCTCTCTCTCTCTTAAAACACTTCAAAATAAGAGAATATGAAATTTTCATCAGGAACATAAACCCAGAGCCCTCTCATCTTTTCACGCCTCTCCCTGAATGAAATCTTCAGATCCACTTTCGAAATTCAAACCCTCATCCGAATCCTGCTCCCTGAAATATCCGCCAAACCCACTCTCACCATCGACCCCAATCTAGGTCTCCTCTGTAGATGCTAAAACAAGTGCGTTTTGAAGATCTTGAAAACACACCATCTTCACAGACATCGCTAGATCTATGGTTACGAATTCTTACTCCACCTTCTTTCTCTTCCTCCTTCGCTGTTATTTTGTGGGTGAGTATTTCTCTCTTTTATAGTTTATTAATTCTTCGATGCACACGATTCTTTGCTGATTTCTCGAATGTAGAATGTAATTTCGATGTTTGGTTGTTGTAATTTGTTATAATTAGTTTAGTTGTTTGCTAATTTTGGATTTTGTAAGTTCCTGCTTATCTAGGGTTTCTAAATTTTCAACATCTTATTACCGGGTAAGAAGATGCACAACAATTCAGTTCCGTTTGATCCTCAGTAACTCATTAGATCTGTGGTTTTGACTTATTATAGTGTTTGATCTCCACTTGAATTTGAGGGAAGGATCATGAGACCGAAGAGATGCAAGTTGTTGCTTATGATTGCATAACAACCAAGGTTTTTAGTTTTGACTCATCACATATATGTTCATGTTTTTTTCTTTTCTTTTAATTACTTTTGGTGGTTTTTCAGTTTTTTATGTGTTCTAAATGGTTTGGTTCAGAATAATGGTATGCTAGGAGAAGTTTATAAAACCCAAGAAGCTATTAAGTCAACATTTTACATCCTATAATTTTCTTTTAAATGGTTTGGTTTTGATGTTCATCTTTAAAGTATAATTTGTTTGATTCTTGGAGGTATATCAAGTCATTTGAAACCTTAATTTCGAAGCTAAGACATCAATTAAAGCTCATCTGAGGAAACGTCAACAACCTATTCGGGTCAAAGATGGTCAAGAATAGAAGCTATGGACAAAACTGACTCAAGACCATTCTGGAAAATATTTTTTGTTTTTTAACAAATATTAATATTTCTCATAATGTTTGTGATTTTACCAAATCTTTGATTGGGTTCAACAGGGTTTGGAGCATTTACGGTCCGGTCTACTACATCAGGAGAAGTCATATATGCAAGGTTCCCAACCCATCATCAGCTACAAATGGTCAAACCACAGCATTGGCACTGACTTTATGAGCTTGAGCCTGGAGTTTAGCTTAATACCCGGAAATATGGACCGTGCCAATGAGCTTTTGACGATATTCTCTTATTTTTAATTTTCTGAACTCTCATTGGCATAGAAAGTTTTGATTTTTTTTTTATTTTAAGTGTTTTGTTAAAGAAATGTATGAAAATTTCAGATTCCTGATTGAGATTTTAGGTTAATTTTTATTTGATTCTGAGTTTTTTTTTTTGTCAATCACTACTAGAAAAGTGGTCATTTTGCTAAGGAAATTTCCTACGCAAAAAAATGTGTCGCAAATTCTGACACATTTACTATGCATTTCCTACGGAAAAAAGACCTTGATTTTTTTGGGCAATTTGTGACACAATAGTGACAAATATACTAATTCTAAGTATTGTGTCGGAAATGCGTAGCAAGTTGCTACGCATTTCCGACGGAACCATTATTTATTTGTTGGAATTAGATTTATATGTTAAATTCATTTAAATATTAATTGTTGCGTCAGAAATGCGTAGCAACTTGCTACGCATTTATGACGAATTATTTATTATTATACTTAGATTATATTTTAATGTTTAATCAACATTATTATTAATTATTGCGTAGGAAATGTGTAGCAACTTGTTACGCATTTGTGATGGAAAATTTATTGTGTAGCAACTTGCTACGCATTTGTGATGGAAAATTTATTACCATATTGCGTACGAAATGTGTAGCAACTTGCTACGCATTCGTGATGGAAAATTTATTGTGTAGGAAATGTGTAGCAACTTGCTACGCATTTGTGATGGAAAATTTATTGCGTAGGAAATGTGTAGCAACTTGCTACGCATTTGTGATAGAAAATTTATTACCATATTTAAATATTTAACTAGTTTTATTATTACCATATTTTATTATTACCATACATCTCTTAATGTCATTTTCTATATGGTCGAGCCCGGAACATCATAAAGTACAAAATCAAATCAAAAATAAATATATATAAACATTAGTAAACACTCAAAAGTTAATGGCTTTCTTTTCGATAATAGTTTCATTAACCTTAAACTTCAAGTTTTAACAATACTAAATCCCTAAATTTATATTCAAGCACAAAATTCAAACGCCTCATCTAACTCACTGCTAAAAGGGAAAACCATAAATTTGTATAATTTGTATAAAATGCATAACCATTATTTGGTAATTGTAAGCTACCCGAGTACCTGTTGTGCATTGCATAAAATAAATGGCAAACACCACGACAAGGCTGGGTTTAACAAGAAATGAAAATAAGTTATCGAAATTGGAAATCATAAAAATGAATACATGTACCTCGAGTACGATATTGTTTGGCCGGTCGGTTCCTTAGGATAGCAATACTTGTGTTGGAATTTCTACAAAAAAAAACACTTTCCTAAAAAAAAAAAACAACTTTTAGAAAAAAAAAAAACTTTTTATAGTAAAGTGAATACAAACATTTTAGAAAAACTAACAATAAAAGATTAAAAAAAAAAAAGAAAACAAAAAGGTTTACACATAATTGAGCCAATCAAAAGCTTTACTTCAACTTCACATGGATCACCATCCTATGGTCCATTGTTCACCTAATAATCAATCTAACGGTTAAAAATACTCTAGAATCAAAAGCTTTAGTTTAACCCTAAATTCCTTTTACTTGATTCACCACTACCGGTTGGACAAACTACTCAGGGCATGTTTGGCTTAGCTTATTTTCAACTTATTCAAAAGGACTTTTGGAAACTTCAAAGGACTTTTGCCATAAAAAAGGAAAGCCAAACACTTGTAAAAGGGACTTTTGCCCTTCAAAAGTCCTTTTATCTTCGTAATAAGGAACCCCAAACACCCACTCATACCACTAATTTTATATCGGAGCATGCTGCTATACTAGCCTGGAGGCCTGGGGAGAAGAAACAAACTAACAAAGATAGAAAATGGCAATCGTCTCTCTCTGCTATAGTGCACCCCCAGCTCACTTTAGCAAGCTAGGGTTTCATCACAATCCAATTTGTCGACCTGATTCATCATCAATCAATCTCCATCGTGTTTTATTCACTCACTCACTCAACCCCCTGCCCCCTTCTCTCTCGATCATCCTTTTACTTCGACATGCCAGCCGGTGCCGGAGAAGTTGGTAATCGTCGTTGTTAGCCGGCCGCTCTCCGACAACCACGCCGGTGATGTGACGATGATGATTGGATGATGACGAGGCTCCGACAGCGGTGGTGGTCGACGATGGCGTATAAGCAAGGCGGCGGCGGTGGTGTTGCCAACAGTAGTGACGCCGACGGTGGTGGTGGTTCAGTTCGTCGGAAAGCAAGGCGGCGGCGGTGGTGATAGCATCTGGGTTTATTAAACTGTGATGGCATATCAAAAGCAACCGGTTAAATCCAGATTCCTAAGCCTACAACATCGATATTTCAAGTACGTTACAAGCATTAATGTTTTGACCCACTTTTTTTATATATGCTTTTACCCTTTTTTTCTAGATAAATCAGGTTGGCAACCTTGTTGGTGATGATAATTAACATTGAATAAGCATATGGCTAAACTGATGTGCAAGAGCCTCTTTGTTTCTGATACAAAATCAGTTTGTGTTGTATTTTATATTGGTTATCAAATTGAAAATTGATTCTAATTTAAACATAAATTTGTAGGTTTACAGTGTCAACTTCGAACGAAGAAACGAAAGTTTTCAAGCAACTAAGGCCTTGTGAGAGGTCTCAAGTTCGATCCCCACTTCTAACAAAGAGGAGGTGGGAAGGTTTTACCACCTTGTGGGTTCCTGCCCTGGAGTGCTTAGGTTCGAAGCCCCCTCGGACCGAGCTTTGGTCATGTATAGCCCTGACCGAGATGCTGTTCAAAAAAAAAAAAACTAAGGCGTATACTTAAAGATGTCGTTGAGTCGGACCGTTGAATTACCACCAAACTGATTTGCTCGAAAGGTGTTCGATGTTGGTTTCGATTCTCCAGAGCTGAAAAATGAGATGGGTGTGGGTTAATGTTATTGAATTTGTTAAAGGAATATGTAATTTTATTTTCTTTATGTTAGTAGATTTTATACATTTTTTGTTTGTAAATTTGTATAAATTTATGATTAATGTTATTGAAATTTTATAGTTTTTAGTTTTATTTGCTTTTGTATCTGATCTCTCGGATGTTTTATAAATAGAATAAAACTAGAAAAAACATTAAATTTCGTGACAATTGTGTAGCAAAAATAAAAAATTAACTTCCGTTAAATGGGTAGGAAAATGCGTAGAAAAATGTGTAGCAATTTCTGACAGCCCTTTTCTGTCAGAAATGGGTAGGAAAATGCGTAGAAAATGCGTAAAGAAACCAGTTTCCTACGAGTGGTTTAACTACATATGCATTTCGTCACAAATTCGTAGAAAATTAAAATTCGTGACAATTGTGTAGCAAAAATTAAAAATTAACTTCCGTTAAATGGGTAGGAAAATGCGTAGAAAATGTGTAGCAATTTGTGACAGCCCTTTTCTGTCAGAAATGGGTAGGAAAATGCGTAGAAAATGCGTAAGAAACCAGTTTCCTATGAGTGGTTTTCCTACATACGCATTTCGTCACAAATTCGTAGAAAATCGCGAGTTATGATGCATTTCCTACGGAAAATGGTGTCAGAAATTTTAGTTTTTCTAGTAGTGAATTCTTAAGTGAATATTTGGGGATTTTGTGAAAGTTAATTGTTATTATTATCTAAACAAGATCCATTCCTGCAGCAGCCAGAGAAGTTATTTTCAAATTGCCAAAGGGAATCAGTGAGATCAAATTAGAGATGACAAGTTGTAAAAGGTTGTCCTCTGTTGAGTTAGCCAAAATTTTATTTGAAAGTATGTTATATTTTTTTTAAATGGATCTGTGCTCTGTTCCTCACATTATTTCCCTTGCGTTTTAGGAAATCTAGGAAACAATGGTGGATGGAGATCAACTTAAACTTGACATATAATTATTACTACAATTGCAGGTAGAAATGGTCAACCGAAGACGGTATTCTACAATCTCTTTTTCAGCATATGAAACCTTGCCTGGATATGTTACCATGATTCGAAAAACCTGATTTTATGATATGGCGAATGATAGAGAAGTAGGAGTTTGTATATATAGAATTATAGGTCAAGTTTATTAGAACTGACACATGTCGGTTGTCGAACTTTGTTTCTGACAATGCGAATGTTTTGCAAGTTCACCATGAATGACCTTCGCTGACGGTGTGTTGGTGATTAAGGTTTTGAAAATGGATCGTGTATAATCGTTGTCACATCTATACAAGAAAATGGAGTTTGGTTGGTTTGAGATACCTATTTAGCCGTATGTGATGACGCCGGTAAGTTTTCCAATTTTTCGTTTGTAGATCGGTCACATAAAGTGACGTTTGGACCCGATTGTTTTACAGGTGGTCGTGTGGCTATGGTGGTTTTACCAACAGATCTTGGTGAATTAGACACACTGCACGTGATGTTGCTACCGAGGTACTGTTATTTTTGTTAGGGGTGAGCATACAACCGAATTAACCGAACCGTAACCGAAATAACCGAAAAAACCGAACCGAAATAACCGATAACCGAAATAACCGAAGGGTTGGTTATTTATATATATTTTTAATAACCGATTTTTGCGGTTCGGTTATGGTTATTCTTATTTTCATAACCGCAAATAACCGAACCGAACCGAATATTTTAAACATAGCCAAATCCGTAGCACCATAAGTCTTTAAGTTTGTATTTAAATGTTTAACCGTGGCCTAATCTATATGTATCTTTGGTGAAGTATTTGAATGTTTTAACTTTTAACCATGACCCAACCTTATTGGCCCATTACATTTTACACTAACCATGACCCACACATTTAAAGTCCAACATTATAAACAATGAAAATAACCGACCTATAACCGAACCGAAACCACATTAACCGCAATAACCGATTAACCGAAACCGCATTAACCGAAACCGAACGGTTATGATTTTTTGATAACCGCAGTGCACGGTTATGGTTTCGGTTATAGGTAATAACCGAACCGAACCATGCTCACCCCTAATTTTTGTTTATTTTTCATGTCTTGTATTGATTAGTAATGCTATTAGGAGTTATTTATGCAATTATTCTTTTTATATCAGGTTTCAGCAAACTACTTAAGTATAGAATTTTAGACTCGAGCATTTCAACTCATTTTGTGGTGACCGAATTTCATAAGTTATGTTTTCGAGGTCTAGATATTGATTTTACTCTGTATTTCATGTTAAATTGACGTTTTATACAATCAAATTTTCGTTTTAGGGTTACATTTCTGCAGTTTCCTTAAGTTATTTTAACTGTAACTGAATGATAATTTTTCAGTTGTATGCCAAGTTGTATGAATAGTTTGCTTATTTATATCTTCCTTCGTTAGGTGGTAATTATGGTGGGAAGGGGCTTTTGGCCAGAAAAAAAAAACACTTGCAGCTGCATTTAGCAAGGATAAAGATAAGAAGAGACCTATGTCCTGGTCTGTTAGAGTTGGTCTCTAGGTATAGACATAAACACCGGCTATATCTTGCATTTGATGAGGTATTGGCGCTATTTTATATATAATAAACTATTATAGCAATTTTTTTTTTAAAATATAGGGATGGGATAGAGAAATGGTAGATGGGATGTAGTGACTTTTTAGTAGATTTTTTTAAAATTTTAAATACAGGGGAAGGTTTGATGGATGGAATGTGAATGCTTTAAGTAGCTGGTATTATAATCCGGCTAATGCACACACATACAATTTTTTTTACAGATATTTGAGTTTTTACCTGGGTCAGGTCAAGAATTTTGGACAATTATGTACTTCTTTTGATGTTTATAAGGAACTAATTCTAGTAAGTTACACATGTTTGTGAAATAGTTCTTTGAAATGCAACGACATGAAGCTTTTAAGGCTTCAGAAGGAAGTCACTTTCATTAGGTCAACCTCAGGATTGGAATGAAAGACTCACATCTGAGGTTGACCATACTGAGGTTGACCTAATGAAAGACACCTAAGTGGATTGAAGAGGCGTTGACCAAATTCGTTATCAAAGACTCAATCTATCTTAGGAAGTTCATAAACAGGTCTCTTTCTTTCTTTCAAAGAAAACGTAAAACTTATATACATATATATTTCTAAATCTATATGACTAACTAAATTTTATGTTTTTAGATTGAAATTGTGCATGTATAATTTAAAAGAGAAAAAGGGAGAATGGATTCTTTTGATTTGCAGCTTCAGCGAGATTTGGCTACGGTGAATAAGGGAAACGAGCCTAATCTTGAAACAATCAAAAGACTATCTGAAAAGCTGCATCTCACAACGGTTAACGATCTAAGGAGGGAATCAACTGAGATTCATGGAATGTGGTATGTAAAGTTTCTAAACAATTATTTATATTATAGCTGGAAAAAATTGTTGTTTAATAAAATGTATTATGTAAAATTTTGCTCAAATCACATTCTTTTCATATATAGGCAGGTTGTTGATATGATATTGATATTTCTGATATAATATTTAATTTGCGATTTCTGAATGTATCTGTTAATAGGAAAAGGCACAACATCAGATTAGTGATAAGAATGAATTATCTGTTATTGAAGCCAAATTAGCCTGGATAGTCCATATAGTTGCTGCTATATTGAAGATCAAACAATGTAGCAGTTGCAGGTATACTAAGTTAAATTCTAAACTAATTGTTTTATTTACATGGACCACACATAATTTGTTTTTTATTCACTTGATTTAGCACGGATTCTCAAGAAGCCATTGATGCAGAGCTATCAGCTCGTGTTTTGCGTATCATAAGTGCCACTGATAGGGGACTACATAGTCAGGTAAAATAGTGAAGAGCGCATTCTGATTTATTACGGACCTTGATACTTTATTATTTTTCGTCCACTAATAATATGTTTTGTATATATCTTTCGTAATGGGATTGGTTCCCTTACTAGAGTCTTGTAACTCGTGTTAAAGCTTGTAGATTCATAATTTAATGATTACATATTAATCTATAACTCATGGCAGATATATGGTGAACTAAGCAAGCAGAGACTTGATCAGGCCATTTTGACATTCTTCCAAAACTTTAGAAAGTCTTATGTTGGTGATCAAGCCATGCTTTCTTCTAAGGTAAAATCATATTTTTATTATTATAATTATAGTCAGCATTTTATTAAAAAAAACCTTGTATTTGTATTGCAGCACCTTTATGGTCGACTATCTGAGTTGCTTGGACTACAGGATCATCTTCAGGCATTAAATGTGATAGTTGGAAAAATTGCAACAATCCTCAAGTGTTACACTGAGGTACATCATCTTTCTCATTGCTTGCATCACTGAGAAGTTTTTCTGCCATCTCTCTCTCATTTGACATTGCTTGCAGAGTGAGGAAGTTATTGATCACACATTAAGTCTGTTTTTGGAACTTGCATCTGGGTTAGTTCGATTTTATTCAGACATTTATGATGATCTTGGGTAGGAAGTTGTTTTATTCTTTTTCCTTATAGGTATATGACAGGAAAGCTACTGATGAAGTTGGACACTGTCAAATTCATTGTTGCAAATCATACAGTAATTCTTTTTGTATTTTTTACAAGGCTCTTTTAAGCGCCATTTCAAATTCCTTGACATCTTCACTGAATTAAGTGATGTCTTTATTTTCAAAATGATTTTTCAACATTAAATTAATTTAAAACATTTGTTTTTCATATATAAATAAAGCGTCGTTGAGAGTGAAGCCAGCTTAACTTTTATCCATGTTTACTTGTAGAGGGAACACTTTCCTTTCCTACATGAATACAGATGCTCTCGCAGTAGAACAACATTTTATTACACCATTGGGTGGTTGATTTTCATGGAGGATAGCCCTGTTAAATTCAAGTTTTCTATGGATCCACTATTACAGGTATGTATGTTCCTTCCTTTCGTCACCATGTTGCAAGGGAAAAAAGTATATAATCCATAGTAAACATACTGGGTTTGTTTCAAATGACACATGGATGTATCTGGTGATTCTTTTGCTATGAGAGCTTGGTGATTCTTCCATTCGATGTGTAACCTTCGAGGCTGATCCATATTAATGTTAAAGTTCAAAACGATCTAAAAAATAATGTTAAAATCTGAATCCAATCAGAAGTTTTGGGGGGATTAGGATCACGAACAGCATTGAATCAACGTGAATTCATCCAGTAAGCATCTAATTCCAGCTTCATATCTTCCAATTTTTAGTTTCTCCGATCTCATTTTGTATACATTCTGTTTTAGCTTGAACTAAGTTAGTTATAATTAAGATTCCGTTTCAATCAATGAATTATTAGCCTCTGATTTGATGTGGAAGTTATTTTGATTTGAATTTAATGATAGATTTTTAGGAAAAATTATCTTTTGAAGGATTATCAAAATTATAGTTTGACTTTTTAGGTCAACGCTACTATGCTAAAAATTAAAATTTATATTAATTTATGTCGTATTTCTCCTTTTTGCTTTTTTCTTTTCGTGTGTTTGTTTGAGGGTTGTATTCCTGGATTACTTTGTAACGGTGTTGGCTCTGTCTATTTCTTACTATACCAGTTTTTTAATATAATTTTGGCCATTCAAAACAAACAAAAAAATCTATAAACAAATTCTGTTATCAGCATTTTAAATTCTGCAATATTGCTCTTTAACTTATCTGCAGTGATTAAACTTTTTTTTAGAAACTTTATAAACCATTTGTTTTTATGAAGTTTAAAGAACAAAACTGCTGAAACAAATAGGCGACGATGAAGAATGTGCCAAGATTGGTTTCTGTGAATTCTCGGTCGATGATGATAACATCTTTGACGACCAGAGTGTTTGAAGCGGGACTTGTCATCGTTTTTCCTTTATATATTGTTTTTGGTTGGAAGCTGATAAATTGAAAATGCTTCATGCAAATCTATTGTCTATGAAGCTAAACGTATGAGTGATATGCAGCTCAACTTAGTGTTTCTTAGCCTTTAAGGGCGTGAAAAAAGTTTTGAGCTTTTTTAGAAACAAATCTATTGTTTTTAAAGATAATAATGACAGTGATCAGTGATTAAACAACTATTTAAACATGACGTAAGATAATGCACAAGTGTTTAAATATTGACTGAATATAAAAGGCAAGCATATTGGACAAAACGTTTTTGTTTAAAAATTAAAACTACTCGTGTGTTCACACGGGTCTTACTACTAGTAATTTGTTATAGTTCTTTGAAAAAATGTACATCGAAATTCCAAGTAAATTTGTTTTTATTAATAAACTAATAGGTATGCCTAAGTAATTTTTTATACCACGCGGGACTTAAAAATACAGTTTGTTTATGCAAACTCGGTTTTCAATAATTTTTTTCTCCAATTGTAGAAATAAATACTAAACAAAATAGAAAAGGAAAGAGTATAATGTCATTTTCGTCAATGAGGTCGGAAATGTAAAGAGTAAAATGTCATTTTCCTCTATATGAGGTTTGGCCACTTTTCCGACTTTCGTTCCTGGGATGTTATTTTCATCTAAAAAATCTGAAATCTTGCCATTTTCATTTCTGAGGGCTATTTTTCAAGGGACGAAAGTCGCAATAAATTGCCAACCTCAAGGATGTAAATGACAAAAAAAAAAAAAAAAACCAAAGGTGAAGAATTCAATGCACAAAAAAATTGTTTTGGATGAAGCAGACAAATATGCCGATACTTCAGGGACGATTTTGGCAATGTACTAAAAAAGAAAACTAAAAAAGAGAGTAAAAAATAAAAATAAAAATCATATAATAGATCATGTGGGTGTCTACCGTCTAGATAGCGACTTCTCAAAAACAGAAAAAAAAATAAGACCCATGTAAGAATCAAATATCAAATTGATGACTTAAAACTATATTTTGAAGTACTATAAACCCCATCTTTCAAGATGCAAAAAGAGGTCATGGATGATGCAGTGGCTACAACTGAGAAAAAACGACATGTTATCTTTATACCATTTCCAGGACAAAGCCACGTTAAAGCCATGCTTAAACTAGCAGAGCTACTCCACTACAAGGGACTCCAGATAACCTTTGTCAACACAGATTCCGTCCATAAGCGTTTTCTTGAATCAGGGGGCCCTCACTGCTTAGACGGCTGGCCGATTTCTTATTCGAAACCATTCCCGATGGTGTTCCTCACGGTCCCGAAGTTAAGAGCATCTCCTCCAGAGTACAACTCCTCTTGCAATCTATAGAAACCAACTTCTTAGGTCGTTTCAGTGACCTTGTAACCAAACTTCAGGATCCTCCTACTTGTATCATCTCTGATGGGTTTATGTCGGTTTTCACAATCGATGCGGCACAAAAGCTTGGGATTCCGGTCATGATGTACTGGACACTTGCTGCCTGTGGCTACATGGGATTTTACCAGATCCAATCTCTCTTTGAGAAAGGATTTGCCCCGCTTAAAGGTTAGTTTTTTATTTTCATTTTAGTCTCATCTGTACAACAAATATCTGCGGTTTAATCATGTAGACTTTTAAAAACATATATGTATTTTTCATGGCTTTGTTTTTGTCTTTGTGAATAAGTTTAACTGAATTTTTATGTTTTTATTGTCATTGTTCATAAGAAAAAACCTGTTATATGGTCCCTTTATCAGTTAATATATATTACAAAAAAGAGCAACAGTGACAATTAACATATGTACAGAAGAAAGTTACATCACAAATGGGTATTTAAACACAATCATTGATTGGGTTCCGGGAATGGAAGGCATCCGTCTTAAGGATTTCCCAGTGGATTGGACCGCTGACAATGATAAACTTCTGAAGTTCACTAAGGAAGCTCCCCAAAGGTCTCTTAGAGTTCCTCATCATATTTTCCACACGTTCGATGAGCTGGAGGCTAGTATTATCAAAGCTTTGTCATCGATGTATGCTCATGTCTACACCATAGGCCCAGTGCAACTACTTCTTGATCAAATACCTGAAGAGAAAAAGCAAACTGGAAGTTCAAGTCATGGATACAGCTTACGGAAAGAAGAGCCAGAGTGTCTCCAGTGGCTTCAATCTAAGGAGCCAAATTGTGTCATTTATGTAAATTTTGGGAGTTCAACGGTCATGTCTTCAGAAGACCTTAGAGAATTTGGTTGGGGACTTGCTAATAGCAACCATTATTTTCTTTGGATAATCCGATCTAACTTGGTCATTGGGGAAGCTGCAGCATTGCTTAATGAATTTGAGGAACATATAAAAACGAGAGGCTTTATTGCAAGCTGGTGTTCACAGGAAAAGGTCCTGAACCATCCTTCGGTTGGAGGGTTTTTGACTCATTGTGGGTGGGGATCCACCATTGAGAGCTTGTCAGCTGGGGTGCCGATGATATGTTGGCCGTTTTCGTGGGACCAGATGACCAACTGTAGGTATATATGCAAGGAATGGGAGGTTGGAGTGGAGATGGGGAATAAAGTGAAACGGGATGAAGTTAGTAGGTTTGTGCAGGAGTTGATGGGAGAAAGTGGTCACAAAATGAGGAACAAGGCTATCGAGTGGAAGGAAAAGGCTCGTGTCGTGTCGCCACAAGTCCCAGCGGTTCATCTTCTTTGAACATAGACAAAATTGTTAAGGAAATTATGATGCTAGGAGTACACTAAAAATTAAACCTCATGCTTTCTGTGCATTAGAACCTTCAACTTTATGTAAATTCTGTTTAAATGTAATAGTGTAGTTTTTTTACCTTTGTGTAAGGGCAGTTTGTTGACGGTTATTGATAATGTACCATATCGTCTCATCAATTTTCATCGCTTTACACATCTTGGGTTTCGAATCCACGCATGTTATGTGTAGATGGTGGTAACTAATAACTTGTTTTCTTTGATTTTGACATGTCTTCGTCTACATGTTACATGACAGTGTTTCTGTCACAAGAACCAAATTTCTTTTCTTTAAGTTCAAATGAACTTAAAGAAATGAAATTATCCATATATTTATCCGTCCATATGTGTTTAGTTATTTTTTTATAGTGTTCTATAAATATACTAATATTTTTTAATAAAATATTTAGTTTTTAGTCCATATATTTATCCATCCATATGTTTTTAGTTATTTTATTTGTTTTTATAGTGTTCTATAACTATACTAATATTTTTTTTAATAAAGTATTTCATTTTTAATCCATATATTTATCCATCCATATTTTTTAGTTATGTGTTGTATAGCTATGCTAATATTTTTTAATAAAATATACGGTTTTAATATATGATAAATAAATAGTAAACCAGACTGATTAAAAAACTATGTAATTTGAAGTAATCTCTAAAATTATATAAAGACCAGCATGTTGCGGCGTGACCATTAAACTAAACAAAAATTAGACGTAAAAAAATGAAGCCACACATACTTGTTGCGATGTGACAATTAAACCAAACAAAATGATGTAAAAATGTTGAACCACGCACTCATGTTGTGGCATGTTAACCTAGAGGTGTACAAAAAAACCGGTTTTAGAACCGAAACCGGAAAAAAAAACCGAAACCGGTTTTTTTAACCGGTTTTTTTATAACCGGTCCGGTTTTATAACCGAACCGCCGGTTGGTGACCGGTTACTATTATTGATCCGAAAAACCGGTTAATAACCGAAACCGGTTTTAAGAAAACCGGTAAAAAACCGGTCCCAACCGGTTACACCGGTTACTGTTTTGGACTTGAAAAACCGGTTAGTAACCGAAACCGGTTATTAAAAAAACCTGTTTTTGTTTTGAACGAAAAAAACTGGTCCGGTTAATAACCGTAACCGGTTTTAAAAAAAAACCAATTTGTACACCTCTATGTTAACCCACCAATTTTATATCAAATGTAAAACACTATTGTAGAAAAAGAATAATTTACCCGAAACGGTAACAAAACCCACGTAAGAAAGGAAATAAAAAGAACTAAAAAAGCTTCATTAACTTGTTCATCTAAACTTAGATGACTTGTACATCATCACACACAACTCCGTTTTAAACAGAACTTGTATTAAATATAGATAAAAAGTGAACCAATCAAAAGCAACTATTATCTAAGTTGGTTTGAATTAATAATAAGTGTTGTGTTTGATCATTGCGTAAGAACATGTTAGGTGTCTGAACGAAAAAAAGCATTACTAACAACCCCCTCACCCATTTACGTTAGCATAACATATTGATATATGATTTAAGTAACTTAACCTCGTTAGGAAGGTTTCTTAATGTAGGTGACGTTAGTGACAACCCGTTTTTTCTATCTAAAATAGACAGTGTAGGTATGTTTTACCAGCCATTGTTCCCTTAAATCCTCGTTGCTTTAAGTTTTTTTTTCCATGAAAATATGTGTTGAACATGACTATGCATAATTTATATTCTATTAATGAACCTGACAGTTTTATTTACATCATTATGCTTAATGAACATGACAATATTGTTTACATGTGATGCCTTAGTACCTTTTTCCCAGCGATGTCAGGAATCGTCAACTCACGAACAGTAATTATCGGATCGTCTTCGTCATTAGGATCAACAGGCGGTAGGTCCTTAAGCCTATTTGTTTTCCAAATGTAGGAAATGTAAGGAAGTTACATGTAATTTTGTATGATTCAAGTAATAGGTATTTATATGTCTATATGTTCTTACCTCTTTGTATACTCGATAGTTTGTGGCATTTCCGGGTTGATAGCAACCGTTGTCAAATATGTTGCCTCGAGTTGAATCGAACCTATAAATAATATTTTTAGTGTCTGATGTAAACTGTTTTGGTAAATCTGTTTCAGTAGGAAGTATTTCATTTTTCAGGAAACATACCATAGTAGTCTGAAACTTGTGTGGCTGTTATGGCAACTATGTTGCCAGATCCAACATGGTCACCGATTAGATGTAACATACTCGGCCAAAGAGTGATCTCAACCTTGTTTCGACTGTATAATAGAAGATGTATTCATAACCATAATTGTTAATAATTTATTATCTTTTATGAGATAAGTTTGTCACACACTTACCGCTCGTCGCGTAGCACAACCTTCCTAACTGCTGAAATCTTACCTGTTGGTTGGAGATAATTGCGGTCCACGCGGCCTATGAAATCTACAATTATTTAAATCTTTAGGGCTTAGTATATAAATTATGAACGTATTTTCTATAACTATTGATCATAGTATACGTGTACCAGTTAGCAATCTGTTAACTTTGATGCGACCCCTTAGCACCTCGTAGCTCGCAAAGCCGAAGTATATGTTTGGTATATCTGCGCTTTCTATGGGAACGAACTTTGCTTTCTTACCTATTACAAGCGATGCTGGGTGGTTTATAGTAGCCATGTAGTCTCGAGGCTTGGTGCAGACATATCCAGTAACCCTGTAGAATGATTGCAGTCTTATTATTTTGTCAAAGTATTCTATTTGGTTACCATAGGCTGTAGCTTCATTACCGTCTCCCTGCGTTACAGGTAATCTAATAGTGTTAGGATGTCATATGCCTTTTGGGAAAAGCATAAACTATAAACCTGAAACACTTACCAACATATAATATCATACGTTTTCTAATATCACAACAGGAATTGATAAGGATGGAATAATGACTTACATTTCTATCAACAAACTGATAGCACAGGTCGTTTTTCTTAATGCCTGGGACTTTGCTGGTAGAAATCCATTTTTTAATCACTCTAATCTCGATAGCTGTTGCCTTTTCTCTTGCTCTTATGTCCTTGACAACCCTGGAGGACATATTCGCTTGTTACCTTATAAAGACGAAAAGAAAGAGTAAGCTATTGTATCGTAGTTAATATTTATGATGATATTATTCGAATGTTGCTCATTTATGATGTTCGTTTAACAAAAATATATAACCTTTTGCATCGGTAAAATCAAATTAGTAACTTTGAGGAAAAATGTACAGATAATATGAATATTCAACATGTACATTATCAGTTTAGATTCAGAAAGAAAAGGCGATTAGTCAAATCCTAAATATATTAAATTTCAATCTTATATAATAATAAACCTAATGATTTCTATTGTTAATCAAGTAATAATAGATAATTACTTACTGCAAATCCTCAAAAACTGAAAATTAAAGCCTATAGAAAGAGGTTTTATCTCCACCAACAAAGCATTAACACAAAGATGTGTTATCTCTATCACAGATGCTCTACACCTAAAAATAACCAACTTTCCTCACATATATAAACCATACCTTAGACTAAACCTAAAATTTGGTAACCCTAAAAAACCATGAAAACCCTAGAACAAAAATTACTTAATCCTATACAACAATTTCCACAAATTATAACTAAACAACAAACATATACCACCTTAAGAGTATGAAAACCCGTTTAGAAATAAGATTAATATAAATCAGGACTTACCTTCGCCCGATAGTTGTGTGCGCGAAAGAAAACCAGAGAGATTAGGACTTGATTGTTCTGAGAGAAGAGAAAATGGCGTGTCTAGGGTGTTTAAACCCTAAATTGTGATGGAGAAAGACACGTATCAGGCACTTGGCACAAGTGGAGATCTACATATAAACAGCCGTCAATCCTACTACTCTGTTTACAACAACTTATACAGCTGGTACTACAAATATATGCACAAATTAACAATATAGCATGAAGTACAACCACACATAGCACAATAGTGTTTTAAATTAATAATATAATGATGATGATGATGATGATGATGATGAATAGTTATACAAAGTTGGAGTTTTTTTTTTACCAAAAGTGGAGTTGGTAGAAAAAGTAATTATCAAAATGGGATTGTTTCAAAAATAATTACTAAAATGGTGTTTTATCTTAATTTATTAATTTCTCACTCCTATCTAATTGGATGACCTCATTTCATAAAACAATGACTTAGTTATTCTTAAAATTAAAAAAAAAACTGTTTTTCTTAATATAAATAAATATTAACGGTCACCAATGTAAATAAATATGTAAATTTATTTTCCCTTTAATTAATAAAAAAATGTTCGTAATCACATCACATATATAAATATAAATAAGTATTTAGTTATTTGTTTTTTACTAGAAATGCCGAGAGAACAATATTTTATTATCCATTATATATTTGTCCAATACGAAAAACAATGAGGAACCATAAATAAAAAAATCAATTATATGTGTATACAAATATAAACTAAATAGAAACATAAATGAATTTTTAATAACAAAAATCATATAATGCGATTTTTAAATAGAAACATAATCAAACTTTTAATAACAAAAAAATCATATAATGCGATTTTGAATATTGGGATCGGCTCGAAATTCATAGATTGAATTCGATTCAAAGCGAAATTCGGAATGCGGTACGGATTATAAGCCGTTATAGTTTTCTTTGTTAACTAACAAACTTATATTTTTTTATTTTTTCCTAATTAGTTAAACTTATTTTGCATGACTCTTTTAGTTTATATTTTACTTGATTGATTCATATCCGAATTCAAATCTGTTGTTCATTCAAGTATGTTTGATATGCGTATTTCGATTAAAGATTCCATGTACAATAAAATTTAAAAGAATCATACGAAATAACTTTACAACATGAAATAAAATAAGATTGTAACAAGTTGATTGAGAAAAATAAAAAAAGCTTATAGCGAGTTTTACAAAAAAAATATATAATTGAGTTAAATAATTTCTATCTTTTCCTATTAAAAATACATGTATATATTTATTTAGTTTATACAGATAATATATATAATTACTTATTGAATTATTGTTGCTCATTGTTTTCTCTACATGTGGACAGTGAAGTTATAACACAGATGAAAAAACAAATTAATCTCTTTCAGTTTCGGAAAATAATCTTGTGAAGTCTCAACGTTAGGAAAGTATTTAAAGTTAGCAGTTTAATTTTTTAATAAAAAAGTGGTTAAGTCAATAATTTAGTTAATAAAGTGAAGCTAACCATTGAAATTATGAGTGCGAAACTATTAAAAGAGATAAAACACTATTTTGGTAAATACTTTTGAAACAGCACTATTATGGTATATATTTTTTCCACCAACACCACTTTGAAAAAAAACTCTACAAAGTTGAATAGTAAAACTTAGACTCATGAGAATCTTGCTAATTAATATAGAGGAAATACACAAGTTTATAAAGTATTTGAATAATCTATAAAATTGACCACAGATTATCTATATATTAATTATATAACCATACAAAAACTAACTTGGATAGCCTCTCTAGAATGAAAAGTTGTGACTTTTAAAAGAACACACATACATGCCCCTTTGCTTAATTATTATATGTACAATACATTAACCAACGCACCTTTTGAAAATTATACGTACAAACAAATACTAACTGTAGACACAACCATAAAATATAGACGCACCCTTTGAAAATTAACCATAAAATAAAACCAAATTATATTGTATATTGTATACTGTATATTATACATACATTATCAATTATTGTATACTGTATATTGTATATAATACATACATCATCAACGAGGAGACACCATAATGAACCGACAAAACCATTCAAATACCGGTCATGACCTTTACAGTTAGCTTCATTAAAATAAAGAAGTGAATTAAAATAAAGGAGTGAAGCAGTTTGTATTTGTTGTAAACATCAGGTCATTTAGATTATGGGTGTGTCAGTCTATGAATGATAGTGTTTATTCAAGGTATATTTATATATACATGCCTATGTGTACTAAACAAAAAACACACGAGTCAATAAACCAATTGGAATAACTTAATTACCAATCACCCTTTCTGCGACTTTAAACTTCTTCCATTGTTGCGACTTCCGGCAAGATCTCCCGTGGCCATAATGCAACCAAAGCCGCAACTGTAACTGTCTCTTTAACATCGACCTTCACATGTGATCGCCCAAGCACATCGATTCGAAAACAATTTAACCGAAATCAAACTTGGTATTTCGTTTGAATTGTGTGACAACGGTACGTAAACTACCGATGTAACACCCCGTCCCGGAACGGGCCGGCGTGTCACTATAACAGTAGTCAGATCAAAAACATAATTCCATTTATACTTAAATGTATTACAAGGCTTTACAACTTAATGAAGGATATCTAATCCATTACAATTATTTCTACCGTCTTTTCCAAACACTCGAGCACTCTTCCATATTTCGTCCCAGATTGTCTTGATAACCTGACGTAAAGAAGAAAACACAAAAACGTACGTCTGAGCAAAATTTGGAAAGTTTTGCCCAGTGTGCGGATAGAGGAAAACAAAAGATTATTTTGATATCCGGATGGAACTTTATGATGCAAGTAACGTAATTTCATAATCATATCTTACGGATGTACCCATGAGCCAAACTTAAAACGTGACAATACACAGGTAGCTACTCCTGCATACTTATCACATGAAATGGCGAGTTGGCATACCCGTTATCCATCTCCTTATAACTTAAATCCTAGGATCGATCCATACGCCTCCTAATAGCTTATATGTACCACACTTGTACTTAAGAGATGCCGTGAACTGATCTCTCCGTCACGGATGGAGCACATGATGTTGATGCCACAACAACATGCTCGTGGGACACTCCACGAGAAGCGACACTCAGGGTATAAGAGTACAAAGAGTCTTATTCACATAACTTATAAAACTTATTTTCAGAACAAAACGGAACATATATTGGAACATGCGATAATGAGTACAACTTAACAGAAAACTATCGCATGACATGAAAGCTAAATCCAAAGTTTAGAATAGGAATTCAATGGACTGTCAAATGAATCGATAATCAAAGACGTGAGGAGTGTACGAATTTAATGGGTTTATAATAATTTGACTTGAGTAACATAATACTTGTATATAATATTAAACTTATAATTTATTTACTTATAACTTGTAAGCCTTAAGATATTTAACTTGTAACTTATAAACAATAATTTGATTGAAAATACGAATCTTTAGCGAGATTGAAAATCTAAGAGTGGAACCAGTCACCAAGGTATGGATATCAATCCTATCTTGACAATTTCGTCCCTAAAATGTGGTTTATTAAACGAAACAAGATAAAACCTTGACTCGTTAATAAGGAACCACTATAGTATGAAAAACAAATAACTCACAAACATGTATACTTGTGAATACGAAAAGAATATTTTTCATAAACCATTTTCTAAATAACTGATGTAAAACAAAACCTTTTTCAAAACGTTTGTAACTTCCAACACATATTTCATAACTTCATCTTAATACGGAATTTTAAAATCAGGAATGATATACTTATATCAAAACGACGTAAATCGAAAGAAAGGAGTCTATCCGTACGGAACTTATAACTTATTTCATAACTTAATCTTAATACGGAACTTAAAATCAGGAATAACGACGTAAATCGAAAGAAAGGATTCTATCCGTACGGAACTTATAACTTATTTCATAACTTAATCTTAATACGGAACTTAAAATCAGGAATAACGACGTAAATCGAAAGAAAGGATTCTATCCGTACCTTAAAATTTTCCAAGTGATGCTACCTTGTTTTCAATTGTAGATTTATACGGGCAGAGTTTAGCCTACTGATTATCTTCTTAACCTAATTTGCACACAAACTAGGTAATTAACTTAATACAGCATTTACGATAACTCACGAGATCAACCTTCACAACAAATGACAAAGTGCGATACTTAAACATCCAGCGGATTCACAACGAATGACAGAGTATAGTCCGATTTCGAACAGCACTCAAACATTCAAGTCGAAATCACGACGAATGACAAAGTATAAACCCAATTTGAGCAGCACTTAAACATCTATTGAGTACATTGATCGATCGGATAATGAATCGTAATAGCGATCGAGTTAATACCCTGTTCTGCAGCACCCTGCTATACTAATTAGTGATTTCGTGTGTGTTAATTGAAGTAAACAGAGCTTGTCTCAGTCTACGAAACGAATTTCTTCGTCGTTTGAACGCCAGAAAGCGAGTGCCAATGTCCTCTATTTATAGCTGAATTTTGCCCCCCCTTACGGACCGTAACAAATAATATCTTACGGTCCGTAACAAAACCTTGCGCACCGTAACACTAATAACCTTACGGTCCGTAAGGGACACCTAAACACTATAGGGTTGCCACGCGTGGGACTAGCCTAGCTGAATCGACAGTTTTATAATATTCAATTTAGACAGCGAGTTAAATGGATAATCATCACTAGAAAATACCCCCCCCCCCCCTGAGTTTTAGGGGCCCTGATCCTGATTCTGATTGTTCTGGAAATCTTAGGGTTTGTGCAGAATCACTTGGGTGTCTTAATTAGGGTTTCCTATTGGACTATAAATCATAAGAAATAATAGTTTTTAATGAGGGTTGTTACATTTTTGTTTTAAAATTTTCGGGTGTTACAACCGAGTTCATCCTATTTAGCAAAGTAAATTTTAGAATATTATTTCCGACGATGAGACATGGTAACATAGACCAATATGTGAACCTCTTTTTGTAAACTCTTTGTCAAACAATTTCACAAGAATCAATTCAAATATATATGGAATTCAAATATATTTATGGTTCTGTAAATTGTTTTATTAGTTAGCCAAGATGAATTTTGCAATGTTTCACATGATCCATTTGCAAGACTCTCACCGAATTGAAGAGCCTCAAACGTGATCGTCGATTTAACCAAATTAATTAATTCCAGGAATTTCGATCAAGAAGGGCGAAGAACAGGGCATCACACAAATTTTCAATTGCGAAGAAGAAAAAAAATCATAACGAAATCTCAGATAACAATAAGTGTGCTCTCTGTTGTTCTCTTAAGCGTATTCACTGTTTAAGACCTAGGTTATGGATTTTAATTGAATATGCTGTAATTTTTTAGGTTAGAAGATTGGTTATCATAGTGTAAACGGTGTTTGTTCATGAGGAATGAGTTATGCATTTGATTTGAGAGTTTTTTTGTATGTTCTTTTCATGTTATAGAGATTTTTGTGTATGTAGGAAATCAAAATACAATCCTGTAGAGTTCTTGCACTATTTTTTTCTTGTTGTTCGATTGGCATTCTTGTATGTCAAGATTATAGAATCTTGTGTTTCTCATTGGTTTTTACTGAAATTCAAGTTTTTTGATGAATGAAATTGTGGGTCTAGAATTCAGCCAGTTGTGTTTATTTCCAAGAATAGTTTTGATGTTATGTGTCGTGAATATTTGTTTTAGATCATAAGATTTGTTTGTGTCTTGAACATTGTTAAAATGTCTCTCTTTGTGCTCACAGATCTGATTACTGGTTCTATTCTAGAGTTTGTATTCGTCTAGTTGATGAATTACTCTTGTTAGTTCGTAGTTAAGTGTGTTTTGGGTTGTCATTGAGAGTATCAGATCGTTGTGTTGATGATCTGATTTGGAGAGATTGGTTAGTGTGGTTGATTGTGAATCTTGAATTGTTAATGTGTTTCTACAAGGAAATGTTTGTTTTAGGGTGTGCCATATGTTTTGTATCTGAACTTTGTTTATAAATTCTGTTTTTAATGAGTTTTTTGGTTGAAATAGTATTTGTTTTTATTTCAACTAAAGTTTTGGGTGTATAATTGTTGTTTGGCATAGAATTGTGTAATTCTCATTTTTTTGCCAAACTTGTTTCTTGAATCTTGTTTCTCACTACAGCTTGTTGCTTCTCGGGTACGCATCATAGATTTAGGGTTCTTAGTTAGAATCCGAGTATAAATGAGTGTAGGTCATCGTGTTGATGGTCAAAGTTAGAGTTGCTATGCATTATGTGAGAGTTTCGTAAATTTTTTTGTAGCTCTAGGACAATTTGTTCCCAAAAGTATCTAGGGTTTCATAGATTGAGTTAATCTGCTTGATTCTTGTAGATTTAGTATAGATTATCGTGTGGTAATTTGTAGGGTTGAATTGTGAGAGTTTCTTGTTATACTTGGCAAGAGATTGTCATTGAGTATCGTTTCTAGTTTCTATAAGTTGAAAGTTGGTTATTGTTGTTCGATACTAATGTTTACAAGTCTTGTCGTAGTTCTTAAAAGTCATGTGATTTTTATATGATGTGAGATAGTTATGTTATGCAATCATATGGTTCCTTGTTATTTAGATATGTTGTATTATTCGATTTATTACAAGGTTTTGACATGAATCCAATACTTTTCAGATATTGTTCTTAGTCTTTAAAGTTGGGTGGTACTTGTTCTTTATCGTATATACTTTGCATATTGTAATTGAATCATGTGATTCATCTTTTAATCAGAAAATAATTGCATTTTCTGATTCATTTTTGTTTTATCAAGTGTGTCTGATATACATTTTGGACAGTGTGGTTCAATGTTTTATCATAATGTTGTTTCTGTTTTGGTTTCTTTAAACACCGAAGAAAGCTGTTAAAAGTGTCTATTGACCCATGATTGAGTGGTTTGAAGTGTTTTTTAGTTCACTATTCAAAAGTTTTTGGTGGTCTTGTGGTTTGTGATAAATGTTAATTGAATTTTTATTCTTGTTTTATCATTTCTCACTAGTAGTTTATGACTTTTTTTCTAAAGTGAAATTTGTACTTCAGTTGTTTTCATCATTTGGGTGGTCAAGTGCTTCATCGTTTTCTTTCAAGAAACAACTTAGTTTGTTCAAAAGTTTTATGTTTCGTTATTATAAAGGAAAAATGAAAAACTGTTTGAAAAACAAGGAAGAACGTGTCCAGTATCTTTTTAGGGTTTCTCTCATTTATGTGCAGCCTCTCATATCATGTCTAGGGTTTGAACGTATATGGTTCATTTACCTATTAGATATATTATTTTGTGAGAGTAGGTCGTCGAGTTGGTGATCTATATGTGAGTTGTATGTTTTGGTGAGAGTCCTTTGGTTTGTTTTTATCTGACTTACTGAGAATCAGTGTATTGTGCTATGTGATGTTTGTGAGGTAAATGCATTGTTGCATGTGTTTACAAAGTGTTCATCCCCACAGCTTTAAGATATTTTGCGTTAGTCTTTGGCCTTATAAACACATTTGAAATATAAAACTGAGCGGGGGTGTTGAAAATATATTGTTATATAGCCAGTTTTATATTTTATAAATGTTTTTAATATTGTTTTTTTATAAATGTTTCTAATATTCTATTTGCTTGAATATGAGGTATGGATTTATGCAAATGGGCTTGAAGCTGAGAATGGATATTGGGCTACTTATAAATTAGAAGCTGGTCATGGGCTTAGAGATTTCAGTTGCTGGCGGGCTTAGAGTTCAAACTGAAGATGGATTGCATCATCAGCCTTGGGAATAGACATGCACATAAAAACCGGTTTTTTAACCTTCATCGGTTAATAACCGTAACCGAAACCGGTTTTTAACCGGTGCCACAATAACCGGTTACGGTTAATAAATAACCGGCGGTTCGTAACCGGTTTTCGTTATTCCCATCAATAACCGGTTTGTAACCGGTTAATTAAAAACCGAAGCCCATGACTATTATTAACCGGTTAACCGGTCCAATTCGCAAATCAGCAGCACAGCAGCATCAGCATGCAGACAACTTGTTTGTTTGTTACCGTTTGAATAGAAAAAAACGGTAATATTACCGTTTGAACTAGTGAGCAGCACATGCACAGCAGCATGCAGACACTTGGATGTGTATATATAAGAGTTCAATGCATATGTATAATCCCACTTCAATTCTAGCTCAAAACACACTTACAAAATACGTTTCAACTTACAAATGGCGAGTTCGAGTGGCGATGCTTCGACCGTTGTTGGTTCATCTAGCGAGTTCTTTGTGAAGAGGATCTTGACCACTTTCCGATGACGAACTCGTGTACGATGAATCCGTACGCTCTACTAGCCCCCGAAGCGACTAAACGAAGAAACGAAGAAATGACGAAACAAAACTACAAGACGACAACTTCATTCTAGACTAGTTAAGATAATTGTATTGGATATTTTCATGTTAAAATATGTTTCTGCAGGATTTATATAAGTTTCTGCAGGTTTTTATAAAAATCTGCATGTTTAATGCAGTTTAATATAATTTTGCAGCATTTTTTTTAACTTTCTGCAGTTATTGCCCACTGTATAAGTTTCTGCAGGATTTGTATAAGTTTCTGCAGGTTTTAAATGATTCTGCATTTTTTAAATGATTCTGCATGTTTTTATAAAATTCTGCATGTTTTGTATATAATTCTGCATGTTTTTTAAATGATTCTGCAGCTTTTTTTATATTTCTACATGTTTTTTAAATGATTCTGCATGTTTTTTTATATTTCTGCATGTTTTTTAAATGATTCTGCAGCTTTTTTTTTAAAATTCTGCAGTTTTTATAACAAGTCTGCAGCCTTGTTTACATAACCGGAAAAACCGGTTTTTATTAACCGGTTGACAAGTTAACCGGTTTTTAATAACTGGTCGGTTATTATCGGGTATTGATATTCGGGGTTAATAACCGGTTATTAACCGGTCGGTTATTAACCGTAACCGGTTTTCTTTTTTTGGCCCATTAACTCCCCCAACCGGTTAACCGGTTTCAGTTATTAAAATAACCGATTTGTGCATGTCTACTTGGGAATATATAAAGGCGCTAAACATCATTAATTGGTTTAAAATGAGATTTGAGAGATTCCATCATTTTATTTTGTGAGGGTTTCTAAACGTTTTTTTTTATTTCTTTTCACTTATTCTCTCTCGTGTGCCAAATCTAGATTTTAATTGTGGTTTCTACGTGTGGAAGAACCTGTTGTCATGTAGATTTGGTGAGAATTATGTTACAGATCATTGTATCCATGGTCTGCGAGTGTTTTGTGAACGTTATTGTTGGGTTCTTGTCGAATAAAGTTTAGATTTACCATATTTGACAGGTAATGAAATAAATAAGAATTAAAGAATATTAAAAGTTTAGATAACATAAATACAAAAATCTTAACAAAAATAAATGTACAAAAATCTTTAAATAACAACCTAAACAAACAAACATGAACAAACGTAAATGAACGAACCTTCTCGAACACACTTGAACAAACACGACATTTATTCATGGTCGCTCATTTAACTAATCAAATGAATTTTTTCTTGTTCATGTTCGCTCATATATTAAATCAACGAACGTAAACGAACTTACCGTTGAACGGTTCACGAGCTGTATTAATTGTTCAATTCGTTCAATTTTCATGATGAAACTTTACACATACGTAATAGCCTCTTTTTGGGTATTTCAAGAACTTTTTATCTTGGATTTTCTTAGCCTATATCAATGAAGTTTCATTACGGGGTGATTTTACTGGTTATTATTATTATTTGTTATTCGGAAAATGGGTTTGTTAAACTTATTATTTATGGAGTTTATTGTATTGACCGATAAAGTTAATTAGGGGTTCGGATGGTATAAATTGTCAAATATTTTCGTACATATGTCGGCTAGCTCTTTGTTTGGGGTGCAAGTTTCATCACTTTCTAATTCTTTACTTTTCATAATAAGGGGTTTGTTTGGGGTGCAAGTTTCATTTGTTGTCTAATTCTTTAATTTTCATAAGGAGTTTTGTTGAATTTCAAAATGGGCGACTTCCATGACGTGCATAACAATCATCGATTTTTTTCTAACGTCACTTCATTCCAATTATTAGTGTCTTTTATAGGTTTTTTTTTATAATTAATTATCACGACTAGCAAGAAGCTGAGATCTATTCTTTATCCAAAGGAAACTTAACGACTTGATCTCTTCCATTGTTCTTGCAACATTAGCTGTTGTACCGGAGAAAATGACTTCATTCATATCTTTCCAAATACTCCAACATGCCGTAATCATAATTCCACAAAAGACTTTTTCTAGACGTCGTTCCATGTTTTGTTCCTTATGAACCATCAGAAGATCTTTTATAGAAAAAGCAACTAAGTGTGGCACGCTACACCAAAAAGCCACTACTTGCCAAACGAGGGTAGCGAAGAGGCAGGAGGAGAAAAGGTGCTCGCTTGACTCATCTTCATTCCCACATAACTTACAAATGATCGACTCGACTTGCACATTCTTAGGGGGTAGGGATGGTGATCACTCATCACTCACAACATCCAATCAAGTTCCGCCATGTCATCAACCGTTATTCCATCACTCACAATCTTTTTTAGTGGATATGGTCATCACTTGTGATGGAATTCCATCACTCGCAACTTTTTTTTTAAATTATAAATTAACAATAAAACACTAAAATTATAAATTATAAATTTCATTTAAATTAAAACATACTAGTTCAATTAAACATACTAGAAATATTTTAGACTATAATATAAAAAACATACATAAAGAAACTCTACTCCTCGTCCGAATTAGGAAATTCCAAACTTAAAGAACCTACTAGTTCAATTAAATCGTATCTCAACCGAAAGTGAATTTCTTCATCATGCAATTCTTATTGGATATTTTCGGGAACATGAACTTGTATAGGAGGATCCGACACCCAATCTGGAGATATTGCACGTCCGTCTTGTTTGATTAGCATATTGTGCAATATGGTACATGCGTATATACTATGCTATGTATTGATTTCTTACTCATCACACGAACCGGTCGGCTTAGTATGCCCCATCTACCCTTTAAAACACCAAAAGTCCTCTCAACATCTTTTCTTGCCGATTCTTGCAACTTTTTGAACGCCTTTTCTTTAGTCTCGACAGGAAATGAAGGAGCTTTCACAAAAACAGACCATGATGGTTAGATACCATCCACAAGAAGAAAGCCTCGTCTGTAATATCGTCCGTTAACATAGAATGGAAAGAAAGGTGCGGTACCATCCGTTACGGTTTGGAACAACGGCGACGTGTGCAAAACACTGATGTCGTTGTTTGAACTTGGAACACCAAAATATGAATGCCAAAACTATAAATCATTCGACGTCACCGCTTCAAGTATGATGGTTGGTCTTTTGACGTAACCCTCTTGGACAATTTCTCCACTCGATATGTGTACAATCGATGCTACCGAGCATCCCTAGAAAATGCCATCTAGCCTCATGTGCGGCGTAAATACGTGAGATGTCGTGTCTCGTCGATTTACGTAAAAACTCTTTACCATACAATTTAATGACCGCGTTACAAAAAAATTGCAGATATTCACGTAAAGTTCTGTACGACATAGCTAGGTATTCATCAAATTGATCAGGAGGGTTACCTGTCGCTAGTTGCTGAATGGCGGACGTGCATTTTTGTATCAGCGTGAAACTTGGTTTGCCCCTTGCGTCGTAACCTTCTTGAAACCATTCTTCAGTTGCTTCGACGTCTCCAACAATCTTTAAAAATAATTCTTTTGGTAAACGAAACCGATCTCTAAACGTTTCGTCATTGTAGACCGGATTCTCCACAAAATAATAATTCATTAACACTTCGTTGGCATGTATACGATCACGATCCACCATTTTCTTCTTTGGGCGGTTCCAACTTCCTTCAAGTTCGTTATACATCGACACGAAAAATTCAAGCGTCTCATTGTCGGAAGACGATTGGCTATCGCTATCGCTGTCCATCGAAAACGTCGAATCCGTAGGAAAATCCATTTGTGAAATATGTAGAATGTGTGATATGTGTTTGTGTTTTGGTGTGGGTGAAATGGTATAAATTGTGAAGTATATATAGATTGTTTAAAGGTTTTTTTTTTATTAAACATAACGTTAAAAAAAAAACGGTTAAATCATGCAAACGGTCGGATTTTTTCACGCGTGATTAATATCACGTGTTTTATGTTTAACGCGTTGAACTTGAGGGGTGGTGGTGATGTGTTTGAGAGTTTCACACATGGTGGGGATGTATCACTCACCACCCGGGTCCCCTTAGACTTTAAAGCCGTAAGTGTTGGGAGACGATTGATTTCAGTCTTCCACACCAAAATATTAGCTTTGAAGGGGACCTAGTTAGTGTCTTTTATAGTTATAAATGTATGAGTGTGTTTGATTTGGATGTGTATTTGCAAAGCAGTTAATGTGATTTGAATGGGAAAGGGTAAAATGAGAATCATTTTGAGTTGTAAGAACCATGAGAATTAGATTTAAAAAAAAATTCAAAATTTTTTTCTCAAAAATCTTAAAATTACTAAAATAGCCTTACTTTTAACATACAATTTGGATGGAGTTATAGGTGAAGAACAAATTGATGATAAGTTAGAAATGTTAGGAAGAAAATTGACACATTTTAAACCGTTGATGTATAACCGTTAAAATAACCAAACTATATAAAAAAAAAAAAAACAAAATTAACTCTACGAATAAAACACAAATCAACATAGATAAATACTTAATTATTAAATTGACTAATATTAAATTATTAATATAGCACTTTGTAAGAAAAAAAAAAAGTTTGGGAAAAGCCGCCATAAGAGACCAACTTCAAAATGTATTATTCTGAAGTGCTATAAAAGCCCCCTAGTTCTCCTACTCCCACTTATCCATATTCAGAACACACAAAAGAGGCATGGATTCAATGGCCACAACCGAGAAGAAACCACACGTCATCGTTATACCATTTCCAGACCAAAGCCACATAAAAGCCATGCTCAAACTAGCAGAGCTTCTTCACCACAAGGGCCTCCAGATAACTTTCGTCAACACCGAGTTCGTCCACGAGCGCCTTCTTGAATCAGGGGGCCCACACAGCCTAGACGGCTCGCCTGGCTTCCGATTTGAAACCATTCCGGATGGTGTTCCTCGCAGTCCGGAAGCTAGCGGCGACACCATCAGAGATCTACTTATGCAATCCCTTGAAACCAACTTCTTAGGTTGTTTGATTGACCTTGTAACCAAACTTCAGGAAGCTCCAACTTGCATTATTTCTGATGGGTTCCTGTCGATTTTCACAATCGATGCTGCGCAAAAGCTTGGAATCCCGATCATGATGTATTGGACACTTGCTGCCTGTGGCTACATGGGATTTTACCAGATCCAATCTCTCTTCGAGAAAGGATTTGCACCGCTTAAAGGTTGGTTTTTATTATTGGCATATATTTTAGTCTTGTCCGTATAAAAGATATGCGATTTCTTTTGAACTTTCAAAAAACAATAAAGCTTTTTTATGGATAAGACATCTAACTAGTGGTTCTTGTCGGTCCACTAGTCGAAAATGATAAATAAATAATTATATATAGAAATATAAAAAAAAAGTGAAGAATATTTTATTGAATTCAAACATATCCCAAATTTAAACACCCAAGTCTTTCCGTAGTCGAACATTATATCGCGCCTAACCTCTCCATAGCATCTTCCCACACCGCCTTGAGGGTGCTATACCACGTGAACCCGGTTGCCTTGTGAAAATTATAACGGGTGAGCACATTTCTCTCTCTCACACACATATACATATCTACCATTTGCCTCCCTGGACACCATACTGGTAGTCTCCCACGGATTGCTACCCGGGCCAGCACACCGTCGCCACCGCCCATGTGGGTTGGCTGGGCCAGCTCCCGTACCCGCTAACCATCGCACACACCGAGAAAAATTTGACTGTTTGAATTGTTTTTTTGACCGTTTGGTCAATTTAAAATTAATTCATTTCAAATAACTATTCACCTCTTTATATAAAACCATCCATACCACACAACCAAACCACGGAATTCTCTACATTTTTATTCACATTCACAAGCCATTTTCAATCTTTCGCATTCACAATCTAGTGGCAAACCCGTGGACGGAAGAAGAAGACATTGCGTTGACGTTATCTTATGTAGCGGTCTGACACGAACCCACATCTTCTACGAGACGGTCCACCTTTTGGAGTCGGGTGCACGGGCTATTTACAACCTATGTGGGTGACACGAACCGAACCGCGAATCAATTAGATTCACGATTCACCCACATCCGTTACCAAATTTCTAGATTCCATGCTACATTCTTGAATGTGCCAAACCTCAACAACGAGCTCTCAGAGAGGACGAGCTTATTCAAGTTGCTTGTGTCGACTACAAGCACCACTTTGACGAGGGTTTCACCCACGTAGCGGCGTGACGCATTCTTGCGAACTATATTTAATCTTAAATTTTAAGATATTTAATTTTGAGAATATAATTAAAAAAATAAAAAAAAGTTTGTGGCTAGCGTAGGTGCTGCCACCATTTACTAGTAAATGGGTACTTGGTGCAATTTTTGAGTTGGCGAATGATGGTTGGTCGACGCTAGGGTAGTTACCCTCGGGTGCCCCTTCCTCTCTAAGACCATCCATAGGGGGGGGGGGGGGGGTTGGCGTTTCCCCCTAAAAAACGCCCCACAACGCCATTTTGCCACCTCGGGGGCGATTTTTTTCAGCCAAATTGCTTCTGGCGTGCTTTTTTTCCACGCCTTGCTTCCTTGCTTTTGGTCAATCACCTTTAATCTTCCTTTTGTTTGTCCAGTAAGATTTTTTGATGGTTTTTTTATTTAATTTTATTATTACAAACATAATGCCCCACAATGCCCACATCCCCGGTACACTCATTTTAGAAAACGCCCCATTGCTGACTAGGCTGCCACATGACGTAAAACGCCTAAGGGTAGAGGCATTACCACTACACATGGTGTAAGTGTAAATAGAGATCTCCCAAGTTTAAACAGACATAAACATATAAGAATTTTAATGGACATCTTTTAAAAAAAACAATGAATAAAAAAAAAAAACAGATGACCGTTATATAAATACAAATTGTTACACATTTCACACTTAAAAACACGGGTATAGGAATCTCACCAATTGTCAGATATTTGGTTGTTTGTTATCGCTTTAATTGATATGATTTAGTTCATTTGTCTATGGTTTCTATTAAAAGCGTGATCACTAATTTAACTGATGTTGCTTTGTACTATCACTAATTTAAATTTGTCTATGGTTTCTATTTCAGCTCCCCACTGGTTTAATGAAATTGCAGTTAAAAAAAAAACTAATTTAACTGATTTCTCTACATTTTTAATGTATACACAGATGAAAGTTACTTAACAAATGGGTATTTAGACACGATCGCTGATTGGGTTCCGGGAATGGAAGACATCCGTCTTAAGGATTTCCCGATGGATTGGACCGCTGGCGTCAATGATAAAATGGTGAGGTACTGTAAGGAAGCTCCCCAAAGGTCTCATAGAGTTTCATATCATATTTTCCACACTTTCGATGAGTTGGAGGCTAGTATTATCAAAGCTTTGTCATCGATGTATTCTCATGTTTACACCATCGGCCCAGTGCAATTACTTCTTGATCAGATACCTGAAGAGAAAAGGCAAATTGGAGTGGGATACAGCTTGATGAAAGAAGAAACACAATGTTTACAATGGCTTCAGTCTAGGGAACCAAGCTCTGTCATTTATGTAAATTATGGGAGTACAACGTTCATGTCAAAAGAAGACCTGATAGAATTTGGTTGGGGACTTGCTAATAGCAACCACTCTTTTCTTTGGATAATCCGGTCTAACTTAGTGGAAGGGGAATCTACACTTTTGCCTCCTGAACTTGAGGAACATATAAAAAGGAGAGGCTTTATTTCAAGTTGGTGCTCACAAGAAAAGGTCCTGAACCATCCTTCCGTTGGAGGGTTTTTAACTCACTGTGGATGGGGATCCACCATCGAGGGCTTGTCGGCTGGGGTGCCGATGATATGTTGGCCGTTTTGGTGGGACCAGATGACCAACTGTAGGTCTATATGCAAGGAATGGGAGGTTGGAGTGGAGATGGGGAATAAAGTGAAACGAGATGAAGTTAGTAGGCTTGTGCAACAATTGATGGGAGAAGGTGGCCGCATAATGAGGAACAATGCCATAGAGTGGAAGGAAAAGGCTCGAATTGCCACAGGTCCCAGTGGTTCATCTTCTTTGAACATAGACAAAATTGTCAAGGAAATCACAATGCTATCACGAGGCTAGAAATGACTTGTTTGTTAGAGATCTTTTGCATTTTATTTAAAAAGTTATAGTGTACTTGTACTTTTAAGTTGTCAAAATGTATTGAAACAACAGTTCAAACTGGAATTAGGAAATTGTTCCAGATTTAGGTTTACAATGAAAAGCTTGAGTAATAACGATCGCTTATTGAGTTATTGTTAAAATTAATTTGTAAATTAAATAAGTTAATTTTAAACAAACTAAGAAGAGATAAAAGTTTGATAAAAAAGAAAAGAACTAGTTATATATAATAGTTAGAAAGTGATGGGATTGAACCCTACAGATGAACAGTTGATGTAAAGCCAAAACTGGACCAGATCAGTGGATTCAACATAAGCAGTTGTTTGCATCAGATCTTTTCCCTTGGAAGTGGCCCTAACATCTGATGACCTTTAAGTACTGCTCTTCAACAACTGCTGATCTCTAAAAGATTGTTGAAGTTAAAGCACTGATGCTCAATCTGCTGATATGGCTCAAGTACTGCTGAAGACACAAAGCACTGCTGGAACTATAACAGTGGAATGAAGAAGCAGTAGTTTACTTTATTCTCTGTATTTTACTTGTAATCAGTTGTTTAGATACCAGTGGTTGTATAGGTCAGCAGTTAGAGTTTGTTAGATGGTTAGATGTCACTTTCATGGTGACGTCAGCCAAAAGATGCTCAGTGGTTTGTTCTGTACTATAAATAGAACAGTACCATGTACTGTTCTATTAGCTCTCTTCATCACAAGTCATTCTGTACGAACAATCACTGTGAGCTCAGGCTGAGGGGGAGATCTGTGCATGCATGCATTGTGAATTGATTATTGTAACAAATACAATCATTCGATTTCAATATAAACATGTTTGCTAAAACTTATTCTCTCATTGATTGTGTGTTGAAAGTTTGTTTCACTTAATTCCGCTGCATTTAACTTTGTTTCATCTTCATCCTAATCAAACAAGCACAATCAAAGGAAACTCAGATCCTAACAATTTGTATCAGAGCTAGGACAGTCAAATTTGATCTATCAATCATTTTGATGTAAAAGTTCAGCTCAATTTCATTGATACTCTCGATTGTTCGGTTTTAGTTATAAAACAGAGTAAGGTATAATCACGTACAAAGTTGATTATTCAGTGCCTGAAAAACAACCAGAATGACGCCACAATCACAAGATAACACTATGAACACTGGCTCACTCTTTAAACCACCTATGTTGGTTAGATCTGAGTACAACATATGGCAGCGTAGGATGGGTCACATCTTAGCTGAACAAAACACGGGGTGTTGGCGATCGGTTGTCTTCAGACCACATGTTCCGATGGTGCCGAGTGCTGAGGATCTAAAAGTCATGGTACCTAAGAAAATTGAAAACTATTCGGACCAGGAGTTTCAGAAAATTGAACTGGATGCCAAGGCATTTAGCATCGTTGCATCTGCACTCACAAATGAAATTTATGCTGGGCTGTTACACTGTAACAGTGCCAAGTAATTGTGGGATGCACTTAAGGAACAATTTGGTGGTACTGAAAAAGTAATTGAAAACAATAGGGAAGTTTTGAATCAACAGTATGAAACCTTTTGTCACGTTAAGGGTGAATCACTAACACAGCAATTTGAACGGTTCAGCTGTCTCATAAGTGAAATGAAACTTGTTAATGTTGAATTTGCTAAATCAACTCTAAATAGTAGGTTTCTAAGGTCACTTCCTGAAAAATGGGACACAATTGCTTTTGTAACCAGAAATTCAGTCGGGTTCAAAGAGTTGACACTGACTCAACTTCATGGTAGACTCATTACCTATGAAAGGGAGTTGAACCAGAAAAAGAAGTTACAAGAGTTAGGGAAGGTTGCTGATGACTACACTTTTGGTAGCACATCACTTCTAGGTCAAGAGGAGTCTGGTAGTAGTAAGGATCAGAGTTATGATCATTATATTGACATAACTGCTGGTGGAGGTTTTAATAACTCTGATTCTTACTCAAACAACTATGCTTTCAAAGCTAGTAGTGAAAACCAGATTTCTGACAATCTCTCTTTTGAACTCAATGATCTTCAGCATTTTGATCCAACTGATTTAGAGAAAATGGACATATTACACCAACTTGCATTGCTGAGTGTTAGAACCAGTAAATTTTACAAAAGGACAGGGAGAAAATTTCCAGGGTTACATGGGAACTTGAAAGTAGGGTTGGATAAATCAAAGATAAAATGCTACAAGTGCAATAGGTTAGGTCATTTTGCTAGAGAGTGTAGGAGCCAAAGCAGTGGACCAATTTTCACACATTCTAGCTCAAGACCACAAAATAACCAAACCACTGTGCAGTATTCCCAATATGCCCCTGCTGCTCATGTAAACACTGCTCATTATGCACACCCTACAACCCCTGTTCCTGTCCACTATGTCCAAACCACGTCCCTCAGATACAGTATGTCCAGGCCCCAGCTCCTCAGGTTCAGGTGCAACAAGTTGCACCTCAACAAGCTACACCAACAGTGGTTCAACCAGAATAGCAAAGCTTTTTCACCCTAGGCTTTGTTGATTGGAGTAGCTTGCCTGATGAATTAGGTGATGAGAATTTTGCTCTATATGCTAATAATGATGCTTCTAGTGATGATTTTTGTTTTGTAGCATTAGAGTCTATTCAAGAAGGGCTGGAAACTGAAGAAAGGCAGTTAAATGTAGAAACAGTGGATACAATTGCTGAAGCAGTGGTTACTGCTGTTGCTGGTGAAATACTGTTGGGAAAAAAATTCAGAACCCCTATTGGAACCACTGTCTGACCCCTGGTCTACTGAAGAAGAGGAGAAGAAGCAAGAAGAAAGTGAGGAGAAGAAGTCATAAGAAAGTGAATCTATATGTGATTGTGCCATGATGGCTGCATCTAAGGTATCACCCCAGGTTCTTAAAAACCTTTCTTCAGAAAAATGCATCATAGCATTTGCAAACATTAAGGAGGTGAATGAAAACCTTAGAGATAAAGTGTTAAATGATGAGATACAATTTGAAAAATCTTTAAAAGAGTTTAAAATCAAATTATCAGAAAAGGAAAATGAATTTTGCAGCCTCAAACATGAGCATAACATAACCAAGGACCAACTTCAGGCAATGATAGAAAAATATCAGGCTTGTAAAAAGGAGTTGGAATCCACCCAAATCACATGTGAAAAATGGGTAGAATCCTGCAAAGGTTATGAAGTTATGCTTGAAAACCAGATCAAAAGCAATGTAAAATTTGGTGTAGGGTATAGAAAACATGACCAAGTTGAAAACACTGTTGTAAATGTGTCTGGTCAAACCACGGTTGAAATCATTCCCACCAACAAGGATGGTCAAGAAGTCAAAATCACTGATAAAAGTGGTAACAAAATCACTTTGTAAAGATCTGTAGGGTCCTCAACTTTTGAGGAGATTGAGAAATACCAATTCAAACCCATATGGTCTGATGAGTGTGACATCCATGAAAATTTCAAACCCATGGACTTCACAACTGTGGATGGTGTCAAAGCTCCAAAGGCCAAGGTAATTCCTCTTAAGGACATCCCAACGGTGGTTCAAAACTCTGTTGCAAAGGAGTCTGAAAAGAAGAAAAGAAAAGATTAAAAACTTGTTTTGTGATTTTTGTGAAAAGAAAAATCATTTGACCAAAGATTGTTTTTACTTAAAGGCTTATGACATTAACAAAACAAGTATCATTGTGCCTTCAAAGAGCTGCACCATATGTGGTAAATCAAACCATATCACTCAGGAGTGTGTGTATCTCAAAACCTTTGATGTCAAAAAGGGAGAATACACATAAAAAACACTCATGAGTCCATCAAGTTCACAAGTCAAGAAACAACCAGCTTTTGTGCCTGTCCAAACAGCTGTTACAAAACAACTGAACCAAAACTCTATTAAAAGAGAGGTTCAAGTGACAGCTGCACCCCGTGCTAATCAATACCAAAGAGGTAAAGGTCAACCTCCATACCCAAGGGTCCCACACATTTATGAGGCCTACAAAAAGGCCTGCTAAACCAAAAGTGAACAGGCATCCCTTTGGCTATCAACAACTGATAGGAAATGACCCCCAACAGTGGTTAGCGAAAAATGGTTCCAAAAATGCCCTTATCCCTGAGCTAACCACTGTCCATCCATCTAAGCTTAACACAGACACTCTTGTGACCCCATCCAAAGCCATATTGGCTTTGGAGACCATCCTGAACTAATCTTTACTTGATGTGCAGGGAGCTTCTGCATGCTTAGGTTGTCTTTGGTATGTAGATAGTGGAGGCTCCAGGCAGATGACAGGATAGAGCCCTTCTCAAAGAATTCAAAACACATGGAGGGGGTGATATATCTTTTGGTAATAATAGTAAGGGAACAGTGATGGGTTATGGTACAGTTCAGTCTGGAAATGTTAAGTTTGAAAACGTCAATCTGATTGACAATCTAAAATTCAACCTCCTTAGTGTCTCACAAATGAGTGACAAAGGTTATGGGTCATTCTTCACTAAAGAGTGTTGTAGGATTGTTGGACCAGACATGGTAAAAAAGATTGAAGAAATAATAAAAACTGGAAAAAATCAACTTGTTGCTCAAAGAAGTGGCAATGTTTATTGTCACACCCCAACCGATGGCGGAATCATCGGGGCGCGGCACTAGGCGAATCAGATTGCTCAGGAGAATCCATAACACCTATTTTGCGACAATAATTAATGCGTTCATTATCCCATACTAATAAACAATTATAATCACATAAGTCGTCACATATTTCTTATTCTCTCGAACAATACAATCCGACAACCTAGATTTTAGTTGAGTTTCTAGACTTCCTAGCTTGATTGAGATAACCTGCGATTAAACCTGCAACATACGTTAAAATAACGTCAAACAAAAGTATTGGCGAGTATACAGGTTTGATATGTAATAGCGTAATAGATTTAAAAGTGCTGCGAATTCCCACATACATAAACGGAATACATGACATATATATACTCACAAGACCGATACTACCAGCTAGGTCCTCGATGCTCGATTCGCGATGGCTAACTAGACCCCGTCGGGCGCAATAGTACTATACTAGTCATGGTGGGACATCGCGAGTATAAGTCCTAGCACATATGCAAGTAGCATTCACGTATAACTATGCATGTTGGTCATTCGCAAGTGGTAAATAGTTTAAGCATTAGATGTGATTGATTTGATAAAAACGTATGTTACACCCAAAAGTGCGATAAGCAAAAACGGTTCAAGTATACTCACAGTAGGTGTTCAGCAAGTAAACACAACTTGGTTGGGTTGATTAAGAGCGCGTCTAATTCAACCTGATGATGGAGCGATAGCGTGAGCGATGAACTGTGCATTAAATGGTGCGAAGTGAACAAGTGGCGAATGGTAATCCGATTGGATGGTCATTCGATCGGATGCCAATCCGTTCGGATGGTCCTCCGATCGGATGACCATTCATTCGGATTGACATTCATTTGGGATGGATGTGTTTGTGTATGATGTGACTTTGAAGTTTTCGTTGTAGCATTTTAAAATCAGAGAAGTATCTCTACCTTTCAGGTCGTTCGATCGAACGGTCGATCGATCGGATAGCGATCCGTCCAGCGAGACATTTCTCAGAGAACAAGTTCACAACAGGATGGTCATTCGATCGGATGGCAATCCGATCGGATGGACGTTCGATGGATTTGAACATGTATTGAAAATGTTGAAATAGTCTAAGTGTTGAAGACCAAGTGCAATCCGATCGGACGGCAATCCGTCCCATAATCTGATCGTTTTGAAACTTGATTATTTTGTTAAGTTGAAAAGTTTGCGGTTTGATCGAGACGGTATGACAACACGTAAACAATAGGAACTCCACCAAGACCCAAGTCATCCGATCGAACCAGAATCACCCCAGTCTGACCAGTTAACTGTTCTTGATGGTTGTTCGAGTTCAACCCTTTAAGTCGGTCATCTCGTTGATAGGAATCAGATCTCAGTCCGACTCTTCACTAGAGAATGAGTAGAAGGCCTGAACGACCTCCGATTCTATCGGTTCTGAGTGCATTGAGTGTAAAAGAGTTCAAAGAAAAGTTAGGAAATCATCTTTCAATCCTCTTTAACTTTGAACAAGTTTAGATTTAGGTGAAAACAATGTTTAATCATATGGAAATCCTTCAGATCTGAGTTGTTCTTGGTGGAATGAAGCCAAGACTTGAAGTTCATATAACTCCATGATGACATCATCCTAGAACACCCCAAATTCACTGATTTCACGGTTAAAAGTTGAGATTTGAAGGTGAAAATGATGAAGAAGTGCGTGTAGATCATAGAAGTACAAGATTTGTGTTGAACACTTACAAGAATCGCGAGGAATCGAGAGAAAATAGCCCAAAGGCGTGCTGGTCGAACGAGAGCTGTCACATCACTTGAACAGTGATGTGACAAGTACTATTTATAGGTGAAGAGGAGAGAAGGCAAGGGAGTGTAATGGATCGGATGACACCTCGATCGGATGGCCATCCGATCAGATGGCCATCCGTTCGGATGGTCATTCGATCGAGTGGCTTTGGCGAGTTGGTTTTCCGACTTTTCGTTTTGAGCGTTGCGCGTTGCGATAGTTTGTTTACACACATCCATATATATTTATTATAATTAGTCACAAAGGGTCGTATATAAGTATCCACATTTCCAAGTATTTGTTTCGAGTATGCATTGTGTTACGACGCATCACGGCTATCGCGGAGGGTAGAATAGGTCCTCACTCGACGTCATCGTGAGCTTTAGTACATGCGGTGTGATGTGTTATAGCGATAAAGTATGCGAAAATCTGCGAAAATAACGTTTGTATTGCGATATAGTTACATTATGATCCGAATCTCTGGTGCTAGGCGTAACGAGTATAGCGAGAGTAACAATGCACAAACGTGCGGGTTGTTACAGTCTCCCCTGCTTTAGGAAATTTCGTCCTGAAATTAATCCAACAGGTAGACTTGTGAGAGTTGTCCCGTATAAGTAGCGATATAGCGAGTTAATTTATAGTTGACAAGCGTGAACACTTTGGGTAAGAGAGATCGATTGCGATAGTGAAAAGCGACGTTTGACGGAAATAGTAGCCCACGAATTGGCGTTTCGAAAGGCTTTTATAGTCACGAAGAGTTTGTTAAGCCGTTGCAAATAGATTTTTAAGAAGGGAAAACTTGAAAATTTTTTCTTATAACGTAGGGTCAAACTGAGTCGATGTTAACCAACGTTGTAAGAAAAGTTCGTTTTAGACATTTAAAAGGAATTTGAAAGGAAAAGACTTTCACATAACTCGGTTCAAACAGTACGCGATGTTGAACCAACGTCTTAAGAAGATCTTGTTTCGATATTGCAAAAGGTTTTAAGGAAAAGTTGGACTTATGAAAACTCCCCTTGGGAATGGAGTTAAGCTAAGTCGATGTTACCTCCATGTTGTGAGGAAATTTTCACTTATCCATCGGTTTTAATTAAAATTCTCATTTATTTTCAAAACAGTAATAAATAAGTTTTAACAAAAAGGTATTTATCATCGAACCCCACTTGGCACTCTCCTACGAAAGTTTGTTAATATGGTTAAAACACTTATATATAGGAAGTACCAGCGGCGTATCCACCATGTTTTGCCCATATTACTTCCGTTTCGTGAGGCGGTGTCATATGTGCTGGTAAAGATAGAAGTTCGTCTCCTCGGCCCAAGCGAAAGCGAGTCAGACCAAGTCGATGATAGAATCGAGTAGGTTAAGCGGCGAGATTGATTGCGAACATAGCGATGATGGCGCGAGCGAGTAACTTGATGGCACAAAACATTGAAGTAGCGTGTCTGATAGGCGACGAGTGATAAATGATAAGCGAATAGTGCGATTAGATTAGATTCCACATTAAACTCCACATGGCATGTTTCCACGAGAGTTCGCTTAACACGGCAAATCACTTATATATAGGAAGTACCAGCGGCGTATCCACCATGTTTTGATCGTATTAGTTTTGTCCCGTGAAGCGATGTCATGCATACCATTACAACACAAATTTTCGATGAGTACCAAGCGATGAGCGATAAGCGATAAGCGATAAGCGGTAAGCAGTACGCGATAAGCGATGAGCGGTACGCGATAAGCGATACGTGAATAACGCGATACGCGAATAACGCGATGCGATTAGTCTCCACAATTTCACAAATTTAACCAACAGTAAGCCCCACATGGCATCTTTTCACAAAGTTTGCTAATATGGCAAAAACACTTACATATAGGAAGTACCAGCGGCGTATCCACCATGTTTTGACCATACTAGATCCGTTTCGTGAACCGATGTCGTGTGTGTCAACATGACACAGGTAGCGATAAGCGTTTAGAAGCGATAAGAGATGCGAGTATTGAAGCGATGAGATTAATAGATGCGTTTAAGCGTTAAGGCGTTTAAGCGTTGCGAGAGCGATGTGCGTTAGATTCCAACGAAATTGCGATTGAGTTGCTATACAGACTTACGACCAGTCTTGCGTCGATGCAATAACCCTGCGGGGGTAGACTTCCCAAAGTCCATCGATGAGGTGATTGCATTGCGTTCACAGACTTACGACAAGTCTCACGATGATGCGATTTAATTGTTACGCCTTGCGAATGTATTTAGCGTGTCGAACATAATCTCAATAGTATAGGTCTAAATAACGTTCAACTCCACGTGGCACTTTCTTCACGGAACTTCGGTAGTATGATAAAGCACACCTTGCTTGACCCCTACAACTTACATTCCGTGAATAGATGCCACACTTTGTCGACATGGTCAAGACGCTTATATATAGGAAGTACCAGCGGCGTATCCACCACGCTCGACCATGATTTTAACGTTATGGCACCATTAGAATTCACTACGATCTCCGTGCACTGACCAAAATAATCCCGTGTGCACCCGTGATTAGTTTGTTCCTTGCACGTTTATCGTACCTTATTCTAAGAGTGTAGTGAGGGTAAAACACATTATATCGTGATATAGTATATAGCCGGTGTGTGAGCTTAGACTAAGTGCGAAAGCGAAAGCGAAAGTAAACGTTGCGCAAAGTGGCAATATCGAGTGATAGATTAGGTTTAACACATAAAAATTTACGTCAAAAATTGTATCATTACAACATTATTCTACGCCTGCTTGGTGTTGAAGACTTTTGCTGGAACTGCGGTTGTTGTACTCAAGTTCGCGGTTCGGTGCGGCAGTTGCGGGTGAAGTGACCATAACAGTTGCAATTGTTGCAATAGCGACAGTAAGCTCCAATTGGGTGATGATAGGTACACGTGTAACACTGAGGGTGAATTCCAGTGTAGGCACATTTTGGAAGTAGTGGAACTGCTTGGAGAGGTTCTGGTTGAGGCAGCTCAGTTGTTGAAGAGTCCGAGCTTGAGATCAATCGTTTGCGGTTGGGTTTGTCAGTATCTTGCGATGACGTGTCGTCGTCAGCGGATTCGTCCGAGGATTCACCGGAGGTTTCGTCTTAAGAGTTGTCCGAGGGTGAGTCGGTAGCTTCTTCAGAGGTCTCAGTGGTATCATCAGATGACACTGTGATAGCTTGATTAACCATCTTGGTAGGATTCTTGGAGAAAAATCCCTCCAGGACTCGTTTGTCGTTGATTTCTGCAGCCAGGCGATAAGTTTCCTCGATGGTAGCGGGTCTCACGGCTTCGACAAAATCTCCCACACGCTCCGGCAAGGCATGGATGTACTTCTTGATAGCCTTTTCTGGAGTGTCGACTTGACTTGGGCAAATGATGCTAAGCTGTTTGAACCTTGCTGTGAGGCCAGCATTATCACCCTCAACTTGCTTGATTTCCCAAAATTCATTTTCTAGCTTCTGGAGTTTGTGCGGAGGGCAGTACTCTTCCTTCATGAGCTCTTTCAGCTCATTCCAGGAGAGAGCATAGGCTGCGTGGATCCCACGTTTGTTACGTTCGACTGTCCACCAGTCGAGTGCTCGTGATTGAAATGCTCCGGTAGCGCAAGTAGTACGAAAATGCTCGGGGCACCCACTCTGACGAAGGGTCACCTTGATAGAATTGAACCACTGGAGTAGCTGAGAAACACCTCCTTCACCCGTGAAGACCATCGGGTCACAGGCTTTGAAGTGCTTGTATAGGAAAGTAGATTGCGGCGCTTCTGTCTTGACATCTCCCTAGGCTCGAGGATTGTTGAGAGATTGAACCTGAGTGACAATTTGAGGGATCACTTTAACCACTTCCCTGGCCACAAGCGATGCAATCCTCTTTTCGGCGCTTAGTCTGGCTCTTCTCTTGGCAGTTCGTCTCGAAGCAGACTCGTTTGAAGACATCTGGACAGAGAGAGATTTGGAATGAGATTCGATCATAATGATTTTGAGTTCTGCGATGCGATTTGAGCGCGTTCAAAACTTGTTGTAAGTAGTATAGTATTCACATAGGAGCTACATAAGCGTTTTCGTTTGTATATAGATATATAGTTGTGACATTTACTCAGATGGTTGTGTAGATAGCGCGAGGACGCGATGAAAACAGAGGGCTGCGTTGTTAAACTTTCGTTTTGTTACGAACATTCGGTTTTCGTTTTAGATTGCGATAGCTGTGCGAGTTGTGCATTTGTGAAGCGGGGGAGCGAAATTCGATAAATCGAGAGATCGTTAAGGCGCAAAAATTAAAACACGTAAGCGTAAATAAGTTTAACAAGCGTAAAACCGGCAAATCGTAAGATAGAAGAAATAGATAGAATGCCCTGGGTGTTTAGACGTCGACTACCCAAGTACTTCAGCAATATTAAGCGAGTTCGTGCACGCGCGTTGACCTAGTAGACTACGCTTCCACTGGGATGCAGTTCATGGCATTCGTCCTTCTATTCATCACGCGGCTAGAGTCCTTGATATAGCCGAATCCTTGGTGAGAGCTTTTTCGAAAAACCATGTTTGGGAATGGAGCGGGTCATTAAGGTATAGGTTTCACCCCTGACTTAACAACTTCACTCCTGATTGTGGTTGTGCTCACCGAACAAGTCCGGGAGTTCCACTAGATAGAAATGGAGAATTCCGTCTAGATATGGATTCACTCCTGACTCAACGAATGGTTCTCGTACGTGAATGATGCGCTGAATGAGCGTCCTATCAAGAATTTCTGCTTTTCACACCTCATCTCGACATGATCACTCGTTGACGTTATGCGAGTATCGTAAAACGTGTGTATTGTGTCAGCCTTAGGAAAGGCTATGTAGTATTAAGCTTTAGGAAAAGCTTTCCTCGTGCGAAGCAGTAGTATGCAGTGTTCGCACAAGGATGTAGTTTTAGCGAGTTCAAACGAGAGCATCAAGTAGGCCCGTACAAACCCCACTGGGTTCGCACGATGTCTGGCCTGTTGGTACTTAGACTATAGACTAGGTCGAATTCCTAAGACTCCAACCCGGACTAAGTCGAACATCTTACCTAATTCCCTATAGTTTTGGCTCTGATACCAATCTGTCATACCCCAACCGATGGCGGAATCATCGGGGCGCGACACTAGGCGAATCAGATTGCTCAGGAGAATCCATAACAACTATTTTGCGACAATAATTAATGCGTTCATTATCCCATACTAATAAACAATTATAATCACATAAGTCGTCACATATTTCTTATTCTCTCGAACAATACAATCCGACAACCTAGATTTTAGTTGAGTTTCTAGGCTTCCTAGCTTGGTTGAGATAACCTGCTATTAAACCTGCAACATACGTTAAAATAACGTCAAAACAAAAGTATTGGCAAGTGTACATGTTTGATATGTAATAGCGTAATAGATTTAAAAGTGCTGCGAATTCCTACATACATAAACAGAATACATAACATATATATACTCACAAGACCGATACTACCAGCTAGGTCCTCGATGTTCGATTCGCGATGGCTAACTAGACCCCGTCGGGCGCAATAGTACTATACTAGTCATGGTGGGACATCGCGAGTATAAGTCCTAGCACATATGCAACTAGCATTCACGTATAACTATGCACGTTGGTTATTCGCAAGTGGTAAATAGTTTAAGCATTAGATGTAATTGATTTGATAAAAACGTATGTTACACCAAAAAGTGCGATAAGCAAAAAGGGTTCAAGTATACTCACAGTAGGTGTTCAACAAGTAAACACAACTTGGTTGGGTTGATTGAGAGCGCGTCTAATTCAACCTGATGATATAGCGATAGCGTGAGCGATGAACTGTGCATTAAACGATGCGAAGTGAACAAGTGGCGAATTGTAATCCGATCAGATGGCAATCCGATCGGATGGTCATTCGATCGGATGTCAATCCGTTCGGATGGTCCTCCGATCGGATGACCATTCATTCGGATTGACATTCGTTTAGGATGGATGTGTTTGTGTATGATGTGACTTTGAAGTTTTCGTTGTAGCATTTTAAAATCAGAGAAGTATCTCTACCTTTCAGGTCGTTCGATCTAACGGTCGTTCGATCGGATAGCGATCCGTCCAGCGAGACATTTCTCAGAGAACAAGTTCACAACAGGATGGTCATTCGATCGGATGGCCGTTCGATGGATTTGAACATGTATTGAAAATGTTGAAATAGTCTAAGTGTTGAAGACCAAGTGCAATCCGATCGGATTGCAGTTCGATCGGATGGAAATCCGATCGGATGGCAATCCGATCGGACGACAATCCGTCCCACAATCTGATCGTTTTGAAACTTGATTATTTTGTTAAGTTGAAAAGTTTGCGGTTTGATCAAGACGGTATGACAACGCGTTAAACAACAGGAACTCCACCAAGACCCAAGTCATCCGATCAAACAGGAATCACCCCAGTCTGACCAGTTAACTGTTCTTGACGGTTGTTCGAGTTCAACCCGCTATGTCGGTTATCTCGTTGATAGGAATCTGATCTCAGTCCGACACTTCACTAGAGAATGAGTAGAAGGCCTGAACGAGCTCCGATTCTATCAGTTCTGAGTGCATTGAGTGTAAAAGAGTTCAAAAAAAAGTTAGGAAATCATCTTTCAATCCTTTTAACTTTGAAAAAGTTTAGATTTAGGTGAAAACAATGTTTAATCATATGGAAATCCTTCATATCTGAGTTGTTCTTCGTGGAATGAAGCCAAGACTTGAAGTTCATATAACTCCATGATGACATCATCCTAGAACACCCCAAATCCACTGATTTCATGGTTAAAAGTTGAGATTTGAAGGTGAAAATGATGAAGAAGTGCGTGTAGATCATAGAAGTATAAGATTTGAGTTGAACACTTACAAGAATCGCGAGGAATCAAGAGAAAACAGCCCAAAGGCGTGCTGGTCGAACGAGAGCTGTCACATCACTTGAACAGTGATGTGACAAGTACTATTTATAGGTGAAAAGGAGAGAAGGCAAAGGAGTGTAATGGATCGGATGACACTTCGATCGGATGGTGTCACGGCCCTCGACCCGGTTTGACCCGTTTCAGGAGCCGCGGGACAGAAAATCCCGTGGTATTTATTTAATTGAGTTAACAGTGGAAGATTTTCACAGGATCTTTTTAAAACTAAAATTTCCCGATTATTTCATTTCACAATTCGGGATAAACCCCGGTAGTTTACAATCATATGATTTCACTGAGAAATCTTTATTTTACAAAACATGTTTCTTTATTTAATATTGAGCCACTTCCTTAAGCTTGTAGTGCTTCTCGACACTTTTCCTGGATCACAACAGATCACCTGAAACATGTTTGAAAAAGGTTTTGTCAGCGGGAAATACTGGTGAATCATTCTTTTTACTAAAATGACACGTTTGTTATAATTTACAGCATTAAGAGCGATTACAATGTTTCCAGATGTCAACCAACTACCCACAGTATTTGTCACTCGACTCATTTCTGTGAATATGGTCATATCACCCATTGGCTACCCCGTTGTCCAATGGTGAAGATTATCAAGTAATGTATACAAAACCCCACATACCGGCTGTAATTTGGTGACTACAAAGACTTAATCCCTGTAATTATAACTTTGAAAGCAAACATGATTTTGAAAGCAATTTGGTAAAAAGAGAATGACTCACATTGCAGATTTAACACGAGCAGAGTCTAGTTTATGAATTAGCCTTGCTAACCTAGTTTAAATAACAATGCACACAAAACTAGGTTAGTAACCAATACAACATTTACGATAACTCACGAGATTAAACCCTCATAATGAATGACAAAGTGCGATACTTAAACATCCATCGAATTCACGATGAATGAAAAAGCATAACCCTAATGTGGGCAGCACTTAAACATCCATTGGATAGTTTCAATCGATCGGACATTGAATCGTAGCAGCGATCGAGTTATTACCCTGTTATAGCGGCATCATTTCGTGAATTGGGTGTGTTTTTGACTGTTTCTACTATATCTCAGTGTACGTTTAGAGTTTTAACGTCGAAAGAACGCACAATTGCAAGTCCCACTGCCCTCTATTTATACTGAAAATTTATCCCTCTCGCGTGTCGCGAGAGGTCCTCTTGTGCGCGTCGCGTGGCGCGAGGGACACCCTACTACCATAGGGTAGCCTCGTGTCCAGGTAGCTCAGGGGAGTTGGTCGCTCGTTAATTTTCGAATCACACGTAAAACTGTTTAGATATTATCAACTAGGGTTTACCCCCCCTGAGTTTTAGGGGCCCTGATCCTGATTCTGATTATTCTGAAAATTTTAGGGTTTATGCAGAATCACTTGGGGATCTTAATTTAGAGTTTCCTATTGAACCAAATATAATAATAAATAATAGTTTTGGTGAGAGTTGTTACAGATGGCCATCGAGTGGCTTTGGCGAGTTGGTTTTCTGACTTTTCGTTTTGAGCGTTGCACGTTGCGATAGTTTGTTTACACACATCCATATATATTTATTATAATTAGTCACAAAGGGTCGTATATAAGTATCCACATTTCCAAGTATTCGTTTCGAGTATGCATTGTGTTACGACGCATCACGGCTTTCGCGGAGGGTAGAATAGGTCCTCACTCGACGTCATCGTGAGCGTTAGTACATGCGGTGTGATGTGTTATAGCGATAAAGTATGCGAAAATAACGTTTGTATTGCGATATAGTTACATTATGATCCGAATCTCTGATGCTAGGCGTAACGAGTATAGCGAGAGTAACAATGCACGAACGTGCGGGTTGTTACATTTGTGTAGTTGATTTGTCAAAAGAGAGTCCCAGAACTGATGCTTGTCTGTTCTCAGCTGCCTCTAACAAAGAGACATAATTATGGCACAGAAGATTGGAGCACACAAATCTAAAGACAATCACTGCTTTGTCAAAACAAGGCCTTGTAAGAGGTCTTCCACAAAAATTGTTCACATGTCCTGAGTATAGTGTTTCCTGTCTAAAAAGAAAACAACATAAAAGCTCTTTCAAGTCCATTGAAGAGTCCAAAACAACCAAGTGTCTGCAAATGTTGCACATGGATTTGTTTGGCCCAGTTAAAGTCATGAGTCTCAAAAAGAAAAAGGTATTGTTTAGTAATTGTAGATGACTTTTCTAGGTTTACATGGACTTATTTTTTACACTCTAAAGATGAGACTGCAGGCATTTTGCAAGAATTTGTCAAATAGGTTGAAAAGAAATTTGACTTGCCAGTAAAAGTCTTCAGAAGTGACAATGGCACAAAATTCAGAAATAAGGAGTTGGATGCTTTCTGTGTGTCAAAAGGAATTGTAAGGCAGTACAGCATTCCAAGAACACCAGAGCAGAATGGGGTAGTTGAAATAAAAAATAGAACTCTGATTGAAGCAGCCAGGACCATGCTTGCAGATTCAAGTTTGCCATTGACTTTCTGGGCAGAGGCTGTAAACACTGCTTGCTATGTCCAGAACAGAGTTTTAGTTAACCCTAGGTATCAAAAGAATGCTTATGAAATTCTGTATAAAATCAAACCACTGATCTCATACTTTAAAGTATTTGGCTGCCTATGTTTCGTTTTAAATCTAAAAGATTCCATTTCAAATTTGCAGCCAAAGTAGACAGTGGATACCATTTTGGATACTCAACCACTGTTAAGTCCTACAAAGTGTTTAACACTAGGACTAAGACAGTGTAAGAGACTTTGAATGTTAAGTTCAATGAACTTTCTTCAATGAAAATCCCTGCAAACCCTGCTGAATTATTTGATCTTGATAAATTCACATTTGAAAATGTTTCTGTCAAGGCTAACAGTGCTGGTCCATCTCAACCACCACCACCACCACCAGACAATGGATATGAAGTGATCATACCTCAACAAACCTTCAAACCCATTGCCAGAGCAGCAGATGTTTAAAACAGCTGTCAAAGCTCATCCACTACTGCATCAACAGTTGTTGACCAAAGCAGCCCTAAAACCCCTGCTTCCACATCGTCAAACACTGTTGATACAAATCTTCAAACAGTGGATAAAAGTAAACATGGGTCCACACCACTACCTCCTATTCCTCCACCTCCATTTCAAGACACTGTTGGATCATCAAAGTAACCAACAGTTGTTAGCTCAGATGATTCACATCTGCAGCCCTCACCATCAAATGCCATTGTTCCATACAAAGGAGATTTAATTTTCTTGAAGTCTCATCCAGCTGATCAAATCATTGGCAACATCGATGAAGGGGTACTCACCAGAAGTCAAACCCAAAACATCTGTCTTTTTGCTGGTTTCCTATCACTCCATCAACCTGTCAAGTACCAAAAGGCACTGAAAGAAAATAGTTGGGTAGAGGCCATGCAAGAAGAGCTCCAGTAGTTTAAAAGACAACAAGTTTGGGAGCGTGTACCACTACCAGAGGATGTGAGTCGTATTGGTACAAAGTGGGTCTTTAAAAATAAAACTGATGAAATGGGTATTGTTGTGAAGAATAAAGCCAGGCTTGTGGTTCATGGTTACAGACAGGAAGAGGGCATTGACTATGATGAAACCTTTGCCCCTGTAGCAAGATTGGAAGCTATTAGACTGTTCCTAGCCTTTGCTGTCAACCACAACATGAAGGTGTTTCAAATGGATATCAAAAGTGTATTCCTCTATGATACAATTCAAGAAGAGGTATATGTTTGTCAACCTCCAGGCTTTGAGGATCCATTTTATCCAGATCATGTCTACAGGCTTAACAAAGCTCTGTATGGCCTGAAACAAGCACCAAGGGCCTGGTATGAAACTCTTTCCACCTTTTTACTTTCCATTAGTTTCAAAAGATGTACAATTGATAAAACACTATTTTTAAAATGGAGAGGAAAGGACTTGATGATTGTCCAGATTTATGTGGATGACATCATTTTTGGAATCACATGTCATAAAATGTGTGAAGACTTTAGGCAACTCATGACAGCTGAGTTTGAGATGAGTGCAATGGGTGAACTACAATGCTTTCTTGGTCTCCAAGTTCAGCAGATGCAAAATGGAACTTTCATCCATCAAAGTAAATATGCAAAAGAACTTTTACACAAATTTGATATGGATGATTGTAAACCATGTAGTACACCTATGGCAACCACAAAGCTTGTCATATCTGATGAAAAGGATGAGTTGATTGACCAAACCTTATACAAAAGCATGATTGGGTCTTTATTGTACCTGACTGCATCTAGGCCAGACATCATGTTTGCAACATGTGTTTGTGCAAGAAGTCAATCAGCCCCTAGAAAGTCAAACCTTATTGTTGTAAAAAGGATATTCAGATACATGAAAGGTTCTCCCACACTTGGTATCTAGTATCCAGCTAATGAAAACATCAAGCTTTCAGGTTTCTCAGATAGTGACTTTGCTGGATGTAACACAACAAGGAAGTCCACATCAGGAGGGTGCTAATTTCTAGGTGATTGCTTAGTATCTTGGCAAAGCAAAAAGCAAGCAGCTGTTTCAACATCCACTGCTGAGGCAGAGTATATAGCTGCTGCAAGCTGTACAACCCAACTGTTATGGCTTCAAAATTAGTTGCTGGATTTTGGTATCACTGCTTTGAAAACTCCACTCATGTTGGATAGTCAAGCAACAGAAAATATCATCGAAAATCCAGTTTCCCGCTCAACCACCAAGCATATCGACATCAGACAGCACTTTATGAGGGATTGCTTTGAAAAAGGTTTGATTTCTCTGCACCATGTTCCAACTAAAAATCAGCTGGCAGATGTGCTAACAAAAGCATTAGACATATCCACCTTTGAAAGCTTGATCTCTAGGATTGGCATGCTTAACATGGAATAACAGGCAAAATCTTGTTTTTCTATTAATAAAGCATTAAAATGTTTTCAGCAAATCAAAAATTCATCCTTAAAAATAGCTAAAAAAGAAAATTTTCTTTAATCCTTAAAAGTCTGCCATAACCACTGTTTTGGTTCAAACATCTGTTTTGTTAATACCATTCACTGCTGAAAGATAACCTCTATTCATTCATCTTCTTTGTTAATCACTGTTGTCAAACATCAGTGTTTTTAACCCACTGATGGCTATCCACTGATAGTTAAAAATCAGCCACTGCTTTTCAATTTCACCTTTGTGAACCACTGATTTTGATCATTAGTGGTTTCCTAAACAACTGTCATCCCTTACTCATCAGAGGTTGTCACGTGGCCAGTACTTAGCCGTCAGATCTTTGTAACCGCTGCCACGTCAGCATTCACTTTTTCACCTTATAAAACCCTGATCAAAACCCCAAACAGGGTTTTCACTGTCGAATCGAATTCAAAATTCCTTTCAAAAGTAGTTTTCATCAAATACTCTCAAATCACTCATCTTCCTCATTCGTTCTTAACGACTTTCAATTCACCACGGCTCTTCCATTTAAAACCCCTCATAACTACCTGTGCATACTTGAAAAACCAAGTGAAAGCACAACTTTTCACTCAGTGATTGATGCACTTTCGTCTTCAAAGTACAAAACCTTATTGACTTATAATGCACCAATCTATCTGGATACCCAACGTGAATTATGGAAAAATGCAAAGCTTGAGATCAGGGACAAAAAGCCCTTGGCTATTATTTCATCCATAAAGGAAATTCCAGTTACTATCACACCTCAAACCATTTCTGAGGTTTTTGACCTCGATGATCTTACAGGTAAAAGCTCTTTCCCAAAAACAGAGTATCAAAATGATTTCATTGAGAGAGGGTATGAGGAACACATGAAAAAAAGATACTTTACAAAAGGCAGTTTTCCTCCTGCCATGAGGTTTTTATTTCACACTCTCCTCATGTGTGTTTCAAACAAGACCACAACTTTTAATGAAATACCATTAAAAATCCAATACTTGGGATATGCTATCTTGCAAAATGAAAATTTTAATTACTCCCAAGAGATTTTTAATGACATGGTCAAAAATGTTAATAATGTCACAGAAAATAAAAAACCATTTCTTTTGTTTCCAAGGTTTTTGAGTTTCTATTTACAAAAGAAATTTGCAAAGGATAATGCACATGTGCTTATCCAAGGAAATCCAGTTCAAATAAACAGCCTATCTTCTGAAACATTTACAAGGCTGTCAAAATCTTCCAAAACACAAACAGGGGAACCTGAGCAGAATTTAGCTGAGACATCCTCTGCTCCTCAGGCTCCTGTTGTTGAGTGCACTGCTCATGGTGATCACAGCAGCAAATCCACTGCTGTGAAACCCACACCAAAAATCACTAAAAAGCCCAAACAGAAAAAAATCCCAAAAGCCCCCCAAACCCTCCAAAAAGGTAACTCTGGAAGATGAGATCCCAGAGATAATACATGTGACAACACAAAAGTCACCTGAAACCACTGCTGCTACTTCCTCACAGCAGATGGTAGAAAGATCTCAACCTAAGCCTCAAAGTCCTCCTGCATCCTCACAAAAAGATCAGGTTGTATACACAGGGACACCACAATATGAAGCTCTGGATTCACTTGAATCCATCTTCCACAGCCCTGCTCCTGGGGTAAATTCTCTTTCAACCCCTATCCTCACTCCATAAATTCCCCCATCCATCATACCTTTGTTGAATGCCTTGGATATGGATCAAACAAACAGCAGTTCTTCTCAGCAACCTATTACTGAGAATATACTCCCATAAGTGACTGCGTTTGATTCCTCTACTATTGCTATCCCATCAACAATTGAGGAGGTTACACCCCTTGAGTTACATGTAACTCTTGGTGGTAGTTCAAGTGGAGCAGCTACTACAAGTGTTGGATCCACTGATCTACACTTGGACAATAGTTTCATTAATAAGACTCCCTTGAAGGCAATTTCCTCTATGGAAATGTTGGTATCCACTGGTGTGTTTGTTCCAACCACTGGTATAATTTCAAAGGTATCAATTGCTAAGGAAAGAAGTCCCCAGTACCAAGAACAAGGGGCATCAGTGGAGGACTTTTGGGAAAATTTCCCTAAGTCAACTGCTGATACAACCACTGCTAGTGGAAAATCAGATGATCCCATTAACTTGGGTGATGGTTTAAGATACCAAGAATTGACATAGAGGGTTGATAAAATTGACACATCTGTTGCAGAAATCAAAAATATGCTGCAACAGTTGTTACAAGCTCAAAAGGCTACACCCACTGCTGCAACATCTGCTCCATCTCCTGCTGAGCTTTGGAAACTGTTTCAACCTGTGCTTCATCAACAAAGACAATATGCTGATCAACAACATGAAGTTCAAATTCAAATGATCAGAAATGTGATGGAAGCTAGGTACAAGGACACACAAGCAGATATCAAGGCAATTAAGGCCCATTTACTTCAAACCACTGGCATTGCTCCTCCTCCAATCATCTAGGTTGGAATTCCTGATGATGCCAAAAAGGGGGAGAAAAATAAAGGGAAGAAGGGAATAGAAAATGGTCTATATATGCCACCAGATCCAATGTCTAAACTGGTTGTAGAAATCCCAAGGCCAGATGGTTCCAAAAAGGTTAATGAGACTCAAAATGCATTTGCTAATTTAAAAGCAAACATGAAAGAGTCAATGGAAATAAAATGGGCAAAAAGATCTGAGCAAGAGAAGAAAGTTTTGATAGAAAAGGAAGAGCAGGGTACTTCTAAACCTAAAAGAAGAAAGACTACCAGAAAGGTTAGCCAACCCAAAACCACACCTTCCAAAACCACCAAACATACTCCTCAAACTCCCAAAAGTTCCTCTCATCAACCCTCCAAAACAATAGATGTTAAGACACCTGTTGTATCAACAGTTGTTTTAACAGATGTTATCCCAACCACTGCCATCACTACTACATCAACCCACACTCAATTCACTGCCATACCAAAAACAATATCACCACCACAAAAACCACCTGCCAAAAAGCAGAAGACAACTGTTGACACATCACTGTTGTAGTGACAACAGTGGTTGAAACACCAGTTGTTTCAACATATGTTAGTCAATCACCCATTGCCCCAAACAACCCTTCTCAAGCCATAATTTCTTTTGTTCCAATGCCTTAAACAAAAACACCTTCTCCTAAAAAGGTGTACACAAGAAAAAGAAGGTTTCAGGTGAATGATGATGATGAAGAAATACCAGCACCTGAACCCATTTCATCTGTACCTTATAATGTAATTCCACCACAACAATTCATTCCACCAACTTTAGCCAACCCACTCAAAGATCCAAAAATACTTGAAGGCAATGATCCTGCTAATGTTATACCAGTAGCTGCAAGTTATCCAATAGAATTGGAAGCAGTAAAGAATGAAATGAAGCAATTCTACACAGTGGATGACCCTTCAAAAAGAAAATTCCCTTCTCTTATGGGCTTCAGAGTCCCAACCAACATGGATGAGTATTTAAAACTCAAGGCCAGGCAAGCTGAAATAAGAGCTAGGCTTGAATGCAAAGATAAGGGTGACAAAGCCATTTCAGAACGAATGCAATTCTTGCTCACTAAAGTCAGACAAATGGAAGATTATGCAAGAGACTTGAGCAAAGAAATGTCAAATCTGCCACCAGAAGCTAACCTGCAAAAGGCAATGAGAAGAGATTATCTTGAATTCATCATGAGGGAAAAATTCTATCCAGCCAAGGTTGAGCAGTTCAATGAATGGCCACTCATTGCATTAAAACATGAAGTGAATAGAATTGAGAGAATAAAAAATGATCCAGGTATGAAAAGATCAGCACCAAATTGGAGCAAATATAAAAAGACAATTGATGATCTTACCTTGGAATATAAAAGAAAGAAACAAGAGTTGGTGGAGGCAAAAGTTGGTATAGCCAAAGCCATAGTAAAATGGTCAAGGCAATACACTGATGTAGCTTATGAAAGGCTGGAAAAAAGAAGGAAAACAGATCCTAAACTTCCAAAGAAGCCTGACTACAAAAAAGCTGATGAACAGCAGGCCTCTTCTTTGAAAACCATATTCACATCTGCTGATACTTCCGTCATTGCTATGAATCAAAGGAAGAGACAACAACAGATAGATGAAGAAGAAGTCAAGGCTCAAGAAGAGTATATCATGAAGATGGTCCTTCAGCAGTTGATAGCAGAAAATCCTGAACTTGCAAAATCTCAAAACCCAGCTAAAGGAGTCATCACCAGGCCTGCATCTCCAAACTCATCAAAAATAAAGTATCTCCCAAGAAACCCACTGAATTCAAAAATACTTAAGTGGAAGTCTGATCAAAAGACCCACGTATTGACATTGCTCAAATCCAGTGGTGAAGTGAAGCATATATCAAGGGAAGAAGCACTTGGCCTGAGTGTAGAAGATCTGCAAGATCTCCTTGAGCTTACACTGTGCAGGGATGAAGACGATGAGGATTCCATGAACTTTGAATTACATTTCAAAGGGCAAGTAAGGGAATTGCTGATGAGACAATAAAAATCCGGAATAATGAAGAGTTTTGGCATCATCTGTTCTAGGGGGAGATTGTTGGGATTGAACCCTACAGAGGAACAGTTGATGTAAAGCCAAAACTGGATCAGATCAGTGGATTCATGATAAGCAGTTGTTTGCATCAGATCTTTCCCCTTGGAAGTGGCCCTAACATCTGATGACCTTTAACTACTGCTCTTCAACAACTGCTGATCTCTAAAAGACTGTTGAAGATAAAGCACTGATGCTCAATCTGCTGATATGGCTCAAGTACTGCTGAAGACACAAAGCACTGCTGGAACTATAACAGTGGAATGAAGAAGCAGTAGTTTACTTTATTCTCTGTATTTTACTTGTAATCAGTTGTTTAGATATCAGTGGTTGTATAGGTCAGTAGTTAGAGTTTGTTAGATGGTTAGATGTTACTTTCATGGTGACGTCAGCCAAAAGATGCTCAGTGGTTTGTTCTGTACTATAAATAGAACAGTACCCTGTACTGTTCTATTAGCTCTCTTCATCACAAGTCATTCTGTACGAACAATCACTGTGAGCTCAGGCTGAGGGGGAGATCTGTGCATGCATGCATTGTGAATTGATTATTGTAACAAATACAATCATTCAATTTCAATATAAACATGTTTGCTAAAACTTATTCTCTCATTGATTGTGTGTTGAAAGTTTGTTTCACTTAATTCCGTTGCATTTAACTTTGTTTCATCTTCATCCTAATCAAACAAGCACAATCAAAGGAAACTCAGATCCTAACAGAAAGTACAAAAGAAATAAAGATAAAACTGAGAGAAAATAAAAGTAAATAAGTTTTCATTATATCTACAAAATTAAACAAAAACATATAATGTTCCCATTAATTAACCTTCGACCATGTTCACTACACGTAGACTGTATGATTTTGTTTTCTTCCTTCACCTATGTGATTTCCCTGAAGCAACCGCATCTCATAAGGGACTTCACTCTGACCTCGTCTATAAAGCTAGCGCCTTGATCTCATCTTAGTGTACATGATTTAAGTTCAAGCTTATTTAAAGAGTAGTTTTTTAAGTTCAAGCTAGGTTCAAAATTTCTATCATCTCATTATTAGACCCTTAATTCTGATTGTTTGTTCTTCCTTGATCTTGGTTTTGCTATAACTTTTTGAATTCTCCGGTTGTAACCACCTTGGCTCTAGTTCTGGTTATGGTAGCCGGACTACTAGTTCTGGTTTTGCTGACCTCCCTAATTTGCTACCTGAAAAATATGATTAGATTGGTTAGTAGTGCTACCATACCGAAAATTGGCGTGATTAAACAAACCCGGATGATATGTATTAGAATTCATATCATAATTCTTTTGGTCACATACACCATGGTGACATCTTCTTCAGCTTCACCTAACTGGTGTAGACACTCTTCTGACACATGCCTCAAATTACCACAAGAATCACAAACCAAAAAAGTCTGAGCAGCATGCAAAGCGTCTCGTCTTCCAAGACCTTTAAACTTCTCTAACTGATGCTCTAATGCTTCATTTTCTCACTCTAACTGAGCTACCCTAGCATTTGAAGCACCCGAACTTGTCGATGTCATCACAACATATATTTTTTTTCAATCAATTGTGCTTTGTCTATTAGAATCCGCTGTTACAATTTCCAAATAATCCCAATCTACATTCGCATGATTTCGAAGAAACGTAACCTGAGTTGTAGCCTTGATATATCTTTTATCATCATTCGAGATCGCATCATGGAATGCAGTAATCAATTACCATCTCTGAATTCCACGATGGGGACAATTCCGAATCAACTGGTTGAATTGCTTCCATGATTCATAAAATAACTCACCCGGTAATTGTTGGAATTCTCTAATCGTCGCCCTAAATGTGGTTGTTCCCTGAGGAGTGTAATATTCTGCTAAGAACTGATGTTGCAACTCCTCCCATCTACTCACATAGGGCAATGATATGAACCAATCTCTCGCCACATCTTTTAATGAAAACTGAAACAATACCAACTTCACCAGATTTGGTGTAAACCCGTGTCCACTAATCATCCTGCACACGGCCTCAAAATGCGCAATGTGAGCATAAGGTTCCTCACTACCTTTCTCATGAAAAGTAGGTAACATGTTTAGAATGTGCGAGTTCGCCTCGAATGATCTAAGCCCATTTACTACCGGCATCACTATCGGGGAAGATAGTTATGCGATCTATGGTCGACAGTGGCTCTCAACCCCCTAACATTCGGATCCCTTTGCCTATGAAGCGACATAGCCAGTGTCCTATTAGCTCGTGGTGGGGTTTGCTATTCATCTCCCCCACGTTGATTTCTCGGCTGAAATCTTGCATAGGTCCGGTTCACAACCAGATTTAGCTGACTGCCTCAATACCCCATGTACCCATCATCAACACCCAAATCTTCTTCATCTCCGTGTCCATCACCAAACCTACTATCATCCCAGTTCTTAACCTTAGCACTGCTTTTCACCCTCAATCCGATGGTCAAACCGAGCGTACTATCCAAACCTTAGAGGATATGCTTCGTTCATGCGTAATAGATTTTGGTGGCAATTGGTATTCACACTTGCTTTTGGTCGAATTCTCGTACAATAACAGTTATCATGCGAGTATTCAAATGGCACATTTCGAAGCATTGTATGGTCGCAAGTGCCGTTCGCCTATTTGCTGGTACGAGATTGGTGAATCTCAATTCACTGGTCCCGAGCTTATACAAGAAGCAACGGACAAGATTTTACAGGTTCGAGACAACTTACTGAAAGCCAGGAGCCGACAAAAGAGTTACGTCGACAAGCATCGCAAACCCTTGGAATTCGAGACAGGCGACTTCGTACTTCTCAAGGTATCCCTTTGGAAGGGCGTGGTTCGATTTGGAAAGAAAGGGAAACTCGCACCTCGCTATGTTGGTCCTTTCAAGATCCTTGAAAGGATTGGCAAGGTTGCGTATAGACTGGACCTGCCTGAAGAACTCAACAATGTACACCCTGTCTTCCACGTATCCAATCTTAAGAAGTGTCTAGCTGACGAAGGACTTCAAGTCCCACTCGAGGACCTTTAAGTCAATGAGACCTTGCATTATGTGGAAAAACCTATCGAAATCATGGATCAAGTAGTTAAGTTATTGAGGAGCAGTAAAATTCCTATCGTAAAGGTTCGATGGGAAGGAAAATGTGGCGCTGAATTTACTTGGGAACTCAAGAGTGACATGAAGACAAAGTATCCACATCTTTTCGCTACATCTTCCTAAATTTCGGGTCGAAATTCCCAGAGGGAGGGGAGACTGTAACTCCCCGCTCTTTTGCACCTTCCATAATTAGAAGGTCTTGTTTGTATTTCTATTTTTGGAAGCTTTGTGTTCTTGTAATCGTTCTTTCGTTGTAGTCGTTGTAAAATCCGAGACTTGGATCATAAATACAACTCGTATTCCTTTAAATTCGTGCTATACATAATTCATGCATGCTCATACGTTTGATTTCGTGAAACAATTGATACAAATTCGAAATTCTTGGAAATTATGTGCTAAACTTGCAAATATGTGAAACATGCTAATTATACGTCTTTTGTATGCATACGATACTTAAATATGACATTCACACGCCAAATCATACTTCATTATGTTTATTTTATGTTAACTATACTTCATTTACCCATAAACTTTGTTTATATTGCATAAAATATACTTAAACCCTTAAATATGAAACTTCAGGGGCCAAACTGTCATTTAATGAAAATTAATCCCACCCCCTTGTCGCCGGCAGCGAAGACTTCACCCTGAGCTTACGCTGGTCGCGAGCCAGTCTAATCCGGAGACAGCTCCTAAACAGCCTTGGATTGGTCGCGAGTTTGGTGTGTTTTGAGTGGTTTAACTTGTGTTTCTTACATTTAAAACCCCAACTAACCCAACCACAACCTTCCCCTATAAATACCAAGCTAATCCAAGCTCAAATCACTTTACAAACTCATCCAAATCACTCCAAATCAGTTCCTTTGTGCAAGTTCCAGAAGTTCGAGCAGATTGCTACCTTCATACTAAAGTGAGCATAACTCACTCATTTCTTATCCGATTTAGTTGATTCTTTTTCCTATGTGCTTGGATTGACCTTAGCTTCGATTCCATGGGTTTTTCACAGAAAACTAGTCCTTGGAACGTCGCCAAAAAGGCTCCAAATTTAACTGTTTGTTCTTGTTTTGATTCAAACCTTACTAAACATGATTTAACTTGAGTCTAACTCATCTCAAACCTATGTCCTTATGCTTATAACCACTCCTATGGTTAGTTAGGCTTAAAAACATGGTTGAGACATTGAAAATCAGATGTTAAACCTTACATACATTCTGTTTTTTTAGGGTTTTTTTACCCACAAGTGATGTTCAAGTTCAAGACTTGATGTTTGTGTGATTTAGGATTAGCTCGGGCTAACCTACTTAAAAATCCACACATTGCTTGATGATTTCTCATAGATTAGTTGTTTATATTCTATAGTTACTTATAAGTTCATGACCCTCCTTGAATGTTATTACATCAAGTGTATTGGTGAACACTTAGAGGTGCCTAAATGGAAGACTTTCTTCCTACTATGATACTTAAGAGGTTCCTAAATGGAGGATTCATCCTCCTACCTCATGCTTGAAATATTTGACTTATGAACATACTATATAATCTATATATTATCTAAGTAATCAACCTTGATGATGAACTAATGTTCACTTGTCAAAGTGTTGGTTACATCATCTAAGACATCATATGTGTTAAAGATGATTATTTTCATATGTCTAAGTTGATGTTGTTTAAATTCCTAATCTTTAAATCTTCTGAATTCCCAATACTCATACACTTTGTTTCTTCGTCTAAAAGGACTTGGTGTTTCAACCTCCTAATCAAACCAACTCCCTCACTCATTTATCATGTGGAAGATTGCAAAAACCGTGAGTACACTTGACCCATTTACCTTTAAAAACACTTTGGGTTGTAACATGTTATTTTACAAACTTCACATTCACACACTTAAACATACTTTATGATCTCAATCCGTTATACATGCTACATGTTTACTTAGGTTCATGCTAGATTATACATGCTTTATGTCATTAACTTTGCTAAGCCCTCAACTTAACATATATAGCGCTATAGGAGTAGCACACCACCCGTCGGGGTCTTGTTAAGTCATTATACTAAAACGGTCTTGTTACTTTTGTGGCGAGGGATGCTAAATACTAGTGGACACTTGGGTTTGACGTATTGTTATGCATGCTAGTTACCTTGTTTACAAATTGCCCTGTGGATTGGAGAAAAATGCTTTTATACTTATGCTATACTTATTCAAACCTTGTGTACTCGTCTTTGCTTTTGCATTGAACTTTATTTTAAACATGTTACAGGTTGAGGATTGATGATGCTATGAAACGGATTAGCAACGATGCCTAGATACACATTTAGACGTTTAGGTTTAATATGTTGTATCGATTTTATTTTGTTATGTTATGAACATGTTGTTATTTGAGATTTCTATGTAATGTTGACAATTTGGTTTATGCAATGAAAATGGTTAATTTAAATATTGTCACAAATAGTGTTATGAAGTTTCTTGCAATCTATTTCGTCTCATCCCGATGATTCCGCCATCGGTTGGGGTGTGACAGATTGGTATCAGAGCCATAACTATAGGGAATTAGGTAGAATTGCCATGTTCGACCTAGTCTATAGTAGGAACCATATTTTTGACCATTCTTGTTACTTGCTTAAAATGTTATTCTTCCTACTTTGCTTCTTTCTCTTCTTTTTGGTCTTAATATTTATATAATGTCTTTCCTAAGACATTTTACAAAATACACTTGAAGACTTGAAGACAATCTTTATACAAAAGAGACGAGTTTACCAAAATAGGCGTGAAACCCACAATTTGGTAAACGACTCTCATTCCGCTTATTCTTATTTTGCACGAAATTACGCCATTAAGCTAGGAGTGAAATCCACATTTTAATGGTAAATTTCCAATTCAAACTCTAGTGGACCCTCGTCGAAGTGTTGAAATTATATTTTTACCCGACGAGTATCAACCACATTAGGGGTACGAAATCGTCAAGTTAGGGGTGAAACCCGTACCTTGTCGATTTAGTCCCATTCCTCGATTTTCAATCTCGCCAAAGTTTTGATTGATTCAATCGATTAGAGACGTGTAGTAACTGGAAGGGTAAGATGTCGTTAATCGCTTCTCGACGAGAGTATCTTACCTATAGGCCAAAGCACGTTTCTCTAATTGTAAAGGACTTTCGATTCACTTTGGAATAGTCGACGTTTCTCTACCCGAAACAATCTTATGTTTTATGAGCCTCTCTTTTATGTGATTCAATTTATATGTGATTTTATACTTGTTACCTCATTCGTTTCAAAACCGTTAAACATTTCACACGTCTCGCGCAATCAAAAACAATAATAATTCTCTTGAACAAACTAAATTTATACGCTTTTACGCATTCATACGTGTCTATACTTGTCGAATACTTGTTAAATTCATGCTAAATATGTGAACCATACGTGATACGTGATGCATACATGCTTATACATGCAAAACTTATTTTGAATTTATGATCAAGTCTCATCCTTTCCTTCTCTTTCGATCCTTTAGATGTCGTCCAGCGGTGCACCAAAGAGGACCAAGTCAAAGAAGGGTTCGACCTCCAATGCCAATGCCAACTCTAACTCCATGTCGAAAAAGGATTGTATGAAGTTCATGGCCAAGCAAATGGCTAAGGTCATACCCGACATTGTCAGCATAATTCAGCCAAACAACAACTCTCCACATGGTTCCGTTGATTCAAAAGTGGAAACACCTAAATCAACCTTCCAATTCAAGCAATTCATGGCTTGTAAACCCTTGGAGTTTACTAGCAATGATGGCGCCACCGCCATGATGAATTGGTTTGACGCGATTGAGCTTACCTTCTTGCAAAGTGGGTGTCCTGATGAACTATGAACCTTGAATACAGCAAGCGTTTTCCGTTCAAGGGCACTCAAATGGTGGACCACCGAACGCAACAAGAGAGGAAACGATGTTGCGCATGCCATGCCTTGGGGCGAGCTTAAGCAGCTTATGAAAGGCCACTTCTGTCGTCCTCAGGAACTCTAAAAGTTGGAGAACGAATTTTGGAACCTAACGTAGAAGGGGAACGACATGGATGGTCTGATTATGCGCTTCAAACATCTTAGTGTCCTTTGCCCTGGACAGGTCGACTCCGTCCCTAAAACCATAGCCAAGTTCATTCGCTGTGTTGCACCTTCCTTGGTTAACCATGTTGCCTCTGCTTGTCCTAAAATCATAGAGGAAGCCTTTAGCATAGCCACTGAACTTAACAACAATTGCGTTCTTCAAGGAACCTATGACAAGGTTGTAACGAAGAGTGCTCACCAAGCCAAAACCGACACCGCCACTGTGGAACCCTCACCTTCTCAATCATCCAAGAAAAACCGAGGCAAGAAACGGAAGGCTTCGAGCCAAAATTGTGCGGTCGTCACTCCACCGAACCCTGTACCTTTACAAACAGTAGCCGCCGTTATCCCCACAACCCTCGGGCCTTAAGAAAGAAACTACATTGGGTCATGGCCCAAGTGTAACTAATGCTCTTACCATCATCCTACTGGCACCCCAAGTCGCAAATGCGCCACCTATAACAGGCTGGGGCATTTCGCCAATCGCTGTCGCTACAACCCGAAGCCTGACTAAAATCAAGCCATTGTTGTTAACCCTACTCCTAACCAAGTGCAACCTCAAGCCGCTCCTGTGCGAGCATGCTTCAAATGTGGCGATCTCAATCATCTCGCCAATGTTTGTCCCCAAAGGAACCAAACCGCAACAACAACAACAACAGCAGCAGCAGCCAGCACCACAGCAGCCTCAACAGAAGCTCGAGGCCGAGCGTTCCTCCTCACCACTGCTCAGGCTCAAAATGCAAATGACGTCATTGCTGGTACGTTTCTTGTGAACCATGTTTATGATTCGTGTTTAATTTATACTGGCGCCAATAAAAGTTTTATGTCATTAGAATTCGAACCTTTGCTTAAGTGTAAACGCTCTAAGTTGCCAAGATCTTTCGCTGTCGAAGTCGCTGATGGTAAAACCGTCGCTGTCGATTCCGTTCTTTCTTAATGTTCCTTAATTCTTAACGATCATACCTTCTCGATCAACCTTATACCTATGCAAATGGGTAGCTTTGACATCATAGTAGGAATGGACTGGCTTAGGCGAGTTCGTGCTGAAGTCGTTTGCTCTGAAAAGTTTATCCGCCTTCCTCTTCCAAACGGTGATTCTTTACACGTGTATGGCGAGAAACCCTCTCAAGGTCTCAAGCTTATGTCGTGTATCCAAGCGAACAAATGCTTACGCAAGGGTACCTTCGCCTTTCTCGCCCATATTGTGGAAAAGAAGGACAAAGGCCCAAGCATAAGCGACGTTCCCGTCGTACGTGATTTTCCCTAAGTATTTCTCGACGATCTTCCTGGTCCGCCTCCTACTCGTGCTGTCGACTTTCGCATCGATTTAGTGCCTGGCGCTACGCCTGTCGCTAAGTCTCCCTATCATTTATCACCCTCTGAGATGCAAGAGCTCTCGAGTCAACTCCAAGAGCTTCTTGATAAAGGCTTTATACGTCCTAGTACTTCTCCTTGGGGCGCTCCCGTTTTGTTCGTCAAAAAGAAAGATGGGTCATTCTGAATGTGTATTGACTATCGTGAGCTCAACAAGCTTACTGTTAAGAACTGATACCCTCTTCCTTGCATCGATGATCTCTTCGATCAAATGCAAGGCGCGACCTTCTTTTCAAAGATCGATCTTCATTTTGGGTATCATCAACTTCGAGTCCTCGAAGAAGATATACCTAAAACCGCCTTTCGTACACGATATGGTCACTACGAGTTCGTGGTCATGACCTTTGGTTTGACCAACGCACCTGCTGTCTTCATGGATTTGATGAATCGCTTGTGTAAAGCGTACTTACACCGTTTCGTGATCGTTTTCATCGACGATATTCTTATCTATTCCAAGATACAAGAAGAGCATGAGCGACACTTGCATCTTATCCTTCAACTTCTTCGTACTGAGCGTCTATACGCCAAATTCTCCAAGTGCGAATTTTGGTTAAAAGAGGTTCAATTCCTTGGTTATACTGTCAACGAACTTGGTATTCACGTTGACCCCGCTAAAATCAAAGCCGTGAAGAATTGGATTGCACCAAAATCCCCATCCGAAATTTGTTCATTCCTTGGTCTTGCTGGTTATTAACGTCGTTTTATTTCTAACTTTTCCAAGATCACTGTTCCTTTGACCTCATTGACTCAAAAAGAGAAACCTTTTGTTTTGGGTCCCAAACAAGAAGAATCCTTTCAAAATCTTAAGGACATGCTTTGTAATGCTCCTATTCTCGCGCTTCCTAATGGTAACGACGACTTCATCGTGTATTGCGATGCCTCCAACCTTGGACTTGGTTGTGTCCTTATGCAACGCGACAAGGTTATCGCTTACGCATCGAGACAACTCAAAATACATGAGAAAAATTATACTACTCATGACCTTGAACTTGGCGCAGTTGTTTTTGCGTTGAAGATTTGGCGACACTACATATATGGTACTAAATGTGTGGTCTTCACCGAATATAAGAGCCTTCAACATATCTTCAACCAAAAGGAACTGAACATGCGTCAACCTTATTGGGTGGAATTATTAAACGACTACGACTGCGAAATTCGCTACCATCCTGGTAAGGAGAATGTAGTGGCCGACGCTCTTAGTCGTAAAACTCATGTGAAGGGTATTCGTTGTCTCCAACTCGTTAACGATCTTCAAAACCGTATTCGTTAAGCTCAATATGCCTCCATTAACGAAGGTAGTCTCTCTGTTGAGATACGAGGCGCTATGGAACATGATCTCGTGTCCAAATCCGATGGTATTTTGTACTATTGCAACCGTATCTGGATCCCTAATTGTGAAAACCTTCGAGACTTTCTAATGAAAGAGGCACACAAATCGAAGTATTCCGTTCATCCCGGCGCTGACAAAATGTACCAAGATAAGCGTATATCCTACTAGTGGCCTGGGATGAAGTGGGACATCACCTCCTACGTTGCAAAATGTCTCACATGTTCAAAGGTAAAAGCCGAACATCAACGTCCCTCTGGTTTGCTCGAACAACCAGAAATTCCTGTCTGGAAATGGGAGAGCATTGCCATGGATTTTATCACTAAGCTCCCTCTTACTTCTTCTGGTCATGACAGTATTTGGGTGATCGTTGATCGATGGACCAAATCAACTAATTTTCTTCCCATTCGTGAAGATTTCAAAGTCGAGAAATTGGCTAGAATCTACACTGATGAGATCATCTGTCGTCATGGTATCCCCATTGACATCATTTCCGATCGTGATGCTTGTTTTACGTCTCGTTTTTGGCAAAATTTTCAATCTGCTATGGGTACCGTTCTTAACCTTAACACTTATTTTCACCCTCAAACCGATGGTCAAACCAAGCGTACTATCCAAACCTTAGAGGATATGCTTCGTTCATGCGTAATAGATTTTGGTGGCAACTGGGATTCACACTTGCCTTTGGTCGAATTCTCGTACCATAACAGTTATCATGCGAGTATTCAAATGGCACCTTTCGAAGCATTGTATGGTCGCAAGTGTCATTCGCCTATTTGCTGGCATAAGATTGGTGAATCTCAATTCACTGGTCCCGAGCTTATACAAGAAGCAACAGACAAGATTTTATAGGTTCGAGACAACTTACTGAAAGCCAAGAGCCGACAAAAGAGTTACGCCGACAAGCGTCGCAAACCCTTAGAATTCGAGACAGGCGAATTCGTACTTCTCAAGGTATCCCCTTAGAAAGGCGTGGTTTGATTTGGCAAGAAAGGGAAACTCGCACCTCGCTACGTTGGTCCTTTCAAGATCCTCGAAAGGATTAGCAAGGTTGCGTATAGACTGGACCTGCCTGAAGAACTCAACAATGTATATCCTGTCTTCCACGTATCCAATCTTAAGAAGTGTCTAGCTGACGAAGGACTTCAAGTCCCACTCGAGGACCTTCAAGTCAACGAGACCTTGCATTTTGTGGAAAAACACGTCGAAATCATGGATCAAGGAGTTAAGTTATTGAGGCGTAGTAAAATTCCTATCGTCAAGGTTCGATGGGAAGGAAAACATGGCGCTGAATTTACTTGGGAACTCAAGAGTGACATGAAGACAAAGTATCCACATCTTTTCGCTACATCTTCCTAAATTTTGGGACGAAATTGCTTGAAGGAGGGGAGACTGTAACGCCCCGCTCTTTTGTACCTTCCATAATTAGAAGGTGTTGTTTGTATTTCTATTTTTGGAAGCTTTGTGTTCTTGTAATCGTTCTTTCGTTGTAAAATCCGAGACTTGGATCATAAATAAAACTCGTATTCCTTTAAATTCGTGCTATACATAATTCATGCATGCTCATACGTTTGATTTCATGAAACAATTGATACAAATTCGAAATTCTTGGAAATTATGTGCTAAACTTGCCAATACGTGAAACATGCTAATTATACATATTTTGTATGCATACGATACTTAAATACGACATTCACATGCCAAATCAGACTTCATTATGTTTATTTTATGTTAACTATACTTCATTTACCCATAAACTTTGTTTATATTGCATAAAATACCCTTAAACCCTTAAATATGAAACTTCAGGGGCCAAATTATAATTTTATGAAACTTAATCCCACCCCCCTTGTCGCTGGCCATGAAGACTTCACCCTGAGCTTACGGTGGCCGCGAGCCAGTCTAATCCGGAGACAGCTCCTAAACAGCCTTGGATTGGTCGCAAGTTTGGTGTGTTTTGAGTGGTTTAACTTGTGTTTCTTGCATTTAAAACCCCAATTAACCCAACCACAACCTTCCCCTATAAATACCAAGCTAATCCAAGCTCAAATCACTTTACAAACTCATCTAAATCACTCCAAATCAGTTCCAAATTCGTGCAAGTTCCAGAAGTTCGAGCAGATTGATACCTTCATACTTAAGTGAGCATAACTCACTCATTTGTTCTTGTTTTGATTCAAACCTGACTAAACATGATTTAACTTGAGTCTAACTCATCTCAAACCTATGTCCTTATGCTTATAACCACTTCTATGGTTAGTTAGGCTTAAAAACAAGTTTGAGACATTCAAAATCAGAGGTTAAACCTTACATACATTCTGTTTTGTTTAGGGTTTTTTACCCACAAGTGATGTTCAAGTTCAAGACTTGATGTTTGTGTGATTTAGGATTAGCTCGGGCTAACCTACTTGAAAATCCACACACTGCTTGATGATTTCTCATAGATTAGTCGTTTATATTCTATAGTTACTTATAAGTTCATGACCCTACTTGAATGTTATTACATCAAGTGTAGTGGTGAACACTTAGAGGTGCCTAAATGGAAGACTTTTTTCCTACCTCCTTCATGAATTCTATGATAATTAAGAGGTTCCTAAATGGAGGATTCATCCTCCTACCTCATGCTTGACATATTTGACTTATGAACATATTATATAATCTATATATTATCTAAGTAATCAACCTTGATGATGAACTAATGTTCACTTGTCAAAGTGTTGGTTACAACATCTAAGACATCATATGTGTTAAAGATGATTATTTTCATATGTCTAAGTTCATGTTGTTTAAATTCCTAATCTTTAAATCCTCCGAATTCCCAATACTCATACACTTTGTTTCTTCGTGTAGAAGGACTTGGTGTTTCAACCTCCTAATCAAACCAACTCTCTCGCGGATTTATCAAGTGGAAGCTTGCAAAAACCGTGAGTACACTTGACCCATTTACCTTTAAAAACACTTTGGGTTATAACATGTTATTATACAAACTTCACATTCACATACTTAAACATACTTTATGATCTCAATCCGTTATACAAGCTACTTGTTTACTGTCACACCCCGAATTCTACGTGTCACCGGTGGGCCTGGTGGGGAGTATCGTGACGTGGTTGGCAACATAATAGTCAAACAACACAATATTTAAATGCACAGCGGAAGCAAATGAAAGATATATTTCAACCGAATATAATTGTAATATCGTGTATCATAAACAGTTGAAAGTTTATCCACAGAAGGATCAAAATATATAGGAAACAATAGTTCAACAGACTTTAGGCATCTTAAGCTTGCGAGACTCTTTTGATGCTAAGGAGATATCCAGCCAATTACGAGTAGTACCTGCACTTAATCTTTTTGGGAAAATACGTCAGTTTACACTGGTAAATACAATCAACTGACTCATTTTAAAAATGATTAAAAATTGATTTGGATGCACATGGCACAAACATTTTATAACTTGGGATAAGTATTTGAATATATAAACTTGTAAAAGAATTACATGTTCCTTATGCGTTCAGTAGCCCGGATCATGCCGGGTTAAAGATCAATAGACACACCACATAATCTATTTATGCACTGACGAGTGTACGCCTACACTCCGTGCTTAGGTCGTGGCCATTTCGTAAAATGATGCCAAGGATATCCGGGACATGGTCATTAACCCCCCAAAGGCTTTAAGTAAACAAAACAATTTAAACGGGCCGATCAAATATCAATTAACCACCATATCATGGAAGATTTAATGCCCGAACAAGCGGTAGTTTATATACCGTACCCCAAGCCCGTAAAGGGAAAATAAGTTAAAAGTATTTACCTTTGCAAAGTAATAATCACAATAAGCAAATGCAAGTAGCTTTTACTGGTCCTCCTATTCTGGAACGAAGGTTTATAATAACCTATTAGAATCCTAACGGGTCTTTAGTTAAGCTTAAGCTTAGACCGGTTAGTTTTAAAGATACGGTTCGTACGCACGATTAAGCGAAGACCGGAATAGAATGTGATTTAGACCCGACAAGTTTGAAGACTTGCTTAATATGGGTATTTCATACACATTCTGGATTTTGAGATAAAACCGATAAGGTTTGACCCGTTTCGGCTAATTTATGCAAACTAGTTACATAAACCGAACCGAACGCTAATAAGCGTAACGGGTATTCATGAGAGCCATATACAGGTTTCCTAAGTTAATATGCCTCAAATATGTTGTGACATCAGTAAGATATCTTTTATTATGCCCGAAACGAATTTAAACACAAACTATGCCCCGTAAGGGTAGTTAGGTCATTTACAAGGTTATAAAAGAGTTTAAGTATTAACCTGAGTTACAGGTCTGATGTAATCAGCAAAAATACTCAATTTAATAAGTTATAACAGTAGGGTAAAGTATATATGTGAAATTCATCAATTTTAACCAAACTATGCTCCGTAGGGGCATTTTGGTAATTTCACATAAGCCGAAAAGCTCAAAACTGAAGTCTGAGTTAAACAAATTTTGCTTACTGTTTAAATATTATAATTTACCTAAAATATCAGTAGGTATCAACCCTTGTATGTTTAAAATAGTTTTAGTACATACTATGCGTTAAAAACGCTTAATAAGGCGATTAGAAGCCGTTTCCGGGTTCTATATGGAAAACTGATATTTTTATTATTCCAGAAGGTTTAAAATAATTTATTTATCATATATAATCAGTAGCAAAAGGTTTGGAGTCAAATGGATATGTAAAACTCATTTTATAGCCCGAAAGGGCAAAAACCGACAATTACCGAATCAAGCCTACGACTCTAAGTTATGCTCAACCTAAAATTAATTAAAAATCTTCAAAAATACCAAAATAATATATTAAATCAGTGGGTAAGAAGTTTGATATCAAAAAGTGGGTTTAAATAGGCTATATGCTAATTATGTCGTTTAATCGCTAAAGAAGCTTTCAAATTACGCTAATGAGCATAACTCTCAATCTACACCTCAAACTGATGTCAAATTTTGGGTGCAAGTTTATAATTCAGTAACTAAGGTTTCTACACTTTTACATTTTCAAAAATCACGTTTTAAGGTGAAAAGGGCATAATGGTCAACATATGATCAATTAACGGAATCATGCATATTAATTGGTTAACTAATGAACCAAGGTGTACAATCACAGAGGGTTATACTGGCATTTAACATGGTCCTAAGGAAGCTCTATGGCATTTCTAAAACATGCTTAAACGGGTCAGAACTGAAAGTCAAAGCAATAGTCAAATTATGCGACTTTCGGTTCCGAACCGGGTCTTTACTGAAAATTGTCGGGTTGAACATGTTTAGAAATGTTCTTACATTAATTACCAAGTTATATTAATGATCAAACAGGTTGTATGGGTCCTACACTGCTAATTATGCATAAATTAGAAATTAAGCATTCTGTTGACTTTTTAATAATAAGTTTGACCCGACATTTGACCTAGTTAGAGTGGGAATCAGAGGGTGCCCTTGTAAGGGTTTATTGCCCACATAATTACCAACTTATAACTACTTTCAATTCGACTAATCACTGGACCATTAGTGATTAATCGCTAAGTCAACCGTTAATTACGACGGTTTGACTTTTAAGCTAAAACTAAGCAAAAACTTAACTAAGAAAGGTTAAGCATACTTACTGAAGTCCTATGCACGATTAGTGATCACTTGAGTCTGCTTTGGAGCTCCAGAAATGATCAGAAATGCTGAAGGAAGGTGTGAAGAAATGGTTGCAACCTTGTGGCCTTTTATAGTGTTCATAACTTCATGGATTGTTGACACACAAGCCTAACAATGGCCATGGATCACTTCCAGATGTCCCTAAGTGTCTAGGGGTTGCTTAGGGGTCGTCCAAGATGTGGAAAAACGATTATAAGTCGGTTAAAATGGAGTTGGTAGACAAGAACCCAAAGAATTCGGAGCAGAAGGCCCCTCGCGGCACGCGTAGACCCCCCCAGCGTCCTCACGTGGCGCGACGCCCCTACTGATCAAATCTGAATTTTCTGATTTTTATGCTTTGGTCCTTGGCTCTTGGAAACTTTGCTACGACTTTATTTCTTGCACTTTGAACCCTCCAAATTGACTTATAAGGGCTTTAAGACATATACCCACTTTGTTAAGTCCTCGGTTAACTTTATTGTTGCCCGAAAAATCATAACTTTCAACGTTGACGCTTTAACCCCTTGTATACGAATTTGATCATAACTTTCTCATACGATAACGAAACTTTATGAAATTTATATCGTGCATTCTAGTGAGCATAATTAACCGTTATAAAGCTTCGGGTTTGCTAAAAGGTCACTCAGAGGTATAACTTAAACATGTTGACACATTTAACCCCTGTAGTTTGTAATCTCTCACTTTCTTTCATATTTAGCTTCGTATGATCCATGACTTATTCGTTTGAAGGTATGAGCATCATGTAGGGTTAATGTACAATATATTTATTCACTGTTGACATTTAGAACTCGTATATTCACATAGTTTCCATGATTGTCAACTTTAATCCTTCTATAACATTCTTTCACATGTTCAAACCTATGACACGTGTCAACACATTATAGGACGTGAATTTTCGAGGTGTTACATCCTAACCCCCTTAAAAGAAATCTTGACCTCGAGATTTACTGAAATAAAAAAGGGTATCCCATTTTACCTTTACAATAGGCACATGCTTCCTTCGAAGCTTCTTAACCTGTCGATCTTCAATCGACAATGGTTTTTCCACAAATTTCAAGCTCTCATCTATATGCACATCCATATGTGGTATGACTAGCGATTCATCAGCTAGGCATTTCTTCAGATTGCAGACGTGGAATACGTTATGAATACCAATGAGCTCTTCAGGTAAATTTAACTTATAAGCCACTGATCCAACACATTCGATAATCTCGAATGGTCCTATATACCTCGGGCTTAACTTACCTTTCTTACCGAATCGCATCACTCCCTTCCACGGTGATACTTTAAGTAAAACTTTATCACCAACCTCAAATTTCATAGGTTTACGCTTGGGATCGGCGTAACTCTTCTGCCTATCTTGGGCAGCTTTGAGACGGTCACGAATCTGGACAATCTTGTCCGTCGTTTCAAAGACTATCTCTGGTCCTGATAAATGGACATCTCCAACTTCCGCCCAACAAACGGGCGTTCTGCACTTTCTACCGTATAAGGCCTCGAAAGGCGCAACCTTAATGCTGGTATGGTAGCTATTGTTGTAGGAGAATTCGATTAACGGCAGGTGGTTATCCCAACTACCACCTAGATCAATCACGCATGCTCGAAGCATGTCTTCCAAAGTTTGAATAGTATGCTCACTCTGGCCATCCGTCTGAGGATGGTAAGCCGTACTAAAATTTAAACGAGTGCCCAAAGATTGCTGGAAACTTTTCCAAAAATGTGACGTGTATCTAGTATCCCTGTCGGAGATAATAGACACAGGTATACCATGTAAAGCTACAATCTTATCCACGTACAGTTGGGCTAACATGTCGGAGCTATAAGTCTCCTTAATGGGTAGGAAATGTGTTGACTTAGTCAGTCTGTCTACGATCACCCAAATGGTGTCATTTCCTTTCCTTGTCTTAGGTAACTTGGTGATAAAATCCATAGTTACCATTTCCCACTTCCAAGTGGGAAGTTCAGGCTGTTGCAGCAAACCTGACGGCTTTTGATGTTCTGCTTTGACTTGCGCACACGTCAAGCATTTAGCTACATAGGTAGCTACAGACTTTTTCAAGCCTATCCACCAATAGTTTGCCCTTAGATCCTGGTACATCTTATCAGCTCCAGGATGAACGGAATATTTAGAACTATGGGCTTCCTGGAGGATAACATCTCGAAGTCCTCCATAGATTGGAACCCATATTCGTCCATTCAATCTAAGAGTTCCGTCCTTGCCAAGAGATAACTGCTCCTCAGTTACCCCAAGCTTTTCATTAGGATAGTTAGCTTCCAACACAGCTTCCCTCTGTGCAGCTAACAACCTTTCATTCAAACTATTCTTTATTTCAATGCTCTTGGCATTGATGCGGATGGGTTTCACCCTTTCCTTTCGACTCAAGGCATCAGCGACTACATTCGCCTTGCCGGGATAGTATCTGATTTCACAATCATAGTCATTCAAAGTCTCCATCCATCGGCACTGCCTCATGTTTAAATCCTTCTGATTAAACAGGTGCTGGAGGCTCTTGTGATCAGAATAGATCACATACTTGATTCCATATAAATAATGCCTCCATAGTTTTAGTGAAAATACAACGGCACCCAACTCCAAGTCATGGGTGGTGTAATTCTTTTCATGCACCTTTAACTGTCTTGAAGCATAAGCAATAACCTTGCCTTTCTGCATGAGCACACACCCCATGCCAGTGTGTGATCCATCGCAGTAAACTACGAATTCTTCGGTACCTTCAGGCAATGTCAGTACAGGAGCATTGCTCAACTTTTGTTTTAGGATATCAAAGGATTCTTGCTGCTTAGGGCCCCAATCAAACTTAATCTTCTTCCTAGTTAAGGAAGTTAGGGGTGCAACAATCCTTGAAAAAATTTCAATGAAACGCCTGTAGTATCCTGCTAAGCCCAGAAAGCTACGAATCTCTGTAGGCGTCTTTGGCTCTTGCCAGTTCATAACTGCTTCCACCTTAGTGGGATCCACTTGGATACCACGCTTACTAACCACATGTCCAAGGAATTGGACTTCTCGCGGCCAAAATTCACATTTAGAGAATTTGGCATAAAGCTTCTCGTGATGTAGAAGTTTAAGAATACAGCGAAGGTGTTTCTCGTGGTCAGCTTGGTTCTTCGAATAGATGAGAATGTCGTCGATGAAAACGATGACGAATTTATCTAAGTATGGTTTGCAAACGCAATTCATGAGATCCATGAACGCGGCCGGTGCATTAGTGAGCCCAAAAGGCATCACTAGGAACTCGTAATGACCATAACGAGTCCTAAACACAATTTTGTGTACATCTTCATCTCTAACCTTTAGTTGGTGGTAGCCTGACCTTAAGTCAATCTTCGAGAAATAACTTGCCCCTTGCAGTTGATCGAACAAATCGTCGATTCTGGGCAAAGGATACCTATTCTTTATTGTGACCTTATTAAGCTCACGGTAATCAATGCACAGACGCATCGATCCATCCTTCTTTTTGACAAACAAGACTAGTGCTCCCCAAGGAGACGAACTAGTTTTAATAAAACCTTTAGCTAGCAATTCACACTACAAAAAAAATGCCATTTAGTGGCACACACTTTTAGTGACATTTAGCCTTTGTGCCACTAATTTAGGTTTATAGTGGCACTTTGAGTATGCCATAATTGATTAACACACACTTTTGGTGGCATATAGTTTTTATGCCGCTAATATAGATTTTTAATGGCACTTTGTGCATGCCACATTTATTTAACACATACTTTTACTGGCATTTACCTTTTATACCACTAATTTATGTTTATAATGACACTTTGCGTATATCATTGATAATTTCAAGCAACTCTAATTTCCTTTATTGAAACCCATATCTGATCTGTAATTCCAAAATGTAAAACAATACTAACAAAAAGAATATATAAATAAACAAACAAAATTTCATCATAGTTAGTTAAGAACCATTGTGACTAATGAATCCATCAATATCCAAAAAAAAAAATAGATATGATAAGCCATAATTCATGACAATTTGTGACAATCTGATCCATGCAAATAAGTTAATACTATTTTTTTCATTTTTTAAACTCATAATTTAAACACATAAACATTAAAAATGATATATTAAAAAAATAAAAAGGAGTGATTATATTAGTTTCAAATAGGGGTGCAAACGAGCAAAGGCGAGCCCGAGCTCGATCAGACTCGAGCTCGAGCTCAGCTTGTTGGTATTTTCTTAAGCTCGAGCTCGGCTTGGGCTCGGCTCGTTTATTATCTATAAATTAATATATTAAATAAAAATATTTTAAATAGACTTTTTAGGCTCGCGAGCTCGATAAATGAAGCTCGGGCTCGTTTACTAAATAAGCTTATTTTTATGTTCGAGGTCGGCTTGTAAACAAGTTTAAATAAGCTCGGCTTGACTCAGCTCGTTTACACTATGGCTCGTAAGGTTCGACGAGCCTAACAAACTTCACATGTGAGGCTCGAGCTCGATAAACAAACGAGCTTTATTTTAGGCTCAAGCTCGGCTCGAGCTTAATAAGGCTCGGCTCGTTTTGAGCTTTTTCTCGAGCCGATCTCGAGTAGCTCGCGAGCCGCTCAGCTCGTTTGCACCCCTACGTGAAACCGAAACCGGTTATTAAAATTACCCAGTTTGTGCTCCTCTATGTGTCATTGGCCACAACGTATTTCTATATGAACACAAAACAATGGTTTTAGACTATTAGTCTATGTTAAATTCGGTACCTACACACCTAATCTCCATTTTGTTTCAACTTTTCATTTTCTAAACTTTGTTTTTTTTTTCAACATTCGGTTTAGTTATAATTTGCAAGTCATGGTAACAAACTAATGGCACCGCATGAAGTTTTCTCTGCTCTCCTTTCTCTCTCTCTACAACCTTTTACCTTCACCATCATCCAATATACATATTACAAGAAAGCTACTCTAAAACTATAACCGTGGATTGACAATCAGACGACCCAAAATAAGAAGGGTATTGTTTCCAGCCGTGCTTTTTCAAATATAAAGTAACTAGGGGTATTCCTTTTCACTCGTTGCGCATCACAATTTAGATTCAATTAGGTACGGTTACAAGCATTCCTCATGTTAATAACAGTTTGTCATTAATCTATCATGGTGTTGTTTATAGTGCACCGAACAAAATTTGAGACGCTTATGCGTACAACTTCCTGTCATTAGCATACGGTTTACCATTAGTTACAAGTTTTTCAAAGGTAATCCGTTGCGCTGCTTATGTAAGCAGGCAATAGTGTAGTCAGTACACTGTCGAAGATGTGTTGTTTCCCTGGCAAAATAACCTCTGCACCTACGTGTATTAAAAACATATATTATTTCAGTATAAATCGCAAAACTAACTCGGAGAAAAAAAATAGTGAAAGCATGACTTTGCAACCTAATGTGTCCACAATGTAAATGCTTGATTCAGATGTAAGTGAGCCACCAAAGGGTGACTCTGTGCCGCATTATTCACCTTTTTTTTCTGCAAGTCCTGCATGCATCATCAACAAACTATATTGACATCTTGAAATTATTAAGCATGTCTAAAGATTTTTATTTGGTCTTGAATTTGTATATAAGTTAGAGGTGGAAATTTTGACCTAGGGTTTATCTATAATCAATATGGGTCAAATGGTTAAATAGAAGATGTAGTGCAAGAGCCTGAGAAATACATCCACAAAGTTTAGAGGGAAATTAGAAGATATAGCTATAGGATTCTCTAAAGTCTAAACCAAACCTGTCTATTTCAGTTTCAAATTTAAAGGTTTCCTACGCAGATTGTCCTTTTCGTTAGCAAAAGAAGCCGTAGAAAGGATTTCAATTGTGTAACAAGCACTTTTAAAGAAATTGTAACCTGCCATCAGGGCTAAAAATACCTGACCACTTCCCTGAATTTGCCCTCTATACACTGATCCAAACCCACCCTCCCCTAAAAAACAATCAGGGCTAAAAATACGAGTTATAGCTGCATGCTCACCGAATGTGAAAGTCTGAGATCCAATTTGACCAAATGGCAAAATGATGCCTTTTTTAAATTGACCCATTCTGACTTGAACCCGTTTACATTCAAACATTAACAGAGCATGATCATGATCTGACACCTAATCCGACCCGATTCACATATTTTGACGGCCATTTAATGAATGACGAGAGAGAGATTTACCATCTCACCAGTAACGTTAAAAGGGGCAATCTTGACCCAAAGCCTTTCAAATGGGTTAATTTGGGTTGCTTTTAAAATTATATGGGTTGGTTTGGGTAAGATATTTTAACTAAATGGGTCACAATGGGTCAATTGAACTTCCATCTTGTTATTTTAGGGTCAAAGTGGGTCGACAACATTAAATAAATGGGTCGATGTGGGTTAGTGTCTTAAAGAAACCGGACAAGTTTCGGATCGGAATGGGTTCAGTTCAAATTGAGTTTCGGGCCGAGACGGGTTTCGGCACGACGCAGGTTTTGGATTGGAACGGGGTCGGGTCGGGTTTCGGGCCGACACGGGTTTCTGCATAGGACGGATTTCGGATCGCAACGGGTTTTGGGCCGACACGAGTTTCCGCACGAGACGAGATTCAGGTCGGAACGAGTTTCGTACCGTTTCGATCCGTATCGTTTCGACGCGTTCCGTTTCGACGCGAACTGTTTCGACCCGCACCGTTTCGACCCGTACCGTTTCGAACCGTACCATTTCGACCAGTACCGTTTTGAATTGAACCGTTTCGATCCGTACCGTTTCGATTCGTACCATTTCGACCAGTACAGTTTCAAATCGTACCGTTTCGACGCGTACCGTTTCGACCAGTACCGTTTCGAATCGAAACGTTTCGACGCGAACCGTTTCGACCCGTACTGTTTCGACCAGTACCGTTTCGAGGCGAACCGTTTCGACCCGTACCCGACCCGAAAATATATTAATAAAATTACACAGACATATAACATATTATTAATAGGAACTATAACATTCTTTCACGGTTGAACCAAAGTTGAACTAAACTTTCGCAACGTTTTATTATAGATGCACAATAATAAGAGTTTGATACTCGCAAAATTTGATTTGAACCACATATTTAAGATTATTTAGGCTTTAGTAATAGTTTTTAGTTTATAGTTGCATGCTTAATTAGATTGTAACAAGTAGAATGGTTTGCATGGGAGACTATCTGGAATCGTATTAGACTATCCAAGTTAAAAATCAACTTTAAAAAATAAATTTTCAAATAATACATGTCAAGTATAAAATACAAGGGCATCCCACTAACACGAGTATTACTTGATAAAAAATATTTTTCTCTGAAGCAAAGCAATGTTTGCAATTTTAGTCGTTGAACTACAAAGAATCAAATCATTTTAATAGTGTAGTGACAAAATTGTCCCTGTACAATCACTTTTAAAAAAAAAACATTTTTTTACCAACTCGACCCGACCCGACCCGAAACCCGTTCTGACCCGAACCCGTTTTGACCCGAACCCGTTTCGACCCGAACCAAAACAACCCTTTTTTTAATTGACCCGGTTTGACCCGAACCCGTTTTGACCCACGACCCGACCCGACCCGACCCGTTTGCCAGGTCTGTAACGTATATCAACCTGCTTCTCATCTTTTTTGGACGCTTCATGTAGTGCTATAGTGCTGAAACAGGTTGCGGTTGAGCCCAAATGACATTAAGCACCACTAATGGTTCAGGCAGGCATGCATGCATCTGTATACCTGAATAGATCATATCAAACCCGTTAATCATAACCTTGACTCACCCACTAAGTTTCATATTAAACCCGTTAATCATAACCTTGACTCACCCTAAGTTTCATATCAAACCCATTAATCAAAACCTTGACTCACCCTAAGTTTCCTATTAAACACATAAATCCAATTCAAAGAAACTCATAGGGGCATAGGAACTCACCATCCACAAACACAACTCCAGCCACTGACTCCGATATATCCACAAGAATTTTTGTGGGTTTCATCATCCCACCATGCACAAGTACCTCCTTTTCTCCCTTAACTGCAACTATAAGTTCACTAACCTAAAAAAACCAATAAGAAAGAATAAAATTTGGCTGCTTCATAACCAACCATGGTGGTAAGTTGTATGGAATAAGAAAAACTGGCCAAATACTATTTACCGAATTCATTGTCCTAAATGGGTTGAAGCCGTCAGTTGCCAGAGCTAGACGAACATTGCGAGGATCAGTAGCGAATTCAGGAAACTTTTCATCAAAATCTTTCCAAGCTAATGCATCTGTTGGATGCCGCAATTTTCCATCTTTTACACGCTCTAGATGATGCCACTTCATAAGGTTAGACGTCTTTGATGACGTAAACAATCTTTGAAGTCTAGGCTTTAAGGGAAACCATCGTAATATTTTTAAAGCCTTCCTCTTGGGAGGATTTACTTCGTGTTCAGGATTAGCTTCATGAACTTTCCATCTAGAAGACCCACAAAAAGAACACACTTCATCTTTCTCCTTGTCATTCCAAAACAACATGCAACCATTAGGACATGCATGTATTTTTTCATATCCTAATCCGATGTCGGCCATTAATTTTTTCACTTGTGGTGTTGTTTTAGGTAACAAATTTCCTTTAGGTAACAAATCCTTTAAAAAGTCTAACAACATAGAGAAAGATGTGTTACTCCATCCACCGAGACATTTTATTTGGTACAAATGCACCACACAAGATAACTTGCTGTATTTGCAATTCGGGTACACATTTTCTTCGGCTTCCTTGACAAGGTCATCAAATTTGCTTCTTCTATTGTTCGTCTCTTGACTATTATTCCAAGCATTCTCATGTATCCCCACTCCACTTCCACCTTCTGTTTCAAATATATCATCCAACATTTCATGCATTTCATGGCGAAGTATCTCTTCGTCATCATTATGGGTTGTGCTCCTCGATGCAACCGTTGTGCCTTCCCCATGATATACCCAATTCAAGTATTCAGGCCGGAACCCTGAACATATGAGGTGATCCAGAACAGTTTGTCTACTCTGATATTTCATATTTAGACACTTTGTACATGGACATTTTATTTTCCCCCCATTGACACAAGCTCTCTCAAATGCAAAATTCAAGAACGTGTGCACCCCATTAACAAAAGTTTGACTTGATCTTGGTGCAAGGTACATCCATGATCTGTCCATTACTATTCAAAGTGAAAAATAACAAACTTTGTAAGTATTACATATTATACAAAAACATATAACTGAGTACAAACAGAGGAATGAAGCCAAACTTTGTAAGAATAAACCTAAATTGCTTAATATCATGCTAACATTATGGTAGGTGAACTAAATCTATTAGTGGATGTGCTGATCGATATGGAAGTCAGTTACATGGAAACCAGGAGTTAAGATATGCAGAGCTGCTGATATTGATTTAATTATGTTTGTTTTTCAAGCTGGTGTTGTAATTTGTAATTCCATATTGGACCTGCACTATCAGGTTGTCTGTATTTGCTAGAAAAAGAAAAAACAAATTCCAAATTTAATATAAAACATGTGGAATAGGGTCAAACTTCTGACCTTTGGGACAAATGGAGGAGTTTATCACTACAGCACCTTTGATCTTAGCATTTCTATAATATGGTTTTTTAGTTAAAAAATAGAGATAATTGGATTTGGTCAGATCTGTTTGTTTATTCATTTCGTTCATATGACTCAAGTAGCTTTTGGTGTTTTGAAGCAAATGAACCAACGAGCAAATATTTGAACAAACAACTGATATGGGTCATATAGCACAAACTAAATTTATAATTGGCACTTGGTGTTATAAAATTCAGTGAATAATTCATGAACAAACAAAAGCCATTTATGATCGACTAACTTGATCATTGCACATGCACGCACACACACACACACACTGATAAACAAAACAACAACAAAGTTTCAATTCAAACTGGTAAAAATCACAGAAATACATCTTGATTGTTGCACATATACCCACAATCACACATTGTTGACCATTTGAACATAATTTTTTTAAATTTTAACAATTACTGACCTAAAATTGAAGGAGTTGAAGTTGCGATCCTCTAGCCGTGCTTGGTATCCCTTGGATCACCGGCGATTTTGATTTGCTTTTGGGAACAACTCAGCACACCAGTACTACAAAAAAAGTCTTTTTACAAGGTGACTATTTGAAAATAATAAAAAAAAAACCTCACAACCTTCTTCCACAACCCTAAAAGAACAAAAATCAGTGCCTAGAGTTCTATGTAGACAAACTGAAAGCATTGAAAGCGTACCACAAGACAACTACAATTAGGAATAAACAAAAACAGTAAGATAAGATTATTAAAAACACACAAAGTTCGAGTAGCAATTTGAAAATTAGAATAAACATTCATGAATCATCAGTGTTTTAGGTTTACAAACAAACAAATCAAGGCCCTAGTGGTAAGCAAATCATCGAACACTTGGTGGGCATGTTGTTGGTAACCAAGACATTTATGTACATCATCAACAAAGTCCTCTAAATAATGTTATATGAATCAAATTAAAAACAAGGAACAATGAATATAGTAAAGAACCAGTAGCAATAGTGAAGCATACATGTCTTTCAGGCTCTGGAATCTCCTTCATGGTTGCTTCCTAGAACTGATGCCATGGAGGCAAAACACAGATAATCGCTGGGGTCCTGGGGAGAAGTGAACAAATTAGGTTAGGGAAAGGGAAGTTAATCTCTGGTGTTGGTGTGTGGGGAATCCAAATATTGGGCGGAAGGATTGTGCGGGAATTAATTTGGGAAGGAGGGAAGGTAAATTAGTTTCAAACTAATTACAAAACCTTTCAGAAAATATTTTATTTTAATGTATGAGATATAAATTATATTTTACAAACTAAATTTAAGTGTATATATATATATATATATATTAATAAAAGGTTAAATTTAAACCGATGAAGATTTGATTTAGTTTGAAACTAGGGGTGCAAAAGAGCCGAGCGGCTCGCGAGCTACTTGAGATCGGCTCGAGAAAAAACTCAAAACGAGCCGAGCCTTATCAAGCCCGAGCCGAGCTTGAGCCTAAAATAAAGCTCGTTTGTTTATCGAGCTCGAGCCTCACATGTGAAGTTTGTTAGGCTCGTCGAACCTTACGAGCCATAGTGTAAACGAGCTGAGCTTATTTAAACTTGCTTACAAGCCGACCTCAAACCTGAAAATAAGCTTATTTAGTAAACGAGTCTGAGCTTCATTTATCGAGCTCGCGAGCCTAAAAAGTCTATTTATATTATTTTTATTTAATATATTAATTTATAGATAATAAACGAGCTGAGCTCGAGCTTAAGAAAATACCAACAAGCTGAGCTTGAGCCCGAGCTCTCATAAGTTAATCTAGCTCGAGCTCGAGTCTGGTCGAGCTCGGGCTCGGCTTGACTCGTTTGCACCCCTAGTTTCACGTTTTAAGGGTTGGAACGGGTTCTAGTTCCGGTTATTTAACCAAAAAACTATATCCCATGCGCACGGTTCCGGGTAGGGTTCGCTTTCGGTTCTTAAGAAACCGGGTATTAAAATACCCTGTTTTTGGGTTTTTCAATACCTTATTTCAGAGTTTTTAGTACTCTATTTCCAGGTTTAGTAATACTCTATTGCGTTTGTATTACCTTATTTTTTCGACTTTTTGTTTATTATAATTATTATTATTGTTATTGATAAATGCGCATTGTATAATGTAAAAAACTAAAATAAATGCACTAACATAATTTTAAAAGATAAATATTAGAATCATGTATCAAGTATAGCCGAGTATAATCGGTTTCGGTTCTTGTCCGGTTTCAGGCATTAATCGGGTATGACCAATTCCGGTTCAGGTTCCAGGTATTGAGTTCAAAATGTATACCCTATCTATACACTCATATATGACTACGAGTTACTATGTTAGATAATAATTTACCACTATTGCCTATCATTTTAACCAACATTGATTGTGGTTGACCAAATTTTACTTAATTGACCTTAACTGGTCACCACAAACTCTAATCCATCATCAATGACCATAGTCAACCAACATTAATCCTAATTGACCACAATTGGCCATCTATGACCTTGGTTTTTTTTTTTTTTGAACGGCCGACAAAAAGCTTTTATTATTTGTAGCAAGATGCTACCACCAAAATTACAAAGTAAGGTTCACCAAATTGTTACAGGGTTACATATCACAAACCAATCAAACTAAATATTCCCCAATCATCCCATGACAACGATACCATCATTGCACGATTCTTGATCCAAAGATACGCCATCGACTTTATCTCGTCTAGAGTCTTTGTAGTATTTGGGACACCATGTCTGAAGACGATCTCGTTTCAGACCAACAAGCCCAATAATCTACCCCACTTGACATATTCAGACCAACAACCCCAATAATCAGGTTCATCAATTGATTTAATTGGCTGTGTTCGTTCATACCATGAGCCGTAACATTCCAGGCCCAGTTGAAGGCCCATCTTGAACCGCATAACCTCAACCGGTGATGAACTAAGCATGTCTTGTTACTTTCAACTTTAAAGAGGTCTGGGAACCTAATATAAAATGGTATTGATTCTGCCCAGCAGTCTAACCAAAACGAAATATTCCTGCCATTAACCAACACAGCTGATGTTGCGTTATTAAGATCACTATCGGCTTGAAGAAGTACATTTCCGGATGTTCACTATTTGTTTCCAAGGACCGGCTATAGACAATTTTGCCGGGATATCCCTCCACCCTCTCGAGTTGTGATGTATTACCCAAACGACACGCCTCCACAAACCCGTTTTTTCCGTCTTGAACCTCCACCATCACTTAGCTAGCATTGCTAAATTGGCATCCCAAAGAGATCCGAACCCCAAACCTCCATATTCCACCGGAGCTATAGTCTTATCCCATGCCACCCAATTCATTTTAGCTTTCTCCTTCGAACCTCCCCAAAAGAATACCCTTCTTATCTTATCCAGGGCGTCCAAGACTTTAATTGGGGCTTTAAATAGTGAAAAAAAATATGTGGGTAACGAGTTCAATACTGATTTAATCAACGTGATCCTTCCGCCATATGATAAGGTTCTAGCTTTCCACAACGAAAGCCTATTCTTAAATATTTCTATTACCGACTTCCAATTTCTTTCTAGATTCATGTTTGCTCCTACTAACACCTTTGAGGCTTATAGGCCTAAAGTTTTGCCGACACGTCGGATCCTTCACTTTTGGAAAGTACTTTTGGTACTTGTACCGAATTTATCCCTACATGCTATGTAACATAGATTAATAGTCTAAAACCATTGTTTTGTGTTCATATAGAAATTCGTTGTGGCGAGTGACACATAGAGGAGCACAAACTGGGTAATTTTAATAACCGGTTTCGGTTTCACGTTTTAAGGGTTGGAACGGGTTCTAGTTCCGGTTATTTAACCAAAAAACTATATCCTATGCGCACGGTTCCGGGTAGGGTTCGCTTTCGGTTCTTAAGAAACCGGGTATTAAAATACCCTATTTTTGGGTTTTTCAATACGTTATTTCGGAGTTTTTAGTACTCTATTTCCAGGTTTAGTAATACTCTATTGCGTTTGTATTACCTTATTTTTTTCGTATTTTTGTTTATTATAATTATTATTGTCATTGGTAAATACGCATTGTATAATTTTAAAATTTAAAATAAATACACTAACATAAATTTAAAAGATAAATATTAGAATCATGTATCAGGTATAACCGAGTATAATCGGTTCCGGTTCTTGTCCGGTTTCGGGCATTAATCGGGTATGACCGATTCCGGTTCGGGTTCCAGGTATTGAGTTCAAATGCATACCCTGTCTGTACCCTATGGGTAGGGTCAACTTCGGTTTCGAGTATAGAATACCCGGGCATTAAAAAAACTGGTTCTGGGTTTTTTTTTACCGAGTCTGGTTCTAGGTACGTTTTTTGTGCACTTTTAGTGACAAATCTTTGAGTTTTCGTTAGTGGGGCCAAGAATTGGTCAATTTAGAAATGGTCGAGTTAGAGGGGGCGAGGATGATGGGTCGTAATCGGTCAATTATAAGTCACAAAGGTGCATATGTAGGCTTGTAAATGAACTGAACAAACACGAACGAGGCATGTTTATGTTCGTTCATTTATCTTTAACCGAACAAACGATCGGACACGAACATTTAAATGAACGAATTTTCTTGTTCGTGTTTGTTCGTTATGAAAATGAAAATGTTCATGTTCGTTCACTAAAAGTATAAACGAACGGTTCACGAACATAAACGCACACAAACACACATACATTCGAGTTAGTCGGGTCGCGTGTAATACGTTATGATTGTACGATATAAATTCGATTTACATTACATTTTGATCCAATCGCAATGCAACTATAGGATACATTGAGTTCAATTGGATACTTCAAAACGTGCGTTTCCATATCATTAACACATCACATCACATAACGCTTGGACTAATATGTTCGATATTTGCGAGGTACCATTGCCGCAAAGCAGGCGGGTTTTATTACTAGTTATAACATATAATAGAAGGATGGAAACTAAAATTGTATTATTACTAACACAATCGTTGTTTATAAATTATATGTATAGTGATATATTTAAATTTTATTTGCTTTGGTTTATTAATAGATAGAGATAGAGATGAGTAAAAAAGTTTATTTAAATTTTAATACTTATCTTTTTAACTGGGATACAGGTTACTAAAGGGATTAGGCGGTAATTAGAATTAAAACCATTTGTTTTCCCTCTCTCATTAAAACCGCCATGAAACCGCATTTCTCAACCTAATTCAGTGATTCGGGGGAAATTAGAACTTGAAGAACTTGTTCATTCGCTGGAAGGAGTCAACTGCCAGTGATCGAAGGGTTACCATTGGTTCAATCGCAACCTCAACCACCTTCAATTTTAGGTCAGTAAATTGTAAAAGATAGATGATTATGTTCTATTTAAATATGTTCAAAGAAACAATCTTGCTGAATTCGGCCATGTAGATTTTGAAAAGAGCTGTACATAATTGTTGTGTTCATTATGAGTAGATAAGTTCATACATATACATATTCTTTTGGTTTACATCAGGTCCAATTGTCATGCCAAAACAAGGATGAATCGCCCTTTGCAATCACACTTGATGTATTTATTGAGATCCAAATTAACTTTCCCAAACTCCTTGTTAATTGCTGTGGTATAGTCTAAACCCCGTCATTGTTGCTCGGAATAAGGGGTGCAAACGAGTCGAGCCGAGCCCGAGCTCAACCAGGCTCGAGCTCGGCTCGATTCGAGCTTTATTTCTAATTAAACTTGAGCTCAACTCGAAGGTAAATTTTCAAGCTCGAACTCAGCTCGTGCTAGACTCGTTTAGTATTTACTAATTAATTTATATTAATTATAATTATTATTATACATATAATTTAGTTATTTTTTTCTATTTATATAAATGGTAATTATTATTATATAAATATATGTTTAATATAAAATATATAAACAGAAAGCTCGTTTAGGCTCGCGAGCCGGCTCGAGCTCGATAAGCAAAGCTCGGGCTCGTTTACTAAACAATCTACTTTTAGGCTCGAGCTCGATTAAGCTCGGCTCGTTCGAGTTTTTTTTAAAGCCGAGCTCGAGTAGCTCAGCTCGTTTGCACCCCTACTCGGAATCACATTAGTGCAGCCAATGTTACCGTCGGCTTAACTACTAGGGCGCCAGAGCCGGCTATTGGGCCGGCCAAGCCGGGCGACGGCCCGAGGCCCAAACTTACAAAGGGCCCGAAAAGTTTTTATTAAGTGTTATATATTATACATGATATAAATTACCTTTATCATCTTCTGCTATAGCTCAGTTGGTAAGTGCATCTAGTTTTGTCGTTGAGGTCACTTGTTCGACACCATCATCTTGCGTTTTTTTATTTGTTTTCACTTTTCCAGAATTTAAATGCTAAAATTTTTATTTCTGAAATAATTAAAAGATTGGCTGTTGGTCTATACTCTACTGGTTCATCATTTAGACAAATACAGGATTGGTGTAGGTTCGATCCCTGCATTCCCTTTACAACAAATTTTTTTTGTCGTTTTTAGCTTAAAGAAATGATGCAATGTTATTAATTGTGTGGGTGCAAACAAGTCGAGCCGAGCCCGAGCTTGACCAGGCTCGAGCTCGAGCTCGATTAACTTACGCGATTCGATCAATACCAATTATAGGGAGGGGGCCCAAATTTTTTTATTTCGCACGAGGCCCAAAAGTTTTTTAACATTCTCGGAGACGACTCTGCCAAAGGCCTTGATACGCCACCACCAGTTGGAGATCAGACCCATATTCAGTTCCTTGATGTTGATACCTAATATGCGCAGCCCCCGTTTCTTCTTTGAACCCACTTTGTTTCTTGCATGTTATTATAATATTATATACTAAATATTGTTATTGTATTGTATGTTTTTGAATAGACAGTATGGGTAGGCGCAAACAACTACATATCACTTCTACGGACATCAGTAAAATGCAAGATTATCCATCAAATTCTCATGATGCACAAGGTACTAATGCAAATTATCCGAATTGAGCACATAGTGAATTCCGTTTGTTTCGATTAGTTTTAGTTTTTTTTTAAGAACAAAATCAGAACATCGATATTAGATCTGTTTCATGTATGTTTAAATCGGCTGAAAGAATATTTTGAATCAAAATCAGATCTGAATCAGTTTCAGTTTGATGATTAAGATCTGAGTTTGGTTCAAAGAAGGAACTAAATCAAAGAAAATCTAGTTATACACGCACATCACGGCGTATTTTAGTTCTGAATCTGAGTCGTGTTGCTGCTGTTATTTACAAAGTTAATCTGGATTTGATTTGGGTTCAATACTCGACATATTATATTGGATTTTACGAGTTTACTGCTGATCTATCAGCAATTGACTTTTCAATGTTAATGACGTCTGCGACAGCGAACTCGATTTCTGCAGTCGGGTTTTCGAGCATAGAAAAAGACTGATTTAGTTTGATAGTTGCAGCTTGCGTCTGTGATTAGAAAACAAAAAGAATTCACGGCTGAATCTGAAATAAACGGGTGAAAAGATTAGTGATTAGGATCGATACAAGTGTTTGCAGCCGGTTATCATTTAGAGTGAAAGGGAGTTATGCGGGACTGTATCTCACAGAAACTTACCACTAATACATGCAGACTTGCTTTAAGGTTAACAGAGATGGTGATGCATTAGGCTGTGTTTTTTTGGACAAAGTAGGTACTTATTCTAAGATTACCAACCCGGACCCGTTTTAACCCGACAAAATTGCCCCTTGATGTACAATCACTTAAAAAAAACATTTTTTTAACCAACCCGAAACCCGTTCTGACCCGAACCCGTTTCGACCCGAACCAAAATAACCCTTTTTTTAATTGACCCGACACCAACCCGTTTCGACCCGAACCTGTTTTGACCCATGACCCGACCCGACCGATCCGTTTGCCAGGTCTACTTTGATGTATTGTTTTTTTTTTCTTCGTTTCATTGGTTAGTTTTTGACTTTGACTAGGTAATGTGTACATGGAAGCTATACCAGCGAGGATTCAGGAGAACAAAAAAAGACAACGAGAATTAGGAGTTAAAAACGTTGTGGACTCTATGACAAGTTTGGTAGACAGTAACAAAATGAAGAAAAAAACAGTGAAACGGAACACTCGTGCGGGGGATGTAGATTATATTCCAGATCCAAATCCAGGTGATGATTGTGAGGAAGATAACCAACAAGTTGGTAGAACTATTGTAGTATCCAAAAAGGTAATATGATTATTCAAACTTTGTTTATTTTATTTTATATAGAAATGTGATCTAATGAAAATAAATTTGTTTTAGCGACACCATTCACAATATATTCCACCAATGTCCATGAGTAGAGCTGCTAATCTAACGAAACTAGGTCGGGTGCTTGCTCCAAATGTCTCCCAAAAGGTTCCGTCTACTTCAAATGCAACAAAACCGAATAAAGAAGGAGCAAAGAGAAGGATGATTCTTGTTGATGAGGATGATGACGAGGACGAGGAAATATTCCAAGGTATTATTTTGTTAATCTTAAAGTTTATTCAGTTAAAAGTACCTTTATATTGATTTACTCTTCTATGCTTTAAGAAGGTAATAAAGTGGATAAGGAAGTAGATGGTGTTGATGAAGATGATGAGCATGGAGACATGGTAGATCATAACTTTTCTGAAGATGAAAACAGTGATCAAGAACAATTGCATGGCCCTGAAAAGGATAAAGCAACAGGTTCTGATTAAACTTACTATACATGTGTATGTATTATATTTAGGATACTTGATGTATTTATTGAGATCCAAATTAACTTTCCCAAACTCCTTGTTAACTGCTGTGGTATAGTCTAAACCCCGTCATTGCTGCTCGGAATTAGGGGTGCAAACGAGTCGAGCCGATCCCAAGCTCAACCAGGCTCGAGCTCGTTTAACATATGAAAGCTCGAGCTTGGCTCGATTCGAGCTTTATTTCTAATTAAACTCGAGCTCGACTCGATAATTTTTCAAGCTCGAACTCGGCTCGTGCTAGACTCGTTTAGTATTTATTAATTAATTTATATTAATTAATTATTATTATACATATAATTTAGTTATTTTTTTCTATTTATATAAATGGTAATTATTATTATATAAATATATGTTTAATATAAAATATATAAACAGAAAGCTCATTTAGGCTCGCGAGCCGGCTCGAGCTCGATAAGCAAAGCTCGGGCTCGGGCTCGTTTACTAAACGAGCTTCTTTTTAGACTCGGGCTCGAGCTCGAGCTCGAGCTCGTTAAAGCTTGGCTTGTTCGAGCTTTTTTACAAGCCGAGCTCAAGTAGCTCGGCTCGTTTGCACCCCTACTCGGAATCTTTTTAATGCAGCCAATGTTACCGTCGCCTTAACTACTAGGGCCCAAAGTTGGGAGCCGAAGGCCTTGATATGCCACCACCGGTTGGAGATTAGACGCATATTCAGTTCCTTGATGTTGATACCTGATATGCGCCTCGTTTCTTCTTCGAACCCACTTTGTTTCTTGCATGTTATTATTATATTATATACTAAATATTGTTATTGTATTGTATGTTTTTGAATAGACAATATGGGTAGGCGCACACTACATATCAATTCTACCGACATCAGTAAAATACAAGATTATCCAGCAAAATTCTGATGCACAAGGAACTAATGCTAATTATGCGAATTCTCTGATGTATTTTTTTTTCTTCTTCTCATTGGTTAGTTTTTGACTTTGACTAGGTAATGTGTACATGGAAGCTAGACTAGCGAGGATTCAGGAGAACCAAAAAAGACTACGAGAATTAGGAGTTAAAAACGTTGTGGACTCTATGACAAGTTTGGTAGACAGTAACAAAATGAAGAAAAAAACAGTGAAACGGAACACTCATGCGGGGGATGTAGATTATATTCCAGATCCAGGTGAAGATTCAGGTGATGATTGTGAGGAAGATAACCAACAAGTTGGTAGAAGTATTGTAGTACCCAAAAAGGTAATATGATTATTCAAACTTATCTTATTTTTTATAGAAATGTCATCTAATGAAAATAAATCTGTTTTAGCGACACCATTCACAATATATTCCACCAATGTCCATGAGTAGAACTGCTAATCTAACGAAACTACGTCGGGTGCTTGCTCCAAATGTCTCCCAAAAGGTTCCGTCTACTTCAAATGCAACAAAACCGAATAAAGAAGGAGCAAAGAGAAGGATGATTGATGACGAGGACGAGGAAATATTTCAAGGTATTATTTTGTTAATCTTAAAGTTTATTCAATTAAAAGTACCTTTTATATTGGTTTACTCTTCTATGCTTTAAGAAGGTAATAAACTGGATATGGAAGTAGATGGTGCTGATGAAGATGATGAGCATGGAGTCATGGCAGATCCTAACTATTCTGAAGATGAAAACAACAATCAAGAACAATTGCATGGCCCTGAAAAAGATAAAGCAACAGGTTCTGATTAAACTTACTAACAAAATTATGTTCTCTTTCAATAGTATATATAAGTTTTTTCGAATATCTAATGGTATATGCATTCCACCGATGGTCCTAGTAAAAACATAAAGAAAAATTATTCCACTTCCACGCATCATCCCCCAAACTCATCTTCACTTGTTTATCTTCACTTGCTTTAGAACTTGGTGTCCAATTGTTAGTACAAAAGCTCACTATGTTGCCTACACCAACAATATCTTGCAATTTTCAAAAATATTGACCTTTTACTTCAGCAACTCGTTATCTATATATAACTAAATTACCATTATTATTGTGACTTCGTGAAGATGATAATACACATAGACTATGTTTTTTTTTATATATCTTATTTTATCGAAACTTGTTTAGGTGCTCCCAAAAAGGTTAGAGGTCATACCCAAAAGGCCGAAATATGGAAAATGAATACTACTGAAAGAATAGATGTCACATTTAATGACCATGGACAACCAGTGGGGGAAGAAGGCAAAGAACTTGTTCAGTATCTTGGGACACTTGTGAGGATGGCTGATCATGTATCAATTGAGTATTCTGACTGGAGAAAAGTTCCTATGAAAAATAAAGAGGATATGTATTCGCTTGTTAAGGTATGTCTTTTATCAAACATGATATGCATCCATTCATTAAGGTAAGAGGTATACGCTAATATATTGCAACTTTTTGTAGTCCAAATTTGCTATTCATCCGGTTGAAACAAGTGAGATTAAAGAATGGATATTCCAAAACATGGGGAAAAAATGGAGAACGTGGAAAGGTATATTAAAGTCACGTGGATATGATCCAAGCCTTACTATTGACGAAATTGTGACGCAACAAACTAATAATGACGATAGAGTGAATCCAACTCAATTTAAAGAACTTGTTACTCGTTGGTTCACTCCGAAATTTCAGGTAACAATGATATGTAAATTTGATTTCTTATGCAATATATATAATTTTGAAACTAGATGAAAGAAATCCTATCATGTGTTAAATTACCATTTACTATAGACTACATGCGCTGCAAAAAGATTGAGTCGCTCAAAGATGAAGGAGCCTCATGTAACCGGGACAAAGTCGTTTGCTAGACTTGCTCATGAAGTGGTATTATTCTAGTTATTTTGACATATTATTGTAAAATTTCGTTTTTCATTTCTGTTACTAATCATTAAGAATAAATTATAGGCAACGAAGAATGATGGTGTATACCCGACCCGAGGAGAAATGTATATAACAACTCGCACTCGTAAAGATGGAAGTTTTGTTGATGATAAAGCAGCTAATGTTGTGGTAATGTATTTTTATGCATTAAAATATTTTTACATATCATGTGCGTGTTCACTTTTTTATAAGCTTACCTATATTATTATGTATTTAGGCTTCACTAAAAGCTATTGCAAGTGACTCTGCAAGCAAACCCATAGATTCGCATGATTTTACAAATGATGAATACTCAAAAGTTAAAGGCCCGGAGAAAAGAGGGTATGTTCGATTAGTTGGAAGAATGCCAGCCACAAAAAGTAAAGGTGATTCTTCGACTAATTCACATACTATTCATCAGCTTCAGAGTGTTGTGAACGTTATGATGAACATTATCCAAGAACGTATCCCCGATGCAAACTTGCCTACAGTTCTTAGCAATATGAACATACAGGTACTTACATACATGTACTACTATGTGGTCTTTTACACATATATATCTTTGTATTAGCATTTATTCTCATTAAAATTTTTTAGGTCCCCCGCGTCGGTTCTTCGGCTCCTAGCAACTCTTTACCTAGTAACGAATTATCATCTTCAAGAAGTGACGATATTGATGACAGAGCTGAAAACATGTGAAGCCTTGGAGGAATAGAGATAACAAGATTAATGGATTGCTTGGCACTAAGTTTTTTTAGAGTATGATTCGTATCGAAAGAACGTTTTGACTTCTTTTATAGACATTAATTTGTTTTCTAACACTCATAGTATGTTTTGGATCGAACTTTTAGTTGAAGTTATGACATTATTATTTTGCTACATGTTTTCATTTTTATTTCTATATTATATCGTAAATAAATAACAGCTAAATTAATGAAATTAATATGATAAATGTTTATAGTGGCATTTTATTTCGTGGCAAAAATTGTGTCACTAAAAGTAGTATAGATATATTACTAGGATTAGTTTTTACTGGCATAAAAATTGTGCCACAAAAAGTTTGTTTTTTTATATTGTGGCTAAAAGAAAAGTGCCACTAATAACTAAAAGAATTATAGAGGCACACTAAAAAGTGCCACTAAAGCCTTTTAGTGGCACTGCTTCTAGTGACACTTTTTTTGTGTGCCACTCATTCCTTAAGGGGTCTTTGGTGGCACTTTTATGGATTTTTGTGGCACTTTTTGTGTGTCACTAAATGACAGTTTTTTTGTAGTGTCATCCAGTTGTGTCCTCAATTCCTTCATCTCTGTTGGCGCCAACCTATAAGGTGCTCTAGCAACAGGTGCTGCTCCAGGGATGATGTCAATTCTGAATTCCACTTGCCTATCTGGTGGCAAACGAGGTAGTTCTTCAGGAAAAACTTCTGGGTATTCAGAAATGACGGGGATGTCTTCCATCTTAGGTTTCAGCTCATCAATAGTCACTTGTTCCATGTAGATGACACAACCCGTCTTCAAACACTTAGAGGCTTTGAGCATAGTCACTTGCTCAGGCAGTCCATACCGGGTATCTCCCTGAATGGTAAGTGATTCACCAGACGGAGTCTTGATCACCACTTGCTTCTTATTACAGACAATTTGGGCCTGGTTACGAGATAACCAGTCCATGCCTAAAACGATGTCAAAACCAGCCAACTTCAAAGGAAGTAGGGACAAAGGAAAAGAGTGGTTCTTAATGGATATGAAACATCCATCTAATATGGTTGAGGCGGTTTCTAAGGTGCCATCTGCTAACTCCACCTCATATTTCACACTTAAGGTTTTAACAGGTAAATTCAGCAATTTGCAAAACTTATTATCTACAAATGATTTATCAGCGCCTGAATCAAAAAGCACTCTTGCATAGATATCATTTATGAGAAAGGTACCTGTGATCACGTTATCGTCTTGCACAGCCTCCTTCGCATCCATCCTAAAGACCCTAGCATTGGTCTTCTTGGCCTCTTTAGGCTTTTTGGCGTATTTAGGGCAATTGGTTTTAATGTGCCCTTTCTCGTTGCAACTGTAGCACGTTGCATCCTTCAGCTTTTTGCAATCCAAGGTCTTGTGTTCCTTGGACTTGCATATACCACAAGAAAAAGTTCTTGACTGCGTCTGCGAGTTCGATTCGAGCCTGCACTTCCCGAAGTGCTGTTTCTTGCAGACTTTGCATTTGGGCTTCTCACCAGACTGATCCCCATCTTTCTTTGACTCAGACCCCTTCTTGTTGTCACCGTTTCCTCGGTGCTTCTTGTTTGACCTCCGTGAATTATCATCTTCACGTTTTCTTTTCTCAGCATCTTTGTTCCTCAGCGATCTTTGTCTGACCGCGTCCAGCGTGAGGGACAAAGATATATCAGCTACGGATCGGAAAGTAGCTGGCCGAGAGGCCTTCACGCTTGCCTTTATCTCTGGGGCTAAACCCCCAATGAAACGAGCGATTCGTTTGGGTTCTGGGGTCACCAAATACGGAACCAACCTCGACATTGTATTAAAGCTCGTGAGGTAAGCTTGGCAATCTAGATTGGTCATTACCAACGAAAGAAAATCTGACTCAATCTTTTCGACCTCGAGCTGAGGACAGTAGTTCTCCCTGATGAGGGCAACGAATTGTTCCCAAGACATGTTGTACAATGGGATCTTCCCAGTGGCTTGAATCAACGATCTCCACCAGGCTAAGGCCTCACCCTTGAAAGATTGAGACACAAACTTGACTATATCCCTCTCAGCGCATCCGCTGATATCCACTACCGTGTCCATCTCATCTAACCACGTCATACAGTCAATGGCTCATTTTCCCCAGTGAAATCCCTGGGTTTGTATGAAACAAAGTATTTATAGGAGCAACCCTTATTACGGATTTCTTGATTTAGTACAATCTGTTGAGATGGAGCACTGTGGTGGTTTGAGGAGAGTCGATCATCATCTTTCTTTGGTTCTTCCTTCTTGGAAGGTGGCTTCGAATGCGGTGTAGATAGGGTCCTACTTCGCGTCCCACTATATTCTTCATACTGCCGCTCTAAGGCCTTTGTAACTGCGTCGTCTACTAACACTTTCAGTTCAGCACCCGTTATATTAATTCGGGCGTTGTCGTTATTCTCCACTGGGTCAATATTAATTTCATCCGAGTCAGCCATTTTAATTGAACTGTTACATAAAACAAGGACAATAGTTTACTTGGGAGTTTATTATGGAATTGTCTTTTATGGCAATTCATTAACCATGGTAAACATAGACCATATTTGGTTAATTTTTTAATCATATTTATTTAGGATTTCTATTATACTTTATCCTAATTATAAAACAATAATAGTTTTATTAATAGCACAAAAGGCCTAGTCACAAGGACATTTTTAAATTATAAGCCATGATTTCAGAGAATCAAGGCATGAAGGTTTGAACATAGTTCTTTACCTTTTTCAGACAGGGTCATAGACTATTACTGTCTTTTGTCTCATATGAAAATGAGCAGGGCCCGTAGACACTATATTACCAATGTATGGTCAAGATATGATCATCTTAATTGATGATTTAAACCCATGATTCAGAGATCATTAAGTTGGGTTAGGAATCTATTGAAGAAACCTACTAAAATGACGTGTGTGATTTTAACGAATCACTTCTGCCATGAGTGTTAACATGTTTCCAGATGTTAACTGGGATTTGAATCTTTTTAACAGGTTTTACCATCTTGGCCAGGTCTTATTATGACATGCGGCTAGGTTATACCTTTAAGATCCTTAGTTAATATTTAACTAGGCAGATTATTTTTAAAAGGAATGATTTTGATTCATTTATTTCATATATAATTTATTTATGTATATAATGGCAAAAATGAAATTTATAAATTAAACATTCCATTAATTATTAATAGGTTACACGTCGCCCTAAACGGGACTTTTTAATGAAGCAACATACCCACGCAGGGGTCAAATTGAAATACTAGTCCATGCAGGGACTTAAACAAACAACATACCCTCGTAGGGGTTAACAGAAAGATAGACCCACGCAGGGGTCATAACAAACAACAAACATACCCACACAGGGGTCAATACAGCAAGACAGGCCCACGCAGGGGCTCAACTGATACAAGGAAATTGCAACAACAGTGGAAGGATTCAATGGTCCTTCTTGCTCTTCCCTTTTATTAGGCTTGTCAATCCTTGGAAGAAACTTTGTCGCTCCCTGCGGTCTCTGTGAAAATCTCGCTCGACTTGGTCCAACCTTTGAAGAATTTCTTCACGCTCTGGTGGGGAGAACCTTAGCGGCTGCGATTTTTGCCGAATAATAGGTCTAGCAGGTATTTGGTACCCATGAGTCGGGTACCCTACTCCCCAAGGAGCTCCATATTGTCCTTCAGGATGAAGGGCGTTATAATTGGCCGCTACCAAGTAAGGGTCGGCTTCAGCGTAACCGTAGTTGGTGTGAGCCGGCTGCTCAAACGGGTTGTACGCCATCGAACTCGTGTAGGCAGGAATCGGGTTATCAAAACCCATCGGTGGTGGTTGTGGTGCAACGTGGTTTGAAGGTCCACCCATTTGTGGATCTTCTTGAAGTGGCGGATAATGACTGCCACTTGATTGTCGAGGAGAGCTAAAATGAAAGTCCCCTCCTCGTGCAGACATACGTGCTCCGGTTCTCCTACGCCTCGGCGGTTGCGGAGGTGCCGGCTAAACTGGCGGCGGTGGAGGCGGTGGCGTGACTGCCACGAATCGTGAATCCTCAGAGAGATCCTGCTGCTGCTGTTGTTGCTGCTGGTGAGGCGACGAATGATGCGAGGGTGTAAAATACCACTCGTATTGATTAAATCGTACCTGGTAACTGTCCGGACCATGGTAGGGTGATCCATGAAAAGACGAACAATCCGAGACCTCGATAGGATGGTTGGGAGTTCCGGTTGCGGGCTCGACGGGATCGGTGTCCTCGTCCATATCCTCTGCATGATCGCCAGAGTAATGATCCTCTGGCCCCAATGGGTTAAAACCCACTGGTTCTTGTATGTAATTTGCCGGGTTAAACCGGCCCCTAAAAACAGGTGTGGGGTTACCAAAGGAATTATGCGATAGGGATCGCTGAAGAGGTATGTAAGAAGGTTGAGGGTTGTCGGGCTCATTTTCCGACTGTGGCCCATATGAGTTGTGAATGGGAGGTGTCGAACTGTGCGAAACAGATCGCCTCGCAGGTTCAAAAAGGTTTCTCTGGTTTTCTCTAGGGTCAGCACTCGCAGTGGTGGTAGGAGCTCGCATGTGCGAAGGCCCGGCTTCGTCGTCATTGGGGGCGGTGATTGGCCCCTTGCCTCGTCCTCTTCGTCGAAAGAATCTTGGCGGCATATTTAATCCTGTCAATACAACATAAGATAACGACAAGAATATATAAAATAAAGGACAACAAAACCAAACAAAGTAGAATTTGTCCTATGTTATTTGTCTAGACTCGAAAGTTTAGGAATGTGCAATTGTGTTATTGAGATTAAACACAAAAGGCTAGTGTTTAATTCACTCAATGTTGGCTCTGATACCAACCTGTCACACCCCGAATTCCACGTGTCACCGGTGGGCCCGGTGGGGAGTATCGTGACGCGGTTGGCAACATAATAGTCAAACAACACAATATTTAAATGCACAGCGGAAGCAAATGAAAGATATATTTCAACCGAATATAATTGTAATATCGTGTATCATAAACAGTTGAAAGTTTATCCACAGAAGGATCAAAATATATAGGAAACAGTAGTTCAACAGACTTTAGGCATCTTAAGCTTGTGAGACTCTTTTGATGCTAAGGAGATATCCAGCCAATTACGAGTAGTACCTGCACTTAATCTTTTTGGGAAAATACGTCAGTTTACACTGGTAAATACAATCAACTGACTCATTTTAAAAATGATTAAAAATTGATTTGGATGCACATGGCACAAACATTTTATAACTTGGGATAACTATTTGAATATATAAACTTGTAAAAGAATTACATGTTCCTTATGCGTTCAGTAGCCCGGATCGTGCGGGGTTAAAGATCAATAGACACACCACATAATCTATTTATGCACTGACGAGTGTACGCCTACACTCCGTGCTTAGGTCATGGCCATTTCGTAAAATGATGCCAAGGATATCCGAGACATGGTCATTAACCCCCCAAAGGCTTTAAGTAAACAAAACAATTTAAACGGGCCGATCAAATATCAATTAACCACCATATGAGGGAAGATTTAATGCCCGACCAAGCGGTATTTTATATACCGTACCCCAAACCCGTATAGGGAAAATAAGTTAAAAGTATTTACCTTTGCAAAGTAAGAATCACAATAAGCAAATGCAAGTAGCTTTTACTGGTCCTCCTATTCTGGAACGAATGTTTATAATAACCTATTAGAATCCTAACGGGTCTTTAGTTAAGCTTAAGCTTAGACCGGTTAGTTTTAAAGATACGGTTCGTACGCACGATTAAGCGAAGACCGGAATAGAATGTGATTTAGACCCGACAAGTTTGAAGACTTGCTTAATATGGGTATTTCATACACATTCTGGATTTTGAGATAAAACCGATAAGGTTTGACCCGTTTTGGCTAATTTATGCAAACTAGTTACATAAACCGAACCGAACGCGTAATAAGCGTAACGGGTATTCATGTAACGACTCTCATCAAAAGTCATAATTATTAAATTAATTTGACCAATAGGAAACCCTAATTGAGACACCCAAGTGATTCTGCGCAAACCCTATAATTTTCAGAAATTTCAGAATCAGGATTAGGGCCCCTAAAACTCAGGGGGGATAAATCCTAGTGGACGATTATCCATTTAAAACGTTGGCAACAAGGAATTCATGAAAACTACTGACTCAGCTGAGCTAGTCCCACACGTGGCCACCCTATGCTAGTTTTAAGACCCTTACGGACCGTAAGGATCATTTGTTACGGTCCGTAAGCTAAGCCAAATTTGTGTATAAATAGCCGACATTGGCACTTGAAATTCTGCGTATGTTCGACGGAGAAATTCTTTCCAGGCACCGAGATACGTTCTGTTTATCACAATTAACACACACAGGCACTAAATCTATGTCGCAATCAGGGTATTAGCACAATCGCTATTACGATTCATTTTCCGATCGATCAATATATCCAATGGATGTTTAAGTGCCGCCCACATTAGGGTTATACTTTGTCGTTCGTCGTTAATTCGATGGATCGTCGTTAATTCGATGGATGAAGTATCGCACTTTGTCGTTCGTTGTGAGAATTTGATCTCGTGAGTTATCGTAAATGCTGGATTGATTACTAACCCCGAATTGTGTGCCTGTTATAAAAATTTAGGTTGAAAAGGCTAAATCAGTAGGCTAAACTCTGCCCGTATAAATCTGCAATGTGAGTCATTCTCTTTTTATCAAACTATTTTACAATACCTCAAATTATTTTCAAGGTTATAATTACAGGGACTAAGTCGTGGATATCTTGAATTACTGGTTAGTGGGGTATTGTGCACATTACTAATTTTCTCCCAGTTAGGTTCATTGACCTACTCGGGATAATCACTGTTAGGTTCATTGACCTACAGTGATAATCATCACTATTTAGGTTCATTGATCTAAATAGTGGTATGACCATCGTCACCATTGTGACAGAATGCCAGATAAGAATAAGATAGAAGCCATTGTAATCGCTCTTATGCTGTAATTAATAACTATGCATCATTATGCAAAATAGAATGATTCACTCAGTATTTCCCGCTGACAAAACCTTTTTCAAACATGTTTCAGGTGATCTGTTATGATCTAGGAAAAGTGCCATATAGCACTACAAGCTCAAGGAAGTGGCTCAGTATAAAATAAAGAAACATGTTTTGTAAAAATAAAAGATTTCTTGGTGAAATCAAACTATTGTAAATTACCGGGTTTTATCCCGAATTGTGAAATAAAATAATCGGGAAATATTTACATTTTAAAAGATCCTGATGAAAACTTCCGCTGTCAAACTCAATTAACTAAATACCACGGGATTTTCTGTTCCGCGGCTCCTGAAACGGGTCAAACCGGGTCGGGGGCCGTGACAGAAAAAGGTGGTATCAGAGCCACTTATCGAGCCACTGATTTAAGCCAATTAAGTATTTAGAAAATACTTAATTTTTTTATTAATTGCTATTTTGTGATTATATGTTTTATTATCTGACTAATTTTGAACAGTATGGGCAGATTTTTATATGTTAGCTACTGTAGTAATAAATATAAATCTTTAAATATTCTGACTCAAAGATTTAGCATCTTTTTTATCTACAGTCTAGAAACCTTATAAATAAATAAAACCTAGTGTGTTTTAATTTTCAGTTGTTTTGGTAGTTATCCATTATGAAATACTATTTTAAAAGTTTTTCTATAAAATTTTGTTATGACTTAGTAATTGTGTGTATCTTGCATAAACAGCATGAGTGATTTGTCGGAAGCTCTTCAGAATTTAAATCTCTATCCAGTAAGAATAGAAGTTTCCAGAGATTTCAATAGGTATATTCCAGACTTAGAAGAGCCTATAGAATTCAACGTTTCACCTCTCGAGAAACCTAAGTCTAAGAAAATGGAAATTGGGGAAAGTTCTAGAAAAATTGAGGGGTTACCATCTCAAGAAGAACTAGATTTTATAATGGTAACCGATGATACTATTGAGCCTATTAATGAAAATGATTTTATTCATTCTCTTGAAACACAACTACCAATGAATTTAGAACCAGCTATTCCAAACCTTTCAATCCACTCGCAAATAGACGAATGGGTGACTAATGAAATACTGTTACAAAACCACCCCTACAGGCTTTTTCCTAAGTTCAAACCAGAACCTTTACCAAATCCACCAATAAGTAACGAGAATATGACTGAACTCCATCATTTTGATAAAATGGATGCTGGGAATAGAATCCAAGAGAATTTGGGACAGATCTCCTGGAAATACGATGAGAAGGAACGCCGTTACTAGAATACCACCTGACAAAGGATAGAGGATTATGAAATAGTAATAGTAAAATCAGTTTGTGTAAAATAAATAATAAAACGGGTGTATATAGAAGCATGATATAATCTTTACAACAAATGAAATATTAGAAAAGTTACAATTTTGTTGTATATTCGTTTACGTGATTATGTGCAATTAATTGTAACCTTGGATTATTTCTTTTATACTAATTATTTATCTATAAATTAGATATCAGATGGAAAATGCTAATAATGAACCAGTTAATGAGGTTAATCAATCTGAGCAACAACCGGGGGACCAATATGTGACTAGGCAAGATATAGAAAATATCGTTGCTCAAGGGATAGCCAACGCTATTCCAGGAATAGTTGCTCAAGGGATAGCCAATGCTATTCCAGCAATCATTGCTGCTGTTAAAAATCCAATCGAACCGCAACAAATCGTTCCTAGTAAACGTATTTCTGAAGATAACTTCAGTAATAGCGTAAACGGAGGTAATAATCATGTTAATCATGATAATGAACCACGGCAAGCTCCGCTTCCTAAGAAAAGGAAAGTTGCAACACCTGGTTGCACTTACAAAGAATTTCTTGCTTGTAAACCCACTGAGTTTGCAGGCAATGAAGGAGCGACTGCAGCACTGCGTTGGTTAGAGAAAACCGAGGCAGTAATTGCCATAAGTAAATGTGCTCAAGGTGATCAGGTTATGTATGCGTCAAATCTTTTCAAAGAAGGGGCGCTAGAATGGTGGAACACAGTGTTACAGGCTAAAGGAAGAAATAGGGCTTATGCCATGAAATGGGAAGAATTTAAAAGTCTTGTAGAAAGAAAATTCTGTCCTGAATATGAAAAGGATCAAATGGCAAATAAGTTTCTAACCCATCGGATGGTGGATGTAGATTGTCGAGGGTATACTACGACATTCTTCGAATATGCTCGAGTGGTACCAACCCTGGCTTCGCCAGAGCCGGTACTTATTTCTCGTTATATTTGGGGATTGATTTCTGAAATCCGTAATATCGTCAAGGCGGCAAAACCTCGCACAATTGATGATGCAGTGGAGTTAGCCAATACTTTGACTGACGAGCTAGTACGGACAAGAGAAGAAAATAGAAGGAAGGAAGTAGCCCAAAAGATTACCCAAGAATTCCGTTCGGGTAACCATAACAATTTCAAGAAAGGAGGGAATGGGCAATCTTCTACTAGTCCATTTTGCAATTTCTGCAAAAGGAAGCATTTTGGAAGATGCAAAGGATATTGCAATTTTTGCAAAATTCCAGGGCATCAAGAAGAAGACTGCAGGAGGAAGAAATTTTCAGTCTGCTACAACTGTGGAGAAACTGGACATCTTAGGCCAGATTGTCCAAAACTGAATAAATCATTTGACAATAAAGCCAAACCGGCAGAAGGAGAAAAAAAGGAATGTAAGAGCCTTCCAGCTGACTACTCAAGAAGCCGAGATGATTCCAGATGTGATAGCCGGTATGTCCTTAACTTACCGTTAACCAGCATTAGATAAATTTCTACAGTAGAAACGGCAGATGGGAATTTAGTTAAAATAAATAAGGTTCTGCAAAATGTAAAAATAGAACTTTTTAGTCATAAATTTTATGCAACCATATTGGTGGAATTCGATATTATGTTAGGAATAGATTGATTAGTAAACAACTATGCTCGAATTATCTATGATAAGAATTCCATAGAAATTCAGGCAACCACTGGAGAAGTAATAATTACAGAAGATAAAACCCTGTAAACCCATAAAGTTTATATCTAATGAAAGTTGTTAGTTATGAACGAAAACAAGGCATAGTATATATGATTTCAGTAATCATTAATACTAAAGATAAAGAAATTAAGGAAAATTTCTGTAATTTCAGAATACCCAGATGTATTTCCAGAAGATTTACCTGGATTACCACCAAATAGGGAGATAGAATTTAGGATTCATCTAAATTCCAGGATTTTTACCGATAAGCCAGGGAACCTTATCGGTTAGCACAATGTTGGTTGTTAAGAAAAACTATGGTTCAATAAGAATGCGTGTTGCTTATAGAGAATTGAATAAAGTTGCAATTAAGAATCGATACCCATTACTTAGAATTAATGATCTATTCGATCAATTCCAAGAAGATAAATAGTTTCTAAGATCAACTTATATTCCGGATATTATCAATTGAAAGTACAAGAGGAAGCCATACTTAAAACTGTTTTCAGAACTAGGTATGGTCATTACTAGTTTACAGTCCTGCCCTTTGGATTAACGAATGCACCTGCAGCATTCATGGACATGATGAATAGGATCTGTAAACCATATTTGGATAAATTGGTAATAGTCTTCATCAACGATATACTTATGTATTCCAAAAGTTAGGAAGAACATTATCAGCACTTGTATGTACTCTTAACTTTGTTAAGAAAAGAAAAGCTTTATGCCAAATTTTCGAAGAATGAATTTTGGCTGCTAGAAGTGCAATTTTAGGTCATATGGTGAATCCCGAAGGTATTCACGTAAATCCTGATAAGATATTACCAAATGAAAGGTTCCCTAATCCGCAATGGAAATTAGAAGTTTAGTCGGATACTACAGACGATTTATTAAGGATTTTTCTAAGATAGTTATACCATTAACTAAGTTAACCTGTAAAAATAGCTAAGTTTGAATGAGGATCTTAAAGCAGAAATTAACCAAATACTCAGATATTAGCCTTATGAACTAAAGATTTTGAAGTATAAAGTAATGCTTCAAAGCTAAGATTTGGATGCGTGTTAATGCAACGCAAAAAGGTAATTGCGTATACATCAAGGTAATTGAAAAAGAACGAAGGAACTATATCACTCATGAGTTAGAATTAGGAACCATAATTTTTGCCTTAAGATTTGGAGACATTATCTGTATGGAAGTAAGGGTACTATCTATACGGATTATAAGAATTTAAGATATATAGATATTTGGGCAAAAAGAATTAAACATGAGGCAAAGGAGATGGATGAAAATCCTAAGTGATTACGACTGTGATATTTAGTATCACGAAGAAAAGGTTGAAGACAAATATAGATCGCCAGAAGAATTATACAGATAATAGATGAAAGCTGTTGGAGTTCGAGTTGGAGACAAAATATAATTGGAAGTATCTCCTTGGAAAAGAGTTGCTAGATTCAGTAAGAAAGGAAAGTTAAATCCAAGGAAAGTTAGTTGGAGTACATGATGTATTTCATATATCCAATTTCAAGAAATATCTATTAGATAAATCTTTGGGTATTACCTCTTCAAGAAATAAAGGTAAAAGAAAAGTTAAAATTTGTTGAAAAACCTCTTCAGATAGAAGATAGAAGGATCAAATGATTTGTGTTAGGTCAAGTAAAAAGGATTTAAAGATAGAATCCTAATATACTTGAGAACTGGAAATGAAGAGAAAGTATTCTCAATTATTCCAGTAAATCTCGAGGACGAGATTTTTATTAAGGTGGGGAGAATGTAACGACTCTCATCAAAAGTCATAATTATTAAATTAATTTGACCAATAGGAAACCCTAATTGAGACACCCAAGTGATTCTGCGCAAACCCTATAATTTTCAGAAATTTCAGAATCAGGATTAGGGCCCCTAAAACTCAGGGGGGATAAATCCTAGTGGACGATTATCCACTTAAAACATTGGCAACAAGGAATTCACGAAAACTACTGACTCAGCTGAGCTAGTCCCACACGTGGCCACCCTATGCTAGTTTCAAGACCCTTACGGACCGTAAGGATCATTTGTTACGGTCCGTAAGCTAAGCCAAATTTGTGTATAAATAGCCGACATTGGCACTTGAAATTCTGCGTATGTTCGACGGAGAAATTCTTTCCAGGCACCGAGATACGTTCTGTTTATCACAATTAACACACACAGGCACTAAATCTACGTCGCAATCAGGGTATTAGCACAATCGCTATTACGATTCATTTTCCGATCGATCAATATATCCAATGGATGTTTAAGTGCCGCCCACATTAGGGTTATACTTTGTCGTTCGTCGTTAATTCGATGGGTCGTCGTTAATTCGATGGATGAAGTATCGCACTTTGTCGTTCGTTGTGAGAATTTGATCTCGTGAGTTATCGTAAATGCTGGATTGATTACTAACCCCGAATTGTGTGCCTGTTATAAAAATTTAGGTTGAAAAGGCTAAATCAGTAGGCTAAACTCTGCCCGTATAAATCTGCAATGTGAGTCATTCTCTTTTTATCAAACTATTTTACAATACCTCAAATTATTTTCAAGGTTATAATTACAGGGACTAAGTCGTGGATATCTTGAATTACTGGTTAGTGGGGTATTGTGCACATTACTAATTTTCTCCCAGTTAGGTTCATTGACCTACTCGGGATAATCACTGTTAGGTTCATTGACCTACAGTGATAATCATCACTATTTAGGTTCATTGATCTAAATAGTGGTATGACCATCGTCACCATTGTGACTTGTCACCATTGTGACAGAATGCCAGATAAGAATAAGATAGAAGCCATTGTAATCGCTCTTATGCTGTAATTAATAACTATGCATCATTATGCAAAATAGAATGATTCACTCAGTATTTCCCGCTGACAAAACCTTTTTCAAACATGTTTCAGGTGATCTGTTATGATCTAGGAAAAGTGCCATATAGCACTACAAGCTCAAGGAAGTGGCTCAGTATAAAATAAAGAAACATGTTTTGTAAAAATAAAAGATTTCTTGGTGAAATCAAACTATTGTAAATTACCGGGTTTTATCCCGAATTGTGAAATAAAATAATCGGGAAATATTTACGTTTTAAAAGATCCTGATGAAAACTTCCACTGTCAAACTCAATTAACTAAATACCACGGGATTTTCTGTTCCGCGGCTCCTGAAACGGGTCAAACCGGGTTGGGGGCCGTGACAATTCATGAGAGCCATATACAGGTTTCCTAAGTTAATATGCCTCAAATATGTTGTGACATCAGTAAGATATCTTTTACAAGGTTATAAAAGAGTTTAAGTATTAACCTGAGTTACAGGTCTGATGTAATTAGAAAAAATACTCAATTTAATAAGTTATAACAGTAAGGTAAAGTATATATGTGAAATTTATCAATTTTAACCAAACTATGCTCCGTAGGGGCATTTTGGTAATTTCACATAAGCCGAAAAGCTCAAAACTGAAGTCTGAGTTAAACAACTTTTGCTTACTGTTTAAATATTATAATTTACCTAAAATATCAGTAGGTATCAACCCTTGTATGTTTAAAATAGTTTTAGTACATACTATGCGTTAAAAACGCTTAATAAGGCGATTAGAAGCCGTTTCCGGGTTCTATATGGAAAACTGATATTTTTATTATTCCAGAAGGTTTAAAATAACTTATTTATCATATATAATCAGTAGCAAAAGGTTTGGAGTCAAATGGATATGTAAAACTCATTTTATAGCCCGAAAGGGCAAAACGGACAATTACCGAATCAAGCCTACGACTCTAAGTTATGCTCAGCCTAAAATTAATTAAAAATCTTCAAAAATCCCAAAATAATATATTAAATCAGTGGGTAAGAATTTTGATATCAAAAAGTGGGTTTAAATAGGCTATATGCTAATTATGTCGTTTAATCGCTAAAGAAGCTTTCAAATTACGCTAATGAGCATAACTCTCAATCTACACCTCAAACTGATGTCAAATTTTGGGTGCAAGTTTATAATTCAGTAACTAAGGTTTCTACACTTTTACATTTTCAAAAATCACGTTTTAAGGTGAAAAGGGCATAATGGTCAACATATGAGCAATTAACGGAATCATGCATATTAATTGGCTAACTAATGAACCAAGGTGTATAATCACAGAGGGTTAAGCTAGCATGTAACCTGGTCCTAAGGAAGCTCTATGGAATTTCTAAAACATGCTTAAACGGGTCAGAACTGAAAGTCAAAGCAATAGTCAAATTATGCGACTTTCGGTTCCGAACCGGGTCTTTACTGAAAATTCTCGGGTTGAACTTGTTTAGACATGTTCTTACATTAATTACCAAGTTATATTAATGATCAAACAGGTTGTATGGGTCCTACATTGCTAAATATGTGTAAATTAGAAATTAAGCATTCTGTAGACTTTTTAATAATAAGTTTGACCCGACATTTGACCTAGTTAGAGTGAGAATCAGAGGGTGCCCTTGTAAGGGTTTATTGCCCACATAATTACCAACTTATAACTAATTTCAATTCGACTAATCACTGGACCATTAGTGATTAATCGCTAAGTCAACCGTTAATTATGACGGTTTGACTTTTAAGCTAAAACTAAGCAAAAACTTAACTAAGAAAGGTTAAGCATACTTACTGTAGTCCTATGCACGATTAGTGATCACTTGAGTCTGCTTTGGAGCTCCAGAAATGATCAGAAATGCTGAAGGAAGGTGTGAAGAAATGGTTGCAACCTTGTGGCCTTTTATAGTGTTCATAACTTCATGGATTGTTGACACACAAGCCTAACAATGGCCATGGATCACTTCCAGATGTCCCTAAGTGTCTAGGGGTTGCTTAGGGGTCGTCCAAGATGTGGAAAAACGATTATAAGTCGGTGAAAATGGAGTTGGCAGACAAGAACCCAAAGAATTCGGAGCAGAAGGCCCCTCGCGGCACGCGTAGACCCCCCCCCCAGGGTCCTCGCGTGGCGCGACGCCCCTACTGATCAAATCTGAATTTTTTGATTTTTATGCTTTGGTCCTTGGCTCTTGGAAACTTTGCTACGACTTTATTTCTTGCACTTTGAACCCTCCAAATTGACTTATAAGGGCTTTAAGACATATACCCACTTTGTTAAGTGCTCGGTTAACTTTATTGTTACCCGAAAAGTCATAGCTTTCAACGTTGACGCTTTAACCCCTTGTATACGAATTTGATCATAACTTTCTCATACGATAACGAAACTTTATGAAATTTATATCGTGCATTCTAGTGAGCATAATTAACCGTTATAAAGCTTCGGGTTTGCTAAAAGGTCACTCAGAGGTATAACTTAAACATGTTGACACATTTAACCCCTGTAGTTTGTAATCTCTCACTTTCTTTCATATTTAGCTTCGTATGATCCATGACTTATTCGTTTGAAGGTATGAGCATCATGTAGGGTTAATGTACAATATATTTATTCACTGTTGACATTTAGAACTCGTATATTCACATACTTTCCATGATTGTCAACTTTAATCCTTCTATAACATTCTTTCACACGTTCAAACCTATGACACGTGTTAACACATTATAGGACGTGAATTTTCGAGGTGTTACATGAACTTAGGTTCATGCTAGATTATACATGCTTTATGTCATTAACTTTTCTAAGCCCTCAACTTAACATATATAGCGCTATAGGAGTAGCACACCACCCGTCGGGGTCTTGTTAAGTCATTATACTAAAACGGTCTCGTTACTTTTGTGGCAAGGGATGCTAAATACTAGTGTACACTTGGGTTTGACGTATTGTTATGCATGCTAGTTACCTTGTTTACAAATTGCCATGTGGATTGGAGAAAAATGCTTTTATACTTATGCTATACTTATTCAAACCTTGTGTACTCGCCTTTGCTTTTGCATTGAACTTTATTTTAAACATGTTACAGGTTGAGGATTGATGATGTTATGAAACGGATTAGCAACGATGCCTAGATACACATTTAGACGTTTAGGTTTAATATGTTGTATCGATTTTGTTTTGTTATGTTATGAACATGTTATTATTTGAGATTTCTATGTAATGTTAACAAATAGTGTTATAAAGTCTCTTGCAATCTATTTCGTCTTATCCCGATGATTCCGCCATCGGTTGGGGTGTGACATCAACTCTAGTTAATCGAACATATCACTTGCACGATGCAGGTGTGGCTCTCGGTTGACTCTATTAACAGCCTACAACAGATTGGGTTGTGGTGGTGGTGGTTGATTTTCTAATGGGTATTCTAGTGCCCCACCAAGAATGTGAAATTCACCCTGTGGAGGTTGTGCTTGTTGAGCATTCTGGTCTTGTGGTGGTTGATTTTGGTGTTGTGGCTGGTTCCGTTGATTTTGCTGAAAGGGAGGAGGTGGCATGTCAGGAAGTGGGTTTTGTTGTGGTGGCTGTTGGTTCGGGTTTTGCTGGTTCTCTGGTGGATTCATGTTTGAAGACTGTGATTTTCCTTTAATTTCTATACGAAGAACAATTCGGTTATGTTTGGCGGTTCTTTCAATTTCCGGATCGAAGAGTAGCAGCGATGACCTTCTTGAAAACCTGGTATGTATGCAACGAAGAGATCACCTGCACACAAGCAAACAAGAAATTGCGTGTAGTACTAAACGAAACAAGAATAAACAAAAAGAAATATTTTTGGGTTTGTTATAGTTTCTTTAGAAAGCAAAAAAAACTACTCTAAACTAACACTATGCGAACAAATTCCCCGGCAACGACGTCATTTTGATGTAGATGTTGTGGGCTAATTAAAAGAAAGTATTTTTTAACTTAATTAAATACCAATACTAGTATGGGTAAGTAAGGTCGTATCCGTAGAAAATTTGTGGTCAGTATAGAAAGAATTAACTAAAGAACTACTATTATTTAAATATGGGGTTTGTTTGATTGTTTGAGAAAAAAACGCAAATTAATATGAAAAATGTTTTCAGAATGATAAGAAGTAACCCCCACCCGGAATCTGGATTACAAGTTAAACACAACACCTATTTACTGATTCAAACAACAAATAGACATGGCCTTGGAATTAATGACTTTGATTAACGGTTAGGGACACTTTTTAATAATAACTAGAGTAAATTACATGTTTTGTCATTTAACGGTTAGCGCTAAAGTTGACAAGTTTTATCGTTTAACGTTTTAAAATCCTGCACGTTATATCCTTTAGCCTTAAATCAGTTAGATTTTTTGGTTAAGTATAGTCATGTGCTTTGCACATGAGGAAATTATTGTCATTTCACTTTTGCAGGGGTTGTTTTGTAAAGAATTAATACTTAAGGACTATTTTGTAAAAAGAATCTAAAAAATATAAAAGAAATATATAAACTCTCTTTCTCTCTCTTTTCCCCCCTCTCTCTCTTTCTAATTTGAAAGTCCCTCTCTCTCCCCCTCTCTCTAAGACCACCCGTAGTGGGGCGGTTTAAAAAAAAAATTCAAAAAAAAGCCAAATAACGCCCCGGAGCCATTACACCCGGCGTTTTCCGGCGTTTTATTTGACAAAAATTGATTCCGGCGTTATAAAAAAAACGCTGAAGTGGTCAACTCAAAGTTGCATGTGGCCAATGGGAGTGGTCCAAGTGTAAGTTTCATTTTCTTATTTTTTTTTATCCTTTTCTCTATAAAAAAATAATTTTTTAATGATTGGAAGGGGCGTTATTGGGCATTATTCCCACTACGGCACTTTTGCAATAACCCCCAATAATGCCCCATGCTGACTGGACTGCCACGTGTCGCAAAACGCCCCATGGTGGGGGCATTATTTGGCTAAACCACTACACATGGTCTAACACAATCTAAAAGGGTGGTGGCGGTGAAGGGTGGCTGTGTTGGTGGGTGAAAGGTGGTTGTGGTGGTTGGTTAGGGGCGGCGGTATGTGATTTGGTTGCGGCGGCGTTGGGTGGTGGCTGAAGGTGAAGGGGTGGTTGTGGTGATGGGTTAGGTGCGACGGTGGGTGATTTGGTTGCGGCGGCGTTTGGTGGTGGTGAAGGTCAAGGGTTGGTTGTGGCGATGGATTAGGACCGGGAGCTGCCGACGATGGAGATGGTATCAAGCTTCAGTGTGGGTTTGGATAAGGACCAGATGTGGTTTGATTCTGTTCATGTTTTTGAATTTTTTATAGTTGATTAATCATCTTCTGTTATTAGTTTGATTTTAAATGGTATGGGATTGTTAGATGTGATTTGCTCATTTTCTATAGAATCTTGTTAATTCTTTGACACTTAATTGAAAGATTTGAAACTGCCCAGATTTGAGCAATCCTGATGTTTTAAGCTCATTTTAGGATTCTTCTAATGTAGGTATATATGGAGATTAGAAGTTGTTGGATCTGCCCATAAATGGTTTTCATATTACGTTAAGACTATGGTGGTGGTTATGGTGGTCCGGTGATGGTAGGTTTTGAGAGAGAGAAGGGGGGGGGGGGTTGTTTGGAGAGAAAAAGGATAGGGTGGGTGGAATGGATTTTATTTACTTTCTAAAAACAAAAAAGGTTTATTTATATTTTAAGATGTAAAAAGAAAACAATACCACCCTTATATGGGGTCCACATTATCAGATTTAACAAGAAAAATTAACTGGGTCAAGGCTAAATGACATCATGTGCAAAATTTTGAAACATTAAGTACAAAACTTGTCAACTTTAGCGCCAAATGACACCGTCTGAAAAAAGATTTTAACATAAAGGGCAAAACTTATAATTTACTCTAATAACTATAACAACCTAACAATATGTTAATTTATAACAATTACCCACCAATTTACCAACCCACTAACGATGCAAGAAAATCCCCAATACGCTTGATAAACGAAAAATAACTCAAATATAATAAACGTTTACCAAAATCAACACAAGTGGTAAAGAACACCGGTTACAAGAATCAGAAAACAAAGTTTAATGTGAAAAACCTAGCAATCGATCATCCGGTGGAAGTCACGAAGAGTTTATCCTCGCATGGTAGTCATCACAGCTTCAAATCTTGATTCGGTATGAGTTTAGCCTCGCATGGTGTCAGGACTCCGAAAATCGCCTATGGGATGCTTAGTATTCATCTAGAATGGCTGAAAGCTAAATAATATTCCAAAATCATGAATTAGGGTAATTAAAACAATTTCCCGAAACTGACCTCCCCCGCGCGTTGCGAGGGAGTTTCCTGATCCTTCCGTGTGGCACGGGAATCAACAACTCAGGGGCCCACTTTTATCTCGCTCATGCGCGTCGCAGGGATACATTTTTCCAGTTGTGACTTCCGCCTTGACCCGTCGAACCTGTTTTCCTGTTTATATACTCCTTTTACCTCGTGTAGCACCTGTTAAGTAAAAAAAACCCAACGCAATGTAAGTACAACATCAAGATATAAAACGACACTTTTAAACGACTAAAACACATACAAAATTATACAATTACAATGTGTTTTTACAAACACATCAGGGCCCACTTGAGTTTAATTACATTTTTTCTTTATTGTTTTAATTTTTTTTTGAGAAAAGTGCCCGGATAGTCCCTGTGGTTTTCCCATTTTCACCTTTAGTCCATAACTTTCTAAAATTACAGCTATAGTCCCCAACTTTTGCAATTTTGTTCCCGGATAGTCCCTAGCGTGGATGGGGGTTAGTTTTATCAGTTAAATTAGTGTTAATTGACCAAAATACCCTTATTTGTTAAATCAATAACTTAAAAAGTTAGAAGAAATATAATTAATATCTAAATATTTATGTGGGTCCCACCACCTACCCTACCCACTTCATATTCCCCACTAACACCATCTCCACATTTCAAGACTGTGGCATACAAGCTTAATTACCAGCCAAACGAATTAAATTATTGAACTGAGGTAAGTGAGATAAGTTATTATAAACCAAACGAATTAAATGACCGACTTCAATAAAAGAATAGTTTGACATTATTGCTGTACCAGTTTTTGTGGAGACCCATGATGAAGAAACTGATAATTTTGACAGTTTGGATGAGGTTTACAACAAGATTACCAGTGTGCATGTTAACTGGACAAAGTCGGATACTTTACCGGCGTCCTGTGAAGTTACCGGAGAAGATGAAGAAATCAGCGAGTTTGAAACTTTGAAGTATGCATTTGCACATTTTGAGGAGGATAAGATTGTGGAGGCTTGCCGGATGGCCACCGTGAGAGAGCGGAGGGCGGCGGAGGATGATGACGTGGAACTTGTTGCGAAAGGTGGTTGTGGCAGTGGGTAAGATGAAGTGGATCATCTGGGAGTAAATAAACAGTAACTGAAGTTGATTAGCCGGAAAACACAACTGGAATGTTTGATCGGTTGAGAATGAACATCAAGATGACAAAATTAGAGAGGAGTTGTGGAGGTTTTGGGGGGATTGAAGTGGTATGAAGTGACAATGTCAGCAGCAGCCAGGGGCAGACCTAGCATATAAGAAGGGGCAACCTCCGCTATGGCTTGGCGTTCCGGCGGTAGTGTAAAATTAGTGTAAATTTTGGAAAAATTTAACGTTTTTACGATTTCGTTACGGCTTTTTTATAAAACGTTACGGCTTGGCGGATTTTCTAGATCCGCCACTGGCAGCAGCAGCAATGAATGAAGAATAATAAGGGTTAATTAAGGGCATTAAACAAGTGAAGGCCATGTTAGTAATTTCACAGCTACTTAACATCAAAAACTAACCCCCATCTGCGTCAGGGACTATCCAGGAACGAAAATTGAAAAGTTGGGGACTATAGCTGTAATTTTAGAAATTTAGGGACTAAAGGTGAAAAAAATACCAAACCACATGGACTATCCGGACATTTAACTCTTTTTTTTTTTGTAATTGTAAGGACATTTTTGTAATTTTACACACTTAACGTAATTACTTAACGTCCATCCATTGTAGGGACTACCCGAGTAACGAGTGAGAAAACCACAGGGAACAAACATGCTATTTTGAAAAGTTAGGGACTAAAGGTGAAAAAATGATAACCAATAAGGACCATTCGAGCAATGAAATCTTAAAGAGTGAATTGCAAGGTTTGTCCTTTGTCTATATACCTAACTTCAGGCAGTGTCCTTTATCTTTTAAATTGACGAGTTTTGTACTTATTGTTTCAAAATCTTGCACGGTATGTCCTTTGGCAGTAACCCAGTTAATCTTTTCTGTTAACTCAGGTCATGTACAAGGTACAAGAGGACAGTTTAGTCTTTTCATATACACTTTTCACTTCCCCCAATTTATATTAACCCTCACCCACCTGCAGCCACCACCACTAGCCGCCCTACCACCAGCCACAACAACCATGTCAATAGAAACACAACATATCAAGATTCAACACCCTAACCTTCCACACATTCAATGATTCCTTATCAAAATGAGAAACACGTTACAGGAATTTCCCAAAATTGAAAAAAAAAAACACCAATCCATTACTTTCACACCAAAGACACCAATCTATTTACTTTCACACCAAATTAACAACTCAAAACCACCAAATGAAGAAAAAGTCTAAAAGCCAATCACCAATATCCAATTTATAGAAACATACCAAATAAATCTTGATGCCTTCACTACCCAATGGAAGCAACTCCTTAGCAGATACTAAATCCACCATTAACAAAACTAGAAATCAAAACGAATCATCGGCAACGCCTCTTTAATATGGCGAATATCTTCAAACAACTAAAGCTTCGAATTATCGACCGTTGGTGCTACAATTAGCTTAGGCTCACCGTGGTTCTCAGATTGACTAACGGTGAGGTTTCCGACTTGTTACTGATTCAAGAGCACCGACATATATCTTTTCGGAACAGGTGGCGAATATGTGGTGACATTGATTTACCTAAGGAGGAGGATGAGGCGAATATGTGGTGGTGGTTGTTGTTGATTTAACCGGAGGCGGCGGCGGGGCTTAGATTATGATGAACTGATGATGAAGGTGGTTCTTTCCGATGAAACTAATGGTGGTTGTTGTGGATTTGACCAAAGATTTGGTGGCAGCCTTAAGTTAAACGTTGATTAGTGATGAACTAATTATCTAAGGAACACTACTACAAAACAGAGCTTTAGACATATGGGTTTTAAGACGGTGTTTTCAACACCGTCTTAAAGACGGTGTTTTCAACACCGTCTTAATGTACACCGGTTTAAAATCAAGTCTTATTAGACGGTGTTCAATTTGAACACCGGCTTAAACTTGATGAACACCGTCTTTTGGTGTTCAATTTGATCCCCATATTAAACTTGATGAACACCGTCTTTTGATATTATGATATAAATCGTCGCTGTTATCCTGTCGTCGCAATCGTCACTATTTCCCTGTCGTCGCTGATGCTTAAAAAACGTTTTTTTTCTTGTTTTTTCAATACAAACCTGCCAATTTCCAGTTCACGACACACAAAAACTAAATAAACATAAACTAATAAGCATAAACGTAAGCATAAATGGTTGCCTTTAAAAAAAACGGTGTAATTCTCGATTCGTCTGGTACCAGACCTTTTTCGGCGTAATTCTCCTTGAATAACTCAAATAACGTCTCAGTCTATATATACAGATGTATAACAATTGAAATATATGTAATCAACCAGAACTAAAGCCACTTTTTTCAAAAAACAATCAAACAATAACAATCCAATTAACCACTCACCACTTCAAAAGCAAACATCTGCAGTCACTTCAGTTACCTTGATGAACTCTTGATAAAAAAGGCCTCAACTTCAAAGTCCTGTGCCTGATTTCCGACTAGTGGCAACCCCTACACACTCACAAACAAAAAGTCAATACGAAAGACAGGTAACACAAACGAAAATAATGTATATTCGTCAGCCAATATTTTTTCAATCCCCTGTTTCAAAATTCATCTCACAATCTGACTTTTTCGCAAAAAAAAAAAAAACTTAAGCCAGTTCACATATTCACATTAAGTATGTTTCTCATGATCATTAAGTTAATAGTATGATATATATAATTAAATGTCATGTATATGATGAATTTTATCGTCCAGAGTTTTGATGCTGGTTGTCCTAGCCAATGATATGGTCATGAGTCATCAACAAGACACAATTGCATCCCTCTGTTCTCCAATTGGCTAATGTCTAACATCATCAAGACACAATTGGTTAAATCTAAACTCTTATCACATTAAGAACATAAAAAAAAGTATAATTGGGTATAACCTTGAAGTTCTCTAGAGTAAATGTATAATCTGGCATCCAATTATCATTAAGCCACAAAACTCGAGTTTTGGGCAGTTTGAAGTATAACATATTTCACAAGCTCACCCAAAGAATATAACAAGAATTAAATTGATCAAATTCCATCCACATAATAATTGGTTAAATCTAAACTCTTATCACGTTAAGAACATAAAAAAAGTATAATTGGGTATAACCTTGAAGTTCTCTGGAGTAAATGTATAATCCGCCACTTCTGCCACAACCTGCCCCTGACCGCCGCCAACCGTTACCACCAGCCTTGGCCACCAACCGCTACCCATTTCATCTCCACCCGCCACCGACCGGCATCCACCGCCACTCGTCACCAACCGCCGCCACCCACCTCTGTCACCATTGCCACCACCTGCACCGGCCACATCGACTGCCATCACCACACCATCATCCAATTTTTTTTTACATTCCAATTCCATAACAAATGCAACCAAACACATTTTGTATTTTCAAAATAATCCTTTAAATTCCAATTCCAATTCCAATTCCATTTCCAACGAATTATGTGAACCAAACGCCCCCTAATTGTATTGAATCCCATTGTCATTGAACAAAACATTGCTGTGATGGGAACTTTTGGGCAAAAACATAAAAAAAAAAGTACAAAAAGTAAAAAACTACATCTGAACCATTCAGATTTTACCTCCAAATCTGGATCCAAACAACATAATTTAGGCTTTTTAGCTACAAACTACCAAACAAACAAGTGAAATTCACTTTATTATCCACGTGTATCCTATCTAATCCACCAAACACTTAACCAAATTATACCAAATTATAACAATTCAACCAAAATTATAAACACAATCAACAAGCTAAGTTATATCGTCTATTAATTCAACCGAAGCAAACAAGTAAGAGATAATGTTGTTACCATGGCCGGAGACGGTTGATCGAGACGGTAATCAGTGGAATTGTAGAGAGAGAAAATTGGATTTGAATTGGATCTGAAACATAATTGAATAAAACTGCGAATCAAGTGAATATACTATAATCTCACCGTTTTTGAAGATTAGGAATTAGGTTTTTGATATGAATCCGTGAGTAAATGATGAACCGGAAGATCCGAGTGAGAAAGCTTGAACAGAGAGAGAAGTGTACTGAATCTTTGTTCGACTTGAGCGATTTGCTACCGTTGTTTGGGGTAGCAAATTTTGGTGGCTATTGCCCATTATTCTAGTAGTGGTGCTGGTTGGAGCGTCTCCGGTGGAATGGTGGTGGTCGGAGCGTCTCCGGTGGTGTGGTGGTGGTTTACACTCATGGCATGTTCAGTGAGTTGTTAGGGTTTCTACAATACATGTTCTTAAGTTCCTTTTTTTATGTTTACTTGAATATTTTAATCAAAGTGTATGATATGTATAAGACGGTGTTCAAGACAACACCGTCTAAAGATTGCATAAAATAGTATAAGACGTGTTTAAGCATTAGACGGGGTTTTTCTGAATTTTCTTGAATATTTTAATCAAAACAGCACAATGGTCATATGGATATTGATTTTAAGACGGTGTTATTGCTTTAACCCCGTCTAAAATAAAACTTCAACACCGCAATAACGCCGTCTAAAATAAAACTTCAACACCGTCTAATACTCCATTTTGTAGTAGTGGAAGAGGGTGAGACGAAGATGTGGTGGTGGTTGTTGTGTATATATAACCGGAGATGCGGTGGTGTCTCACCGGAGATGGTGGCCGGAGCAAGAGAGAAAGATAAACAGAGGGCCAATGGTGGTGATGGAGATTGGGTAGAGAGAGAAAGTGTGTTTCTTCTATATATATTAAAATATTTTAAATTTAGTTTTGTTTTGTTTTATTATTTAAATATTTTTAAATAAATTGATAAAAAGACTAAATTACCCTTTTATGACTCGATTTAACAAAAATAATTAACTAGGTTAGTGCCAAAGTACATACCATGCAAGATTTTGAAACATTAAATACAAAACTTGTCAATTTTAAAGATAAATGACACCGCCTGAAATTAGGTAAATAGATAAAAGACAAAATTTGCGATTCACTCAATCTTAGATTAATTTTTTCTGGTTAAAAATCAAGATTTTGTTAAGATCTTATAAGGAGTGGTATGAAGTGGATAACCAGAAAAAAAATATATTATTTATAAAATTTATGTTGTTATCCACACGATATCGTGTTATTTAAAGCATTAAAGCACACCTAATACATCAATTCACGTTCACCAACCAAAAATGGTGGTTCACGACATATGTAATATATTTATTATAACATTAAAAAAAAATAGTCATGTATACTCTTTTTAGTTTTTTTTTTTTTTTTTTTTTTGAACGGCAAATTTGGATCACTGACGGAGCACTGGAGTATATTCGTGCCACCAGCGGAACCACCCGATCATATCCATCTCCACTAGGCAATACGGAACCACCCGATCATATCCATCTCCACTAGGCAATAATGCCTATACACCAATTCAGGAGGAAACCCAATAAATCTGGGAAAAACCCCCCATTGTGGGAATCGAACTCATGACCTATTGGTCATAAGCCTTATCCCACCACCAAGATACCACTAGGCTATAATGCCATGGGTATACTCTTTTTAGTAATATAGTAACTTTGTAGTTGCTGTGATATACTTATATCATACTCATCATGCCTTTTATGTCCATGTATACGACTACGTTATTTCATGAGTCTGTTCTAATATTGTTTTCTACTCTTGTTCTACTATACTACAAGATTTATGTAAATATTTTTCCTAAAATTTCAAACATATGTTATTGAATCACACTATAAACTAGACTACAAAATTCATATATTTTTTCCTAAAATTTTCTTGAATCACACTATAAGACTTCTACAGTGTGGATGAGGTGTCAACAGTGTGGATGAGGTGTCATGTACGTGTCAATATGTCTTCTGAAGTGCTATAAAAGCCCCTGATCACTCCCACTCCCACTTATCCATATTCATAATACACAAAAGAGCTATGGATTCAATGGCCACAACCGAGAAGAAACCACATGTAATCTTTATACCATTTCCAGACCAAAGCCACATAAAAGCCATGCTCAAACTAGCAGAGCTTCTCCACCACAAGGGCCTCCAGATAACCTTCGTCAACACCGAGTTTATCCGCGAACAGCTTCTCGAATCAGGAGGCCCACACAGCCTAGATGGCTCGCCTGATTTCCGATTCGAAATCATTCCGGATGGTGTTTCTCGCAGCAGTTCGGAAGCTAGGCGTACCATGACAAACCTACTGCTGCAATCCCTTGAAACCAACTTCTTAGGTCGTTTTATTGACCTTGTAACCAAGCTTCCGGATTCTCCAACTTGTATTATCTCTGATGGGTTCATGTCGATTTTCACAATCGATGCTGCACGAAAGCTTGGAATCCCGATCATGATGTACTGGACACTTGCTGCCTGTGGCTACATGGGATTTTACCAGATCCAATCTCTCATTGAGAAAGGATTTGCCCCTCTTAAACGTTAGCTTTCTATTTACATCTGTTAATTAAGTCTCGTACGTACAACAAATATGCCATTTTTCTTGAACGTTTAAAAATTAAGTAAATGAATACCAGTGTTTTTTAGGTCGGACATTAATTAAAGCCCAGCCGTTTCATCGGTTAATTCACTGGTCGGTGTAATGAAGTTTTAAATAGTTGGCGAATTGGAAATAAATAATCCCAACTCACTGTTATTGGCCAATAATAATCCCAACTCATTTAATCACCAATAATAATCCGAACTATTCACTTTTGTTTGTAAAATACTCCCACGTTAAAAAAAACACTAACTAGGTTAAAATATTGCTGATGTGGCTTAACATGTGTGGACTGACGTGGCTGGTTAACATCTTATCCGTGTATAAAATGATTATCAGCCTCATTTGCATACACAATCGCACTTTCCTTCAAAACCCTAATTCTACAAATTACGCAAATTTAGTCGATTGTGTGTGCAAATGAGGCTGATAATCATTTTATACACAGGTAAGATGTTAACCATCCACGTCAGTCCACGCATGTTAAGCCACATCAGCAATATTTTAACTTAGTTAGTGTTTTTTTAACGTGGGAGTATTTTACAAACAAAAGTGAATAGTTCGGATTATTATTGGTGATTAAATGAGTTGGGATTATTATTGGCCAATAACAATGAGTTGAGATTATTTATTTCCAATTTGCCTAAATAGTTTAAAAACAAAATTATTCACAAAAGAAAAGTTACAAAAATATTTATAGAAGATGCAAACAAAACTATGTTGTTTCAAAAAATTTAGGAAAACAAGTTTAACTTTATATATGAATCATTTTAATCAAACATAAACCAAATTTAAACACTCGAGTTTAAATAATGGTAACGCAAATCTAAAGAAACATAGGTAGATAAGAAATTAAAATACGGGTAAACACATGCAATTTAATTGTTAAACATTTAACACCATAAAACACGGGTAGATCAGAAACATAGGAATTTTACTATTTGTTACAACTAGTGGGAAACCCCGCGCTCCACACAGGCTTTTGATCGGTATCGGTTCGGTTCAGTTCGTTACAGTGTTTGTACGATACAGATACTCGGTATAGCAATCAAACACGTGTTTTAAATATAGTGTTTTTACATTAATATAGAGGACACAACGATACGGGAGTTACAATGTGGATAGTCACCGACCTTTGACCCTCTAAGGCGACCGGGTCAACCTCCAGTCCGGTTCTGAAAACATTGTTTATACCACCCTCCAGCCTAAATGTTGTAGAGATAATATCTGGTAGTTTTTTTTGGAACAACGTACGGTTAGGATGTCGCTAACCGGGTTAGTAGTTAGAATGTAAATATCACTAAGTTAGTATTAAAAACCCCTTACCTTGGATGAAAGTTACTTATTTATATCTGTTTATTTTATTAAAAGGGTGTGATCACTAATTCTCCTATATATTAAAAAACCAAAGATTTGAACATTGTTTTGATAATATATATATATATATAATAATTTTTATTATCTTCTTTACTTTTTAAGTTGGATAAGCTTGTGTCAACCGGTATTGGTATCGACAATACCAGTACGGTTATCGGTACATGAAGGTAAAAACCGACACCAGCCTAGTACAGAAAACACCAAAAGTCGGTAACGAATTCTCCTATATATTAAAAAACTAAACATTTGAACAGTGTTTTGATAATAATAAATATATAATAATTTTTATTATCTTCTTTACTTTTTAAGTTAGATAAGCTTGTGTCAACCGGTATTGGTATCGAAAATACCAGTACGGTTATCGGTACATGAAGATAAAAACCGACACCAGCCTAGTACAGAAAACACCAAAAGTCGGTAACAAATTGATTTTGAAAATTTTTTAGTCGGGAAATTCTGTACTGCTACCCGGTACCATTTGCTCATCCCTGATCACGGGTTTCGTACGAACAACAACGATATCGTGCAACTTTTTTTGTTGATTTTCTTCAACTTTTAATGATTTCTTTTTTTAGTTTCAGGGGTAGGGATGAGCTCGGTGCCAACCAATATCGAATTGGTACTGGTACCGAAAATACCAGTTACAGTACGGGTATACGAAGGTAAAAAACGCTAGCGAACCGGTACCAGGAACGCCAAAAGTCGTACCGAATTGGTACTTAAGATCTTTCGGTTCGGGAAATTCGGTACCGGTACCCAATATCATTTGCTCATCTCTGACCACAGGTTTCATACGAACAACATTATTACCATACAACTCTTTTTGTTGATTTTCTTTTGGTTATTTTTTAGTGTTTTTTTCTATATTTTCTTTTTATTCTTGTCAGCGGTTTCCGTACGCAATGCGCTCGTAGTGATTTCAAAATACATGTATACAAAGACTAAACAACAAAAGACGTTCGCCGCAACGCGGCAATAGTAAAATACTAGTTTAATTAATTCCTCTACATTTTCAATATATGCACAGATGAAAGTTACTTGACAAATGGGTATTTAGACACGATCATTGATTGGGTTCCGGGAATGGAAGAAATCCGTCTTAAGGATTTCCCAATAGATTGGACCGCTGACATCAACGACAAACTTCTAACATTCTGTAAGGAAGCTCCCCAAAGGTCACACAGAGTTCCATATCATATTTTCCACACGTTTGATGCGTTGGAGTCTAGTATTATCAAAGCTTTGTCATCTATGTATTCTCATGTTTACACCATCGGCCCACTGCAATTGCTTCTTGATCAGATACCTGACGAAAAAAAGCAAACTAGAGCGGCATACAGCTTAATGAAAGAAGACGCAAAATGTTTAGAATGGCTTCAGTCCAAGGAACCAAGTTCTGTTGTCTATGTAAATTATGGGAGTTCAACATTAATGCCTTTAGAAGACCTGATAGAATTTGGTTGGGGACTTGCTAATAGCAACCATTCTTTCCTTTGGATAATCCGGTCTAACTTGGTGAAAGGGGAATCCGCAGTTTTGCCTCCTGAACTTCAGGAACATATAAAAAAGAGAGGCTTTATTTCAAGTTGGTGTCCACAGGAAAAGGTCCTGAACCACCCTTCGGTTAGAGGGTTTTTGACACACTGTGGGTGGGGGTCCACCATCGAGGGCTTGACGGCTGGAGTGCCGATGATATGTTGGCCGTTTGGGTGGGATCAACTGACCAACTGTAGGTATATATGCAAGGAATGGGAGGTTGGAGTGGAGATGGGGAATAAAGTGAAACGAGCTGAAGTTAGTAGACTTGTGCAACACTTGATGGGAGAAGGAGGTCACCGAATGAGGAACCAGGCTATAGAGTGGAAGGAAAAGGCTCGTGTTGCCATAGGTCCCAAGGGTTCGTCTTCTTTAAACATAGATAACATGGTCAAGGAAATAACCATGCTATCCAAAGGCTAGAAACGAGTCGTTCGTTAGAACCTTTTGCTTTCTATTTACGATGTAATAGTGTATCAGTGTACTTATAATTTTACGTTGTCCAGATGTATCGAACGAAGTAACACCTAAATTGGTTATTGGTTTAGAAAATTGTTCAAGGTTCAGTTCCCAATAAAAAGCTTGAGTAATAATATATGATTTCTTATTGTTAATAATTATTGATAAGTAGTCAACTTAACCTATACTAGATATAGAAGTGTAAAGGGTTTATTACAAGTATACTAAATGTGGTTTACGCAAGATAACATTTTTTGGTCACATGGAATGCTTATATTACTTGGATTACTTGTCACAATATATTTCTTCTTCACATCATCTTTCTCCACTACTTAGCCTTTTACTTGTCAAAACTTCCCAAACAACAGAAAAATGCAGCACGTTTCATACAACTTCGCACAATTTTTAAATTAAATCTAAAATAAATATAATAACTCAAAATACTTGCTAAAAAATAACTCAAACTTAAATATGACATTAATTAAAAAAAAAAAACAAGTCAAGATAAATATAGGGTCTACATATTTACACACCTTTATGCCTATTTTGACACCCTTCAGGACGCCTCGTATAGACCTATACGAGGCGTATAGGTTTACTTTTCCGACCATCTCTGCACCAAAGCACAATGTCAAATCAGTCACATCAGACGGGGAGTCTAGGTCTGTACGAGGAATGGATACGAGGCACTAAGACGCCTCGTATAGGTCTATACGAGGCGTCTTCGACAGGTGACAAAAATGTATACGAGGGGTCTAGAGCTATACGAGGCGTCTAAGGCTTATGAAAAAGTGCAACATACAGTGTATGTTTTGTCCCGAGCATCCACGTTTAAGACATTTAATTATGTCTCTACGCCTGTTCTTCTTCTTCTTTCATTCTGCTGCTTCTTCTTCTTCTTTCATTCTGGGACGGCATTTAATTTGTGTTCTTATCATCCCGAAGTGTTGAAATGTCATCATACTGGGACGGCAACTATGTCTTCGGGCAGTATTATAGCGAGAACTGGGTGCCCGAAAGCGATCCGGTAACAGTACAGGTACTTAAATGTTTTAATTAGTTTTTGTTTTAGTTTATTATTTACTAATGATGATACGGTTCTTTATTTTGGAGGAGTCTTGCGTTCCCGATTCTAATGAGCAAGAGGAGGTTGTGTCTAGTATACAAGGAGAACAAAACAAACCGTTTCTAGATTTGAACAATCATCTCCCTGTTGATGAAACAGCCCCTATAGATGACTCATACCATGCTTGTCAACCAAGTTATCCGACGCAACAAGGGAATCCGGATTATAGATACGGGTGTGAATACGGAGGAGACGGTGGATACGGAGGAGACGGTGGATACGGAGGAGACGGTGGTTACAGAGGAGATGGTGGATACAGTGGATACGGAGGAGACGGTGGTTATGGTGGATATGGTAGATATGGTGGTGAGACATCTCCCATCCAGGACAGTCCGTACTTAAAAAAGCAGGTATTAATTACTATTTTTGTATTATTATTATTATTATTTATTTATTTATTAAAATTATTTATTATTATTGTCGATGTTACAGGTTTTCAACTCTTTAGATGAACTAAAGAATCGGTTACAAGAAATAGCAAACACGGATGGTTTCGTTATTGTCACCCGTCGATCAAAGAAAACCGGTGGAAGAATCGGGAGGGTATGGCTTGAATGTGATCGTGGTGGTGAGCACCAGACTACAGCAACACTTAGAAAAGCCGGAAGCAAAAAAACCGGTTGCCCGTGGTGGTGAGCACCAGACTACAGCAACACTTAATTATTATTATTATTATTTATTAATTATTATTATTATTATTATTATTTATTAATTATTATTATTTATTAATTATTATTATTTATTAAGTATTATTATTATTATTATTTATTAATTATTATTATTTATTAATTATTATTATTCTGATTTATTTATTATTGTTTTTATACGTATACGTTATTTACCTGCAGATTGATTATGGAGGGCGACGACATTCAGATAGATCTTGGTGAGCCACTGCCGGTTCAGCCGGTTCAGGAGGGTCCACGACGGAGGCGGCGGCCGGCTCTGGATACGCTTCAGGGTTGTCCGTACCTAGAGTTTCCCGACGGCACCGATGCCGCCCGCCATTGCCAGAAGCTCAGGAGGATGTACATTGGATCGCATGCATCGATCGACTGGGATGCGATGGACCAGCTTGCTGAGACGGATAGAGTGCGTCGGTTTATACCTCTCGATTCGCCGTGGCATCGTCTTTTTGATTTGGCGCACACGCCGACCTACAGGGAGCTGCTGGTCGAGTTCCTTTCGTCATTCACATTTCACCCTCCTGGGGTCCCAGTGGCGCTTCCGTACCCAGATGCTCCCCCTCCGCCTGAGATTTCTTTCAGGCTCGCTGGCGTTTTGCGTACGATGACGCTAGCAGACTTTGCGGTGCGTTCTGGTTTATACATGCAGGGGGAGATCGAGACTGAGATTTACACAGCGGGGCAAGTGGTGGTTGACAAACCCATTCTTCTAGGGTTTTGGCAGGTGATTGCGGGGCCAAATACTTGGGAGCACGACAAGTCGAAGGGGAGGGTGTCGTTTGTTAGGGACCCACTGTACAGGTACGTACGTTTATTACAGCAATTATTGTGATTATGTGCATTGTTTATTAATCTCTGTTTCTGTATTTCGCTAACACTGTCTGCAGGTATCTGCACCATTTGCTCGCTACTTCGATTTCAGCGCGCGGCTAAAGCTGTGAGTGGTGTACGACCACAGATCTTTTTTTCCTTTATTGTTTGTTGTATAGGAGGCCGTGCGCGCTAGCACACGGTCTAGCCCAGTACTACGCCTCCGCCCATCACCGACAGGAGCGCGGATTTTTGTATGGCGGGGCGTACGTGACCGTCATTGCCCGTTCATTTGGCCTCGTACTGCACGAGGACCCACATCTACGGACGCCGCCAGTCATGACGACGCGGATGAGCATGCAGTCGCTGTGGGGGATGAGGGTAATCAGGAGGTTCGCAGCTGGCCCGCGGTTTAAAAACCGCGACGGGGGCATATGGACAGAGGAGGCCCTACCAGAGCATTTCGAGCCCGTTTATCCTCCTGCAGATCCTGCTGATGTAGTGCCCGTAGAGGAGCCTCCGCAGGATGTAGACGGTGCAGCGATGCCATAGCCACCGCCACCTGCCGGGGCGCCTCAGTTTCCACGTCACGCTATTCCAGGTCATGCCCCAGGAGCTGCGCTACATCCGGATGTACGAGCCGAGCTTGACAGCCTCCACGATTTGGTACGTTGGCTGGTACGGTGCGAGCAGGATAGACGAGAGAGAGAGGGGGTGCCCCCGATACCGCTTCCACCGGCTCGAGCACCACATCAGCAGCAGCAGCCGCAGCAGCCACATCCAGATTCGGATTCGGATTTGGATGCATAGACCTGTTGTTGTTTTTATTTTTATCATGGATGTACAAACTTGTCTTATATATTTTTGTTATGGATGTACAAAGTTATCTTATATATGTCATATTTATGTTTGTTTTCAGTTATTCGGTTACCTAATGATTGTTGTCTTAAATTGAGATAATACGGAAACAAAATATGTTTTGAATATAATACGGAAACAATATTTGAACGAGATAAAATTTTAATCGGAATAATAATATTTAAAAAAGTAAAATGTTAAAAAACATTATAATATTTAAAAAAGACAAAAGTTTTTAAAATAGAGTGAGCCGATTTTTAAAATAGTTGATTTTTAAAAAACAAAAGTTTTTTAAAAACCAAAAAATTTTTTAACCAAAAATCACATCTTCAAAAACTATCCCAAAAACCATACCAAAACCCACCCTCATTTCAGCCAAAAAAAAAAAAAACCCAAGCCTAGCCGCCTCGTATAGGTCTGTACGAGGCGTCTAGGGTTCCTTAAACTTTGTGCCTGACACCCTCGCAGACCCCCTTGAATTCAGTGCTTAGACGTCTCGTATAGGTCTATACGAGACGTCTAGGGCACAAAAGGTGTGAAAATAGGCGCGATGGGTGTCCAAATATCTCCAGCCTAAATATAACATTAATTTTAACCCCTAGTTTTATTTTATTACTATAAATAAGCAACAAACATATGCAATACAACTTGTACGTTGTGCTTTGTGGCTTTTTCAAAAAAAAAAAAAAAAAAAAAAAGACTTGATTTTTTTTACTTTTAATCCAAAGGTTTTTACCTTTTGCAATTTTAACCCTACATAATTTGTTTTTTAACTTTAACACAAAACTTTTCATTATTTGCAATTTAACTTCACAACTTTTGTCACTTATATTTTTGAGTAAACTGCCATTTTGGTCCCTGTGGTTTGGGCACTTTTGCCATTTTAGTCCAAATCTCAAACTTTTTAAATCTGTATCCCTGTGGTTTCGTTTTTGTTGTCATTTTGGTCTAAAACTCAAATCAGGTTAGATTTATCAAAAAAAAAAACCCCAGTTATTTTGTCCTTTTCTGAAGGGGCAAAATCGTCATTATATAAAAAATGCTATTTTTTCCTTTCCTCAAACTCTCTCTCTCTCTCTAAACACCACTGTCCTCACTCTCTCTTCTCTCTCTCTTCTTGATCTTCAAAATCTTAAATCATTTGCAGCAGAACCCTCCTTATTTCAAGAACCCAAATCACAAAATCTTGAAGACCATCATCTAAAACACAGAGCATCATCTAAAACACAGAGCATCTGCATATACCATTGCAGACCGCATCGGCTGATTCAGAATTAGCCGAATTCGACAAAATCGAGTTCAAGTTACTGCAACCCATCATCTCTCGATTGGGTTTCAAAAAGATAATTTCGAGTTCAAGTTACTAAAACACGCCAAAAGATGTATCACCAGTCATATCAGCACTTCGAGTTTCAAGTTTCTGCAACCCATTAACTCTTTATCCAAACCCTAAAAATTCAAATCCACAAATTCAACTTCAAACCAAACCAAACCAAACAAACATGTATCACCAGTCATCTCAGCACTTCGATTTGGAACAAGACAATACTACTTCAAGATTTAATGGTGGAGAACAAACTTCATGGCTTTCCGGCGAAGATCTCCGCCCTAATTCGCCGTCGCACCACCGGAATCCTGCCGCCAATAACGTCGACCGGCTTCTGTACAATTATCCTGTTCAGATCGTTCTGTACAACAAAAATCACCATCATCCTCAATGATCAGAAAAATAAATGAAACAGGGGAAGAGATACGTGTGAGGAGGTGGGGGTTTACCGGCGAGTTATGAACGATCTGAGCCCGTGTTTACATTGTTGAGCGTTACACGTGTGTGAGGAGGTGCGGATCATTGCAGATGATTGATTCCGATTCGTGTTCGAGCTCGAGAAGTGCTTTAATGGCGGATTCGGATGCGATTGAAACTGTGTTGTTATTGGTTTGTGAGGGGTTAGGGTTTTGGTGGAGGTTGTGTGAAGGACTTGTTGTGAGTCGTTTTTAGCTTCAGCTTGTTTGAGAGCTTTGAGGATGTGGAGGACTTGTTGTGAGTCGTTTTTAGGGTTTTGTTGGGGAAGATGAACTGGGTTTTTGGGGGAAGATGAACTGCTAAATGGGGGGGGGGGGGGTATAAAGGAATTAAAAGAGTATAATTAATTTACTGATTTAACTGTTATAAAAAGCTGGACAATTATACCCCTGAACAAAAAGACAAAACTACCATCTTTTAATAGTAAAATAGGAGTTAATTTGAATTTTGGATTAAAATGGCAACAAAAGTGAAACCACAGGGACCCAGATTTAAAAAGTTTGAGATTTGGATTAAAATGGCAAAAGTACCCAAACCACAGGGACCAAAATGGCAGTTTACTCTATATTTTCATCTTTTGCAAATTTTTGTTTTACGTATAGTTCTAAATTTTTCGAGTTAACACGACGCAACGTACGACTGTGGTTCAATTTTTTTTATGTTTTGTTTCAAATTTTGCAAGTTAACACGGAGCAACGTGCATGTGTGGTTCAGCGTTTTTACCTCTATTTTTTTCGTGTTTGACAGGTTCGTCGCAACACGCAGATCCTAGGTCGACTCAGTGTTGGTGGTTGATGATGGTTGTGTGGCATTAGTACTATTTGACACCGTTTTACGCCCCGCTGCAACGCGGGGTGTGCTTTGGGGAATTTTCAAAGAAAAAATGGTTATGCATATGGTTGTTGTAACCTAGGCTTTGGGGGTTTTCCAAAAAAAAAATTGATTATTTTTACATTTCACCCAAAACTATTTCATAAATTACTTTTAACCCAAAACTATTTTTTTTATTTTTACCCCAAAACTTTTTATCTTTTGCAATCTATCCTCACAACTTTTTTTACTTTCAACTTTGTTCATTTATAGTTTTCATTTTCCACAAATTTTTCGCTTTATGTTTGGTTCTAAATTTTGTGACTTAACACATCGTAATATGCGTATTTGGTTTAACGTTTTTACGTTTCGTTCTAAATTTTGCGAGTTAAGACGGCGCAACGTGCGTGTGTGGGTGAACGTTTTTACGTCGTCTATTTTTTCCCGTTTGATAGGTTTAACAGAACGTGCGGGTCGTAGATCGACTTAGTTATAACTAAAGAATCCCCGCCGCATTGCGGCGGGTCGCAATCCTAGTAGATATTAGTTATTAAAACTGGTACCCATTAAATTTAAAAACTTGCATTTTCATCTTCAATACGCGGTCCCCGCAAGATTATCGGCACCCGGCCGATGGAAGCAAGTACATGGTGTGTCTAGCGAACTTGCAAAAGTGGGCATTGATTTAATAGGTTTGATCAGGGGTATACCGGGCGACGGGCAGATGATTCAGTTCTGGAGGGATCCGTGGCTTCTAGATAAACCCCTCCAGGTAGTTTTTCCAAACTTGTTTAGGTTGGAGAGGCAGAAAAAATGCGATTATAGCTGAGCGTGTGGGTGATGAAAATGGCGTCTTGGTTATTAGGTTTCAGTGGAGCCGCGCCCCGGGATCAGCGGCTGAAAGAATTGAAGAGGATGGGTTAATAGCGATACATGGGGACGTGGTTATCAGACAGGGCAGTGATAAGTGGGAGTGGAAGTGGAAGCTGGATGTCTCAAGCAGCTATTCTGTTAGAAGCCTCCGGTCTCAACTACAAATTGCCTCCTACTCTGATCTAGATGTTGATTTTACATGGAACAATTGGTGCCCTTTAAAGGTAAACTTTATGCTTTGGCGTGCGTTTCAAAACCGTATACTAGTGAAGGTGCTTTGGGGTCTATATCCATAGCCCTCTCATCTAGGAGATCAAACTAAAGAGTTGAGTTAAACAGGAGGAATATAAATGTTGGGCCTCTTAACTGTCGAGTATGCGGAGTGGGCGACGAGACGACGGACCATTTGTTTATTGATTGTCATCTTGCACAATCTGTTTGAGAACATGTGGTTGGATGGTGTAAAATACCACCACTTTATGTGTATGGCATCAAGGACCTGGTGAACGTGTATCGACATTTGAGGGGCTCATTTAAATGGAAGAAACTGATTTATATGGTGATGCAGACGTCAATTTGGTGCATTTGGAGGTGTCGTAATGACCTGATTTTTAACCATAAACAAGCGCACGTCACGAGATTGGTGGAAGAAATAAGAGTTCTGGCCTTCCTTTGGCTGAGAAACCGTGCGAAAGTTAGAGAGGTGACATGGGAGTCTTGGTGTAACTTTAATTTATCGGGAAAGAGATTGTAATAACTCGGTGTATGTATCTTTTAGGTGCTAACAATCTGTTGGTACCTTGTTTAATAAATATCTTTGTTAGCAGTTAAAAAAAAGAAGTTAGTAGATGACAACTTGATAGTCAACATGTGAAGATGAGTTTCCATGGGGAGGGTAATTTCTGTTTTGGGAGTAGACATGGTGGGGAACGAACGAAGAATAGAGAATAGGAGTAGAGGTGGTAGGGTTAGGTCTAGAAATTTGTGGCTGATACCATATGAACGTCACTTTTCATTGATTGAATAATACTATATATTAAAAAAAAATATAGAGAAGTTAATTAATAGAAAACGTTCTATACATGTATAGAGAGGGTAATTAATAGAAAACGTTCTATACAGATCATTGATCAAGTTTTTGAACAAATGGGATTCCCGGTTCAATGGAGGCATTGGGTTAAGGGTATATTAGTATCGTCCCGCGCTTCGGTACTAATAAATGGGTCACCTACGCTAGAATTCCAAAGTTACCGGGGGGTGCGGCAAGGGGATCTGTTATCACCTTTTATTTTTATCATAGCAATGGAAGCGTTAACCGTATTTTTTTCTAAAGCGTCCTCCTTGGGGAAAATTGTGACAACCCGTACTTCTGAGGTTAGCACCGTTATACTAATCTTATATAATTGCATGAACGTGTGTGATGAATTAATTACACTTGTCTAATGTATTTTATATAAGCAAATACTTGAAGCCAAATTCTTATCGTGTTGAACCAACCCGAACCGTTTAAACTATAACTTGAGTAGTATATGTGTTATATTAGTTGGTGATAAGTATACTCTAAATATTGTTTGAATTTAATAGTAAAAAAAAGAATATTAATTATTATGTATGTATGTATTTAGATATCCATCGCAGCCACATCTTTTCCCCATCTTCTTATTCTTTCAATACACCCTTATTTGTCAACAGCCCAATACCCTCACATTAGGCTCAAGCCCATTATCGGCCATAGTGAACCGCCCCAAGATTTTTAGTATATGTATACGTATTATGCATGGTTCAATTTAAGAACTCTAAACCACAAAATAACAAACCCTAAAGCATCCCCTGAAGTCGACGGCAACCAAGGGTATCTCGTCCATCACGTCTAACAGTCGTCATACCTCGGCTAGGTTAGTATATTTTGGCTTATGTTAATTCTTGTTATGTTAATTCTTGTTTGATCGCTCCCATCTACGTGAAATACGTGTTAGTAATGCCATGGTTAGATGATTATTAATTGTGTTAATGTGTAATCATGACAACAAGCATAGACGGTTAAGAGGCTACGTGAATTAAGGCATGGGCGAGTTATAATGTTTGCATAATGAACCATCAATAATATTCATAAGATACATAGGGATGAACTGTTGATGAATTGAATCATGTCAAGAATAAGTGGTGTTGTTTATTGATCTTGATTTATGTGTGAACTAATTAACAAAAGTTGTATATATGTATGTTATGAACAAGGTGCACAATTAACAAGATCCAATCGTGAGAAAATTAATGTATGACTAGGGTATTGAATAAATGATATGAAGCTAGGGTTGCAAGATGATAGGACAGTTCTTAATGATTTGATAGTGAGGATAACCATGAACAAGGAATTGGCGGCCCATGTGGGTGTATAAAGTCTTGATTTAATCAACCCATGTGCATATCTCATTAATGTTGTCAATATAGTCATATATCCTTAATGTTGTCAATTTAGTCATATCTCATTAATGTTGTCAATATAGTCAAAGGTAGTCATAGGGGATTAATTAATTAATGAGAGGGTGTTAGGTGGTTTGGTTGAACTGATTGTGCTAATTGTTGTAACTATTGATTAGTTTAGAGCATGTAAACTGCGAACTTGGGATGGATGCTTGTTCTGGATGTACACGAGTTTATTAATTGACAATGTATCATTGCTGAAACTAGGATTTCATGATTTAGTGTGTTAATTGAATTTGTTTATAATGTGGGCCGATACATGTTAACTGGATTATAAGGGTTATTAGTTGGGCCGCATATAAATGTTGGACACACACATACATATAAATTGATTTATTGGTTTGGGTAGTAAATAATGGACCTTATGGATTAAATGGTCCGAGAAACCTTGATAGATGGGCCGATAATTACTATCAAATGAGTTGGTCAAACTAGGGAATATGGTTTGGTTATTTGTCGTTCATAGATTGAATTGTTTGTGTTCTATAAGCCACTAATTTACATGTATAGTACAATATGGGAATTGGGTTTTGTCAGAACATGTGCTAGCATGGGGATCCGAATTTAATAGGTAATATACTAGTCACACATCTCTGATTGCAAGTGGAAAGCATGATCCCATCATGGGTTAAATAAAAAGTCAGTGGATTGTGAATTGGTGGTTCAAATTTTGTATAGGAATTATAAGTCCCTGTCGATTATATATGTTAATTGTTATTACTTGAACTATATATGTGATACTTATACATTAAATTGTGTGGTATGTGATTAAGGAATACGTGAATTACTCATACGTGAAATATGTAGTATATGTGCACATGAAATTGATTGTTGTCGGTAACAATGATAGGACGTACTTGATCAATTGACAAACGAGTAATTAGTCAAACCGAGCAAACCAAGGTGAGTTCACACTTTTCACAAGGCATGGGATTCCCAGGGGTTGGGAATGGGTAAAGGATTGAAACCGAAACTGCGTGATTTCCTGGTTTGGAACACGTACACACCCTCTTTATTGAAGGGTGACAACACGTAATAAGGATATGATCGGAACCTGCGTAATCTCCTGCTTTGGGAATTACGTACACACCCTCTTATTTGAAGGGTGACAACACAGATACTAGACCAAAACTCTCTATCATGAAGTCCCTCCTTTTATATCGACTTAATCGCCGGGCCAATGGCGAGCGGGTCATTAGTTAGATAGCGCTATTTAGGTTTGACAAGCCTCACACCGTGCCGCAGAGGACGGGCGTGAACTAATGGATCTGGGCACTAGTCAATGATGATAGACATTGACGTCAGGGCACCAACTTACTTTAGTCAGTGGTCGATATGGTAAACAGGTCTAGTGGTTAACATGGGGAAGCCCCCACCAACTATGGATATGTTTGGAAAACAGGGTAAACTGATTAACTTACAACTTACAAATGAATTCCTGGTTTTTGAAACAACTTAACAATGAACAACAACTGTGAACTCGCTCAACTTTGTTGTTGACTCGTTGTTACATGCCTTGCAGGTCGTTAGGTACTTATGGAGCTTGCACGAGGAGGCGTGGTAGTTGTGGGACATGGATAGTCTTATGGCATGATAAACATTTGATATATTTGAACTTATATTTTAGTTTTTCGTTTTATGCTTCCGCTAATTAACTTGAACTTGGTTAACTGGTTTTTGAACACCAATTATATTGTGTGGTTGGATTTTATTTATTCTAAATACATTGTTCAATATGATTGGTGGTTGGATCCTGGTCAGTCACGCCTCCATGCGGTGATATTCCGCTTGTGGATTTTGGGGGTGTGACAGATTGGTATCAGAGCCATTGGTTATAGTGAACTTGGTTTTAATAAGGGGAAAAAGTTTTGTTAAAACCAGACTATAACCTGAACAGTGCTCAACGATCCACAACGACGCTTCGCTCCACGTGCAAGACTCGACATTCTAGGTGATATAATTTATGTTTACATTGCCTACTTGCTAGATTACATAGAACTTTGCTCATGGTATGCTTAGATAAACGTAACAACTATTAATTGAAAACACATGTGTGCTTACTCTCTTCTGTCATCGCACTTTCGCGAACCTTTCTCACTCATGTTTCCTTTAATATGAAGATCATGAGTGGACGCGTTAACCTAACTCAAGCCCAGTTGGCGGCTTTGATCACTGAACAAGTTACTGCAGCACTTGCCGCTGCCCAGGCAGGAGGTCAACACGCTCAGCCTCCTGTGTGTACTTTCAAGACCTTCATGGACTGTCGTCCCAGTACTTTCAGTGGCACTGAAGGGGCCGTTGGACTCCTCCACTGGTTTGAGAAGCTCGAATCCGTCTTTGAGATGTGTGAATGCCCTGAGGCTCGCAGGGTGAAATATGCTACTGGTACTCTTGAGGGTATAGCGCTCACGTGGTGGAACGCTCAGGTCCAAATGCTGGGGTTGGCGACTGCTAATGCCACCCCATGGAACGATTTCAAGGAATTGATCAAAGAAGAATACTGCAGCCGTGATGACATTCATAAGCTGGAGGTAGAGTTTTACAACTTAAAGATGACGGGGTCAGAAATTGAAGCGTACACTAAAAGGTCGAACGAGTTGGCTACTCTGTGTCCTACTATGGTAGACCCTCCCATCAAACGTATCGAACTGTATCTCAAGGGTCTAGTGCCAGAGATTCAAAGTCACGTGACCTCAGCAAATCTAGGCACCATTCAACAGATCATCAAGTTGGCTCATCGTCTCACGGATCAGGCGGTGGAGCAGAACAGGTTACCAAAGTGTATTAGTGATACAGCTACTTCAGATGCTCCTAGTGACAACAAGCGAAAATGGGATGGAGCTACAAGCAAAGGTGCAGCTTCTGTTCAGTCACAGTCTCAGCAGAGAAAGACTGACGACTACAAGAGCCCTGGTCAGCAATCTTCTGGTAGTCAAGGGCAGAGTGGGTACAAGGGGAACCACCCCAAATGCAATCAATGTGGTTTCCATCATAGCGGACCATGTACTAAGGGCACTTGTCAGAGGTGTAACAAACCTGGACATGCGGCCAAGGATTGCAGGAGTCTCTACCCTGCAAATCAGCGATGGCAGAACCAGCAGCAAACTCCACAGAATCAGCGTCAGCAGCAGGGTAACAACAAAGGATGCTTTCAGTGTGGTGCTGAAGGCCATTTCAAAAGAGACTGCCCCCAGCTGAATCAGAATCAGAACAACAACAACCAAGGAAATGGGAACAACAATGGGGGTAACAACGACGACAATGGTGCTAGGGGACGTGCCTTCGTGATCGGTCAGGGTGAGTTCCTACTTGACAACTTTTGTGTTACTGTTTTATTTTATTCGGGTGCCGATACTAGTTTCGTGTCTTTAAAAGTTAGTCAAATGTTTAATCGTACCCCAACACTTTTGAACACCAAGCACATAGTAGAACTAGCAAGCAGTGAAAGTCTAGAGGCCACACACGTAGTTTAGGGTTGCAATCTTGTTCTTGCTGATCAGACCTTTTCTACCGACCTCATTCCTATCGTTATGCGGAATTTCGGGACGAAATTCCAAATCAACGGGGGGATGATGTGACACCCCAGGAAAACCACGAAACAACACAACACAACTAGCTTTCTCAGTAACCGCGTACTAAATTTGGGGACGAAATTTCGTTCAAGTTGGGGATAATGTGACAACCCGTACTTCTGAGGTTAGCACCGTTATACTAATCTTATATAATTGCATGAACGTGTGTGATGAATTAATTACACTTGTCTAATGTATTTTATATAAGCAAATACTTGAAGCCAAATTCTTATCATGTTGAACCAACCCGAACCGTTTAAACTATAACTTGAGTAGTATATGTGTTATATTAGTTGGTGATAAGTATACTCTAAATATTGTTTGAATTTAATAGTAAAAAAAAGAATATTAATTATTATGTATGTATGTATTTAGATATCCATCGCAGCCACATCTTTTCCCCATCTTCTTATTCTTTCAATACACCCTTATTTGTCAACAGCCCAATACCCTCACATTAGGCTCAAGCCCATTATCGGCCATAGTGAACCGCCCCAAGATTTTTAGTATATGTATACGTATTATGCATGGTTCAATTTAAGAACTCTAAACCACAAAATAACAAACCCTAAAGCATCCCCTGAAGTCGACGGCAACCAAGGGTATCTCGTCCATCACGTCTAACAGTCGTCATACCTCGGCTAGGTTAGTATATTTTGGCTTATGTTAATTCTTATTATGTTAATTCTTGTTTGATCGCTCCCATCTACGTGAAATACGTGTTAGTAATGCCATGGTTAGATGATTATTAATTGTGTTAATGTGTAATCATGACAACAAGCATAGACGGTTAAGAGGCTACGTGAATTAAGGCATGGGCGAGTTATAATGTTTGCATAATGAACCATCAATAATATTCATAAGATACATAGGGATGAACTGTTGATGAATTGAATCATGTCAAGAATAAGTGGTGTTGTTTATTGATCTTGATTTATGTGTGAACTAATTAACAAAAGTTGTATATATGTATGTTATGAACAGAACCTCCGAGTTTTCTTTCTCTTCTCTCTCTGACCGCCGGTTGGCTCGACGGTAGGTGTAGTCGGTTCTTTAGGGTGAGAGGTCGCCGTCCGGCTTGTACCTCTATCTCTAACGGCCCTATTATCCTTCCCATTCGCTGGCCGGGCTCAGTTTCTCTATTTCCGATTGTTATTTTTCCGTTCGTTTTACTCTTTCTCGCCGGAGCTTCTTCCTCGATTGCTTAGTAGGTCTGACATCGGTCGCGGCTATATTTATAGTTCAGCTAGATCGTATCGAATCCTATTAACCTTTCATAGGGCTGCCTCCTTGCGAGTTTGAGGTTTTCCCCGGTTTCCTATGGAGTTTGTGTCGGGTAGGGAGATGGAGGATGATGGAGGTGATGGTCCTTGGACAGAAGTTAATTACCATAAACAGAAGAATGTTCGTGGTAACGGTGTGGAATTGACGTTTATTGTGCAAAATTTACCGGAGCAAATGACCAGAACTATACTGAAGAAGGCCTTCCAACCATATGGTTTTGTTTCTGACGCATACGTCGCACGTAAGAAAGATAAAAGAGGTAATTGTTTTGGTTTCATTCGCTATGTGGGTATTGAGAACGTGGATGCTACGTTGGTAGACAAGAACATGGTAAAAATCTTAGAGGCAAAGGTTTCGGTTTCTTTGGCCAAATATGACAAAAACCATAAAAAATTCATTTATACTTCTAAGGTTGTTGGGGAAAAAGTATGGAGACCAAAGGGACAATCTAATTCTGGTCCTACCAAGAATTATGGTTATGATTTCCGGGGGGCAACGGTGAAAGATGGAAAATCTTATGCAAGTTTTTTCCAAAGTGGCGGTTCAGAAGGAAATGCTGGCTCGTTTTCTGGTGCTAAAACATTATCTTTATCCATCAAAGGGTCTAAATACCCGCTGCATTGCATGGGTCGGTCTATACATGGTGTCGTTCATGATGTTGAGACCCTTAACAGAATTAATAGTGTACTCACTGAGGTGGGTCTGAGAAATTTTGGTTTGTCATATATTGGTGGCCTTAGCGTTTTGTTAACCCTTGGGAACCCAGAGACGGTTAAAGAAGTCATGTCGAATCATTCGGAAGGATTATCTAGAGTTTTTAGCAGGTTTAATGTTTGGAAGGGTGAAGATCTTCCTTCGGAGAGAGTGGTATATCTTCGTATATCTGGTGTCCCGGTCCATTTAAGGGATAATACAGTATACGACGAAATAGGTGGCCTCTTCGGTAAAGTCGTGCAGGCGTCATCCTTCTCGTGGACTGATTCTGATTCTTCGGAATGCTCGGTTCTTGTCCTAGTTCCTCTTGGGAGGAGAATCGAGGAATCGGTTGTCATTGCGTGGGAGAATAGGAGGTTCGTTGTCTGGGTAGCTGAAGATGTGGATGCCTGGAGGCCGGAACTGGACGATGATGGCTCGGTGGGTAACACGAGTAATTATCCGAAGGGTGGAGTAGATAATCAATCGGTTGGGATGAATGAGAAGGATCAAAATATGATGGATGAGGTTGAGGACGGAGAAATCCGGTCACCGGAAATTATTGTGCCGTTGCCGGAGAAAATATTGGTTAATGAACAGTCCTTGCATGAGGATCCTCAAGATGTCTCGGTTCATGAACAGTCTCCGGTAATCGAAAAGTTGGATAACGAAAGGGCTTTGCATGGGGATGATGGGGAACTACATGGGGAATGTTCTAAATCTAGGGAATCTAATTTTAATAATGAGGAGAATAATGTTTTGGAGGCTGTAGAACTAAATGGTGGCCCCTATGTACAGGAGGAGAGAGAATGTATTTCGGTGGATAGGATTGGGCCTACTTCACTTACTGGGCTAGGTAAAAGAAATAGGGCTTTCCGTAGCCCACCATCAGCCGGGTCCATGCAGGGCCCTCCGAATCGGGGTTTCTTTCAGGACCCACTAAATATGGACCACCAATTTGATCTTAACAGGCCCTTATCCTCGTCTGTCTCTACCAGTGAAGAAAATCCCGGTGCTGCGGGTCAAGATGTGTCGGCTCGTGTGGATCCCTATGTACCGCCGGATACTGGCTCATCAGTTCCGATCAACTCGGTTGGTTATCATGACCAGACGCAAACTGTGGATGTTCCAGCCATTGATCCAGTCAGGGAAGAAGTTATCGCTACTATGTCTGTTGGTTCAGAAATTGGAATTAATTTACAGGGGTTTGAAGATGCTACTAGAACCCTTATTCTTGGCGAAGGCGAACTACCAGGTATCTAATGAATTTCTTATCTGTTAATCTTAGGGGGATTCGGGACTCCCGAAAAGTTGATTGGGTTAGGGGTATAAAGACTACGCACGGGGTGCATTTTCTGTCTATTCAAGAAACAAAGATTAGGGCTGCTGGTAATTATATTTTTAATGGTTTCTGGGGTCGGTCGGCGTATAAGTTGGAGGTTGTTGATGCGGAGGGTAGGTCAGGGAGTCTTGCATGTCTATGGAATCCGGCTTTATTTTTGTGTGACAGTGTAATAAAAGACCGTTTTTTTCTCGTTCTGTCTGGTACTCTTAGTCAGTCTGGAACTCGGATAAATATGGTTAACGTATATGCCTCTAACGATGCATCTGTGAGGAAATTGATATGGGAAAAGCTGGTGGATATTAAGAACTCTATTCAAGGGTTGTGGGTCTTTATGGGGGATTTTAATGAGGTTAGAGTCGAATCGGAGAGGATTAATTCCGAGTTCAGCGCTTCTAATGCGGATAAGTTTAATCATTTTATTTTAGCTGCGGGGCTCTGTGAATATAATATGGGGGGCGGTAGTTTTACATACATTTCGGACTGTGGTGATAAGCTAGCAAGCTGGACCGTTTCCTAGTCTGTATGGGTTTTATGGAAAGGTGGCCGACGGCATCGGTTCTTGCACTTAATCGGGATGCTTCAGATCATAGGCCTATCTTGCTAACTACTTCTCCATCGGATTATGGTCATATTCCTTTTCGCTTTTATAATTCTTGGTTGGAACTACCTGGGTTCTCGGATTATGTCAAACATCTGTGTCAGAACTTTGTCTTTAACGGACCAGCTGATTTGGCTCTTTCGGTTAAGCTAAGATGGCTTAAAAATAATATCAAAGCTTGGCTGAAAGCTAAAAAGGCTCGGTCTGATGGGGTATATTTGTCTAAGAAGAATCGTATTCAGAGTCTAGAGAGGGTAGAGGAATCACGTCCTTTGGGGGAAGGGGAGTTGAGCGAAAGGGCGGAATGTATTAATTTTATTTTGGATGTGGATCGTAGAAAGCAATTAGACGCCAAGCAAAAATCTCGTTCTCGGTGGGCTCTCGAAGGGGATGAGAATTCGGCATTCTATCATAACGTCATTAACGCCAACGTTAGCAATAATCGTATAAACGGCTTGATGGTAAATGGTGATTGGGTTTCAAATCCTGTGATCGTTAAAGAAGCTTTCTTTGAGTTCTATGCTAACCAGTTCGTGGAACCGTTGAATGCTAGACCCGCCGTCTTATGTCAGAATCTGGTTACCCTGTCCGATGTGGAAGCCAATTCACTGATTGAGCCTTTCTCTCTTATGGAAATCAAGGAAGCTATTTGGAGTTGTGTTGGGGATAGGGCTCCGGGCCCGGATGGTTTTAATTTCAAATTTATCAAAAATCATTGGGAGCTTTTTCAGAGCGATTTCCTTAAGATTTTTCAAGAATTTTTTGTTAATGGGAATATTAATCAGTGCTGCTCGTCTTCGTTCATTGCCTTAATTCCCAAAGTCAATGATCCCATATCACCATCGAACTTCCGCCCCATAAGTCTTATTGGGGTTGTTAATAAAGCTATTTCCAAGGTCCTGGTGAACCGCCTTAAAAAAGTCGTCGGAAAATTAGTGTCGGAAGAGCAGTCTGCTTTCTTGGCTGGGAGGAATATTTCTGACGGTCCGTTAATTCTTAATGAAGTTATAGCTTGGTTGAAAAAGGCAAAAAAATCTGGTATGATTTTCAAGGTTGACATTAATAAAGCGTATGATTCTCTCAATTGGAAATTTCTTGAATCGGTTTTGACTCAAATGAATTTCCCGGAGCGTTGGAGACGCTGGATTTTGGCAACTCTTGTATCATCACGAGCATCGGTGCTAGTTAATGGTTCCCCTACAATGGAGTTTGAGTGCACACGTGGGTTGAGGCAAGGGGATCCGCTGTCCCCTTTTCTGTTCGTAATCGCGATGGAAGCTTTGTCCGGCTTTATGAAAAAGGCCGCGTCGGTAGAAATCTTTAAAGGTTTACGCTGTACTACGAATGGTCCGATTTTATCCCACCTAATTTATGCAGATGACGTTGTATTCCTTGGTGAATGGTCAAGTGAAAACGCTCGCAATCTTCGCAGAATTTTGAGGTGTTTTTATCTAGGCTCTGGGTTGAAAGTGAATCTTTCAAAATGTTCCGTATATGGGGTCGGGGTGGACGATGTAGAAGCTCAGCAAATGGCGAATATCCTGGGTTGTAACAAAGGTTCCTTTCCATTTAAGCATTTGGGTTTGGTGGTAGGTGCTAACATGAACCTAATTCGGAACTGGAAGCCGGTTATAGACGTTTTTAGAAGTCGACTGTCTCTTTGGAAAGCAAAGCACCTTTCTTATGGAGGTAGAATTACGTTGTTAAAGTCGGTTTTGAACTCATTGCCAACATATTTTTTCTCATTATATAAGGCTCCGGCGAAAGTATTAGAGATCTTAGAAAGAATGAGGAGGGTATTCTTTTGGGGTGGGTCGGATGTTGATTCCCACATGAGTTGGATGGCTTGGGAAAAGGTGATAGCTCCTGTTGAATATGGCGGTTTAGGTTTCGGATCTCTTCGTGATTCAAATCTTGCTATGTTATCAAAGTGGTGGTGGAGGTTCAAGACGGAAAAATATGGCTTATGGAGAAGAGTTGTATGGGCTTTTCACCATAACAATAGATCTTGGGCTCCGGTTCCGGCGAAAATTTCTTTGGCGGGTCCGTGGAAACAAATTGTCGGAATCTACGGTAATCTTAATCAAGTTGGCATTGACCTTTCTAGTGCTATCCGGTGCAATGTGGGAAGTGGATCGAAAGTAGCTTTCTGGCTGGATCTTTGGTTTGGTAATCATCCACTGTACATAAATTTCCCGTTACTATTTGCTCTTGAGAAGGTCAAAAACTGTTATGTGGCTGATCGGGTCTCGTGGGAATCTAATTCGGTGAAGCTGACATGGGATTGGAGTCGGAATGTTTTGTCCGAAAGTGAACATGAAGAAATGACAGACTTGATGCTTATGCTCTGCGACTTTAACGCTTGTACCGGCCCGGATCTGTGGGTTTGGAACCATGACAAATCGGGAGCTTTTTCTGTGGCGAATATCAAATGCATCGCCGCGTCGGCTTCGAGATCAGTTCCGGATTATTTATTCTTATGGAATAATCTTGTGCCAAAAAAGGTGGGGATTGTCGCGTGGCGTGGCTTGTCGGAAAGACTTCCGACTCGAGCCGCTTTAGCTGCCAGAAATATCTATATAGAGGACTCCCGGTGCTTGTTCTGCGGCGAATACGAGGAGACCAGCGAACACATTTTCGTGTCTTGTCATTTCTCCCAAACAGTTTGGCTTATTGTGACACAATGGTGCAAAATCCCACCCATTATAGCTTTCAGCCTAAAGGACATTATTGAGGCATACAGGTCTGTTAATGGCAGTAGGAAGAAACAAAAAATCATTAGTGCTATCGTCCAGGTTGTTATTTGGTGTCTTTGGAGGATGCGAAATGATGTCCTTTTTGGTCAAGCTATCCCTTGTATCACGAGGGTTGTTGAAGAAGTAAAATCGATGGCATATTATTGGATAAAGAATAGATCGGGACAAGTGCAGTGGTCGTGGAATGAATGGCGTAGTTTTAATTTGGTTCTGTAATATAGATGGTTCTGGCCTTTTTGGCCGTGTGGTGTATTGGAGTTTTTGGTGTCTGTAAATTTGGCGTCTAGCTCCTTGCTAGTTTGATTAATAATATGTTTTGTTGGCCGTTCAAAAAAAAATGTATGTTATGAACAAGGTGCACAATTAACAAGATCCAATCGTGAGAAAATTAATGTATGACTAGGGTATTGAATAAATGATATGAAGCTAGGGTTGCAAGATGATAGGACAGTTCTTAATGATTTGATAGTGAGGATAACCATGAACAAGGAATTGGCGGCCCATGTGGGTGTATAAAGTCTTGATTTAATCAACCCATGTGCATATCTCATTAATGTTGTCAATATAGTCATATCTCCTTAATGTTGTCAATTTAGTCATATCTCATTAATGTTGTCAATATAGTCAAAGGTAGTCATAGGGGATTAATTAATTAATGAGAGGGTGTTAGGTGGTTTGGTTGAACTGATTGTGCTAATTGTTGTAACTATTGATTAGTTTAGAGCATGTAAACTGCGAACTTGGGATGGATGCTTGTTCTGGATGTACACGAGTTTATTAATTGACAATGTATCATTGCTGAAACTAGGATTTCATGATTTAGCGTGTTAATTGAATTTGTTTATAATGTGGGCCGATACATGTTAACTGGATTATAAGGGTTATTAGTTGGGCCGCATATAAATGTTGGACACACACATACATATAAATTGATTTATTGGTTTGGGTAGTAAATAATGGACCTTATGGATTAAATGGTCCGAGAAACCTTGATAGATGGGCCGATAATTACTATCAAATGAGTTGGTCAAACTAGGGAATATGGTTTGGTTATTTGTCGTTCATAGATTGAATTGTTTGTGTTCTATAAGCCACTAATTTACATGTATAGTACAATATGGGAATTGGGTTTTGTCAGAACATGTGCTAGCATGGGGATCCGAATTTAATAGGTAATATACTAGTCACACATCTCTGATTGCAAGTGGAAAGCATGATCCCATCATGGGTTAAATAAAAAGTCAGTGGAGCTAATTCCCCCACTCAACGGCGAAACAGGGCGACACAGGGTTTCTCACAAAATCATTCAAATCGAAGACTTAAACGCTTAGGGTTTCTTCATCCACGGCGACACAGGGCGACACAGCAGGGGATTCCGGCTGGCGATTCTTCTGCCGGCGACACAGAAGCACACAATAGCGATTGCGGCCTGTGATTCTTCTGCCGGCGACACAGGTTACACATCAGCGATTCTTCGGCCGGTTTTTGTTCAGGAGGCGATTAGGGTTTCGCAGTTTCAACATGGCGGCAAGGGATCGGTATAGGGTTGATCATTGGTATGATGCACCGGCTAAGAAGAGAAGGGGACGAGAAGACAGGACCAGAATTAATGTTCAGGAGCAAGGAATTAAATTCTTCGTATCGAACTTGCCGGGAGGATGTTCTTCGGCAGATTTGGTTGGCGCTTTGAAGGGATATGGAGAGATCTTGAATACGTATATTGCTAGGAAGTACGATCGGTTAGGAAAGAGGTTTGGGTTTGTAACTTTTAAAAAAGTCAGTGACTCAAGAGAATTGGAATCCAGATTGAAAGAGGTATGGATAGGAAGTTACAAACTGTTCATTGGGTTAGCTCGGTTCGTTGACGGGGAGAGGATCCCGAGGAAGGAGGAGAAGCTTTGGAAACCGGTGTCTAAAGAAGCTAAGATCATGCAACAGGTACAGGTTGAGAATGTCACTGATATTGTGGGGAATTTTGTTTTGAATCAGGGGGTTGGGAATCGTTCTTTCCTAGATACTCTTTTAAATAAAGAAGTGGAGTTGGCCATGCCTGAGATGAATATCGATCAGAATGTTAGTGCTTTGAGTGATTGGTATGAGTGGGGTTTGGTCGGAAGGGTGAAGACGCTGGCAATTTTGACGGCTTTGAAGAGGAACTTGAAAGACTTGACTGATATGAAGATAGAGATTAAGTATGTGGGAGGCTTAAATGTATTGCTGATGTTTCAGAGTATCGAAGAAAAGAATGTGTTTCTCAGTGATAATCATCTATGGAAGGTTTTATTCGAATGGTTAGAAGTTTGGTATGGGCAACGTGTGGAATTTGAACGTCTTGCATGGCTGAAGTTGTATGGAATACCGTTGAGCTTATTGTGTACGCAGGTTATGGATGATATTGCGGCTAAATTTGGTGTGGTGGTTCAATCGGCCGAACTGCCAGAAGGAGGAAACGACTTATCGTATGGTTGTGTAGGGGTGTTGGTGAAGTCGGTGGATCGAGTTAATAGTAAATATAAGCTGAATTGGAGAGGTGATAGTTTTGTAGTTCTGGTGGAGGAGGAGGTCGGAGAATGGACTCCGGATTGCTTGGTTGATTTAGACGAGGATGGGTATAGTTTATCGAAGGGAGACGTGGGGATGGAGGAGGAGTTATCGGGTAATGAGGCTAATGAGTTACACGAGGAGTTTTCGGGTAATGATGTCAATGAGGTAGACGTGGATCCGAAGGGTACTGACAATGATCATGTTCAAGTGAATGTGAGTGATCCAGTCATTGATAATGTTATCCAAGGGGTTATCAGGCAACATTTTAATGAAGGAAAGGATGGGGTGGGTCAAAAAAAGAAGATTAGGAAGACGAATAGAAGACGTAAGGCTAGTGCTAGTAAGAATGGGTCACCAATGGGACAGGAAAGGCCAAAGAAGAGACTACGAGAGGGGGAGGATATATTCGATGTGGATAGATTTATTTTTGTGGTTAATAATGGACAGGAATTAAATGTGAGAGAGCAAGAAGAGTCGGCTCTTGAGTTCCTTACTCCGGATTTAAATAAACAGGTAGGCACGTGTGAAGTTGGTCATGATAATGAGAAAATGGGTTTGAATCCTTGCGATAAGGCAAAGGAGGTTCAGGAAGAGGTTCAGGAGACCATAGCCTTGGCGAAGGCATTGGGGGCGGATAACTTACATTCGTTTGAGGATGCTCTTGCGGAGACGGTGAACGTTGAAGGCTTTCAACAGGTGGTACAATGAATGTTTTATCTGTTAATATTCGTGGGTGGGGGGGGGGGAAAGGAAGCGTGATTGGGTGCGTAATTTGAAGTTGTCTAATGATATTGGGTTTGTCATGTTACAAGAGACGCAGTTCTCGTCCTTGGAAGGGGTTGACATTGGTAGGTTTTGGGGTAGTGGAGAATATTTATTGATCATGTTGATGCGTCAGGTAGATCGGGTGGTCTTGTCTCCATATGGGATCCGAAGGTGTTTGATTTAATTTCTGTTGTTAAGCATAGGAGGTTCTTAATTGTTCAGGGGAAAATTAAAGGGAGTGGGAGATTCGTTAACTTAATCAATGTGTATGCGCCGCAGAAGTCTAGTGAAAAGAAAGATTTATGGGTAGAGTTAAATCGGCGTATAGAACAAGATGATAATTATTGGATAGTGGGCGCGGATTTCAACTATGTCCGGGATAGAAGTGAGCGAAGGAACTCGAATTTTAATGTGTCTATGACGAATGATTTTAATGAGTTCTTAGAGGTGAGTGGGTTACAGGAGTACGGGTTAAAAGGTCGTAAATTTACTTTCGTGTCCGGGAATAAGTGTAGCAGAATTGATCGTTTCTTTGTGTCGTGGAACTTCCTTAATGAATGGCCAAATGCAGAGTATAGGGCGCTCGCTCGGGAGAATTCGGATCACAGTCCGATCGTTTTAAAGGTAGAGTATAAGAATTATGGCTATAAACCTTTTAAATTTTTCAATTCTTTTTTGTACAAGGAGGGGTTCGAAGATATGGTTCTAAAGTCATTAGCGGAATTTTGCCAAGATGGGCCAGCCGATTTGTATCTTATCAACAAACTGAGAGCGGTGAAGAATGCCATTTTAGACTGGAGGAAAACGTTGGAGGTTAACGAAAGAGAGGAAGAGGCGAATTTATTACAAGAGGTTTTGGAGTTAGACAGTGCTTTAGAAGCGAGAGATTTGTCGGAAGCAGAACAATGGGTTTATGATGAAGCGAAGGTTAGGTTACGAGAGATTGAAGCTTTAAAAGTGAAAGATCTTCGCCAAAAAGCGAAGGTTCGATGGGCCAAGGAAGGTGATGAGAATACAAGTTTTTTTCATGGGATGGTTAATAAAAGGAGAGTTTCTAACAACATTCCGGGGATGACGATAAATGGAGGTTGGGTGACAAAACCTTCGTTGATCAAGAAAGAAGTGTATGGTTTTTTCAAGAAAAAGTTTGTGGAAGACATGAAGGAAAGGCCGGCATTACAATGTTATGGTTTGAAGGAATTATCGGAGAGTGCGGCCTCTTCTTTGATTCGTCCTTTTTCGGTGGAAGAAATTAAAAATGCGGTGTTTGATTGTGGTAGTGATAAAAGCCCGGGGCCGGATGGTTTCAATTTTCGGTTCGTAAAAAAATTTTGGGAGCATTTGGCGGGCGACTTTGTTAAGGTCTTTGAGCAATTTTCGGAATCTGGTAATATTAGTAAAGGAGTTGGTTCATCGTTTATTACTTTAATACCTAAAGTTAATGATCCGGTGGATCTTGGGGAGTATCGGCCTATAAACTTAATTGGAGTGGTGAGCAAGGTTATTTCGAAAGTGCTTGCTAATAGATTGAGGTTAGTGATGGGTGATATTACGCACGAGACGCAATCCGCTTTTTTAACGGGCAGGTATATTCTTGACGGGCCTCTTATTATCAGTGAAATCTTATCATGGGCGAAGAGCATGGGGAAAAAATTATTTTTGTTCAAGATTGACTTCGAAAAGGCTTACGACAATGTGCATTGGGAATTTTTATTATCGGTGATGAGGCAAATGAAATTCCCTGAGTCTTGGTGTAGATGGATTCATGGTGTTTTAGGTTCTGCTCGATCTTCGGTTTTGGTGAATGGCTCCCCTACTTTTGAGTTCAGTTGTGAGAAAGGTTTACGACAAGGGGACCCGATATCTCCTTTTTTATTTATTATTGTTATGGAGGCGTTCTCTGGTATTATTAGAAAGGCGTGCGATATTGGTGCTTTTAACGGGGTTCGTCTGCCGAATGGTGGACCGATGGTTTCTCATCTTCTTTATGCGGATGATGCGATGGTTATGGGAGAGTGGTCTCAATTTAATTTCAAGGCCCTTAGGAGAATGTTAAGGATTTTTCATTTGTGTTCGGGGTTGCGGATAAATATTCAAAAGTCGACTATTTTTGGGGTTGGTTTGAACCAAGAAGAAATAATTTTAGCGGCGAATTTCTTGGGATGTAGATCGGGTGCTATGCCTTTTAAGTATTTGGGAATCCAAGTGGGGGCTAATATGAATCGCATTAATAATTGGGATCCGATAGTGAAGGTGTTCGCTTATCGGTTGTCGAAGTGGAAGGCTAATACGTTATCTATGGGAGGTCGAGTTGTGCTCATAAAGTCGGTTCTAGAGAGCCTTCCTTCGTATTATTTTTCGTTATATAAGGCTCCGGTTGGCGTGGTGAATAAGTTGGAGTCTATGATGAAACACTTTTTATGGGGTGGAAATGATGAGATTCATAAGTCTCATTGGGTTTCTTGGGAGAAAGTGACAAAGACAAAGAGAGAAGGAGGTCTTGGGATAAACAAGTTGGAGGTTAGTAACAATGCGCTCCTGTTGAAGTGGATGTGGAGGTATCGAGTTGAAAGTGAAGCTTTGTGGAGAAAAGTGATCGATGCTATTCATGTGTCTAGCAGGAGATGGGATGAGTTTCCTTCGAGTAGGGTGATTTCGAGTACTTGGACTAAAGTGGTTCGACTTGGGTATAGGGTTAAAGTACAAGGTGCGAAATTCGTGAATATGATTCGGGGAGCTATAGGTGATGGGAAGTGTGTGAAATTCTGGATTGATCCTTGGGTCTCCAATGAACCGCTAAAGAATATGTTTCCTAATTTATTTCGGCTGGAAAATAATAGATGGTGCAATGTCTCGGATAGAGTGGAGATGCAACAAGACAGTCGGGTCATGACTTGGGATTGGAGATCGTATCCGGAATCGGAAGCAGAGGTTATGGAGGTGATTGAGTGCCATAGGTTGCTTGGAGATCTTCGTTTAGTCAACAAGCAGGATGAGTGGGTTTGGAATGGTGGGTCGTCTAAGGACTATTCGGTTAAAGCGACTAGAGAATGGCTCAAAGGGGTTGTTTCGACGAGTTCAGAAGGCGAGTTTAAGTGGTGCAAGTGGCTCCCGAACAAATGTAATCTTTTTATGTGGAGGGCGAATTTAGACCGGATTCCTACGATGGCAGCTCTTCGAAGAAGGAACATGAGGGTAGGGGACGGTCAGTGTGTTTTCTGTGGGGATGCGGAGGAAACTACGGATCACGTTTTTTTGGCATGTCGTTTGGCGTGTGGAGTTTGGTGTGGTATAGCGTCGTGGTGCAAATTGCCTCCGGTGTTCTTATTTTCAACCGCTGACGTGCAGAATTTTACAAACCATTTGGAAGTTAACGACAGGAAGAAGCAGATAGTGTATGGTTTGTTTGTGTTGACCTGTTGGCGTATTTGGAAAGCTCGAAACGACAAGATATTTCGAAATCACGAAGTTAATGTCACCCAAATAGTTTCTGATGTAAAAGGGTTGGGTTATCTTTGGTACAAGAGTAGGATGAGACATGGTAACGTGGATTGGAAAAAATGGTGTAACTTTGTTTTTGATGTGATGTGATTTTTTGGGCGGTGTTCTCCGTCTTGGATTAAATTGATTTATTGGTTTGGGTAGTAAATAATGGACCTTATGGATTAAATGGTCCGAGAAACCTTGATAGATGGGCCGATAATTACTATCAAATGAGTTGGTCAAACTAGGGAATATGGTTTGGTTATTTGTCGTTCATAGATTGAATTGTTTGTGTTCTATAAGCCACTAATTTACATGTATAGTACAATATGGGAATTGGGTTTTGTCAGAACATGTGCTAGCATGGGGATCCGAATTTAATAGGTAATATACTAGTCACACATCTCTGATTGCAAGTGGAAAGCATGATCCCATCATGGGTTAAATAAAAAGTCAGTGGATTGTGAATTGGTGGTTCAAATTTTGTATAGGAATTATAAGTCCCTGTCGATTATATATGTTAATTGTTATTACTTGAACTATATATGTGATACTTATACATTAAATTGTGTGGTATGTGATTAAGGAATACGTGAATTACTCATACGTGAAATATGTAGTATATGTGCACATGAAATTGATTGTTGTCGGTAACAATGATAGGACGTACTTGATCAATTGACAAACGAGTAATTAGTCAAACCGAGCAAACCAAGGTGAGTTCACACTTTTCACAAGGCATGGGATTCCCAGGGGTTGGGAATGGGTAAAGGATTGAAACCGAAACTGCGTGATTTCCTGGTTTGGAACACGTACACACCCTCTTTATTGAAGGGTGACAACACGTAATAAGGATATGATCGGAACCTGCGTAATCTCCTGCTTTGGGAATTACGTACACACCCTCTTATTTGAAGGGTGACAACACAGATACTAGACCAAAACTCTCTATCATGAAGTCCCTCCTTTTATATCGACTTAATCGCCGGGCCAATGGCGAGCGGGTCATTAGTTAGATAGCGCTATTTAGGTTTGACAAGCCTCACACCGTGCCGCAGAGGACGGGCGTGAACTAATGGATCTGGGCACTAGTCAATGATGATAGACATTGACGTCAGGGCACCAACTTACTTTAGTCAGTGGTCGATATGGTAAACAGGTCTAGTGGTTAACATGGGGAAGCCCCCACCAACTATGGATATGTTTGGAAAACAGGGTAAACTGATTAACTTACAACTTACAAATGAATTCCTGGTTTTTGAAACAACTTAACAATGAACAACAACTGTGAACTCGCTCAACTTTGTTGTTGACTCGTTGTTACATGCCTTGCAGGTCGTTAGGTACTTATGGAGCTTGCACGAGGAGGCGTGGTAGTTGTGGGACATGGATAGTCTTATGGCATGATAAACATTTGATATATTTGAACTTATATTTTAGTTTTTCGTTTTATGCTTCCGCTAATTAACTTGAACTTGGTTAACTGGTTTTTGAACACCAATTATATTGTGTGGTTGGATTTTATTTATTCTAAATACATTGTTCAATATGATTGGTGGCTGGATCCTGGTCAGTCACGCCTCCATGCGGTGATATTCCGCTTGTGGATTTTGGGGGTGTGACAAAAATCAAAGGTCTATCGCTTCCAAACGGTGGACCGACCCTAACTCATCTCATGTATGCGGATGATGTGGTGTGTATGGGGGAATTGGAAGAAGACTCTATTTATAATATAATACGTTTGATGAGGTGTTTCAATTACATTTCAGGGATGAAGTTAAGCCACTCTAAGTCGAATTTATTTGCGCTTTGAGTGAGTGAAGTTTTAGCAACGAGGGTGGCGACTAATATCAAGGTAGGGATATTTCCGTGCAAGTATCTTGGGGTCCTAGTGGGTGCAAATATAAACCAATCGAAGAATTGGAAGTGTGTCATAGATTGTTTCAAGGCCTGGTTATCTAAATGGAAAGCAAAATTTGTTGTCATCGGGTGGAAGATTGACTCTCTTGAAATCGGTGTTAGATAGTTTGCCATTGTATTTTTCTCCCTCTTTAAAGCACCAAAGGGAGTGTTAGATACATTGGAATCTATTAGAAGACACTTCTTTTGGGGTGGTGATGTAGAAAAAGCGAATACCGCGTGGGTATGTTGGGAAAAAGTTATTGGACCGATCGAAAAAGGTGGTCTTGCTCGAATTCCAAAAAACTCTTACAGTCTCGGCAAAGATTAAAGGGCTGTTGCATACTATCATACTAACGACATGTTGGATGATTTGGAAGGCTCGAAATGACGTAATATTCAACGGCAAACGAGTATCTATAGGAAAGATAATTGGGGACGTGCAGAACTCGACTTTTCTATGGATTAACAATAAGACGAAAAACTATGCAGTGGAGTGGAACAAATGGCTGAATTTTAATGTATTTTGATTCTGTTTTGAGTTCAGTGAGGAATGTATTAGGTGAACATGTATAATGGTTGGGTTTAGTGCCTTGCTGTATCTTGCTCTTGTACAGTTTCTAGTGATAGATTTGGTGATGAATATGGTGCTGTTTGTTTTTGCAGACATAAAATGTCTGCAAGCTGATTTCATCTGTTTTCATGTCTGCAACTGAAGATGTGGTCTGAAGCTCTTCAAGCTGAAAATATAAGACTGTTTGTTTTATTTTCCAAATCAAAACATCCTAAGGGGGTGTTTGTTTTTTCCTCAACTACACATTCAACATCCAAAATGTGCAACCCAATTCCCCAAATTCCTAAATCATCAATCAAAATTAAAGTTTCCATGATAGATGCTAATTAGTCGTGATTTACAAAATTAAAGTTTCCATGATTGAAATTTAAGAACCAATTTCATCTTACAAATTGGGAATCATTTAGATACCAAAAGGAGAAATTAAAAACGCCTATTGTGATGACCATAACGTCTGCCTTGCTCTAGACAATCACAAACGAATCCAAGAATATTCCTCCAATTAAAATTTGCGTCAACTGGAACTCAATGGAGTTCTACCGGAGTAAACCGTAACCGCGGAGATCGGAGAAAACCCACCAGAGATCACGATGGAACTGTTTTGGCCACGTTCTTGTATATATTTCTTATTCATTTTGTTCCTCGTTCAATCTTCTGTTGATTGGTATCAAGTTCTGACATTTTACACCATTCAAACAACTAAACCTTCTGTTGATAAGTACCAGTTTACACGTTTAACATTTCATTATCACTCTCCCGTTAACGGGAACATGAAACACCTCGCCGGAAACCTGCACGTTCACCAGCGCCGGTGACCTTACAACGGTGGTGGTGGTCCAGTTGAGGGAGGAGGGTTTTTTTGTGAAGATCAGAGAGGAGGGTTTTTTGTGAAGATGTTTGAAACAGTTCGACTTCTTTTTCTCTTTAAAAAGGCCCTCACCAGTTCCCAGAAAAAAAAATTACAATTTCACACGTGAATGGTAACAATTTTATAATGGTAGAATTGCAATGAGAGTATCCAATTGCTAGCACAAACAACCTATGGTAATTAATGAGAGAAAATGATGGAACTTCCTGGGAGAAGATATTTGAATCACGTCAAAATATGTATAATTCTTGGATAGCACAACATTTTCTGTGATAGATCAAAGCTCGGTATGTAATTTATTAAATGATAACAATTTTGTAAAAATCTACTTATTTTTATATAGCTTTTGTTACAACAATAAATATAATTTTATAAATTATAACAACTAAAGACTAATAATGTAACACCTCGAAAATTCACGTCCTGTAATGTGTTGACACGTGTCATATGTTTGAACGTGTGAAAGAATGTTATAAAAGGATTAAAGTTGTCAGTCATGAAAAGTATGTGTATATACGAGTTCTAAATGTCAACAGTGAATAAATACATTATACATTAACCCTACATGATGCTCATACCTTCAAACGAATAAATCATGGATCATACGAAGCTAAATATGAAAGAAAGTGAGAGATTACAAATCACAGGGGTTAAATGTGTCAACATGTTTAAGTTATACATCTGAGTGACCTTTTCACAAACCCGAAGCTTTGTAACGCTTAATTATACTCACTAGAATGCACGATATAAATTTCATAAAGTTTCGTTATCGTATGAGAAAGTTATGATCAAATTCGTGTGCGAGGGGTTAAAAGCGTCAACGATGAAGTTTAGGACTTTTCGGGTGACAATAAAGTTAACCGAGGACTAAACAAAATGGGTATATGTCTTGGAGCCCTTATATGTCAAATAGGAGGGTTCAAAGTGCAAGAAATGAAGTCTAAGCTAAGTTTTGAAGAGACAAGGATCAAAACATAAAAATCTAAAATTTGGATTTGAGTCAGGAGAGGTGTCGCGCGACGCGAGGCCCAAGGGGGGGGGGGGGGTCTTCGCGTCACGCCTAGGCCCATCTGATCCGATTTTCTTGGGTTCTTGTCTGCCTTTGCCATTGTAATTGACTTTTATCCGAGTTTCCTCATATTGGACGACCCCTAAACAACCCCTAGACACTTAGGGACACTTGTGGATGAATTGTGGTCAGTTGTAGACTTGCATGTCAACAATCTAGTGGGTTCTTGATCACTATATAAAGCCACTAAGTTGCAACAAGTTCTTCACACCTTTCTCTTGCATTCCTGAACATTTCTGGAGCTCAAGACTTCTCTCAAGTGATCACTAATCGTGCTTAGGACCTTGGTAAGTTTGCTTAACCTTCCTTAGTTAAGTTTTTGCTTAGTTTTAGCTTAAAAGTCAAACCGTCGTAATTAACGGTTGACTTAACGATTAATCACTAATGGTCCATTGATTAGTCGAATTGAAAGCAATTATAAGTTGGTAATTATGTGGGTAATAAACCCTTAAAAGGGTTCCCCCTGATTCCCACTCTAACTAGGTCAAATGTCGGGTCAAACTTGTAAATAAAAAGTCAACAAAATGCTTAATTTCTAATTTATGCATAATTAGCAATGTAGACCACATACAACCTGTTTGATCATTAATATAACTTGGTAATTAGTGTAAGAACATGTCTAAACATGTTCAACCCGACAATTTTATGTTTAGACCCGGTTCGGAACCGAAAGTCGCAAAGCTTTGACTTTTGCTTTGACTTCAGTTCTGACCCGTTTAGACATGTTTTAGAAATGCCTCGGAGCTTTAATTGGACTAGGTTACATGCTAGTATAACCCTCTGTGATTATACACCTTGGTTCATTTGTTATCCAATTAATATGCATGATTCCGTTAATTGCTCATATGTTGACCATTATGCCCTTTTCACCTTAAAACGTGATTTTTGGAAATGTAAAAGAGTAGAAACCTTAGTTACTGATATATAAACTTGTACCCAAAGTTTGACATCAGTTCGAGGTATAGTTTGAGAGTTATGCTCATTAGCGTAAATTGAAAGCTTTATGTTTATTAAACGGCGTAATTAACGTATAGCCTATTTAAACAAACTTTTCGATATCAAACTTATTACCCACTGATGTAATATATTATTTTGGGACTTTTGAAGATTTCTAATTAATTTTAGGATGAGCATAACTTATAGTCGTAGGCTTAATCCGGTAATTGTCGGTTTTGCCCTAACGGGCTATAAAATGAGTTTTACATATCTAATTGACTCCAAACCTTTTGCTACTAATCCTAAATGATAAATAAATTATTTTAAGCCTTCTGGAATGATAAAAATATCAGCTTTATATATAGAACCCGGAAACAGCTTCTAATCGCCTTATTAAGCGTTTTTAGCGCATAGTATGTACTAAGACTATTCTTAAACATACCAGGGTGATACCTACTGTTATTTTAGGTAAATTATAATATTTTAACAGTAAGCAAAAGTTGTTTAACTCAGACTTCAGTTTTGAGCTTTTCGGCTTATGTGAAATTACCAAAATGCCCCTACGGGGCATAGTTTGGTTATAGTTGATAAATTTCACATATATACTTTACCCTACTGTTATAACTTAGTAAAATAAGTATTTTTGCTGATTATATCAGACCTGCAACTCAGGTTAATACTTAAACTCTTTTATAATCTTTTAAATGACCAAACTACCCCTACGGGGCATAGTTTGTGTTTAAATTCGTTTCGGGCATAATAAAAGACATCTTACTGATGTCACAACATATTTGAAGTATATTAACTTAGGAAACCTGTATATGGCTCTTACGGATACCCGTTACGCTTATTATGCGTTCGGTTTGGTTTATGTAACAAGTTTACATAAATTAGCCGAAACGGGTCAAACCTTATCGGTTTTATCTCAAAATCCAGAGTGTGTATGAAATACCCATATTAAGAAAGTCTCCGAACTTGTCGGGTCTAAATCACATTCTATCCGGTCTTCGCTTAATAGTGCGTACGAACCGTATCATTGAAACTAACCGGTCTAAGCTTAAGCTTAACTAAAGACCCGTTAGGATTCCAATAGGTTATTATAAACCTTCGTTCCACATTAGGAGAACCAGTAAAAGCTACTTGCATTTGCTTATTGTGATTATTACTTTGCTCAGGTAAATACTTTTAACTTATTTTCCCTATACGGGCTTGGGTTACGGTATATAAAATACCGCTTGGTCGGGCATTAAATCTTCCATCGTTTGGTGGTTAATTGAATAATTTAATCGGCCCGTTTGATTATGTTTTGTTTACTTAAAGCCTTTGGGGGGTTAATGACCATGTCCCGGATATCCTTGGCATCATTTTACGAAATGGCCACGACTTAAGCGCGGGGTGTAGGCGTACACCCGTCAGTGCATAAAAGAATAATGTGGTGTGTCTATTGATCTTTAACCCGGACACGATCCGGGCTACTGAACGCATAAGGAACATGTAATCCTTTTACAATATTATCTATTTAAATAATTATCCCAAGTTATAAAATGTTTATGCCACGTGCATCCAAATCAATTTTTAATCATTTTTAAAATGAGTCAGTTGATTGTATTTACCAGTGTAAACTGACGTATTTTCCCAAAAATATTAAATGCAGGTACTAAGCGTAATAGGCTGGATTGTCTCCTTAGCATCAATAAAGAGTCTCGCAAGCTTAAGATGCCTATCGTCTGTTGAACTACTGTTTCCATTTTATTTTTGATCCATCTGTGGATAAACAATCGACTGTTGTGATACTTGATATTACAATATTATATTCGGTTGAATTATATCTTTCATTTGCTTCCGCTGTGCATATTAAATATTGTGTTGTTTGACTATTATGTTGCCAACCACGTCACGATACTCCCCACCGGGCCCACCGGTGACACGTGGAATCCGGGGTGTGACAGGTTGGTATCGGAGCCAACACTGAGTGAATTAAACACTAGCCTTTTGTGTTTAATCTCAGTTACACAATTGCACATTTCAAAAACTTTCGAGTCTAGACAAATAACATAGGACAAATTCTACTTTGTTTGGTTTTTGTTTTGTCCTTTATTTTATATATATTCTTGTCGTTATCTCATGTTGTATTGACAGGATTAAAAATGCCTCCAAGATTCTTCCGAAGAAGAGGACGAGGAAAGGGGCCAATTACCGTCCCCAATGACGACGAGGCAGGACCTTCGCATATGCGAGCTCCTTCTACCACCGAGAGTGACGATCCTCGACAGAACCGGAGGAACCTCTTTGAGCCGGCTAGATGGTCAGTTTCTCACAGTTCGACGCCTCCCGTTCACAACTCTTATGGGCCACATTCGGAAAATGAGCCCAATAACCCTCAACCTTCCTACATACCTTTACAGCGATCTTTATCGCACCACTCCTTTGGTGACCCTACACCTGTTTTTAGGGGCCGGTTTAACCCGGAAAATTATATACAAGAACCAGTGGGTTTCAACCCATTGGGACCGGAGGACCACTTCTCGGGAGACAACGCTATGGACATGGACGAGGACACCGATCCCGTCGAGCCCGCAACCGGAACTCCGAACCATCCTATTGAGATCTCGGATGGTTCATCTTTTCACGGATCACCCTACCATGGTCCGGACAGTTACATGGCGCGATTTAATCAGCACGAGTGGTACTTCACACCCTCGCATCATTCGTCGCCTCATCAGCAGCAGCAGGATCCCTTTGTGGATTCACGGTTTGTGGCAGTCACGCCACTGCCTCCACCACCACCAGTTAATCAGGCACCTCCACAACCGCCGAGGCGTAGGAGGACAGGCGCACGTATGTCTGCGCGAGCGGGGGATTTCCATTTTAGCTCCCCACGCCAATAAAGTGGCAGTCATTACCCGCCACTTCAGGAAGACCCCCAGATGGGTGGGCCTTCGCAACCAGTTGCACAGCAACCACCTCCGATGGGGTTTGATAACCCGATTCCAGCATACACGGGTTCTATGGCGTACAACCCGTTTGAACAACCAGCTCACACCAACTACGGTTACGCTGAGGCCGACCCCTACATGGTAGCGGCCAATTACAACGCCTTTAACCCGGAAGGACCGTATGGAGATCCTTGGGGAGTAGGGTACCCAACTCATGGGTACCAGATTCCTCCCAGACCTATTATACGGACCCAATCGCAGCCGCCACGGTTTTCTCCCCCAAAACGGGAGGAAAATTTTCAGAGACTGGACCAGGTTGAGCGAGACTTTCACCGTGATCGCAGGGAGCGACAGACCTTCTTCCAAGGATTGACAAGCCTAATAAAAGGGAAGAGCAAGAAGGACCATTGAATCCTTCCACTGTTGTTGTAATTTCCTTGTATCAGTTGAGCCCCTGCGTGGGCCTGTCTTGCTGTATTAGCCCCTGCGTGGGTATGTATGTTTGTTTGTTTTGACCCCTTCGTGGGTCTATCTTTCTGTTAAACCCCTATGAGGGTATGATGTTTGTTTAAGTCCCTGCATGGACTAGTATGTTGTTTGACCCCTGTGTGGGTATATTGCTTTGTTAAAAAGTCCCGTTTAGGGCGACGTGTAACCTATTAATAATTAATGGAATGTTATGTTTATAAATTTCATTTTGCTATTATCTGCATAAATATTATATATGAAATAAATAAATCAAAATCATTCCTTTTGACAATAATCTGCCTATTAAATATTGAATAAGAATCTTAAGAGTGAAACCTAGCCTGAGTGTCATTATGAAGACCTGGCCATGATAGTAAGACCTGTTTAAAAGATTCAAATCCCTGTTAACATCTGTAAACATGTTAACGCTCCTGGCAGACGTGATTCATTAAAATCACACACGTCATTCTTATATAAGGATTCTTCAAAAGATTCCTAACCCAATTTAATGATCTCTGAATCATGGGTTGAGGTCATCAATTAAGATGATCATATTTTGACCATACATTGGTAATATAGTGCCTACGGGCCTTGCTCATTTCTACATGAGCCAAAAGACAGTGGTAGCGATGACTCCCTGTCTGAGAAAGATAATAAACTATATTCAAACCTTAAAAGCTTTGATTCTCTGAAATTATAGCTTATAATTTATAAATGTCCTTGTAACTAGGCCTTTTGTGCCACTAATAAAACTGTTATTGTTTTATAATTAGGATAAATTATAATAGAAATCCTAAATAAATGTGATTAATAAATTAACCAAATATGGTCTCTGTTACCATGGTTAATGAATTGCCATAAAAGACAATTCCATAATAAACTCCCAAATAAACTATTGTCCTTATTTTATGTAACAGTTCAATTAAAATGGCTAATTCGGACGAAATTAATAGCTATCCAGTGGAGAATAACGATAACGCCCGAGTAAATTTAACGGGTGCTGAATTGAAAGCGTTGGTAGACGATGCAGTTACAAAGGCCTTAGAGCGGCAGTACGAAGAGTATAGTGGGACTCGAAGTAGGACCCTATCTACATCGCATTCAAAGCCACCTTCCAAGAAGGAAGAACTGAAGAAAGATGATGATCGACTCTCCTCGAACCACCACAGTGCTCCATCTCAGCAGGTTGTACTAAATCAAGAACCCCGTAGTAAGGGTTGCTCCTATAAATACTTTGTTTCATGCAAACCCAGGGATTTCACTGGGGAAAAAGGAGCCATTGACTGCATGACGTGGTTAGACGAGATGGACACAGTTGTGGATATCAGCGGATGCGCTGAGAGGGATATAGTCAAGTTTGTGTCGCAATCTTTTAAAGGCGAAGCTTTAGCCTGGTGGAGATCACTGATTCAAGCCACTGGGAAGATCCCATTGTACAACATGTCATGGGAGCAATTTGTTGTCCTTATCAGGGAAAATTACTTCCCTCAGCATAAGGTGGAGAAGATAGAGTCTGATTTTCTATCGTTGGTAGTGACAAACCTTGACTGTCAAGCTTACCTCACGAGCTTCAACACAATGTCCCGGTTGGTTCCGTATCTGGTAACCCCGGAACCAAAAAGAATAGCTCGTTTTATCGGTGGTTTAGCCTCGGAAATTAAGGCAAGCGTGAAGGCTTCTCGGCCAGCTACTTTCAGATCGGTAGCTGACATATCTCTGTCCCTCACTCTGGATGCGGTCAGAAAAAGATCGCTGAGGAACAAAGATGCTGAGAAGAGAAAACGTGAAGATGATAATTCACGGAGGTCGAACAAGAAGCACCGTGGAAACGGTGACAACAAGAAGGGATCTGAGTCAAGGAAAGATGGGCATCAGTCTGGTGAGAAGCCCAAGTGCAAGATTTGCAAGAAACAGCACTTTGGAAAGTGCAGACTCAATTCGAACTCGCAAAATCAGTCAAGATCATTTGCTTGCGGGATATGCAAGTACAAGGATCACAAGACCTTGGATTGCAAAAAGCTGAAAGATGCAACTTGCTACAGCTGTAATGAGAAAGGGCACATTAAAACCAACTGCCCTAAATACGCCAAGAAGCCTGAAGAGGCCAAGAAGACCAATGCTAGGGTCTTTCGAATGGATGCAAGGGAAGAGGTTCTAGACGACAACGTGATTACAGGTACTTTCCTTGTAAATGATGTCTATGCAAGAGTACTATTTGATTCAGGCGCTGATAAGTCGTTTGTAGATCATAAGTTTTGCAAATTGCTGCATTTACCTGTCAAAACCTTAAGTGTAAACTATGAGGTGGAGTTAGCAGATGGCACCATAGAAACCGTCTCAACTGTGTTAGAGGGATGTGTTATATCCATTAAGAACCACTCTTTTCCTCTGTCTCTACTTCCCTTTGAGTTGGCCGGTTTTGACATAGTTTTGGGTATGGACTGGTTATCTCATAACCAGGCCCAAATTGTCTGCAACAAAAAGCAAGTGGTGATTAAGACTCCGTCTGGTGAATCACTTACCATTCGGGGAGATACCCAGTATGGATTGCCTGAGCAAATGACTATGCTCAAGGCCTCCAAGTGTTTAAAGAAGGGTTGTGTCATCTACATAGCACAAGTGATTATTGATGAGCCTAAACCAAAGATAGAAGACATCCCCGTCATTTCTGAATACCCAGAAGTTTTTCCTGAAGAACTACCTGGTTTACCACCAGATAGACAAGTCGAATTCAGAATTGACATCATCCCTGGAGCAGCACCAGAGAGCACCTTATAGGTTGACGCCAACGGAGATGAAGGAATTAAGAACGCAACTAGATGAATTGCTAGCCAAAGGTTTCATCAAACCTAGTTCGTCTCCTTGAGGAGCACCAGTCTTGTTTGTCAAGAAGAAGGATGGATCGATGCGTCTGTGCATCGATTATCGTGAGCTTAATAAAGTCACGATAAAGAATAGGTATCCTTTGCCCAGAATCGACGATTTGTTCGATCAATTGCAAGGGGCAAGTTATTTCTCGAAGATTGACTTGAGGTCAGGCTACTATCAACTGAAGGTTAGAGATGAAGACGTACATAAAACTGCATTTAGGACTCGTTATGCTCATTACAAGTTCTTAGTGATGCCTTTTGGGCTCACTAATGCACCGGCCGCGTTCATGGATCTCATGAATCGCGTTTGCAAGCCGTACTTAGATAAATTCATCATCGTTTTCATCGAAGACATTCTCATTTATTCTAAGAACCAAGCTGACCACGAGAAACACCTTCGCTGTATTCTCAAACTCCTACATCATGAGAAACTCTATGCCAAATTCTCTAAGTGTGAGTTTTGGCTTCGAGAAGTCCAATTCCTTGGACATGTGGTGAGTGAGCGTGGTATCCAAGTGGATCCCGCTAAGGTCGAAGCTGTTATGAACTGGCAAGAGCCAAAGACGCCTACAGAGATTCGTAGCTTCCTGGGATTGGCAAGATATTACAGGCGTTTTATCGAAAAATTTTCAAGGATTGCTGCACCCCTAACTTCCTTGACTAAGAAGAAAGTAAAGTTCGTTTGGGGCCCTAAGCAGCATGAGTTCTTTGATATTCTGAAGCAAAAGTTGAGTAACGCTCCTGTACTGACATTGCCTGAAGTCACCGAAGAATTTGTGGTTTACTGCGATGCATCGCACACTGGCATGGGGTGTGTGCTTATGCAAAAAGGCAAGGTTATTGCCTATGCTTCAAGACAGTTAAAGGTGCATGAAAAGAATTACACCACCCACGACTTGGAGTTGGGTGCCGTTGTATTTGCACTAAAACTATGGAGGCATTATTTGTATGGTATTAAGTGTGTGGTCTATTATGATCACAAGAGCCTTCAACATCTGTTTAACCAGAAGGATTTAAACACGAGGCAGCGCCGATGGATGGAGACGTTGAATGATTATGATTGTGAAATCCGATACCATCCCGGCAAGGCGAGTGTAGTCGCTGATGCCTTAAGTCGAAAGGAAAGGGTGAAACCCATCCGAATCAATGCCAAGAGCATTGAGATAAAGAACAGTTTGAGTGAAAGGTTGTTAGCTGCACAGAGAGAAGCTGTGTTAGAAGCTAACTATCCTAACGAGAAGCTAGGGGTAACTGAGGAGCAGTTTTCTCTTGGCAAGGACGGGATTCTGAGATTAAATGGACGAATATGGGTTCCAATTTATGGAGGACTTTGAGATGTTATCCTTCAGGAAGCCCATAGTTCTAAATATTCCGTTCATCCTGGAGCTGATAAGATGTACTAGGATCTGAAGGCAAATTATTGGTGGATAGGCTTGAAGAAGTCTGTAGCCACCTATGTAGCTAAATGCTTGACATGTGCGCAAGTCAAAGCAGAACATCAAAATCCGTCCGGCTTGCTACAACAGCCTGAACTTCCCACTTGGAAGTGGGAAATGGTAACTATGGATTTTATCACCAAGTTACCTAAGACAAGGAAAGGAAACGATACAATATGGGTTATAGTTGATAGACTGACTAAGTCAGCACATTTCTTACCCATCAAGGAGACTTATAGCTCCGACATGTTAGCCCAACTATACGTAGATAAGATTGTAGCCTTACATGGCATACCTGTGTCTATTATCTCTGACAGAGATACTAGATACACGTCACATTTTTGGAAAAGTTTCCAGCAATCTTTGGGCACACGTTTAAATTTCAGTACGGCTTACCACCCTCAGACTGACGGACAGAGTGAGCGTACCATCCAAACATTGGAAGACATGCTACGTGCATGCGTGATTGATTTAGGTGGTAGTTGGGATAACCACCTACCCTTGATTGAATTCTCCTACAACAATAGCTACCACACCAGCATAAAGGCTGCGCCTTTCGAGGCCTTATACGGTAGAAAGTGTAGAACGCCCGTTTGTTGGGCGGAAGTTGGAGATGTCCAATTATCAGGACCAGAGATAGTCTTTGAAACGACGGACAAGATTGTCCAGATTCGTGACCATCTCAAAGCTGCCCGAGATAGGCAGAAGAGCTACGCAGATCCAAAGCGTAAATCTTATCACTTCGAAGTAGGTGACAAGGTGTTGCTTAAGGTATCACCCTGGAAGGGAGTGATGCGATTTGGTAAGAAAGGCAAGTTGAGCTCGAGATACATAGGACCTTTCGAGGTTATCGAACGTGTCGGGTCAGTTGCTTATAAGCTAAACTTACCTGAAGAGCTCAGTGGTATTCATAATGTATTCCACATCTGCAATCTGAAGAAGTGTTTCGCTGACGAATCACTGGTCATACCACATACAGATGTGCATATAGACGAGAGCTTAAAATTTATGGAAAAACCATTATCGATTGAAGATCGAAAGGTTAAGAAGCTTCGAAGGAAGCATGTGCCTATTGTAAAGGTCAAATGGGATGCCCGTAGAGGACCCGAATATACGTGGGAGGTTGAGTCTACGATGAAAGAAAAGTACCCTTATTTATTTTAGTAAATCTCGAGGTCGAGATTTCTTTTAAGGGGGTGAGGATGTAACACCTCGAAAATTCATGTCCTGTAATGTGTTGACACGTGTCATATGTTCGAACGTGTAAAAGAATGTTATAAAAGGATTAAAGTTGGCAGTCATGAAAAGTATGTGTATATACGAGTTCTAAATGTCAACAGTGAATAAATACATTGTACATTAACCCTACATGATGCTCATACCTTCAAATGAATAAATCATGGATCATACGAAGCTAAATATGAAAGAAAGTGAGAGATTACAAACTACAGGGTTAAATGGGTCAACATGTTTAAGTTATACCTCTGAGTGACCTTTTGATAAACCCGAAGCTTTGTAACGGTTAATTATACTCACTAGAATGCACGATATAAATTTCATAAAGTTTCATTATCGTATGAGAAAGTTATGATCAAATTCGTGTGCGAGGGGTTAAAAGCGTCAACGATGAAGTTTAGGACTTTTCGGGTGATAATAAAGTTAACCGAGGACTAACCAAAATGGGTATATGTCTTGGAGCCCTTATATGTCAAATAGGAGGGTTCAAAGTGCAAGAAATGAAGTCTAAGAAAAGTTTTGAAGAGTCAAGGATCAAAACATAAAAATCTAAAATTTGGATTTGAGTCAGGAGAGGTGTCGCGCGACGCGAGGCCCAAGGGGGGGGGGGGGGAGTCTTCGCGTCACGCCTAGGCCCATCTGATCCGATTTTCTTGGGTTCTTGTCTGCCTTTGCCATTGTAATCGACTTTTATCCGAGTTTCCTCATATTGGACGACCCCTAAACAACCCCTAGACACTTAGGGACACTTGTGGATGAATTGTGGTCAGTTGTAGACTTGCATGTCAACAATCTAGTGGGTTCTTGATCACTATATAAAGCCACTAAGTTGCAACAAGTTCTTCACACCTTTCTCTTGCATTCCTAATCATTTCTGGAGCTCAAGACTTCTCTCAAGTGATCACTAATCCTGCTTAGGACCTTGGTAAGTTTGCTTAACCTTCCTTAGTTAAGTTTTTGCTTAGTTTTAGCTTAAAAGTCAAACCGTCGTAATTAACGGTTGATTTAACGATTAATCACTAATGGTCCAGTGATTAGTCGAATTGAAAGCAGTTATAAGTTGGTAATTATGTGGGTAATAAACCCTTAAAAGGGTTCCCCCTGATTCCCACTCTAACTAGGTCAAATGTCGGGTCAAACTTGTAAATAAAAAGTCAACATAATGCTTAATTTATAATTTATGCATAATTAGCAATGTAGACCACATACAACCTGTTTGATCATTAATATAACTTGGTAATTAGTGTAAGAACATGTCTAAACATGTTCAACCCGACAATTTTATGTTTAGACCCGGTTCGGAACCGAAAGTCGCAAAGCTTTGACTTTTGCTTTTGCTTTCACTTCAGTTCTGACCCGTTTAGGCATGTTTTAGAAATGCCTCAGAGCTTTAATTGGACTAGGTTATATGCTAGTATAACCCTCTGTGATTATACACCTTGGTTCATTTGTTATCCAATTAATATGCATGATTCCGTTAATTGCTCATATGTTGACCATTATGCCATTTTCACCTTAAAACGTGATTTTTGGAAATGTAAAAGAGTAGAAACCTTAGTTACTGATATATAAACTTGTACCCAAAGTTTGACATCAGTTCGAGGTATAGTTTGAGAGTTATGCTCATTAGCGTAAATTGAAAGCTTTATGTTAATTAAACGGCGTAATTAACGTATAGCCTATTTAAACATACTTTTCGATATCAAACTTATTACCCACTGATGTAATATATTATTTTGGGACTTTTGAAGATTTCTAATTAATTTTAGGCTGAGCATAACTTATAGTCGTAGGCTTAATCCGGTAATTGTCGGTTTTGCCCTTACTGGCTATAAATGAGTTTTACATATCTAATTGACTCCAAACCTTTTGCTACTGATCCTAAATGATAAATAAATTATTTTAAGCCTTCTGGAATGATAAAAATATCAGCTTTATATATAGAACCCGGAAACGGCTTCTAATCGCCTTATTAAGCGTTTTTAGCGCATAGTATGTACTAAGACTATTCTTAAACATACAAGGGTGATACCTACTGATATTTTAGGTAAATTATAATATTTTAACATTAAGCAAAAGTTGTTTAACCCAGACTTCAGTTTTGAGCTTTTTGGCTTATGTGAAATTACCAAAATGCCCCTACGGTGCATAGTTTGGTTATAATTGATAAATTTCACATATATACTTTACCCTACTATAATAACTTAGTAAACTAAGTATTTTTGCTAATTATATCAGACCTGCAACTCAGGTTAATACTTAAACTCTTTTATAATATTTTAAATGACCAAACTACCCGTACGGGGCATAGTTTGTGTTTAAATTCGTTTCGGGCATAATAAAAGACATCTTACTGATGTCACAACATATTTGAAGCATATTAACTTAGGAAACCTATATATGGCTCTTACGGATACCCGTTACGCTTATTATGCGTTCGGTTTGGTTTATGTAACAAGTTTACATAAATTAGCCGAAACGGGTCAAACCCTATCGGTTTTATCTCAAAATCCAGAGTGTGTATGAAATACCCATATTAAGAAAGTCTCCGAACTTGTCGGGTCTAAATCACATTCTATCCGGTCTTCGCTTAATAGTGCGTACGGACCGTATCATTGAAACTAACCGGTCTAAGCATAAGCTTAACTAAAGACCCGTTAGGATTCTAATAGGTTATTATAAACCTTCGTTCCATATTAGGAGAACCAGTAAAAGCTACTTGCATTTGCTTATTGTGATTATTACTTTGCTCAGGTAAATACTTTTAACTTATTTTCCCTATACGGGCTTGGGTTACGGTATATAAAATACCGCTTGGTCGGGCATTAAATCTTCCATTGTTTGGTGGTTAATTGAATAATTTAATCGGCCCATTTGATTATGTTTTGTTTACTTATAGCCTTTGGGGGGTTAATGACCATGTCCCGGATATCCTTGGCATCATTTTACGAAATGGCCACGACTTAAGCGCGGGGTGTAGGCGTACACCCGTCAGTGCATAAAAGAATAATGTGGTGTGTCTATTGATCTTTAACCCGGACACGATCCGGGCTACTGAACGCATAAGGACATGTAATCCTTTTACAAGATTATCTATTTAAATAATTATCCCAAGTTATAAAATGTTTATGCCACGTGCATCCAAATCAATTTTTAATCATTTTTAAAATGAGTCAGTTGATTGTATTTACCATTGTAAACTGACGTATTTACCTAAAAAGATTAAATGCAGGTACTAAGCGTAATAGGCTGGATTGTCTCCTTAGCATCAATAAAGAGTCTCGCAAGCTTAAGATGCCTATCGTCTGTTGAACTACTGTTTCCATTTTATTTTCGATCCATCTGTGGATAAACAATCGACTGTTGTGATACTTGATATTACAATATTATATTCGGTTGAATTATATCTTTCATTTGCTTCCGCTGTGCATATTAAATATTGTGTTGTTTGACTATTATGTTGCCAACCACATCACGATACTCCCCACCGGGCCCACCGGTGACACGTGGAATCCGGGGTGTGACAAATAATAAATAATATACTACTACTGCTACTACTGATACTGTTGCTGCTATAACAACTAAAGACTAATAATAAATAATATACTACTACCACTGCTGTTGCTGTTGCTACTACTCCTGCTACTCCTACTCCTGCTGCTGCTGCTACTACTACTATTGCTACTCCTGCTGCTGCTACTACTGCTGCTTCTGCTACTACTACTACTACTGCTACTACTACTCCTGCTGCTACTGCTACTCCTGCTGCTGCTCCTACTCCTCCTCGTCCTACTACTACTGCTACTGCCGCTGCCGCTGCTGCTACCGCTACCACTACCATATTTGCTGCATCGATGGCTTGGAACCCAGCTGATATCCCCATATTTTCTTGCTGTTTTCAGGTTGCTGTTGGGGCTTATCTGCTTTTTTTAATTCATTTTATTCGCTGGCTTGGAACTTAGGTTCGGTATCCCCATATCAGTTGTTGTCTGGAATTCAGCCGAGACATAAAACTTAGCAGTAATCCTTGACAATTCTGAATAAAAGCAGACATAAGACTTAATAAAACAAAGATTGCACATAAGAAATCTTTTGAGTTTGTTAAATAGGGTTAGGAATAAAGCAATTAAACATAGAACTCAGATGGATTGAGAAATAAGAAATTAGATTGGACATTCTATGAAGTGTTAACTTAATTATCCATTTTACTTCACTTATTTAATGGTTAAGTACAAATTTTATTTTAATTAAGCAATACACACAACTAAATACATTTACTTTAACATAGTTTAAAGTTAAAACAATATTAAAACTTGCGGTCCAGTCTGGTTTTATACGGTCGGTATTGATATAAACCGTAAACGAAACCGTTCATTACGGTTTGAAATGTTTTAAACCGACCGATCGAAAGTTAAAAAAACGACTGTGAAACCAAACCGTTGACCCGTTTGGATGGTTTCACAGTTTTAAACCGAACCGTGAGGCTCATTGGTAAACTCTTAAATAAATTTTTAATTTTGCAAAAAGGCCTCCACTTCGTAGTTCGCTTAGGGTCTCCAAAAACATAGGAACGCCCTGAGTGTAAATAGAACACACCATTTTAAACGCTAGCAATCTTCCATAGGTAGAGTTTGTTGGAAATTTGGTGAATGGATATTTAATATATTTATAATTTAATGAAATTATAAATATTAATTAGAATCTTCATGTGGTAAATAAAAGAGAAACTCTTGAGTAGAGCTTCTTGATGAAATTTAAATAGTTTTATTAGAGTTTTTAAGTCTCTAATTAAGTGACTAATTAAGTGAAACCTTTCACTAATCCTTAAGTCTTGTACAAATAGTAGGCTATGTGCTTCTTTTGTTATAACAAGAATATGGTATTGCTTGATACATGAAGAATATTAGGAGGATGAACACTTGAAGACCAACTAGAGAGATGAGTACTCTCTACTTGTTTTCCACCACATGAGTTCAAACACTACAATTACCGGATGTAACCTTGGGCCCGTGAGCCATCTCCGGCAGTACAGTCTGCTACGGCTGTTGTACCCTGGGAGACAGACGCGTTGTCTTTAGTAGAGGCGCGAAATCTATTTTAATGGAAGCGTGTTGAACACGTGCCTCAACCAAAATCGTCAACGTTTTAGTGTGCTCTTTGTTGCAGTCAAAGAGAATTTTTCAAGACTCAAGATGATGAATACTGGAGTCTAGGATGCTATCAAGTGCGCGTGAAGGACCCACCAGAGATGCGGCTTGAATCAAGATTGGTATATATAATTATATTTTATATTCTTTTTATTTAGTTAATGCAACCGGTTTTGTACCATGATATTTCCTACGAATAACGAGAGTCTCGTTATTATATATTTTGTAATTATATTTTACAAAAGGTGAACCTAATTCCTAAAAACTTAAAAAAGATTTTCGTGAGATTGTTGGTACCACTAATGATTCATCAGCTAAGCATTTCTTGAGATTACATACATGAAATACATCATGTATCCCTGCCATTTCCTTTGGCAGTTGTAGCTGATTTGCTACAGGTCCTATTCTTCTAATAATCTTAAAAGGTCCAACATACCTGGGGCTTAGCTTTCCCCTTTTGATGAATCTGACCACTCCTTTCCAAGGAGAAACTTTTAATAATACCTTGTCTCCTACTTGAAATTCCAATGGTTTCCGCCTATTACCAGCACAACTCTTTTGGCGATCACGTGCTGCTTTTAGTCTTTACTTGACTTGAATAATCTTGTCTGTTGTTTCTTGTACTATCTTTGGTCCAGACAATTGCTTTTCTCCAATTTCTGCCCAACAGACTGGAGTTCGGCACTTTCGTCCATAAAGCGCTTCGAATGGTGCAGAATTGATACTGTATGATAGCTGTTATTATATGAAAATTCTATTAATGGTAAATGCATCCCAATTTCCTCCAAAATCAATTACACAAGCTCTAAGCATATCTTCCATTGTCTGAATCGTCCTTTCGCTTTGTCCATCCGTTTGAGGATGATAAGCGGTGCTTAGATTTAACTTGGTTCCCATTGCTTTTTTGGAAACTTGTCCAAAAATAAGAAGTAAAACAACTATCTCTATCAGAAATAATAGATACAGGAATTCCATGTAGTGAAACTATTTCATTTACATATAACTTAGCTAACTGTTCCATACTGAAAGTTTCCTTCATTGGTAAGAAATGAGCAGACTTGGTTAATCTATCCACAATCACCCAGATTGTATCATTACCTTTTCGTGTCTTGTCCATTGTTATCAATTCTCATTCAATACAGTCATTTCTAATCGCTGTAACAAGCCTGAGGGTTTCTGATGTTCAGCTTTAACATGTGAACAAGTTAAATATTTGGTAACATAAGCTGCTATATCCTTTTTCATTCCTATCCACGAGAAATTCTTTCTTAAGTCTTGATACATTTTATCACTTCCAAGATGAATCGTATACTCAGACTTATGAGCTTCTTATAATATTCAGTGGCGTAGGTTTCCTTGTTTAGGTATCCAAATCCTTTTCTTATGGAATCTCCAAATTACATCTGTTCCTCGTTCTAGTTCCTTAATCATTCCTTTTAATTTCTCTGTATCGTCCTTGATTACTGATTCCTGTATGGTTCTAATTTGTTCGTTTAAATCTATCTGCAGATTTAATTTAAGAGAACACACTCTTCTGGGTTTTTCATGATACTTTCGACTTAAAGCATCAGCTACTACATCAGCCTTTCCTGCATGATACTGGATACAACAATCATAATCACTAAGAATCTCCATCCAGCGTCTCTGTCTCATATTTAACTCTTTTTGCCCAAAAATGTACCTTAAACTCTTATGATCTGTGAAGACTACAAATTTATTTCCATATAAATAGTGTCTCCAAATCTTAAGGGCAAAAATTATGGCTCCTAACTCTAAATCATGGGTTGAATAATTTTCTTCATGATTCTTAAGTTGTCTAGATGCATAGGCTATAACCTTTTGACGTTGCATCAACACACATCCATAACCTAAGTCATAAGCGTCACAATAGACTACAAAGTCTTCAATTCCTTCGGGTAACGCTAGTATGGGTGCGTTGGTTAACCTTTGCTTAAGAATTCTAAAGGCTTCTTCCTGTTTTGGCCCCCATTCAAACTTAACAGATTTACAGGTTAGTTTGATTAAGGGAATGGCTATTCTAGAGAAATCTAGGATAAACCGTCTATAGTAACCGGCTAGCCCTAGAAAACTTCTCACCTCCGTTGGTGATTTAGGGATCTTCCATTTAGTAATTGCCTCAATCTTTGTGGGATCCACATGATTAACTAAATGTCCAAGAAATTGTACTTCTTCTAACCAAAATTCGCATTTCAAAAATTTAGCATAAAGCTTTTCTTTTCTCAGCAAATTTAGGAGTGCATGCAGATGCGCTGCATGTTCCTCTCTATTCTTAGAGTAAATTAGAATATCATCTATAAAGACAATTATGAATTTATTCAGATATGGCTTACATATTCTGTTCATCATGTCCATAAATGCAGCTGGGGCATTGGTTAAACCAAATGGCATGACTGTAAATTCATAATGGCCATACCTTGTTCTGAAGGCGGTCTTAGGAATGTCCTCTTCCTATACCTTCAATTGATGATATCCTGAGCGTAAGTCGATTTTAGAAAAGAATCGAGCTCCTTGCAATTGATCAAACAGATCATCGATTCTTGGTAATGGGTACCGATTTTTAATCGTTACCTTGTTCAATTCTCGGTAATCAATGCATATACGCATTGACCCGTCTTTCTTTTTGACAAATAAGATCGGTGCTCCCCAAGGTGATGAACTTGGCTGTATGAAACCTTTCTCTAGCAGTTCGTCTAATTGTTTCTTCAATTCCTGCATCTCTGCTAGTGCCAAACGGTAAGGTGCCTTGGCAATTGGTGCTATCCGTGGTAGCAGATGAATTCTGAATTCAACTTCCCTATCTTGATGTAGTCCAGTTAATTCTTCTGGGAAAACATCTGAGAATTGAGATACTACGGGAATATCTTTCAATTATTTTCCTTTAGTGTTAATGATTATGGAAATCATGTACATTAGTGACCCTTTTCTTGCATAGCTTGCAGTTTTCATTACAGAGATGAATTTCGTGGATCCAGATGACTTATCTCCTTTAATTGTGATCTTTTCACCCTTTGGTGAATTTACTTGGATTGACTTTTAATCACATAGAATACTGGCTTTATTGGCTACTAACCAATCCATTCCTTATACGATATCAAATCCAGCCAGATTCATTGGATAAAGATTAGCAATAAAATTATGGTTTAAAATTTCTATTCTTGCTCCCTAAACATTCTTGTTGAAGTTTAGTTAATGGTTGATTGAGAAGTTTGCAAAATGAAGTATTAATAAAACTTTGGTTTGCACCAGAGTCAAATAATACTTTAGCAAAAACATCATTAACTAAAAATGTACCGGCAATCACATCGGAATCATCTTTTCTTCTTCAGCTGTTAGAACAAATGCTCTAGCATTTTTAGTGGTCTTGTCGTTCATGGCTAGAGCTAGTTTCGGACAGTTCGGCTTAAAATGTCCCTTTTCTTCACAATTGAAGCGTACTCCATTACTAGGTTTCTTCCTACAGTCTTCTTCCTTGTGTCCTGGTATCTTGCAAAAATTGCAGTAGGTGGAGCATCTTCCTGAATGCTTCTTCTTGCAGGCCTTACAATAAGGTGCAGAAGTAGAACCTACATTCCTCCCAGGGTTGGTATTTCCGTAGCGAAATTCTTGGGTAAGTTTCTGAGCTAGGTTCTTCCTCTGGTTTTGTTCTTGTGTACGTACTAGTTCATCAGTCAAGGTATTGCCGGTTATACAGTTTCTTCTATGGTTTGTAGTCTAGCTGCCTTGACTACATATCTAATCTCACTGATTAATCCCCAGATGTAACGGGATATTAATATTGGTTCTGGTGAAGCTGGGGTTGGCACTATTCTAGCATATTCGAAGAATACGGTAGTGTAACCGTTACAGTCTATTCCAGTCATTCTAAGATTTAAGAACTTATTAGCAATTTGTTCTTTTTCATTAGGATGACAAAATTTCCTTTCGACCATGTTCTTAAACTCAGTCCATTCCATATTATAGGCTCTGTCACTTCCTCTAGACTGGAGAATAGTTTCCACCATTCTAGAGCAACATTCTTAAAAAGATTGGAAGCAAACATGATTTTGTCTTCCTCTGCACACTTGCTTATTTTTAAGACTGCCTTAGTCTTTTCTATCCAGCGTAGAGCTGCAATGGCTCCTTCATTGCCCAAGAATTCTATAGGTTTGCAGGACCAGAATTCTTTGTAAGAACAACCATAAGACATTGTTCTTCCTCTTTTTGGAATAGACAATTGAAGTAACGGTCCATTGTTTACGCTGTAACTGGGTTCAATTGGTGGTCGCTTACTCCTATTATTACTTTTATTATTTTCTGCTTCCTTAACCGTTTTGATAATATATGGCATAGCATCTATAATTCATTGTGCCACTATGTGTTGGACGGCACTATTGTCTATCTGGTTGCCGTTATTATCATTATTCTGGTTCTCTTGATTCACTTTGTTGTCCATCTGGATTATAAACATTTACCAAGTATTAATATCACAGAGCAATGTTTAATGCGAATAATTACATAGATAAACATATTAATCAAAATCGTCGTGCATTGCGACATTTACTCTATTTTATAGATATGCATCTATTACAAACTGAAACGGGAATTTTAAAATATACTACTAGTTATGCATTAGTAGGTATTAGACTATCTAATTTTTTTCTCAAATTACTCACACACACACACACACACACATACACACACACACACACACACACATATATATATATATATATTATTACTACTAGTGGGGGTTCATCCAATACTGCATATTACGCTCGTCGTATTTCCAAACGAGCCTCTCCCCTATTTGTCTTATCTTTTCACTTTCATCTAATAACTCCTCACCAAAAGTGCGGAGTTCCTGCACGTTTTCGGTACTCATGGGTGGTGTGGGTGCTGGTATCGGGTCAGGGTACTGGGGCATCACTTCTTCGTATGGGTATGGATTCTCTAGGATTTCCCGGATATACTGGTCATTATCCCAATATGGATCTAGAGGGTCAAGGTTTGGGTAAGGTGCTACTGGGTTTGGTATGGGTTCCTCTTGTGTGTAGAGTTCTCGATAATCCCTATGGTTGTCAAACCATGGGTCATAATCTGGAGGATGGGGTGCTGGGACACTAGGGATTTCGTTTGGGTCAAATACAGGTAAGGGAATCTGGTCTCCTGGATTTGGTTCAATTTCAATGGGTTGAGTTGGGAACAAGGGTAGTGGCTGTGGTGCAATGATTTGTTCTAAGTTTGGGTATGCGGCTGTGGTAGCTAGTATGTGGAAATTGGCTAATCGTCTATTGATTATATCCTGGGTCTGGGCATTCATCTCCCTATTTGTAGCTGCTAAAGCTTTCTGTAGCTGTAACTTCCTCATTCTTTTCCTACGTTCATGAGCTCCCTGACTGAACCATCCTCTCTTTTTGGTAGGGAATGGCTCTTCGGATTGCGCTTTGAATATAAAGATCCCCTCTTCTGTGTCAGCTGAATATCCTGAGGGGTAGGCTGGGAAGAAGTTCCTTCATCTCTAGGAGAACTAGACAATTGACGGTAAGCATCTGACAGACCTTGATCACTCATACTTTAAACTAACAAATTGTCAAATAACACAAAAATGATAATATACACGTATGCACATAGTCACAGAGATTATTTCCTAACAGAATTGACAATTTCAATGTCAACATAACACTTCTGTGGCTGAAATTAGTGGTTGTAGCTCTAATACCACTCTCTGTCGCAACCCCCGGCCCCTGCCTCTTGGGAACGATCGCGAGCCAGTATCAGTGGTATCGATGTTTATTAATTTGGCAGCGGAATTTACATCAGGACCGTAGTTAGGAAATATTTTATCAGAGTAAAATACCACATTTTTATAATAATAAATACATGGGAAATTCCCAAGTTTCCATTACAAATATGTTTATAGGGATAAACCCTAACTTATTTAAATAAAACATCTTCTTTATTTAGGTAACTTTTATAGCCACTTTTCCAAGCCTTCAGTGCTGTCCAGCTGGCTTCTATTTGGCTCTCACATTTTGTTACCTGAAACGCGTTTAAAAACATTTTATCATCAAGAAATACTGGCGAGTGAATCCCAGTTTAATCAAGACAGGTTTTTTCATTTTACAGTATTGAGGGCAATCCAGCAATTACATTTGTTTACATCTACTTTAATTACCACCCACGACACTGTCAATCCTGACTTGTGGAAATATTACTACTCACAGTGTAGTAATAAATTTTGTATACAAAACCCCAACACACCGACGATAATTGTAGAATTACAAATACCCAATCTGTCACACCCCAACCGATGGCGGAATCATCAGGGCGCGACACTAGGCGAATCAGATTGCTCAAGAGAATCCAAAACAACTATATTGCGATAATATTTATTACATTCGTTATCCCATACTAACAAATAATACAATCACATAAGTTATCACAGATTTCTTGTCCTCTCGAACAATACAAATCCGACAACCTAGATTTTAGGCGAATTTCTAGACTCCCTAGCTTGATTTGATGTAGATAGCGATCTAACCTGCAACATACATTAAAACAACGTCAATACAAAAGTATTGGCGAGTATACAAGTTTTGATGGTGTAGCGTAAAATAGTTGAAAGTACTGCGAATTACCAAATACATAAACGAGATACCACAACATATATGCAAAAGACCGATACTACCAGCTAAGTCACTCGAGCTTCGATTGCGATTGCTATTCATCCTAACTAGACCCCGTCGGGCGCTATAGTACTATACTAGTTAAGGAGGGACCTCGAGAGTATAAGTCCTATCACATATGTAACTAGCACCACATAATAATTATGCATAACAGTCATTCGCAAGTGATAAACAGATTGATTGAATAATTCGTTTGATAAGTTCGATTTATTAGGAAAGTATGTTACACCCAAAAATGCGAGTGCGTATTCAACGAGAACACAACTTGATTGGATCGGTTGAGAGTGCGTCTGAATTAGCCTAATCATCGAATGGTATCGTAAGCGATGGTGTGCTTAAACGGGAATAACATCGCCATGACAGATATACGGTCAGATGGCACCCATCCGGATAGATAACCTTATCCGGTCGAACAACCTTATCCGGTCGGATGACCTTATCCGGACGGATAACCTTATCCGGATGGATGACCTATCCGGTTGGACAACCTCATCCGGACGGATGACCTATCCGGTCGGACAACCTCATTCGGACGGATGACCTATCCGGTCGGACTACCTCATCCGGGCGGATGACCTATCCGGTCGGATGACAGTAGTTTGTTCCAAAGTTTTGATCAAACTGATGGTTTTTGGAAAGATTACCGGTGGTTTTACTGAGATGGTGCGATAGCGTGTTAAACAACTGAGATTCCAACAGTTCCGACCCGTTCTAACGGCCGGGAACCACCCCGTTCCATCAGATCTGGCCGTTTTTGACAGTTTTTCCATGTTTAACCCGAAATCGCACAATACTTGGACTAGATACATAGATTTTAGGTGAGATTGTTATAAAAACAGGTGGAAATCACTCAGATCTGAGTTGTTTATGGTAAAATGAGGTCACACCTTGAAGTTCATAGGAACACTTGGTGACATCATCTTTGAACACCTCAAATCAGTAGATTTCATGGTTAAAAGTTGAGTTGTAAAAGATAGAATGGTGTAGAATTGAGTGCAGATCATAGAAGTACAAGATTTAGGGTGAGATCTTACCGGAATTACGAGATATCGAGAGAAAAGGGTCCAAGAGCGTGCTGGTCGAGTGGGAGCTGTCACATCACTGTTCAAGTGAAGTGACAGGCTATTTATAGGCAAGAGAGAAGGGTGAAGGTGATTTGGTGATCCGGTTCGGATATTTCTGGCGCGACGAGTTTCATTGTTTCGAGCATTGCGGTAGTTTTGGTTACACATTCTCTTATATTTATCTATTATATATATAATTATTCACGTTGGGTCGTATATACATATCCATAATTCAAAGTTGCGACACAATAGCCGGGTTTCGAATATGCGATTACTTTGCGACGCTTCACGGTCATCGAGGAGGGTAGAATAGGTCCTCTCTCAATGTCATCGTGAACGTTAATGTGTGTTTCGAGTTGCATTGTGACACATCACGGTTATCAAGGAGGGTAGGATTGGTCCTCACTCGACATCTTCGTGGTTGTCAGCAAGTGCAATGTGAAGTGATAGTGATAAAGTATGCGTAATATGTGAAAATACTGCGACATAGCGATGTATGCGATATAGCTACATTATGATCCAAATCTCTGGTGCTAGGCGTAACGAGTATAGCGAGTAGTAACAACGCACGAGCGTGCGGGTTGTTACAGTCTCCCCTGCTTTAGGAAATTCCGTCCCGAAATTAATCCACCAGTAGGGTTGCGAGAGTTGATGCGAATGAGAGTAGCGATAAAAGCGACGAGTATAGCGAGCGATCGATAGAGAATTGCCATGCGATAGCTTTGCGGAGACCAGCGAGAGCGATGAGGAATATGATTCGAACAACCAAAAGCGATAACACCCACGAGAATGCGATTCCAAAGCGTTATTAATTTTTGAAAAGTCGATTAATTAGGAAAAACTTGCTTAAAATTTCCTCACGGTGCGGCGTTAACTGTAGCGATGTTCACACCAGCACTATGAGAATGGTTTTGGTTAGGTTACTAAAAGATTTCATAGTGATCAAGCTCGTCTTACGAAATTTTTCGCCACACGGCGTTGACTTGAGTCGATTGTCACACCAGTGTCTCAAGAAAATCTCGTTTTGTTCAAAGGTTTTGATTAGTTCTTAGAAATTTTTTTGTAAAAAAAGGGTCAGTTTTAAAATTTGTGTAAACAAAGCCTTTTTTAGTTATACCAAAAATCTAAATTTAAGGTCGGCCCTGCATGGCACTTTCCCACGAAAGTTCTACAATATGGCTAAAACACTTATATATAGGAAGTACCAGCGGCGTATCCACCATGTTTTATTCATATGGCTTCCGTCTCGTGGGGCAGTGTCATTCATGTCGACATAGTACAGACATAATTGCGATGACTCGATCCAAACGAGAAGGGTTGGATTAAATCTTGAAAGGGCGAAGTGAGCGATGAAGTCGTTTTCGAACTCAGTTCGGTGATACAAGTGAGGTAATAATCGATTAATAACACAACATAACACGATAAGCGATGGCGTCAAGTGATAGCGACAACCGTCGAGTGATAAGCGACAGTCGATGCGTTGTAAGCGATGGAGACATGCGATTCGATTGGATTTAATAACATCATAATTTTAACTAACACTAGCCCACATGGCCTTTTTTCACGAAAGTCTGCTGATACGGCTAAAACACCACCATGTCTTAGCCCAATTAGTTTCGTCTCGTGAAGCAAGGTCGTGAGTGCTAACCTAACGCAGATAACACAGATAGCACAAATTGGGATGGCGATAAGCGATGAAATATCGAAGCGATGAGATAGGTGCGAGAAGCGTTACGGCGAAACGCGACGAGTAACGTGCGATACCTGTCGAGCGATTCACGATACGCGATTCTCGGCAAGCGATACGCGGTAGCGGTAAGCGATAGAGCGTTACCCGCGGATTAAGCGACACATAACAAGTGACACACACACATAAGCGATTAAGCGAGAACACACTGAAAGCGACAACGATTCACCCAACAAGCGATAACCAGGGGTAGAGATTGCGTGATACGCACGATATGCGATTGCGATTTCGAGCCACATAATAAGCGTTTGGGATTGTGAACGCACAATAAGCGATAGCGCGAGACACATAACATACGATTGCTATTTGCGAGGTAGATTCTTGCGATAATGCGATTGCGAGCGTGTTGACTTACGAAAAGTCTAGTGATTACACGCCTTGAGTTGCGATTGAGATTGTTTCGCCTTGCGATGTATAATTTGGTGTGTCGAAAATAACCACAATAATATAATAGGTCTACGTTCCAACTCCACATGGCACTTTCTTCACAAAACTCCAGTTAGCATGGCGAAGCACCGTTATGTTTTAACCATACGCCTTTGTTTCGTGAATAGGTGTCACACTTCGTCAGACATGGTCAAGACGCTTATATATAAGAAGCACCAGCGGCGTATTCACCACGCTTAACCATGCCCTGATCGTTGAGGCATTATTGAAACTCACTACGATCTCCGTGCACTAACCAAAATAATCCCGTGTGCACCTGTGATTAATTTGATTCTTGCACGTTTATCGTACCTTATCTCAAGAACGCATAGTAGGGGTAAACTACGTTATATAGTACATAGTGCTAGCATTAGATTGTGCGCGAGTATAAGAGAGAAATAGGATCCGCATGCGACGATAGATAAAATAAGTTCCACACATAAAAAGGGATTATCGGCGATAAGTCGTATTATTACAACATCAAAAGCAAAATAACGTTGCTGTGGAGTACTTCTGTGGCGACTGCGGTTGTTGCTGAAATTCCTCAAGGTTGCGGTCCCGTGCGACAGTGCTGTGTAAGGTGACCGTACCAGTGGCAATTTGCGCAATAGTGACAGTTAGCTTCTGGCGGGTGATGATACGTACACGTGAAACACAGGGGATGAGTTCCGTTGTAGGCGCATTTCGATTGAACTAGAGCTACTCGGAGAGGTTCTGGTTGCGACAGCCCAGTTGTTGAAGAGTCTGGGCTCACGGTCTTTCGTTTACGGCTGGGCTGAGTTTCCTAAGGTGATGCAGTGTCATCGGCGGACTCGTCTGATGATTCGCTGGAGGTATCGTCGGAGGAGTCTTCAGAAGAACCGTTGGTAGATTCGTTGGAAGAATCGTCAGATGAATTGATGATGACTGCTTGATGAGCTTGTTTGACATGATTCTTGGAGAAAAATCCGTCTAAGGCTCGTTTGCTGTTGATTTTTGCGGCCAAGCGGTAGGTTTCTTCGATGGTAGCAGGTCTTGCAGCTTCGACAAAATCGCCCACACACTCAGGCAAGCCACGAATGTACTTCGGGATGGCTTTTTCTGAAGTGTTGACTTGACTTGGGCAGATTACGCTAAGCTGTTTGAACCTTGCGGTGTAGCCAGCATTGTCACTTCCGTCTTGCTTGATTTCCCAAAATTCATTTTCTAGCTTCTGTATTTTGTGGGGAGGGCAGTACTCTTTCTTCATGAGCTCTTTTAGCTCATCCCAAGAGAGCGCGTAAGCCGCGGAGATTCCACGTTTGTTGCGTTCGGCGGTCCACCAGTCGAGTGCTCGTGCTTGAAATACTCCGGTAGCGCAAGTAGTACGGAAACTATCGGGACACCCACTTTGACGAAGGGTAACATCGATAGAATCGAACTACTGGAGTAGTTGGGTCACACCTCCTTCACCCGTGAATTCCATCGGATCACAAGCTTTGAAGTGTTTGTAGAGAAAAGCAGATTGCGGTGCTTCTGTCTTGAAGTCTTCCAAGGTTCGAGAGTTGCTGAGAGAGTGCACCTGAGCGACAATTTGAGGAATAACTTTGGCCACTTCCTTGGTCACAAGCGAGGCAATCCTCTTATCGGCGCTCCGTTTGGCTCTTCTCCTAGCTGCTCATCTCGTGGTAGAGTTGTTGGAAGGCATCTAGACAGAGAGAGATTTGGAATGAGATTCGATCATAATGATTTTTGAGTTTTGCGATGCGATTGAGAGCGATCAAAACTTGTAGCGTGTAATATGCTAGATTTCACATAGGAGCCACATAGGAGACACGAGATTCCTAAGTTCTCATATAATGATTTGCTGGTATTTAGATATAGATAGTTGTTGTTTATACTTACACACATATATATATCGGTGTAGAATACGCGAGAACGCGAGGAGAGCGAGAGAGCGAGAGCGTAAGCGAGTAATTTAGACAATTGTTTTGTTGCGAACATTCGGTCTTCGTTTTAGATTACGATGGCTGTGCGAGTTGGGCGTTTTGTAAAACAGGGAGCGAAAATTGATAATTCATAAAATAAACACATAAAGCGTAACTAGGTTCATCAAAACGTAAAACCGGCGAGTCGTAGGCTTAGTAAAGAAATCGGAGTGCCTCGGGTGTTTAGGCGTCGACTGCCCAAGGTAGCCCAACTATACCCAACAAGTTCGTGCACGCGCGTTGACCTAGGAGACTTATGCTTTCACTGGGATGCAACTCATGGCATTCGTCTTCCTAGTCATCGCGTGGCTCGAGTCGTTGTTATGGTCGAGTACTTGGTGAGAGCTTTTTGAAAACCATTTTAGAGAGTGGAATGGTTTATTAAGATACGGGTTTCACCCCTGACTTAACAGCTTCATTCCAAATTGCGGTTGTGCTCATCGAATAAATCCGAGAGTTCCACTAGAATTTCGAAATGGAGGCTTTCGTCGAGATGTGGATGTCACTCCTAGCTCGATGAAAGGTTCTCGTGCTAGAAAAAGGCGCTGAGTGAGCAATCCTATCGAGAGTTCTTGGTTTTCACACCTGGTCTCGACTGGATCAATCGGTTGTGATATGCGAATAATTTCGAAAACATGTGTATTGTGTCAGCCTTAGGAAAGGCTAAGTAGTATTCCAGCCTTAGGAAAGGCTTCTTTGTGTGAGGCTGTAGTACGCGGTGTTCACACAAAGTTGTAGTTTTTAGTAATTTCGATCGAGAGTATCAAGTAGGCCCGTGCAATTCCTACTAAGTTTGCACGAGTTGGCCCGTTGGTACTTAGACTATAGACTAGGTTATTTCTAAGACAACGAAACCGGACTAGGTCGTGTCCTTCCTAATTCCCTATAGTTATGGCTCTGATACCAATCTGTCACACCCCAACCAATGGCGGAATCAACGGGGCGCGGCACTAGGCGAATCAGATTGCTCAAGAGAATCCATAACAACTATATTGCGATAATATTTATTACATTCGTTATCCCATACTAACAAATAATACAATCACATAAGTTATCACAGATTTCTTTTCCTCTCGAACAATACAAATCCGACAACCTAGATTTTAGGCGAATTTCTAGACTCCCTAGCTTGATTTGATGTAGATAGCCATCTAACCTGCAACATACGTTAAAACAACGTCAATACAAAAGTATTGGCGAGTATACAAGTTTTGATGGTGTAGCGTAAAATAGTTGAAAGTACTGCGAATTACCAAATACATAAACGGGATACCACAACATATATGCAAAAGACCGATACTACCAGCTAAGTCACTCGAGCTTCGATTGTGATTGCTATTCATCCTAACTAGACCCCATCGGGCGCTATAGACTATACTAGTTAAGGCGGGACCTCGCGAGAATAAGTCCTATCACATATGTAACTAGCACCACGTAATAATTATGCATAACAGTCATTCGCAAGTGATAAACAGATTGATTGAATAATTCGTTTGATAAGTTCGATTTATTAGGAACGTATGTTACACCCAAAAATGCGATTAAAATGGGTTCGAGTATACTCACAGTGCGTATTCAGCGAGAACACAACTTGATTGGATCGGTTGACAAGTGAAATCATTTGGCTTCTTAACATTTTAAATGAATTTAAAATTGATGCCAAACTTCCTGTTTCACTTTTCTGTGACAACACATCTACAATTTCAATAGCTGCTAATCCTGTTTTTCACGATCGTACAAAGCATTTTGAAATTGATCTATTCTTTTTAAGAGAAAAAAATTGAAAGGGTGTTATTAAAACTGTTGGCGTCTCGTCTGAAGATCAAACGGCAGATGTTTTTACAAAAGGATTGCTTGTTCAAGCTCATGACAAGGTTTGTAAAAAACTTGGATTGTTTAACTGTTTTGTATATTGAATTGAGGGGGGGGGGGGGGTGTTGAAATATATATTTAGACAATATTGTTATTTTCCTTTCAATTCAATATGTTCCCTTTTATATGTGATTTTATTTTAACCATTTCCTTTTTTGGTTTTCTTTTTTCCGTTGCTGGTTGCTGGGCTATTGGGCTTCTGGCTTCCTTTGGGCTCTCCTGTTCGAGTAGCGCGAAAGCCCTTTTTTCTCATATATCAAGGGACGGCTGGCTTTGGGATTCATACACACAATAATATCATCTATTCATCGCAGAGTCTGCATTCTCACCAGAACCTTCTGCTAAGGGTTCTTTACAATTTTGTCTGTCTCGTGTCTGTCTCTGGAGTCTTAGAGATCTTGTTTTGATCTCAGCTTTGTAACAGATCATTCCCTGATCTGAGTTGTCTGTCTGTGAGATTAAGCCGGTAACTTTGTCGGAATCATTCTGTACTCATTTGGGATTAATCACGCCGACTGGTGTCTTAATAAAGCTCTTGTGTTATTGATATCTTGTTGTTGACAGTTAAAGAAGGGCACTCCACTGTAGTGAGTAGATTGAATGTTTTTTTTTTTTGGGGATAGTGGGTGCATCTTTCAGTTTTACCATTTAAATGGAACAAACAGTAAACAGTACTGAGTTGATTATTGATACTTGATAGTTAATTCCTTAATCCATGTGGGTCAAAAGTAGAGGGTTCATTATGTAATTAGTTAAAAGGTAGTTATATGGCGGTTAAAAGGAAGTTATATGGCGGTTACAAAGTATGGGGACCAAAGTTGACAAAACAGAACTTTATAACTACCACCCCAAGGGTTGCGAAACCCCTTGGGGACACACCTCTTGAATTCGGCAGCCACACAAAGAGAAGGGATGCGACTATTGGATCCTAGAGGCACACCTATTCACGTTTAATCACAGCCACATATTCTAGAGACACACCCATTCGTTAAGTTCGTTAAGAGACGCGTCTATTCACTCACATCCATTAGAAACTATAAATAGGGTTAGTATTTCTATTGTAAAGACACACTTGTACATATTCACAATCATTATTCATTCAGAAATTAAAGGTTCGTTTATGTTTATTCATTCGTTGTTATTTTCATTGTTCATCATCAACAAGATTCTGGGCAACATTGGTATTAGAGCCTAGGGCTCAAATTCATTTTGGGAAGACGATCATCAAGCGGGTGATTGAATTCCGTAACAATTTTGATCACGCAGGAGGCGTTGATTGGATTGTTCTTGTTAAGTTTTAACACCAATCGCATCAAGAGGGTACGATTGTTGTCGTTCGTTAATCGGTCATCAGGAGGGTGTTCGATTTTTGATCCGACCATCACTGAGGGTGTTTGGATTCTGTGTTTTTTTAATTCAAATCACGACAAGAGGCTGCGATTCGGGTTAAGAAGACGGAAACAAATTTGAGAAGTTTGTATTCCGATTTGAAGAAACAATCGCGAATCAAAGAAGTTTGGGTTGTTTGAAATTTGTAAAGGAGAAAAAATCTGAGAAGTTTTGGAGTCCGTTTTACCACAAGAAAAAAACGCAGCCAAGAGGGTTGTTAAGAAAAGTCAGAAAACTGAGCGGAGAATCCCGATAAGAGAAGTCGGAATTACGTCGGTTCGCAAATTCCAGGTTCTACGTTCTATTTTTTCTGGATCTTATATAAGGTTTAGAAGTTGATTTGATTCCGTTAGAAAGTTAGTGTGAATTTTTGGAATCATTATAACAACCCTCCAAAATATTTCCAACACCCTTAATATATTTAGAACATCCTTTTTACGACCTAAAATTCACCCCGTATATGAAATACGGCCCTAAATACCTTTAATTTTACAAAAATAAAATAAAAACAAAACCTCAGAGGTGCTCGCAGGGCGTGACACCCCTAGCTACCTCCGTCGCGGGCCGCGACGAGCTAGGCCACCAGGACACCTCCGGTGCCGCCACGTGTCGCAACCATGTCGAGTCTAGTGTCCGATTCAGCCAAGCTAGGGCATACCCTAGCTGGCCTCGCGGTCTGCGAAGCCCTCATGTGTCTCCGTCGTGGGGCGCGACGCCTTGTCTAATCAGCCCTATAAATTGGGAGCATCGGCTGTTCATTCCGATCGCTCACACACAATTTTCTCTCTCAATTTCTGAATAGTATAAGTTATACCCGGGCATTATATCCCCCCTAAATAACGAAGTTCTGCCTCGTTGTAAGTATTTTAACCCCCGGTTACGTATTAGATACGCTGCCCGATTGATCTAGGGTTCCGTAACGGCTGTCGTGGTTCTGCTCGACGTAGTCGTTGGAATGCCGTCTCGGGAAGGGTATTACTAATGTAAATATTGGGTTATTATACTAACACACGTGCATTGTTTAATTAACAGATTATAACCAGGAAATCACCAAGAAAAGTCTAAAGTAGCAATGTGAGTAATCTCCTTTTTGTAAACTATTTTTACAAAACCTTAAATAATTTACAATGTGATTAGCAGTGATTGAGTCTTTGTAATTCTTCAATTATTGTTGGTATGTTGGGGTTTTGTAGACAAAATGTGGAACACGTTACCATTGGACAACGAGATAGCCAATGTGTAATATGACCCACCAGTCAGGATTGACAATACTGAATGAGTAATTGTGTAGATATAAACATTGTGATTGCTCTTAATACTGTTAAAGGATAAATGCTTCTTGATTAAACTGGGATTCACTCACCAGTATTTTCCACTGACAAATGTTTTTAAAACGCGTTTCAGGTAACAAAATGTAAAAGCCAATTAAAAGCCAGCTGGAGAGCACTAAAGGCTTGGAAAAATGTGGCTATAAAAGTTACCTAATAAAGACGATGTTTTAAATTCAATAAATTAGGGTTTATCCCTATAAATATGTTGTAATAGAAACTTGGGTTTTACTCATGTGTTTATTAATATAAAATATGGTATTTTACTCTGGTAAAATATTTCCTAACTACGGTCCTGATGAAATTTTCGCTGCCAAATAATGATAAACCAATGATACCACCAAATCTGAGTTCGCGTCCGCCCGATCCCAGGAGATAGGGGCCGGGGGTTGCGACAATCATAGACTTCGGTTTTAGGAGAAAACCAAAGTATAAAAAGTGAAAATTGTTGGGAAAGAATTTATGTCGGATTCAGGAGGAGGCTCTCTGTCAAATGCGGTAGTAATTAAAGACAATAGTTCGTTCTCCCAGTTTCAGTGTCCTATCTTAAAGTCTACAAACTATACGGTATGGGCAATCCGTATCAAAACCATACTTAGGGCAAACGGATTATGGGAAATGATAGAACCAAAGGAAAATACGCAAGCGGATGAAAAGAAGGATATGACGGCGACCGCTTACTTATATCAAACACTACAGGAAGATATGATAATACAAGTTGCAAGTTACAAGAGTGCAAAAGAAATTTGGGATGCATTAAAGACAAGACATGTCGGTGCAGATCGAATGCAGAAGGCACGTCTTCAAACACTCAAAACAGAGTTTGAAATGTTAAAAATGAAGGAGGAAGACACTATCGATTCGTTCACTACAAGACTAAATAGTATTGTCACGAGGGCAAGTGGTCTTGGATCAACTTTTGATCAACCGACTTTAGTACGGAAACTTCTAAGTTCTGTACCGAGAAGGTTCGTTCAAATTGTTGCAACCATTGAACAATTCACCGATCTAGAAACAACGACGCTAGATGAGACAATCGGAAGATTGAAAGCCTATGAAGAAAGGACAGGTTTGGTGGATGAAAACCGGGTATATAATCAAGAGAAACTTATGTATACGTGACGCGACAAGAAATATGGTCGTGGAAGGCGTTTTGGGAACAATGGACAAGGAAGGTTCAATTCATCACAAGGCAAGTGCCATGATGGAAAGTTCAGACAAGAAGAAGATGATGAAGATTTTTCAGATGATAACTATAGAAAACAAAGAAGGGAGGAGAGTGCCTCAGAGAATGCTTACAAGAATAGAAGCAACCAAAAGAAGTTTGGGAAGAATTTAAGCAAGATAAAATGCTACAATTGCCAAAAGTTTGGTCATTATGCCTCAGATTGTCCTGAATCAAACCAAAGAGGAGAGGAATCAAATCTTGTGCAAGAAGACGAGGAACCAACTCTCCTAATGGCAATTAAAGAGGACTGCAAGGATCTTCTACAACAAGTTCGTGATAAAGATAGAGAATCACATAATGGCAATCAAGACACAGAGAAGATCATGATGCAAGTAAAGAAGATCAAATGGAAGATTAAGACTTCATTCTCTTGAAGAATGAAGATACTAAAGCATGAAGATGTTGAAGGCATGGATTAAGAAATTAGGGTGGAATATTGATACTTGATAGTTAATTCCTTAATCCATGTGGGTCAAAAGTAGAGGGTTCATTATGTAATTAGTTAAAAGGTAGTTATATAGCGGTTAAAAGGAAGTTATATGGCGGTTACAAAGTATGGGGACCAAAGTTGACAAAACAAAACTTTATAACTACCACCCCAAGGGTTGCGAAACCCCTTGGGGACACACATCTTGAATTCGGCAGCCACACAAAGAGAAGGGACGCGACTATTGGATTCTAGAGACACACCTATTCACGTTTAATCACAGCCACATATTCTAGAGACACACCCGTTCGTGAAGAGACGCGTCTATTCACTCGCATCCATTAGAAACTATAAATAGGGTTCTGATTTCTATTGTAAAGACACACTTGTACATATTCACAATCATTATTCATTCAGAACTCAAAGGTTAGTTTATGTTTATTCATTCGTTGTTATTTTCATTGTTCATCATCAACAAGATTCTGGGCAACATAGATTGAATGTATTTTTTGGGGATAGTTTGTATGGGGTTGTCTTGTAAATGTATGTTACGGGGTTTTTTACTGATTGAATAAAATTGGACTTAAAAAAGAAAAAAAAAAAAACCCTTGCAATTAAGTTTCTAGATCTAACAGGTAGATATCCAAATCATTATTATTCTAAAATTTTCCTACTATTTCCTGACTTTTATCGAAAGATATTAAGATATACACCTAAGGGCACTTGGATAACCCGCGCGTCTTTCATTCTATTATCAGGTTTTATATAATAATCCCTTTAAGATTGGTATGATGTACTTGGTTTTAGGGTTTGGATGTTTATGTTGGCCGGACATGCGTACGGTATTAGTTTTATAAAGGGATTTTTACATATATCCCCTTACTAAAAGGCTTTATTACATATTTACCCAACTCTTAAAATCAATTACATATTTCCCTTTTTTTTAAAGAAATTACTCATTTAGCCTTTTGCAATTCCTTTTCTAATTCCTTCCTCCTGCGAGCCAACCCTAAAATGTTGAGCATATCCTTTCTGCAATATCCATCTCGAATTCCTCAATAATCGCGACCAAATCATCTATTGTGTCAAATCATCAATCAAGCCCTTCGATTCTGAAGCAAAATTGACTTCAATTTCTTCAAGAACACGCAAAACTACTACTCACGGTCAAGTTCTGTATGTCGTTTCATGTTACGAATCATTTGAATCTTCAAACCCAATATATATAGCTGATCCAGAATCGTTTTTGCACAATAAAAGCGAATTTTATGTGGTTAGTTATAGACTACTGTTATATGTGGTAATTTTAGGATCTGGTGTGGGTGATTATTTGTATAAATAGGAACATGGTATTTTACATTTAATTGTTTGATTCATTGTTGATACCTTGTTTGCTTTTATGTGGCATTAGTATTTTAATCATGTTGGGAAGATACTGACTGAAGGAGATATGAGTATGCTAGTGATAAGGAAAACAATCTATTGATCAATTTAATGTGGGTTGCGGCGCAGCTTGTTGCCCGTTTACCTGCCACTTGTTTGTAATTTGCTAATTTGGAATAATATTACTTCAATTAAGTAAAAAAAAAAAAAAAACTAGACTATTTATCGATCAGTAGGTTAAGACTTAAGAGCAGGTTAGTTTACGGTTAAAAAAGCAGTAGTAACTCTTTTATTAACTATGTGAGTATATATACCACCAGGAAGAACAAATTATTGAAGCTTTATGCACCTTTCTTTCGTTAGTACTTTTAATACACCTCTGTGTAACTTGTAATGTCAATTAAGTGGAGAAAGTGAAAAGCAAAATCAAGGATGTTGAAGTGATAAATATATGAAATGGAAACCTTACTCCTGGAATCAATCAAGCTGATTATAAAAGGGATATCATAGATAATACAGAAACACAAATAGTGTCACGTTTTTATGTAATTTACTTGGAGACTTCATCTCTCAGCTGAGCTTTATCATCAAAATTAGCTTATGGAAATTCACAAGAGAAACAAGAAGAATCGAAAGGAGGCTGCTTGGTTATTCAAAAGAAAAAAAAAACTTAAGAGGAAATGGGGAAATATGTAATTATTTAACAAGTTAACTGAGGGTAAAATAGTCATTCAATAAGAGAAATTTTAATAAAATGGATAAATATGTAATATATATGGTTTAGGAAGGGGAAATATGTAATTGATTTTAAGGATTGGGTATATATGTAATAAATGATCTTAGGAAGGGGATATATGTAAATCACCCTTTTATAAATCCCTTTAAGATTGGTATGATGTACTTGGTTTTAGGCTTTGGATGTTTATGTTTGCCGGACGTGCGTACCCTATTAGTTTTATAAATCCATGATTTATTAGAAACAACTTCTTTTCACTTTAACTAAAAACTTTGTTTTCAAAATCCAACCAGAACAGCCAGTATGACCAAGAACCGCTTACATGCGGTCAGGTTGAGTGCTTGTGAACCATTTCGATTTATTGCAAAAACGACTGGAAACAAAGAAATATATCATTTATTAGCGTAGTGTTTTTTTGTAAGATTTTAACACTGCTAGTAAAATATATCATTTTTATGTAAATGCAGTTAATTATAAAATGATATCCGTATTTCTATATTATAAATTTACATGTTTGTAAGTTTCGTATAATTTTTTGATTTACACATGTAGATTACTACTAGGTGTTATAGAGATGTGTGATAGGAGTTGAGTTAATTATTTAGAGAGAGAAATCAATTTTCATTTACAATAAGTAAACTTCCGTTTTGTTTTCTGTGGTTTGGTCACTTTAACGGTTTTGCCCCAAACCTTTAAAAATAGCCATTTTACTCCCCGATGTTTTGATTTTGTCTCCAGTTTGCTCCCCGGCTCTAACTCAGTTAAAACGGTCACTTAAAATTAGGGGTATTTCAGTAATTTTACTTGTAATCAGTAGGGTATTTTAGTAATTTTACACATAAGCATTTAATTATTTATTTTAATATTAAAAAACTTATTATTATTTCAAAAGTCAAAATTCATTTTTTGTTTTCATCATTTCATGTGCCAATTCATTTTTCTTTTCTCGAGTCACCATACATACGCAGAGCAATTCCAAATTCATCTTCCGATTCATTTTCGTTTTCCTATGTCACCATACATATGCAGAAGTGCATAACCCCCCGTCAAACATACTCATCCTTCCAATACCAACCACCACCACCCGCACCGCCAAATACCACCGTTACAAACTAACTTCAACAATAAACTACCGCCATCACCAACACTAACCACCACCACCAATACCAACCGCCGTCTCTCTTTTTCTTTAAATCGCAACCACCATTAGCATCATCTTTCTAACACGAAACCCTAGGCGTCTTCATCAGCATCCTCTTCATCAGATCTGAGCAAACCCTAGCCACCAAATCGGAGGCTAGATCTGAAACTTCTGGCGGCTATATCAGATCATCTTCACCACACGAAACCCATAGTGTATAAACATTGGTGGCCAGATCTGAAACCTACGGTGGTCGTAGGGTTTAACCAGATAGTGGTGGTGGCGGCGGCAGATCTGTGAACAACTTGTGATAATCCCTAATTCGAGAGAGGGTGAGAAAGAGAGAGAGTGGCTGTCACCATCAGATCTGTTTTTTTTTTTTTTTCACATGGCTTCAACCCCTAAATTGTAATTACTGTGGTGGTGGTGGTTTGCCGGAATTACATGGTGATGATCGGAATCATTGAAGAAGATGCTGGGGTTGGTTTAGAGAGAGAGAGATGGTAAGTGTGAATGAGAGAGATTATGTTATTAGTTTTTAGAGTAATATCTTTAAAAGTAAAATTACCAAATTATCCTTACTTTATTCATAAAATTACCAAAATACCTTTTTAGCTAACATATATTTTGGATGGAGTTAGATGTGTGGAGCAAATTGGCAACAAAACCGAAACATCAGGGAGTAAAATAGCTATTTTTAAAGGTTTGGGGAAAAACCGTTAAAGTGACCAAACCACAGGAAGTAAAACGGAAGTTTACTCTAATTTTAAATAGAAAAAAAGGATTGGCTTTCACGAGTTACTTAATTTCGTAATAATTAGAGAGGGGTGAACAAAACATGCATTTGATTTCTTTTCACTAATTTATTCCTTGTATCACTGAATACTTTCTATTTATCTTCACTAATTTATTCCTTCTATCACTAAGGCTCGAGGGTGTGGGATGGAGCCCCTAGGGGCTTTATCAAGACACGTAAGCGCCACGTAGGATCCACGTCAGCCATGGGGCTTTATAACGCCCTCCTTTAATTTGCATGGTGTGGGATGGAGCCCTCTATTAAACAAAATAAAAAAAAAAATTTGATTGGATGAAAAGTTGAGGGCCCCATCTGATAACCCCCTTCTCCCTCGTTACCACCATGGAGCCCCTTCTATAGCGCCCCTCCATAACTCCGGCGGTGTGGGTGTATAGCGCCCGGGGCGCTATAGAGGCTGAGGTGGCGATGGTGGCGCCCCCCACACCCTCCGGCCTAAATACGTTCTATTTATCATTTGATTAGATTTTATTATATATGTTTTTTACTTTTTAACTACTTTAAAATATATATATATATATATATATATATATATATATATATATATATATATATATATATAACTTTGTATAGTTTAAAAAATGTAATATTCTTATAAATTCTGCTACTTAAGACCTCTTAATAAGCCATCATTTCGGCAACCGGTTCGATTTTCAAAATATTTTGAAAGAAAATATTCATTTTAATACGGTACACAATTCCTTGCAACCAACCAAACCCTATCAATTCAAGGAGGTGGTTTTAAACTAGACACTGGGTATGTTTGGCATAGAGCTTTTAGAAGTAGCTTCTAGCTTTAATCTTTTAAGAAAAAACTCATACTCAATAAAAAAGTCTTTTTGATTGAAGGAGCTTAAAGCTTTTAGGTTAGGAGTTTGAAGCTTTTGGTTGAACGCTCCTACTAGTAGCGTTTAGAAGTAGCTACAAGCTTTTAGGGAAAAAAATGACTATTTTAACCTCTAAAGATAATTAACTTTTTAGTTATGCTTTTTTTTTGTTACGTCAATTTTGATCATTTTATACATTTTATTAAAAGCTACAGCTAATTTGCCAAACATCTAAATATGTCTAAAAAGCTATAACTACCAGCTACTAGCTAACAGCATCCAGCCACTTTTGCCAAACATACACTATTTGTGCGTCAATTCCTGCAACCAACCAACCCTATCCTCATGGTCCCATGGCAATTGTAATCGTACGTATTTCTTTCGTGACCAAAACTTGGATTCAAATATTCAATAAATGAAGTTATTGTACCCACACTTTGCTTCACTAAACACGACCTTTCGAGGTGATTTAATCCATATTAGTTACTGTCAAGTATAATATATTAAGAAAATGACTTGTTTGCGAATTAAGTAATTACGGTGATGTAGATATCAGCTGCCGTCTTATTAGTTTTAATATTTTTTTTCTTCATATAGCCATCATGAATATTACTTTTGCTTTAAAAATTAATCACAACAGCCGCCAACATCGTATTACATCCACAATAGTAATACAAAAACAAGCAATAAACGTTTAAATCAATGAGTCATCTTTCACATAACTTTAATTTTTTTTTTTAGCCGTCTAGTAACGAAGACCATATATGATATATGCATCAACCTCCTTTGAAAACACACTCAGAAAAATGGATACCATAGCCACAACTGATCAGAAGAAGCCTCATGTTATCTTTATCCCACTACCAGCACAAAGTCACATAAAGGTGATGCTCAAACTAGCACAGGTTCTCCATCACAAGGGACTCCAAATAACATTCGTTAACACTGAGCGCATCCATAAGCGTATGCTCGATTCTGGCGGTCTCCACTGCCTCGATGGCTCAGCTGGTTTTCGATTTGAAACTATTCCTGACGGTATTCCTCGCAAATCTGAAGATGACGACGGCTCAGACTTACTCCTGGAGTACGTTGAAACCACTTTCTTAACTCCTTTTCTTGATCTTGCCACCAAACTTCCAACTCCTCCTACTTGTATCATCTCTGATGGCTTCATGTCGGCTTTCACCGTCGATGCTGCCCAAAAGCTTGGGATTCCAGTTATGCTCTACTGGACATTTTCGGCTTGTGGCTTCATGTGTCTTTGCCATATCCAATCGCTCGTAGAGAAAGGGCTTGCGCCACTCAAAGGTTTGCTTTTTTTATATCTGTTACTGTGGTACCGTGTGGGAACAAAACATTTTAGTCAGGAAGTTATCATAAGGTTTTTCTCTGTAACCTTTTTTCTTCACATGACAATATTTTTTAGGAAAAATTACAAGTTTTGTCCTTTATCTTTAGGGTACTTTACAGGCGGTGTCCTTTTTTTCAAATGTTGACAGGCGGTGTCCTTTAGTAGGTATTTTGTTACAAGTTTTGTCCTTTCCACCCAACCTGGTTAGATTTTCTTGTTAAATATGGCCACATGCAAGTCACTTGAGGGTAGTTTAGTCTTTATACATATAAAAGACAATTTTTGTAACAAACAATCCAGATTATCCCTCCCCCCTCTCCCTCACCCTCTCTCTCCCTTCACCTACCACCACCACCACCACTACCGTCTTCACCAACACCACCATATGCCGCCGGCCCGCCGCCACCGCCACCGAATCAACTTCCTTAGGCTCCTAATCAAAAACTGGTTCCCCGGATCCAAAGCCCATTACCACTTGTCTTCTTCGTGCCCGAATGCAAGTCACTTATGGCTCTGCCCAACTGATGTTCTCTTGTCTCTTCCGGCTCCCTAGAAAGAAAATGCAAGTATCCCAAAAACTAGAACAAACAACATACAACAAGTTCAAACACATAAAACACCCAAAAATAATTAAAATCCGATCGTTTGTTTTGGCTGCAAACATCTGGTCTAAACCAATCAAATTTCAAGAACCAGTGGAACAAACAGATTATAATTTTGAAAGATATTTCCTAAAAATTGCAGCTTTATGCTTTTCAAACTTGCTATTTGTTCAACCCACAATTAAAACAAGATTCATAAGAGTATAAACAAACTGGGTTTAAGATTACAAACACATACCTGATTGGAGTAGTGCCGACAAGAAGAACAGAGCCATGAGAATGGCGATAAGAGGTGGTGGTTGGGTGTTGGTGGTAACACACATGAATCAACTTCGTCAGCGGCAAGATTCCGATTCCACCCACAATCCACTTCGTCTCTCTGGACAACAATTGGACCACCTCCACCCGCCACCACAACCCACCACAACCAACCCAATCGGACCACCTCCACAACCCTTTCTTCTGTAACCCCAACCCTAACCTGCCGACCACCACAATCCACACCTCCTCCGCCTCTACCGTTGATTGAGTGATGAATGAACAAATGTTGATTCTGTGGGGGTGGGTTGCAGTTGGTGGTTGTTGCACGGTGGTGGATGGTGGCGCCGCCGCCATTGTTTCTGGGTTGGGGCTTTAGTCGGATGGTGAAACGGTGGGTTAATGGTGGTGGCGATTGGTTGATGGTGGTGAGAGGCGGGAGGTGGTGGTGGTGGGATCTGAATGGGGCGATTGGGGCTTTAGTCGGAGGTTGCAAGTAAAGAGAGAGAGAGAGACAGTGGTATATATAATATTAATAACAATAATAATAATAATAATAATAATAATAATAATAATAAAATAGAGGTAAGAGTTTTATATATAATATTAATAACAATAATAAAGAGGTAAAAAGACTAAAATACCCTTGGGTAATCAGATTTAACAAAAAAATCTAACTAGGTTAGGCTCAAAGGACAAAACTTGCAACAAAATTCCCTACAAAGGACACCGCCTGTCAACATTTGAAAAAAAGGACACCGCCTGTAAAGTATCCTAAAGATAAAGGACAAAACTTGTAATTTTTCCTATTTTTTAAACACATATTTTATACAGAAAAATCTTACAGGTTTTAGTGAACAAGGTCAGTGGACCTCCTTGACCCTTTTCCACCCCTAGAGTGTTAGATGTAGACTTGTTGCAAAATGCAAATAAACTAGAGTAGTTATGATTATAAATGGCAGGACCTATTTGGGCACCCTGCTTGCCTATTTGGACACCTTTAAGCCCTAGACGCCTCGTATAGGCCTATACGAGGCGTATAGGGTTACATTAAAGTCAGTGTCCGACTCATGTCACTTCTGGTTTGACTGCTTCAAGACGTCTCGTATAGGCCTATACTGGGCGTATAGGACCCCTCGTATAGGTCTCATATGTGACCCTTTGCCCCTTATATGCCTCGTATAGGCCTATACTGGGCGACTTGAAGGGTTTTTTTTTTTTTTTTTAACAAACATTTTATACAATATTAATCGTTTTAGCAAACTTTTATACAAAAACAAGTTTTTTTATTTTAAATAATTAATATTAGGACCCCTCGTTGGTTTTTTTTTTTAGTTGAAAAATGGATGTTTTGGTAGGGTAATTTGATTGTTTTTGGAGGGTGATGTTTTTTGAGTAAAAAATGGGTGTTTTGGTGGGGTAATTTGAGTTGTTTTTTAAGAAAAGTTTTATTTTTTTATAAAAATATTTTACCGTTTTCAAGATCGGCCTTTAAAAATATTCGATCGTAGAAATATTACATTGTTTTTAACATATAGTGTAGTATAGGTCTCGTAATGGTCCCTTATAGGTCTTGTATAGGCCTATCGACGTATACGGGCGTTGTATCATATCCTATAGTATCGTATCGTATTGTATTGTATCGTATATTGTAGTATAAGTCTCGTATAGGTCTCGTATAGACCTATATGGGACCTATACGAGACGTATACTATACACTATACGATACAATACGATACTATCGTATCATATAGTGTAGTATAGGTCCCTTATAGGTCTTGTATAGGCCTATCGACGTATACGGGTGTTGTATTATATCCTATAGTTTCGTATCGTATCGTATAGTGTATAGTATAAGTCTAGTATAGGTCCCCTATAGGTCTTGTATAAGCCAATAGGCCTAAACGGGACCTAAATCACACCTATAGTATCGTATCGTATAGTATAGTATAAGTGTAGTATAAATCTTGTATAGGTCTTGTATAGGCATTGTATGGGCCTATGGATGTAGTATCGTATCCTATAGTATCGTGTTGTATCGCATCGTATCGTATAGTATAGTGTAGTATAGGTCTCGTATAAGTCTTGTATAAGCTTATCGTGTTGTATCGTATCGTATAGTATAGTATAAGTCTCGTATAGGTCTCGTATAGGCATCGTATAATTAATATTAGTGTTATTATAATTAATATGAGTTTTTATAATTAATATTAGTGTTATTGATATTAATATGAGTTTTTTATAATTAATATTAGTGTTATTGATATTAATATGAGTTTTTTATAACTAATATTAGTGTTATTATAATTAATATGAGTGTTATTATAATTAATATGAGTTTTTTATAATTAATATTAGTGTTATTGATATTAATATGAGTTTTTTATAATTAATATTAGTGTTATTATAATTAATATGAGTTATTATAATTAATATTAGTGTTATTATAATTAATATGACTTTTTTTATAATTAATATTAGTGTTATTATAATTAATATGAGTTTTTTATAGTTAATATTAGTGTTATTAATATTAATATGAGTTTTTTATAATTAATATTAGTGTTATTGATATTAATATGAGTTTTTTATAATTAATATTAGTGTTATTATAATTAATATGAGTTATTATAATTAATATTAGTGTTATTATAATTAATATGAGTTTTTTTATAATTAATATTAGTGTTATTATAATTAATATGAGTTTTTTATAGTTAATATTAGTGTTATTGATATTTAAAAAGAGAAAAAAAAAAAAAAAAAAAAAAATAGACGCCCAGTATAGGGCTATACTGGGCGTCTATGTAGACCAAAAGACCATTATACCCTTGAATTAGGCCTATACTGGGGCAAAACAGGGCTATAATGGTCTTTTGGATCCCTCGTATACGCCCAGTATAGCCCTATACTGGGCGTCTATTTTTTTTTTTGTTTTCTCTTTTTAAATATTAAAAAAAGAAAACAAAAAAAAATTAAAAATAGACGCCCAGTATAGGGCTATACTGGGCGTATACGAGGGGTCCAAAAGACCATTATAGCCCTGAATTAGGCCTATACTGGGGCAAAACAGGGCTATAATGGTCTTTTTTGTCTCTCTTATATGCCTCGTATAGGCCTATACTGGGCGTCTTGAAGGTTTTTTTTTTTTTTTAAACAAACATTTTATACAATATTAATCGTTTTAGCAAACTTTTATACAAAAACAAGTTTTTTTTATTTTAAATAATTAATATTAGGACCCCTCGTTGGTTTTTTTTGAGTTGAAAAATGGATGTTTTGGTAGGGTAATTTGATTGTTTTTAGAGGGTGATGTTTTTTTGAGTAAAAAAATGAGTGTTTTGGTGGGGTAATTTGAGTTGTTTTTTAAGAAAAGTTTTATTTTCTTAAAAAACAACTCAAATTACCCCCACCAAAACACCTATTTTTTTACTCAAAAAAACATCACCCTCAAAAAACAATCAAATTACCCTACCAAAACATCCATTTTTCAACTAAAAAAAACACCAACGAGGAGTCCTAATATTAATTATTTAAAATAAAAAACTTGTTTTTGTATAAAAGTTTGCTAAAACGATTAATATTGTATAAAATGTTTGTTAAAAAAAAAACCCTTTATATACGCCTAGTATAGGCCTATACTAGGCATATAAGATAGGCAAAAAATACCAATTTACCCCCAGCATAGGCCTAAATCAGGGGCTAAATGGTCTTTTTTCGTCTAGACGCCCAGTATAGGCCTATACGAGGCGTATACGAGGCAAATAAGACAAAATATGACATAATCAGAGATTCTCTTAGAAATTGTAAAAGGTTATACGCCTCGTATAGGTCTATACGAGGCGTCTTGAAGGGTGTCCAAATAGGCAATAAGGTGTGTAAATATGTAGACCCTTATAAATTACAGTTAAATCATAACCTCCTAAGTCCTAACTAATTTACATATTTCAGTTTCGTTTATATATTATTTAAACGTTACCCTTTTATGTACGACCATAGTGTACAACGATATTCCCCTTATATTTAGAGTAAACATGTAATATTAATAGTCGTTTATGCATACAGATGAGAGCTACTTGACCAACGGGTATTTAGATACCATCGTCGATTGGATCCCCGGAATGGAAGAAATCCGGCTAAAGGATTTCAACACCGTCATGCGGACCACAAACCCCAACGACAAACAATTTACCTTTTGTATTAATGCTACACAACAATCCCACAATGTTTCACACAATATCTTCCACACTTTTGACGCTTTGGAAACTAGTATTGTCAATGTTCTCTCATCTATGTTTCCTAAAGTTTACACGGTTGGACCAACACAGTTAATTCTTAACCAGACACTAGAAGAAGAGAAACAAACTGGAATGTCGAATTTTAATGCATACAGCTTGTGGAAAGAAGAACCCGAGTGTTTGCAATGGCTCGAATCCAAGGAACCAAACTCTGTCATTTATGTGAATTATGGGAGTTTTACAGTGATGTCGTTACAAGATATTATTGAATTTGGTTGGGGACTTATAAGTAGCAACCACTATTTCCTATGGATAATTAGATCTGATTTAGTGGTAGGTGAATCCACAGTATTGCCTCCGGACTTTGAGGAGCAAGTAAAAAAGAGAGGCTTTATAGCAAGCTGGTGTCCACAGGAAAAGGTACTGAACCACCCGTCGGTTGGAGGGTTCTTGACCCATTGTGGGTGGGGCTCCACTATCGAGAGCTTGTCGGCTGGGGTGCCGATGATATGTTGGCCATACTTGTGGGACCAATTGACCAATTGTAGGTATATATGCAAGGAGTGGGAGGTTGGGTTGGAAATGGGAAAGGAGGTGAAAAGAGAGGAAGTTAAAAAACTTGTAATTGAGTTGATGGGAGATGGACATGACAAAAAGAGGACCAAAGCCAAGGAGTGGCAGGAAAAGGCTTATGTAGCAACAGGCCCAAATGGTTCATCGTCCTTGAATGTAAACAACCTTGTGGAGGAAATTATTATGTTGTCAAGGAGCTAAACATATCCCTAGAGTTCTCATGGGGTTCAAGTTGGATTTGGGGTGCCATTTCAATGTATAATATGGATGTCATCTTGCCTTCTTTCTTTTGTTTAAAAAAATGTTTCATCATTTCACCACAAAAGATGTATTTGCTAATGATCGAACGATGATTATCTTTGTATTAATAAATTTATCATGCCAACATGGGTATGCACTACACAGAATCAGGCCAATAGCGGCAACTTATGTTGCTGCTAATGGCCTTGAAAGTCATTGCAGAAAAGTCGCTGCTATTGGTCGTCACTAAAAGCCATGTATGCCATGTGTCACACCCTCAATTTCCACATGCGGAGTACTACAGCGAGGCGTGTGATTGACCAGGATCACGTGTCACAACCCGATATTTCCACTTTTGACCGGTGGGCCCGGTAGGGGAGTATCGTGACGTGGTTGGTAACATTACAGTCAAACAACACAATATTTAAATGCACAGCGGAAGCAAAAGATAAATATATTTCAACCGAATATAATTGTAATATCAAGTATCACAAACAGTTGAATATAATCCACAGGTGGATAAAAAATAAATAGAAAACATTGTTCAACAGTTTTGACATCCAAGCTTGCGAGACTTATTGTGGACGCCAGGAGAAAGCCAGCCTAGTTCGCGTAGTACCTGCACTTAACCTTTTTGGGAAAATACGTCAGTTTACACTGGTAAATACAATCAACTGACTCAGTTGAAAAGGTTTAATAAAATTGATTTGAATGCACGTGGCACAAACTTTTATAACTTGAGATAATTATTTTAATATAATCTTGTAAAAGAATTACATGTTCCTTATGCGTTCAGTAGCCCGGTTCGTGCCGGGTTAAAGATCAATAGACACACCACATAATTTATTTATGCACTGACGAGTGTATGCCTACACTCCGCGCTTAGGTCGTGGCCATTTCGTAAAATGATGCCAAGGATATCCGGGACATGGTCATTAACCCCCAAAGGCGTTAAGCAAACAAAACATATTTTTAAACGGGTCATCTCGATAATACTTAACCACCAAACGATTAAGGTCGAGTGCCCGACCAAGCGGTATTTTATATACCGTACCCCAAGCCCGTATAAGGGAAAATAAGTTAAAAGTATTTACCTTTGCAAAGTAATAATCACAATAAGCAAGTGCGTGTAGCTTTTACCGGGTCTCCTATTCTGGAACGAAGGTTTATAATAACCTATTAGAATCCTAACGGGTCTTTAATTAAGCCTAAACTTAGACCGGTTAGTTTTAAAGATAGATACGGTTCAAACGCACGATTAAGCGAAGACCGGAATAGAATGTGATTTAGACCCGACGAGTTTGAAGACTTGTTTAATATGGGTAATCTAACTACATTCTGGATTTTGAGATAAAAACGATAAGATTTGACCCATTTCGGCTAATTTATGCAAACTAGTTACATAAACCGAACCGAACGCGCGAGAGGCGTAACGGGTAACCATAAGAGCCATATACAGGTTTCCTAAGTTAATATGCCTCAAATATGTTGTGACATCAGTAAGATATCTTTTATTATGCCCGAAACGAATTTAAACACAAACTATGCCACGCAGGGGCATTTTGGTCATTTACAAGGTTATAAAAGAGTTGGAACAATAATCTGAGTTACAGGTCTGATATAATCAGCAAAAATACTTAATTTAAGAAGTTATAAAAGTAGGGTATTGCATATATGTGAAATTTATCAATTATAACCGAACTATGCACCGAAGGGGCATTTTGGTAATTTCACATAAGTTTAAAAAGTCAAAATCAGAAATCTGAGTTTAAAACTTTTGCTTACTGTTAGAATACAATTAGTTACTAAAAATATCAGTAGTCATCAAACCTTATATGTTTAAGATAGCTTTAACGCATACTATGCGTTTAAAACGCTTAAAAAGTCGTTTTGAGCGATTTCCGGGTTATACCGGAAATCTAAGTTTTCTGATCAGGTTATAAGGTTCAAAAGACTTCATTTATTATATAAAATCAGTAGCAATTGGATTGGGGTCAAAAAGATATGTAAAACTCATTTTATAGCCCAAAAAGGGTATATTCGGTATTTACCGAATTAATGCCATAACCTTAGGTTATGAGCAGGTTAAAAATAATTAAAAATCTTTAAAAATCCCAAAATATTATATTACATCAGTGGGTAATAGGTTTGGTGTCAAAAATTGGGTTTAGATAGGATTTATGCTAATGACGCCGTTTAATTACTAAAAGGCGTTCTAATTACGCTAATGAGCATAACTCCTAATCTAGACCTCCAACTGATGTGAAAATTTAGGAACATGTTTATAAATCAGTAACAAAGATTATTGTCCTTTCATATTTCCAAAATTCTCGTTTTATGGTCAAAAGGGCATAATAGTCAACATATAAGCAATTAACGGAATCATGCATATTAATTGGATAACTAATGAACCAATGTGTATAATCACAGAGGGTTATACTAGCATGTAACCTGATCCAATTAAAGCTCTAAGGAATTTCTAAAACATGCTAAATCGGGTCAGAACTGAAGTCAAAGCAAAAGTCAAAGTTTTGCAACTTTCGGTTCTAAACCGGGTCTAAACAGAAAATTGTCGGATCAAACAAGCTTAGACTAGTTCTTATACTTATTACTAAGTTATATGAGTGATAAAATAGGTTACATGCCTTCTACATTGCTAATTATGCTTTAATTCGAAAGTTAGCATTCTGTTGACTTTTTCTAATCAACTTTGACCCGACAAATGGTCTAGTTAGAGTGGGAAATCAGAGGGTGCTCTTTTAAGGGTTTATTACCCACATAATTACCAACTTATAACTTCCTTCAATTCGACTAATCACTGGACCATTAATGATTAATCGCTAAGTCAAATGTTAATTACGACGGTTTGACTTTTAAGCTAATAACTAAGTAAAACTCAATTAAGGAAGGTCAAGGGTACTTACCAAAGTCCTATGCACGACTAGGGATGACTTGGGTCTGCTTTGGAACTCCAGAAGTCTTCACAAATGCAGATGGAATGAATGCAAGAATGTTGCAACATTGAGGGACCTTTTATAGTGATTTTGATCCATTATGATGATGACAACTAAGTCTAAGGGGTGATCCAGATCAATAACAAGTGCTCCTAGGGTCTAAAAGCAGGTAGGGGTCGCCCAAGAAGTGAAAAATATCTAACTAAGTCAGTTACCACTGTTATAACAGCCAACTGCCCAAGTTTCTGTCACTGGGCACCCCTTACGGACCGTAAGGGGGTGGCTTACGGTCCGTAAGCCCTTTGCAGAAGGCAAAAAAATTTGACCTTTCAAGCGTTCGAACATGTAACCATGTATTACGAATTTTGGGCTTCTATAATTCAGTATGGGGCCTCATGAACATGCCTTGTACAGTTTAGATCACCTTTAATGATGTACAATTGTCTTGGACTTTAACGAAAAGCCATGAACGAAGGTTTGTCGTGCATTTCTTCGTAGGATTCCACTTTTGCAAATAAGAGTCAATTATTGTTAGCATTTCCTGATTGGAATGTATAATAGATGTTTATAATATATATATTAGGGCCTTGGGATTCATAATGAGGTCGTTCAGCGGTATAAATTAACATGACGACACTTTTAAATCCCGCCATACATCTTTAACTAGATCCGGGTTTATTCACTTTTGTCGTACATGACACGTGTCGTTATTTTATTGAACACGAATTTTCGAGGTGTTACATCCTCACCCCCTTAAAAGAAATCTCGACCTCCAGATTTACTGAAATAAATGAGGGTACTTTTCTTTCATTGTGGACTCAACCAACCATGTGTACTTGGGGCCTCTACGGGCATCCCATTTAACCTTTACTATTGGCACATGCTTCCTTCGAAGCTTCTTAACCTGTCGATCCTCTATCGACACAGGTTTTTCAACAAACTTCAAGCTCTCTTCTATGTGCACATCTGTATGTGGTATGACTAGTTATTCATCAGCGAAACACTTCTTCAGATTGCAGATGTGGAATACATTGTGAATACCACTGAGCTCTTCTGGTAAGTTTAACTTATAGGCAACTGATCTGACACATTCGATGACCTCGAATGGTCCTATGTATCTCGGGCTTAACTTGCCATTCTTACCAAATCGCATCACTCCCTTCCAGGGTGATACTTTAAGTAGCACTTTATCACCTACCTCGAATTTCAGAGGTTTACGCTTTAGATCAGCGTAGCTTTTCTGCCTATCCCTGGTAGCTTTCAGGCGGTCACGAATCTGGACAATCTTGTCCGTCATTTCAAAGACTATTTCTGGTCCTGTCAGTTGGACATCTCCAACTTCCGCCCAACAAACGGGCGTTCTGCACTTTCTACCATACAAGGCCTCGAAAGGCGCATCCTTAATGCTGGTATGGTAGCTATTGTTATACGAGAACTCGATCAATGGCAGATGGTTATCCCAACTACCACCTAAGTCAATCACACATGCATGAAGCATGTCTTCCAAGGTTTGGATTGTACGCTGTTAGTGCAGTATGTCTATCGCCTCCGTCATCTCAAGACCGTAGCAGAAATAGTTTATTTCTAGGTTTTATATTGTTATAAATAGGAAAAGGCAAGGTGGCATAATTGTAAATAAGGAAAGATTCCTTATTCCCTTGGCCTATAAATAGAACCATTAGGGTTCTAATTTAGAACTTTTGGAGACTTTTGACATTTTGGAGCTTTGAGAGATCTAGTTCTAGAGAGAGAAAGTGCTCCACGTGATTCAGGTTCTTGTACTCGTCAAATCTATCAATAGAATCACAGATTATATTACGTCTCGTGTGTTTCGGTCTCGTTCGTGCACGGATTCCGCACGTCGCACGTTCGGTTCGCAATCGTACGGTGTCAAAACCGGGACCTACAAGTGGTATCAGAGCAGGTGCTCGGTTGCGAAGATCAAACGCACAAATTCGTACAGAAATTCATCAGATTCAGATCCAAATTCATACAGATTTGTCAAAATTTCTTCATCTTTTCATCTATTCACGTTTTTCTCTGAATTTTGCAAAATTGACAGGGTTTTTACGGTCCAAATTCGCTAATTTTTCGATATGTTATGCGAAATTGTCTGATCTATAATCCTACAAATTTTCAGGTCAAAATTCCATGTCGTTTGAGAGAAATCTGAGTTTTCGTGATTGAGATCGCTGAACTGTTCATCTTCATCCGGTCGGATCATCACATCCGCACGGATTACCTATCCGCACGAATTACCTATCTGCACGGATTACCCACTCGCACGGATTACCTTCAGCCAAATCCCACTCGCGCGGATAACAATCCGGGGTAGTTCGCACGGATAACAATCCGGGGCAGTTCGCACGGATAACAATCCGGGGCAAAGTCTTGTTGACTGGTTGTCCACACGAATAGCAATCCGCATCATAAACATTCCGTGTCAAAGCACATCGCCACACTTAGTCAACATTTACCTGCCATCATTAATTGCAATCAGTTTGCATGTGCTTAAAATTGAACGGTCTAATCATTTTAAAGCATTAAATTTTGTTGTCATAACATAACGTGAATAAAGGACATTTTGAATTGAAATTTAATATTGCTCATACTTTGATTCAATATTGCATGTGATACACTGATTGTTTGCATGTGAAGTAATATGTTTGTCGGCCAAGTTCAATTGAGTAAATCAAGGTTGCATGAGAGTTTAATCATTACAAACAATTTGTTATTAGTGATATATCGAACAACAAATTTGTCGAGTACTGCCATATTTTAAGTACTACACAATCGAACAACAAGTTGACTTGTGCTGACTCACTTGATCGGATACCCGTCCGATTCATTTGTTTGATATTGATTAAACTCATTGTGTTTGTTTGTTTGTGATTAAGGTGATTAAAGATTTACAAGGGGCGAATATCAAGAAGAAGTTTTAAAATGTCAGGAGATTTTGATCATGATAAATGGTGGAGAAGAGATTATGCAAGATGGGAAATAGAAAAATTTAGAGAACCATTCAAAGAAGCCCAGAGAGCCAAAAGATGGAATGACGAATTGAAATGTTACATGGATCCACGGGGTAATCCAGTTGTTGTAACAAATTTGCTTCCAAGACAGGCTACTTTCAACACAAGAAGGTTATCTGATAAAGAATATTTGCCGGATTTGGTGCGCAAGATAAAGGAAGTTTGCGAAGCGAGTCTACCAAAGGTGGTAGAAATGAAGAAGAGAAAAGAAGAAGAGTTGAAAAAGCTAGTTGAAGAAGTGAAGATTACTGCAAAGCTTGCTGCTGAGGAAGAACAGAAGATTGAAGAAGAACAGAAAGAAGAAGAAGAAGAGCAGAACAAAGAGGAAGATCAGAAAGCCGAGACAGAAGAACTGGTGCTGAAAAAGACTGAGGTAAATGAATCTTCCGACTTATCGAATGTTGAGATTGTTGATAACAATGAAAACGAGTGCAGGAATTGCATAGAAATGTGCAAAGCCTGTACTAAAAAAGATGACATCATAAAAACAAAAAAATAATGAAATAGATAAACTTGAAAATGTTTTCACAACAAAATGTAAAGAAATGATTGACAAAGAAGAAATTTTGAAACTAAAGGTTGAAAAGCTGACACAGAAGTGTCAAGATCTTGAAAATGATAATGATGTGTATAGACAAATGTGTTCAGCAAAATGTATTGATTGTGTTGAAAAAGACACCAAATTTCAAGATTTTCAAAAAAAGTATGATTCTTTAAAGTGGTCGAGTCAGAGAGTACAAGAAGCTTATGATACTTTGAAGAACCAAGTCAAATGTTTTGATCAAAGATTATCTGAAACTTTGGTAACTAAAGAAATGTATGAGAGACAGTTTAAAGAAAAGCAACTTGAATTAAACAAGTGTGTTGATGAAATTGCTAATCTCAAACAAGTTTTGGCTGAAAAAGAAAAGGTTGTTACCAAACTTCAAAATTATCATAACTCTTCGTACATTCTCGAACGCATTTTCAACATCACACCAGATGACAAAGATACTGACAAGAACAAAAAGGGTATTGGTTCAGAATTTCATCAGGTACCACCACCATTGAGAAACAATTATACTTTTTATGATGAGGAAAAGGTGGCAAAAGGTCTGAACATAGTTGACCAATTACCTGAAAGTATCGATGTGACTTACACCAAATCTAATGAAGCTGTAAGTAAGGTTGTTGATAGCGTTCTAAAAGACGAGTCAAACAAAGGTAAGTCTGAATCACATGTTGAAAATAAGGGAAATTTTCATGATAGCTATCTTAAACAGACAAAATCCGAGAAAAATTTGAATGATGATTCAAAAGGATTGGTTTATACCATGATTGGATCGGACAAATTATTCTTAGATGTTGTATTCCCGATTCAGAATGTGATTTCAGAAAAGGTTGATAAAGTTTTCAAAATGGTTGAGATTGAAAAATCTGAAATTTCAAAATTTGCTGGAAAAGGTCACAAACCTTGTTATAACAAACCTGGTTACAAGAAGAAAAACATGAAGGCTGGTTTGGGTTATAAAAAGAATAAAAATTGGAAACAAAATGAAAAACCGAATTCTCAACAAAAAATGAATTTCATTCATGGGAAAAGTTTGAAAGAAGAGGAAGAACTTCAATTTAGACGACAGTCTAATGAAGAGTTCTATGCTCAGAAAAAGCAACAACATCAGGCTAAAGATGTTTCAAGCAAAACTTGTTTTAAATGTGATCAAATTGGACATGTTACACGCAAGTGTCCAAACCCAAAGCCTGTTGATGTTGAAAAACAGAAGTCTGAGAATGCGAAACAAAAGTCTACCAGATTTGATTCAAAACAAACTTGGAGGTTCAACACAGACAAGTTTGCTTTGAATCAAACTTGGAAACCAAAACAGACTAGGTCTGATTCAAGACAAACCCAGAATTCTCACACACCCAGAATTAGAACAACACAAAGTTGGCAAACATCAGTTGATATGACAAAGCCAAATCAATTTTGGAAACCAAAATTTGTTGTTCAAAGTCAAAATAATCAAAACGAGTCACGATTTTACAAGAGAAGTGCTTCAAAAGGACAGAACTGGGTGGTTAAGAAACAAGTGACTTCTGTGAATGATGAAAAGGTTGAAGTCGAAGATGAAAAAGTTTTTGAGAAAACTGACAAAAATTTTCCAAAATTGAATGAAGCTTACTATGTTGAAATGCCTAAGGTCAAGCAGACCTGGGCTAAATTGTTCAAGTAATTGAGTTTTTGAGAATGTGCAGGTGCTCATGAAGTTTGATAGTCAAGGAAGAGAATTGATGAGCAGCCTGGCACAGGAGGAGAAGGTTGCTGGACCCTGGTTTGGTTGAACATGGAGTTTCACATTTTCTGTAAATAAATAAACAATATTTCAAAAACCCTAAAAATTGAAAAACTTAAAAACCAAAAATATGTTCGTTTTTAATTTTTGTCAAAAATTCTAAAATTCAAAAATTTGTTGCTTGAATATGCCGAAACCCTCACGGCGGAACAAACATGATTAATTTCACAAGATTGAAAAACGGTTTTCAAACTGTCGAAAATCAATGGGTTGTAAATCATGGGGGTACTTTATATTAGTTTTCTGCAAATCAGTACACTTGAAGCAGAAAATGGATGGCGAGACAAAGCTATCAGTGTTGGTTGTCAAATTTTCTTTAAATGCTTTAGAATTTTAGGTGGAGAAAAGTTGTCAGAAAATCCAAAAATATTAGAAAATTTGAAAAAGCCAAAAACATGATAAAATTCAAAAATGAGTTTTGTGTAAAAAGAGGAAATGATAGTACATCAGTAGACAGTTACAGTATGCTAAAGAAGTGTAATGATTTTATAGCGTTAAACAGTCTCACTGATGATATGCCGATAGGTTTTTATACATTTAGTAAACTTTTTCGGGATATAAACCTAAATTTAAACTTGCTTATTTAGTGGGGAACACTACTTGGATATATAGGTAATCCCTGAAATCTTGTTTGAAAGGTCCCTCTTTCTGAGATACTAGGTCTTTATGCTTAGTGATATCTGGGGTATTATCCCGGGACTTCTGATTTTGCGGAAGCAATGGCCTAGTCCCAGGAGAATACTTTCTGCATTGCTTGAAATATAGCGCCGCCCTCAGCAAATTGATGAAACAATAAAATTGATAGTCATTGCTGTTGTAATACAAAAAGATCCTCTAAAGGGGACACACCAAAAGTCGAGCCGTCATCTCTCTGCTGAATGGAAGTTCTGACTTGAGCTCTCACGGTTTCGTACTATAATTTATTCCCCTTACAGATATCATCTAGGTATACTCACCTGTAAGACTGAACATTGGGATCTGGATACGGGAGTATATTCTAGAGGTGGGACACATGAATGAGTTTAAGTTCTTAAAACACTTAATTCGTATCCTGAATCAGTTGAACTTTGTGTGAAAATTTAAGTGGACCAGTATATCGACAATCTAAGTGAATTGTTTAATTCTTAATGTGCAACTAAGCTCAACGGTACTTGTGACTTGTCAAAAACTGATAATATCATCTAATGCAAACTCAAACAAAAATATTATCTGTAAATATGTTTGTAAATATTTCTTTACTATTTACATTTCAGAAAAGGTACAAAAAGATTTTGATTTCTGCTTTATTTTCGACAACAGATGTCTGGGAAGCTGAGTTTCAAAATCTAAGTATGCTGATTGTGTTTCTGAAAATAAAACAAGTTCATTAATTTGACACTTGAAGTTTTTAAATTCAAAAAATCAAAAACAGTTTGTGATATCTCCAAGGTCATTAATTTGGACTTGGATGATTAACCGTGAAGGATTTGGATGCTTATACTGTTTAAATCTGTAAAAGAGCCAGTTTCCGATCCGGTTCGTTGAAACTGCCAAATCATGAAGTTTGTTGATAGGGGGAGTGTTTTAGAAAGTTCAAAAGAGCCAGATTACGATTTTTGGACAATTTCAAAACATTGTTACTTATAAACGTATGAGTGTTGCAGATGTTGTACCAGACTACGATCCCGATAGCCGAGTCTAAAGGGGAGTCTGAAGACGAGCTCAACGAAAGGGGGAGCGTGCATTCAAGGAGCTATGTAACTTTCCCAAAAGAGCTTGTAATCGGAAAGCCAGGTGTCGATCCCAAAGCACGGAAGCTTGACAAAAGGGGGAGCCTGAAGAGTTTACCGAAAGGGGGAGCTGAAGCTGAAAACAGATCCACCGGGATTCTGTTCAAGCTAAAGAGAGAAAGACCAGACGCTACGAGTTTGACTAAATGTTTGAGATTGACTGCGGCAATATCCAAGGGGGAGTCTGTTAGTGCAGTATGTCTATCGCCTCCGTCATCTCAAGACCGTAGCAGAAATAGTTTATTTCTAGGTTTTATATTGTTATAAATAGGAAAAGGCAAGGTGGCATAATTGTAAATAAGGAAAGATTCCTTATTCCCTTGTCCTGTAAATAGAACCATTAGGGTTCTAATTTAGAACTTTTGGAGACTTTTGACATTTTGGAGCTTTGAGAGATCTAGTTCTAGAGAGAGAAAGTTCTAGAGAGAGAAAGTGCTCCACGTGATTCAGGTTCTTGTACTCATCAAATTTATCAATAGAATCACAGATTATATTACGTCTCGTGTGTTTCGGTCTCGTTCGTGCACGGATTCCGCACGTCGCACGTTCGGTTCGCAATCGTACGGTGTCAAAACCGGGACCACATACGCTCACTCTGCCCGTCCGTCTGAGGATGGTAAGCCGTACTAAAATTTAAGCGCGTGCCCAAAGATTGTTGGAAACTCTTCCAAAAATGTGACGTGTATCTAGTATCTCTGTCAGAGATAATAGACACTGGTACGCCATGTAGAGATACAATCTTATCTACGTACAATTGGGCTAACATGTCGGAGCTATAGGTCTCCTTGATGGGTAGGAAATGTGCTGACTTAGTCAATCTATCTACTATTACCCATATTGTATCATTTCCTTTCCTCATTTTCGGCAACTTGGTGATGAAATCCATTGTCACCAATTCCCACTTCCACGTGGGAAGTTCAGGTTGTTGTAGTAAACCTGACGGCTTTTGATGTTCAGCTTTTACTTGCGCACATGTCTAACATTTAGCTACATAGGTAGCTATAGACTTCTTTAAGCCTATCCACCAAAAGTTCGCTTTCAAATCCTGGTACATCTTGTCACCTCCAGGATGAACAGAGTATTTAGAACTGTGGGCTTCCTGGAGGATAACATCTCGAAGTCCTCCATAAACTAGAACCCATATTCGCCCATTCAACCTCAGAATTCCGTCCTTGCCATAGGATAACTGTTCTTCGGTTACTCCTAGCTTTTCATTAGGATAGTTAGCTTCCAGCACAGCTTCCTTCTGCGCAGCTAACAACCTTTCATTCAAACCATTCTTTATCTCAATGCTCTTGGCATTGATTCTTATAGGTTTAACTCTTTCTTTGCGACTCAAGGCATCGGCGACTACGTTCGCCTTGCCAGGATGGTATCTGATTTCACAATCATAATCATTCAAATTCTCCATCCATCGGCGCTTCCTCATGTTTAAATCCTTTTGGTTAAAGAGGTGCTGGAGGCTCTTGTGATCAGAATAGATCACACACTTGATACCATATAAATAGTGCCTCCATAGCTTCAGTGCAAATACAACGGCACCCAACTCCAAGTCATGGGTGGTGTAATTCTTTTCATGCACCTTTAACTGACGTGAAGCATAGGCGATAACCTTGCCTCTCTGCATAAGCACACACCCCATGCCAGTGTGTGATGCGTCGCAGTAAACTACGAATTCTTCGGTACCTTCAGGTAATGTCAGTACAGGCGCGTTGCTCAACTTCTGCTTCAAAATATCGAAAGATTCTTGCTGCTTGGGTCCCCAGTTGAACTTAATATCCTTCCTAGTCAAGGAAGTTAGGGGTGCAGCAATCCTTGAAAAATTTTCAATAAAGCGCCTGTAGTATCCTGCCAATCCCAAGAAACTGCGAATTTCTGTGGGCGTCTTCGGCTCTTGCCAGTTCATGCCAGCTTCAACCTTAGCGGGATCTACTTGGATTCCGCGTTCACTAACCACATGTCCAAGAAATTGGACTTCACGAAGCCAAAATTCACATTTAGAGAATTTGGCGTAAAGTTTCTCCTGTTGTAGTGAAAGAATACATCGAAGATGCTTCTCGTAATCAGCTTGGTTCCTCGAGTAGATGAGAATGTCGTCGATGAAAACGATGACAAATTTATCTAAGTAAGGCTTGCAGACGCGATTCATGAGATCCATGAACGCGGCAGGTGCATTAGTGAGCCCAAAAGGCATTACTAGGAACTCGTAATGACCATAGCGAGTCCTAAATGCAGTTTTGTGTACGTCTTCATCTCTAACCTTCAGTTGGTGATAGCCTGACCTTAAATCAATCTTAGAGAAGTAACTTGCCCCTTGAAGCTGATCGAACATATCGTCGATTCTGGGCAATGGGTACCTATTCTTGATAGCGACCTTATTAAGCTCGCGGTAATCGATGCACAGACGCATCGATCCATCCTTTTTCTTGACAAATAAGATTGGCACTCCCCAAGGAGACGAACTAGGTCTAATGAAACCCTTGGCTAGCAATTCATCTAGTTGTGTCTTCAATTCCTTCATCTCTGTCGGTGCCAGCCTATAAGGTGCTCTAGCAACAGGTGCTGCTCCAGGGATGATGTCAATTCTGAATTCTACTTGTCTATCTGGTGGTAAACCAGGTAGTTCTTCAGGAAAAACTTCAGGGTATTCAGAAATGATGGGGATGTCTTCCGTCTTAGGTTTCGGCTCATCAATAGTCACTTGTGCCATGTAGATGACACAACCCTTCTTCAAACACTTAGAGGCCTTGAGCATAGTCACTTGCTCAGGCAGTCCATACCGGGTATCTCCCTGAATGGTAAGTGACTCACCAGATGGAATCTTGATCACCACTTGCTTCTTATTGCAGACAATCTGGGCCTGGTTATGAGATAACCAGTCCTTACCCAAAACTTTGTCGAAACCGGCTAACTTCAAAGGAAGTAGGGACAAAGGAAAAGAGTGGTTCTTAATGGATATGAAACATCCATCTAATATGGTTGAGGCGGTTTCTAAGGTGCCATCTGCTAATTCAACCTCATACTTCACACTTAAGGTTTTAACAGGTAAGTTCAACAATTTACAAAACTTATTATCTACGAATGACTTATCAGCGCCTGAATCAAAAAGTACTCTTGCATAGACATCATTTATGAGAAAGGTACCTATGATCACGTTATCGTCCTGCACAGCTTCCTTTGCATCCATCCTAAAGACCCTAGCATTGGTCTTCTTTCCTTCATCAGCTTTCTTTGCGAGTTTTGGGCAGTTGGACTTGATATGCCCCTTTTCATTACAGTTGTAGCAGGTCGCATCCTTCAACTTTTTGCAATCCAAGGTCCTGTGTTCCTTGGACTTGCATATCCCGCATGCAAAAGTCCTCGATTGTGTCTGCGAGTTCGATTCATATCTGCACTTCCCGAAGTGCTGTTTCTTGCAGACTTTGCACTTGGGCTTATCTCCAGATTAATGCCCATCCTTCTTAGATTCAGACCCCTTCTTATGGTCATTGTTTCCCCGGTGCTTCTTGTCTGACCGTCGTGATTTATCATCCTCACGCTTTCTCTTCTCGGCATCCGTGTTCCTCAGCGATCTCTGCCTGACCGCGTCCAGTGTGAGGGACAAAGATATATCAGCTACAGATCTGAAAGTAGCTGGCCGAGAGGCCTTCACGCTTGCCTTTATTTCTGGGGCTAAACCCCCAATGAAACGAGCTATTCGTTTGGGTTCCGGGGTCACCAGATACGGAACCAATCTTGACATTGTATTAAAGCTCGTAAGGTAAGCTTGGCAATCCAGATTTTTCATTACCAATGACAGAAAATCAGACTCAATCTTTTCTACCTCATGCTGAGGGCAGTAGTTCTCCCTGATGAGGGCAATGAATTGTTCCCATGTCATATTGTACAGTGGAATCCTCCCTGTAGCTTGAATCAACGATCTCCACCAGGCTAAGGCCTCACCTTTGAACGATTGAGACACAAACTTTACCACATCCTTCTCAGCGCACCCGCTGATATCAACCACGGTGTCCATCTCATCCAACCATGTCATGCAGTCTATAGCTCCTTTCTCCCCAGTGAAATCCCTAGGTTTGCATGAAACAAAATATTTGTAGGAGCAACCCTTGTCATGGGGTCCTTGATTCAAAACAATATTTTGAGATGGAGCACTTTGCTGATTTGAGGACTGACGATCGTCATCGTTTTTCTTTGGCTCGTTTTTCTTAGAGGGTGGTGGCTTGCTGTGAGCCTCAGAATGAGTCTTAGGCTTGGAATGCAGTGCGGATAGGGTTCTACTCCGAGTCCCGCTATATTCCTGATACTGCCGCTCTATGGCTTTCGTAACAGCGTTGTCTATTAACGCTTTCAGTTCAGCACCCGCTATATTAATTCGGGCATCATCCTGATTCTCCTTAGGGTGACTGTTGATCTCGTCAGAATCAGCCATTGTGGTTTGAACTGTTACATAAGATATTGACAAAATTTTATTTTGGAGTTTATTATGGAATTTCCTTTTAGGACAATTCATTAACCATGGTAAACATAGACCATATTGGGTTAATTTATTAATCGTATTTATTTAGGACTTTTATTACAATTTATCCTAGTTATAAAACAATAATAGTTTTATTAGTAGCACAAAAGCCAAGTCACAAGGACATTTTTAAATCATAAGCCATGATTTCAGAGAATCAAGGCATTAAGGTTTGAGCATAGTTTATTAACTTTCTCTGATAGGGAGTCGTAGACTACTACTGTCTCTTGTCTTATATGACAATGAGCAGGGCCCGTAGGCACTATATTACCAATGGATGGTCAACATATGATCATCTTAATTGATGATTTAAACCCATGATTTATAGATCATTAAGTTGGGTTAGGAAATATTTTGAAGAATCCTATTATAAGAATGACGTGTGTGATTTTAACGAATCACGTCTGCCGGGAGCGTTAACATGTTTTCAGATGTTAACAGGGATTTGAATCTTTTTAACAGGTCTTACCATCTTGGCCAAGTCTTATAATGACATGCAGACTAGGCTATACCTTTGAGATTCTTATTTAATACTTAAATAGGCATATATATTTTTAAAAAGGAATGATTTTGATTTATTTATCTCATGTATAATATAGTTATGCATATAATTACAAAATGAAAATTATAAACTTAACATTCCATTAACATTTAAAAAGAGTCCACTTTGCCCTAAACGGGACTTTTAATAGACGAATTACCCACGCAGGGGTTTAACTGAAATTACAAGTCCACGTAGGGACCAAATACTAGAATAGATGTCCACGCAGGGACTAAAAAGACAAGTCCGTGCAGGGACTAAATACACAGATAAATGTCCATGTAGGGACTTGATTAAAATGAAAAATACAACAATACATGTAGGGATTTAATGATCCCTCTTCTTCTTCCCACTTAGTAAGCTCGCCTGGCCCTTGAGGAAACCCCTGTTGTTCCTGCGTTCTTCTTGGAATTCATGCTCCACCTGACTTAGTCTTTGGAGGATTTCCTCCTGTTCTGGTGGAGAAAATCGTGGTGGCTGCGACTGTTGCCGAATCGGTGGTCGTGTAGGTACTTGATACCCATGAGTTGGGTATCCCATTCCCCAAGGGGCTCCATACGGTCCTTCCGGATGAAGGGCGAGGTAGTTTGATGCCACTTGATAAGGGTCTTCAGCATAGTTATAGTTCGTGTGAGCCGGCTGCTCAAACGGGTTGTACGCTGTTGACCCAGCGTACGTAGGAATCGGGTTACCAAAACCAATTGGTGGCGGCTGAGGTGCAACTGGTGCAGAACTCACCTCTGGAATTGGGTTTCAGGGTCCACCCATCTGTGGGTCTTCATGCAGTGGCGGGTAGTGACTGCCACTGGAGTGATGAGGGGTGCTGAAGTGAAAATCCCCTCCTCGCGCAGACATACGTGCGCCCATTCTCCTACGCCTTGGTAGTTCTGGAGGTGCTTGATGAACTGGCGGCGGTGGAGGCGGTGGCGTGACAGCCACGAAACGTGAATCCCCAGAGGGATTCTGCTGCTGCTGCTGAGGTGATGAATGGTGTGAAGGTGTGAAGTACCATTCATGCTGGTTAAACCTTGCTTGGTAACTGTCCGGACCACCGTAGGGTGATCCGTGGAAGGATGAACCATCTGAGACCTCAATAGGATGGTTGGGTGTACTACTTACAGGTTCGACGGGATCCGTGTCCTCGTCCATGTCCATTGCATTGTCTTCTGAGAAGTGGTCCTCTGGTCCCAATGGGTTAAAACCCACTGGTTCTTGTATATAGTTTGCCAGGTTAAACCGTCCCTGAAAAACAGGAGTGGGGTTGCCAAAGGAATTATGCGAAAGGGATCGCTGGAGAGGTATATATAAGGGTTGTGGGTTATCGGGCTCGTTTTCTGACTGTGGCCCATAGGAGTTACGATAGGGAGGCGTTGAACTGTGCGAAACAGACCGTCTAGCGGGCTCCGTATAGGTCCTCCAGACTCCTTGCGGATCGGCACTCATTGTAGTGGAAGGAGCTCGTCGGTGCGAAGGCCCGGCCTCGTGATCGTTAGGGGCGTTGATTGGCCCTTTACCTCTTCCTCCTCTTCGGAATCTTGGCGGCATTGTTAAACCTGTCAATATAAACAAAGATAACAACAAGAATATATATAATAAAAGACAAAGATAAAACAAAACGGAATTTGTCCTATGTTATTTGTCTAGACTCGAAAATTTAGAAATGTGCAATTGTGTCATTGAGATTAAACACAAAAGGCTAGTGTTTAATTCACTCAATGTTGGCTCTGATACCAACCTGTCACACCCCGATATTTCTACTTTTGACCGGTGGGCCCGGTAGGGGAGTATCGTGACGTGGTTGGTAACATTACAGTCAAACAACACAATATTTAAATGCACAGCGGAAGCAAAAGATAGATATATTTCAACCGAATATAATTGTAATATCAAGTATCACAAACAGTTGAATATAATCCACAGGTGGATCAAAAATAAATAGGAAACATTGTTCAACAGTTTTGACATCCAAGCTTGCGAGACTTATTGTGGACGCTAGGAGAAAGCCAGCCTAGTTCGCGTAGTACCTGCACTTAACCTTTTTGGGAAAATACGTCAGTTTACACTAGTAAATACAATCAACTGACTCAGTTGAAAAGGTTTAATAAAATTGATTTGAATGCACGTGGCACAAACTTTTATAACTTGGGATAATTATTTTAATATAATCTTGTAAAAGAATTACATGTTCCTTATGCGTTCAGTAGCCCGGTTCGTGCCGGGCAAAAGATCAATAGACACACCACATAATTTATTTATGCACTGACGAGTGTACGCCTACACTCCGCACTTAGGTCGTGGCCATTTCGTAAAATGATGCCAAGGATATCCGGGACATGGTCATTAACCCCCCAAAGGCATTAAGCAAACAAAACATATTTTTAAACGGGTCATCTCGATAATACTTAACCACCAAACGATTAAGGTCGAGTGCCCGACCAAGCGGTATTTTATATACCGTACCCCAAGCCCGTATAAGGGAAAATAAGTTAAAAGTATCTACCTTTGCAAAGTAATAATCACAATAAGCAAGTGCATGTAGCTTTTACCGGGTCTCCTATTCTGGAACGAAGGTTTATAATAACCTATTAGAATCCTAACGGGTCTTTAATTAAGCCTAAACTTAGACCGGTTAGTTTTAAAGATAGATACGGTTCAAACGCACGATTAAGCGAAGACCGGAATAGAATGTGATTTAGACCCAACGAGTTTGAAGACTTGTATAATATGGGTAATCTAACTACATTCTGGATTTTGAGATAAAAACGATAAGGTTTGACCCGTTTCGGCTAATTTATGCAAACTAGTTACATAAACCGAAACGAACGCGCGAGAGGCGTAACGGGTAACCATAAGAGCCATATACAGGTTTTCTAAGTTAATATGCCTCAAATATGTTGTGACATCAGTAAGATATCTTTTATTATGCCCGAAACAAATTTAAACACAAACTATGCCCCGCAGGGGCATTTTGGTCATTTACAAGGTTATAAAAGAGTTGGAACAATAATCTGAGTTACAGGTCTGATATAATCAGAAAAAATACTTAATTTAAGAAGTTATAACAGTAGGGTATTGCATATATGTGAAATTTATCAATTATAACCGAACTATGCACCATAGGGGCATTTTGGTAATTTCACATAAGTTTAAAAAGTCAAAATCAGAAATCTGAGTTTAAAACTTTTGCTTACTGTTAGAATACAATTATTTACTAAAAATATCAGTAGGCATCAAACCTTATATGTTTAAGATAGCTTTAACGCATACTATGCGTTTAAAACGCTTAAAAAGTCGTTTTGAGCGATTTCCGGGTTATACCAGAAATCTGAGTTTTCTGATCAGGTTATAAGGCTCAAAATACTTCATTTATTATATAAAATCATTGGCAATTGGATTGGGGTCAAAAAGATATGTAAAACTCATTTTATAGCCCAAAAAGGGTATATTCGGTATTTACCGAATTAATGCCATAACCTTAGGTTATGAGCAGGTTAAAAATAATTAAAAATATTTAAAAATCCAAAAATATTATATTACATCAGAGGGTAATAGGTTTGGTGTCAAAAATTGGGTTTAGATAGGCTTTATGCTAATGACGCCGTTTAATTACTAAATGGCGTTCTAATTACGCTAATGAGCATAACTCCTAATCTAGACCTCCAACTGATGTGAAAATTTAGGGACATGTTTATAAATTAGTAACAAAGATTATTTTCCTTTCATATTTCCAAAATTCTCGTTTTATGGTCAAAAGGGCATAATAGTCAACATATAAGCAATTAACGGAATCATGCATATTAATTGGATAACTAATGAACCAAGGTGTATAATCACAGAGGGTTATACTAGCATGTAACCTGGTCCAATTAAAGCTCTAAGGCATTTCTAAAACATGCTAAATCGGGTCAGAACTGAAGTCAAAGCAAAAGTCAAAGTTTTGCGACTTTCGGTTCAAACCGGGTCTAAACAGAAAATTGTCGGATCAAACAAGCTAAGACTAGTTCTTATACTTATTACTAAGTTATATGAGCAATAAAATAGGTTACATGCCTTCTACATTGCTAATTATGCGTTAATTCGAAAGTTAGCATTATGTTGACTTTTTCTAATCAACTTTGACCCGACAAATGGTCTAGTTAGAGTGGGAAATCAGAGGGTGCCCTTTTAAGGGTTTATTACCCACATAATTACCAACTTATAACTTCCTTCAATTCGACTAATCACTGGACCATTAATGATTAATCGCTAAGTCAAACGTTAATTACGACGGTTTGACTTTTAAGCTAATAACTATGTAAAACTCAATTAAGGAAGGTCAAGGGTACTTACCAAAGTCCAATGCACGACTAGGGATGACTTGGGTCTGCTTTGGAACTCCAGAAGTCTTCACAAATGCAGATGGAATGAATGAATGCAAGAATGTTGCAACATTGAGGGACCTTTTATAGTGATTTTGATCCATTATGATGATGACAACTAAGTCTAAGGGGTGATCCAGATCAATAACAAGTGCTCCTAGGGTCTAAAAGCAGGTAGGGGTCGCCCAAGAAGTGAAAAATATCTAACAAAGTCGGTTACCACTCTTATAACAACCAACTGCCCAAGTTTCTATCGCTGGGCACCCCTTACGGACCGTAAGGGGGTGGCTTACGATCCGTAAGCCCTTTGCAGAAGGCAAAAAAAATTGACCTTTCATGCATTCGAACAGGCAACCAGGTATTACGAATTTTGGGCATCTATAATTCAGTATGGGGCCTCATGAACATGCCTTGTACAGTTTAGATCACCTTTAATGATGTACAATTGTCTTGGACTTTAACGAAAAGCCATGAACGAAGGTTTGTCGTGCATTTCTTCGTAGGATTCCACTTTTGCAAATAAGAGTCAATTATTGTTAGCATTTCCTGATTGGAATGTATAATAGATGTTTATAATATATATATTAGGGCCTTGGGATTCATAATGAGGTCGTTCAGCGGTATAAATTAACATGACGACACTTTTAAATCCCGCCATACATCTTTAACTAGATCCGGGTTTATTCACTTTTGTCGTACATGACACGTGTCGTTATTTTATTGAACACGAATTTTCGAGGTGTTACATCACGCCACCAATCATATTGAACAATCATAATAATAAAACAGTTTTATCAAACCAATATGATTAGCGACTAATAAAGTCCAAAAGTCTTAAGTTTAAAACAACGTTTTAAAGATAACAGCGGAAGCATAAGTTAGACAGTCCAAATAAAAGTTTAAAGTTCATGGTTATTATAGAAAGACCCAACACGGGTTAACGCATCCACTATAATCCCCGATGCAAGCTCCTGCCATCACTGAGTACCTACAAAGAATGCAGTAGGGTATCAACATAAAGTTGGCGAGTTCACGAGTTATCCAGTTTTAATCCCATAAAACTTGTGTTTGTTTTAAGTTACTCATTTATATCATACCATGGGGAGCTACCCCATCTGTAAGCTACTAAACTGCGTAATACCGAATACTTTGCGACCTCATGTTTCGTTGTTGCCCCGTTCATCAATGTCTATCATCATTGACGGTTTGCCAAGGTCTATTAGTTCACGACCGATCCTCTCCAGGCACGGTGTGAGGTTGGTGAAACCTAAATAGCGCTATCAACTAATAACCAGTTCTCCAGGCCCCGGTGACTAAACGATATAGAAAGTAGGGACTTCGTGATAGAGTTTCGTTTAGTACAATTATTGCATCTAGTTTAAATAGTAATTAACCGTATTCCAAACTAGGAATCATAAGAAATCCCAAACCAGGGAAAGTGTTGTTTGTACCGTTCAAGCAATCCCAAACCAGGGAAAGTGTTTTTCATCCCGTTTCCCAACCACTAGGAACGCATGCTTTTAATAAAGTGTGTGAACTCACCATGGCTTGTTCGGCATGTAATTTACTTGTTTTAACGGTTGGTCAACCACGTCATATTATGGTTACCAATATTGGTCAGGTGTTTGTTATGCGAATAGTTCACGTATTTGTACACTTAACTAACTAGTAGCATTCAATATATCACATACAACACAAGTATTCGTACGACCACATAGACAAACAGTAACCGGGATAGTCGAAATATATATATACAGTTTCTAATTCAGTAGTGTGCGTCCCAAACTAAGTTCAGTCCATAAATCGGAGTGTGTGGCCCACCTTTGGACAGCCCACATAGAGTGTGTGGCTCATCTAAGGTGTGTGGTCATGCATCAGATAATTGTACAGTGTGTCTCTCTTGATTGTACAAGAGCTGTGTGGTCTACGTAATGTGCGACCTGCTCCACTCTCGTGTACCTGTGTAGTGGCAACTTGTACACTGGGGTGTACGATCTTAGAAGTGTGTGGTTCTGCTGAGCCACATTGTACGTTATGCAATACAGGTTGTACGTTTAGTTAGTGTGCGGTATCAGGTTTAAAAAAAAATTATTGCAGGTCTACATGATCAAATCAATCGAAACATAGATTCAAACATCAATCCTTATGAAGGCCTAATATCATATTTAACATCATTTCATCAAACATACTTAGACTATCCCTTTTTGCTAACGACGATTTGATTTAACAGTTTGTCACCATTCAGATTAAACGCATCATCATTGCAATCATCTTCCCTATCTTTCAAAAATCAATCAGGTCCACATCATACAAAAATTATCAATCATCAACATAGATCTTAGATTCCTATTTCATCAAACAAACCTGTAATCAACACTTCATCATCACTTGGCGTTTTTACATCGTTCAAACAATACTAAGTCTTGATTCTCTAGCATGACCCTAGATCTATGTTACCTTTTAATCATATTATTGTGAGTACAAAAATCAGATATTCGGTTATCATTGACAAACAGATGATACGTGGTCGAAAACCGGTGATCTTAGATTCCTATTTCATCAAACAAACCCGTAATCAACACTTCATCATCACTTGGCGTTTTTACATCGTTCAAACAATACTAAGTCTTGATTCTCTAGCATGACCCTAGATCTATGTTACCTTTTAAGCATATTATTGTGAGTACAAAAATCGGATATTCGGTTATCATCGACAAACAGATGATACGTGGTCGAAAACCGGTGTTCATTTATGTTTAAGTTGATGTTTTTACGTGACTTTTAGTTTCGAATAGCCTACTTTTGATTAGAGTTGTGTTTTGCAGGTCTAACGGAGTTCAAGGAGTTATTCGGGAGCTAAACGGAGCACTGGGACAGAAAACGGGTCAACCGGAAGTGAGAAATGGTGAAAATAGAAAAGAGGAGCTAGAGGCACCGTCGGCAACGCCCATATGGGCCGTCGGGAGATAAGTCGCGTAAATAGAGAATTAGGGCGTCGGAGACATTTGACCGTTTGGCATGGCGTCGCCGACTCCGGACCTAGCCGTGCGGCTCCGTCTGATCCCAGTCGTGCAAATTAGTTATTGAACAAGGATGGACGAGTTATAAGGGGATTTTTTTTGACTATTTTTGGGGGTTACACTTGATTTTGAGTTTTGAATCACCTCTTGGAGCCTAGAACCCAACACCAATCATTCCGAATCCATCCTATTATCCATAATCATTCGATTTCGCCATTCACCTCCATTCCACAACCCTAATCATCATTCATCCTTCAATCCATTCATCACCACCAATCATTCTAAACCCTAATCACCATTTCCACCACTTCAAAGCTTCAAGATGATGATGTTCAAGCTCTCAACATCCGGTGATCGCTTTCATTCGACTATGAGCGGCTAGATTCTTGTGGGTTTTACCCCGGTGTAGGTTTTTGTAAGTGTCTAGGGTTTAAACATTGTGCTTAGTTTGATTTTGTGACAAGTTGCAATTTGATTTTGAAACTTATGACAATTGTCTTGCATTTGTATTGAATTTGTAAATTATCGAGTGTAGATTAAATTTGACTTTACGAAATGTTTATATGCAATCATGCCTTGTCTAGGTTAGAATTTAATTGTTTTTGGTAACGAATTGCATCTTTGTCCGTTCTTTGTAACGTTGATAGCTATTGGCACCTAAGCCTCGCAACACTAAATTCGTTAGTCATATTTGCAATTGAATTGAATCTAAAATGTGTAGAAACACTAGGACCTCAATTACCGAACCGGGTGTGAACCTTGTTTTCATATATTATTTTAGACCGTTAAGTAAAGTTTTCGTGCAATCGTCTAAGTTTTTCGTAGTTAAATACTTCAAAAAAAATTGTCGGTCCATTACGACACATTTTCAAACAAACCAATTGATAAAATTCATAGCAAGCTTCATAATTTGTGACAAACTCTTTAAAATCAATCACATCCATATGAAAACCACAAACTCTTCGTGGTTCAACCTCTTACTACCACTAACACATTGTTAAGGGTAATTTGGGACTATAAATATTATCTTTTACCGGGGCGCCACACTCCGATCAACAGATTGTACACATTTATATCATCACTTCATCAAACAGAACTGTGTGCAAGCATTCAACATATGAATCATCACAACATTTATCGTTCAATCATGTATATCATTCACTATATAAAATCGTCGTTCAAATAACAGTGGTGCACTAACCGGGTATGGTATAGCACAAATGTGTGTAAGAAGATGATATAACAAGCTTCCAAAACAACGATTTGCTGGCTGCCTTTAAGAGTGTAATGTGCGTCGAAATCCGAGAAAGAAATAAGAAGGATTGGTGTGATCTTAGGGTCTTTAGAGAGAGAAAGTTAGAGAGAAAGAAGGAATGTTTTTGGGAGTGATGCCCAAAATGATTGCTGCCAACAAATCTTGATTGTCGGCTGAAGAGGGTATTTATAGTCCCATAAGGGGATGTCGCACACTTAAGTGTGCACTCCTTTCATGTGTGCAATCATTTAGGGCAACAGATGGGAGCTGGGCCTGAAACCCTGGGCCTGAATAAAGGGTGTGCGGTCCTTATTTTAATGGGAGTGTGCAACCCAGATCAAAGTGTACAAGATGGATGTAGTGTGCAGATGGGTGAAGGTGTGCGGCTGACTTTCTTCTTATTGTGTATAATTTCCATATTAATAATAATCCCACATATTTAGATCATTATGTTTACATTTAACAATTTTTGTTTAATAATTCACATTCATTATGTTGGTGCACTACATCTGTCGACTTCGTCTTGTATCGAGTCTTAGACTAGTTAGAATAGATCAGGGCACGTAGATCGAGAAAATGAGATAGAGTTAGTGAGATTTCGCTTGAACATATGTATGTTGTAGAGATTTCGCTTGAAGCCTCAAGCGAAATCATCATGTTTAGATTTCGCTTGAGATCATTCCAAGCGAAATCCTGATGTCTATATATAGGAGGTCAAGTGTCAAGCGAAATCATTAGAGATATTAGAGAAAGAAGAGTGATTCCATACCGAGGTGCTGCCGGTGTGAGAACTGATTGTATTTGTGTTCAAATATCAATATAATCAGTGTTAAAGTGAAGATTCAGCTGTTTTAAAGTCAAATACTTGTTTTCCGCACCTGTATTTGATGGAATTCCTCTGAACCGACTCGTTTAGGTCGCGAACACGATCCTTACACATTAATTTCACATTTTACACCAAACAAAAGAACGTGCAGGAAAACCCGAAGTATCACACCATGTCAGCATATACCCAATACCGGCAACTTATGTCGCCGCTAAAATTCCATACCAGAAAAAAAATCGTCTATATCCAGTTTTACCTTTACCGAATACAATAACCTTCTATTTTTCAGTTTTCCACAAGCAACAATACTTCAAATATAAAACTACAATAAAAGTATTTTGTTTGATTAAGTTAAAGTTTAGAAACCCTCAAATTCTAAACAAATACATCATTCTTCCCCCTCATCCGTATTATTTTCGTTGCCTTTTTTATGCCTTCTTATCCATACCATAAATCTCGGGTCTTCAAACAAATCGTCAAGATAATCCTATAAAATAAGATATACATTATTAGTTGACACATTTAAACACTTTTAAACTTTTCTAAAACCAATCTATTAAAGTTTATCTAACCCATTTTGACCCTTTCGAACTTAAAGTTGAATGTTTTAGGTCGATTAAGTGTGTCCGGGTCATTTTGACCCATTTAAACTAAAAGTTAGATCAGTTAACACTACTAAAGTTTTCTAAAACATTCATCAATCTACAAGATTTACCAAATGGCATAAATAAACCAAATGCATCCAACTTTTAGACTATTAAAGTTCATCCGACTCATTTTGACCCACTTAATCTTAAAGTTTGATGTTTTAGGTCTATTAAGTGTGTTCGGGTCATTTTGACCCATTTAAATACTTTAAAACTTTTCTAAAACATTTACCATTCTATTAAAGTTCATCCAGCCCATTTTAACCCATTCGGTTTTAAAGTTGGATGATTATGACATGTTTAAACTAAAAGCTAAGTCATTTAACACTCTTAAAATCGTCTAAAACATTAACCAGTCTATAAGCTTTACCAAATGGCAAAAATGACCCAAACACGTCCAACTTTTAGACTAATAAATTTCACCAGACCCATTTTGACCCGTTTAAACTTAAAGTTCGATGTTTTAGGTCTATTAAGTGTGTTCGCCGCCATAACCTTGCTCGTGGCATTACATCTGCCATGATGTATAGCAACACAACCCACACTGAATTCATTTCCTGAAAAGTTACAAGATATAAAGTAGAAAAATACATATATGAATAATGTTTACTATTTCACCATGAAAATACATATAGTTTCCTAATATCATATACAAATTGAAATTACAACTTTTCTTTTAATCAAACTCTCCCTCAGAATCTTAGTGTCTATCTCATAACCCTCCGTGTGATAATCAGGATTGTCCTCCTCATAACATGTCTTGACCTTGGACAACTCATCGACAGGTACCGTTGGCGGATTAACGTCACTTGAAGTCTCGCCCTTAGTAACATGAGCAGGCTTGTTTTGAAAGTATTGCACAATGTCAATATATAGTACACTATTAGATGAATATTTGTTGTGAACGACATCAAGATCTTTAGCTAAGTCTAAGTCATTTAGTTTAGATGGATTCAAATTGAAACTCACTCTAAAAAAATATCCATTCAAATTGAAAGTCAACGTTGACCCAAACTGTTGTAAACAAACCATAGAACCTCTCAATCAAGTCAAAACTTAACCTGCACAGTCCCATATGAGATATGACAATGAAAAATATTTAACAGATATAGGTGAACAAACAGTAACATCTACAAAAAATCAAAGAAAACGCCAAAAAAATTGTAATGTTTGAATTATTAATGGTATATAATGGATTTGGGAATGCCATGGACTCCAAGATGTTTTAATTTTATAAGACAAAAAGGACTAAGTCATTACGACAGATCTAAAAAAAGAAAACGCAAAAACGTTGCAATGTTTGAGTTATTAATCGATTATAATGAATTTGGGAACGCCATAAACGCCAAGATATTTACTTTGTATGACAAAAACGATTAATTCATCGTGGCAGATCTAAAAAAAACAATACAACGCCGAGAAGTTTTTGTTTTTAACTACATGGCAAACAATCCTACACGCCACAATGAGAACGGTGTGTGAGATGCATTGGAAAAGAATAAAAAGACAAAAAGCCCATCTGCCTTGATTATATCGCACGCCACGTGTTCGTCCAGGATCCGTGTTCACCGTTTTCACACTTCCAAATGTTTTCTCTTGATCCGGTTTATATATATATATACACACACACACACAGGGGTAAATCAATGGTCAGAATTTGATCAGGGTTGTAGAGTAAACACTAGTGTATTTGTGAACTGAGTGAACAAATCCTAACCATTGATTTACATCATCAAGTCGTAAAATACACTAGTGTATTTTCATCATAAAATCCTGATCAAATTATGACCATTGATTTACACCTGTGTATTGAGAATCAAAGGCTAGGATTAGTTCACACAATTCAATATCAAGGGGGTTGTATATATATATATATATATATAGGATAATGCTCTATAAAAAACCCTTGAATTTTAGAAAACTTTGCAAACCCAATGCATGGTCTAGATTTTGCCACGTGTCCATAGTAAATATCATATTCTTTTTGTCCTTGAGGGCATTATGGTATTTTCACATCTAACTTAGATATCTTCCCCTATTTGATTTGACAATAATTAATACCCATCACATCCAAATCTACTTTCAAAACCCAAGATCCACCATTCAAAACCTCCATTTTTTCATTAACTTCATCTCTGTGTTTCAAGATCCACCCTTTCAAAACCTCTATTTTCCATTAACTTCATATCTTTTTCAAGTTCTACCCAAGATCCATTTCCATGAACTTCATTTCGGTTTCAAGATCCACCATTTCAAAACCTCCATTTCAAGATCCCCACTGACGGGAACGTCATTCACGAGTTCCCTACTGACGAGGACAAGAATGATCAAGGTTTTTCATCCTTTTTTTTATGGGTTCGAGTTTTTTTTTTCTTTTTTACACCCCTAATTCAACTTTACATGTTAATTTCTTAAAAGAAATCGAAGAACCAAGATACTGTCGAAGAATCAAGATCCTGTCAATAATAAGTTGGTTTTGATTTTTAATTGTCATTTACTTTGATTTTCGTTCTTCACAATTGGTTTTATTTTTTCCAGAATTAAGAATGTTGCCAAAAGATTAATTATTTTTCAATACCATTGATTATTGTTTCAAAAAAAATGACGTTTATAGGTAATAAATTTCAATACTATTGATTTTAGTTTGGTTTTCATTCTCCTGGTGTTTATAAATTTTGATTTTGATTCATGGATTACTTGTTTTGGTTTCAAACTCGTTTGATTTTGATCCATGGATTAGTTATTTTTGTGTTAAAAAAATGTGTTTGTTGGTTTGGGGATTTTGATCTGAACAGTAACTGTTTTTTTGTTGGTTTGGTTGCCTTGTTTGGTGCTTTTTGATCTGAATAGTAACTGTTTTTTGTTGGTTAGGTTGCTTTGCTTTGGGCTTTTGATCTGAATAGTAACTGTTTTTGTGCGTTATAGTACAGAAACAGACCCATAACATGTGTTAATCCCCTGTTAGAATGATATATAACTATGTTGCTTTACAGAAACAGGACAATAAAGATATTCAATCGACAAGCTGGATGGATGTAGGCGACGCTAATGCGGGGACATGTGTTAAAAAAAGATATTCAATAGGTCACATTTTTTGGGAAGGAACTCTTCGTTCATTTATAACATGTGTTAGTGGTTCATGCTGTAACAGAACTCCATGATGTAACCTGACATGTGTTCATGTATAACATGTGTTAAGCCCCTGATAGAATGATATATAACGTGTGTTAACCTTTGTTAATTTAAAAAGTATGTACAAAGGACAAAAAGAACATGGTTACTTCTTTGACCATGTGGATAAATGTAGACCATGTATTTTATTTCATTTGACTAGATTGACATTCGAAATCATTGTGAAATTCTATGAAGCCAAACATCAACCATTGATTATGTTTTATTAACTAGATCTATGGTTGTCATTTTTTATTTTTAGACGTCTAATAATCGGCACATCTGTTTTTAGAAACGAAAAGCCAAGTTTGTCTTACAGGACAACCAACGTAACACGTGTTATAGTCTGAACTCCTGTTTCACAGCTAAGCCAAGTTTGTCTTACAGCACAACCAACGTAACACGTGTTATAGTCTGAACTCCTGTTTCACAGCTAAACCATAGTAATATGTAATGTGAGACTCTTATTTTGTTTTGTCTAGTACATGATGTTAAAACGGTATGGACTTAACACATTCTGGAAGTCTTAACACAAGTTATAAAAGAGGCTTAACACACGTTATATCAGGTATACTATGTTATTAAGTTACTATTGGAGTTTATGCATCCATTCTGGAAGTCTTAACACACGTTATAATAGAGGCTTAACACACGTTATACAATTTTAACTTGTATGTTCCATATTAACTTGCAAACCACTTTCATATACATGAATACAAGTCGGATTATAATGGATGCTTACATGTTATCATATGTATACAAGTGGGGTTACAACAAGATTACGATATTAACTAAGCTCACCATTAAACCCATCGCCCCCGTCGACTGTTTTCACCCTTGTCACATGTTAAGCAATTACATGTTCCGAATAGACAAATTGTAACACATGTTAGATCAGTATATACACATCATGGTGTTTTGTAAACCCCTAGCTTATACATGAATATATGTCAGGTTACAAAAAGATTATAACAGAGGCTTAACACATGTTATACATTCCAAAATGTGCAAAACAAACACATGTTATAAACGAACGAAGAGTTCTTTCCCACGTTATATATCATTCTAACAGGGGCTTAACACATGTTATACATGAACACATGTCAGGTTACATCATGGTGTTCTGTTACAGCTTGAACCACCAACACATGTTATAAATGAACGAAGACTTCTTTCCCAAAGGTCTCTCCCCCCCATTGAATTGACATGATCATTAATGCCCATCACCTCACAAATCACCAAACCCCCCATTTATATAGATTTTTTCATTTTTAAAAGCAACAAATTATTAATCTCGTCCCTCATATCTCCTTCATCTTCACCTGCATTTCATCCTTTTCTCCATTAATGTCCATGGAGACAAATCCACCAACCTCCGAGTTAATGTCGCCGGTTCATCTGTTCCCCAACAGGTGCATAAAAATATATTATGTCTGGTTTTGGGATTTTGAGAGATCGAAATGATGCCGGAAGGATGTGGCGGAGGGAGGAGGTGGCGGAGGGACAAATCCACCAACCTCCGAGTTAATGTCGCTCGTATTTGTACCTCTACTTTACAGTTACTATTGAAGTTTTATGCATCCATTCTGGAAGTCTTAACACATGTTATAATAGATGCTTAACACACGTTACAACAAGATTATAATGGTGGAGGCGCCCGTGTTTGTACCTCTACTGTTACAGTTACTATTGAAGTTTATGCATCCATTCTGGAAGTCTTAACACATGTTATAATAGAGGCTTAACACACGTTATATCAGGTTTTTACTCTGTTGTTATTAAGTTACTATTAGAGTTTATTCATCCATTATGGAAGTCTTAACACACGTTATAATAGATGCTTAACACCCGTTATACATTTCAGTCGCTTAACACATGTTACAGTATGTATATACACATCATGGTGTTTTGGAAACCAATAGCTTATATACATGACACCATGTTAGGTTAAACCAAGATTATAACAAAGGCTTAACACATGTTATCCTAGGTATACGGTGTTACAATATTAACTTGTCTGTTCCATATTAACTTGTACACGTGTTACGATCAGTATATGCACATCATGGTGTTTTGCAAACCACTTTCATATACATGAATACAAGTCGGGTTATAATGGATGCTTACATGTTAGGGTTACAACAAGATTACAATATTAACTAATCTCACCATTAAACTCATCGCCCCCGTCGACTGTTTTCACCCTTGTCACATGTTAAGCAATTACATGTTTCGAACAGACAAATTGTAACACATGTTAGATCAGTATATACACATCATGGTGTTTTGTAAACCACTAGCTTATACATGAATACATGTCAGGTTACAAAAAGATTATAACAGAGGCTTAACACATGTTATATATTCCAGAATGTGCAAAACAAATGACCCGTTTCATATTATATTTTCCAAAATTACCGGTACATATGTTACCATAAATGGCTCATTTCATATTACACGTTACATACTAACTTGTACATTTATTAGTTGTACAAGTTTTACGCTCAGTATCCACATTATCGGATATTTTAAACATCAACAAGATTATAATGGTGGAGGCGCCCGTATTTGTACCTCTACTGTTATAGTTACTATTGAAGTTTATGCATCCATTCTGGAAGTCTTAACACATGTTATAATAGAGGCTTAACACACGTTATATCAGGAAGTCTTAACACACGTTATAATAGATGCTTAACACACGTTACTATTGGAGTTTATTCATCCATTATGGAAGTCTTAACACACGTTATAATAGATGCTTAACACACGTTATACATTTTCAGTCACTTAACACCTGTGTCAGTATGTATATACACATTTGTTATATTGCCTAAACATCCACAAATCTCAACAAAATAGGTTCATAACAAAAACAAATTAACGGAATCTTGAACAACTTCATCTTAATTAAAGAAACAAGAATCATAAGTGGGACACCTCATCCACCAAAGCCTAACACTCTCGATTCAGATTTAATTGGGGAAAAACATATGCTATAACTTAAGACCGATTTAATTGTGAAAAAACACCAAACCATGATTCAGTTGCAGAAGACGATGGCGGTTGTAGCAAGGGTTAGGTCAAAACAAAATCATCACCACCGAATACCGCCCCATCAACCATCACTGCCCACTACTGCCCCTGCCACCATCCAACAGAACACACCAAATCAAACCACAACCCCACCTGCCACCATCCAACACACGAAAACCCCCTTCTCAATTTCGAACAATCTCGTCACCATCCAGCACCACCAACCACCCACCATCCACCACCTTCTACAACCACCCACTGTCGCCGCTATCAACCACCAACACCCTAGAATGAACCAGTCACCACCTTCCACCAACCACCAGATCTGCAACCACCATCGTGCCTAACTCATTCCCCTGCCCCAACCATAACGGTTAACAACACCACCGCCACAGCGCTGCTGCTGCCGTGGGTGGCTGGAAACCCACCAGTTTTCTCTCTCTCTCTTTCGATTTCTCTGGACCTCTCTTTCTCTTTCGATTTCTCTGGTACTCTCTCTCACGGCTCTCACTCTTTCTCTAGGCTTGTAGGTTGTAAGTGTTGTGTAGAGAGAAGGGAAAGTCATGGGGGCTAGGGTTTTGATTCGGGGAGGAGAAGATGAGATCTGTGATTTTAGAGAGAGGAATTGTGATTTTGAATTGGATATGAAGAGAGAGAAAGGGAGGTGCATTAAAGAGAGATGATAGGACTAGACATTGGAGAGAGAAGAAATATACTACCCAAAATGCCCTTTTCAGTTGACTAATTGTACCAGCATGGAGTATTTTAATGTTTTAAATGCTAAAAGTTGTCTAAACAAATCATGACCCTTAATCTATTAAGATGAAACAAGATCAATGGACCACATAGAGTTTCCAAAGTTTTTTAAAAAAGATGGGGTTTCTTGTATAGCCAAGCCCTATAAATATATATATATATATATTTATATAGGGCCAGGATTTAGAGAAAACGATGAAAAGTGTGAGAACGGTGAGAACGCTTATCGATCGTCTGATCAAAACAATCTATGGACTAGATTGGCGCGGTGGCGTTTTCGTAAATAACACGAATTCTATTGAGTCGACGCGCTTCATTAAGGGTAAAAAGGTCTTTACACTTCTATACCAAAACGTCAACTAATGAATAAAACGCCATTACTGGCCAAAACGCATCCCTATATAAACAAAACATTCTCATACATAAGAACACACCTCCCCCAACATGAAAACGCCATATTTCTACTATATAACATTCATCATACAACGCCAAAAAATCCAAAACATCAAACACACCTACTCAAAAAACACCATAATTTACTATACCAATCATCTTAGAAAACGCCAAATCTCTCAAATATCAAAAATTTCCAAAAAATGGACTTTTCTTTCAGATATACTATTTCATCAGAAAAACTTCAAAAATGCCAAAAATCGTTTCTTATATATTCAATATTGTTCTACGCGAAGTTTCGGAAAATGCATTCTTTCCTAAGGTGCTGCGACTCAAATAACATTTTGCTGAATGAGATGGACAAAACTTCAAGAAAAAGATACTGGGGTCCGACTTATGTCAGTTTTTGTGTTTTGTTATTGATGAATATTATAATGGCATGAATTAGACGAATAACACTGATGAGTGGTTTGAAGATACATATTCAAACAAAAAACTCATGTCATATTGTCTTTCCAAACGGCCAAAAAAACACAAGCATGACAAAGCCAAACCGCCAGTGAACATGTTTCAAAGAAGAAAGAGACTGACGACAGTGAAGATTTGAAAGATGAATTGTTTCTATTTTTATTTTTTTAATTTTCTTTTTCTATTGTTTGTTATGTATTTTTCAACTTAGAATAAAAAAATAACATTATATTAATAAAACGCAAAAAGTCATAATTATTGTGAAATGCCATAATGAAGTAAAACGCCAAAAACTCCCAACCTATAATAAAAGTAATTTAGAGAAGAATTATCAAAAGCTAAAAATGGAAACAAACGCCAAAAACTACTTAAAGCCATTAAAACGCAAAACTTGGAAGATGGAATGTCTAAGGCCATAAAAACTCATAAAAATATGAACAAAATCAGTAAAAAATACACACAGTAACTGAAAAGACGGCTACTTTATTAATATCATTTATTATAAATAAAAATCCCGCCTAAACTACGCACCAAAAACATCCTATAAGAGATACGACTCTGCACAATCAACTGATCACACCACTAAAAAAATAAACGCCATCTTTTCAACAAACCATTCACTTTAAAATGCCAAAAAGATACTTAAAAAAGCCACAGATGCTGAACGTCATTTCTTCTTTATTGAGTGTTGTTCTGAATGAAGTTTCACTGAATGGATTCTACTCTGAGGTGGGTATATCTATAAGCTTTTGCTGAATGAGATGGACAACTTTTCATGAAAAAACGAAGAAAAAAAAGACTTTTACCCCTTAATGAAGACGGGCGTTATGTAGGAAAAAAAATGATCTATATAAGGTATTCAAAATAGGTTCAAAACGCCAAAAAGGTTAAAGTAGATGAGGTTGATGACAGTGAATATTTGGAAGAGAAATTAGATTATATTTTTTTTCAGTTTCTATTGTTTTTATCTAATTCTCTGATTTTATTATCTAATTCTCTACTAAAAAAGAAATTTAATATAAAACGCCAAAACACCAAAACGATGTTGCTATAAAACGCCAAAAACGCCAAACAAGGTATTACTGAAAAATCAACACTAATTCACCGATGAAGATGAAATTGAACGAAACAGTAATTGCTAAACAGTAAAATGAAGAGACGGTAACATTATTGTCAAACATTTATTATATTAAAAGCCACTACATGGAAAACTGAATTTATTTATCTTTTCAAAACGCCATAATTGTCTGTCAAATTATAGACATGTATCCTACTTGATATAATAAACATCAAGAAAATTACTGATGTTTTTTACATCATAGACATGCATCCGGATTTAAAAAACAATAAAAACGCCAAAACATAATTAAAACGCCAAAAATATTAACTATGATCCTGATCTACAAACAATAAAACGCGGCGTATTTATTAAACACTAAAAAAATGGAAACGGAATGTGACACGTGTTTAAAAAAAGAAATATGAAAGGACAAAAAAGCCCCTCCGCCCTTCTCTATGTCGCGTGACACCTGTTAGGCCAGGAAGCGTTCTCACCGTTCTCACACTTTTGAGGGTTTTCTCCTGATCCTGTTTCTATATATATATATATATATATATATAGGATAAGGATCATTACAGAACACTAATTATAGCGAGAACAAAAAGAATAACTCTAAATAACTAAATTTTGGGATTTAAGGTTCATATATCTTAAATTTTATGTTTCTTACATTCATATGTGTATTATATATACATAAAAAATCATATATTTTTCCCTATACATAGTCTACATACATGTAGGTAATTTAGCATACACATAAGCTACATGCGTGTATTATTTAAAAACTTAAGAATTTTCATATTTTGTTTTAAATTATAGTGTGAGAAACAATAAATCTTACATTTATAACATTTTCATTTACTTTTTAGGTTTTTAGGATTGAAAAAATGAGTGATTCATTTTGTTCTACAATATTTAGTGTTCTTCACAAAACCTTCCCCTATATAGGGGAGAGTTCATTGGGAAACTCTAAAAAAGTGGGGAACAGGGAAACATAGGCATTTTCGTCCAAAGAAAAAAATCGCAAACACAGGGGCGTCTACAGTCCTTCTCCGTTTCCGGCTGCTTCCCCACGCCTTTCTAAACCATTCAGAAACCTTAAAATGGCATCCTCTCTCACCATCCCTCTATCGTACTTTTAATTCAGATTTAAATGCACCAGATATTTCAGATCAATCGCATTTCCGTTTACATTTATCACACCTAAGCCCTCAGATTCAGCCTCATTTTTCAATTTCCTCTTCCTCTCAGATCTCGAATTTGAATTTTGACGTAGATAATTTACAAGATTTGTTTATGGATTGCAGTTTGAGGGTACCAATTTACATGCAAAGTTCGTATAAACTTCATCATAATCGTCTTTATTTGAAGAAAATTGTGTTTAATTTGTAAATCGTTCGACTTGAAAATTAGAATTACTGTCAGACGATTCAGTAATTTGCTTCTGGGTTTTGTTGTGTGAATCAGGTATGAGCTGTTGAAAAACAATTTATAGTGCTGATAATGATTCATGTATTTGCTTCTGATTTCTTATTTATGAACATTAATTTGTTTATATGAATGAAGAAGTATTTCTAGGGCATTTAATTATTTATGTATTTGCTTTTCATTTCATAAATTGAACAATTAATCTATTTATTTTAATGAAAAATGGATTTTAGGGCTTATAAGTTTGAACATTAATGATTCTCTAAATGTCGTCTAGTTGGTTATTAGACTTAAATTTGATATCAAAATCCCTTGCAATTATGATGTAGATCTGTTATTGATTTTTTTTCCATATGGATTTGTTGATTGTGAGATGCCGATAAGTTCTACCCGGTATTAACCGAGAACCGACCCCCTATTTAACCGAACCCGACCCGAATTGTAGGTACTTGGGTATTTGATCGGTTATTGTTTATCACAAAAAAGTTGGGTCGGGTCGGTTCCGGTCTAAAAACTCGAGTAAACCCGACAGATAAAAACCCTGACCGATTTAACAGTTCTTTCTTAGTTTATCGACTGGGCTTTGGCCATTAGTGGCTGCAGTTAACTTGTTACCCTAATAAACAAAAGTCTCCTTGTAACTCTACAACAATCATTCGGATATTAACTACCAGCTACTTCTTTTCATCACCACTGCAATTTGCATAAAGTTTTACTAAAGATTGCAATTTGCATGCCATGCGTAGTATATATCTTTTACATATATATATGTTGACTGAATTTAGAGTTTATGGATAATATTTATATACGGCTATAGCCTATAAGCTTTTCATTCAGCCATTCAGAAACAAAATGCAGAATCCTGCAGCTGCTTGACCATAATATGACAGTTCAAACTTTAGAAGCTGCTTCGGAGACCAGGACCAGGTATTGACATATTGTATGATCATACTGTCGTACTGATTTTAAAAGCCACTGGCTACCAAACTGTTTTATGCAAACTGTAAGATCATACTGTCGTACTGATTTTAAAAGCGACTGGCTACCAAACTGTATGATCATAGTGTCGATTGGCTATCAACGAGCAGCTATCACTGTCGGTTTAAATCGTTTTTGATCCTATCCACATTGTTAAATCCTTTTTTATACAGTCACTAAAAATGCATAAAAAATATATATTTACATCAGTTAAGCAGGTCTTTTATGTATGAGCCATGTGTGTATCTGGGTTAACGTTAAAGAGTTGTTAATCTTTTTACTAACTATCATGTTTGGCGAATCTTCCATTAAGCCCGTGAAGAGGCATATTCGCAGTTGGTAAAGAGGCATGTTCACAACCGCTATGCAGAGTGTTTACAGCCATTTTGCAGACCTCTTCGTAGCCGGTAGGCAGACTGTTCGTAGCTGGTCTGCAGGTTGTTCGCAGCCGGTCGGCAGGATTGAACTCGATCTTCAAAATCACTGTTGGAATACATTGCTGCAGGATTGAACAGTGCTTCACTAAATGGATTTTGATTAATTATTAGGTTCGGGTAATGACCCGATGTTTACCTGGAACCGAGATTAAAGGGAACCGGAACCGACCCTAAATGTAGGGTATTATTTCGGGTATCGATTTATATGGTGTTCGGTTCTTGGGTCGGGTCGGGTATTCGTCAAGTCGGGTATTAACAAATGCTCACCCCTGGTAGTAAAGATTAGAATATGAATATCAAGTATTGTATCTTTTCAAATTGCATCTATTCATAGTAACAATGGTTTAATTATGGCTGGTTTTGTAGTTTGAAACTATGAGTTTCATGGATAATGAGTATTGAATCTGTAAATTAGTGCAATGACATGAGTTGAGATAATATTTATATGCGATCCGAAAATTAAAAAAAAACACAATTTAACATGTTGAAATAAATTTTCTGTAATATATATAACATGTTAAATGAATGGTTTCTCGTTTCCCTAAATTTTTGGTATTCTCCGTGTCACACCCCGATATTTCCACGTATTACCGGTGGGCCCGGTGGAGAGTATCGTGACGTAGTTTATATCATCATAGTCATACAACACAATTTTAAATGCACAGCGGAAGCAAAAGATGAATCACATTACAAACCGAATATAAAGTAATATCAAAGTATTACAAACGGACTGTAAAGGATCCACAGGTGGATCAAATAAAAAGGAAACATAGTTCATCAGATTTAAAATGCATCCAAGCTTGCAAGACTCTTATTAATGCTAAGGAGAGGCCCGCCTATTTCGATTAGTACCTGCACTTAGCCTTTTTGGGAAAATACGTCAGTTTACACTGGTAAATACAATTAACTAACTCATTTTGAAAAAGTTTAGAAAAATTGATTTGAATGCACAAGGTACAAAACATTTTATAACTTGGGATAATTATTTATATATAAACTTGTAAAAGAATTACATGTTCTTTATAGGTTCAGTAGCCTGGGTTGGATACCGGGTTAAAGATTAATAGACACACCACATGATATAGTCCCGCGGCGAGTTATTCTCGAAACCAGCGGTTATACCTTATTATTTATAATTGCACTGGCGGGTGTATGCCTACACCCCATGCTTAGGTCGTGGCCATTTCTATGAATGATGCCAAGGATATCCGGGACATGGTCATTAACCCCCCAAAGGCTTTAAGAAAACAAAACAATTTAAACGGGTCATTTCAATAAATTAACCTTCATACGATTAAAAATTCAATGCCCGACCAAGCGGTATTTTATATACCGTACCCCAAGCCCGTATAAAGGAAAATAAGTTAAAAGTATTTACCTGAGCAAGTATAATTCACAACAGCAAGTGCAAGTAGCTTTTACCGGGTCTCCTAATCTGGAACGAAGGTTTTTAATAACCTATTAGATTCCTAACGGGTCTTTAATTAAGCCTAAACTTAGACCGAATAGTTTTAAAGGAAGATACGGTTCAAACGAACGATTAAGAGAAGACCGGAATAGAATGTGATTTAGACCCGACAAGTTTGGAGACTTGTGTAATATGGGTAAACTAAACACATTCTGGATTTTGAGACAAAAATGATAAGGTTTGACCCGTTTCGGTCAATTTATGCAAACTAGTTACATAAACCGAACCGAACGCAAAAAATGCATAACGGGTAACCATAAGAGTCATATACAGGTTTCCTAAGTTAATATGCTTTAAATATGTTGTGACATCAGTAAGATATCTCCTATTATGCCCAAAACGAATTTTAACTCAAATTATGCCCCGTAGGGATATTTTGGTCATTTAAAAGGTTATAAAAGAGATTTAATATAAATCTGAGTTTCAGGTCTGATATAATCAGTAAATATACTTAATTTAATAGGTTATATCAGTAGGGTATTACATATATGTGAAATTTACCATTTATAACCAAACTATGCACCGAAGGGGCATTTTGGTAATTTCGCATAAGCTTATAAGGTCAAATCTGGAAAATCTGAGTTTAAAACTTTTGCTTACTGCTAAAGTATAAAAATTTACTAAAAATATCAGTAGGTATTAAGTCTTATATGTTTAAAATAGTTTTAATACATAGTATGCGTTAAAAACGCGTAAAAAGACGATTTTAAGCGATTTCCGGGTTTTATAAGAAAGGCTGATATTTTTATTATTCCAGAAGGCTTAAAATATTCTATTTATCATATTAGATCAGTAGAAAAAGGTTTGGTATCAAACAGATTTGTAAAACTCATTTTATAGGCCAAAATGGCAAAACCGACAATTACCGAATCAAAGCTAGAACCCTATGTTATGCTCAGCCTATAAATAAATAAAAATCTTCAAAAATCCCAAAATATTATTTTACATCAGTGGGTAAAAAGTTTGGTATTAAAAATTGGGTTTAGATAGGCTATACGCTAATTACGCCGTTTAATTAATAAAAAGCTTTTCATTTACGCTAATGAGCATAACTCCTAATCTAGACCTCAAACTGATGTCAAATTTTTAGGGCAAGTTTATAAATCACTACTTAAGGTTTCTATTCTTTTATATTTTCAAAAATCACGTTTTAAGGTCAAAAGGGCATAATAGTCAACATTTAAGCATTTAACGGAAACATGCATATGAATCGGATAACTAATGAACCAAGTTGTATAATCATAGAGGGTTATACTAACATGAAACCTGGTCCTAATAAAGCTCTAAGGCATTTCTAAACTATGCTCTAATGGGTCAGAACTGAAAGTCAAAGCAAAAGTCTACTTTTGCGATTTTCGGTTCCGAACCGAGCTTAAACTGAAAATTATCAGGTTGAACATGTTTAGACATGTTCTTACATTAATTACCAAGTTATATAAGTGATAAAACAGGTTGCATGGCTTCTACATTGTTAATTATGTGTTTATGCGAAAATTAGCTTTCTGTTGACTTTTTATAATTTACTTTGACCCGACAATTGACCTAGTTAGAGTGGGAATCAGAGGGTGCCCTTTTAAGGGTTTATTACCCACATAATTACCAACTCATAGGTACTTTCAATTCGAGATTTGACTGGACAAATTGTGAATAATCACGAAGTCAAACCTTAATTACGATGGTTTGACTTTAGGCTAATAAACTAAGTAAAACTGAATTAAGGAAAGTTAAGAACACTTACTGAGGTCCTATGCACGACTAAGAATCCCTAGGAAGTGAACTTGAGCTCCAAAAATCTCCAGAAGTTGAGTTGTGAGAGTTTTCAAGTGATGTGCTCAATGTTGCAGCAAATGGGTTTCTTATATAGGAGTTTTAATGCAACAAGATCACTCCAAATAAGTCTATGCATGATTCCAGATCATTACAAGTGCCCCAAGTGCATGAAAAACCATTGGGGCAGCCCCTGGTATGTAAAACAAGTGATTTGAGTAGGTTAACAGGCCTGAACTGGCAGCTGTGCATGTTTTCTGCGCTGCAGACTGCTAGGCGGCCCACGTAAGGACCCTTAAGGTCTTACGCGGCCGGTATGAGGGTCGGGAACAAGTTAAACAAGTTTCGTTTATTACATTTTGGCCCCTGATCCTTTTCAAACGTGGTTTTACCTTTATTTCTTGCAATTTCAACCCTCTAACTTGACTTTTAAGGGCTCCAAGACATAACCCAACTTTGTTAAGTCCTTGGTTAACTATTGATCACCCGAAAAGTCATAAATTTCAACGTTGACGCTTTTAACCCCTCGTATACGAATGTTATCATAACTTTCTCATACTTTATTGAAATCTTGTGAAATTTTTATCACTTATTCTAGTGAGTATATTTTATCGTTACAAAGCTTTGGGTTCGCTAAAAGGTCACTCAGAGGTATACTTTAAACATGTTGACACATTTAACCCCTGTAGTTTGTAATCTCTCACTTTCTTCCACAATTAGCTTCGTATGATCCATAATTCATTCATTTAAGGGTATAAACATCATGTAGGGTTATTGAAAGGTATATTTATCCATTGTTGACACTTTGAATCCTTTTGTTCACATACTTTCTTTGTTTGTCAACTTTAGTCCCTTTAAAGTAATTCTTTACACGTTTAAAGCTCATGACACGTGTCGATATATTATTGCACATAAATTTACGAGGTGTTACATCCTCACCCCCTTAAAAGAAATCTCGACCTCGAGATTTACTGAAACAAATGAGGGTATTTTTCTTTCACTGTGGACTCTACCTCCCACGTATACTCGGGACCTCTACGGGCATCCCATTTAACCTTTACAATTGGCACATGCTTCCTTCGAAGCTTCTTAACCTGTCGATCCTCGATCGACAAAGGTTTTTCGGCAAATTTCAAGCTCTCATCTATGTGCACATCCGTATGTGGTATGACTAGCGACTCATCAGCTAGACATTTCTTCAGATTGCAGATGTGGAATACATTATGAATACCACTGAGCTCTTCAGGCAAGTTTAACATATAAGCCACTGTTCCTACACATTTGATGATCTCGAATGGTCCTATATACCTTGGGCTTAACTTGCCTTTCTTACCAAATCGCATCACTCCTTTCCAGGGTGATACTTTCAGTAACACTTTGTCACCAACCTCAAACTTCAGAGGTTTACACCTTTTATCTGCGTAGCTCTTCTGCCTATCTCTGGCAGCTTTGAGACGATCTCTTATCTGCACAATCTTATCGGTCGTCTCCAGGACTATATCAGGTCCTGTCAGTTGGACATCTCCAACTTCTGCCCAACAAACGGGCGTTCTGCACTTCCTTCCATACAAGGCTTCAAATGGTGCAGCTTGGATACTGGTATGATAACTATTATTGTATGAAAACTCGATCAGTGGAAGATGATCATCCCAACGTCCACCTAGATCAATGACACAAGCTCTTAACATATCTTCCAGGGTTTGAATCGTTCGCTCGCTTTGACCATCCGTCTGAGGATGATATGCTGTGCTGAAGTTTAATCGAGTGCCTAGGGATTGCTGAAAACTTTTCCAGAAATGGATGTATACCTTGTATCCCTATCAGAAATGATAGATACAGGCACCCCGTGGAGAGATACAATCTCATCCACATACAGCTGAGCTAACTTATCTGAGCTGTGTGTTTCCTTAATAGGTAGGAAGTGGGCTGACTTAGTCAGTCTATCCACTATTACCCAAATAGTATCGTTTCCCTTCTTTGTCCTTGGCAATTTGGTGATAAAATATATTGTCACCATTTCCCACTTCCAGGTGGGAAGTTCAGGTTGTTGCAGCAAACCTGACGGCTTCTGGTGCTCTGCCTTAACTTGAGCGCATGTCAGACATTTGGCCACATAAGTGGCTATAGACTTCTTCAAGCCTATCCACCAATAATTTGCCTTCAAATCCTGATAGATCTTGTCACTTCGAGGATGAACAGAATACTTGGAACTATGGGCTTCCTGGAGGATCACTTCCCTAAGTACTCCATAGATTGGAACCCATATTCGTCCATTCAGTCTTAGGATTCCATCCATGCCACATGAAAACTGTTCTGCAGTGACTCCCAGTTTTTCATTTGGATAGTTAGCTTCTAGTACATCTTCCTTCTATGCGGCTAACAACCTTTCATTCAAGCTGTTTCTCAATTCAATGCTCTTGGCATTGATTCTTATGGGCTTCACCCTTTCCTTTCGACTTAAGGCATTGCCTTGCCTGGATGGTATCGGATTTCACAATCATAATCATTCAGCGTTTCCATCCATCGTCTTTGCCTCATGTTTAAATCCTTCTGATTAAACAGATGTTGAAGGCTCTTGTGATCAGAATAGATCACACACTTGGTACCATAAAAGTAATGTCTCCATAGTTTTAGTGCAAATACAATGGCGCCCACCTCCAAGTCGTGGGTGGTGTAATTCTTCTCATGCACTTTTAATTGTCGAGAAGCGTAGGCAATAACTTTGCCCTTCTGCATAAGCACACATCCCATACCTGTGTGTGATGCATCACAATAAACTATGAATTCTTCGATTCCTTCCGGCAATGTCAACGCAGGTGCATTGCTCAACTTCTGCTTGAGAATTTCAAAGGATTCTTGCTGCTTAGGACCCCAAACAAACTTGACATTCTTGCGGGTTAATGAAGTTAGGGGTGCTGCAATTCTTGAGAAGTTTTCAATAAATCGCCTATAGTAGCCTGCCAAACCCAAAAAGCTACGAATTTCAGTGGGCATCTTCGGCTCTTGCCAATTCATGATAGCTTCAATCTTAGCGGGATCTACTTGGATACCACGCTCACTAACCACATGCCCATGGAATTGGACTTCACGAAGCCAGAATTCACATTTTGAAAAACTTGGCGTAGAGCTTCTCCTGCTGAAGTAGTTCTAGAATACATCGAAGATGCTTCTCATGGTCAGCTTGATTCTTTGAATAAATCAGAATGTCATCAATGAAGACGATAACAAATTTGTCCAAGTATGGCTTGCAGACACGATTCATGAGATCCATGAACGCTGTTGGTGCATTAGTGAGCCCAAAAGGCATCACTAGGAACTCGTAATGACCATAGCGAGTCCTAAATGCAGTCTTGTGCACATCTTCATCTCTAACCTTCAACTGATGGTAGCCTGACCTCAAATCAAACTTGGAGAAATAACTCGCCCCTTGATGTTGATCGAACAGATCATCGATCCTGGGCAATGGATATCTATTCTTGATAGTGACTTTGTTGAGCTCGCGATAATCGATGCATAGACGCATCGATCCATCCTTCTTCTTTACAAACAGGATTGGTGCTCCCCAAGGAGACGAACTAGGACGTATAAAACCCTTCGCCAACAAATCATCTAGTTGAGTCCTCAACTCTTTCATCTCTGTTGGTGCCAACCTGTAAGGTGCTCTTGCAACAGGTGCTGCTCCTGGAATAATGTCAATTCTGAATTCTACTTGTCTATCTGGTGGTAAACCAGGTAGTTCTTCAGGGAATACTTCGGAATATTCAGAAAGGATGGGAATGTCTTCAATTTTAGGCTTCGGCTCATCAATAGTCACTTGTGCCATGTAATTGACACAACCCTTCTTTATACACCTTGATGCCTTAAGCATAGACACTTGCTTAGGCAGTCCATACTAAGTATCTCCCTGTATGGTGAGTGGCTCACCATACGGAGTCTTGATCACCACTTGCTTCTTGTCACACACAATCTGAGCTTGGTTATGGGATAACCAATCCATGCCTATTACTATGTCGAAACCGGCTAATTTCAAAGGAAGTAAGGACAATGGAAAAGAGTGGTTCCTAATGGATATGAAACATCCATCTAACACGGTTGATGCGGTTTCTATGGTGCCATCCGCTAATTCAACCTCATACTTTATGCTTAGGGTTCTAACAGGCAGGTTTAACAGCTTACAAAACTTATCATCAACAAATGACTTATCTGCTCCAGAATCAAATAACACCCTTGCATAAACATCATTAACAAGGAAGGTACATGTTATCACATTGTCGTTTTGGATTGCCTCCTGCGCGTTCTTCTGGAAGACTCTAGCATTGGTCTTTTTCCCATCTTCAGCCTTCTTTGCAAACTTTGGGCAGTTGGACTTGATATGCCCTTTTTCATTGCAGTTATAGCATGTCGCATCCTTGATTTTCTTACAGTCTAATGTCTTGTGCTCAGAGGATTTACAAATCCCACAAGCTCTCGGCTGTGACTGGGATTTCGATTCATATCTGCACCTCCCGAAATGGTGCTTCTTACAGACTTTACACTTGGGTTTATCACCCGACTATTGACCATCCTTTTTCGTTCTAGAACTCTTTTTGTGGTCATTGTTTCCCGTATGCTTCTTGTCTGAACGTCGTGAGTTGTCATCCTCACGCTTTATCTTCTCAGCATCGGTGTTTCTGAGCGATCTTTGCCTGACCGCGTCCAAAGTAAGAGACAATAATATATCAGCTGCAGACCTAAAAGTAGCTGGTCTGGAGGCCTTCACACTGGCCTTGATTTCTGGGGCCAAACCCCCAATGAAACGAGCTATCCTCTTGGGTTCCGGAGTCACCAGATATGGAACCAGTCTTGACATAGTATTGAAGCTCGTAAGGTAGGCTTGACAATCCAGGTTTTGCATAACTAATGACAAGAAATCAGCTTCAATCTTTTCAACCTCATGCTGAGGGCAGTAGTTCTCCTTAATCAACGTCACAAACTACTCCCAAGACAGATTGTACAATGGGATTTTCCCTGTAGCTTGGATCAAAGACCTCCACCAAGCTAGTGCTTCACCTTGGAATGACTGAGATACAAACTTTACCACATCCTTATCAGTGCAACCACTGATATCAACCACGGTGTCCATCTTGTCTAACCATGTCATGCAGTCAATAGCCCCTTTTTCACCAGTGAAATCCCTAGGTTTGCATGAAACAAAATACTTATAGGAGCAACCCTTCTTACGAGGTTCCTGGTTTAACATAATTCTTTTAGATGGAACACTCCTCTGGTTTGATGAGTGATGGGAATTACTATTGTGAGCAGTATGAGTTCTTGAGGGTGGCTTTGTATGTGGTACAGACTGAGTCCTTACATGGGTACCACTGGATTCATTTAACTGCCTGTCCAGAGCTCGTGTAACGGCATTATCTATCAATGCCTGTAATTCTGCTCCTGCTACATTGACTCTGGAGGTGTCATGATTATCTCTGGGGTGACTGTTGACCTCGTCTGACCCAGGCATGTAGCTTGATTGCTACATAAAATAATGATTTTTCAATTTTTTCAGAGGTCTATAACAGTTTTATCATTCTAGATGATTTATTAATCATGGTATTAAGAAACCATTTTGATTAATTTGTTAAGCATATATATATATATATATATTCAGGATTTTTCATTATAATAATCCCTAGTTATAATTAAAATATATTAATGGCAAAAAGGCCAAGTCACATGGACAGTTTTAAATTTTTTTAATCATGATCTTATAGGTCAAGGTATTGGGGTTTTAATCATAGTTTATTACCTTTTCTTAACAGGGGGTCGAAGACCACAACTGTCTTTTGTCTTATATGACAATGAGTATAGCCCGTAGGCATTACACCCCTATTGGATGTTTAATATAAATAAGGAGGGGATTGGAATAATCCAATTTGAGGATGACTTATGTGATTTTATCGAATCACATTTTGCCAAGAATGTTAACATGTTTTACAGATGTTAACAAGGATTTGAATCTTTTAAATAGGTTTTACCATCTTGCCCATATCTAGAATGACATGTGGCTAGCTTTTACCTTCAAGATTCTTTTTAATATTTAACGCAGAACGATCCTAAATTGAGATGTTAATAAGCACCTGAATCTAATTTGAGGAACGACCATCTTGGCCCTGTCTTAAAATGACACATGGGCTAGGTTTTGTCCTTTTTAGATTTTTATTATTTTATTATAATGGTAGGTCTTATAAAGGAATGTTATTTTTTCATTTATTTCACATATTATATTTATGCATAATGACAAAAATGAAATTTTAATATTTAACCATTCCACTACAAAATTAAGAAATACAAGTTTGCCCTAAACGGGACTTCTAACTGAAATGCCCACGCAGGGGCTAAACAAACCTAACATACCCACGTACGTAGGGGTTAAACAGAAAGACATGCCCACGCAGGGGCTGAATACAGAAAGACACGCCCACGCAGGGGCTGAATACAGAAACAAATGTCCATGCAGGGATTTGATTACAACATAAATAAATAAACAAGGATCTTCAAAAATCCATTCCCTTGGTCTTCCCCTTGATTAGGTTTGCCAAACCTTTGAAGAATCCGCGGTTGTTCTGACGCTCTGCTTGAACTTCCCGCTCTACCTGGCTCAACCTTTCGAGAACTTCCTGTTGTCGCTCTAGTGGTATCAAATGCAGCTGCGTCGGCTGCCGATATGGAGGTTGAGGAGGTGGCGGTTGTTGGTACCCATAAGCTGAGTACCCAACTCCCCAGGGAGCTCCATAAGGCCCCTCAGGGTGAAGAGCATTGTAATTCCATGTTGCCTGGTATGGGTCAACCTCAGCATAATTGTAGTTGGTATGGGCCGGCTGCTTAAAGGGATTATACGCCGCTGAGCCGGCGTATGTAGGAATTGGGTTACCAAAACCCAACGGTGGTGGCGCGACAGGCGCAGAGTCTACTTCCAAGATGGGGTTCGAAGGCCCACCCATCTGCGGGTCTTCATGGAGTGGCGGGAAGTGGCTGCCACTTGAAGGTTGAGGGGTGCTGATACGCACTCCTCCTCGCACGGACATCCGTGCATTCGATCTTCTTCGCCTCGGTGGCTCCGGAGGCTGTTGCTGAACTGGTGGTGGTGGCGGTGGAGTGACCGCGACAAAACGAGAATCCTCGGAGGGATCCTGCTGTTGCTGCTGCTGGTGAGGCGAGGAGTGGTACGAAGGGGTAAACACCCAATCATACTGGGCGAATCTCGCCTCGTAACTATCTGGACCACGGTACGGTGATCCATGGATTGATTACCCTTCAGAGACCTCGATGGGGTGGTTAGGGGTCCCGATTGGAGGCTCGGCGGGATCCGTGTCTTCGTCCATGTCCATCGTATGGTCACCCGAGAAGTGGTCTTCAGGTCCTAGTGGGTTAAAACCCACTGGTTCTTCAATGTATTTTGTCGGGTTGAACCGGCTTTGGAAGACAGGTGTCGGGTCATCGTATGAATGGTGAGGGTTGGATCTCTGGAGGGGGATGAAAGATGGCTGCGGGTTGTGGGGCTCATTTTCAGATTGAGGCCCGAAGGAATGGTGATAGGATGGTGACGAACTTAGCGAGACGGATCGCCTCGCTGGCTCTATATACGTCCTCCAATGCTCCTATGGACTTGTACTCATAGTGATCGGTGGGGTTCGTCTGTGTGATGGCCCGGCCTCATGGTCGTGGCCTGTGATTGGTGCCTTTCCTCTTCCCCTCATGAACCTTGGTGGCATGATTGAACCTGTCAACATAAACAAAGATAACAACAAGGAAATATATAAAGGACAAAAATAAAATAAAACAAATCAAGATTTGTCCTAAGTTCTTTGTCTAGACTCGAAAATTGAGGAATGTGCAACTGTGTAACTGAGATTAAACACAAAAAAGGCTAGTGTTTAATTCACTCAGTGTTGGCTCTGATACCAACCTGTCACACCCCGATATTTTCACGTATTACCGGTGGGCCCGGTGGGGAGTATCGTGACGTAGTTAATATCATCATTGTCAAACAACACAATTTTAAATGCACAGCGGAAGCAAAAGATGAATCACATTACAAACCGAATATAAAGTAATATCAAAGTATTACAAACAGACTGTAAAGGATCCACAGGCGGATCAAATAAAAAGGAAACATAGTTCATCAGATTTAAAATGCATCTAAGCTTGCAAGACTCTTATTGATGCTAAGGAGAGGCCAACCTATTTCGATTAGTACCTGCACTTAGCCTTTTTGAGAAAATACGTCAGTTTACACTGTTAAATAAAATTAACTGACTCATTTTGAAAAGGTTTAGAAAAATTGATTTGAATGCACAAGGTACAAAACATTTTATAACTTGGGATAATTATTTATATATAAACTTGTAAAAGAATTACATGTTCGTTATACGTTCAGTAGCCCGGGTTGGATACCGGGTTAAAGATAAATAGACACACCATGTTGGGATTGAACCCTACCAGAGGAACAGATGATGTAAAGCCAAAACCAGGTGACAACAGTGGATTCATAATAAACAGTAGTTTGCACTAGACTTTCCCCTTGAAAAGTGATTTGAAACATCTGATGACCTCCAATCCACTGATTTGTACAACTGCTGGCTTACAACTGATGATCACACTAAAGTCTGATGAAGTACAAAGCCCTGCTGTTCAATCTACTGCTATGGGTCAAGCACTGTTGGGTTCACATCAGTGGAAGGTTTCAGTAGTTGTTTAACTTCTTTTATGTTATATGTTGTAGTCAGTGGTTAGCATAAGCAGGGTCTGTATTAGATAAGTTGTTTAGAGTTTGTTAGTTTGTTAAACGTCACTTTCATGGTGACGTCAGCAAAGATGCTTCAGTGGTTTGACTGTACCTATAAATGGAATAGTACTCTGTACTGTTTCATTTGATTGTCCGGGAGATTCCATCTCCTCCAATCCTTTCATCCTGTGCAATCAACCTTGGGGCATCTTGCTGAGGGGGAGTTTTAGTATGTAAGCAGTGCTGTAATTATTCTTGTACTTTAATCATTCAGCTCAATGAAAAGCATGTGTTTACTAAAACTATTTTTCTTTTGATTGTGTTTACAAAGTTTGTTTATTACTTCTGCTGCACCTTACATTGATCAATATCCATTCATTTGTTCAAATTATAACAAACAAACACTATCATGAGACCCTCCGATCCTCACAATTGGTATCAGAGCTTGGACAGTCAAATTCGATCTAACAGTCAATTTGACATAACAGTTCAGCTCAAAATTCATTGATACTAAGGTTGATTGTATTTAGTTGAAAAACATAGTAACGAGAAATCATGTTCAAAGTGACTACTCAAAAGCTCTGTAAAACAACCAAGATGTCATAAGACACACAAACTTCACACAACAAGTGATGTCATACATAAATCACCTATAGGTTTCAAATATTAAAATATATCTGTTAACTATGGTATAATTATCCTCTTTACAAAATTGATTTCAATTGTTGTTATGAAGTTTTGTACTGTATCCATCATGTTTGCAACTAAAGTATGTACCTCAGGTCAACAAAAACCTATGTTCATAAAGACATTAGTGTTTTTGTTTACATATAAAGAGGGAAATTAAAAATTTAGTCATTTAGATCTTATGTATTGAAAAACAGGTTGAGAATCCTTCAAAAAGACCAAAATCAATTTTGTGAAGAATACATTAAGAAAATCAGCTGTAAAAAATGTCCAGATCATGGGTAATGTGAAATTTGGCATAAGCATGTGCAGAAATGACCAAATCTCTCAAAACATTGCTGCAAAATGATTCTGGAATAAGTATTCCTTCAATAAAACCTCCCAGTGAGTATTTCAATACTTATGAATGGAAAGGGTAAAAAGGGAAGAAGAAAATTTCCAAAAACTCAAAAGTGTGTTTATCTCAAAACCTTTGAAGTCAAAAGAAAAGAGTATAAATGTAAAACACTTAAGAGTCCAAATTTGGGTAAACAATGGTCATCAAGCAGCTGTGTGCATTCATTGATTCACGAAAGTTCAGGTAAAAATTGTATCACCAGTGGTTAAACTTAAAAGAGGACTAAACAAGTTTTTCAACATCATCACATGGTAAAGTCTATGTTAGGACTCTCAAAACCTATGTGTACATGTCTCCTCATTTTTGTAATCAATTGACAAGGAAATGGTCCCAAACAGTGGTTATTACTATGTATTTCAAATCACTGACCATTTTCCTAAAACTTGAGAATGATGTGACTATGAGTTTTAATTGGAAAATATACCAGATCCTTTTTGATGTTGTATTCATAATAACCTTTAATTATTTTTTTCTTGAAAAGGTTTTTCTCAATAAAACAGGATATATTATTCTTTATTTTTCTTTAGAATGATATATTTTGTACTTTTACTTGTTTTTTATAGTAAAAGTTTCAATCTCCTGTCAGGATACAAAACCTTTATTTTTGTTGGTGATATTATCCTTAAAAACAGATCAAAAGGAAATGGTACAAGTGTCAAGGTCATGTCAAACTCAAGTTTGTTTTAACACAGATAAAAGATTGATTGCTAACTGACCTTAAAATGCTTGATTAACTCATGGTTTATTCAAAAGATTAAAACACAAAATGAGTGGTCAATATAAAAGGTTTTTATCATCAAGGATATCAAACCACTGTTTATAATCCTGAATGATGTCGTTTTACATATACTTCAAAACAGCTGGCGTACAAAACAGCTGTTAAAGATATATCAACAGTTGCAGACCAATCTAGCCTCAATATATCAATCACTGCTGATAAATGTCCATAAAAAATGGATAAAAATCAAAACAGCTTTTTAAATTTCGTGATTCATGCCCATAACCACTGATCTGTTTCAAACATCTGTTCAGAAAATACTGTCCACTGCTGAAAGTCAACCCCTGCTCTCTTGTCTCCTTGAAAATCACTGATGTTTAAAATCAGTATTTTCAACCACTGATATGCTATCCACTGATAGTAAAAGTCACCCACTGTGGGCCCATATGTTCTTCCAGCAGCCACTGATACTTGTACTACCAGTGGTTTCTTAAACAACTGTGTTCCACTAATTCATCTTTTGTCAGAGGTTGGCACGTGGTCAGTACTTATCCGTCAGATCTTTGTAACCGCCGCCACGTCAGCACTCACTTTTTCACTTTATAAAACCCTGCCCTAACACCCAAACAGGGTTTTCACTGTCGAATCGAATTCAAGATTCCTTTCTCAAAACAGTTTCCATCTCTCCTTATCAAATCATTCTTCGTTCTTCTTCATCAAAATGACAAAATCAAAATCATCCTCATCTTCTAAAAAGGTCGCTCAAAAGGCCGCTGAACCCATCGAAATCCCATATAAAGCACCTCACAACTACTTGGGTCTACTCACAAAACCCACCACCACCAAAACTTTCGATTCAATCATTGACACCCTTGCATCTTCAAAGTATAAAACTTTGTTGACTGCTGATGCTCCTATTTACGAACAAACCCAGAGAGAATTCTGGAAAAATGCCACACTTGAGTATCAAGGTGAAAAAGTTATTGCCATAAATTCTTCCATAAAGGGCAAAAATATTCAAATCACTCCACAATCAATTTCAGAAGTCTTTGCACTCGATGATCAGGAAGGTAAAACTTATTTTCCCAAAAACGAGTTAAAAAATGATTTTCTGGAAAGAGGGTATGGTGCAGAAGTAAAAAGGGATACTTTACAAAAAGGCTTCTTCCCTTATGCACCAAGGTTTTTATTTCATACCCTTTTGATGTGTGTCTCGAATAAAACAACTGCTTTTAATGAAATACCATTAAAGATCCAAAACCTGGGCTTTGCTATTTACATAATGAAAATTTTAACTATTCCCAGGAGATCTTTGATGATTTAGTAAAAAATGTTGACAACAAATCATTTCTACTTTTTCCAAGGTTCTTAAGTTACTATCTTAAACAAAAATTTGGAAAGGAACATGAAAATTTGCTCATCCAAGGTAAATCTTTTCAAATAAATAGTTTAACATCTGAAACATTTACTAGAATGTTAACACCTACAAAAACACAAGTAGAGGTGCCTGAGCAGACTTTAGCAGCTACCACTGCTCCTCAGGTATCTGCTGCTGAGCCCACTGCTCCAGGTGATCATGGCAGCACACCCACTGCTATGAAACCCACACCTGCCATCACCAAAAAGACTAAAAAGAAATCATCCAAAAAACCCCCCAAGCCCACTAAAAAGGCAACTCTGGAAGATGAGATACCAGAGCAAATGCCAGTGACAGCACAAAAGTCACAAGAAACCACTGCTGCTACTTCCTCACAACAGCTGGTAGAAATATCTCAACCTATGACTGAAACTCCTCCTGTTTCTTCTCAAAAAGAATAGGTTGTACATATAGGAACACCACAATATGATGCTCCGGAATCACTTGCTTCCATCATCCACAACCCAATGCCCAGGGCCAACTCTCTTTCTACACCCAACCTCACCTCCACAATTCCCCCACCAACAAAATTATTATTGGATGCTATTGATTTGAACCAGGAACAAACCAGTCCTTCTCACTCACCTATCAATGAGATTATACTTCAACAAACGACTGGGTCTGATGTATCAATCATAGCTAACCCACCAACAAGACCTGAGGAGGCTACACCCCTTGAGTTACAAGTAACTCTTGGTGGTAATCCAAGTGAAGCAGCCACTACAGGTGCTGAACCCACTGGTTTGCATTTGGACAATGGTTACATCCATAAGACTTCCTTGGAGGCAATTCCTTCCATAGTGTCACGGCCCCGACCCGGTTTGACCCGTTTCAGGAGCCGCGAGACAGAAAATCCCGTGGTATTTATTTAATTGAATTGACAGGGGAAGTTTTCATCAGGATCTTTTCAAAACTGCAATTTCCCCGATTATTTTATTTCACAACTCGGGATAAAACCCCGGTAATTTACAATCATATGATTTCACAGAGAAATCTTTATTTTTACAAAAACATGTTTCTTTATTTTTATACTGAGCCATTTCCTTAAGCTTTGTAGTGCTTCACGGCACTTTTCCTGGATCACAACAGATCACCTGAAACATGTTTGAAAAAGGTTTTGTCAGCGGGAAATACTGGTGAATCATTCTTTTTACTAAAATGACACGGTTGTTATAATTTACAGTATTAAGAGAGATTACAATGTTTCCAGATATCAACCAACTACCCACGATATTTGTCACTCGACTCGTTTCTGTGACTATGGTCATATCCCCCATTGGCTGCCCCAATGGTGACGATTATCAAGTAATGTATACAAAACCCCACATACCGGCTGTAATTTGGTGATTACATAAACTTAATCACTGTAATTATAACTTTGAAAATAAATATGCTTTTGTAAACAAATTTGATAAAAAGAGAATGACTCACATTGCAGATTTAATATGAACAGAGCTTAGCCTACTGATTAGCCTTGATAACCTAGTTTAAATAACAATGCACACAAACTAGGTTAGTAACTAATACAGCATTTCCGATAACTCACGAGATTAAACCCTCACATCGAATGACAAAGTGCGATACTTAAACATCCATTGAATTAACAACGAATGACAAAGCATAAACCCTAATGTGGGCAGCACTTAAACATTCATTGGATAGTTTAATTGATCGGACATTGAATCGTAGCAGCGATCGAGTTATTACCCTGTTTTGCGGCAGCACTTCGTGAATTATGTTTGTTTTAAGACAGTTTCGACTATAACTCAGAGTACAAATTGAAATTGAACGTCTAACAAACGCATAGTATCAAGTCCCACTGCCCTCTATTTATACCCAAAATTCGTCCCCCTCGCGCCACGCGAAAGATCCCCTTGTGCGCGTCATGTGGCGCGAGAGACCCTAGTCTACCATAGGTTTGCTTCGTGTCCAAGTAGCTCAGCTGAGTTGGTTTCGCATGCAATTTCACTTCACACGTAAAACTGTGTGGATAATACTAACGGGATTTTACCCCCCCCCCCCCTGAGTTTTAGGGGCCCTGATCCTGATTCTGATTGTTCTGAAAATTTTAGGGTTTATGCAGAATCACTTGGGTTTCTCAATTAGGGTTTCATATTAGACAATTAAAATAATAAATAGGACTTTTTAATAAGAGTTGTTACATTCTCCCCACCTTAATAAAAATCTCATCCTCGAGATTTACTAGAATAATTGAGGATACTTTCGCTTCATCTCTGATTCCAGCTCCCAAGTGTATTCGGGTCCTCTTTTCGAATCCCACTTGACTTTAACCAGCACCAATCTTTTGTGTTTGAGAAATTTGATCTTTCGATCTTCGATTTGAAGAGGTTTCTCAACAAATTTCAATTTCTCATTTACCTTTATATCTTGAAGAGGTACTATCAAGGACTCGTCAGATAGACATTTCTTGAGATTGAACACATGAAATACGTCATGTACTTCAGCTAACTCTTCTGGTAGTTTTAAACGATAAGCAACTGGTCCAATACGTTGGATTACTGAAAAAGGTCCTACGTACCTTGGACATAGCTTTCCTTTCTTACCGAATCTAACAACTCCTTTCCAAGGATAAACTTTTAATAGTACTCTGTCTCCAACTTGGAATTCTAACGGCTTACGTCGGTTGTCGGCATAACTTTTCTGACGATCTCGAGCCGTCTTCAATCTTTCTTTGATCTGAGTGATCTTATCAGTGGTCTCTTGCACAATCTCCGGACCTGATAATTGACTTTCTCCGATTTCTGCCCAACAAACTGGAGTTCTGCATTTGCGTCCATACAATGCTTTGAATGGGGCAGCTTCAATGCTTGAATGATAACTATTGTTATAGGAGAATTCAATTAAAGGTAAGTGGTCGTCCCAATTTCCACCAAAATCTATCACACATGCTCGGAGCATGTCTTCTAGAGTTTGTATCGTCCTTTCACTTTGCCCGTCTGTTTGAGGATGATATGCAGTGCTCAAGTTCAGTTTAGTTCCCATGGCTTCTTGAAAACTTGTCCAGAAGTGCGAAGTGAAACGACTATCCCTATCTGATACAATAGAGAGTGGAACTCCATGTAGGGATACGACTTCATCTACATACAACTTTGCCAATCTTTCCATGCTAAAGGTTTCTTTCATGGGTAGAAAATGAGCTGATTTGGTTAATCGATCCACAATTACCCAAATCACATCATTACCTTTTCTGGTTTTGGGCAACTTAGTAACAAAATCCATTGTTATGAGTTCCCATTTCCATACTGGCATTTCTAATTGTTGTAGTAGACCTGAAGGTTTATGGTGTTCTGCCTTAACTTGTGAACAAGTAAGACACTTAGAAACATATATAGCTATATCCTTTTTCATGCCTATCCACCAGAAATTATTTCTTAGATCTTGGTACATCTTATTGTTTCCAGGGTGTATAATATACCTAGATTTATGAGCTTCCTCTAAGATCTTATGTCTTAAATCTCCTTGCTTAGGTACCCAGATCCTTTTCTTATGGAATTTCCAAATTCCATCAGCTCCTTGTTCTAATTCCTTTAATCGTCCTTTCATTCCTTCAGCATCATCCTTGATTGCTGTTTCCTGAACATTCCTTAATTGTTCCATTAAATCTAATTGTAGATTTAACCTGAGAGTACGAACCCGTCGTTGTTTCTCATGATACTTACGACTTAAGGCTTCTGCAACTACATTGGCTTTTCCTTTGTGATAGTGAATATCACAGTCGTAGTCACTTAGGATTTCCATCCATCTTCTTTGCCTCATGTTTAACTCTTTTTGCCCAAATATATATCTTAAACTTTTGTGATCTGTATAGACAGTAAATTTACTTCCGTATAGATAATGTCTCCAAATTTTAAGGGCAAAAATTACGGCTCCTAATTCTAAGTCATGAGTCGTATAATTTTCTTCGTGCTTTTTCAATTGCCTTGAAGCATACACAATTACCTTCTTACGTTGCATTAGCACACATCCAAATCCTAGTTTTGAAGTATCACAGTAAACTTCAAAATCTTCAGTTCCTTCTGGTAAGGCTAGGATTGGAGCATTTGTTAACTTCTTCTTCAAGATCCTAAAGGCTTCTTCTTGTTTAGGTCCCCATTCAAACTTAACTGCTTTACAGGTTAGCTTAGTTAATGGTACAACTATCTTGGAAAAATCCTTAATAAACCGTCTATAATAACCAGCTAAACCTATAAAGCTTCTAATTTCCATTGCAGATTGCAGAACCTTCCAATTGGTAATTGCCTCTATCTTAGCAGGATCTACATGAATACCTTCGTGATTTACCATGTGTCCTAGGAATTGCACCTCTTGTAGCCAAAATTCACATTTCAAAAATTTGGCATAAAGCTTTTCTTTTGTTAACAAAGTTAAGAGAGCATGCAAGTGTTGACAGTGTTCTTCCTGAATTTTGGAATAAATAAGTATATCGTCTATGAAAACAATTACAAATTTATCCAAGTACGGTTTACAGATTCTATTCATCATGTCCATGAATGCGGCAGGTGCATTCGTTAATCCGAAGGGCATGACTGTAAACTCGTAATGACCATACCTAGTTCTGAATGCAGTTTTAGGTATGTCTTCTTCTTGTACTTTCAATTGATGATATCCAGAGCGTAAATCGATCTTAGAAAAATATCTAGCTCCTTGAAGTTGATCGAAAAGATCATCAATCCTAGGTAATGGGTATCGATTCTTAATTGTAACCTTATTCAATTCTCTATAATCAATACACATTCTCATCGAACCATCCTTCTTCTTTACAAACAACACTGGTGCTCCCCAAGGGGATGAACTAGGTTGTATGAAACCTTTACTTAGTAATTCATCTAATTGGTTTTTCAATTCTAACATTTCTGTAGGAGCTAACCGATAAGGTGCGTTGGCTATCGGTGTAGTTCCGGGAATTAGATGAATTCTAAATTCTACCTCCCTATCTGGTGGTAATCCGGGTAACTCTTCTGGGAATACATCTGGGTATTGTGAGAGTACAGGAATTTCCTTAAGTTCCTTACCCTTAGTACTAATGATTACTGAAATCATATATACTATTCCTTGCATTCGTTCATAACTAGCAACTTTCATTACTGATATAAATTTCATGGGTTTACGTGGTTTATCTCCTGTAATAATGATTACTTCTCCAATAGGTGCACGAATTTCTATGGTGTTCTGGTCACAAAGGATTCGAGCATGGTTGGCTACTAACCAATCCATTCCTAACACAACATCGAATTCAGCTAATTTCATAGGTAATAGGTTTGCAGAGAATTTATGACTTGAAAGTTCTATTTCTACATTTTGCAAAACCTTATCTATTTTAACTGAATTCCCGTCTGCGGTTTCGACTGTAAAAATCTGCCTAAGTTGAATTAAAGGTAAGTTAAGAGCTTGGCAGAATGAAGTATTTATAAAACTTTGGTTTGCACCAGAGTCAAATAATACTTTTGCGTAAATGTTTTGAACTAAGAATGTACCAGCTATCACATCTGGAATGAGTTCTGCTTCTTGAGTGGTTAGCTGGAATGCTCTGACATTCTTCTTTGTAGCTCCGTCAGCTGGTTTAGCTTTGTTGTCTGCTGGTTTAACCAATTTAGGACATTCTGTTTTGAAATGTCCTGCTTCTCCACAATTGTAACAAATTGTGGATTTTTTCCTGCAGTTTTCTTCACGATGTCCTACAGTTTTGCAAAAGTTGCAGGTTATATTGCATCTTCCATAATGTTTCTTTTTGCAATTCCTGCAGAACTGAGGAGTTGGAGATTGCCCTGTTCCTCTTTTCTTGAAGTTACTACTATTACCCACACGAAATCCTTGGGTAATTTTTTGAGCCAGTTCCTTCTTCTTGTTTTCATCTCTTGTGCGTACCAGTTCATCAGTTAAGGTATTAGCTAATTCTACCGCATCGTCAATAGTACGAGGTCTCGCAGCTTTAACGATATTGCGGATTTCGCCAATCAGTCCCCAAATATAGCGAGAAATGAGTACCGGTTCTGGCGAAGCCAGTGTTGGTACTACTCTAGCATATTCAAAGAATGTCGAGGTATAACCGCGACAATCTACACCCGTCATACGATGATTTAGGAACTTATTTGCCATTTGATCTTTTTCATATTCGGGACAGAATTTTCTTTCTATTAATTGCTTAAATTCTTCCCAATTCATGGCATACGCCATCATCCTTCCTTTTGCTTGTAACACCGTGTTCCACCATTCTAGCGCCCCTTCTTTGAAAAGATTTGACGCATACATGACCTGATCTTCCTCGGCACATTTACTTATGGTAATCACTGCCTCAGTTTTCTCTAACCAACGCAGTGCTGCAATCGCCCCTTCGTTACCTGCAAACTCAGCTAGTTTACAGGCAAGAAATTCTTTGAAAGTGCAACCAGGCGTTGGAGCTTGTCGTGGATCATTATCATGATTAGTATGATTACCGCCTCCGTCTATTACTGAAGTTATCTTCAGAAATACGTTTGCTAGGAATAATTTGTTGAGGTTCAACAGGTTTCTGGGCAGCAGCAAGTATTGCTGGAATAGCATTGGCTATTCCTTGAGCAACAATATTTTCTATATCTTGTCTAGTCATAAATTGATCGCCCGGATGTTGCTCAGATTGATTAACCTCATTAACTGGTTCATTATTAGCGTTTTCCATCTGATAATTAATATATATAATTTATTAGTATTGAATAAATAACAATTATACAAAACAATCATAAAATTTCACAACACACATATAGTCAAAACTATCGATTTCTCGATTCCCATTTTTATATTTTATAGTATGCATCAATACACACCATTATCTTACAAAGTCTTATTTTATAGTTATTTTACAGATTATATTCTACTTATTTATTTTACAACCACAGTTTCACATTCTTACACCACATTATCCCTCGTCATTTGGTATTTTAGTAACGGCGTTCCCTCTAGTCGTATTTCTAGGAGATTTGTTCTCCTACTTCCCTGATCCTATTTCCAGCATCCACCAATTCTTCGCCAAAGTGGCGGAGTTCAGCTAAATTCTCATTGCTCATCGGTGGGTTTGGTATAGGTTCTGGGTCCAACTGAGGAAGGAAGGAATAAGGACTGTTGAGAAGGTTTTGGAACTGCCAATCATTAGTCCACCACTCATCCATTCCTAGAGGTTGGGTGTGAATTATGGGTTCTGGAATTGCTGGTTCTAAGTTTATAGGAAGTTGATTTTCGACAGGATAAGAGTAGAAATTATTATTGACAGGCCTGACTATATCACAGCTTGCCAATGCGCGATCTAATTCATCCTGAAATGGTAACTCTTCAACTTGTCTAGAGCTTTCTCCAAGTTCCATCTGGGTTTGTCTAGAACCTTTTCCAATCTCCATTTCTATTTGCTTAGAATATTCCTCAAACTGTATTCCCATCTGCCTAGACTCTTCCCCGACTTCAATCCCCTTCCCTTTGTCTAAGGGATTTTCTATTTTGGGAATCTTTCTAGTAGTGGGTTTCCTCCTTCGCACACGTCTCCATCCCACAAATCTTCTCCTTTTCTTAGGCTTGGGTTTCTCTGGAGGTGGAGCATTGAATTCCATAGGTTCTTCTATATCTGGTATATACCTATTGAAATCTCTGGAAACCTCTATTTTTACCGGATAGAGATTTAGATTTTGAAGGGCGTCAGACAAGTCATTCATGCTGTTTAGCATATATGCAAAATACAAAAAAAATTGCTAAGTTAAAATTTTATAACAAAATTTCATAATAAATATTATTGCATACCGTGGGACTAATTAAATACAAAAACAACTGAAAATTAAAATACACTAGGGTTTACTGTAAACTTATTTATTTACTGGATAAGGTTTCTGGATTGTAGGTGATAAGGTTGCTAAAATTAAAACAAGATATTTAAAGATTTGCATTTACTGCTACGGTAGCTAGCATATAGAGATCTGCCCATTTTTCATCTAACTTGTCTTCCCATGGTGGGTTACTGCCTAGTTCTTGGATTTTCTGATTAACTCTCTTTTCTTTTGATTTCTTTATTTTTTCCTGACTTTTCCTAATAATCAAACTTCTTTTATTAGGAGAAAGTGGTTCTTCGTAGTGTGCCTTTTGTACAAATATTCCTTCTTCAGGAATTACAGAGTGATTTGAGGATTTGGTTTGGGATGAACTTCCCTTCTCGTTGGATGACCTATCAAATTTAAGATAGATGTTTGAAAGCTTTTGCTTACCCATACTGTACACAAATATTCAATAATAAAACATATAATAACAGAAATAACAATCAGTAAAATTAAGTATTTTCTAAATACTTAATTGGCTTAAATCAGTGGCTCTGATACCACCTTTTCTGTCACGGCCCCGGCCCGGTTTGACCCGTTTCAGGAGCCACGAGATAGAAATTCCCGTGGTATTTATTTAATTGAATTGACAGCGGAAGTTTTCATCAGGATCTTTTCAAAACTGCAATTTCCCCGATTATTTTATTTCACAACTCGGGATAAAACCCCGGTAATTTACAATCATATGATTTCACAGAGAAATCTTTATTTTTACAAAAACATGTTTCTTTATTTTTATACTGAGCCACTTCCTTAAGCTTTGTAGTGCTTCACGGCACTTTTCCTGGATCACAACAGATCACCTGAAACATGTTTGAAAAAGGTTTTGTCAGCGGGAAATACTGGTGAATCATTCTTTTTACTAAAATGACACGGTTGTTATAATTTACAGTATTAAGAGAGATTACAATGTTTCCAGATATCAACCAACTACCCACGGTATTTGTCACTCGACTCGTTTCTGTGACTATGGTCATATCCCCCATTGGCTGCCCCAATGGTGACGATTATCAAGTAATGTATACAAAACCCCACATACCGGCTGTAATTTGGTGATTGCATAAACTTAATCACTGTAATTATAACTTTGAAAATAAATATGCTTTTGTAAACAAATTTGATAAAAAGAGAATGACTCACATTGCAAATTTAATATGAACAGAGCTTAGCCTACTGATTAGCCTTGATAACCTAGTTTAAATAACAATGCACACAAACTAGGTTAGTAACTAATACATCATTTACGATAACTCACGAGATTAAACCCTCACATCGAATGACAAAGTGCGATACTTAAACATCCATTGAATTAACAACGAATGACAAAGCATAAACCCTAATGTGGGCAGCACTTAAATATTCATTGGATAGTTTAGTCGATCGGACATTGAATCGTAGTAGCGATCGAGTTATTACCCTGTTTTGCGGCAGCACTTCGTGAATTGTGTGTATTTTAAGACTGTTTCGACTATAACTCAGAGTACAAATTGAAATTGAACGTCGAACAAACGCATAGTATCAACTCCCACTGCCCTCTATTTATACCCAAAATTCGTCCCCCTCGCGCCACGCGAAAGATCCCCTTGTGCGCGTCGCTTGGCGCGAGAGACCCTAGTCTACCATAGGTTTGCTTCGTGTCCAAGTAGCTCAGCTGAGTTGGTTTCGCATGCAATTTCACTTCACACGTAAAACTGTGTGGATAATACTAACGGGATTTTACCCTCCCCCCCCCTGAGTTTTAGGGGCCCTGATCCTGATTCCGATTGTTCTGAAAATTTTAGGGTTTATGCAGAATCACTTGGGTTTCTCAATTAGGGTTTCATATTGGACAATTAAAATAATAAATAGGACTTTTTAATAAGAGTTGTTACACATAGCACCTCTGATAACCACTAGTGAGTATGTTTTGTCCACTGGTACCATCAAAAGGTTATCAAGTGTTGAAGGAAGAAGTCCCCAGTACCAAGAAAAAGGGGCAGCAGTAGATGATTTTTGGAATACAATTCCTCAATCAACCACTGTTACAACCACTGTTAGTGGGAAATCAGATGATCCCATTAAGTTGGGTGATGATTTATTGTACCAAGAATTGACGGCCAAAGTTGACAAACTAGACACATCTGTTGCAGAAATCAAAGGCAAGCTGCAACAGGTGTTGAAAGATCAAAAGGTACCATCCACTGCTGCATCAACTTCAACAGCTGAGCCAACATACACTCTCACTGCAAGTGAGTTGTGGAATTTATTTCAACCATTGCTCAACCATCAAAAACAACTAGCTGATCAGCAACATGAGATTCAGGTTCAAAAGATCAGGAATGTTATGGACGCAAGGTTTAAAGACACCCAAGCTGATATCAAGGCAATTAAGGCCCACATATTGAGCACCTCTGGCACTGTTCCTCCCTCTATCATAATTATAGATAACCCAAAACCAGCTGATGCCAAAAAGGGGGAGAAAGTGGAACCAGATGGCTCTAAAAGGATTGATGAAACCACTAAGACCTCTGTTGATGAAAAAGCAAAGGTAAAAAGTGATTTGGAAGCAAAGGAAAAAAGCAAAGTTTGAACAGGAGAAGAAAGCTTTCATGGAACTGAATGTGCAGGGCACTTCTGAGCCAAAGGATGACGAAAATCCCAAGGATGAAAAGAAGAAGCCCACTAGACAAGTGAGGCAACCCAAATCCGTACCATCCAGATCCAGAAAACACACTCCCAAACTTCCTAAAAGCTCCACACATCAATCCTCCACCCAAACAGCTGTTGCAACACCTGCTGTCTCAACAACAGTTGATACTTCAGTGGTTTCAGCAGTTGTTAAACCAACAACCACCACCTCAGTTACAACAACTGCTCTCACTCAAACCATTCAAACCACTGCCCCACCAGAAACACCATCATCTCCAAAAACCATCACACCTCCTGCTAAAAAGCAGAAGACATCAGATGTTACAACATCTGTTGTAATGACAACAGTGGATGAAACACCGGTTGTCTCAACACCTGTCAGTCCAAGCACCCTCACTTCACTTCAAGCCATCTTCACTCCAATCAACAAATCACCCAAAAGCACTCCTTTAATGAAGACAACTTACTCCAGAAAAAGAAAAACAACCCAGGCAGATCAAGACAAATATGATCCTATTGCTGCAAAATATCCACTGGAACTGGAAGCTGTAAAAAATGAGATAAGACAATTCTTGTCACGGCCCCAGCCCCGGTTTGCCCCAGTCAGGAGCCGCGGGACAGGAAACCCGTGGTATTTATGATGCGACAGCGGAAGATTTTAACAGGATCTTTTAAAACTTGAAATGCCCGATTATTTTATTTCATAATTCGGGATAAAACCCCGTAATTTACAATAGAGGAATTTTACTAGGAAATTCCCTGATTTATTAAAACATGTTTATTCATTTTAACTGAGCCACCTCTTCAAGCTTGTTAGTGATCCGTAGCACGTTTTCCTTGATTTACAGCAGGTCGCCTGAAACATGTTTTAAAAATATTTTTGTCAGCGGGGAAATACTGGTGAATCATTCATTTTGCCAAAATGACACGTAGTTATAAATTACAGCATAAGAGCGATTACAATGGCTTTTATCTTATTTTTATATGGCGCCATGTCACCTGGTGACGATGGTCATACCACTATTGGGTCTTTCCCCAAGTAGTGACGTTTATCACTGTTAGGATTTATTAGCCTAACCCGTGAGAAATTAGTAATGTGCACAATACCCCACTAGCCAGTGATTTAAGATAACCACGACTTAATCCCTGTAATTATAACATTTGAAAATACTTGGAGTATTGTAAAATAATGTTGATAAAAAGACAATGACTCACTTTGCAGATTTATACAGGCAAAATTTAGCCTACTGATTAGCCTTGTAACCTAATTTAAATAACATGCACACGAACTAGGTCAGTAACTAATTGTATGATCGAATTCGGACCCAAACGAGTCGTTCAGAAGAGTTTATCTCAGTTTGAGCGGCGGAAACGAACAAACTGAGGTCAATTCAGCAAGCTTTTCACTTTAAACTGGTGTTTCTATTTATTAGATGACGTTTACAACCTGACAACACTTCGGCAGCACTTCGTTGCAAACTGGAAGAATTCTCTGAAAGTTACAAATGATTTAGCTTGAATGGTATTTATAGGTGAGGGGGTTTAGCTTGAAAGTGTCATGCCATTTTCAAGGGAAACCTTAGATTTAGCTTGAAACTGTCACCTGCCACTTTCAAGGGAAACCTCTTCATTCAAACTAAATACCATAAACAAACTCTAAAACCTCTTATACTCTCGTATAACAAGATCTAATCTAACAATTCTAATCCTAGACTCGATACAAGACGAAGTTGACAGACGCATGCACCAACAGACTCCCCCTCGAATGTTGACGAGTCTTGAGTGTCGAGTCTTCAACGTCTTCAGTCTTTATCAGTCTGCTCGCTCTTCCTCTGAAGTATTTGTCATTGCAAGAATCCTCAATCTCTATCTTCATCATCAACAAACTCCTCTCTCTCAAATGTTGACGAGTCTTGATGTCTTCAGACTCCCCCTCTCAATCTGCTGGGATTGTAGTCTGGAATTCACAAGATCATAATCTGGCTTTCATCCTGCTCTGGATCAAAACCTGGCCAACCTGCATAAACTCTACCCAAAAATAAATTTTCTGATAACCATTTGTGGATAAGATTTTCAAATCTCATTTACCACTTGCAGGAATAACGTTTTTATTTCAAAACTTTTCTCATTTCATTTCAACAATCTTCAAACACTTTCACCCAAATCATTTGTTCATCATATTTAGCACTCGGAATTTTGAAAATCAGCTTTCCAAAATCAGTTGTCGAAAATCTTTTTTAGATTTTTCAAAATTTATGCTAAAACACACTAAACTCTTTTTTGGATTTTCAGAAAGAAAGTAACTAACATCACTTGTAGAAACAAGAAAAAATGCAGAAATGAAATATTTACAAACAATATTTTTGTGAGTTCGTGCAAGAGGATCATATCAGTTATTGAGACAAATCACCAACACCGTTAAGCTTCATTTCATTTTAAGTTTTAAACGATTCACTTAGATTGTCAGTATATTGGTCCACTTAAATTTTCACACAAAGTTCAACTGCTTCGAGATACGAGATTAATGTTTTAGGTACTTAAACTTAATCGCGTGTCCCACCTCAGAATATACTCCCGTATCCAGATCCCAATATTCAGTCTTACAGGTAATTATGACACAAATGATATCTGTAGGGGTTAATAAATTATGAAGAATCATGAGAGCTCAGGTCAGAACTACCGTTCAGCAGAGAGATCATGACTCAACTTTTGGGTGTGTCCCCTTTAGAGGATCTTTTTTACAACAGCATTGCTAAGCAATTTTATTGTCTTATCATATATGCTGAGGGTGATGCTATGTTTCAAGCATTGCGGAAAGTATTATTCGAGGACTAGGTCAGAACTTCCATTCAGCAGAAGTCCCGGAATAATACCCCAGATATCACTGAGTATAAAAACCTAGTATATTAGAAAAAGGAATCTTTCAAACGAGATTTCGGGGGTTACCCATATATCCGAGAGATGTTTCCCCACGATATAAGCAAGTTTGAAATTTAGGTTTATATCTCATCACAATCTACTAAATGTGCAAAAACCTACTGGCACATCATCAGTGAGACCGTTTATCACTTTTCATCTTACCATTTCTTTAGTGTGTTGTGATAGTCCACTGATGTACTATCATTTCCTCTTTTATGCAACAAAAACTCATTTTTCATTTTTATCTGTTTTTTACTTTTTCAAATTTTCAAATGTTTTTGGATTTTCTAAAAATTCTTACTCCCCCTAAAATGCAAACACATTTTAGGAAATTTGAAAACAAACTATACAATAAAATGACAACCAATATCGAATCACCTCAATTCGCCATTCACTTGGCATAAACAATCAGAACTCCCCCTCACAACAAACCATTTTCTCATTAAGATTTCAAAACACTTAAGTTTGTTTTAATCAAAATGATTTTTCCGGAAAATAAGTTTGTTTTTACCACTTGTAAAGTTGGAGATCAAATCATCACATTGTTTTTCAACCACTTGTAGAAAATCAGATACAACTTAATGTCCCTGATTTACCACTTGAAAGATCAATCCAAACAAACATTTTCAACCAATTATCATCTTGTTAGTTGAATTCTCAAAGTGCCAATTCCTACTCCTCGCTTACCAACCTGGGAGTTCCGGCAAGACCTGCAAAAAAAACTTCTCAAACACAAATTAAGAAGGATGCCAATTCATGATCCACGATTAACAACTTGGGATCTCCAGCAAGTCAGGTTTTTACTCTTTGAAAAATATATCCACCCAAGCCTGACCTTCCTTGGGTGTAACAACCTCTTCTTCATTTTTACTTTCAGCGAACCTGTGACCTCCTCTTTTGGCAGCGTAAAATTCTTTAACACCTTTAACCTTACTATTGACCATTTTGCCAAAAATATGTTTCACAGTTCCGTTGAAAGCCTTATCAACATCAAATTTTTTCTTGTCAGAATAAAATTGATTTGAAATTTCAACTTTCCCAACTTTCTTCTTAAAATTTTCAGCTCGCAAAGGTGGAAAATTCACATCATCCACTTTTGGAACTGATTTCTCAACCTTTTCTTTAACAACTTTTGGCTCCTCTGATTTTGTGGAATCAAATTCATCACCAGAACTGTTACCTGAACCTTTCACAACCCATTTTTTATTTTTTACATTTTCTTTTCCTTTCAAAACACTCTTTGAACATTCTCCTTTTTCAAAAGTTGAATTTTCAAAGCCTGTAAATTTTCGGGTTGAAAGTTGAGTGTCTTCGGATAGTTCCTAGCAACATGACCAACAGTTTTACACTGAAAACATGTTCACTTTTCAATCTTCTTTGGAACAACATTCTTCTTCAGTTCTTCTTGCTTCTTGGCAAGGAATTCCTGATTTGTCTGTTTCTAGAATGAACTCTTTTGTTCTTTCTCAGCACTTGTTCCTGAAACAAAAACAGTTTTTGGTTTATAAATTTTCTCATTTTTATAGTTTTTCGGTGGTATAAAACCTAGACCATTCCTTTGAAATTACGGTTTTGGTTTGATTTCTTTTGAAAACCAGAACCAGAACTATAACCTTTTTTCTTGTTTAAACGTTGTTGAACTCTTGAGGTGTAGGGTTTAGGTTTACCATTAAGATTTAAATCTTTTATTTCAGAAATATTAATTTCTATTAATTTGAAAACCTTTTTGATCAATTCAGTTTTAACACCTCTTATTGGAAAAATCTCATCAGAATATAATTTGTCAGAATCTTTCTAAGTATATGCTACTTTGACCGGTTCATCATTCAAATTAGATTTTGATAGCAAAAATTTCTTATCATAAACCCGTTTGTCCTGTTTGACTGTTGACTTTGACGCATCGGACTCAGACTTTGACTCGGATTTGGACTCCGGTTTTGACTCCTCTATGTCATCTTTATCTAACACCTGATCGACCACACTTTTTATCAACTTTGACTCATGATCAGTGTCGGATGACGTATATGTGACATCAATATTTTCTGGCAAGTTATCCGACGGCCTAGACTCCCATTGTAAATTTATTGCCTTTTCGACTCTTTCGGAATTTGGATTTCGAGGTAAAAATCCATTTTCGACCGGGGGCGGACATCTAGTGTAGACCACACTTGGTTTCTTACCAGAAATCTTCACTTCATCTTTTGTCACAGATTTCATTTCTTCAGACGTCTTCACTTCTTCAAACGTCTTCAAATTCTCCACAACCGGATAAATCCTGTCAACAACAAAAGTAGAACATGAGTAACTTTCTAATAACTTGTTGACTCTTTCAGTTTCTATCTTTTGTGTTGCCAACTTCAACTCCAGATCAGCACACTTCTTTATGTGAAAGTTGACCTCATCCAGCTGTCTCAGGTATGCTATCTTCAGCGTATTCATTGCCACAACTTGTTCACCGTTTGAATCAGTATACTTGTTAATTTCTCTGTTCATTGTATCATAGGATTCTTTCAATCTGTTTATATTGTGTAGCAACTCATTGTTCTGCTTGATTAAAGAATCACAATTCATGCACTTTTCATGAACTTTGACAGGTTCTGCATCAACTTTGACTTCAAATTCAGGAACCTCTTTGACTGTTCGTTTTGATTGTAAAAATTCAGCTCTTCTCTTTTTCTCAGCTTTAGCTTCAGCTTTTAATCTCTCTTCCTCTTCTTCCTCTTCTTCAAGCTTTCTCCGTCTTGCTTCAGCAGCTTCCATGACTTTTCTGCACTTTTCAGCACATTTCAAATCTTAAGCATTTGCAATGAAAGCGTTAACATTTGAAGTGTTTTTGGACATCTCTTTTGCCATAAGTTCTTGATCTGGGCAAAAATTGTCCCAACTGAAACCTTCAGCCAGTTTTTCATCGTCTTGTTCTGCCAAACACACTTTGCTGTTTGTTGGAACATATTTATCCCAACTGAATCCACCATCCTTTCCCAGACAAGCTTTCTTTGAATCTTTAATCTCCATCATTCCATGTGCAGTTTGTGCCTAATGCAGTGCTGGTGGTGTGATTTGATGATAAATTGCCTTTTTGTGATAATCGTTGTTTCCAAAAGGATTCTGGACTCCAGTAGCTTCACGATTTTTGCATTCTCTCTTGAAATGCCCCTTTTCCCTGCAACGAAAACATGTAACTTTAGATTTATCAAAGCCTAAATTTGAAACACTTGCATCAAGAAAATCATTTCTTCCCGTAATTTGTTTAAACTTCTCAGCTCTTCTCATTACACTGGCCATGCACCATTTAATATCCATCAATTCCATTTCCTCAGCATCGATTTGATCGTAATCCTCTTTCGTGAGCATTGGATTACCGATCTTTCCGGCTACAAAACTACTATAGGACTCTAACACCATTCTCAACAAAGACATTTGATTCTTGGCAACTTCTTCAGAATAATCTTGATCACTTTCAAGATTTAATACAATATTGCATTGAAGTTTTCTTCCATTCTTTGTTGCAGAAATGTTTGGATCAAATGATGAAAATCTAGTGCTGCTTGATCCCTGGGATGATTTCTTTTCAGAAGAATCTTTCACACTGTAAGCAGTTTCAATTTTTGGAGAATAATTTGACTTTTCATTGACACCACCTTTGTAATACAAGCTGATATCTTGTTCTCCATCGTAGTTCTTCATCCTGGCAATCTTCCTCTGCTCCATCTCTTGAGCTTCCAGGTGTTTGATGAAGTCTCCCAATGTCATATTTTTATAATCTTTTCTGTTGGATCTCAGCATCATCAGAAACGTTCCCCAAGTTTCATGAGGTAGTGCATCTGCAAGTTTTTCAATCAATTCATCAGTATCCTTTTTAATACCAAGTTTTGTCATATTTCTCACCAAGTTACAATATCTATCAATTATTTGCTTGGTGTTTTCAGATTTTAAACCACGGAATAAATCAAACTCTTTCTTCATGAGAGACATCTTGTTTTTGAGCATATCATCACTTCCAACAAATTTTGCTTCCAATTCTGTCCAAATTGAATAAGCAGTTCCATCATGTTGAAGCAGTATCAAGATATCTTCTTTTATCGCTTGCTGAAGCAGACTCACCATCAATTTCTCATCTCGATATTTCTTTTTATCTTCCGTACTCATTTCCCTAATTGTTTGCTGAATATTATTCGTTGTGGGTCTAACATATGGTTCTTCAGTGTGTTCCCAAGCATCTAAGTGATAAGCTTCAACCCAATTTCCAAACCGTTCAGACCATGCATTGTAATCATCAATATCCATGAGTTTGGGTGGTTTCTGAGACGTCCCGGTTTCATTTTCATGCAAAGCACTTTGAGTGATTGTAACTGGACTAGCAAAAGCATTGTAGAACTCGTTCTCCATGTTTCGAATTTTCAAATGAGTTGTATCACCTTGTGAAATTACCTGACAACAACAATAAAAAAAAACACAATCAGTTTAAAACACTTATTAATTAACAGAACAAGACTGGTACTCGAACTGATGATTTTCTGTGCGAACTGAACGTTGACCAACAGTACGGACTTCTAGAACCCGAATCCAATTCAAGTAACTTGACTTTTTGAAACCTTTGAACTCCGAACCGTACGAACTGGACTATATCACGTGACTTGACCACACAAAACGACCTGACAAATCAAACACTTTGAACCAAAATCGCAATGATAAACTTCAACTATATATGATACTTTTTATGGCTACAACACACAAACTCAATAAAATCTAGATATTATCACATAAAACCAATATGATTGGACCTCATATAACAAATACTGATCACATAATACTTGGGTCGAATGATATAGCAAACCGACATCAACTTATAGCTAAAATCTTATTTGACCGACTATAAAACTAGTTGACTATGACTTTTATATTCTCGTGACTTGAAATCACATGCAACCTAGTTGATAGGACCGGCACCTATATATCTGACAAGCAAACTGATACCCCACTCAAATGTAAACAAACAATTTTTTTAATCGAAATATCACATGAAATTTTCAAGCGTAATGTCAAATTTTGTCTTCAAGCGGAATCAATATAACATTTCAAGCTATACCAACACTTTTGTGTACACTCAAGCGAAATCAACTAAACATATGTCATGTTTTCAAGCGAGATCTACTAAATGTTAACTTTCAAGCGAAATACACACTTCAGTTTTAAGCGAAATCAACAAACATCCATTGTGAAGCGAAATCAGCACTAGTTTCAAGCGAAATCTATAGAATCTCAAGCGAAATAGGATCAAAATGTCAACACTCAAGCGAAATAGTGAGATATTCAAGCGAAACTATGATGATGTCAGCAAAAACGATCTGATTTTGGTCCGATTGAACATGTAAATGATCAAATTAAGTTCCGAAACTTTCAAGGGTTTGTTAAAACATCATTACGCACGTTATGTGAAAGTTTTAGCCGATTTTAACCGTGAGAAGTTGAAAATTTTGAAAAGAAGATGTAGAAAATCAGAAATTGTGGCTGAATTGGTATGAACTCTTCCTCCTGAGCTCTGATACCACTTGTAGGATCGAATTCGGACCCAAACGAGTCGTTCAGAAGAGTTTATCTCAGTTTGAGCGGCGGAAACGAATAAACTGAGGTCAATTCAGCAAGCTTTTCACTTTAAACTGTTGTTTCTATTGATTAGATGACGTTTACAACCTGACAACACTTCGGCAGCACTTCGTTGCAAACCGGAAGAATTCTCTGAAAGTTACAAATGATTTAGCTTGAATGGTATTTATAGGTGAGGGGGTTTAGCTTGAAAGTGTCATGCCATTTTCAAGGGAAACCTTAGATTTAGCTTGAAACTGTCACCTGCCACTTTCAAGGGAAACCTCTTCATTCAAACTAAATACCATAAACAAACTCTAAAACCTCTTATACTCTCGTATAACAAGATCTAATCTAACAATTCTAATCCTAGACTCGATACAAGACGAAGTTGACAGACGCATGCACCAACACTAATACAGCATTTACGATAACTCACGAGATTAAACCCCCACGACAAATGACAAAGTGCAATACTTAAACATCCATCGAATTCACGACGAATGACAAAGTATAAACCCAATTTGAGCAACACTTAAACATTCATCGGATAGTTTCAATCGATCGGACATTGAATCGTAGCAGCGATCGAGTTAATACCCTGTATCGTAGCAGCACCTCGCTAATTTTGAAACTGAATTCGACTTTTGAGCAGTATACTTTGAGTTTTGAACTGAATTTTCGACACCAGAAGACTGCTCGTAGCCTAAGCTATTTATAGCTGAAATTTGAGGTTCACGCGGCCCACGTGAACCTTAACTCGAACCTTACACGGCCCGTGAGGGCACCTATATCGTAGATTAGGGCATCCGTGTCACGCGTAGGTATGCCACGTGTGTGACACATGGATCTGGACGCTTATCCGGTCAAACGTAGGGTTGCCGCGACCCGCGTAAGGGTTGCTTATCCTTTACGCGGCCCGCCTGAAGACCATTTTTCTTGATTTCTTTATTTTGAATATGGATTAGGGTTTCAGGGATCCTGGTTTTCATTTACGGGTCAATTTGGGACAATTTTGAAGATCCTTACATCCTCCCCACCTTATTTAAAATCTCGTCCTCGAGATTCATTGGAATAAGTGAGGATACTTTCGCTTTATTTCCGATTCCAGCTCCCAAGTGTACTCGGGTCCTCTCTTCGAATCCCACTTGACTTTAACTAGTACCAATCTTTTGCGTTTGAGAAACTTGATCTTTTGGTCTTCTATTTGAAGTGGTTTCTCAACAAATTTTAACTTTTCGTTTATCTCCACATCTTGAAGAGGTACTACCAGTGATTCGTCAGATAGACATTTCTTGAGGTTGGATACATGAAATACATCATGTACTCCAGCTAACTCTTCTGGTAACTGTAAGCGATAGGCAACTGGTCCTATACGTTGAATTACTAAAAATGGTCCTACGTATCTTGGACTTAGCTTTCCTTTCTTACCGAATCGAACTACTTCTTTCCAAGGAGAAACCTTCAAGAGTACCTTGTCTCCAACTTGGAATTCTAACGGCTTGCGTCGATTGTCTGCATAACTTTTCTGGCGATCTCGAGCCGTCTTTAGTCTTTCCTTGATTTGAGTGATCTTGTCGGTAGTTTCTTGTACTATTTCAGGACCTGATAATTGACTTTCTCCTATTTCTGCCCAGCAAACTGGAGTTCTGCACTTTCGTCCATATAGTGCTTCGAATGGGGCAGCTTCAATGCTCGTATGATAACTATTATTATAGGAGAATTCGATTAATGGTAGGTGGTCATCCCAATTTCCACCAAAATCTATTACACATGCTCGGGGCATGTCTTCCAGGGTTTGTATCGTCTTTTCACTTTGCCCGTCTGTTTGATGATGATATGCCGTACTTAAATTTAGTCGGGTTCCCATTGCTTCCTGGAAACTTGTCCAGAAATGGGAAGTGAAACGACTATCTCTATCCGACACAATGGAGAGCGGAACTCCATGTAAGGATACTACTTCGTCTACATACAACTTGGCTAACCTTTCCATACTAAAGGTTTCCTTCATGGGTAGAAAATGAGCTGACTTGGTTAATCGATCCACAATTACCCAAATCGCGTCATTACCTTTTCTGGTTTTGGGTAACTTAGTAACAAAGTCCATTGTTATGAGTTCCCATTTCCACACAGGCATTTCTAATTATTGAAGTAGACCTGAGGGTTTCTGGTGTTCTCCCTTAACTTGTGAACAAGTAAGACACTTAGAAATATATCTGACTATGTCCTTTTTCATTCCTATCCACCAGAAATTATTCCTTAAATCTTGGTACATTTTATTGTTTCCTGGATGCATGATATACCTAGATTTATGAGCTTCCTCTAAAATCTTATTTCTTAATTCTCCTTGCTTAGGTACCCAAATCCTTTTCTTGTGGAATCTCCAAATTCCATCACTTCCTTGTTTTAATTCTTTTACTCGTCCCTTCATTCTTTCAGCATCATCTTCGATTGCTGTTTCTTGAACATTCTTCAGTTGTTCCATTAAATCTAATTGTAGATTTAATCTAAGGGTGCGAATTCGTCGTTGTTTCTCATGATACTTACGACTTAAGGCATCTGCAACTACGTTTGCCTTTCCTTCGTGATATTGGATATCACAGTCTTAGTCACTTAGAATTTCCATCCATCTCCTTTGCCTCATGTTTAATTCTTTTTGCCCAAATATGTATCTTAAGCTCTTATGATCCGTATAGACAGTAAACTTACTTCCATACAGATAATGTCTCCAAATCTTAAGGGCAAAAATTATGGCTCCTAACTCTAAATCATGAGTCGTATAGTTTTCCTCGTGCTTTTTCAACTGCCTTGAAGCATACGCAATTACCTTCTTGTGTTGCATTAGCACACATCCTAGTCCTAGCTTAGAAGCATCACAGTAAACTTCAAAATCTTCTGTTCCTTCTGGTAAGGCTAGAATTGGGGCATTTGTTAACTTTTGCTTTAAAATCTTAAAGGCCTCTTCTTGCCTAGGTCCCCATTCAAACTTAACTGATTTACAGGTTAGCTTAGTTATTGGCACTGCTATTTTAGAAAAATCCTTAATAAAGCGCCTATAGTATCCAACTAATCCTAAAAAGCTTCTAATTTCCATAGCTGATTGTGGAACTTTCCATTTGGTGATTGCTTCTATTTTAGCAGGATCTACGTGAATACCTTCGTGGTTCACCATGTGTCCTAAAAATTGCACTTCCTGTAGCCAAAATTCACACTTCGAGAATTTGGCGTAAAGCTTTTCTTTTCTTAACAAAGTTAAGAGTACATGCAGGTGTTCACAATGTTCCTCCTGGCTTTTGGAATAAATAAGTATATCGTCGATGAAGACAATTACAAATTTATCCAAATACGGTTTACATATTCTATTCATCATGTCCATGAATGCTGCAGGTGCATTAGTTAGTCCGAAGGGCATGACTGTAAACTCGTAATGACCATACCTACTTCTGAAAGCAGTTTTAGGTATGTCTTCTTCTTGTACCTTCAATTGATGGTATCCAGAGCGTAAGTCTATCTTAGAAAAATATCTAGCTCATTGAAGTTGATCAAAGAGATCATCGATCCTAGGTAATGGGTATCGATTCTTAATTGTAACTTTATTCAGTTCTCTATAATCAACACACATTCGCATTGAACCATCCTTTTTCTTTACAAACAACACTGGAGCTCCCCACGGGGATGAACTAGGTTGTATGAATCCTTTACTTAGCAATTCATCTAACTGCTTTTTCAATTCTAGCATTTCAGTGGGTGCTAACCGATAAGGTGCCTTGGCTATTGGTGTAGTTCCCGGAATTAGATGAATTCTAAATTTTACTTCCCTATTGGGTGGTAATCCATGTAGTTCTTTTGGAAAGACATCTAGGTATTCTGATACTGCCGGAATTTCCTTAAGTTCCTTACCTTTCGTGTTAATGATTACTGAAATCATATACACCATTTCTTGTTTTCTTGAATAATTGACCAACTTCATTATTGAGATGAATTTCTGTGGCTTTCGTGGCTTATCTCCTGTAATCACTACTAATTCTCCTATGGGTGTATGAATTTCTATGGCATTTTTATCACAAAGAATTTGAGCATGGTTGGTTACTAACCAATCCATTCCTAACACTACATCGAATTCGGCTAAATTCATAGGTAACAGGGTTGCAGAAAATTTATGACCTAAGAGTTCTATTTTTCCTTCTCACAAGACCTTATCTATGTGAACATAATTCCCATCTGCTGTTTCGACTGTAAAAATCTGCCTAAGGGTGGTTAAGGGTAAATTAAGAGCTTGGCAGAATTAAGTATTTATAAAACTTTGGTTTGCACCAGAGTCAAATAATACTTTTGCATAAACGTTGTGAACTAAGAACGTACCAGCTATTACGTCAGGAATTAGTTCCGCTTCCTGCGTAGTCAATTTGAAGGCTCTTGCGTTTTTCTTGGTAGCTCCTTCTGCAGGTTTGGCTTTGTTGTTAGCTGGTTTGACCAGTTTCGGGCAGTCTGGCCTAAAATGTCCAGCTTCTCCACAGTTGTAGCAAACTGTTGCTTTCTTCTTTCTGCAATCTTCTTCCTTATGTCCTGGAATTTTGCAAAAATTGCAATACCCCTTGCATCTTCCAAAATGCTTTCTTTTGCAGGAATTGCAAAATGGAACAGTGGAAGATTGTCCAGTTCCCCTTCTCTTAAAATTACTGCGGTTACCCACACGGAGTCCTTGGGTAATCTTTTGGGCTACTTCCTTTTTCCGGTTTTCTTCACTTGTGCGTACCAGCTCGTCAGTTAGGGTGTTAGCTAATTCCACAACATCGTCAATAGTGCGAGGTCTCGCAGCTTTAACGATATTACGGATTTTGCCAATCAATCCCCAAATATAACGGGAAATAAGCACCGGTTCTGGCGAAGCCAGGGTTGGTACCACTCTCGCATACTCGAAGAATGTCGAAGTATATCCTCGACAATCTACACCCATCATCCGATGGTTCAAGAACTTATTCGCCATTTGTTCCTTTTCATATTCGGGACAAAATTTTCTTTCCATTATCTGCTTAAATTCTTCCCAACTTATGGCATAAGCCATATTTCTTCCTTTGGCTTGAAGTACCGTATTCCACCATTCTAGTGCCCCTTCTTTAAAAAGATGCGACGCATACATGACCTTGTCTTCCTCAACACATTTACTTATCATAATTACTGCTTCGGTTTTCTCCAACCAACGCAGTGCCGCAGTCGCCCCTTCGTTGCCTGCAAATTCAGCTGGTTTACAAGCAAGAAATTCCTTGTAAGTGCAACCAGGTGTTGCAGCTTTCATTTTCTTAGGGAGTGGGGCCTGCCGTGGATCATTATCATGATTAGTATGGTTGCCGCCTCCGTTTACACTATTACTGAAGTTATCTTCTTGAGTACGTTTACTAGGAATGATTTGTTGAGGTTCAACTGGGTTTCGAGCAGCAGCCAGAATTTCTGGAATAGCATTGGCTATTCCTTGAGCAACGATATTTTCGATATCTTGCCTATTTAGGAAATGATCCTCATTATTCTGCTCAGACTGATTAACTTCGTTAACTGGTTCATTACTAGCATGTGTCATCTGGTAATTAATTAATATAAGTAATTAGTATAAAATAATTAATAACCAAACATAGCAATTTAGTCACATAATCATGTAAACAAATATAGCCAAAATTGTCTATTTCTCAACTTCCATTTTTATATATTATATTATGCATCCGTACACACCGTTATCTTACAAAAGTTTTATTTGTAGGTTATTTACAGACTTATTTTATTATTATTATTATTACTATTATACAATCACAGCTTCCCAACCATCCTATCTCAGGGCACCTTAGAAGCGACGTTCCCTCTCGTCGTACATCCAGGAGATCTGTTCTCCTACCTCCCGAATTCTATTCCCTGCATTCATCAGTTCCTCACCAAAATGGCGAAGTTCAGCAAAGTTTTTATTGCTCATTGGTGGGTTTGGTATAGGTTCTGGGTCGAACTGAGGGAAAAAGGTATAAGGATTATTGAGGAGGTTTTGAAACTGCCAATCATTGGTCCACCACTCGTCCATTTCTCCTAGAGGTTGGGTGTGGATCAGAGGATCTGGAATAGCTGGTTCTAAGTTTATTGGAAGTTGGGTTTCAGCAGGATAAGGGAAGAGATTTTCATTGATAGGTCTAAGGATATCGCAGTTTGCAAGTATGCGATCTAATTCTTCCTGCAAAGGAAATTCCTTGACTTGCCTAGAACTTTCCCCAATTTCCATTTCTACTTGCCTAGCATTTTCCTCAATCTCAATCCCTTTTCCTTTATCAATGGGATTTTCTATTTTGAGAACTTTCCTAGTTGCTGGTTTCCTCCTGCGTACCCGCCTCCAGCCTACAAATCTTCTCCTTTTCTTAGGCTTTGGTTTCTCCGGAGGTGGAGCTCGAAATTCCATTGGTTCCTCTACATCGGGTAAGTAACCAGTAAAGTCTTTGGAAACTTCCACTTTCACGGGATAGAGATTGAGATTTTGAAGGGCTTCAGATAACTCATTCATGCTGTTTAGCATATATGCAAAAATGCACACAAAATGCTAAGTTAAAATTTTATAAGAATTTCATAGGCGAACATTTTAATATAATTATTCAAATATTATTGCACATACTGCGACTTTCTAATACAAATTGCAAATAAAATTCACAATATACTAAGGTTGCACAATCCTAATTTATTTTATTTTCTCTTACTAAGTTGTTTATTTAATAAGTAAAGTTTCTGACTTGTAGATGATATGGGAGCTAGAACTGGGTCAGGGTATTTAAACGTTAGCATTTACTGCTATAGTGGCTAACATATAGAGATCTGCCCATTTTTCATCTAACTCATCTTCCCATGGAGGGTTATTGCCTATTTCTTGAGTTTCCTTAGGAATCATCACTTCTTTTGGTTGTGACTTCTTTATTTTCTCTTGACTTTTTCTAATAATCCGACTTCTTTTCTTAGGAGAAAGTGGTTTCTCAAACTATGCCTTACGGACAAATATTCATTCCTCAGTATCTGTTGGGTATTTTGAGGATGAAGTTCCTTTTTCTTTCGGTGAACTATCTATTTTATGATAGATGTCCGAAAGTCTTTGCTTACCCATACTGTAAACAAATATTCAAATAATAAAACATGTAACCACAAAATGGCAATTAGTAAAATTAAGTATTCTTTAAATACTTAATTGGCTTAAATCAGTGGCTCTGATACCACCTTTTCCTGTCACGGCCCCAGCCCCGGTTTGACCCAGTCAGGGGCCGCGGTACAGGAAACCCGTGGTATTTATGATGCGACAGCGGAAGATTTTAACAGGATCTTTTAAAACTTGAAATGCCCGATTATTTTATTTCATAATTCGGGATAAAACCCCGTAATTTACAATAGAGGAATTTTACTAGGAAATTCCCTGATTTATTAAAACATGTTTATTCATTTTAACTGAGCCACCTCTTCAAGCTTGTTAGTGCTCCGTAGCACGTTTTCCTTGATTTACAGCATGTCGCCTGAAACATGTTTTAAAAATATTTTTGTCAGCGGGGAAATACTGGTGAATCATTCATTTTGCCAAAATGACACGTAGTTATAAATTACAGCATAAGAGCGATTACAATGGCTTTTATCTTATTTTTATCTGGCGCCGTGTCACCTGGTAACGATGGTCATACCACTATTGGGTCTTTCCCCAAGTAGTGACGTTTATCACTGTTAGGATTTATTAGCCTAACCCGTGAGAAATTAGTAATGTGCACAATACCCCACTAGCCAGTGATTTAAGATAACCACGACTTAATCCCTGTAATTATAACATTTGAAAATACTTGGAGTATTGTAAAATAATGTTGATAAAAAGAGAATGACTCACTTTGCAGATTTATACAGGCAGAATTTAGCCTACTGATTAGCCTTGTAACCTAATTTAAATAACATGCACACGAACTAGGTCAGTAACTAATACAGCATTTACGATAACTCACGAGATTAAACCCTCACGACAAATGACAAAGTGCAATACTTAAACATCCATCGAATTCACGACGAATGACAAAGTGCAATACTTAAGCATCCATCGAATTCACGACGAATGACAAAGTATAAACCCAATTTGAGCAGCACTTAAACATTCATCGGATAGTTTCAATCGATCGGACATTGAATCGTAGCAGCGATCGGGTTAATACCCTGTATCGTAGCAGCACCTCGCTAATTTTGAAAGTGAATTCGACTTTTGAGCAGTATACTTCGAGTTTTGAACTGAATTTTCGACACCAGAAGACTGCTTGTAGCCTAAGCTATTTATAGCTGAAATTTGAGGTTCACGCGGCCCGCGTGAACCTTAATTCGAACCTTACGCGGCCCACGAGGGCACCTATATCGTAGATTAGGGCATCCGTGTCACGCGTAGGTATGCCACGTGTGTGACACGTGGATCTGGACGCTTATCCGGTCAAACAAAGGGTTGACGCGGCCCGCGTAAGGGTTGCTTATCCTTTACGCGGCCCGCCTGAAGACCATTTTTCTTGATTTCTTGATTTTGAATATGGATTAGGGTTTCAGGGGTTCGGGTTTTCATTTACGGGTCAATTTGGGACAATTTTGAAGATCCTTACAATTCTACACTGAGGATGATCCTTCAAAAAGAAGATTTCCTTCTCTCATAGGCTTCAGAAACCCAGAAAATATGGATAAATATCTTAAGCTCAAAGCAAGGCAGGCTAAGATAAGAGCCAAACTTGAATGTGAAGATTAAGGTGACAAAGCCATTTCTGAAAAAATGGAATTTTTGCTCACTAAAATCAAACAGATGGAAGACTATGCAAGAGATCTGAGCAAAGAAATGTCAAATTTACAACCCAAAGCAGATCTACGAAAAGAAATGAGAAAAGAATATCTTGCATACATCGTGAAAGAAAAATTCTATCCAGCTGAAGAAAAACAATTCGAAGAATGGCCAATAGTTTCTTTAAAGCATGAGACAAACAGAATTGAAAGAATCAAAAATGATCCAAGCAAGAAGAGGACAGCTCCAAACTGGAGTAAATATAAAAAGCTCATTGCTGATCTTACATCTGAGTACAAAAGGAAGAAGCAAGAGCTGGTGGATGCAAAGGTTGGACATGCCGATGTCATAGCAAAATGGACTAGGCAATATACAGATGAGGCCTATGAGAGGCTAAAGAAAAGGAAGATGACAGATTCAAACACACCAAAGAAGCCTGATCACATAAAGCCAGAACAGCAAATCAAAACTTCTGAACCACTGCTCACATCAACAGACATCTCAGACATTGAGTTAGATCAAAGAAAGAGACAATAACTGATTGATAAAGAGACAGCAGAAGATATAGCTGCAACAAATGAGATCATCAACAAGGCTTTCAAACAAATGGCAGCTGAAAATTCTGAACAGATAAAAGCTCAGGATACTACTCAACAAATCTTCACAAGGCCACAATCACCAGACTCATCTGTAAATAAACCTCTCCCAAGAAACCCATTGGGTTCAAAAATACTAAAATGGATGTCTGATCAAAAGACCCATGTATTGAATATGATCAGATCCAATGGTGAAGTGAAGTACATATCAAGGAAACAAGCACTAGGCCTTGGTGTTGAAGATCTATAAGATCTCCTTGAACTTACACTGTGCAGGGATGAGGATGACTCAAGTTCCAAGGACTTTGAAGCGGAATTTAAAAGACAAGCTAAGGAACTTTTGATGAGAAAATATAGATCCAGAATAATGAAAGGTTTTGGCATCATCTGTTCCATGGGGAGATTGTTGGGATTGAACCCTACCAGAGGAACAGATGATGTAAAGCCAAAACCAGGTCACAACAATGGATTCATAATAAACAGTAGTTTGCACTAGACTTTCCCATTGAAAAGTGATTTGAAACATCTGATGACCTCCAATCCACTGATTTGTACAACTGCTGGCTTACAACTGATGATCACACTAAAGTTTGATGAAGTACAAAGCCCTGCTGTTCAATCTACTGCTATGGGTCAAGCACTGCTGGGTTACAACAAGTACTGCTGGGTTCACATCAGTGGAAGGTTTCAGCAGCTGTTTAACTTCTTTTATGTTATATGTTGTAGTCAGTGGTTAGCATAAGCAGGGTCTGTATTAGATCAGTTGTTTAGAGTTTGTTAGTTTGTTAAACGTCACTTTCATGGTGACGTCAGGAAAGATGCTTCAGTGGTTTGACTGTACCTATAAATGGAACAGTACTCTGTACTGTTTCATTTGATTGTCCGGGAGATTCCATCTCCTCCAATCCTTTCATCCTGTGCAATCAACCTTGGGGCATCTTGCTGAGGGGGAGTTTTAGTATGTAAGCAGTGCTGTAATTATTCTTGTACTTTAATCATTCAGCTCAATGAAAAGCATGTGTTTACTAAAACTATTTTTCTTTTGATTGTGTTTACAAAGTTTGTTTATTACTTCCGCTGCACCTTACATTGATCAATATCCATTCATTTGTTCAAATTATAATAAACAAACACTATCATGAGACCCTCCGATCCTAACACACCACATGATATAGTCCCGCGGCGAGTTATTCTCGAAACCGGCGGTTATACCTTATTATTTATAATTGCATTGGCGGGTGTATGCCTACACCCCGTGCTTAGGTCGTGGCCATTTCTATGAAAGATGCCAAGGATATCCGGGACATGGTCATTAACCCCCCCAAAGATTTTAAGCAAACGAAACAATTTAAACGGGTCATTTCAATAAATTAACCTTCATACGATTAAAAATTCAATGCCCGACCAAGCGGTATTTTATATACCGTACCCCAAGCCAGTATAAGGGAAAATAAGTTAAAAGTATTTACCTGAGCAAGTATAATTCACAACAGCAAGTGCAAGTAGCTTGTACCAGGTCTCCTAATCTGGTACGAAGGTTTTTAATAACCTATTAGATTCCTAACGGGTCTTTAATTAAGCCTAAACTTAGACCGGTTAGTTTTAAAGGAAGATAGGGTTCAAACGCACGATTAAGCGAAGACCGGAATAGAATGTGATTTAGAGCCGACAAGTTTGGAGACCTGTGTAATATGGGTAAACTAAACACATTCTGGATTTTGAGACAAAAATGATAAGGTTTGACCCGTTTCGGTCAATTTATGCAAACTAGTTACATAAACTAACCGAACGCGAAAAATGCATAACGGGTATCCATAAGAGTCATATACAGGTTTCCTAAGTTAATATGTTGTGACATTAGTAAGATATCTCCTATTATGCCCAAAACGAATTTTAACTCAAATTATGCCCCGTAGGGGTATTTTGGTCATTTAAAAGGTTATAAAAGAGATTTAATATAAATCTGAGTTTCAGGTATGATATAATCAGTAAATATACTTAATTTAATAGGTTATATCAGTATGGTATTACATATATGTGAAATTTACCATTTATAACCAAATTATGCACCGAAGGGGCATTTTGGTAATTTCACATAAGCTTATAAGGTCAAATCTGGAAAATCTGATTTTAAAACTTTTTCTTACTACTAAAGTATAAAAATTTACTAAAAATATCAGTAGGTATTAAGTATTATATGTTTAAAATAGTTTTAATACATACTATGCGTTAAAAACGCGTAAAAAGACGGTTTTAAGCGATTTTCGGGTTTTATAAGAAAGGCTGATATTTTTATTATCCCAGAAGGCTTAAAATATTCTATTTATCATATTAGATCAGTAGAAAAAGGTTTGGTATCAAACGGATTTGTAAAACTCATTTTATAGGCCAAAAGGGCAAAACCGACAATTACCGAATCAAAGCTAGAAATAAATAAAAATCTTCAAAAATCCCAAAATATTATTTTACATCAGTGGGTAAAAAGTTTGGTATTGAAAATTGGGTTTAGATAGGCTATACACTAATTACGCCGTTTAATTAATAAAAAGCTTTTCATTTACGCTAATGAGCATAACTCCTAATCTAGACCTCAAACTGATGTCAAATTTTTAGGGCAAGTTTATAAATCAGTACTTAAGGTTTATATTCTTTTATATTTTCAAAAATCACGTTTTAAGGTCAAAGGGGCATAATAGTCAATATTTAAGCATTTAACGGAAACATGCATATGAATCGGATAACTAATGAACCAAGTTGTATAATCACAGAGGGTTATACTAACATGAAACCTGGTCCTAATAAAGCTCTAAGACATTTCTAAACTATGCTCTAATGGGTCACAACTGAAAGTCAAAGCAAAAGTCTACTTTTGCGATTTTTGGTTCCGAACCGAGCTTAAACTGAAAATTGTCGGGTTGAACATGTTTAGACATGTTCTTACATTAATTACCAAGTTATATAAGTGATAAAACAGGTTGCATGGATTCTACATTGTTAATTATGTGTTTATGCGAAAATTAGCTTTCTGTTGACTTTTTATAATTTACTTTGACCCGACAATTGACCTAGTTAGAGTGGGAATCAAAGGGTGCCCTTTTAAGGGTTTATTACCCACATAATTACCAACTCATAGGTACTTTCAATTCGATATTTGACTGGACAAATTGTGAATAATCACGAATTCAAACCTTAATTACGATGGTTTGACTTTAGGCTAATAAACTAAGTAAAACTGAATTAAGGAAAGTTAAGAACACTTACTGAGGTCCTATGCACGACTAAGAATCCCTAGGAAGTGAACTTGAGCTCCAAAAATCTTCAGAAGTTGAGTTGTGAGAGTTTTCAAGTGATGTGCTCAATGTTGCAACAAATGGGTTTCTTATATAGGAGTTTTAATGCAACAAGATCACTCCAAATTAGTCTATGCATGATTCCAGATCATTACAAGTGCCCCTTGTGCATGAAAAACCATTGGGGCAGCCCCTAGTATGTAAAACAAGTGATTTGAGTCGGTTAACAGGCCTGAACTGGCAGCTGTGCATGTTTTCTACGCTGCAGACTCCTAGGCGGCCCGCGTAAGGACCCTTAAGGTCTTACGCGGTCGGTATGAGGACCAGGAACAAGTTAAACAAGTTTCGTTTATTACATTTTGGCCCCTGATCCTTTTCAAATGTGGTTTTACCTTTATTTCTTGCAATTTCAACCCTCTAACTTGACTTTTAAGGGCTCCAAGACATAACCCAACTTTGTTAAGTCCTTGGTTAACTTTTGATCACCCGAAAAGTCATAAATTTCAACGTTGACGCTTTTAACCCCTCGTATACGAATGTTATCATAACTTTCTCATACTTTATCGAAACCTTGTGAAATTTTTATCACTTATTCTAGTGAGTATAATTTATCGTTACAAAGCTTCGGGTTTGCTAAAGGTCACTCAGAGGTATACTTTAAACATGCTGACACATTTAACCCCTGTAGTTTGTAATCTCTCACTTTCTTCCACAATTAGCTTCGTATGATCCATAATTCATTCATTTAAGGGTATAAACATCATGTAGGGTTATTGAAAGGTATATTTATCCATTGTTGACACTTTGAATCCTTTTGTTCACATACTTTCTTTGTTTGTCAACTTTAGTCCCTTTAAAGTAATTTTTTACATGTTTAAAGCTCATGACACGTGTCGATATATTATTAGACATAAATTTACGAGGTGTTACACTCCGTTGAACCTAACCCTCGTTAGACTATGGGGTATGGGGCGTGGGTTGGGGGAAAACGCCCAAGCCACCACCCCGGGTGGGCTTAGGTTGGGGCGTGACCCAAGGGGCTTGGGTTTGAAGACGGGCGTGGGGCGGGTCTAGCAAGCTGACATGGCGGGCTCTCAAAGGCCAATTCAAACTAGCCGTTGGGGGCATTTAAAAAAATCCTTTATAAATACCTTACCATATTTAACATTTTTCTCACACAATATCAAACACATAAAACACAATCTTGCCATGAGTTCTTCAAGTTCAAGTGTATCGTCATCATCATCTGACGATGGTGTGGAAATATTTCTACAAACGATCGCGGCGGTGGTGAAAGCTATCGTGGAAGACGAAGACAATGAGGAAGAGACTCCGCAACCTAAACGAAGGAGAAGGTACATCCCTCGTGAACGGCACACCGCTAACAATTTGTTGGTAAGCGATTACTTCTCAGCGGAACCTAAGTATGATGAAAAAATGTTTAGGCGTCGTTTTCGTATGAGTAGAAACTTATTTTTAAGGATATCTAGAGATCTTGAGGAGAAGTATGTTTATTTCCAACAAAAACCGGATTTAACTGGGCAATTAGGATTTAGTACGTGGCAAAAGGTCACAGCCGCACTTAGGCAGTTAGCGTACGGCAATAGTTCGGACATTATGGATGACTATTTAAAAATGTCTGCACGTGTAGCTAGAGAAAGTCTTCACAACTTTTGTTCGTGTATTCTAGAACTTTATAGGAAAAGATATTTGAGAAAGCCCTCGTTTAGTGACATGCAACAAATATTGGAACATCACGCAGATTATCATTGGCTACCCGGGATGCTAGGTAGTTTAGATTGTATGAAATGGCCTTGGGAACTTTGTCCTACCGCATGGCAAGGCGCTCACACGAGTGGATTTCACGGGATGCCAGCCATCATGCTTGAAGCGGTTGCGTCCCTAGATCTTTGGATATGGCATGTGTCACGGGTCCCGGTATTACCCGGTCCAGGAGCCGCGGGACAGAAACCCGTGGTATTTATTATTTTAGTTGACAGCGGAAGTTTAACATGATCTTTTAAAATTTGAAAATGCCCGATTATTTTATTTCACCATTTGGGGACAAATTCCCATAATTTACAGTAAAGGGAATTTCACGAGGAAATCCCTTGTTTTACAAAACATGTTTATTTATTTGAGCCACCACTTCAAGCTTGTTAGTGCTCCGTAGCACTTTTTCCTTGATTCACAGTAAGTCACCTGAAACATGTTTAAAAATATTTTATCAGCGGGGAAATACTAGCGAGTCACTCAGGTTATATAAAACGACACATTAGTTATAAATTACAGCATAAAAGCGATTACAATGGCTACTATCTTATTTTTATCTGGCGCCGTGTCACACCCTGGTGACGATGGTCATACCACTATTGGGTCCTTTCACCCAAATAGTGATGATTATCACTGTTAGGTTTGTTAACCGAACCGTGAGAAATTAGTAATGTGCACAATACCCCACTTGCCAGTGATTCAAGATAACCAAGACTTAATCCCTGTAATTATAACTTTTGAAAATAATTTGAGTATTGTAGAACATTGTTGATAAAAGGAGAATGACTCACATTGCAAGTTTAGACGGGCAGAGTTTAGCCTACTGATTTAGCTGTGTAACCTAGTTAAAATAACAATGCATGCGAAACTAGGTCAGTAACTTAATAGAACTCTTTACGATAAACTCACGAAATCAAAACCCTCACGACGAATGACAAAGTATAGCCCAAATACGGGCAGCACTTAAACATCCATCGGATCGGTTTCAATCGATCGGACATTGTATCGTAGCAGTGATCAAGTTAATACCCTGTATTCGTAGCAGTGTCTTGACACCGTAAAACTCGTTTTTAGCAGAATATGGACGTTTTGAGACTGAGATTTCGAACACAGAAGCAAGTCCCATGCACAGGCTACTTATAGCAACATTTTAGGTTTTACGCGGCCCGCGAGGACCCCTAGTCTACGTGTAGGGCTAGCGTGTCACGAGTAGGGTTTCCACGTGGTTGCCACGTGGCCTGGAACGCTTATCCGGTGATCTTTGATTTTACGTGGCCCGCCTGAAATCCAAATATCTTGTTTTCTTGATTTTTCATAAGCAATAGGGTTCCAGGGGTCCGGGTTTTCACTTACGGATCGTTTTTAGACAATTTTGCAGGTCCTTACATCCTCCCCACCTTATTTAAAATCTCGTCCTCGAGATTTACTGAAATAAGTTCGGATACTTTCGCTTCATTTCCGATTCCAACTCCCAGGTATACTTGGGTCCTCTTTTCGAATCCCACTTGACTTTAACAAGCACCAATCTTTTGTGTTTAAGGAATTTAATCTTTCTGTCTTCTATCTGAAGTGGTTTCTCTACGAACTTTAACTTTTCATTTACCTCTATGTCTTGAAGAGGTACTACCAGGGATTCGTCAGATAAACATTTCTTGAGGTTGGATACATGAAATACGTCATGTACCCCGGCTAACTCTTCTGGTAATTGTAAGCGATAGGCGACCGGTCCTATTCGCTGGATTACGGGGAATGGTCCTACGTACCTTGGACTTAGCTTTCCTTTCTTACCGAATCGAACTACTCCTTTCCAAGGAGAAACTTTCAAGAGTACCTTGACTCAAACTTGAAATTCTAGTGGCTTGCGACGATTGTCTGCATAACTCTTCTGGTGATCTCGAGCCGTTTTCAGTCTTTCCTTGATTTAATTGATCTTGTCGGTGGTTTCTTGTACGATTTCAGGACCTGATAACTGGCTTTCTCCTATTTCTGCCCAGCAAACTAGAGTTCTACACTTTCGTTCATACAGTGCTTCGAACGGGGCAGCTTCGATGCTTGAATGATAACTATTGTTATAGGAGAATTCAATTAAAGGTAAATGGTTGTCCCAGTTTCCTCCAAAATCTATTACACATCCCCTGAGCATGTCTTCCAGGGTTTGGATCGTCCTTTCACTTTGTCCATTTGTTTGGGGTTGGTATGCAGTGCTTAAGTTCAGTCTAGTCCCCATGACTTCTTGGAAACTTGTCCAAAAATGTGAAGTGAAACGACTATCCCTATCCGATACAATGGAGAGTGGGACTCCATGTAAGGATACTACCTCGTCTACGTATAACTTGGCTAATCTTTCCATGCTAAAGGTTTCCTTCATGGGTAGAAAATGAGGTGATTTGGTTAATCGATCCACAATTACCCAAATCGCATTGTTACCTTTTCTGGTTTTGGGTAACTTAGTAACAAAGTCTATTGTTATGAGCTCCCATTTCCATACCGGCATTTCTAATTGTTGGAGTAATCCTGAAGGTTTCTGGTGTTCTGACTTAACTTGTGAACAAGTTAGACACTTAGATACATATCTAGCTATATCCTTTTTCATTTCTATCCACCAGAAGTTATTTCTTAAATCTTGGTACATTTTATTATTACCAGGATGCATTGTATACCTAGATTTATGGGTTTCCTCTAAAATCTTATTTCTTAACTCTCCCTGCTTAGGTACCTCAATCCTTTTCTTGTGGAATCTCCAAATTCCATCAGCCCCTTGCTCTAAGTCTTTTATCCTTCCTTTCATTCCTTCAGCATCATCCTTGATTGCTGTTTCTTGAATGTTTTTCAGTTGTTCCATTAAATCTAACTGTAGATTAAATCTAAGGGCACGAACTCGCTTTTGCTTTTCATGATACTTACGACTTAGGGCGTCACTATATTTGCCTTTCCCTCGTGATATTGAATATCACAATCGTAGTCACTTAGAATTTCCATCCATCTTCTTTGCCTCATGTTCAATTCTTTTTGCCCAAATATATACCTTAAGCTTTTATGATCTGTATAAACGGTAAACTTACTTCCATACAGATAGTGTTTCCTAATCTTAAGGGCAAAAATTATCGATCCTAATTCTAAGTCATGTGTCGTATAGTTTTCCTCGTGCTTTTTCAATTGTCTTGAGGCATACGCAATTACCTTTTTGCGTTGCATTAGCACACATCCTAATCGTAGCTTAGAAGCATCACACTAAACTTCAAAATCTTCTGTCCCTTCTGGTAAGGAAAGAATTGGGGCGTTTGTTAATCTTTGCTTTAAAATCTTAAAAGCCTCTTCTTGTCTAGATCCCCATTCAAACTTCACTGCTTTACAGGTTAGCTTAGTTAATGGCACAGCGATTTTGGAAAAAACTTTAATAAACCGTCTATAGTATCCGGCTAATCCTAGAAAACTTCTAACTTCCATAGCTGATTGCGGGATCTTCCATTTGGTAATCGCTTCTATTTTGGAGGGATCTACGTGAATACCTTCGTGATTCACCATGTGTCCTAAAAATTGTACCTCCTGTAGCCAAAATTCACATTTTGAGAATTTGGCGTAAAGCTTTTCCTTTCTTAACAGGGTTAAAAGTGCATGTAAATGCTTACCCGGTCCAGGAGCCGCGGGACAGAAACCCGTGTTATTTATTATTTGAGTTGACAGCGGAAGTTTAACAGGATCTTTTAAAATTTGAAAATGCCCGTTTATTTTATTTCACCATTTGGGGACAAATTCCCATAATTTACAGTAAAGGGAATTTCAAAAGAAAATCCCTTGTTTTACAAAACATGTTTATTTATTTGAGCCACCACTTCAAGCTTGTTAGTGCCCCATAGCACTTTTTCCTTGATTCACAGTAAGTCACCTGAAACATGTTTAAAAATATTTTATCAGCGGGGAAATACTGTCGAGTCACTCAGGTTATATAAAACGACACATTAGTTATAAATTACAGCATAAGAGCGATTACAATGGCTACTATCTTATTTTTATCTGGCGCCGTGTCACACCCTGGTGACGATGGTCATACCACTATTGGGTCCTTTCACCCAAATAGTGATGATTATCACTGTTAGGTTTGTTAACCTAACTGTGAGAAATTAGTAATGTGCACAATACCCCACTTGCCAGTCATTCAAGATAACCAAGACTTAATCCCTGTAATTATAACTTTTGAAAATAATTTGAGTATTGTAAAACATTGTTGATAAAAAGAGAATGACTCACATTGCAAGTTTAGACAGGCAGAGTTTAGCCTACTGATTTAGCCGTGTAACCTAGTTAAAATAACAATGCATGCGAAACTAGGTCAGTAACTTAATACAACTTTTTACGATAAACTCACGAAATCAAAACCCCCACGAGGAATGACAAAGTATAGCCCAAATACGGGCAGCACTTAAACATCCATCAGATCGGTTTCAATCGATCGGACATTGTATCGTAGCATTGATCGAGTTAATACCCTGTATTCGTAGCAGTGTCTTGACACCGTAAAACTCGTTTTTAGCAGAATATGGACATTTTGAGACTGAGATTTCGAACACAGAAGCAAGTCCCATGCACATGATACTTATAGCAACATTTTAGGTTTTACGCGGCCCGCGTAAACCTTAACATGACTTTTACGCGGCCTGCGAGGACCCCTAGTCTACGTGTAGGGCTAGCGTGGCACGAGTAGGGTTGCCACGTGGTTGCCACGTGGCCTGGAACGCTTATCCGGTGATCTTTGATTTGACGCGGCCCGCGTAAGCCGAAGCTTACGTTTTACGCGGCCCGCCTGAAATCCAAATATCTTGTTTTCTTGATTTTTCATAAGCACTAGGGTTCCAGGGGTCCGGGTTTTCACTTACGGATCGTTTTTAGACAATTTTGCAGGTCCTTACAGCATGCGTTCTTCGGTATGCCAGGTTCACATAATGATATTACCATCATAAACCACTCGCCCCTTTTCAATGATCGGGTAAATGGTATAGGACCAAGGAACTTTCTTTGTAAACGGGGTTGAGTACGTGTATGGGTACTCCCTAGTTGATGGGATTTACCCAGAGTGGGGGGTTTTCGTAAAATCGTTCACAAAACACGGTACCATAGATCCAAAGAGATTAAAGTTTAACCGGGTCCAAATGGCTGCACGTAAAGACGTCGAGCGAGCATTCGGTGTTTTGAAGAAAAGGTGGCGAATATTGGCAATGCCTTGTCGACTATGGGACAAGGATCGGATTGGAAACGTGATGTACGCATGTATCATTCTTCACAAAATGATTTTGGAGGATGAAGGTAGAGCGGTCGTTACCTACTATGATGACGATGACCCCCAACCAGGTAACGTAACAGACGAAGATAAAGCGACAAATGAATTTTTGATGAAGTCAAGGGATATACATCACAACCTTCGATCTGATTTGGTGGATCATGTTTCGTGGATTCCTGGGTTCGAAACCGATGAAGACGACGAAGAATGATAGTTTTTTATTTTGATAATTATTTTGTATGTTTATGTAGTTTTTATATATATATATATATATATATATATATATATATATATATAGGGGAAGGTTCAAATGAAAACCACTAGTTATTGTGAAAACTCGAAAACTAATTAAAAAAAGCCAAAAAAACATACCAAATTTTTTTTTTTTTTACAACCCAATTTTCACAGCTTTTTCTATATAAATAAAAAAAATTTTCAAAAAAAAAATTTTTTTTTTTGTGTAGTGCACATGTGTAATACTACATATGTGTATGTGTACTACAAAATTTTTTTTTTTTTTGAAAAAAAGTTTTTTTTATATATAAAAACCAGCGATTTTTATAAAAAAATTGAAAAAAAAATTTGTGTGTTTTTTAGGCTTTTTTTAGTTAGTTTTCGAGTTTTCACAATAAAAGTGGTTTCATTTGAACCATCCCCTATATATATATATATATATAGGGAGAGGATCATAAGAAAACTAGATATAAATGAGAAAACTAGAAAACTAACTAAAAACCATTAAAAAGATGGGGGGGGGGGGGATTTTTAATGAAGGAGGGGTAAAATTGGAAAAAAAATATATAACTTTTTAAACATTCCCCATTTCTCCATACGTTATCATTTTAAAACAAAAATGGCACCATAAGATCACAAATTTTTGTATCTTTCATTTAAGTATATTCGAGCATATTTTTTATGACATAAAAAAGATTTATGGTGTCGTCTTGTTTTCAATACTATTATTATAGTAGTGCACATGTGCAATATAACATGTACTACAATTGCATTACATGCTTAAAATTAGCCTTTTGAGTCTAGTTTAGCTTTTAGGGTTAGTTTTTTTGGAGGTTTATGATTAGGATTAGGTTTTTGGGTGTAGGGGGAGGGGGGTTTTGGTTTTTGGGGTGTGGGGGTGGGGGGTTTAGGTTTTTTTCGGGTTTAGTTTTAGGTTTTCGGGAGGGTGGGGGTGGGGGGTTTAGGTTTTTGGGGGGTGGGGGGTTAGGCTTTTGGTGGGAGGGTGAATTTAGGCTTTTTGGGGGTGGGGGTGGGGGGTTTAGGTTTTTGGGGGGTGTCGGTGGGGGGTGGGTTAAGTGGTTTAAGCTTTATGTATTAGTGCACATGTGCAGTACAACCAAAAAAATTTTTTTTTTTTTTTTTGAATTTTTTTTTCATACATAAAAAGTAGCGATTTTTCTATAAAAAATTGTAAAAAAAAAAAAAATTGGTATGTTTTTAGGTTTTTTTAGGCTTTTTTGGTTAGTTTTTTGGTTTTCTCATTTAAACTAGTTTTCTCATGATCCATCCCCTATATATATAGGGGGATGTTCATTTGAGAACAAAATTTAGTTGAGAAGAAAAAGAACAAATGGTACAATTGTAAAATATTAAGTAGTTATTCTTTAATCTCATTTATTACAATCTTTAAGTAATTAATTACTCATAAAGACTATTATTGTCTACACTAATTTTCATTGCCTACACACATAAAAAGTTATCCTACACATTTTGAAAATTATCCTACACATGCTCAAATTTATCCTACACACCTAGTAATTTATCCTACACTCTAAATTATTTTTTTTTAATTTTTGAAAAAATATATATTTTTTGAAAATAAGTTACAAATTTAATGTAGTTAGCTATTAAAAAGGAAGAGTAGATATTAATGATCTATGTGACTTTACCAATATACCCTTACATTAAAATTAAATGAAAATATTAAATGAAGTAAAATGAAACATTCTTATTGGTTGAAACTTATTCTTTTTTCTTCTTACAAAAAAATTCTTCTCATTTGAACCTTCCACTATATATATATATGTATTAAAAAAAAAACCTGATGTGGCTTGGCCACGCCAGCCAAGCCACGCCCACCATACCCCATACAAAATGGGTTTATAAATTGAGTTTTCAAAGTTACACGTGTCAACCCATGCCCAAACCCCCGCCCCACCATACCCCACGGTCTTAACTATTATTCCATATATAAATAAGCAAGTCTTTTGTGCATAACCACCTATACCTTGTGCTTTGAGAGTTTTTCAAAAAAAAAAAAAAAAAAACTTGATTTTTTACTTTTTAACTCAAAGGTTTTTAGCTTTTGTAATTTTAACCATACGTAATTGTTTTTTTAACTTTAACCCAAGACTAAACTTGATTTTTTCTTTTAACCCAAAGGTTTTTAGCTTTTGAAATTTTAACCTTACATAATTTGTTTTTTTAACTTTAACTCAAAACTTTTCATTATTTGCAATTTAACTTCACAACTTTTGTCACTTTTACTTTTCATCTTTGGCAAATTTTCGTTTTACGTATAGTTCTAAATTTTTCGACTTAATACAACGCAGCGTACGAGTGTGGTTCAACTTTTTATGTTTTGTTTCAAATTTTGCAAGTTAACACGGCGCAACGTGCATGTGTGGTTCAACGTTTTTACCTCTATTTTTTCATGTTTGACAGGTTTGTCACAACACGCAGATCCTAGGTCGAGTCAATGTTGGTGGTCGATGACGTTTGTGTGACATTAGTACAACTTGACACCGTTTTACGCCCCGCCGCAACGCGGGGTGTGCTTTGAGGGTTTTCTAAAGAAAAAATGGTTATGCATATGGTTGTCGTGACCTTGGCTTTGGGGGTTTTCCAAAAAAAAAATGATTTTTTTTTTACTTTTCACCAAAAATTATTTCATAAATTACTTTTAACCCAAAACTATTTGTTTTTTTACTTTTAACCCAAAACTTTTTATCACATTCAATCTATCCTCGCAACTTTTTCTACTTTCAACTTTGTTCCTTTATAGTTTTTATTTTCCTCAATTTTTTTGTTTTATGCTTGGTTCTAAACTTTGTGAATCAACACATCGTAACGTGCGTCTTTGGTTTAACGTTTTTTATGTTTCGTTCTAAATTTTACGAGTTAACACGACGCAACGTGCGTGTGTGGGTGAACGTTTTTACATCGTCTATTTTTTTCCCGTTTGACAGGTTTAACATAACATACGGGTCCTAAATCGACTTAGTTATAACTAAAGAATCCCCGCCGCATTGCGGCGGGTCTCAATTCTAGTTTAAAAAAAGAGTAAACTGCCATTTTGGTCCCTGTGGTTTGGTCAGTTTTGCCACTTTAGTCCAAATCTTAAACTTATTACATCCAGGGCCCTGTGGTTTGCATTTTGTTGCCATTTTAGTCCAAAATCCAAAAAACCCCCTTTTTTACTGTTGAGAGTTGCCTATTTTGTCCTTTAGTGCAGGGGTATTTTGGTCATTTATGTTTTATTTAAAGCAATTCAACAACAACAACAACAAAACCCACAAAATCAAGAACATCTTCAAAGTTCATCATCAAAACCCAGAAAATCAAGAACATCTTCAAGAAAAAACGAGGCTCAGATCTGTATCTTCAAGAACATCATCAAACATCATCATCAAAACCCAGAAAATCCAGCAAATCAAGAACATCATCTTCAAGAAAATCAAAAACCGATTTGTAAAAAGAAACGAGGCTCAGATCTGTATCTTCAAGAACATCATCAAACATCATCATCAAAACCCAGAAAATCCAGAAAATCAAGAACATCATCTTCAAGAAAATCAAAAACAAAAAACAAAAAATCCAGAAAATCAAGAACAGCCTGCACATATGTATAATTGATTATACCAAATTCAGATCTGAAGTTACAAAACAAAAAACCGACTCAAAACACAACATCAGAACCGAGTATTTGAGGAGGAATCAAAGGAGTATTTGAGATCTGATCCACCTCCAAATTCGTTTTCAACAAATTCTCTCTACAGTCCCTCTTTGATACACATCACCACCACCACCTGCCACCACCACCACCCCCTCTCGCCGCCAAGCACCACCACCACCGTCGCCGTTCTTGGCGTTGTCGGAGACGGCACCTTCGTCTGCCGCCGCTGTCGTGCCCATCTCTCTCCTTCGATTACTCTCTCTCTCTCTCTCTCTCCTCTCTGTTTGCGTCGTCGCCGTACGCCACCACCGTGGATCTGGGTGTGAGATCTTCATCTGGATCGGTACTGTGAGGATTATCGATGGATCTGGGTTGCAACAATTGATGTAGAGAGAGAAGAGAGAGAGTCAGTTAGGTTTTGTTTAGGGATGATAATGATTTATTTGGGAATGATAATTAAGAAGATGTTGAATGATTTTGAAGGTTTTCGTTGAATGATTTATTTGAAGGTTTTCGTTGATTAAAAGTGATTTTGAGGAGAACAACTGTATATGTATATATATATATATATAATTAATATTGTTTTAATTAATTAAAAGAATAAATTAAAATGGCCAAACTACCCCTGCACTACAGGAGAAAAAAAGGACCTTAAAACAGTAAAAAAAGAGATATTTTGATATTTGGACTAAAATGGCAACAAAATGCAAACCACAGGGACCCAAATGTAATAAGTTTGAGATTTGGACTAAAGTGGCAAAACTGGCCAAACCACAGGGACCAAAATGGCAGTTTACTCTTAAAAAAATAATCAAAATTTTGGCATATAAAGATGTGTTGAAGCTATTTTAATAAAAAATTATTCTTTTTTGTAAAATAAAATAATTACCTTTTTAAAGTGTTTTTTAAGCATGTTTCTATTTTTATGTTTTTTAATTAAAAAAAAACTTCTACATGTATTTATATGCAAAAGATCCGAAAATTTTAATTTTTTTAACATGTTAAATTATTTTTTATGATATATTTCACTTGTTAAATAAATGATTTCTCTGTTTTCAACATTTTTTGTGTTCCCCACTGAACTCAACCCTAGTTCAATATTTAAAAAAAAAAAAAATTTCAAATTTATTTGAAGTTTTTGCATATGAAGATGTGTTGAAGCCATTCTAATAAAAAAAATCATTTATGTAAAAAAGAAATTGTTACTTTTTAAAGTGTTTTTAAGTATGTTTTTATTTTTTAGTTTTTTGATTTTTTTTATTAAAAAGACCTGCACATGTATTTATATGCAAAACATCTGAAAATAAAAAAAAACAATTTAACATGTTAAATTAAATTTTCTATAATATATTTAACATGTTAAATGAATGGTTTCTCGTTTCCTCACATTTTTTTGTATTCTCCGTTGAACCCAACCCTCGTTAACTGTTTAAAAAAATAACCAAAATTTTGGCATATAAAGATGTGTTGAAGCTATTTTAATAAAAATCATTTTTTTTGTAAAAAAAATAATTTAATACCTTTTTAAATTATTTTTTAAGCATGTTTTTATTTTTAAGTTTTTGATTTTTTTTAAACTTCTACACGTATTTATATGCAAAAGATCTAAAAATTTTAATTTTTTTAACATGTTAAAATATTTTTTATGATATATTTCACTTGTTAAATAAATGAATCCTCGGTTTTCAACTTTTTTGTGTTCCCCACTAAACTCAACCTCGTTCACTATTTTAAAAATTATTTTTTTTCTAATTTTTTTTTTAAGTTTTTGCATATGGAGATGTGTTGAAGCCATTCTAATAAACAATCATTTATGTAAAAAAGAAATTGTTACCTTTTTAAAGTGTTTTTAAGCATGTTCTTATTTTTTAGTTTTTTAACTTTTTTTATTAAAAAGACATGCACACATGTATTTATATGTAAAAGATCTGAAAATTAGAAAAAACAATTTAACATGTTTAATTAATTTTCTATAATATATTTAACATTTTAAATGAATGGTTTCTTGGTTCTCCACATTTTTGGTGTTCTCCGTTAAACCCAACCCTCGTTTACTGTTTAAAAAACTAATAAAAATTTTGGCATATAAAGATGTGTTTTGAAGCTATTTTAATAAAAAACCATATTTTTGTAATAAAATAATTTGTTGCCTTTTTAAAGTGTTTTTTAAGCATATTTTTATTTTCAAGTTTTTTTATTTTTTAGAAAACTTCTACATGTATTTTTTGCAAAAGATCCGAAAATTTTAATTTTTTTAACATGTTAAAATATTTTTTAAGATATATTTCACTTGTTAAATAAATGGTTTCTCAATTTTCAACATTTTTTGTGTTCCCCACTGAACCCAACCTTCATTGACTATTTTAAAAATTAATTTTTTTTCAAATTTTTTGAAGTTTTTGCATATAAAGATTTGTTGAAGCCATTCTAATAATAAAATCATTTATGTAAAAAAGACTCCACACAAAAATTTATTTTAATATTTTGAACTTCAATCCGAAATATAATATATATAACTAGATCATAGCAGAAGCACAGTTTTGACTTTGGTGGTCAAACTTGGTAATTTTTTATTCAAAATCCGAACGAATTTCGTCTAAAATTTAACATATATAGCGACAAATTTGAATTAGTTGGTGTAAAATTCATTGCAACAAATTAAAGTTGAACAAAGATGTAACATTTTCTATAAATATCAAACTATAAAGTTGTTATTTGACTTTGAAATAACCTCGGCAACTTTGTGTAGCTTATCCCTAACGTTTGAAGTGTTTGGGAAAGATCAACATCCCATTTGTAGAATTCCAGTTCTTACCATTCAAGATCTTTGCAGCCATCTGCATTAATTATATTAAAAAAAGAAGCTAAATTCTTAAATTTATATATAAAAAGAACCTGATTTTTACTCTTAAACTATCTATAACTGTAGGGATGACCATGGTCCAATTCAGCATAAATAGCTCTACTAACCTAAACTCGTGGATTTTGAAAGTCTTCCATAGCAGTGGCTAAATTCGGAAGCACTCTTTGGTGATATTAAACCTGCAAATCTGGCCCTAAATCTGTAGCCAATTGCCCGATTCCATTAATCGCAGCCCATCTCACACGTGGGTGTGGATCTTGGAATGAATTTTAAACCATCGACACCACTTGCTCCAAATTCTTGATCATACCTATATCACCAAATTCAAAAAGATCAGTAAAGCAAACAATATGCGCATGTAACAGGTAATGCGTAGATTACGCTCATATAGTGTCATTCAGTACCTTTGAACATCCCTCAGCTATTTGTGTAAGAGAATTAAGTGCAACATGATGTTTATGCCATTCAGTACCGGTCAAATAAGCCGGTAACTTTACACTCCACCTCAGCTATTTGATCAAGACTCTCTTGACCGATACTGCAATTTCTGCCATTCAGTACCGGCCAAATAAGTCAGTAACTTTACACTCCATCTCAGCTATTGGATCAAGACACTCTTGATCGATACTACAATTACTAGACTCTCCAGCATCATCATCCTCATTCTCAGCAGTATGCCAAGCGGGTTCATCCTCAATACTAAGAGCATATGCAACAAAATGGCAAACAACCAACTTATAAACTGCGAAAGTTTCCTTATAATACCAGCCTCTCTTTCTCTAGCTTCCGCTAGAATTATCACAAACTCAATCGCTAAATGTCTAGTCCCCTTTCTAACGTCTCTGCTTCAGCTATTTGCAACATAGACCCAACCACTTCCACTAGTTGTCTTCTCAAAAACCTCGGCTTGGTCCCAGCTAACTCAATCAACAACTCCAACGCTTCTAACGTCTAGTTTTAGTAGTGCTATGGGTATCAATGCTCTTGGTCAATTGATACAAATAAAATTTTGAGGTGAACCGCCAACTACGGTTTTGGAAAAAAAACCAAAGCGTATGGTTTTCACTGCAAATCAGACCCTACAATCATCTCACTTAATGTCACCCCAAAATCCTTCTATTGATTCAACATTGGTTATAAAACTATCCACATGACAACATAACTATGAAGTTTTTAATAATTTACTCGAAGTAAATAATACAGAGTAAGCGGATCTTACCTCTGATTTCCGAATCTGGAACACGCAATGTAAAAGGGGTACCTGAAAGTTGACCCAAACCCTAGCCATTCGAATTGAAGATGATCCACTGCACCAATCCTAGGGCAAAAGATACGTAGAAACCAAAAGTAAAAAAAAAAAAAGAAAAAAAAAGAAAAACTACAACTACTTTACTTCCAAAATCATCAATTAAATGTTGAATTAATATCTGATATTTCAGCAAAAGATGAACTTACCAAGAATTGAGGAATTTTTAAGCTAAGATTTCTTACCAATTGAACCCTAGCCGCTGATTACTTGAATCGGTGATGACGACTTTCCGATCCAGCCACCGAACCGCCGTCTCTAGAAGCATAATTAGGATGATTAGCAGTCATCGCATGGGCGGTTTCCGCAGCGAGTTCATCAAGCTGGCTACTGGTGGTCGGAAAGAGATAAATGAGCCAACATAAACATAAACGTCTACAAACTAAGTAAATGTTTCTACTAAGCTTATAAGGACTAAGCGTTCAATCAAGATTAACACAGAACTATTACACTAACTAGTGAACACGTATAAAACATGTGACATGACAAATGTAGAACAAGCATTAAAACATGTGACATGAATGTTGTCTATGATCACATACCTATAGGTCTATATATAGCATTATGATCATGTGAGAATCGGTAAATATAAACACCATTATGAAGCACTTTAACCAACAAGTAGCCAAGAACAGTTAATTAAAGTTTAATTGCTAAAGTTGTTCATTAAGGCATTTTATCGAACACTTGGTAGGCGTATGCACATGATGCGAAATTACCTCAAACTCAAATCATCTCAAACAATTAGACCTAAACACAACACAACACAACACAACACAACACAACACAACACAACACAAAATCAAGACCTAAAATTATAGAAGGATAAGACAAATTAGGATCTAGAATCCGCATGACTAAAACTCATTTTGACATAATTTAACATTTTAAAAAAAAGTTTTTACATAAAACAAATTAGCAATTCACGTTAAAATGATTATTATCTAGAAAACTCAATGGATATTCAATCAAAATTATGATGAATTAGTTATAAACTACACAATCCAGATAAGGTAATTTGAAAACAATATTAAAACTAAAACGAGCAAGATCAAGTGTAGACTGAACCTCATCGATTCACGGGCGACATTCACAAAGAGCATAATCCTTCGTTGTGTAATTGTTATGGCTATAGAGATCATGATTTCTTTGGTGCAGATCAGGTTTTAAATACACACAGCATGTGTATTTGAACAGAAGACATGAAGGACGGATGACGGCAAGAGGTGGTGGCGGCGGCGGTGGGGAAGGCAGAGGGGAAAGGGACGGTGGAGGAGATGTGAACGGCGATACTCTCCAACGACCTAATTGAAACTTTTCAAAATGACAATAATGCCCCTCCGCGTTTTTTAAGCTTAAAAAATTTAATCTAATCTCAGCCCTTGATTAAGTTAATCCAACGGTGTTCCTCTGTTCCCCACTTTTTTGATGTTCCCCAATGAACCCCACACATTATATATATATATATATATATATATATATATATATATATATATATAAGAGAAAGTGATTAGCTACAAGCATGGTTGCAGAAATCGGCCTAGGCGGCCGATTAATCGCCGCCTAGGCGCTAGGCGGTCATCTACTGCCTAATTTTGAACTAGGCGGTCAATTAATCGGTCATGGTAAAAAATCGGTCAAAATCGGTCCTAGGCGGTTAAAAATCGGATTAATCGGACAATATTAGTCGGTCAAAATCGATCAAAATCAGTCCTAGGCGGTTCTAGGCGGTCCTAGGCGGTCAAAATTGGTCAAAATCGAACCATACTATCTGAAACTTGAAGTATATATGTGAATTTTGAAGTATTATTTTTATATTATTGGGTATATATATATATATAATTTTTAAAAAATACATATAAAAATCCCATTCCGATTAATCCCTAGGTTGTACCTCACCGCCCGACTAGCGCCTAGCGCCTTCTACAACATTGGCTACAAGATACTTTTTTTTACTATTTTTTTTTTACTACTAGAGGCTTTATGTTTTAAGTTTGACCACCAATTGTATCTTTTTTATAAGCTAGACACATTATACAATAGAAAAAGACTAGGTCTGTCCAAACCAGAAATCAATTATCAGTTAGACATCGCGGTTGTGGTGACGTCCGATTATTATAAGCTAGACACATTAGATACAATAGAAAAAGACTAGGTCCATCCAAACCAGAAATCGATTATCAGTTAGACATCGCGGTTGTGGTGACGTCCGATTATGATGGCTCACTCTGATTAAAGTTATGATGCAAACGGAAAACAAAACAAAATTCGACATATTTCACCACTGCCCACCAGAAAAGAGCCATCACAGTCACAGGATTACCGGTGCCGTCTGTTCCATTCTCGTCACTTGCTGCTCCGGTCCTCTCGACTTCTTTTCCACTCAGCAATGGTGGTGCGGTGTGGTATAGAAAGAGAGAGAAAGAAGAGAGTTTCTTGTAGTTTATCTGTTGTGAATATGGATATCGGGAATAGTCATATAATTATTTTTTCAAGAATTGTGATGGTTGTGAGTTTGTATCATGGTTGCAAACTAAAAGTCTCTAGGCGCTCCCTAGTCGGTCGAGCGGGGAGTTGAGGGTACTCAGCGTAGGCGGAAAGTACTCGGTGAGTACTCGAACATGTTAAATTATAAAGAAATTAGTTTTCGGAAATTAAATATACGTCAAATAACATAAATTTACTAATATTTATAACAAAATACGTGAAAATGATATTCATTCTTGAATATCATAGGCACATAAATTATATGTTATTTTATTTTAATTTTAAAGTCAAACTCGGCCCGAGTTGACCTACTAGATCCAATTTTGGCCGAGGTTGACCACGTTTGATCGATTCCGAGTAATTAGATAACTAATACTTTTCTTACATATTTATGATGTCTCGTATCAACATAAAAGATGTTTTTACAAAGAGTAAAATACACGGATAGTTCTTATGGTTTGTTAAAATTACAACTTTAGTTACTATCATTTGAAAATTACACTCTTGATCCCTGTGATTTGTTCGATTGTAACTCGAATAGTCCCCGAAGTGGATGGACGTTAGTTTTATTAGTTAAGTCCATATAAAATGAAAAAAATACCCTTAAAATGTAGGACCCACCCACTACTAGGAAAACTACATATTTTCTATAAATTTACTACAAATTTGGTTGTCACAATTTTTCCGGTAGTGACCACTCACTTCATGTTCTTCAATTACACAAAACGTTAATTCTAATGTCATCTTCTTCAAAGATCACCTACTACATCAACAACCTCCACCCTTAAATTACCATAAAAAACTACATCTTCTTGAAACGATTGATTTGGGGATAATGGTCAAGGCTTTCGTAACAACGGAGAACAATAAGAGAATTGTGACATTGACGATTTGATAGACTGTGAAAGAATAGACCTTTAACCCCCAACTGAAAAATCCTAACTCCCGATACCTTCATTTCGATTACACCACCTATCACCAACTATGCATGCAACCCGACCTCATGCAACCACCCTCCACTTTGACTCCCACCCCTCCTTTTGAAAACCCAAAATCCATCCGAAAACCGCCTACAACTAGCCACCTGACACCACCACTCTACCCACCCACTTTAGTGACCAAACACGATCAACCTCCACCATGGCGTACACGGGCCCCTAACCCCACCGTCCAACCTCTACGTGCAGCTCTAAAACTTGACTCTAACAATGAGGTCGCACCATCATCCATCATCTACACCATAACTGTGGTTGTTGTTTTGTATCCAACGTGAAAGATTAAGAATGATGGTGGTATAAGGTGGTTGTAGGTTCAAGAAGCTACTGTAAATGGTGGTTGTTAGTTTTGTTCGAGCTCCGATGAGAAACTGTTGTGTACTGTCTGGTGGTAGTTTGTGTTTAAGGGGGTGGGGGTTGGTCTTGGGTGAGATTTTTTTTATATATATATAAAGAGTGAAATGCAATTTGCGTGCCAGTGGTTCAAGGGGCGAGATCTACTTGAGTTCCTAAAATGAATGTTTCGTCTCCCGAGTCCCTAACTTTTGAAAAGTGCTACAATTTGAGTCCTTGTAGCTAACTCTGCTGGTTTTTATCATTGAAATGACTATTTTACCCGTATATCCTATCTATTTGTGTTCGTATAATCTATAACTTGATGCGTCCTGAGCTTATATTATTGGAATATCGGATTTTAATAATACCAACTATTCATCGTTTGCCACCAACAGTCCCAACTTTAAAAATAACCACTGGCAGTCCTAATTTTTAATATTGGCCTCCAATGGACCCTGACTAGAACCCTAACGCCGTTAGTCTCCGGTCGCCGGAAAAACGTTTTTTGGCCGAAAAACTCATTTTTGGCCGGAAAACTCAACATTTTTGTCCCGAACCTCTCTGTAACCTTATTATGGACCTTTGGGGACCTTTTTCTAGTAAAGGCACCAATTATTAAAGTCGTTAAAAAACTCATTTTTCGCCGAAAAAACTCAACTTTTTGGCCGGAAAACTCAATATTTTGGTCCCAAACCTCTTTGTAACCTTAGATCAGACCTTTAGAAACCTTTCTGGACAAAAACGGTTTTCCGGTGACCGGAGACTAACGACGTTAGGGTTTTGTTAGTCAGGGTCCATTTGTGGCCAATATGTCAATAGTTGAGACTGCCAGTGGTTATTTTTTAAGTTGGGACTGTTGGGGGCCAACGGCGAATAGTTTGAATTATTAAAATCTAATATTCCTATATTATTATAGAAAATCATCATCACACAACAACCAAAAATGTAAATTAGGGTGAGAGGGGTGCTTCACTCAACTCTCCTCACCAGAGCCAATCAAATTCGTCCATGTCAACTCCCCTCAAGCACTTAATCACAAGGGGTGGTTTCACCCAAACCGTTTGAAAAATGTATGATTGGTTAAAAGAGAGTAGGGCCCACCATTACCCTCTCTCCCTCCTCTTCCCCGCATGCGGTAACAAATTACCGAACTGTGAGTTCACCTCAAGTGGTTGCCGCGCACCAAGAGTGTTGGCGACACATTCCCCTCGCGGAAAATCCCTTCCCCGCACACCTCCCCCATGCACCCCGGATACCCTTAGGGAAAAATAAGGAACCAAAAGGCAAAAGCAGAAATATAAACGTTCCCTTGTATCATTAAGAGTTGATTTGCCGTCTGCTAGAGAATCTTGAATTGAAAGGTACCATATATTGCTTCAATATAAAATCGTTTCTCCATGAAGGTCAATAATGTTCCAGACTATCCATGCGTTTTACTCTTTTACAAATGTTAAAAACTAGTTTTTGCCCTGCCTGCGTTGCGGGGCAATAAGCCGAATATTTCTCTCTCATAACATGTATGTCTGTACAGAGGTGTAGGATCGCGAGACGATCGAAACGAGTCTATCAGAAGAGTTCTCGGTCTAATCAGAGGCGGAATTCATTGATTAGACTTTGTAACAGCTTGTTTCACTTCTAATTGTCTTGTTTTATTGATTTAACATGGTTACAGATCAGTAGACACATCGGCAGCACTTCGGTACCGGAAACATGATCGTTACAAATGATTTCGCATGGCAGCTATTTATAGGGGTTGGTATTTCGCATGGAATAGGCAATTGCTATTTCGTGCGAAATAGCAGACTGCTATTTCGTACGAAATAGCCTTTGGCTATTTCATGCGAAATTAGTCTTTCATACACAAACCCTAAATTTCTCGAACTACGTGCCCTCATCTAATATTTCTAATACAAGACTCGATACAAGACGAAGTCGACAGACGTATGCACCAACAGACTCCCCCTCGGATGTTGACGAGTCCTCAGTGTCGAGTCTTCACAGATCTTCATCCTTGATCAGTCTTTGGGCTTTTTCTAATGTATTTGATAGTGTAAGCATCCTCAATCTTCTCTTCACATTCTCTTGATCAGATCTCTTCATTCTTTAAGCTCTACATCATCAGACTCCCCCTTAAAGAATGCTTGGGATCGTAGTCTGGCTTTCACAATTTCTAGAATCGCAACCAAGCTCTCTCATAGCCATAACCTGCACATTCTCTACCTCAAAGTAAATTTCACAAATTTAAACCTTTAACAAATTTAGAAACCACTTGTAGATATTCCCAAATCATGAATTTCATAATATATAAGATATAACAACTTTAACATCCCTGCTTATCACTTGTAATCAAAACATTTCAATTTGGATTCAATTTAATAAACCTATAATTTCTTCAAAAACACATTTCATTTCAATCAAATACTCCCAACCCATTTGTTCATCATGTATAGCACTCGGAATTTTGAAAATAAGCTTTTCAACATCAGTTGTCTAAAATCTTTTTGTATTTTTTCAAAATTTATGCTAAAACACTCCGAAAAGCTTTTTGGATTTTTGATATTAAAGATATGCAGTAAAGGAATATTTACAAACAATATTTTTGTGAGTTTGTGTAAGAGGATCATATCAGTTTTTGAGACAAATCACCAACACCGTTAAGCTTTAAACATTTTAAGTTCTAAACGATTCACTTAGATTGTCAGTATACTGATCCACTTAAATTTTCACACAAAGTTCAACTGTTTCGAGATACGAGATTAATGTTTTAGAGACTTAAACTTATACGCGTGTCCCACCTCAGAATATACTCCCGTATCCAGATCCCAATATTCAGTCTTACAGGTGAGTATACCTAGATGATATCTGTAAAGGGTTAAATGCGAGGGCCGTGAGAGCTCAGGCTATTGCTTCCGCAAAATCAAAGAGATGACGGCTTCGACTTTTGGTGTGTTCCCTTTAGAGAATCTTTTCTTCAACGGCACATGATTAGCATTTTGCAATGTTTCATCATTTTTATGCTGAGGGCGGGCTTTTATTTCAAGCAGAGTAAAGTATTCTCCGGGGACTAGGCCATTGCTTCCGCAATATTAGAAGTCCCAGGATAATACCCCAGATATCACTAAGCATAAAGACCTAGTATATCAGAAAGAGGAGTCTTTCAAACAAGATTTCGGGGGTTACCCATATATCCGAGAGATGTTCCCCACGAGATAAGTAAGTTTGAAATTTAGGTTTATATCTCGACACAATCTGCTAAATGTGCAAAAACCTACTGGCCCATGATGTGATTGTTCACTGATGTACTATCATTTCCTCTTTTACACAACAAAACTCATTTTTGATTTTATCATGTTTTTTTATTTTTTCAAATTTTCTAATGTTTTTGGAATTTCCAAAATTTCTTACACCCCCTAAAATTCAAAATCATTTAAAAGAAATTTGAAAACAAACTGTACACATAAAATGACAACTGTTGTGAATTGCTTCAAATCGCCATTCACTTGGCATAAACAATCAGAACTCCCCCTGTCAACAAACTATTTTCCCATTAGGATTTCAAAACACTTAAGTTTGTTTTAATCAAATGGTTTTTCCGGAAAATAAGTTTTGTTGATTTTATCACTCTGTAAAAATCGGGGTTATGATCAACATTTTGTTTTTCAAAATACCATTTTAAAAATTTAACATTTTTAGATTCTATCAACAACACCACTTGTAGGAATGATAAATCAAGTACAATTTAATGTCCCTGATTAATCTTGAAGGTCGAAATATCACCAAAGTGAATTTATCAAGAAAGATGCCGATTCCTGCTCCACTCTTACCAACCTGGGAGCTCCGGTAAGTCAGGATTTTAGTTTGAAAATGTTGTCACCCAAGCCTGACCAGCCTTGGGTGATTTTGAATCAACTATATCCCAACCTCCTTTCGATTTATAAAAATCTTTTGCACTTTTTACTTTCCCATCTACTGTCACACCCCGAATTTCCACGTATTACCGGTGGGCCCGGTAGGGGAGTATCATGACGTGGTTGGTAACATAATAGTCAAACAACACAATATTTAAATGCACAGCGGAAGCAAAGTATAGATTCATTTCAACCAAACAATATTGTAATATTAAGTTGAGCAAGTAGTCGAATATAAATCCACAGGTAGATCAAAATAAAAGGAAACAATGTTCAACAGTCTATGACATCCAAGCTTGCGAGACTTATTGTGGATGCTAGGAGAAAAGCCAGCCTATTACGCGTAGTACCTGCACTTAACCTTTTTGAGAAAATACGTCAGTTTACACTGGTAAATACAATCAACCGACTCATTTTGAAAAGAGTTTAAGAAAATGCATTTAAGGCACAAGGCACAAATAATATTTTATAACTTGGGATAATTATTTGAATATAATACTTGTAAAGGATTTACATGTTTCTTATGCTTTCAGTAGCCCGGATCGAGCCGGGTTAAAGATCAATAGACACACCACATTATGTATATGAGACACCGACGGGCGTACGCCTACGCCCGGTGCTGAGGTCGTGGCCATTTCGTAAAATGATGCCAGGGATATCCGGGACACGGTCATTAACCCCCCAAAGGCTTTAAGCAAACAAAACAAATTAAACGAGACATCTCAATACTTTAACCATCATACAATTAAAGATTCAATGCCCGACCAAGCGGTATTTTATATACCGTACCCCAAGCCCGTATAGGGAAAATAAGTTAAAAGTATTTACCTGAGCAAGTATAAATCAAAATCAGCGAGTGCAAGTATCTTTTACTGGTTCTCCTAATCTGGAATGAATGTTTATAATAACCTATTAGAATCCTAACGGGTCTTTAGTTAAGCTTAAGCTTAGACCGGTTAGTTTTAAAGATACGGGTCGTACGCACGATTAAGCGAAGACCGGATAGAATGTGATTTAGTCCCGAAAAGTTTGAATACTTGCTTAATATGGGTATATTATACACATTCTAGATTTTGAGATAAAACCGATAAGGTATGACCCGTTTCGGCTAATTTTATGTAAACTAGTTACATAAACCGAACCGAACGCGTATGAAGCGTAACGGGTAACCATAAGAGTCCTGAATAGGTTTCCTAAGTTAACATGCCTTAAATATGTTGTGATATTGGTAGGATACCTTCCATTATGCCCAAAACGAGTTTAATCTCATATTAAGCCCCGTAGGGGTATTTTGGTCATTTTAAAGATTATAAAAGGGATTAATTAAGCTTCTGTGATTCGGGTATGAATTAATCAGTAAAATGACTTATTTTAACAGGTCAAATCAGTTGGTGTTAAGTCTTATGTGACAAAATGGTTTTAGACCCTTACTATGCGTTTAATACGCGTATAACGTCGTTTTAAGCGATTAACGGGTTAAAATAGGATTCTGAGTTTTCTGATCAATTTAACAGGTTCAAAATACTTCATTTATTATTTAAAATCAGTAGCAATTGGATTGGCATCAAAAGGATTTGTAAAACTCATTTTATGGCCGAAAAGGGTATATTCGGTATTTACCGAATTAAGGCACTAATCCTAGCTTATGATCAGTTTAAAAATAATTAAAAATCTTCAAAAATCCCAAAATATTATATCACATCAGTGGGTAAAAGGTTTGGTGTCAAAAAATTGGGTTTAGATAGGCTTTACGCTAATGACGCCGTTTAATTACTAAGAAGCATTCTAATTACGTCATTAAGCATAACTCCTAATCTAGACCTCCAACTGATGTGAAAATTTAGGGACATGTTTTAAAATCAGTAACAAAGATTATTGTACTTTCACATTTCCAAAATTCTCGTTGTATGTTCATAAGGGCATTATGGTCAATATTTAAGCATTTAACGGAAACGTCGGACAATTAAGGATTTAAGTGGTATAAACGCAGAGGGTTATACACACATGTAACTAGGTCCTAATGGAACTTTAAGGCATGTCTAAACCTATCAAAACCGGGTCAGAACCGAAGTCAAAGCAGAAAGTCAAACTATGAGCCTTTCGGTTCCGAATCGATCTTAAACAGAAAGTTGTTGAATCAAACCAGCTTAGACAAGTTTTTATACTTATTACCAAGTTATATGAGCGATAAAATAGGTTACACGCCTTCTACAATGCTAATCGCGTGTTAATTCAAAAATTACTATTCTGTTGACTTTTTCGGACAACGTTTGACCCGTCATTAGACCTGGTTAGATCGGGAATCAGTGAGTACTCTTTTAAGGGTTTATTACCCACCTAATTACCTACTTATAACAACTTTCATTTCGGCAAAACACTGGACCGTTTGTGTTTTATCGTTAAGTCAAACCGTAATTACGACGGTTTGACTTTTAAGCTAAATACTAAGCATAACTTAATTAGAGAAGGTTAAGCATACTTACACTTGTCTAATGAACGACTAGGAAGGCTTGAAGATGGTCCTTATGCTCCAGAATTGGTCAGGACTTGAATTATGATTGCAAGAACAAAAGTTGCAACCCATAGCCCTTTATATATAAGTTTTGATTGTCCAAGATCATGCCATCTATGTCTACAATTGTTCCCTGATGTATACATGTGCCCTCTACAGCCTAAAAACCACTTTAGGAAAGCCCATGGTATGCCAAAATGGCATTGGAGTCGGTTAAGGGACAGAACAGGCAGCTGCCTGTTGTTTCTGCAGCTGGCAGTCGCACGCGGTCTGCGTAAAGGTCTTAAGGATCTTACGCGGCCCGCCTTAGTCTCCAGATCGGGTTACACAATTTTCTTTTATTGCATATTTGGTCCTTGGTCCCCCGAAAGGTCATTTTCACATGGTTTCTTGCATTTTAAACCTTTATATTTGACATATGGGGGCTTTGAGGCTTATACCATCTTTGTCAAGTCCTCGGGTAACTTTGTGATCACCCGAAAAACCCTAAATTTCATTGTTGACGATTCTAACCCTCACACACGAATTTTATCATAACTTTCTCATACGTTAACGAAACTTTGTGAAATTTTTATGGTGCATTCTAGTGAGCATAATTAATCATTACAAAGCTTCGGGTTTGCTAAAAGGTCACTCAGAGGTATATCTTAACATGTTGACACATTTAACCCCTGTAGTTTGTAATCTCTCACTTTCTTTCACAATTCGCTTCGTATGATCCATGATCCATTCGTTTAAGGTTATAAACATCATGTAGAGTTATTGTAAAGTATATTTATTCATTGTTGACACTTTGAACCCTTATATTCACATAGTTTCTATGTTTGTCAACTTTAGTCCTTCAAGAACATTCTTTCACACGTTCAAACCTATGACACGTGTCAACACATTATAGGACGTAAATTTTCGAGGTGTTACATCCTCACCCCCTTAAAAGAAATCTCGACCTCGAGATTTACTGAAACAGATAAGGGTACTTTTCTTTCATCGTGGACTCAACCTCCCACGTATACTCGGGACCTCTACGGGCATCCCATTTGACCTTTACAATCGGTACATGCTTCCTTCGAAGCTTCTTAACCTGTCGATCCTCGATCGACAATGGTTTTTCCACAAATTTCAAGCTCTCATCTATATGCACATCCGTATGTGGTATAACCAGTGATTCATCAGCGAAACACTTCTTCAGATTACAGATGTGGAACACATTGTGATTTCCACTGAGCTCTTCTGGTAAGTTTAGCTTATAGGCAACTGACCCGACACGTTCGATAACCTCGAAAGGTCCTATGTATCTCGGGCTTAGCTTGCCTTTCTTACCAAATCGCATCACCCCCTTCCAGGGTGATACTTTGAGCAACACTTTGTCACCTACTTCGAAGTGAAAAGATTTACGCTTTGGATCTGCGTAGCTCTTCTGCCTATCTCGGGCAGCTTTGAGACGGTCATGAATCTGGAAAATCTTGTCCGTCGTTTCGAACACTATCTCTGGTCCCGATAATTGGACATCTCCAACTTCCGCCCAACAAACGGGCGTTCTACACTTTCTACCGTATAAGGCCTCGAAAGGCGCAGCCTTAATGCTGGTATGGTAGCTATTGTTGTAGGAGAACTCGATTAATGGCAGGTGGTTATCCCAACTACCACCCAAGTCAATCACACATGCACGAAGCATGTCTTCCAACGTTTGAATAGTACGCTCACTCTGGCCGTCCGTCTGAGGATGGTAAGCCGTACTAAAACTCAAACGCGTGCCCAAAGATTGTTGGAAGATTTTCCAAAAATGTGACGTGTATCTAGTATCTCTGTCAGAGATAATAGACACAGGTATGCCATGTAAAGCTACAATCTTATCCACGTACAACTGGGCTAACATGTCGGAGCTGTAGGTCTCCTTAATAGGTAGGAAATGTGCTGACTTAGTCAGTCTGTCTACGATCACCCAGATGGTGTCATTTCCTTTCCTTGTCTTAGGTAACTTGGTAATAAAATCCATAGTTACCATTTCCCATTTCCAGGTGGGAAGTTCAGGCTATTGTAGCAAACCTGACGGCTTTTGATGTTCGGCTTTGACTTGCGCACATGTCAAGCATTTAGCTACATAGGTAGCTACAGACTTCTTCAAGCCTATCCACCAATAGTTTACCCTTAGGTCCTGGTACATCTTATCTGCTCCAGGATGAACGGAGTATTTGGAACTATGGGCTTCCTGGAGGATAACATCTCGAAGTCCTCCATAAATTGGAACCCATATTCGTCCATTCAATCTTAGTATTCCGTCCTTGCTAAGAGTTAACTGCTCCTCAGTTACCCCTAGCTTTTCGTTAGGATAGTTAGCTTCCAACACAGCTTCCTTCTGTGCAGCTAACAACCTTTCAATCAAATTGTTCTTTATTTCCATGCGCTTGGCATTGGTTCGGATGGGTTTCACCTTCTCCTTTCGACTCAAGGCATCAGCGACTACATTCGCCTTGCCGGGATGGTATCTTATTTCACAATCGTAATCATTCAGAGTTTCCATCCAACGGCGTTGCCTCATGTTTAAGTCCTTCTGATTGAACAAATGTTGAAGGCTCTTGTGATCAGAATAGATCACACATTTGATTCCATATAAGTAGTGCCTCCACAGTTTTAGTGCGAATACAATGGCACCCAACTCCAAGTCATGGGTGGTGTAATTCTTTTCGTGCACCTTTAACTGGCGTGAAGCATAGGCAATGACTTTGCCTTTCTGCATAAGCACACACCCCATCCCGGTGTGTGATGCATCGCAATAAACTACAAACTCCTCAATTCCATCCGGCAATGTCAGTACTGGAGCATTGCTCAACTTTTGTTTCAGAATATCGAAGGATTCCTGCTACTTAGGACCCCAGTCAAACTTAATCTTCTTACGTGTCAGCGAAGTCAGGGGTGCAGCAATCCTTGAGAAGTTTTCAATGAATCGCCTATAGTATCCTGCCAAACCTAGGAAGCTACGAATTTCTGTAGGCGTCTTTGGCTCGTGCCAATTCATGACAGCTTCAACTTTAGCGGGATCTACTTGGATACCACGCTCACTAACTACATGTCCAAGAAATTGGACTGCTCGAAGCCAGAATTCACACTTTGAGAACTTGGCATAGAGCTTTTCTTTATGAAGTAGTTCCAAAATGCAGTGAAGGTGCTTCTCGTGGTCAGCTTGGTTCTTCGAGTAGATGAGGATATCATCGATGAAAACGATGACAAATTTATCCATGTAAGGCTTGCAGACACGATTCATGAGATCCATGAATGCGGCCGGTGCATTAGTGAGCCCAAAAGGCATCACTAGGAACTCGTAATGACCATAACGAGTCCTAAATGCAGTCTTGTGTACGTCTTCATCTCTAACCTTCAGTTGGTGATAGCCTGACCTCAAGTCAATCTTAGAGAAGAAACTTACCCCTTGAAGTTGATCGAACAGATCGTCGATTCTGGGCAAAGGATACCTATTCTTGATGGTGACCTTATTAAGCTCACGGTAGTCGATGCACAGACGCATCGATCCATCCTTCTTCTTGACAAATAAAACTGGTGCTCCCCAAGGAGACGAACTAGGTTTGATGAAACCTTTGGCTAGCAAATCATCTAGCTGCGTTCTCAATTCCTTCATCTCTGTTGGTGCCAATCTATAAGGCGCCCTTGCTACCGGTGCTGATCCAGGAATAATGTCAATTCTGAATTCTACTTGTCTATCTGGTGGCAAACCAGGTAGTTCTTCAGGAAAAACCTCAGGGTATTCAGAAACGACGGGTATATCCCCAATCTTGGGCTTTGGCTCATCTATAATCACTTGTGCCATGTAGATGACACAACCTTTCTTTAAACACTTTGAGTCCTTGAGCATAGACATTTGCTCAGGCAGCCCATACTGGGTATCTCCCTGGATAGTAAGTGATTCACCAGACGAAGTCTTGATCACCACTTGCTTCTTGTTACAGACAATTTGGGCCTGGTTATGAGACAACCAGTCCATACCCAATACTATGTCAAAACCGGCTAACTTAAAGGGAAGTAGGGACAAAGGAAAAGAGTGGTTCCTAATGGATATAAAACATCTATCTAAGATGGTTGAGGCGGTTTCTAAAGTGCCATCTGCTAGTTCCACCTCATACTTCACACTTAAGGTCTTAACAGGTAATTTCAACAATTCACAAAACTTATTATCTACGAACGACTTATCAGCGCCTGAATCAAATAACACTCACGCATAAACATCATTTACGAGAAAGGTACCTGTTATCACATTGTCATCCTTAACGGCTTCCTTAGCATCCATCCTGAAAACCCTAGCATTGGTCTTCTTAGCCTCTTCAGGCTTCTTGGCGAATTTTGGGCAATTGGTCTTGATGTGCCCCTTTTCATTGCAACCGTAGCAGGTCACATCCTTCATCTTTTTGCAATCCAAGGTCTTGTGTTCCTTGGACTTGCACAACTCACATGCAAAAGATTTCGATTGTGAATTCGAGTTTGATTCATACCTGCACTTTCCAAAGTGCTGTCTCTTGCAGATTTTACATCTGGGGTTTTCACCCGTCTGCTGACCATCCTTCCTAAATCCTGACCCCTTCTTGTGGCCATTTTTTCCCTTCTGCTTCTTGTCTGAACGTCATGAGTTGTCATCCTCACGCTTCCTCTTTTCGGTATCGGTGTTCCTCTGCGATTTCAGCCTGACCGCATCCAAGGTAAGAGACAATGATATGTCCGCTACAGACCGAAAAGTAGCTGGTCTCGAGGCCTTCACACTTGCCTTGATCTCCGGGGCCAAACCCCCGATAAAACGAGCTACACGTTTGGGTTCCGGGGTTACTAAATATGGAACCAATCTTGACAAAGTGTTGAAACTGGTAAGGTAGGCCTGACAGTCTAGGTTTCTCATGACCAGCGACAAGAAGTCAGATTCAATTTTCTCAACCTCGTGTTGAGGGCAGTAGTTTTCTTTGATCAGCGTCATGAACTGTTCCCAGGTCATATTGTACAACGGGATTTTCCCCGTAGCTTGGATCAAAGATTTCCACCAAGCTAATGCTTCTCCCTTGAAAGACTGTGCCACGAATTTCACAATATCCCTATTATTGCAACCACTGATATCCACAACCGTATCCATCTCGTCCAACCAAGTCATGCAATCTACTGCTCCTTTTTCCCCAGTGAAATCCCTGGGTTTGCACGAAACGAAGTACTTATAGGAGCAACCCTTATTACGGGGTTCTTGATTCTGTACGACTCTTTGGGATGGAGCACTCCTCTGGTTTGATGAGTGGTGAGAATTACTGTTGTGGGCAGTGTGGGTCCTGGAGGGTGTTCTAGAGTGTGGTGCAGATTGGGTCCTTGCATGGGTACCACCGGATTCATGGAGCTGTCTATCCATAGCTCGATTAACGGCATTATCTATCATTGCCTGTAATTCTGCACCCGCTACATTTACTCGGGCATTATCATGCTCTCTCCCTGGGTGACTGTTGACCTCGTTTGAGTCTGCCATGTAGCTTGAACTGTTACATATCGACAATAATTTATTGGTGAGTTTATTATAGAATTGTCTTTTATGGCAATTTATTAACCGTGGTAAACGTAGACCATATATGGTTAATTTATTACTCACATTTATTTAGGATTTCTATTATAATTTATCCTAATTATAAAACAATAACAGTTTTATTAGCACATAAGGCCTAGTCACAGGGACAAATTTTAAATTACAAGCCATGATTTCAGAGAATCAAAGCATGAAGGTTTGAACAAAGTTCATTACCTTTATCAGACAGGGTCACAGACTATTACTGTCTTTTGTCTCATATGAAAATGAGAAGGGCCCGTAGGCATTATATTACCAATGTATGATCAAAATATGATCATCTTAATTGATGATTTAACCCATGATTCAGAGATCTTTTTGTTGGGTTAGGAATCTTTGAAAAGATCCTTATATAATAATAACACGTGTGATTTTAACAAATCATGTCTGCCAGGAGTGTTAACATGTTTTCAGATGTTAACTGGGATTTGAATCTTTTTAACGGGTTTTACCATCTGGGTCAGGTCTTAAAATGACATGCAGGCTAGGTTATACCTTTAAGATCCTTAATTAAAAATTTAATAGGCAGATAGATTTTTAAAAGGAATGATTCTGATTTATTTATTTCATATATAATTTTAATTATGCATAACATAGCAAAGATGAAATTTATAAACTTACATTCCATTAAAATTTAAAAGTAGTACACTTTGCCCTAAACGGGACTTTTCACATAAACATTTGCCCACGCAGGAGCTATACAGATAATACATGTCCTCACAGGGACTGTTTACAAAAGTAAATGTCCACGCAGGGACTAATAGAGACAAGTCCACGTAGGGACTAAGTACAAAGATAGATGTCCACGCAGGGACTACATACACACATAAATAAATGTCCACGTAGGGACTTGATTTAAACAAGGAAATACAATAATACATATTGGGATTTAACGATCCCGTTTCTTCTTTCCCTTCAGCAAACTTGCCAAACCACTCATGAATCCCTGATTCTTCCTATGCTCTCTCTGGAGGTCTCGCTCAACCCTGTCCAGCCTATGACGGAGATCCTCCTGCTCTGGTGGGGAAAACCGTGGTGGCTGGTACTGTAGTGGTGGCTGAGCAGGTACTTGATACCCACGAGCTGGGTATCCCACTCCCCAGGGTGTTCCATAAGGTCCTTCTGGGTGAAGGGCATTGTAGTCTGCTGCCACTTTGTATGGGTCGGCCTCGGCATAGTTATAGTTAGTGTATGCTGGCGGTCCAAATGGATTGTAAGCTGCTGGAGCAGTATAAGCAGGGATAGGGTTGCCAAAACCCGGTGATGGCGGTGCAATAGGTGCCGAATTCACCTCTGATACTGGAACTGAAGGTCCACCCACTTGGGGTTCTTCATATAGAGGCGGGTAGTGGCTGCCACTAGAGTGTTGAGGGGTACTGAAATGAAACTCCCCTCCTCGTGCTGACATCCGTGCGCCAGTCCTCCTTCGTCTTGGTGGTTCTGGAGGCTCTAGATGAACTGGCGGCGGTGGTGGTGGTGGCGTGACTGCCACAAAACGTGGATCCCTAGAGGGATCTTGCTGCTGCTGCTGTTGCGGCTGCTGGTGCGGCGATGAATGGTAAGATGGTGTAAAGTACCACTCACACCGGTCAAACCGTGCCTGATGACTATCCGGACCTTGGTATGGTGTTCCGTGAAAAGACGAACCATCAGAGATATCAACAGGATGGTTCGGAGTTCCGGTGGCAGGCTCGACGGGATCTGTGTCCTCGTCCATCTCTTGATCACCAGAAAAGTGATCCTCTGGTCCTAGGGGGTTAAAGCCCACTTGTTCTGGTAGGTAGTCTGCCGGGTTAAACCGGCCCTGAAATACAGGAGTAGTGTCGCCGAAGGAATTGTGCGATGAGGATCGCTGTAGAGGTATATATGAAGGTTGCGGGTTGTTGGGTTCATTCTCGGACTGAGGTCCAAAGGAGTGATGATATGGAGGCGTTGAGTTATGCGACGTAGATTGTCTGGCAGGCTCCTCATAAGTCCTCCAAGGTTCTCGCGGATCTATACTCCTTGTAGAAGAAGGAGTTCACCGGTGCGAAGGCCCGGCCTCATGGTCGTTAGGGGCGCTGATCGGCTCCTTTCATCGTCCTCCTCGCCTGAATCTTGGCGGCATTGTTAAACCTATCAATATAAACAAAGGTAACAACGAGAAAAATAAAGGACAAAGTTAAAATAAAAAAAAAACAATTTGGATTATTCCTAAGTTCTTTGTCTAGGCTCGAAGATTTAGGAATGTGCAATTGCGTCATTGAGATTAAACACAAAAGGCTAGTGTTTAATTCACTCAATGTTGGCTCTGATACCAACCTGTCACACCCCGAATTTCCACGTATTACCGGTGGGCCCGGTAGGGGAGTATCGTGACGTGGTTGGTAACATAATAGTCAAACAACACAATATTTAAATGCACAGCGGAAGCAAAGTATAGATTCATTTCAACCAAACAATATTGTAATATTAAGTTGAGCAAGTAGTCGAATATAAATCCACAGGTAGATCAAAATAAAAGGAAACAATGTTCAACAGTCTATGACATCCAAGCTTGCGATACTTATTGTGGATGCTAGGAGAAAAGCCAGCCTATTACGCGTAGTACCTGCACTTAACCTTTTTGAGAAAATACGTCAGTTTACACTGGTAAATACAATCAACCGACTCATTTTGAAAAGAGTTTAAGAAAATGCATTTAAGGCACAAGGCACAAATAATATTTTATAACTTGGGATAATTATTTGAATATAATACTTGTAAAGGATTTACATGTTTCTTATGCGTTCAGTAGCCCGGATCGAGCCGGGTTAAAGATCAATAGACACACCACATTATGTATATGAGACACCGACGGGCGTACGCCTACGCCCGGTGCTGAGGTCGTGGCTATTTCGTAAAATGATGCCAGGGATATCCGGGACACGGTCATTAACCCCCCAAAGGCTTTAAGCAAACAAAACAAATTAAACGAGACATCTCAATACTTTAACCATCATACAATTAAAGATTCAATGCCCGACCAAGCGGTATTTTATATACCGTACCCCAAGCCCGTATAGGGAAAATAAGTTAAAAGTATTTACCTGAGCAAGTATAAATCAAAATCAGCGAGTGCAAGTATCTTTTACTGGTTCTCCTAATCTGGAACGAAGGTTTATAATAACCTATTAGAATCCTAACGGGTCTTTAGTTAAGCTTAAGCTTAGACCGGCTAGTTTTAAAGATACGGGTCGTACGCATGATTAAGCGAAGACCGGATAGAATGTGATTTAGACCCGACAAGTTTGAAGACTTTCTTAATATGGGTATATTATACACATTCTGGATTTTGAGATAAAACCGATAAGGTTTGACCCGTTTCGGCTAATTTTATTTAAACTAGTTACATAAACCGAACCGAACGCGTATGAAGCGTAACGGGTAACCATAAGAGTCCTGAACAGGTTTCCTAAGTTAACATGCCTTAAATATGTTGTGATATCGGTAGGATACCTTCCATTATGCCCAAAACGAGTTTAATCTCATATTAAGCCCCGTAGGGGTATTTTGGTCATTTTAAAGATTATAAAAGGGATTAATTAAGCTTCTGTGATTCGGGTCTGAATAAAACAGTAAAATGACTTATTTTAACAGGTCAAATCAGTTGGTGTTAAGTCTTATGTGACAAAATGGTTTTAAACCCTTACTATGCGTTTAAAACGCGTATAACGTCGTTTTAAGCGATTAACGGATTAAAATAGGATTCTAAGTTTTCTGATCAATTTAACAGGTTCAAAATACTTCATTTATTATTTAAAATCAGTAGCAATTGGATTGGCGTCAAAAGGATTTGTAAAACTCATTTTATGGCCGAAAAGGGTATATTCGGTATTTACCGAATTAAGGCACTAATCCTAGCTTATGATCAGTTTAAAAATAATTAAAAATCTTCAAAAATCCCAAAATATTATATCACATTAGTGGGTAAAAGGTTTGGTGTCAAAAAATTGGGTTTAGATAGGCTTTACGCTAATGACGCCGTTTAATTACTAAGAAGCATTCTAATTACGTCATTAAGCATAACTCCTAATCTAGACCTCCAACTGATGTGAAAATTTAGGGACATGTTTTAAAATCAGTAACAAAGATTATTGTACTTTCACATTTCCAAAATTCTCGTTGTATGTTCATAAGGGCATTATGGTCAATATTTAAGCATTTAACGGAAACGTCGGACAATTAAGGATTTAAGTGGTATAAACGCAGAGGGTTATACACACATGTAACTAGGTCCTAATGGAACTTTAAGGCATGTCTAAACCTATCAAAACCGGGTCAGAACCGAAGTCAAAGCAGAAAGTCAAACTATGAGCCTTTCGGTTCTGAATCGATCTTAAACAGAAAGTTGTTGAATCAAACCAGCTTAGACAAGTTTTTATACTTATTACCAAGTTATATGAGCGATAAAATAGGTTACACGCCTTCTACAATGCTAATCGCGTGTTAATTCAAAAATTACTATTCTGTTGACTTTTTCGGACAACGTTTGACCCGTCATTAGACCTGGTTAGATCGGGAATCAGTGAGTACTCTTTTAAGGGTTTATTACCCACCTAATTACCTACTTATAACAACTTTCATTTCGGCAAAACACTGGACCGTTTGTGTTTTATCGTTAAGTCAAACCGTAATTACGACGGTTTGACTTTTAAGCTAAATACTAAGCATAACTTAATTAGAGAAGGTTAAGCATACTTACACTTGTCTAATGAACGACTAGGAAGGCTTGAAGATGGTCCTTATGCTCCAGAATTGGTCAGGACTTGAATTATGATTGCAAGAACAAAAGTTGCAACCCATAGCCCTTTATATATAAGTTTTGATTGTCCAAGATCATGCTATCTATGTCTACAATTGTTCCCTGATGTATACATGTGCCCTCTACAGCCTAAAAACCACTTTAGGAAAGCCCATGGTATGCCAAAATGGCATTGGAGTCGGTTAAGGGACAGAACAGGCAGCTGCCTGTTGTTTCTGCAGCTGGCAGTCGCACGCGGTCCGCGTAAAGGTCTTAAGGATCTTACGCGGCCCGCCTTAGTCTCCGGATCAGGTTACACAATTTTCTTTTATTGCATATTTGGTCCTTGGTCCCCCGAAAGGTCATTTTCACATGGTTTCTTGCATTTTAAACCTTTATATTTGACATATGGGGGCTTTGAGGCTTATACCATCTTTGCAAAGTCCTCGGGTAACTTTGTGATCACCCGAAAAACCCTAAATTTCATTGTTGACGATTCTAACCCTCACACACGAATTTTATCATAACTTTCTCATACGTTAACGAAACTTTGTGAAATTTTTATGGTGCATTCTAGTGAGCATAATTAATCGTTATAAAGCTTCGGGTTTGCTAAAAGGTCACTCAGAGGTATATCTTAACATGTTGACACATTTAACCCCTGTAGTTTGTAATCTCTCACTTTCTTTCACAATTCGCTTCGTATGATCCATGATCCATTCGTTTAAGGTTATAAACATCATGTAGAGTTATTGTAAAGTATATTTATTCATTGTTGACACTTTGAACCCTTATATTCACATAGTTTCTATGTTTGTCAACTTTAGTCCTTCAAGAACATTCTTTCACACGTTCAAACCTATGACACGTGTCAACACATTATAGGACGTAAATATTCATGGTGTAAAAATGTTTTGAAACATCACCAGTTTCGAAAGTTGAATTTTCAAATATCTTAGATTTTTCAGTTAGTTGTTTCTTTTCATCAATACATTTTTTGTTTGTTTCAAAGTTAGAAGAAACTCCCTGCTTTGAATAAGTGGACTCGTGGCAATTCCAAGCAATATGTCCGGCTTTTTGACATTTAAAACAGATTCTTTTGTCAAGTCTTGGAACAAATTTCTTTATATTCTTCTTCCTTTCAGCAAGAAACTCTCGGTTTGACTGTCTCCAGAATGGTTTCTTCTGCTCTTCTTCAGAACTTCCTCCTGCAACAAATTTTGTTTTTGATTTATAATTTTTCTCATTTTTATAATTTTCTGGGGAAATGAAACCTAAACCTTTCTTTTTGAAATTACTGTTATGGTTTGGTTTCTTTTGAAAACCAGAACCAGAACTGTAACCCCTTTTCTTGTTTAATCTCTGTTGAACTCTTGAAGTGTACTTTTTAGGTTTTTCATTAAGATTTAAATCTTTTATTTCAGAAATATTAATTTCTGTTAATTTGAAAACCTGTTTAATCATTTCAGATTTGACACTTCTTATTGGAAATTCCTCATCAGAATATAATTTGTCTGAATCATTCAAAGTATATGCTACTTTGATTGGTCCATCATTCAAATTAGATTTTGATAACAGGAATTCTTTATTGTAAACCCGCTTGACTGGTGAACTCGGACTATTTTCTGACGAACTCGAACTTTCAGATTTAGACTCCGACTTTGACTCTTCATCCATATCCAACACTTGATCGACCACTTTCTTTAACAACTCAGACTCATGATCAGTGTCAGACGCTGTGAATGTGACATCAATATTGTCTGGTAACTCATCAATGGTTTCAGACTTTAACTTTATGTTGAGAGCCTTATTTAAGCGTTCCCCATTTGGCTTTCTAGGAGAATAACTATTCCAAATCGGGGGCAGACACTTGTTATACTTGACACTTTGTTTCTTACCAGTATCTGTTTCCTTCTCTTTATCTTGGAAAGCTTTAAGACCTGCAACAGTAGGATAAACTCTGTCAATCTGATAATCACATGTTGTATAACTCAACAGCAATCGTTTGATTCTTTCACTTTCAATCTTTTCAAGTTCTAAATCCTGCTTTAGCTTTGCACAGTCCTCAATATACTCATTGATGACCTTCTGCTTTGTCATTAAAGTTGAACTCATCATTGTCATAGCAGCATCAACTTCTAAATTTGTCTTTTTCAGACCATCAACTGTTCTATTCAAAACATCGTATGACTCTTTCACATACTTCACATCAGACAACAAATTCTCTTTCATCTCTTCCAGTTCAAGAATCTTCTTGTCTTTCTCCTTACAATCTTTGCATGATTCCAGACATTTCAGACAAGGTTTAATGACTTCAACTATCTTTTCAACCTCGACAATCTTTTCAACTTCAACAATTTTTTCTACCTCGACGACTTTCTCAACTTCGACGAGTTTCTCAACATCGACTATTTTTTCAATCTCAACAATTTTCTCTACCACTTTCTCCACTTCAACGATTTTTTCTATCACTTTTTCAATCACTGATTCAACATTTTGTTCTTCAGCTTTCATCTTTGTCTTGTCATCAGCTATTCTTATAGCTTCCAGCTCTTTCTTTAATCTGGAAATCTTCTTCTCATTTAGCATCTCAACTTTATCTGCAAAAAACAAATTAAAACTGTTAGGATCCAGACCTTTTCTAGCTTTATTAAGATATTCTTCTTCATCATCGGTATCAATATCACTTCCTAAATCTGGAAAAATTGGTATTCTTTTCGAACTAGATTTGACTTCATCTTCTTCCAGAACTCTAGCAACAAGACCTGAACCGGTTGGAATGTATTTATCCCACCTAAATCCCTCTGTAACCTTTTCATCATCTTGGTCAATTATACCATAACAAGCTCTTTTCTCTTTTTCTTCAATGGCACGGGCATGTGCAGTTTGTGGTTGTTGAGCAATCTGATGAAAAATTAATTTTTTATAATAATTGTTTTTTCAGACTGATCTTGTCTTCCATTTTTGCACTCACGCTTAAAATGATATTTTTCTCGACAACGAAAACATGTAACTTTTGATTTGTCAAACCCTATTGGAGATTTAGACAATTCATTAAAGTCATCTCTTCCAGTGATTTGTTGAAACTTTTCTGCCCTTCTAACCGCACTGGCTAAACACCACTTGACGTCCATCAACTCAAGTTCTTCAGCATCAACCTGGTCATAATCTTCATTGGTAAGCATTGGATTTCCAATTTTGCCAGCAATCAAACTTTCATATGATTCCAACATAGCAACAAGTGATGCCATGTGTTGCTTAGCTATTTCTGGAGACAGATTTTGACCATTTTGAATGTTCAAAGTGACATTGCATTGAAGATTTATTGAGTTCTGTTGTTGATGTAACAACCCTCGGTAAAATCAACACCCTCATTATATTTTGTATACCCTATTATATCTTAAAATATTCCAATGTATCTTATATTATGCCCCGTATGTGAAAAACAGAGCCCAAAATACATTATAGTTTATAAAAATAAAATAACAATCTGAATTTAGAGCTGAGGCGGGCCGCGTAGGATCCCACCTCAAGCTCACGCGGGCCGTATCAAGACTGGACTTTGACTCCACTGATTTCTTTAGTTAAAGCGGGCCGCGTAAGCTTAAGCTTACATCGACGCGGGCCGCGAGAGCTCATGAAACGCGGATACACCAGATGCCGACACGTGTCGACATCGTGGCAAGTCTACAAGCTGACCGGGCCAAGCTATGGTGTTGACCAAGGTTGACGCGGGCCGAGTAACCGTGGCCTGTGTCTCACGCGGGCCACGACAGAACTCAATATCACAACTATAAATAGCAGGCATCAGTTTTCGTTTTCCGTCGCTCATTCACACTTCTCAATCTCTAATTCTGAAAGTATTAGGCATAATATTTGGGTATTATACCCCTAATTAGCAAGGTTCTGCTCCGTTGTAAGTATTATAACCCCAGTTTCATAATAGGTACGCTGCCCGATTGATTTAGGGTTTCGTAACAACTGTCGTGGTTCTGCCCGACGTAGTTGTTGGAATGCCGTCTCGGGGAGGGTATCATTAATAATTTCAAAGGGTTATGATACTAACCAATGTACATTTGTATAAATTATAGATTATACCCAGGAAACCCTTACAAGAAGCCTAAGATAGCAAAGTGAGTTTATCCTTTTTTTGTTAACCTTTTTGTAATAATTTACAAAACCTTAAATATTTTACAATATGATTAAGCGGTGATTGAGTCTTTGTAGTCTTCAATTACTGCCGGTATGTTGGGGTTTTGTATACAAAATTTACTACACTGTGAGTAGTAAGTCGAGGATGACAGTACGTTACCATTGGGACAATGAGTTAGCCAATGTGTAATATGACCCACAAGTCAGTGGATTGATAGTACCAAATGGAGTAATTGTGTAGACATAAACATTGTAATCGTCCTCGATACTGTTTTAATCGATAAAATGTTTCTTGATTAAACTGGGATTCACTATCCAGTATTTCCGACTGACAAATGTTTTTAAAACGCGTTTCAGGTAACCCAATGTAACAGCCAACTAGTAGAAAGCCAGCTGGAGAGCACTAATGGCTTTGGGGATAATGTGGCTATAAAAGTTACCTGATAAACGATGTTTTAAATTAAATAAGATATGGTTTATCCCTATAAATGTATTGTAATAAGAAACTTGGATTTTATCCATGTGATTATTAATATAAAATATGGTGGTTTTACTCTGATAAACATTTCCTAACTACGGTCCTAGTGAAAATTCCGCTGCGAGATTAAAGAATCTGATACCACCACAACTGAGATCGCGTCCGCCCGTTCCCGGGAATAAGGGATCGGGAGTTGCGACAGGAGGTGGTATCAGAGCCTAGCCACTAGTCTGAGCCAAAGAAGTGTTCTGCTGACACTTAAATTCTATATTTTGTGTTAGGAAATAATCTACGGAAATACGTGCATAACTGTAATTATTTGTTAAGTGTTATTTGACTATCTGTTAGTTTTCAGTATGAGTGATCAAGGACCAACAGACGTGAATCGTCAGTTAGCTGATTCACCTTGGAGTGATGGTACATCATCACAGCCTGCCCTTTCAGGGTATTCTGCTGATCAGGAGGAGGGAATATTTGCCTTTAGAGCTCAATCTGAAGAACCATTTCCTAATAAGAAACGAGGATGGTTCAGTAAAGAAGCTTTTGCTCGTAGGAAGAGAATGCGAAAATTGCAACAGCAAAGGGCTTTAGCAGCCATTAAGCGAGAAACAGATGCCCATACTCAGGATATGCTTAATAGAAGCCTAGCTAATTTCCATATCCTAGCTACAACTGCTGCTGACCCAAGTCTGGAACAATTAGTAGCCCCACAACCACAAAACCCAGAACAACCCATGGAGATAGAAAATCAGGAAAACCAGGTGGAGATGCATGACTTTAATCCAGAAGAAATCCCTAGGGTGCCTGCACCAAATCCATTAGACCCGAATTATGACCCCTGGTGGGACGACAATAGGGACTTTGTGCAACGTTACCCTATTCAGAACTATCCACCCATACAAAACATAGAAACTTACCCAGGTATGGACCCTTTGGATCCCTATTACCATGATAACTATATTAGGGAGATATTAGAGGATCCTTACCAATTTCAGGAACTGTCACCCCCATATCAGGAAACCGCACCCCATATTCCAAACCCAGTCCGAGAACCTGCACCCCCAATGAGTGCAGAAAACGTTCAAGAACTTAGGATTTTTGGGGAGGAAATTTTAGAAAGCAGTGAGAGAATGCGTCAGGTGGGAGAACGTCTCGTATGGAAATACGATGAACGTAATATGGATTTTTGGATAAATCCATATCCGTGAATGAGATGGAGGAAATGGTAGTAATAATAATAAATAAAAAAAAGATATGTGTGTACGGATGCATAGTACTATTAGTGTTTGTTGGTATTGTAATCTTTATTTCTGTACTAGTGTGTAATAGACGCATAGTATATGAAAATAGAGTACAAGTCGCAATGATCGACGGTTTTGGTTAAATTGCGTGTTATGTGATTTACTATATTTTGTGATATTAATACGGGTAAATGTTTAAAATTCAGATGGCCGACGAAGAAAATCAAGGAAATCTAAATAACGATAATCAGAGTAACATTAACGTGGTTAATGAAAACCCAAGCATCAATAACAATGGAAATCAGATGGATAATAGTGCTATCCAACATATAGTGGCACAAGGAATTATAGACGCAATGCCATTTATTCTTCAAACGGTTCAAGAAGCGAATAATAAAAGTAAACATAGCAGTAAGCGACCAATTGAACCAGAACATAGCGTGAACAATGGACCTATACTTCAAATGCCCATTCCCAAGAGAAGAAGAACCGTGCCTTACGGTTGTTCATATAAAGAATTCTGGTCCTGTAAACCAATAGAATTCTCGGGCAATGAAGAACCTATTGCAGCTCTACGCTGGATAGAAAAGACTGAGGCTGTTCTGAAAATAAGTAAATGTGCGGAAGAGGACAAGATAATGTTTGCTTCCAATTTATTTAAAAATGCAGCTTTAGAATGGTGGAACACTATCCTTCAAGCTAGAGGAAGTGATAGAGTTTATAGTATGGATTGGGAAGAATTTAGGAATATGGTAGAAAGGAAATTCTGCCCTCCAAATGAAAAGGAGTAGATAGCAAACAAATTCCTAAACCTTAGGATTACTGGTGTAGATAGTAAGGGGTACACTAAGATATTCTTTGAATATGCTAGAATAGTACCAACTCATGCTTCACCAGAACCAGTGTTAATTTCTCGTTATATTTGGGGATTAATTGGAGAGATTAGACATGTAGTCAAGGCAGCTAGACCTCAAACTATAGAAGAAACTGTAGAACTAGCCAATACCTTGACAGATGAGTTAGTCCGTACTAGAGAAGAAGACCAGAGGAGAAACCTAACCCAAAGGCTTACTCAAGAATTTCATTCTGGAAATTTTAACCGTAGGAATGTGGGTTCTACCTCTGCACCATACTGCAAAGTTTGCAAGAAAAAACACTCGGGAAAATGCTCAAATCTCTGCAATTACTGCAAGATGCCAGGACACAAGGAAGAAAATTGCAAGAGGAAATCCAGTAATGGATTATGCTACAACTGTGGAGAAACAGGTCATATCAGGCTAAACTGTCCAAAATTGGCCCCAGCTGCAAACAATAAGAATACTAAGAATGCTAGAGCATTTGTGCTAACTGCAGATGAAGCCAAGATGATCCCAGACGTTATAGCTGGTACATTTTTAGTTAATGATATATTTGCTAAAGTATTATTTGACTCTGGTGCAAACCAAAGTTTTATTAATACTTCGTTTTGCAAAATTCTAACTCAGTCATTAACTAAACTACCACAAGAATGTCTAGTAGAAATGGCTAACGGAGACACTATTAGAATTTCTGAAATCTTGCAGGGAGCAAGTATAGAAATTTCAAATCAGAAATTTATTGCAAATCTTTATCCCATGAATCTGGCAGGATTCGATGTTGTTCTAGGAATGGATTGGTTAATAGCCAATAAAGCCAATATTTTGTGTGATCAAAAGTTAATTCAAGTAAATTCACAAAAAGGTAAAACGATCACAATTAAAGGAGATAAGTCGTTTAGTCCACTAAATTAATCTCTATGATGAAAACTGCAAGTTGTATAAGAAAAGGTTCTATAGTGTATTTGATTTCTATAATCACTAACACTAAAGGAAAAGAATTAAAAGATATTCCAGTAGTATCTCAGTTTTCAGATGTCTTTCCAGAAGAATTACCAGGACTACCTCCAGACAGAGAAGTTGAATTCAGAATTCACCTGCTACCAGGAACATCACCAATTGCCAAAGCACCTTATCGGTTGGCACCTGCAGAAATGCAAGAATTAAAGAAACAAATAGATGAATTATTAGAGAAAGGATTTATACAGCCAAGTTCATCGCCATGGGGAGCGCCGATACTGTTTGTTAAAAAGAAGGACGGATCGATGCGTATGTGCATTGACTACCGTGAATTAAACAAGGTTATGATTAAGAATCGGTACCCATTACCAAGAATCGATGATCTGTTTGATCAGCTACAAGGAGCTCGATTTTTCTCTAAAATCGATTTAAGGTCAGGATATCATCAATTAAAGGTACATGAAGAGGACATTCCTAAGACCGCTTTTAGAACAAGGTATGGTCATTATGAATTTACTGTCATGCCATTTGGTTTAACCAATGCCCCAGCTGCATTTATGGACATGATGAACCGAATATGTAAGCCATATTTGGATAAATTCATAATTGTATTCATAGATGATATTCTAATTTATTCTAAGAATAAAGAAGATCATGCAAGGCATTTGCAAACACTTTTAAGTTTGTTAAGAAAGGAAAAGCTTTACGCTAAGTTTTCTAAGTGTGAATTTTGGTTAGAACAGGTACAATTCCTTGGACACCTAGTCAATCATGAAGGAATTCATGTAGATCCAACAAAAATCGAGGCAATTACTAAATGGAAAACCCCTGAGTCACCAACTGAGGTTAGAAGTTTCTTAGGATTGGCCGGTTATTATAGAAGATTTATTCAAGATTTTTCTAGAATAGCCATTCCCTTAACTAAGCTAACCTGTAAATCTGTTAAGTTTGAATGGGGAGTAAAACAAGAAGAAGCATTTAGAATTCTTAAGCAAAGATTGACTCATACACCTATATTAGCATTACCAGAAGGAACTGAAGATTTCGTAGTCTATTGTGATGCCTCTAAATTAGGTTATGGATGTGTATTAATGCAACGTCAGAAAGTTATAGCTTACGCATCTAGACAACTTAAGAGTTATGAAGAGAATTATTCAACCCATGATTTAGAGTTAGGAGCTATAATTTTTGCTCTTAAGATTTGGAGACATTACCTTTATGGTAGTAAGTTTACCATATTCACTGATCATAAGAGTTTAAGGTATATCTTCAAGCAAAAGGAGTTGAATATGAGACAAAGACGTTGGATGGAGATGCTTGGTGATTATGATTGTGATATCCAGTATCATGAAGGAAAAGAAAATGTAGTGGCAGATGCTTTAAGCCGAAAGTATCATGAAAAGCCAAGAAGAGTACGTTCTCTTAAATTAAATCTACAAGTAGATTTAAATAATCAAATAAGAGAAGCACAAGAGTCAGTAATCAAGGAAGATACTGAAAAGTTAAAAGGTATGTTAAAAGAATTAAAACAAGGAACAAATGAAATTTGGAGATTCCATTAAAAGAGAATGTGGATACCTAAATTAGGAAATCTACGCCATCGTATATTAGAAGAAGCTCATAAGTCCAAGTATACGATGCATCCAGGAAGTGACAAAATGTACCAGGATTTAAGGAAAAATTTCTGGTGGATAGGAATGAAAAAGGATATAGCAGCTTATGTTTCTAAATGTTTAACTTGTTCACAAGTTAAAGCTGAACATCAGAAACCTTCCGGTTTGTTACAGCAAGTAGAAATGCCAGTTTGGAAATGGGAATTAATAACCATGGATTTTGTTACTAAATTACCCAAAACTAAGAAAGGAAATGATACAATCTGGGTGATTGTAGATAGACTAACCAAGTCAGCTCATTTTCTACCAATGAAAGAAACAATTAGTATGGAACAATTATCTAAATTGTATGTAAATGAAATTGTTTCTTTACATGGTATTCCTTTATCAATTGTTTCTGATAGAGATAGTCTCTTTACATCTCATTTTTGGTCAAGTTTCCAAAAGGCAATGGGAACCAAGTTAAAATTAAGCACAACTTATCATCCACAAACGGATGGACAAAGTGAAAGAACAATTCAGACAATGGAAGACATGCTTAGAGCTTGTGTAATTGATTTTGGAGGTAATTGGGATGATCACTTACCTTTAATAGAAATTTCTTATAATAATAGTTATCAAACAAGTATCAATGCTGCACCATTTGAAGCACTTTATGGAAGAAAGTGTCGAACCCCAGTCTGTTGGGTAGAAATTGGGGAAAACAACTATCTGGACCTGAGATAGTGCAAGAAACAACTGACAAGATTATTCAAGTCAAGGAACGACTGAAAGCCGCACGTGATCGACAAAAGAGTTATGCCAATAACCGACGCAAGCCATTGGAGTTTCAGGTAGGAAATAAAGTATTGTTGAAAGTCTCTCATTGGAAAGGAGTAGTAAGATTCATAAAAAGGGGAAAGCTAAGTCCCAGGTATGTTGGACCTTTCAAGATTATTAGAAAAATAGGACCTGTAGCCTATCAGCTACAACTGCCAGAGGAAATGACAGGAATACATGATGTGTTTCATGTATCTAATCTCAAAACGTGTTTAGCTGATGAATCATTGATAGTACCTCTTAAGGATATAGAGGTAAATGAACAACTCAAGTTTGTAGAAAGACCTCTACAGATTGAAGACAGGAAAGTCAAGAACCTCAAGCATAAGAGACTAATTCTAGTCAAAATAAAGTGGGACTCCAAAAGAGGACCTGAGTATACATGGGAGCTCGAGTCAGAAATGCAAAAGAAATACCCGCATTTATTTCAATAGATCTCGAGGACGAGCTCTAAAACAAGGTGGGGAGAATGTAACAACCCTCGGTAAAATCAACACCCTCATTATATTTTGTATACCCTATTATATCTTAAAATATTCCAATGTGTCTTATATTATGCCCCGTATGTGAAAAACCGAGCCCAAAATACGTTATAGTTTATAAAAATAAAAAAAAAATCTGAATTTAGAGCTGAGGCGGGCCGCGTAGGATCCCACCTCAAGCTCACGCGGGCCGTATCAAGACTGGACTTTGACTCCGCTGATTTCTTTAGTTAAAGCGGGCCGCGTAAGCTTAAGCTTACATCGACGCGGGCCGCGAGAGCTCATGAAACGCGGATACACCAGATGCCGACACGTGTCGACATCGTGGCAAGTCTACAAGCTGACCGGGCCAAGCTATGGTGTTGACCAAGGTTGACGCGGGCCGCGTAACCTTGGCCTGTGTCTCACGCGGGCCGCGACAGAACTCAATATCACAACTATAAATAGCAGGCATCAGTTTTCGTTTTTCGTCGCTCATTCACACTTCTCAATCTCGAATTCTGAAAGTATTGGGCATAATATTTGGGTATTATACCCCTAATTAGCATGGTTCTGCTCCGTTGTAAGTATTATAACCCCAGTTTCATAATAGTTACGCTGCCCGATTGATTTAGGGTTCCGTAACAACTGTCGTGGTTCTGCCCGACGTAGTTGTTGGAATGCCGTCTCGGGAAGGGTATCATTAATAATTTCAAAGGGTTATGATACTAACCAATGTACATTTGTATAAATTATAGATTATACCCAGGAAACCCTTACAAGAAGCCTAAGATAGCAAAGTGAGTTTATCCTCTTTTTGTTAACCTTTTTGTAATAATTTACAAAACCTTAAATATTTTACAATATGATTAAGCGGTGATTGAGTCTTTGTAGTCTTCAATTACTGCCGGTATGTTGGGGTTTTGTATACAAAATTTACTACACTGTGAGTAGTAAGTCGAGGATGACAGTACGTTACCATTGGGACAATGAGTTAGCCAATGTGTAATATGACCCACAAGTCAGTGGATTGATAGTACCAAATGGAGTAACTGTGTAGACATAAACATTGTAATCGTCCTCGATACTGTTTTAATTGATAAAATGTTTCTTGATTAAACTGGGATTCACTCACCAGTATTTCCGACTGACAAATGTTTTTAAAACGCGTTTCAGGTAACCCAATGTGACAACCAACTAATAGAAAGCCAGCTGGAGAGCACTAATGGCTTTGGGGATAATGTGGCTATAAAAGTTACCTGATAAATGATGTTTTAAATTAAATAAGATAGGGTTTATCCCTATAAATGTATTGTATTAAGAAACTTGGATTTTATCCATGTGATTATTAATATAAAATATGGTGGTTTTACTCTGATAAACATTTCCTAACTACGGTCCTGGTGAAAATTCCGCTGCGAGATTAAAGAATCTGATACCACCACAACTGAGATCGCGTCCGCCCATTCCCGGGAATAAGGGATCGGGGGTTGCGACAGTTGAGGACTTGGTGTTGTAAATTTTGGATCAAAACTTTAATATGAAGATGAATGTCCACCACTCTGAGTTACAGTACTACCCTTCGTTCCAGACGAACTATCAGCACTAAAACCAGTTTGAATCTTTGGGCTTGGAGTAACTTCAAATTTGTTTCCTCTGTAGTATAAACTGACATCTTGTTGAGCATTTGGATTCTTCATGATTGCCGTTTTCTGGATATCCAACTCATGCTCTTCAATCTTCTGAATAAACTGTGCTAGATTCATATTTTTAGATTTTCTCATGTGTTTAAGGATCAACAAATAAGTTCCCCATTTCTGCTGTGGTAATGCATCAGCTAGTTTATCAACCCATTCATCGTCGTCTTTCTTTATGTCCAATCTTCCCATTTCCAAGACTAAATGACAATATCTATCAATGGTCATTTTTGTTGTTTCATGGTCAAAAGCTACAAACATGTCAAATGATTTCTTCAATAATGCCTTTTTGTTCTTGATCATATCTGCACTTCCTTTAAACTTTTGAATCAATGCCGTCCAAATTGATCTAGCAGTACCCTCATGTTGAAGCAAAACAAAGATATCTTCTTTAATCGCTTGTTGAAGAATACTGATCATCATTTTTTCACTTGTATATTTCAATTTATCACTTTCTGAAAAGTCACAAAAAGCTTTTTCAAGCCCACGTTCATTTTTCGGTTTCTCGTAATCTTTCTCTAATGAACACCATGCGTCAAACTTATAAGCTTGCACCCAGTTCTCAAATCGATTTTGCCATCCTTTAAAATCTTCAATGTACATAAGCTTTGGTGGTTTCTGGTAAGTTCCTGTCTCATTCTCATTGTACAATGTTTCGGCAGCTGTAACTGGAGCAACTGGTGTAGCAAACGCATTGTAGAATTCCTCTTCCATACTTCAGTAATCTGTATTACAAAATCAACAAAGTTCAAATAACAATGAATTTCTCACGAAATATGAATTCAAACGAAAACACTTGGTGCGAGATAATCAGACTCAAACGAAATCAGATTTCAAACGAAAACACCCTTTCAAGCGAAATAACCACTTTGGTGCGAAATAACTGATTTCGTGTGAAATAGCACACTTTCAAACGAAAATATGTAATTTCGTGAGAAATTATCTAATTTCGTGTGAAACTCTCAAACGAAATTACAATCTGATGCGAAATTATCTATTTCGAGCGAAATTAGGTAATTTCGTGTGAAATCAAGCAGGTAATTCCGTACGAAATAGTGCTGACGTCACTTAATCCGAAACCATTTTCAAGCGAAATTATCAATTTTACCACTTTTAGATCGGATTTAAGTTCAATTCTTTCAAGGATTCATTAAAACACTGTTCTGCATATTATGTATGAAATTCAATCCATTTTGACCGTGAATTTTGTTTATATTTAGAAAGAAGGTGTAGAAAACAGATTTTCAAGCTGAAATTGGTAAGAACTCTTCCTCCTGAGCTCTGATACCACTTGTAGGATCGCGAGACGATCGAAACGAGTCTATCAGAAGAGTTCTCGGTCTAATCAGAGGCGGAATTCATTTATTAGACTTTGTAACAGCTTGTTTCACTTCTAATTGTCTTGTTTTATTGATTTAACACGGTTACAGATCAGTAGACACGTCGGCAGCACTTCGGTACCGGAAACATGATCGTTACAAATGATTTCGCATGACAGCTATTTATAGGGGTTGGTATTTCGCATGGAATAGGCAATTGCTATTTCGTGCGAAATAGCAGACTGCTATTTCATACCCAAACCCTAAATTTCTCGAACTACGTGCCCTGATCTAACATTTCTAATACAAGACTCGATACAAGACGAAGTCGACAGACGTAAGCACCAACAAGAGGGCAAAATCGTAAATTATATTTTGAACTGGAGGCGAAATCATAATTTTAAACTGAGAGCAAAATCATAATTTTGAGCTAAGGGGAAAAACATAATTTTATTTTGAACTGTGGGAAAAAAGTTAATATTAAACGGGGGGCGAAACCGTAATTTGAAACTGGGAACAAAATTAAAAGTGAGTTTTTGAACCGAGGGCAAAAGCGTAATTTTGAGCTAGGGGCAAAATTATAATTTTATTTTGAGCTGGGGGCAAAAATGTAATTTTAAACAAAGGACAAAAGCGTAATTTTAAACTGAAAATAAAATTAAATTAAAAATAAGTTGGTCCAATAGGGAAGTGCCAGGCAAACTGCCTGGCACTATTCCCCTTAACTAGGGGTGCAAACGAGCCGAGCCGAGCCCGAGCTCGACCAGACTCGAGCTCGTTTAACATATGAAAGCTCGAGCTCGAGCTCGGCTCGATTCGAGCTTTATTTCTAAAGCTCGAGCTCAGCTCGAAGGTAATTTTTCAAGCTCGAGCTCGGCTCGGGCTCGACTCGTTTAGTATTTATTAATTAATTTATATTAATTATAATTATTATTATTATACATATAATTAAGTTATTTTTTATATTTATATAAATGTTAATTATTATTATATAAATATATGTTTAATATATTAATAAAAAATATATAAACAGAAAGCTCGTTTAGGCTCGCGAGCCGGCTCGAGCTCGATAAGCGAAGCTCAGGCTCGGGCTCGTTTACTAAACGAGCTTGTTTTTTAGGCTCGGGCTCGAGTTCGAGCTCGTCTCGGCTCGTTCGAGCTTTTTTTCGAGCCGAGCTCGAGTAGCTCGCGAGTCGGCTCGTTTGCACCCCTACCCTTAACTTACAAATGTATATGTATGCCTGACACTATTCCCCTTAACTTACAAATGTATATGTAGGAAATAAACTAATTTTACGACATTTTAAAATATAAGCCCTTGAAGTTACCAGGACATTCGTTCTCAAGCTTGGCGCTAGCATTATAAAACAAATCATTTTATATACACACACAATAAGTATAAAAAAGTTCTATCACGACCTCTTGTTTAAAAAATGTCAGCTAACTAGTGGATGCCCTGCTCGCGTTGTAGGGCGATGGTCGAATAATGAGCGAGTGTTAGGCAGCTCATTGATACGAAAAACAATTAAATCGAGTCAACCAATTAAAACAAAACAGTTTTATAGTTTTGATAAAAAAAAACTAAAACAATGGCAATATTGTAATTTTTAACTGAGGGAAAGTTGTATTTTTTGACTGGGGTAAAATCGAAATTTGTCAAAAGCTAAAAAGTGATGGCAGTACTGTAAATTTGAACCAGGGACAAATTGGTAAATTTTCACATGGGCAAATTCATAATTTTGAACTTGGGGTAACAGCGTAAAATAAATTTGAACTAAGGGCATAATCGTAATTTTAAGCTGGAGGCAACATCACAATTTTATTTTGAACCGAGGGCAAAATCGTAATTTTGAGTTGTGGGGCAAAAGCATAATTTTATTTTGAACTGAGGAAAAACGTAATTTTGAACTGAGTGCGAAATCATAATTTTTTAAACGGGGAAAATCACATTTTTAACAGAGAGCAAAATCGTAATTTTTAGCTGGGGGCAAAAACAAAATTTTATTTTGAACTAGGTCCCTGACTTTTACATTTTGTGCGTAATATTACATGTTTTTGACTGTCTTAAATTTCCCCCCCATTTAGTTTTTTTATTTCAAATTTTGTTAAAAACACTTGATGTAATTTCAGAGATACTAAGTCAATAGTTCTTAATAGAATGAATATTTTTTTTTATTTAGAGTATATTGCCATTTTGGTCACTGAGTTTTGTCTAAATTTGCCATTTTAATTCAAATATTTTTTTTTTGCCTCTAGGTCCCTGACTTTTATATTTTGTTGCCATTTTGATCATTTTGTCTAACTCCATCCAAAAACCCAGTTTGTAACATGGGTACTTTGAGGATTTCCTTAAAAAATGTTTTCAGTTGCCATTTTGATTCAATTCCAAAAAATCAAAAAAATTCCAAAAAATCTAAAAATAAAAAAAATTCTAAAAAATTCTAAAAAAATCTAGAAATCAAAAAAATTCTAAAAAATCATAAAAATTCTAAAAAATCAAAAAAATTCTAAAAAATCCGAAAACCATTAAATGTTTCGGCACGAACCGTTTCGACCCGTACCGTTTCGAACCCGAACCGTTTCGACGCGAACCGTTTCGACGCGAAGCGTTTCGACCCGTACCGTTTCGAACCGTACCGTTTCGACGCGAATCGTTTCGAACCGAACCTTTTCGACCCATACCGTATCGAACCGAACCGTTTCGACGCGAACCGTTTCGAGCCCGTACCGTATCGAAACGGTTCGGTTCGAAACGGTTCGCGTCGAAACGGACCGGTTCGATACGGTACGGGTCGAAACGAACCGGCTCGAAACGGTTCGCGTCAAAACGGTTCGGTTCGATACGGTACGGTTCGAAACGTTTGGCGTCGAAACGGTACGGTTCGCGTCGAAACGGTACGGTTCGATACGGTACGGGTTCGAAACGGTTCGCGTCGAAACGGTTCGGTTCGATACGGTACGGGTCGAAACGATACGGTTCGAAACGGTTCGCGTCGAAACGGTTCGGTTCGATATGGTACGGGTCAAAACGGTTCGGTTCGAAACGGTTCGCGTCGAAACGGTTCGACTCGAAACGGTTCGGGTTCGAAACGGTACGGGTCGAAACGGTTCGGCTCGAAACGGTTCGCGTCGAAACGGTTCGGTTCGATACGGTACGGGTCGAAACGGTACGGTTCGAAACGGTTCGCGTCGAAACGGTTCGGTTCGATACGGTACGGGTCGAAACGGTTCGGTTCGAAACGGTACGGGTCGAAACGGTTCGTGCCGAAACATTTAATGATTTTTGGATTTTTTAGAATTTTTTGATTTTTTAGAATTTTTATGATTTTTTAGAATTTTTTTGATTTTTAGATTTTTTTGAATTTTTTAGAATTTTTTTGATTTTTAGATTTTTTTTAATTTTTTAGAATTTTTTTGATTTTTTGGAATTGGATCAAAATGGCAACTGAAAACATTTTTTATGGAAATCCCCAAAATACCTCTGTTACAAACTGGGTTTTTGGATGGAGTTAGACAAAATGATCAAAATGGCAAAAAATGTAAAAGTCAGGGACCCAGAGGCAAAAAAAAAACTATTTGGACTAAAATGTCAAATTTGGACAAAACTCAGGGACTAAAATGGCAATTTACTCTTTTATTTATGTGTCTAAACAATATACTTAACTACCATTTACAAAATATATTTATAATTAATTATATAAATTTAAAAGTATATAGGATTAGGTTCAAACGTGAACAAAATCCCAAGAGTGAACTGCGTGAACTAATCTAGGCCCTTGATTTTTATGATCTTGAGATTTAAAGTGAATGGCATGATTGTAATTATTTGGTTATTTGTTACTATTTAATTAAGTAAATAAGGGTATTTGTGTAATTTTCCATATTAAATTGATTGCATAAATCCCGTTTATATCTACATTTAGGTTTTATTCACCTCCTATTCAAACACACATATCTTTCTCTCTCATATATCATCGCCGACATCAACCAAAACAGGGGAGATTTTCGGCTTTATATGTCATCAATTACCTTTCACATTTCTCATTTGTTTAACTGGTTCAACTCATAAACAGAAAAGGGGGACTCTCTGGAAATTTTCGGCTTCATGATTGATTTTCAGGAAGCTCTGTTGATTGGGGAATCATGGTTGACTGACTGACCAGATTGTTGTTACTTCGGTGATGTTCGCATAGTACAGGGAGAAGATGTATCGGTCAATGGATTTAGACGATGAGAATCCGGTGGTGATAAGATATTTGTTTATTTCATTGATTTCTATGGAGTATGTATTTGTTAATCTCGTTTTTTTTATGTTCTTAAACTTAGAGGTCACTTTAAAAATTGAAAGTTTGTATGACAGATCGTTATATCATTGTGATTAGAGAAAATTAAAAAAAGGTAAGTCAATATGTTGTTTTATATGGTGACCTTTGTGATATAAGATGCTTTAGAGAAGATGATTGAAAAGAAATAATGATTAATTTTATATGGTGTTTAGTTTTCTTATACACTCTTGGGGTTTTTTCTTGTCTGTAAGTTTGCACGCCAAGTGTTCGATGAAATGCCGCATTCTTTTGTATAAGAAATGTAAGATGACTTGGGGAAAAATGGAATGAGTGCACGTGACTGTTTAAATATTGAACAGCAGCTGCACATTAAAGGGTTTTTGGCCTAGCGGAACGACGGTATTTAGGTGTGTAAAATGGTGCCCGTCTCCAAGAGGTACACATGTGTATAGCGTCTGTTTTTTGTGATATTTCAGTTTTTTTATGTATTGAATGTGTAAAGTTGTTGATGTACACTTGTGAATTATGTAAAGTATTAGTTGCTGAGTTTTTTGTTCAATTCTTTGATTTTGTTCTGTTTTTAAAGCAATGTACACATGTATATTCTGATTTTGCTCTGTTTTTAATGCGATGTACACATGTGTATTCTGATTTTGCTATAATTTTAACCCAATGTACACATGTGTATAGCGTCTGCTTTTGTGATATCTCATATTTTTTTGTGTATTGAATGTGTAAAGTTGTTGATGTACACTTGTGAATTATGCAAAGTATTAGTTGCTGAGTTTTTTTGTGCTATTATAGGAGATGTCGTTAACGAGAAAAGTGGAGATGGAAGGTCGATAAGGATGATTCACGTATGAGGTCGATAAGGATGATTCAGCATACAACGTGGCGAATAGTTGTAAAAGATTATGTCTTTTGTTTTTTCGATTATGTTGGGTTTATTGTTTTTTCGAAACTGGAACTTGTAATTATATGTTTTTTTTTTGTTTGCTTTGGAAAACATTATGGAACTTGTAATTTTGTTAAATATAAAATAGTTTTACAGGTATTGTTTCTATGTATATATTATGTAGCTAATTACACATATGTATGATGCTGAGTACACATGTGTAATGTTCTGTTTATATCCAAGTACACATGTGTATCCGTTGAAATATGAAGGTTACGTGGATCTTAAAAATCAAAATTTGAATCTTGATGATGAATTTTGAAATAAAAATTAAAATTGAAATCTGGTGATTTGTTGTTTGTTTTGATAATTATCTTATTAATAAATAAAACATAATGTGGATAATGAATTTAAATTAGGAAATATGTAACTTAATTCAATTATTAAAATAATGATTTAAATCTAATTTTTTATATAATTACAATCCTACCCTTAACAACTAAAAAGGAAATCAAGAGTCCAGATCTGTTCACGCAGTTCACTCTTGGGAGGTTGTTCACGCTGGAACCCTACCCAAAGTATATATACTCAATAATATCTTCAACTATAAGAATCGGACAAACAAACAAATAGTTCTGAGAACTTAGTCTCGTGATAAATTGGACTGCCCTTCCTAGGTGAGACGCAGGTTCGATTCTCGTTTGGGCCATTTTCGAGGGACATCTGGGTAAAGAGACGAATCAGGGCTTTAATCCTGGATTACTTTTAATATATAGTGCAACAATAATCTAATAGTGGTGGTTTCCAACGATCAGTGTTTCAACTTCCAACTTCCAACTAGGGTGTGGTTGTTTCCAATAGTGGTGCAATTGCGGTTATGGTGTTTTCCGATCACAGCAAAGGATGGAGGGAAAGAAATGGCTCGGGAGATGTAGGGTCAAAAAAAACGAGGAAAAAAAGGCTAAAATGGGACTTGGGTAGTAAATTTTAGGAGTTTGGGTTTTTGTCATATTCTTTGTTTGAGTAAGCAGTATGGGCCTTGGTTAGGTTATAGCTTTGGGTTTGTCAATATCATGTAATAAGTTAATGATATATAAGTTTGCAAACTTCATTCAAATTAAAACATTTGATAACATCACAAATGAAAAACACACACAACATAGTTAAGTTTACGTCTTTCGCCAAACATACATGGGCATCCATAAGATCTTTATTCCAAAAGCAACACAATAATAAGCTACCACTGCATCATTGTCGTGGTAATCTCCCTTTGCGACATCACCTAATGATAAAATCATTTCATAAAATGAAGAGACTGTGCAAGGTTCAAAAGTGCTAATTAAGTAGCTAAGTTAGCATATTCATACCCAAGGTGAAGAGAAGGCTTGGGACAAGTGGAGAAGGTTGAAGGAGTAGCCTCCAGCTGAGTCATAGGTTCCATTATATTGAGGTGAAGCATGTTCCGAGCCATGTATGCTTGCCATGCATTATAGTCCTCCCCAGTATTCATGTTTAGCTGCTGCATGCTCTCAGCAACCTGCATATATCCGCAACACATACTTACACAAGAGATTAGCACGCATGCACTAATCGATTTATTATGTAGCATTTATGTTTTGACACACGTTTTGGTATTTTTAAAGAGATAACTTACTTGCACCTTTGAACGTAGGAATGCGTTGTGATGTTCGAGCTCGATCTCCTGACATATAAGCAATAAAGAAACCAAGATCAAATAAGAAGAACACGTCATTCTTTAAGGAAAATGGTGAACGTATAAGATTATATGGAGTTTACCCTTTTCTCCAAATTTTCAGTTTCAGCTAGTATCAGGTCATGCTATTAAAAAAGTTAATGAAAAAATGTTAAAATAGTCAGGAGTGCAAATACATAGATAGATATACATATGAATATAAGAGATATTGTTATATACGTACCCTTTTGGACCTAATCCTTGAGATTCCCTTTTCAAGACTGCCCTCCAATTGCTTCAATTCCTTCACATTTAAGTGCTCCAATCCGTCACCCATGAGATGCCTGTTACAAAAGAAAAACATGATAGTTGTAAAAGTAGAAATAATGAACCAAAAATTAAAAAAAAAAAACACCATGGGTTAACTAGCACAATATAATAAGCCAAGAATCATGATGTTCACCTGTTAGTATTCTGAAGCATTTGAATCTGCTGGCGAAGTTTCTTTGACTCTTGCTTGTAAAACTGCTCAACCGGAAGAAAAAAAAAGTCAGCCATAATCTTTAATCTACGCAACGTAAAACAAAAACTTATAAAATGTAACATGTTTATTATTTGCAGTCATTTAACTAAATGATCCATAAGATTAACACAAATTGGTAACATGCATATATATACACAAGGACTTCTATATAAATTAATTCCATATAAATGAATTTGTAATGTGGAATATCTCTTACTTGAGCATTGACCTCTTGAGTTGACCATGTGTCTGGTGTACTTGAAGTAGCCTTCTTGTATCTCTCTATGGTTGATTTTATGCTTAAAAAAACCAACCAGTATGTTATGGGTCAAATATAAGAGTCAAATGTGTAATAATGTTTATTTGAAGGGTCAATATGTCAAGTATGTAAATTAGCAATTGTTTAGGAAGCCACGATTGCAGTTGGGTTGCGACAATTCAGAGAATCGCCGCGTTACTCTCTAGAAATCGGTAATTAACCGATCACATGTAAACAGTGGCGAAGCTTGACAATGAAGATCGGGAGGGGGGGTCGAAAACGTATATATCCTAAAATTTATACGAAAACTACATATATAACATTACTGAGAGAAAAGTTCTTGGGGTCGGGCGCCCCCGGCCCCTCTTAAGCTACGCCCCTGACAATAAAGGTCAACTAAAGAAACGATATTTTTAATGTGAAGAACATAATGTGTTCACGTAAAAGAAATTATATTCTTCCAGAAATAATTGTGAAGTTTGTATACCCTTTTTATGTTTGGTAGTTCTTTTTCACAGATCCATGTACCACTTATATATGAATTTGTTATTTAAAAGTACAAAATATATGTTTTTATATATAATATATATGTAGGGTCTTGACTGTGCTGATATCTTCTATATAAACTTGCCAAAATTGAAAAGACAAAGACCATTGACAGAAATGGCAAAGACTTGGGAAATTATAACTTCCCCTTAATTTATGTTTCCAATACAAAGTCTCAGCATTGTGGATTTTATCCAATGTGTGGATTGTAAAAGCAAAGTCTTTTCTAATGCTACTTGTTATCTTCACTTCAATCAGAGTGCAACTCAGACTTTACTTGCACCAAAATAGGAACACTCTAAATACATAGTCTCATTAGCAACTTCTAGTTCCAAAGAAAACAATAGAATGGTAAAAATTGGTTTTACAAGAAACTACCCGAGTACCCATAGGACATTATGGTAACTAGTAGCATTTAACTAGAGAATTCTGTTCAAAAGATTATCTTGCAAAAGAAGTACAAAATTTCTTTGTTACAATGCCTTTTGAACAACAAGAACATGATGGTACGTAACCCTACTCTTTGATTTCAAGATGTTAGGCCATAGGATATAATTTAACCCTGCTCAACTCCACCTAGGTCGAACATTATTCACTTTTCCCCATTTCACTTCATCTCATCTTAAGAAAATGGTTTAACCTCGTTAATTCCAATAACGTTACTTTTAGTGGTTTTTGGTTTTAAAAAAACAATTTAATTCAATCTTTAGCATTTCGTTAACATATTAACAAAAAACCTATTTAATGCCCAATAACAAAATAAGATAGTAATGCACAACGCCTATTAACATGCTATGTTACCATTAACTTTCCAGGTGTTAGTGTACACCAAGGCCTTAGTCAATGTAGACATTTAAATTGTTACAAATTTTTATTATTTATTATTATTATTATTAGTATTATTATTATTATATTTTGGCCCCTGTGATTATATCACGTTTACCCTTTTAGCTCAAAAAAGAATTTTTTAACATCTGAGCCCCCAACGTCTTTTTTTTCCAACCCTTTTGGCCTCTAACATCTTTTTTTCTAACCCTTTTGGCCCCTAAAATTTAATGGATGGGGTTAGTGTTAGGGGCCAAAAGGGTTAGAAAAAAGACGTTGGGAGATGTTAAAAAAAATTTAAGCTAAAAGGGTAAAAGTGATATAACCACATGAGTCAAAATCGTAATTTACTCTTATTTGTTGATGTTGTTGTAAACAAGATTGATTTATTGGATCACCCGGGATTTGTGGTTATTATTCTTGAATTTTAATTCAAATTCATATTTTCTAGCTAGCCTAACAATGAATGCAATTTTCTTTTACATACTCATTAGAGAAACTTTTGAATGGCGTTTGTTTTAGGTCATATGCATGCAAAATCGTATGGACAGCAATTTTTCTAGTTAACTACGTAAAATATTTTCTTTTCAACTAAATGTTTAGGATCAAAGGGTTTGTTCCTCCTCAAGTGGTTGATGGTTCTTGTGCCATAGTTGACAATGGTGTTAATTTAGGAGCAGTTTTAGGGTATAAGGAGTGGTTAGACACTTGAGAGTGACAAACTAAAAAATCAACTAATCAGAGTGCGCCACGTCAATCAGTGAAAAGTGTTTAAACTATGCTGAAAAGTGTTGGTAATGGTTTGACACTTGGTGAAGTGGTAAACTTTAAAAAAAAGTGTGATTGGGTGAGAGATGACATGAACACCACCACACACACCCCCTCTCTCTCCTTCCTCTCTTCACCGCAGCGACATTTGGTCACGATCAAGATTGAAACCAAGCGGCAAAGGGGGTCGGCGGCGGTGTTCTCGACCGGCAAACCCCCTTGCCGCTCACCCTTGCCGCACCACTCCGTATACCCTTATGTGGTGGGCGTTGAAAAAATAACTAATGTTTAGGATTATGAAAGTATATTAATATCCAAGTGAGAAACTAGTTGATTTTCCGACCCTGCGTTGCGACGGGAATCCAAGTCTACAAAACGCGTGCCGACAACGGCAAGTGGATACCGAATATCAAAACATAGATAAAAATGACGTAGTAACGATAGTTACTCTGTCCTAAAAATGATTTTAAATAATCTAATACATAATAGTAGGACCCACACGTCCTACACGTTAGAAATTCGGTTGTTTTCAGTTCAGTTATGACGTTACTAACACGTTAAAAATACGTAAATATCGGTATGGTGCTAGACCGGTGTCGAACCGAAAATAACGATTCTGAAAACGCCAAAAGGTGAGTACCATATTGGTACCGAAATTAACTTGGTATAGTAAATTTGGTACCGATACGATACTGGTTTGATTACAGGATTTGATACCATTTGTTCATCAATAATTTAAATATCTAAGTTAATTTTACATGTTACAATTCATTAATTACAGAAAAAGAAAACAAAAGAAGCTGTGTATATAAAACATCATTCAAACGAAATACAATTTACTTACCACGTGTATGAAAAACAATCTAAACGGTGCAATTACTTGCGTTTCTACGTGGCATGAGCTCAAAGGTGATGTTAGGGATGAGCTCGGTACCGAAAAACCCGAAAAGTGGGTACCGATACCGAATATACCTGGTACGACACCGGTATGGTACCAGTATTTGAGAGTAACAACAGGTACCGAAAATGTCAAAAGTCGGTACCGAAAATATACCCGATTTAGTAAATTTGATACCGGTACCAATACCATTTGCTTATATCCCTATTGTGTTACTATTCATTTGCTTGTACTTTTAATATACCTGATACGACAACGGTATGATACCAGTATTTGAGAGTAAAAACCGGTACCGAAAATGTCAAAAGCCGGTACCGAAAATATACCCGGTTAGTAAATTTGATACCGGTACCAATATCATTTGCTTATATCCCTATTGTGTTACAATTCATTTGCTTGTACTTTTAATATATAGGTAATGATTCATGCTCTACAAGTTGTATCCACAAATGCCTTCGAACAATTTAGTGCCTTATGCCCGTAATAATCCTACCACCCCCAAGCTCAAACTAGCGTTTGACTTTGAGGTATGGGGCTACGATGCAAGCACTAGCTTTCCAAATGTTGTTCGACGAATCCTCAAACGAGCGTTTAAAAGTAGGGGGTTGTGATGCAAACTCTAATCTTTAAAATCGTTTGGTACAATCTTAAACAGTTGTTTGAAAAGGATGTATGATCAGACTATTAACGGCGTGTGTATAGCAGACCCCAAAATATATAAAACTACATTTTTGTAACTTGGTGAAAACACGAGTCGTATATGTGCATTAAACAACGTTTTGCTGGACATATATTTCCTATTGTTCATGTATATTAATTTCTAACATTTGGATGAATAGTGCCAAAATTGTCTTTTTATGTATTTTGTTTTGGTTTTTTTTTCATAAGCATAGTAAACCTTAGGGTTTTTGAATGTTGTAACAAACTTTTTGGTTTTTTTATAATTTCAGCCACAAGAGTTAAATGAGTTTAGTTTTTTACGGTTTAAGGTTTACACATTGATATTATTGAAACTGTAATCGTTATTTTCTTTCATGGTTTTTGATTAGCCTCACCAATAAACCCCTGGGGGCACAATTACGGTTTTACGCCCTTCTCCACAACGCGGAGGCTTAACACTAGTTTCCTATTAGTTAACAAATTTACTTTCTCACACAAAAACACTATTCATTTTAGTTTGACCCTTTTTACTTTGCTTTGGCTTTTGTTTTTTGTTTTTTTTTTTTTTTTTTTTCAATAACTTTCATTAGTTAACGTTTTACAAAGAAAACTTAATACCCGGTCGTGTTTAATTTTTGCTCCTCGACATTCTGTTATAAATTTGATTGAAAATGAAGATGTATTTGAAGTAGATATTTTTTGGTATCATAAAATATAGCGAGCTGGTAAGCCTTATTGTGAATGGTCTGGATAACAATAATTTGTAAATTTGGTTTACTTAGCTTGTTTGACCAGGTGTCAAAAATGATGAAAGAAAAAATAAAAGAATTGTTATGAATCATTAATTCTCTTTAACCCCAACTTCATAATGAATGTATACTTTAGGAGGAAACATAAATTTATAGGGCCTTACTATACTATTGGCTACGCCACCCCCAAACTCAAACCACCATTCAACGAAAAACTCAAAAGATCGTTTAAAGGTGTGGGCCTGTGATGCAAGCCCTAATTACCTTCAAACAACCATTCCATTAACACTAAAACGCCCGTTTAAGAGTAGTTGGACTATGATGCAAGCCTAACCTCCAAACAACTGTTTGGTGTAACTCAAACGGTCTTTTGAAAACGGTGTAAGGTTAGATTGTTAGTGTGGTGTTTGTATGGAATGTCCCAAACTTAAAAAAGAAATGCGACTGAAAATTGTGGATAGTTAGGATATATACTTGTTATTGGCGTACTCATAGAGTCTTCCACGGCTAGAGAAGACGATTAGCGTAATTTCAGCGTCACAAAGAACTGAAAGCTCGTAAGCCTTCTTTAGCAGCCCGTTTCTCCTCTTGCAGAAGGTGACTTGCCGATGCGTATTGTTTTCAATTCTCTTGATCTCAATTTTTCCTCTCCCCATCTTTTCTTCCTGTACCAATTTTATCAATTTAATTTGCATACCACTCTTAATTACCAAATGCATATATATATGATCTGTTTTCTAAGGGGTAGCTTTATTTTTCGGACTTAATTAACCCTGAAAACTGAGATCAACCAAGATCTAGTAGTAGATCTGTAACGATCCCATGGATAAAATCAACGAAAAAAAATTAGTGTTATAAAAAAAGGTTCAAAGTCAAACAAAAAGGAAAGCTTCAATATATTTAGAAACCCTAACTCGTTAAATAATATATAAAAATAAAACTTCATAAAAAACAACCAAAAACACTGGACGTCATCAACCCAACAGACAAAGTTCATTTCTTCCATTTAGAACTTTAGTTTCTTCCAATTACTATACTCTTTAGTATATTTCTCTCTTTTAATTGGAACAAATCACAAAGTAGCTATAAAGGAGTGATCAAAGAACACAGACAACCTCTCTCTCTCTCTCTCTATACATATATATATAGACACACACACATACATGTATGTAGGTGTGTATAGATGAAATGAAACTTGCAAGAAGATTTAAAGGTAAAAAGATGAAGATACAAACCTTGGAAGAAGATAGAGCACTAGTTTCTGAGAAAGAGTTCAACCGAATAATTATTGTGTTTATGTGCATCTCATCATGGTGTGCCCTATAAGCACTGAGTGAGAGAGAGAGGAACGGGAGCTGGCTGGGAAAATGACGTGTGCCATATTTGATATATTGTCCAGAAAAGCAATGAAGAGAAAGAACTACCCTAAACTGATAAGTGAAGTTTACATCTCTGGTTTTACCCTTAGCTCCTTAGCCTTTTCATTTATTTACTTAAAAACCCACCATCTGTGGTGAATGCAAAGCATGATTTTAGTGCTAATAGTATTAGCCGTTCAAAAAAATTAAGCTCTTTCTTTAAAGAAGTTAGTTTTGTTTTGTTTTGATACAATATATAGTTTGATAATCATATAACTTAAAACACTAATAATTAAGAAAAAAAGAAGAACTATATAACATGATCACGTCTATACAAGATGACTAAAGAGTATTAACTATTGATGCATTTGTGTCTATAGCCATGTAGGTTTCGTTTTTTGAGGTTATAGGTGTGGATGGTGTCTAGATTTGCTTTGAATAGTTAGTATGTTAGGCCATGGAATATGGGGTTCGTCCCCTCCCGTCTTTGCTCGTCCAAGTCCGTCGCACACCGCCCCCTTGGGGCTCGGCACGTCGCCGGCGTCTTCTCCAGGATGCCTGAGACGATCCAAAAGGTGCCCCCCCCCCATTAATTGTGTATTGATTTGTGATAAAGTGGGTCCCTCTGCTAGTTGATGGTCCATCCTCCACACCCCTGGATAGTCCCCAAGGGGATGATCCTCCTCCCGTGATGATGTGGCGCCTACGTGGCGGGTGGTCTCCAAAGAGACTAACCAAACCATACCCAATGGTCTTACAACACACACACAAGTAGGGCTAGCGAATGTACCCGTTCGCTAAGGATGTTAATTAGCGAATGGGTAGTAACGAATGGAGCCATTCGCTAGGATCGAGATGCCTAGCAAATGACAACTGGTCTATAAATATCAGTTCATTCGTATATAGATACACGTAGAATTTATCGGATTGGTCCATGTTAAAAGACAAGACTTTCATTAATGGTTTAGAGGATTGTGGCCTTGCGATACAAAGATGTATAAGAACGTGTCTATCCTTGAGAGGTTGAGTGTTTAAGTTGCAAAAAAGAAAAAAAAATGTGTTGCTTTAAGAATGTGTAGGAATTTCAATTAGGGTGTAAACTATATGGGTCAGAGGTAAACAACTAAGGGGTTGTTTGTTTGCCTCTGAATGATTTCATTAAGAGGTGCACCTCTGAATCGGTCAGAGGCATGTGTGTTTGGTTCACTAAAGAGCCCACCTCTTAATGGTTCCATTCAGACTGAATGATTCAGCAACTTTTAAACACTGAATGAAACTTTTGACACTCATACCCCTTTCTTGCCATGACAAAACAAGCAGCCTCCTTTGCACCACCAATCCTTTCAACGTACTGCTTTTCAAACTCAAATTCAGAACCTGACCCATCGGCCCGAATCCATCGGAAGCTGACCCATCGGCCCGAATCCACAGTGGAAGCATCGGATTCGTCACACTCCGGAATCGTTGCTGGTGGAATACGGTGGCGACGAGTAGGGCTCGACGAAGCAGAGGCGGCAAAAAGGTGGGGGTTTGGTTGTCGGGTGATGTTCGGTAACGATGGTGTAGGTCGGAGGAGGTGCGGGTTTGGTTCAGGTTGCTGTTGGTGAGGGTGGATGTTTAATGGTGGTGGAGGGCAGGTATGGCGGTTAGAGGTGAGTGGTGAGGGTGGATGTTTAATGGTGGTGGAGGGCAGGTATGCGGGTTTGGTTCAGAAGCATATGAAGAAGAAGAAGAAGAAGAGGAGAATTAGGGTTAAAGTGAAGAAGAAGAAGCAGTTGGGTATTTTGTTTTGTTCAGGGGTAAAAATGTCATTTTACACATTATTCAGATGTGCAACCAAACAACGTTTTATTGGTTCAGCACTTACTGGTTCAGACTCTCTTACCCATTCAGACCTCTTATTCATTCAGCACTTATTGGTTCAGATGTTGCCAAACAGCCCCTAAATTACAAGGGATGGCCGGATAGTGAATCGTGTAAAAAGTTATTATGTTTGCTAATGAAGGTAGCTTAGCTATTAATATTCGTACAAAAATAGAAGTGCTTAGCTCATTTGTGATTATGAGACACTAGCTACGTACTACACGCTCATTCTTCATATTTGCATCGTATTATATCATATAATTTAGATTTTTAGTTAAAAAGCGGATACTATATAAATAAAAGCCCATGACATTATAGCCTAGTGATATCTTTGAGGTGAGATAAGGCTTTGGAACCATTAGGTCCCGTGTTCAATTTGTAGGTCCGTTTTTCTCGGAGGATCCGATACGTAACCTATCCTTGTTTATCACAAACACTGTCATGGGTGCGGAATCCCCGTAAAGGTGCAAACCAAACAAAATGTAAAGCGGATAACGCAAACATATAATCAAAGATTCACTTAGATTAACAGGATGAGAACAAACTGCAAACACATACGCACAATGCTTGACGATAAACTCTCAGTTTCTCTCTATGCTCTCATGGACTAAACTGTGAAACATACTTAGTATATATACTGTCATGGATTTCGCCATGATGAAATCCCTTTGGACGAAAACAATGTGTGACGAAATCAGTGATTTCGCCACATACATATCGACGAAAACAAAGGGGATTTCGTCATGATGATTTATGATGAAATGGGATTTCGTCATGAGCATACATGGACAGAAATCACTAAGGCATGGATAGTTAAGCATGATTACACAAACTCTAAACATAATGCACACTAGCATTAGGTTAAGATACAAACACAAAGACAAGACAAGACGTCATACCAAGTAGGATAGGAGGATATCCAACTAGGTAGACATGACAGAACATACATACTCGATAACAAAAGACCTATTTAACATACAACGAAACAAGACAAGTTACAGACACAAAATTGCACTAACAAACCCCCCTTTGTCTGTTGCTTGGTCTTCGATCTTTGAGTCTTCAATCTTAGTGTTTTGCGGACCAGGTGCTTCCGGCATGAATACCACGATAAAAGCAGAAACAAGCGACGCGTTGGAACAGTAAAGCTTGTTGAGCGTACTCGTCTTCATAGAAGATATCATGCCGAAACAGTTTGTTGATGTCGACCGCAGACATGTTGACAATCCACATCGGATCTAGCATGCGGAAGTTTTCCTGATCTTTAAATACAATCACCGCTTCATGCGTATCCAAATCGTAACACCATAATCGCATATTCTCCAAGAAATTTTGTTTCATCGGCATCAGCGGAATTTTATCCATGACTTTCGGCTGCTGATAGATTAGCTTGTATCGACCCTTGTTGGTCTCTGGATCTAACGTATACTTGATCTGCTGATAGACCGGAAACTGCGGTTTGTATAGTTCATCTTTCCACCCGTTTCGACGATTGAACCTCAATCTCTTTTCGAACAAAGTTGCTCCAGCATAGTTTGAGCGATTGATCAGTTTCAACTTCGGTAAAGCAGCAGCGTCATAGAATGGCAGAGATGTGATACTCAGCAACGAATTGAAATACTGGATGCCGTATTCGCGCTTGATGGCCACACAGTGAATATCCTTCACGAACATCCAGCTGAGTATCTTTCCATGTGGCTTTTCTTTTATGTACTGCATGTAATCAACTTGCGCTTTCGGGGGAGTTGGTTTCTCGATCTTCGACAAAAAGCTTTTTCTCCATTCTTGGAATGCGTCTGTCGGATCGTCTGAAGAATCACGTTTATTAAATTGCTCATTGATGTCTTCAAGATTCTTTTTCAGGCATTCTTCATCGAACGGATCAAACTCCGTTCCGTCAGCACGAACGTAAGTTGATTTACTCGATTCGCCTTCAAAAACTATTTCATCTAGATTCTCGGTGTCAGTTGTTTCTGGTTCAATTGGCATTTGATCAATCACAGCATCATCAACTGTTTCCATTTCTTCCAAAGCTAGTTTCTGCTCATATGATAAATCATCCACCAACTCCCCTTCTTCTAATATTTCACTAGTTATAGGATGAACCACCTGTAGGGCAATATCAGAAGAACTAATAACACTAGAAGTACCAGCCATGTCGCTTTCAACGTAGGAACTTTCGAACATTTTCATCAATTCTGCCTGTGCACCACTGGAAGTTCCTTGCGAAGATTCAACCTGTGGAGGCTGGTAAACTACGATCTGTGTAGATGTAGAGGCTGGAGGTTGTTGAGCTGCAGCTGAGGGATCTGGATTCCCTTGATCTTCAGAATCATGATCATGCTTCTTCAACACTTCCTGTTGCTTGCATCGTTCATTCCACAAAACAACAACATGTTTTCTGACGTTTTCGAAATTATTGTTCATAGTCTTAACTCCATCAGCAATAGTTTTATTTTGACTGTCGTACCACGCCTTGATTTCACTATACTTTGCCTTGAGCGTTTCAGCAGATTGTTGAAGAACACCACTGATTTGTCTGAAATGATTCATCTCTAACCCACGAGCATTATCAGCCTCTTTTAGCCATTCATTTTCAGCTTTAATTTGATCGATATCGGCTTGTTGGCGTCCTATAACAGTTTGTTGTTGTTCAACAGTGGACTTCAACGTATTTATTTCCACCAGTTGACTAAGTTGATCATTCTTGGTGATTCTGATGAAATTGGTTTGTCTTTGTATACGATCTGCAGCAGCTTCAAGTTGAGAAAATAAGAAGTTGTTCTTTTCATCTTGAGACATTTCCGAGAATATCCTTTGACGTTCAAAACTAGGCTGAGATGTAGTCGCTCTGATTCCAGAAGCCATTGATCTTTGTGGAGCAACTTGAGGAGTTACTGTTGGAGTTTCAGGAGCCGATGTAACCACAGGAGGTGGTTGAGTAGCTGTAGTTGGTGGTTCTGTAGACCTCGGAGGAGACGGCACCATTGTAGAAGCTTCTTCAGCTGTGAATCCAAGGTTTGGATCCATTTCAGCTTCCTGTATAGGCTCTTTAGGAACGGATTGCTGAGCAGACGAGGAAGTACCAATGTTCTTTCTAGCTTTCTTCTTGCGAAGGACAACCGATTTCTTTTTCTGCAAACGTTCGGTCTCAGTATCCGACGGAACATAATCAGAATCTGCTTGTTCATCTCCACCAGCACTACTAGCGCCAGGTGCACTAGCTGTTGTCGCTCCAGCATCACCACCATCACCACCTTCTTCATCACCATTACTATCAGACGAATCAGATGAATCACGCTTGCGCTTGAACTTGTCTTTCATCTTCTTTTCTAACATGGGTGCCTCATCATCACTATCCCTATCATCATGACGCCACTTGTCATCAGCAGGAGCCTCATAGTTTCTGTTTCCGAGTGCACCAAACATCTTCCTTGGAGGATCAGACTCTTGATATTTCTTAGCAGAGTGACCTTTGAATAAATTAAAGGAATGTTCCAACATAGTTTCAATCTTGAGAAGGTCGTTGTCAGCTTTGGGAAGATCGGGGTGTTGAGCTTTCATGATCATTTGCATGAATCTCGGATACATCCAGAATTTGTTGCCGGACGTCTGAGATCCAGTTCTTCGTAGGTTGTCTTTCATGTTTGCGAATAAGAACTGTGAGATGCTGAATGGCTTATTCAAAACAAGCGCGACCATCAAACTAATGAGATCGTTTCCGGCCATATCATAACCTGCACGGTTTTTTCCTAAACATTGAATAAGAACATGCAACAAGAACTTGTACTGCATAGGCAATGAAGCTTTGTTGCCCAGCAAAAATATCAGCAACACATTTCATCCTGAGCAGACATCCGCGCGTGCACATGATTGGTACAGAGAATGGTGCATCAGCAACATCTTGAAGTTCCAAAACAGCGTTAAGAATCTCTGGAGTTACATCCACATTCAGCTTATGAACTTGCCCTCGAATCACTTCCTTTCCATCAACTTCCAGTATCTGAGCAGTTTCCCAGAATGCTTTAATCAATGACTTATACACCGGTGTTGAGAAAGTAACGACCTTGTTTATCCGTGATTCCTGTAGCCATTGCGTGATTTCCTTGAAATCGTCAAACTTTCCTTCTGGATCAAGATGAGCAACCATATTATGTCGCGGTTCTGACATGATTTCTTCTTCGGTCTTGTTGGTTTTCTTTGTGGTGGCTTTGCGTGATTTCGGAACCATTCTGTGTATGACAAGTACACGTAATGAGAGCGAAGTATGTGACAATTATAAAATACATATATGTATACATATATGTATACATATTTAATGTATATTTTGAACATTGGTCATGTATAAATATATATACTGTATAAGGGTTGCATATTGGACATTTGAAAATTTTTCTAAGTGTTTGAATGATTGTCCCTGTGACGAAATCAAGGAATTAGCCATACACACATATGACGAAAACAGGGATGACGAAATCAGGGATTTTGCCGTTTTAAACAATTTTGGGATTTCATCAATTTGGGGATTTCGTCATTTGGGGATTTCGACAAAAGGCGATTTCGACAAAAAGGGGATTTCGGCAAAAGTTAGGGTTTTAGTCATTTGGGGGTTTTGTCAAATCCTGTTTTCGTCCATTTGGTGAAACACAGTTGTTTAATCAACCATTGAAACCCAACACCCAGATGATTTTTATCCCAAAACACCCTTGTGACATCGGTTAACAACTCAAATGAAAACCCAGTTGATTAATACTCATTGCCGACAATTTACCGAATATCAAACAATCAATATAATACAAAGCATGAAGACATTAAATATGAACAAACCCAAGCCCAAACCCCTGTTTGATACCCAAAACAAAAACCAAATAAAAAACCCAGATATATACACAATATACATACAACACTTATCACAATCAAACATTTCAAAAAACTTGTATAGAAAAGAAATGGAGAATATGAACATATACATGTATGAATGGTCAAGTATCATCGAGTCCCAAAGAGTTTTATAAGCATCTGGACATAATCAGTGGATTCAATCAGGTTTAGAACAAGTTTTTGATGCATTTGAGTACCTTAGATTGTTAAATTATCAAGGAAATCAAGAGAAACTTGAAGTCGGTTGGGGGTTTCAGCGGAGAAGATGGATGAACAGTACGGGGGTTTTTGATGAACAGCACGTCGGTTGAAGTGAGGTTTTGAAAAAGTGAAACAACAATGCACAGGGGTCCCCTTTATATATCCTGGACCACTCGGCGAACATACAAAAGCGACGAAATCACTCGTGGGCCGACGAAATCACTTGTTGGGCCAATATTTGTCAGCCCTTGAGTGATCATGACGAAATCACTGATTTCGTCAGCCGAAGGGATTTCGTCGAAGACCAAATGATGTCTTCGTTGACCAGTCAAACCAAAATGTGTTTTCGTTGACTAGTCAAACCAGTTTTTCATTTTAAACACATTTTGAACAAACTTTAACAACATTTTGGCTTTGTTAGAATAACCAACTACAAAAAGGACATTTTATGAAGTAGAAAGCACAAACGAGTCAGTTTCAGGCTTTTCGGCATAAAACTTCGAGTTACCAAACATCGGCTAATCAAAACAAGTTTTATAACTTACACTACAACACAATTAAAAGTGCGGTAAACTAACGAAAGATAATAACATCAAGAATTTGTACAATGAACAATCTTTTTGCGAGTTTCAACGAAAGATAACAAGCCCTATGTGATAGAATCACTTATTTATGAGGAACTTGATTTTCAGATGCATGAGGGCACAAGAGCAAGTCCATGAACAGGTCAGTACAAACGTACAGCAAAGAGACGAACTTGACTCCCGCAAGAAAGCTGTGATATATTATCACTTATTTTGTTTGGACATGTGATTGTTGATCATTTATTGAGGTCGTATGCAATATGTACACGTATGACGTATGTATAGTATCATGGAAGATCTAGACTTCGTCTCCGTTATTTTTCGGTAAAAGACACAACCATGATACCCAGATGATAAGACAGCATAAAGACCGAATATTTCAGAAACTCGGCAATCTCTCAAACGAAATTTCGGTACCAAGACCATATGCCAATGAATGCTTCCCACCTGACTTGAAGTCTGTTAGGTTTATATCATCCTGCACATTTTAGTCTGATTGTGAGCCTACCGATATATCGTTAGTAAAGCTACTTATCATTTTTCAATTTTTCTTTTTCTTTTGACCATATTGACAGACCACACCAGTGTATATCATCACTTTCCCTTCTTTTCTCCAAGAAACTCATTTTTTTATTTTCTATTGTTTTTGAATTTTTGATTTTTCAAACTTAAAGATAGAAAGTAAACGACGTATTTTTGGATTTTTGGATTTTTGAAATTTTCACATGTTTTTGTATTTTCTGAAATTTCTCCCCCTAAAATGCAAAAAGATAAGTAAACTGAAAATCTTTTTGGATTTTTGACGCTTAAGAAAATATTTACAAAAACGATTAGCCGAAAGAGGGTTTACTGTTGTTTCACGTTAATTCCATTAACCAACAAAAGATAGTCAAAATGAGATTTTTCAAAGGCTTTTGTAAAGAGGTCAGCACGCTGTTCATCTGTATGGATTTTAACAACATCGATAAGTCTTTTGTCAAAACAATCACGTATGAAGTGATACTTAATTTCGATGTGTTTGGTCTTGGAGTGTTGGACAGGATTTCTAGTTATAGATAAATCAGCAGAATTATCAACAAAAATATCGGTAGATAGGAATTCAAAACTGTAGTCGCGTATTTGTTGCTGAATCCACAGTACTTGGGAGCAACAACTTGATGCAGCAATATATTCCACTTCACAAGTTGAAGTAGCGACACAAGTCTGATTCTTGCAGTGCCACGTGACTAGGTGTAACACCTCGAAAATTCGTGTTCAATAGAATAACGACACGTGTCATGTAAGACAAAAATATTATTAAAGACAGATCAAATTAAAGATATATGACAGGATTTAAAAGTGTCATCATGTTAAATTTACACCTTTGAACGACCTCATAATAAATCCCAAAACCCTAACCTATTATAAACATCTGATAATAACCGATTATTTTGATAATGAATTATTGCACAAGATAGGATCCTATGGAACTTCTGCGATAAACCTTCATTAACGGCACTTTCAAAAGGATTCAAGGAAACATGGTCAAATGGTAGGGTACATAACTGTTCAAGACCCATAATAAGAGGCCCCATACTGTTAAATCATGCCCCAAATTCGAAACACACAAGTTGCCCCTTCAAACCCTGAAAGAACAACAATTTTTGGCTGCTGCAGAAGGCTTACGCACCGTAAGCCATACCCTTACGGTGCGCAATGTGACACTTCGGGTTTTCCCGAGCAATCTGTGTATATTAACTATGCGTGTACATATTATATTAAATAAAAATTCATTGGATTATCATGACACACTACGTGATACGTGTATTAGTTACGTGTAAGTAATATGTATAATATGTATATATATGTATACTAGTGTTTCTAGGGTAGGCATGTCTAGTCTTTGTCTCTCGGAGGACCTACTTGGTCTGGAGCCGTAATCGCAGAGTGTAGTGTGGGGAAGAGGGACGCAAATGGTGGGGGGGACATTAGGGTGCACCTATTGGGTTTATGTATATAGCCTGTGCAATGTGCAGCATCATCCCTTCACACTCTCATACATCACATATTCTACTAACATTCCTACATTCTCTCTCCACTAAGAACCCTAACAATCAAGCATCACCTCCTCTCCTCCTCTCGGATTAGAACCGGCAGCCATCGGAGGTCTCGGATCAGCTCGTACACACCGATTGGAAGCTTCATTCTTCACTACTTCATACCCTTTTGCCCATACTTGAACCGGTTAGTGTTCCCTTCATTATAGATGATAATGTATGACAAAGTGTGTGCTTGATGAAAAGTATACATGCTTAGTCTTGTTGCATGATTTGTATGATTTAGTGGACTAAAAATAGTTAGATAATGCGGATGTACATTCAAGGATAAATAAGATAAATCAATGATTGTGTGTGAATGATGAGCACAAATCTGTCTAGATGGATGATTGTTATTAGTGTTAGTATGTGTTGGTTTGAATAATATTGTTGTCTAAATCATGGGATGCAAGATTTCTATAACAAATACATGTGGTCGGTGTTGAGCCGATGATTGCATGCTAGACATAGGGCCGAAGATGATGTCCAAATTGTGTATTGACTTAGGGTTGTGAATATGCAAACAAAGGATGAACTACATGAATATGTGTTGAATGTGTGATGAATGTGCTTGATGAACTATTTGAATATTATTGAAAATATTTGAAATTTTTGGTGTTTGATCCGTTTTGATTAGGATTTAGACAAGAAAACATGTTTGAGTGATTTGGATTAGATAGTACACCATTACATGAAATCGGAATTCTATTGGCTAGTACAAATGCTGGGAATCAGCAGGTGTGCCAGTCGAGACCCCCAGTCTCGACTCGAGACCGATAAGCCATAACTCGAGACCGCAGTGTTTGCGACTCGAGACCATCCCATGACAACTCGAGACAAGCTTCAACGACTCGAGACCAGCAAGGTCTCGACTCGAGACCTTAGGGGTTGCGACTTATGCTTGACAACTCGAGACCACCCATCCACAACCCGAGACCACTAGGTTGCGACTCGAGACCGCATAGTCTCGAGTCGAGACCGCTTAGTCTCGATCAGGATGTTCGACTAAGTTATTGGGCCGCATTGAATGTTTGGGCTGCATGAATTCCTGTTGCTGTTTATCTGGACTAGGTGTTACGGATTAACTGTTACTACTTAAGAACTTGGACAGGTCCGATAACTTAGGGAAGAAATATATGTCATGCATGCTACGTGTTAGATACGTGTAGGATATATGTGATTACTTGTATCCGAGCCTGACCCATGCTGGTAACCATACTAGGACGTGGTGACCAACATACTTGACCAAGTAAACTAAACTGCCGAGCAACCCAAGGTGAGTTCACAACTATCAAAGCATGCGTTCCCGGTGGTTTTGGGAAACGGAAACTCAAACAACGCTATCCCCGCGTAAGGGATACAAACCTACTTTCTTCCCCTTAAATGGGACTCTTAGTTAATTATTGTTTATACGGTAATGCAACAAGCAACACTAAACGAAACTCTATCACTTAAGTCCCTACCATTTAATATCGATTAGTCGCCGGGGCCTGGCGAACGGGTTATTAGTTAATAGCGCTATTTAGGTGTAACCAGCCTCACACCGACCCTTGTTACTGGGAACGGGAGTGAACTAATGAACTCTGGCAAACCGTCAATGATGATAGAACATTGACAAACGGGGCACTGCGGAAACATACGGTTAAGTAAGTATTCAGTATTGGAAAAACAGTTTAGTCGCTTACTTATGGGGTAGCTCCCCATCGCATGTATAAACAGATAAATTAACTGGCGAAACAAGTTTTTGGTAATTAAAAACTGGACAACTCGTGGACTCGCCAACATTTTTGTTGATACCCTACTGCATGCTTTGCAGGTACCCAGTGACTCAGGAGCTTGCAACTTGGGAATATGTAGTGGTCGTCTAACCCACGTGTTGGGTTTTAAATAAACTTGAACTATGAACTTTGTTTTGAAACTGTTTGGTTTATGCTTCCGCTGTTTACTTAAACTGTTATATGCACTTAAACTTTTATAAACTTCGAACTATGATGTTTACTAACTAATGTGGTTGGTGAACATTTCTATTATTGACCAATGCTCAGTATAATTGGTGGCTGGATCCTGGTCAGTCACGCCCCTAAGCGGTGGTGCTCCGCATGTAGAATTTGGGGTGTGACAAATTGGTATCAGAGCCATTGGTTATAGTGAACTCGGTTTTAAAAAGAAAGTCTTTTTGAGAAAAACCAGACTATAACCTGTGACTCGTGACGACACTACACTCCAAGGGCAAGACTCAACGTATTAGACCTCATAGCTCGGACTTGTGTTTACTTGCTTGTTTACTTTATGTTGTTACTCTACTATGCATACTAGTGTGCCTAATTAGATAGATGTGCATTCCTCTTCTACCTCATTCTCGATACATTACGACATCACACTCATACTGTGTTTTCTGGCTATGAAGACAATGAGTGGACGCGGAAGAGGAAACGTTAACTTGACTCAGGCTCAGTTCACTAACTTGCTCAACACGGTGGCTGCAGCCTTCGCAGCTCACCTTGGAGGTAAACTCGTTACTTTAGGATGTTTAGATCCTACCCCCACATCGTCTTTTCACCTCTAAGCCTATTCGCTTCACTTCTCACGACAGGTCAGCCTGCGCCTGCGCAGCCACGTGTTTGTACTTTCAAAACCTTCATGGATGGCAAGCCTCTCCCTTTCAACGACACTGAGGGTACCATAGGCCTTCTGCACTGGATTGAAAAGGCCGAAGCTGTCTTTGCTGTCTGCGAGTGTCCCCCTGCTAACTGGGTAAAGTTCGCGACTGGTACGCTGGAAGGAAACGCGCTTTCATGGTGGAAAGCACAGATTCAGATGCTTGGTCTGGAAACTGCTAATGCTACTGCGTGGGAAGATTTCAAAGACATGATCAAAGAGGAGTATTGTCACAGGGATGACATCCACAAACTCGAAAACGAATACTATGAGCTCAAGATGGTTGGATCAGATATTGAGACCTACACCAAGCAGTCCAACGACTATGCTGCACTTTGCCCAAACATGTCCCGACCTATGTATCGAAGGATCGAATTGTACATCAAAGGTTTGGTCCCAGAAATCCGGAGCCATGTAACCCCAGCCAACCTCAATACCATATAGCCCGTGGTCGGTCTTGCTCACAAACTCACCAATCAGGCTGTGGAGGAGGGCAAGCTGCCTAAAAGGATCAGTGCTACTGCCGGAACTTCTAGTGATAACAAACGAAAGTGGGATGGAAATCAGGGTAAGGATGCTAACCCCACTCAGGCCTCAGTTCAGCAAAGGAAGACTGAAAACAACAAAGGCCCTCAGCAACAGGGTGGCTATCGAGGAAACCACCCCAAGTGTAACAAATGTAACCGACACCACAGTGGGCCATGTGGCAAAAGTCAGTGTCAGCGATGCAACAAGATGGGGAATGAAGCCAAAGACTACAGGAGTCAGCTTCCAGCTAGGCAGAATCAACAACAACCACAACAGCAACAAGGAAACACCCGTGAATGCTACAAATGTGGGGCAATAGGACACATGCGAAAGGATTGCCCTCAGCTGAACCAGAATCGCAACAACAATAATCGAGGTGCTGGAAACAACGACAACAACCAGGGAGCTGGAAACAATGCAAGGGCATTCGTGATTGGGGCTGCCGAAGCAAGGAACGACCCCAACGTGGTGGCGGGTAAGTTCCTACTTAATGACCATTATGTTTCCATATTATTTGATTCTGGAGCAGATGCTAGTTATGTATCCTTACGTATTAGTAAGAAGCTTAAGTCCACTCTTACGCCGTTAAGCTCTAAGCACATCGTTGAAATAGCTAATGGTAGAAACCTCGAGGCCTCATACGTTATTCGTAACTGCAAACTAGAATTGTCTGGTCGGACCTTCCGTATCGATCTCTTCCCCATCATTCTCGGAAGCTTCGACGTCGTCATTGGTATGGATTGGTTATCCAAGCATCGAGCTGAAATCCTCTGCCAAGAGAAAGCTGTTCGTATTCCCCGCCCTCCTGGCAAACCCCTTATAGTCCAAGGCGACAAAAGCGGAGAAGTCACAGGCATCATTTCATTCTTAAAAGCCCAGAAGTGTTTACGAAAGGGGCACACCACTATCTTAGCACTTGTTGCCGACACGCAGAAAAAGGAAAACAGGATTGAAGATTTTCCAGTTGTACGCGACTATCCTGAGGTATTTCCGGAAGAACTACCTGGACTCCCTCCTCACCGTCAGGTCGAATTTCAAATCGAACTAGCTCCCGGAGCAGCGCCTATAGCTCGTGCACCTTATCGACTAGCTCCCGCAGAACTCAAGGAACTTTCTACTCAACTACAAGAACTTTTGGACAAAGGTTTTATCCGTCCTAGCTCATCACCCTGGGGAGCCCCAGTGCTCTTTGTCAAAAAGAAGGATGGCACATTCCGAATGTGCATTGACTACCGCGAACTGAACAAGGTTACCATCAAGAATCGTTATCCACTTCCCCGTATCGACGATCTGTTCGACCAACTGCAAGGGTCGAGCTATTATTCCAAGATCGATCTGCGATCGGGCTATCACCAACTGAGAGTCTGCGATGAGGACATCTCTAAGACTGCTTTCAGAACCCGCTATGGTCACTACGAATTCCTTGTTATGCCTTTCGGAATGACCAACGCACTTGCGATCTTCATGGATCTCATGAACCGGGTGTGCAAACCCTACCTCGATAAATTCGTGATTGTGTTTATTGACGACATCCTGATTTACTCAAAGAGTCAAGGGGAGCATGAACGACACCTGCGCCTTATTCTCGAACTCCTTCGCAATGAACAGTTGTACGCCAAATTTTCGAAATGTGATTTCTGGCTTAGAGAAGTCCATTTCCTTGGTAACATAGTCAATCAGGATGGGATTCATGTCGACCCCGCTAAGATCGAATCCATTAAGAATTGGCCTATACCTAAGACTCCGACCGAAGTTCGCCAATTCTTGGGATTGGCAGGATATTATCGAAGATTTATCAAGGGATTTTCTAAGATCGTTCAACCACTTACGACCCTCACTCAGAAGGGTGTTGCTTACCGATGGAATGATGCCCAGGAATCTGCCTTTCAGGAACTAAAGAAGAACCTCTGTAGTGCACCTATTCTTTCCTTACCTGAAGGTACCGACGACTTTGTTGTTTACTGCGACGCTTCGATTCAAGGACTTGGTTGCGTGCTGATGCAACGCGAGAAGGTTATTGCCTACGCCTCGCGACAACTCAAGATCCACGAACGGAACTACACGACACATGACTTAGAATTCGGAGCTGTGGTCTTCGCGCTCAAAATTTGGAGACATTACTTGTACGGTACCAAGTGCACGATTTACACCGATCACAAGAGTCTCCAGCATATAATGGAACAAAAGGAGTTGAATATGCGGCAACGCCGATGGGTCGAACTCCTAAATGACTACGAGTGTGCAATTAAATATCATCCCGGCAAGGCTAACGTGGTAGCCGACGCCCTCAGCAGAAAGGAAACCAAACCTAAGCGTGTTCGTGCTTTACAGCTCACCATCCACTCGAACCTCCCCAAACAGATCCGAAACGCTCAGGTCGAAGCATTGAAAGTCGAGAACGTCAGGGCTGAGTCCCTGCGAGGATCAAGGAAACGGCTAGAACAAAAAGAAGATGGTGCTTACTACGTAAACTGGCGTATATGGGTCCCACTTTATGGGAATCCGCGCGAGCTTGTAATGGATGAAGCCCATAAGTCCCGTTACTCAGTACATCCTGGTTCGGATAAGATGTACCACGACTTAAAGACTACATACTGGTGGCCTAGCATGAAAGCCCACATAGCAACCTATGTCAGAAAATGTTTGACTTGTGCAAGAGTCAAGGCTGAGTATCAGAAACCATCGGGCCTACTCCAACAACCAGAGATCCCACAGTGGAAATGGGAGCAAATTTCCATGGATTTTGTTACTGGCTTGCCTAGGTCTCAACGCGGAAATGACACCATTTGGGTGATAGTGGATCGATTAACTAAATCTGCCCACTTTTTGGCTATTAAAGAAACAGACAAGTTCTCCACCTTAGCAGAGGTATACTTAAAGGAAGTGGTTTCGAAGCACGGGGTGCCGACCTCTATTATTTCCGATCGGGACGCGCGTTTTACTTCTGAGTTGTGGCAAGCTATGCACAAATCCTTTGGCTCATGCTTAGACATGAGCACCGCTTATCACCCACAAACGGATGGGCAATCTGAACGCACCATCCAAACCCTCGAAGACATGCTTAGGGCATGTGTGATCGATTTTGGCAAGGGTTGGGAAAGGCACCTACCGTTAGTGGAATTCTCCTACAACAACGGCTACCACACCAGCATTCAGGCAGCACCCTTTGAGGCATTGTACGGCCGTAAATGCCGATCGCCTCTTTGCTGGGCGGAAGTTGGTGACAGCCAGCTCACAGGTCCAGAACTTGTGGTAGACACTACGGAAAGGATTGCCCAGATCAGACAACGCATGGCGGCAGCTCGTGACCGTCAGAAGAGTTACGCTGATAAGGATAGGAAACCGCTAGAGTTCCAGGTTGGTGACCGGGCTCTACTTAAAGTCTCACCCTGGAAGGGTGTGGTTCGTTTAGGAAAACGAGGCAAGCTTAATCCGCGATATGTCGAACCATTCGAAATTACCGAAAAGATCGGTAAAGTCGCTTACAGATTGAATCTGCCTGAAGAACTGAGTGTTGTGCACAACGTCTTCCACGTGTCTAATCTGAAGAAGTGTCTGTCAGATGAAACACGCATCATTCCTTTCAAGGAACTCACTATTGACGAACAGCTACACTTTACTGAGGAACCGATTGAGATCACGGATCGAGAAATCAAAACCCTCAAACGTAGCCAGATACCTCTCGTACGAGTTCGTTGGAACTCGCGCCGTGGCCCAGAGTTTACCTGAGAGCGGGAAGACCAGATGAAGTGCAAGTATCCCCAGTTGTTCCCAAATGAAACTCCCAGCACTGAAGCTACAATCGAATTTCAGGACGAAATTCCAAACTAACGGGGGGATGATGTGACACCCCGTTGAAACGTTCTCACTTATACTAGCTTGACAGTGACTGCCTTAACTTTCGGGACGAAAGTTCTTAAAACTTGGGGATAATGTGACACTTCGGGTTTTCCCGAGCAATCTGTGTATATTAACTATGCGTGTACATATTATATTAAATAAAAATTCATTGGATTATCATGACACACTACGTGATACGTGTATTAGATTACGTGTACGTAATAACTATAAATATGTATATATATGTATATAAGCACTAGTGAACCGAGACCATGACTCGAGACTACTTGGTCTCGGGCGACCCAAGTCGGTTGGGCCGCAATCCCCTTGAAGCCCACTCGGAAACCCATTAGGGTGCACCTACTTGGGTTTTGTATATAGCCTATGTTGATGGCCAACCTTGCCACTTTTCAATCACCATCCCTTCACACTCTCCTACACACACACTCTCCTACATTCTGTCTCACTAGAACCCTAACAATCAAGCATCACCTCCTCTCCTCCTCTCGGATTAGAACCGGCAGCCATCGGAGGTCTCGGATCAGCTCGTACACACCGATTGGAAGCTTCATTCTTCACTACTTCATACCCTTTTGCCCATACTTGAACCGGTTAGTGTTCCCTTCATTATAGATGATAATGTATGACAAAGTGTGTGCTTGATGAAAAGTATACATGCTTAGTCTTGTTGCATGATTTGTATGATTTAGTGGACTAAAAATAGTTAGATAATGCGGATGTACATTCAAGGATAAATAAGATAAATCAATGATTGTGTGTGAATGATGAGCACAAATCTGTCTAGATGGATGATTGTTATTAGTGTTAGTATGTGTTGGTTTGAATAATATTTTTGTCTAAATCATGGGATGCAAGATTTCTATAACAAATACATGTGGTCGGTGTTGAGCCGATGATTGCATGCTAGACATAGGGCCGAAGATGATGTCTAAATTGTGTATTGACTTAGGGTTGTGAATATGCAAACAAAGGATGAACTACATGAATATGTGTTGAATGTGTGATGAATGTGCTTGATGAACTATTTGAAGATTATTGAAAATATTTGAAATTTTTGGTGTTTGATCCGTTTTGATTAGGATTTAGACAAGAAAACATGTTTGAGTGATTTGGATTAGATAGTACACCATTACATGAAATCGGAATTCTATTGGCTAGTACAAATGCTGGGAATCAGCAGGTGTGCCAGTCGAGACCCCCAGTCTCGACTCGAGACCGATAAGACATAACTCGAGACCGCAGTGTTTGCGACTCGAGACCATCCCATGACAACTCGAGACAAGCTTCAACGACTCAAGACCAGCAAGGTCTCGACTCGAGACCTTAGGGGTTGCGACTTATGCTTGACAACTCGAGACCACCCATCCACAACCCGAGACCACTAGGTTGCGACTCGAGACCGCATAGTCTCGAGTCGAGACCGCTTAGTCTCGATCAGGATGTTCGACTAAGTTATTGGGCCGGATTGAATGTTTGGGCTGCATGAATTCCTGTTGCTGTTTATCTGGACTAGGTGTTACTGATTAACTGTTACTACTTAAGAACTTGGACAGGCCCGATAACTTAGGGAAGAAATATATGTCATGCATGCTACGTGTTAGATACGTGTAGGATATATGTGATTACTTGTATCCGAGCCTGACCCATGCTGGTAACCATACTAGGACGTGGTGACCAACATACTTGACCAAGTAAACTAAACTGCCGAGCAACCCAAGGTGAGTTCACAACTATCAAAGCATGCGTTCCCGGTGGTTTTGGGAAACGGAAACTCAAACAACGCTATCCCCGCGTAAGGGATACAAACCTACTTTCTTCCCCTTAAATGGGACTCTTAGTTAATTATTGTTTATACGGTAATGCAACAAGCAACACTAAACGAAACTCTATCACTTAAGTCCCTACCATTTAATACCGATTAGTCACCGGGGCCTGGCGAACGGGTTATTAGTTAATAGCGCTATTTAGGTGTAACCAGCCTCACACCGACCCTTGTTACTGGGAACGGAAGTGAACTAATGAACTCTGGCAAACCGTCAATGATGATAGAACATTGACAAACGGGGCACTGCGGAAACGTACGGTCAAGTAAGTATTCGGTATTGGAAAAACAGTTTAGTCGCTTACTTATGGGGTAGCTCCCCATCGCATGTATAAACAGATAAATTAACTGGTGAAACAAGTTTTTGGTAATTAAAAACTGGACAACTCGTGGACTCGCCAACATTTTTGTTGATACCCTACTGCATGCTTTGCAGGTACCCAGTGACTCAGGAGCTTGCAACTTGGGAATGTGTAGTGGTCGTCTAACCCACGTGTTGGGTTTTAAATAAACTTAAACTATGAACTTTGTTTTGAAACTGTTTGGTTTATGCTTCCGCTGTTTACTTAAACTGTTATTTGCATTTAAACTTTTATAAACTTCGAACTATGATGTTTACTAACTAATGTGGTTGGTGAACATTTCTATTATTGACCAATGCTCAGTATAATTGGTGGCTGGATCCTGGTCAGTCACGCCCCTAAGCGGTGGTGCTCCGCATGTGGAATTTGGGGGTGTGACACGCAAGGGTTGCCCAGCGACAGAAAAACTGACAGATGGTTGTTTTGAGCTTGTAACCGACTTTGATTGATATTTTCTTCATTCATGCGCGCCCCCTACTTACTTTTAGACCCTAGGAACACCTGTTGATGATCAAGAACCCATGGTAGAGTGATTTGTCATGTTTACAAGCCATTAAAATCACTATATAAGGCCTCCAAGTTTGCAACATTCTTGCATTCATCCCATCTACATTCCTGATCATTTCTGGAGCTCCAAAGCAGACCACAAGTATTCCTATTCGTTCATTAGTACTTCGGTAAGTGTCCTTAACACTTCTAAATTAAGTTTTGCTTAGTTTATAGCCTTAAAGTCAAACCGTCGTAATTAACGGTTGACTTATTGATTAATCGCTAATGGTCCAGCGATTAGTCAAACTTAAGATAGTTATAAGTTGTTAATTATGTGGGATTTAAACCCTTAAAAGGGCACCATCTGATTCCCGTCCTAACTAGGTCGTTTGTCGGGTCAAAGATGATGATAAAAAGTCAACAGAAATGTAATTTGCGATTTAATACACAATTAGCAATGTAGAAGGGATGTAACCTATTTTATCACTGATATAACTTGGTAATAAGTATAAGAACTGATCTAAGCTTGTTTGATTCGACAATTTTCTGTTTAGACCCGGTTCGGAACCGAAAGTCGCAAAACTTTGACTTTTGCTTTGACTTCAGTTCTGACCTAATTTAGTATGATTTGGAAATGCCTTAGAGCTTCCTTAGGACCAGGTTACATGCTAGTATAACCCTCTGTGATTATACACCTTGGTTCATTAGTTAACCAATTAATATGCATGATTCCGTTAATTGCCTATATGTTGACCATTATGCCCTTTTCACCATAAAACGTGATTTTTAAAAATGTAAAAGAGTAGAACCCTTAGTTACTGATTTATAAACTTGCACCCATAATTTGACATCAGTTTGAGGTATAGATTGAGAGTTATGCTCATTAGCGTAATTAGAAAGCTTTTTAGCGATTAAACGACATAATTAGCATATCGCCTATTTAAACCTACTTTTTGATATAAAACTTCTTACCCACTGATGTAATATATTATTTTGGGATTTTTGAAGATTTTCAATTAATTTTAGGCTGAGCATAACTTAGAGTTACAAGCTTGAGTCGGTAATTGTCGGTTTTGCCCTTTTGGGCTATAAAATGAGTTTTACATATCTTTTTAACCCCAAACCTTTTGCTACTAATTTTATATGATAAATACATTATTTTAAACATTCTGGAATAATAAAAATATCAGTTTTCTATAAAGAACCCGGAAACGGCTTCTAATCGCCTTTTAAGCGTTTTTAACGCATAGTATGTACTAAAGCTATTTTAATCATACAAGGGTTGATACCTACTGATATTTTAGATAAATTATAATATTTTAACAGTAAGCAAAAGTTGTTTAACTCAGACTTCAGTTTTGAGCTTTTCGGCTTATGTGAAATTACCAAAATGCCCCTACGGTGCATAGTTTGGTTATAATTGATAAATTTCACATCTATACCATACCCTACTGTTATAACTTATTAAATTAAGTATCTTTGCTGATTATATCAGACCTGTAACTCAGGTTAATACTTAAACTCTTTTATAACCTTATAAATAACCAAATTACCCCTACGGGGCATAGTTTGTGTTTAAATTCGTTTTGGGCATAATGGAAGGTATCCTACTGATATCACAACATATTTGAGGCATATTAACTTAGGAAACCTGGTTGGGACCCTTATGATTACCCGTTACGCCTCTTGCGCGTTCGGTTCGGCTTAGGTAACTAGTTTACATAAATTAGCCGAAACGGGTCAAACCTTATCGGTTTTACCCCAAAATTCCGAATGTGCCTAGATTACCCATATAAGGCAAGTCTTCAATCTTGTCGGGTCTAAATCACATTCTATTCCGGTCTTCGCCTTATCATGCGTTTGAACCGTATCTTCCTTTTGAAAACTAACCGGTCTAAGTCAAGACTTAATTAAAGACCCGTTAGGATTCTAATAGGTTATTAAAAACCTTCGTTCCAGATTAGGAGCCCAGTAAAAGCTATCTGTACTTGCTGAATTGATATACGGCTGAGATTGAATTTATATTTAGCTCAGGTAAATACTTTTAACTTATTTTCCCTATACGGGCTTGGGGTATGGTATATAAAATACCGCTTGGTCGGGCATTAAATATTCCATCGTATGGTGGTTAATTGAATTTTAATCGGCCCGTTTAAATTGTTTTGTTTGCTTAAAGCCTTTGGGAGGTTAATGACCATGTCCCGGATATCCTTGGCATCATTTTACGAAATGGCCACGACCTTAGCACGCGTGTGTAGGCGTACACCCGCTAGTGCATTTATGAATAACAAGGTATAACCGCTGGTTTCGGGAACAACCCGCCGCGGGATTATATCATGTGGTGTGTCTATTAAGCTTTAACCCGGCACGATCCGGGCTACTGAACGCATAAGAAACATGTAATTCTTTTACGAGATTATATATTTAAATAATTATCCCAAGTTATAAAGAGTTTGTGCCACGTGCATTCAAATCAATTTTATTAAAACCTTTTCAAATGAGTCAGTTAATTGTATTTACCTGTGTAAACTGACGTATTTTCCAAAAGGCTAAATGCAGGTACTATACGTAATAGACTGGCTACTCCAGACATCAATAATCAAGTCTCGCAAGCTTTAGATGTTAAAGTCTGTTGAACGATATTATCTTTCTGTTTAAGATCCGCCTGTGGATCCATCTTACATTCCGTTGTAATATTTGATATTACTTTGAATCGGATTATAATATTTTTATCTTTTGCTTCCACTGTGCATTTATATATTGTGTTGTTTGACTATGATGATATCAACTACGTCACGATACTCCCCACCGGGCCCACCGGTGACTCGTGGAATTCGGGGTGTGACACTAGGCGACTTCCTAAGAATTGACATCCAGCCGTTGTGGATTTCCCTTCTATTTTGCATCCGCCAAAATCTGAATCACTAAAAGCAACCAAGTTAAAACTATCATCCTTAGGGTACCAGAGACCGATGTCCGGGCAACCCTTCAGATAGCGATAAATCCTCTTAACAGCTCCCAGATTAGATGCCTTCGGGTTAGCTTGATATCTTGCAAGCAGGCACGTTGGATACATGATGTCAGGCCTCGATGCTGTGAGATACATGAGAGATCCGATCATAGCGCGATAATAAGAAGAATTGACACTTTCACCCTTCAAGTCCGGAGTAATCACGTGATTAGTCGGAAGTGGGGTACCAATGGGCGTTGCTTCAGACATCTAGAATCGGCTCAAGATGTCACCAACATATTTAGTCTGATGGATGAATATCCCAGACTTAGTTTGTTGAACTTGTGATGTGCGCAAAATGCAACATATAAATTACATCAAATGTGCCATAAAACTAACCATTTTTTAGTACTAATGTTGGAAAAAGTATGTTTTTGTCTTTCTTTTGTATTTTTAGGATTAAAAGAGCTTAAATGAATAAAAGAAGCAAAAATGCAGCTAAATCTAACAATAATACAAGAAAAGGGAAGAAACGTGGCAAGCCCGACCCCTCGACAGCATCTCCCAAAGCAAAAAACAAGAAGAAAGCTGAGCATAGGGCTGTGCCCAGCGGACACGGCCCTGTGCCCAGCGGACACGGCCCTATGCCCAGCGGACACGGGGGCGTGTTCAGGTGTCTGCAGAAAAGACAAAGCTGTAGAAGCTTCTATCACCCACCACGGGGGCGTGCCCACCGGACACGGGGCCGTGGTCAACTCTAAGATTCGCAGAATCTGGGGAAATCTTGATAGTACAGATAAGCTTCTGCACACGGGGGCGTGCCCAGCGGACACGGGGGCGTGGTCAACTAATGCAGACAAACTGTAATTAATGAAGAAAGAGAAGGAGGGTGGACACGGGGCCGTGCCCAATGGACACGGGGCCGTGCCCGAGCGTCTGTTCAGGCTATAAATAGGGGTGCTTGGCTCATTTGCAAACCATCCCTTGGTACACCACCTCTCTCACACTTCACAAACCACCCACCACAATCACAACACCATCATCCACCACCATCATCCATCGTCCATCGTAGAGTGTGTGAGTCATCTCGGGATCCAAGATTGATCGTAAGAGTTCTTGACAATCAAAGGCCATGTTTGCCTAAGTCTCTTACATCACTTGGTGAAGACAAGTGTCTAGTGTAATACTTTTTATTTTTAATCTTTTCGCACTTTTTACTTGGTTATGTATTAATGACTTTAATAACTAGTTTCTTATGTTGAAGGTGATTATTCCTTATCGTTTGTCCGTGGTGTCTTGGCATTATTTTACTGTCTATATAAAATAAAAGATTTTCACCATTCATATCTCCACGGTCTATATGGAGGTATGTTGGCTACCTGGTCGGGGGTTAAGGGAACGGTTTGGTAAGAGTCTTGCCTTGTTCAGTGTATAGATCCTGCAAGGACATGGGTCAAATTTAGTAGGATCTCCTTCAATACCCACCGGTATTGGATGGCGGGGGTCCAAACTCTTTGATCCCCTCATATGTAAGCTACTATTAATACTTTAACCCGGCTACTTAGGACTGTATCCCTGCTGACTCAGACTACTTAGCCGAGGGTAACGTCACCTTCAAAAGAGGGGCCTACCATAATATGCATTAATAACTTAATTAATTATCTTTCAATAATCCGACCCTTTAGGATTGTATCCGTGCTGACTCAAACTACTGGGTTGAGGGTAACGTCACCTTCAAAAGAGGGGCCTACTGCAATAACTAAGATAATCTCTTAAAAAGTGCAAAAGTGCAGAAATAATCAAAGGTTACACTAAACACGTGTCGGAGCTAAGTGATTCATCTTGTCTATTTGTTTTTACTTTAATTTTAGTTAGTTTTTATTTTTATAGTTTAAAAACATTTTTCTAACCTTTTTGATTTGATTAGACGTTGAGGGTATACCGGTATTAAAAGCTCTTGTGTCCTTGGACGACCTCGGTATCTTGCCAACACTATACTACGCTCACGATGGGTGCACTTGCCCATATGTGTGTTTGGTGTTAGTAAAATATCGTGTTTTATAAATTTAAAACTTGACTAACGTGTAAAAAGGGCTTAAAATATACATTAAAATATATACACACTCGCACACATCAACTTGTAGGCCCAAAAAGAAATTCATCTCTCCCATTGCGCTCATTTCGAACTTCTCCTGCATAACACGTTCAAATTGCCTGCACAAAGCATCGTTAGTAGAACCAAATATGATATCATCAACGTATACATATACCAACAACAAATCACCATCATGTTCCTTGATGAAAAGAGTACAGTCGATAAGCCCCCGGTGAAAACCGTTCTCCAGCAGATAAGTAGATAAAGTTGCATACCAAGCCCTCGGTGATTGATGTAACCCGTAGAGAGCTTTGTTGAGCAACCAAACCCGATCGAGATGGATAGGATCTTCGAAACCATGAGGTTGTTCGACATACACCTCTTCTTCAACAATACCATGCAAGAATGCGCTTTTGACGTCCATCTGGTAGACTTTGAATCCTTTAAAAGAAGCATAAGCTAGAAAGATCCGAATAGCCTCCAGACGAGCAACTGGTGCATAAACCTCATTATAATCAATGCCTTCGATTTGACGAAAGCCCTGAACAACTAATCTCGCCTTGTTGCGAATGACCACTCCACGATCATCCTTTTTGCACTTGTAAACCCAACGGGTGCCAATTTTCTTGTAGTTGTCGGGTTTTTCAACAAGTCTCCAAACACCCAGTTTCTGGAACTGTTGTAGTTCCTCTTGCATTGCTTCAACCCAAGAATTATCCTTTAAGGCTTCTTTCCAAGATTTCGGTTCTCCTTGTGAAATGTAACACGCGAAGGACCAATCATTTTGAAGACCAGATTCTCTGATGGCTGAATACAAACCAGCATTCTGGCTGTTTCTCAGCTGATTACGCGTCTGCACCCCGCGTTGGACATCTCCTATGATATTCTGGTATGGATGGGTATCGTGAATCCTCATTTTAGGATTTTCAGGAACACGAGCATTAATACCCAAATTGTTAATATTAAGATCAACAATCAACTCCACACCGGGAATATGCGTAGAAGTGGATGCCTTCCCTTCAGCAGTATCAACCTCTTGCACATGAGGAGTTTCAACAGAAGCACCCTGAACAGGAGCAACTGGAGCTGAAGTGCCTTCAGTAGCATCAAGATATTCATCATTTTCCGATGACTCGTTTTACTCAGTAGCATCTTCAAATACCTCATTTTGAACTGTGTTGTTAACCGAATTAGAACCTTGGGGGTTAACAATAACAAGTCTAACCAATGGCGAGCCAGCAGCGTTGTCACTATCAAATAACATTCGAGCAGCTGCAGATTCTTTGTCAAAGGTTGGCAGATTAAAGGAGTCGAATAGCCCATCGTAGTCGAACATCCAAGGATCACCCGGAGCTCTAACAGAACTTGTGCATCTTTGAACCCTTACTTCACTCCATAGCTCAATCTTTTTGGTAGCCAGATTCCATACGCAAAAATTCGGAGTAGCATATCCAAGGAAGAAACCCTCGATAGCTTTCGCGCCAAACTTTCCATCCGGCTCAATCATAGTGCATGGACCGCCAAAAGGTTCTAGAAAAGAAAGATCTGGTTTCCTTTTCTGTAGAAGTTCGAAACAAGTCTTGCCATGTCTCTTAACTGTAAGAACTCGGTTTAATGTGTAGCAAGCAGTCGACACAGCCTCCCCCCAGAACTGAACAGGAAGCTCCGACTCTACCAACATCGTTCTTGCAGTTTCAATTATCGTTCGATTCTTCCTCTCCGCGACACCATTTTGTTGTGGAGTGTATCGAGAACTATATTCATGAAGAATCCCCTTAGAAGTACAGAACTCATCCATCACACGATTCTTGAACTCAGTTCCATTGTCACTTCTGATCCTCTTAACTTTCAACGTGTAGAGAGTTTCCAACATTGTAAGAAGATCCTTGAGGATTCCAGGAGTATCACTCTTGTGGGCCATAAAAGCTACCCAAGAAAATATAGAATAATCATCAGTAACCACTAAACAAGAAGCATCCCCGAATGTTGTCTTGTGTCTCATAGGTCCAAAGAGGTCCATATGAAGACGTTTGAGAGGCATGCTAACAGTGTTGATTTTCTTCAGAGGGTGAGACTTCTTCGTTTGTTTCCCTTTCTGGCACGAAACACAGATATCTTGTAGATGAAAACTTCTCACTGGCACACCATTCACAAGAGTGTTTTTCACCAAATGGTTCATTTTTCTTAAGTGAATGTGCCCCATTCTTCTGTGCCAAGATATAGACTCCTTCTCTATGGCTTTCGAGACAAAACATGTGACTTGTGCAGAAGTCGTAATCGCTTGGCTCATATCAAGAATATAAAGATCATTAACACTTGGAGCCGATAAGAGAATCCATTCTTCTGGAATTTTGAAACCAGGTTTCAGCACATAACAACCGGCATCATCAAAATGCACGGTGAACTTCTTATCGGAGATTTGCGAAACACTGAGAAGATTATGATCAATTTGTCGAACATAATTGATCTTATCGAAACATACAACACCATTAGAGATCATTCCCTCTCCAGTGATGTATCCACCTTTGTCTCCAGCAAACGCGACATAGCCTCCTCTAATATTTCTCACATCATATAGAAGCCGTAAGTCTCCTGTCATGTGCCTAGATGCTCCACTATCAACAATCCAATGACTATTAATAGTTCCTCCTGGAACATCCTGCACATATCATCAATGATTAGTTGAGGATGGGGACCCAAGCCTTAGTGGTCTTGGGTCGTCCCTGAGCATCACGAAAGATGATCTCGATTTCCTGATGATTTTGTAACACAACACCTCCCCCTGAATTTTCACCCATCTTAGGTCTCCAAGTATGATTTTGTATACCTGTTTGGTTTTTATAAAAAGATTTTGAAACTTCTAGTTTTAAAGATTGTGAAGAACTTGGTTCCCTACTAATTGATTTGACTTCCGATTTTAAAGCCTTTTCAACTGCTTTCACATTTTGACGTCGTTGTTTCGTTTCTTGTTCCTTAACAGTTCTTTTATCATGTTTTGGTGAAACGGGACGATGTTGAGGGTGAACCTTTTCAGGTGGTGCTTTCTCAACAAATTTATCCTTGGGAGTGTTTGGACAATTTTAAATGATGTGTCCAAACTCCCCACACTTAAAACATGTTCTCCTTTCCACAAACTTAGGAGAATCTGATCGACGAACAGATGTCGAACCCGTAGAACCCGAGGTACTTGCTTTTTCATCACACCCGTTTGTATGTTGAGTGTAATTGTTTTGACTGTTACGCTTTAAAATCGTGACTTGTTGGACAAAATCGGTGTTTGATTTGTTTTCAAAAGTCTCAATTTTGTCCGTGCCCTTCGATGCTACAAATTTGACATTGCTGTTTTTCTTTTGATAACGAGCTCCTTTTGTTTCAAATTTAGATTGAGAAACGTTAGGCTTTTGAGCTCGCTTTTCTGGTTGTTTTCCCTTAGCAACAATAGGTTGTTGCTTTGTTGGTGATTTTTAATTTCCAAATTGTTTCCTGATTTCAACTTTTGGAATTGGGTCACATTGAGTTACAATGACTCTTGGAATTATCTTTCCCAAAAACTTGTTTGTGTTATCTTCAAAAACTTTATCAATCGAAGATGGATTGACATTTTTAATTGGAAAATCGTGATCTGAATAGATTTTAGATTCACCAACCAAAGTGTACAACACGTTATTACTCTTAACGGCAGACACAGATTTCTTTTCATTCTTGACAAGATCTATCACTTGTTTGACAACTGGTTGAACAGCAGGAGTAGGAGGATCACAAAGAATATGATTCTCAATTGGAATTTCTACTCCCTTCATCTTTTCAAGTGATTTATCCTGATCAATCATATCTGATTCTGATTCATCATCAGACGACTCATAGTCCTCAATGATTGGAGGACTTTGTTTCGTAGATGTTGAAGTTTCTGTTTGCTCAGATGATGTACTTGAAGAACTATCCGATTTGAACCCTAGGCCAGTAGTAACTTCCTCATAATCAAGAGGCACACTGGGCTCAAAACATGGCATTTCTTCTTCATCAGGCATATGAGTATAATTATGTCTTAAAGGGGGTGGGCACTTCTTATACCCTACGCCTTTCTTGTTACCTTTGAGTTATTGAGCATCAATGATATGATCGAGCACATATCGGGAGTTGGAGTAACTCTCCAATTTGAGCTTGATTGCATCATGTTCGCATATGGCTATGGCTAGCTCCTTTTTGGTTTCCTCGATGATATTAATGTAATTGTTAATACCAATTTGCTTATTGAAAACAGTTTTTGTTAGCTCGGAAACACTTTTCTTTAGGGTTTCAATCACAGATTTAAAATCCTTTTCGTTTCTAGCTAAAGCCATATTTGCCGCTTTACACTTAGACAACTCAATAACCAAACTTTGGTTATGACTATGAACCTTTTCAGATTCAAGCTTCAAATCTGCACAAACATTACAAACACTAGGAGCAGGAGTTTCAGATTTTACCTGACTCGTAGAGGCTGAGACATTTTCCCTAAAGGCAATCTGATAAGAAAAAGATCCGTCTTTCGAGAAGAATTTCTCCATTTCTTTAGATGCTACAACAGCCTTCTTGATCAGAACAGATTTCTGACTCTTCAACTCCTCTGCTTCGGTCAATAAATCATCAACATCAGAACTAACTTCTTCTTTCATATCAGATTCCGAAGTATAACCACCCGAATTAGAACTTTCTTCGTCAGAACTCCCGGTATAACCCGAACTGTCGTCACTTTCAGAAAATTCTTCCTTGTGAACGTGCTTGATGTGATTGATGATCTTTGCATAACAAGATGTTCCTCCTCCTTCTTGATCACCTTCCCCAAATTATACAGACCAATTACACCCTTCATCAGCTTGAACAACTACTGCTCTGTTGGTATTTGAAGGTCCAGACTGGTTCTGGTTCTGGTTCTAATTGTTATTCACCGCTACTATCATTCGTTCACGATTGTCTTGATTGGCATTAGAAGTACTCGTCTGATTTCTGAACGGATTCTGATTGCCCTGTTTGCTTGGTCGGGTGCACTCACGTTTGAAGTGACCCTTTTCGCCACAATTGAAACATGTAACCGCATCTTTATCAAACCCGCACTTCGTATCCTTCTTACTTTCCAACGAAGTTCTTCCCGTTCGACTCATGAAATCCTTTTCCCTTCTAACTGCACTTGCAAACGCCCACTTTATATCCATCAATTTCATCACGGTTGATTTGTTGATAATCTTCATTGGTCATATTGATGTTTCCAATTTGACCTACGACCAATCCGCAGTATGCACTGACCATTGTATTAATGAGTTCCATATGCTCCTTTGCTACTTCAATGCTAACTTTTGAGAGGTTCGAAGTATCAACTCTGACAGTGTTGGTGTTTTGGGGTGGAGGATTGTTGGTATAATGTGCTTGTTGTTGTTGTTGCTATTGTTGTTGTTGTTGTGGTTGGGCTTGAGGTTGAGATTGTGGAAGATAAGCACTTGGATCGAACTGTGGTTGAGTAGTGGTAACTTGAGGAGGAGGTTGGGGTGTTGGTAGCCATGCACTTGCATCGAATTGAGGTTTTGAGAAAGCATGAGCTTGAGCAATCATATGCGCTGGCGGATGATAAGCACTCGGATCGAAAATCGGTGGAGGAGCTGAATGTGGAAACGGAAAAGAGCTTGTATTCGACATAAACGCCGTCTATAGCTTCGGTTGCTGAACTGAACTGGAACTGGAACTAGCTAAAGAGTTAAAACCTGCAAGGTACATTTCAGAATTTTGAGGAACAGGAATTCGTTTAGCTTTTCGGATTTCTTCATCATTCTTGTGCTCCAACTTCTGAATAAATTCATAGATATTGACAGTAGCTAAAGTGCCCGTATGCTTTAGAAGCTCAATAAATGCGCTCCATTTTGGAGGTAGAGCATCAGCAAACCGTGCAACCATTTCCTGTTGAGTAGCAATAACATTATAAGAATACATTTCACTAATCAAATGATAAAAACGAGAAGTCATATCATTTAGGGTTTCATTCTCCAAGAATTGAAATGATTCAAACTCTTTCTTCAATAAATCATGGCGTGTCTTTCTAGTAGCTGCATTTCCTTCTCCTCTCGCTACCAATGCATCCCATAAAGCTTTCGTGCTGGTACAATAGCCGAATTGATGATAGATATCTTTGTGGAGTGCTTGTGTGAGAATAGCAAATGTTTTCTTCTCAAGATCATATGCTTTCTTGCCGTCTTCAAGCATATTCGCCAATGTCGCCGCACTTGAACCTGCTTCTTCGAGGTTTGTATTGTATGGAGAGGTGAAACACGTCCATAATTATGTGTTTTACCCTAGAACGTAAGTGTGGAAACGACCTTTCCATGATGGATAGTCGTTCATGTGATTCAACTTTGGCGGGCGATTGTTGCTACCCATCTCACTCTCACTAAGCAATAGATTTTGAATGCTTTGATTTTGATTCGACACCAATGCCCATTGACTTGCACTTATTGATTGTTGAGGCATGACATTCCTTAACCATGCGGCTGCCGAAGTCTAATCTTGACCTGGTCGTGGGTTCGTACTCTAATCCCATGGACTCGTACTCATTATGATTGATGTTAGAACAACTGTACCTGATTAAACACTTGAAAAGAGAATGTTAAGATATGTTTGCAAAGCTTCTGTTTAAAATCACAATGATGTTTGACGAAATCCTGTATGACGAACTCAGAGATTTCGTCCAAAACAACTTTTAACGAAAATAGTGATTTCGTCTAGAACCAATTTAAAGTGATTACGTGATTTCGTCCAGGGTGTTTTCGTCGATGTTTTGTGTTGACGAAGATACTGAGTTTTCGTCGAAGATATGTTTGATGAAAATGGTGTTTTCGTCGAGGGGATGTATGACGAAATCAGGTGATTTCGTTGACAAATGCAACCACACAAGTTTAGATATTTTTCAAACCTTATCCTCTGACAAGTTGGTGACCAAATTTCAACATACCATGCTTTTATCTGATTTTCGAAACTTTTTTTTCTCACCAACTAATCATCACAGTACACAAATTTCAAACACTTGCAATTTAATATTGATAAACAAAATAAGTTAGAATCAACAAAGCTCAAACACAGATATATGCAAATAACAGTTTGAAGATTTTCAAGAACACTTTGAAGATATGAAGTTTCCGAAAACGATTTTGCTTATACTTTCAACAAAAACCCAAATGTCAACATGTATGTAAGCAATATAACAGGTTTTCAATAAAACTATAGCAAAATAACACTTGTAAACACGGATTTTCAGCAATATTTTCAGAAAAATATGATTTTTCAGAAACACCAAACTGAAAACAGTTAACAATTACTTGTTTCAAACAATCACAATGTTTGGTTTTAAACAAGGAAAAGAGCCAAAGCTCTGATACCACTTGTAGGTCCATTTTTCTCGGAGGATCCGATACGTAACCTATCCTTGTTTATCACAAACACTATCACGGGTGCCGAATCCCCGTAAAGGTGCAAACCAAACAAAATGTAAAGCGGATAACACAAACAGATAATCAAAGATTCACTTAGATTAACAGGATGAGAACAAACTGCAAACACATACACACAATGCTTGACGATAAACTCTCAGTTTCTCTCTATGCTCTCATGGACTAAACTGTGAAACATACTTAGTATATATACTGTCATGGATTTCGCCATGATGAAATCCCTTTGGACGAAAACCATGTGTGACGAAATCAGTGATTTCGCCACATACATATCGACGAAAACAAAGGGGATTTCGTCATGATGATTTATAACGAAATGGGATTTCGTCATGAGCATACATGGACAGAAATCACTAAGGCATGGACAGTTAAGCATGATTACACAAACTCTAAACATAATGCACACTAGCATTAGGTTAAGATACAAATACAAAGACAAGACGTCATACCAAGTAGGATAGGAGGATATCCGACTAGGTAGACACGACGGAACATACATACTCGATAACAAAAGACCGTTTAACATACAACGAAACAAGACAAGTTACAGACACAAAATTGCACTAACACAATTCCCACAGGGAGGGGGTATGTTTCCCAGATTTATTGGGTTTACTCCTGAATTTGTGTATAGATATTATATCCTTGTGGAGATGCATATGATCGGGTGGTTCCGCTGGTGGCACGATAATACTCCAGTGATCCGTCAGTGATCTTAATTTGCCGTTAAAAAATATAAATAAAAACTTTAAAAATATTTAACTTGCTAAATTTGATTGTTAGAAACATCTGTTTTACCTTTTTGATATATATTTAAAAAAATGTGCAATTTCATTAATTTCATAAGAATTTTTCTTCCGATTTTCTTCCGATTTTCTTCGATCTACTAATAAAAGCTGAAGGAATTTTAATAAAAAAAAAAAAACCCATAAAACCTAAACCAACAAGTTTTGCATAGCCAAAACATAATTTACAAAGAACTAAACCTATCATATAACACATCGAATATAATACCAATCATAGGTTTTTTTTTTTTTTCATAACCGTACTCAACTCATTCAAAAAGCCATAGTTTTTTGCCATTTAGTGACACATGCTATTAGTAACATTTAGCTTTTGCGTCACTAATTTGGGTTTTTATAAATTGCACTTTGCGTATATCATATTTGCATAACACCCATTTTCCGTGGTATTTAGCTTTTATGCCACCCTTTTAGGTTTCTAATGACACTTTACATATGCCACTAATAATCTCGAGCACCTTCTATGAGAATTTATCACTTACTCACACCCTCACATACATAACTCGAATATATATAGCAATAGACCTCCAAACCATGAATCGAGTTGAATTTTACTTTCACCCACAAGATAACTTATTAACTCTATCCATTCTTAAGTTTTTTTTCCTTTATCTGATTCAACGCACTAATAGGAAATAGGAAAAATAGTACTACTGAATGAGGCTACACGGTATGGGGTCGTCCCCCTACCGTCCCGGTCCGTCGCCGGTTGCTACACCGTGCCACCCCCCCCCCCCACGTCCCGTCGTCGTCGTCCTTTTCTCGCCGTTTGTGACGGTCCAAAAAGGTGGGGCCCCTACCTAAAGTTACCGTTAAAAAAAATTAATTTCCATTTTAAACAAACAAACAAACGGTCAAATTTTTAAAATATATATATTTTCATTCCATTTTCACTTTCATTCAAAAATTTAACCACAAAACTTCATCTCTCTCTCACATAATTTTTATAAATCTTCTTCCACTTTTATAAACCTTATACTCTTTCATGGATCCCTTCAACAACCCGAACAACCCGAACAATCCCAACAACCCGACCCAACCTAATGTTTTCTCGGTTCCGGGATATTATGAAGAAGCATAATATTATTTAACTCTATGTTTTTTTTAAGTCTTTGGTTTTTTTATTAAGTTTACGTTTTTTTTATTAAGTTTATGTTTTTTTTATGTTTATGTAATGTGGTTTTAATATTAATGAAAATATTTTGTTAGTATATTTGTTAAATGTTAAAAAAAATAGAAGACTAAAAAAAATAAAAAAAACATAAAAGTGGTGGAGGACTATGACTAGGATCATTCTCCCATGCCCTCTAGTTTTAGAGGATTGACCATCTTTGGGAGGACTATGACGTGGCGTCTACGTGTCGAATCATCCTCAAAGGATGGACCATCACCATACCCACTAGCCTGACATTCTAAGCGGTATATAGAAGTCTTATAAAGTTAAAAATAGTATTACATTTAATAATTTATGTATACTTTCTTTAATAAAATATTAAAAAAATTGAGGAAGTTAATAGATAATGCATTTCTAAAAAGTAACGTATGCCTCATATAATTTTTATTTTAGTTTTTTATAATATATTTGAATATTTATTACTTTAAATTTATATATACGCTTTTAATTAACTTAAAGCTAAAATTAATTGAAATTTGATTTCCCTCCCAAAGTTTTTTAGCTTCCCTCCTATACGCTCTAAAATTGTTTCTCAATTCAAGTTTCTTCCGAGCATTTGCAATAAATTCTCTATATATATCTAAATTTTTCCACTAAAACAATTATTTTTTCTCTCTTCTATTAAATTAAATAATATTTTTATATCTTAAGAGGTGTAGGGGCGCCCATCACTCACCACTCACTCATCACTCACAACATCCAATCAATTTCGGTCATGACATCGAGCGTTATTCCATCACTAGTGATGATTTTTAGTGGAAATGTTCATCACTCACCACACACTATCAAAATCATTAAAAAAACAAAACTGAATTGCATCAACATCAACTTCTTCACGCGTGAAAATCTCAACGCGTTTTAGGATCCACACGTGATCAAGAGGGGTGGCGGCGGTGTTACATTAGTTTCCACGCGTGGTGGAGAGCCACAACGGGGGCGCCCCGTCCCCCCTTATCGTTATTTTTTATCTCTCCTTCACTCACAACCATTTCTAAAAAATATTAAAAAAAATTATTAGGTTTTCTCTCTACAAATTTTTTCCAATATATTTACATATACACAGTAACATTCTCATATATTTTCTCTCTCCTCCACTCAAAACACTAACAATCACTCCTTATAATATAACCAAACTCCCTCATATATTTTTATTTTTACAAATTTATTTTCCCTCCCTATCCTCTGATTCTATAATCTAAACCGTAAATGTGCCCTTACCTCCTCGTTCCACATCTTCTCATTCAGCGAAACATCGTAGATTCCTTCGAATTTTTACAAGGATTACAAATCCAATTTCCACTGGAGCTTGAGAATCTTCAAGGTCAGCACCCCTCTTTCGATCTGTTATTTTCTCGTGTATTTAACGTAGGTGTATAAGCTACTACGTAGGAAATTTCTGTTGGTGCATTTTGTGTCTGTAGCTTATGTTTTTGTTTATCTGTTGATTATAAGTTATGTAATCAGTGACATCCTCCTATCACAGATTAACAACAGTTAGAGAATGTTAGAATACACCAAAATAGAAATCGAAATCGAATGGAAGACATCGAAATAGGCTCTATTATGTGTATGATATATCGAAATAGACATGCATGTCTATTTCGACACATGGCAATGTATTTCGATGATGTCTTTATGTGTTTCGATCTATTTCGATTTTGTGTGTCTTGTTTCGATGTAAATCTGCTGGTATGGACTATAAATACCAGTAAAGGCTCTGTTTCGAGAAAGCTTGAATGAGCTAGAGAGAGAGTGTGTAGAGAGAGAGAGAGAGAGAGAGTTCTGGTGTGCGTTGTATTTGTCGAATATTGTACCGAAACTCTGTCGAATTGAATACACGGAATCGTTAAACGATGAATCTTATTATGTATTAGATTCTCTTGCTTGGTTTGTGTCGTAACTTGGATTCTGCACTCGCTATGGCATCCGAAACAAGAAATCATCGTAGTCCAACGGTCAGTATGGGGACCTACAATTTCATTGTTTCTCGATATTTTCTGATTTAGGTTAGGGTTTCACTTTTGCAAAAGTTAGGAACATCCACAACAGTCCCTCGATTGATTCAGTTAGGACTTCTCTACGACCTCTCTTTGATTTCCACTGCTATCGAAGTGATGATGGTAAGTTTTGCATAGGTCTATATGTTAATTTGGTTATGAATTACATAAAACATGAATCTAAAATGCATTTACAAGATTAGTAAAATTTCAAATTTTAAAATAAATTGAAATTGGGATTAATCACTTACTTATTTTATGATTTTTTATCAATGTTAAAAGAATGTAATATATATTCCTGGATCGTGAGTTTTTGATATGTTTATTTTTGTGTGCACTTTGTTTCTTATATCAGGTCTATGCCCTAAAATCCACAATATGAAGTTGAAAGAAAGGTAACAAAAGGGACTATGAACATGTGTCATGCTAAGTCACATGTCCAACATACTAACATAGTTGGATTTCATTGGATTTGGTTCAATTTGTTACTCAGGTAACACAAATTTGAGTTTGTCCTTGAATTACATTGTTCATGCATTGTTGCTTTCGGTTCAGTTTGTCCTTGAAGTAATACCAAATTACATCAAATCTGATTCTATAGTCTACAGCCGTATTATCATGGTTGGTAAAGGTGTCTTCAGTGAACCAAGATCCTACTAATTACTGTAAAACCTTTGAAACTGTTTAGTGTTTACCCAGTTGAGTATTTGTATCTTTTTTTTAGGTTAATTTTTTGCAGAGTTGATGCTGAGTTGCTTTTTTGTAGGTTATTTTATTTCAATTATCACTTTATTGCTTTGTTCTGTATCTAATATGTAAGCTCTGAGATTATTCTTGTTTGTCATACGCTTACATTTGTTTGTTATTGTGATTTGTTAACTGCTTTTAAGTTATGTACCTAAAAAGATAAGAAATCTAGTCTGTTCATGTCTTTCAACAATTAAAACCAAACTACAGCCACCTGCATTATTGCTTTTGAGGAGATGGTGATGTGATGTGTTGCTAAAGTAGGAGTGAAAAATGATAGTACGATGAATGATTTATTGCACCTATAAGATTAATGTGATACAATATTTTCAGATAACAAAACCTCGTAACATCGCATAGTGGAATTCACAAAAGAAATTACAAAGTGGCTTATGTGGAGTTATCTGTCACCATTATTCAATAATGATGACAGTAGTAGTGGTGTAGTCGATTTTGACCTCCTATCTGTAAGACCATCATTGGTGTAATGAGTTGATTGCATTACAAAAATGCTCAGTCAGCTACAATATCAGATTTTCACAAATGCATAAAAAACACTCATACTCCTTTCAACCATACAAACATACTTATCAATCCTTACATTTCCAAATCACATCCTTTTACATTTATTTAATACATTAATTCTTTTTTTATAATTAATACATATTTTTTATTTTTGCATTTGTTAAAACTTACTTCCAATATTAACTATAACTGTTATAATAAAGAATAATTATTAAATATAGTTAAGATAACCAAGTAGATTTTTAAACATTAAAATTCTAAAAATAAAAAAAGAATAAAACATCACATAAATAAACATAAACAAACACTAATAAAAGAAAACATTAATATAATTAGTCTTTGATACACCAAAGATGTTCTACTAAATCGCTTTAAAGCTTGATGAGCTTCTGGAATACGTAAACTTCTAAACCTTTCGATTTGTTGTTGAAACGCTAATGGCGCTCCATGTTCATAACTTGATGGTTCTTCCACGTGGTCCTCATGCGAGCAATTAGAGATGGCATAACATTCATCCTTCATAATCATATTATGTAGTATAATGTATACATACGTTATGTCGCATACTACTTTTAATTTCCTATTTCTCGCTCGACCTCGTATAATTCCCCACCGAGCTTGAATGTAACGTCCAAAACCCGTATACCTTTTTTATTTGCTATCGAGTTCTCTTGAGTATATCATGACATAAAATAATTACGTAACTTGACTTAGTTAAAATGATTTTTAAAGTAGAAAGAAGGAAGGAAAGTAAGGGACCATTTGTGACATTCCTTGGAAATTATAAGATGGACAACAAAAATAAATTGGGGTCAAA